>CM045909.1:1007717-5807717 GCA_025169955.1 Salix arbutifolia
GATTACAGCATTCCAGGAACAACAACAAGCAAAATCTTTACAACAATAGGGGCATCTGCTAATCTGGTTTTTGCATTTAATACAGGAATGCTTCCAGAAATACAGGTAGGCGAGGGATTCGAGTCTGAACTTTTCACAGAACCTGGGAGTGTTCTTTTGCCCCATCTAAATAAAATAAAAATGATGTCATATAACTATGGTCTGGGAATTTACGCATTTTTACTTAATAGTTATCCTAATCTAGCTGTTATTCTATTGATAACCTGAGATTTTATTGAAGTTGGATCCTTTTTCACATGCTCTTTGGAAACCTGTGTTCGGTAGTCACAGTAGTGCATACTTCTTGAGGCGCCCGTTGATGGTAGTGTTTTTAACATAAAATGCCATCGTTGGCAACATAAATAGATGTATTTTTTTTTGTCAAAAAGTGGCCAATTAAAGAGGGTTAGCCATACAAATCGAGCAGATCAAATGATGGTTATCGAATCTACATTTTTGCTTCTGCCCTTTTCTCCTGTTTTCTCTGCTCTACCTTCAAAACTTAACAAGTCTTTTGTTGATTAATTTGCAACAGGCAACAATAAAACAGCCCGTTGTCAGCAACATGATGAAAGCACTTTTACTTTCCAATTCACGGCTGGAGTCTTACCGATGTATGCAGTGACATTCATTGGATATTGGGCTTATGGATCTTCAACTTCAACCTATTTGCTTAGCAGCGTCAATGGTCCGGTCTGGGTGAAGGCATTGGCCAACATATCTGCGTTCCTGCAAACAGTCATTGCTTTGCATGTAAATGATTCAAGACTTGTGATTTCTGAACACTTCTTTTTTATCTTTTTTGACTGCTGCGCTAACTTACATATGCTTCTTGTAGATTTTCGCAAGCCCGATGTATGAGTATTTGGACACGAAGTTTGGGATTAAAGGAAGTCCGCTCGCGATTCGAAACTTGTCGTTTAGGATCGGTGTAAGAGGTGGCTACCTGACCATCAACACACTGGTGGCAGCTCTTCTGCCCTTCCTAGGAGATTTTATGAGCCTTACTGGCGCCATCAGCACCTTTCCATTGACATTTATTCTTGCCAACCACATGTACCTAAAAGCAAGGCATAACAAATTGACTTCTCTGCAAAAGCTTTGGCATTGGCTCAATGTTTGTTTCTTCGGCCTCATGTCAATTGCAGCAGCAGTTTCAGCTCTGAGGCTTATTGCTGTAGATTCCAAAACATATAGTGTATTTGCAGATATATAGGGAAGGCTGGAATCTAGTTGATGTAGACCTAGTCTCTTTTTTTTTCAGTACTTGAAATATTTTAGTATTTTTCTTATTTTCTGCAATCAGCAAAACATATGGTGTACTTATTTTCTGCAGTTATATAGGGAAGACTGGAATCCGGACGAGTGTTTTTCTTTTACTGCAACTGTTCGGGCATGAAAAATGCAGATGAAGTGTATGTTAGGGAGTGTGATTACGGTAGATTTTGAAAATTCTTTCTGTTCAGAAATGTATTTTTTTATTTTTAAAAAATTATTTTTGACATCAGCATATCAAAATAATATAAAAAAATATAAAAAAATTAATTTAAAATAAAATATATTTTTTTATTTTTTTCAAAAACATTGTATCAAACACTATGGAAATCAACCGCTCGTAAATTGGTTGAGTTGAAGAAGAAAAAAAGTGCTTCGGAAGTCTCGCATAATGTTCAAATATAGTGTGGAGGGAGAGATGTGAGTGTAGCTTCAAGATACTCATCGCGTAGCTGCCTTGATAATAAAGGAAACGGAAAGTTTTATTCCACTGAGCCCATTCTCTGCTTAAAAACGCAGGACAATGGTTGTCTGATCTGATATATGATGATGGTCTGATAGTCCGATTATATCCAGAAGCATTATAATAACCCGGAAGAACTCATTATTCCAATTGATATTCAGATAAAGCATGCAAAAATTAGATGCCATCATAAAATAATAACAAAAACAGTTATCCAGCATAGTTCAACCCAATGTAGTAGTACCTAGTTTTGTTGAATCAGCTAAAAGATCTTCTGGCCTGGACTTGTGCTCTCTCCATCACAGTATAGCCCGTACGGAGGTTGTAGAATCCTATAATGGAGAGTGGGACCTCGCACTACCATCCAGAATCTTTATCTCATTTGTTGGGAAACAAGGAGAGATGAAAAGAGTGATTTCTCTTGTTTTATGAAAAACCATTAGTAAAAGTGTTCCTCGCACTACCATACAGAATCTATCGAGAAAAGAAGGAAAAACATTATGAAAATATCAAATCATGAAGAATAATTAGGTTGATAACAAAGCATCAATAGTGCCATAGAAGGTTAGTTACTTTGAACTTGTCGGACAATACAACCACCAATTCTAAAATTGTGCAAAATCCAAGCCATTTTCATCCCACATCTGGTCGTGTTTTTTTGAGCAGCAGAAAAAAACCTTAAAATCACTAATTGTGAGAAAGGATATTCCAAATCAAGCGTCTCTTGGAGTTTCTGAATCGCATGCCTCCTCAGCCTTTCTAAAATAAAATATTGTTTAAAATCCTACCGGCCAAACTCCATGAATGCTGCTGCCACGGAAAAGAAAAGGAACTCGATTAATCACACAAAAATAGTTATAAACAGAAATTCATAACTAGATTCAAGTTCAAATGAAAACTCCTGAACTCTGAGTTAATTGAGAGAGAGAGAGAGAAGGTGTAAAGTGAAGCTGAAGGAACAGAGGTCTCTATCAACAAAGAACTTTAAGCATTCACTTCATTTTTTCGCTAAAGCAATCCTTCTAAAACTAGTCACCTTAGCCACAAAAATCAAAGACCAGGCAATAACCAATGTATGCACTAAGTAAAGGAATATGCGGGTTTCATCAATCAATAAAACATCAAAGATGAGAGACGTCACATCCAATCATCTTACTATAGTATTTGATATCAATTTTGCCTTTGGCAGCTCCAGTATAAAGTCGATCCAAATGTACAACATGCAGTTCTCTTCCCACCTGATTAATTTCAAGGGGGGAAATCCTTTCAAGTACTACTTGCCATCCTCACCCTCAAGTTTCTGTGATTCTTGTTACTTATTTGACACACTGTGTACACGTAGATCACAAAATGACCCCTGACTTTTGCTATCTTTTAAAAAGAAAGGAGAGAAAAAGAAAATCATTCCCTACCGTAACACAATTGAACCCTTATTCTACATGAGGCCCTATCTAAACAATTGAAATTTCAAATCATACAAACGATTATTAAAGTCTACTAGTGATAAAGGCTGCCAATCTCATATTTCTACCTCATCTATCACCAAATCCATGTCACTACAACAGCATCATAATGAAAGAACCATATACATACAGTGTGAACTTACCTCAGCATCATCATCCAGACACCAGCTTTACAAAAATGCAAATGGAATTGAGTATTACAAGTGGAACTCTCATATACTGGGTCGCATAAATGAGACCTATAAGCTGCCCTTTCAAAGACTTTGTTCGACCTACAGAGAATTCAGAGAAGCTCCATCCTCTAGGTGCGAGAAAACGATCTTCATTTAATATTGCAAATGCATTTGCAAGAAGCAGAAATCCCTCCAATAACGTCCACAAACCCATTTCCTGCATTATCAAGAAAACCCTAGTTAACTACACAAAACCCAAATTTCATGCTCCAAGAATCAATGAAATTCCAAATAATGAAGAGGGGAAAAGGTGCACAATCAAGCGAAACCACCAATTGTAACAGACAAGGTATTCTTATGCGTGTAAAAATGGGATTTATCACTCTATCAACCCTGTGCTAGCCTATAAATCGTGCACATACCCATTTATCTCTACTTTTTGTTTTGACCCAAAGATAAAAATTGCGATCATTAATTTCAAATCATAGAAACTGCTTTAATATAATGAAATTGAAAGAGAGAAAAATCTGAGACACTGAACACGAAAACATAAAATGACATCGTTGGCAACATAAATAGATGTATCTTTCTGTCAAAATGTGGCCAATTAAAGAGAGTTAGCCATTCAATCAAGCAGATCAAATAGAGAATACCAAAACGAAGACAAATCAATATAAAGGAGCCGAAATTGCAGTGAACAGAAGAGTAAAATGCTTAATTTATACATGTAAAATAACCTGTAAAGGCAAAGCTGCTTCTCTGATACTTGAATTCCTTAGCCCAGATCAGAGCGTTGAGGTTGAGGCCTCTTGTCTTGTCAAGCAATTTTCAGAATTGAGATTCAGCAAGGGCACGTTCGGTATAGTCATAAAACAATTATACACGACGACGGGCTGCAAATTTGATGGGCCGTTTATTATTTATTTTATTTTTATTACGATGGACCCAACTATCAGATGACAATCTTAGTCCCGCAATATCAGCAAAAGAGTTCATTCAAAATACAAATTCAAACAATTGTTTCTGCTTATCTTTATTTTGTACAATAGTTATCTCATTGTAAAATCTTATCTTATCCTATGCTGTACATAAATACACATAGAAGAGAATGGAATAGGAGAGCTTCTTCTTCTTCCCATCTGCATCTTCTACAATATGGTATCAGAGCTCCCTCCATCCACCAAATAAATCATTCGATCTCTTCCCTGCCTAAAAACATGTCAACCCAAACAAATCCAACCAACAACTCATCACCAGCAAACACAACATCTCATCACAGCAATGAGTTTCAACTCATCACCATAAACACCTCTGCCCAAGCACCTCTCAAACTCACCTCCAGCAATTATATATCCTGGAAACTTCAGTTTCAAACACTCTTCATTGGGTATGACCTACTTGGTTATATTGATGGATCCAAACCATGTCCACCTGCCACTCTAGCTACAGATCAGTCACCAAATCCTGCCCACAACTTATGGATTCGTCAGGATCAACTTATTCTCAATGCTATCATAGGCTCACTCTCCCCAACAATTATCCCATTTGTTGCAAGGTCCAAAACAGCTCAAGAAGCTTGGACTACCTTATCTAACACCTATGCCAAACCATCGAGAGGACGAATCAAACAGGTTAAAGCTCTCTTCAAAAGTTCCACCAAAGGAACGTCCACTGTCACTGATTTTCTTCAATCAGTGAAGGCCCGTGCTGATGAACTTGCCATCCTTGGTGCACCAGTTGATGAGGAAGATCTCACTGAGAAGATCCTGGACGAGCTTGATGAAGATTATAGAGAACTGGTGCTTGCAATTCAAGCAAGAGATAATTCTATCTCATTTGATGAGCTTCATGAGAAGCTGTTAACGTTTGAAGCTACCCTTCAAGGAAAAGCCAAGAGAACCAATCACTACCCTGTGACTGTGAACCCCACAAATCGTCAGATAACCAATTGGAAACAGTCAAATAATAGCTCCACCTGGCGTCACAATTCCAATGGACAGCCAAGCTGGCGACCAACCAGCTCTCCCAACTCACGATTCCATGACCATCGTCCACCATCAAGACCATACTTGGGCTACTGTCAAATCTGCAATACTCAAGGTCACACAGCCAAAAGATGTCCATCATTTCAGCTCATCCCAGTCCAAACAGGAAACAGAACCTCTGCATCCAATTCAAGCAACTCGTCCACTCCTTGGCAACCACGAGCAAACTTTGCTGCTGCTACTACTCCCAATGAATCCACATGGCTACTTGACAGTGGTGCTTCTCACCATGTCACAGCTGACTTGGACAACCTGTCCCTACATACTCCTTACACTGGATCTGACGACGTGATGATTGGCGATGGCACTGGGCTCTCCATTACACACACTGGTTCCACTTCCCTTCTCTCTAATGACACTTTATTTGCATTAAAAGATGTTCTTTGCGTGCCAGATATCAAAAAGAACTTAATCTCCATATATCAATTTTGTGTCACGAATAATGTGTCTGTTACATTTTTACCAACTTGTTTTCAGGTGAGGGATCTTCACACGGGCGCAATTCTTGTGCAAGGCATCTCTAAAAATGGGGTGTATGAGTGGCCGGCTACAACATCTTCCTCTCCCATTATTGCTTTTTCAAGTATTCAAACCTCTTCCTTCAATTGGCATCATAGACTAGGACATCCAGCTTCTCCAATTTTACAGCATGTTATTTCTGAGTTTCAATTAAATGTTTCATCTCCTGTGTCCAAGGAAATCAACTGTAATGCATGCAATTGCAATAAGAGTCACAAACTTCCATTTTCCACTTCATCACTGCAATCCTCCAAACCTCTTGAAACCATTTTCTCCGATGTCTGGACTTCTCCGATTTTATCACATGATGGATTCAAATATTATATCATCTTCGTAGATCATTTCACAAAGTACATCTGGTTTTACCCATTAAGAAAGAAATCTGAAGTTCATGATATTTTCATTCGGTTCAAAGCCATTGTGGAGAATTATTTCAACACAAAGATTATCACACTATACTCTGATAATGGGGGGGAATATATGGGACTTCGTAGTTTTCTAGCCACAAATGGCATTTCACATCTCACAACTCCTCCACATACACCAGAACACAATGGTTATTCGGAACGAAGACACAGACATATCGTCGAAACTGGACTCACCCTTCTATCTCATGCATCTCTTCCCACAATATTCTGGACCCATGCATTTGCTACTGCTGTATACTTGATTAACAGGATGCCCACCCTGTCTCTTAGTCTTTCCTCCCCGTACAAATCAATTTTTGGCACTGCACCGAATTATTCCAAACTCAAAATTTTTGGTTGCTTATGTTACCCTTGGCTTCGTCCATATGCCTCCCATAAGCTTGACAGTAGGTCTAGACCCTGCATATTTCTTGGGTACTCTCTCTCACAGCATGCTTATCACTGCTATGATTCATCATCCAACAAAATGTTTGTGTCGCGTCATGTAAAATTTGTTGAGACAGTCTTCCCATATCAGTCCTTGCAAAGTCAGCTTCCCAGACCCGACGCCACCACCATTTCATCTTGGATTCCCCCAATTCTTCGTGTCGCAGTTCCTCCTACATCTCAGACGGCTACTCATACATCGCCAGCTGCAAGCCAACAAGAATTGCCCCTGAGTGTTGCGTCCTCTACCTCCACATCAAGCCCAACCCAAAGCCATGACCAACAGACAAGCCCACACCACAATCATCCACCTGCAGCCCAAACCCGCATCATTACCCGGTCCCAAAATAACATCCACAAGCCCATCCGCAAACTCAACCTTCATACCCAGTGTACACCAAGCTCTGAAATTGAGCCCACCTGCATCTCTCAAGCACTCAAAAGCCCACAGTGGAGAAATGCCATGTCTGAAGAATTTGACGCCCTGGTCAGAAATGGAACGTGGGATTTGGTTCCACCATCAGCAGCTTCAAATATTGTAGGCTGTAAATGGATATATCGCATTAAGCGAAACACTGATGGTTCAATTGACAGGTTTAAAGCGCGCTTGGTTGCAAAAGGGTTTCATCAGCGGCCAGGAGTAGACTACCATGAAACATTCAGTCCGGTCGTCAAACCGGCAACCGTGAAAATTATTTTGAGTATTGCAGTCAGCAGGGGTTGGCCTCTTCGCCAACTTGATGTTAACAATGCTTTTTTGCAGGGTCATTTGTCTGAAGATGTGTATATGACCCAGCCACCAGGGTTCATCGACACTGATAAACCCACATTCATCTGCAAATTACGGAAAGCTATTTATGGTTTGAAACAAGCACCGCGTGCTTGGTACCATGAGCTCCGCCAGTTCCTTATTGCTAACAAATTTCACAATTCACATGCAGACAATTCCCTATTTATCTTCAATTCGCAAGGCAGTAAAATGTTTCTGTTAGTATATGTCGACGACATCATACTAACTGGAAATAAACCGGAGGTGGTCAGTCAGTTCATCACTCAACTTGCCCAGAAATTTTCCTTAAAGGATCTCGGGTCTCTCACATATTTCTTGGGCATTGAAGTTGTTCCTCACAGTGAAGGTGTTTTACTATCACAAAGAAGGTACATTCAGGATTTACTCATCAAAACAAAAATGACTGGGGCAAAGCCTGTCACCACTCCACTACCTACCAGTCCTCCGATCACCTTGCACTCCGGCACCATTCTCCCTGACCCAGCAGAATATCGCACGGTGGTTGGCAGTCTCCAGTACTTGTCAATGACACGTCCAGACATTCAATTTGCAGTCAACAAACTCTCACAGTATATGCATCAACCATCAACAGATCATTGGGCTCTTGTGAAACGTGTGCTGCGTTACCTATGTGGCACAATGGATTATGGCATTATAATTCACAACAGCTCTTCACTCTCTCTGCATGCCTTCGCAGACGCTGACTGGGCAGGTAATAAAGATGATTATTCCTCCACTAGTGCATACATTGTCTACTTGGGACGCACCCCCATTTCCTGGAATTCCAAGAAACAAAAGACCATTGCCAGGTCCTCAACCGAAGCCGAGTACCGGTCAGTTGCTGCTACCGCTGCGGAAATTAAATGGGTGTGTTCTTTACTTTCAGAAATTGGTCTCAATTTATCACATGCTCCTGTCATCTACTGTGATAATGTGGGTGCCACTCAACTGTGTTCTAATCCAGTGTTCCACTCACGCATGAAACATGTGGCTATTGATTTCCATTTCATTAGAGATCAAGTCCAGAATGGGTCGCTACGTGTTGCTCATGTTTCATCAAGAGATCAACTCGCTGATGCTCTCACGAAACCCCTACCTCGTTCCTCATTCAACACATTGAAGCACAAGATTGGCCTCTCATGCCGTGGCCTATCTTGAGGGGGCATATCAGATGACAATCTTAGTCCCGCAATATCAGCAAAAGAGTTCATTCAAAATACAAATTCAAACAATTGTTTCTGCTTATCTTTATTTTGTACAATAGTTATCTCATTGTAAACTCTTATCTTATTATCCTATGCTGTACATAAATACACATAGAAGAGAATGGAATAGGAGAGCTTCTTCTTCTTCCCATCTGCATCTTCTACAATACCAACCAAGTCTATTTATTATAAAAACGTTGCGTTTTTTGCCTCTCTAAGAATTCTGCAACTTCAACTTTATTATAGTAAAATATCTTTTCACATACACTGTCTGGAATCTTTCGATTCGGCTCGATACAGTTAGCCCATTTTCTAGTACGTGAAGGTAATTTAATGGCGATGGTATAAAGACAATATGGCGAAAATTAGAGATAGAACAGAGGATTTTAAAGATGCAGTGAGGCACAGTGCTGTTTCCTTAGGTTACAATGAGGTAAAGTTTTCAATAATTTTATTCATTTACTTATTCAAATTACAGTCTCCCCCTTACATCAATGGTGCTGAATTTAGTGTTGTGGTTGCCTTTTGACAGTCCAAATTGTCAGCTATTATGGCGTCTTTCATTATTCATAAACCACGGCGAAGATCACCGTTCACTATAGCTGCTCTTAAAACGGTATGTTTGATGCTGCCACTCTGCGCGACAATGTTTGTTTATGCTAACCTCGTTTTTTTATATTTATATTTTAGGCTGAGGTTTCGATTTTTTTGTTATTTTTCTAAACAAAAAGAGCGTTTTGGGATGATCATACAAGTTATATATGACTGACCGACTGATTCTTTTTTCTTTTTTTTGGTTGGTTCATTTGGTGTGTGTAGCTTGAAAATATTGGAGCATTAGAACACTTATGTTGAAGCACAGGAAGGATTATGAGGGGTGGTATTGAACAAGAGGTAAGTTGTGGGGTATTATAGTCTGTCGGGTCACTGTCTCGTACGTAATTGGAGACAGTGTAGATATAATCCTTCTTTCAATTATGTGTTCTTGATAGAGGAAGTAAATGTTAGTTTTATTTATGTCATTCAGTTTTAATCGGGTGTTGTTTTTAATTAGCTTATCTTGTTTTAATGCCTGGAAGTTAAGCATTGGCCTTCCATATGGGTTATTAGCTCAATGAACATTGCTGTGATTGACTCCTAGGTTTAATTGTATGTCCTAATGTACTTTTTATTCTCTCTTCTATTCTGTTGGAGGTATTACAAATTCCATGTATGTTCATTAAAGCAGCAGTTGAAAATAACTTGGATTGTCCTTCTGGCCGTCCGATCTTCTCTATCTCTATCTGACCTTCGCATGTATGGGACTATTTTTCATGATCATTTTCTGTAACAACATTTTCGGCAGGTTAGTGCATTTATCAAAGCATGCATAGAACAAGTTGATATTCTCAAGAATAGCATAAACGATGAAGAAGCAAACACAAAGGGGTGACATCAAGGCTGATACCTCCAACACTGATACTGTAGCACACAAACATGGGGTGGTATGTTTCTCTCTTCTTTAGTTTTAACCGAGCTTATTCATTGCATGCTAAATTTGCCTTGGGGGGGGGGGGGGGGATACTTCTCTGGAACAGTATCCCTTGACTGAATCACCTGTCTCTCTTCTGATCTCCATGGTATAGATTGTGATTGGAGTTTGTTATTTTTTTTTAGTATAGATCTATTCTTCTAAACATTTAGCATAGTCCGAATATTAAATCAATCAGGGACCTTGGAACTCTAACTGTAAATTGTCACAGTTCTCAGCTTTATTAGATATTGCAACTACAAACAGTGTTTTGATGCTTCATGCAAGTATTGTGATGCAAACCCTTTTTGTTGCTATTGCAGTGGTGGCGGTGAGAGAGTCGGTTGTCTTTGTTTAGTCTTAATACAAATTTCATTCTTTGCAAATTCTGGATTTGCTAATAACTTCACTTTCTATATTGAAATCCCAGCATAGGATTCACTTTTTTTCTTTGGGGCTGAAATGAAATTAAAGGCATTGTTTAGCTGAATTAAGTCGCCATGCTGCTGCTTTTAAAATTGCAGGTTTTGATTTCAAGTGAGAAACTTCATTCTGTCGCTGCCTGGTTTGATCAGCTAAGAGCCATACGCTTCCAAGATGCTATTAATATGAGGATACCAAGAAGAAAACTTGACCGGGCTGCAAATACAACTAACGTTGATTCCTCTAAAACAAACAATTTAGAGTTCAGGGAACCTGATGACATTCAGCCAGAGTCTCTTAGAGTGCAGCAACAAGTGTTGGATAATGAAACTCGTGCCCTGCAGGTTATAAGACATATATATTGATGAGCTTCTCACAACATTTTCCAGTATGGGATTCTTCAATTGTTTGGGTGGGTCTTTGATGTTGTTACAATTTGAGCTGCTTGCTGATGGACTTTTTTGCAGGTGGAATTGACTAGACTTCTAGAAGCAGTTCAACAAACCGAAAGTAAGATGGTGGAAATGTCTGCATTGAATCACCTAATGTCAACGCATGTTCTGCAACAAGCACAACAAATAGAGCTTCTGTATGAGCAGGTCAGCATGTCTAGCTTGAACACTTAAATTTCACTGCACCTCCATATATCTTTGGATGGAAAATTAATATGAGGTTGCATGGTTGGGTTCTGTCAAGTAAAAACCTGCTTGAATGTTAGTTCTGGCCTGCATTAAGAAGAATAAACTGGAAGCAGACTGCTCCTTTGTATTTTATTTAAACTTTGAAGGGGGGAAAAGAAATATCTTATTGTAGATGACGTTGTTGTTCATTTCTCTTTTATACCCGATTGCATTTTTGGATTGTGGTATCTAAGCTTATAGTATATCAATTAATTTCTGGTCTACTGGATAAATTTAGTGCTTTGGGTACTACAGACTACAGAGCCTCTGAATCAAAAACAAAAAAATCTACTTTGTGCAAATTGAAGATCTGGTGCGGAATGGGAAAAATTGAAGATTCATTATCAGCATTTGAGCAAATTGAGTTTTGAGCTGTCGAAATTTTGTTAAAAAAATCTCCTTCTTACACTGGAACAGAGACGTGCGTTTGAAGAGCTAGCAGAATTTTTCGTTCATTTTCATTGAAGCTAGAATTTTCGACTTTGGAAATCTCATCTGGCAAATCAACAAAATTCATTAAAATATCATATGTCAAATTAAGTCTCTGTTGAAGTCATGGGGCAAACCCCTTCAAATCGCTACTTTGTGCCTTCGATAATTTTGCTCTCCAGCGTGCTCCTCTATTTATTCCATTAACTCCTCCTCAGTTTCTGTGAGAATGTGATTACAACCTGTGAAAGCCAGCACGTTTATTTTTTTCATATCTGCTATTGGCTCTGCTTATTTAGCAAGATCTAGCAAAATTATCGTTTCATGTTTTATTTTTTTCAGGCACCTAGAGGGAGAAGCTATGAACGGTCGACCATCACTCTTGAGTCTACACACCAACTTATTTCCTAGCTTTTCAATGCCTTCCGTAAAGGGTAACATTTATATAACAGTCAGACTGCACAGGATAACTAGTCAGATTAACAATTCAAAAGCTTGGATTTTTAATTTTGAAACTCTAAGAACAAAAACATTCCTTTGACCAAGATACTGGGCTAATCCTCAGCGACTTTGCGGGTGTTTGGCACTACGTTTCAAAAAAAAATTTAAAAAATATTGAAATTTTTTTATTATTATTTTTTACTTTGAAGTATTTTTTTATATTTTTAGATTATTTTGATGTGTTAATATCAAAAATAATTTTAAAAAAATATCATTTTAATGTATTTTCGAATAAAAAATATTTTTAAAAACAATTTCAATCAAATTCCTAAATGATCGCATAATCTTCAAAAATGGAAGTGGGGGAGACTCTACATAACTTCAATGAAACACTTCAGGTGAAAGATAATCTTTTGAAGTCAATGAATATATGAATCCATCCCAACCTTACATAAAGAAGGTAGAACCAAAGTGGCAAGCATTCATGATCTTGGCAATGGCGATCATGTCATTATTCCGCATTTTCATCGGCTCTAGCATTAAATTAACGCAAACATTTGCGAGGAGAAGGGATATATTTACAGGGCGACTTTTTTTTTATTTAGCAATTTCGCTCCTGCAAAAATAGAAAAGGAGAAAAAAATGTTGTTTCCTAGATTTCAAAGATTTATGAAATTATTTATATGCAGATAAGTTGGAAAATGCAGGTTAATGAACAAGCATCCAATGTAAGTATTAGCATCCATTCCCTGTCATTGTCGCATGCTGCTGAGGCATAATGCGACAAACGTGATGATCTCTTGGAGTGATTATTGAAGTTAAAATCATAGACGTACGGCTGGGTTATATTATGATAATATAATTGACTAGTAAATAGTGAATTTTTATTTTTTTTAAATATCATCATCTATCATGTATTACTGGTGTTTATAACTTTGATTTTATTTGCTTTTGAGCAATTCTCACTATTATTATTATTATTATTATTATTATTATTATTATTATTATTATTATTATTATTATTATTATTATTATTCATTTTCTTTCATCCTGATTTTTTAGATAGTAGAATGTTGGTTTGGATTATGATAGTATTTTAAAAATATATATATTTATTATTTTAAATTATTTTTTACTTATTTTTAAATTATTTTGGTGTATTTATATTAAAAATAAATTAAAAATATTATTTTCAAATAAAAAATATTTTAAAATTAACGATATCAAACGGGTGGTGGTTGGGGGGGGGTGTTTTGGGGGGTTTTGTTAGTGTAAGGTGGGTTTTTGTATGTTTGGTGGGGTATGGGGGAAGGGTGGTTTTAGGGGAGGGGGGGGGGAGGGGGAGATGAAGTGATTGTTAGGAGGTGAGGTTGGTTGGAGGATTGGTGAGGGTATTGGGGTTTTTTTAGTGTTTTGTTTGGTTATTAGGGGGGGAATTTTGGGGGTGGTTAGGGTGTTGTATTAGTTGTTAGTGGTAATTTTTGGTGAAGAGGAGTGGAGGGGAGTGGTATTTTATGATTGTGTTGGGGAAGGTGGAGGTATTGTTCAGGAAGGTTTTTTTGGGTTGTGTTATTTGTGGTGGGGGAGTGGGTATAGGGGTTGTGGTTGGGGGATAGGATTGGATTTGGGTGGGGGTGTTTGTTGTTCGATGATGGAGATTCCTCATATAGATATTTTAGATATAGAATAAGATATTGTCCGTCATATATTAATGAGTCAAACAAATAATTTTTATAACTGTTAAGATTAAAATATAATATTTATATATATATAAAATTTGATATAATAAAACAAATCAACATATTTTATTATAACAACAGTAACATCGAAAATTATCACAACCATTACTGTCAAAACAATAAAAATTATTAAATTATCCCAAGAAAAAAAACACAAAAAAATTAACAAAAAAATAAGTAAGAACAAAAACAAAAACTATTATTATTATTATTATTATTATTATTGCATTAATAATGAAAAAAATTAAATCAAAGACTAAAAAAACCTAAAAACTTTAGCAAATAAACAAACAAATAAATAAAATAAATGATAAAACAAAAATAAAAACTATCAGATGAAAAAAAAAATCATTTAACTTGAAAGTTAAAAAAATTATTCGCACTACATTGCGGCCTCAACAAATAATTTTTATAATTGTTGGGATTAAAAAAATTAATAGGATTTGCTAGTTAAAAAATATAATATAATATTTATATATGCAAAGTTTAATATAATAAAACACATTAACACATCCAATTATAACAACAACAATGTCAAAGTCTTAACATCTAAAATTATCATTATTATTACTTCCAAAACAATAACAATTATAAAATTATCCAGAGAAAAAAAACTCAAAAATATTAACAAAAAAATAAGCAAGGAAAAAAACTAAAATTATTGTTGTTGTTGTTGTTATGTTAATAATGAAAAAACAAAAATAAATGAAAGGCAACAACATCGAAATCTTAACATCTAAAATTATAATTACTATTACTATCAAAATAATAAAAATTATTAAATTATTCCAAGAGAAAAAAACTCAAAAACATTAACAAAAAAAGTAAGCAAGAAAAAAAACTAAAATCATTATTGTTGTTGTTGTTCCTATTATTATTATTATTACTATTATTATTATTATTATTATTATTATTATTATTGTGTTAATAATAAAAAAACAAAAATAAATGAGTGACAACAACATTAAAGTCATAACATCTAAAATTATAATTACTATTACTATTACTGTCAATATAATAAAAATTATCAAATTATCCCGAAAAAAAAATAAAAAACATTAACATAAAACTAAGTAAGAAAAAAAACTAAAATTATTATTATTATTATTGCGTTAATAATAAAAAAAAATAAAAGACTAAAAAAATCCTAAAAACTTTAACAAAAGATCAAACCAAAAATAAATAAATGATAAAAAATTATTAGGTGAAAAAAATTCAAAAAACTAAAAGAAAGAACAAAGAGAAAAAAATAGAAATATCAATTTTTAAATGATCATAAAATAAAATTTAAGAGCTAATTTTTTTTTAAAAAATACCACCTCAATAAATAAGAAAAGAATAAAAATTAAAAATCAAAACTAAGAGGACTTTTATATAGATAAAAATAGAATTATTCCAAAAACATTAAAAAAAAATAGATTAAAATCAACAATTAAAAGTATAAATTTACTATGCCAATACACTGAATACAGAACTGCCAGTCCCCATGTTTGTGTGTAAAACTATGCCCAGGGACTGGCAGTTCCGTATTGGCTTTCTGTAAGGGAAAGAGTCCCCTTGATGTTCCCAGGTTCAAATGTTGGACCATTGTTCTGACGCAAGCGTGATGCCACACGATTGGCATCTTTGAATGGTACACACACGCACGATCCCACCAATATATATATATATATATATATATATATATATTCAGCAACCCAACTCTATTTAGAGAGGATAAATTTAACAATTTTCATACAAAATACAGATTATTGCTTTAATATAAAACAGCCAACCAATTCATCAGGGGCAATAAACATGTGTTCTGGAAATATTTCTATGCAACTTTAATGTATTTCGATGAGTAAATTGTTTTGAATATTAATTTTAAGGTTTGTATTTTAAAAACTATAGAGTGGAGTGATATTTCTTAACCTATTCCATCCAGCTCTTGATTTCAAATTGTTATCCAGCTATAAAAAAATTTATGCATGTGTGATGCTATGGTAGTTCTTACAGTTATAATCTGTAAAAATAGATTTAAAAAAATTATAAACTATAGTTTTTTAGAATTAAGATTTCAAGATAGAGAGCTAGTTTCTAGTAAACATATGTGCGCAAGCAGCAGTATGATTCCCTTGCATGCCAATCTTCAGATTAATTAATTAAAATGAATTCTCTGCAAAATAAATACCAGTAGGGTAGAGACCCCGGCCAGTATAAAACAACCGGGTTCACGCAAGTGAAATTATCACCGCCTTTCCTGGCTAGGGACAGAATTTTTTGCGGCTAGCCTGACTAGGTTGACTTTGTCCTAAAACAAGGGCCACCACTCACCTTTTTTTTTTATCTACAAACTAGTGACGGTGTGGGAGTTTGAGTTAGTTATTTTTAATGGTGTTTTTTATTTGAAAATATATTAAAATAATATTTTTTATTTTTAAAAAATTATTAATAATTTAAATGTATTAAAATTGTGATTGAATTTAAGTTTAATAAAAAATAATTTCAAATATTTAATTACTAAATTTTTCATATTATTTTCAAAATTACTTTGAAACCGATATGGCACCCCAATACGAAACACTATCGTAGAGCACGTAGTCGAGTCGGCTTCTGCTTCTGTCAGATGTTTGAACTTTGAATGGGACTTTGCAAGACCGGCGTACAGAAAAGCACCACGTAATGGAGTACAGAAAAGCTCACCTCCCACTTCCGTGAAATCTTTGAAAAGAGCACGCATTTTTTTCATTAAAAAAAGGAAGAGGATTTCATGATAGCTACTTTCGAATCTAGCATTAACTTTTGGATCCTGTACTATAATAAAAATATTTTTATATATTTTCAAGTAAGTTTTTTTTTTTTTTTAAAGCAAGCTCAGCATGCTCTACCCTCTCTAAACTCCAAGTCATGTAAGTGTAATTATAACTGATTGATTTCCTGGTACATAAGGGAAGTATCTGCCATGAATCCGGGTTTCATAAAACAGTAATAATACACACACATTGGAATTGAAGCAAAAAAGGGATACTTATTATTTGGACCGTAAGCATAAATGTAAAAAATAAAAACAGTGCTGGCTGGTATCTTTTGAAACCTCTGCTGCCTGTGAATTTCTAAGGTGTCTTGGTCTTACTGCACAACACAAGGACGATATCCAGGTTTTGATGCTCTGATTGCTGTGCAGGGATACCGGAGGTGGTTTCCTGTCAGAATTGTTATATTCACCAGTAAGATTAAACAAGTAAACTAGGAAAGAAGGTGTTGGCTGTGAAATAATCTCGAAATTGTTTATGTACGAGTACAGCCGTAGTTGTCATCTTTAGAGATTAGAAATTAAAAGTCCTCGATTAATGATAAGAAGAGAGATGATTGTGTAGATGGGAGATGTGATCCAATGAACTAATCTGCTTGGAAATCAATCAGCAATAAATTAACTAATCCGCTTCATAATTTAATTTAGTTATTCTGCTTCCTGACGATTCCCACATCGATGAAAAGCTGTAAAGGGATGCCCTACTTGCATGAGATTTGGAAAAAAATTGGACTGGGAAAACAAAACTTGAAAATTAGAAAGTGAATACACACGCCATATTAATTTTATCATTCCGGCCATCGTTTATGACGGATCTTTCACCGAAGGGAGAAGAACATGTCGGAAGAACAGATTGAGAAACAAAGGAATAAACGCTCAGGTAGCAATTATTATTCACGTTTAAGAATAGTAAAGGCTAATTTGAAAACCTACCGCTACCATGAGGATTTGGAAGCTCAGTTCCGACGTCCACCGCAGCCTCCAGGGATGTAAGTTTTGCAATTGGGGCGAGAGGGGCTGACCGTGCGGTTACTGTTTGGATCATACACCGTGTTTGCACCAGATGTTGGCGGCTTCATGGTCCTTGCAAACGCTCCAGTTTCTGCGGTACTAAGAAAGATGAGGAACAAAAGAAGCATGGCTTTTGCTATCACAAATGGCGTTTGCTTGCAGAACACCATGGCTATGAAAGTTTTGAGAATAGTAGGAGAGAGCTAAATCTTGTTTAATTAAGAGGAGTTGCGTATTGTGGTTAGCGTTGCCTTTATATAGAGGATGCAAACGTGGATGTTATCATTGTTTTTTGTTTCTTTCCTACAGTCGGTGAAAGCCGTTATCGGGATCGAGCAGATTTTCTAATTCAGGTGTGCCATGGTGCTTTGGCCTATAAAAATATCTCATCTTTTACTTTTCAACAACCCTTGAACCAGCATATATCTTAAGTTCGATGGATCTCACCAGTCCAAGAATGTAGAACTCATTCAGATAAGTAGGTTTTTATATCTCTATATTTAGAGACATAATTCTTTGTCTTCTCTTTTATTTATTGACGTGGAATAACTTGAAAAGCTTAAACCACAAATTATAAAACTATTTTGAAACACCAGCGATGCGGGATGTGGGATATTGGTTTGTCCGCTGGACAAATCAGTAGTAAGTTATATGTATGTTATAAAAATATAAAATTATGTGTCAGCTTTTAGTTTATAAAAAATAAAAATTATATTTAGTTTTTTTTTCTTTTTTAATTTTTTTTATATATAATTAATTATATATATATATACTACAACCCTGAAACAGCACGTCGAAACACTCCAAAACTAAAATATTTCGTACCAATAAAAAATACAAAACACCAACCAAAACAATATTGATAACCTTGTGTTATATATTTTCCAATTAAAAAGAGGTGCAATTTTGTTTGTTTTAAACTACCTTTTGTTTAAAAGAAATAACAATAACACCACGCACATATACATTATGAACCCACACGTATTGCTGCTATGGTAAATAAATAACCAAACACAAAACACATCAATTTTTTCAACCTTACATACAACCACAATACAAAACACCCACGTAAGCAAGTATGAGAATATTCACTCTGAGGTCCTCAGACTTTATACTATTACATCCTTGCACTTGGTGTTTGCTTTAATTTATGTGTTAGAAATCGACTTTTATTATTTGCACGGCTCCTTTATATTCTTTGAGAATCTCGTGGGTCAAGTTTATATATAAAAAATATTAATTTGCTGGAAAAAATAAAAAATAATGATAAAAAAAACCAAAGAAAGCATCTCGATTAAGTTTCACAATTCAATAAACGTGAAGAGCTTCAGACTTAATTTTTTTAGATATTTAGTTTTTATAGTGAGGAGATTTTATGCTGAGGCTCAAAAACGGAATAAAAAATTAAAAGCGAACAAGTATTGATGTAAATTACCAGGAATATGATGTTTTTGTCTGTATGTATTCAGTAAACTATGTATAAACGTGAGATCGCCCGCGTGTGAAAGGTTAAGCGGACAAGTATATTCTAAAGGGGGTGGACTGCTCTGTTCTTTCGTTCCATTCAAGCTGATTGAAACAATGGCTGGAAGTGCCTCTGACCTGCCCTCTTTGTAGAAATTATACGTATGATGACATGTTTCTTTGTTAGCTTTTCATTATTTGTTCGTATTTTCTATCTTTTTGGGAGGATTAGTATTTTTCTTTTATTTTTTGGGGGGGCATATTAGCTGTTAAAACTAAAAGGAGGCAGGGTCGTTTTCTTTTCCTTTTTCATTGGCTAGTTGACTCGATATAATCAAACGTGTTTTCCTTTTTATTAATATTTTAAAACTAATATCAACAAAAAAATGTGATAATCTAGATATTAGGTTAATTACTGCCTAGTGGTTGCTGAAACTAATTTCTACAGAAATTTCCTATTTTATCCGCCTCAGTACTAACGAATAACCGCTGCAATCGCCGAGAAATTCCCCCTACTGCCATGTCAAGGAAAAGCAACCAGCAACTATATCAACTATATAATAATTACTTGAAATTTACATGGATATTAATTTTAGAATTATTAAGATTAGTCGAGGCTACACAAACTGCCCGACAACCGGTTAACAGGTTTTGGTTGAATACAGTGGCTCATTTAGTGAATTGCAGGTTTTGGACCGTGGAGAGAAGATTGAACTTCTGGTAGATAAAACAGAGAACCTCCAGTTCCACGTACATGCCATCCATTGGTTACCTATCAGTGCGCCGTTTTAGGGGACCTTGTAACAGTTTGCTTCTATCCTTCCATGTTAAAAAATACAGGCTGATCACTGCTTCCAGAGGCAAGGAAGGCAATTGCGACGGACGTGTTAAAATTGCAATTTTAATTAATGTTATAATCCATAATAATACATGTCGATGTGAACAGAGCAAAAATTAACAGTAAAAGGTCAAGGAGTGGTTCAGTGATAAGAACCCATCCCGACATCTTCTTGTGACCTCCACAAAATTAGATCCATGATTCCACCTCGAAGATTAGATGGAAACCGTCCTCATAGGGGCTAATGGTCCGTGATGTGCCGTTAAACATCTTGAAATTTAATTTGCAAATTTTAAATTTAAATGAAGATGAATTTATTTTATAAAAACTTAAGATAATTAGAATTTTATTCATTTAATCTTAGCTCGAAAAAACAATAAAGAGGATGATATCGAATCCAAAAATAATTAGATGGAAATCCCGGGCTATTCATATACGTTAGGCTGTCTACTCATCATGCCTGGTTCATTTGTATGCTAGGCCTCCAAGTTGTCGACTGGGCATCAAAAACCATCTTCTCGCACCCAGATTTGAAGTGTGCTTAAATTTCTTTGTTTATGCTCTGAGGAAACAGTGAAAGAAAGCGACTTTTTATTGCCAAAAGTCTACATTCCTCTTAGCTAGCCGTATAAAATTGTTTTATTTAGTGGAGTCCAGTTAAACATGTTTTTTTGTCAGAATGCCATCTCTGCTCCTTTGTATTGTTATGTTTTGCCTTTACAGTTTTTTGGTGAGAGCAACTTATGTTGTTTGTAACCTGTTGTGTGAAATGTTGGTGTTTTGACATTTATTTACTGTGAAGATTGAGTTGTCAAGTCAGCAATTTGCTGAATTGCATGGGTTGGGTGAATACAGCTCACATTTTGAGATTCGTTGATTTTCATGCTGTGTTGACAGCTTGAACAATCTCTCATCGGTGCTATTATTGCTTAATGATAGCATGTCATGGTTTCTCTGAATACTTGGCTCTTCTTTGTGAGGTTCCATAAAAGTGTTGATTTTTTAATAAGTTTTTACTTAATGGAAATTCAGTGTTAGATGAAATGCTTAGATGATTTTTGAGAAAATTCTGTTATTGTTTAGAGGTGTAAATAAAGTGATAATGTGCTGTGTAGAAGTATTTGCTTTCAGTTATGCACACTAGAACTGATTGTATTTGACATGGTGATATTCTGGTTTCAGCCCATTGTTCGTCACTTGGAAGAAAGTTGTCAATGGAGGTGAGCCTCGTTTACGTGGATGCATTGGAACTTTGGAAGCTCGGTCCATAATTACTTGATTCCGGGACTATGCTGTAACAAGGTATTGCTCGGTCCATAATTACTGGATTCCGGGACTATGCTTTAACAAGGTATTGCTGTGTTTTATATCCAAATTATGTAGCTGTCGTATATTTCTGTTGAATTATGGATCTCCCTCCCCCTTCATGTAAAAAAAAGCATATACCCTTCTAAGCCCATACCCACTCTGTTCCCTTGACGAACTGTCTAGCCCTGCTTATCCTTTGAGCTGCCATTGCTAGTAACTGCTCATTTCACATTCTAGTCCTAGAGCATGTGAAAATGGATTTGGATTCATGTAGAGAGGAAAAAAATCTTGATTGTTTTCCTTTTGGAGACTGTCACGTGTCAAGAAATCAATGATTCCTCCCATGCCCCCCCACCACAAAGAAAAAACTTAGGAGATGCATCAACCATTTAAATATATTTCTATAAAGCTTGGTCCTGCAACCATTCTTTTTATTTATTCAAACTTATGAAATGGCTTACCACAAATGCATTCTCTTGTTATATTTAATTCTCTTCTCATGTTGTTCCCGCATGGTGTGACTCTGGTTTGGTATGGCATATTAATAAGGCTCCCTACTTACTTTCTTGTAGTGCTTTGAGGGACCGCAGATTCCCTCCTATACAAGCTAAAGAATTGCCTACTCTGGAATGCACAGTTTCCATTCTTACTGATTATGAAACAGCCGACCACTATCTTGATTGGGAGGTGTGTGCCTTAACTTGCTTGAGTTTTTGGAACATTGGGGCTGGGATGCTTTCTAATACCTAAATTACCAAGTTTTATTGTGGATAGTATATTGACACTATGGCTGTGCTTTAACATGCCGAACCTCTAACGTTTTGTTAATAGGTATCTCCCATAGATTTACAAGATTAGAAGACAAACCAAACAAAAAGTCAGCCACCTGCTAAATTTCAGCTATAACTTCATTGTGGCCTGCTCCATCATTGATTACCAAAAATGCCATTGAAGAAACAAAGAAGCATAAGCACACAATGTGATGAACTCAATTCCTGTGGCTCATTACATGACAGTTCGGCAGCTGCTCTGATAAAGCTGTATCAGAACTTAAATTTATCCCAGTGTCCGTTCATTTACCATGCTATTCTTCGTTCTCATCTTTGGCTTGCATGCAGCAGGAAGGATCAATGGAATGGCTTTTGGCATCGGAATAAAAGAAAGAAAATGAATATTGGATGCTGTTCGGTATATTTGTTGCTATGCATTGCTCGTACGATTTACATGTGGTGAGATTTGAGCATTGACTTGTACCTCATGCTGAGAAAAAAAAAGGTTTTACTCTTGGTTTTTTTATATAGATCATAACACTTAAAACTAAATCCGGAAAAGATAGCCATTTTCACATCTGAGAAACAATCCGGGTCACTTCCTCTTGTGAACGACAAGGAGAAAACTCTCGAGACCGAGTCGCTATGTGGTCTATGGAATTTGAAAGCAAACAGGAGACCCCGATTATCCCAGTAATTAGTTGCGACTATAGCATTGAAATTTGGATCAAGAAAGACCAAAGGGTTTGCATATGATGATCCACTTTCAATATATATATATATATATATATATATATACATATATATATACATATATATATATATTATTACTTAAAAGATAAAATGCGTGGCTGTTTTACTGTGCACACAGATTTAGTTCACTATTCATTGCTACAGTGTAATTACTATTTTACCCCAAGACTGAATTTTTTTAACCGGAGGTATTTTTGAATTTTCAAGGGAACACGGATGGTATTTTCAGATTTGTTGCATAGTGAAACAACTAAAATAGCCCCCCTAAAGGACAAAATAAGGCAAATCGGACCGGGGGCACTTTAGAAATTTCCAGGGACATGGATGGTATTTCTGAATTTATTGCACAATGAAACGACTATTTTAGCCCCCCTAGACGACAAAAAACAGGCGCCGGACCAGGGGGTATTTATGAATTTTCCATGGTGGTTTTTTCGTGGTTATCGGGTGGGTCCAGTGGTGTGTTGGTAATTTTTCATTAATTAATATTTTTTTTTGAAAAACTGAAGGTGTTTCGTCCAGACGCGACTGCAGTGTTTCTGCCGCACTTGCCCTTCTATAAGCGTGTATGCCTCTTTACGACGGTCAGAAATTATCTTCCGCTGTGTCACATGGTGTGCCGACATGTTTACTTTCTTTCGGTGCAGCGCATGTCCGGTTAGGGTTGCTAGTGAAGTGCCGGTTTTATGTTTGCTCTCTCTTTTCTCTCTCCGGCCACGCGGCAATATGCTCTGATCCTTGATGTTTGCAAAATATTTATTTTGGTCCCTAGTCTTTTGATTTCATTTTTATTATTGTTTTTTTAAATATAGTTTTTGATTTGTTGTAATTGTGTCCTTCAATTGAAATGGATTATATATGTTGGGTTTCAATTCAGTCTTTATTCTTTTGATTTTCGGTTTGGGTCCTCCAATTGAAATTTGTCATATATTCTATCTTTCATTTCGGTTCTTATTCTTTTAATTTTGTAAAAACATTATAATATTTTTAAAATATCTTTATTTATGTCGGTCCCAGGATTTTATTTATTTTAATTTTGTCTTTCAATTGAAATTAATTATATAGTTTGTTTTAATTTGTTTTGATTGTGTCCTCCAATTTAAATTAGTCATATTTCAATCCTTATTCTTTTAATTTTCTTAACAAAATTGCACTATATTTTTTTTTAAAATATATTTATTTGTTTCAGTCACAATGTTTTTATTTGTTTCAATTTTGTTCTTCGATTGGAATTAATTATATATTTTATTTTTTATTTCGGTTCTTATTGTTTGAATTTTTTATTTGCTATTAATTTCTTTGGTTTTTTCTGTTATTCTTAGACAATGTTTATTTTTTGTTCGTATCTATGCATCTATGCTTTTAATTTTTGTTGTTTTTTTTTTTTAGGGATTTATTTTTATTTGGTTCAGTCCTGAAATTTTTAATTTATGTTAGTGATCATTTTCAGATTAATATTGCTCTTTTTTTCTCTTTGTTCTTTTTTTGTGTTTTCTGTTATTTTTATCTATTCTTCGAACATATGATTTTATTATTTTATTGTTTGCGCCATAATAATGATAATTTTAGTTATTATTTTTTTGTAAAAATGTTTTGTTTTTTTATTTTAACAGGAATTATGCATAAATTTATTATTCATCTAAATTTATATTATAATAAAAAATTCTCACATATTTAATTTTTTTGCTTTGAAAAAAAATATTGTGTAGCCCACGATAAGGCCCACGATAAGGCGCAGGGTCATTGACTAGTAGATATATATAAAACAAGTTAGGTTTGAATCCCACTCTCCATATATTTTTATATTGAAATTGTGCGAATCAACATTAATACTTAATATTTATATATATATTAGCGTAAACCACTTATTTATTTAGGGGTAGCTGCCTTGGTCAAGGTGCGAGATTAAAGCAGATTTTTGAAAGGGCTGGGTTCGAGTACAATTCTGCATTTTTATTTTGCATCTAAAAACATTAAAAAATACAATGTTTGGACACTGTTTATCTTCTGTCCGTATTTATTCATTTATGCTTTTAGATTTATTTTTTGATTTATTTTTTGTCGGGGTTTTATTTTAATTAGGTTCCATTTTGAAATTTTAATTTATGTTGGTGATAATTTTAAAATTAATATTGCTCATTTTTTCTCTTTGTTCTTTTTTTTTTGTATTTTCTGTTATTTTATCTATTTTTTGGATCAGATAATTTTATAATTTTATTGTTTGCGCAATAATAATGATAATTTTTGTGATTATTTTTTATTGTTTTTTTTAAATGTTTTGATTTGTTTTTTAATTTTTCGGGTAATTTAATGAATTTAATTGTTTGGAAAGTAATGTTGATAATAATTTTAACTGTTATAGTAATGAAAATGAAGGTAACGTAGGGATGGATTTTCAATTTATATTTTCGTTTTTTTATGGATAGAAAATCAACTACTTATTTGTTATTTGATTATTGCAGTTCTTTTCACAATTTATATTTTATTTTTAAATATGATTTAAATTAAATTATAAAATGAACTAATCTTAATACAATGAATTCAATAATTCAAATATATGAATCTTTTTTTTTTAATGATTATGATAATTTTATACTGGTTATTTCGTTAAAATCTATTAAATAGATAAATTTATATCAATTTAAAATTCATATATTTTATAGAAAACTTGCACTTCACAGGAATTCTGCACAAATTTATTATTTTGACTAAATTTATATTATAAAAAAAAATATAATTAATATTTTTTATATTGGGGTATTAACTGTGTGTGTATATATATATTTTGCTACTAACTTTGATGAGATCAATGCGCGTGATGGCTTTATTTTATTAATTTTATAGCTGATGATAATATAAGCGTGCGTTCCTTGCGAAGAAAACGATTTTTTCTTGGAAACCATAATATTTT
Source organism: Salix arbutifolia (assembly GCA_025169955.1). Taxonomy (NCBI): domain Eukaryota; kingdom Viridiplantae; phylum Streptophyta; class Magnoliopsida; order Malpighiales; family Salicaceae; genus Salix; species Salix arbutifolia. The sequence goes on from CM045909.1 coordinate 1,033,615, forward strand.
ATGATTTTATCAGCGTCCACCACGTACAGAGAGAAATGATTCATGCTCATCGTTATTTTCAATTCAAAATTACCCTGGAACCCTTCTCATAAGTTTGCCAATTCAATCTTGAGGCTGCGACATTTTATTTTATTTTATTTTATTTTATTTTTGTCATGGGTTGATTTAAAGACTAAATTAATTACGTGTTTTGTAAAGTAATTCAACTTTGGATTTCATATTTAATTTACAGAATTTTACTACTTGTTTTAATAGCATTTAAGCTACGGGCAGCAGAGGCACGGTAAATCAAACATCAAATTTATATATAAAATTAAAAAATAATGATAGAAATAATAGTAATAAAATGCATCCATTGGCATTTTTGCTCCAAATCATTTTCTATATCTAAATTGAAATTGATTTTTTTAATGATTTAAGGGAAATGTTTTTATGCAACTTTAATGTATTTTGATGAATAAATTGTTTTGAAATATTAATTTTAAAGTTTGTATTAAAAAACTATAGATGGAGTGATATTTCCTAACCTATTCCATCCAGCTACATATTTGAGTGCTGTAGATGTCAAATTGTTATCCACCTATGATTTATTATACCTATTCCATAATGAAATATAGTATCTGTCTTGCTATGTGGTAAAGTAGAGTTCTTATTGTAAATTACCAGGAAATCAAGTCCGCTGATCATTCTAAATGTATTTATTTGTTAGAGAATAATATAAATTATATTTTGAGATCTCATTTATAAGTTTAAGTTTTTAGATGAGATGGTTTCTTAACACAGTATCAGAGTCTTATTGACCCAGCGATCACGAGTTCAAATCTCACCACCCTATTATATTTGATAAAAATAAAATATAAGGTAATGTGGGTCTGTGTAAATTTCAAGCCCAAAAAAATTTTCATTTGAGGGAATATTATAGAGAATAATATAAATTATATTCTGGGATCTCATATCTAAACTTAAATTTTTAAATGAGATAATTATGTTGTATGAATTAAGGTGTCATTTCCAGGAAGATGGTATTTTTGTCTGTCTGTAAACATATATGTGCAAGCTGCAGTATTATTCCCTTGCATGCCCATCTTCAAATTAATTAATTAAAATGAATTCTCGACAAAAGAAATTCCAATGAAATAAGGACCACAAGATATCTCGTAGCTGGTAAAACAAGGGCCAGCAAGCTAGCCTGCGTTGTCAAGCAAGTGAAATTGTCACAGCCCTTCCTGGCTAGGGACAGATCCTTTTGCAGCTAGCCTGAGTTGGTTGACTTTTATATAATATTCACTACAAATTAAATCAAGCCTTTCCTGGCTGATTAACCATCACACACTCACTCTCTTTCACAGTGTTCCAATTATTAAAGTCACGAATAAACGCAAACCCATAAAAAGCAAAGGGCAGTGCTGCACGTCAAAAGCATGAGAGCTAGCTAGCGTATTTCACTCCTGTCTCGTTAAAGTGAGGTACCATCATCACCACGATTTGAATGTATTTGAGAGAGTCGGTCACCTTTTAACCTAAACATTTACTCTCTCTTTTTTTTCCCTCGTCAACTTGTGTTATTCTGTCTCTCTTTTAAGCTAAACCACAATTTGAGAGAGTCGATCGGTGCAGTACTTTTAAGAAGTTTCCATCACACAAACGGAGGAGTACTGTAGTTCTTCGTATATAGAGCACGTAGTTGATGCCGACCTGTGGAAATAAATTATAGCTAATAAAAACAGCCGCCGGAGAGCATCGATCCCGAAAAGCTTGAGATCTCCTTTCTGTCAATAATGGAGTACAAAAAAGCTCACCTACTTCTTCTATCAGATGTTTGAATGGAGCATGCGCATTAAGAAAGGAAGAAGTTTCATGATAGCTAGGTTTCGAATCTAGCATTGACTGTTGGGATTCTGTATTATAATAAAAATATTTTTATATATTTTCAAGTAATTTTTTTTTTAAAGCAAGCTCAGCATGCTCTACCCTCTCTAAACTCCAAAGTCATACAAGTGTAACGAGGCTACTTAATTATAACTGGTTGATTTCCTGGTACATAAGGGAAATGTTATGGAATTTGCATGGTCAATGGCACATGGTTAATCAGCCGGAGAATATTCATGATTGATAATTAAGCCGAAGTATACATGATTGAAGTTATGATAAATTTTGCATGAAGCCGCTCAAGTCTTGAATAAAAATTATATGTGCGCGCGCGCGCGCATGTGTTTTGAAAATATCTGCCATGAATCCGTGTTTCATAAAATAATAATACATACATACATTCATATATTGGAATTGAAACAAAAAAGAAGCTTGGATATTTATTACTTGGACCGTAAACATAAATGTATAAAATAAAATAAAAATTAGAGAAATAGAAAGTGAATATATGCAGACGCCATATTAATTTTATCAATCGATCCGGCCATCGTTTATGACGTATCTTTCACCGAAGGGATCGGAGAAAAACACGTCGGAAGAACAGATTTAGAAGGGGGGAAAAGGAACAAACACTTAGCTAGCTAGCAACATTATTCACGTTTAAAAATAGGTCAGGCTAACCCGCCGCCGCCATGAGGATTTGGAAGCTCAGTTCCGACGACGTCTTCCGCAACCTCCAGGGATGTAGGTGGTGCAATTAGGGCCAGAGGGGCTAACCGGGCGGTTACTGCTTGGACCATACACCGTGTTTGCACCAGAGGTTGGCGGCTTCATGGTGTTCATAGTCCTTGCAAACGCTCCAGTTTCGGCGGTACTAAGAAAGACGAGGAACAAAAGAAGCATGGCTTTTACTATCACAAAAGGTGTTTTCATGCAGAACCCCATGGCTGTGAAATTTTCGAGGAAAGGTGGCAGAGAGCTAGATTTGGTATAAAGACTAAAGAGGAATGGAGTGTTGTGCCTCGCGTTTTCTCCCTGCTGCTTGTAGCTTTATATATACTGAGAGATGGGTGGTGGTCGCGTTTTGTATTTCCTTTCCTGACAGTTACTGGGACACGAGCAGGTCCTCGGGTGTCTTACTGCATCGACAAGTTGTCACTTTATACATTTCCCACTTAAAGAGGTGCGCTTTTGTTTGTTTATACCAACTTTTGTACTTGTATAAATTATATTTTATACTCTTATCTTTTAGTTTAAATTTTTAAATAAAATTGTTTTTTAATATAATATTAGAGATTTATTGACTTAATAGTTATAAATTTAAATCTTATCATCCTTATTTTATTTGATAAAAACTAAATATAAAATAATATAAATCTATACAAATTTGAAACTCAGATAACTTTCAATATACAAAGAGAATACTTTGTAAAATTCCATGTCGTTGGATGAAATGAATGCTACTTAAGATGAGGACCAAAAGGATCCAAGCTTTTTACAGTTGTCGATTTTTCTGATGAAAGCTAGATCAACGCTCATGATGACTTTTTTATTATTATTAATGTGGATATTCAAGCTAATTTATATATGTATTGATTAATTTTTTAGCTCTTAAAATTGACGGTGGAATGCAGGCATGGGGACTTTCTTCCTTGCGAAGAAAAGGATTTTTCCTTAGGAACCATAATATTTTTGGCAGCATCCACCACCACCTAATAAAGGGTAAGCAAGTCTGAGATATTCACTCTACCGTACCTTTTCGGTCCTCAAACTTTGTTGTTCTTACTATTACGTCCTTGCACTTGGTGTTTGCTTTGATTTATGTGTTAGCAATCGACTTTTATTATTTGCACGGCTCGTGTATATGAGGTTTCTTTGAGAATCTCGTCGGTCAAGTTTATATATAAAAAATATTAATTTGCTGGAAAAAATAAAAAACAATGATAAAAAAACCAAAGAAAGCATCTCAATTAATTCATAGTGAGGATTTTATGCTGAGACTCAGAAACTGTATAAAAAATTAAAAGCATGCCCCCTTTCTCTAATTCTCTCTATCCCTTCTATCTGAAGTCAACACTGTCCAGACACGTGTCATCTCCTTGAATCTCTTTACTCTTTTCATTTCCCCTTTTCTTTTCCCACGCCAGAGCACAAAACCACAGGAATTGCTGAGAAATTCTTAATGCCGGCCTCTGCCAGAAGTTGTATAAAATAAAACCCTGCTAGATCATTTTTAATTATTTTTTATTTTCTCTCTACATTTTATTATACTACCATACTCGTCTATTTTTAGAGTCCAGACACTCACCCAGTCAGCAATCAATTAAAATAATAATTAAATAGTCATCTATCCAGTTTTTATCATGCTAGATTTAATATTATTTTATTTTAAAAAAAATGATTCTCTTATTAAGCTTCTCATTATAGCCACTTAATTAGTGTATCTTTTCTATTTTTTAAAATAAAAGGGACAAGTTTATAATTAATTCTTTTTGTAAATTACCAGGAACATGGTGTTTTTGTCTGCATGTATTTAGTAAACTATATATAAATGTGCGTGCAAGTGTGAAAAGTTTGACACTATGTTTAAAAAATATTTTTTAAAAGAATTATTTTTTTATTTTAAATTATATTTTTTTGGTGTTTTTAGATTATTTTGATGTGATGATATCAAAAATAATTTTAAAAAAATAAAAAAATATATCATTTTGATGTATTTCTGAATGAAAAATAGAAAACATGTTTGATATTGGATTTTATGACCTAAGTTCCAAACTTTATTATAAATGAAACATGGATGAACTTAAGGTGCTGAATTAAACTTTATTATCAACGAGGACAGTTTTTGTAAGCAAGTCTGAGAATATTCATTCTACAGTACCTTTTCGGTCCTCAAACGTTATTTTGTTCGCTATCACATCCTTGCACTTGTGTTTGCTTTGATTTATGTGTTAGAAATCGAATTTTATCTGCATGTCACGCGCTATTGCACTTATAAATATACTAAAATATTATTTAAAAAAAAATCAGCACACGAAAATGGTTTTAAAATAATTATTTTTGAAAACATTTTTCAAGTAATTTTCCAAACAAACCTATACGAGGTTTCTTTGAAAATCTCATCGGTAAAATAAACATCAAAGTTATATATAAAATAATATTAATTTGATAGAGAAAATAATGATAAAAAACCGAAGAAAGCATCTCAATTAATTTTCACAATTCAATAAACTTGAAGAGCTCCGGTATTAGAAGCTGTTTGTTTCGGCGGTACAACTGTTGTTTACTCAAGATTTAATTTTTTCATTTTAAATGATTTTTTTTTGTGTTTTTAAATCATTTTGATGTGTTGATATCAAAAATAATTTTAAAAAAATAAAAAAAAATATCATTTTGATATATTTCTAAATGAAAAGCACTTTCAAAAACAACCACACTCCGCCAATTTATCTAATTTTCTTAGATATTTAGTTTTTATAGTGAGGATTTCATGCTGAGACTCGAAACTGTATAAAAATTAAAAGCACGCCCCCTTTATCTCCATCCCTTCCATCTAAAGTCAATACTGTCCTGACGCGTACCATCTCCCTGATTCTCTTTACTCTTTTCTTTTTCCTTTTTCTTTTCCCATGCCAGAGTACAAGACCACCGGAATTGCTGAGAAATTCTTAATGCCGGCCACCGTCAGAAGAAGTCTATATCATTTTTAATTATTTTTTACTTTCTCTCTACATTTTATTGCTTCATCATGATCGAAGCAGGAGGTAAGCTACGGGCAGCAGAGGCACGGTGAACTAAACATCAAATTTATATATAAATTAAAAAATTAATGATCGAATTAATAGCAATAATATGCATCCATTGGAATTTTTGCTACAAATCATTTTTTATATCTAAATTGAAATTAATTTTTTTAATGATTTAAGGGAAATATTTTTATGCAACTTTAATGTATTCTGATGAATAAATTGTTTTAAATATTAATTTTAAAGTTACCAGGTTTATTTTTTTTCTTATGCATGTATGATGCTATGCTAGTTTTTACAATTATAATTTGTAAAAATAGATTTTAAAAAATTATAAATTATAGTTTTTTAGAGTTAAGATTTAAAGATAGAGCTAGTTTCTAGTATAATATCTTATATTGAACCTCTATTTTTGGGAGTGTGGTTGAAATTGTTTTTGAAAATATTTTTGTTTAAAAATACATTAAAATGATGTGTTTTTATTTTTTAAAAATTATTTTTGATAATACACATGAAAATAATCTAAAAACAGTGATTTTTTTAATCTAAAATAAAAAATAAATTATTTTAAAAAAATATATTTTTAAAACATAGCGATTCAACTCCCTAAATAGTGATAATGTGTGGTGATTAATCACTACACTTTTAGTAGGGAAAAACTAAACACAATCTCAGTTATATTTTATTACACCACCAAATCTATTTTTAGAGTCCAGACACTCACCTAGTCAGCAATCGATTAAAATAATAATTAAATAGTCATCTATCCCGTTTCGACAAAAAATGATTCTTGTAGTGGACTTTCATAATGAAAGTTTCATTACACCCGCTTCTTTCTTGTATCTTTTCTATTTTTTAAAATAAAAGAAGCAAGTTTATAATTAATTAATTATTTCTGTAAATTACCAGGAAATCAAGCCCGCAGGTTATTGTATAATTGACTATTCGAAGTGTATTCATATGCTCTGTAAATTAAGGAGGTGTAATTTCTAGGAAGATGGTATTTTTTTGTCTGTCTGTAAAAACATATATGTGCATGCCCATCTTCAGATTAATTAATTAAAATGAATTCTCTGCTAAAGAAATGCCAGACAAACTACGTTTTGCATATTAAAATTATTAATATTTTTCAGATCGAACTTCATTCTACAGAAAGCAGTTTGAAATGTTCTGCAAGAAAAGAAAAGAAAAGAAAAGGTCTTGATACGGGATGCTAAATCAACGGTGACACGCGCACATATATAAAAGGCGAATTCAACAAGTAGTGAAACTAATACAAGGAAGAATCGAGGGGTGTTTTTTCTTCTGACCATTTCAGTAATTCTTAAATGCCAGACAGACAAGCATACTAGGTTTTGAATATTCAAAGTTCTAAAGATCTAGGCGCACTAGCTAATAAGAAATTTCCATCACACACACTCGATCTCTTTCGCAGTGTGCCAGCCAGGTCACGAATAAACTCGAGCCCCTTAACCTGTGTGTGGGAATGGAAGTGAAACAAAACCTTTACTCTCGTCAACTTGTGTTTTTCTGTCTCTCATGTAAGTTTAGGGCATTGAGTAAGGGGCACCAAGGTGCCTTAGCCAGCAAGAAAAGAACGGGACATTACTATTACTATTATTATTATCAAGGCATGCATCAAATTTTAAATAGATTTTTCAAGCCTAGATATCTAGGTGCACTTATAAGAAATTTCCATCGAAAAACGGAGGAGTATACGTTCCCAAATATTCATGATTGAAGCTATGATTACTTTTGCATGAAGCCATTCAAGTCTTGAATTAAAAATTTATATATATGTACGCGTGTTTTGAAAATATCTGCCATGAAAAAGTGTTTCATAAAATAATAATACATCCATATATACATCCATACATACACATTGGAATGGAAGCAAAAAAGAAGCTTGGATAGTTATTGCTTGGACCGTAAACATAAATGTAAGAAATAAAAATAATTAGAAAGTGAATACAGACGCCATATTAATTTTACTAATCCGGCCATCGTTTACGACGGGTCTTTCACCGAAGAGAGAAAAACATGTCGGAAGAACAGATTTACAAAAAAAGGAACAAACACTGAGGCAGCAATATTATTCACGTTTAAAAATAGTTTAGGGTAATTTGAGAACCCACCGCCACCATGAGGATTTGGATGCTCAGTTCCGACTTCCGCAACCTCCAGGGATGTACGTTTTGCAATTAGGGCCAGAGGGGCTAACCGGGCGGTTACTGTTTGGATCATACACCGTGTTTGCACCAGAGGGGGGCGGCTTCATGGTGCTCATAGTCCTTGCAAACGCTCCGGTTTCGGCGGTACTAAGAAAGATGAGGAACAAAAGAAGCATGGCTTTAACTATCACAGAAGGTGTTTTCTTGCAGAACCCCATGGCTGTGAACATTTTTAGGAAAGGTGACAGAGAGGTAATTAATTTGGTGTAAAGAGGAATTGAGTGGTTTTGCTTAGGCCCGTTTGTTTCCCGTAATTCACTTTCCGGGAAACTACTTTCCAAACTTTCCTGTGTTTGTCTGCCTTCTGGAAAGTTGGTCAACGGAAAACAGTTTCCGGTCAACGGAAAACACTTTCCAGTCAAAGAAAAATTTCGCTTGGTTTTCAGGAAAGTGTTTTCCGGAAAATTTGGGCGGAAAACACTTTCCGGAAGTTGTGAAAAATTTAGAAATGTCATTATTTGCTGATTATATCAAATTTGATCCTCAAACTTTTGATTGCTATATATAATTTGTTTTGAATATTTATTTTTCAATTCCATCTCTTAAAATTTAATTTTTATATTAATTTTGGTCCTTATTTTTATAATTGCTATTTGCTTTTTTCTTATCATTTTTTTATTGAAATTTTTTATCTATCAAATTTGGTCCTCATTTTTTTTATTGTTACTTATTTTATTTGAAATAATTTATGAAATGTTAATTATTATTATTTTAATTTATTCACCTTTCATTTTTTTTTAATTTTTAGATTTGATCTCTATTATTTTGATTATTATTTATTTTATTTGAGATAATTTATGAAATTATATTTTTTTTCAATTTCATTCTCATTCAACTTTTTAATTTGTAAGATTTGTTCCTCATTATTTTAATAAACTTGAAAAAAAAATTAATTTATTAATAAATTATTTTCCAGTTCATTTTCCATAACACAAACAAATACTGGAAAGTGTTTTCCAGTTCATTTTCCATAACACTGTCAAACATCATAATTCACTTTCCAGGAATTTACTTTCCAGGAATTCACTTTCCCCGGAATTCACTTTCCCCGGAATTCACTTTCCAAAAGGAAACCACTTTCCTGCAAACAAACGGGGTCTTAGCTTGATTTTCAACCCTCCATTAATATATATGTATATATATACATACACATGCAGGCTTGAGCACGTAGATGAAAATTCCAGGAAGGTTAGGTTGAAATTGCTTTCATGGTTCCTCTAGCTTATCCCTTACCTTGAAACTTGCCGATTGAGTACGTACAGGTCATCTGAGTAATGGATACGGACCACAGATCAAAAGAGACGTGATCACCTAGATATTTAGTTAATTACTGCCTATAGTGGTACGCTTTTTTCTGCAACTAATTTCTGCAGAAATTTCCTATTTTTTCCGGCTCATTGACGAATAACAACTGCAATCGCCGAGAAATTCCACCTAATGCCATATCAAGGAAAAGGAACCAGCAACTATATCTACTATATACCGGTGACAAGAGTTTGTGATTAAAATGTTTGTTCTTTTTTATCTTAGATTCGAGCTCTGTAATTGTTAATATGATGTTCATTTGATAAAAAATTATGATTAAAATGTTTGTTCTTTTTTGATCTTAGATTCGAGCTCTGTAATTGCTCATGTGATGGTCACTCCAGGTTTACATGATCGTTAAATTTAGAACTCGTGGGATTAGTCAAGGTGTGCACCTGATCCGGACACCCCATTAATAATAAAAAAATAAAATAAACCGGCTATCTGTTATTCTTAATTGTTTTATCAATAACAGCTCACGTGAACGAACGATTAGCCTTGCTAGGTAACGAGCGTGTAAATGAATACATGATAATATACATTTGGTTCTACGACAATTTTTCCTGTTATGAGAGTGAGGTTTAATGGAAGAAGGCACTGCCTGAATTTAAAAAAAAGGAATTCCTTGTGGTGAATTTCTGCGTTGACCATTTATCTCTGAATTTTACTATCGGTTTTTTTTATATATTTCGTTTTTAATTTGATTTTTGAAAAATATTTATAACAAATATATATATATATATATATATATGTGTTTTTTTTAACTCACGATAATAATGTGTTAATCAACTACTAGTCTTGAAATTATTATTTTAAAATTATTATTTTATTATTAAAAAACACTATTCACGAGTTTGGATGAACATTATCGCAGATCACCTTCCATGATATGATATTTAATTAAATATAAATTTAATTAAATTTCTTGACATTCGTTTAGTTGATGTAAGAGATGTGTTTTAATTATTTCTTGATACAACTATTTAACCTTGTAATTTGTCATAAAAATACCTCTCACCTAAAAAAAATCAGTGGTAAAAACTAAAAACTTTAAGGGGCAACATTAGGGAATTGTAAAAAATATAATAGTAGAATCTGAACATTGAAGAGTTACAGGGATTGAAATAAAATATAATTTATTTATTTTCTTATTTCTTAAGAGTAAATTCTAAATATTCCACAGAAAAATAAAATAAAATAAAATAAAATAAAGAGCACCAACATCTATCCACCACATCGCTCGACGGCTCGAGTGACAAGTCTTGCACTGCCAGCAAACTCCAGGTTCCCCCGCTATCTCTCTTCCTTAATTCATCTTGATTTGGATCAGATTTTTCACGACTATAGTAAAATTCATTTCTTTTTTTTGTAATTAGTTGGATGATTAGATTTTCAAAACCTGTCATATAAAACGATTCAAATTGTCTAATTTGCATTTAATTCTCAGAATCTTTTATAGATTCTGTTTGCATTACTTCTGTTTGGTTGCCGAGAAAATCAAGGAAAATTGGGTGGAAAATATGCATGCTTTGACTCTCTATCTTCTTAACATGAAAAACCCAAATACGGGTCCGAAGTTTCTGTTGTTGGATTCTGAATCCCTTCGTTTTCCTTGCTCTTTCTCGCGTTTTTTTTCTTTCTCTGTAGCCAAAGAGAGGATCAGGGTTGAGTTTCTGTGAATTGATGTTTGTATTAGCTTGCTTTCGCATAAGATTAGATGGGAACTTTGTTTTCTTTGTAAATCCGCGGTTTTTTTACTGTTGGAGCCGTATTTGTGGCTATCTAAATATGTTTGCTACTTTTATTATATGGCTAATCTATAATCATAGACTAATTTGTGGACTGGGTTTTTGTTTTTTTCGACTATTTGTAATCTATACGAGAATTCTGTGTTTTGTTGTCGAGGTTTGAATGTTGTCTGATTTTTGGACCCTTGACTCTTTTTTGTCAGCTTCATATTATTTTTGAGGATCCTGAGGTGAAGGGAAACGATAATCTTGAGAGATGAGTAGTCAGAGAGGCTTGATATATAGTTTTGTGGCAAAGGGAAATGTGGTTTTAGCGGAGCACACTTCGTATTCGGGGAACTTTAGTACCATTGCTGTTCAGTGTTTACAGAAGCTCCCTTCCAATAGCAGCAAGTACACATATTCTTGTGATGGGCACACGTTTAACTTCCTCATTGATAATGGATTTGGTATTATTTTGCTCTTGTTGGCTGTTGATTTAGAGTTTAGGTTCTTGTCATAGGGAAATGTGCGCTGAAGGTTTTTTTGTGTTGGGTTTGCAGTTTTTCTAGCTGTCGCAGATGAATCGGCTGGGAGGGGTTTGCCTTTTGTGTTTCTTGAGCGAGTGAAGGATGATTTTAAGCAGCGCTATAGTGCCAGTATAAAAAATGAGGCACACCCACTAGCTGATGACGATGACGATGATGACTTGTTTGAAGATCGATTTAGCATCGCCTACAATCTTGACAGGGAGTTTGGGTGTGTGGTTCTGTTTATGTTAAATTTTAAGGTTTTTGTTGTTGCGTGTTGCATTAACTTTTGATATTCTGTCCTGTTTAACAGGCCAAGATTAAAGGAGCACATGCAGTACTGCTTGAACCACCCAGAAGAGATCAGTAAGCTGTCAAAGTTAAAGGCTCAGATCACGGAGGTCAAGGGGATTATGATGGACAATATTGAGAAGGTATATGTTTCATGTTTTGTTGAGAGGAATGTTGGTGTTAAACCAATTTATGTTCAGCATTTGAAAAGGTATATGCTTCATGTTTTGCTGAGATTAATGTTGGTGTTAAACCAATTTATGTTCAGCATTCAAGCCAAAATATACTTTCTGCTACTTAATTTATACAGCATATTGATTCTTATACATATTCAAATTCAAGTCAAAATATGGATTCTGTTTTCTTTTCCTTTTTTTGTACCAACAAATGGACGCGGTTGACTCTGGTTCCTTTTGCATTTACCACCAGTATGGTAGTGTGAATTTTATGTTTGGAAGCATCCAATACCTTGTACAATTATGCACCCAGTTTTATAGCTGACACGCAACATAGGAGATGGGCATATTCAGCTGAGATTGACAGCGGCAGTTGCTACTATCTAGTGATATCAATCACATGGTTGCAAGTTGACCGGCTCAGAGTTGGGCAAGTTTGTTCACCACTTGAAAAAAGTAGACTACTATTATAACTTATAAATAAGACTGGTTGATCTATATTATGTGCAGTGAGCTAAGATTGGGTAAAAAAATTACCTTTCGTCAACCAGCAAAGTGATTAACAGGTTTTTGTTGAATATAGTGGCTCATTTAGTGAATTGCAGGTTTTGGACCGTGGAGAGAAGATTGAACTTCTGGTAGATAAAACAGAGAACCTCCAGTTCCAGGTACATGCCATCCATTGGTTACCTATGAGTGCGCCATTTTGGGGGACCTTGTAACAGTTTGCTTCTGTCCTTGCATGTTAAAAATACAGGCTGACAGCTTCCAGAGGCAAGGAAGGCAATTGCGACGGAAGATGTGGCTTCAGAGTCTCCAAATGAAGTTGATGGTGGGAGGAGTAGTCCTTGTCCTAATTCTGATCCTCTGGTTTGTCGCTTGTGGAGGTTTCAAATGTTAAAGACTGCTAGGGTAGCGAGATGGCTAATGTGGTAGCATTCGCGGTTTGCTTTATATTCTGTTGAACAATGGTGCCTGAACATGGAAACTACTCCCGGAATTAAGATCTACCCTTTCAACACTGTAATTAAATCTCTGTGCTTGATAATCGTTCTGTATTTCTGTTGATAGCACTTCTTTTGTAGGAGTTGTGGCCTAACTGGTATTGAATTATTCTTTGAACTTGAAGTGTTAGTGGATTTTTCTTCTTCTTCAATTAAATACAACATAATGTTGTAATTAAATAGTCAAAGTTCCCTCACTGGATGGTAGAACAACCATCAAATTTCTGAGCTAGCCAGGCCATAAATTACCTGGATGAAGTTTAGTACTGCTTGTTAGACTAGGACTGCTAGATAGGAGCACTGGAAAATAGAATACCCCCACGAGTTCACCAGGGAATATGCAAAATTACAATTAACCCCCTCCATACAAAAGAAGCCATGGCTGGAAATTTAAAACCAGACCAACCAGGTGATAACTAATGATGCATCACGGAAGAAGCACACAGCACGAGTTCTGCAATTGGATGAATCGCGAATGGCAGAACAGGGTTCACGAGAGGATGGGCACCGACTAAAGTTAAAAGCCTGTGCATCTCATGAATGGTGAAGGAATCCTTGTCTTGTTATCGCAGAGCTCTTGAAAGCATATATGGTACATGATTGATTGATGCTTTGGAATTTGGAAAAGTGATAAGACCTTTGGCTCTGCCGAAGTATTTGAAGGATCCTTTTCCTTGACGGGGGCAAAGCAAGTTTCTCAAAATCATTTTTTTACACAGTGTCATACTTAGTTGAAAAACACACAATGTAAACTTGGATTATATAGTTATGGAATGTAAAGAGAATGAATAATATTATAATTAATTAATAAAATTTGTTAAATTTTTTTCATGTAGTTCGAATATTTAATTTTATAAATTTTTAGTAGATTTCAGTCGTGATTTCAAATATATTATTCTTTTTTGTATAGATGAATTATTGAGCTTAGTATATATGTTTGAAAATATAGATATGTCTTGTTTCTCTTCTAGCTAGAATTGTAACACAGTTCTATCTGTAACTTTGAATGTGTACAAAACAATACACGAAGGTCTAGTTTGACAAATTTGACAAGATTTTTCTAGTAACTTTGACTATTTAAAATAATATTTTTTTTAAGTCCGTTTAACTAGAAATCTATCACAATATACTTTTATACGTCTGGTATTTTTCTGTAAAATTTCAGCTAAATCTGACTTGATTCATATAAAGAATTTAGTAAACTTGTAAAATCATATCAATTTTATTGATTTTATTAATTATCAAGCCTAATTTTACTTGTTTTCGAGTTTTTAGTGTGATTTTGCACATAAATACATATTAGTTCGTAAAATCATACAGTTTTACAAAAAAATATCGATAACAATTTGGCAAAGTCTACTAATTGGTTCTGATAGATAGAACTGATTTTTTTTTATCTCAATTAATGTTTGTTTACGTATACGTGTGTGTATATATATTAAAATACAACAAAACAACAACAACAATTATATGATGCTACATAGCTTTCGTTAAATTCACCAAGTCTAAAAACTTGTCACGTGTTTATATCGCACACCACGTTGCTTTGATTCTATCAAAGGGGTAAACCGGATGTTTCCCATCAATCAAAAATTCATCAATCAAATCATTAAAGGAGTGGTCAGTGATAAAAACACATCCCGACATCTTCTTGTGACGTCCACAAAAATCGATTGATGATTCTGTGTTTCCACCTTGGAGATTAGATGGAAATCGTCCGAATGGGGGAGAATGGATTGTGGTGTGGTGTTGATTTGTAGATCTTGAATTTAAATCATTACATGTTTTTCTCTTAAAAATCTGTAATAATAAAGATTTACATATTGAACTTAGACTCGCAAAAAAGGATGGCATTGAAATCCAAAAAAAACATTGATGGAAATCCCGGGCTATGAAGAAATTGGGCATTCATGTACGCTAGGCTGTCTACTCATCATGCCTGGTTTATTTGTATGCTAGGCCTCCAAGTTGTCGAGTGGCCATCAAAAGCCATCTTCTTGAAAGCCGGTCTTGCAAAGTCCCATCATTTCTAGACTAATTTTCTTTGATTTGAAATTGATTCTCGCTCACAAGAAGAAGAAGAACCCTGTCCTTTCCTGATTGCCTGCGTTTCCCAGTAAAAAGTTTTTCTAAAATATGATTGGTGCAGCTTGTATTTGGCTACGCATAAAAAGTTTTGGTGATATATCTTTATTATGATTGGTTGATGCGGAGAATTCATGGGAATCCCAAGCAGATTTTATTATGACGTTCATATAGGGGTGTAATTAAAATTATTTTTTAAAGTATTTTTACTAAAAAAATATTAAAAAAATATTTTTTTTTATTTTTTTAAAATTATTTAATTATAAAAAAAGAGGTGAAAGAGACATGGTATAAATTAATCTGTAAAAGTATTTTTTTTTCTTTCCCAAATCTAGCAACCATATCAATGAGAGTTCCACAGGAATTGTTTTCTCGTTGAACCACAAAAAAGGATCCCGTCTTGCATGCCACGTAGATAAAATTGCAATTATGGTCTACAGGTATAGGGAGTTTGGCAAAAAGCAAAAGCGGTGCGTAGACGACGTAAATTCATCCCGGTCAACATCAATAACAAGCAAGTCCACGCAAGAAAACAATACCCGTCCAAAGACATCAGCCTCCTTAATGTTGCCCTTTTTTTCCTATTCATTCATGGCATGTGACTAGTCGGGTGCAGAAGATCGATCTCATCGGATTATATTAATTAACTATTTAATTTTAAATTTTAAATTGTTAGGTGAGATCTTAATATATGATTTACGTTATGCCCCAACACATCTCCGTAAATAAATAAAAATTAAGCTTAAAACTTGTAAGGATTCACACTCTTTTATGTTAAATTGTTATCAAATAGAATAAGAGTGGTGAAATTCGAACTCGTGTTTACTCAATCAATGAAACTCTGATATCATATTAAAAAATTATCTAAAAATTCAAGTTAATGATTATCCCACGAACACTTGCTTCATTGAACTGCAAATCATTCATGGATTTTACTGCTGCCCGTGTATAATTAAAAGTTAAAACATGTTGATGCTCACTGATATTTTAGAATAGAAATAACGAGTGCAATTACGTCGGCACCCCTGAGCCTAAACGTTATTTACCCCTCAGCCGAAACGCTATTTTATCCTATTACCAGGGCTAAATTCGCCTCTATACTGTTCCTAGCCGAAAAAAAAAGAAAAAAAAAGAAGACATACACCCGCGAAGCACCGGGGCGAACTTGCCTGCGCGTTGCGCTGGGCTTTTATTTATATAGAAAACTAATTGATTTTATACGTGTTGTAATTGATTATTTTAATATTTAATTAGTAAAATTATAATCGATAAAATCTGTTAGAGACAGGTTTTTTTCTGCCTAAAATTCATTGAATGTTGCTACTGTTAAAACTGTTTTGATAATTATTTAATCGGTAGACTATACAATTTTAATCAAAGAAATTATGTTAAAATGAGTCACATGCTCTGTGTAATATACTGATTGATTATTGTGTATGTTTTATTTGTTTTATGAATTCTTTCATTAAAAAATAGTAAAATTACAATTGTTGAATTGTAGCACAGATGAGTAATTTGTTTTATAATCTCACTATTCAAGTCTAAAGTTATCCGAGTCTACATGAACAGTGATCCATGCTACAGTATAACCGTGATCTGTTTTAGCTTTATAGATAATAAAAAAAAGAAATTAGATTCGGGGATTAATTATAGTGCGCTTAAGCTATTTCGGACACCTAAAAAAAATATTTAATGGAAAAAAATGAAAAAAAAATCAGTAAAAGTATGAAACAAACTATAAAAAAATAAGACCTGAAGATTAATTGTGGTGTGTTTAAGTTAACCCAAACACCTCAATTATAAAAAAATAAAATAAAATTATATATAAGTAGAAAAAAATATAACCAGAAAAAAAAATATTTCATGAAAAAAAATAATTAGAAAAAAAAGGAATGAAAAAAAGAAAAAAAATATCAAACAGTAATAAAAAGTGAAAATCACTGTTAATTTTGGGGAATAAAAAGTGATGTGCGTAAGCCAACACAGACAACCCGGTTATCAAAAAATAAACAAAAAAAAATTGTATAAGTGGAGGAAAAGAAACAATAAAAAATGTTAATAAAAATTGGACCGAGAAATTAATCATGGTGCGCATAAGCTGCTCCGGACACCACGGTTAAAAAAAATGTTTAAAAATGAAAAAATGTTTAAGAAGAAAAAAACATTTAAGGAAAAAGAAAAGGTTAAAAAAAAATCAGTTTTTCTTCTTAAAAAAAAAATTATTGTTCAAATCTACAGTAAAACCATGTTTTGGTTTAGCTGTATAGATAATTACTGATATAGAATAAAATAAAATAAAAATATATTTAGTTATATAAAAAAGGAGGAGATAGAGACATCGAATAAATTAATCTCTAAAAGTAATTTTTATTTATTTTTGATAGCAAGAAATAGAGAGAAATATTCTTGTACCTTTTTTCATCTCTTTTATCTTACATGAGTGAGTTACTAAACGCTATATATCTTCTGTGCTGGAGCGTCATAACCCATTAAAAAGTGAGAGACGAGGAGTGCATGAACGTAGTCTTCTTTTGCATTGAAAATGACAAGACCTTCTTGAATGCACCCAAATAGTACATGCTTGTCTTAAATTGATAGAATAATATGTTACATAATGATATAAATTAAATTATATAATATGTTTTTTAATAATTTAAGTTTTTAGATGATTTATTGATATATAATAAGTAGCCATTTTACTAACAAGGAAAGATTGATGGATGGCGTGACTTTTACACGAGGGTCCTGTAATCAGACAGGCTTCTGAGTAGATGCAGGCAAGATATGAAACTAAAGAGCTTACAAGTCCTTCGGTTTCCTGTGCTATCGTGGCCTAATTTAGGGCATCGTTACACGTGTGGACAGAGGCGTGCCAAAGTTACCAAGCCAAAATCAGTTCATGGCAGCAACTTTAATTGGCAACGAGTCTCATTTGTCCATGATTTAAAGACCTACACACATTAAAATTAAGGATAAATTATATATATACATGACATCACTATGGTTTTTTTGTAATTACTCATCGCTAATATATTTATTTTTTGAATAATCTGCACTGAACAGGGATTAAATAACTACTAAAGCTATAAATCTATCCGATTAAACACGAGTGCTTGATTAAAACATGACATTTGTTGAAAAGAATCTTTCGTTAATTATTTAAGAAACTATAAACTCCTCCTTATTCCATTAAATGTTTATTTATATATATATATTTAATTTAATTAAAATTATACATCATTATTTAATTAAAATTTAATTTGAAGCTAATTATATATTTATTTGATAAACGGCATGATAATAAAAACATCAATTAATAAGGAACCATAGTTTAAATCTTGAATTAATGGTGTTGTATAGCTGATAAAAATCTCATTTCACCCATTTTCATGCTATAGATTTAGAGGCTGCTTGAGAATATGTTAGAAATTGTTTTTAACATGACACAGAGTACTCAAACAAAATTAATTTGAAGTAAATTTTTAATTTTGATTTTTTTTTTATCAATTTCAAACAATTACTTGTTCAGAATCGATAATAATTTATATTTAATTGAACTCGAAATTAACCAGATGTTAATATAAACAAAAAAAAAACATATTAATTAGAGAGAGAGAGTAGTCACATTTTATTTATTTATATTTGGAAATTATCAATATTTCTTGGACCACATAATTAATTCCATTTCCACAAAACCCAACCCTAAGAGTGTTTGGCAAAACTAGAAAAGAAATCGAACACTCGCCATCGATCGTACTCTTGCAAGCCTGCTAAGAAGTAACAGCTAGCACCGACCATGAAAGACAAGAACACGAAGAGATCAACAAGGCCTATCCACCATTGCCGTTGATCTCTTCCTCCTCTTCCATGTCAGAGCTCTCGCCATCTGAAATGACAAAAGCAAGCCTCAAGCGCCCACCTGAGCGGTTCGCACGCAAAATGTCCCCGTGCGGGATTCTTATCTCCTCAAGAACAAGGGTGTCGTCTTCCTCGTAGTTGAGATAACTGTAACGCATACCTTTATTAAATAGTTCCAAGGAAGAGATTGGCGGGGGGAATACCCCCTGTTTTCTGGTTGAACTCCCGAAAACCACGTCCCTTTTTGTTTCCACGTTCATGATGACCTCCTCTTTCTCATCAGAACTGGCTTCGCTCTGCAAATCAGAGTGACTAAACAAACAAGACGACGAAGATGAAGAATATGGTAATGCTGCGTCGAAAGAGTTGACGGAGGAAAGAGAACTCTCGTCAGGAGAAAGGTCAACAAATTGATCACCAGCAACAATGGAGGTGTCTTTGGGGTTTGAAAAAACTGGATTAACCCATGTTGCAGGTGTGGATTGATCAGACCTAGCGAGGACTGGTTTCGGGGGTGATGGGGACTTCAACATGTCCTTGAGACTAGAGGAACTATTGCCTTCCATGGCTAAAACTGACAAACGAAGCTAGAAAGTTGATTAAAACAGGAATGAAATGAAGAAATATGGAATCGGTAAAGGCTAGGGAGTGCTACTTATAGGTAGAGTAGCACGCATGAGTGCCAAATCCCTTTCAAGATGGGACAAAGCACATGAAAAATTAATGGTTCTCAGTTTCTTTCTTTATTTGGAATTTAATTGAGATTTTTTTTCAAATTATTTTTTAATTAAAAATATATTAAAATAATATATTTTTTTAAAATTATTTTTGATATAAAAAATAATCTCAAAACAATTTTTTTAAAAAATAAAAATAAAAAAATATTTTTTTTAAAAAAAAACACTTTTTAAATACAATTACATACAGGTACTTTGTGTCCATTGGCTTGCTAGTGTTAATTACCATACTGTGTTTTTGTTTTGTAGCATTTCTCACTGGCCATTTCTGTCTCCTAATCATCACTTCACCTAAAGTTGTTGTTTTCCTACATAGTTACCTTTCAAAGGAGTGTTTTTGGGTTGGACTGACAATTTAATTATAATAAAATTGAATAAAATTTAAATAATTTATTTTATTATTAATTTAATAACTGATTAATTTATATTTGAAAATTAGGTGCATAGTCTAGTAACGTGTCAAAACTCTTTAAATATTAGAAAAACTATAGTGGTTTGATTTAACATTTCAGTGACCAGTTTTTTAGTATAATTATTATAAATATATCAATAATATTCTAATTTAACATTAAATTATGAAATATGTCTGCAATGTTAAATCATGTTTGTTTTCTACATGACAGTAAATGATGATGTGTATTATATTTGAAACCTCATTCTATTTTGGCTAGATTTTTTAATTCATTATTATATTTAAAAATAATTTAAAAAATAATCGAACAATCAAAGTCAATGAATATTTATATTTTTTTTGGATATCAAGTATATGTTTGATAATATAATAAGAATTCGCTTTTAAAGTGATTTTTGTATAAGAAATATTAAATTTTTAATTTTTAAAATATTTTACATCATGAATTTAGCATTTCCATTTAAAACCATTTAAAAAGAAAATCAATTTCCTATTTTTTTCAACTCAAGTGAATTTTTAAAAGAACTTTCAAAGATGATGGTCAGAGATGATTTGATTTTAAATCGTACATTGCATCAAAGCCAAATAACATCGATCATTGTTACTGACTTACTGTGTAAGGGGTAATAATCCCTTACGGAAAGTAAAAGCAGAGACAAATAAGGCACAGGTACGTCTTCTTGGCTGTTTTCTTTATATATAAAAACAACTCTGGCGTCTAGTGATAGCGATAGACTGAGTTTTTAAGCCACCGCCGGCAGCCATAGCCATTAGAGCAGGCAACCTGGTCTGCTTCCATTACTCATGAAACAACCCCTTCCAGTTTCCGACCGAGAGGGCGAAGTCCCGGGGCTGGTGACTGGCCAGAAAACTATCGAGTTTTGGATCATACCATGAAAACGACTGATCATCTTACATTTGCTTCGTCTTGTAGACACGGAGTTCTCAATCTGTAAACCAATCCTCAATCACGTCCTTTTTTCTGGTGTTATTGTAAGAGTTTTTGGTAAAAACACCGAGTTGTCTTAAAAATGACGTTCTTACATTGCTTACAATAGCTGTTTGAGACAGAAAGACGCTGAGGATTTGAGGAGGGGCCTGGTTGAGGGTCGGTGAGTTGATTGAAGATCTTGTTGATACAAAATAATAGGATGGGACTCAATTGGGTAATGGTGTATAAATTGGGGACTAATCTGATGTGATCCTCTTTATTTAATATGGACACGTGTGTCCCCGGGCCGGCCTCTCCGAAAATTGGACATGGGCTTTGCCATGCACTCTGAAACTTTGCTTTGGAGTTTCTAATTATTATTTTTTTTCAGAAGGTTGGACACGTGTGTGCACGTAGTTTTTTTTTTTTAAATCGTTTTATTATTCTGCAATAAATTAAAATGCATTAGGTATAATCCAAATCTTCTTTCACCACGATACAGTTTTTTCAAGCTAACTCACTGAGTTTACCAAACTCAACAGCCATGACATTAATTTTTCCTCACTGTATCACTTCCCCACCGGCCCACCCACCTACAAATACTTTTATCTCCTCACCCAGAGGAAACAATTCACAAATTAATAAAAAAAAAATTAAAAACAAAAATGAGAATTAATTAATAACATCATGTTTTAATAGCGTGTCAGCAATCCACAATGCACCAGAAGCAGTGCCAGCTAACCAAACAACCAAGACAAACTTGTAAATTAGTCCCCTGGTTTCGAATTTATGCTGTGTTGATCCTCTATACTCAAACAATCATTGGATACAACATTGAGATAGAAAAAAAAACGGAAAAGGACCAGAATGAGATAAATAAAAATGATATAGGAGCTAAATGCAATTTAGAATTAACGTATCTAAACTCCAATTTCCAAGGCACCAATTTCTGGTAAGAAAAAAAAAGGGAGGGAAATTCTTCATCTTCTTCAAGATCAAGCCTCTCCCTCTCCCTGACCCTCTGTCCCAGTTTTATTAAAAGAAAATAATCAAGTTTCTATGCAGAAAGATAGGCTTTCTTTCATCAAGATTTCTTCTCTCTTACAGTTTGTTCTTGTCACCATCCTTCCACTACTTTATTCAATAACTCTTTCCCCTTTTCCTAACTAACCCATCACCTTCCCTCATTGGTAATCTTTTCTTGCTCTTCACTCTTCACTCTCTTGTTACTTCTGACCCACAAAATGAAACCATAATCCAACACCCATTTGTGTCTTCTTTACAAAACATTAAGAGAAAGGAACATGGGTAATTGCAACTGTTTTACAAATTCAAAACAAGCAATGGCTGAGATAGCTCCATATGATTTCATCAAATCAACAACACCCGTCCAGTTATCCGGTGACCCCACCAGCTCTTCCACCCTCTACATTCATTTTGCTCTTCTTTACAAGACCAGAGCGCTTCAGTTTGCACCCAGTGATGACCCGCAACCAGTGGTTCAAATCGGGTCTGAAACGATCTCGGGAACCAGGGAGATGATGATCCGGTTCATTGATGTGAAGTTGCCGCAGCCTCCGTTGGTTGTGATGGTGGAGGAGGGGGGTGAGACGGCGGCGTTGGTGGTGAAAATGGTGGAGTTGCAACATAGGAGTGTGGTGTGGCATTTGGAGAGGATGGTGAGGTGGAGTGATGATTTGGTGACACGTGGTGGGAGGAGGAATGGTGATCCGGCAATGGGGAGTGAGAGGATGGAGGTGAAGAAGTTTCAAAAGAGTTACTCACAGTTGTTGGAGGTCATGGTTGAGCACGCGCAAATGGAGGAGCGTGAGGTTTTCCCGCTTTTGGAAACGGCTGAGCGAGGTAAGGAATTGGGGGCATCCTTTTTCGTCCGGTACGAGATCTGACCTGAAAAATGGTCTGGGTTGCAATATTTTAATCGCCCACGAAAAAATATGTGACAGTCAGGCTTGAAGTCACAGATTTACCATGTCAGCCTGTCCACGAAATATTATTTTAATCGCAATGTTTTGGAAATATTTGTTTCTCCTGAAAAAACTGTGTAGTTAATTTTGATTATGCTTGCTAAAGATGGGGTTGTGTTTTCAAGCTGATGAAGATTACTTGCTGGGAATGTGAAGAAAATGTTTTTTTTTTATTGTTTGTTGAGATTTTTTTGTGGGGGCAATGCACATGCTAAGGATGTTTAAGATCTGTAAATTGAATGTGATGATTCAGGGCTATGTAAAGCTGCAAATGAGGAACATGGAAGGGACCTGCCCATCATGAATGGAATCAAAGAAGATATAAAATCAATTGCCGTTCTTGACACCGGAAGCCATGATTACCGAGAGGCTCTTCGGAACCTTTCCACTCGGCTCAGATCATTGCTGGTATAATCCCATCCCTTTTTAATGTTTTGCTTTAACAATCTGAGAAAGATAGGCCATACCAATGTAGTGTGGTGCAAGCCAACTTTATTGCCATTCCTTGATGTTACAGTCTGTAGGGCTAGTTTGGCTTTAACAATTATCTATCTGCCGTCCCTAGGGCGCGTGCTATAGGGCTAGTTTGGCTTTAACAATTATCTATCTGATGTCCTAGTCGTGTGATAACAAAGAATTTGAGATCTGCAGAATAGATTTTGAGTTCAAGTCAAATTATATATTTTTTTGTAAGAGTTTAAAATAACTGGGATTTTACTGCTTACTGATCTACAAAGTGAGATTTTCAATAATAGGTTTCCTCAAATAAATAAAAAAGTATCTATCTGCCTGTGAATTTTTCCGGTGTCCCTTTGTCGAATCTCTAAAGGTACTGAGTAATTTGGGTTATTGCAATGTGCTAATAGGAGCATAGTAAAGAGCACTTCCAAGAGGAGGAGAGAGATGTACTGCCATTGATGGAGGCTTTGGAGCTGAGCAAAGAGCAGCAATTACGGGTATTGGAGCAGTGTTTTAACGCGATGCAAGGGACTCACTCGGATTTGTTCAGCTCTTTTATCCAAGGCCTTCTCCCTCGAGAAGCAATGCAGTACTTGGATTTGATTATGAGTTTCAAAGAGGAAAAGCTCGTGGCCTCCATGCTTCACAGGATCATCTAGTAGGATGCAGAAATGAGAATGGATTGCTGCCTTTTCCTACTGTTCATAGATTTATACAAGATGTACAGTCTGTGCTCTTGTGTAGAGCTCAAGCAACTGGTGTTAATTTGTTTTCTGATACTTGCCTTTGCTCAGGGTGCCATTTTGAAAATGTTATTTGTACAATTACAGAGAAGAAATACTACCAAGTTTTTCAGATTGGATGGTGAAAATCTATATCA
This sequence comes from Salix arbutifolia, assembly GCA_025169955.1. Taxonomy (NCBI): domain Eukaryota; kingdom Viridiplantae; phylum Streptophyta; class Magnoliopsida; order Malpighiales; family Salicaceae; genus Salix; species Salix arbutifolia. Next base: position 1,057,841 of record CM045909.1, read on the forward strand.
AGATATATTAGAGATATTTCTCCTCTCAATGTTTAAATCTCTTACTTTTATTTTTGTTTTTTCAAGTCCCTCTTAAATTGTTTTTTGCCTGAAAAAACATTAATTCAATGATTTTGCTCCGTGTTAAGATGTGATTGGCCAGGGAAGTGCGAGTTAATTGAAATATATTCAAAAAGAGCAATTTCTGTATTTTAATATAATTTCGGTTCGAAAATAAAAAAAGGGACAATTTAATTTTGATAAAACCAAAAAAATCAATTAAACCAAGGTATGTAAGAAATAGCAAAATTGAAAGTTCTATAAATTAAATTATACTTGTTCGGTTTTGTGTGATTCAAAATGAGAGAGAGAGAGAGAGAGAATTGGTTTAATTAAGATTTAGAAGCTGTTTGGGATAGCTTTTGAAACTGCGTTTCCAAAAAATTCATTTTTTTTCATTTTAAATAAATATATTTTGGTGTTTTTAAATCATTTTGATGTGCTGATGTCAAAAATGATTTTTAAAAAATAAAAAAAATATCATTTTGATATATTTCAGCACGAAAATCACTTTGAAAAGCTACAGCAATAGCTGTCCCAAACAGACCCTTTTATTTCAATCCGAATTTTTATCTGATATTTAGTTTTTATTTATTTATTAATATAAGTATCTAGATGAATTTATGTATCTTAATTAATTATATATTTTAAAATTAATAACTATATAAACTTAGTAATTATCATATTAACCATTATAAAAATCGAATAATTTCAAATTAATACCACTGACAAGATGGTTTAACTGGTACTTAGATAATTACCCTATAATTATCCTTTATTCTTTTTTAAAAAAGAAGTTTAATTAGCCTTGCTATCTCACATTTTTTCACTTGTCTATTTCACATCTTGCCAAAGTCATCTTATACACTACTCACTCGTTTCTGGCGGGACACAGACGCCGTTGTCCATTTACAGTCTCAAACAGAGAAGGGGTAGGGGGGTTTCCTTGTAAGAAGCTCCGCGGACAATGGAATCCAAGTCAACACTCCCCGATTGGGCATCAAAGCCTTGCATTATGGGCATAGATGAAGCTGGTCGCGGTCCAGTTCTTGGTACGTTACTACTTATTCATATTTGTTTTGCTTCACATTTCTATACTCTTCTAACAATTTCTTTCTGGGTTTTCTTTTCTTATTTTCATTTTATTTTCTTGAAGTCTTTTGGGCGGGGTTAATTGTTTGTCTTGTTTCAGGACCTATGGTGTACGGATGCTTGTACTGTGCACGCTCTTATGAGAAGACTCTTTCTACCCTCAACTTTGCAGGTTTTGATTTCTTAAACTTAGTTTTGATCTGGGTTTTGTCTAGTTTCTTGGAAATGTCTGGCCCTTTTTTGTGTCCATACTTTTTTAATTTCCGTTTGCATTGGAGCTGGAATGATGTTATATGAGAATTATTAGAATGTGGAGCAAAAGAATATCGTTTACTTCACCTTTATATTTGAAAGTTTTCATTTGTTTCAGCAAATGACATTATTAGCGCATATGCCCTTCATTTTTAGACTATAGCTTGATTGATGGGAGAGTTTTTAGTAAGATTTGTACAAGTGCTTGAATGATGGTATGTGATATATTTTTAAAAGGTGGAGTTGGAGTTAAAAGAAGGATTGCATATTTGTACAAGGGCTCAAATATGGAATGGTTTTATTCATATTTGATTATGCTGCCTTTTTTTTTTGTTGCTTGTAGATTCAAAGACTTTAAAAGAAGAGAAAAGGGAGAAGTTATTTGAAAATTTAAAGGCTAATGAATTGCTTGGATGGGCTGTTGATGTTATTGATCCGAGGGAGCTCTCAGCTAAAATGCTTAAGAAGTAAGTAGCTAGTGTGATTAGATTTCTTCTGGCATCCCTTGACATTTCTGTTATTTAAATGTTTCTTGTCTTTTCTCTTTAGGATCAAGATAAACCTAAATGAGATCTCGCATGATTCTGCTAGTGGCCTTGTGACTAGGGTGCTAAACATGGGAGTTTTTTTAACTGAGGTAAGGCTTTTTTCTGACTTAGAGGACGTGGTTTTCCCCTGAATGCATGCTTATCTAGCTGTAAGTGTGAGTTAGTTATATGGACCATTTCCTCTTACGATCCATGTGCTCCATTGGATTGAACATGCGATGACGTGCCGACCTACAACAACTTTTGCAGTTTAAGTGCTTGTTAACTTGCTTTGGCATTGCTATCATTAAATAATGCCACAATTGAGGTTAAATCTGCTTACATGGTTACATGATTGGGTTTCAGGTGTACGTGGATACAGTTGGAGATCCTGAGAAGTATAGAATAAAACTGTCTGGAAGATTTCCTTCTATCAAGTTTGTTGTTGCAAAGAAGGCTGATAGTCTCTATCCAGTCGTGAGTGGAGCAAGTATTGTTGCAAAGGTAGCATTTTTCCATTCATTTGATTCCTCTAAATTGTTATTGCCAGCATGTTTATTTTTCGTTAAATTGAGTAGGTTACAAGAGACCGGGCCTTGCGAGACTGGGTACTTGATGAAACTGCTGAAAACATGACTAGGAATTTTGGATCTGGATATCCTGGAGGTTGGCAGTGCTTAATTATCTTTTTGATGTGTAATATGATCTTCACTCTGTAAATTTTTGCTGTTTGTCAATTGAATCTGGTTTTATTGTTGGGTGCAGATCCTGAAACCAAAGCTTGGTTAGAACAACACCAACACTCGGTATTTGGATTCCCAACATTGGTCCGCTTCAGTTGGGGCACATGCGCGGCATATTCCAAGAACATGATTGAAGTCGTATGGTCAGTTATCAGCCCTTACTTTACTTTCCCATGGCACTATCTTTCTTCTGCAGCTGCATGATTTGAGGCTTTTCTTAGGCCCCATTTGTTTTGTGGTTGTAAAATGCTCTTGCAAAAAAATAATTTTTTTTGGTGTTTTTAGATTGTTTTGATTTGCTGATAGTAAAAATATTTTTTTTTTAAATGAAAAAAATAAATAAATGCATTTCCAAGCAAAAAACACTTTAGAAAGGCAATCGTCACCACAATGGATTCTTAATAAGATAGGCATTCATTGTTGGTCATAATATTAAATTAAACAAGAAGTTAAATGTAGTAAATATCACTACTTTATTCAGTCATAACTCATATAGGGAATGCTATGGGGGTGAGGTCAATTTGAATGACTTCCTATGATTATTTGGGGCATTTTACTTTACGGGATTTGAGGTCTGTAGCCGGGTGTGTAACATGGTAGTATAAAACGTTTGATGGACCCACTTTAGAATGAATGTGCTTAACTATTCTTTGCTTCCTTTTCTTCTGTATGTGATGTCGAAGTAGGCACAAAACTTTAATCAGTTGCCTTTGAGGGGTGCGCTCCATGTTACTTGCACATGAATAGGGCCCAATTTGTAGATAGCAGGATTGGTTCTTGTTTTTTTTATGCACGCCATTTGCAGCCAGCATTGTCCTGGATTTACCAATACCCCATTTTCCTGTTTTCTTTGCTATTCATTTTGCAAAAAGAAAAAAATATAGAACTGTTGAATATGTCATACTTCACTTGACTGCATTTGTCTTGTTATTTTTAAACAGGGAATCTGATAAAACGGAGGAAGATGGTTCTGGTAGTAGCAGTGGCAAGAGGCAATTAAAATTAAGCAGTTTTGGTGTCACTACATCCAAGAGGAAAAATGAAGAAGAAATTGAATCAAGTGGTCAAAGCCGCTGCAAGTTTTTCCAGGCTCGTAAACTTGAGCAACTTGCTAATTTCTAGCAGTGAAGTTCGATCATTGCCTTTTCTTTTACCTGTATTAACTACCGCTTACCCTTGTGCCAATGAATCGAGCAATTATGCCAGCAAGCATCTGTTACAGATTGTAGAATGTAGACTAAAGGGTAGAGAATGAATTCTAACCGAGGAAAATTGTGTGAACATTTAGAAAGAGGCCTATTTGAGTTGTGGATGTCAATTGTTTTCGTAACTGTAATGGTGAGGTCTGCTCCCATTCAACATCTGAGGTCTAGCTCAGGCTGTGGGTGTCAGGGCTTGGGTGACAAAACAGGGCTCTTTCCACTCATACTCCGAGGTAGAATTTGAATGCCCTGGATTTTCTAGCCCCTTTGGGCGCACTCACTTGGGTGTGATTGCACAAACTTTGCTTTTTATACATGGTAGTTTACATGCCATATATTGGAGTTGATTCCTCAGATATTAATGATTTGCCATGTACGAACTCTGCTTCATACGATTGTCCATAGGCAAGAGAGTAGCCTACAAGTGTCTTTGAAAGCATTATCCTGAAGAATCAGAGTGTAATCCAACCATGCCCTGGAAAATCATATAAGAAAATAGGATGCTTAAACTCCTGGCGATACATGGTAGAAAGTTTTCTAGCATCAATTGAAACTTATGTTTTGGCTGAATGATTTTAATCGTGCAGACCTGCGAGCCTGATAAAAATAAATGATTGTTACCCTGGCCCGTTGCACATACATTTGTTTGCTGTGATATACATATAAACCTCGCAACTGGTTTTTATTTTACAGGAAGGCATACTACAAAACATAACCCAAAACTGAAAGACATATGCAAGTACAACGCATCAAAAACCCCATTATTCTAGCTTAATGTACAATGAGAGCGACCAAGGCTGTCGTGATCATTATTGGAAGCACCATGACGTTCGCATGGTGGCTGCCAGCATTGTTGTGTTTTCTTGTGTGGTGATTCATTGCAGCACCAGTTACGACAGCCGCTCCACTTCCGTGGTCATAGCCACCGCCATTTGAAGTGCCTCCACCATGTTCACTTCCATAAACTGAACCATGGTGTAATCTATCACTTCTTTCACTAGAATCATCTCCAATGCTACTGTTGTCATGTTCATGTGTGTCTGTCGCTCCCAAACGCTCCTTCAGAGAAGCCGTTTTTGAAGTTGTCGAGTCTTTCTCGGTGCAAACAAACAACAGAGGGACCGATTAGCGATTAAAACTACGAAATACAAAGCTTGAACTTCTTAGTCCTGCCAATCGTAGTAAAACTATATATTATGTTATGTTTGTTTAGTGTTTGGTTAAAAGCACAAACATAAAATAGGAATTTTTTGAAGGGAATCTGTCCTTTCAAAATATGAAAGATGAGGGGTCAATCATGTTCTCTGAAACTCAACTATGAACTATCTTCATCTCAATATATATGGCAGCCAAATCGAAACCTTAAAATTCATTTGATCATTCGGTCAGAATTCACTGTAGACACCGTTTCCTTCAAAAGAAATTTGGAGGAGGATCTCTTGCATAACAGTAATGAACCCTTTTATTTGCGGGGGTCAGGAATGTAAAGGTACCTGTCAAATGGAAGGGAATAATTTGTTGCCATGCAAGATTCAAAGTTTCTCTCTTGACCCAGAAATTTCCCTTTAACTTCTTATTAATCTTTCGCTAATCCTAGTTAATTTTGTCACGCAGGCTAGCTATCTTCTTTTACAATTCTAACAAGAAAGCTTGCACCATCTAATTCTTGATACTGCAGTGCCCTAAACTTCTCGAGAAGAAAGCTAAAGAAAGAGCATCTGATTCTCCTTCTTTTTTTTTTGCTTGCATGTTTGACATCTCGAGAATTTATAGACTCTAGCACTTGAACGAAATACTGTGCCTCTAATGGTTCTTCTTCTTTCCTCCTAGACTATGAAAAAAAAGGGTTTTCCACAAACAAACACACGCTCGCTGCAGAAAGGCAACTGAAGAATATATACCTGAGAGGAGCTGGGGCTTGTGATCATGAACTGGGGTCGAAGACGCAAACAAGCTCAAGCTTGTGAGCATGAGGAGGAGCACGAGGAAGAAATATCCCATATTTTTGGGTCTCCCTTGATGCACGAAAGAACCTCAAGAGCCTGTCAAAAACCTAGCTCCCTGCTAGCAGCAGCCTCTCTTTTATATCAGTGTGATGTGGTAGTCGTGTAGTAGTCACATAGTATATAAATAAGCTGTGAATTGTTCCATTTAATAAAGTAGCTACGAAGATAATCTTAAACCCTGCTTTATCTTTTATCTGCAGAGTGATCTTGGCCTTATCATCGGATACTGACGCAGAATAATTGAATTGCCAGGGGCCAAATTCTCGAATCTCTCTTTATGGAAACGTCTTCTTTCTAGGCCACTAAATGGTGGGGGAGATCATCAGGTTTATTCTTTCTTTTGCTTTTTATTTTATTTTATTATTATCATGCTTGTTTTAGCCATCAGATTCTGCGAACTTTTGAAAGCAGTGGTTTACAGATTCTGTAAAATGTAATTTCAGCTCATAGTTTGCTGTAAATTAAGGCCACCTGGTAATGCTTCCATCTTATTACCGCTTCTTAACACGTCGGCGTATTAAACTCAGTCGACCCATAATAAGCTAGTTGGATGGGTTAGCTTTTATTTGATCTACGTGGAAGATTTTTTTTTTAAATAAATTTTTTATTTATTTGATCTACTATGGATTGATCCTGAGCTTGATTAGATTAAATTGACCGTTGATTTTAAAATAAAAACACTAACCAAATTAGGGTATATTTTTCTGTAAACCAAACTAAGTTTAATAATTATGATTAAAAAAACATTTAAGAAAAACTCGTATCAATTTTTAGCTCATCCGTGATTGAAGATGAAATTCGTGGCTGTTTGGGAGTGCGATTGCGGTAACTTTTCAAAATATTTTTCGTGCTGAAATACATCAAAATGATGTTTTTTTTATTTTTTTTAAATTATTTTTGACATCAGCACACCAAAATAATCTAAAAACACCAAATCATATTTATTTAAAATAAATAAATAAAAAATTTAAATTTTAGCAAAACACTAATTGAAACGTATAGCCAAACGAGCTGTTCAAGTAATGGTGTGAATGAAGGAAATAATCCACCAAGGAAATTATTCTTTCTTGTCTTAAAAAGGTTATTATGCGGCATTGCTCAAGATGACACAATTTGTGAATGAGTGGATGTTGGCTTTAAGGTTTTTGGTTTGTGTTTGAGTGTATTTTAAAGTGTGAGTGTATTTTAAAGTGTATTTGATTTAAAAATAATATTAAATTAATATTTTTTAAAGTTATTCGATGTGATAATGTTAAAAAATATATATTTTAATATTTTTTTTAAAATATTTTGTAATGGGAGTACAATACAAGAAAAACAATAAAAGGAGGTTGCCAAAATTTTGGAAGCTCCCTTCAAATACCGTTGACCTTTATTTTTATTACTCGTTGCCACATTTTTTCTTAAATACCCAAACAAACTCCACAGTGAGGCTTTCAGGCGTCAGCCCAAAAGACCCTTAAGCTGAATCCGAACCAAGCCCACTAGAACCGCGTTTTACAGGTCCAACCTGAATCAAGGATGCACCAAACCCAGCAACCAAACAGAACACTAATTAAAAAAACCCTAGCAAACACCAAAACGCACATTTATAAATACTCTCTGCAAGACGAGTATCTTCTTTTCGCTAAGCCCTTGTTGCTCTCGATCTGTCCCTGCAAAACCCTAGAGATTCAACCTTTGATCTCTTGTCATGGTAACAATCTGAAGACCACATCCCTTTCTTGAATCTTGTTAAAATTTCCTTCATTTTCTCAGCATTCAAATAGTGGTCCATGATGTTTTCATTCATTTATTTATGGCGGCTGTTTTCTTTGCAGGCACCAAAGAAGGAGAAGGCTCCACCACCGTCTTCTAAACCAGCTAAGTCTGGCGGTGGCAAACAGAAGAAGAAGGTAAAACAAATGACGAGGCTCCTCCCTTTTTTTAAGCATTGGATGATTTTTTCTTCAATAGTGTTAGGTTTTTTTTTTGTTATGATTTGTTGGGGGTTTATGTGCAGAAATGGAGCAAGGGAAAGCAAAAGGAGAAGGTGAACAACATGGTTTTATTTGATCAAGCTACCTACGATAAGCTTCTTACTGAAGCTCCCAAGTACAAGCTTATAACTCCTTCTGTCTTGTCTGACAGATTGAGGGTGTGTTCTTTATGCTCTACATTACTTTCTTTTAGTTTTTATTGTTCTTACCAGCTGTTATGCATCTATGGTTTTAGTCTACCTAAAGCGATTGTTATTGTGGTACTGTTTAAAAGTGTTTTTTTCTTGAAATACTTCAAAATAATATATGTTTTTTTTTTAAAATTTTTTTTTGCTACTAGTATATCAAAACATGATAAAGAAAATTAGTTTAATAAAACAAAATTCAATTTTTTTCCAACAAATTCTATGTTGTTTGTGCTGTTCCCTGGAATTGCTTATGTAATCTGGATCTGCTAGGATGGTGCTTGGTTTAACAGCAAGATGTCTTCAAAAACTTAATCTGGGATTCGGAAATCATTGCCCTGCTTTTCTTGATTTCCCCCCCTTCATGCATGGAGTTCTTTCTATTTTCTTAAGTTTTAGAATGATGGTTAAGTATGATGGTAGACGATGAAATGAATCAGACGGATTCCCAATGATCTTTCAATGTGATATCATAACCAGCTACTTCTGAGCCATCATGCTCTCCTAAGTTGCTGAATGATCTAGATTCCCGCTTCAATAACTTATGCATTTGATCCTTTGACAAAATTATGATGATTCGTTTTTTGCTAATGCTTTGCATGTATGCAAACATTTGATGCTTGGTTTTTTATCTGAATTTCAGATTAGTGGCTCTCTTGCACGCAAAGCAATCAAAGATCTAATGGCAAGAGGATCCATTAGGATGGTATCTTCACATGCCAGCCAACAGATCTACACTAGGGCTACCAACACCTGAGAGACAGTTTTAACATTATCCTTGGCATTGGGAGTAATCTATTACCATTTTGTTTCGCTCTCTTTTCTTTATACCATCCATGCTGAGAATGAAGTTTTGATTATTTGTTCGGGGGCTGAAGTTTCATGTGTTGCAGTATAGCTGATTTTATGCATAAATTCTAGTACGTCAGCAATATTTTCACATATGTTTGTTCTTTTTGCCAGTTTTGACCTTGAATCGGTCTATCTTTTTGCGCTCTTCCACAATTTTATGGCGACTTTAAACTAAACTAATAATTATGCAAGCTAAGGATCCTCCTGCTCATCATCTTTTAACGACTTGATGTCTGTTCAACTTGCCATGATACATCCATGGCATGAGTTTAAATTGTCTTCAGTTCAATCTGGCGTCGTTTTGTTGGGTGGTGGTTACTTTTATTAACAAAATAGAAGGGAAAGGATTGGATCGCCGGAATTTCCATTAGAGCTGCTAATTAGAATGGCAATTTCTTATATTTGAATTTTCAAAGTATATGAAGTGGCCAAGCATTTGATCCTCCTTTCAGCTCATAAAGTCTTCAACATTCCAACAACAGACAGCAACGAAACGAATGATCTCATTCAAAATAATCAGAACTTGTTCGTCACCATCTTTCTTTCCCAAATTGAATGCCATTCAACCCTGTAGAGGACCTATCTAAGAATCCATGGAAAAAACAATTCAAAGGATGATCGTCCACTTGCTTCCTGCTGGACAGCCTGAGCTGTGTACAGAGCTTCACCTGTGTAACTAAAAATATTGATACAAATATTAGACCTGGGCTAGACCCAGCTTGACTGGTTAACCTGGCCAACCTATTCCATATCCTGGATTAGGCGTAAAAAAACAATTGAACACCATACATTGGTTAAACTGATAGGGTCACCCGTGATTTTAATAAACAACCCCGGTTGGCTTTTTAAATGTTTTTTCTCTTACCTTTCAAAAACATCGCTTTAACTTCAAAAATTGTAAAACTCCATGTTTTGTTTTGATTGATCAGAATCAATTTAGGTGTGAATACTAAATCTGGCATCATGCGGGTTCTTCATGGCTCAAATTGATGTCCCCAGATAATTGGGCATGAAACCCAAAATCAAGAAGTACAAGATCACAGAAATGATAGCTTTCAAGGTACTGGAGACTGTTCGAAAATTAACAACACAAATGATAAACCAGGTTATATGAATGGCAGATAATACTCTACCAGCCTACAACAAATGCATGTTCCTGCATTATTGAGATGGGAGAACAAGCGCAACAAGCATGCTAGTTATGCTACTCAATACAGATCTTCCTCCTTATGTGTGTGAATCACAGAGTCTGAAGTTGGATATGAGACGCATGTAAGGACGTATCCCTTCTCCATCTGTTTGTCATCAAGGAATGAACCATCTGATTGGTCCACGGACCCTGAAACCATCATACCAGCACAAGTAGAGCAGGCTCCGGCCCTGCAAGAGTACGGGAGCTCCACTCCTGCGTTTTCAGCGGAGTCAAGGATGTAGGCATCATCAGGGGCATCAAATTCATGCTCGGATCCATCCGGTCCAATCAGTTTCACTTTGTAAACTGCCATTGCAGATACTTTGAAGGAGGAAGACTTCAAGCCAAACGCTTTAGACACATTCCTTACAGAACCCAAAGCACCAGGGCTCTTGATCAACGCACATGACCTGCCCGGGCTTGCAACTTTTCTTGGGGGTGCACTTCTGATCATGCATGTTGTGGGAAGTGTGGCGGTTGACATGTTTCCACCTGCACCAGATAAATTAGGGATATTTTGCTGATGATCAATCTCTGTCAAGCATAACTTTCTATCCTTTCCTAGTTTCATCCCATGCTTAAAATATGTGATACTCGAAATAAAGACAATACTTGCCAAAGGAAGCAAGGGAATCCACTGTGGTTCAATTTATTGATTCATGGGTCAAAAAATGTCCCAACAGGAGATTTGCGGTCAGATAAACGATCTGTAGCCGCGTAACACATTTTGGCATCATCAGAGAATGTTGCTAAGAAAATTGACAGAGAATGATATTATAGACATATCTAGATCATGCCAAATATTATCAATATTTTTATATAAGCAAGAGATATACTTGAACTAAATCAAAGACCCTCAAACTTAAAGCGAAAGCTTCATTCTGTAACGAGGACAATTCTCTTCAAACCATGAAGCCAAACAAAAGAGAGTTAAAAGGGGGAAAAAAGAGATTATTTCCATCGAGCTCTGTATTAGAGACAACTATTTCTTGGCCAACAGAAAATTTTCTCTATTTTTGCTATGACCACAGGTGACTGGCAATTCAGTAAATAGTTTTCTACCATTTGATCTCCATAATAGTGTTACAGTTACTGTCAAAATATATTATGCATGATATATTTACATTTATGCAGAAATCTGCCCTTCCAATACAGCAAGACCTCGTCACCATTTTATAACTGAAGCTTTAACCAAGTCGAAATCAATCACCCACAAAACTATAGACCTGTATTTCAAGCATACATTTTACCTCAAACATCACAACGATTGATGATTTTGAAATTTTATTCACTTTAAAGACTGGATTTTGTCTTCCACAGTCTTAAGAACCACCGCAGCAGATTTGTCCATACAGGGCTGACTTGGAACAAATTATTACTATGATGTTTTGACAGTGATTTATAATTACTTTTCTTGATTCAGAACATGAAAAATAAAATTCCGAAGATACGAAATCAATCAAACAACAGTCAGAAGTGAAAAGAAGAAGAAGAAGAAGTAAACTCCATACAATATATATCAAGATAAAAAGCAACAAAGCAAAGCTGATAATAACAGATCAAGTGCAGGAACAAGACAACAACAAGAGCAATAAATCACGTAAAGAAGGGTAAAAGGCAAGAGATCTTACAAGGAAAGATTGATTGATGAGACCTAGCTAGAAGGGAGTTTTCAGGCGGAGATTGCAAGGAGACCTGCCAGAGGAGGGTGCCCTACCTAACTTAGATTCAGGGTGTTAGGTGTCATCATCTCGAGTACTCTTAAGTGTTTTATAGTGAGTGGATTCTTGCAGGACAGTGAAATGAGGTGGCTTTTATTTATTGGAAAACGGCTGTTGGTAACTCTCAAGAGACTTGGGAGAATTCAATGTCTTATTGTATTTTAAAGTAATATTTTTAGAAATATATTAAAATATTATTTTTATTAATATATTAAAATGATATAAAAATAATAAAAGAATTAATTAAAGAAAAATATTTTAAAAAAAAACTTTTAAAACATAAAAACAATATCTTTTGTTTTAGATTTTCAAAATTGTGAGAGGACGTAATGTATTAGATTTTTTTAATAAATAAAATCGTTTAGGGTAAAATGTTTTTTTAAATAATCTAAAACCTCATTGTAGATAATAAATAAATAAATAAATAAATAATATTTGACGGATGTATACCTCATTCAAGTTTAAGAGAGGATTTTTTTCAAAGACAAACCCGGCTATGACTAGGATAAGATATTGTTCGGTATTCCGTTTCATTTTTATTTATTTAGATTATTTTTATGTATTAATATTAAAAATAATTTTTAAAAAATAAAAAATATTATTTTAATATATTTTAAAATTTTTATTTTTAAAAACAATTTCAATTACATTTCCAAATAAATATTAAATTAGGTTTGATGAGTATAATTTTTTTTTAAGGTCCAAGATTATGTTTTCACCATCTACATATAATGTCTAGAATTGTAATTCAATTTTATTTTTGAAAATAATATTTTAAATTATTATTTTTATATAGTTTTATATTATTTTAATGTGTTAATTATTTTGATATATTTTTAAAAACAATAATTTTAAAAAACAACTTTTAACATACCAGACAACAATTGTATGCAGCTTATTTTTAGACCTATTTTTTTGTGGTTGGAAAATATTTTTTGCAAAATTTTGATTTTTATATTATTTTATTGTGCTATTATTAAAAATAAAATTTAAAAAATTATTTTAAAATATTTCAAGATAAAAAAACATTTTAAAAAAATAAGTAACAACAAATCTTACACTGTTTATCCTACATTTTTAAAACCCTAAATTGAATAGAAGAGAGTTTGTATTCACAGACAGCACAAGACACCCAAAAAGCCGCAGTGCGAGAGAGTCCGAAGAGTTGTCATAAACTCCTCCAAAAAAACACGGGGTCAGTAAGAGATGGCTCAGTTGAAGGCAATATCTGCAGGGATTCAAGCATTACTATCCCATGATAAACCTACAGAGGTTTCTGAAGCTTCAAAGACTAAAGGGCTAAGAGGAAAATTAAACAAGGTTGTTTTAGCCTATAGTGGTGGTTTAGACACCTCAGTTATTGTCCCATGGCTGCGGTATGACTCTTGCCTTATGTTCGAGTTTCTAACTAATCGATACTCATGGTTCATTAGCCTTGGCCTGTTGTTTTGGTTTAATTATGAACTTATGGAATGTGGATGTAAGTTTTATATTTGCTCCATATGATAGTGTTTAGAATAGATATGAAGGAAATGCACATATGCACTTTTTATGCTTGTGTTATGATATTACGACGTGTGCTTTTGAGATCATTATGTAGTCTAATCCGGGGCTGGTGAAGGGCTGTGAAATTTTCTCAGCTCAACCAGATTGGTTTGAATTATGTTGCTAGGTGTTTTAAATGTCATAGGGCGGGTGACATAGTTCATCTTGCTAGCAGAATTATTTTTCATTTATTCTGTTTCCTGTCTTTATGCATCGCAGTTTCAGTGTTTTCTCCTGCCCTTTTCTTTCAAAACATTTTTTTTTTGACATTCCCTGTTATATTTTCTTTACTATTTTTCCTTTCAGGGAGAATTACGGTTGCGAAGTTGTTTGCTTCACTGCTGATGTTGGTCAGGTTTGTAAATAGTAGCAAATTCTATTAAATTCATAGTATTTGATTTGCTTAAGAACAGCATCTTATTCCTCCTTCGAGCCATCTTATCTAGTTTTATAAATTACAGTACATGTCCTTATACATGTGCTTGACATCGATTTTCCAATTTGCAGGGAGTAGGAGAATTGGAAGGCTTGGAACAAAAGGCCAAGGCTAGTGGTGCCTGCCAGCTAGTGGTGAAGGACTTGCAGGAGGAATTTGTGAGAGACTTTATTTTTCCCTGCTTGAGAGCAGGTGCCATCTATGAACGGAAATACTTGCTTGGAACGTCAATGGCACGCCCTGTGATTGCAAAGGTTGGCTCCCCAGAAAGTTGTCTTGTTGTAGTTTTTAGATTTTTTTTTTCATAATTAAGATAAACAATGAGCCATTAATAAAGAATGATGATAATGTGCGTGTTTTGCTGTTTTCCTTGTGTTATATCATCCTCTGACTTCAAATATGTTGTTCCATAGAAGCATTTTCTATTATCTAAAATAAGTACAGATACTTGCAATTTTGTGGAGTGTTTCTCTACTCTCTGTTTCCTGTTATCTAGAATATGCATTGCATCAGTGTTATATCATTACTTTAACTACTCCATGCTGTTACAGGCCATGGTGGATGTTGCAAAAGAAGTTGGAGCCGATGCTGTTGCTCATGGATGCACAGGAAAAGGAAATGACCAGGCATGCCTCACAATTAGATCTAACTTATCCAACACTCATGCGTTCCTTCTAGTGTAACCTTTTTGGCTTTCTTGTCTGTTCAGGTTCGCTTTGAGCTCACCTTCTTTGCCCTCAATCCTGAGCTAAATGTTGTGGCTCCTTGGCGGGAATGGGATATCACAGGAAGAGAAGATGCCATTGAATATGCCAAGAAACACAACGTGCCTGTCCCAGTGACAAAGAAATCAATATACAGCAGAGACAGAAACTTATGGCACCTGAGCCATGAGGTTAGTCCCTCTCATCAACTGCTTCCAAGGAAAAATTGTTGTTAAAGAATATTAATTTAGAATGTCTTGTGTTAAGCTTGTTGAAGGTAGAAAACCACTTGTGGGTTTTAATGGCACTGTTAGACTCCTTTGCACTGTCAGCTCAAAATTTGTTTTCTTCCCCGCTCTTCATTGTCTTTGTTTGATATATTTCTTTCTTAGCAAACACTTTGAAACCTTGTGATTTTGCATATATATGTAAACATGCACAATGTTTGTTCGAATGCTATATTACTTAAATTCTTTAATGGTCATTTGGTTGTTAATTTGTTCTCTAAATCTTATTTGCTTCTTTCTCTCAAGGGTGACATTCTGGAAGACCCTGCAAATGAGCCAAGGGAAGATATGTACATGATGTCTACTAGTCCAGAAGCTGCACCTGACAAACCTGAGTATGTCCCTTGTTAAATTTTCATTTCATCCAATCTGAGATTATCATCAATTGAGTTCTAACCCCAAGTTATTTTTTAACCCCAAATTTCTCTGTTTTTTTTTTTTTTTAAAATGCGTTTGATTCTTTTAGATATGTAGAAATTGGGATGGTGTCTGGCCTTCCTGTTTCTGTAAATGGGGTGAAGCTTTCCCCAGCTTCTCTACTTTCCAAACTCAACGAGATTGGTGGTAAACATGGTATTGGCCGAGTTGACATGGTTGAGAACCGACTTGTTGGTATGAAAAGCCGTGGGGTATATGAAACTCCTGGAGGCACCATTCTCTTCACCGCTGCGCGTGAGCTTGAGTCATTAACCCTGGATCGAGAAACGATGCAAGTTAAAGATTCACTTGCTCTGAAGTATGCTGAGCTAGTGTATGCAGGCAGGTGGTTTGACCCACTGCGGGAATCAATGGATGCATTTATGGAGAAGATCACAGAGAAGACAAACGGTTCAGTCAGACTTAAGTTGTACAAAGGATCTGTGTCAGTAGCTAGTCGGACAAGCCCCAATAGTCTGTATAGGGAAGACATATCCTCCTTTGAGAGTGGGCAAATATATGATCAGGCCGATGCTGCTGGATTTATTCGACTCTATGGTCTTCCAATGAGGGTCAGGGCAATGCTTGAGAAGGGCATCTGATGATTGTTTCTGTGATCTACCGTCTAATAACTTCTTAGTTCATTCTCTTGATTCAGCAAGACATTTAGGAAATCATAAGGATGGATTAGTTTTGATGGTGATTTTCTTACATGTAAGTTTTGGGGTTCATACACCCCATTTCTCTTAGACATTCTTCAGCAGGGGTGAATTGTCAAGCAGGGAACTTGGAAATCCGGGGATCAGTGAGTAGGGCAATGCAAAGGATGGTCGATTTAGGAAGCAAATTCAAACCATTCACTCTTAGTTGGTGAAGATGAAACAATCACTCACCAGGAGGCCAAAGCAATAATGGTATTCATGTTTGCTAAACTAATCATCTTATTCTTCTGCATATGATATCTAGCTGAAAATTAATTTAGGCATACCAATCGACAAGTAACAAGGGGAATCCTGTCTTCATTAAAACCAGGTTACACAGAGAACTAAAAAGAAAATCCTAAAAAAGAAAACCCTACCTAAATAAACCACAACATTGACTGGAGCCAGCATGAACGCTTGCAAGGTTTCTATATTTCCCACTAATTGCATTTATCTCATCACAAACTTAACTCCAAGTCCACTGTTGTAAGGAAATCGCTGCTGCTGCTCCCTGAATTTTTACCCAAGAAACTGCTGATATCACTGTGGTTTCCTGTATAGGAATTCGTTTGACGATTCAAGCCAACCACATCAAGAAAATTTCTTGTGATTAGACCAGCTTCCATCTTGTTAACATCACCCACAGTTTTGCTCGTTATTTTGTCGTGCATAATTTTTCTTTTTTTTCCGGTCTGTTCCTTGCCACCTACTTGATCGACAACCTGCGACTGCCTCTCCAAGACTTTCAAAACATCCATCAAAGATTCCTCGGGTAAGTAATCAAACCTTGGGTCCCAAGTTTCGAAAACTCTCGGTGCCCTGTGGACAACCTTCTCCTCGCCATCAACATTGTTTACTGTCGGGCTGGCCTTGTATGCCTTGAGAACTTCAACAACCCTCTCCTTTTCTTCCGGCCATGTTTCAGGCGTGCCGTCAGGATCAACACAGATTAAGCAAACAGGAACGTCACACAATATGGCAAGCTCCCTTGCTTTCTTCTTTAGGGTATTCTTCCTATCCTCGTAGGACTTCGTGGTTTTATTGTTTTCGAGTGGTGTCATGGTGTGATTAGCTCTTGATTTCTGGCAGAGAAAACAAAGAAAAAGATCAGCTGCGTTGATTACAATGAACAAAGATGCATGGAAAACTATGTTTTTGTGGATCGTATATAATGATGAAAACTGTTTTAATCCTTGCATGGCCCGGGTCAGGAAATCCGACTGTAATTAGAAGTGTGAAAAAAATAGATTTTTTTTTATTTTATTTATTCAAAAGAAAAATTTTGAAGCTCCATATTTAGGGAATTCAAAGTCGGTTGTCTTGTGGAGAAAGGATTTATTCATCATATTTTGCATAATTTCTAGAAGAAGAATATGAATTCGAAATCAATCCGAATCGGAAACTATAGAATAAGAACAGAATTTTAAGAAAACTTCAAAAAATAATTTAAATTTATAAATATACATAAAACTCGTTTAATCAAATTAGTTACACACCGTATATAAAAAGGGATTGTCGACATGTCAATATAATTTATTTATTTTAATTTCAATAGTTTCTAAGAAAATCAGTAATTGAATTTTAAATCTAAGGGTTAAAGAATAGATATGTGCAAAAAAGTTATAAGATATCCCGTGTGCAATTTTAAAATTAAATATTCATTAAATTATATTTTTTATTAATTCATTATGTACAGAAATATCTTGAACTTAATTTATACATTAACTAAAACTAAGTTTTTGAATAGTCTTAATTTAAAATAGAACTATATATTCACAAAATTCAACGAAAAGGCAAAATCAAATTTTTATTCTTCCACTTCCAAAATATTCATTTTTTTTCCAGTAGAGAGACAAAGAGCTTTGTAAAAATGGCAGCCTCAAGAGCATCCAAACTTTTCGCAGCAGGCGCAGAGGCGGTGGGTTCCTCTGCCCGAAAACAAGTTCTAAACTTGACGGACACCGCCGCTACCAGAATCTGCCACCTCTTGCAGCAGCGCCAACGTACTTTCCTCCGTCTCGGCGTTAAAGCTCGCGGCTGCAATGGCTTGTCATACACTCTCAATTACGCAGGTTCAGTTATGAAACCCTCATTTTTCGCTTCATTGGCTCAGTAATTTTGGAAAAGATTGAAACTTTTGAGTTTTTGTTTGATGGGTTTGATAGGTTAATTTAAAGTTTGAGACTTTTCTGGGTTTGGTTTGAGAAGTTAGGTTTTTGGGGTCTGGAAATGTGGGGCCGTGATTAATTTGGGTTTTGTGAGATGGGGCCTTTTGGGTAAGTTTGCTGAATTTATTTTTTTTGTGCTTTGATTGAAATGCACAGATGAGAAAGGGAAGTTTGATGAATTAGTTGAAGATAAAGGTGTGAAGGTATTGATTGATCCAAAGGCATTGATGCATGTTATAGGAACCAAGATGGATTTTGTCGATGACAAGCTCAGGTAAAAGTTCATTTTTTAGGTTTAATTTATTTGCATCTATAGAAGTAATGCATGCATTAGGTTATATCGGCTCTGGACAATTCTTAGCTCATTATGTTGCGTACATCCATTTTAGCACTTGTGAGGCAATGGTGGAGGGCATCTAGGTGAATATGGGCACGGTTCCGTTCCTATAAGCAGTATGTTGCCTGAATTAATAAAGTTTGGTGTCCAGTAATAGGGGGATAGTATGATCACTCCAAGCTGGAAGTTGAGATTTAAGTATTTTTTTCCGATTATGCTGCAAATCAACTCCATTTGCAAAGGTAGTGGGCAGTTGAATTTAGTTGATGGCATCAAATGTTCCTTTGCTGATGTACTGGAGGATGTGGTTTATTCCTTGGATTGTGTTCTTGTTTTTGAATGTTGGGTTAAAAACCATGGCATCACCCCACCCACCCTGCCTCAGCCCCATTTCCTTTTCTATGATTCTAAGGAATGCTACTTAATCCTTTTGATTTGTAGTTTTTGCCGGTATTAAATCGGTATCTCTTATTCGTGAATTGTGCAGATCTGAATTTGTCTTCATCAATCCCAACTCCGAAGGGCAGTGTGGTTGTGGAGAGTCCTTTATGACAACAAGTAGTTCTGAAACTGCTAAACATGGTGGTAGTTAAGCATGTGCAAGAAAAAAACAATAGCATCAGGTTGTACCTTGATGAAAATACCAAAGCAATCATTTTTTATGTGGTCAAAATCGCTTTTATCATTTTAGATGAATACCTGATAGTTTGTAGTGTATACGATGACAGATATGTATGTTTGAAAGAACATTGTAGATTTTTAATCATATTAGCCAAGAACTTTGTGTGTATAGCAATTCAAAAATTCTTTGGATGCTGCGAAACATGCTTGGTGCATTTTGATTATAATGCCATATACCTATAATTTCTGCAAGGTACTCAGACGTTTTATGTTTGGGTGCAAGCATGCTGAATAGCTTATATCTCTTCTGTGAATGGTGCAAGGAATACAGGTTAGAATTAAACCCTCAAGCCATATTCAGACAGGTTGGTTGAACCAGTGCAGTAATATACTTGCGTCTGAGAAAAACTGTTGATGGGAGGCATCATGGTCAGGAAATCATCCTGAAGAGAGGAAACGACCATGTAAAAACAATTATTGAAAAGAATTGTTCAAAGCTTTTGATGGCCGTTGTAATTGGCTCATGGAATACTTTGATTAGTGCCCGTTTGACATTGCGATCCCACTGGTTTTTGGCCGAAATTTGATTATTTTTTTTTGCATTTTAACAACCGATGGTTTGGTGTTTTCAGATCATTTTGATGTGCTGATTTCAAAAACAATTTTTAAAAAATAAAAAAATATCATTTTGATGTATTTCGGCACGATAAGCACTTTGAAAAGCTACCGCAATTGCATTCCCAAACAGGTTGCAATCACTCATGCCAGTCAGTTAATATGCTGCTGCTACGCCACCACTCTTGAACTGTTAGCTTCTTGGGTTAAGTGCGATACAATCAGCTATATTTCAGGAACTAAATTGTTAATTACACTATCAGACCAGGCGACAATCGCTATTATGCTGCCAAATGCGACAGATTTTCTTTGGGAAATTGAGAGCGACCTCCACGATAACCTCACAAGCCAAAATTTCCCACAGCCTCAAACCGGGGCGGGCGGGAAAAAGCACAGCACTACGCCTTAAAAGCCATGTCGCATCCCGCCCTTGTTAAACAAGACCAGCAAGCCAACAGCATTACAAAAAGCATGCCTAAACAAGGTGAAAGAAAATGGGAAATGAACACCACCAAGAACATATGGGAATGGTGTGGAGGTCGAGAAAGTTTATATGGATCGGAGACATAGAAAGCCCTGCAGAACTGCTTGAGGATTGTCTTTGAAAATTGGACCGGACAGTCAAAAACACTAATAATGAAAATGGAAATCGTCATTTTTACCAATAGCAAATCGAAAATGTCTACACATCGTAATTCAGCCTTGTCGATAACAGTACATGTAGCATGTCAATGGATCACATTTTGACATCCAAACACCATCATTCGGCGGGTAAACTATAAGAGCCCGTTTGGCAATGCAGTCAAACCGCCGTTTTGCTGAAATTCAATTTTTATTTTTATTTTAAATGAATATGTTTTGGTGTTTTTAGATCATTTAGATGTTATGATATCAAAAATAATTTTTAAAAAATAAAAAAAAAATATCATTTTGATGTATTTCAGCATGAAAAACACTTTGAAAAACTACCGCAACCGCTCTTTCAAACAGGCCGTAGTAAGCACAAGGGAAAAGGAATAGCGGTCTCATAAGCCACGTGTGGGCTACCTGAAATAATAGCCTGCAGCACCTTAATGAAGCATGTTAACCACTTCTGTTTTTTGGCCTATCAGCTCGTGAGCGTCCAGAAGAAGTTGACGGGACTGCAGAACCTGAGTTCACTTCATTTATGGTGGGAGTAGATAACCGGTGCTTTGACCATTCTTCCAAGGCCTTGTAATGGTCGGAGTTCATTGAAATGTACGGTCGTCTTTCTCTTATGAACTGCTCAGCCTTTTTCCAATCTTCCACCACGCCTAGAGCCACCAACAGTGCGCACATTACAGCGACACTTCTTCCATGACCTGCAGAAAGTGTTAAGCCATTACTACTGCAACACAGGAAGATAGATAGCACCAAAAATGGCTAATCCGGTTCAAGTTGAGGATGCTTCGAGCAAAAGGATTGGGCGATAAACAGTGCACTTAAGGTAATAAGAGTAGCATAATACCAAATAACATTCATTCAACTGAAAAATGAAAACCTAGATGAACAGAATGGTTTTATATATATATATAAAAGATGAGCAGAATGGCAAAACACTAATATCTAGTTGATCCCAAATTGTGAAGAACCCACAGTATGCTGAGGCCATAATGCACTCAGCAATTTCTGGTCACAACTTCATTTTTTTTTAAAACAATCTATTTTGTCATTAGGTTGTTCGAGAATCAAGAAGGAATGTCTCACAGACTGCATAATACATACATATAATCATACAACCAAGGCCTAGCAAAAAACAATTTTCTTCCGAGAACCACACAGCTAGCCTTGGCTTGGAACTAAACCAAGCGATCAGCAAATTTCACAGCTAAAGTTCACCCCTGTAGCCCTGAATCTAACCTTGTAATTACCTAAATTCTAACACATAACTTCTGATTACCTATACCAAGTAAAACCAATTGCAAGAACAAAATTTACTATGATATGAAAGAACTATCTTCCTGTACAAAATGCTTGACAAAAAAGGAGAGTCAGCACAACAAAGTAAAACAGGTACAATCTATCACTACACAAAATTCTCAACACCAAATGCAGCAAAATTGTCGAGTAAGAAAAGGTCTTTACAATCCAAAATCATACCATAAGCACAGTGAATGTAAACAGGCACATTCTGAGCTCTTTTCCTATAGCCCACTTGACAGCAGATTCAATCTCTCCAGGCTGAGGTGCCCTTGTATCCCAAGTTGGAAGACACAAATAAGAATGCCCTTTGAACTCCTCTTTTCTAGGAAACTCACAAGTACAATCTATAATCGCTGGATTACCAGATGGCAATTTATCAACAGAATAAGGCCACCCACCAACACAAACACCCTCACAAATCTCATTATAAGGCTCCTCCCCACTTGTAAGCCGGCGTAGAAATGAAAAGATTCGAACAAAATATAGGTATGGACTGAAAACTATAAGTGAACAAATAGGAAAAGTCCCATCTTGTTTTTTGCATAAAAGCATTGGGGTATTGATTGATGGATGAGAAGCTAGTGATACTAGCAAGGATACTAACGAGCTATACAAGAATGGTAATGATAATAAAGTGAAATCAAGATTATGGAGAAATACAAAGGTGAGGAACAGCGCTGTTGCCTGTAACCCCATCCAGATTGATAAGCCTACATCCATCTTTTGGAACAGAACAAGAAACTGAAATCAAGAACTGTGTGGCATCCGATGGATCATTTGTTGCTTTTGGATCTTGAATTGTATAGGGAAGGATCGTGAGAGCGAAGAAGATAAAAAGAAAGATGATATTCCAAGCAAGGATCTAATACTAAAATTCATAGGTACTCAAATGTGATATTCACACACACGAGGGCTTCTATAATTTATTGGAAAAAAAAACCTATTAAAGAAAGAAAAAACAGAATATCTTTCAGTTCTTGGAGTGACAAAGGGGATAATTCCCATGTCCTCCTTCGAGAATATCCTTGACCTGATCACGTGTTAATAATAAGAAAAATCAATGTCCACGCACTTGAATTTCATTCAATCAGTCCCACTTTTCCTCGTGCTGCTTGTACCATCAACCTTCTTGATTTGATCACCAACACTGCTAATACCATTATATGGTCGTTGTTTTTTCTGCCATTGTTCCCTAGCCACAATGAAGTACCCTTGCATAGCTTCCACAAATTTTGTTGTCACCTTGTGTATCTTGTGTGCGCCTTCTTTGTCATATATCGTTCCCCTTCCGTCACCGGATTCCGATGTAGGGAACAATAACTCATCTTGATTGAGCCTGCACTTATGAAGCTTCACGAACTGTTTCACCAGGGATCCTCTTATCCTTGCTCAACATTTGATAGCTGAAGTCGGGTGTGATGGAGGATAAAAACATTGGTTAGGACAACAAACTCCGTAAAACATCACAAGTTTTGTCCTCGGCAACGAAATCAAAAACCTAAGATAACGGATGGGCAAAGTTGATTTATGATTTTGCTCAACATATATAAATTTTAAAGGTTACACCTTACATGCTTTTCATGGCTTTGTTTGGTCACCTTTTTAGTCTACAATTTTATTTTATTTTTTTCTCAAACCTCCAACCTTCGACAGATAACGTGTATGAAAATTCTGCTAGTGGCAGCCTAACTCGGCCGAAACTCCACAAAACATGGCCCCGATGGGCAGGAACCAATGGAAAATATTGGTCCAGCTTTTGCCCAAAACTTGAGTCTTAAATAGGGATGATGATCGTGGGGGGAGGGCTGGGTTAGATCTATCATTCTTTGTGTAACCTTGTCTGTGTATTGTTAATAATTGTTTTTTAAAAAGTATTTTTTATTTAAAAATATATTAAAATAATATATATTTTTATTTTTAAAATCTATCTTTAACATACAATCTAAAAACATAAAAAATTGGATTTTAAGTAAAAAAACTTTTTCTCAAAAATACTTATATATATATATATATTGTTTAGTATATTCTTTAGATTTTTATTATTATAGATATGATAAATTCATAAACATAATTAGGAATTAAGTGAATTTATCTTATAGTTTTCAATTTATTTCTACGAGTCTATTTGATTCCAATATATCTTTTATATTTTATATTATTCTCATATATATTTTCATAAAAATAAAAATAAAAATAAAATATCTTCTCACTTGAAAAACTCAAATCTCATCAATTGTTTTTTAAAAAAGAATGAATGGCATCTAGTGTTAAATTCGCTCCAGCTTATTTTCATTGCTTTGAATGAGAATATTTGCAGAAGTATAAAATAGAAGATAATCCTATATTCAGAGATAATTAAGAGTGATTAAACTCATAAACACGGATTGAATAATGAGGAAAAGTTGATTTAATAGTCATGATAATTTAAAAATGTACTCTATGTATGATTCACGATAATCAAAGCCCACGATGGCCCATCTTACACAGAACCAGGCCTTTTAAACTGATATCTATTGTGTTGGGCCTTAGTTCCATGTCCGAAGACAAAAGGCTTTCATCATGGAGCAAGATATATAAGCCCATGCATTTGCCGGCCTTCCTCTCTGATTCCATGGTCTCTCCCTCACCTGTTCCCGTAATTGTTTCTATTTCGGCCGAAATGTTCCCATGGTTGTTTATTTTTCAGTAGAAATATTTCATACCAGTTTAAAAAATAAGATAAAATAATATTGTTTTTATATCAATTTAAATTCCGGTTTATTCTGGATTTTTCAGCAAAATACCAGTCAAAATATTCCCGTTTTGTTTTGGTCAAATAGTATTTTTTAAAATAATAAATAATTTTACAATATCAATCATATCTCTTAATCCGGTCGTTAGATTAAAATAAAATTTTATGAGAAGTCTTTTGACATATTTTATATATATTATGTTAAAATTTAAACAATCAAAAAATGTAATGAACTTGCAAGATTAATGATAATATTCTCATAATATTATACATGTTTATAATTTTGTTCAGAAAAATCATTTTATTATATTTTTTTAGATTAAATTGTATAATTCTAAATAATTTTATTACATATTTGAACTATTTTTTTAATATATATACCTCAAAACATCAAAACAGTACACAAACCACTCCGCAATCAAAACAATATTTTGTTCCAATTAAAAAAACTAACCAACAACCGAAACCCATATTGACAACTTTGTCTGTTCCTGATTCAAACTCACTCTCGTATAAAAGCACTGTTTCATGGATTTCAACGAAAATATTGGAAGAGCTGAAACAAAAGCAGAGCTGTCCTGTCTCCTGTTCTGTAGTGATAAATAGTAATGGAGAAAGGAGTGAAAAGATGGTTGGTGAACACGTCAAAGAGGAACCCATTTCCCAATGACATCTCTTTAGCTCTTCTCTATGTTCTTCCTCATGAAAGGTGCTTGCTTTATCACCAGGTTTTGTTTCAAGAAACTCGCTCTGTATTTCAATTTTCAA
The DNA here is from genome assembly GCA_025169955.1 of Salix arbutifolia. Classification (NCBI taxonomy): domain Eukaryota; kingdom Viridiplantae; phylum Streptophyta; class Magnoliopsida; order Malpighiales; family Salicaceae; genus Salix; species Salix arbutifolia. The sequence continues at coordinate 1,082,905 of CM045909.1, forward strand.
GAGGATTGTGATGTCTTTCTTTCTTGTTTTGGTTTCTTGGAGTTGTCTCTTTGTTTTTGAATTTTGATGGAATAAGAAAGGTTCTAGAGACTTCAAAGGAGTAATCTTTTGCTTTTCCCAGTGGTCAAAAGGGTGAATTCTCTTATAAATTGCTGAACCTGGGAGGAATATAAATGGGTATTGATTATAGATGTAGAACGGTGGATTGGTAATCTTTTTGGTTCTGAGAAATTTTGAAGAAAGAAAGGGAACTTTTTAAGATGCAAATACCAAGACATCTTTGTTTATGTTCGAGACCCATTTGTCAAAATCTTGGGAATTTTTGGCTTGAAAAGAGATTTTATTTTGTTTGGATTTTTCATGCATCAGTTTTTGTTTATTGGATGGAGATTATAAGGGCAGATATATTAAGACTAATTTGATTATTTTTTTGTGGTCTAGAATGTGGTTGTTGTTTTTGTATTTCTCTTTCTTTTTTTTTATGAAAGAAAACAATTTTTTGATCTGCCGATTTGCTGCTGAAAGTTTCAGGAGGACAATGAGCAGAGCAGAGTTTGATAAAGACAGAGTACCGCAAGGGTCTATCTTCCAAATGTAGCATTTGCAACTCCAATTATATAACTCCTCTTGATATCAGAGTGTTGGATTCGGCTCTCTTCTGTACCTAGTTACCTACTACAAAACAAATTTTACACGACTCTTGGCATCTCATTGGAAACACTTCAAATCTAGCTCAGCTGGCAGTTTCACGTAAGAGACTGGTGGTGGATACCTGCATCACCTCACCAATATACTAATAACAATCATGCAAAATGGACAAGATTTTTTGCAAAGCAAATGGCACGGCTTGCACTAATGATGGATCTATAGATAAGCGAAGGTTCTGTAGAATAATTTATCACAGGATAAATTGTATTGAACAGAAACAACATCCCCCCCCCCCCCGTACTGATTCACTGAATTATACATAAAGAATGACCATAATTACAAGTGAGAACTGCCTGTGACATAAATTATATAAGCAGGTTGGTCCCGGGCAGGAGCACTGTCATTTAAATTTACACTGGACTCTGTTTTATAGAATCATTGAAAGGTCGTCCATAGGAATTTGAAGAGGCAAGTCATCGAGTAGAGTCTCACCCGCAAAGTCATTTTCTGGCAACCCATCAAACAAACTATTCAGATCCTGAGTGTCACTGAAATCATTGCCCTCATGTAGTTCTATAGAGTCTAAATCTTGGAACTCAGCAATGTTTGTCGCTCCTCTGCTTTCTTTCGATGAATCTACAGGATTTGAACCATTTGATGTTGCCCAGACTTCTCTTTTCTTATTGCTACCTGTTTCTTTGAACTTGTTGATAATTCCATCTCCAGAAGCTGATAGCTGAGCAATCTTTTGCCTGGGTTTTGATTTTGTTTTACGGTCACCCTTGATATTGCTCTGGGATGGGCGACCACCTCTGGTGACAGAATTTCTAGCTAATACATCCTTGTCCCTTTCTCTCTCGCTTCTCTTTCCCTTGGCTCCACCAAGCAGAGTGTTACTGAGAGATGATGTGGTTTTGAACAAAGCATTACCACCAACATCATCAAGCAGTAGTTCCTTCTTCTTCCCTCTGTTCAATATTGGTCCAGTTCTAGCAAAACCCTGGTCTAACGATGCACACCTGCCAAATTTAGCGTTGTGAAGATCATGCCTCTCTGCTCCACCAGTGAAAGAGCCTGCAAAAAAAAGGGCAAACCCACTTTGAATTTAAAATCTGACACCTTTTGAGCAGGAGCAGAAAACACCATTCACTGATCCAAAGCATGTGCGAACACTCACAAAACATTTGCCTTTTAATGAATAGCATAAAAGGCCACACATAATAGAACTACTTGAAATTACAATCCTATAACGCATTTTGAGAGATGGCATACCTGAAGCCCCGGGATCCTGAATACAAATTGTGGACTCTGCAACAATTGCACGAGGTGCAGCGAAAATGACATCCCGAAGGGGGGGCTCACAAAAACAACTCTTGCCTGTATCTTCAAATTTTCTACATTTAGCAAGAGTCCTCCTTGTAAAAGCCAAGGCAACTTGTTTCGAAACCTTTGGAACCCCAAATTTCGAAGCATTATTTCCTTTAGTGGCCTGTCAATGTTAGTCAAGGGGATGTCAAATGGACCACCTTCAATAGTAATTTAAGAATCACAATTATTCGGTCAACTAATAGAAAATCAGAATGCAATGCATGCATGGAACCAACAAAAAGACTTGGTAGCCTATGGATTGCCAATCAAACCAATGAAGATGGAGATTAGCTTCTATCAAAAAGGACCAAACAACAAATACTTAATAAAAACCAGAAAAAGAAAAAAGAAAGGTAGTTGACTAAAAAGAAAAGAATAGGACTAGGATAGGCAGTAACTAGGGATATCAATTTCATCTAATCGTTGGGCATCTGGTGTCGACCTATCTAGTTGAATCAAATTTTAATATGTTTTGACCATATCAAACCACAGGTGGGTAAAATTTGAATCAGTTTGGACGGGCTAGATGCGAACGAAAATGAGGGGTTCACCAGACTCATCACCAAACCCTACCCCATCCTGTTTTTTAACCTATTTTTTTATTTTGTGGAATTGTAATTTTATTTTTTTAATACAGTATAAGGATTCTTATCTTATAGTACATGAAAGATTTCTATGGGTCTATCCATAAACTTGAAGTTTAAACTCTATTTTATGGATTTATAATGCATAGATGCAGATATAGTTTGTTTTTTAACCTTAGATTTTAGTTTTTAAAAAAGTAAAAAAATGAATAAGTCAGGTCGGGTTTGGTGGATAAATCCCCCCATCCGCCTTGATCCAACTAGATTGGAAAAGAAGGTGAATGGTGGATTTAGATATTTCAATCCAGAATGGGTATAGCAAAATCCAACTCCAACTTTACTCATTGTCATCCCTAGCAGTAGCCTCTATATTATATAATTTTCCAATCACAAACTCAAAGTTGTTGCGAATTCAAGGAACAAACAAGGGAGATTTCCAGTTACAAACTCAAACTTTGTGAATTCTGCCCTATTAGGAATAAACAATGGAGATAAACAACATACCAACTGCTTTCTGTGAGCCAATTCAACAAGCTTATCCATAGCAACCTGCTCAAGGGGCCTGCAAATTAACAACATAATATTCATATTCAATAAAATGCAATGAAATGAATCCAGCATTTGATGTGCCTTATGGGAAGTCGAAAGCCATGGCAGAAGAGAAAAAATAACAAGTGTCTTACCATTCTTGCAACTCCCTTCCCTCCTCAATGGCTTTAGTTAAATTGTCCAAGTGTTCCTTTTTCCCAACCTATACAAGTGATAAAAAATGGTACACTGATAAAAATTAAATTCTTACAGCATCTGAAAAATATAAAAGATGATAATGACGGGGAAATCAGTTGAAAATGCAATTGCTTTTATATGAAAGAAATTTATTCAAAAATTGCCAAACTAAAACTTTTGGGAATGTAATGCTTTTGAGAAGTAAAAAACTAAGAAACTTAACCTGTTTAAGTTTCTTCTGGAGCTTAATAATATCTTCATTAATTGATTCATCCTCTCCATCTGCTAGATCAGGCTGCAAGAAAGCATCCAGGGATTTTGGTACCATGGAAAAAAAATGCTAAGAGAAAAAAATCTGTGTATGCACCTTTACAAATATGCTTACATATATGCGCACAAAGAGAGAGATTCCTTCATCCTTTTCTTTTTAATGAAAAGGTCTGGTATAGAATTGAACCTAAAAGAAGCTCAGTAATGCCTATGCACACGTTGTGCGTGCATACATATACACTTACGGGGATATAGAGGGTATTTAGCAAATACATATAGAATATATTTGGCAAAGACCAGTAAAGCCACATAGCAGATGGCTGTTATGAAAGTGAACAGGATGTATTAACAAGCAAGCTGTTTCCTTTCTGTTTGTCAGGGTGCATTTGGCTGGAGTAAGGATAGATTGGTCTCGGATGGGGGAGCATCATATACAATGACCTCTTAAATGATATTACTTTTAACATTGATTTTCTGGATGTACAAGTATCAGGACATGTTTTTTCCTATTCATTCTTTTTGGTGTTTCTTGTATACCCAAGATACCCTGCATCTGGACCTTTTAAATACATTAATACTTGTGAAGGAGGAAAAGAGAAAGTACCACTGTTTCTGGATATAAACCAACACTCTGCAGCTCCATCAAGAGTTTCTCCTCCAGGCCTAGTTGCTCATAATGGCAATCATATGCAGACATTTTGAAGACATTTGAATGTATCGCTGATTTCTCATCACTATTCTCAAAAATCCCAGGGAACATTCCAGTTTTTGAGTGCATAAACCCATTACCTCCTTGCACCAAATGATCATTACAGGAATTATTGTGAAAGTCACCGGTCCTATTAGTAGTGCTACTTCCATTACAAGAAAAACCATCAACAGAAGATTGCTTCTGACTTTGAAAACCCAACATGGATTCATAATTAAAATCAATGCCATTTGTGTTCCCAGGCTCAAAATCCATTGAGAGACAATCATTACCTGGAGAACTATCTCCAGTACATTGAAAAGAAATATCTCTCCCTCCACTGTTCTCTGCAAATTCTTCAGACCCATCTTCTACAATCAGAGCAGACAACACTCTTTGGTACAGTGGAGTAGCTTTGTTTCTTGTTCTTGAGCCTCCACATACAGCACTATTGTCCTGATCTGGATCTACCAAATCTGAAATCCTTGCCAACTTTTTTGGTGGATTCTGGTCCTGCATGTTTTTCTCACCTTCTTCATGAATAAGCCAGGATGGAATATCTTCTTCAAGCACAGAATCACCCTGTAAACATGGCAGATTTAGTACCAGATGAGTAACAGTAAACCACAGAAAGGATCAATACTGTATAGTTCTCTGTATTCTCTCTTTTTCCCCTTTCAATATTCTTTTGCATATTCTGAAAATTAATGCGCACATACATTTTAACATCCCAAATAAAAAAATTGATAGTGATTCATGGACAGTGATTGACATAATTGAATAGTAAAAGAGTGCATCATAAATTGTAAAGCAAATGACCGAGCTCTGAAAACAATGGGACTTGCATATGAGAAAAGTCAGTGTTAGCTTTGTGCTGTCAAACACAAGGAATTTTATTAAAAATATCACGCAGATGGAATGGAGGATATTCAACAAATTACAGCATCCTTCCATTAAAGTAAAGAACCCAGTTGTATTTTGCACCAGATTTAGTTTCTCTACAAAGGAAATGAAAAATAGTTGTTATTGTTGCTTGCAGTGAAGCACCTCGGGAATTTCAAAAAACTAAAATATACTACAACCTCTGGTGATGTACTGTCCTCATGCAGATGACAGTCAAAGATGGATTTTAACAGCTATCTAAAATATTAGGTGTTTCAATTGTCATGTTATGCCCATTTGAGAAAAAAAGCAAGGTCAAAAGTGGAAGTAAGCAGACAAAAACATGCTTGAAATATTTAAATTACCGAATTATTGCTGCAGTCAAATATCTCATATAACCTCTTGTGAAGATCCTCCACGGCCTTCAACTGATCCAAAAAATAGATGAGCAGACAAGAAACAAAGGTAAGATTTTCTGAATGATAATTGTAACTCAGAGCAGAGCTAGGAGAATCTTTCCCGTAGCAACTACCTGTTGCTTCAAGTAGGATGAATCCTCAGAGCAGAGGGGAGCAAAAACTGATTCCATTTTCTTCCAAAAAGAACCAGAACAGGAAAGATCTGCAAAAGCAAAAGTCAAAAAAGAATGCACATATATACTGGCAGAAAGGGGAAGAAAGGCCTTGGGGTCACGTGCATACAGCTGGCATTGCAAGCAAAATTTGCAGCAGCTAAGAGTTCTTCACGATCATCATCTGATTCACCTTAAAAATCAAATAAAAGTATGAAAAAACCAGTGATTTTAGCCAGAAATTCTGTATATGAATGCAAAGAAATGTAGCAATAGACAGTTAACTAAAATCTAGTGAAAGCGAGGCTTCTTCTTCTCTAAGTTTACAATAGACTTTTGACTATTTTGAAAAGCTTAAATATACTAGCTTTTGATTTGAAACCCAAACAACAAAAAATAAATCAAGGGCTAGAGAATTTGTAAGTTATCTTCCCTCTCTCTAAATCAACCAAATCATTCTGTTGTGTAGGATTTAAATGATATAAGGCTCACTCCAAACAGACAAACATGGAATGTGGTGAGCCCAAAGCCTCAAAGCCTGTCACATAATAAATGCATACTTGGACAGAAAACCATTGAATTTGCATTTCTCACATTTTTTCTTTAAGCACCAGGTATTCTTCTTGATTCTCAATTCTCTTAGTTTGTTTTTCCTTAAGAATGGTTGTGAAAACCTAATTGTCATAATATTTTCCTTAGATATTTCACTAGATCATAATGGGTGCTGCAAGTATGATATCAGAATAGAGCATTAGTGCACAGGTTCACATTTACAGATGCGAATATGCTTTCCCACCAAAGTCTTTGCTAAACATCCCATGTTAACCATTGCCTTCCCATACCACAAGATGAGAATTGAATGGTCAACAAAAAAGAATGAAGGAGTCCAAAAGAAAATTAGTTTTTATCTGATCTACCATAAAGCTAAACACATGCAAACAAGGTCACCTTTTTGTTTATTATCTAGTTGTTGCAGCTACTCTAAGAAACTTCAAGAGTGTTTTGAAAGTGTACCTGAGAAATCTGGGGAACCACTTATTGGTGTTTGCCCAAGTCGAGCGAAGGCCTTGCGATCAGATATTTTTTTAAGAGGTGGACGACCTGTCTTGCTGAACTAGTAAACATATTCAAATGTATCAATGCTTTAACTTAGTTGAATAATACAAATATATAACAATTAGCACAATAACGTAAAAGTGTCATTTCTCGTCATTTTCAGGAAAAAGAAAGCCATTCACCACCTTCCGCTCTTGTCTGAGATGGGCCTTGTATTTTTTAGTGGTTTGGTCGAGGCTGGATTCTCCAACTTCTCCTTCATTTGTGAAATGTTTGTCCTAGAAGATGGGCCCCGACCAGTCCTTCCTTGTCTTCGCACACCATCACCAGTGTCTTCCCTACTGGGTGTTTTATTCTTCTTTGTAAGCAATAGAGAAGGAACAGCATTCTGATTCATCGATCTCTCCTCTACCCCACTACTACCTATTCTCTTGTCCTTGGGCTTACCCTCGCAATTTTCACCAGCACCAGATTCTTCACTTTCAGATAATCTTGATGGAGATGGAACGTTTTCATGTTTCACTCTGATTTGTGTGGTTCCATTAAGCAGATCCTTGGCAAGAGGAGGTCCATCGATCCCAGAAGAAGTCACTCGAGTGGAAAAATCAGAAACATGTCCTCTTTCTGATGACATCTGCCCTTCATCATGATTAGAGACCGGAGACACTACATTCACCCTTCTGGTACGAGAGATTTTTTGTGGCCTCTGACCAACCCATTTAGCCATTGGAGGAGATGATGACCGTGTAGGCATGGGACGCTTGCGATTATTAGGCCCCCCAACTGAATTGACTTTGGTTATGGCTGGTGGTTGTTCCCAGCCATCAGGGGCCCCAGGTGAGAGGGGGGTATTAATAGATGTACTTCCTGCCATTAATGAGCCTGTTCGAGGTGTCCTGGAAGCCTTTCCTTTTGTCACTGGACTTGGACTCGCTGTGTGATTATTGTCCTCCATGATATTTACCCTGAATACAAATGCATCAAACACGGAAAGTGAACATTGAGATTTTATACTCCAACACTGAACATATTAAACAGATTTGCATCACCGTTACAACATAGCCTAGTATAAGCAAGTTCGTATGCACCAAACAGCAGCATGGTAGAGCTTAAAAGGTGAATAGAGCAGTCAATCAATACATACTTATTGTTTGCTTTCACTACAAGCCGCTCCTTATTCATGCCAGCAGCAAAATCCCTTGTCAAAGAAACTTTTTCTGATTCCTTGGGAATGGCACGAACATTTGAATTACCAGATGATGAAATGCCATCTACCTTGTTGATGCCACTACTCCCATTAAAAGATCCTGACCTGCAAGTGGACTTTCAAGATCACACCAAGTATTTGTTGATACATGCAAACAAAACAGCAAGAGTAGCCCCTCGTGATTTCACAAAGAGTCAATAGAATCAATACAATGCAAGGAAAGAATTGGCTTTAGATCATGCAAGTCCCAAGCTCTCATCATGCTTCCAAATCCACTGGAAAAGAATATAAACTTCATTGTAAGTAGAATGAGCAAATGATCCCACTATGTACACAATATGGTCATTGAGGATATCCGGCAAAACATAATTACACCTTCAGTCCTTTGCATGGCTACAATTTTCAGTTTTCAGCTTAAGTGGCTTAGTTCCATCTTAAAAGAGCATCTCACTATCATCTTGGACAATGTCATTTACCTTGGAATATGGAAAGGTCATTATTTGAAATTACTCACAAAACTTGGAAATCATATTGATAAGACCATGTGGAACAAACTTATTTGCATGGTTAAGGTGGAAAGACAAAGCATTCTAGCCTGCTAAAACTGATATGTTGTTAATGAGAAATTACCTGAAGCCTTGGGCATCATAAGACTGCAGACTCTGTTCATTATTAAACTTATGATGCATCATCCGTTTAACTTCCCCGTCACTGTCTATTGTTCTGGTAAAAACAGTGCCAACAGAGCGTTTCTTTTTCATCTTTTTGTCCCACCCTTCACCTACAGCAGGTAGCCTACGGATCTTTTCTTCAGTAAGATTAGAAACTTCACCATCCCTGTGTATGTCTCTGTCTTTTCCTGTCACCAAAGGCTGCCTTGGAGCTGTGTTGCTTCGTCCATCAGCCTAGAGATTTCAGAGAGGAATGAGGGGAATAGTTATACAGAATTTATACAGTTGAAAAGGTAAAGATGGTACCTTTGCTAAACAGCAAGCATTTACATAAGAAAGGAAAACAACAGCAGTCCAGACAGTATTGTGGAACTTTTATGTCTCAACACATGCACACTCCTTATAAACATATTGATACAAACACTTTTGCATTGTATACAGAATAAAGTAACAGTTACAAGAATGTAACTGCAACGTGAAAGATGCAATGTTTTTTGGGAAAAATATCAAGAGTGAATCTAGAGGAGGAATTTGTGCACAAACCCGTAATTCTGCTACAGAAGAGCGAACACGCTTATTCAAAACAGTAGTCTTAGTCCTGTCCTCTAATCTTTGAGTCCCAAGGTCTGAAGGGTTTCGATGAATCTGCGTTCCTATCTTCAAAAAATTTGAACCGCCGGATCTTCCATTCATTAACATCTCATTTCTTTGTTGATTCTTTGAATTTAAATCTTCCGGGAATTTTTGAAGTTTTAGCAAGTTTTCACTCCACATTTTTGCTCTATTTCTGGAGAAAAAAAATTGTTTCATCTTCAGCAAAAAAAAAATTGCTCAAATGACAAGTCATTACATCCTATATTCAATAAAAGAAAGGACAAGAAAACTTTCTTCCAGATATCCAGAGCTAGCAAGAATCAGAAAAGATTAACCTTCCATCACATTGAAACAACTTTACATAGATGACAGATATTCCACTGTGGAATTTATTTTTTCAAATATAAGTACATAGAAGACTGACAATGAGAATTTCATCCACAGAAAGTTATATAACAGTTAATTACCTGGCCTTCCGATTGTCATCCAATACACCTGCTCTAATCCGCTTCAGCTCCTCAACATCCACTGCAGGGGGTGGCTTTGAATGAGCAGCTCCAAAAGAATTATCTTCTGTAGCACTCCCAAGAGATATCCCAAAAGCCCTCTTTAACTCGCCTGTTCGAGTAAATTTTGGGTCCCCCATAGTAACTGGATCCAACAACAAATATTGAGTAAGTGGGGCCATACTCCTTGCTGGTGAAGCAGAAGCCCTGGGTGTACTTGCCCCAGAACTGAACATTCTGCTCTCACTGCTCTCCCGGAAGCTTCCAGACCTATCAAAACTGGCATTAGGATAACCCCCCCTCTGCCCATTAGAATAGCTACCTGTAAAACCTAATTCCTCCGGACTAGCAGAACTCAACTCGTACCTCGCATTTCCAGCCATCTTCTCAAACCCCAACAAACCAATTCATATCTACAAAGTACCTCTTCCTCAACTGTTTGTCTTGCTAAGTCCAGCAACTATCTCTAAACTGGTACTCAACAACAACAACCATTCGAGGACATCTCAACAAATTCATGAATAACCACCAAAATTATGACCCAGATGTCATACCTACAATACCCATGAACTTTGATGGTTAGTCAGAGCCGTCATCAAAACTTTCTTCATTCAATAGCACAGTAAGCTTTATTTTCAAGGAAAACACAACGAAAAGCTGTCAATGGCTTATTTTGCAAAGACAAAAAATAATCAAAATTTACCAAAAAAAGGGACCCAATCTCAACTAAAACAAAAGCTAAACATACTCAGTGTAGCAGAATTCTTCACCATTTTCCCATTAATACACTAAACCACGGTAAGAAAAAGGAGCTAACTTTCAAAATTTTAAACTTAAAACAGTAAAGTCAATGCCACAAAAACACATTATCCTACTGTAATTAAGCACACTAATAGCTAAAAAATCAATAACACCATAATTAAGCCTCCAATCACCATCTAAACACAAAAACAATGTGATTCAATCAGATTAAAACGAAATTCAAAAATCCAACTAATAATATCAAATTAATCAAATTCACATTCATTCAATCACTAGTAAAAAGAAAACACTATTCCAGCCACAAAAACCCTGATTCGAGCAAAACAAGATTAGGGTTCTCCAAAAGAAAAGAATAGATTAAAAAAACACAAAATTCAAACGCGAATTATGCAAAAAACACGAGAATTGAACAATACGGAGGTAATAAAGAAGCGAAACGGAATCGAGACGTACCGCCATTGAAGGATAATTAGATTACGTGAGAGATCGAAAATGATAGAGGGAGGAGGGATTTTTTTAGAGAGAGAAAAATTGTGAGGGTCCCGCGGAAAAAGTATAGGGATTGGCGTGGTTAATTTGGGGATTATATATAAAGGGAAACAGTACCGCTTAAATCAGGACCGTTGATCAGGTGGATTTTTTATTGGTGGGGTCCTACTAGTAAGCGGGGGCAGGAGTTTTGGTGTCCTTGACGGAAAGAGGAATTAGAATATACTAATTTTATTCACTTGAGACATGAGAAATGATTGAATCTGAATTTTTGTGGTTCTGTGAGTGGGGATTTTATGATGGGATGGGAAAGGGATAAAAAGGAAAGGGTAGTTGGAGTTTTACTTGAAATTGACTTGAGAGTTTTGAGTTTTTGGAAAAGTGTATTTTTGTGTTGTGGACATTTTGTGATTACTCGATAGCACGATTAAAATTGTTTTTTAAAATATGTTTTATTTAAAAATATATGATAATAATTTTTTTAAAAATATTTTTAATATTAATACATAAAAATGATTTAAAAATATTTAATTTAAAATCAAAAATAATTTTTTAATTTATTTTTCAAAAATATTTTTAAAACACAATATCACACCTCTCTTTTTATTTGGACCAATGAGGTCGTTGTTTGGAACTTGAAAAGAAGATGTGAGGAAATTTACAGTTGGAAATTTAGTTCGGTGGGTATGAAACAAATGAAGATATTATTTATTTTAGTGTTATCAAACAGTATTAGTTTGAAAAATCAATTTAAAATTAATTGGTTAAAAAAATTATAATTCAAGTTAATTCGTCAATTTATGGTTGAAATCTTTGTGTAGAGTTGACTCCGGGTTCAGTTTAATAAATACAATTTATATTTAAATTTTATACAATTACAATATGCATGTCTTTGAATGTTGGTTTTTAAGAGTCGAAGGAGTTGTTGGAAAAAAGTCCTTGTATTTTATTTTTTTTGATTAATTTGATGCATGCTTTGATGCCTTGGCTCTTATTAGGTGTGTGTTCGGTGTGTTTTCAAAAAACAAATCGTGTATAAATATAATAAATTCTTTATACTTTTATTTTAATACATTAAAATTATTAAAAAAATATCAATTTAATATTAATTAACAATAAACTAGAACGTGTGGGGGAATTAACTGTAGTTCCCCATAGAAAACACTGTGGATTTCCACAGTGCTTTCCTTTTCTTTCTTTTTTGCTTTTTCTTTTTTCTGACTACGTTTCATTTTTATTTTATTTTTGTTTTCTTTATTTCTTTTTTTTTGTTTTTTTTTCTAATTTTTTTTTCATGAAATATTTTTTTTATTGGTTATATTTTTTTTCTACTTATATATAATTTTATTTTGTTTTTTTATAATCAGGGTGTTTGGGCTAACTTAAGCACATCATAATTAATCCTCGGATCTAATTTTTTTTACTGTTTTTTTTTTCATTTTTTTCCATGAAATATTTTTTTTGCTGGTTATACTTTTTTTAAAAAAAAAATCCACTTATATATATTTTTTTTATTTTTTATGATCGGGGTGTCCGGACTAACTTAAGCGCACCATAATTAATCCTCAGATACAATTTTTTTTATAACCAGAGTGTCCAGACCAGCTTATGCGTACCACGACTAATCCTCGGACCCATTTTTTTTTGCTAAAGTGCTTTCCCGCTGATATATTTTTTTTCTTTTTTTTTCTTACACTTTTGTTTTGTTCACTTATATATATATTTTTTTACAACCGAGGTCTACGGGCCAGCTTAAGTACACCACGACTAATTCCCAGAATAAATTTGTTTTAAAAACAATATGGATTACTACAGTGCTTTCACGCTTATATTTTTTTCTTTAACTTATATATTTTTTTATAACCATTGTCTCTGAGCTAGCCTGGGCTTTTTATTATTATTATTATTATTATTATTATTATTTACTTATATATTGTTTTTATAACCAGGATTTATGGGCCACCTTAAACGCACCACGACTAATCCTCGAACCAAATTATTTTTTGATAACCAGGGTGTCCAGGGCAGCTTGCGCGCATCACGACTAATCCCTGGACCAATTTATTATTTTTTTAAATTTTTTTCCTTATACTTTTTTTTATCACTTATACATTTTTTTTCCTTATGCCCGGACCAAAAAACATTTTATAACTGGGATCTTCGAGTCAACTTAAGCACACCACGACTAATTCTTGGACCGATTTTTTTAAAAAATAATATGGATTGTAAATGGTGTGGGGAAAGCACTGTAGCTCCCCACACGTAGCATTGTTGAATGCAACAATGCTTTTCCCGCTACAGTGTTTTTTTTCCTGTTTTTTGCTTCTTTTTTTTTTCCTTATTATGTTTTATTTTTATTTTTATTTTATTATATTTTTTTCGTTTTTTTCCCCAAAATATTTTTTTTGCATGTTATACTTTTTTATATTTTTTTCCTTTTCTACTTATATTTATTTTTTTGTTTTTTATTTTTTTATAATTAGGATGTCCAAGCTAGCTTAAGAGCATAACGATTAATCCCCATATCTATTTTTTTTTTTATAACCAGGGTGTCCATACCAACTTATGCGTATCACGATAATCCCTAGACCCACTTGTTTTTTCTAAAGTGCTTTATCACTGGTACTTTTTTTTCTTTTTTTTCTTATACTTTTATTTTGTTCACTTGTACATTTTTTATAATTGGGGTCTTCGGGTCAGCTTAAGCACACCCGACTAATTTCTGAAGTGAATATTTTTAAAAACAATATGGATTGTTACAATTCTTTCACGCTTATACTTTTTTTTTTGTTTTTTTTTTCACTTATATATTATTTTTGTAACCAGGATCTCCAGGCAAGCTTAAGCGTACCACCACCACTCCCCGGACCAAATTTGTTTTTTGATAATCAGGTATCCAGGCCAGCTTGGACGCATCATGACTAATCCCCGGACCAATTTACTATTTTTTTCCTTATACTTTTTTATGTTCACTTTTTTTTTTTACCGGGATCTCCGATCCAGCTTAAGAGCACCACGACTAATTCCCGGATTGATTTTTTAAAAAAAAAACAATATGTATTGCTACAATGCTTTCATACTTATACCTTTTTTTTTCACTTATATATTTTTTTTATAACCGGTGTCTCTCGGCCAACTTAAGCTTTTTTTTTCACTTATATATTTTTTTTATAACCGGGGTCTCTGGATGAGCTTAAGCTCACCATGACTAATCCCCGGACCATTTTTTTATAATCGGGGTGTCTAGGTCAGCTGTTGCGCACCACGAGTTGTATAAGTACGTATATACCCCCTATAAGACAAAATCCAAGAGTTGGTTATAGGGGTGTATTGGTAATTTATCAATTTTTAATTATATTTTCTGTTGGGTGTTGTGGGCACGACATCGATTTCAGAGCTCATGCACATTTCGGATGACGCATGCGGCGTCGTAGAACGTTTAAAAATATATATTAGTTTTTTATATATTTATTTTATTATGTAAAATGTGTTTAAAATAATGTCATTGTATCAAAGGTATTTTTAATTTTTTTTATTTTTGTGCATAGTACAATAATCATTATATCTTTAAATAAGACAAAAATCAAGAATTGTTAATGGGGTGTCTCAGTAATTTTATTTTTTTAGAAACTAAACTAAAAAATAAAAAAATAAAAACCAAAATGCAAAATATTGAAACTAGATAAAAAAAAAAATTAATCCCTGCAGCGGAGCCCAAGTTTATGGCTCGTATTTTCTTAAAAAATGAACACACTTGTAATACAACACTATTTGAAACACGCTAGAAGACAATAGACACGTCTTGGATTTATGGATGTATTCATCATGTACAGTCAGCATTATGCTACATTGTAAAAAAGAAAAAGAAGAGGGGCAATTTTATTTTTTCCATGGAACAAATCACCGCGGAATGGGAGTACACCGCTGATGTGAAAAAGTCAAGGCTGCAAAGTGTAATTTCTTAAAAGTCGACAGGTCATTTTAGATTATTATTACCAAATAAAACTCAAATTTAAAGTCATTTTAATTTTTTTTCTTTTTTATTTATGAAAAAACAAACTATAAATTAAATCCCGGATCATAGCTCCTTTTTCACAAATCACACGAAAAAGAACTTTCATTTATCTAAAGGGTATAGATATTAGAAAGAAAAGAAGAAGTTTTTACTTGAAATACAACAATAAAAAATTAAATTCTAAAAGTTAAAATAATAAGGGCTGAACGTGGACATAAGGAAACATAAAGGGCTAAACTGAAGTTTCTCCTAGCATATTTGCTGACTCTACTCTATTAGACGCGCCATCCTAACTGGCGTCACCACCGCTAGTAGGCCCCACCTAAATGACGCCACCACAGTCATGCAAATAAAGCGCCTAGACTACCCCCTCACCATCTTCAACAGACGGCTTGAAGAAAAAAAGGCGCTCTCTCTAGAAACTTCAATGGCTCTCGCTAGCAGTCTCCTCTGCTCTTCTTCTTCATTCTCTCAAATTCACTACGGGTATAGGGATTTCAATTACGCTCCTCAAATCTTTTCTCAGCCTGAACCGTCCTCTCTCGCTTTCTCTCCGATTCGTAACAAGTTTTCCGAGCTCGGAAATGGAATGAGCGGTTTCTCCAAGAAAAAGTAATATAGCTCAAATAAACCTCCTGTTTTCTTTTATTCTCTGTTCGGATATGCCGACACTCTTTCCGAGTATCCGTTACTTGCTAGCTTGATTTCTTGATCGTCAGTTCTTGCTCTGTTTACATTCGTTACTATTTTACTTATTTATATCAAGATTTTCACTGCTGTTTGGTTGCTGAGAAATATCGAGATTTGTTTTTATAAAAAAATATGTAGTTTCTATTTTTTTAATTTTTTATATATATAAAAATAAGCGATACTGGATATTCTCTGTTGCTTCTTTTTTTAATAGCGTAAACAATATGAAAATAAAATAATCTTATAATTTTTTCTTCTGTTATGATTCTTGTTGCTTATCGATGATTGACTGGTATACAGGAACATTGTACATGCTTCCGCCAATGATCTGAATGCATCAGCAAGTTCAACCTCATTGGTCAGTTACTTTTCTCCTCCTGCCATCTCGTAGTTTATACTATAATAAGCATTTTTATGTAGCGTGCCATCAAATTTAGCGTCGTCGATGGCTCCGAGATGTTTCTGACTGGAAAATCAGTGATGCTGTCATGTCCTGTACGGTTAGTTTACGGTTTTTCCATGATTAAGAAAAAGTCCAAAACGACCTAGACCGGCTTTTGCGGTGAACCGGGCCAAAACATCTAAACCACGACTTGGGCTGGATTGATCCTCGGGGTCGAGGCTTGTCATATAACTATGGTTTTTCCTCCTCGGGGCTCATAAAACAAAGAGTTCGATGAAGGCATTTTTATATGGTTTTGGAGGTCGAGTCATTACTCCTTTCGGGGGTTAATTTTTAAACTCTGATCTTTGTTTGATGAGCCATGGGATAATGTAAGAGCATGGTCTAATAATTTTTCTGCAGTTCATCACAACCAGGAGTTCTCGTTTTGTATTTTTTGCTTTTAAGTGTTTGTGCCATATGTCATTTAACTTATAAGCCCGCCGAGGTTCCACAAGCGGTATTTTGGTTTTGTTTGACACTTCATTTTAAAATAATTTTTTTAAAAATAATTTTTTTTTTATGTTTATAAAGCATTTTAATATGCTATATATTTTTAAAAAATAAAAAATATTATTTTGATTATTTCCTGAAGAAACAATTTATAAAATAACATGAGACGCTCTCAGGCCCGGATTTATTTCAACTCGGACCCGTTGTCACTTGGACTTTGCTGTCCACCTGAGATGGTCATGGTACAGTTGCTTTAGTTTGTAGAAAGAGTTTAATATCGGATTTTTCATGCCTGCACGTGTGTGTATTTGTGAAAGAAACATTTGACATTGAGAAGTTGATTTAGATATGTTAATTATTGGTTGGATAAATATGCGCACTCACTGGCTTTACAATTTTCTGCGAAATTTTACAAGTTAATAGTAATTGCAAAAATCTGAACAGGATGCTGATAGTGTTCCCATTCCAGTCGTTCTGATAGATCAAGATTCAGATTCTGACGCAACAATTGTACAGCTTAGCTTTGGAGATCGTCTTGGAGCTCTTATTAATACGGTGAAGTAGTTTTTCAACTGTCTCATTCCTCTTTGTTCTTGTAAGTTTTTAGTCTTGTTACCCGCATATATGAAAATGAAAGTGCAGGCATAAATTTTTAGTCTAGCCCTCCCTCAATTCCAAATCCACCACCCATCACATGGCTGGCCTTAAGATTATCTCTAATTCAATGAAGGGCCAGCTTTCTTATTCTTATACATGAAATGGGGGTTGTCGCTTTAAAGTGTGAAAATTTAGGAAGGGGAGGTGGCCAGACGCAGCATCTTTGCTGAATATGACAATGGATATGCCTTAATCTGGTATCCGAGGTGCTGCTCTAGCCAGCATTATTTGGAAGTGTTCTTGATTTTGGGTCAAAATTATTCTCGTGAAGATTTTGGAGATGAACAAATTTCCCTTCAAATTTGATCACAGTATAATCATTACATGCTCGGAAATATTTGTAGTTTTTGTAACCTGGTTTATTTTTATCGAACGACAGATGAAAGCCCTGAAAGATTTGGGGTTGGATGTGGCGAAGGGAACTGTTCTCACTGAAGGACCAGTCAAACAAACTAAGTTTTTCATTACACGATTGTAAGTTTTCTATTAACATATTTCTTGCCCTTTTACGTGATCAGAGATTACCCTGTAGTCATGTTTTACCGGAAGTCTTGGCATTTAGAGATCGATATTGGCTGTTTCAGAGACTCTGGTCGCAAGGTTGAAGATCCTGATATGCTAGAGAGAATTCGACTTACCATTATCAACAATCTTTTGAAGTACCATCCTGTATGTGTACTGAATTGATACGCTGGTCTATCATCTCTTCTTCTTCATCATCTGCTTCCTTTCTTCCGTTCCCTTCGTTTGTTTTTATATTATTTTTGTGGGTGGATATTAGAGAAATTTCTGTTTTATTTTTTTAACGTTTCTCATGGTGATGAATTACTTTTTGGTTTCCTTTCTTGTTAGGAATCTAGTGAGAGACTTGCTCTGGGTGAGGCTTTTGGAATAAAAGCTCCAGAGAAAAAGGTTCTTCTATATCTGTCTCTATGTGTCTGTGCATGTGCGTGTGTGATTCTGTGTGCAATTATATATGAGAGCTCCACCATTAGCATCTAAATCTTCTTCTTTTTTGATAAATAGCTGCTCCTAGATTAGTAGACGTTTTGGATGTGCTATTGTAGACTATAAAATTTGAAATTGATGCTTGCAATTTCTTTTATGGCAGCTTGATGTTGATATTGCAACTCGTGTGCAAGTCAAAGAAGATGGGCCTAAGAGGAGGTTTGCTTCTGTTCGCAAGTTATATGTGCTTCTTCTCTTAAATTTCATCTTTAACAACCTGCCATTTGTGGACATATTAGATTGAGGGTTCATTTTTATCAGCTTGCTTTGCATCGAGACAGCAGATCGACCTGGATTGCTCGTAGAAATCATCAAAGTCATTGCTGATGTCAATATTGATGTCGAATCTGCAGAGATCGATACAGAGGTCTCTCTCTCTCCAATGCGATAACCCATATTCCATCAAGTGCATCCTAGTTTTGCTTTCTCTCTCTTCTATATTACATATCCTTGCCATCTCACAGGGATTAATTGCCAAAGACAAATTCCATGTCAGCTACAGAGGGGCGTCATTGAACAGTTCCTTGTCACAGGTAATTTAGTCGAAAGCCAACCATGGTTCTTTGGTAATTATAAACATTGTTCCTGGGCTATATATGGACTCCCAATTCCCCTCGCTTGCTTTCCTGCAATGGGAAAGTGAATCCTATGTGCTGCATCTTATACAGGAACATGCTTGTATGTATCTTTACAAAATCAGATTACTTTAAGATAGTTTACATTATGTTTGTTAAGGAACCATCTCACCTAGAAGCTTAAGCTTTTAGGTAGCTTAAGCTTTTAGGTGAGGCCACAGAATATGATTTATATTATTCTCTAACACACCCTCTCAAGTGAAAATCCTTTGGGCTTGAATCTTGCACACAGACCCATTTTACCTTGTACTTGATTTTTATCAAATAGAATGAGAGTAGTGAGATTTGAACTCGTGACCGCTGGGTCAATAAAGCTATAATACTATGTTAAGGAACCATCTCACCTAAAAGCTTAAGCTTTTAGGTGAGGTCCCAAAATATGATTTATATTATTCTCTAGCAATGTTGTCTGCCCCGTCGACCACTTTATTTCTTGATTTTTTGAAACTGCAGGGTCTGGTGAACTGCTTGCGTTACTACCTTGGGAGGCCAGAAACAGATACCGATAGCTATTAGTCGAATAAGGGTAAGTGACCGTTCTTGATTGTAAGCCTGATGTAACTTTTCTTGCACCACATTGCGATTGAGATCTCAAGTCACCTGTGAATTCTATTTTTCCAAATATTATGTGACCACATGATAATATTTTGCTCTCGAACTTCACAAGGTGTGAATGAATCGTAGAAATAATGGTGGATGACTGATTGCTGCTGGATAGGAACGTGGATTAGAATCCAATCTGTTGAAAATACTAAAGTAAACAAACATCATGAGTTGCATTGAGTTACAAATAATGAATGCGAAACCTCCGGAGATTAAGTCATATCACACGTATTATTACTTCAGTTATCTTCCATCACGCCTCACGTATGAATCACGTTCTGTCCAAAACTTGGAAGGCTGATCAGTTGATTGGTTTTTATTTAAATTATATTAGATACTCCCCTGGATCTTGGATTTAGTTCAGATCTTACCGAGTTGACAGCAGAGTATTATTTTTATGTTTCGTGTCGCTTCTTTAAACCTTCATTGAATTCAAACATGGGAACTTATTGTTTATTTATTTATATTTCAAAAGATGAGGTATTTTTCTTTATCTCATTTGAAACCGGGATAAAATTATTAATCTCTTGATTCTGATAATTTAACCAACTCTTCAATGGTAATTATCATTATTACCTAAAATTTTTTTTTTTTTTTATCTATTTAGAGACTATAATAATTAAATTAGAATTGGTTCAGAAAAAGATTAAATATATCTTTGAGGAATAGCTTTTAAATAGAATTGCTCTTATTAAAGCCGATAGAAAATTTGAACGTGATTTTTCTCTGTTTATAGTCACTCATGTACCTCTCTTTTTTATAGAGAAAAGATTGGTCTTACTCTAATAAAAATGTATCCCTTCAAGATAAAATGAGTTGTCAAACTTACAAATGTAACAACTTTTTAAATTTATAGATGTATAGGTTTAACACTTGGCTAAATTTAATTTTTCTTTTGACGATTTATTAAATTTATAAATATTTAGGCTGATGGTCAATAACTTGTAAGACCCATAATTTTATAGGGTTTGTGCTTATGTGAGCACAAAAACAATAAGTCTTTATCATGATCAACCTTTTAAATAAATAATAAAAATAAAAACCGATCCAGAGATGAAACATGGTATCATGGTCCATGTGGGGGCGTGATTATTTTTTTTCATAATGTAGTGGTTGGAGCACAGAATTGAGTAATATTGTGTCTTTGGATGAACGTTTTCTTCAATGAATCAAAGCCTCCTGGCACAACTCATCATCCCATCAATTTGGCACCATTAAAAAAAAAAAAAAGTCAAAAGTATACCCTCTTTACGATACCCAACTAACACCCTGTCCCTTTCAATTCAAACAAACTTCATTGCCAAGAAAAGCCGTGAATCCACTCCATTAAGTATGCGAGGAAATACCCGTCCTCTACCTGTTATAATGAACTTGGTTTTCACTCTTGAAAGCTGGATTTCAGCGTGGCTGTGATTGAAATAGTCCATTCTGCATACTGTTCTGTTGTGGAAGCCATCTTTGAAGTCCTTGAAACACCGTTTCTTCTCCTGATCCAAGAAAAGGATTGGTGTAAACGTAAACATATAAACAATGTCCTTAACGGTGACAGTCTTGTTTGCCGTTCTTCTTCATGGCCGTGTCACCTTGGCTTCTGACCCTGATCCAGTCCGTGACTTCTGCATAGCCAATACAGATTCTGCAACCAACATCCCCTGCAAGAATTCTTCAGATGCCACTGTAGAGGATTTCATATTTTCTGGGATTAAATCTCGTGGAAGATTCAGTGAAACCGGGCTCGCATCCATTCCTGTCAATGTGAATAGCTTCCCAGGCCTAAACACACTTGGTGTGTCGCTTGTTCGTGCAGATTTTGAAGTTGGTGGTGTCAACGTGCCTCATTTCCACCCAAGAGCAACAGAGGTTGCATATGTACTTGAGGGGAAAATCTATTCAGGGTTCGTCGATACAAAGAACAAAGTTTTTGCTAAGGTGCTTGAAAAAGGTGAAGTCATGGTGTTTCCAAGGGGTCTGGTTCACTTCCAAATGAATGTTGGAGATAAACCAGCAACTATCCTGGGCAGTTTTAATAGCGAAAATCCTGGATTGATGAAGATCCCAGCTGCAGTTTTTGGATGTGGAATCAAGGAAGAGCTTTTGGAGAAGGCTTTTGGTTTGACTGCCAAGGACATCTCCAAGGTGAGGAGAAACTTACACTTGTGTTAGAAAGGCTGAGGGCTGTTGTTCGATTCTAAATTCACCTGATTAAAATCAACATGGACCATGCGAGTGGTAAAATAAACATTATATTGTAGCAGATTTTTTCTGCTAGACTTGAATGCAAGTATTTACAAGTCATTTTTCTGGCATGTCTCAAGCTCATCAGTGTAGCTTGGTCTTTGTGTTCCAAGTTTTGGTTGTTTAGCTTGTGGATCATGCCAAGGCAGCCATATCATAATGTAAAAACACTGTCATCCATCATGCCCAGCAATGATGATCATCCTGTTTTGTCGGTTATGCAAGGCTAACCACTAAGTTTATGCTACTGATAATAATGACTTTGAAGTTCTCTTTTCTCTTTTGTGTCCTTTTCATTTTCTACTTTCTGTTCAAAGTTAGGTGGTGCTTTGGATTCCATGGTTGTCGACAGTCTCTCATTCCTTGTATGGCTAAGACCCCGTAGAAGGTTCTGATGGCTTGCAAGCTCACATCTTCAGAATGTTCTCATCCTACCCTACCCTGCTTTGAATTTGACCTCCCCATCCCTACTTTCAATCTGGTTTCATAAAAAGATCAACCGAGTGATAATTATTTCAGTAATTGAAAGTCACATGCCAAACATACCATTATCCATTTCACGTCAATATGATACAGCAACAAAAGCACAAACCATGACTGACTAGTCATCACAGATTCTAAGATGACAAAACAAAGCCTAATTAATTTAGCAGAACACGAACTCTTACATAGGTTGAACTTACAGCAGTTCACTTAACATCTCATTCCAGATATCCGGTACCCCAGGAAGGCACCAATGGCTACAGTCAGAAGAAAAGCCGCTGGCTTGTTGTCTAGTTTGCTGGCTTATTGCCCTTCTATAGACAGAAGGGTGCCCATCTCTACGTAGAGCTGACATAGCCGTAATATCTTGCAAATACACGGGAAAACTCATTTTTCTCAACACCTCTTTCAGTACTACCAAGGGTTCAGGGACATGCTGGTGACTGGAAAATGCTAAAGGCTGCCTTTGGTTGTAGCATTTCCAACCATTTTCCCTGCAAAAAAAATGATCGGCATTATATATTGCAAGAACACGACCATTTGAACTAAGAATTGCATGATGTCGGATACCTACCGGTTATGCCTAGGTGACATGCTTCTAAAGATGACTCTGGTTTTTCGAGGATCAAGATTTAAGTCTATCCATCTTGCCCATGTAGTGAGCCCTTTCTGATAAGCAACCATCCGATTCATGCTTTGGAAGACAGTCTGTTTCTCCATGAAGTAATCCCACCTGAAGTTCGATTAAATCAGGATGTTAAATGCTGCTAAAAAAGCTATCTGATGGATTGCATTAATCAACAAGCCATATTTTAGAATATCAAAGAAGAAAAGGTAAATCGGTAATAGTCTATCTCACGAGCTCCATTGATCAGAGTGAGTCCACCAGTGAGCTGAATCAAACACCAAAACATCAACATTTCTCCAGTATCTTGCATTCTCTTCTATCAAATCCAAATGCAAGATTCTCTTGTTTCCAGCCCCTTTCTTCAACTCCACAAGAAGTGGAGCCCAAGTAAACTCTATTGATATCTCAAAATCCTGTTAACAACATTTTAATTCTAGATCAAGCTGTTGCAGGAAAATCACTTCAAGTTCAAGCTTCCGTCTCAAGTGAACAGCAAAAACATAGGAAGGCCAGTAAGTAAGTGAATATACAACTTACCAACGCATGGAAGGCCATGGAAGGACCATTATAATTCACCTTCTTATGCCCAGTTGGAATTACACCTTGTACTAAGCAGACAAGAGATTCCCATTGGTTCCTCATGATAGAATCACCTACCAACATTATTCTTTTCCTTCTCATTTTGCCAAGAAACTTAAGCGCGTCGAACCTGCATCAAGGAAATTAAGTACACAAACAATTACTTAAAGCGTTTTTATGCAGCAAGTGCAGGCAGGTAAATGATGTACCTTGGAATTGAGCAACCGTTAGGTTGCCATCTCCACTTCTCATAGTCTGAATCAGGCCTTCCATTTTTTTGACAAGTGACTGCAGTACTAAGATAAGGGCAGTTAGAATCATAGAGAGGATAGGATTGATCATAAACCCATTTTCCCGATTCAAAGTTACAGCTCCTTGATGGATCATGCCTGGTTTGGATTATGTCAACTTCACTGTCCTCCTCATCGAGCCGCCATGACATACCGTCCTCCTCCTGAGCAACCTGCCATGACATGCCGTGATAAAAACACAGAGAGGAACTGGTAAAGCAGAAGAGAACTAAAAGAAACTGGTCAGGCTTTGGTCTAGCCATTGAAGCCGAAGTGGAGCGAGAAGTGAAGTGACTCTCCCCAGTGAGGAGGAAGCCTTTATGGGTCGAGGAAGCTATGAAAAAGTTGACATGGCAGGTTATGTTACGTTCCATTAAGGCATGAGTTACGGGGATGTGGGCCACATCAAACGTTCTTTTACTCATTGCTACCTCTTCTAGTAATTGTGATGTCTGCTCTCCCTTTATGGTTTTGCAGAGGGAGAGAAGAGAGAGAGAGAGAGAGAGACAGAGAGAGAGAGAGAGAGAGAGAGAGAGAATTTCCCTTTCAATGTTCTCATTTACCTCCATCAAAGGGACTGAATTCACGTCATCAAGGTAAAGCTTTGAGCTTTGAAGATGAAACACTTCACCTTGGAGTGCTTGTCCCAGGGTGAGGTGAGCCTCGCCTTGTCACCATGTGCATATATGATGACATGTTGGCAACATTAGCACTGGATTTTTCTATCACAGGAGACAATACGAAATGAGCACATGGTGTTTCAAGTTGATTTTTAGATAGTTTCAAAAAAAACATATTCCATGTTGAAGAACACTACGGAAATGCAATTTCTTATATCAATGCATACATTCACAAATAAATGATTGACATGATCAATATGTGAAAATTGTTTTATAAACACATCAATGAATATATAAAAATATAAAAAAAATAGTTTACCTCTTAATGCTCACATGAATAAATATTGGATAATTTTGAAATTGTTTTTTAGACAATAAATTGTTATTATTTTAAGCTGTTTATGATTTCATTGCTTGATTTGTAACATAATGTATCTTATTTTGGGAGAATGGAACTACAAATATTAGAATTATTAAAAATATATTAAATCTTGACGAGCCATCTCAGATAAATAAATAAAATGTCAAAATACTAAAGATGCAGATGCTCGAATAAAAGTTGAAAAAAGAGAGCTAATTTTTGTGTCTTTTTTCATTAATCTTGACTGAAGTCTATCATTTTAGTTGTTCTAACAATAAATCTTAGCAAAAGCAACAGTAATCTCCACAGCAAAAGCCAGAATATGGTGAGAATAATCGAGGTGGGAGTTTGGTTTTGGTGGTTGAAAGAAAAGTTGAGATGGGGTAGGGTACCCGTGACAAGCGGGCGTGTAGGCCATAGTTAGTGGCGTTTTTCAAAGTAAAAAAACAAATTAAAGGCATTTATCATATCATATACTCCTAAAATACTATATAGTATTGGACCAGTAAATGCTGATGGGCTGCAGACCCACCCTATAATAATTACTTCTTCTCGTCTTGGTCAAAAGCTTCACCTCACCTTTCAACCTCGCCATTCAACTCTGCTTTACACGAGCAATTCATTGCTCATCCGGTATACAAGAGAATGAGAATCACCCGCCAAACCACAAAATAATTTGTGATATAGTTCTTAAGTTACTTCACATGATAATCTAGAAAATTAGTATTTAGATATGGTTTTAAGTTGAGAAAAAAATATATAATAAAATTAAAAGTCTGTTTAGAAGTGTGGTTGAAGTTGATTTTCAAAGTGTTTTTATTCGTAAATACATCAAATTATATTTGTTTTCTATGTTAAAAAAATATTTTAACCTCAAACATATCAAAATAATAATAAAAAAAAACTAATGTCAAACAAACACGGAATCTATTCGGTCTAACTTCAACCATAAAAAATATAAACACTATTTTAATAAAAACAACTAATAAAAAAATCCTAGTAATATGGAAATTACAGTTAAACATAATTATTTTTTAATATTTATACTTCTAATAACTTCCACAAAGAAATTACAGTAGTACGGAGTGACTTGAAATTTCAAAACTAGTGAAAATGGAAATTAAATAAATAAAGTTGTTTTGTTCATGTTATGACAATAAAAAACCTTATCCAAGCATGTAAGACGGGCAGGATATTTGGGCTCTCTATATGGGCCGGACTATCTGATTAAGCAAAGAGATTGAAAAAAAAGAGTGCCCACTTCCCAGTATCTTTAATCTGGGCTCGAGTTTTCTTAAACATGGACCCGTGTGGGCCTTTACCTCTCGATTCCTTGCCTTTACGAAACATCTGGCCCATCTCTGCAAGAGTTTGATGTTATATATTGCCTGTGTACAAAGATGTTCATACACGTGAAAATAAAATTTTCTAGTAATAAAAAGAAATATAAAAAGTTATCTTAATTAGTCGAGATGCATTCAAGTTAATATGAATATCCACATTAATAATAAAAAAATAATTTCAAATACCCCACATGAATACGTATTAATTTTCACATTTTTTTTATTATACATATAAAAAAGATTGCCAATCATCTTCTTATTTTATTAAAGACGCAGACAACATAATTAATTTTTTTTTATTCTGGAGTATATTTTACTTCAAGCCATGCAAGCAAAAACCTGAAATTATGCGAACTTTACTGATTTATTGATTTAACAATCCTGGACGAAAGTGCACGGCGTTTGGGTCCAATCTGGATGCCTCGCTTTATGAATTTATTCTTGTTTTGTCAATCCATGAAATCAAAAAACTTTATATTCAAGATTATTTATAACGCATGATGCTGACTCCTCACCTCACAGATCCTCTGCATGCTACACTTCACTCGAAATGCATTTCAAATATTCCTGCATTTCCTCTGTATATATTCACGGGATCTTATCTCGAATCATGAATCACACGAGCTGAATTGATTCGGATTAATTTAAAATAATGAACATCTCAGAAGAAAATAAAAAATTAAGAGTTGGGGAAAACCCGCGGTCTTTCATGCTGGCAACCTAAGATTCAGCCTCGGAATTTAATGAAATAAAAACAAGGAGCAACAACACGGCCAAAATATTCACGAGCCGAAATGACACCATTTTCTGTCCTTCACTGACTCCTCTCCTATTTGTATTCCAAGCTCCCCCTCTCCTCTTTAGCTAACAAGTCACCATATTCAGATCCTCTGATCCGATACACATTCGTCTATAAAGTTTGAAGCTTTTTGAGGTTTGGTGTTATTATCAATGGCAGAGAAAACATGGGTGAGGATGGTGACTGCACAGACACCAACGAATATAGCTGTGATAAAGTACTGGGGCAAGCGAGACGAGACCTTGATTTTACCTGTTAATGACAGCATAAGTGTCACTCTTGACCCGGCTCATCTTTGTACCATCACAACTGTTGCTGTGAGTCCTAGCTTTGACCAGGATCGGATGTGGCTCAATGGAAAGGTAGAGTCCTTTTCTCATTCTTCTGTTTCAATATGGTTGCTGAGAAATTTCTTGAAACGGGGTTTCAATGGTTTATTGATGCACTCGGGTGGTGATCTTTTTCGGGTTTCCTTTGTTTTGTATGTTTAATGGTTATTTGGAACTGGAAAGGAGGAATTGAGCCTTACAATCAGAGTTGGTTCTTTAATTTCTTTGCTTCTTGGCAATTCATTTAGGATGGGGTCAACACAGAAGAGAATTTCATTATTTGAAACCTGTCCATGTAAAAATCTTTTAGAATTGCATGTCAGCTAGCTGTAAGTTCATTTGTTAGCATTGTTGAAGTGACGTAGAATCGTGCGTGTAATTATACCAAGGATGGCAGGTTTTGTTGTGTTTAGAATCTTGCGTGGCTTATCATCAGGGAAAACTTTGATGTGTTTTTTTGTTGCATCCCATATAGTTGTTGAGCAAATGCGGGGAAAGGAAAGAAATTGATTGAGACCCTGATAAAAGAGTTGATCTTGAAAGGAAGGACATGGGTCTAGATTGGATAGAATTTACTTGCATTCTCAATTGCCTTGTAAATGAAACAATTTGCTAGTTTTGGTTCTCGTAGTTAAGCAAAATGTAAATAGTTGTCGAATTTATATTGAAATCTTCTGCCTTCATGCTGACTCTTGGCACTTTTGGTTTTTGCGGGTTAGTGTAGGAGATTTCCCTTTCTGGAGGCAGGTACCAGAACTGTTTAAGGGAAATTCGTGCCCGGGCCTGTGAAGTTGAGGATAAGGAGAAGGGTATCAAGATTGCAAAGAACGATTGGGAGAAATTGCACGTGCATGTTGCTTCATATAACAATTTCCCTACTGCTGCTGGACTGGCTTCCTCTGCAGCTGGATTTGCTTGTCTTGGTGACCATATTTTCCTTGAATTTTTCTTGCTATACTCATTCCTTCTCTCGCTCTCTTTTATGGTTAATGGGCGTGTATTTTTTAAATATTTCTATTTCCTTCATTGCATGGTTGATCTGGACTAATCATTTCCGAGAGATCACTGTGAATGAACAATCTGGGTTTCATAGTTTATAAGAAACTAGATGTAACTCTTTCTTAATGCCTAACTTTATTTGACATCTCTAGTCTAGCTTTATCATGAATGGAGCTCAATATGCAGAATGATTATTCATTTATCACTTTATTTGAAACTGTGACAATAAAGCTCACTCCATAAAGTTATGGGGTCCATGTTGAACTTGACCAACTTGGCCTATAATCTTCATGAATATGCGTACTTGCTTTGAGGCATCTTGTTTATCCTGGATTATAATCACTGATGCATTCACATATTTGTATAGAAGCTCATGTATAAAAAGGCACCAAGCTAGAGGCATGCTTCCTATAAATGGGCCAGATTTCAACTCCGAGGAGCCCTTTTATTGTTTTCAGTGCTTTATATCTGCAGGGCTCTGTTATCATTTGCAATCTTGTATATTACTGGAAGAATTTATTCAGCGTGACATCATCTGATTTTATGTTTTTGTGCAGTTTTTGCCCTTGCAAAGCTGATGAAGGCAAAAGAAGATAATAGTGAGCTTTCTGCTATTGCAAGGTTTGCCTTAATAACCCCCACATATTTTTAAGTGTTCGGTTTTATGATGTTTGTCTTAGTGCCAATAATTTTGAGTGGCATGACACGTTTTTTCTTCTGGCATCTTATTCCTTGTATGTATGACGTAGCTGCCTTTTACATGGTCCATCTATTCCGCTATATTCTCATACAGTTGTCACCAGCAACAAATATATATAATTTTGAATTCCAGCTACATTCATCTTTGCTGGTATTTGATTGCTCGTTCTTGACTGATATCAATGATAGTATTTTCTATGATATCTTTAAGTCATCGAGAAGATGTTCTATTGACAGCCGTCTTGACTTATTTTATAGCTCAGTTATATTTTAAATTCAATTAGAAATAGAGTGACTCAAGCACGATGGTTGCAATTAACATTTGATATTTTACAAGCATTTTTTCTTGGAAAGGTTCTAGAATGCTTGAATTTTTTTAAGTTTTGTTTTCTAGGCAAGGTTCTGGCAGTGCCTGCCGCAGTTTATTCGGAGGATTTGTGAAGTGGATCATGGGAAAAGTAAGTTTAGTTTTGAAGTTCATTCACGGGGCCTTCTGATTAGACTGCTCTCTACTGTTTGAGCAATTAGTTCTGATGCATTTTTTTTTTTTAATATGTCAAGGCTGAGGATGGAGGTGATAGTCTTGCTGTTCAACTTGTAGATGAAAAGCACTGGGATGAACTTGTTATTATCATTGCTGTGGTATGTGTTTTTTCTTATGATTGATTTTTTTATGTGCCCTGTTATTCTAGTAAACCAAGTCATGATTTTGTCCTGCAGGTAAGTTCACGGCAGAAAGAAACAAGTAGCACCACAGGAATGCGGGATAGTGTTGAAACTAGCTTACTTTTGCAACACCGAGCTAAGGTGCTTTTCAATGCCCTCGATTCTATTTCTTGCAGCTTCTCTTTCTAAGCAGTCGTCTTTCTTCAATTGCAAAAAGTGCTCCTAGCAGTTGAGCTTTCTAGACGTAAATGGAGTTGGAGTCCTATTCAGAATCTATCCTATATGATAACCATGATTTGTGATCATACTGCCTTTTCTCTGTTCATATTTTGATTTACTTTGAAATTTTATCCTCGTTTTCCTTTAATAGTTGTCTTCTGATATATACATCAAATTTTTTGAAATTTATCTAAGTTTTGGTACTTTTTTCTCCCTGTTCTGGATTACATAGGAAGTTGTGCCAAAACGCATTAAACAAATGGAAGAAGCCATAAAGAATCGTGATTTTGGGTCTTTTGCACAATTGACCTGTGCAGATAGCAATCAGTTCCATGCAGTCTGCTTGGATACATGCCCCCCAATATTCTACATGAACGATACATCTCACAGGCAAGTGAAGTTTCTCGTTTCATGTGGGAATTTAAGCTTCATCAATTATTTATTTATTTTCCTGTTGAGCTACTTCACCAGCCACAGAGATTAGTTTTAATGTAGTGACTATATATCAGGATAATCAGCTGTGTCGAAAAATGGAATTGCTCAGAAGGAACGCCTCAGGTTTGTTTTTCGCTATTTTTTCCAGGTCAATGTGCTTCACATTCTAGGAGCTCAAGCAAGTTCTATAATGAAATGTGATGATACTAAAATGGTTGTTTTTCAAAAAAATTGCAATAGATGATAGTCAAGCTTGAGACATGGATGGTTACATGCATAATTTAAGGATGATAACATTATAAAATTGCCTTCCTTATGGTCTAATTATAATATATAGTTTCATTTGTTCTTTTTGCAATGCATTTGTAATATTAGCTGTTCTTGCATGGTTCCTTGAGTACAGATATATTTCCGTGCTGGTGCTGAAATACCATCAGAAAACTTATTTGGTTTTGAGTTTTGGAACTTAGAATGTATCACTTCATCACATCAAATATGAAGCTGCTTCTCTCTTGTGGCTTGTGCTGCTCTTTTACCTATCAAGATCGTTTAATGTGACATTGTTGTAATGCTTGCAGCCATTTTCATTTGTTGTAGATTTTCCTTAAAAAAATAAGAGTAAAAATAAAAAGGAAGCAAAAAAGAGTTCTACTTCTGCCAGCTAATTGTCCCAAAGCATTAAAATGTTTGACTGATGGTGAGATTTCAATGACAGGTGGCTTATACCTTTGATGCTGGGCCAAATGCAGTTCTAATTGCACATAATAGAAAGGCTGCTACCCAGTTACTGCAGAAACTGCTTTTCTGCTTCCCTCCAAGTTCCGATGCTGATTTGAACAGGTATATTGTTTTCCAGTGTTGAGCTCACCATATACTAAATAATGGAAAATATATTAGCAGGATTTTGGTGCAATGTTCAGGAGACTACCATTTGTTCATCCCCATCAATAAGTCAATAAGTTTTATGATTATCACTCCTTTTTCCCTTCAGTTATGTTATAGGTGACAAGTCTATACTAAAAGATGCTGGGATTGAAGATATTGAGGATGTGGAAGCTTTGCCACCACCTCCAGAAATTAAGGGTGCCCAGAGATGCAAAGGAGATGTGAGTTATTTCATTTGTACGAAACCTGGTAGAGGTCCTGATTTGCTCTTCGATGAAAGCCTTGCCCTTCTCCATCCTGAAACTGGGCTGCCTAAATGAACTTAAGAGTCCATCAACTTTTCTTGGACTTCTGTACTTTGTTGGCTACATATGGACGCCTCTGTGAACCTGTTGTGATGATTGTTTGCAGTAATCAACGGTGCTGTGAAGTGATTCTCTCAACTGTTGCTCACAAAATTGTAGTTAATGCTGCATTTGCCTTGTATCTGTAATTTATTATTGTACCAGTCTATTTAGGTTTTCGGTCTCACAATGAATAATCTGTCCATTGCTCCTAAACTCCTTCCAGCTGTTAGCCTTGAATACTTTCTATTTTGTTTCCAAAATTTTGTATTCCAGATGTTGTCAATCAATAAACTTTTGGTCTTCCTGCCATGTTTGCCAGTGTGCAGCCATCTCCATAAATTATCCAAAAATTTATGACAGTTAATCTCTGTTTTCTGAAGCTTGCAGGGCATACTACCATGCTGTTTATTTTCTATACTATGGCGTTATATATTCAAAAGGCTGATCTGTCTCTCATTTGCATCTTTTTTCTTCTTTTTTTCATAACCGGATTGTTCAGTCAGTTTACACGCATCACAACTAATCTTTAGACCCACTGAATATCTTGCAAACCCAGTAGACAAATAAGGTACCATGGGGATAACGAACAGGTAAAACACTATGGGGATAACAGGTATGCACAGACAAGCTCAAACTCAGGCACAGAAAAAAGGAACAAGTCCCTGCCCCCGCTAGGCTAAGACCTCAAGTGCACCTCACATTCGCATCTTAAACCACTTCATCAATGGACTCTCTGCTGGGAAGGTAACCAGCCAGTGCTGCTTTAAAAATGACAAAATCTTGCAAAATGTAGTGTCAAAATATAATTTTATTGCAACATGACCAAATTTCCGTGGCAGGCTTGGCTTGTACAGCTCAAAGACATTAAGACATAAGATGTTTGCAATTAAGAACAGCGTCAACACTGTCCACACCTAGCCCAACAACAAATAGGATTACTCCTTTCCCAGAAAAGGAGCCCTTAGAATTTGTTCGAAGTTCTGTGGGATAGCGGGGAATAGATGTCCAGCACCAGGCAATTCATGGTAGTTAATCCATGGAAGTCTTTGGGCTATATATCGCTGCAGGCTAGCAGGCACCAGTACATCTTCATCACCCTGCCATAGATGAATTGAGCCTTCATTGTTAGGAAAAGGATTTTCAAGCTCCATGGGATCAAATTCCCACTTCCCGAATCCAACAATATAGTCTCGATGCAAGGACTCGAATTCTCCTTGCGGCGTTGCTTGTGGCTGCACAAAAAGAGGGGGTACAAATTCCTAGTCAACCAGGAAGATTACGAGGCTATAAATTCTGGCAAGTGACTATCCATATTTGGATAAAGAACGAAGCCTCTCAAGACTACGGCAAGA
Source organism: Salix arbutifolia (assembly GCA_025169955.1). Lineage (NCBI taxonomy): Eukaryota > Viridiplantae > Streptophyta > Magnoliopsida > Malpighiales > Salicaceae > Salix > Salix arbutifolia. Next base: position 1,115,699 of record CM045909.1, read on the forward strand.
TTATGCATGAGATGATAACTTTACCACTTGCAACGTCTTTTTGCCTCCGCTTTCAGACACAGTTTATTAAGATATATCTGGTTTATGATTCATTTCCTTGCAATGCTAAAAAGAGAGAATACTAGGAAAATGACATACCCTGTCCTTGCTTTTCTCTGCAATCAATGATACGAGTTCTAAATCCTGGCGGGAGAGAATTTCAGGCTTCCTGGCGATAATAGACGATGCAGGAAACAATTTCTGAGTGTTCCACCAGTAGGTGAGCCACGGAATATGGTGAGCAACACGTAATACCCATTGATCTTGTGGAATCTGCCGGTTGTAGGCTTCTGTCGATAAGTTGGCAGGAAAGCCAGGCCACCAGAAGTTGACAGCAGGCGCAATTAGTGTTGCTCCGGCGAGCCTGTAAGCACCAAGATAGCACTCGACTTGAAACAAACAATAACACCAAATTCATGATAATCAAATACAATTAAGAGCATCGGAACAGTTTTGCATAGAATGCTTTGTTTCCTTTTACTCGAATTCACAGCAAATTCTGAAAGTTTCAGAAGATCCTCTAGGTAGCAAATTTATCAGTCGCAAGCAAAACAGCCTCACCTATGAGGTATGTACTTGAGGCAGCCCCAAACCACTTGGCCTCCCATGGAGAACCCCATCACATGAAACTTGGATCCTAGTCCTAAATGATCAGCAAGCTCCTCTATATCTAAAGCCATACTCTTTGGAGTTCGCTTTAGATCTGGGTCACTTTCTCCATAACCCGGCCGGTCAAAGGACACAATGTACAACTGAAGCTCCTCAACAACATGCTGAAAATCATAACATAAAATGAGGGGGGAGTTTGCAATATCTCCATATCAACTAATGAAACCTTAAAGAGTTACAATATAACATAGATTTAGAAATAAAGTACCGGAATAGGGTCTGTCATACTCATTATGTCATGTTTCGTAGAGGCAAAGCCGTGGACAAGTATGATATTAGCTTTGGCTTTTTCTCTAGGAACACCATGCTCCTTGTAGGACAGATGCCTCCCGTCTCTCAGCTTTATTCTAGGTGCTGTAACGGGAGGACCACCTGGAGCACCGCAGAGCTTTGGAGGTGGAGGCTGGGTGGCCTGATATGCCCATACAGCCAATCCCAGACACAAGACCACCGTAATCTCCTTGATCATCCCTGGGAAAAATATGATTTTTTCACAATTTGTGCAGAAAATTGGAGAAAATTATCATCTTACTCGATACTGACAACACCCAGATTAAATTCATTGTTACAGATTACTCTCTAACGTGGCAAGAGTTTTGGTTTTACATTATCCCAAATCAACCAAAATTCTGTTTCACTCAACAGGCTATCAACATTTACAAACACCGAATTAAACACACAGAAAAGAAGGAATAAAACAACACTGGCAGTGATAATGAAAGAATCTTCATAGATTTATGAAAAATATATCCCGCATCGAAAGGTAACTAAGAAATGTTCATACTCAACTTGGAATCATATTATCTTGTTTTTAGCGGAAATTAAAGCAAGCAAGCACTGAAAAGATCGAAACTCTAAAAGAAATTATAAAAAACAATGGAGTCTCTTCCTACTTCCTACTTCGAATAAACTTGTGAGAGCAAACATTCCCATTACTCCATGCTTGTGAGAGTGAAAAAAAAAACACCAATAAACTTTAGATTTAGACATAACAAGAACCTGAGAAACAACCCAGTAACTGTGATGTATGTGAGAGAGAACCTGCAAGAAACTACAGTGGAAAGTTACTTAAATTGTTTTGAAGCAGATAGCAGTTTCTCGCTGACTCCCACGACTTGTTTTAGTCAAATTTTCAATGTGGAAAATAATGGCAAGGGCCAGCCAGCCAGCCAGCAGGAGGAAATGGTGACACAAGATTCTCGTCAGCTACGCGTGGGCTATTTGGAGTCATAAACAGAAATATATTAATGGAAATGGATAAATGACTCAATTGTTTTATACCTGAGGACTAGCAATGACTCAATTGTTTTTCAGAAATATTATATGATTATAAAGCTGTAATTACAGCACTGGGAAGAGATGCTGTCAAATTTTGAAAATCTGATGACAACTAGTGTCATAATCCAATCTGATGCCAACATGTTTGAAATTCAAGAATAGAATATTGCAGGGATATACTGTCGTACAACTAAGAATCAAATAAAAATTTGATATTGTTTTTTAAAGTATTTTTTTATTTAAAAAATATTAAAATAATATTTTTTTATTTTTTAAAAATAATTTTTGATATCAATATTTAAAAACATTAAAAAAATAAAATAAAATTAATTTTTTTCAATTTTTTTTTTAAAAAGAAATGACAACAATGACTTAGCCTTGAAGCTGTTTCGAAATCTTGGTTTGCTTGTGATGTCTGTTCTTGATCTTGACGTTTGCCAGAAGGCTCACACTGGACGTAGCGGCTAAAACACTTTCGTATATGCTCGGGAGTAGTAAATGCTGGGAGTTGTTCGATATTGTTTTTTATTTAAAAATATATTAAAATAATATTTTAAAAAATATTCTGGATATCAATATATTAAAATATTTCAAAACACACGCGCAATAAAAAATAATTTAAAATAAAAAGAATTATTTATTTTTAAAAAATATTTTTAAAACACCGTGTAAAATCATGCCACGTTATTTCATCGAAATTAAAAAAAAAATGGGTGCACAATAAATATATCGATCCCACATAATAAATAAATTCATGCTAACCCGTGATTCTCCCCTTGATTAGTCAATGAGAGTAGGTGGGGCAGTCCATCTTCATAAACCTGCTCCGACAACCAAATCAAATAATACATCTATACATTTGTCTACCCTCTGGGCAAGTTTGTGAAACACACATTCGATGCTGAGAAATTATATTTATTTTTTAATTAAATCTTTGTATTTTTTTTAATTTAATAAAATCAATATTGTTACGACCTGAATTATCAAACACGTTACAAAGTTACTCAAAGTTTTACTTATTACCAAGCACCTAACATTTTCAACGCTTTCATACTTCAAAACCTACTTGAAGTAGTGCTATTGAATGGTAGCCTTGATAGGGAATCTAGTGCTCATTACCAGACAAGATTTTCCGTGGACAAAGACAAGATTTCTCGTGGAGATCACTCAACAAGCTTAAATGACCATATAGTAACCACGAGCGAATTGCCCGCGCGATGCGCTGCGTTTTTTTTATCTATGTCGAAAACTGATTGATTTTTTTATATGTTGTATTTTGTTATTTTAATATTTAATTAGTAAAATTGTAATTAATAAAATCTGTTAAAAACGGTTTTCTTCCACCAAAAAGTGATTGAATGTTGTTATTGCTAAAAAACTTTTGATAAAATTTGTTAGAAAATTTGCCAAGAAGGTGAAATGATTTATTAGAAATTTATTGTCACGGATACTCTGGTTAAAAAAAAACACAAAAAAAGAAATCCGGTTAAAAAAAAAAACTGACTTCGACACAACGGTTATTAAAAAATGAAAAAAATGTGAAAAAAGGTCACCGTTTATTAAAAGAAAAAAAAGGAAGTCAGTCATAAAAAAAATTGCAAGGAGAAAACACTTTTTTAAACAGTAATGAGAAAAACATTATGGTGCGCGTAAAGTAACCCGGACAACTCAGTTATGGGGAAAAAATGTGTAAGTGGGAAAACAAATAGGGAAGAAAAATGTTAAAAAAAAAGAGTGGATTTGGAGATTAGTCACGGTGTGCATAAGCTTATATGGATATCTCGGTTAAAAAAAAACAAATAAAAATCCCGGTTAAAAGAAAAAACATAAAACACCTTTTCAAACAGTGAAAATCACTGTTAAAAAAAAAGGAAGCCCGGTTATAAAATATCTTTTTAAACAGTAATGAAAAGAAAAATCATGGTGCAAGTAAACTAACCCGGACACCCTAGTCATGAAAAAAATATATAAGTGGAAAAAAATATAAAAAAAATTGGATCTAAAGATTAGTTATAGTGCCCGTAAGTTGACACAAATACCCTGTTTTAAAAAAAAAAACAAAAGAGAAGTCTGAAAAAAAAAACAGAAAGGACCTTTCCAAACAGTAATAAACCGTGAAATCACCGTTCATTGTTGTTTTAAAAATATTTGCAGCTGGAGAGATTTGAACTCTCACTCCCGTGATTTTGTGCCCACACTTAATCACTTGGCCAAATGATTTTGTTGTTCATCCTAGCATTCAAATAATACTTATCTTAGTATATAGTGTTTACTATTTCAAGCCACAGTGCAATGAATAGTGAAAAATACTTATTCTGTTTTAGCTTATAGCGAGCGAACTTGTCTGCGCGTTGCGTTAGGCTTCTATTTATGTGGAAAACTGATTGATTTTATGCGTGTTATAATTGGTTATTTTAATATTTAATTAGTAAAATTGTTGTATCAAACTTGTTGATGGTTGTGTTTATTTTAACGGCAACGAACGATTTAACCGGGTGATAGCAAAATTGCAACCGCTAAAATCTATCAAAGATAGATTATGTCTGGTTTATTGCTATTGTGTGTCGATTTATTTAATTCATAGATTGCAAAACTGCAATTGATTGATTGTTTGGTGTGTCATAATTGTTTTGATAATTATATAATTGGTTGATGAAAAAAATATAATCGATAAAATGAATTAGAGATGAATTTTTTATGTAGTCAAATGGATATTTGTTGGTGGTTGAGTGTGTTGTAATTGTTCGGCTTGTTATTCTTTTTTTATTTTTATTTATTCTTCAAGTCAAATAATTTTTTAAAATCTAATAATATTTTTTTTATTTTGTCATTTTTTTTATTTTTTAATTTTTTATTTTTAAATGTTATTATGTGTTAAAATTTCTAATTATTATAGATAAGGCATTCAAAATAATGATCATAATTATACGTCAATTGTTTCCTTATAAATATGTTAGACTAATTATATATTTTGCTATTTATTTCATATTAGCGCTTTAAAAATAATGATAAGAATTATTTGTAATTTTTTCTCTGATAAATATGTTAGACTAATTATATATTATGTTATTTATTTCATATTAGCACCTTAAAATATATATATTCATCACTTTTTGGAATTGCGATTTCCTTTAGGTATTCTATAAAATAATAATATTCATGGTACGTGTAAGCTGATCCGGACACCTTGATTATATAAAAAAAATGTATAAGGGGGAAAAAACAAAAAAATATGTTAAAAAAAGTGAGTCTAGGGATTATTCGTGGCGCAATAAGTTGGCCCGGAAAAAAATATATACTTGGGAAGAAAAAACCGTGGTGCGCGTAAGCTGACCCGGACACCTCGGTTATAAAACAAAACAGAAAAAAATATATAAGTGGCAAAAAAATACAGGAAAAAAATGTAAAAAAAAGTGGATTCGGAGATTAGTCGAAGTACGCGTAAGTTGACCCGTACACCTCAGTTATTATTATTATTATTATTATTATTATTATTATTATTATTATTTTGTAAAAAAAACCAGTTATTAAAAAAACAACAACCCGTCCTAATCGAAAGATTAATTTGACAACTCTTGAGAAATAAAAGAGTAAACTAAATTGAATATTATATTAGAAGAACTGTGTTATATAACTTCATTCAAAGAAACTTTCTTTGAATCAAATCACTAAGGAAATTGCTACAGACTTGGAAAGTGTACAGTGATTTGTGTGCGCGTGAACAGTGAAAAACACTATTTAAATTTCGGTTTAGTTTTAGCTTATAGCGAGTGAACTTGCCCGCGCGTTGCGCTGAGCTTTTATTTATGTAAAAAAATCAATTTTATGCGTGTTATAATTGATTATTTTAATATTTAATTAGTAAAATTGTTGTGTCGAACTTGTTGATGGTTGAGTTTATTTTAAGGGCAACGAACAATTTAACCAACAGATAGCAAAATTACAACCGCTAAAATCTATCAAAGATAGATTATGTTTGGTTGATTGCTATTGTGTGTCGATTTATTTAATTCATAGATTGCAAAACTGCAATTGATTGATTGTTTGGTGTTTTAATGGTTTTGATAATTATATAATTAGTTGATGAAAAAAATACAATTGATTAAATCAATTAGATATTACTTACTCTCTTTTTTGTAGTCAATTGAGCATTCGTTGGCAGATGGGTGTGTCGTAATTGTTCGGCTTATTATTCTCTTTTTTCTTTTTATTTATTCTTCAAGTCAAATAATTTTTTAAAATCTAATAATATTTTTTTTTGTTTTGTTATTTATTTTATCTTTTAATTTTTTTTTTAAATATTATTAGGTGTTGAAATTTTTAAATACTGACTAATCATCATTTTACACTTTAATATCAAGAGTTATATTTGCAATTAATTCACACATTGACCTAAATAATTGTATACATATTGTTGCATTGAGTTTTTTTATATAGAAAACTGATTGATTTTGTACATGTTGTAATTGGTTGATTTAATATTTAATTAGTAAAATTATATTACCTTAATAAATTTAATGTAAAGGACAAAATGGAAACAAATATAATTTTGAGTATCAAAAAAATTAGAGAATTTAACAGAATTGGAAATAAAAAGATAGAGAACTGGAATGAAACTAAAATATATAATTACTTTGAATTGAAGGATAAAATTGAAACAAATCAAAATTTAGACATCGAAAATATTAAGGATTGAAAACCAATCGAAAAATTAAAAGACTGAAGATTGATATGAAACTACAATACATAGTCAATTTCCATTTAATAACAAAATTGAAATTAATCAAAATTTATATAACAAAATAAGAAGCATATAAAATAATCCAAAGATCATGAATTACAATGAAAACCAATTAAACGTGGTCTTACATGTATTTTCGCATGCAAGAGAAAGAAAAGGGAGGGGGGGCATTTCAAGTGACCACCGATAAGTCTCCAGCCATCTTGGAACCACACGCGTTGTACCAGAAGAAAAAGAACATGAAGGAGAATAATTCTAGACTCCAATGTGGTTTTTATATGCCAGCCAACACCACACGCACTGTTCAAAATCTGCGTGACGCGAAACGAATGGCACGTACGTCAACGTGCAAATAGTATCTCGCCAAAATATATAATCAAACAATGATAAATTACCACTACACCTGAAATAATAACTCTTGGATTTTATCTTATATGAAGGTATATGCGTATTTGGCTATTTAAAAAAAGAGTGCAATAACCTTGCAATAATCTTACTGACCACGACATTTACTATACAGTTTTATCTTATATAGAGGTATTTTATATTTAACCATTTAAAAAATATATGCATTAACATTAATGCTCTCAGCGATTACTGTATTGTTTTGTCTTACATATAGATATTATGATTATTTTACTATGCATAGAAATATAAAAAATCAAAAATATCCCAAATAAAAGGCTAAAAATCATAGTCTCTAAGTATATATGAACAATAAAAATCATTCATTACTGTTTAAATATGTTTAAATCCAAGACCTCATTTAAATTTTAGTAATAGTTATGTCCCTAATAGGACTATGTTCCATTAAGAAATTGATTTGGTACGTTTGTACAGTGTTTGTTTCAAGAAAATCTATCGAATTCTTAGAAGTTGAAAAATCAACCCCATTTATTTTTATTGTCCGTAACTAATGATCTAGAACCAAAAGAGTCAACTCTAGTCCCAGAAAGGCAAAAATATCAGCATATGATGCAATATGTAATTGGCAAATGTCAACTTGCTTGTCCTACTCTCGTTTGGGTTTGGCTTTAAGGGGCAACCCTGATTTCCCAATGAAAAACATCAAAATAATCCTTCACTTGAAACGACAAAAAAAATTATGCTTTCACATGGGAAATAAAGATAGATTTTTAAGCAATGTCTAATATTATTGCAGTAGTTATTTAGTTATTTTTGAAAGTTTTTTCTTGGTTAAAAATCATTAAAATATTATTATTATTATTTTGAAAGTTTTTTTTTATATAAACCCATCAAAACAGTTTAAAAATACTAAGAAAATAATTTAAAGCAAAAACCAAATTAGAAAAATTTCAAGAAGACGATTTCAACAAAGTAACAAATATTGACTAAATATCCAAAATGATCTAATGACACGGGGCAACCTAGCAAGACAATTGCTAAAAATGTGTAAAAGGAATCAAAATATACCATTGGTCATTTGATTGAATCAAGCGAAACAGATGTACATGTTCGGAGAATAATGGAGAATAAAGCCTCCCTTTGCTTATATCCACACATATTGAAAATCAGAGTGGCACAATCCATAAATAGCTCTAGTATATCAAAGTGAGATCATAGAGGTGAAGTCTTATGTCTATAAAAAAAGCCCCACTCAGGTCTTACCAATGAGGCAAAAAATTTCAGGCAAGGGGTATCATCATGTATCTTCTGGCATGAGATTGAACAAAAACACATTCCACACTTCACACATGTATAATTGGAAATGAACTCATAAACAATGCAGAAATGCCCACGGCAAGTAGAGCTTGGAGGTCCCACTGCTGCCCTCATATATGATGGAATATGCGGAAACAAAGCTTTCAGGTTTGCATGTTTCCATTTAGACCTACTATTCATACAATTAATACATGTTTAGCGTTTCCATTCATACCTCATGTAAGAGCTCAAGGAAATTTCTTGGGGCTTTGCTAGCATTCTCAAGTGCTTTTACTTGCCGAGTCTTACCCTTTGTGTCTTTCTGCTTCTTTTGTATATAGACTGCAATGGAGATCAAACAAAATTTTAAAACAATATGGCTAAAAGAAGTAAACAATATGATCAACTTGCACTTTGCTATGCAATCCCATCAAACTACCACTACTCGTGACAATAACTTGGAAGGAATTTTAAGAAGGATTCTCATTCTCCTCATTCAAAGATTCAAATGCTGGTTATGGATTGATGATAAAAATGTCAAGTTCAAAACTTTTTAAATAAATGCACACTAAGCAAAAATCATTGGAGAACAAATTTGCAAAAAGGGACATGTTTCAATATTTTAAAATAAAGGTAATTAAACATAAATATGGGACATAGCTTTGCATAACATTATTGAAAACACAAATTCACAAAAAGGGACATGTTTCAATCGAAATAGTTAAGTGCCAGAAACTTGTCTTGCCGAAACAGAAGATGCATTAGAATAGATAACTGACACCATGAAAAAAATAACACAAAAAAGATGCACACAACAAACTTCTTTGTGAATACTAATAAACAAAACCAGCTAGCTATATATAATTCTTGCAAAAGAAAAAATGACGGGAAAACATAAACATACCATACACAGAAAACACTGCACGCCTTCAATGCATCAAAGGACATTCTCTTTAACTTGAAACTATACATAGCAAAGCATACCAATGGATAATGCAACAAAGGTTTTTTCAAGACAGAAAAAAAACACAAAAGAGAGAAATGAATGAGAGACTCTGATACCGTCATCTTCAAGAGAAGCTTCATCATCATCAACTGCTTCTACTGTTTCCATCCCTGTATAATCATTCTCCAATGCTTCAAGTCTAGCAATCGCTGCCTTTAAAAAAAATCTTCTTTAAATCAACGAAACATAAGTAAAACAACAAAAAGCTTCAATCTTCCCTATTAAAACAAAGCCCCAGTAACTAATATCTTTCTCAAATCAGCCAAACATCAATAAATAAAAAATCAAACTTTTCATTTAAAAACAAAACCCCAGTTCACAACTCTCTTATTTAATAGTTCAAATATTTGCAAAAATAAAAAATCCTTCAATAAAAAATCAGAAACCTGAGTTTTGTTATCATTGCTGGCATGCGGAATCACCATTTTGGAGCAATCTTTCGAGCTCGCATTGACACTCTTCGAAACGGGTTTGAAACGTAATCTTCCATTAGCCTTAAAAAATCCAAAAAAGAATCAAAATATAGTTAGTTGAAAATATAAACAAAAATGGAAAAAAAAAACACACTTTGGACGAAGATGGAGATATTAAAGAGAAAGAGAGTGAACCCGGGTGAAGGAAAGTGGGGGCCTTTGGATTCAATTCCTGTGGTCAAATTCTTTCGAGATGAGAGAATTGAAAAGGCTTGATAAACAATTAAGGGATAAACAATCCATTAACCACCAAAAATCATGTAATTTTTTTTTTAAAAAATAATGTTCAATAAGCCAATGTACTCATTTAGTTTCAAGAAGAAGCAACCTGTGCAAGAGCCACAGTTCGAGCATGTCTCTCTGCATGTCTCCTCGTACATGTTCTCAATTTCCCCATCACTGTTAAGCATTAGCTTCAGCCTATTTTCCTTCATCAATTTCTCAGATCGAGCATGTCTCTACAACCGAAAACAAAACTTAATTAAATAATGGAAAATTAAAGCTAAGTACCAGCTTTCAAAATTTTCAATTCCATGCCAATCAATCTGAAAGTAAAAGCAGTTATGGAGAGTTATGTTCATGTCATCCATGTCATGGTAAGGTACTGACAAATACTCATCCTCGTCCATGGTTAGTTTATTTTCATAAAAAAACATAAAAATAAACTAACCTCCTGAAACTTTTTCCGCATGTCAGTATCCTGAGTACCAACAAAGAAGTGGTCCAGGTTATTTTCTCCAATAATCTCCACAATGCAACCCTCTGTATTCTTAATTTGTTCATTATCACACCTGCCATTGAAATTGAACTTCAAAATCACACCAAACCCAGAAAAGAATAAAATCTCTAGAACCCAATTTCATAAATCCACAAACCCATCAAATTCAGCATCAAAAACCCAAAAGATAAAGCCTTTTTACACCATAAAAACACACCTTGCAATCATAAGCCTATTAACTGCCTGAAGAGATTAAGAATAAGATTTCCCGAGTCTTTTCAGCTCTGCCAAAACACACGTACAACCCCAAAAACAACAACATAAACAAATGAAAATCCAATATTTCCTCTTGTTTTTGAACATAAACTAAAAGAAAAGCAAAAGGGAGCAGACCTGGTGGTGAAGAGCTTGACAGAGCCACCAAGAATGTTAGAAATAGCTGTATCAGCAGGAGCGATGTTATTAACTATTAAATGATGAAGAAATGTGCCGTCGCATAAGACTTTGTACGGCTGACGGACCCCAAAACATGCTGATAACAATATCTGAAGAGAAGATAAGAGGTTTTATTTTTGTGAATGATATGTGCGTTAGATGGAAAGGACATCAATTGAGGAGTGAGGATACTGAAGGAACAACAGATGAGTTCAGTCGTTGAACCCACAAATTTTAAGCAAATGCAAAAAGCTTTTCGTGCTTTCTTGAGGTTGAAAAAGGGAGGTGATGATCTCGCCAAAATGTCGACCTTTAAGCTATTAGTTCAGAGAAGGGGGGGCGGCAGCGGCGGCTAGGTTTAGGATTTTAGAATGCAGAGTATTGAGGGAAAGGGGGGCGGCGGGTAGGTTTAGGATTTTAGTAAAGAAGTAGGGAATTTCGTATTTATTGCTAATTAATTGTGAACCGGTTCGAGTGTGAATATTGACAGGAGAGGAGAAGGGAAAGGTGTGAATATTGTGAACCATTTTAATTTAGCTTTTGTTGTAATATTTTAATTGCTCCAGTACACGTTCACGTTGAATTGAAATCTGCACAGCGTGAAATGTTGAATTGAAAAGAAGCAGGCAGTGAGGCAGCGAAGCAGCGAAGCAGAGAAGCATATATCCAATCTACAGTACAAATGAGAGTGTGTGAACAGTTGGCAAACAGTAAATTTCCGAGCTGTTTTAGCTCTTTAGTTAATAGTTAATAAGCTAAATCAGGAAATTTTATTTTAATATTAATATTCATTTAATATTGAGTAAGTTAATAATTAAATTTAATAAATCTTTTTATTTATTTTTATATTGGATATCTTGGTCTCAGTATCATAGTCATGAATTTTATCATAAATCATGTTATTTTTTTATTTTTTTTCTAAAATATTATCTCAATTTCATAACTCGGGTTATAAGGCTTTCAGTGTTAGATTTGTTTTTATTGGATTGTCTCCATTGGATTAATCCAATTGACTAAATTATTTTATTTTTTAAAAATATTTTTTTTAATTTTTTAATTTAATATTGTATTTGATTGAAATTAGACTTTATGATTTGTTTACATTTGTTTTTTATTAGGTTATATCGACATCATGACCTAATAATAATGCTTAACAAGTTAACCTTGATTAACTTAACATATTTTTTATGTTATTTTTAAAAATTAAGATATTTATAAATTTCATTGTTAAACATTGTATCAAGAAAAATTGAAAATTAAGTTTTATAATTTATTTTGATTTGCTCTCCATATTATTATCTCAATTTCATGCCCAAAGTAGTAGATTTAATATGTTAATTTAAATTAAATCATGTTATTTTTTTATATTTTTTCTATGAACTCATTATGATTTGATGATCCAAATCATACATTTGATGCCTTAACTCAACTTATTTATTATGTTTTTTTTAATAACATTCTTCAATATTAAATTAATTGAAGATTAAAATATATAATTTGTTGTAATTTGTTTTCCATAAAATCACATGGTCTTATAAATTAGGTTATGAATTTATTAGGTTAACCTATATCATTTTTAAGATTTTTTTTAATTATTATCTTTTTTAATTATATTTTTCAAATTTCAAATTAATTAAGAATTAGATTTCATAAATTATTTTGAATTACTTTATAGAGTTATCGTAATATTATTATGATTTGGATTATAATTTTTTTTTAAAAAAATTTAGTCGAATTATATTTTTACAAGTTGTGAAATCTCTATTGGACCCACAAAACCAACCAAATTACACCGATCAATGCTCACACTATTTAAGTTTTTTTCTTCTAGAAAATAATTAACATCTAAATATTTTTTATATAAAAAAAAATCAATTCAACCTAACAGAGGTCAATAATCTAGTGTGGAACCCCTTAGAGTGGGGCTTACTAGCCAGGACATACTATTGACCGCTAATAACTCGTTTAGCTCAGTCCCTTTCCAAGGTAGTCAAGCTATTTTAACAAACCAAACAACCACCAATTAATTTAACTAGGATGGTTTCATTTTCATTCATTTATGATCAGGTAGCTAGCTAGCTAACCAAACATCCTTCATAAATTGACAACACATCGCCCCCCAATTTGCTGGAATTGTGCCATAAAACGTTACCAGCCAAAAATAGCCAAAGGGATGATAAAGCAGTGTTCTCAGAGCAATCTTGTCCCACATCAAGCATTCGTGATCATAACTGCCATGACTCAGGCTACCTTGGCACTTTCTGATGCGAGATCCTTCCGAAGCCAGAAATTAACAAAAAAAGAGTCCATGATGATCTACATAAAATTTCGTACGTTAGAATATCAGATGGGGTATAGAAAGCAAGAGAAAATCAGGCTCAAACATGAAAAACCTGATTTAAATGTGCAGCAACACATGGAAGAACCAGCAAACCAGATTCACCAAATGCACCACCCAGCTGTTCAACTACTGCTACCATAACAGGAAGAGTTTTCTAGACAAGAAACAAAACATACCGAGCCTCGGTGTTCAGTTGTGTAACAGATTACAATGCCGGTCAAAAATGATTTCTAAAAATTTCTACAAGAGACACGCACACCCACCCACCCACCTCATAGGCATCATGTTAATGCAAAACAAACTGCTTCATAAAGAACAAAATCCATGGATATTTGGAGTAAAGAAAAAAGTTCAAGATGTTTTTTAAAGAGTACATTCTGAGTGAAAATCCAACTGAAATGCTGAAAAGCGTAATAATGTTACCTGGCTTGCAACAAGCACGTAAGCAGTTGCATTTTTTTTCTTGGCAAAAGCTAACTGGTTGGTACCAGAGACCATTGAGAAGCCTTGTATTGCGAAAACATTAAAAGATAAGAGGACGAGATGCAAAATTCTGCAAAACAAGGAAATAGTCTTTCTTTTTCAGATGATGCATTACAATGAAGCCCTAAAATTATCAGCAACTACTAATTGTGAATGGAAAGCACACATCCCATGTACTAGTCCTTTAACCTACACTGTAGAAATGATCGCATTTACAGTTGAAAAATGGCACTTATAAATTTGTATTCTGATGTTAAGGTAAATAAAACCTAAACAACATTAGGGGGATTCCAAAGAATCGGGGGGTCTCTTCTTCTTGTCAATAGGCAACAACAGAAAATAATAAAGAGGTCGCTGCCCAAAGCCTGTGTAAAGTGGGTCCTAAAGACAAACAAGAAAAGAAAAGAAAAAATGAAATACACCAAAGCTCATAGAACAGGATCTGTGAATTCCACTAGAAATTAATATCCCCGTAAATACTCCTGAAAGGATCTAGATAAATGACATATAAAAGCTAACCAGTCCCATGAAAAGCTTGCAATGTGAAAAGAGGCATCATTTAAGCTTAGTTACACTCCAAAGAAGATTATGTGTATGCAACCCCGACAGCTACTTAAAGAGTGGTGCAACAATTCAGAGCAAAAGTCTCAAGCATGAGAGTTGTCTCAACTTGCAAAGTAAACTTATCGTTCAATATTAATAAGAGTGGCGTGACAACTAAACATTGCACAGAAGGAAGAGAAAAGTAAGGCTCAAAACGTACACTCCCATCCCAACAGCAACAAGAAAAACAGAAGGCTTGACCATTAGCAGCATAGACCTTGACCTGCTCACTTGTATAAATGGAGCCTGAATAAACAAAATAGTTTTAACATCCAATAGGACCAATGCAACTTATTAAGGAAATCTGCTAAGAGTGTTACAACCTGCTTCAATTAGAAGCTTCATGAAGACTAATTTACATTTGTGTAACATTGAAGCCTGAGATTTGCATTTCACACATAACAAATTTCACAGAGAAACCTTAGGAATATATGCTGATTTTTTTTGCTAAAGAAAAGACACAGAGAAATATCTCCATTACTTTTTCCGAAAACTAATGCATTACAGTCCATTAAGAATTTGCATAGCATAAATAGTAACGGGGAAAAATAATGTGAATTCTCCTAAATTCCAACATGCAGACCAATATTCCAGCCTGGAAACTGCTAGCTTTTTACCGCTGCAAAAACTTCAATAAAGTTCCACATAGAGTTCTCCTCTTTCACTTGAGATCACAATTTCCCACATTTTCCACCCAATTCAAGCATCAATGCTACACACCTCACGAAACCCCAGAACCTACTGGGAAGGATGCCCAATTACCCTTTTCTTTTATCAGAAAGATCTGTAGCGAATGGATCAGTAGGTTTCTCTGGTATATGGCGGGTGTTT
Source organism: Salix arbutifolia (assembly GCA_025169955.1). Classification (NCBI taxonomy): domain Eukaryota; kingdom Viridiplantae; phylum Streptophyta; class Magnoliopsida; order Malpighiales; family Salicaceae; genus Salix; species Salix arbutifolia. The sequence continues at coordinate 1,130,978 of CM045909.1, forward strand.
AATCTCCTACTTAGACATGCTATTCACAGGTTTTAAGTGCTAATATTGGTCATAGTAAGAGAAGATTCCAGAAACAAATAGGTGTGATGGAGCTATCAGAAATCTGTCTGAACATCCCTATTTATAAACATTGTAGAAAAATCAATCTAGTGACAAGACATTTTCTCAAAAGGAACAAGGGATCTACATGCTGCATTGGTAAAAGGGTCATCACCAATAATAACATGCCATGTAGAGCCTATCTATGGAAAAGTTGCAACTCTGAAACAGTGTCCAGGATGAGGCCAACAGCCTTGCATGTCTTCTCTTCAACGACTCTGAATTTTTTAATCTTCAGCTTGGTTTAGTTTAGTCCTATGCTATCAGGTAAATTTGGCCATGTATTTTGTATACATGAAAAATATACTCCCTAACTTCACCCAGGCAATATCTACAAAGATGAAATGAAAGAACTTACTAAACTAAGGAAAATTGCATTCAGCTTTGAGAAGAGCTTCCGATTTCGATCAACATAGTCTGCCAAACCTGAAATGCACATTTAATCAGAGATTAAATTTTATCAGTCTCCAAAGGAACTACAAAGTTACTTTTAAAGTCACCGGCTCCAAATAGATGACACACATTAGATTCTAATGAATTGCATTTTCAATGCCAGGCCAATATTCTCCAACCTAAGTTTTTATGCATGTTAGATATATGTTAAATATGATGCAAAAACATGCCAGCAAACTTCTAAAAAGAATTCTAGACTGAGACACTCACCTTTTAAGGATTCTCGAAAAACCTGTAGAATGAACAGCACAGGATGCACATTTCACTAGCACATATTTCATTAGATCTTAAATGTCAAGGAAGTTACAGTTTGAGGGATCCACAAACACCATCAGGAAATTTACCTTCCCCAAAATAAGAGGGATTAAAAGTGTGATAACCAGACTTCTAAACAGTTCCTTGGTTGGCACAGATACACCAATTCCAGCAGCAATGAATTTGGAGATAGAAAATGGAACCTGAGAAGTAGTGAAAATCATATTCTATTCAGTGCTGGCTAGAAAAACTGAGTGAAAAGCATCTGATATGACATCACTGAAGAGAAAAAGATGCAACTGCTAGTTTTGTCTCTCATTATGCAAGTTTTTTTTTGTTTTTTTGGGGGGGTTGCATATATAGCAGAATTACTATAACATCTTGAGCAGTTCCAGTTGATATCTAGTTGCCAAGCTAAATTCGCATTAGAATACCAAACAAGCATGGATCTTCTTTGTGGGAACTTACAATCAAAATTCCTAACAGATTCGATATCACTGTCATCGCAAGAGCAAGTGCAGAATTCCCCCCAGCAAGCTGCATATCAAAGACTGCCATGCATCATGAAAACTCCATTTATAAGCAGAAGATTGTGGAGAAAAATTCAAAGCAATCAATGTACCTGGGTTAGAGCCACTCCACTTGATAATGTAGTTGGCATACAGCAAAATATAGCCAAACCTGTATGAAACAATTATCAATATTCAACAATCAATAACAAACCTAAAAAAAGCAAAACAAAATCTTTACATTAAAGATCCACAATAAAAAAATCACACACATACCGGTTACAAACTCCTGAGGTTGGAGTTGAATTTGCAAAATTATCTTTGACAAGTATGGTGTAAATAACAAGATAGAGCACTGCGTTCAAAGATTATCAGGTGATTAGGGTATGCGAGATTATCAGGTGATTAGAGTATGCTAGCATGGATCAATTCGACACAAATGAAGGTATCAGTCATGGTTTGTGAGATCTTTAAAATGATGTCGCACAAACCATAGTAATAAAGAAAACAAATTACTGTGTACTGGACCTACAAACTGCATAATGGCACAAATAAATTCAAGGTCATACAATCCCAAGAATTCCAACAGGCCACGCTTCTATAGCATCACCGATCTCCCCATTTCTCAACGTCAAACCTGTATTGTCACCCAGTGCATAAATAAACCTATATTAGCACAGCAGTATATAACAAACGAGGCACAGGCAGAACATTTTGATTTAATTACCAGAGGTTATAAATATCGCAATCGTGCTGAATTTCGACAAATAATATTTATCAGCTAAGCAACCAAGAGCAGGATTGGCAAGCCCCAACACCACTCCACCAATAAGTGCTGCAAAAATAAAACCACATCGAATAAATTAAATTTTAAACATATTTAAATCATTAAAAAGTTAAAAGGAAATAGCAAACTAAGCATATAATTACCTAGTGGAAGAAAATTATTATCTGAAAAATTCAGTAGTGATTTTCCAAGAGTTTTTGCACCTCCACTCCCATTGTCATCTAACTAAAATAAAATAATTCATTCATTTTAAAATTAAAAAAAAATATATGAGAATTCAGAATTTCTTCAATTAGGTTAGGAGAGTGGAATGAAAAAAGAAAAACCTGACCGGCCCCTTGATTAGCTCTGATTCTGAGTGGAAATGAAATCGAACGGCTCCGAGTGGAGTACGCGGTGGTGCGAGTTGCCGTGAAATTTAGGTGCTGGTGGCGGAACGACGGTGTTTGGGTGGATCGAGGAGTGAGAATCATGGTTTGGATCGTTCCCGCCATCGACAGCGAACTGAAACGGTAACTCTCTTCTCTCCAGACAGACAAGAAGAGAGTGAGAGAATGCGTGTGGAAGTGAAGTGAAATGGGCGATTTTTGGAATAGCAATATTTATATGATTTTACAGGTTCTTGAATTCAGTCATTGTATTCAATATGAATTTAATTAAAAATACGTTGAATTTATATGTTTTAAAAAAATAAATTTATCTTGTTTTATATGTTACCTTTGTTATTTTTTAGAAGGTCTATAAAAAAGTTAGACTAATATTTTAAGAAAAAAAATTAATATTAATTTTTTTAATATATATATATATATAAATCAAGGAAATTAACCTCTTCTTTATTTTTGTAGTATTTTTTAATATTGAATTCCATTTAAAATTTAATCATTAACATTTAAGAGGATTTATAATTTAAAATACCATATAACCTAATTAACACCAAAATAAATAATTTATAAAACTACAGAGAATCATAACTATCCTTTCATTTATTCATATAAAATAAATTGACAATTATATGTCATTTGGACAACACGTGTAACTACTTCTAGCAACAAAAAATACATTTTGACTGTGTGTTGTGTTTCTCTCTCTCGATATGTCATGTGTCAATGGCATGGTGGTTAATCACAGGTCAAACCTTTTTTCCTTTTCTATCTTGAAAAATATAAGTTGGTCCTCTTGTTGTTAATATTTCAGCTTTATTTCTTTTTTTATTTCAAATTTATATCATTGATTTTTTTTGTACAAGTTTTATTTATTTTTAATGTACCCCTTAAATTCTAATTTTTCATGTATAAGCTCTTCTAATATGATTTTTCTTTTTTTGGTTTTTGCTTCTTGATCTTTTTGTAAAATAAAGTGATGTTTTTATCTTCATCATTAAATCCAAGTTTATGATGTATTGTTTTTTTTTTTTTAATTTTCTCTTTGGTCTATTGATTTTTTGTTAATTTGTTAGATTTTATTTTATTTTCAATTTAACACTCAAATAATAATAATTTCTCACCCTTTATTTTTTATTTTAATTTTCATCTTTATTCTTTTAATTGTTATTTTTTTTTATAATTGAATTTTTTTTAACGATTTCATGTTTGATTTGCCGGGGGGTTTCAAGTTCAATGTATGGTGTTTTCAATCTAACGACGCGAAAAGGTCATAAATTTGAATAATTAATACAGGTTAATGTCCTTTTCTTTGACCCATTTTCTTATTTAAATAAAAACTTTGTAGTTTTATTCAATTTTATTTATATCATATCATCTTAGTTTCATGATTTGACCCATAATTTTTACAAGTAAATTCAAGTTGACTCGCTATTTTATTTATCAAGTCACATTATCTTATGTTAACTCGTGCTATTTTTTGTCCATCTGTGTACTTTCAAATTTTAATTTTTCAAGTTACCATGATGTGTTTTTAAAAAAAACTTCATCACTATCACTATATTAAAATAAAACTATTTTCGAAACTTAGATCTGGGCTATAACATAAATCCTTTTTATATATTTTTTAAATTTATTCATGTCACTTAAATATTTATTTTTTTAGATGAAAAGATACAAACACATGACATCATAAATAAATAAAAAATCTTGGATAAATAAGACATATCTAAGTGTATCGGTCAAGTTTCAAACCAAGTCTGGCAACCACAAATCATTATTTATGATTGGGTTTTTATTTTACATGGTTCAACCACCTGTTTGGAAACATCCGATATCAAGAAAATGATAGATATAAGTGACATTTGTATGTGTAGGTGGACATCCACGTGTGTTTGTGGAAACAACTTGCTCACATGCAAACACGATAGTATTTACGGGTGCTGGTCTGCTGGACATCCACACTTTTTTTTCCTTTCAAATCCTCCAAATATTTTTTTTTAAAATAAATTAATAATAGTGATGAATGATTGGAAGTTATAGAAATTATAAAATCATGTTCGAAATCTGTTTTTATATTTTAATATCAAAAAAATAGTTTCAATTTAATTTTCATTTGCATTTTTTCTATTATCAAATTAGACATATGATAATTGAAAAAATAATTTTTTAAAGTTCAAGTAAAAATTTACAACAGTATTTAAAAAACATATCAAAATTAATAAATCCAGAAAAGGTTTTTTAGAATTTCAAAAAAAACAATAATAGGAGAGAAAATGCACGTCTTTTTATATTTTTAATACAAGTTATTTTATATTTTGATTTCATATGAGAAAATTAAAAATAAAGGGACCGAAATGTAACATATACTATTTCACAAGGTCTAGTATATACCTAATCCTTCAAAATTTGTCATTGCAAAACAGATAGGAAAAAAAACCCGACACGCGCTCACACTCATACACTGCTACTTTGCTGGTATCTTCAATCAACCAGAAAAACAATGGCAGCTGCGTCGATAACTCGCTTGCAAATTCTATCATCATCATCATCATCATTATCACCGATAAAAATAATCAAACGGTCCTCCGCATTTCTCTCAAAAAATCCGCCAATTTATAACCACTACTACCATCGCTTTAGCAAATTCCACACCACTCTCTGCTGCTCCACTTCCAATTCAAGCCGAACACTAGAGGTACATGTCACCTTACTTATACGCGTATTTATACTTCTTGGTGTATCTGTAGTGTGCTTTTGTGTTATTTATACGCGTAGTTTACTGCTTGATTAGAATGGATCGATTGTTGGAGATTTACTGGATTATCTCAATGAATCATGGACTCAGTTTCACGCTACAGGTAATTACTGCTTTAATTTGATTAATTAAAGTTAATTTTTAGCTGTTAATTATTTTTTTCTTAATTTATTAGTGAGGTTTTGATTGATTTTTTATGCATTTTTATTATTATTAATGGTATGATTTTTTAAATGTTGAATAATTAGGTAAGTATGATATGATTAATTAAATTTAAATTATTTGCTAATTATTTTGTTATTATTAAGTTGCTGAGTTGATAAATTAGCTTTTTGACTGGTGCTTTGATTTTATTTTTATTTTTATCATTATTTATTTGGCAGCGGAAGCAAAGAGGCAATTGATTGATGCTGGATTTGACTTGCTAAATGAGAATGAAGAATGGGAATTAAAGCCTGGCGGACGATATTTTTTCACAAGGAACATGTCTTGTTTGGTTGCTTTTGCTATCGGTGAGAAGTGAGTCGAAAAAGATTGCATTGTATTTTGATTATATTAGTAATGTCATTGGAATGTAATTTTTTTTGTTTTTTGGAATTCATGACATCAGTTGATATTCTGTGAGAAGGGATGTGATTGATTTGTGTAACTGTGCAAGTTGGTTGAGTGGATTACTGGCAAATGGATGATTAAATGGTTTTGTTAATTTTGCAGGTATAGTGTTGGAAATGGGTTTCATGTAATAGCTGCTCATACAGATAGTCCGTGCTTGAAACTCAAACCGAGATCAGCGTCGTCCAGATCTAGTTATCTAATGGTTAATGTGCAGACTTATGGAAGTGGTTTATGGCATACTTGGTTTGATAGGGATTTGAGTGTTGCAGGAAGGGTCATTGTGAGAGGTAGTGATGGTTCATTTCTGCACAAGCTTGTTAAAATAAAAAGACCTTTGTTAAGAATACCAACACTTGCCATTCATCTTGACCGGTATTTACCACTTCCTTCTCTCTCAATTTTATTTCTTGCGTGTTCAATTTTTATCTCTCAGGCTAAAACTTTTGTGAAGGTTTTTTGTTCTAAATCTGTGTTGCCGTTTTGAATTTTGTGTTTAGCTGTAAATCGTTCATCAGCCTTTATTTTTTTTCATGGATTATTCAGCACTATAAATAAGGATGGTTTTAAACCAAACTTAGAAACTCACCTTATTCCACTACTTGCAACAAAATCTGAAGAAGCTTCTTCAGAGACGAAAGAGACAAATACTGAATCTTCAAAAGCTGTTCATCACCCGCTGCTTATTCAGGTATATCCTTTTGCTTTGCTAGTCATCTGTTAAAAAATATAATCTATCTCCTAAGTAGATAATGTAGGTGCTCATAAAAAGCATGGCAGTACTTGGAGTAGGGATCAGGGATCTAACACTTCTGTAGATTTCTTGCCATGCAGCCATAACGAGATGAGGCCTTAATAATTAAAAGCAGAATCCACAGCATTACATGTAATAAGAAGAAAAACTTTAGATTCTAGTTAGTGCTGTAATAAATGAAAAATAAAAAATTGTATCATGGTACTTCTATTTTTTTTTTTATGGGTTTTGTAACTTTCACGGGTCACCTAATAAGACTGTCTATCTCCTCTTGTGTAAAATTTCATGTATCAAATTGCCAAATAGCAGGTGTGTTGGTTTTTTATCATCTAACTTTAATTCATGATCATACTGATTATCAGTCAAATGAGAGCTGATACTGTATAATGATGAACCAATCAAGTGAGCTGGTGCTGTATGATGTTGCATCAATTGCATGAGCTGATTTCAGCACTTTTCATCAATTTTATCAATTATTTTAATTCAGGTTTTATCAGATGAGTTGAGTTGCAGCATTGACGACATAGTGAGTTTAGAGTTGAATGTTTGTGATACTCAACCCAGCTGCCTTGGAGGTGGAAACAATGAGTTCATTTTCTCTGGAAGACTAGACAACCTTGCTTCAAGTTATTGCGCATTAAGAGCTCTTATTGATTCATGTGAAGCATCCAGTGATTTATCAAATGACACTGCAGTTCGGATGGTTGCTTTATTTGATAATGAAGAGGTAATTCTTCTCAGACACCCTGTGACACAACACAGAGATTTATTTCTTCCCTGTATACCTGTGGATTGATAGGAAATGAAACGAGCTGTCATTGGCTAGCTAATGGACTTGCTAATTAGAAAATAGTTGTGATGTCAGTTTTTTATGGCGAGGAGCTTAAACTGTCTTCCATGAAGTCCATTTATTAACACTCGGTGGAGGCATTTGGATTAGTGTTAATAGGCATCAAGAGTCTCTTTATTATTGGTAGAAAGAAAGTAGTGGAGTCCACTGTTTCATGTTCCATGGCAGTTTCCAAGATCATTCCTTTTGCAATTATTGCCGCTTCACAAATGTTATTCCTAACTATTGATGTTTAGGTGGGTTCAGGTTCAGTTCAGGGAGCTGGTGCACCAACAATGTTTCAGGCTATGAAACGAATTGCTGGGTGCTTGGCTCATAATAATGTTAATGAAGGGGCTATTGAACGTGCTATTCGGAAATCTTTTCTTGGTATAATTCATTTGGAAGTATTTGAATTGATTAAATTCTAATAAGTTTCTAGTATTTCTGCAATCAATTATGTTGACAGAAGTTTTAAAAATTCTTTTGGAATCTTCTTTCTCTGTAGTATCTGCTGACATGGCTCATGGAGTACACCCAAATTTTATGGAAAAGCATGAAGAACACCACCGGCCTGAAATGCAAAAAGGACTTGTTATCAAGCACAATGCAAATCAGCGGTATGCTACCAGTGGAGTAACGGCATTTCTTTTTAAAGAAGTTGGCAAAATCCACAACCTTCCATCTCAGGTAATTTGCCTATTGAAATGAGGCAATCCAACCCTTTGTCTACTCCATAAAGCAGTTTCGTGTTATGGTCAATATATGAGCATGCTGGACAGTAGAAAAGTTGATATTTAACTGTCATCAAGGAGAAGCAATTTTGCCACTTGTACTTTTCGTTAGTACTGCTAGGGATTCAATGATTTTTAAATGCTTGAGCACAGGTGAACTGAATTGAAAGGTATCAGATTGTCAATTTTGGTTAACACCAAAAGTCATTATTTCAATATTATGAATAGAGATTTCGCTTTCCTAGTTGCTTAAGAAACAAACATCTCTGTTTTAGGATGGCATAGGGAAGTGTTGGATACCATTTGGTTGGTTGGAAAGAACTTTATTCTCCTATTTGTGTTGGGGCATAGTAAGTGGTAGTCTGCAAGACAACCTTTAGAATAGTAGCCTCGATTAATAGCACCACTGATTCCATGATTTCATATTATGGGCTTCTTATTTTCCTTACTTTCTGGTTATAGTCCGCACCTTGGACTTTGCATGAAGTTGATTTGCCTAACATGCTACTGGTAACTTCCTTGCAGGAATTTGTGGTGAGAAATGATATGGGATGTGGATCCACCATTGGTCCTATACTTGCTTCAGGTGCCGGCATCCGCACAGTTGATTGTGGCATTCCTCAACTTTCAATGCATAGGTATCATACTAATTCTCTTAACAACGCATGAAGTTCATTACATTTTATGACCACCTGCATTTCACCGAGCTACTCAACAAGTTCTTTTTTACCAGTGGTTTATTCTTGTCTATTTCTCTCTCTTGTTTCTACTGCAGTGTGAGAGAGATATGTGCAAAAGAAGACGTAGACATTGCTTACAAGTATTTCAAAGCATTCTTTCAGAACTTTTCAAGCATAGACAAGAAGCTGCAGGTGGATTAAATTGTTTCCAGGCTTACTGTAGAAGACTAGTTTGGTATAAAAGAGAGAGACTTCATGATTTCATTTATTACTCGTAAAATATTTCTATTCTTCATAAGCACATTATTTACCTCCAAAAATAACGATCTGCAAGAGCGTGGACATGTAACTAGGTATACCCCACACTAAGAACACAGAAAAAAGAGGGGCTGGTTACAAAATTTCAGGCATCAACGAATATCAGGTCTTGTTTTTTGATTTGACAGGATTTGTTGTAGAACTGGAGCTTGTGTTGCAAAGTTCTTCTTCAGCTTGGACAGCAGGGCCTGGTTCTCCTGGTTTAGCCTGTGAGCTTTCTTCCTTGGCATCTCATTCTGTTGGATTATATAACAGTTCTTGCAAGTATAGCTGTGAGTTAAGCTTTTCCATCTTGAACTGTTGCTACTACCCTCTGAAAATATTCCAAAACACGGATTATTAGCAAAAATGGTAGGTAGCTGAGTAAGAATTGTTAGGAGATAAGGAGCTGGGAATTTAATTTATGCATGTAGTTGAACTGAGCTTGAAAACCCTACCTGTGTATGCCTCGATAGGAAAAGAATTACAGATGAAGAGCATCCACAGAGAGGTGAGAGAAAGAAGATGGTACGTATAATTCGAGAAGAGTATACCGCGGCTTACACAAGACAAAACAATGGTCTTGAAGGCAAACAGCAGACATCCCATCTGCAAGCCCTCATGTCTGCCTTTTCCATGTAGAAAAACTTGGTGTACGTGTATCTTTAACCGTCTATAATTCATGGGATTTTTTCTGGAATATTCAAAAGAAAGAGGGTCTCATGGATTTTGTTAGGAGCATCGTGAAAGCTTACTATGTTTTTGATAAAAATCACTAAAAACCAATAAAAAAACATTAAACTAATGTGGATAATTATGGAAATAAAACCCATTCAAAAAATCCAAAAGATATTAAACAGAGGTCTTTGTAGTCCAAGCATAAAGACATTTTTAAACGTAATTAAAAGCAGAAGGAAAGTTGAATTTTTTTAATACAAAAATAAAACTTAGAGCATATTTGTTTTTGTATTTTAAAAACATTTTTGAAAAATTTATTTGCTTACTTTAGTGTTTTCATGTTATTTTGATATATTGATGTGATTTTTTTTAAATAAAAAATATTATCTCAATATGCTCCTAATTTTTTTTTTTAAAAAAAATTAACGTGAAACTGGGAGGCAGCTGAAGGAGAAAAGGAGAGGTTTTGATAGCGAGCTGGCAGAATTAAGCCATTACATGTAGAATTTCATAAACAGCATATCTAATGATTGCGGCTACACTGACTATCTATGGCTCAACACGTCCCCCTTGTCTGCACCATCATGTTATTTTTGGTCCCATCTTTCATACCGTGTATTCAAATACACTGATCTTTTAGTCTCTGTTCACAGAAGAAGAAACAACCGAGTGATGCTCTTTCCTATTTACATCGTACAAGGCTTAAACAGGTTAGCTCTCAGGAGAAGAAGAGACATGGAGATGAATTCACTCCCAATTGCACCCATTCAAGGATGAGATTCATAAAATGTTGGACCCACTCGGGTCCTTCAAAATAGTACAAACATAGTTAATTCATTCAAACTTGACCAGAAGGAGTTTAAGTTAATATCCAAATCCAAAACAATTTGAAATGATACTCAACCAAGGTCACGCACCAGGTCATCCTACCAAACTAGGTCAGGTTTAATAACTAAATAGGCCTGGTTTGCTTAGATTGACGAGACCACACTGATGAAAAGCTGCCTCAATGGTCGTTCAGCATCTATCCCATGATCAGTGAGCATAACAAAAACTATTCCAAGAGATGAGGGGAATAAACCAACAAGCTTCCAATCTCTAAAATTTTGATGCGGTGCATCAGTGGTGGTCCTTATGGGCCAATTTTGTACAGCTGTACAAGCCCAGGCAACTATGGCGCAAAAAATAGAAGGCATCCAGAGAAGTGTAAAATTTTATGGCCTGATTATTGAAGTTTTTCAAAATGCTTTTCGTACCGAAATATATCAAAATAATTTTTTTTATTTTTTAAAAATAATTTTTAACATCAGCACATCAAAATGATCTAAAAACACCAAAACATATTTATTTAAAATGAAAAAAAAACTTTTGAAATTTTTTGAAACGCAATTTGAGAAGCTGTTCCAAACAGCTTCTTAGTGTTAAGAGCACTGACGTGTTAAGAGCACTGACGGTGTCTGGAAACAGGAAAACATTCAGTTAACTTCACTTATCATAGATAACAATGAAAGATGCTATCACAGTTCAAAAGTTATGTTCCTACAATACATGAAGCGAATTGCTTCATTTTCCCTGCGCTCAAGTGTCACATTCAGTCATAATCATGAGTTGTTTAAAGGGGCAACCTGCACAACCACGCTGCTGCGCTGAACCAAAAACAAAATGCGAGCTCTGATAGAAATGCCCTCCAAGATCGTCCCCCTTGGCCCTTGCAGTCTGCAGGGATGAGGTGTGCAAATTAATTTATCTTGTAACAAAAGACGTAGCCAGGCCTGAAAGCACGAGTTAAATAACAGGAAGAGCAGAGCAACAAAAGGGATGTACCTTCAATTAGACTGAGGACACACATACCCAACTCTGACAATTCTTCTCCCTGTGTCGATTCTTTTTCTTCATCATCAGTGACAAAACAGAGCTCTTGTACATTAATCTGTCAATCTCTTAAGCTTCTTCGTCTTTCACCATATGAAGAAGCCTCAAGTAAAACCAAGACTGGTGGAATGGATCAGTGTGATGTTCATGAGAAAGTGTCCACTCCAATCCAACTCGGTTCTCTATGCCTGCACTCCTGCCAGTTCGTATATGATGATACAGAGCTGAATCAGCTCATCAACACTTCATGCCCAATTTCCAACTGGCAGGGTGCAGGCATGGCCCAAGCCCCTCAACGGGGCCGGGCTAAACCGAAACTTGCATCAGGTTGCTGTTGATGAGACTGTACATGCACAGAGATGAAAAAAAGTTGATACCATAACCAAAATCCAACACTAGTGAGCAAAAGCAGTAATAATCACATCGAGTGCAAGTCACTAAACCATATTTACTTAAGAGAGAAATTTATCATCATCAAATAGCTGGGGTCATCCATGGTGATAATCAAAACATTCCCCATTTCTTTCTTTAGGGAAGGTAGAGAGGATATTTCAGAGACACTGCATAGGATCCACTAGAGACCTTTGGTCAAACAGACATGAAAAGAAAGATCACATGTGATCGGAAATATGATTAATGAGTAGAATGTTAAATGTAGGGTCATCGACCACCAGAAATATCTCACAAGAACTAGGGAAACTGAAAATACTAATCTTACTATTGTACTGAAAGCCTGCTTTCATTTCAAAAAGAAAAGATTTTTCAACTAATAGTAGGAAAATAGAGCCATTCTAATTGCATACCTGTGAAAAAGACTGAACATGTTCACGAGGATGTATGAAAGGCATTCCTGGGTGTTGACATGGATACTGAGATGAATGCAGGTAAATGGCAGATGTGGAGCGTGCACCAACATGATTCGGATTAAACATAGGTATAAGAGTATCAGGATGACCATACCCAATCCCTGCAGGGGTTGATTGAGCAGCCCAGGGCCCTGGCATGTGTTGAGGGTGAGGGTGGAGTTCTGTAGATATCTGAGACATGTGATTGGACCCAAGTTGTGGAAATTCGGAGTTGTAATTTAGTGCAGGAGCGTACATAGGCTGGATAGCGTAAGGTCCTCCCCCATTGAACCCAAAACCAGGGTCAAATCTTTGCATATACCTGGAAGAAATTTCATCGTAAATTCTCTCTTCTAAACAAAAAGAAATCAAGCTCATTGATGTTGTGAGGTAAATAACATCACAAGCACAAGAAATTAATTTTCAGATCCATACTAGATGAAGTAATTTGCAATCTTCAACAGGTGGGTACTCAAATTATTGACTTGAAAAATACTCATACTTAACACTACATGTGCATGTTTAAAGGTATTCCTTTCTCTCGTTTACAGTATCACTATTGGAAGACAGTTTTGGTTCCATCAATAAGCTAGTCCTCATTTTGATCGGCCACGAGCCACTAATTCTATCATAACATTGCAAATCATGAAATTCCCATCAAAAGGCAGGTGGAAAGCAGCCCAAGACACTGAAGTATCATATTCTGAAAATCCAGCAGCATTTTAAAAAATTTCTCCATACATAAAATATCCAAAACAATAGTATTTATGCATACATAGGCTTTGGATGGAACTTCATATGATAGTTGCCAAATAAGATTATGATTAGTTTTGAATATAAACTAATCTTTGAATGGAAACTTCATGTGATAGTTGCTAAATAACAGTATGATTATGAAAGATTGAAGTATAGTGTGTTCTTTTAAAGTAAAAGATATCTTATAGCCCAAATATTGTGTTGATATAATTGCACATGATATCTCCAAATTTGCTTTACATGAGATTGTGGCTGTCTATATGCTAAATATGCTACCATTTAGGGGGTGTTTGGGAAGCACTCCAAAAAAAAATTGATTTTTTTTTTGCTTTGAATGAAACTTTTTTTAGTGTAAGAGATCATTTTGATATGCAGATGTCAAAATTGATTTTTTTTAAAAATAAAAAATATTATTTTAATTCATTTCTAAATGAAAAACACTTTGAAAAGCAACCACACTCCCAAACACCTTCTTAGTAGTATATGGATATGAACTATGGACATTCAATTTTCATACATGTTTAATTGTGCAAATATTATGTCAATAAAATGGTGGGCATACATGTTGAAAACTTACAGAGTATCCCATGCTTATTTCTTTAATCATTCACTAGATTATCTCATTAGTAGTTGATAAATTATTTTTTGAGAATCAAGGTGAGATTGAAAGAGGGCTAGGTTGATAGGCTATGAACCAAAGTGTTATGGAGTCCCTAACTTGAAGTTTTGTATCTTTCATTCATTAGTTTTGAGTATGGGTCATTACACATGTAAATGCATATGTAAACATATCATGCATGTACTCTTGTAGTGTGTAATTGATCAATAGGACTGCTTTGTACAAAGATGTAAAATATAAGTGAATGATCAAGACAAGACCACAAGATGTCATATAATTTTGTTTAATGGACAGCAGGGTGCACACATGAGCTTGTAAATACATGTTTGGTTGGTAAATTTATTTCATTAGGTACCAATAAGAAGCAATTCGAGAGGTTGGTTTACCTAGCTACCTTAAGGCACAATTATAAAGTGAAAACAATCAAAGATACAACTAAGATGCATTACCAAAGCAATTAAGAAAAGGGTGTGACATTTACCCTCTTTGAACATGTATCTATTTCATGTTATTTTTGTTGCGTTCAAATGAGCATTATTATTTATTTATACTTTTTTTTCTCTTGGCTCTTCTCATTGAGTTTGCAAATGATTAGCAACAAGACTTGCAGAGAGCAAGTGGTCTAAAATCAAAACCAACTCAAGGGTTCAATCAAACAAAGTGATGGGATGAGGAAATAGACATTATTTCTCACCAGAAGAAAAGAAAGCCACACTGAAAGGGTTAGCAACCTATTCCTGACAAATAAAGCACGCTAAGGGAAAGGTTGCAAAAGAAAAGCATGACAAAATACCTGTCATAGCTTCGATCATAGTCGGGGTCCTTCCGATCAACCTCACGGTCCCGAAATATGGCCACCCTATTGTTTGGTCTATACCTACCAACTGGCTCCTTCTCGATTCTTGTTCTAGCTAATGCTGCTGATCTACTGTTACTTGTGGAAGATTCAATTAAAACTCGTCCAGAACTTAAACTTGGAATACCTGGGGCAGATTTCTCTTCTGTCTTTGATGCACCAAATGTACTGCGCTGGGAACAATCCTGTGACCTTGGTTCACCATCCGGTTTCCCGCTAGTACCACCGGTGGAGCTACTAGAATTAAAGATCCGTTCACGCGCCTTGTTGTACTCCTCTTTTCTTTCCTCCACACTTTTGGCGCTATTTGTCTTCAATGAATTTGAATTGCTGGCACTTTGAGACCCTTTTTGTGGCCTCTGTTTAATTGCAACCTTAACAGTATCACTATCTTCTGATGGCAAACTCACAGGGATGTCAGCCAGGCGAATCAAGGGCAGGCTGCAGTTGGAAGTCTTGCAGACAATAATTCTGGAACCAGAGCCATCAGGTAAACTATTGTCTAACAAAACCATTGATTGCAGTGAGTAATGCTGTGCTACACGATGTGCTGCCAGCCTTAAATATGAAGTAGGTAACTGTTGAAATTCTATTTGTTGTTGGTTTGGATCGCGGATAAACTTCTCTATGTCTTGTTCCATCCGCAAAACTAAACAACAGAGATTACATGTCTTTACTCAGATGAAAAAAAAGGATACAAGGGATGCTCAAAACCACTAAAAAAGGACTGAAATGATGTTGATAAAAACAACTAGCGGGTCATCCCTACTGCTCTCATAACAATGACTTTTGCATAAAGAGAAACATGGAACTCATAAGATATTTATAATTATATTACAATCATTATCAACTGCATCTTTAAAAAAAAAAATCCCTTGTCAAACCCAATTTCACTAAAAAATTGTGACCCCTAAATTCTTCAAGAATCAGGGGACCAGCCTAGTATTCTATTCACGACCCTAGCCTATCCCACCCCCTCCCCAAAAATAAATCCACTGAAAAGAAAGCACTCTGCGGGTATACCAGAACTCCATCTAGTTAATAATTGAGAAAATCAACCACCTAAATCTCCCTCTCGTGAAATCAAACAAAAATCACCGGAAAATTTCCTTAAACACATTCCTCCCTAAAAGTTTCTAATAGAACATTTTCCTGATCCTATATTCCCACCATCACCATACATCTACAAGCATCACTTTCTTCAAAGGTCAGCACTCAATTCCCGCCCAATAACTGGACCTGACACACTATGCACGTTACAACCCAGTGAAAAACACCAACACAAAATCTTCCGAAAAATCAACACCACCCCGCATATACGAAAACGTAACTCAGCTAAATCATGCAAATAAACAAATTAATTAATTAAAAAACTCACTTGAGAGGCGTTCGCGAGAGTTCTGCAAGGCCTCGAGGAGAAACTGGTCGACTTGATTAACAACACAATCCGTTACTTTCTCACCCGGACCCAAGGAACCCGAACCCGAGCGAGGGAGCTGGTCTTGAGGCTGTTGATGTTTAGTCTCTTTATTCAGAGACAAACGACTCACCGTCTGATCTAGATCAGCCACTTCCCATGATTCGGTGGCTCCGAGATCCTCCTCCACCGCCACAGAGCCCTCCATGACCACAGCAGATAGGCCCAAGCAGAGGGGGAACAAGAGAGGAGGGATAATTGTCAGGGTTTGTGCGTTTGGATTGTGATAATCATCAAATCAGAGTTCTTAGGGGGGGTCGATTGATTTCATGTGGATGTAGGATGGGGTTTGTGATTTGGTGAATTTGTTTTTCAGATAATTTTGATCGGGAGAGAAGATAGGGTTTGACGATGGCGGGCGCTCGCCCGTGTTCTTTCAGTGTAAGCGATGTTATATTCTGTGTCACACGTGGCGCTTAAATATCCGCAGAGAGAGTGTTACGTTGCGTGCGCTTACATATATTCACTTGTTTATTTATATTTAATTATTTACTCAATTTTCTCATTTATTTTATAAGAAAATCCACCTTTTTATCGAATGATTTCAGCATAAATCTTTATTCAAGGATATAAAATAGTTCAAAATAAGAAATGTATAGTTTTTTTAAATATAGAGAGCTGACATGGTATTAAAAAAAATATTTTTTATATCATTATATTAAAATAATATAAAAAATAAAAAAATCAATAAAAAATAATTTAAAATAAATAAATAATTCTTTTTTTTAAAAAAATATTTTCAAAACATAAAAACAAACGCTTTCTAAAAAATCTAGATTTCACAAAACAGAAGGATCAAAGCACACTTTCAAATTTCCAATTATGATCTCTCATCTCAAGATCAACGGTCCAAAACCACCCATCTGGTCTGTTGCCTGACTTCAATTTATCTACCCTCATTTATCCTCCTAATTACAAAAACACCGCAACCAATAAAAGGCTAGAAGCTTCGCATCTATCTGCAGCGATTTCCCATTGGAGACAAGCACAACAAGAGAAAAGCAATGAAGAGTTTTGGCAGGTTAATATCGCGAGCTCTGTTAAACCAAAAAACACTCGAACTTTGTAGAGAAACCAATACTACATGTCGATCAGCACCTTGCCGCTTTATACATGTTTCATCATCAACGGCACCGTTTTCGCACAGCCGTGGCGGTGCTTTCTCTGATTTTAAGACGTTGAAGTCTTCTTTGCATCCAGAGAAATGGACCCTTTTGACAGGTTGGTATGTTTTTATTGAAATTGCTGGCATCTTTTGTTATTTCTTCCTTGTGGTTTGATTTTTTATGCTTTATGCTAGTTGTTTTAAGATAAGTAAAATGGGATACCAGAGATTTTGATGAGTTAAGGAAGGTATTGAACCTATGTTGATACTAATATCTGAATTAATATCGGTTAGTTAGCTTAGTTACCTTCAGTTATTGTAAAATACCAACACTTAAAATCATTAATTTTAGACGATGATCATGAGACATGCTGTAAAGTTATGAGTTTTAAAGGTTACAAGGCTTTTTTTTAGTAATTAAAAATTCAGTGAAGTTAATTAAGCTGAGGTTTGATTTCTGTGCAGCGCAGAGGAGGACAATGTCTATACAAACACAATCCACTCCGAATCCATCATCCCTTATGTTTTATCCTGGGAAACCAGTTATGGATGTAGGGAGTGCAGATTTCCCAAATTCTCGTTCAGCTATCAATTCTCCTTTGGCGAAAGCTATTTATGAAATTGATGGTAAGGGTTGAAATGGTTTTGTTTTTATTTAAACATTATGCTACAATTGTTTATAATTTCTTAATTTGTATCCTGCATTGTTTTTATAGGTATCAATCGAGTTTTCTTCGGATCTGATTTTTTTACGATAACAAAGTCAGATGATGCTTCTTGGGAGTTCCTAGAACCAGAGATATTTGCAGCAATCATGGACTTTTATTCTTCTGGAGAACCATTGTTTCTAGACTCAAAAACTGCTGCCGCAAAGGACACGGCTATTAGTGAGGTATATCTTTAGTGTACTGTTTTTCCAGCAGTCCACACAAATGAAGCTTGCTTGTTCGGAATATGGCTTTGCTTGTCTTTGTTATTTAAGCTTGCATTTCACATTGGGTGGTCCTCGGCATGCACTCGAGTGGTAAAATCCAAGGTTAGGTTCTTACAGTAAAAGTTTCCCCTGGGCATAAACTTATAGAAAGGTGTAATTATGTTCTCTTTCTATTTACCCTTTATCCCAGTTTCCCTTTTTGGCGAGTCTAGCTCAGATGTAGTGCTGGTTCATAGTTGTGTTGAGAATCAGATGTTTGGAATAAGATATTTTATCAACAAGGATGTATTATGTTATAGAATTTCTCAGTACCCGTATACCAAATATGATTGTCATGAGAAATTGAATAGTCTTCATCCATTTTCTATGTATCTGGTATGAAGTTCAATAGATGCCTGCTGTTGTGGATTACTGTAAAACAGCTGAATACAGTTTATCTTTTCACTTTGAAATAGCTGGGATTTTGGAGGATTTCATGGTTATTCTCTAATGATCTTAACTAATTTAAATTGAGCATTAACCACTCAATGCAAAAATATTAATGCTTGCCAATACAGGATGACTCAGATATTGTGGCAATGATTAAAGAGTTGTTGGAGACTCGTATTCGACCAGCAGTGCAGGATGATGGTGGAGATATTGAGTATCGGGGTTTTGACGAGTAGGTTTTTCTTCTCATGGTTAAACATGTTCATAGTGTATTGAATGGACAATCTATGTTGTTCCTCGTCATTAATTGAAATTTGTATGTTTGCTCTCTTTAGAGAAACCGGGATAGTCAAATTGACAATGCAAGGAGCATGCAGTGGCTGTCCGAGCTCTTCTGTCACTTTGAAATCTGGAATAGAGAATATGCTAATGCATTATGTACCAGAGGTAACTAGTGAAAATCATGTCTGAGATTTCCAATTTATATAAAATCACAGTTTTTTCTGAACTCTTATCGGTTCTGCAGTGAAGTTCAAAATTTCGTGTGTTGATTTCACATTTTAAGGGTGGACTTTGTGTGTGTAATTTGCGATTGTGAGTTTGCTATGTATTACCTCAAGCATGTATAAACCGAACTAAGAATGAAACCCGTTGAAAATCAGTTTCATGGCAAGGTGCATATAATATATTCATAAGTTATTGAACTTACCAGCAGGCAAATGCTCGTCTGGTGAAAGCATTAAAACCTGATGACAAAGCTTTGGGATAATGGAAATAGACTGTGGCATAAATTGATTTTTGGCTAGTTCTTGAAGATATTCAGGGGTGCTGATTCCTAAATATGTGCCTTGTGTGTTAAGTACATAAATTTAGTTTGTGCTGCTATTTCTCATGTGTTCTGAACAGATTATTGCGTGCTGAAGTTCTTTTGACTAGTAATTAACATTTTAAAAAATAAATAGAAAGATATTGTTTAGAAAGAAATCGTCTTGAAGGGATTAAATGGCCTTAGAAATAATGAGAAAAATTAGACCATCTGCAAAGTGGTTTCTATTGTTTCAGTCCCTCTCTCTCTGTACGGGAACATGCGAGTAAACATTTGTGCATCTCCTCTTTAATTGCGTGCTTCCAAATTTCTAGCTTCCTTGCTCAATAAGTTCTTGCATTACCATATATGCCTCGCTGTTGCTAGTGCCATTGCTTTACATAGCCCGTGATTCTGCTTGGCATCATCTTTTGTTTCCCTGGCTATTAACAGTTGGTAAACTTGGAGTGGGATTCAACTCTTTTTCTTCCCTTTGCATCTGTCAATTATACACATGAAAATCTTCTTCGTGCAGGTGAAAGCTGTGGAACAAGAATTAGATGCTGGGGACGAGGATGATGCAGCACTGGCAAGCCAGATGGAGTAGTCAAACTCCTTTTTCTTCCCTTCTCACATCACACATCATGATGTATAGTGGACCCCAGAAGAACTTCCAGTATACCTCTCTGTACAGGAGCAAATAAAGTTCAAATTAACCTGATATCTGTAGAGCATATGTTATGTTTTCATGTAAAATAAATTTAATTGTGGTGCACGAGTAAGAATGTAGAGCTGTATGAACATTGTATTACTTGCGGAAAATCGTTTTTTCTGTCATTTAATTTTGTTATGTTGGGACATTGCAGAAGTAGTTTCTGTATCTCTACTCTTATTCTTTCAATCTTCCACTCCCATTGACATTAATAAACTTTACTGCATGGATTGGGGGAAGCAGTTGATGGATGGTTGAATTGCCTTGCCGTGTATTTTTTAGCTGTGGTCATGTTGTCAAGTCAACTGTTTCTTGCTGGTTAGGGATGACAAATTGATATTCCTTGTAATATTGAACCCGAGTCTAAAATAACTATTCAAGCTTGCTCCGAATGTAATTGGATATGAATTTTTTAATTTTTAATATTTTTTTTAAAAAAACTTTAAAATTAATTATTATTGGTTAGGTTAAACGAATATTCATATTTTTGCTTACAAGTTTGACATTGTATTTTTTTTAAAGAATTTTTTTATTTTAAATTAAATATTTTTGATGTTTTTAAATTATTTTTAGGTATTGATATCCAAATTAATTTTTAAAAATAAAAAATATTATTTTAATATATTTTTAAATAAAAAATATTTTTAAAAACAATATATGTTTACAAAACATCACTATACAACAGCAACTATGGGATCTGGATGAAATTATCGTCAATGTCATCATCGGCAAAAAAGTAATTTTATTTTGATTTTTTTTTAAAGTTTTGACTTCCTGATTTAAAAAAATAAAAATCATATTATTATAATATAATATATTTAAAAGCAATTGTTATTATTATAATAACAAACACCACTCGAGGCAACAAATGCTTGCATCATCATGGCAGGTGGAACCATAAAGATGAAAGTCTAAAAGACAAATCTTTTCTATTTTATTTTACATGGTTTTAGTGGCGTGGTATCTCTGAGTCATTTCTTATAATTAAAAATAGAAGCGACGCCACGTAATTTTAAATATAAAATGATAACAAAAGAATATCTTTTTTTGGAAAAAAAATAATTTTTGCTTTTATTTTTATATGTTTATTTTTAAATATTTTTTAGTTTGAAAAAAACGAAATTAATTGCTTCTTATAAATTCTGATTATTCTAATACATTTTGATTAAATAAATAGACTGTGAGTAACTGTCAAATCGCGGTTGTCTGTTACAATGGATAAAAGAAAACAAACAAGTAGCCATAGGACAAAAGTTGAGATACTATTGGACAGGTTTGAATATACCGTAATTGTTTTTAAAAATGTTTTTTAGATATGTAGTACAATAATATTTTTTATTTTTTTAAAATAATTTTATTTTTAATATTTTTTTAAAATATTTTTAAAATACAGTGACAAAAAAATATTTGTGTTGGGACATGAGACAAACTGATAAAATATGTTAAAATTGTGTTTTAAAAATATTTTTTTTATTTTTATTTTTTTAAAAGAAATTCAGTGTCAAGCAAGACAAAATCCTTCGGCTTATTAAATAAAAAAAATAGGTTGATTAAAATAAAAGTTATTTTAACATACACAAACACTCAAGCCTCAACCGTCATCTTCATCAAAGTGCATAGCCCATCTCAATTTCAGTAAGAAATCAACTTTCTGGAAGGGACCAGGCAGGAACCTGTCACGAATCAGGGGTTCATTGATGTCCTTCTTGAGCATGGTAAAACAAAGACTCTTTCGGTCGACTCCTCCTAAAACCTGAACGAAGACTCTCTCGAGTTCTAACCATCCAATGTTGTTCAAATTCGATAAGAGTTGACAAAACAAATTTTCTATAATTAAATAATTTTCTACTTTTAAAATCCTAAGGCTAGGATCTCCATTTCGAAACATATATAAGGACTCGATCTCTTGATCCCAAGGGCCCCTCCACTGCTGGCAATGATCATGCAGGGCAAGGTAGATGGTAGTTGCTATCTGTTTTTTTTTTTTAATTTTTGAAAAGAGGTTTGAAATTGAGTTAAACTTGTTTTAAATTATTTTGATATAGTGATATTAAGAATATTAATTTGTTATATTTAGAAACAAAGAAATCATTTTTAAAAACAACGCTTCACGTCCCGGACAACCTTCTTAATCACAATGACGCCTTCTAGGAGCCAGATGGGCTGATCCATGGCCATCTCATCACCTGTACTCTGTACTCCATCATCATCCACAGGAAAACTAGACCCTTACACACGACAACCTTAATCCAGCACGTGAATTCATGTTGCTTGCATGTGTGTCTGTTTTTAATTTTTATTTCTCTTTTTAGTTTTAGTTTTAATTTTGAGTGTTTTTAATCTTAGAAATTGTTATTTTTTACTGGTTTTTTTTAATAATTTTATCATGTTGATGTCATTTTTTTTAATATATATATTCTTATTGAGAAATATTATTTTCTTAAAAAAAAAACACTGATGATCTCAATCACAGACTTGAATGCGTTTTGTCACCCTTTAAATACTGAAAGGAAAACCCTTTTCATTCAAAACTATCATTTTAATCTTGTATCCCTTTTTGTCACCATCTTTTGTAGGGTTTATTTCTCTTGTTTTTCTTGCAAGAAAAAAAAGGCAGTGTTTTAGTTCTTGGAGATATTAGTAATGGTGTTAAAGGAATGTGTTCGAGGGTTGAAAGAGCTCAGGCCTTTAACACACCTGTTGTTGCCACTATGTTTTCATTGGATTGCTGAGGCAATGACTGTTTCTGTTCTTGTTGATGTTGTTACTTCTGCTTTGTGTCCTGGTCAGACTACATGCACGGAGGCTATTTACATCAGTGGTCTCCAACAAACGGTAAACACAAGAAATGCTTGCTCTTCTTATTGTTTTTTACTTTTGTTTCTTTGGTTTGCGAGAAAATGAAGGAAAACGGAAATAGGGTTTTTTGAATTTGTGGTTCTTTTACGTGCTCTACGGCCTGGAGCTGATTAAGCATTAATTTTGATAGTTCAAGAAGTTTTGCTAAACTGGGTTTGTGGGAACTGCCAGTTTCTCAGTTTTCATTTTCTGGAAAAAAACAAAGGCTAAGGTAGTAGGCAGGTTCATACCAGGATTTTGGGATTTACCCTCTTTTTTTTGTCAACAATCGAGTCAGAAATTCATGGTCTTCTATTATTTGGTTTGCACTTCCCATGTGAATCTTTTGAGCCAATCAGGGCATGCCTGGATTCACAGTTGACGGAGATCATGATTTTGTGTTTCAGTAATGCTAAATTGGGTAATTAGAACTCAGGGTGAAGAAATTAGCAGTTTGTAGTTTTCATGTTTAACCTAGCACTCAAAACTGATTGATTACAAAACAGGATTAAAATTCTTCAAGCAAGAGATGATTCCTTTTGCTTGTAGGTGGTTGGAATTTTCAAGATGGTGGTGTTACCACTCCTAGGCCAGCTTGCAGATGAATATGGGCGTAAACCGCTTCTCCTCATTACTGTATCAACATCCATATTCCCTTTTGGTATGTTCCAGAGCGTTTCTGACCAGGATTTATGGAAGCCTTGTACATTCTAATTAGAATACTGATTCCATTGTCATGGATATGCAGCGAGGCAACACACAGTCTAACTTATTTGCCTTTTCTATTGTTTCAGCTGTTCTTGCCTGGAACCAATCGAGGGAATCTGTGTATGTGTACTATGTGCTTCGGACAATTTCATTTATTATAAGCCAAGGAAGTATTTTCTGCATTGCTGTTGCTTATGCGGTAAGAGTTTTCAACCCAAAAAAAAACAAATCTCGTGCCATGGTTTAGAATAGTGGGGCATCACAGTTTCATCCCTTTGCCAGGCGGATATTATCGAGGAAGGAAACAGGGCTGCAGCATTTAGTTGGATCACTGGTTTCTTTTCTGCTTCTCATGTCTTAGGCAATCTTCTGGCACGTTTTCTTCCTGAGAAATACATTTTTGTGGTAAGTAGGTTCTGTGAGATTTTCAAGCTAGCTAGCAGCATGGTTTTTTCTTATTCATTTGCTGATTTCTTTTAAATTTACTTTATTTTGTACTCTAGTAATCATCTACGATCATCATTTGATAAAACCAAGCCTTTTGTTTCAGGTTTCAATTGTTTTATTGATCTTTGGTCCACTTTATATGCATTTTCTTCTAGCTGAGACGGTTGAACGGGTTCCGAAGATGGATCGAGATTCAACCTTCTTGACTAAGATAACAAATGTTGCCCACAAAAGATATGAATCAATGAGAGATGCTGCAGCTATAGTGTTTAAGAGGTACTTACTCCTCTTCAGATACGTTCATTTAGTTTGTCCTGCTGCATTATTTTTGTTTTCTGAGCAAAGCAAAATTCTGTTGCCTTTCATTTTTTCCAGCCCTACACTTAGAGGCATTTCATTTGTTTTATTCTTCTATGAGCTGGGAATGTCTGGCATCAGCTCAGTTTTACTTGTAAGTTCCTTGCATGTCAACCCTAATTTCAATCTTGATCATCACAGAAATTAAACCCTTGGAAAACAAGGACTGGCCTTAATTGTACTGTTCTTTAGTGACGCATAACTACTTATTTAGATCCCCTGATTGCATGTAACCTACCATTGCAGTTCTATCTGAAGGCAGTGTTTGGTTTTAACAAGAATCAATATTCGGAAATCCTGTCGATGGTAGGAATTGGTGCAATCTTTTCTCAGGTATGACACGGAGATAATCTCTGTTGTTTCATTTACTGAAATAAAGGGATTACTGTGCTTAAATAAATAAAAATTGCTGGGCTCTTTCTTTGGAAACATGTGAATCAAACACTTTATGTCCGGTCCCTGTATTCATTGTTCTCAGCACATCATAGGATCTCTATTATGGAATTTCTATTGCCTAACATATGTTTGTTTTGTGTCTAGATTTTGGTGCTTCCTCTTCTCAATCCATTGGTCGGAGAGGGATGGATACTATCTCTAGCCTTACTTGCATCAATAGCTTATGTAAGTTGCCACTCCCAACTCATCTCAGCAACCAAAGCACATGTTGAGAAATAAAAAGAAAATTCCAATGGGTGTTTTTTTTCTCTGAACAGGGCTTGCTCTATGGCCTGGCGTGGGCATCTTGGGTATGTACCTATTGCCTGATTCCTAAGAGTTAGATTCCCATGACATTTTTGAAAAAAAAAACAAAAAAATTCTATCCTGAACCAACACTTCGCCACTTTGGGGCAACTGTTTTATTTAAACCAGAATACAGAGTTCTTTATACATTTTTTATTGCCCAATGCAGGTGCCATACTTGAGTGCCTCATTTGGAGCCATTTATATCCTCGTGAAGCCTGCTGTAAGTAAAATGATCCTCACTCTCTTTTCTTCTGAACATCAGAGAAGAAGGGTCATCACTGACTACTTTAATTTTGCCATTGTTTATGTTCTGAATTGCTTGACGTGCAGACTTATGCTGTTATTTCCAAAGGATCAAGCTCAATGAATCAGGTTTGCAAAACTAGCAGTCTGCCATGAACATTTAGTATTTTCTGCCTTTATTCCATTTGTTAGAGAATAATATAAATCATATTATGGGGTCTCACTTACAAGCTTAAACTTTTAGGTGAGATGGTTCCTTAACATGGTATCAGAGCCTTGTTGACCCAGCGGTCACGAGTTCGAATCTCACCACCCCCATTCTATTTGATAAAAACCAAGCACAAGGTGATGTGAGCCTGTGCAAGTTTCAAGCCCAAAAGGCTTTCACTTGAGGGGGTGTGTTAGAGAATAATATAAATCATATTATGGGGCCTCACTTACAAGCTTGTAAGTGAGGCCCCATAATATGATTTATATTATTCTCTAACACCATTCCTACAAACAAATTTGCCAACTTCTGCTGCCGGCAGAAGCAGCTTTGCAGCGCATCTTTTCTTAATTTTAAGCTCAAGCTAGAGTTTGCATTACAAGTCTGTGAAAATGCTTTTAAACGTCTGCATATCCATTGCCTACATGTTCTAGTACACTGGTTTATTGCAGGGAAAAACACAGGGATTTGTTGCTGGTGTCAAGTCAATAGCAAGCTTGCTATCCCCTCTCGCAATGAGTCCATTGACTTGTGAGTTTCTGATATCAACATTCTTTCTCTGGTTATTACAACAAGCATTCCATCTTACTTGCTAATTTATGAATTTTGTTTCAGCGTGGTTCCTATCTAGCGCTGCCCCTTTCGACTGTAAAGGTTTCAGCATTATAGTTGCCTCAGTAAGCATGGTAAGTCATTGCACAACTTCACCCACCACCGCCCTTTCTCCTTTTCTCCCAGCTAACCTCCAACTATTTTGTTTTTCTCAGATGATTGCTTTATGCTTTGCTTGCCTGCTTAAGCCGGACGAAAAGTTGAGCCATGAACCGGAAGACGAAATCGAAGCTCCACTCTTACATGAAAGTTAACCGAGTGCCAAACTAAATAGCTTATGATCCTTCACAGCCAGATCCTGTACATTTCCAAGCATTTCTTGTATATATAATAAACTAATTATCAACGAAATTAAAAAATTTATTGTCATGAAGGAGATTTTTTATATCGACTTAGAACAGCTTTCAGACTATTTTCGTGGCTGGGTGAAAAACAATGAAATGAAAAGTAGTTACTAGCTGTTTTTTATGAACCGGTCGTTAGAGAGGTTTTATTGATGGATTCCATATAAATTTGCTGATGTTTTAATAGATAATCAAACAATAAATCACATTTTTTTTTTAAATATGGTTAAAGCCATAATACTAAACAGCCACTTAGTTTCAATTGGCAGGACATGCTCAGACTAGATTTCAAGCACTCAATTTTTTTTCTTAACCTTTCTTTGGATTTAAACTTGAGGTGCTAGCATTGGAATGAAACTAGAATATTTGGATTAAAATTTGGGTGAAACTTATGATAATTTTTTTATTTTATTTTATTTTAAATAATATGTACCCATATTTTAAGTGTCTGTTTGGCATTATGGTTGCTGAAAATTCAATTTTTTATTTATTTTAAATGAATTTTTTTTGGTGTTTTTAAATTATTTTGATGTGCTGATATCAAAAATAATTTTTGAAAATAAAAAAAATCATTTTAATGTGTTTCAAATGAAAAATATTTTTAAAAACAACCGCAACTACACTCCAAACAGAAAGTAAATTGAACTAAACGGAAGTAAAGGTTTTACAACCATGACTATAAGAAGTGACACTTTCAAAGAGAAACCAGCAGTCACCTTGCAAATCATCTTCTCTCAGGTCTCACCCATCGACGCAGAAAGGCTCGTTGTTTGACGTTGTCATTAAGTCGACATGACGGGTACATATCAACGACCATCATTCACTTGAAGCGCCTAAAAAATATCATAGGCAGATAAATTCATCACAACAGTGAACAGTAAACGACGATAGTCTGAGCTTGGTCTGTAATGAAACCTTAGAGATAGCAATGGAAACACTCTCTCATTCATTATCCATCTCTAGTCTCACCTCCATATCCAAGAAACTCCCGGTTAAAGTTTCAAGTGTCAAGCTTTAAAACCCTATAAAGAACAAGAACCACATAAAAACCCGATTTTTATGTTGTTCTTCATTCATTTCTTTATCAACAACAACATCAACATGTACTCTTCCTTCAACTAACCACCAATGGATGGTTCTGATGGGAAGTCCCCCAAACGGTGTTAATCTAAAGCCAGAAATCACGGTTGGGGGGGGGGGGGGGGGGGGGCGCGGTTGTGATTTTAACGATGACCCATTTCGGTATCTGTTGTTTTTTGGCCTCAAGTTCGTTGCTTTATTGGTTTTGATTCTTTTGAACAGTGAGAAGGATGCTCAAATGTGTTTATATGATTCTTCTTGTGACACTCGTTTTGGATTTTGTTGCGATAATGATGAAGATGCTTCCCTTGAGCTTTCCAGTAAGTTTCTTTCTCTTTTGGCTCCAATGTATTGAGAATTTTGATACTAACGCACAAATTGTGGATTTTGTGAGAGATTTCCTGACTGTTATGGCTGTGTTTGTTGTAGGGTAGACCTGACCCGGATTATAATTCTGCGGAAAAAGATTATAGTTTAGGTGTCAGGTTGAGTACATTATCAAATCCACAAATCGGAAGCAATTTGTTGTTTCTGCAGGGAATACAAAACATTGAAGAAAAAATATAGAAAACATTGGCGTCGCCCGGACTCGAACCGGAGACCTTCAGTGTGTTAGACTGACGTGATAACCAACTACACCACGACACCTTGATGCCATCGTGGAATCTTACTGTATACTTTAATCATTCTCTCTCAGACACAGAAGGGTCGTTTTGAATGAGTTAAGAAATGGCTCGTGTGGTTTACTCTTACAATTAAACTTGCAAAAAATAAGTTGTGTAAAGGATTAATACGTGGGGCATACATTTGAATTTGTTGGTGTAAAAGACGACTTTTTTTTTTTTTTGAAAAAAGAAATGTAAAGTAAGTTTATATTATAAAGGTTGTGTATTTGTAGGTGTAAGAGATGAATATAGGACTCAAAAAAATTTAAAATAGATGGGGAATTTATAAATCAAAGAGAAAATGAAACAAATGGGTAAACGAAGCTTGATGAATCTTTGGAGTCAAAATGATGACACGAACCCATTACTCACCTGCGAGCTGGGCAAATCAAAGAGCTCTTTGTGAGAATTGTGTTTGTCATGAGGGATTGGAGAAAGGTTTCGATAAGAGAAGGATTGGGTCCTGTGGAAGTCGTTTGACAGGAAGAATTGAAGAATCCTAACCTTCTAATTGTCAATTTAGATGAATTGACTATCATCCTTCCTCTCGTTTGTTAGCAGATCAGATGGATAGTATCTCATTCACACTTTCTCCTCCCCATTCTTCTACTTTATCCAATCCATGCTTCCTCCTATACAGACAAAGCCTTAAGGAAGACATGGAAGGCTAGAAACCTTTGCTGTCATGTCCTGTTTTTATTTTGCAGGGTTAAGCCGACAGAATGGACTCGTCACTTATCTCCTAAAACTCTTGGGTGTCTTAAATACAATTAAGAATGAAAAGGGTATAATTTGATTTGGTTTTATTCTTTATCAATTTCTTAAGATTCAAGAAGATATAGGATTCAAAGTTGATCTACAATCACTCCCTTAAACTTTTACGTACATATGTGGAAACCTGGAAACAATAAATGAGGGAAACTTCGAACAAATTGCAGTGTACCAGGCCTTCCGAATTGCTTTCGAAAATGGCGTTGTGGATGGAGATCATTACTGAACTGATCAGATTTGATTCTGACCTAATCCATGGAGACGACAGTTAAGAATTCAAGAAATTTATTCTTGATCTCGATTGCATATAGACAAGAAAAGGTTTTTTGGGCCATTTGATTTATTCTATTATTATTGATGCAATATCTTTCCTAGATTGGGATGACAGTTTCATATGAGCAAAACAGGGTGTGGGTGATTAAGGGGCAAGACGATCACTCAGCAAAACGCGAATAGGGCAACCCACGAACGAAATTTCTTGATTATTAACGTATACTTGACAGACAAAATGAATGAAACAGTTTGGGAAAGCAAATAACACATCGTTATGTTATGTCTGCACACTTGATCAGAGAGAAACTGGAAGCAAAAAAAGAAAAGAAAATCTAGTTGACAGCACTGCAAATCCTCCTTATCTGCCCGGAAGATCCAGTGAGAAGACCTATATCTCCCATTTTGATCATGGCAGATCCGAAATCAGATCTGAATTGGGCGGGGTTCCTGCTGTATTCAGAGACACTGCTGTCCGTGGTGCCACCATTGAAGAGCACCTGATCTGATTGAAGGAGACCCTTGTTCTGCATCAAATTCTTGAAGTAATTGTTGTCGAAAGAATTGGGAGTGACCACATCGAGCGGGGCCAGGGTTGCATCGCTGCCAACACGCGGGCAACGTCTCCTGCAAGTGCTGGCGAACCCGGCATCGATATTGCTGTGATTGTATATCCTTTCACGGAAAGTGAAGCATTGAGCCTGTCCTAGAGTGTGTGAACCTGACAAAGCAACCATGTCCCTTGCAGTAAGGCCTTTCTTCTGGAAGCGAGAAATAAGACTCTCCAGGCCTTCAGAGAAGGAAGGCAACTCTGCGTTGGCTAATGTTCGACTTGCTGTGGTCGAGTCTCTTCTTCCAAGCTTCACCGCATAAGACGGGCCACCCACCTGTGACATTTTTTTCATGGCAATCATAAATTACAAGTCCTGATCATTTTGCAGCTAGCAATACAGACAACAAGAAATTAAGAGATGGATTCCGTAAGATATACTCACATAAGCAGACGCATCTCTCGCTGCAACAGCAATGATATCCGCACAGGATACTACTCCAGGACAGATCTTCTCAACCTCAGTTTTTGCCTTCTCTATTACATTATAACCTCTAGCAGAGTTCATATTGCCGAGGGCAGTCTTTTCACTCTGGATAGAGGAAGTCTCGTCGAGTAAGATTGAAGCATCACAGCCCTGCAAAACCAAGGATTGACTCATAATTAAGTAGATGCGCGCGCGAGCTCCAAGTCTCTACATGAGCTGAGAGGAGAAACAGCTGCCAAAAGAAGTTTCAAAAGTACCTGGACAAAGCAATCGTGGAAGTGTAAGCGGATGAGAGACGCTGCCATTCTCCTCTCGCTCGCAATTGCACTTCTGATAGCAGTTTGGATGGTGCTAGTCGCAGTTGGACAGGAGGTGTCGTAAAATGTAGGGGAGAGTTGTGCTTGGCTTGCCACGGTCACCAAAAACAGCGTCAACATGAAAGCTGCTGCTCCTTTTGCTGCTGCCATTGAGCTGTCTCAAGTGCAAGGCTAATTTTTACTCTAACTGAATTAATCTATTACTTTTGAAAATCTAGTTAATTAACACAAGCTGTTATCTAAGAAAGAATCGGAGAAGATAGAAGATGGAGAAAAGTGCATAGGTGCTCATGCGTTTATATAAGGATGATGAAGCACAATTGTAACGCGTTCGTTTTTATGATTGCTGCATGCCATCATTAGGTAGCCTCTCTCTGTTCTTACCAATTCAACTGGAGAACTATTCTATCCTTCAATTCACGATTAAAAAATTCCTTTTTTTCTGAAACCCAACGCTGCCTTTTCTTGCGGTGAATATAATATATGGGATAAGGTGCATGGAAACATCCTGATGAAACCCTTTTTAATTGAATAACTGTTCTAAAAACAAATAATTGATCAAACGTTGAGGCATTGAATAACCGGGAATAATTCTAAATCTTACAAGTTAGTTTTCAGCCAAGCTAATTAATTCCTAGATAGATGTGGTCATAGTCCATATTCTACAACATCCGTTGCTTACAATAACAATGTATTTGATTTTTTTCAAATATGTAGAAGGAACCGGTAAGCATAATAATTATCCAGCTGTAATATCAGGCCAATCACTCTATAATTCATCGATTTCAAGTGGCAAGTTTTCCTTTTTTGGCTTCATGGTGGCCTTGTAAAGATCATTCTCAGGCATTACAAAAAGGGGTTATATATATGAAACTCGGTTATTTAGTTACTTTAATTTATTTATGACAAACCCCTTTTAAATTCCTGTTAATTTTGTTGAAATTTTGTATCAAAAGCTTTGGGTGCTGGGGGTAACGTCAAAAGCCAAGGTGTCTACACATCGCTTTCTTACTCTGACTTTTCAACGCGGCATAAATAATAAAACAATTATACTTGTTTTGATGAACAAAGGGACAATTGTGACGATTAATTAAGCATTGATTCCTACTTCTGTCTATCCTTTTTTTTTTTACTGTCAGAATTAGTTATAATTTAGTAAAAGACCGCAGCTGTGAGCAACTAGCTGCTCTAAAAATACCATATATAGCAGCCTCATTAGATTACTATTTCTCTGGATTTGATGCACATATATAAAATAATGGGTCAGGACAACAAGTGTAAATTAGTTAATGAATGGCATGCAGGCATCGAATTTGAAAAATGTCTACGTGTTATTGCTTTGAAGTTTTCACCTTGACAAATCTTCATCAACTTCTATAAATAGATGAGCTCCCATGCATTCCTCTCCATCTTCTATCTTAATTCTCTCAATTATCCAACAGCTTAGTGTGCTCAAAACTTTAGTTTTTCCTACTGAAAACATATAAAATGGCAGCAAAAGCTGGAGCAGCAGCTTTCATGTTTATGCTGTTTTTGGTGAACGTAGCATGCCAAGCACAACTCTCCCCTACATTTTACGACACCTCCTGTCCAACTGCGACTAGCACCATCCGAAAGGCTATCAGAAGTGCAATTGCGAGCGAGAGGAGAATGGCAGCGTCTCTCATCCGCTTACACTTCCACGATTGCTTTGTCCAGGTACTTTTGAAACTTCTTTTGGCAGCTGTTTCTCCTCTCAGCTCATGTAGTGACTTGGAGCTCGCGCGCGCATCTACTTAATTATGAGTCAATCCTTGGTTTTGCAGGGCTGTGATGCTTCAATCTTACTCGACGAGACTTCCTCTATCCAGAGTGAAAAGACTGCCCTCGGCAATATGAACTCTGCTAGAGGTTATAATGTAATAGAGAAGGCAAAAACTGAGGTTGAGAAGATCTGTCCTGGAGTAGTATCCTGTGCGGATATCATTGCTGTTGCAGCGAGAGATGCGTCTGCTTATGTGAGTATATCTTACGGAATCCATCTCTTAATTTCTTGTTGTCTGTATTGCTAGCTGCAAAATGATCAGGACTTGTAATTTATGATTGCCATGAAAAAAATGTCACAGGTGGGTGGCCCGTCTTATGCGGTGAAGCTTGGAAGAAGAGACTCGACCACAGCAAGTCGAACATTAGCCAACGCAGAGTTGCCTTCCTTCTCTGAAGG
Source organism: Salix arbutifolia (assembly GCA_025169955.1). Lineage (NCBI taxonomy): Eukaryota > Viridiplantae > Streptophyta > Magnoliopsida > Malpighiales > Salicaceae > Salix > Salix arbutifolia. The sequence goes on from CM045909.1 coordinate 1,164,057, forward strand.
CCTGGAGAGTCTTATTTCTCGCTTCCAGAAGAAAGGCCTTACTGCAAGGGACATGGTAGCTTTGTCAGGTTCACACACTCTAGGACAGGCTCAATGCTTCACTTTCTGCGAAAGGATATACAATCATAGCAATATCGATGCCGGGTTCGCCAGCACTCGCAGGAGACGTTGCCCGCGTGTTGGCAGCGATGCAACCCTGGCCCCGCTCGATGTGGTCACTCCCAATTCTTTTGACAACAATTACTTCAAGAATTTGATGCAGAACAAGGGTCTCCTTCAATCAGATCAGGTGTTTTTCAATGGAGGCTCCACGGACAGCATTGTCTCTGAATACAGCAGGAACCCCGCCCAATTCAGATCTGATTTCGGATCTGCCATGATCAAAATGGGAGATATAGGTCTTCTCACTGGATCTTCCGGGCAGATAAGGAGGATTTGCAGTGCTGTCAACTAGATTTTCTTTTCTTTTTTTGCTTCAAGTTTCTCTCCGATCAAGTGTGCAGACATAACATAACGATGTGTTATTTGATTTTCCAACTATTTCATTCATTTAGCTTTTCAAGTATAGATTTATAATCAAGAAAATTCGTTCATGGATTGTCCTATTCGAGTTTTGCTCGGTGGTCGTCTTGCCCCTTAATCAGCCACTCTCTTTTTTGCTCATATGAAATTGCATTACTCCAAGAATAAACAAAAAACATTTCTCTTCTTTTATCTATTTCCAAATCAGTTACATGATTACTTTTTTATGATACTGTTATATTCGAAACAATTATGAATAATATTTTATTTATTGGGAATTATATATATTCTTGCAAAATATGACCATCCTAACTATATTAAGTGGTCCATAACATGTTCAAGAATTGATCTGATTTTTTATTGAATCTTAGAGCCCACTTTCTTATAAGTTAGTTTTTGAGTCAATGGGGATGATCGACATTGTCAGTTTCTGAATCAGATCGGGAGATTTTTCTTTATCCAAGCAAATTTTAGGCAGATTCTGTTCTTCAAAATGATTTTTTCGTGCTTCGAATCCTTCATGAACGTTGTAGTCCTATACGTATAGATGACTATTATTTTTAATCGCATGATTTTGATAGTGAAAGCTCTAAATATTCTCGTTTAATGTCCAATCCTACTTGGTTTTTGACCAAGTAAAGTGTGAGCAGATTATGTTCTTCAAAACAATTTTTTCTCATTTTGGATCCTTCATGAAAGTTGTAGAACTGTATGTATAGATGATGTTTTTTTTAATAGCTTGATTTTGATATCGGAAGCTTGAGATATTCCCATTTGGATGTCCAGTCCTAATTGGTTTTTTGACCAAACAAATTGTGGGCAAATTCTATTCTTTAAAACGATTTTTTCTTGCTTCGAATCCTCATGAACATTGTAGTCTTGTATGTATAGATGACTGTGGATTTTTTAATCACTTGATTTCAATATCAAAAGCTCGATATATTCTTGTCTCAATATCCAGTCCTCTTTGGTTTTTGACCAAGCAAATTGCGGGCAAATTTTGTTATTCAAAATGATTTTCTCTCGCTTTAGATTCTTCATGAAAGTTGTAGTGTTGTACGTATAGATAAATTTGATTTTTGAATTGCTTGATTTCAATGTCGAAAGTTCGAGATATTCTTGTTTGAATGTATGGTCCTACTTGGTTTTTGACCAAGTGAATTGCGGGCAGATTCTATTCTTCAAAATGATTTTTTCATGCTTTGAATCCTTCATGAACATTGTAGTCCTGTATGTATAGATGAATGATATTTTTGAATCGCATGATTTTGATATTGGAAGCTCGAGATATTCCTGTTTGAATGTCCAGTTCTGCTTGGTTTTTGACCAAGCAAATTGCGGGCAAATTATGTTCTTCAAAACAATTTTTTATCGCTTTGGATTATTCATGAACATTGTAGACCTAGACGTATAGATGACTGTGGATTTTTTTTAATCACTTGATTTCAATATCACAAGCTCAACATTTTCCCATTTGAAAGTCTAGTCCTGTTTGGTTTTTTACCAAGCAAATTGCGGGCAAATTCTATTCTTCAAAATGATTTTTTCTTGCTTTGGATCCTTCATGAAAGTTGTAGTCCTGTATGTATATATGACTTCATATTATTGAATCACTTGATTTCAATATCGTAAGCTTGAGATATTCTTGTTTGAGTATCTAGCATAAAAGAGAAAATCTTGTTGCGAGAATGATTTTGACCCGAGATTTGTAGATCTTATTTGAGAGACCCAATTTAAGGTTTCAAGGATTTATCAAGATAACCAACGACCAATTTTAAATTTGGGAAAAGTTAATTAGTCTTGTTGAAAAAACAAGGGGGGCTGGTTCAGGAAACATCACGATAATTTATGTTGCTCGACTGTCTCATAGGGTTATATTTTGTTTCTTTTTGTAAAACCAGTGGTGTTTTTTTATTTATTACTATGAACAAGGTTTAAGATTGGATAAATCCCTCAGAATTTGCACTAAAAATGATTTTTTCCACTGCCACGAATTCGTTTCTTCAAAATAGTTTTTGACCAAGCAAATTGCGGGTAGATTTTGTTCATCAAAATGATTTTTTATTGCTTTGGGTCCTTCATAAACATTGTAATCCTGCAAATGTAGATGAATTTAGGGTTTTGAATTTCCTGGTTTGGATATCAAAATCTCCAGATATTACCGTTTGAATATCCAATGTAGAAGCAGAAAATCTTGTCGCGATAGGTATTGTTCATCGTCACTTAGAGAAACAACCCCCGCCTGCAAATTCTTTTCTTTTCTCTGCAACTTCCTGTTTGTTTTCCATGATTTACTCACTTGATCTTCGAGATGTAAATCACATATTTTCTGTCCCAAAATCATTAGAATGTCAACCAAAATATTTATTTTCCTATTTTGTTTTATCTAATTGCAGAAAAAATGTGATTTTGCATTCTAGATCAAATGCACTAAATCTTCTCTAAATAAGAGTCATGTCTAGGCTATATATACTTCTCCCCTGCAGACAAAGAAGGGAAGAAAAGAGAGGTAACCAGAAATAGAAAAAGGAGAAGAAAGAATAGAGAAAGAAAAGAGAAGAGTATGAGAGAGAAAAGTTGCCAACAAGAAAAAAAACGACTAGCTCTCCCCCCTTCACCATATCCTCTCCCTGTTAACCAACGACTTCAAGTAATCCCTATCCTAATCAGACTTCCTGCCATTGGCCACCATCAGCTTTGCAAGCATCTGCCATTGTCCCTAGAAGCAGTTCCAGTTGTCAGGTTAGTATTCCAGGCATTCCTCTTCAGTTTGCAGTTTAGTTGCATACAATGTACATGTCTTTGTTTTATTGTTCAAGTGAATTATAATTAATTTGAACATTAACTAAGGAGGCATGTGTGAGGCAGCTCATGCACACCTCTTGTTTGCGCAGTTGGGTCACTGGTTTAGGCAAGTGACCCAACTCTTTCTTCTTCTAAAAAATATAAAATAAGACGAAGGGATTTATGATTTTCTGGCATATTTAGTTTAAGGTATGTATTTGCTTTATCTTTTAAAAATATCAATCTTGTATTTAGAATACCTGGTTTTCGGCGCAATGCGACAAATATACATATATACCAAAAACAAATATTTTCATGCATATGGCCAATACGCTAACATATCTTGAACATTCTTTTTAAAAAAAAAACAAATATTCAGAGTTTAAAAAAAAGTGTTTTAGCATGGATTTTGTAAACACAAATTGTTTTCTTGTATTTTTGGATTTTACAACATGTTTGTAAATTCCAAAAGGTGTTGGCCAATATTCCAAAAATACAAAAATCTTATTTTTTTGGGATTCATATATTTGGGTAAAGAAACCTCAAAGGGTAAATATCCAAAATATTAGTGGGGATAATTCGCTATTATTCACAGTTATTATTTGGATAAAGAAACCCTAAGTGGTAAATATCCAAAATACTTTTCCAGGAATAATAAATCATTATTATTTAAGCAACACATCTTTGAAAGAAATCTTGATTATAATTGGGGACATTTCAATTTTTTACTCTGCCATTTATGAGTCGTAAAAGTATGAAACACTATGGGAAAAATAGGCTTTTAAAGTGCTATGAATTTTCTTAGATTTCTAAATTTTTGTTTATTTTCCTTGTGATTTACGAGTCACGAACTTTTGAAATACTAAAGGGAAAATGAGTTTTTAAGGCCATTGAATCTCCTTAAATTTCTATTATAGTTGTCTCTTAATTCATAGGTTGTAAATTTATCAAACATATATTTCAAAAGATCTGCTTCGATTCTCTTTGGCACTGTATAGACATATCTAAAAGTATAATCTATTTTTTTTTAGACTTTGAACCCAAGTCTATTCATCGTAGCAAACCTATCCTAAGAAAATTAATTAGATAACACCAACACCATAGTAATTATAAAGCAAACAAAAACACCAAATAGCTTACCTTAGGTAGAGTGTACTAAGAGTGTTAAAATCTTCCCTTTACGCAATTAGTCCCTTGCCTTAGAATCTTTAAAATACCAATTAGATTTTCTAATAACCATAATATCATATACTAGATGGTGACTCCCTTTACGCAAACAAATATATTGCTGCTAATTTATTTGCAATAAAATCCATTTGCTAGAATCAGTTGCTAATTGCCCCTAGTAGTGACCCCTAAAATCACCAGTTCAGTTTTCAAGTTCGTAGAATAGGTTACAGCATCACAGAACGATCTTGATGTGTGTGTCTATATATAAAAAGCCACTGTCTATGATTTTTTCCAAATAGTACCGATCAGGAAGTAAACAGCAGGCGTATTAACCAGCTGTAATATCAGGCCGTATTACTCTATAATTCATCGATTTCAGGTGACAAGTTTCCTTTCTTGGCTTCATGGTGATCGATCATAGTCATTGACTTTTCCTTTTTTCGCTTGTTGGCACCGCGTAGCTCACCAAAACCTCAATTTCCAGGCTGATAAGACAAAGATGCAAGCCACCTTTTATTTCCTTTACTTTAGTAAGAGTTTTTTTTATTTATTTAAGGAAAAAAATAGACCATTGCAAAATCTTTTCTAGACTGGGATGACAATTTCAACTCAATATGCATGTCGCTATGCTAAACCTATTTTTATCTAGAAATTGAAGTTTAAGTATCTAACATTCGTTCTTTGATTCCTATAATATTGTATGGGAAAAGAATCAAGAACAATATAACAGGAATCGGAGAAGGAATGGGAAGTGCTTAAACTTTAATTTCTAGATAAAAATAGGTTTAGCATAGCGATCATGCATATTGAGTTGAAATCGTCGTCCCAGTCTAGAAAAGATATTGCAATCAATAATAAAAGAATAAAACAAATGGACCAAATAAACCCAGCTCTGAGGCCTTACCCTGATGATACTCGTAAATCAGACAATGAAATATCATTAATTTTCCACAGTAAAGTATATTTCTACAGTCTTTAAACGTAAGAAGTAGTTTTCATGGAGTGGATGGATGATATTCGGTGAGGCATTTTTTTTTTGTCTCATAGCAGACTCTTTATTTGATTAAAAAAGCAGAGATTCAAATGTAAAGAGGGCAGTGCAGGAGACAGTTACCTTTACTCTGTATTTGCCCTTTCGTCTGTTTCCTGTAGCTTTCATTTTTATTCTATGCAACAAGATCATCTAAGGTAGAAGCTTAAGGTAGGAAGCAAGGAATTTCTTTCTCTTTTCCAGAAATATTTTGTGTTTATGTAGAACACGGAAAGTATGGGATGTCCCTTAACCCTTTCTGCTTTGGTGGAACAATTGTACTGGTATGTGGGGTCATGCAGGGATGGAACAATCTCCTACCATACTCGTACTTCTTCCAACAGAGTCCTTCCTACAAGCGTTGGCTCTATAAATCTTGGCATCACTTGTTTCTCGGATGCTTGCCTCGCATTCTACGCAGATTCTAACATGACAACAAACAATGTGCAAAAACAACGTTTTCCAAGCCACAAAGAGCAATTTGTTGAAGCAGAGTCATCACAAGGTTCAGGTATACCATGATCTCATTCTCTCCCTTTGTTAGATCTCCAATCACTTCACCTCACTGATGTTAACGCGGGTAAGAATAAAAACTTTGGCAGGAGCGGTGAGCAATGAAATGAATGGTCCCTTGCTAACCCTGTACAAGCACGCCCACAAAGGAGATTGGGATGCCACAAAAAACTATCTTAGCAGATACCCAGATGCAATAAAGGCCAGGATTAAACCCTATGGTGGAACTGCCCTTCATGTAGCAGCTTCTGCTGGAAATCTGAAAGTCGTGGAGGAGTTGGTGAAGTTGATGTCAGAAAAAGAATTGGAAATAAAAGATGATATAGGCAACACAGCTCTTTCTAGTGCTGCTACTGTTGGAATCACAAAGATGGCAGAATGTTTGGTGAGCAAGAACCAAAACTTGGTTACCTTCGTAAATGAAAATAAATGGATCCCGCTTGTTGAGGCATGTATATGCAACTACAAGGATATGGCTCTTTATCTATACTCTGTTACTCCAGTTGAATTTCTTTGTCAAGACAATGGCAACCATGGATCTTTCTTCCTTCAATGTGCTATGGGTGCTCAAATGCTTGGTAAGACTTTACCCTTAAATTACATACTTTCCCTTCTTCTCCCTCTCTCTTTCACGCTTTGTTCACAAATCTTCCCTTTCTTGAATTCCTCCTTGTTTTTAAATAGTAGATTTCTCATGCGAGGGACTTCGCTTCAGTTCTGGATGAACTATCCACTTTTTGTAATGAAAATAGATATTCGTAAACAAAAATGAGAGAGATTGCTTTCAGTTTGTTTGATATTGTTTCAAAATCACTAAAACCTCATCTTTCTTGTTGCTTCTTACGCCTGTTTCTTTCGGCTGTTGCAATACCAGATATTGCTTTTGATTTTCTGCATCGCTTCCCATATATGACAACTACAATGGATGGTATTTTGGGGTCGAACCCTTTGATTGCTTTGTCTACGATGCCTGCATTATTTCCGAGTGGAACTCGACTTGCATTATGGCAGCAATGGATCTATTCATGTTAGTATCTCCTCCTTGGATCTTTTTTCCTCGGATTTCTCTTCATTTCCACTGCCAATCTATCTAACATATAATGTTCTATATGTTTTCGGAGATTATCACACCGAAAAACAGGAGAGAGAAAAAAGAAAACAAAATTACTTTAAATTATTTTAATCATAGTATTTCTAAGATAAAATTATTTGAACTTATTGTTTATATGTAAATGATCTATAAAAAAAAACAACTTTTAAATCAAGTTAAAAATAAATTTTTTCATAAGTTATGTTAGATAAACTTCAACTAAGATTGAATTAATTCTAAAATCATGGCAGGTATTCCCATAGAACCGATTGCTACAGGTGGTGATAATTTTCGTATTTCTATGCATGATCAAAGCCTAAGCGGGTCGAAGAGCATTACCCTCCAAGGTATTTGCGCAAATCTCTCTGTTTTTGTCCCCTCTCCTTTAAAGGGGTGGTGCAAGACTTGGGCCACATGGCCCTTCAAGATTGCAATGGACAGTTTCTTTATCTCTTTCTTGATATATTTATTTTTATTTTCCAAAAGTATAAAATCTTTTGAACCCTAATCCAAGTATCTAATTCCAAATCTGATATTTATTATAAATTTAGCTGCTCCATGCATCGTAAATCATTTTATCATACTAAGTTAATGTACAAAACTTTTAGTAATTGGAGCCTTATCATTACATTGAAAACACATTATATGTTGCTTGTCATGATTTCTCTAATTTGTTTTTGTCTAACTTTTCAATGTCGAGTAAATTGCGTGGGTTTGCAATAAATCTCCTCACATTCTTAGGTGAGCAAGAACACACAACACATGACATCTCTTAATTTCTAGCATCAATATCATGGCTTTAATTGATCACAATCTTTAATGGTTGATATAGGAATCAAGCAGATGTATGATTTGAAGAAGATCCACATTTATTCAGATAAAATTCTACAGTGTATGTGTGAGTATATGTCAAATTTAGACTATGAGGGATTCCGCGAGGCAGGTATACATGAAGCATTGCACCATGCTTTAAAAAATGGCATACGTGAGTTTGTTATTGAGGTGATTAGAGTTTGTCCTCATGTGATGAATTGCAAAGATGACCGCTCAAAAATCCTATTTATGTCCTCAATTGTAAATCGACAAGAAAAAATGTTCAGCCTTCTCTATGGATGTGAAGCAAGCCGAGCAGCCTTTTTTTCCCTCGTAGATAGCAATGGAGATACAATGTTACATCTGGCAGCAAAGCTATCACCTCCTTCTCAACTAGCTCGGATCTCCGGTGCAGCCCTTCAGATGCAGAGAGAACTGCAATGGTACAAGGTGAGCTTTCTACACTCAGCATCTTTTTAAAAAAAAGTGACTGAACCTTGGTCAAGAATATTTTAGAGCTGATTAAGACTTTCCATTTACACATTTTCATTGTTACCCAAAAAGAACTAATTTCACTCAAATTCAAAAACCTTAATGCAGGAAGTGGAAAGCATTATGAATCATCCACTTAAGGATGTTCGTAATAAAAACAATCAGACACCCAGGGAGTTATTTACACATGACCACAAGGACTTGCTAGTGAAAGGAGAGGAATGGATGAAAGGATCAGCAACTTCTTGTACAGTTGTGGGTGCTCTCATCATTACAATTATGTTTACTGCTGTGTTTACTGTTCCCGGCGGCAATGTTCAAGAGACCGGCTATCCGATTTTTAAAAATAAGAAATCCTTCACAGTTTTTATAGTAGCGGATGCGATCTCTCTCTTTTCTTCATCAACATCAGTGTTGATGTTCTTAGGAATTCTTACGTCCCGATACGCAGAGGAAGATTTCCTCGAATCCTTGCCCAGGAAGTTAATCTTCGGCCTTTCCACGCTTTTCTTGTCCATTGCAGCCATGATGGTAACCTTCTGCGCTGCTCTCATAATTATGCTGAATGGGAGATTGGAAGTTGTAATTCCAGTTGTGCTGCTGGCTAGCATTCCTGTAACTTTTTTCATGTTGTTGCAATTTCCCCTCCTCGTGGAGATTTTTATGTCCACGTATGGACCAGGAATCTTCAACAAGAAAATGAAACGTTGGTACTGATTGATGAGATGCATGTAATTCTTCGTTTAAGATATAGATCCTTCATCTTTTGTGTGATTTAGCCTTAATTATTGTTTATTTTCTAGCAGAATTGATTGATGGCCCTTAATAATTTGCTTAAGAACTATATAATTAAGACCAAATTCGGTACATTTATTTTAAATAATAATAAAAAGACAGGAACATTTTACCTTGATGTAATCACATCACAAGAGGATCGGAGAGTTATAATATGAATGTCATCAATTCATAGCTTTGCTTCACATATTTCATCATAATTGATAGTTGAAGATGACTAATTTAAAGCAACTAAAAGAATATTCACATATGCTTGCTTTTTTTATATACGACGATGATTGGCTTAATTATTGTAGTTGAATTGTTTCGTGATTATGAAAAATTCAAACAGTGAAAAATATTATTTTTTATTTTAAATTAATTTTTTTGTATTTTTAAAAATATTTTAATGCGTTGATATCAAAAATAATTTTTTTAAAAATATTTTAATATATTTCTAAATAAAAAATATTTTAAAAACCAATTTTAACCCACTCTAAAACCTAAAACCAATTTTAACCACACTTAAAACCTAAAACCATTTTTTTTTTTATCATATATGTTGTATTTATGATAATTTTGGGCATTTATCATAATTAAATATTTTCCGACTCCCCCCCCCCCCCCCCCCCTCTCTCAAGCTTGTCATTATGTAATGATTCGTGTTGATGGAAAGTCAAGAAACCTATTTGAGTCCTCAATAGCAAGTCGGCATGAAAAAAGTGTTCAGCTTTTTCTATGGAGCTGGAGCAAGCAAAGCAAGATTTGTTACCTCTTAGGTTCCTATTTTAAAAATTAAACCCTAATTTAAATCAAGCATAAATTAAATATAAATTGACTATGAAATACATCACATTAATACATATATAGATTGTTTACTTGCTTTTTTAATTTGGAAATAGTGATAGTCTGATAGTCGAGGACGATGGCTCCGACCTACAAATAGGTGAGTGAATGCTTGGAGATGGCGAGAGTGGTTTTGACTAGGGTCTTTTTTTCCAGAGAGATAGTATGAATAATGGATTTTTAAAAGAAAATAATTATAATTTTAGGTGAAAAGAAAAGGAAGTTAAGTCTTACAAATCATAACATGTAATTTGTTTGTATTATTTTCTTAGATTTTTTTAAAACTGTATATCTACTAATATTTGTAATTTATTTTTAAAAAAAATCTTGGGCATTTATAATAATTTTATATTTTATCAGATCGCATTTCCAGCTGTCGCCCATCCGTAGATGCTTCTCCTTTGACCTTAATGTTGAATTGTTGGTAGGGCATTTATGGATGACGGCAAGGTAAAATGAAAGGCTGGGAGTGCAGGACACTTGGTGGTCATTATTTCATTTCAGACTATCATTGCAAGAACATTAACTTTACTCAATTTATGCCATCACCCAGACATTCTCAGCAGTCTGGTCAAGCTCGAGAGAAAGAAGTATAAGTGGCCCCGTGAGCTGCGACCACACAGGTTATTTATGTAAGTATTTCATCGGGTCTTACTGTTGCTCTATTTTCTGGCTTTCATCCATTGATGTCTTGGTTCCTGGCTTTCCATTCTCTCCCCAGTTAACTGTTGCATGAAGCAAATTCAATGTCCTAAAGATTGGCTCAGTAGATCTTGGCATCACCAGTTTCTCTGATTCTTACCCACCCCACATCGTACACAGATTCTAACATGACAACAAACAATCTGCAACAACAACATCGTTTTCCAGGCCACGAAGAGCAATTTGTTGAAGCAGAGTCATCACAAGGTTCAGGTATACCATGATCTCATTCTCTCCCTTTGCTAGATCTCCAATCACTTCTCTCCCTTTGCTAGATCTCCAATCACTTCATCACCTCACTGGTGTTAACGCGGGAGAGAATAAAAACTTTGGCAGGAGCGGTGAGCGATGAAATGAATGGTCCCTTGCTAACCCTGTACAAGTACGCCCATAATGGGGACTGGGATGCCATAAGAAACTATCTCAGCCGATACCCAAATGCAAAAAAGGCCAGGATTAAACCCTATGGTGGAACTGTCCTTCATGTAGCAGCTTTTTCTGGAAATCTGAAAGTGGTGGAGGAGTTAGTGAAATTGATGTCGGTAGAAGAATTGGAAATGCAAGATAATCAAGGCAACACAGGTCTTTCTAGTGCTGCTTTTGTTGGAATAAGAAAGATGGCGGAGTGCTTTGTGAGCAAGAACAGAAACCTGGTTACCTTTGTAAATGCACAAAAAAGGATCCCACTTGTCCAGGCATGTATAAGCAACTGCAAGGATATGGCTCTTTATCTATACTCTGTTACTCCATTTGAATTTCTTTGTCAAGATAATGGCCACCATGGATCTTATTTCCTTCAATGTGCTATCGGTGCTCAAATGCTTGGTAAGAGACTTCACCCTTTAATTTCTTTCTCCTCTCTTTTTTCCCTTTATTCAATTCCATGCTCTGTTCACAAGTCTTCCCTTTCTTTAATCCTCTAGTAAATTAGTATTTATCCTGTAGTTTAATAGAACTAATCAATCATTGTGGTTTTAAAATTTATATGAATTTTAAAATTAGCTATCCATAAACAAAAATGAGAGAGAGGTTCTTCATACGAAACAAAATGACTTGTAAATTAATTTATTAACATTTCAAAAACACTAAAACCTCGTCTTTCTTGTTGCTTCCTGTGCTGTTTCTTTTGACTTTTGCAATGCCAGATATTGTGTTTGATTTTCTGCATCGCTTCCCATGTATGGCTACTAAAACGGATGATGTTCTGAAGTCGAACGCTTTGATTCGTTTGTCCACCTCGCCTCAAATATTCCCCAGCGCAAGTCGATTTGCATTTTGGCAGCAATTCTTCTGTTCATGTTAGTATCTTTTTCTTTCTGATACAAGTTTATATATATCTTTTTGAACATTTTTTTTATATATAAATTGTCTATAAAAAATCTCAATTATGATTTAAAACAATAAATCATTTTTTATAAGTCACATCAAATAAATTCAAGCCATATTATTGAAATTGACTTGATTCTAAAAACATGACAGGTATTTGCTCCCAACCAATTGTTGCAACTAATGATACTGTTCGTATTTATGTGCCTACTCAAAGCCTAAGGGAGTCGAAGAACATTGTCCTTCATGGTACATATCTGTGTGTTTTTGTCCACTCTCATTTATGTTGTAACACGTGCGAGTTCAAATTGGGTTACATCGTATCCTGCCTGAAATATTTTATCTTACTAGGTTAATATATCACCTCTTTTTTTATTGAAGAAATTGCTATTACATTTGATTAGCATACTTCTATTTTACTTGTGATAGTTTTTTCTAGTTTGATTGATTGATTTATTCAACTTTTCAGTGCTAAGTCAATTGCAAGCGTTTGCAAAAAATCTCTTTACATTCTTAGGTAAGCAATATATATATATATATACACACATGTATGTATGTATGTATATCCCACTTCTCGTAATTTCTATCACCGTTATCATTGTTTTATTTGATCGCTATTTAATTATTGATATAGGAATCAAGCAAATTTATGATTTAAAGAAGATCCACATATATTCGGATAAAATTCTACGGTGTATGTGTGAGTATATATCAACTCTGGATTACGAGGAACAACTCAAGGCATCTGTACATGCAGCATTCCACAGTGCAGTAAAAAATGGCACGGTTGAGTTTATTATGGAGATGATCAAAGCTTGTCCTCATGTAATCATATGTACAGATGAAAACTCAAGAACCCTATTCATGTCCTCAATTGCAAATCGGCAAGAAAAGGTGGTCAGCCTTATCTATGGACTGGAAGCGAGCAGATCAGGATTTGTTTCCCTTATAGATAGCTCAGGAAATACAATGTTACATCTGGCAGCAAAACTGTCACCTCCTTCCCAACTATCTCGGATCTCTGGTGCAGCGCTTCAGATGCAAAGAGAACTGCAATGGTACAAGGTAAACTTTCCAAACTTGACATGTTTTTTTAAAAAAACAATTGATAGAACATTGAGAGAGAAGAAACCTTAATGCAGGAAGTGGAAAGCATTATAAATCCTACAGATAAGGATTTTCCTAATGTAAAGGGTCAGATAGCCAGAGAATTATTTACAAGTGACCATGAGGACTTGTTAGTGAAAGCAGAGGAATGGATGAAAGCAACAGCAACTTCGTGCACAGTTGTGGGTGCTCTCATCATCACAATTATGTTTACTGCTGCATTTACTGTTCCCGGCGGCCACGTCCAGGAGAACGGCTATCCATTTTTTAAAGACAGGGAATCTTTTACAGTTTTTATTGTATCGGATGCAATCTCTCTCTTTTCTTCATCAACATCAGTGTTGATGTTCTTAGGAATTCTTACGTCGCGCTACGCAGAGGAAGATTTCCTCAGATCCTTGCCCACCAAGTTAATTATCGGCCTTTCCACGCTTTTCTTCTCTATTGCAACCATGATGGTAACCTTCTGCGCTGCTCTTATGATTATTGTGGATGGGAAAATGCAAATGATAATTCCAATTGTATTGGTCGCATGTATTCCTGTAACTTTTTTCATGATGTTGCAATTTCCCCTCCTGGTGGAGATTTTTGTATCCACGTATGGACCAGGAATCTTCAACAAGAAAATGAAACGGTGGTACTGATTAATGAAATGCATGTAATTCTTCGTTTAAGATATAGATCCTTTATCTTTTGTGTGTTTTAGCCTTAATTATTCTATATATTCTAGCAAAGTAGCTGGCCAAGTTTAACCATGATCATTTATTCTCTCCATTTGTTTTGTCTGTGAAGGAAGTCAGTTTGTTAAGGAACCATCTCACCTAAAAGCTTAAGCTTATAGGTGAGGCCCCAGAATATGATTTATATTATCCTCTAACACCCCCCCTCAAGTGAAAGCTCTTTGGGCTTGAAACTTGCACAGGTCCACATCACCTTGTGCTTGATTTTTATCAAATAGAATGGGGGTGGTGAGATTCGAACTCGTGACCGCTGGGTCAACAAGGCTCTGATACCATGTTAAGGAACCATCTCACCTAAAAGCTTAAGCTTATAAGTGAGGCCCTAGAATATGATTTATATTCTCCTCTAACACAGTCTTCCTAGTTTCTCTCATAGTTGTCGATTCTCACCAAAGATTAAGGAGTGGATTGCAATTATGGGTTCCACTTCATGGGTTTTCTGTAAAAAAATATAAAATTGAAAATGATTATATTTATTAATCAAATGTGGTTATTGAAACATTTTAAAATTTAAAAGAACATTGTTCATTTTAAAATTACAATGAAGATTGAATTTTCAATTACTTATCGTTCATAACAACTCAAAAAGGTAATTGAAGTCTTCAATTCCTTATATTTCAGAACAAATCAAAGAGGATAACACTGCAAAAGGGTTTCCTTCTCTAAAAAAGGGGAGAGAAAGCAAAAGAGAGATTTAATCAACTTATTGTTAATATTTTATAATTTTTTATTTCTTATCCATTTTGATGTTTTATATTTTCATAAGTGAAGACGTATCATTCCCGGTATTTGAGTCCACCAGACACAAAAAGAAATCCTCACGACGCGCGCCACCATGAAACACCCTCAGAATTTCTTCCATTTCCCTAATATAGCTAGACTAGATTTGGATATTTTACAGTGCTGTTTTCCTTCTCTCATGCAAAGTGACCTCAAACAAGCCTTTTTCAAAACATGTCAGAATCACAATCCACGATAAATCAAACCAATCTTCAGCCAAGGAGCCCCTCATCTTGTTTGGTTCCATTTAGCTTGTTAAGGTTACCCGGTCCCCGCTACCGATGACAGCTTTTGTAACAGGAGAGGATAGGACTGGACAGAGGCCAGGACAGTTAAGAGCTTGACTTTGCAAAGTCGATGGTCAGAAAAATACGGCATCGTCTTCACTTCACTTGTCCTGCATGCAGTACACAGAGAGAGAGAGGTGGTAGAGAAGATGACTTGATGGAGCCCCTTGTTTTTCTGCTCCGTGCTGTGAAATCTACTGATGCCTGCTAACTGCAGCTACTCACATGAAAGCAAAAGCAGTACTTCCTTTAAGAGGGATCCCGTGAGTTTTTGTTTTGGTATTATAATCTTCTTCATTTCAAAATTGTTTTCAACTTCCTTTAAAAAAAAATTAAATTTTTTTAAATTAATTCTTTTAATATTTTTATATGGTTTTAATATTTTAGTATAAAAAATGTGTTATTTTAATATATTTATAATTAAAAAACATTCTATATTATAATATCGAATAACGAAAATCATGAAATTCTTTCGAATATATATTACCAAGCAATGATCTAAATATTTTCAAAATAATTTATATTTTAATCAAAGTCAAACAATTGAAAAAACGGATCCCTCCCAGGAAGATAATCTGGATAAGTAGGGAGGCTTTCTGAAAATCAAGGTATAAAATCCTTGAAATTAATATTGATGGGATGGGATTGTCGTAATTAAAGTAAAGAAAAAGAAAGGCAACGAGGGGAGCGTTGGGTAAAGTAGAAGAAGAGGTAGATGCCCCTTACGGAATGCAGGTAGGATGCCCAGCATTGCTCGCTGGAACTCATTCTTTTTGTTTAGGTTAAAGGGTCTTGTTCTCTTCTCCTTAGAAATCTTTTCAGAGAGAGAGAGAGCATGGATCCAGATAAATGATTTACATGATCAATGTGTGAAAACTGTTTTAAAAACACATCAATGAATGAAATAAAAATAAAAATAGTTTACCTCTTAATGCTCAGGTGAATAAATATTGGATGATTTTGAAATTGTTTTTTAGACAATAAATTATTATTATTATTTTCTTATTTTAAGCTGTTTATGATTTTATTGCTTGATCTGTAACATAATGTATCTTATTTTATGAATTATTAAAAAATATATTAAATCTTGACAAGCCATCTAGGATAAATAAATAAAATTTCAAAATACTAAAGATGCAGATGCTTCAATGAAAATTAACATAATTTTTTCATTAATCTTGACTGGAGTATTTGTTGGATCATTAATCCAATGTTGGGCTTATATGAGAATAATTATGTGTTTATGGACTGTCAAATAAGGTAAAGCTTAATTAAAATGATCTGCTAAGTATTTTTAGGCAATTGGTTTTTGGTGTATCTAATAGGATGTGAACCTTTAATATGTAGAGATTACGGGGTTATTCTTATTTTAGTAATGAGCTAAAATAGAATAACAAAGGGTGGGAATGTCAAAAGGCATGAATACCAAAAGGCACTTGGTTGCCAATATATATGGTCATGGTCCCCAGATTACAGGCTTCCATTCATTCTCATACTGACATCCCATTATCAAAGAGAAAATAAGGCTAAGATAAAGAGAGAATTAAAAGGCTCTCTAAAGTGAACGTGTTAATATGGAAGGTCATCCGTATGACTCTAGATAACGATTTTTAGATATAGATTCAGATACGTTTCTGCTTATAGTTTATGCAATTTATACGTTCTTGATAATTCGACATGAACATAAATATTTATATGCTATGAAATGCTATATCTAACAGTATCATTTCAATTGTTCTAACAATAAATTTTAGTAAAAGCAACAGTAATCCCCACAGCAAAAGCCAGTGGTTTTGGTGGGTGAAAGAAATGAAAAGATGAGATGGGGTAGGGTGCCCCGTGACAATCGGGCGTGTAGGCCATGCATGCACATAATTAGTGGTGTTTTTCAAGGTCAAAAGACGAATTGAAGGCATTTTCAAAATGAAAATTGACTATCGCGGTGGTGGACTTGGATAATACAAGCTAGCGCTGGCAAGATTGATCATTGTGAGATTCTTAGACTGGAGACACAGCTAGCTGGCCATTTGAAGTCTATAATCTAGACTAGTTTACAGGATTTGACCACTGAGATTCTTCAGCCGCTTGGTTGCTGGGATAAATACTCAAATCATAATGAAAGCTGTACTCTATAATAGGTACTGAAGAATCACGAGTTCCAAAACAAAACAAAAATTCTAATCGGGTCCCAATCAGCTTAGATATTTTCCAGTTGAATCCTTTTTTTTTACTGTGCTTATTAGAAGAGACTACTGCAAGAATTTTTGATGGATTGTACATAGACTTGTTGCATGGACTAACAAATTATAATTCCAACTGTATTTATTATTTATTTAAGATATAGATACTGATCCTTTTTTCTATTAGATTTTAATTTGATCGTTTATAGAAACCTCTGTTATTAATTCCTTCTCCTGTCATTCAATGTAGTCATGATTTATAGAATAATCAAACAGATTTCTTCACACATATTTGTTTTGAGGATTTTGACGATCCTGACAACTAATCATGTTTATTGTATTCTGTGTTTTTCTCTGTCTCTCTCTCTAGATTAGCACCAATCATATTATAATTCTTAGGTCTCTTGAAAGAAATGTAATGTTCAGATTTATTGCTACCATCACTGGGAAGAAATTTACTCTTTTTTTCTTCTTCTGGAAAATGTAAGTTTGAAAGTTGTGTTGCAAATAGTCTTGCAACTCTTCGCACGTCAATAATCTCGGCCTCTTCTTCATTAGACAGAATCTCATGCTAAGAAATAATAGAAACTATAAGCATTAGTCGTAAACAAAATCAAGTGGTGAAGCAGCGGAAACTAAGACGGTGGTGGTGGTGGAGGCATCAGGCCACCATGGTTGTGTGCTTAAGGAAATGCATGCAAAATGGAAAATGTGTTGCTCATATTCATTGCAAAATCCACATGTTGCCCCGTTCAAACGGGGATTAGAAAAAAAAAATCCATTCTTTTGGTAGCAAGAACTAAATTACACCAACGCTGTCTTGTGCCTCATGAATAGCTACATAAAGTTATAATATCTATTTTTTGGGTTTTTATTATGGTGGTATGATAGGAAATGTTTTTAGGTTAATTTTAATTTTAAAAATATTTTGACATGTTTTTTTAATTGTAATTAGGATCTGTGCCTGAAAAAAAGTTACAATCTCTTGCTTGATTCTACTTTTTAGGCTTTTATTTCCAAATATGAAAACAAATCATTTTTTCTAGTCAAACCCTATCAGCCCAGCATTCCAATATCGGCATTAATATATTGTCTATTGACCAAGTACCTTATTTTATTTTTTATTTAATTATCAATTATTCCCTATATAACCCCCAAGCTTACTGAAAATTGAGACAAACATTTATATTTTCTTTTATTAGTAAAATATTTTATTTTCACGTGTATGAATATCTATTTTTTAGATTAGCGTTGGTGTCCGTACCAGTTTGCGCGTATCTCAACTAATTGTTTAGACACTAAAATTAACGATCATGCAAATTTTTAGTGATTATTATATTAGCAATCACATTGTTCAAACTTGAGACCACAAAACGAGCAAACCTTTTAGTATAATGTTCTTACCAATGAGCCATAATGGCTGTATATGAACATCTTTGTATGGGCAATATATAGCATCAAACTGTTCAGAGATGGGCCAGACTTTTTGTAAAGGCAAGGAATCAAGAGTCAAAGGCCCACTCTGGTCCATGTTGTAAGAGTTCAAGGCCGGGTTAAAGATACTTGGAACTCTCTCTTTTCTCTCTCTCTCTCTCTTTAATTAGGTAGTCCGGCCCATATTAAGAGCCCAAATATCCTGCCCACCTTACATGCTTGGATAAGGTTTTTTATTCTCTTAACATAAACTCTAAGCTTTACCAACTAGTAGGATATTAGATTAGTTTTTTGTTATTATTATTATTAAAATGGTGTCTATTATTTTTTATTATTGAAGTTAAGTCAATCAGATTTAGTGTGATTTTACTAAAATTTATTGTTAGAACAACTCAAAATTCAGTCAAGATGAATGAAAAAAGACACAAAAATTTGCTCTTATTATTTTATTTTTATTCAAGCATCCGCATCTTTAATATTTTGACGTTTTATTTATTTATCTTAGATGGCTTGTCAAGATTTATTATATTTTTAATAATTCATAAAAAAATAATATTTGTAGTTCCATTCTCCCATAATAAATACATTATCTTACAAATCAAGCAATAAAATCATAAACAACTTAAAATAAGAAAATAATAATAATTTATTGTCTAAAAAACAATTTCAAAATTATCCAATATTTATTCATGTGAGCATTAAGAGGTAAACTATTTTTATTTTTATTTTTATTTTATTCATTGATTTGTTTTTTAAACAATTTTCTAATATTGATCATGTCAATCATTTATTTGTGAATGCATGCATTAATATAAGAAATTGCATTTCCGTAGTGCCCTTCAACATGGATTTTGTTTTTTAAAACTATTTAAAAATTAACTTGAAATACCATGTGCTCATTTCGTATTGTCTCCTGTGATAGAAACCAGTGCTAATGTTGACAAGGTGAGGCTCATTGTAATCCTTGACGTTTATTATTGTTCAATTGACTCCCACAAAGCCTTGGCCATTTACACCTTGCCCCTTTTATACTAGTTCAATTTAGTATACCAACTAATTGAAACTCTAATCTAACTGTTTCTAACTAATTACAGCAGAATGTAACAAACTTTATTTGCAACTAACTAACTAATTGTTATTGTTTGTTAATAATATGTTCCTGTTGTTTTGACTTGTATTGGGATGTCTATGATTTTTGGCTGAATTTGGGTGGATATGTCGGATTTCAAGCTCAAATCTTTTTTGGGATTTTTGATTTTTGTCGACAGTTCAAATTTTTATTTTGTTAGGAGATCTTAGGGAGCTTTTGATGTAGTTTGTTTAGCTAAGCCTGAATTTGTAGGATAAAGCAAGCTGTGAAGTTGTAAATTTTAATGTTGAGGGGAAAAGATTGCTGCTTTGTTGTTTAGGAAACCAGAATATGTCTGGTTTTAGTTGAATGAAAATTGTAGGATAAAAGGGATACGAAGGTTGGCCTCTTTCTTTTTGCGTTACTGTTGTGAGTTAGAAATTTTTGTAGGGTTACATGTTAACCGTTGTTTTCACCTGTTTTTGGAGATTTTATTTGCTTTACTGCCTGCCCTTTTTTTATTTGATGACATTACTATTAAGGAACCATCTCACCTAAAAGCTCAAGCTTGTAGGTGAGGTCCCAGAATATGATTTATATTATTCTCTAACACCCCCCCTCAAGTGAAAGCCCTTTGGACTTGAAACTTGCACACAGACCCACTCTACCTTGTGTTTGATTTTTATCAAATAGAATGGGGGTGGTGAGATTTGAACTCGTGACCGCTGGGTCAACAAGGCTCTGATACCATATTAAGGAACCATTTCAACTAAAAGCTCAAGCTTGTAGGTGAGGTCCCAGAATATGATTTATATTATTCTCTAACAATTACATTATGGTTATTGCTGATTTTTGCATGTCTAATGGTTTTCAATTTTGTTAAATTGCAGACTGTTGCCCTCAAGGTTGGTATGTCATGTGGAGTTTGTGTTGGGACTGTGAGAAGGGGTTTGGGCAAAATTGAAGGTTTGTTTCTGTCCTTGCAATTGATCTTTTAGTCTCTGGAACTTTGCTGATTGTGCTGTCTTTCTCGCTCGACTCGCTCGCGCGCACATTTGAAGTGGACAAAGCATTTTAGATCGGATTAAATGAAATTTCAATCTTAGCTCCTGGAAGCATGTTGCTAAGGTTCTATTTCAGGAATTTTGGGGCAGGGTGTGAATCCTTTTCGTGGTCTATCTGATAATGAACTGGGGCGATATTGATTATAGAATTTTGCAAGTAGATTAGTTGGTATGGTGAGATTTTAAGGCATTTGCATTTTGTGAAGAAGTGAAACTTACTTTCATTTTCTTGCTGTGCGTCACAAAGCAATTTTCACATCGTTACTCTTCATCTATGAAAAAAGATAAAAAAATGAACAGGTTTGGATTGTTATCGAATCTGGCTGGAAATTCCACTGGCAAGTATTATTTTCAAATGTAGCTGAGGCCCTCAGTTCATCATTGTTGTGGTAATAGATAATACAAAAGCTTGACATAAACTGATCAAGCATGAGGGGTAGGGCTGTTTATGCCAAAATAATTAACGTGTCAGATGCGGACACACCCCACGAGATAGCTTGGAGATGTCTATTATGAGGCTGCAACTGTGAAAAAAATTGACGGATACTTAAATCTAATAAACGCGGTAAGGAATGCAGATGGGACGGTATTGGATGATGCAACGTCTACTTTTCTTCTTGACAACAATTTATTTGATAATTTTTTTGTGTCGACTCGCTCTGGATGGAAAGAAAGAGAAGACATTATTATAACATTAACTATAGCTCCTCAACATCCAATAATATGAAAAATATAATAATTAAATATACAAAATTATTTTTTATTAAATTTTGAATTTAATCATAATTTTAACTAAATATTTCAATTTTAATTATAAACTAAAATTAAAAATATTTTTCATAAAACTATTTTTTTTTAACTTCACCTACATGCAGTATCAAACAAACTAATCTATTAAAGGCGGTAAGGAATGCAGATGGGACGGAATTGACAAAAACTTATTTGAACATTATAACATTAACTATAGCTCTTCAGCATTCAGCAATGACTTGAGCACAGATGATCAAAGATAGGACTGGTGTCTATTCCCATTTAATCAAAATGGTGTCAGCCCTGCCATCAATCAAAATTTGGAGCCGTAGAAAAATGCCCAATTGCCCCATCTTGTCATATTCAATGTAAGATTCCTAACTTTGTCTCCTTGTTTATGTTTTCTGCATTTCCTACCTCAACTTTTTTATCTTAGGATATGGTTTCTTAACGAGGATACGTGATTGAATTATATTACGTGTACGTACATGGAGTGACGCAACTTCTTCTCATCTTCCTTGATCAAATCAAAGTTTCTCCATTATAATTATAGAGCATAACACTTTTTTTTAACCACTTTCTTCCACGAAATATTGAAAATGGTATTTAAAGTTTTCTTCTTCTTATTATTATTTTAAAGATGCAGATGCTTGAATAATAATAAAAAAAAACGAGCTAATTTTTGTGTCTTTTTTCATTAATCTTGACTGAAGCCTGTCATTAATCTTTTTTCATATATATATATAAAATGAATTAAGTTTTTTTTTAATCTCAAATTAATTTAATATTAGTCTACTGCAATACTTTAAATATAATAATATAAAAAATAAATGACTTTTTTATATAAAAATAAGATTAAACGAGGATACGTGATTTTTTTTATATAAAAATACGCTCAAATAAAGATGTCTTTTTTATATAAAAATACGCTTAAATAAAGATGTCTTTTTGAGTCTTAAATACTCAACAATACTTTAAAACTATTTCTACATGCTTTATTAAACATTGTTTAAGAGGGATCCCGTGAGTTTTTGTTTTGGTATTATAATCTTCTTCATTTCAAAATTATTTTCAACTTACTTTCAGATTAAAAAAAAATATATATTAAATCAATAAACTAGGAATCTTGACCTCCCAAGTCTACGAATAAGAACAAGTGCAAGTAGGTGATGAAATCTACAGCTGTGCCGGAAAATCATTCACTCCATTGAAATCACTTGTTCATGACACATGACTTCCCAAGTCTATGAAGAAAAATAAAAGCAAAGCTGCTAAACAACAAGATGGAGGAACACCCCGTCGTTTCACGAGCGTGAAGAAAAACAATAACAATAGAGCAATGAAAATAATTGTGGAGGCTGAGATCAAATCATTTTCATGAAACATTTTCTAAAACTGACAAGTCGTTTTAATGGCAAGTATTCTCTAGGCTCGTTAAAAGAACATTTTTCATTTTAAAAGTACAAAGAAGATTGAATTTTCAATTACCTATCGTTCAGAACAAATGAAAGAGGATAACACTGCGAAAGGGTTTCCTTCTCGAAAAAAGGAGAGGGAAAGCAAAAGAGATAGTTAATATCTTAAAATTGATCATTTCTTATCCATTGTGATGCTCTATATTTTCATAAGTGAAGACGTATCATTCCCGGTATTTGAGTCCACCAGACACACAAGGAAATCCTCACGACGCCACCATGAAACACCCTCAGAATTTCTTCCATTTTCCTTATGAATAAATTTTAGTAAAAGCAACAGTAATCCCCGTGAGTTTTTGTTTTGGTATTATAATCTTCTTCATTCAAAATTGTTTTTAACTTACTTTCAGATTTAAGAAAAAAATATTAAATTAATTCTTTTAATTCCTCTCCTTAGAAATCTTTCCAGAGAGAGAGCATGGATTCAGATAAATAACTTAGATGATCAATATGTGAAAATAATGGAGTAAAGAGTTTGGTTTTGGTGGTTGAAAGAAATGAAAAGATGAGATGGGGTAGGGGACCCCGTGACAAGCGGGCTTGTAGGCGAATTAAAGGCATTTTCAAGATGAAAATTGACTATTGCGGTGGTGGACTTGGATAATACAAGCTAGCGCTGGCAAGATTGATCATTGTGAGATTATTAGACTGAAGACACAGCTAGCTGGCCATTTGAAGTCTATAATCTAGACTAGTTTACAGGATTTGACCACTGAGATTCTTCAGCCGCTTGATTGCTGGGATAAATACTCAAATCATAATGAAAGCTGTACTCTATAATAGGTACTGAAGAATCACGAGTTCCAAAACAAAAAAATTACTGATCGGGTCCCAATCAGCTTAGATATTTTTCAATTTACTCCTTTTTTTTCTCACTGTGCTTATTAGAAGAGACTACTGCAAGAATTTTTGATGGATTGTACATAGACTTGTTGCATGGACTAACAAATTATAATTCCAATTGTATTTATTATTTATTTAAGATATAGATACTGATCCTTTTTTCTATTAGATTTTAAGTTGATCATTTATAGAAACCTCTGTTGTTAATTCTTTCTCCTGTCATTCAATGTAGTCATGATTTATAGAATAATCAAACAGATTTCTTCACACATATTTGTTTTGAGGATTTTGACGATCCTGACAACTAATCATGTTTATTGTATTCTGTGTTTTTTTCTGTCTCTGTCTCTGTCTCTCTCTCTCTCTCTAGATTAGCACTGAGTTACGTAGGGAAATGTAATGTTCAGATTAGCACTAATCATATTATAATTTTTAGGTCTCTTAAAAGAAATGTAATGTTCAGATTTATTGCTACCATCAATGGGAAGAGATTTACTCTTTTTTTCTTCTTCTGGAAAATGCAAGTTTGAAAGTTGTGTTGCAAATAGTCTTGCAACTCTTCGGACGTCAATAATCTCGGCCTCTTCTTCATTCTCTGCTTCGAATTTCCCTCTTCTATACATGGGTTTTGCAGAGGGAGAGAGAGAGAGAGAATTTCCCTTTGAATGTTCTCATTTACCTCCACGTACCCTTTACTTCCCGTTTTCTCAGTAAACGTGACAACAGTTAATAAATCACACCTGGAAGTGGATAAAAAATGGAAAAAACCCAATGTGGACATTGCGATTACTATAGATATTTTATATATCTTCTTCTATATAAGTGAAGCAACTGGTTATTGAACTCCACTGAAGGGAAACAAAGAGAAAAAGATAAGATAGGCAAGATGGTTTTGCTAGACAAGATGTGGGATGATGCTGTTGCCGGAACGTGGCCTTGGCAAGCTTATAAAGATCAGCACCATACCTCTTAATATCAAAGGTATTATTATTATTAATAATAATAATTCTTTACATCTACATATTATTAACCGTTGTCTTGTTTAATTTTACATCTTGCTAGACAAGATGTGGGATGATGCTTGCCTCGCATTGTACGCGGATTCCAACATGACAACAAACATTCCCGCCTCTTCAATTGTTGTTGAAGTCCTAAGAGATGATAGCTATGATGATTGGAGTGCCTGCATGAAAAGCTACATGCTAGCTCAAGACCTTTGGGATTTTATTGAGCCTGCTGATCATCAAGAAGGTGGTCAAGAAGTTGACTCAAAGGCGTGGAGAAAAAAGAATGCTGCATCTTAACATGCAATTCAAATTTCTTGTTCACCACGCATATATACTTTCCAAGATCAGGAGCATCTTTCCAGCCAAAGATGCCCGGGATACTCTAGCCAATTTGCAATCTGTTGAAACACATGGGTGAGGATGGTGACTGCACCGACACCAACGAATATAGCTGTGATAAATTGAATACTTATTAATTTTCACATTTTCTTATTATACATATAAAAAAGATTGTCAACCCTGCATCTTCTTATTTTAATAAAGACGCAGACACCATTTACTTCAAGCCATGCAAGCAAAACCCTGAAATTATGCAAACTTTAGTGATAATTAAATGACCATCCACATCATTCTCCTCACTGAATTATTTATTTATTTATTTATTTAACAATCCTGGATGAAAGTGCACGGCATTTGGATCCAATCTGGATTCCTCGTTTTATGAATTTGTTTTGTCAATCCTGATAAAATTGTTTTAAAAACACCTCAATGAATAAAATAAAAATAAAAATAATTGACCTCTTAATGCTCACATGCATAAATATTTGTAATCTCCTACCATACTCGTACTTCTGCCAACAAAGTCCTTCCCACAAGCGTTGGCTCTATAAATCTTGGCATCACTCCATAAACGAAGTCCTCACGTTGTACTCAGATTCTAACATGACAGCAAACATTTCCTCCTCTTCAATTGTTGTTGAAGTCCTAAGAGACGATAACTATGATGATTGGAGTGCCTGCATGAAAAGCTACATGTTAGCTCATGACCTTTGGGATCTTATTGAGCCTGCTGATCATGATCAAGAAGGTGATCAAGAAGTTGACTCTAAGGCGTGGATAAAAAAGAATGCTGCAGCTTTACATGCAATTCAAATTTCCTGTTCACCACCCATGCTTTCCAGGATTAGGAGCATCACTTCAGCCAAAGTTGCCTGGGATACTCTAGCCAAATCGCAACAACAACAATCACAAGGTTCAGGTACAATGATCTCATTCTCTCCCTTTGTTAGATCTCCAATCACTTCACCTCACTGATGTTAACGCGGGAGAGAATAACAACTTTGACAGGAGCGGTGAGAAATGAAAGGAATGGCCCCTTGCTAACCCTGTACAAGTACGCCCATAAAGGAGATTGGTATGCCACACTAAACTATCTTATCCAATACCCAGATGCTAAAAGGGCCAAGATTAAACCCTATGGTGGAACTGCCCTCCACGTAGCAGCTTATTCTGGAAATCTGAAAGTCGTGGAGGAGTTGGTGAATTTGATGTCAAAAAAAGAACTGGAAATACAAGATGATGATGGCGACACAGCTCTTTCTTGTGCTGCAACTGTTGGAATCACAAAGATGGCAGACTGTTTGGTGAGAAAGAACGAAAACTTGGTTACCTTCGTAAATAAAGAAAAAAGGACAGCGCTTGATGAGGCGTGTTTAAGCAACAACAAGGATATGGCTCTTTATCTATACTCTGCAACTCCAGAT
Source organism: Salix arbutifolia (assembly GCA_025169955.1). NCBI lineage: Eukaryota > Viridiplantae > Streptophyta > Magnoliopsida > Malpighiales > Salicaceae > Salix > Salix arbutifolia. The sequence continues at coordinate 1,190,618 of CM045909.1, forward strand.
GATTTTCTTTGTCAAGACAAGGGCAACCATGGATCTAACTTCCTTCAATATGCTATCGGTGGTCAAATGCTTGGTGAGAGACTTTACCCTTTAATTACTTATTTTCCCTTCTTCTCCCTCTCTCTTTCACGCTTTGTTCATAAATCTTCCCTCTCTCTAATTACTCCTTGTTTTTTAATAGTAGATTTCTCATGCGAGGGACTTCGCTTTAATTAGTTCTTGACGAACTATCCACTTTTTGTAATGAAAATAGATATTCGTAAACAAAAATGAGAGATTGTTTGATATGAAACAAAATGACTTGTTTCAAAATCACTAAAACCTCATCTTTCTCGTTGCTTCTTACGCCTGTTTCTTTCGGCTGTTGCAATACCAGATATTGCTTACGATTTTATGTATCGCTTCCCAAATATGACAACTACAATGGATGAAGTTGACAAGTGGAACGCCTTGATTGCTTTGTCTACGATGCCTGAAATATTTCCGAGTGGAAATCGACTTGCATTATGGCAGCAATGGATCTATTCATGTTAGTATCTCCTCCTTGGATCTCTTTTCCTCCTCGCGTATCTCTTTATTTCCACCGCCAATCTATCTAACGTATAATGTTCTATATGATTTTGGAGATTATCACACCGCAAAACAGGGAATTTTTTTTTTTTTATCAAAGTATTTCTAAGATAAAATTATCTGAACTTATTTTTTATATATAAATGATCTATATAAAAAAAACTTTTAAATCAAGTTAAAAATCAATTTTTTCATAAGTTATGTTAGGTAAAATTCAACTAAGATTGACTTAATTCTAAAATCTTGGCAGGTATTCGCATACCACCGATTGCTACACCTGATGATAATTTTCGTATTTATATTCCTGATCATAGCCTAAGTGGGTGGAAGAGCATTACCCTCCAAGGTATTTGCGCAAATCTCTCTGTTTTTGTCCCCTCTCCTTTAAAAAGGTAGTGCAATGGACAGTTTCTTTATCTCTTTCTTGATATATTTATTTCTATTTTCCAAAAATATAAAATCTTTTGAACCTAATCCAAGTATCCATTGAATTCACTAATTTGTTTTTGTCCAACTTTTCAGTGTTGAGTAAATTCCGTGGGTTTGCAATAAATCTCCTCACATTCTTAGGTAAGCAAGAACACACACACATATATGACATCTCTTAATTTCTATCATCATTATCATGGTTTTAATTGATCACAATCTTTAATGGTTGATACAGGAATCAAGCAAATATATGATTTGAAGAAGATCCACATTTATGCAGATAAAATTCTACGGTGTATGTGTGAGTATATATCAAAATTGGACTATGAGGAATTCCTAGAGGCAGATATAGATGAAGCATTCCACGATGCTGTGAAAAATGGCATGGTTGAGTTTGTTATTGAGGTGATTAAAGCTTGTCCTCATCTGATGATTAGAGGGGATGACAACTCAAGAAACCTATTTTTATCCTCAATTGCATTTCGCCAAGAAAAAGTGTTCAACCTTCTCTATGGACTTAAAGAAAGTAGAGCAACAATTGTTTCCCTCAAAGATAGCTCAAGAAATACATTGTTACATTTGGCAGCAAAGCTATCACCTCCTTCTCAACTAGCTCGGATCTCCGGTGCAGCCCTTCAGATGCAGAGAGAACTACAATGGTACAAGGTGAGCTTTCTACACTCAACATCTTTTTTAAAAAAAGTGACTGAACCTTGATCAAGAATATTTAAGAGCTGATTAAGACCTAATTGATTTGAGGCATTTGCATTTTGTGAAGAAGTGAAACTTACTTTCATTTTCTTACTGTGCGTTACAAAGCAATTTTCACATCGTTACTCTTCATATATGAAAAAAGAGAAAACAATGAAATGGTTTGGATTGTTATCAAATCTGGCTGGAAATTCCACCGGCAAGTATTATTTTCAAATGTAGCTGAGGCTCTCAGTTCATCATTGTTGTGGTAATAGATCATAATACCTTGTGTCTCTCCTGGAACGTCTTTCAGGTGTGGAATCATATGACATTGATTTGAAGGAGCAAAAAGTCACAGTAAAAGGAAATGTGCAGCCAGATGCTGTTCTTCAGACTGTCTCTAAGACCGGGAAGAAGACTACCTTCTGGGAAGCAGAAACACCTGCTGAACCCACCATGCCTGCAGAAACTTTGGCTGCTGCATACTGTCTGGTAGGCCAGCGTTTACTTTGTGAAAGTGTTTTTTATTAGGTAATAGTTTGCTGAACTTAATATGATTATAATGTGGATTGTCGATATGCATGCTTGTACTTGGATGTAAGCTATAATAATTTCTGGGGTACATTCATAAGGTTATGATATAGAAAACCCCATCTTGTTGTTTTGCTCTATTGATCGCTTAATTCATAAGGTTATGACATGGATCATCAAGTTCTTGGCTCGTTAAATAGATATGATTTCTCAGGCCTTTGAAACACTTTCAGCGTCCTGGGATTTCAATTTCAGATTTGTTGTAACTTGTGCTGTCCAACATTGTATCAAACCATAGATTTATCTTAAAAGATAATACAGTCAGTTCAAAAGCTTGACATAAACAGCCCTACCCAGATGCGGACACAAATACACACCCCACAGGATAGCTTGGAGATGTCTATTATGAGGCTGCAAATGTGAAAAAATTGACTGATACTTAATCTAATAAACGCGGTAAGGAATGCAGATGGGACGGAATTTGATGATGCAACGTCTACTGTGCTTCTTGACAACAATTTATTTGATAATTTTTTTGTGTCCACTCGCTCTGGATGAAAAGAAAGAGAAGACAATATAGCATTAACTGTAGCTCTTCAGCTTTCAGTAATGACTTCAGTTCTAACTTCAACAACAAAGGGATTGCATGAATAGAAAGCTAAGTCATCGGGAATGCTGACTTTTGAAAAGATGGGTGCTGAATCTCTGTTACATCATCCTACAAAGATCTCTTATAGAGAGGAGACAACCTGGAAGTTCAGAAGAAGATGGCTTGTGCAGATCATCACTGGGTGAGTGGTAAACAAATGCGAGGGCTTGCTCCCTTAGTTTCAGAGGGTAGTCTGCAACACACCCGATTCTCGGACCAGCTCCAGTTGACCATTTCAAAGACAGTTGGTTCCCTAATTGGTATGAGCTAGCTTCTTTCTTGGATTTGATCCTCTGCAATATCTCCTTCTTTGGTACATCTGTTCTTGTGCTCTGGATATTGGCAGACAACATCCTCTTGTAACTGCAGGTTCTTGTGGTTTGTGATGAAGACATGGATGGTTCAGAAGGTTGGTAGTTGTTAATTTTACTCGAAGCATGAAGTTTAGACTGCTTGGAATCCATTGACCAACCAAATTTACATCTGTCTTGAGACAATTCCCTTGATTCACAGCTTTCACTATCTTCTGGTGTAAGTACCTGCCTAGAGCAATACCAGATGGAACAGTGACCAAGTAGAAGCACCATATCAAGTGATCGCTAAAGAATAAGAATATAAGTTGGCAAAGCCGGAAATGCTAGAGCTATAAAGACTCCATCATAACCAGATATTTTCATGCAAAAATAGCATGTTGGGTGGCAGGTTTGTGAAATATCATGGCATTGAGTTGTGTACCCGGATTTCATTGCGGTTGATCCCATTTTCTTCGAGGAAGGCTAAGAAGCCGCCAAGGTTCTGCTTAGTTGGACGGTAATGCCCGCTATATGCTGATATAGACTGAAAGACAATGAAAATTTAAAACTCAGAAGCAAGAGATGCATATATAGTCAAAGCAACCGACTATCCTTTCTCCAACTCTCTATTTAATACCAAATCAAGGTGCACATTTCTCTCGTCCTCCAGTCATTTGTTTCAGCATTCCAGGCTTAATCATCTTTTATAAGCTACGCTACCTACCTTCGCACGGATCATGGCATTCTTACCCTGATCTTTCCATTTTCTGCTGTTAGTCTCCCAGCAGCCAGAGTAGTCCCTCCAGCAAGGAAGCTCGAGTGATGAAAGGCTCCTTTCTTTTTCTGAATGTTTAAGAAAAGACATTATTAGTCTTAAAGATGGATGAAAATTTGCTAATTAAATGGTCTAATGTCCAGAATGATCCTTACCTCTCCAGCATATAGTTTTCTGCAGGTGCTCATCACGAATATCCATTTTGAAGCTTCCAGTCCTTGATTTGTATCTAGGAGATTGCCATTTTGTTTGTGCACCACTGTTCCTTCAGCAATGATGTATTCATACTGTTCTCTCTCTTGCTTCAGGGAAAATCATGACAGGTGTGTGAGAGCAAAGTCATGAAAGCTGTTTTTGCTAGTATTTAAAGGTTCAATTCTAGTAGAGATTAAAGCTTTTCTTTTTTCTTTCTTTTCTGTAATTTGAAGCGGTAACCTACTTTCTGAATACTAGGCTATGGAAAATGTCAATATAATTGATCATGCAAATTTATCATGAGCTGATGTATGGAATGCAGAAGACAAAGCTGAGTTGCTATGGAAACACAACATCATGATAATGAATTCCCCAAGTTTCTATGCTCGGGAACATACCGGTCCTAGATACTGAATGCATTCTTGGCAAAGTTTTATTCTTGGACAGACTTTGAGATCAATTTCTTTACCACCTCCAATATCCAGCCTGAAACCAAGCAGAGAGATGCAGCCTTTTAGTATCAGCGAAGTGTAAGATTTCCCTAAACAATGCAGAATGCTCATAACAGGAATTGGGGATCCCATTGCGCTTCCGATCACAACCGAAATGGTGATTAAAAACCTTAGCAGCAATATTTCATAAACATAGATGCAGTTTGTGGAGAAGGAAAGGAGCAGGATTAGATTCTGACTCTCGAACTTATCAGTGGCATTTACACATGCTAGTCTCATCTAGCAATCACTGTAGCAAGAACTCGATTCCGAAGTTACAGTTTTTTTTATTTTTCCTTTATATGTGATGCACATTGCATCTAAGTGAGCAAATGCACCTATGCAAAAATAAAAAATAAAAATTCAGAGCATGGATAGAAGAGAAACTTATGGAACAAATGTGATGCCCCATATTCCAATTTGTTGACTGAGAAAGATCAAAAGATGATCAAATTGGTTGAGACCTGTACTCGTACCAGTAGAAAAATGGCTGCAATGCATCTGCTTTACACCACTCTTCGTAGTAAAAATTCAAATTATGGCCGTACCGATGCCTCGGATCTATCTACATCACAACAATGTATAAAAAAAAAAATGAAGTAGCAAAACTAGCGCTTGAAGAAAAGGATCAATATAGGCTTACAGCTTCAATCCAATGCTGGAAAGCTAATTTTTGTGCCTTGGCATCTTTGCCTAAACCCTTTCCGACCTGTCAAAAAGTGGAAAGTTTCATGATATATCAGTCTTCATATTACATCAGAATTTTGTTCTTAACTTGAACAGCACACCTTTGAAGCATTCAAGCTGATCCTGCTCCACCGCGATGCTGCTGTTTCAGGTTTATCAAAACTGAAGAAAGAAACTGTGCTGTGATTGAGCCTTGCATAATCCAAAGCTTGCCACCTTCACATTCACATCAGATTAGAAAAGAAAGAGTTCCATATGCTGTATTTATCTATACAAGAACACGAGGGGCACGTACCAGAGCTCTTCAGCAACCACAGCAGAATCTGCTAACCTGCGACGTGTACGATAACTCCTGTAAACTTTCTGCAACTTCACAGCTGCTGTTGATTCAAATCTCTTGCTTCTTTCAGAACGTTCCATTTCAATCTGTGTAGATCAAGAAACTAACATCAGAAAGTGAGATGCCGAGGGATCAAAGTCAATATTCTGCTTCTGCATGACCTGAACAAAAATTTCTACACCAGTCCTGCCTATATACTGTGTTTTCTTTGGAAAACTTATGTGTGTTTTTTTCTTTTGGGCTCATTTGTTTGGTTTTAAAATTGATCGAGCCATTAATGTGATGAAGAGGAACCACATGTTGGAGGAAACTTAAAAGAAAGTGGGTCTACGCTCTTTCCACCAGGAGTCATGTCAGCTGGCACTGTAAATTGCAACTTGTTCCCTCATTTCATTAAGTTTTTTTCCTCTCCACTTGAAGATGGGAGGGATGATCCTCGCTGCCACTATAAATATCTTTGTACGAAAAAAGGGATGGAAAATAAAATCATAAAAAGTATCTTAGAAACTTTTGAATAAAAGGAAAAACAGACTGGTAGGTACACAGCCAGTCTTCGTACATCATACATTTATGTTGTTTCCATACAAGACAACCGCGAAGTATTTATGATTTGATTGATTGAAAAAGATATAAACTTATAATTTATCATGTGCCAAATCTTACATCTAAATTGTTGATCCATGTAAATGGTTTTTTTTTTTTTAAAAAAAAAGGGACTTTAGGCTACGAAATCATCAGTTATAAAAATAATTTTCTTTTGCCACAGCAACTTCAAATTTGTTTTGGTTTATCAAGAACAGTACCAGGATTGAGATTTATGGTTTTTCAGTTTTTATTTTTTATTATTGTTTTTTAACTATATTGTGGAATGGGGTATGGACCTCTATTGGCATGGATATAGATATTCAATTCATTGGTTAAGGACCTTTCTGTATCAATGGAAAGATCATTAAACTGGATTAAGAGTGTTTCACAAATTGTGACTCCTGGAATTGATTATGGATATTGGCCTCTGTTGGTATGAACATAGATTACGCCAAGTGATTTAACTCCAGGGATTGTTGCTCTAGATCATCCTGTAAAATTTTTGTCTAAAACAGCCTTTTCTGGTGAATTTGTTGTGGTATTAGAATTTTCTGATCTTCGAGGCCAGAAATCAATCAGAAGACAATAAACAAGAAAGTCAACCACGTAATAAAAACCCCAGAAGGAGAGAATAGATCCTTCCATAACAGCAAGTCAAAGAGAAACAAAAAGGTTTTCTTCGAATTAATGGTGGCTCCAAGTTTCACTATTAGGGTGGAGAAGGATTCCCACAATATTTCCAGGGAAACAAACATACATGACATAAAACAACAATTCGAAGTCCAGACAGGACAAGAACTGAAAGCTGACGAGTTCTTTACAGACTGCAAACTAAGTTGTAGATTGGATTGTTGAAAACTCAGAAAAACAGTCCACAGAGCATAGTAGAACTGAAACCACCAGCACGTTTCTTTCAGCAACCCTGATAGTCATTGGCGGGAATCCTCCTCTCTAGCTTCATCACAAGAATCCCAGAGGAACAACAGAGCATTACTAGAACATACAGTCATTGATGATTTTCTACATGGAATATATATATACCATTTGATATCCACAAATCCAGACCACTATTATATCTGTTACCCCTTACAGTGTCTCGAAAAAAAATCTTAAGCATGTTTCATATAAGTAATCAACAACCTATTCACATCAATTAATGCAACTCAAGCTAGATCTTATCAATAAATGGATTGATAAGGAAACAATTATATTACCATGAAGTCCCTCCTTCAAGCTTGATGCGTGGTTGTCCGAGCAGATTGTGATCCACGATAGGCTGATCCCTGCAGGCAATTGAAGAATGAAAGGAACTATCAGCGATAAAACACAGAAGACCTCATTTAGATGAACTGAAAGAACAGTCATAAGATTCAAACATACAATACGTCAGTCATCTCTTCCAAGGTGGTTACGGAATCAGATATGGAAGCTGGAAGAATCTCAGTGAGCAAAAATGGTCCATTGGTCTCCTTGCTTTTTTGAAACGGTGGTCCGATATTCCCTGCAAGCAAAGAAGATAGATAAACATGTTTGGGTGCAGATTCAAAAGGGATAATCCATTAAAGAACTAACGAAGATAAGAACATCATTGTCTGGCTTCGGAACAAATTCAGGTGAACATTGAGTCCTGAGTAAGAACTAGTAAAAGTCCAACCTTCGAAAAACAAATTAAAAACATATCAAGCAACATTAATATGCAAAATATATTCAAAAAAACACATTCTTTGTCCTCTACATCATCAATCATTCGAAAAAACTAACTATTTTCCAATGATATAAGATCAAAACTAGTAACTTTGTCTTTTATTATGAATATACTCAAGATTTCTCGATACTAACAATTAACAAGATACATGGTCATGTTTAAGGAGTGATCATTTGAAGAAAAAAAATTAAGTGTTGATGATAAATTAAGTTGATGCTGAGAAAGCACTACATAAAAAATATACTCAAGTTTTTTTTTGTCTGATAAAACAGCTATATTATAGGGAGGTTTTAAAAATAAAGTTTCTTTAGAAAAATTTAAATTCTCTTTTCAGAATATCTATCTCTTTCTCTCTCTATAATAATTCCAATCAAAGGGAAAAAAAACATAAATGATCAAGTGGGACTGCTCTTGAATGTAGTATCCAAGGCATGCTTTCTTCAAAAGTTTACAGACATACAATCTGAACAACAATTACATTTGCAGGAGACCTAAACATTAGTTTCATTAAATTTGGTTTCTCACTTCACATCTTCTCTCCCAAAAAATTAAAACAATAAAAATAAAGAATCTTTCCTCTTCCTAATAATATTCTATAGAATGATTTCCGTGTTCTGCAACAACAAAATTCTTGCTAGTGACCGGTCGAGGAATATAAGGTGGTGGTCTACACCTTAGTAGCGCCCAGTTTATCCCGTCAAAAAAATGGTGGTGTTTAATGGCTGTAGCTCCCATGGTAGAACCCAATCGTCTCACAGGATCTTTGATGAGAAGCTGGGTGATCAAATCCTTTGCGAAGACTGGGATTGAGGGTTCCTTAGGGAATTCAAGGGCTCGAGCCACAATGTTAGCTAGGGTTAACTCATGGTCCATCCCCTTAAATGGTGTAACACCGTAGAACATTTCAAACATGAATATGCCCAAGGTCCACCAATCCACTGCGTTGCCATGACCCTCGCCGGACACAATCTCAGGTGCCAGGTACTCATGGGTCCCAACAAATGACATGGATCGGACATCTATCGGCTCTGCTACTATTTCGAGGGTCCCGCGTTGATTGAGTTTCTTCTTGCGTTTTCTCCTGTGGTGGAAGCAGGAGACAGCTGGCACAATACAATTGGGTAGAATACACGATGACGTGGCAAACTGAGATGTATCGGAAGGGTAATCACTTGTTGATGGTGATGTGGTTGGTTGGTTTTGATCGGAAACAATCTGAGCTATTGATGGTGAATTATCATCTTTTAAGGAGAGATCAAAATCTGTAAGCATTATGTGACCGTCTGATCTTACAAGAACATTTTCAGGCTTGAGGTCACGATAGACTATTCCCATCATGTGCAAGTATTCAAGAGCGGCCACAACTTCTGATGCATAGAACCTAAAACCAACGACGATAAAATTATGATATATACAAAGGATTATTCAACTAATTATAAATATTATTCCCCTTGTATATCATGTTATGGTGGTCCAAAATTAAATATATAATTTTTCTTTTCTTTTCTTTTCTTTTAAAAAAAAAAAAAAGAAACAGCTTTACAAGACATGAATTTCCTCAACCATTAATGGTGTTGAACGTAAAGCTTGGTGAAAAACCAAGAAATTTATCATCACAATGAAACCTATATTGAGCTATTGATTGACTAAGTTAACTTGGATTAATGTTGTCAATGTCAATAAAAACTATATTGTTTTAATTTTTTAATGTTAAAATAATTTTATTTTAAAAAAAATTCAGCTTATATTTGAACTTCTAACTAAGTTGATTGAATCTACTCTAAGATAATTTTCTTAAGACTTTGATCCATGTTAAGTGCATGTTTGAGAGTATGGTTGAGATTATTTTAAAATGAAAAAATTATTTTTGATATTAATATTTGAAAATTCAAAAAAAAATTAAAAAAAAATTCAAAAGTACTTTTGAAACACTGTAAAACAGGAATTAAGTCATACTAACCCATAAAGTTAAAATTTAATGATTGTGATTTTCACTTCAAAACCAAGTAGATGGTCATTTGAAGTAATGATATAGGTGGGAAAGATCAAATTAAATAATAAAAAAGGAATTAGAAAGCATAAATTCTGAAGAATATATTAGAATAAAAAAGAAAAAGTGAAGAATTGACACAAAAAAAAAGAGCAATAGATGGGGAAAAGGCTATCAAATTGATTCTTGAAATGATATCTTGGGGCTCTCAGATCAGACAAGAACCTAAGAAATATTGTCCTAGAACATGCCATGGATTTAGGGATATGAGGCTGATTTTTACTCCTTTTTGTGAAGTGCAAGATGCCGTCCCTTCTCTATTATGATAGAGTGCACAAGACACCCACCAAAAGTCCCATGGTCCACACGAAATCAATGGCTGCAACCGAACGTCACATGGATTTACCCATTGACCCTACACGCCATGATCAAGAGTCTTAGCAACCAGTAAACTTAGCCCCACCTATGGTTATGATCCATCATTTCTCATCATGCACGAATTCATATATTTTATGCAAACGCAACCACTCAAATTATTTATCTTGCCCGATCGACTAACATGAACAGTGTTATATGGCGTTTTATGGATGTATGCATGCGTGCATTATACGTGCAATTATATGTATGTATATGCATGCACATACCGGACGGCGGCTTCCTCGAAACGTCTGTCTGGTTGTTGTTGCCGGAGGACATGGAGGTCGCCACCAGGACAAAACTCCGTTAACAAGCAAGACCACCTGGGCGAGTCCAACGTGGCGAACAATGTAGGCAAAAATGGATGCTCCAACATTTCCAATATCTCCCTCTCAATTCTAGCCCTACTCTCTTTATTCCGATCGGCTGTTTCTTTTCTGTCCATGACTTTGGCAGCGAAAAGACACCCGTTGCCCTCCTTGAGCTCTACCAGATACACGCTCCCTATGTCACCGCTTCCTAATTTGTGAAAAAATCGTAAATCAGCTAGGGTTAGGGGTGAGTTATCGCGGTTGTCACGTTGGATTGCATGCCAGCATCGATCGCATTGAGGCGGGTGATGGGGCTTGCAGGAGTTTGACACCAGGGTCGAGGCTGAGGTGGTCCATGTGGTTTCGGACCCTGAACTTGTGCTATGTCTTGTCTCAGCAGCGGTGGTGGTGGAAGCTAAACTGAGATTATCTAGATCATCGGTCAGATCTTCCGCAACTGGCTCCATTGTGGTGGTGGAAAGAATGGTGGGAGGGAGTGGATTGAACGGTTGGGTTTTGGAAGGAGGGAGTTGAGGTTTTAGAGGGAATGGAGGAGGGAAATACGGGCCGGCAAGTTTGGATTGGGCCATGTGGCTTCTGTAGAGAGGGATGGGTCCATGTAGGGTTACAATAGCTGGATTCCAAATTCTCCTCGAGTGATCGATATATTCTATTAATCGTAGTTTATTTGTTCAATAAATCAAATGCATTGAAATCACTACCATGGAATTACTTTAATACAACTCGTCTATTTTCAATCATGTTTAAATAATTAATATAAATTCTTACCGGATAATAATAATAACAACAACAACTTTTCACAACAAAAATCATTGACTTAATCATCAAAGAATCCTTAAATCCACTACAAAATAACTGTTTTGCAGGAAATTCACCCTTATCATCCCTTAATTATGAGAAATAGAAGATTAACATAAACACATGATCATTCATCATCCAAACATTACAAAATACAAGCTCTGGTTTCTAGAACATCATTAATAACCATTGTTATTGATTACAAGGTTTCAGCTTAATAAATATTCTAGTTCAGTTCCAGTAGGATAAACAGAATAACTTACAATACATGCTGCCCTAGATCATCTGAACATATTGGGAAAGGAAATGCTGGGCTTTCAAAGATATAAATAACTTCAATATATGTTTCTGATTGTCTCAGTTTCTCAAGAAAACAAAACTACTGTAGAAGTTAAGCAAATTGATTCACCAGAGTTCATCCACATCAAGGATGTTTCAAGTATTTTCCTCTAACAACTCCATCTTTATTTACATGGTGTTTACGGATCGATACATAAATAAGGTGGGATTGAAATTTCACCTTATTCATTCAAGTGAATTAGAAGATTCATTGCTTGCATTAAACTTTGTAAGAGTGATTTCAGTATAATCACTAGAAGGCACTTGGATGATTAGTTCTCCAATCAAGAGAGAGCACGTACCCTGGTTTTGCAGAGACCGCTCGGTAATTCATATTATGAATGGCTTCTTTGAATTGTTCTGACCACGCTTTCTCCTTGGATTAGAACTGATCATGCAGGAGAAGGCATTGACAAGCTCGGGATCCTCGTCAGTTACGAGCATCCGGGCTGCGCTTGGATCTGCAAGCAAGAGCTTAGCCACAAGGTATCCAGCAATGGACCATGTCTGGAACAGGCGTGCTTGTTTTCCAATGAACCTCGCCTTTTTAGTGTCATAATATTCAGGCCATTTATCTCTCGATAAGCGTTTCTCAGCAATTTCGATTGCTCTTGCTGCTATTTCTGGTCTATTCATCTTTATGCATGCAACTGTCAGCTGAAAGAAGCATTATGAATGTAAAAAATCTATTAATATTCAGGACGTAAAATGGACTCTAATAAAAAGAAAGAGGCATTCATAAAAAACAGACAAACAATTGCAATATACAGACATGGTTATGACACTGGTATATGCTGCTGACATAAATCATCACCAAGACTCAAATTACCAATGTTGCTGCATGTTTATTTCTGTCTTTTTACCGAGTTTTTTCTTCTTCCGGATTAATTCTTACTTTTCAAAACTCAAATTACCGATGATGCTGTTTTTTTCTGTCTTTTTACCGATTAATTCTTACTTTTCACTAAGACATTTACTGGAAGAAAGATTAGCAAAGAGTACCACAATCACTAACCTGCCACAGAAGAGTTGGCCAGGAACCTCCATTGTGGTAAGACCAAGGCCTGCATCAAACACAACAAATTCATGACTGGATGAAAATTGAGAGAAGGTGAAAAGGATGTGATCGAGTTTAATAAGGTAGCAGTATTACGTGTTCTTAGGATCACTTCCAGTGATAATTTGCCACTCCTGACCTTCAAGAGCTGGATGACAAATCTTCATTGGCATGTCTGCTACCAAATCTGACCACTTGGCTTCAATGAGATCCAATATCGCATTTGACTGATCTCTTGTTGCAAGACCACTTACAATAGACCACATGTTTCCTAGAGAAAAGAATCGGAAATCCATATGAGCTGGTTGCAAGTTTCCAATGAGGTAGCCTCCTTGGGTGGGCATCCATTCCACCAATGAAGTAGAAACCTGATCTGGGTAAATGTTGAACTTGTTAACTGCATCATAAGAGTACTCTTCAGTCTTGTAACGGTAAATTTCATTTAATTTTCTTAAATCAATCCAATAATACTCTCTGATATGGAACGACAGAGCTACTAGACGATTGTTCAAAGCTCGTAAGAGATCAGCTGATCCATCCTCTGGAGTGAGCATCTCCCTTGCACCAAGTAAAGCGGAATAAAAGAGTGCCTGCAAGAGAAAAATACATCCTATCAGAAAATTAATTGCAAAAACCATCTCCAAATCTCAGCATCCTCGTCAGTCTCATATAACCAAATTCTGGCAGAAAGATGCTTTGGCAGAATATTACACTGAACATCCATTAGAGCTAAGTGATTTCAACCTATTCAACTGAAAACCAACCACCTTTAACCACTCAAGAATATACAGCTAATTCATCTTGTGCACTTTGAAACTATGGCCAGAAAAAGCATTTAAGCCAACAGCCTTACCAAATAGCACCTTCAACCAACCCAAATCCTACAGACTCTGGCCTCAACTAGCCTAAATCCCACAAGCTCTTAACCTGATTTCGGGCATGGTGATGCCATCAGCATATCCTAATTTCATGATCACGGAGTTGGTTCAAGACATTTATACAATCATCTGACAAAAGAAAAGGCAACATCAAAATTTCCTACGAGGACATCCTTCTTCAATTGAATCTCTCTTGCTACATGGATTGGCTGGGTATTTCAAATTTGAAAACACTTCTAAATTATCTGAAAAAACCACTCAAAATGAATTACTTGGATTTCTAGAGGGTGCCCATGAATTCCCATTCTGCGATCTATCATGCAAGAACCATCTGTCACCAACAATGTTGGGAACATGTCAAAACCATCAGCAAGACATAGCCTCAGAATCATCTTAATTCCAGTTTGCACATCAATCCTCTCCTGAACTGAGAGATCACCAGAGCATTTCCCATATGCACGTAACAAGATAATCCACCATAATCCTAATATTGGCATGATAGAGAAAATATCATCAACGTTAGCAGTCAAACACTTTATCATGAACGGAAACTTCTTGGCCTGAAATTTAATTACCAGAATCAACTGGTGCAACACGGCCAATTGCTGCCTCTCCAAAGTCAGGATCCAATACCTCCTCTGTTGCAGAATCATCACCATCCAAAGGAAAAGTGCGCACCTTGAAACTAGCAGGCATTAATCCCTGTCCAGGACTGTGACAGTCCATTGTTTTCTCCCAACTCTGCAATATAAGAAGTCAACATAGCAAATCAGATAACAAGCAAAAGAGGAAGTATTTTTAAACATTTGTTCCTTCAACAAAAAAGTCCACCATAATCAACGACTAAATTACCTGCAACTGAAGTGTATGAAGGAGGAAGTTTCGGACAATATCATATTCTCCCTTCAAGAGAAAAGCAATACCAGAAGGTATGAAGTCCCTAATGAAGACCTGATCATAATTTAACACACTGGAACTGGTGGGATCATTGGCAGCAATCGTTCCAATTGGACTGCCACAATAATAAACTACAGAATCCCGCAGTAGCTCCCATGCTTCTTCCTCAATAGGGTCTACACTAGCCTTGCGAGAGGCATCTCTACCTGTTCCTACAGCACCATTAGTTGTCAAACTCTCCTCTTCCTTATTTACTGAACCATTAGATGTCAAAATCTCTTTTTCGCTCATCAACTGCTGGGTGTCCCCAAGCTCCAGTACACCCGGTGAGTTCACCGCCCCATTCAGGTTTAATGTATTTGCACTATCTACAAACCATGTTCCATTTCCTCCTTCTGTAGTTACACCACTAACTCTTTCTGCCTGCTGGCATTTGCACCTCAGAAGCTGCAGTCTCTTGATCGTTGCATTCCCAGACAGATCCAGATCACCGTCACCTGATCTCTTAAACCAATGTTTTCCTATACAATCCTGCAGAACACTCGAACACTTGAACATTTTCATATGCCTTGAGGCCCTTTTCCTTACATATTTTATATGCTTAGAACGGAATGCCAAATCTAAATTGCTAAAACAAAGGTCAGAACTGAAACTGCGAGGACCAGCCCCCGACAAAACTTGCAGAACTGCATCCGAAGTCGCCATCAACAGTATGCTTATCAAATAAATTGATGTTCCCTAAACGCAAAATCACTTCGATCAAAATGAGTCTGAGAACCCAGCTTTAACTCAGGACAACTGGACAAAAAACTAAGTTAGAAAGTGCTCTGGTGATGCAAAAGTTACAATTGCGGAAATCATCGATTCGAAACTAGCATCAAAATTATCAAAACAACGTGCAACATATAAAGTAAAAGACTTGAACTTCAAATTGCATTACCTTATCCTCAGTAACCGAGAATATATAGAACTCGTAACCATCCTACAAATTTAAACCACGCTCAGCCTAACTAAACCCTTTCTTTTTCTCATTTTGAAACTCGGACAGAGCGATCCAGGGAAAGTTTCATTATCTTGTTTCTTTCCCAGGTTTTCTCATGAACCAACCATGCAAGAAAGAGAAAAATAATATTTCAGGCCTTCCATTTGTCCCTTGCAATAACAAAATCACAAGAAACCTCTCTAAATCCAGCAAGAACCACAATTCTACCTCATCAATAACTCAAAAAACGTCATCTCCAGATAAATCACATAAAGTTTCAAACTTGAAGAAAAATCACACAAAATGATCAGTCTTTAAATGTAGTCAATCTCAACAACCAGCAAAACAAGCTTAAAACTTCAACGGTTCCTTGCCTTTATATCAGCATATGATCCATAAATGCAAAAAACAAGAAAGAGAACAGCGTGCAGTGCAAACCCAGATAGCAAAACATATAAAAACAATCATCAAACAAGTGCTTACCAATAAAATTTGGAGCTGCTGATATAATTTGCAAGAGAGGTTTCTTGATTTTTTTGTAATGATGTAATAATATCTCTCTTGGCTTCAAAAAGAAACTAGAGAAAGAAAAAAAAAACAATGACTGCCAATTCTTCGGTGGTCGTTTAATGTTTATGTTGGATGCATAAACCAGAAGACGAGTGAGAAAATCATGTAGCTATTCAACTTACGTTTCCTTTTTTATTTATTTTTTTGTCTGTTATTTAGTTAGTTGATTTCTTTTTTCTGGTTATTTTAAGAATTTAATAATTATTCTTGAAAAAAAAGGGAGTTGAGTGCCTATCTTACTTCTACTTTCTAATTTTCAAATTTCAAGCTAGAACTTCGAGAAAAAATATTATATAAAAAAATAATTTTGATTGGTAATTAAAGGAGAACGTTGTAATTTTCTTTCTAAAATTACGTTTGAGATCTACGTTAGAAAAAGAAATTACAATAAGTTTTATGTTTTCTTATAAAAATGTTTTTCTTGAATGAAAACACTTATCTATTTATGTGGATAATAAGTGGGCCTACTTGAATATGGGGTCAGAAGTGAGTGTAGTGAAGTATCTGTCAGACAATGTTGAACACGTGGCTAAAAGCAAACCAGCCACTACCAACAAAAGTTCACCCATTTGATTTAATATGAAATCCACGCACGTGGACTGTTTTGTTAGATTGGCATATTTAAAAAATAAATTATAAGATAATACAATCATAAAATATTAAATTAGTTTTTTTTAATTTTAATGTGGTAATATTGAAAATAAAAAAAAATATTATATAATATATTTTGGACTATATCATCATAAAACATCACCAAAGATAAATTCTAGATAAAGATCATGTGCGTGGCGGCATTTGCAAGCATGATTAGAAACACACATGATGTTGTTCGAGATTTCATTAAAGAGTCTTGGATTACGGTTAATGTAGATTGAATCTAATTAATTTAAAAGATATTATTTAAATATTTTCTTAGAAAGACACCTTGTTTTATTTTTTATGCTATTTAAAAAAATCTCGTCCACACACTTGTCATAAAGCCACCGACAATCTTGTTGCTGGATTGTGGACTGAAATCCAGGTGATTGCCAGCCCAGTCCATTGGGCTATTCTCTCCCTAGCAGCTAAAGATAAAAACTAAAATCCAGGTGATTGGCAGACCAGCCCAGTCCAGGTAAATATTTTTTAATAAATATTTTTTAAAATATAATAAGCTTTTTTTAATCAACATATCAGAATCTAGAAAAACACTAAAAAATAATGAATTTGATATTTTTTATTCCAGACATACTTTTTAAAACAACTGAAAAACACTTTTATATAAACTTTCAAATACCAAGTTTAAAAAAATAAATTATATCCATAGTTTATTTTTTTAATAACACCATAATGATCAATGTAGCTCTAGCATAGTGGTAGAGCAAAACACTTAATTCTGAGGACCTTTAAAATTGTTTGTTAGGTTTTACCACTAAAGATGATAAAGAAAAAAAAAATCTTCAAGGAACGTGATGTGATGATAAAAAATTTGAGATCTGCACAACATGTCTTAAGTTCAAGTTACGATATACATCTCTTGTAAGAGTATGGGAGAACCGGAGTTTTACTCACTTACTTGAACCCACAAAATACATTTTTTGGAGAGTGGGGTTTTCTCGAATTCAAAAAAAAATGATAAAGAAAAAAGTTTAAGAGTTAATTTGGTATTTAGTGCTTTAATTATAATATCCAATCACATTAAAAAGTTTATAAATCCAGTGAGAATAATAATTTGATAATTATATTTATACAATTTGAATCGATTTTATTTTTATTTCAAAATAATGTTTTTTTTCTTTTCAAAATTATAATTTGGATGGATCAAGTCTACAGGTTAATTGTTACGAGACTTGGACCGGCAACAAAAACAAAGGAATAATAAACCTTGAAAACAATCACAGCTCATTGTGAATGTGAATGGGATATACCTTGCCAATTTCCCCTTCTCCGCCATAATCGAAACCTCTCTCCTCCGATCATTGCTTCTCTCTTCCTCATAGAACCCTTCTTTACCACAAAAAGTTATCCAACCTTCTGCCCTTCTCTTGCTTTCGCAATGGACCGCTGCTACTTGACAATCAAACATCACGAACCAAACCAAACCAAACTCTTGCTCCTGCGTTTTCAACTCCAATATGCTATATTTTGGCAATTTGAAAGCTCAAGGTTAGACCCTTTTAGAGTTCATTACAATTTTTATTATCACATGGTGTTTTTATCTGTTTTGTTGAGGATTGTCTGATATCCAATGCGGGTTGTTGTTGAAGTTTGAAGTGTCAAGGGAATCTGATTTGATTGGGAAAATTGGGACTTGAATGAATGAAATAGTAATATTTTATTCATCTTGGATGGTGTAAGGCATGGATAGGTTGATTTCCACTAGCTTGAATGTTTCATAGAAAATTGATGTCAAGTTCAACGGTTGTGTTTGGTTTCTTGAATTTGATTGTAATTTTGGATGTGGGTTTGTTAAAGCTGTGGAGTTGACATTTTTTCGTTGCGGAGTCGTGGATGGCACCGAATGGAATTGGAGCTTCGTTGCTATAAAGGTTTGATTATTATGGATGTTATCGCGAAGTTTGTGGTTAAGTAAGCTCTGATTGGTTATAAAATAAGTTGTAGCACAAAGAATGCCTGTGGAATAGGTTGGAACTACATGGGATCTAAGTTACACTTTCGATTTGATGAATGGGCGTTTAATGTAAGCTGAATAGAGCTTCCATACTTCAGGTTCTGTCGAGTCGGAAGTGATTTCTTTGTTAAATTGTTGTCAAGTTGGAAGAATCCTTGATCGAGGTCTTTGCTCGTGCTGAAAAACATATTGGTTTCTATCTTAGCTGAGAATGTGTCTTCTTCCATGTTTTTCAACTTGGTACAATGGAAGAGAAAAAGTCTAAGTCCTTTCAAGCTGTTATTAATTGCAGGCATATCGCAGGACCACTACTGTAGACCATGCTACTCTTGAATTTCCTAAAATAGTTCATGGACTTCTTTCTTGTTTCAAATATTCATGTCTTTTGATGGCTATTGGATGCTGTCCCTCTATTCAGCAAGTGACCACAGTTCTTAGCATGGTTTACTAATGGGTGCCATGTTCATGAGTTATGAATGGAAGGCCATTGCATAAAGAGTATTGGGTATTACGTGGAACTTAATGCCAACTGTTCTCAATTATGGATAATGGATGGCTCTGTTTATAAGCCAAATGATTGAGTTAGGACTTGGGAGTAGTACAAGACTTATTATTTCTAGAGTGATCAAAAGATGAGATCACTCATTAAAATGCTGGTTAAATCTGTTGTTAGACAATTATAGCTGATCAAAAGATGAAATTCGTGACTTCTACTTGTCAAATCTGTGATTATAGACTCTTGAAATGCAGGCATGGTTATGGACTCAGGAGAGCTGATGAACTCTCGTGAATATAGAATGAGTGAAAGGACAGTGTTTCCTATGTTAAAGAGTGCAATATCCTATGTGGGCTAAAAGAAGGAAATCAAAAAAGAAAAGAAAAGAAGAGAAAGAAAAGGACCATATCTACCCACTACTTCAGCTGAGTGCTATTACTTTACATGGGTTTTCATTCCGTCTACTCCTTGAGCTTGGTAAGTTGACAGCTACTTCACCTTCCGTTGCAATTAGCTTCACTATGTGAGAACAACAGATACATGAACAAACATGAAATGACTCACTGTAGATCGTTATTCAAGGGAAATTCCTGGATCTGTATCAAACATTTGATTTGTTGAGAAAATGCAGAACACAAACATGCAAGTTATTTGAAGAACAAATGCGGATTCGTGAGTCTATTTCCACCACTGTAAACCAGGCAGTTGAAATGGTATGGACCCATCGGCGCAAATCTCTGGCTCGGCAGGAAGCTACTGCTATTTGGCATGCATACATCAATTTGCTCCCGACCGAGTCCAAGTCTTGGCCTTTCTTTCTCTTGCATCAAGGTAAAGTGAGTAAATTCAATATTTTTCTTTTGCTGTGAATTTTGTGCTGTTTACAAATCTTACACTTTTTTTCTTTTTCGTTGTCTTAACATTCTTGCATTTGAGTATATCGAGTTCACCTCAATCCCTAGATGATGAAGTCAACCTTTTCGGTTTAGGGCCAAACTTGATCCTTTTGAGGGGAGACATTAATACGAATACGCTAACTTCGAAGGTAGGTTGAATCTTACAAAAGAAAGAAAGGAAAATCATCATATGTAGTGCAAACTTAGGCCTAATCTAGGATTGTTTTTTAAAATATTTTTTTATTTTTTAAAAATTATTTTTAATATTAATATATTAAAATAATCTAAAAACATTATTTTTTTTTTCAAAATTCGACCTATGCACCCTAGTTTCTATTTTTTCCAGGCATATATCATCTTCTTTGCTGTCTTTATATTTCTAAAACAATTTTACCTTCTTTTTTTTTCTCCCATGCAAAAGTACAAACAAAAAAGGGCACTGCTTTTTCTGTAAGACCGTACCGTTTGTTTGTTTCTCTGTATTCTTTTACATTATCGGGTTCCTTTTCTTCTTCTTATATATTGCGTGTTGAGGTGATCAGTGGATTTCTACGGGGAAAAATAAAATAAAATTGAAGGCAGCATGAGAAAGAAACTTCTTTTTTATTTATAAAATCATGATTTAATTAAATAATATTGTGGAATTATATAATTTTGATGACCAGCAAGCGAAAAGCTACCAGATTTGGCATTAATTGGTTTTAAAAAATGATATAAAATTAGATCCGGTGGATAATATTGACAAGTGTCCAATTTGCTTGGAGTGACGTTCTTGACAAGTTTTTCAGCGCGAGTTTTTCTCTTTCAGGGAGAGAAATTACTATTTACCCCTTCCCACACATTTACTTCTGCAAAATTTACAGCTGTAAGACCTCCCCCTTCCAAATTCATCGGAGCCTTCCTCGCCGCTATTTACCTCCCCCCCCCCTTGAAAACCCCCAAAACCCCATCTCAAGTCCAATCATCTCTCACGTTCCCTCTCAAACTCATTGCTTCATTAAGGTCATTCTAGTCCTTTCTCACATCCATGAATCCAAAAATATCCTCGCCGCTTCAAAACTCCTCTCTCCCTCTCTCAATCCTTGAACCCATCGAATAATTCGAACCAAACAATCCGAATCCTTAAAACGAATCTCCACTATCCATCTTTTGATCCAACGGTGATGGTAAGTCGGTGATTCGGTTTCCCCCTTGTGTTTCTATCTTTCGCAGTCATAAACCCTAGCCAGCCCCCACGATAAGATAGGCAGAAATACACAGAAACACTGTCTCTCTTTCCATCACCCTCCCTCCCTTCTTCCTCTCTCTCTTGCAAACGTCATCATTAATAATAACACCATAACATCAAGATTCACGTGAGTCTCTTTTTTTTTTTTTAGAAAAATTTAATCTCTTTAAAGAAACCCATCTTTTATCTGTACCTCGATCCTTTTCTTTTGAAGATTTTCTCAAGTGTTTGTAAACAAATTGTTGGATTTTTTTCTTTTTTATGTTTTAGGAATCTTAGTCGACTACGTTCTGTATCTTTAGCGGTCTTTTAAAAAAAAAAAAATTTGTGTGGGTACGATGATGTTTTTTTATAGACCATAGTGTGTCGATTACTTATGTGTGGGTTTGATTCCGACTCACATCCGAGTTAACCCAGTTTCTTTTGATGGCTCAGTGAGTCGATTTTTCGTAGATCTGATCTCGTCGAGCGTCCATGATAGTTTGAGTTCCTCCCCCGCTTTATTTGGACTGTAAACCACGTGTCAGGGAGGACCGAGTCTTTTATCAGTAGGGTAGTGAGTGAATTTGGTGTGCTGACTCGGTGAGTTGAGGAGCGAGGAGATCGAGTCTCGGGTGGGTCTGAACGGGGTCCGAGCGGCGAGAATGCCGTCGGTGGGGCTGCGGAGGACGACGAGGGTGTTTGGGGTGGTTAAGGGTGTTGATGGAGCCCGGGTACTGCGGTCTGGGCGGCGTTTATGGCCAGAATCTGGTGATGGCAAGCTCAGGAGAAGCAGTGATGGGGATGAGTGGTATCAGACAATAATCAAGAACACCAACAACCATATCAAGAATCAAAATAGCAATAGTAATCTTAAGTATAAGGAGAACAATGGGTGCCATGATGTTAAACTGAAAAAAGATCGCGGTATTGTCATTGCCATTGCGGCTCCAAATAAAGTTAAGAGGGTAAAGAGTGAGAAGGAGAGATTTGGGATTGTTTATAGAAGGAAAAGGAAGAGACTTGGTGTTGAAAAGAGCGAAAACCCCGAGGATAAAAAGTTTGGGATTCAGTTTTCACGTAGGCAGCGAAGGAGGAAGGGCAATGAGAATCAGGAAAGACTTGTGCATACTCCTCAGCTTGTCGCTTTGGTTGAGGGTTATTGTAGTAGTAATGGTTGGTTTTCTTGTATTTTGAGTTCAGTTTTGAGGTATATCACGAGGGTTAGTTTGAGCCTTTCTGAGCTTGCTGATTTTCTCTTGTCGGATCCAATTGGCAGTGTTTTTGCCTCAAATGGACTTCATTTTGTGCGGGTTAGTATTGGTTCTTTTTACATTATGGATGCCTTCTGTCTTAGTTGTTTAGGTGGTTTCTGAATCATGTTTCCAGCTTCGTATACGTGACTTTTAGCTTAGTTTTTTAGAGTATCTCAGTTTTTGAAGTTGGGTTTTGATCATATTTTTAAGATTTAAGATGATATGCGATTTATAGATGCCCCTAACATTGCTCTCTCTCTCTCTGTTTTTTTTCCTCTTGAAATTTTCGCTCAGGACCTTCCTTCTGATAGAATTGGAATTTGCAAGTTTTTCGAGACCAGGCAGCTTCTGCCGAAGTTTTCGGTGGATTTTTCTGCAATCCCTTCATGTTTTATTTCCATGCATCTCAGTTTGTTTGTTACGTTTAAATGTCTGTCTCTTATACCTGTAAATAACTCGGTGGACGGGGATGACGATGATGAAAGCATGAGTGAAAGTAAAGGAGATCAATCATGCCTGTCCCCAAAGACAGATTTCACTCAGAAAATTACAGCTGTGCCCAAAACTGATGTTTTGGGGAGTAGGGCGGTGTTACATCCATCTGTTAGAGCTTCCAAGTTGACTGGTCGAAACACCCAGCACAGAAATGGATTAAATTCCCGTGGAATTCAGAAAAGGAGGAGCTCGTTCAGGAGAGGGAGACCTAGAAATTCTTTCATAGCTGGCTTGCAAAAAGCTAACGGTGCTCTAGTTTCTGATTTAATTAGTAGTAGGAAAATTGGCATCCCTTTCTCTACTGTTGTATCCAAGGAAAAGCTTAGAAGGTCAATTCGTAGTAGCCCTGCAGCAAGTATAAAAGAGATGAATTATGCTGCTGTTGGAGTAAAGAAGGGCATGAACCTATCTAGCTGCTCTGCAAATATACTGATTACTGAAACAGACAGATGTTACAGGATAGAAGGGGCTACTATCAGGTTAGAATTTACTGATTCAAAGGAGTGGGTGCTCGTGGTTGAGAAAAATGGGTCAACTCAATACTCTCACCTTGCTCAGAAAATTATGAGGACTTGTGTTTCCAACCGTTTCACTCATGATATAATTTGGAATGGGGATGACAACTGGAAGCTAGAATTCCCAAACAGACAGGACTGGTTCATTTTCAAGGAATTGTATAAGGAATGCTCTGATCGCAATGTTCCTGCTTCAATTTTAAAGGCCATACCTGTTCCTGGAGTAAGGAAAGTGTTAGACTATGATGACGGTGGCAGTGCTCCCTTTTTTAGACCATATGCATACATCTCTTCTAATAATGATGAGGTAGCTAGAGCTTTGTCAAGGAGCACAGCAAGTTACGACATGGATTCCGAAGATGAGGAATGGCTTAAGAAGTACAATAATGAGTTTATAGCTGAATCAGATCATCTTTCAGAGGATAACTTTGAGTTGATGATCGATGCCCTTGAGAGGTCATATTTCTGTGATCCAGATGACTTCACTGATGAGAGTGCAGCAGTGAAATACTGTAAGGATTTTGGTAGAAGGGAACTGGCTGAAGCTGTGTATGGTTACTGGATGAAAAAACGGAAGCAGAGACGATCACCACTGCTTCGGGCTTTTCAGGTAAATGTTTTGATGTCCCACAGATTTCTGCTCTGTAGCAGCATAATAGTGTACATCTTTTGCAGTTTGAATTGACCATTTTATTATTTTGTATCTCAATAACATATTTGAAGTATAGTTTTGCATCATGTAGAAATTTAGGTGTTTTAAATAATTATCTTGTGCATTTTGCGCTTTGCTAATGCTCACTTATGGTTTCAATGGATGGGGTGACTAAAAGAAAATTTTCCAGTATAATAACCAAGAGCAGGGAAACATTGATGAGTAAAAAGCTCTCTGTTTTTGCCCTTGCCTGTAGCATCAATTGCCATGCCACTAGGTTGGCAAGATATCCATTTCACTATAGTATTCATTATTTGGGTGACAGAAGAAAGAAAAAATGGTGAAATAAATTGTCTCAAATTAAGATTATGTCCACAAGCGACTGATGATCTTACCAACTCAATGACCAAAAGTAATCTCATTTTCTGCCTTCTCTTACTATTAGCAATCCATTAACTTTGATGAGGGTACACGAACCTGAACCACCTGTTTTTGTAAATTCTGGATGGTTGTTTGTGTCATTTAGATTGATATCTAAATTTCCATGTCAGCTTTTTTTCACCCTGTTCTCTTGCCATTCTTTTCTCATTCATCACGTAGTGGTTTGCATGTGTGCTGATTGGGACTGATAATTATTGTATTGGCTAATCTGATCAAATTGATGTTTCTTGTTAACAGGGACATCAAGCAAAGAAAACCCCACTAATTACAAAACCTGTACTGCGAAAGAGAAGGTCATTCAAACGATCTCCTAGTCAGTTTGGAAGAGGCAAGCAACCTAGTCTATTGCAAGGTATTTGTCTATTTTACTTCAGACTCTTTTTATGAAATTTACAACCTAGTCAACAGATCTTTTGAACTCTGCCTTATTACTTGGTCAAGTATGTATTATGTGTTGTGAAGTTTTATACTCAATGACCATCTCAATGACCAAACTTGAAGAATGCCTATTTTAGTGATGGTTCATTCTGATTTTTTTTAGTGTTTTATTATAATTACATCTGCCCATTATCCACACTGTCTTCTCTTTTTTGGTTCTCACTTCACTTTCATTTATCATAGATTAGCTTTCATGCCCTCTAACTCTATTGCCATACAGCAATTGCAGCTGAAAAAGATGCTTTGGAAGAGCATAGTGCCTTGCGTAAAGTTGAAGAAGCTGAAAATTCAGTGAAAAGATCTGTAGAAGCTGCCATACTCAAGCGTCAAAGGGCACAGTTGCTCATGAAGAATGCAGATTTGGCAACCTTCAAAGCTGCAATGGCGCTTAAAATTGCTGAAGCTGCTATTGCTGCCAGTTCAACAGACGTCGCTGTCACTCACTTGTGCGATTGACTGGTAATGGGTATCCCTATTGCGACCACTAATTGAGTTGGACCAATAATTACTGCCGGAAGGATTACATCCCATAGCTGTTTTTGATGCCTTTGAAGAACAGTGCTAGGTATTGTAATTTTGTGTATAGATTTGATTGGATGTACATTCTGTATTAGTAAACCTCACACCAAATGTTCTTACAAGGCACTTTGGTTGATGTCCTTGGAAAAAAAATGGGAAAAAAATGAAAATTTGACGGGAGAAGTCTTACCCTGCTGTCGAATCTCATCTCTTGGCTGAGCATAGATCGAAGTTGGTTCAATTCTCGATCTGTTGCGAGATAAAATTGAGGTACTTGAAAGATTAGACTGAAGATTGAGCACTCTTTTGAAGGGCCAATGTGCTCTTCAAAAAATTTTGGATAAGCATTCCACAAGTGTAATGCATTGAGAGAACTTTAAATTTCAAAGTTAATAACGTGAAATGTTAAGTGCATATAAATCCCAAAATCTAACAAAACCCTTCAAAGGCCAAGGTTTATTGGACGAGCTGCTTGTAGCCCTTTATGAAGGATTCCATTTTCTATTATTAATACGACAGAGATTACGCTCAACATCTTTGATACGTGCTGGTTGGACCAACAACCAGGACTATCGGATGGATTTTGTTTATTCTCTTTTATCGTCAATTCTCAGACCTGCCAGATCATTATTATACGAAGCTGTTTGTAATAGCTTCTCAAATTGCGTTTCAAAAAATTTCAAAAGTTTTTTTTTTCATTTTAAATAAATATATTTTGGTGTTTTTAGATCATTTTGATGTGCTGATATTAAAAATAATTTTTAAAAAATAAAAAAACATCATTTTAATATATTTCTGAAAAGTACTTTGAAAAGCTACAACAACCGCTGTTCCAGACAGGTCCTATATGACCATAAAGAGCTTTTTACGATCTGATGTTTTGCCCATGCTGTTCTTATCCATAGCAACAATGACATGGGATGAGTCTTTAGTCCTTGGGAGCAAGACTGGTTAAGGTTACAGGGGTAACTGGATTATATTTTGAAAGCTACAGCCCTAAATAGTTAGATGGACATGGTGATGCCAACTAACCATTCCATGTAAATTTATGGGGTAGGCTGTAACTGTGGGGTTTGTGACTAGTTTTTTGTTTCCTGATGGCTGGGTTTTATATTCTCAGCCGGCCTTCAAGTGAATGCCTTTGTGAAGATGTCTATTTGATGAAGCCAAAGTTTTGGTAAGAAGGGGTAATTCTTTAGGATTTGAAAAATAGTCTATTACAATCCATGTGATTTGAACTGGTTGAGTGGATTAGGATCCTGATACATGAAGCAATACAGAAAAGCATAGGATGGCGTTGAATTTTTGGTCTGATTATGTTCAGTAGAAATTTAGTTAATTTCTTCAAATATTCTTCTCATAAAAAAATCAATGGATTGGAAGAATGGACTCTGCACGCCTAAACTATGTGATTGAATAAATCCTTCTCTATCTGTTGCGTTGCGGGTCCAGGATTCCTTCTCCATCTTCAAGCTCTGATTCATATTTTTCATAAGGAAATCTCTAATCATGATAGAACAAGATCCATTTTGCATGTATAGGGACTCCTTGATTCATGTGTCACTATAATGGTTGAATTTTTCATGTGTCACTCTAATGGTTGAATTTTTTCGACGAGTGATTTCAGAAAGAATCTCTCGGTAGAATACATTACTCAGAAAGAGTAATGATGTTCCTGTTGATTAGCATCCTTCTATTTCTCAGACCCTTGTGTCAAAGTGAGGAAATGGGGATTCTTTTAACAAGTTCTTCAAGAGAAGAGTCAAGGTAAAAAGGGTTATATTGCTCGTATCATTCACTGTTTAGAGATTCTTCCTTTGTTTTAATGCTAATGGCTGAGATTTTGACGAACAAAGTACATAAGAGTAGGTTTAGTAATAAGCAATTTCAGAGTTTGAGGATGTGCAAAAGCTTTTAACTTTCTGACAACTCTCTAATAATACTCTTTTCTGTCGTTTATCTTGCCTTTCTTTTGACCTTCTTCACCTATATAAACTGTGCCCTCCAAAATCAACTCATCACCATTTTCAAATATAAAATGTTTAAGTGACCCTCTTCACTTAAAAATTGTTAAGTGGTTTGATTCAGGACTTGCAATTCTTGAAGTTTTCACATGTTTAAATACTTGCAAGTTAATCTTGCACCATAACAAAGTTGCATAGTTCACAGGTCTTGGTGTTTTTTTATAGCTTGAGAATACAGGTTAGTAAAGCTTGCTTGCTAAACAGGGTGGGAATTGTCACTCCCAAGATTGAAGTCCGGTTCGAGCATTTGTCTGTCGAAGGAGATGCTTATGTTGGAACCAGGGCACTTCCAACTCTAGTGAATGTTGCTGTGAACAAAATAGAGGTAGTTCCATTTGTCATTTTAATCATTTCTGCAGACAATTTATTTCAATTTGATCATGTATAGCTTGCAGCAAAAAAAAAAATCTGAAGAGAGAAGATTGAATTCAATATGCTATGTGTGCACTTACTGCATCATATAAGCCTTTATATCTTGTTCTGATAGATGGTTTTCTTTTCAATCTTTCATGGAGATCAGGGACTTCTGGGTTTTTTTAGGCTTTTCCCATCTAAGAGTAGTCAACATTCTCCATGACGTGAGCGGGATAGTGAAACCAATGAGGTACACCTAATTGATTTTACAGTATTCAATGTATTGCAGCTATGTTGAAATAGCTTGAACCAATTTATTCTTGAAAAAGTTTGCCTGAAAGCCTTGAAGTTCTTAGATTATTCATTAGGTTTGTGTTAATTCTTGTTTCCTCAGGATGACCCTGCTCCTAGGACCTCCAGGATCAGGCAAAACTACATTGCTACAGGCACTTTCTGGAAAGAGGGACAAGGAGTTCAGGGTGTGTTTCTGCTTCTACTTCTAGCCTCTTACTCTGTTAGCAATTCTGAATGAAATATCAGAGCAAGATTTTTTATTTCCAAAATCTGTTTAACTTGATCTTCAGGTATCAGGAAAAGTCACATACTGTGGGCATGAATTGCATGAGTTTGTTCCTCAGAGAACATGTGTTTTTTCTACATGGCTTGTATATCCATATTTATGCAAGTTCCAAATTATTGTTCTGTATAAAATTTCACTGAATGAAGAAACTTTTTTTCTTCAGCAGTTTCCTTCTACCATCTTCTGTTTCCGGCCTCTTGTTTTCTTTCTAAGAATCCCAAGATATTCAAAACCAAAGATAAAGAAAACACCACCATGATGATACATGGAAGAGAAAAATACATCAAAAATCAGGTAACAAGTCAAATCCTAGACTTCTAGTCCAGACGGTCCTGAACTCTGAAAGGAAGCTCATGTTACCCAATCACGTTCATCCTAGAGGAATGTGCACCACCGAAGGGCTCGAGTCCTTCAGGGCCGGGGTCAGGTGGGTTCAACTCCTCTTGGATAGTTGCTCCTCTTTGGGTTCAGATTGAGCCGGTATGATCCAACACGGCTAGTCCCAAGTAGTGGTGGATTAGTTATGGTAACACTAAATCTCATGGATTCGCCACTTGCTCAGAAATAATCTGGAAAAAAAGGGAAAGAAATGTGAATCAAACAATTCCAGACCAAGTTCGTTAGAAATGCTGTATAGTGAAACAGACCAAACGACAGAACCGGAACAAAGTGGAGCTCATTTACAGTACCCAGGAAAAACAACTGAAAGAAAAGGGAAAGAAATGTGAATCAAACAATTCAAGCTCAATCCAGCTTCGTTTGAAAAACGAAAAACAGGCCCTTATCGGTTCCAAGTTCTGGCTTCCAATCAAACACAGTATCGTACTCCAGAAGTAGTCACAGTTATCGGAAGAAATGAAACAAAAAATCATAGATCACAGTGCATTATAGCGAATGGTGTAGAAATTAGGTATCCAAAACACAGTATAGTACGCAACCTGGTAATGTCTGACCAGAAAAAGAGTTAGATTACAAAGACATTCCGAATCTCGATCTGTATTCATAGCTTAAAGTAGTATTGTTCTACCAATAGACTCCACACACAGAAGGATAACTTCTGCACAGAAATTCCAGTAGTCATAACAAAGATATTTCCAATTCTTGATACGTATACCTAAGGTATTGCACTACCTTGAGCTATGTATAATATACTACCACTAGACTGGAACTAAAGATGGAGAAACTTTTTTTCGCAGAATATTCCTCCAAAATGAAATTGAAATTGCTTCACCATGTTTAAGTTAATATTTGTCATTAGTTATTCAGCAACTTGTCATCAGTTTTAACAGGGGCATTTGCCAGCTCTTGAATTTCCTTCTTGCTCTTTATTATAATCCACTTCTTGGTATTAAAATCAAGCCTGTCCAAGTCCTCAGCAATTCCCAGGTACCCACATAGTAGTTGCTCCTCCAACTTGCCACCTCCTTGAGTTTCTTCATTCCAGCTACTGGTGTCGTTTCCATTGTTGGATGTTTCATGCTCAAATTCTTCTCTCCCATGTTTCTTCTCAGCAAAATATTTATGAAGCTTCTCTGCATTTCCAAGTCCAGTAAAAGTTCCCAAAAACTTTACCAGCATAATGCTTTGGTCCGCAGGTTTTCCTAGGCATACCTTGACTTTACCCCCAACAATACCTTTACCTATCAAAAGGACGTAGTGAGACGTAGTGAGTTAGTATAAGTGTGACAAACTGCTAGTCAGGCAAAATACTGAATATACATACAGCTGCTTTCGAATGGTGCAGAAAAATTTGCAAACACAAAATGAATGTTGTTCTTCCATGTATGTCGAAGACTCAATGAATTCGAGCTAATATTTCTCTTCATTAGCATTAGAAAGAGTAGTTGTTCTCTGGATGCATTCCCGACTCGAGTTTCATTTTAGCAGAACTGTATCCAGTAACTGATCAAATAAAATGCGACTTACCTCTCAGAAAAGCCTCCACCCCTTCAATAGGTATGACCTTCTGATGTTCTGGGTTGTTGTTTGACATAGAAATGTTGTGGATGACAACAAGTGGAGGCCAGAGCATCAAATCCTCTTTCTGAGCAGCAGCTTCTTCGGCAGGCAAGATCTCTGGAGCACATGCTATTGCGTCACAAGGCACGGAACTATTCCACCCCATCAAAACACATATTGCTTTGTGAAGACCCAAGTGCTGGGCTCTCAGCCCAGTCTTGTGAGACATAAAGGCATGCTGTACCAGGTTCTGGGCAGCCATGAACTCCTTTGATGAGCTGTTAAAAGCATAGGCATGTAAACATACAAATGTGAAGTGCAAGATGGAGTGCAACAATGCCAAGTGGAATTTGATGGACAAGCATAACATCCATAAATGAGTAAAATAAAAAAAAACAGCGGGAATGAATTTAACATTTCATTTATATCAGTGACATAGATTAACCATCTTTTCTATGGAAAGTAAATGCAGTCCATAACAATACCTATTCCTACTGAATATGCAAGGTGAACAAGCAAATATCACAGAGGCATTCTTCAAGAAATACAGTGCTAGTGTGGTGAAGACACCAAACCCAAGACACAGTCCACACACATGTATGGTCAAAAGATGATGGAGGATAGTCCAACCCCTGTGGTTTGGATTTTATTTGGGTTTACTATTGGGCTTAATTCATTTTATTTTGTTTAGTGGTTTTTAGACCAACTATTGGTTGTGATTAGGGATTTACTATGTATATGTAATTTTTCACATCATGTACAGTTTTGATGAATTAAAAAAAAGTTAACTTTTGTTCTCTTCCCCTAATTTTTTCTTCTCTCCTTCAGCTCCCACTTCTTCCCAGCTTCCTCTTTCTTTGTTTCTCTCCCTTCTAAACCTCCTCAAATCTTAATTGCCCCGCATCATAGCCTCACAAATAAACAGAATTAAAAGCATGTCCTCGAACAACACAAAAAACTGGGAAGCAGTTAAGCCCTTTTTCTCTGACCCCTTTGACCTGATGCTGACCACCTCAATCTTCCCTTTCTAATCCATGCATAAACAGTCCTTTCTTCTTCTATAGCCACCCATCATATGCCTCCAGTGTAATTCTTCTACAGCTTCCAGCAGTACTAAACCATCCATTCACACATTATAAGCATCTGCTAACAGTTATTATATTGCCAAAGATTTTTCCATTTAAATGTTATGTCAAACAATGGTTTAAGACAATTTTTATGTGAAACAAGAACTTGTAATTCTTGATCACTCTTAGACTATCAACGTGCACACAACAATCTTTAATGTAAATTTCACCAAAAGAGTTACTCTGAGCAATCACCTCTCACACATTTACATAAGGAACAGAATGAATAAACGCAATCTATAAATCATTGAAAGAATATTAAATGCCAAAAGAGCCTCATGCAAGATTCAAGAAGTTCCCTTTATCCATAGCTAGGAGTTCGCCAAATGCTCATGCTCCATTGCATGAAATTAAACCACATCATCCACCTCCAAAGATTACCCCAGCAAGTAACAGTAACACATAAATCATCTCCACCATCGCAGACCATTATGATAAAATCACGGGAATAACTGGAAAAAATGTCTTTTGGGTTTAGCCAAAACTCAGCTGATTTCTGCAGCAAGACAAACTACGAAACTCCTGAATCAAAATATGGAAAAGTTCTCCACTTTAAAAATGCATATCACAGAAAAAGTAAACAGACCTTGTGCCACATACAATGCAGAACAAACTACCAGCTTTTCCTTGCTCCTTGTATCTTCTCCGGACTGCAGAGTTCAAATTTAATCTTTTAGAGTACAGTAAGAAGGCTTCATCCACCAGTTGCTTGAATTCCTCTGAGCCCTCAGGTGGTTCAGCCTCCCCAAGATTCACCCAATCTTCTGGCTGGCCATCATCAGTTACATTTGCGTGCTCGCCAAAATCATCATTTCTTTTCCAAATCATATGCTGTCTGTGAACACCACTTTTTCTATCAGTCTGGTGCGTGTTATAGCAGCTTAAAGGACCAGATCTTGGATGACCATTCATATATTTAACACTAGATTTATAATGTCTAATGGAATGCCTTCGCGCATGCGACAAAGAATCTTGAGAAGACAACCACGCTTCAGATGCAGAATCTCCAAGAATATCTTGCCTATCATATGTCCTTTTATCATTTCTATATGCACTCCGATAAAACCTCCGAGTCCTGGATTCATGTAAATCACCTGCATCTTCATTTACCCATTCCTCACCTGTTTCATAAACATCTACAAATTCTTGAGGTACATTCCATTTGTTTGACACAATATTTCCTGTATCAAGCCTATTTATATCCTCCTCCACAACGTACTTTCTGTCATGCCTATTTATTTCGTCCTCCATTACATACTTCCGCTTGAATGTTTTATCTGATGGCTTGTATATGGCAAGCTCTTCCCTTGTCCTTTGCCTCTTGGCAGCAAGCCTCTGCATTTCCAGGTCATATAATTGCATGGGAGGATTGTCCAAAATTTCCTTTTGAAACTGTGGACCTGCATCTCTTCCAAACCCGTAATTTGACCTTGAATGTGGGATTTGATGATTCTGTGTGACACACAAATGAGATTTCCTATTATCTTGTAACTCACCCTGTCCAAACTCACCTCGGGTATATGCAGAGCTCAAATAATCTGCATTGTGTTTTGATGCATGTTGTATTCTGCCTACATCAAGGTTCTCCACAGGTGCTTGCTTTTGAATTGGAGGGTGATCAAATACAGTGCTCCTTCTCATGTTTATATAGGAACCCTCGGCGTGCTCAGTCCTGTCTCTGACAGGGTGCATACTTAGCCTTGAAGATTCTCTATGCTCATAATCTATTCGAGCATGCTCATAGTCCAATGAAGAAGGAGGGGACATCATTCTATGCATGTCATCAGATAGATATGCATGATCGTCATTCACATTTCCTTGAGACCTGGAGTAAAGGAAATGATCATCTGAGGCCCTTTTAGAATTATAGACACCCTGAGGATAACTCGTAATAATTCTCTTACCAGACTCACGGTCTCTTATGTCCATAACAGGTCTTTCCCTATATGCGTTAAAATCCATAGGTTCTGTGAGTTTCATGCTGCTCCTTGGATATTCGTCTGATTCAGCTAAAGGCATGCCTTCTCTATACGAACTTGGAAACTCACTCCTTGAGAATCCAGAAGATGAACCAGCAAAATTTTCAAAACGAGAGGTGCTTTCCAAATCCTTAGAATGAGGAGCTGGCATCCTGGTGCGTGGAACATTTCTAGAATGAAACATGGGTCTTTCCTCTTCTTCATAAAACTCCCTGACTGGAATCTTATCTGATGGTATAGGCTCTCGAAATCGAAGTTCCTCATCCTCAAAGTGGCCAATATCCATATCCCGGGACATGAACTGTTTATGCGCTCCAGTATCTCCATAAGATGAGTTGGGAACCAAATCTGGAGGCACCCGATATGGCCTTCTTACCAAACCATCTTGCATAGGCACTGATTTCTGCCCCAACATGTCATGCCCATCAATACCCACAGCCCTGCTTTCACGATAATTCTTCTCTTTACTTCCTCTAGAAGGTGCAGCATTATGATCATATCCTCGCTTCAATCTATTACTTTTACCATCATCATAATTCATATCTTCAACTTGCCTGTACTTCCTATGCACAGCCCCTTCATCAGAATGAGGCTTTCTATGCTCTTGCACATATTGTGGGGAACCAGGCCGGACTTTTTCAGTCCTGCCTGCACCCAAATGCCGGTCATAGTCCCTTCTTTCAGTTGAACTGCTCCTTCCCTCCGCTTGAACTACCCTTCTAGAAACCTCAACCTTACTACGAGGGCTTAAGCTCCTTCGCTGCTGCACGCGTGGAGACCGATCCCCTGCATTATGGCGAGGAGCACGATGAGACTCGTTTCCTACTTCATCTCTATGTGGATTACGTATCTTTGAAGATGGCGACTGTGTCACATAATCTTCTTTCCTCCTATATTGCATCTTTCTCAATTACTTACAGATTAAAAAACACTAAATACTGCAAATCTGCAATCGATATCTATATAAAGTCTTAAGCTTTTGATCATATAGAATCTTTCACAGCACGATATATCACCAAGATTCAATCTTTAGGCAGCTTAAAAAAAGTCAGAACCCTGAAATATCCATAACCCAGTAATGTATTTCAGCAGATTTACACTACTAACACTCCAAATCTATTCAAAACACCAATTAAGAAAAACCCAGATAGGAATTTGATTGCTATGACAGATCAAAAGAAAAAAGACCAAACCTTTCTTCGTTGTTGAAAATAAAGAAAACCCGTCATTGATTTGTTGACTAATTTTTTTATCAAGTTCTCTCGCTTCCCTAAATTTTTCATGTCATGTATAGTGAGGAAGTTTGCTTGTTTGTTTTTCTATTTTTCATGGAACGACAAGAGAGTTAAATTTTTTGAAGTTTTTTAATATTAGTACTCCTACGTCCTACCTTTACTTCGTGTCTTGTGGGATTAGTGCACGTTTAAAGTAATTAATGACTTGATTATTAAATATTTTTATTTATCAATTATCACAAAGGATATTGGGCCAATTGGGTTTGGTGGAATTGAATGGTGTAAAGGCTTTTGGATATCATCTTGTTCAACTAGTTTAACCTTTAGTTGGTGTAAATTTGCATATCAGTGTTTGAGTTCGTCAATCTTGGAATCAAGTTTTGTTCCATAAATTTGTGAGAAAAAAATTATTATACAAAAAATGCCTTGATTTATATATATATAAAAAATCATTGTAATAAAATTCTAGGTTTAAACCAATTTTGTTAGTGTAACAATGCTGTATATTTGGCTTTTTGAGATTTATTGTGATTACAGTAAATATATTTTATTTTTCAAAATCAAATTATTGAAAATTAATTCAATGATTTACGTAATGATATATTTATTTGGAAAAAAAACTATTATGAAGAGGTAGTGTATTTTTTATAAAAAAAAAATATTTAATATACTTATGGATTATTATTTTTAGAATAAGTACTTAGCTTATTATATGCACGGTCCATGTAATTTATCCTTCTAATATTTGATTTTTACGGGATTTTATTAAATATTTGTACCCAACATAACAAGTTTACACCATAAGACAAATTTGAGTGGTTGAGGAATATTGGACAAATGTGAGTGGTGAAAGTATTAAATATGTTCATATGGCTTTTGGTTACCATGGCCAGCCAGCTGAAAGGAACATGTGTGATGAGGACGCCGACGACGGTGTAATCTAGAGGGTTGGAGGAGGAAAAAGGAAATTTGAGAATATTGTTAGTTCTATAGGTGTTTAAAAATGTATAAAAAAAAAATATATATTGGTGTAGATATGAAATTACTTGGCACGAGACTATATAAGTTGGTCATTATGATTTTGACTGTAATTAACTACGTACTCGATGCAAGAGAGTATACTAAGACCCTGTTTGGCACCGCATTTGTACTGCCGGTTAGCCAAAATTCAAAAGTTTTTTTTATTATTTTAAATGAATATATTTTAATGTTTTTAGATTATTTTGATGTGCTGATGTCAAAATGATTTTTAAAAAAATAAAAAAACATCATTTGGATGTATTTCGGCACGAAAAGCACTTTGAAAAGCTACAACAACAATTGTCTCAAACACCTTCTAAGAGGTGTTTATCACTCTCTTTAAAAACTGTTTTTAAAAAAATTGATTTTTTGAATTTTTATTTTAGAAAAAATATATATATTATTAAATTATTTTCATATACAAATATCAACAATGATTTTAAAAAAAGTAAATAAAAATATAATTTTAATATATTTCTGAACAAAAAATATTTTCAAAAACAATTGCAACCATATTTTCTATTATCTATAAAGCTAAAAGAGGACGCGGTATTACTGTGCAATTTTAACTATTCACCTAGACTCATAAGCACTGTGGATTTGAACAGTTTCATTACTTAATCATAATATTATTATTGAGATACTAGAGATGATCAAAGAAGCCGCTCGATCGAGTGGTTACAGCGCGCCCAAACGACGCTGGGCGCGCGAGTTTGAATCCCACTAAAAACTTACTTTTCGAACATTTATTTTCTTTATTAATATTATTATTATTTGTATCCAATATCTGCACAAACAAGTCCTTGGCCGAACGGTTACAGCGCGCCCAATCGACGCTGGGCGCGCGAGTTCGAACCTCAGCAGCGCGATTTTTTCCAATGAACAGTGAAATCACTGTTGGAAAGGGTAGGATCTTTTTGTTCCGGGCTTTTTTTTTCTGTTTTAATACCCAAAATGTCCGGTAAATCAAGATAAATCTCTGAACCTTTTTTTTTAATTTTTATTGTTCATTTTAAAATGTACTTTCCCCTTTTTTATCGGTTTTTTTTTATAATCACGGTGTCTGACCCAGTTTACGCGCACCACGATTTTTTTCCCGTGTGTACATTTCTTTTATAACCGTGGTAGCTTACACGCGTCACGAATAATCCTTGACCCATTTTTAACATTTTTTTCAACTTATAAATTTCTTCTATAAGTTAAAATAACAGTGTTTTGCACCATTCACCTAGACACAAATCACTGTTGACGGGAGCACTCAAATTACTCAATAATATTTTTATTATTTGCACACTACAACTAAACAAATAAATTGCTTGGCCTGGTGGTTAGACCGCGCCCCCCGGAGTTCGAATCTCTATAGCTAAATAAATTGGCATTTTTTGAATAATTAAATATCAAAATTATATTATTATTATTATTCGTATCCTACAACTGACTAAAGAAGTTGCTTGGCTAGGTGGTAGGAGGGCGCTCAAGCAAAGCAGGGCGCGGGAGCTCGAATCTCTATGACAACGACTTTTTGGAATAGTTAAAAATATAAGATATTATAATTATTTAGATACAAAATAAGTCACGTGGCAGGTTGTTGGAGTTCGAGTCCCCCTGCTACCGAAAATGATTTTTGAGTAAAGAGCAGTGTTGTCTACTGTTCATAAGTGTTTGACATGTTTTTTTTTCAGTCATTTTTTTTATAACTGGAGTGTCCAGGTTAGCTTATACGCATCACAATAAATCTCTGAACTGAATTGTTTTTTACAATTTTCACTGTTTATTAATGTTTGAAAATGTGTTTTCCTCTTCTTTTTTTCAGGCTTCTTTTTTTTTGGTTTTTTTGATACTCGCGGTGTCCGACTCAGTTTACACGCACCACAATTTTTTCCTCACATATATATATTTTTTATAACCGGGGTAGGTTACACGTGTCGCGAATAATCCTTGGACATTGTTTTTTTTTTTTCAACTTATAAATTTTTTTTTAACTAGAATGTCCAAGTTAGCTTACGTGCACCATGACTATTATTTACTACATAGCCAAAGGAGATCGCAATTTCAAACAGTAATAAACAGTGATTTGAAATGTGATTTTCGTTGTTCATTACTATTTAAAAAAGTGGATTGAACTATGATTCTGGTGAGAGATGACAGGAGTGTTTGGTAATGCGTTTGAAAATCGCTTTTGAACAAATTTTAAATTTTTTGAATTTTCAATTAAAAAAAGTGTTTCTACATTATTTTGATGTGCTAATGTCAAAAATATTTTTTAAAAAATTAAAAAAAAAATACAACACGTTAAAAATCAATTATTTTTTTACATAGAAAAAAACTCAACGCAGTGCGCGGGCAAATCAGCTCGCCAATCTCTAGAAAAGAACCGTATATATCTTTGGTTACATTGTTGTTCGACAACAAAGTATATTTTTTAAGGTGAGTTTGCCTTTGACGGTTTAACCTAGCGGCAATAGAGTCTCCTCTCCAAGAAAGCATACTGAGAGCAACTGTGACATCCGTGATTAATGTCTCGGTTGGAACAAAGCAAATAATTCCCATTCTTTGGATCTCTTGTCCTTGCTTTTCTTGAAACCTCTTCGACAGGTAGTCTTGGGGGGCATTTTGGGATCTATTCTCTTGCTTTCTCAGCAA
The DNA here is from genome assembly GCA_025169955.1 of Salix arbutifolia. Taxonomy (NCBI): domain Eukaryota; kingdom Viridiplantae; phylum Streptophyta; class Magnoliopsida; order Malpighiales; family Salicaceae; genus Salix; species Salix arbutifolia. The sequence goes on from CM045909.1 coordinate 1,229,268, forward strand.
AACAAGAGACCACAGGAGGAGAGGATGCAGAAGAAGTTAACGTTTTAGGGTTTTGTGGGCCAAATTTAGAACCCATATACTAGTTTGAGTCTGTGGTGAAAGATGAGAGACGCGGGGAGTAATATTCGCAGCAACGGAAGGCCGTCGACAGAAGAGATCAATGAGGAAGAGGAAATTCCAAGACTGGACATATCCAAGTTTGTTATGTAATTACACAGTGATTCAATCAATTGTAACTTCCATATTTGTTCGATCAATTCACAGGTTGTTAAAAGTTAAGGTAAATGGTTTTTGTGAATTGGAAACGTGATCGATAGCCAACCGAATATGTTTCAAACACTCAACACTCTGAAAGAAAAATAATTTACAAAAGTAATAAAAAAAAAGAGATAAAATTATGAGACAGTTATATTGACCTACTGGTTTACATATCATCATCTGCTGCTTTCGTTCACCCAAAGCAATGCAAATTTTCCAGTTTGAGAGAGTTACCATGTGATACAAAATCCTGCAACTATTTTGACACAAAGGGCTTTCCCAAATTGGTTTTTCAATCACATGAAAGCTGTTTGTACTCTTCCAGCAACTTTGGGATATCATCCATACGCAACTGAAATTCCACAATCAGCAATGAGCATGAGATTAGGGAAGCATTAAGGAGAAGCACAAAGACTGAAAATGGATAGTGGTGATGTTCCATATAGGAACTCATCACACTTGGGATTATATCTTCACAATAGGCATTCATGTATTCATTCTATAAACTGATCTTCATTGAATAAAGAAATGAGTTCATTTGGTATTGTCTGGCAGAACAACAATATTTAATTGCATGTTACGTTCATTGTGAGGTACAGTAACTGATCCACCACCTTTATCATCTGATTTACTCCAAAATTTCCAACGTTATCCATGAAACTTACGTGGCTAGATCCTCTAAAATTTTGCATAAAATCAGCTAAAATGACAAACAAGAAGCATATTGATTTAGACAACTCATACCTTAGAAGCACTTTTGATGTGATAAAACCGATGAGAGTCTTTCCCAGGAAAACGAGATTCTGTGGATATTAAATCAGCTCCACCATTTGCTCTGTCACGGACATAAACAGACTTTCAGATGAATGCACGGCTTTTTACATATACAATTCGTATATCAAATGAGGATTCACACTGCTGACAACTGAAAATGCTACTAATTGTAGACCACAACTACTGTGACATTTTGAGACAAGTCAACTGACGAATACATGCTGAGGATCTGGCCATTCTTACAAATAATGGCGAGTAATCAGGCGTTGGTAATCACGAAGCAAGGGCCCTAGCTCCTTGAGTTTCACTGAACCTGGTGCAGAGTTCCTCCAGTGGTCACGGACAGCTTGAATTTCCTTCTTCAATCATCACAGAGAATTTTATAAGTGTGATATGCAAAATACTGGAATCATAAAATATAGATGGTTGGGCAAAACCTGTCCATTATTGGAAATTTTCTCTCCAATCAGCCCTGAGGCAAGTTCAAGAAATTCTCTGTCTTCCAGCTCATCTACAATTTGAAGCCCAGAGCTAGAGAGTGAAGCTGAGATTTCTAGTCTCTTTTGTAGTTCTAATATAGCAGATCCTTCGCTTTGGCTTTCCTGTGAAACATGTTGCAGGGAATTCACATATTTAGAGGGGGAAATAAACTGACCTGATCAATACATGATAAAATAACAATAGCAGGTAAAAATTTTAAGTCCTAGTGTGAATCGATTCCTATTCAGAGCTTCATTTCAGATAGTACAGGCAGTCAAACTTTACAAATGCCAAACATAAGACTTGCGAAAAATTCCATACTGCACCTGTACCATTTATTAAATTTCGAATTGAACCTCGGTTGATTCTGAAAACTGGAACTGCTTAAACTAACAAAGTTGGTACTAGCTAACTTAAGGTTAGTCTAATCAAAGGACAAAAAAAAAAGATGTTTGGGGGCTACTTGACCAAATGGCTGTTAAAGAGTTAGAAAATTAAGGAGATGAGAATGGGCCATTGCCTTTTTACCTTGTGTGAATGGACACTGTCATCCTTGTTTTGTGGAATAACTTCTAGTGGAGATGCAGTGAATCGCTTTGCAATTGGGTCCCCTGCAAAACAGGTAAGAAGGGGCAACAAAGTAGCCACATTATTGACTACATAAAAAATCAAACTCTGGACAACAGAAGAAAATGATCAGTTGTACTCCAATGCAAATCAATGATAACTTGAATTCTCAATCACCGTGTGAAATTGTTTAATCCTGCAATCTTGCTCCTTTTTCATGTGATCCCCTTTTGCAAATCAGTGTTTTGTCAAATGTCTGTGTATAATATGTTCCTCTTCATTCATCATAATTTCTAAATTCTTCTTTTGTTTCAAATATTGCCTTCACAAGACTTAATTATGTTTTTTCAATAACAAAAAATTATTTACTTTGTTCAATGAATAGTGAAAAAAATGAAGCAGATTATCATTTCATTAATAAATCAGAACACATAACTGTCTTCAATTAGTAACTGGACATCCTATATTAGTTTTCCCATATCATTTATGGTTTAATGCCATGGCTGTTGACTCTTTGCTTGCATGCCATGGTTGTTGGGCCTCCAATAATTTGTACAGAAAACTGGAACAAAATTAGCTTCCATTGATGCACAAAATAATTGATAACTCAATCAGAGAACCCCCAAGAGTAAAAGGGCCATTTATGACTTAACCACAATCAATGGAGTACAAGGATATGCACATTACTTTAAAGTAAATCTAGTACCTTCTGGAACCAGCCACCATAAATCTCCATAAGTCGACTTCCCATCAAAGCCACCAAATAACAGATATCGTGAACCAACACATGTCATAGAGTGGTATGCCCGAGCAGGAGGAGGATCCCCACTAGTAGGTAAGCGCCTCCACTGTGCAGACACTGATTTAAACAAATAGTCAGGAGAAGTAAAGGTGAATGGTAGGAAGATAAGAAGTAAAATGTTTCAAAATCACCTTGTGGCAAAGAATGGTGAAACAGGAAAAGAAAGAAGACAGTGGTTACCACACACACACAAATAGTGAGGGCCAATCATTTGGATCAATAACCTATAAAATTTTCCAGGGTGTTTTTCATTATATAACTATAGCAGTTATCAACACCTTCAATTATTTATATCTTACACTATGTCTAAGGAGTTCATAATGAATTTCAAGAAACACATACCCCGGTCTAAAACAATGCAGTCGTTGTAATAAATGTCATAACGACTCAACCAACCACCAGTGCCATGCCCTCCAAACAGCAAGAGCTGTAATAGCCAGAACTGTAACTATCAATAGGAACTTGCATAAAATGATCAGTTCATCACATAAAAGACTAAAAGTCACAGGCCGATCAGTGCAACGTGGCCATAAAACTACATGCCAAGGAACATGGGTATTAGAAGTTCAAGAACATGTTTCCTTGTGAAATATCTACTTGAAGGTGAACTCTAATTTGTGCTACCCACGAACCTTGGTCAGCAAGCATCTTCTGTTTTATCGACTTACTACACAAACATGATTGCATTATGTAACAACATAAACAACCCCAGGAATTATACCACTCGAAATACATTCCGTGTAATATTAACAGATACATGAAAATTAAGGCAGAGAAATAACCAATAGCAGCATGTAAAATAAATAGCCAGCAGAATATTATTTTACAGATGTAAACGTAATTACATAGTGCCCTCCAGAAGTTGTAGTATGACCACACCGAGGAGATGGTGCTTGACCAGGAAGCTTCAGCTGTGTCCAACCTGGTGTTTCATTCTCTTCCTTGCACAACAAAAACATAAAATAAACTCAAATTAGTTGATTGACATTACTCAAGAGTTATGCAAAAGTAGAATGTCTAAGGGAAGACTTTCAAGCTCTTGAGAAAACAAAAAATGTATAATTTAAAGAAATGACTAGAACATGGAACTTGCAGCATCTTATATAAAAGAATGGGGCAAAATGACCAGATTAGAATATAAAAGCTTGGTGAGAGGAGCTTTACTACGCACAATCCAAAGCAGACTAAAAGGTATTATCTAAAATCTAATGGGTGAAATGTTTATGAATCTTTATCTTAAGATGCTGAAAAGAGTTGATGCTCAACCTTCCTCAATAAGACCCTTCAGAGCCCATAAATCCCCCATGATTGGTCCACCACCACCTATCAAAGTTAAGACCATCTTCCAGTCAGTTAAGTGTAACTTATATGAGTTGAGTAGCGAAACCCAATTATCAGACAAAGATAAACAGTGCTGCATCACCTCTTCCACCATAGACAAGTAACCGTTTCTCAACCATGGTAGCTGTATGGCCACATCTAGGTGGAGGCAATGTTCCTGTAACTGCCAGCTCCGTCCACTCAAGTGACACTGTTTAAACAAGCATTCTCATAAAAACACAATAACCGAAATTTGAAACGAACTAAAAATTCACCCTAATAAAATGGCGGTAGACACATAGAGAGATCGCAAAGTCAGAGAGCGATCCCAAAGCCAGTGAGCGAAGAATTTACTTGTGTCCAAGACATAGGTATCTGACAACCACTTCTTGCCATCCCAACCACCATGCCTGCATCAAAAAAATATTTCTCATTAACTACATCTCGCTGTAATTAACTACACGAGATGCTAAAATACCTACATGACAATCTTCCGGTCTCCAATAGACGAAGCTGCAGCAAAATCCCTTGGTGAAGGCAAGTCACCCAAACTGGTCAACTCTGACCATTGCCATATCTCTGAAACAATTATATTAAAAACGTGACATCACAAATACATCAATTCCCAAAACCCCTTTTCACTAATGAAACAAACTACCAAACCAATAGCACAAATGCATATATACATTCATCCTTACCGGTATCAAGAACCCAAAAATCACCCAACCTGGACATCAATCAAACAAATACCATCATCAATCAAATCACAAATGGTGCACACTGCGGCATTACAGACATGATTTGCGATGCACGAACCTTTTATTACTGAACCGGCCACCGAAAATGAACATATTACAATCAATAGAAACAGCAACATGAAATGCTCTAGCACTAGGTCCCACTTGTCCATCATCAGACCCACTTCCACTACACTCTGGCTTAAACCATATTTTATTCTCTAAAAAACAATCAAATCAACACTAATTCAGCACATTATAACTCTTTTCAGACAAAACAAATTTAATGTCAACATTCAGTACCCAGATCATAAACTGTGATGTCGGAGAGAAACTTCTTGTCAGCAAGTCCACCAAACACAACCAGCTTCGATTTTCCGACAATAACAGCGGTGTGACCACTGTTTTGTAATGCAGAGAAAAATCAATGACTCGATCAAAAAAATCATAAAAACATCGAGAGAGAGATAGAAAGAGATAGGAGTACCTGCGAGGTTGAAGCAAGGTACCGGAGAAGTCAGAGGGAGAAGCTTGAATCCAGCAATGCATATTTGGCTCTGGCTATGGAGTTTCTGTTTGACTGGTTAGTGAAGAAAAGAAACAGAGGATGATCAAACTGAACTGCTGTCGATCTTTAATTTATTCGTTTTATGGAAATAAGTTTTATTGAGAACTGGGCCATGCGAGCCAAGCCTGGACACCAACAATTGAATTAAGAAAAAAAGCTTGCTGTGGATCAGATATGAGGCCCGGCCCATTGGTGATTATGAGTCTAGTGTAAATTATTACGGCTCTTCAGCTTATTGTAAACTTTCCTTCTTCTTCTTTTTGTCCGATTAAACTATTTTCAGATTATTTTATAGCTAATTGATCTTTTTATTGTGTAATTATTAAACCTTTCCCATCTACGAGTTTGATTTGAAATCTTGGGGTTCAAGACTTAACCTGGTTCGTGTGTTTCCTTGCCAACAAACTGGACCAAATCTTTACCACGTCGTCGATTTGTTGGCTTTCCTTGTCTCTTCTTTTGCAATCACTCAAAGCATTGTAAAATATTCAACACATTATGATGATGCTTGCAAATCCATGTTGACAAAATGAAAATTAATCTTCATCAAAGTCAAATAAAAACGAAAGCATATAATTGAAAAAGATATAATAATTAGAGGAAAAAACAAAAAGATTGAGAAGACAAGAAACATGTTTTTATTTATTTATTTATTTCAAATAAAAAAGATCGGCAAGCGTTAACTTGATCTCGTCATTCAGAATCTCAGATACAAAGCTCTGACTAGAGAGGTTTCTTTGCTTCCCAGCCACAGAGTTTGACAAGCTCACTCACAACCTCATCCATCTCTTCGTCGTCTTTGCCATTTAGTCTCTCTCTCAATTCTCTGGCTTTTCTTCTCACCTGCTCTCCTGTTTCCTCCACAACCACTTCTCTGAGTACTTTTGCAACCTCTTCTCTTCCAAGTTTGCCATCCTGGTCTCTTCTGATTTCGAACGCAACGCCAACTTCTTGTAAAAGCCTGGCAATGATTGGCTGGTCAAGATGCATAGGCATGGCGATTATTGGGACACCAGATCCCATGCTCTCCATTATAGAACCCCATCCACAGTGGCTCAAGAACCCACCTACGCTTGGATGACTCAAAATTCTCCTCTGGGGAGCCCAGTCTTCAATGAATAATCCCTTTTCTCCGAACATCTCAGCAAACCCTTCCGGCAGAGCTTCTTCTGCACTTATTTTCTCGCCCTGAGGAAACCTGATGACCCATATAAAACTTACATTGCTAAGCTGCAATCCGTGTGCTAGCTCTTCTCTGTCCTCCCTCGACAAGTAACACTCGCTGCCGAATGAAACAAACAAGACTGAACATGGGTCTTTCTTGTTAAGCCATTCCATGATTTCTGTTTTCTCATCTTCTTCCTCGCTAAGTTCCTGAACAAGTGGACCCACTAGCACAATCTTCTTCATGGCTTGCACTGAGAGCTCGCCTACATACTTTCCCTCCAACTCCCTCAAAGTTCTAATCAACATGAGATTACAGGATCCTTCCAAGCTCTGAAGAACACGGTCTTGAAGCGTGAGGTCATCGTTTTCATAATTATATCCATGAACATGAGTAGATCGCAAGGGGAGAGCAGTGCCACCTGATATCTTCACGCGATCAAGCAGGAGACAACAAGGCATAGCGGCGTTAACCATGAACAGAACGGTTGGAATGTTAAGTGATAAGGCCTTTGCCGGAGCCCATGGCTGCAAGACATCAGAAATGAGCAAATCTGGCTTCAATGCAGCCAAGATCTCGGAGAAGCTACGGCGTGACATATCAAGGGCTTTCATCAAGCTGCCCAGGAGATGTCGGGGCAGACCTTTTGCTGTGTGGCTGTGAGGAGGAAGCTCCGGCGATGATGGAAGATGGAGCTCTACAAACTCCACTGAAGGTTCTTTCTCTTTGATACATGCAAGATTGGCAGGGGTTGAACAGAGGTAGATGTAGAAGTTTCTCTTTGAGAGCTTCTTGGCCAGCTCGAAGAAGGGATGTATGTGGCTATAAGCTAGCCATGGAAACATTAGAACTCGAATACTGCTCTTAGTTGCGGTATCCATCAAGATCAACCTTGTGATCTTTCTTGATTTTGGGCTGGTAAACGATGGGAGTGAAATAAAAGAGGAGAGGCCGGGAGTCTTTAAAGGTGCTAGGAATAATCTTTATTTTTCCAACCATAGGCAGTTGATATCATTATATGCCTATTAATTGCTTTTGGCAGGGTGTTTCATGTTTTTTTTTTTAATTGTTGTTTTAGAAATAGATTAAAATAATATTTTTTATTTTTTAAAAATTATTTTTGATATTCACATATTGAAATGATTTAAAAATATAAATTATTTAATTAATATGATGGCTACTAAAAAATTATACGGACGGTAACTTCAAGATATAAAAGATTAATTAAGGTACATGCAATTTAACTCGAACATCCGAATTAATCAAAAAAACCAAAATGAGACATTTCTTTTATTTGCTAATATATATGGATAAAAAAAACTAAAAATCACATATAGCATTTTTCATATAATAAATATAACATTAGTGACATTCATAATTACATTTGACGTTCATGCGTGATGTTTTAAAAGTTTTTTTCATATCATGTTTTATTTATAATATAATATAATTACTCGACAATCAATTAACGGTGATGGGCTCTCGTATTCCGAAGATGGGCCACGTCATCAACCACCTCATCCATCTCCTTTTCTCCCTCATTTCTTGTGTGCTCACTCATTTCTTTTGCTTTCTTCGTCGCATCATCACCAAAGATTCCTCCACCACCACCTCTCTTGTGATTTTCGCCATCTCTTCTCTTTCAAGGCCCCCGGTATTATTCACTTGTATGGCCACGTCACCATCCTCGACAATTACAGCTTTGAATGGATGGTCAAGTTGCTCAGGCACGGCTATAACTGGCACAGCAAACTTCATGCTTTCCGAGTATTTTTATGATTGTGGAGCCCAACCGTGCATGTGTTTTTGAAAATTTTAATTTATTTTTATTTTAAATTTATTTTTTATATATTTCTATATTATTTTGATGTGGGTTTGTCAAAAATAATTTTAAAAAAATTATTATAATATATTTTTAAATTTAAAATACTTTAAAAAATAGCATCTAACAACATTAAAAAAAACTCACTGCAACTAGTACCTCTTCAAGCATTATTTCTCTCCAGCAGGAAACCTAATGACCCTAACATTAAAAAACACTTTGAAAAAAATGGAGTGAGATTGAGTTATTGTCTGGTCGGAAGTTTGTTTAATATTATTTTTGAAAATATTTTTTATTTATAACATCAAAACATGAAAATATCTAAAAACACCAAAAAATTAGTTAAAATAAAAAAATATTTTTTTTAAAAAAAAAACACTTCTGAAATATAATGTCAAATATGTTCTTACTCTGGAAAGAACATTTTCTCAATTTGAATAAAAATATATAATAAAAAGGTGGTTTAAAAAATATCTATGTATTTAGAAACTAACTAGGTGCCTGTTTGGCTGGCGTTTGAAACGTTAGTTTGCTTTTTTCTTTTTAAATGAATATAGTTTAGTGTTTTTAGATCATTTTGATGTGCTGATGTCAAAAATAATTTTTTAAAAATAAAAAAAATATCATTTTAATATATTTCAGCACGAAAAGTACTTTGAAAAACTACAGCAACAGCTCTTCCAAACACCCTCTAGAAGCCATTATACTTGTAGGGATGAATTAAAGAAAGACAAGATGAATTAATTCCCAAGAAATTTAGAGAGAGAGGAATCATTGATGAATTTTAAATATTTTAGGACTCCGCTAGAGAGAGAAGAAATAAGTTGAGTTATCTTTTTCAAATTGAGGGTGCCTTCATTCAAGATTTTCACAAGGTGTTTGTGCAGTGTAAAACACGCAGGTGTCTGTTAGATTCGGTTACTCAAGTATCCATTCAAAACATCATTTTCTTCCCGTTCAGAATAAAAATAATTCTTTTTTTTTCTTCATCTCAAATTATTACTCCAACATGCTAGCCAGATCACTATTTTAAAACATTATCTAAAAATCATCGAATTAAGAATTGAATTTTAATAAAAATCATAAAAATATAATTTAATGAAAAACTCGGTTAAATCATGACAAACTTGTTGATTTTTTTTTTTTTTTAAAAAATATTTATATATATAAATAAACTGTTATACAGACAACATGAAGATGGTGCCAAGCTTAATGTTATCTAGTTATCTAATAGGTCGTCCGGTGTTAATATCTTTGAATTAAAAAGTTTGTCTTCCTATAATTTCAGGTTTGAATTTTACGGTTGTTAATATAAAAATCACTGAAGATTTATATGATTTCAAAACTTATAATCTGACACTAACATCCATATTAATAATAATAATAATAATAAAAAAGCTTAAGCTTGCTGTTATCTGTCATGATGATCCAATTACATGCCGGCCTATTTCTACTCTCAGAAGGAGGTTCATGCATCCCAAATAAATAAAATTAGAAATGGACCAATTAAAATAATTTTGAAGAAAAACCAGAGAGCCTGGATCCTCAATGGCATTTTATATTTTATTCTCAAACTCCCTATAATTTTTCCTTTTCCTGGTATAACTTCCCTGTAAAATTAAAGAATTAATAATTTTATCCAATAAAATAAAAGATATAACCATAGGACAGGATTCACACACAAGCATAAGCTGGCAATGGTCCCGTCATCGCTCAAAATGGTCTCAAAAAACGAAGCTTCTTTGTTCGTTCCCGACGTGCCCAAAATCCCTCTCTCTCTCTCTCTCAATAGTTTTAGTGAAAGTAAAAGTCTTGATTGGTAATTCAATTCCATGATGGTGGAGCTCTAGCTTCTCTCTATTTCTATCAAGGTAGGTCCCGTCATCATCTTCTTTGTGTAAATCACACTCTTAGGTTTGGTTTTTATTTATTTATTTTCTATTTAAAAGTTTAATTACTAAAATGGAAGTTCATTTTCTATTTCCCTTTTGGCACAGGAGCTACCATTTGCATTCTGGGTCTTTGGTTTCGGGGTTTGTGCTGTGAAGATATGAATAATTCTGATCACGAGAAGCGAGATCAGAGGTAAAATCCAGCTCTTTTTTTTGGCGTGGTTTTGGTCTAGTGAGGTACAAGTTTGAGTTTTTTGTGGTTCTGGGTTACTGGGCTAGTTCTATTTGCTTTTGTTGTGTTTATTCAGTTGGTTTCTGAGCTGATTGTCTTTGAATTGGTAGATTCTTGTCGTTTTTAGAGTAGATTGTAACCATCTTGTTTTGTCTATGAGAGAATTGTGGAAGTTAGGAAATGGGAATTTTGGTAGAATATTCATGCTTGTGTGTGCACATTCATGGCTTTAGTTATGAGCACCAAAGTTATTATTCATTTGTTTAGGTAGGATTAAATTGCTGATAAAATTGTACAGAAATGGAAGAGATTTTTTAGCTTGGAGTGATATATGGTCTTTATTTGTGAAACAAGTTAACTGATCATTATGCTGCTGATTAGCTTAGTTGTTATTGAAGTTAGTGTTTTCCAGAAGAGCGACTGAACCTTGCTCATGGGTTTCTTTCTTCCCATCTTCACCCCTTTTTAGGCAATTGAAAAGAGAGGGTCTTAGAAGTTTTTCTTTTTTAAAAAAAAATAAACTTTGGATGCTGTTTGGGGCAGAGGGATAGAGTACACCTTGCCCATGGGTTAGAGAAGCTATTAGTGTCTGACTGATTGGTTACCAGTCAGCTGAAAACTGTTCTGTAGTTTTGGAAGGGGCAGTTGTCAAATTTTTTTGCTGCTGAATTTGGTCGGAAGTTTACCAATTCTTGTTTGAGTTCTCGTTGGCTTACCGTCATTCATCAGGACCAGTTCTAGCATGGAGCATTCCACAGCTATGACTATTGAATTTCTTCGGGCACGGTTGCTATCTGAAAGATCTGTGTCAAGAACTGCAAGACAGAGAGCTGATGAACTAGCAGAAAGAGTACGACTTGAATTTATTTTCCCGTTTTCTTCTTTTCTTTCTTTCTTTCTTTCTTTCTTTCTTTTTTTCTTTTTTTTCTTTTTTTTTTGGGGGGGGGGGGGGGGTTCAGGACCATACTCCCTTGTTTCTCCTTTATCACTATTATAAAGTCTAAACTTGTTTAACAATTAGGTAGCAGAACTGGAGGAACAGCTAAGCATCGTGTCTCTTCAAAGAATGAAGGCTGAGAAAGCAACAGAAGATGTTCTTGCCATCCTGGAAAGCAATGGGATCAGTGATGATTCTGAAATGTCTGGTTCTAGCTCTGATCAGGATACTCCTTGTGAATCCGAAGTGGGCAAGAAGACCTCTAAACAAGAAGAGAGTTCTGTCAATTTGAAAGTGACAAAACATAAGTTGGAAGAACATTCAGGTTCTGACCATGATTTTTCCTCATCACAAGGTAGAAACTTGTCTTGGAAAGGTCGCAAGCATAGTCCATGTTCTCTTGAAAAGTGCAAGGATCCATCTCTGAGAAGACGGAGAAGTTTTGTATCTACCATTTCTTCCCCCAAACATCACCAAGGCAAATCGTGTCGCCAAACAAGAAACAAAGAATCAAGGTTAGTTCATCAAATCTTTGATTATAATGTGGAACCGTAGATTTAAGCAATTACTTGGCACACTTTTTTTTGCTAGTTATTCCCCATTGCCGAGCAAAGGAAAGCAGCTCCAATGTAATAATTTTCTTGTTGTTTTTTCATTATAAACACAATACAGTTTGTCCAGTATAGAATGTGTAAAAACTTGGAATCAGGCGTAACAATTACCCTAGGAGTCATGTCTCTCTCTCATGTAGAAACTATTTTCTTAATTGTCATTCAAATTGAAGTTTCCACATTGCCAGGGAAGAAAAATAAACAATCACCTTGCCAAGCCATTTTCTACTGCAAGTCCCCTAGGTGGTTCTCTTTTTCTAGTTCTTGCATGCAGATGTAGGTAGCTATTCATTCTGGGTTCTATTCTGTTTATACAATGTAAATAATTAGTTGTTTATGTTGTCAGATTGACAACTGAAGCATTTAGGACCAGTCCAGACAAGGTTGATTCTCCAGAAAATGGGGTTGCTACCACACCAGAAGTTTTTCCAAATTGCTCGGAGCCTGAGTTGGGAGGAATTGAAAATGGGGAAAAGAAAGCTTTACACCCAATATCAAACGGCTTGCAAAATGGACAGCATGCAGTTAGTAATGAGCTGGAAGACAATGTGTATGGCAGTGATAGAGACATGGAAAAAGCACTTGAGCATCAAGCACAACTCATTGACCGATACGAAGCAATGGAAAAGGCTCAAAGAGAATGGGAAGAGAAATTCAGAGAAAACAATGGCAGTACATCAGTAAGCTTATCGGAACCTATACAACTAAGAAACAATCAAATTGCTTTCAGATTAAGTTGATAACATGCCAGTGGCATCTGCACATGTTAAATTTAGTGCTTTCTTTGAGGGGGAAAAGGAGTTTCAATAAATAGCAACTTCAAAATAAGGGATGGCTAATACTCTGAAAGAGCTGTTAAGATATTTCCTAGGGTAAATGCACTTTAAGCAAACTGTTGAGTATAACCTACGTGCTGCAAGTGAGAAATGTGCTTGGAATATCTATGTTTGTACTGATAGAATCTGCCCGTAAAATAGAGTAAAGAAAGAAAGGAAATTTTCCTGATGTACTAGTCAATCTGCACTTCTAAATTTTCTTTTCATTCATCGGAAAGTTAAGCAAGTAACCATGCTGATTGATTATGTAAAAATAAGTAAAATAGTTTCTTAAATATTTTTCTTACCATGAATTCTATCCCAATAAACATTGATTTTTTATTTATTTCTTGGTCATGATGATTTAGGATTCGTATTATCCTGGAAACCACTCAGATGTCACTGAGGACGGCTGTGAGATCAAGGCACGAGTTCAACACCACACTGGGACCGTAGCTGCTCAATCCAACAGGGCAAAGTCAGAAGTTAAAAGGGCATCTAACATTCATCCTAATGGCATTCTACCGCCTTCGCATGTTAATATTGGGCAGTTACAGGAATGGAAGAGCAGTACTACACCTACTTCTGAATCCCGAGCTCAAGATTTTGCATTCCATGCAGAAAAGGAAAAGCAAAATGAAGAGAGTCTTGGGAACAATTATCATCCATCTCCACACAGCTCCCACCACCATCCACTTTCACAAAGTTCACATGATTCCCCTGGGAGCCAATCTGCAACCAGCTTTCCATCAAATACAGACAGTGGTTTCAGCAAAGGGCAAGTTTCTGGGAGGCAAAATGAACAACTCTATGCATTGGTGCCACATAGAGCATCTAACGAATTGGGTGGTGTGCTGGATGCCCTTAAACTAGCAAGGCAATCATTGCAACAGAAAATCAGCACATTACCATTAATAGAAGGTGGATCTATTAGAAACTCTGTCGGTCCCTCTCTCCCCCCTCCAAAACCAGGCAATAAAGTAGATATTCCCCTTGGAAATGCTGGACTTTTCAGACTTCCATCTGATTTTTTGGTTGAAGGCAGCCCTCGAACAAACCTCCTTAGTTCTAATGCTCGATTAAGTTTGGGAAGTCCTGATGGAGGAGTTCCATCAACTGCCAGCAATCGATTTGTCAGCAGATCTTACTCGGCAACTGGATCGAGATTTCCTACAGAGGATCGATTTCTGGCCGGTCAAGCTGGATCGAGATTTCCTACAGAGGATCAATATCTGGCCAGTCAAGATGTCGAGGTTGGATCGAGAATCTCTAGTCAGAGGCTTTTTTCTTATCCTTATTTGGATACTGTTTCACCTCCTTCAGCCAGATATAGTTATCCCACAAATCCCTCTCATCCCGACCAGATGCCACGGCTGCCCTCAAGGGAACCCCCATCCTTCCTTCCCGGTAGGACTGCTGGTGTCTCCCCTGCAGATCATTTCTCATTCTCTGATTATCATATTAGACCAAACATGTATAGATAATAGCTAGCTATTAAACATTCTACTAGGTTTTCGATGATTAGCTTTACCAACAATGTTTCAGGAACAGCGATTTTGTAGCATAATAGTTAAAATCATGGTCCTAAAAGGGCAGATTTGCATTACGTCTATATGGTTCGATGTATCATTTGTTGTGAGATGGAATTTTGTAAAATAGATTCAACCTACTTCAATTTTTACTCTTGTTTCCCCTCGCGCCATTCAATCATCTATTCATCTCTGCAAGCAGCAGTCCATTTTTCTTCATTGTGTAATGTTAGATGTCCTCGAAACACTTATAATTCAAGTTTTATTTCTTGTTTTTCATCACTAGATATTCAGTAGAGTGGGATCTGATCCCCCGTATGTTCCTCCTGAACAAGGACCTGGACAAATGCATAGAGTATAAGACAAACTGGTGGCTTAGGGCTTGATAACTGTAAAGTGTCCAGCAGTTCAGAACTCCATGTCTGGTTTTGGAGGGGGTTTTGTTGGGACCCAGAACAGCTTTGCACTGCACCTAACAGTCTGCAAATTGTCCCTAGCCCCTCCCCTTTTTTTTCTCCTTTCAACAGAGGCGGTTGCGTGCGTCCAAAGTTCAAGTCCCGCAGTTTTTGGCGTGAATCTACATCAGAATTTTGGTATTCACAATTAATATTTTAAAGACTACTCTTGGATGATACCCTGCTTGAGTCATCGTCAAAAGTGGTTTAATTCACTAATCATTTTTTTAATGTCGATGAAACATGAGGTATACCATAATCAAGCCGAAACCAAACTGGCTATTTTAATAATCGGATTCTGATCTGGATTGGACCAGAGGAATGGGGGCTGGATGAGGGCTGCTAAATCCATTGACCAAAGGGATGAAAGCTGCTAAATCCTTTGACCAAGACTTCGGACCCAAGCAACTTCCAACAGGTATTTACCTCTCTGATAGAACATGTCAGCGCTTGCAAGTGACCACCTCTCCCAAAAAAAAACCCATTAAAGGCTCAGGTCCATCATGTCCGCTTGATGAATCTGCCCATAAAAAATTCCTTCACAAGATAAAGTTGACCAGAGGTATTTTCTGTGGGAACAATGGTCAGGATTTGGCTGTCATAACTTGATTTGTAGTTCATTGTCACTCTAGCTAGGATTATGCAGAGAGGAATAACAGAGTCAGCACGCGTATATCAATCAGCTTGACTTGGTCCAAACTAGCAAAAGCTGATGACTGTATCGCTGATTTCTCTTCTATATATACCCCCATCAAGACCTCTCTAGCCATTCACAGATCCATCAAAAGCCAAAGCAATCTCTTACATCACTTCATCGACTCATACATTAAATCTTGCTCAATCTTTTCATCTCAGCGTCTTCTAAGTTCTAACATTACGATCATGTCCGAGGGCAATCATTGCGACGCTTCCTTGGTGTGTCCTGAGGTGGATATTTATCAGTTTGGTTATCCGAGGTGTGATACACCAGATTCCATGGCTTCAAGCTCCGGTGATTCTCCATTTTTAGGCACGTTTGACGATTTGTCACTGTTGGAAAGTGGTCTATACCAGCAAAAGTACGGTTATTTTAGTGATAAATGCTACAGAAATCAAGACAAGGCATTGGAGTCCATTGATTCAAGGTTTCTCATGTTGCTGGAATCCTTTAGAGAATTGTTTATTCGAAGAAGTGAAGTTTTCAAGAAGTTGTTTCCAGAGGTGCATGATGAATTTGTGGGGATGTTCAAGAAAATCGGTAGCGTTAATTTATACGTAGAAAAACCCAGTCAAGTAAAGACAAGGGCACTGTGCTTGCAAAGGAGCTTCAGTGTCGACTCGCCAAGAACACCTTCAAGAAAAGGAGTTGAATCGCCATTAACGCTCGAGAGGTTCAAGGTTCGCACGGTGGTTGCTGGCGGCGGTGGCCAAGGCCCTTCCAAATCCAAATAGACTACTCCATGATTTGTTGCGAAGTTCGAGCCAAAACAGTGTTTTTTTTCAGCAGTAAATAGTCTGTTCAAAGATACAACAGTTGTTTTATTCTTTTATTCATTATGAAGTGTAAATAGTGGCCGACAATACCGCTATTTGTTTGTGTATTGTCAAAGTTCTTGCTATAAGAAGGTTTTTTCTTTTTTTCTACACTCTACAGCGTCAATCCTTCAGATTTATGATTTATCTTATAATAACAGAGAGATCGCAGCCGTCCTTTTTAGAAAGTCAAACAAATATCACATGATATGCAGTCAACAAATATATTAATTAAAATAAAAATCATCGGCTGATGCCTTACACTCGAGATTTGGATAACAGATTAGAATGATTGATCGGGATTCTTTTAAAAAACATTATCAACTTGGATTTTTAATAGTTAACTTGACTTGACTTGGTTAAACTAAATCAATTTTCATTTTTTTAATTTAATTTAATAATTATGATTAAAATATAAGAAAATAAATTATTGCACCGTTGCATTCTGAAGGAGATAATACTTGAATCATGATTTTATACATTCTTATTTTATTTATATACCATCTAATAACTAAACTCCAATCAATATATTACGAAAAATAAATTTTATGAATGTATTAGAATTTACATTTGAAACGTGTACTTAAAATTATAATTTAAAAAGAATTGATGCTAATTCTTAAAAATTCTTTGGTGGATGTATTATAGAAGTTAAAACTAATAATAATAATTAAAAAACTAAAACATGTGGGTTTTTTATTTGTCATCCGTTGTGCACAAAAAAATGTTTTCAATTTGTTCATAGACCTTTCTTTTCCATAAATCTAATATCTTTATATCTTTGAAAAGGGTGAGATTGAAAGAATTGACATTAAAATAAAAGTCGAACATGAGTGGCATGTCATGAGTTTAAAAAATATATATTGCTCCCTAGATTTTAAAAATCATGCATATTATATAATTTGTGTCAAGTTCTTCCACTTGATAAGAATTATTCATAATGTGTTGTTTTACCCAAAGTTTGTCAATTCTGTTCCGTTCCGTACCGTTAAAAAAACCGAGACGAAACGGCGTTATTTTTGTCTCTGTTTTCATTCCGACCTGTTCCGGAAATTCCGGCCGGAACGTCTCGGTACGTTCTGGGTGTGTCGTTCCAGCCTTAAAATTCTCTTTATTTTGATTAACTTGTGATTTTTTTTTTCTAATTTTGAGAATATGTTTGTTTGACTTTGTGTTTATATTGTATAATTTAAAGTTAATTTATCTTGAATTTTAATTATGCTTGTTAAATTAATATTTTAATTTTATATATATATATATATAATTAATTATATATGAACAATACAACTCCGAAACGCTCCAAAACCGGAACGTCCGTTCTAATAAAAAAACCGGAACGGTATTGACAACCTTGAGTTTTACTTTTACCTTTAAGGTTCATTAAAAAAACATATTTTAACTTGGGTTGATTTTTTTTCCAGGTTGATTTTGTTTTTGGAGTGGATTTTTAAATTTTTTACAACATTGATAATTTATCACTATTTATAAAAGTGTTTTTTGATGTTATGGTTAAAAATAGATTGAAAACATGTTTTTAAATCAAAAACTTTTAAACCTTGATTTTCTCTACTATAAGTGGATGTTTGAGTATGTGGTGCATAGCCAAATTATTTAGTAAATAAATAGACCATGATTTTATACTGTAGATCCCAGCTAAAAAACTAAGTTTGAAACTCAGTCTGTAAAGCATTTCACACATGCTTTTCACATGCAGCTACACCGAAACCTCGGCCATACCCACCTCCACTCCCTCAGCCACACCACACTGAAATCAACAAGTTCAAGCAAAGGCTGAAATCAAAAGTTACACAACAAAGGCTTACTTTGCTCTAAAAGCGATTCATCTTCTCTGCATTTGGCTCATCTTTGAAGGACACAAGTGGTTCGATCCTGTTAGAGAATAATATAAATCATATTCCGGGGCTTCACTTACAAGTTTAAGCTTTTAGGTGAGATGGTTCCTTCATATGGTATCAGAACCCTGTTGACCCAGCGGTCACGAGTTCGAATCTCACTACTTCTATTCTATTTGATAAAAACCAAGCACAATATGATATGGGTCTGTGCAAGTTTCAAGCCCAAAAGGCTTACACTTGAGGGAGTGTATTAGAGAATAATATAAATCATATTCCGGGGCCTCACTTACAAGCTTAAACTTTTAGGTGAGATGGTTACTTAATTGATCCCAGCGACCACAATAGCTGGAAATACAACAGAAGAAGTTCTTTTAGGAACATTAGATGACTTCCCTGAACCTGCACTTGAGCCGTTGGATATGTGCTGTGTTACTGGCGACTCAGGCTGGGCTGACTCAGCTGAGTCAGTTTTTGAAGTTATTTTGGGAGCTTACTCAAGATCTGCCACGACATTATGAGAAGGACTCAAACCTTAAGCCACACAACACGAAAATCTAACGAAATGGCTACTAGAGCATGGCCCAATGTGAGTTTTTAGTGGGGAGAGAGATAGGTAGGAGGAAGGAATGAAGTGGCAACCTTGTGTTTGTTGACGATGTTAATGTCTGATCTTTTTTCTCCTTTTGCAGGTAAAAGTAAAACAATTTTTAACAAGAGGCAATGCAATATTGCAATTGTTTTTTATTATTTTGTTGGAATGAAAAAAATAAATTCTCGGTTGATGAGACAATTACAGCATTTTCTCCGAAAATGTAAGTACTTCAAAGAAATTTAATATTTGGATTTGGATGGGTTTTTGTCCAATACAGATTGGAGGCTTCATGTGATTTTGGACTGTTTGACTAACTGTAGTTATTAGGACATAAATTTCATTTGATTTTTGTTTTTGTTTTTTCTTTTCCATCTGTAAATCACCAGTTCAGTTTTGATTCAAAAATACAAGAAATTATAGAATTAAGGTGTGGTTTAAATAAGACGTTTTGGTGTGATTCATGAAAATCTTATAATGTCTGCTAGACGTCATACCCAATATATATGCATGTGGGTGTGTGTATATGTGTATGTATTTTAGAGTAATTTTACAAATTGACAGTAATATGAAAAACATAATAATCAAACACATGAAATTATTTTTCATTAAACCTCAAACTCAACCATAGTTTTCACCAAACATTTTAATTTCAATTATGAACCACACCTAAAAGTGTTTTTCCATAAAACTATTTTTTTAAATTTTAATTATAACAGCAATCACAATACTAAACAGACTCTAAAGATCAAAACTAGAGTGAGCTAATGTGACACGTCATTTAATAAAAAAAAATCAAAGATTTAAGATGAACAACATATCATCCGTACAAAAATAAATAAATAAAAAAAGGTCCACTTGGATGGGCTTGCTTGGATAATTAATATTATTAGATTCAATCATTCTGCTAAGAAAAATCATTAGATCCATTATGATACTGCTAAAAACAATTATAATTTCAGTATTTCTTAATTGTTTTAAGAAAATTAGTCTATCCGCAACAAAACGGGTGGAATTGACCAGCAATAATTAATTAACGTGGTATTTGAAGGATTGCCTAGCGTGCAGGCAAAAGAACGGACCACCTGAAATAAAAGCAAGGGCGACTGGAAGAACATGGGTGGACCTGGTCCAAGGATGGCTAGTTGGGCTGTGGACCAAAAACGTTGACTTAAGGCCCATGTAATGTTAGCCCTGCCATGTCTCAACTTGAAACTCTGTGGTCTAAAATCTTATGCTCCTTCCAACAATTAATTTTTGAACTTATCTGAAGAGCTCTGTAAATGTTAACAAAGCGAAATGGATAGTATTTACGCCGTGTTTGTCATCTGATTTAAAAATATTTTTAAAATTTAAATTTAAATTAAAAAAATTAGTGTTTTTATTATTGTGTTGATATCAAAAATAATTTTTTAAAAAAAAAAATATATATATATATATATATATATATATCATTTTGATATTTTTTTTGAAAAAAAATACTCTTAAAATCTACCTCAATCACACTCCGAACAACTAATGGTAAAGTTCATTTTATTACTACCAGTGGAAGTTTTAAATGCGTTTTTCTTATAATGAAAATCATAAATTCAAAATCCTCTAATACGCGTCCATAATTATTGAGATTCTATTTTGATTGGTATCTTAAAACATAATAATAAAAAACATAAATATAATTTATTTGAGATATAGAGATAGAAATATATATAAAAAATTATAAAGAAATCTTGCGTATTTGATCTTTTTGGTTATATCACTCTCCTGCATGAAAATAAATCTATGATATATATGGAGATGGATGTATTCCTTTTATCCTGTTTATTTTTATTTTTTATTATTTTAAAATATTAATTAAATATTATCGAATATACACCCACTTTTGCTTGTTATTTTCAAAAAACTATCTTTAGAAAATTGAATTCTTTATGCAGAGAGGAATAACAGAGTCAGCACGCGTATATCAATCAGCTTGACTTGGTCCAAACTAGCAAAAGCTGATGACTGTATCGCTGATTTCTCTTCTATATATACCCCCATCAAGACCTCTCTAGCCATTCACAGATCCATCAAAAATCAAAGCAATCTCTTACATCACTTCATCGCCTCATACATTAAATCTTGCTCAATCTTTTCATCTCAGCGTCTTCTAAGTTCTGACATAGCGATCATGTCCGAGGGCAATCATCGCGACGCTTCCTTGGTGTGTCCTGAGGTGGATATTTATCAGTTTGGTTATCCGAGGTGTGAGACACCAGATTCCATGGCTTCAAGCTCCGGTGATTCTCCATTTTTAGGCACGTTTGACGATTTGTCACTGTTGGAAAGTGGTCTATACCAGCAAAAGTACGGTTATTTTGGTGATAAATGCTACAGAAATCAAGACAAGGCATTCGAGTCCATTGATTCAAGGTTTCTCATGTTGCTGGAATCCTTTAGAGAATTGTTTATTCGAAGAAGTGAAGTTTTCAAGAAGTTGTTTCCAGAGGTGCATGATGAATTTGTGGGGATGTTCAAGAAAATCGGTAGCGTTAATTTATACGTAGAAAAACCCAGTCAAGTAAAGACAAGGGCACTGTGCTTGCAAAGGAGCTTCAGTGTCGACTCGCCAAGAACACCTTCAAGAAAAGGAGTTGAATCGCCATTAACGCTCGAGAGGTTCAAGGTTCGCACGGTGGTTGCTGGCGGCGGTGGCCAAGGCCCTTCCAAATCCAAATAGACTACTCCATGATTTGTTGCGAAGTTCGAGCCAAAACAGTGTTTTTTTTCAGCAGTAAACAGTCTGTTCAAAGATGCAACAGTTGTTTTATTCTTTCATTCATTATCCAGTGTAAATAGTGGCCGACAATACCGCTATTTGTTCGTGTATTGCGAAATTTCTTGCTATAAGAAGTTTTTCTTTCTTTCTACACTCTTCAGCGTTGATCCTTCAGATTTTTCTTATAATAACAGAGAGATCGCAGCCGTCCTTTTTAGAAAGTCAAATAAATATCACATGATATGCAGTCAACAAATATTATTTATTAAAATAAAAATCATCGGCTGATGGCTTACACTCGAGATTTGGACAGCAGATTAGAATGATTGATCGGGATTCTTTTAAAAAACATTATGAACTTGGATTTTTAATAATTAACTTGACTTGAATTGGTTAAACTAAATCAATTTTAATTTTTTTAATTTTAAATTGAGCCAGATTTAATCATTAGATTAAAAAAATAAGAGAACAAATTATTGCACTGTTGCATTCCGAAGGAGATAATACTTGAATCATGATTTTATACATTTTTATTTTATTTATATACCATCTAATAACTAAACTCCAATCAATATATTACGAAAAATAAATTTTATGAATGTATTAGAATTTACATTTGAATCGTTTACTTAAAATTATGATTTTAAAAGAACTAATGTTAATTCATGAAAATTCTTTGGAGGGTGTATTATAGAAGTTAAAAATAATAATAATAAGAATAAGAATTATTATTATTATTATTAAAAAAACTAAAACATGTGGGTTTTTTTATTTATCATCCATTGTGCACAAAAAAATGTTTTTCAATTTGGTCATCAACCTTTCTTTTCCAACAATCTCATACTAGTTGAAGATCAATTGATTTTTATATCTTAGAAAAGGGTGAGATTGAAAGAATCGACACTAAAATAAATAAATAAATAAACGCCAAACATGAGTGATATGTCATGGGTTTTAACAAAAAATAGTTTGCTCCCTAGACTTTAAAAATCACGCATACTGTATAATTTTGGCAAGTCAATATTTTTCAAATTCACTTTAGTTATAGAAAATTATTTTTGTTATTTTTTTAGCCTTTAATTGAGAGAGGGGTTGCTAAATTCTAGCGTTAGAGAGAGAAATATTGTTGACATCGATTTAAGCCACCAAAACAATTAAGATTTGTGTCAAATTATTCCATTCAATAAGAAAAATTCATAATATGTGTTCTTTTACCTTTAGGGTTCGACATATTTTAGCTCGGGTTGATTTTGTTTTCTGAATGGTTTTTTAAGTTTTTTACAACATTGATAAATTTATCACTATTTATAAAAGTGTTTTTGATGTTATGGTTAAAAATAGATTGAAAACATGTTTTTAAATCAAAAACTTTTAAAATTTGATTTTCTGTTCACTATAAAGGTCAAAACTGAAGTCATTTGATAAATCAAAAGAATTAAAATGGATAGCATATCATCCGCCCAAAAATAATAATAATAAAAAAAAAAGTTTCACTTGGACGGGCTTGCTTGGATAATTAATTTTATTGGAGTCAATCATTCTGCTAAGAAAAATTATTAGATTCAATATGATAATGCTAAAAAAAATATATAATTTTCGTAGTTCTTAATTGTTATTAAAAAATTAGTCTATCCGCAACAAAACGCGTGGAATTGACCAGTAATAATTAATTAACGTGGTATTTGAAGGTTTGCCAAGCGTGCAGGCAAAAGAACGGGCCACCTGTAACAAATGGCGAGGGCGACAATAGGAAGAACATGAGTGGACCTGGTCCAAGGATGGCTAGTTGGGCGGTGGACCAGAAACACTGACTTGAGGCCCATATAATATGAGCCCTGCCATGTCTCAACTTGAAACTCTGTTGTCTAAAAAACTCATGTTCCTTCCAGCAATTAATTTTTGAACTTATCTGACGAGCTCTGTAAATATCAAAAATATTTTAAAAAAAAATTGATTTTTTTTATTTTAAATTAAATTTATTTGGTTTTTTTATATTATTTTTATGTGCAGATGTCAAAAATTATTTTTTAAAAAATAAAACAAAATATTATTTTAATATTTTCCTAAACAAAAAATATTTTAAAAAATAAATTTTCAGCAATGGTTAAATGAGTTTTTCTTATAATGAAACTCAAATTCAAAATCCTCTAATTTGCGTCTATAATTATTTTTCTATTTAGAGATTAATATCGAGACTGTATTTTGATTGGTATCTTAAGACATAAAAAAATATATATAATTTATTTGAGATATAGAGATAGAAATATATAAAAAAAAAATCTATAAAGAAATGTTGCTTATTTGATCTTTTTGGTTATATCACTCTCCTGAATGAAATAAATCTATGATATATATGGAGATAGATGTATTCCTTTTATCCTGTTTATTTTTATATTTTATTATTTTAAAATATCAATTAAATGTTATCGAATATATATTTTTTATATATCAAAATAATGTTCTTGGTCAAATAATAACCCGAAATATAAATATTGAGTATTCTTCCTTTTCCTCCCGGTACTTGATGTTAAATGCAGATTTACGTGAAGGGGAAACCTACACGAGGTCTTGAAGCCGCGAGCACCTACACACACACACACTTATCTTCTTCATTCTCATTGATGCCCTAGCTAGACCCCTTGCATGCTGAAAAAACCCTAAACATGGCGGGTTGTGTCACGTGCGTGTGTCCGCCCGCCATGTTTGGGAATATATGGAGACACACATATATATAGCCCGCCATGTTTGGGTTTCTTCAGCAAGGGGTCTAGCTAGCTAGGGCAGCAGTGGGAGTGAAGAAGATGATGATTCACACCAGTAACAAGCAAAAGTGGAGGTCGATGTTATAGATAGAACTCCAACAACGACAAGTTGGAATCATTAGCCTCTCCATGAGCTAGCTAGGGCATCAGTGTGTGTTTACTCCTAAATCAATAGATATTTTCAAACTAGTTAAAGATTTAAGTTTTTTAGATATTATTCATATATTTAAAAGAGTTTTTTATAACTCAAAGTAATATAACATAAGAAAGAAAAATATATATGACTAGATCCAACACTTAGGCAGTTGTTTGAAATATAAAAAATAAATATAATGAGAATATAAATTTAAAAAACCTGATTTATGGAGACTCGTTGATATTCTTATCAGAGTATGGTAAACCTACGTGGGTTCAACAACTTTTTCAACACTAGTCCATAATCAAAGCGGGCTCTTATTTAGTTAACTATTGTTTTTTAAAATATTTTTTATTTAGAAATTTTTTAAAATAATATTTTTTTATTATTTTTATAAAAATATTTTTAATATTAAGATATCAAAATAATTTTTTTAAAAATAAAAATATTTTTATTTAAAACAAAAAAAACTCAGTTTTTTTTTAAATGTTTTCCAAGCACCATTTGTGCGTATCATTACTAAGATTTTAGTGGGCTCGAGGATAATTTAATATTAATTTAAAGACCGGACTTTATGGAGCAAAACTAGCTTACAATGGAGATTATAAATGGGCCACCAACCAAATTATTCAGATTTCCATAACCGTTAGACAGATGAGGGCCAGTCGTTTAATATATATTTTGAAATATGTGGAAAAAGACGTGTCAATTGGCATTTGCTCGATGCATAGATAGTAACTAACAACGACGTGTCACTCTCAACGTCCAATGGTGGATCGACAACTTGATTTCGTTCTCGAATACTATAATACTCTAGTCAACTTGTGATGAAATGGACAGCCACTAGAGTAGCTATCAAGCAAATTGCAATTGAAATTAATAATATTTCGTTAATCTTATGAATAGCCTAAAATGGAAATTAAAAAGTTGGGATTTCTCAACAATAGGTTGTAAAATTCAACTGCTTCCATGTCTTTTTCTAATGACTCGGCAATCAACTTAAAACCTTGTAATAACAACTTTTTTGGAGACTTACTTTCACAGTGTATTTGATACTACGTTTTACAAATAAGTTTTTTAAAAAAATTAATTTTTTTAATATTTTAGATCATTTTCATGTGTTGATGTCGGAAATATTTTTTAAAAAATAAAAATATATATTATTTTGATATATTTTTAAATAAAATACAATTTTAATCATACTCCAAAACATGCACTAAATCATCGATTATCCAGCTCATAGAAATGTCAGTGCAAGAACAATAAAATATAGCCTGGTGCAAGGAAAATTAGGAGCATTTTTTTTACGAAAATAAAAACTAATCTCATAAGTGAGGATAAGATTAACGAACAATCTTATCTTCTTTTCTTTGCTCCTGTTCCTGTTTATAAAATTCTTTTGTATTTTATTTTTGGTTTTGGTTAAGATTTTTCGGATTTTGAGAAAAAAAAAATCTTTTCTTCATTATTCCCTCTACCTCATGTTTGGATGTCCCGAAAAATCAAATATATATATATATATATATATATATACAATCTAAAATATAAAAATTATAGTTATTAAAACTAGTTCAGGAATTAAATTGGTGTAATACTCGAGCCATGAATTAGATTGTTAACCTGGACCGACCGATTATTTTTAAATGCCAAGACAATGTCATTTTAAAGAGAATTCGAACCGACCAATTGTTTTTACATGGTCAATAAATTAATCAATGTTTTTCTAATTAATCCAAACTTAATCTAAACAATGCATAAAAATATTTCCTCGAGATTCCAATCTTGGAAGAATATGTTTGTGCTCTGGTCCATGCATACCTGAAGGTCATAATTAAAATCTTGAATTTGTACAGATCACATTTTATCGTATAGTTTAGCAATGTCCACGCATAATGGTATGATAAGATCTTCCATTTCAGACTACAGAATCAAAATTAATGGAGGAAAATCAAAGGAAAAGGAACCTTGTGATTTATTGCAACTCTTTTATTATTATTATTTATTTATTTATTTATTCTCTTCCTCTACTTCGGTGTTGCGGGGGGAAACAGCCAGAACCATCCAAGGACGAATCTGAATAATGTATACAATTTTGTCACCACGAGAAAGCTGGGAAATAGTCACCTGTCCCTTTCCGGTTGCTCTGTTTTCAACAACAAAGTTAATTAGGTTAGCTTAAGGGCTTGACGTTTCAAGGAATAATATAAAATTATTTTCAAGACCTCACCTGATAAATTGGATTTTGAATTGAAATGTTTGTCTGAATGGTATTTATAAAATATATAATAATTAGGAATTTGAATTTCAGCATTTTTATTTTATCTAATTAAATTGGTTAGGGCAACAACTTCAGCTAGGTTGTTAATTATTTTAATTTTTATATAACTTGAAGGGAGGTTTAAACGCCATGATGGTTAAGAGAAGAGAAGACACGACTCTTCAACCATCGGACAAATCATAATTTCTACTACAGACAATATATATTTGTTTGCTCGAGGGTTCTTCGATGGCAAATGAACATAAATATTGCTCTCCTTAATTTCTTCGAAAAAACATAACAAATCCTTGAATTTACCAGCTCTCGAAGCATATTTTATAATTGCTTGTTGATCAGTGTTAGAGAATAATATAAATTATATTCTGGAGCTTCACTTATAAGTTTAATCTTTTAGGTAAGATAATTCTTTAATATGGTATCAGAGCCTTATTGACCCAGCGGTCATGAGTTCAAATCTCACTACCTCTATTTTATTTGATAAAAACCAAGCAAAAGATGATGTAGGCCTGTGTAAGTTTCAAGTTCAAAGGACTTTCATTTAATAATATGTTAAAGAATAATATAAATTATATTTTGGGACCTCACTTGCAAGTTTAAACTTCCAATTAAAAAGATTCTTTAATAATCAGAAATAGCTATAAAAAAGGGTAGCTACTCGTGTTTGTTTTTTCTTTTGTGGCTTTGACTTTTTTTCTGAAAACCCTTCTGGCTAGACAATGCCCTGCCAGCGAACACCAGCAAAATTAAATTTAAAAGGAAAAATGTCCATGACCCTCGGAGAAAACTCATCCATGGTCTCCTTTATGCCATGCATCTCTATCCAAATTCCTCTCGACTTCCTCCTCTTTGAAAATTCATCCAAGTAGCCATATGATTTTCTTTTGGATTTAAAATGGTTAAATAACTCATTTAAAATTATATTAAATAAGTCTAGCCTTGCCACCATCGCTGTCACGTGTAGCAATATTCTATCTTTATTTTACTTGTGTCAGGTTCGTTTCTGTATTTTTATTTGAAATTATAATTGAAGTTGTTTTTTTAAGTAATTTGTATTTAGAAATATATTAAAATATTTTTTTTAAAATTATTTTTGACATCAACCTATCAAAATAATTTTAAAATAAATAAATAATTTGAAAGAAATTGTTCCAAAAACCAAGAGAATTAATCAAAGTATTCTAAGCTCTATAATCTACTCCACATGATTGGAGGATGCAGACTTGATGGTTACGAATATTTGCTTTTTTTTAATTATCCTTTCAAGTTGATGATTATGAATATTCTAACCTTAAAAAAACCCCGCTCAAAATAATTATTTTTATAAATCTATTAGATCTAAATGAATAATTCACATTGAATTATTCAACGACCAAATTCGATTAACATTAACTAATAACTAAAACAAAATGAATAAATGAACAGTAAAAAACACTGTGCACACACTCACAAATCACTGTGGACGCGAGCTTTTTCATCCGTGTGCCGCGCGAGTTCGTCCACCCTTTTTTTTTGTTTTTTCCGCCTATGAACAGTGTAGTAACGATTTTAACCCTGATAATAAGACAAAATAGCGTTTTCGACTGAGGGTTAAAGGCGTAATTGCGCGCGTCCGTACCGGTCCGGTTCGGTCCGGTCCGCCGCATGGGTTTTTTTTTTTAAATGGCTAAATACGATTATAACCCCTAATAAGACAAAATGTATTAATTAGGGACAGGGCTATAACGGTAACTGACCATTATTATTTATTTATTTTTCGAAATTCTGTCAGGCGCGTGCAGTGCACGTGAAACACGGTATTCTCCCTCACGCTCCTTTCAGGTGGCGCGTGCGGTATGATAAGGTGGCCGTAAATGGGATACCGACGCCTAATCCGGTGCGCCTCCTCTTGGTCTTCCTCCCGGTGCGGCGCGTTTGTCAACACGGTGGCCGTGGACGCGTCGGTGGCCGGTTAAAGCCGGTTGCACCGTTTCTCTCTCTCCTGCACGTCAAAGTGCAGAAGAGCCCCCCGAGTTTTGTAAACTTTCACTTCGGTCCCTTTACTTTTAATTGTTTTATATACTGTGCAGTTTGGCTTGATTTCAGTTATACAAGTTTTGAATTCCTTCGATTGGGTCCTTCAATTGCAATTAATTAAATGTGAATGTTTCACTTCGGTCCTCCTTCTTTTAATTTCCGGATTGGGTTGAAAATGCTTAATATATTCGGTACAGTAGTTTCCATTTTTGCAAATTTGTCCTTTAATTGAAAATATTAATAAATCTGATTTTCATTTCAGCCCTTAAACTTTTAATTTTTGATTTTAATCCCTTTATATTTTATTTTCATTTCAACCCTTATACTTTTATTTTTTAAAATTTCTAATATAACACACAATAATAATAATAATAATAGTAATAATAATAATAATAATAATAATAATAATAATTTAATTGTTTATCTTGCTTCCTCTTTTGTTAATATTTTTTTTCCTTCGTATAATTTAATAATTTTTATTGTTTTGACAGTAATCATATAATGAATAAATCGGATGACATAAAAAAAATTTGTCTTCAAATTTTAATTTTGTATTTAACACAACAATGATAATAATAATAATAATAATAATAATAATAATTTAATTGTTTTTCTTGCTTGCTCTTTTGTTAATGTTTTTTTTTCTTCGTATAATTTAATAATTTTTATTGTTTTGATAGTAATGACAATGATATTTATTTATTTATTCTTTTGTTAAAGTTTCTATGATATTTTTAGTCTTTCATTAATTATATGTTCTAATATTTATTGAATATTATCTCATAGGAATATATATAAGGAGAAGAAAACATGACCTAGGATTTTTTCAATAAAAAAAATGTAATATCAGTATTCTTAAATGCATTTAATATAATCATATAATGAATAAATCGGATGACATAAAAAAAAATTTGTCTTCGAATTTTAATTTTGTACTTAACACAATAATAATAATAATAATAATAATAAAAATTTATATTAACAAATAAAATTTCTAATATAACCCCAACTTTTGTCCATGTATATATAAGTGTGTTTAACACAATAATAATAATAATAATAATAATAATAATAATAATAATAATTTAATTGTTTTTCTTGCTTCCTCTTTTGTTAATGTTTTTTTTTCCTTCGTATAATTTTATAATTTTTATTGTTTTGACAGTAATGGCAATGATATTTTATTTTCCTTTTTTTAAAGTTTCTAAAATATTTTAGTCTTTCATTAATTATATGCTCTAATATTTATTAAATATTATCTCATAGGCATATATATAGAGCGAAAAAAACATGACCTCGGATTTTTTCAATAAAAAAATTTAATATCAGTATTCTTAAATACATTTAATATAATCATATAATAAATAAATCGGATGACATAAAACAAAATTTGTCTTCGAATTTTAATTTTGTACTTAGCACAAGAATAATAATAATAATAATAATAATAATAATAATAATAAATTTTATATTAACAAATAAAATTTCTAATATAACCCCTACTTTTGTCCATGTATATATAAGTGTGTTTAACACAATAATAATAATAATAATAATAATAATAATAATAATTTAATTATTTTTCTTGCTTCCTCTTTTGTTAATGTTTTTTTTCCTTCATATAATTTAATAATTTTTAATAATAATAATAATAATAATAATAATAATCATAGTAATAATAATAATAATAATAATAATAATAATTTAATTGTTTTTCTTGCTTCCTCTTTTGTTAATGTTTTTTTTCCTTCGTATAATTTAATAATTTTTATTGTTTTGACAGTAATGGCAATGATATTTTTTTTTTCTTTTCTTAAAGTTTCTAAAATATTTTAGTCTTTCATTAATTATATGCTCTAATATTTATTAAATATTATCTCATAGGCATATATATAGAGCGAAAAAAACATGACCTCGGATTTTTTCAATAAAAAAATTTAATATCAGTATTCTTAAATACATTTAATATAATCATATAATAAATAAATCGGATGACATAAAACAAAATTTGTCTTCGAATTTTAATTTTGTACTTAACACAACAACAACAACAACAACAACAATAATAATAATAATAATAATAGATTTTATATTAACAAATAAAATTTCTAATATAACCCCTACTTTTGTCCATATATATATAAGTGTGTTTAACACAACAATAATAATAATAATTTAATTGTTTTTCTTGCTTCCTCTTTTGTTAATGTTTTTTTTCCTTCATATAATTTAATAATTTTTATTGTTTTGACAGTAATGGCAATGATATTTTTTTTCCTTCTGTTAAAGTTTCTAAAATATTTTTAGTCTTTTATTAATTATATGTTCTAATATTTATTAAATATTATCTCATAGAAATATATATAGAGCGAAGAAAACATGACCTAAGATTTTTTGAATGAAAAAAAATTGATATTAGTATTCTTAAATACATTTAATATAATCATATAATGAATAAATCGGATGACATAAAACAAAATTTATCTTTGAATTTTAATTTTGTATTTAACACAATAATAATAATAATAATAATAATTTAATTGTTTTTCTTGCTTTCTCTTTTGTTAATGTTTTTTTTTCTCCGTATAATTTATTAATTTTTATTGTTTTGACAGCAATGACAATGATATTTTTTTTTCTTTTGTTAAAGTTTCGATGATATTTTTAGTCTTTCATTAATTATATGTTCTAATATTTATTGAATATTATCTCATAGGAATATATATAGGGAGAAGAAAACATGGCCTAGGATTTTTTCAATAAAAAAAATTTAATATCAGTATTCTTAAATACATTTAATATAATCATATAATGAATAAATCGGATGACATAAAACAAAATTTGTCTTCGAATTTTAATTTTGTACTTAACACAATAATAATAATAATAACAATAATAATAATAATAATTTAATTGTTTTTTTACTTGCTCTTTTGTTAATGTTTTTTTTTCTCCGTATAATTTATTAATTTTTATTGTTTTGACAGCAATGACAATGATTTTTTTTTTTCGTTTCTTAAAGTTTCTAGGATATTTTTAGTCTTTCATTAATTATATGTTCTAATATTTATTGAATATTATCTCATAGGAATATATATTGAAAGAAGAAAACATGACCTACAATTTTTAAATACATTTAATATAATGATATAATGAATAAATTGAATAACATAGAAAAAATTTATCTTCGCATTTTAATTTTGTCTTTGACACAACAATGATAATAATAATATAATAATAATAAATTTAATAATAATTAATATTATTATAATAATAATAATTTATTTGTTTTTCTTGCTTACTCTTCTGTTAATATTTTTTCCCCTCCGGATAATTTAAATTTTTTTATTGTTTTGACAGTAATAGCAATGCTAATTTTTATTTTTATTTTATTTTTTTGTTTTATCTTTTGTTAAAGTTTCTTAAATATTTTTACTCTATCATTAATTATATGTTCTAATATTTATCGAATATTATCGCATAGGAATATATATAGGGAGAAGAAAACATGACATAACATTTTTTTAATGAAAAAAATTGATATCAGTATTCTTAAATACATTTTATATAATAATATAATAAATTAATCGAATAACATAAAAAAATTTTTATTTAATATTATCGCCTATAGATATATAAAGAGAGGACAAAAATGACCTTGGATTTTTTGCTTAAAAAAATTAATATCAATATTCTTAAATATATTTAATGTAATAATATAATTAATAAATCTTATAAAAAATATTTGTATATTTGTATATTTATGTCACATTAAAATATGTAGAACTAATTATATGTTTGAATATTAATTTAATATTATCGCCTAAAAATATATTAAGAAAGAGGAAAAATGACCTAAAATTTTTCGGATGACAGAAATTCATATTATGTTTTCTTAAATATATGTAATATGATAATATGATTAATAAATCTTATATAAAAAAAATTTGGCTTCAAAATTTATTTTTGTGCTATTTTATTTAAGCAGGTTTATGAATTTATCTCTCAATTCATTAGCATGTGCTTAGTAACAGTTTGCAACTCCGCTTCCGTCGTTCCCGCCCGCCTGTCCTATTTGATTCAGTCAGTCGTCTAAAAGTGCTTGCGGCGAATTTCCAATGTTTTCATTTTTAATATTTTAGATCTAATATTACTGGAAAAAAAACATCTCAAAAAAAAATATTGACAAATTTACCTACATTATCTATAAGTCAAATTAAAAAATATACAAGTCACTTCCCGTTTCCATTAGACTGTTCTTTTTAGACGACAAATAAATAATTATAACACAAAAAAAATTAAGTTTATGTTTTAAAAACAAATTACAATATTTTTATTTCTAATATGTCTGATATTTATTGAATATTATCGCCTAAAAATATATTGAGAAAGAGAGGAAAAATGACTTTAGATTTTTTTTTTTTAAAAATTCATATTAATATTCTTAAATATAATTATACTAACTAAATATTAAAATAATAAAATACAATACATAAAAAACAATCAATTTTCTATATAGATAAAAAAAAACCGCCGCATCGCGCGGGTTAACCGCTCGTATATGCTACAATACAAATGTATCCGTAAAGAAACCCTCAAGATTAAAAAAACATTTAATTTAAAGATTCCGTATCGCATCTATAACGCAAATGATTAAACATTCGCTACTTTTCACAATAATTACTTATCGGTAAAATAGTAATTAAAAGGAAACTAAAAGCCATTACACCATTTTGTTAACAAAAATCTATTATTATAAATAATAATAAAAAATAGAAATAAAAAAGCGAATTACCTGAGGAAATTCTTTTTTAAAAAAAGTTATCCAATTGCCTGAAGAAATGAAAATAAAAAATAGTATTCTCTTGTTTACCTGAGTAAATGCTATCATTTTTTCACGTGTATTGGATTTTAAATTTATATTTTTTTACCACTATCAAAATAAAAATAAAAAAACCCTACAATCACTTATGATCTACACATTGAAGATTAGATCCCATAATCTCCCATAAATCTCTTTCCTTGATCTCTCCCACTCCCTCGCCCTCCTCTTTCCCAAAACACAAACATGAGCTCTTCTCTTCCTAGAAGGGATTTTTTTTTCCAGTCACTTCAACAATGAAACAGTCAGTTACTTTTTTGCTTCTTCTCTGATAATTTCCCCTCTTGTTTCCTTACACGTTTCATAGAAGAAGAAGAAGAAGAAGATACATTAATCCTCACTCTATAAAATTCTACTATTTTTTTGTCTCAAGATGAGACCTTTATTACATGTTTTTCTAAGTGTAGAATTAGATCAAGGACTGTGTAAAGAGGTTGAGAAAAATAAAGGGTCTTGTTGATTTTGAGTTCTTAAATACCAGAGTGAAAAAGATTGAAACTTTACTTCTAAAAATGATAGCTTCAGGGATAAATTTGGTGATGACTATAATAGGATTCGCTGTAAGCACTATGTTTATAGTTTTTGTTTGCACTCGCCTTCTCTGTGCGCGGATTCAGTTGAATGCTTCAAGACGAGCTTTTCCTATTGCTTCCAGATCTAATCTCAGCTTAGTAAGCATTTCCTTTTGTCTCCCCTTTGATTTTCAGCACTGTTCTATATTTAGCTTGTTGTTAGAATGTGTGTTCTATGATTTATTTGTGTAAACTGAAGTGGGTTCTACATGGTTTCTGGTTTTGGGATTGAATGAGTGGAGTTGGGTTGGTTGGTTTTTAGCTTGTATAGTTGGCTTTTCTTCCTGTTCTTAATTTGGTTTAATTTATTTTTGTTTGTTTAATTTTGGATATTTGTTATTATTCATTTGTTGCACTGTGGAAATTAATGTGGCCTTTTTTTTTTGTTTCGTAATTCTGTGAGTGGAGTAGGCTGGATTTTAGCTTCTAGAGATGGTTTTTTTTTGTTCTTAATTGGGTTTAGTTTCTTATGTTTGTTTATTTGGATATTTTATTTGTGGTAAAACGAAGTCAATCACCAAATCAATCGGAACTGGCTTATTGGACAGTAGAATGTGATATAAACGTACTTATTGTGAGGCAAAAAGTCCCAATTTTGTAAAAAAAATACAATTTAATCTTTGACTTTTGGTTTTTTCTTTTGCTGAATAGAGTTTTGTTTCATGGGGGTAATTGTCTGCTTAGGACCTTAACTGTTAATTTTTGACATGTGTTACAGTTGGAACGAGGTGGTCTTGAATATGTAGTTGTAGCAAACTTTCCAACCAAGAAGTACAATGATAAGGTTTTCTCAGCTTCAGAAGATGCTCAGTATGCTCTTCCTTCTTTGCTCTATTTCCTTTTCATTATTACTGGTTTTGGTTTTTATGCAATGATTTTGTTTGACATAGATAACTTTGCTAGTTTTTGAACCATGTTGGCTTAAGTTGCCATTACAAAGAAGAATGTGCAGTGCCAGTGATATGGTGTTATGATTCTTATTTTTTTTTATTTTCAAGGTTTCATCCATTTGTAGTCCTATTTTTGAAAGATGTGAAGAACAGGGTGTGGAGGTGTAGGATTGATGATTTCTTATAAAATTTGAATTTTGACTTAAGTTTTCTTCTGATATAGACTTTGATTTAGCTGTGGCTATCTTGTATGAGATAGAGTAAGCACACTTTAGGGCTGGGATCTCTTTTTCATGTTTTTTCTATTGCACTCTCTGTTTGACTGGGCAGAGTTTCTAAAACCTTATCACTAAATGTTTGGTGTGGCATGACTGGGACGAAATTTGCTTAGTGCACAAAACCCTTCATTTTAGCTATCTTGCAGCGTTCCTGTTTTTCTAACTGTAGATGTTGTCTTCTGACAGCAGTCTTGCAGGTGATATTTAACTATTGTTGCTTAATGAGAAACCACCTTCTTCTCCCAGGCCTTTGATGCTTGATTGATCGGTCAAAAACTGTTTAAAATGTTTCCACAAGGCACATAGAATTTGAGGTGGGGTTTGCTAACAATTAATTAATGGGAATTGGACCATGAATGCTCTTGGTTGTATTTTCACCCCTTGACAGAAGGAAAAGAAAAGAAAAAAATGGTGGTATTCAGAAGGATTGGTCACTATTTGAGTTTTGATTAAGGCAACCTTTGACCTGTTGAGAATTTAATTAGCCTGACCTTGATAAATTATGAAATATGTGGTGAAATAGAAGATTTGCTCCTCCATTTTTGGAGGACCCAAAGTTGCCTTTTTTTCTCCTAGTATAATTCACCAGTTCAATCTGGGTGACAATAACCTCTGTGATTTTCACGAGGAAGTGAAAACAGAGGCTTGGGCAATAGGAATTCATTTATTCTTTTGAGTTTGTGGCGGTGCTCCTTTAGAGGGCTTACCTATCTGATAGATTTATTTTCTGAACCTTTTGTACACATTCTAGCTGGAACTCTTAGTGCTGGACCCCTTTTTTTTGCTGTCACTGAAATTCTCACGGATATATTCCTGTTTTTCTGCAGATTTTTTTTAATTGATTCATTTTTACTTTAATTTTAATTTTGCTCATTTTATGGTCACATGGAACCCCTTCTGAAGAAGCATTTAAAAGTAGAAACAAGTTGCATCATATCGGTAATTGGATCATCATGACAATAGCAGCAAGGTTTCAATTGCACCGTGTCCATGTTGTCTCTTTAGCATATTGGTTTCCTCATGGATTTGTGTGGTTTATCTTCACAGTTCATAGTATTCTTCCATTTCTCAGTTTCCTGCTAATAAGCTGTTGTTTTATGTGGCAGATGCACAGTTTGTCTTGCAGAATACCATGGCGAAGATATATTGCGGATTCTCCCTTACTGTGGGCACTCCTTTCACGTGACCTGCATAGATATATGGTTTCAACAGCATTCCACTTGTCCTGTTTGTCGAATGTCATTGCGTGAATTTCCTGAGAAAAAGCGCGCGATGCAACCTTTGTTCAGTCCAGCTACCCGTTCTCAATATGGTACAGAGACATTTGATTCCCATACTTATAACTATATGTTGACTGAGCATGGGATTTCACCAAGATCATACAACAACCATGGGATGGACCCCATTCAAGATAATCATTGTGCATCTGATGGTGATGAAGCAGAAGGCACGGAGAATTCACCCCCCTTGAGCGAGAGTAATCAGATTGCTGAAGACATAGCAGACAAGCATGTAGAAAGCTTGTCAAATCCCTAGATCCTTCATAAGAGTCCAAATTTAAGCTGCTTTCATTAGGTTTTCCAATCTTACAGAGTTCAAATATGGGTATATAGAGTGAAAAAAGTTGGGAATGCCATTGGAACAGCTCCCAGAAAGTTCATTGTTCTTCACTCATGGCTTACTGTAAATATTGTGAAAGTCATTTGTTTTTTAATTCCCCCCCTTCAAAATGGTTGATTTCTGGGCAGTTTTGTTAGTTTCGGTTGTGAACTAGAATGGTTGGATGAGATAGCAGTTCTTACATGCCTCTCCCCTTCTCATACAAGTGCAACTGCAGCAATCTGTCTCCACAGACACACATCAGATGTAGATAACCCTGCATTTCTGCCCGATGTTTCTTTCATTGGCCATTTCACGTCATGCAACCACCCTTGTGGGGCTTGCAATCCTGATATGCTCCACACGTCTCCTGCTTCAGGTATTACAAATATGTCTGGATTCTTTATAAAGCCACTAAGCAGTTCATTTGTCGCCAGGATTGTAGATTTGCCTGGATCACCAGAACTTGATTTTCGTTACCTTTCCATTCTTTCCAATATTTTTCTTCAAGGGACGCATGCAAAGTCACGTTCTGTGCTCTTTACTTGTGTCTCCTTGTGGAAATGTTCGTTGAGTTGTCATTAGAGGAAGCATCATAATTGGATTTGGAGGCGCTCCAAGAGATGCTTTCTGTGCATGGATAGTTTTGGGGGGCTAGTCTTTTAATGGCAACAAACGGCAGAAAGGTGAAAGATTTGGTTTCTATTAACGTAACAGAGATCTTAGCTTCATTTAATAATTTTATTTAGTATTTTATTTTACATTTATAGGGATTTTGAACGAAAAGAAGAGAGGGTGCATTTTCGAAATTTGTGAAAACATCACATCGGAATCTTTAAACTACCGAGACCAAAAAACATTTATGTGGGACGTTGCTCTCATCCCCCATTTGTGCGAGTCACCTTGCAGACGACCGTGTTCCTTGTCTATAATTTTTCTCTTTCTATGTAGTGTCGTCGTGTCTCAAAATAAAGCCAATTAGTAATTTCGTTGGTCTTTTCTGTAATTAGCTTGAGAAAATTACCTTTTTAGAAGTCAAAACATAGTTATTACGAGTTGCTTTGCCCGCGTGTTGCGCTGGGCTTTTTTGATGTGGCAAATTGATGATTATGTTGCGTGTTTTTAACTATTTTAAATGAGTTATTTGTTTTTTACATCAAACTGGTTGATTACTGCTATCGTTTGACCAGTTGGGATAATAATGAAATCAGCACATGGCCAAATTGCAATTGATAAAATTCATTTTAGATAAGTTAATTGTATTTTGCAGCCAATTGATTAATGGTTAGGCTTCTTTAAACTGTTTGACAATTTATTTAATTCGTAGAGTGCAAAAATACAATTGATTGATTGTTGGGCGTATTGTAATTGTTTTGACAATTATTTAATCATTAGATGGTAAAATTGCAATCAATAAAATTAATTGAAGATGAATTATTTGTTTCTTGTAGCCAACCGGTTTATGGTTGAGCTTCTTTTAACTGCAGCGCATTATTTAATCGGCAGATAATAAAATTATGATCGCTAAAATCTATTAAATATGAGTTATTTATTATTCGCATCAAACTGGTTGATTGTTGTTAGTGTTTTAACTGCTTGGATAATAACTGAATTGGTAGCTCGCAAAGCTACAATCGACAAAATCCACTTAAGATGAGCTTATTGTATTTTGTAGGCAATTGATTAATGGTTGTGCTTGTTTTAAATATTTATTGATTTATTTAATTCGCATATTGCAA
Source organism: Salix arbutifolia (assembly GCA_025169955.1). NCBI lineage: Eukaryota > Viridiplantae > Streptophyta > Magnoliopsida > Malpighiales > Salicaceae > Salix > Salix arbutifolia. Next base: position 1,268,093 of record CM045909.1, read on the forward strand.
AACTGCAATTGATTGATAGTTGGGCGTGTTTTAATTATTTTGACAATTATTTAATCGGTAGATTGAAAAATTGTAATTCATTAAATCAATTAAACATGAATTATTTATTTTTTGTAGGCTACTGGTTGATGGTTGGGTTTGTTTCAACTACAACGAATTATTTAATTGGCATATAGCACAATTGTTAGATTATTGGATTTTACATGGTTATTACATGGTTATTGAACTTGTCAATGAATTATTTAATCCATTCTCGTCCAAAGTAGTTGAACTCCTGAATTTTTTTGGAAATGACTTTGAACAAACATTTCCTGACATGCATTGTGCACCTGGTTTTGCAACACCGCATGGACCATGTATCATGAACTTAGAGACAATTTCATGACATAAAGGATCAATGTTTCTATAAGGCATCTCAGCTGAGACAATTGAGTCAATATCATCAGAAGTTTTGAATTTGAATTCTGAGGCAAGCCAAATCAAGATATGTGTACGTGCAAGGCCTTTTTTTTTAACTCAATTGTATAGACATATACAAAAATTGACAAATAGAGTTATTAATTTTCTACAACTGAGACTATGCAAAGAATAAATTATGATGATTGTATTACCAGCAATTGTTTTGCCAAAAGGGACACCAGATTTGATGAACTTTAACATATCAAGAAGTTTTGCTCTGAAAACTCGTGTAATGATATCAAGAGTTATATATTTTGTTTGTTATTGTTCTTTGATTACATAAATTTAAAGCAACACTTGATATATGTATCTATTTTTTATTTGATTTTTTTTTTAATATTGGTATTAAGAAATAAAATTAGAAATATGTTCAAGTAATTAACGTTGAAGTTTATTTTGGGTCCCAATCACAATATGGCTCCCATGCTTTATCAGTATACATCACTACCGAAAAAATATCTATGGCTAATAAAAATAAAACTAAGAATATAAAACTCTAACAATATAATTATTGAATGAAGGGAAACCTTAAATAATATTTTGAAGGAGAAAAAAATTGCTTGCATGGCAATTTATAGGGAAGCTGAAGCGCAAATTTTAGTGAGCATGGCAATTTCAGAATGCTAAAGGTGGTAAATTATAATTCGAATCATTTTTTTAAATTCTAAAATAATTCAACGTAAGATAAAGCGAATAAATAGGCAAAAAATAGGCATTAATGAAATAAAACACATGAAAATTGCAATAGAACATAACAAAGTATAAACATTCAGCGTGTTTGATGGTAGAAAAAAAGAAGCATTTAGAAATTTGTGAAGGCAATAATAGGACATAATAAAGCAACAAAAACACAAACATTAATATCCAATGTAATTAAATTTTGCACATACCAGCAAAGCAATTAGAGCAAATTTTGATCCGAAGCAGAAACCTAACCAGCAAAAAACCAACAACAACAACAGTTGACAATTCAGCTGCGAAGTGAAACAAACAGAGGCATTAATGCTAGAGTTAACAAAATTGACAACACAACAGCAAATTAAATTGACCGAACCTTAATGTTGGCGGAGCAGCAACTCAGTCGAAGCAACCAACAAATAATTAATACCAACCAGAAACTGACGATGATTAAATTATCTACCATAGAAAACCCACCAAAATCAACGAATAGGCATTAAAAAAAACCTAGCAATTGCGGCAGCACAAAAATTGGAAAACATGCAATACTGACCAAGGAAAGCAATAGAGACAACTGACAAAGACAAAGTAAGAAATTGTATTCAACAAATCAATACCCTTGATCTCGTTATATAAAGACCAAGCAAAAGCAATAACAACAAAATAGTAATTGTAGCAACAACAATAAGTGAAAGACGCAACGCATCAACCTCAGCAACTCCACCTAACTTCCATACTCTACTTATTAATGAATAACTATAGTTATGCCTTGAACAGCTTCTATTGGCCAACCACGCCTTTCTGATGCACTTCACTTAACTTATTAGTGGCAGCTTTCTTATTGGCATTGGAGCCAATTTCATTACCACCTTCCCACTCTTCGCTGACACTCACCTGGAAGACTTATACCCGAATTAAGCATTAAATTCTCATAAACCGATTCACTCTAATGACGAAAGTGAAGAAAAAGAAAAGGCTATCTCCGGTAAAAGGCTATGGTTCACTCGCGGTCGAAGAAGAACTGGTTGGGAGCGACGGAACTTACTAATTAACTGATTTGACTTCTTTACTTTAGGGGTGAAAAGAATCACCAGTTGATGCGGAATAAGCGATCTTAGCATGCCCAGAAATAAGACAAAGCACCAAACAATTAGATGTGAATCAACTGCTTTAAACCTCAATTATAGATTTGATATTTTTGTAACATATTTTGAGATGTTTAGTTAATTGTTTTTATACGCAAATACCTCATCACCTGTTATAAGAATTACGAACAACAGAGCAGACACCAGGATCAAAAACACAACAACCAAAATAGCTATACAGTATTAACGGGTAACTCAGCAGAAAGAGATGGACAAACAGAAAATCTAGTGGACAATTACAGTAAATAATCAAATTTTAAATGCAGTGCAAGTAAAAAGAGGAGAAAAAACACACCTAAGAGGCAATGTATTGGCAAGGATAAATGAGAAATAATTCGTTAGTTGTCTTGATATTTAACACAGATGAATAACACAGACATTTGTTCTAAAAAATTGTGCCGTCGGTCTTCGAAATTTACAGCCTCATTTGGCGCAGTTTTTGTGTAATAGAGGTGTGAAAAAATGCAGAAGCAATTTTCAAGGTTTGCGGCCAAGACAAAAGGTATTAATTAAAGGTAAGGAGCATTAATTAGATGTTGAAAAAAGAGATAGATTTATTTACTCTGCTGCGAAAACCCTCACCCACGACAAAATACATTAATTAGCTGCAAGAATACTGAATGAACACGCACGTAAAAGAGAGATGAGACACGTCAACCAATTACATAGTCCCTGGTGGCAAGGTTCCTCCATTTCGTCCAGTTTCCCCGAGAGCTCATAAATGATTCTTGCGTGGGGGCCATTCTTTCTATTTTTGAAAGAATGAGATCGTCGTGCAGATGCTCAGGTGCCGTAGGCTGGCTGGTAAAAGAACCGAGAAGTAGAATGCCTCTAGTAACTTCAAGCTCTGTCGTCGTTGACTTTTTTTCTTTGTAGCCGTGTGACAGTCTGTCTTCCTAGTTAGAATGAAGTCTGAATAGCATGCAGATGTGGCTGATTGCTGATAAATAATCTGCATGAAGAGATGTCTGCATTCCTCTGGGTTTTTTTTCCTACGTTTTCCGCTTGGTTGATTTTGTCAGAAAAGCAGGTTTGAGGGGTTCATTTACCAGTACACCTCTGGTGCTGGTAAGGTCGGGATCGTGGTCGTCCATCTCCAGTTTGCTGGTCGATTGCATTGAGACCGATGAGCAACGATGAATCTGAATGATGCCCAGAAAAGCAAGTTGCACTTTGGCCTTCCTCTCCTTACTGTCGAGCGTCTGCACTCCTCTGGCTCTGTATTTTTTCTCAACCTTTGTTGCTCCTCGAGCTTGCACCTGTCTATTTGCCCATGGACAATCAGTCTGTGTGACTGAAGAAGCTAGGGCTGTTAGTATAATATAATATAATGTATAATAGTGGTAAAAGAACGAAAAGGAAGTGAGGCGTGAAAATCACTATTGAAGTCTACAGTTAAATGAGAGTGGGTGAGCAGTGAAAGCACGATCTGTTTTAGCTGTAGGTATAATGAATTGTATTTTAAAAAGAAGAAGTAAAGTGGGATTTTTACTAGATTAAGTTATGAATGAACCTAGACAACCAAGTTTCAAACCAGATCCAAGAAAGTTTAATAATGATGTTTTTCAAATCCTTAAAGGTTGTTTTCTCAGTATCTTCATCACCAAATTATGCGTGTTTTCGGGCATGACACAATCTTAGCTATCTTTCAACGACATACTTTTTCGTCCATTTTTGTTAAAGAGCTTGTTCAAATAGCATAGAGGGTCTCAAATCAAGAGTTCATATATATATATATATATATATTGTGATTAACTATATCTTTTGTTGATTGTTTGTATTTTCCACACTAATGTTTCTTGTTAAATTATTCTATTGCAGTGTTTTTTAATATAAATAACTTTTTTTTGGAGAAAATCATATTCCTGGAAAGTATATTTGATGAGTCTTAATGAGATAATAAAATTCTGGTTATTTCAAATTCTTATAAAAAATACACGTAAAGATTCAAACTCAAAAAATAATATAGATTGAAATTTACTATTATTACTTCACCTTCTTTTAAAACATTTAAATAACATTAGATAACTTGTTGGTTAGATGTCAGCTTCTTTTTTAAAAAGTAATTTTAAAATTGTTTTATTCCCTAAAAGAATATAAAATAGTATTTTTTATACACTTTTTAATTAAAAAAAATACAATTCACTGTCTTATCAAACACAGGAGAAATAAAAATCGAGAGAAATATCATTTGCCGACAGATGAAATAATTAAAGAGAGATCCCCTCGACATCAACTCCAAGTTCGAGATGGACCCTGCATAGCGCACGGATTTCAAGGGCAGAAAAGGCGGATTAATAAGTGCAGGAATCCCATCAGTCTTCAGGCCATGACAAAAAGTCAACTGAAAACCACCACAACTTCTTCATTTATAAATGTATTTGACTTTGGATACCGTATAATTATAGCTCAAAGTAATCATCCCAAAGTCCAAAAATTGTAGTCTTATCTAATTAATGTTGCTAAACAATATAGTTGTGATGATTAAATGGGCCGTTTAATCAGATTACTTTTTGGGCCCGGAGCAGCTTAAACATTAAGATCACTCTTCTTTTATGAATTATTTTCACTGTATGATCCCGATCCATAATAATAATAATAATAATAATAATATAGCTAGAGTATAAATTAAAACAGGTGGTGGTTTTTATGTTCTATCACCGCTCAAAATAATATTCATTTCAATAAATATATAATAAGTGTTCTAGTGGTAAGAACTTTGAGCTAAGTAGTTTATTCTTTCTATATTTTTGTGTTTGAGACATGTAGTTGCTAATATGATATTCATTGGAAGTTTACATTAGTCGAGGTGCGTGCAAGTTGACCCAAACACGCATGTTAATAAAAAAATTCATTTCAAATGATTTTTTTAGTTTATTGGATATTAAATTATATAATTTTTTGTAATTTGTTTTATATATTCTTAACTTGGTCTCATAACTCGTGGGATAAGTTTGTTTAATTGATTCAGTTTTTTTTCAATATCATCATTTATTATTAGGTTTAGGTTGGTTGGGAATTGTGTTTCATGATTTATTTTCTATAAGATCATTTTAATCTCATAACTCAAGTCGCTTGTTAACTCAGTTGACTCGAGTTTTTTTTTTTATTTGGTATTGTTTTGATTTTATTTGTTGGCATTACATTGATTATGAATTAGATTTTAATTTATTTTTTTATGAGGTTATCTCGATCTTATTACTCGAGTCATGTGTTTGACAAATTAGTTGTTTAAACCAAGGTTGTTTAATACCATAGTATAAACTAAAAGAGATGGTGTTATTAATGTGCACCACCTAGAAAATATTATTCATTTCAAAAATATTTCTTCTTCTTCTAAATATATGTTTTATATTTCAATACATATTTTTATTTTGGTTTGCTTTATATGTTGTTGGTTCGGTTTCACAACTCGTGACATGGGTTTAATGAATTAACTTAAGTTTTGTTTTGTTTTTAAATTTTACCCTTCAAAATTGAATTGATCATGAATTACACATCATAATTTATTTTCATCTATTTTTAATGATAAGCCATACTTGAAAAATCTAGTTAATCATTGATTGATTATAAATGATTAGGACTTAGATCTTATGAGGTTGTCGTGATGGTCATAACATCTATATTTCGATTTTATGAAAAACAAATCATAGTCATTAATTTCGATATCTTTTTTTACAAAATAAGATAACCTAATATTTCAACTGGGATTCAAATTCACAGCATGTTGCTTATCAAAAAAGAATTTTATTGGATTCAACTAGCACCATAATGAAATTCATTGATGTTTAGAAAATATACATCAGGATGCTGGTTAAATTACGGTGCACAAACATAGAAATAAACACAGGAAATTTAAAATGGAAAAGACTTTTATAATTCTCAAAGGGCCGAGCATACAAGCTATGCACCCTAGTTATGGACTTCATTACTGGCATCAAAATGCAGACTTATTAAAATCACAAACGTTTTTAGGTAGGAGATTAAGTAATTGATGCCATTATATATAGATAACTCGACGCAGGATCGCAGCTTAATCAAACTCTAGGCTTGATCATAGCTCTAAGGGTAGTTTTCATGGACACAGCAAACTCAAATTTCCAAGAGAAATCCACCTTGCTATCAGCTGGAAACGCGGTCCATTCAAATTCCTGAACCATTCTTGCAATAATCAGGTGAAGGTGCACAGTGCCCAGCCCTAATCCAGGGCATATCCTCCTCCCCACACCGAAAGGCATCATTTTCACCCCTTTAACTCCTGTGATGTCGGCATCCTCTCCACCGGAAATGAATCGATCGGGGTTGAATTTCTCAGGATGGTTCCATACTTTTGGATCCTCTCCTATTCCATGAGAGTTAAATTCAACATTCGCATCAATCGGTATATCATACCCTCCCAAAGTCGTAGGCTCGGTAACTGCATGTGATAGAACAAAATAGGTAGGAGGGTGTTTTCGTAGCAATTCTTTCACCACTGCATGCAAATACTCCATGTTCTCCACATCTTTCTCGTCCACTTTCCGATCCCCAACAGTTGATTTTATCTCGTTGTAGAGCTTGGTCTGAACCTGGGGATTGGCAATTAGCTGTGCAATGCCCCATTCGGCAGCGGTCGCTGTGGTGTCGGTCCCACCGTTGAGGAACTCTGAGCAAAGAGTGACAAGTTCTTCATTACTCGGAGCTGATTTCCTTCCGTCGACTTTTAGGTCAAAAAGGGTATCCAGGTATGAAAATGACATCGCCGATTTGTCTGATCCTGGGTTTCGGACAGCATTCCTTCGCTTTTCGATGATGGAAACCATGAAATTTACCTGCTCTTTCCTTACTTCTTGGACCCTCTTTCTTTGCTTGGAGAATAACGGGCTTAAAATCGGAAGGAGGTCATCCATTCTTGGATTAAGAACCATCAAGACTGACTTCATTACCTGATCCATTTTCACAATGGTTTCATCATCCATTTCCATACCAAAACACATGGATAGAAGTATGCAAAACACTGCAAACCGGATATTTGCAATCACCCAAACAGCTCCACTATTAGCCTCAGCTTCTGTTCTAAGCCGATCAATTAGTGTATCCATTGCACTGTCTCTTACACCTCGAAACTCCTTGATCCTACTCGAACTAAGCATGTTTTGCACCATGTTTCGCCTCAGCGACCGCCATACCGAACCATAAACCGCCGCATTGACACTGAACTTATTGCAGCTAAAGATGTTTCTTGTTGGGTTTTCTTTTGGCCTAGATGCAAAGCAAGCACCCCTTTCAATAAGCGCTTCATGGGCTAACTTCCCATCTCTGATGATGATCCAAGTTCTTGTTCCCATTTTAAGAGTGAAAATCGAACCATATTTCGAATGTAGATCATCAACATAATCAAAGAAAAGCTTGCCTGATTGAGCAACTTGGAAAAGATTTCCAACAATAGGCCAACCTGGTGGACCTGGAGGGAGATGCAGGGGTTTGGATTTGGATTTTCGAGAAAGCAAGAAAATAAGGCCTGAAATGAACAGGGCAAGAATGGTAAAGAAAAGATGATAGTAAGGATTAAGAGATGCAGAACTAAAACTGAGAGTAGACGACATTGTGTTTACGCTCAGGAGAGAATGAATTGATGATGTTGAATTGTGGTGGTTTATGGAGAAGAAAGTCTATAAGAAAGGCAAGAGCATGAAATATCTGGTGGGATTTCAATAATGAACATCGCGTTTTCTAGAGTGGATGCATTATTACGGTTGTTGGTGGTTAACCGATCGATTACTGTATTTTTATTTGTTTGTTCCACAGGTATTAAACAAAAAAACAAATTTTGTTTTTTTGTTTAAAGTTAGCTATTTATTGTGTTTTATTTTATATGTTGCTAATATTAAAAATAAACTTTAAAAACACATTAATTTAAATATATTATCAAATAAAAAAATATTTTTCAGCAACATACAAACAGGTCTAAAGCTAATCGTGCATGTGCAAACAATGAAAAACACAACTTGTCCCAAATTGACATGGTGTGGTGGCAAAAAAATTGAGATCTCCATTGCATATCTCGAGTTCGAATATGGACGTGCTTACCTTGTAAGAGTTTGAGATAGCTGAAGTTTTACTTGCTTAACCTCATCCCGCAAAAATTGATTAAAGAAGATGGAGTTTCCTCGAATTAAAAATAATTATAAACACACAACTTGATGATGATAAAAAAAGGTAATCATCTAGTGAATAAGCTAGTGGTAAGAGTTTGAGACTAAATGATTTGCTCTTCTATAGTTTGAGGTTCGAGTCATGTGATTGCTTATCCAAAATGAATATTTTTGGATTCAACTAGCCCCACAATGTAAGGTTGTCAAAATTGCTTTTTTAACCCGGCACAAAAATGTAATATAAACTCAAATTGTTAAATCATAAGTAAAATATTTATGGAGAAAAATCGTAAGTAAAATATTTAAAAATACAATACAATACAATTATATCTATACAACTTCATTAGTTAAGGTTCATATATAATTTAAAATAAATTAAAAATACAATACAAAACAATTATATCCATAAAATTTCATGAGATAAAAACTAACAAATTTAAAAGAAACACTCTGTTGGCATGTCATGTAAACTAAAATTGGCCTTATTGCCTTCATCTTCCTCGTTATTTCTAAAACATTTATCTAAATCATTATTATCAAAAGAATTATTACTGCTACTACTGGTATTAGCACCGATATTGTGAATATTATTGCTACTACTGGTACCAGCACCGATATTGTGAATATTATTGCTACTACTGGTACCAGCACCGATATTGTGAATATTATTGCTACTACTGGTACCAGCACCGATATTAGTATTGTCAATAATATTTAACTCCAAACTTCTTGAATTATCTGGATTGACATCATTTTGAATTTCAAAATCATCTTCTATACCATGAGTATCCATTCAACATCATTAAAAGTTTCTTCATCACTTTCATCTTCTTTTCCAATTTTTTCAGTGTTGCACTATCAATAACAACAAGTAAATCAATGTTCGATGAACCATCATGTTCTTCTCCTTTAGTTATGCAATCATCATCAAATGAGAGATCATCTAAAACTTCATCAAAATCATTAACTAGCCTTTTGATGTGGTTATCGTTCAATTTCAAATTACACATCACAAATACCAAGTCATCCATTTTTTTCTGTTGCAAATGATTTTTTCGTTTTGTATGAACCTATGAAATCAATTCAAATTGATAATTTATAAGATTCTTATCACATATCAAAACATTATATTTTTTTTTAAAAAAAATATTACCATTTAGAATGCACTCCAGTTACGCTCACATCCAGATGAATTACCAATCAAGCTTAGAACTCGAATTGCAAATTTTTGTAGCTCTGGACATTCATCCCCATAAGAATCTAACCATTTAACTGAAGTTTTTTTTTTTATCTCTTGCTATTTTGGCAGCTTCAATACCAAACAACCTTTTTGCATCCTTGAATGAATCTGTAAATCATTTTTACACCTTTCAATTGCATTAGGCACCATCCTTCCTAAGCATTGATATAATCCAATTTCAATGTTGGCATTAACTTTAAAATTGAGATTATAATGATAATGAGGATTCAAATAATAAGTTGTTGCATGTAAAGGTCTGTGAAGTTGAAGTTTTCATCTTGTATCAATAATATTCCATATAGATGTATAACTACAAAACAAAATAAAAATAAGAATATTAACATTAACATTAATATTAAATAACATAATATAAAAGTGAAGTAACCATTATGTATCAACTCATTCTATTAAATAAATAATTACCAAGATAGATAATTAGGAAGTTAAATTTATACCTTTTTTTTACAGAACCAAAATCCACCTGTATCTTCTCTTTTGTTTGATCTATTGCTTCATATATAAAACTCATGACTGATTTCTTATCTGAATCAACTAATTGATGAACTTTAAATCGAGAAGATGATGCCTTAATACATATAGTGATATCATGCCAAAACTTGATGTCCAAATCACAACTTTGAATTCATTTCTCTTATTCTATTTTTAAAAACCTACATAACCTTCATTGGATGGAAGTAAACATTGTCATCAATTATATTTTACAATTATTCAAGCATTCAAGAGTCAAGTATGCAACAACAAATTGAGTGATAGCAGGCCTGATCAAATCTTTTTCTTTTGTAAAGGTCTTTAGCATGAAAATAAGAATAATTCTTGAATATATGTACAAGGTGATTCTCCTCCCCTTAGTAGTAGTTACTTAATGAACCTCTAATTTTTTTCTCAAAATCTTTCAATATCAAATCAATACAATGAGCAGTGCATGATGTTCAAAACAATCTATTTCTTTTTCCCAACAATAATTGTCATGTTGTCTTATAATTCATAGCATTGTCAGTGATTACTTGCACCATATTTTTCTCTTCAATCCTTTCCATAATAGCATCCAACATCTCAAATATCTTATCAACAATTTTGGATATATTAGAGGTATGTATAGATGATAAAAAAAAAAACAGTTCCTTTAGGACTATTAAGCAAAAAGTTATATATAGAACGTCTTTTCTTATCAGTCCATCCATCAGATATTATTGAGCAACCTGTTTTTTTCCATTCAAGCTTGTATTCCTCAATCAAATTTATTGAGTGCTCTACTTCTTGCTTCAAATACTTTTCTCTAATATAATTGTAAGATGGAGGCTAAAAACCCGGTTCATGTTTTGCAACTAATTCATGCGCTTTAACACAAGGTGTTTCACACAATTAAATGGAATTGCACTAGTATAGAAAAACATTGTAATTTGTCGACATGCTTCTTATTTGAGATCCTTCATCAACAGTTGATTGATGGTAATTTTTGTACTTCCACTTGTTACTCTCTTTCCTTTGTTAACTGAGGTAATTTCATTTCCTTAATGTGTATCTTCGTCTCTTCTAATATACTCAAAGTCTTTCTTTTGTTCTTATATGCTTCTTGATTTTTCACTAAAACACTCAAAATCGTCTTCTTCAGAACTTCTGGTACTTGTTGGCATGACTTAACATCCTTTCGAGTGCAAGCCAAATGATGTTTATAACGATAAATACCTCTACTAAATTTTTTTTGACAAACTTATCTTGAATTTTTATCAATATTTATATCATGCTGACATACCACATTAAATCTATTGCCACCGATAGTTTTTTTGGATGCCTATATAATCTATAACCTAAGAATCAATATAATATATCAGAGAAGAAACAAATAATCATAATGCATATCAGAAATTGTTAAATTCTTTCAATGCATAAAGTTAAATATTGTTGTTATCGTTTGCAACACAGAAATCTAGAAAATAAAAAATAATAAAGTAATCAAAATTCTTCTTTCATGCTCCATATGAGAAATCCTTCCTAACCTAACGTAGACTAGATTTTGATTTCCTAACACTGTATTGTTCCTCTAGGCACACAAACTTTTGCCCATAACAGCAATCTTCTTAATCAATCTGAAATCCCCTGGAAAATCTCTGCAACTAGAAGCCCAATAATCCCAAAACCCTGGAAAATCAATGTCCGCGTTTAATTGCCCAGATACACAAAAAGAAGCATAACTCGGATCCCTAAAACTAATTGAAGTCCTAAATACTAGAAACCCACAATTTCATTACAAAAAAAAACAGAGAGAGAGAAATCCAGGTTGTAATTGACAAGAGTGGATCTCGTGCAGTGACGAGTGAGGACTGGAAGTGGAACAACCGAACAAGAGAATTTAAGAATTAAGAAAAGTTAGAAAACTAACCTTGTGCAGTGACCAGTGAAGACTGAGGCGGTGATTTACCTGGTCAGTTGGTGCACAACAATGGCAGATGAAGTGATGAACAACATGATTTTCTGATTCTGCTAGTGTTCCGGTTAAGATTTGACTTCGAGAGAAAAAGGGGGGGTGGCCGGATGAGTTAATTAATCGATGGTGGTGGTATGAGATGAGACACTGAGAATTGAGAGACCGAGATTTGAGAAAAAATACAAAACAAAAGTTATTTAACTGCTAACTCGTAAACTTGGTATGATTTTTATGATTTAATTTGTTTGACCGGTTATACCAAGTCAATTCATGATTTTACTGGTTTTTACTGATTTTTGAATTTTAATTTAATTTTGTAAGGTATATATATTTTAACGATTTTATGAATAAACTCACGAATTTAAAAATATTTTCACAATGAAATTCATTGCTATTTAGAAATATACATCAGGATGCTGGGTAAATTAAGGTGCACAATAAACAGAGGAAATTTGAAAGGGAAAAGACTTTTATAATTCTCAAAGGGCCGGCAGACAAGCTATGCACCATTGTTATGGACTTCATTAATTACATCAAACTGAAGAGTTATGAATATCACAAACGTTTTGAGGCAGGCGATTCATTAATCGATGCCATTCTATAAAAATAACTCGACGCATATATGCAGGATCGCAGCTTAATCAAACTCTAGGCTTGATCATAGCTCTAAGGGTATTTTTCATAGACACCGTGAACTCAAATTTCCAAGAGAAATCCACCTTGCTATCAGGTGGAAACGCGGTCCATTCAAATTCCTGAACCATTCTTGCAATAATCAGGTGAAGGTGTATAGTGCCCAGCCCTAATCCGGGGCATATCCTCCTCCCCACACCGAAAGGCATCATTTTCACCCCTGAAACTCCTGTGATGTCGGCATCCTCTCCTTCGGAAATGAATCGATCGGGGTTGAATTTCTCAGGATGGTTCCATACGTTTGGATCCTCTCCTATTCCATGAGAGTTAAATTCAACATTCGCATCAATCGGTATATCATACCCTCCCAAAGTCGTAGGCTCTGTAACCGCATGAGATAGAACAAAATAGGTAGGAGGGTGTTTGCGTAGCAATTCTTTCACCACTGCATGTAAATACTCCATGTTCTCGACATCTTTCTCGTCCACTTTCCGATCACCAACAGTTGATTTTATCTCGTTGTAGAGCTTGGTCTGAACCTGGGGGTTGGCAATTAGCTGTGCAATGCCCCATTCGGCAGCGGTTGCTGTGGTGTCGGTCCCACCGTTGAGGAACTCTGAGCAAAGAGTGACAAGTTCTTCATTACTCGGAGTTGAATTCCTTCCGTCGACTTTTAGGTCAAAAAGGGTATCCAGGTATGAAAATGACATCGCCGATTTGTCTGATCCAGGGTTTCGGACAGCATTCCTTCGCTTTTCGATGAGGGAAACCATGAAATTTACCTGCTCTTTCCTTACTTCATGCACCCTCTTTCTTTGCTTGGAAAATAGGGGGCTTAAAATCGGAAGGAAGTCATCTATTCTTGGATCAAGAACGATCAAGACTGACTTCATTACCTGATCCATTTTCTCAATGGTTTCATCATCCATTTCAATACCAAAACACATGGATAGAAGTATGCAAAACACTGCAAACCGGACATTTGCAATCACCCAAACAGCTCCACTATTAGCCTCAGCTTCTGTTCTAAGCCGATCAATTAGTGTATCCATCGCACTGTCTCTTACACCTCGAAACTCCTTGATCCTACTCGAACTAAGCATGTTTTGCACCATGTTTCGCCTCAGCGACCGCCATACCGAACCATAAACCGCCGCATTGACACTGAACTTATTGCAGCTAAAGATGGTTCTTGTTGGGTTTTCTTTCGGCCTAGATGCAAAGTAAGCACCCCTTTCAATAAGCGCTTCATGGGCTAACTTCGCATCGCTGATGATGATCAAAGTTCTTGTTCCCATTTTAAGAGTGAGAATCGAACCATATTTAGAATGTAGATCATCAACATATTCAAAGAAAGGCTTGCCTGATTGAGCAACTTGGAAAAGATTTCCAACAATAGGCCAACCTGGTGGACCTGGAGGGAGATGCAGGGGCTTTTGGATTTGGATTTTCGAAAAAGCAAGAAAATAAGGCCTGAAATGAACAGAGCAAGAATGGTAAAGAAAAGATGATTGTAAGGATTAAGAGATGCAGAACTAAAGCTGAGAGTAGACGACATTGTGTTTGCGCTCAGGAGAGAGTGAATGATGTTCAATTGTGGTGGTTTATGGAGAAGAAAGTCTATAAGAATAGTAAGAGCATGAAAAATCTGGTGGGATTTCAATAATGAACATCGCGCTTTAAAGAGTGGATGCATTATTTCGGTGGTTGGTGGTTAACTGAACATAGTGATAACTGTATTTTTATTTGTTTGTTTTAAAGGTATTTTTTAGAAAAAACAGATTTTTTTTATAAACTTAGCTATTTTTTGTTTTTATTTTATTTGTTGCTAATATTAGAAACAAACTTTTATAAAAAAATATTAATTTAAATGTATTATCAAATAAAAAATACATTTTAAAAAATAATTTTCAGCGATAAACAAAACGAATCTAAAACTAATAGTGCTTGTGCAAACAATGTAAAACATAACTTGTTTTAAAATGATAAAACATTGTAATAAAAAACTTGAGATCTGTATTATAAATTAATTTTGGATTCGAGTTAATGCATTATCAACTTATAAGAAAATAAAATATCGTACGATTACCAAGAACAATAAATACTAGAGACCCCGCTAGCTAGCTCGCTAACTATAATTCACAGATCGTATATACCGATGCTTTTAAGACAGGAGCTGGCAGAAATGGGAGAACCACTCACCCTTATTTGTATTAAATGTTGGCACCTAATCTAGTTAGAAAACGGCAAGGGTTTCCACGTTTGTTTTATTTATTTATTTATTTATTTATTTATTTATGGAACAATAATTCAAGTCTTTATCTACTAGTATATAGTATCTGTTTCAAACAAACCGTTACCTTTCAATGTACTGCATTGAAAGGCTAAGGTCTAGGGGGGCCAAATAGGACCCCCTTGAATCGCCCCCGTAAATGAATAATTGATTGATCATAAATCTCCAAAAAAATAATTTAATTTATAATATGATGTAAATTTGTTAAGATTCAGTGACTAATTAATCTTTTTCTGCTGCCGACGATTCGGAGGTTGTGCGACTGTGACGGTCCATTAATGTCTCTGTCGTGGCAGAAAGATTACTCGTTTTATTTCTCTCTCGCCTATTCCCCCAGCAAAAATCTTCTTCGTGAGTGAAGATGAAGAAAAATCAGGAAGAAGATCCGGTTCGGCGAGGACAGCCGTTTGTTTGTACTTGTGCCTGAGGTTAGGTTTGCTCATAAAAATCTCTAACTGATCGGTCATATTCTCGGCAGATTCATTAATGACCGTAGTCGAAGTTCGAAAGAGACTCTCTCGAGATTGGCACGTCTTGCTCGGATAGTAAATTTCTCCTTGTATATTTGGCACGTGATTGGAGATGAGGTCCAGCATGACACCCTGAATATGTCATATGCAATGCTTTATTAATTAGAAAAATGAAATTAATATAGAGATTAACGTTGTAGTTAAGAGAGTGTCCATCCTTAATTCCGGTAAATAAAACTAATGGTTCCAAAACAACAACGATGATAAAACATGATTAGTATCTTCTGTCCTTTTTGTTTTTCTTGTTCATGGCCAGAGAGGAGCCCATTTCAGCTTGAACAGAAAAGCCTGGAAAAGAAAGTTGGCCCTGCTACACCCCCAGATTTTTTCTTATAGGAGTTTTAATTTATATTTGTTTGTTATTGTGTTTAAAACAAATTAAAAATTAAAAAATATAATTTTTATTTTAAATAAAAATTTTATTGTTTTTAAATCATTATAATATACTAATATAAAAAATTTTCAAAAAATAATTATTTTAATATTTTTATGAATAAAAAATACTTTAAAAAACAGTATCCATGACATTTTCTGACAGGCTCTTAATTTTTAAACCCTAGACAAAAAGGGATCGGTTTACATGTGGCGTGGTCCAGAGCTTTAGTTTTGCTTGTATGTTTGATGCGAATGTATAATGTTTTTTGTTTTAAAAAAAAAATTATACTTCAAATTAACATATTAAAATAATTAAAAATCTAAAAAATATATGATTTAATTTTCTTAAAATGAAATATAATTTTAAAACGGGTCCAAAAATAAAAAGCATCCCAAAAATGACGTGTCTAGATACTGGCAATTCTCCTATTTGGAGGCTTATTAATCACGTATTACTGAATGTAAATCCAGTTTGCTTCTTAGTTGATAGGTAGTTAATATTAATTATTACTTTTTTTACTACTTTTTTATGCACGTGACTGATAGGGACTGTGAATTGAAGAGGTAAGTCCTTCCGGGTGGAGGAAATGATATGCGACCGATTCAATTAAAATTAACAGCACAGAAATATCCATCCCACAAACTGCTTGATTAATTAAGAGGGACAGTTAATTAATTAGTTGCATAAACAGTTAATGACACAGATTAAATGTATGTTTGTCATTGCGATCCCATCGGTTTTTTACTGAAATTTGAAGAAAAAAAATTATTTATTTTAAATGAATATATTTTAGTGTTTTTAGATCATTTTGATGTGTTGATTTCAAAAATGATTTTAAAAAAATAAAAAAATATCATTTTGATATATTTCGGCACAATAAACACTTTAAAAAGCTACCGCAACCACACTCCAAACAGCCCAAAATAAACCAGGACATTAATTCACGAAATTCGAAGGAATTATGCTTGTCTCGATAATGGCACTAATTAAAATTATAGTTTTTGAAACGGCTATGCTACAATTTTCTATTTAATTAATCCTACTATAATTAACGTAAAATAATTAAAATTAAATTAATTGTCAGGCCATATTTGTCTACGAAACGCTGTCATCTCGATATTAAATAAATAGGGATAAATTACTTGTTAATTAAGTACATTTTCTTTATTATTATTTTTACTGGATCATGATATAAATCAACATAATTTCCTTAAGTTCATCTTCTGTTAATATGTCTAATATCATAATTTCCTATTTTATGTATATTAAAGGATGAGAATTTAAGAAAATATTTAAATCAATGCTTGATTATTATCTCGAAACAGAATAAATAATATATAGGGAAAATATAAGCAATCCAGTTTCTACAATATAAAAATTCATTTTAAAATTACTTTATATGTATTTTTTTATTTTCTTAACCAAATACATTTTTATTTTTTTCAACCTGTCTTTTTTACCATAACCAAATAACACATCAGAAGGGAAAGTTTATATATTGTTTCCTTTCCTATTTATTCCATCGAAAATCTTATTCTCAAACAAAAGGATTGATGGGCTTTTGATAGGGATACAGCAATGTAATCTGAGGAAACCTCCGGGCCTGGAGATAGCACACTACTTTAGGCCCAAGGAGTTTATTGATAGGTCTTAAAAAGGTAGGCAGGCCCATTATAATTTTTAGCTGGGCAATGGCGATGGCAATTACCTCGCGGCTTATAAATTTCTTTTATCAAAAAACATCTCAGGTATATAAGTTGTTAGATATATGTTTTTTTATTTGAGAAACTCAAAGTGTAAATTAAAATATTTATGGTAAGTAAATATATTAATAACCATTTATATAAAAAAAATCATTAATAATAACCAATAAATAAAATATATCCACCCGACTATTTTTACTAAATTTTTTATTTAAATGACTAAAATATAAAAAAATAAATCACGATTTAAATAATAAATAAATATACTCAAAAGCATCATCGCGTCTGTTTTCTCCTGGTATGGCCCGTGTCCCGTGATGGTGGTTTATCGCCGAACAATATTTTTCCTTCTTCCATTTTTCCTTCTATCCTGGAGTAACTACATGTTTGTCCACTGTTTTTTTTTTTCAATTCCAATCTCGTGATTTGGATGACTTATTTTCATCATTGACCCTTGTACAAGAGTTTTTTATGTCTTCAATTCGGTCATTTGATTATAATTTGTCATAATTTATTTTTTTCAATTTGATCATTATTCTTTTTATTTCCCATTTCACCCTTAACTCTTATGTTAGATTTTTTTAGTATTTTTTATTTTGTTCCTTGATCAAAGTTTTTTTTTTCATTTCATTTCCTCTCATTCTTTTTCTTTATTTCCTTTTATTGAAGTTTTTTTTTATTTACCATCCAATCGGGAAAAAAAAAATGAAAAAATACTTTTAAAAAAATCAAATTAAACTCGGGGTAAGTTTTTGGATTCATGAACCAAATTTGATATAAAGATCAAATGAAAATAAAATTCAGGGATGAAATTGGAAAAAAAAAACAATTATAAGTTAAATAATAATAATAATAATAATAATAATAATAATTAAAAGAATAAGAAATAAGTTTAGTAAAAGAAACTATCAAAATCAAACCACTATAAATGAGATTAAAAATAAAATCCAGTTAGAAATAATCAATGTAAATATAACATTGCAACTATGAGAATAAAGAGTGGATAGTAAGATAAATAAGAAATTGAAAGGTTGGTATATTTTTATCATGGCATCATGCAATTCGAGGAAGAAGGAAAAGGAAAAAAAAACATTATAAGGTGGCAGAGCACTGGCGTGCAAGACATGATTAATCAGTTTTGTCTTTTCTTTCTTTTCTTTTCTTTTTAAATTTGCACAAAACCAAAAATATCACCAAGACTAAACAATAATAACAAAAAACTATTGTGAATTTACAACCACCCCCTGAATACAAAGCTAAGAGAATTGAATATCTAGGGTAATTGAGTAATTACATTGTTCATCAGTTTATAAGAAAACAAAAATGTTCATAGTACATAACAACAATAACAAAAAATAATTAGAAAACAACAACCATGCTCTTAAAGCCAAGACTATCAAATTTGAATGATAAGGGTAATAAAGTAATTCTATTATTCATTATTAAGGAATCATCTCACCTAAAAGCTCAAGCTTATAGGTGAGGTCCCAGAATATGATTTATATTATTCTCTAACACCCCCCCCTCAAGTGAAAGCCCTTTGGGCTTGAAACTTGCACACATGCCCATTCTACCTTGTGTTTGATTTTTATCAAATAGAATGAGGGTGGTGAGATTCGAACTCGTGACCGCTGGGTCAACAAGGCTCTGATACCATGTTAAGGAACCATCTCATCTAAAAGCTCCCCCCTCAAGTGAAAGCCCTTTGGGCTTGAAACTTGCACACATGCCCATTCTACCTTGTGTTTGATTTTTATCAAATAGAATGAGGGTGGTGAGATTCGAACTCGTGACCGCTGGGTCAACAAGGCTCTGATACCATGTTAAGGAACCATCTCACCAAAAAGCTTAAGCTTTTAGATGAGGTGGTTCGTTAACATGGTATCAGAGCCTTGTTGACCCAGCGGTCACGAGTTCGAATCTCACCTTGTATATCATTATAACCAATGTAAAATTACTAAAATGACCCTTATCAACAGGATTGTGACAAATAAACCAATGTGTAAGACCAAAACATCTATACAGGTCTCTAAGAAGCATGACGTGATAACAAAGGGTTTAAGATCTGCATT
Source organism: Salix arbutifolia (assembly GCA_025169955.1). Taxonomy (NCBI): domain Eukaryota; kingdom Viridiplantae; phylum Streptophyta; class Magnoliopsida; order Malpighiales; family Salicaceae; genus Salix; species Salix arbutifolia. The sequence continues at coordinate 1,287,802 of CM045909.1, forward strand.
ACAAGTCTCGGGTTTGAAGCAGAGCGTGCTCATCTTGTATGAGTTTGGGACATCCGAGGTTTTACTCGCTTAACCCGGACTTGTAAAGAGTGCCTACAGAGCACGCGGTTTCCTCGAATCTAGAAAAAAAATCTATGCACGCATAACTAATCTCTTGTCATTTTTAATGGTAAATTCATGTTTTAATTGTAACTTAAAAAAAAGGCAACATAACTACAATTCTGAGGCTTAATTTTTTTTTTTATTAAAGAGCACAAAAATAATTTTACTTTTTGTAAAAAATCATCAACACATCCACCATAACTATTAAGGCTAAGAAATTCCATGGTGCAAGTTTACACGGTAGAATATCTTGTAATTCACAACATCCACACAGTAGAAAACACCACCAATTTTTTTAAAAAAAATATCAATATATCATACCAATAATTGAGCCCATCTTTTTTCAACATTTGAATTTTTATGAAAGTCTAAAATCTTAACCCTTGAGATATTTACTTAATATAACTTTATAAGGTCGTCAAGGAAGAGGGATTTCAACTTTAGACCTAAAGAAGGGGTAGAGATGGGAAAAATATTTCATTCCATTTCTCGAACTATTCAAAGGTTCTACAAGTTAATGCATGACAGTGATGGCATGAATAGTAAATGGTAAATATTTTAAGGTCGGTTTTTTCATAGATATTTGATTTTCTCGATATGAAAATCCATAAAAAAAGAGGAATAGGAACCCAAATTCTGTTGTCATGCTCTTATCAACCCTCATCAAATTACTTTTATTTTAATTTTTTTTATATGAGGAAACCTCAAATCCCGTAAAATATATTTTGTGAATCCATGTGAATTGGTAAAATCCTAGTTGTTTTGAATTTCTACAGGGAGTGCACGTCTTAACTCGAATTTGAGATCTATTATGCAGATCATAAGTTTTTTTATCATCACATCACATTCCCTAAAGACATGTTAACCTTGAAATTTATTAGGAAAAACAAGGATCTAGGTTAAGTTTTTGACTAAATCAAATAAAATATTAATTCAATCAAATCTATTTAATCAAGTTTTAAAAATCCAGTTCAAACGTGATTGAATCCACATAAAACACAATGATTAAGAGTATCATCAACCCACTAACCTTAATCATTTTCATATTCTTATGAACTATGCTCATACATGGAAATTATCATTACATGCAACTATTGTTATTATTAATGATAGACTGTGTCAAATATAGGGCAACACTGGAATTATACAAAATATTTGTTTTTTTTTAAATTAATTAAAAATACAGTTAATTATCATATATTTGTAACATTTATATATTTAAACCATATTAGTTTATTTAATTTGATATATTTTAAATAAAAAATATTTTGAAAAAGTGAGCTAGAGCCGATAACAAACACTGAGGCCCGTGAAACGGACAGGTGGATTTGAAAGATGGGATATGTAAATGTCTTATCAAGGACTCGAGTAACAAAAGGATGAGAAATGAAGGTTCATAGCCAATTCAAGTCGTTTCATGTCCAGGCCTCCTTCCTCTTCTTTTTTTTTTCCTGTTTTTTTTGGTGGAGTTTCAAAAAGGAGCAGCCAGCAAATCAATCAAGCGAATTGTTTTATTCACAAGCGTGATCTACAACAGAATTTCCCCTTGTTTTTTCTGCACATATATATATATATATATATAATTAAATAAATATTTTGGTTTATATGAAATTAATATATATTTCTACCGCATTCATATCCATTCCACCGAGTTCATCATAAAAGGAAAAAGATGCACATTGCTCTAGCTCGAAAGAACAAAATTACAGAATATTAATTGTGGGAAATAAGATTTGTAAGTTTTTTTGAACCAATAGAATCACATTTTCAAACCCTAACTATTTGCTTAATGCAAGCTTTTATATATACATACATGTATATATTACACCAACAAACATCAATATATATAAGCACGAAATGGAAACCATACCACTCATATTTACTTCAAAAAGAAATTACAATCAAGTTCCTAATTAGCTAAGCAATTGAAATAAAAAAAAATGATTAATAATAGGAAAACAAAAGATGATAAAAACACCATCGATCTATTGTTTTAGTAAAAACCCTAAGCCCTTCTGTTCCGACCATGAAAGACATTTCATGGTATTATACTAAAAATCCTTAGTCAGTTCTTACTTACACAAATGAACAACCTCACCCCCAGATGTCACACAATATGGAAATCAATCTACCGTCGTACGTCACCTTCTCATCAACAAGTTAATTAACATCTACACAACTAGTTATTAAAGAAAAAACAGCTTAATTAATTCATTAATTAATTACTTGCTGTGCCAAAGTTGCTGCTGGTTCTTCTCCTTGTTGAGCTTCAAATCAAACTTATTAGTATTCCACAAATGGTGATCTCCTTCATTTATTTGAACCTGGAAGCAGCTGTTATCGTTCACCTGACTACCCACATAAGAGTTAGAAGGTGATGAATTCATGCCATTATAGGATTCAAGTTGCTGAAAATAATTGCTGGTCCTTGAATCCTCTTTACGCTTCTTGTTAGACTCTGTCGTTGTCATGTTAAAGTAGATGTTCATACTCTCCCATTTCTCCTTGCACTCATCCACGCTCCTATCATAGCCTAAACTAGCCATTTCTGCTGCTATCTCCTCCCAGATGCCTTCATTCGAATACCCATTTTCCTGGAATCTAGAGTCCATGGAAGTTCGGAGCTGTATGAAGCTCAGGATCTCGGGTTCAGCCCAAGTAAAGTTATTGAACTTGTCTTTCTGAATCTTTTTAGCACCAGCGCCGTCCGGGTTTTTGTTGTGCCTTTGAGTGGCTACTGCGATTTGCTCAACCGATGATGAAAGTTCTAGTCCCTTCTCCGTATGTTTCTTCAAGGCTTCCATCAATGCAGCATCTCTAGCCTCAATCCATGCTCTCTCGTTAGCCCAAAATTCATGTTCCTGATCGAACCGAGCCAGCTCTTGCTTTGTCCACTCCTCTTCTCTACACATTCTTTCATGCTCTCTATCTTCAATGGTCTTCAACATTTTCTCCATCCAGGCATCTTGTTTCTCCATCAACTTCCGCATTTGCGAGTCTACAAAGTCCTTAACCTTTAGTTTCCAGCTCTTTTTAGGCCTCGCAAGACTTTGGCTCTCATTCATTCCTTTCTGTTTCTCCGCCGATCGGTTCATCATGTTGTAAGCAATGGCCGAGAGGTCATCGTCGTTGTTTTCTGACGACGACGTCTCAAACTCGGAAGTGTTGGAGAAACTCAGGCTCTCACTGTGCTTGTTTTCTTGAAATGTTTCTTGACTTTCTTGGTTGATCGTGTTGCTCATTGGAGTTTGGTAGAGAAGGGTGTTGTTAACAAAATGGGTTTCCGAGGCTGAAGCTTGATTGCTCGGCGGCTCTCCGTAAAGGGCTTCAAGCTGTCTGAAGAACCTGTAGTGCTTGCCATCTTGTCTCCCAGCTTTACCTTCCTTGGTTTTCTTGTAATACTTGTACAAGTTCTCAAACTTCTCTCTACATTTCTTGCCACTTCTCTGGTACCCATGCTCCTCAGCCATGATCCTAGATATCAGCAAAGTCAAATTAAGTCAACACTCACAGTATGTATCTACAAACAGGCGGACAGGTAGAGATTTCAAGGAAATGAAAAACCTAGGTAGGAGTTCACGTATTCTTGTGCAGACAATAATGATGCTATTAATATAATGATTTAGCAATATTCAATAGTTGACTAACACTCTCTCAACATTTCTCTCGCACAAAAAGTAATTGATTAGTTTATTGATCATCATTTTTAGAAATTAAAGTGTTAATATTCAAAACATTCTTCTTGGGATGTAATTAATGAAGATCCTACCAACTAAGTTATCTTGTCTCTCTTTGAATTTTAAATTCATTAACTAGCTACTGTATCCTCTCAGGAAGAAGAAGCAGAAGAAGAAGAAGAAGAAGAGACTAGCTAGTATTTCCCGTCATCCAGCAATTGCTACCAGGGAGTTCATAACAGAAAATTAGCTATTGAGAACAAATACTTCTTGAACTGATCACCACTACACACGCTCGCACAAAAAACCGCTAATAAAAGGAAATCACGAAGTGAACTCAAGAGAGGATTTTACAAATAAGCAAATAAAATTGCTTTAAATTCTGGGGCATGATCAGCCCTTAACACACACAAGAAGAAGAAAAAGAAAGCGAAGAAGGAATATTAATTACCATCCATGTCCTCTTCGTGACAAAACCAAAAAATTAGGGTTTCCTAATCCAGTATCAGCAATGGGAACTAGCTAGCTAGCTAGAACAAGAAATACTCAACAAAGGAAAAGGGATATTTACCCAAAACGGGTTCTTAGAATTTATTTAGTTGAACAAGGAAAGTACCTTGAAACCTCATCCCATAACGGACCCTTTTGATTAGCCTCCTTGAACCGGGAATCAAGCCTGGATCTGATCTCAAGAAGAGTGAGAGTCTCTTGTCTCGGCCATCTACTGTTATTTCCTCCATCATTTCCAGCCCACCCAGCCGTAGTAGCACTTTCCATTTCTACTCCATATAGAGTACCAGCACCAGCTGAGCTACTAGCACCGATTGTGGCACTATTTGTAGTATTGATATTAGTGGCATTGGTGCAATAACGATCATGATGTTGCCCACCGAGCTTGACCAGACCACTTGACAACATTGCTTCATGGCCAGCCATGATGGACTCAAAGTGATGCGTTTGTGGTGCTGCAAGACTCCTACTTTGAACAAAGAACGGTTCACCCCCTTGCTGGGTTCCTTGAAAATGAGTTCTTCCGGCCACCAGTTGCCGGAGATCTGGCAGTCCGTACTGGTGGTGGTGTTCACTCATTTCTTGCTCTCCCACTAATCCCCCCCTCCACTAGGTTTAGATAGCAGGAAAAATATACACCACAGACAGAGAAATCAAGCAAGCGAGAAAGGGAGATGTTTTCTTTTGGGCCTTCAAATTATAAAGAGAGATCAATGGACAAATTTGGAACTTTTTTCTCGGGGAGACAGGATCCGAGTCTACCGCAACTTTTCATCACTACTACTTCATTAACCTTTCTCTCTCTTTCTGTCTTTCTCTTTGGAGAGAGAGGGAAGAGCATTACGTAATGTGTATGGACCAATCTGAGAGCGCCAGATGTCAAAGAATTACACGAGGATGGCAACGCACTATACGAGCTCTGATCACATTACGCGTGTACAGTGTTTAGGATTTGACCTTTTGACCGACCATTTTGCTTCCTGTCCATAACATGATCAGTTTGGTACCACTACTAACAAAACAATACTGTTAGCAATGAAATGATTTACTAAATTAGCATTGAATTCTATTTAGTAATGAAAAATTCATTATAGTTATGGTATTTTAAATCTGAAATGGATAATGAATAATTTGTTACAGATAAATTAGCAATGAAAAATTTATATCAAATTATTTTTAATGTAATTTTTATTGCTAATATTTTTTAACAACGGATTTTTTTATATTAGCATTGAATTAAATGGTTGTTGATGTCTTATTTGTTAGTAGGATATCCTATGTTAAGAAATTATTTTATCTAAAAGTTTAAGCAAAGGTGAAACTCTAGAATATGATTTATGTTTTTTCTAATACATTTCCTCAGGTGAAAACCATTTAGATTTGAAACTTGCACACAAACTGATACTACCTTTTATTTAATTTTTATCAAATAGAATGAGAATGGTGAGATTCGAACTCGTGACTGCTCGATCAACAAGACCCTGATATCATATTAAAAAACTATTTTATATAAAAATTTAAGTTATCAAATAAAACTTAAAAATATTATTTATATTATTCTAAATAATATAGGATAGAAGCGATGGCTAGCTAGCTCACTCAACCCCCGATCTGTTGGTTCGGGAAGACCAAAGGTTGATGGCTACCGGGAATCAACTTATATTATAGACCTTATTGAAAAAAAAAAGAGAAGAAACTTAATAATTCGGTGTGTACATATAGAGAGTAGTTAGAAAATATATAGTTCATTTTAAAATAAAAACTATAAATAAATAAATAAATAAATAAGAACGTTTATATTTATAGTTTCTCTCGCGCCACCATTATGGTGCTTAGAGCACGCCATGGAATATTTTATTAATTATGTTGCGTTGCTAGAAAATTAAAGATGAAAATTGAGCCAGTTAGAATCTCACGTCTCTGACCATGCGAAGAGTAAGAACACGTACGGGCAGAGATATGTGAGCAGCAGAAAGTCTCTGCCACGGGAACGCCATGTCGACCTTGTATATGTATGGATGGACACGTGTCACATGTTTGTTCAACAGTAGTATCATCGAAGATTATAAATTAACGTACTTAAACCAGTGAACTGTTCAATTCATTCATGTAGAGTGTTGTTAATAGTGTTGTTAATGTTGTTTTTAAAAATATTTTTTGTTTAGAAATATATTAAAATGATATTTTTTAAAATTATTTTTAATACCAGCACATGAAAATAATCTAAAAATACAAAAAAATATCTTAAAGTAAAAAAAAAACAATTTTTTTCAAAAATATCCTTAAAATACAATGTCAAACAACACGAAATTGCTTCCACTTACGAGTTGGAGGATTTTTCTTTTTGTTAGAAAAAATAAAAGCTAAATGGATTTTATTAATTTTAAGACAAAAGAAAAGTGTGGTCTTCTACTTTAGGTATAAGCTCGGGAATCTCATTTATTCGAATGGCATTTAAAATATGTATTTTCTTAACTAACATATTCCCAGTATCCCAGATTAAAATCAGATGTTATAACATTATATTTAAGTTAGACCAAATGTTTATTTGTTCTCAAGCGACATGGTATGATGGTACAAAATTTGCGATTTGTATAATAAATTTCGAGTTCGAGTTAGGACGTGCACTTCTTGTAAGAGTTTGGAACAACCGAGGTTTTACTCATTCAACTAGACCCATAAAATACGTTTTCTGGGATGAATTTTCCTCGCATCCAAAAGAAAAGGTTTATTTGATATCTTGATATAATTTATTTGTAAAAATATTTATTTGTATGAAATTATATCAAAATGATATATTTTTTATTTTTTAAAATTTATTTTTGATATTAACATAGAAAAAATAATATGAAAACACCAACAAAAAAATTAATTTAAATTTATTTTTTAAAATTTTGTTTTTGAAACATAATAACAAATAAGATCTGTTTCATACATTAACAGCGTCCCATTTATTGAGTATTCACTATCAGAATTTTAAAACTTTTTTATTTTATGGAATCATAGTTTTAATTTTCAATGCAATATATAGATTTTATATTATTCAAAATGATTTGTGCACGAGTTTAATATTTTAGACAGTACGATTTTATGGCTCACGGATACAGGTGTAATTTTCTTATTTGTATGAAATGAATTTCAAAAATAGTGTAAAAAGGATTGATCAGGTGTCGATAGGGTACCCGCCGAGCAGAGCAAATCCTTCACTTGATCTTATCCAGCTCGATTAGCTCGAGATGGATGGAGTGCGGGTGATGACTGGTGATGACTTTAGACTTTTCAAGTCTGAGCTGGGTGAAACGTAACTATACACTGATCTTATCTCCAAACTTCATCACAGAAAATGGGTGTGGATACCGCAATTTACTATATATATATATATATATATGAGAGAGAGAGAGAGAGAGAGAGAGAGAGAGAGAGAGAGAGTAAAAACCATTTAACTACATCATGTAACTAAAAACCATCTTGGTGATGGATAAATGGCTGAATTAACTTCAAAACTGAAAAAGAAACTTTTCTGCATTTCATTTCTTAGGCATTGTATTTTAAAATTACTTTTAAAAAAATGATTTTTTTATTTTTTACATTTTATTTTAAATTAAAATCTTTTGATATTTTTTTTAACTATTTTCACGTAATAATATCAAAATTATTTTTAAAAAATAATAAAAAATATTGTTTTAATATAAATCACATTAAAACCACACTTTTAACTCTTTATAATGCTATACGGTCTAACCCAAAAATCAGCTGGTTTCGTACTTCAAAAAACTGTTAATGACATCAATAGCAGTGCTAGTTAAGGACAGTTGCTTGCTTTAGGCCATGGCAGACCTCTGATGATCTGATCCGTTTAATCCGCTTTGGCTTTATACAAGCTATTAAACCCACTAAATTAATTAAGTCTGTGAAAATAATAATAATATATAAATATAAAATAATGGAAAACCGTGGCCTCACACGCTTAAACTGAAACCTTATTTTTGTTGTTCATGTGTCAACAAGAAGTGATTTGTCCCTGAATCTCTTCTACAGTCCATGTTTCCCACGTAAGATTGGAAGAGGAAAGAATCTGAATCCCCTCCTGAGACACACTTGTCAGACCTGATTACTTTCTCCAGACGTTGCTGACCCAATCCATTCCCTCATGTTTGCATGAGTGCAGTGGAGTGACACCCCTTCATTGTTTTCCCTCCTCTTTTTCTCACAGAAAATTAAAAAAAAAATAAAAAAAAGGAAAGGAAGCAGTGTCCATAAAAGAGCCTACAGATTTGCAGCTCAGCTAGCTCTGGAGAAAGCCATCGATCCATGGAAAATGCTATGACGATGAGGTCATTCTCGTCGTGCTTCCTTCTATCACTAACTTTGTTTTTAAACAACTTCACACTCAATTTGCTGCTGCATCATGTGTGCCAGATCCATTCAATTATATATGTATATGTATAGGTATATGTACATGGATGTGTATATATGTACACGCACGCAAGCATGCATGCATGTGCTAACCAGTAATGTTATTTAAAAAGATCTTCAACATGGGCGTGGGTGAATCGTTTAGAGGAACGCAATTATTATGTCAAAATGGGAAAATGAATTCACTAAACAGACCTTTTCTAGCTACCATATACTATTTAGTTTTTGAAAATATTTTCAGTTTAAAAATATATTTTTTATTTTTAAAAAATTATTTTTGATATTAACACATCAAAATGATATAAAAATACTAAAAAAATAATTTTTAATTAATTTCTTTTCAAAAATATTTTTAAAACATAATAAGAAACCGTAAATGCCATTGGAGTAATTTGTTTAACTTTAAATGTCTCTGATTGCTGCAGATATTTTTACACGCCATTCATATATTTTCTTCATACAGTATCCTCGCCAAACAGTCAGTCCAATTCAAAAAATTGAACCGTAAAGTGTTCATCTAATCATTAAATCTATAATATTCTATTAAAAAAACAATTCAAGTTAAAAGCTTGAGGTTTTAAAACATCAATTATGAAAAAAAATATTCGAAGGGTAGTAATAATGATGAGAAAAAACTTCAAAGGCCAATACGAGAACGACAAGCTACCTTACATGAAGATTTCTCAAAAAGCTTTTACAGGCAATTGAGAAGGTAATTATTAGCAAGATTCGGATGCGATAACTTGTTTTTCTTTTTTTTTAAAAATAATAATAATATTTTTTCCAATATATTCAGTTGATTTTATATAAAAAATACCGCACAGTACAATAATAAGCATGGCTGTAGTCAACCTGTTTATAATTAAATGTATTGACTATTATGTTTTAAAAATAATTTTATATATTAATATCAAAAATAATTTTAAAATAAATAAATAAAATATTATTTTAATATATTTATGAACAAAATATAATTTTAAAATCAAACTCAACCGCACTGGTAATCATCGATCATCGCTAAAAGGCACAGAAATAATAAATGTTGACGAGGAGAAAATCATTTATGACCTGGAAGATATAATAAAGCAAATGATTAAAGGTGAGGAAATGATTAAGGTGAGTGGATTTATTGGTAAGGGGGTGGATTTGCAGATGAGAGAGACCTTCTTGTCAACTGCGAGGGAAAGAGGAGCTTGTCTTTGCCTAAAAGGGTAACGGGGTCATCATTTCACAGCTGGACATCACAAGCACATCATGTCAAACTGTTGTACGGACAAGTTGAGAATGTGGTGGGGCCCAGATTTGGAAATGGGCAGGGGGGTGGTGATGGGATGTGGAGATAGAAGACGAGATTCTGAGAGGGAGGAAGAAAAAGGGGGGATCCTTTTTGCAAGACATCATTGGATAATCTCTTGTTTTGCCTTTTGTTCCCATTTCGTTTCGATCATTGGACGGCCCATATGCAACGGTAACAAGAACAGGGAAAGGTCACGCTGTTGGTTGGTGGATGGATGAGAGGTTTAGGGCAGCATACCATGAGCAGCAGAAGATTATATTGCCCTGCTTTAAGATTCTAGGTGTGATGGTTCCTTGATATGATATCTTATTAATTTATTGGTCACGATTTTCAATATCACCACTCTCAATTTATTTGATGAAAAACCAAACACAAGATAATTTATATTTTAAGGCAACATAACATGAGCAACATATTATATCGGCCGTGTTTTTTTTTGTGTTTTGTTAAAAAAATAATATAAATTATATTTTAAAATATCACTTAATAGGTTAAGTTTTTAGTTGAGATAATTACTTAATATGATATCAAAATCTTGTTGATCTAACAGTCACAGTTTGAATATCATCACCCTCATTCTATTTGATAAAAATCAAACACAAGGTAATGTGAGTCTGTGTGTAAGTTTCAAGTCCAAAAGGCTTTTGCTTGAAGGGGTGTGTTAAAAAATAATATAAATTATATTTTGGGATCTCACCTAATAGCTTGGGATTTTAGATGAAATGATTTCTTGACATGATATTAAAGTCTTATTGACACGAGTTCAAATATCACCATCTACATTCTATTTGATGAAAAACCAAACACAATTTAATATAGTCTTGTATAAATTTCAAATTTAAAGAGTTTTCACTTAAAAATATATATTAAAAAATAATATAAATCATATATAAAATTTAACCACACAATTTAAATTCTTAGATAAAATAATTCGAAACATTTGAAAAGCGCTTTTATTAAACACAACGGTGTCCAACACTTCACCCGTCTGTCGCCGAGAGATGAGTGAACTCTTCTTAGCCTCTATATCTATGCCCTAGTTAACTAATGGAGGTGCGCAATGGAGATCAGGCAACCGTTGCCGGAAGGGAAAGACAATGCTAGTGGAAAAAGGCTAGGGATTTTCACTCGCTAGAAAGGCTAGCCCTCTGTGGTGGGGTTTATGGCGTTCTGTTTTTTTGTTTTAAATAAATCCCATAAAGCTTCCATCTGATATCAATCCAAAGGAGAAAAAAACAACCCTTCAACAAGACAAGTCAAATTAAGTTCAAACCCCAATTACTTCAAAACCAAAAAACTTGGATCCTGTCTTTTGGAAGAATATTCCGGTTCCCTATTGTACAATCATAAAGCTTCAATGCGAAATCTCTTGGAAAGAAAAATAATTGCATTAAGTTTTAGATCCGTAACATATATTCTAAATTGATAGCATGAAATACCATGCCTTCTATGAAAGCACCATGGTACTTATAATAATTTGTACGTTGTTGAGCATGAGACCGCATAGCGCAGTGGATTAGCGCGTTTGACTTCGGATCAAAAGGTCGTGGGTTCGACTCCCACTGTGGTCGTTTCTAAATCATCTATTTTTATCTACAACCTCATTTTAACTTGTTTTTTTTTTGTTCCTGAGAATCAAGAAAGGAAATGCTGTTCTAAGCGTTGCCCATTTCTGTTTTCCAATTCCTAGTTTATGAACTACTGATAATGCCATGGACAAAATGTTTGAGCTCAATTCTTTCTCTCACCCTCAAATCCCATCATTTTCAAGAATCCCTCCTCTCCACAGCCAACCCATCCCCCCCGCCCCTTTTTTTCCTCCCGAAATCTCCAAGAGAACCCATCCGAGATTCCTTCTTTTTGCACAAACCACCACCAGCAGCAGCAGCACAACTCAAGAACCCAGTGAACCAGCCCGAGAAATGAAAAACGAGTTTCCGGTAACAGTGGCGGCGGTGATTGGAATAAAGATCACCCCCCCCCCATTCCGTATCAAGTGGGGCGATTTATTTCTGAACACATATCCTGATAACATCTTGGCTGTTGCATTAACTGGTTTGCGTACATGGGCCAGTGTTCAAGTTCTTTGGCTGCTTTTCTTTTTATCTCTTTAGCCATTCTTGCTGCTGCCCTCTAGTACTCTTTTCATCCTCATTACTCTTCTTTAAAGGTATTCTGTTCCTTCTTGGAGTCTTTCTTGAGAGTAGTAATAGTTTCTTGAATTTTGTGTGCCAGTTCTTGGTTCGTTTTGATTTCTAGCGGCAGAAGTTGCTTTTGTCCTTCGCTTCCTGTTGTTAACTTCACTTTCACAAGCTAAAGTAGTACCATGTCATTTAATGGATACTGAGTTCCCGTATGTTTAGCGACATTTAATGGATACTGCCGTGATTATAATTTTTGTTTTATTTTTAAATCAAACTTTATATTATATTTCCTGAAATCTTGCCTTACGAAACACCTGTATGGTAAAAAACGGGGAAGCGTTACAAACTTGAAGAGGGAAACGTTATTAGCTCATTCCAGGACTGTACTTTCCTCTTTGACGGGTTGCTACCTCTGGTTAATTTTGGAACCGAATTCGTGTAAAGCGGTTTAGTGCCCTAATGAAATCTCTTGTTCGTAATCAATAATTAGCTGCAAAAGAACGGGAAAAATGACTAATCTTTGCAACACAGCCCTCTCATACTTCTCTTGTTAACTAAAGACTAGCGGGAGAAAAAGTGATTGTAAGCACCCACCAAATTCTGATAATGCATCGAGGCCGATTCACAGTTCAAGAAAAATGAAATATCACCGCATCAGCATTTCTCAGTGAATTCTGGAAACCCTATTCTAGGTTAAACTTAATCTTGTCTGGAACAGATTGGACATCACCGACCTGCAAAAGAGGGAGGGGGCACAAAAAATATTTTGATTAGTCACAACATGGGTACAAAATTAAAGGCGGAATGATCTATTTGCTTTATAACAAAGCTTGCCAATAAATAAATTACCTAGGCATTCAGTGATTTTCGGTTGAAATAAAAAGGGCATCCAAAGTTTTATGCTAAACTTCTTTTTCTCTAAACCATTAAGGTGATATTCATAAAAGTAAAGTGTTGTTGACTACCACAAACTCACTTGACATGAATATAATTCTTACATATGACGCCCTTGTAAATGATTCTACACAACCCTAAGCTTAGGAGTGACCTACCAAAGGCAGCCAGGGTTGGTACTCGGTAGCAGTAACAACTTCTTATTTAAACAACATTATTTTGAATGTGCTGGCAGGAAATGGCAGGTTGAAGCATACACGTTTCATTTTGATGTTAGAGCAAGCGTTTGTATATAAATATCGTGTCATAATGTTCATAAGAATTTGGAAGTGCTTATTTATCATACCGATTCCACCCAGTAATAACTAGGATGACATGCAACCAGATCACAGAGAAGTGGTGTATATCACATCAGAGCGAGCATGAGAGAACAAATATGCATCAAAATTTATTAATTACCAGCTAAGATGAACGGAAGTCAGCAGCATGTGTGTAAATACTCAATTTCCTAGCAAGCAACTTACAACAGCATGTGTGTAAATACTCAATTTCCTAGCAAGCAACTTACAACAGCATGTGTGTAAATACTCAATTTCCTAGCAAGCAACTTACAACAGCATGTGTGCAGCTATTGTCATGGTTCGATCCAGGAATCCATTGGTGTGTGGAACACGGGGAAAGGGAAGAAATTCTCGGGTAAAAAGACTGATGAGTAGAGGTAAGTTTTCTCATTTCACTAAGCACTCAGTGATCTGATCTATAGTTCAAACTCAAAAATATACATGTTTTGTTGTGTACATGCCACTGATTTTTCAACTGAATTGGTGAAATCTACTAAAGCAATGACAAATTTGTATTCTAAATTTTTATGCTAGCAACACAGCAGGCTAATTCTCCTTCTACTGTTATTTTACCTCATTTATCTTTGCACTTGATTGAGTATTAAATGAAGAAAACGATAGGAGTTCTTACGAGCTCAGGGCACTCATAATCCAAACCAGTAGCTTCTACCATTTTATGCCGCTTCTAATCTCACTTCATAATCCTGCCCACCAATCTTATGTGCTCATCAAGTGTTCACTCCTGAGTATCCATAGCACAAAATAAAAGGGTTGTCAAACAACGGTTAGAAAGATCCTTTTTTCCTTCTATTTCAAAACTATAATTCTCCACAATCATCACTTCCTATCCACTGCATACCTGGTTCTGTTGTTTTCTTTCAATTTGATGTCGGCAAACAGGATTGTAGCAATAATCAAAACCTTTCCACCTACAGAGTCCCCCAAAAGAAAAGGAAAAGAGAAATAAGCAAAGTATAGTGTATGGAGCTACCATAGTAAACAGGATACACCGTTGTGAATATGGTTTCCAGCTTCCAAGTTTATATATTCAATAATTTAGTGACAAAAACAATCATCCTTTCCTTCGCAATATGTAAAGTAGAAAAGATAAATTGCTTACAAATTTGGATAAACATGCTCCCGAGGCATGGCATAAACTTGCATAAGATGATCAAACAACAGATTAGTTATGCATACAATCAGCTACAACTTCGGCCACCTGCATTCAGGAGGTGCGGGCGTTTATATTCTTGCATGCCCTCAAAAACATCAACCCGAAAAATACAAAGCATTACAATCCACACCAATCTATCCAAACTCAGGATCTTCAAGTTCCATGAATTGAAAATGCTTCGATTTTCCAGTCTGCCCAAAAACACACACAAACGCATACATACGTCAAATTACAATAAAAACCATGCCAACAGTATTAATCTAAGAACTCCTACTTTTTTATTCCTCGCCATTCTCAAACTCTTAATAGTTCCGAATTGCGAAAAATAATATGAATATTACAATAAAATCTAATAAGCAAAAACACAAAACTTGCATCAATCAGTAAAACAGAGCTGCTACAATCACATTTCATCTCTACCTCATAGAAACCATGAGGTATCCTTCCAATATACAGGACACCGGACTTGTTTTTCAGCTCTGTCGATTCCGGCAACTTCCGCCCGGGCCCACCCTCAAATGACCATGTCTTAGCACGGAAGTGAACTCTAAGTTATGCGAAAAGAAAATAAAATTAAAAGAGAAGAAAACGTACCAAGAAACCAGCAGATGATTTATTTTTTCAATTAACGGAGCTGAAGAAGGAATTTTGTTCAGTTTCTTCTTCAGAGCTTTCTTTGCACTTGCACCCATGCTGTAGCCGATGGAAATCTATCTGGTTGCCGGGAAAAAGAAAAGACAGGAAAGATTGTAGCTGAGCGGAAGAGATGAAGATTGATTAGTAAAAAACGAGGAGAATAGTATACAGAGAGAGAGTTTGGGAGATTAGGGTTTAAGGAGTTTTCGAAGGATAATCTTTAAATATACCTCCAAACTATTAAGATATTATCAATTTTACATTGAAACTATCTTTTATATCAATTTTATCATGAAATGATTTTGATTTCTCAATTAGTATTTTTTTTAATTAAAATCACATAATGGACATGTTGATTTTTTGAAATAATGTTTTATTAATCAAATGCTTAATATGAATAAAAATATTTATTTAAGAATTTCTGAAAAGTTTAAATTGTTTGGTGGTAAAATTGAGATAGTTTTTTTTTTTATATATAATTGGTGTATTCTTTTTAGGGATAGAACTTTGGTTGGATTGTTATAGAATTAATGGATATAAACAATAAGATGATTTGAAATCAAATATTAATTCACAAAGCAATAACATGAGATTTGCTATGAACAGAATAGATTTTTTTTTTTCTATCCATAAATAACTTGGATATATTATCTTCACGCCGTCATTAGGATTGAACAATCAAGGTTAATAGATTTTTATTTTTATTTTTATTTTTTCTTTAATATAATTCAATAATTAATTTTATGAGATATTGGAGCAAATTAGTAGGAGTGTTGAAATAATATAATTAAAAAAAACTGTTGAAATATTATCAGTTTTGCATCTAAATTATTTTTTGTTATCAATCTTAGTTAGCATCACATAACGAAAACCGTTAAGTTTTTTTAAATAAAAATAACACAAATTAGTTTATGAAAATTCAAAAAAAAATCAATAAAAACAATAATTTGAAATAATAATAATAATAATTTATTATTATAAAAAGCTTTAAAATTGATGATAATAATAAACACACACATTCGTTTAGTTGTTTTTTCTTTTCTGAGATATCACACATAAAAATGAAATAAAATCAACCATTATATACAGCAGATGACGAGATATAAAATATTTACACACTTTATATAAATTACTAGTCAGAGTCTAAAAATTGACCAACATACCGTCTAAAATATATTTAGCTAGCAGCAGTAGAAATTATTTTTTTAATATAAATATATTAAAATAATTTTTATTTTATTTTTTAAAATATATTTTAACATCAATGAATCAAAACAATTCAAAAATAAATTAAAAAATAATAAATAATACATTAAAAAATATTTTTTCTTGAACTAATTTTTTAAAATTACAACCACATTATCAAACACAAACTTAGTTGCAGCAGGAAAATAAAATTAGATTCGAATGAACTTTATAAAGTACTAAATCGTGATAGTACTTAAAAGGGAAAAATTATTTATTTATCTTTCTTTGTTTCAAGTTATCATTTTCTAAATATTTTAATACGTTGATGTTAAAAAAAAAAAAAATTTTAAAAAAATATTTTTGAAAACCTCCATATCAAACCTTCTCCTCTCTACCTCGCAAACCAAAGAGCTGAGCAGCCAAAAATCTCACACTGGAAAACTGCATTCATAATTCATAAGCCGCCCCGACTGATAATTTGAGACCAACAGAGTGAAGCAATTAAACAAATGATGGCACATCAGTGTAATTAGTAATATGAACCAGCTGCCCTCAACTTCTTCCCATACAAGATTTCCTAAAACATGCTGGCATTTCAACCACTGTTGCATGGTTTCGATACCCTGACAGCTTCACGCGTATTTACAATTGTAGCTGCAAGGGTTAGATCATGGCAGATACAGAAAGGATAATCAACAACCTGTGGAAGCCCAGAAAGAATCATGTCAATGAGAAAGCTGAAATCCAGGCAAGCAGGTTTACCTTTCCTCATTCTGCAAAGGAAAAAACTATATGCAGCAAGAATCCTGCCACCAAAAGAATAAGAGGACTTATAACACATTAAAAGCACATTATGTGCGATTGAATGAATGTGAAATCTGATAGTCTATCTGTATTCTTGCAGAAATCTAATACACTTATTGGAATGCCTTGAGCTATGGGGGGCATGGGACAGGAGGTAATGAAAAATATCATTTACAGTGTTCACTGGCTGGCGACATTAGTACAACACCATGCATCTAAGCCATAAATATTTCCAACAGAGATGTTAATGAAAATTTTAATTGATTCATTAAGTATTATAGAATGACAGGCACACCTGAAATATGCACCAGATGAGCATCAGATCAATGGCACATTGCTATGAATAAAGATTTTACCCGGGTTTCCCCTCCTATAGATTTGTCATCGAGCTCGAGCAACAACTGGCTGGGAGATGGAATTATGTATCAGCTCCTGTAAATTTTCCATGATATAGGAGAATGGAGGGCGTTTAGAGGGCTCGCTGCATTGAAAGGAAAGTCCATTAGAATATGACAGAAAGGGGAGAGAGATATTAAAGGCAGGCACTGTGTTTAGTTAGTTCCTTGTTCCGAGTAGAGTTTCTTGAAGATAAACACATTTCACAGTTGAGAGATAAAATTAGTCCATACACTCTTTGGAAGTTGATGTAATTATGACCATCCACTTACTTATCCAAGCAGGCATTAATCAAGGCAGCCACTGAAGGATTTACAGTGCTTGGAATCTCAAGCCTTTGGCCCATAAAACCAACAGCTGCAATGATCTGCAACAAAATATAAGACACTCATTAACATAAATAATAGCATTTGGGTTCTGTATAATGCAGAACCATGTGTATGTTAGCATCCAGTTCCATATGACTACAATAATTCTAGTTACAGGCTTCATCTCAGCAGCAGCCAGTCAGATATTCCTTGAATAATAAGGAACAATCAACACCCTTCACCAGTTGACCCTTCCCTGTGTACGAGTTTGGAAACAAATTGCGAAATGAAGTATACTAAAGCAAACTACCTGTGCTTGTTTTAAATTTCTCCAGGGATGTTGCAGGGTCATAAGTTCCCACAAGATTACACCAAAGCTATAAACATCTGATTTCTCATTGGATCGCTCATTTCGGAGTACTTCTGGGGCCATCCACTCAGGCTAAAGAAAAAGAGCCAGAATTGTAAATATAGGTTTGTAACTCAATCCATGCTTCCTTCATATAACATACAATAAGAAAGTGCATGTAACAACTTATTGATTCCAGAGTATCACGTACTGTCCCTGCAGCATTTGTTGATGAAATATATGTCTTTGCTTTTGATCGTGAGAGGCCAAAATCACAAATCTGGATAAACATTTTTCAAGTGGAAACAATGTTAGGCTCCTTATCCATAGCATGCAAATCATCATTCCCACTGACAAAAGGTCATGAGAAGTGTCCACATTTTAGCTGTAATAAAATTGGCTTGCTCTTTATTATTTCTTAAAGGTAGAAGAGCCTGCTTAGGTCATTTAGTTATTTTAATTATATTCTAAGAACTGATTAGAAACTTAAGCATGATATACTAAAAGTTTTTGGAGGAATCCACAATGGATTAGCTGTTGCACTCCTTAGTGCCTTTGTCAATGGGAGATTTGACCACTGCAACTAATTTACGGCCAAATAGCGCGGAGAGAGAGGAGAGGGGAAAAAATTATTTTTGGGTTTAATATTAAAGGTTTCAATTTTTCAATAGAGCAGCAAGTTTCTAAGCATAATATTAGAGAGAGGAAAAACTTTATCAAATAAAAATGGATCCAAATATCACAGTTTTGGAACTAACCTTCACAGTATATGTACTGTCCACTAAGAGATTTAGAGATTTCAAATCCCGATGAACAATGGGAGGTCTAAACTGATGAAGATAGTTCATTCCCTTAGCCTGTACAGAGAAATAAACAACCCCTAAATCCAGGAAATTTTTACTAACTTCTAGATGATGATGTTAAGTTTCCAATTTTGATTATCTATTTTCTTAGAAACAGAAATATTAGCCAAAAGAAAAAAGCATACCGCATCATACGCCATATTTAAGCGGCGCCTCTCGTCCAGTATCAATGCAGCATCAGGCATATGTAAAAGTTTGTTCAAGCTGCCCCTGCGGTCCAAAGAAAATTATTCACTTTAATACAGAGTTGATTTTCTAAAATAATATATCTACTGAATCATAGAAAGAATATTAGCACCTTGATAAATACTCCATAACTATGGACAAGTAGATTTCCTAAAAACATATCTATCGATTCATAGAAAGAATCTCAATACCTTGATAAATACTCCATAACTATGGACAAGTTTGGGGGCTGGGTAACAGCACCCATAAAAAGAACAATATTTGGATGTCGCAAACGCTTCATGATAGCAACCTGCCAAACAAAATCAATGTCATCAAGTAAAAACTCAAACCACAAAAAACTCGAGAGTCACTATTAGCTCTATAAAAAAAGGTGCTGAACTTTTTTTTTCTCTTCTTTGGTCCTTTTATGTTTTGGTGAGGTTTACTTTTAGAAAGCTAGGTACCTCACTCAAGAATTCCTCAAAGCGCTCTGCATGAAATTCTTGCTCCTCAAGAATCTTGACAGCAACATCCTGATCATATTTGATATTTTCAGTGCTATTGAAGAGCAAAGCACTAAAATCAAGAATCAAGATTTGCAACTAAAAAATTGAAGTTCTTTATATTATGCCAAAAAAACCCATAGAGATGGTAGAATCATCCAATATGAATACATTGTTCAAATTTACTAGCTATATCACCGAATAACGTAACGAGAGGATTAAAGGTAGGTTATGATTTTAAGAAATTTTAATTTATTAAATTCTAGAGGAGTGCTGGAGATGCAAACGAAGATCATTTTCATCTCAACATCAAATTAATAGCTGATCAAGACCAATTTCCAGTTTTGCCTCAATAACAAGAATACTGTCAAGAAACCATCTCACCTAAAAGCTTAAGCTGTTAGGTGAGGCCCCAGAATATGATTTATATTATTTTCTAACACATCTCAAGTGAAAGCCCTTTGGACTTGAAACTTGCACACAGGTCCACACTACCTAGTGTTTAATTTTTATCAAATAGACCGAGAGTGGTGAGATTCGAACTCGTGACCGCTGGGTCAACAAGACTCTAATACCATGTCAATGAATCATCTCACCCATAAACTTAAACTGTTAGGTGAGGCTCCAAAATATGATTTATATTCTTCTCTAACAATTACTGTCAAACTACTGCTAAAACAGAATTCAGAAAAGGCACCAATGGAAAGAACTGCAAGACTAAGATTAGAATTGATGCACTCAAATGACAACTTCTAGACACAAGAATGATTTGTAATCAACTCAAGATTATTTTGCATATATAAAAATTGCTACTCTAGATATCCTAACTACTGTTACAGGTCTGCCAACCATGATACGAGATAGTCCTGCAACCAATAACACTCCAGAAATCCTGAAGAGAAAATGACAAGAATGGAGACTGGCTTCTTGGAAAGGAACCAACTTTTATAGCAGAATCTACATTTGAACACCATTTCACTGCTGGGTTTTCTTATAGGTAACGTATAAAAAGAATCTTGGTATCACATCAACAAAAGCAATCATAGAGATCACAGATTCTGTGATATAAGAACCACTATATTTACATATTCTAAACAAGCAAAACAAAATGCCAACGATTATGAGATATAAGAAAGAAATGCCTACCGAACCACGCCAGTCAGCATGATAGACAGTTCCAAAGGAGCCTGAGAAGCATATGTCAGTATCCTTCATGAGTGAAATCTTACAGAATTGACAAACTAAAATACATTGGATGCATCCTCCCAAAGTTCAAATGAAAAAGTACCTGATCCAATTTTATTCTTCAAAAGAAGTTCATCCCAGGGTACAATCAAATCTTCCTCTTCAAGTTGAAGTTGATTGCTTGATTTACTTAGTATTGACTGGTTTACTTCCATGAACAACAAATTATTTGTAGCAGCACGTTTGGGATTAGAGATGACAGGATCTGTATATTTTTGCCTAACTGGCAGGGCAGAGCTTGACGAAGTGTCACGATTGTTGCTTGAAGTGGGTAGAAGGTTCTTCTTGTCTTTACCGAGCCTTGAAATAAATTTGTCATCTTCATCAATATTAGTGCCTTAAAATCAAAGGTTTAGTAAGTGTCAATAACAGATCACTTCACTGAATGTCAATTGTCTTTAAATACAATTTACAGGCATGACTTGTCATTCTAGCATTTCCTTTGGCAGGTCAGACTCACAGTCACTGTCAGACACATCATGTGTGCTGTCATAAATCATATTGAGCATTACACAATCAGAATATTTTAGCCTTTTCTTTTTTGTAAAAAACTCTTCATCTTATTAAAAAATTATTACAGTGGATAAAGTTTGATCATAAGAGATGAACTTATTCTTTATTTATTTACTTCAAACAACAATTTGCAAATGATCAGTGTGTCGTATAATTAATATGGCTCTGTAGATACTACGAGATAACAATTCCTATTTGAAGTCACAGGGAAAGTACTCTGCATCTCAAACAATTATGAAAACTTGTAGGGGTTGTTTGAGGAATAGGATAAACAGATATATTTAATAATGCACAATTTTTCCTCATCTCAACTGATTATGACAAATAAATGCCAAAGTGATCAATCATGAATTCTAAAATATTATAGCGATACATGTATGAAGTAGACAGGGAATCACCTGAAGAAGAATTTTCAAATACGATATGAAGTGGCTGGCTATCAAGGAAGTAGAGTTTGGCCAACGTCCTGAAGTCCCCGGTTGTTTGATTAGATTTAAACCTTGGATGAGACAATGGAGAAGAAACTAAGATTGAAGATGAACAATTGAGTGAGGAATCAGGCTGGCTTAGGGCTCCTGGATTTCCAAGCAAATCAACAAAGTATTCCCTGAGGATAATGAAATTAATTCAGAGATCAACCACGCCATGGACCTTTCATTTCAACAATTACAGAGCAATAGACCTACCATAAAAGAAAAACTCCTACAGTAATTCCCTAGATAGGTCAGTCATTCAACCTTCAAAAAGTACATTCACAATTTTGAAGAAATGATCTTGAAAAACAAAAGCAACCATCGAATTATTCCTATATCCTCTCACAGCAGCAATTACTTAAGCAGCTTTGCTTAGCTTTTGGAGAGAATGGAGAAGAATTGAATGCTTGTGGAATGAGAACTTCACCCTTGAAAGAAAGCCATTTCGCCATTCAGACAAAAGTATAGTTAAATGGTGAATGGCCATCTATGATCATGCAGATGACACCCTTTCTAACCAAGTCAACAATAGCAGGTATAATGTGGACTCCGGGTGTGCCAAGTATTAGAGAGAAACAATGTCCATTGTTTTTGTATTCGTTGCAGTTCAAGCCAGATAAGTAATGTTTCCTCAAATATCCAAGAAAAATGATCCACCCCACCAACATTACGTGGGAGATGCTAAAGCATGCTCGTGTCAAAATTTCAGGATGCTCATGCTTTTTCTGCCAGTTTCTTTTGAGAGAAAAGTTTCTGTCAGAGCAAGGGTTCCATTAATTCATTTTTACCAGGCACATATCAACAGTCAATAAAGAAATAATCCACTTGGAGAAATTAAGATGACCAGGAAAGGAAAATAAAAATGGCTCAAGCTCAACTGAAAGTACAAACAGGTTCAATGTAAAAACCCGGATGAAACTTACAGCAATCCAAGATTCACCCACCCCCTCCCATTCTTCACTTGCCAATTTGCACTACATACCACTGAAGATATTAATATTTACGAACCTCCAAATTTTGATTTACCCGTATTTCAAAGCTCTATTGCTCCACATAGTTTCAACCTCCAATGTAGTGAAATTCAAATAAATATATGGTTGAAACTGCATACCTGTCATTACCAACTTGTACCAGACAGGAGGAAATGACATCTCTTCTGCAGTATTTACATCCTTTAACAATTCTGCAAGGCAAGTTAATTGAGTCTGCTAGTACCTGAAAGAAATCATAATTCAAGAAATGTCAATAGAGACATTTACAGTTTGGAAGACATAAATACATCCAATAATTAAAGGAAAAATATATGATCAATAAGTTGCATATTTCCATTCAAAATCCAAATATTATGCATTTATTACAAACATGGATAGCATTAAAATGCTGCAGAATGCAAACAAAAACAACGAAGTTGTGAGATTTACTTTAAACAGCAATGCACGATGGACACAAAGGCCAATGGATAAGCTTCCAATCGGAAGTACAACAGAACCTAAGCGCCTTTTCATAACGTTAGTGCATTCCTTCCAGCATTCGGCAAAGGCATTATCATCTTCATTGTGGACCACACCCCTGTTACGAGAAAGAAAAACCTTGTTCACAAGAATCCTAATACAAGAAATTCACTGAAAGCTCCCGAAACTGGTCATAACTCAAGAGCTCACCCCATAAGATTACTAACAACATTCGCAAGGTGTTTGACCACATCTTCGGTTCTACTCAAGCTGCTCGAAATACCAATAACTCTATTATGTACCTCCTTCAAACCAGGATCCCTGAATCTATCGATCAAAACCACTCCTATTGACAAATCATTAACAGCCTTTAACGATTCAAAAGATGGGACACGACTATCAGCACTTATGCTCCATGTATAAGGATCCAATCCATGTATCACATAAAACCCATCTGGAATTCTATCAAAGTATGATAAACTTCCATTCACCTGATACAAATATAATCGGAAAACACATACACACACACACAAACTTCAAAACACATTTACAATACAAAATTAAAAAAAAAAGCCAAAGAGAAAATCATAAAATATTTAAGAACATGAGCAGTAAAATAATCTTAAAATCATGCCAACAAAATCTTTCTCCGGGCTCCCAAAATCTCAATTTGTGATGGGGGGCCACTTCAGAGATATATGCTCGAGCAATGAAAAGTACGAAAAAGTTTTACCCAAAATCGATGAGAAAGAGACTCGGGAGAATCAGGAGGAAATCCTCTTTTAGTATTATCACTGGGATTGAAATCCAAGAAATTGGGATCATCAGCTGAAGCAGCCCGTGAAGATAACCTCAAAGCAAGTGCAAGTTGTAACTGATAACTCTCTTCAGTTTGTTTAGCCCGGCTCTTACTCGTTGCCTCTCCTCCACACCAACTATCCATTCCAAATCCTCAATTCTTAGTTACTGTACTTGAACTTGAAGTTCGAGTATTTGAACATGAACGAGACCTTGCAGTTGCTAGAAATGGAAATAATTTTCAGGCATGGATTTTTGGTTTGGCTTGGAATTGAGTAGAACTCACCCGAGGAGGAGAGGAGACGAGAGGAGAGGGAATTTCTTTCTTTTCCTTCTGGTGGGGTCCAGTTTAGATGTAATGGGATTCTGCCAAGTTCAGTGAATGTTGGGGTGTGGTTTTGTGTGGGTGGGTGTAGGGTGGAATCGGGAAAGGGGTGTCAGTGATTGGTTGTTTGTTCACTTCTTCTGTGATTTGATTGGTTTCTGTTGTTTATTGCCGTCAGGGGTGGGTAACAGGCAGGTTTTCCAATCAATATTCCGTTAAGGATCTTAACCTCTTGACGTGAACATCTAGTTAATTTTTATGGCCACCATTCAATTTGTTTGATAAAAAAAAAAAAGTACCGAGAAGAATTAATTATGTTGCTGTTTGATTAAAAATAATAATAATAAGAAGAAGAAAGTTAAGTACATCAAAGTTGTAAGACTATAAATTAAAAATTACAAGGAAATTATTAGAAAATCTTTTTTATTTACTAGGGAGGTATTAATCTCTCAGGTTGATTAAAAATTCGAGAATCGGGTTTTTATTTGAATAAAAAATATTAACTTTATAAAATCTAACTGATAGACTTAATTGATATTTTAAAATTTAACTGAATTAACATTAAAAATACAAATCAATACTATTTTAATTAATAACAAAATTAAACGGTGTTCCATATAATTTTTATTTCTGCTTTCAGGTTTATTTTTAAAATATTCTCTGTTTATAAAAACATTAAATTGATTTTTTTTTAATTTTTTTTTAATTTTTTATAATAATTTTAATATGCTAGAGTAAAAAATATATTTTGACATATTTTTGTAAGAAAAACTATTTTAAATGCACCATGAAAATGCAGGCTTTGTGTTTCAACAGCATGTGTTTCCAGCCATCCAGCTACAGCTCCACGCCTCTCCTGCCATTTTTTTTTCTCTCTCCGTTATATTTAGGGGTGTTTGGAAGTGCTTTAAAAAAACATTTTTGAAAAATTTTAAAAAAAAATTATTTTTATTTATAAGTTTAAATTAATAAAATTAGTGTTTTTAGATTATTTTGATGTACTGATATCAAAAATAATTTTTAAAAAATATATATTTTTAAATGAAAAACATTTTAAAAAACAAACACAACCACACTCCCAGACAAAAACTTAATCGATTCCAAGTGTTCATGATCACAATGGGTATTTTGCTTCTTAGATGTCTCCATGGTATATAAATCGCTAAAATTAATTTAAGTTGTTGTGCTTGTTGAAAGCAACATGGAGTTTGATCTATCACCAAAATTGCGCAAGAAGATGTATGGCTTGCTCTCGAGAAGCATCAAAATTAGAGAGTCGTTTATCACTGTATTTTAAAAATATTTTAAAAAAATTATTTTTATTTTTTATTTTAAATCTAAAATTTTTGTATCATTTTTAAGTATTGATGTCAAAATTAATTTTAAAAAATAAAAAGATATCTAAACCAAAAGTATTTTAAAAAAATAACTTCAATTAACAACCTCAATAAATTAGGAGATTGTTTGAGAGGATGATTGAAGTTATTTTTTAAAATACTTTTAGTTCAGAAATTCATCAAAATAATATATTTTTTTTAAAAAATTATTATTGACATTAACACTTGAAATTTAAAATTGATCTAAAAATATCAAAAATTTTAATTTAAAATAATAAAAATATATTTTTTTTCAAATACATTTTTTTAAAAAAAACAACCTTTATTAGAACTCCACCCAATACCTAAACATAAAGCTTTAGGCTTCAGCCCATTTCGAGTCATATTCGCATTACAAGAACCAATCAAAGAAAGGCTAGCCGCCATCGAAATCAAATATGAATGCACCAGACTCAGTATCAGGCCTGAACATTACTTCTCAACCAATCTTAGATAGTGATTGGGATTGTATTGCAACTGGAGGTTACAAAATAATAGAGAGTTTGAGTGTTTGATTAATTTTGAAAAGCTAAAATTTGACCATGGGATCCATTTAAATTATCGTTGAAATTAAGTTTCATGTAAAGCAGTAATTTGTTGTTTTCTGTATGGGGTTGGGGCGGGGAAATACAAAAAATATATTTTATATATTAAAATAAATAATAATATATTTTTATATTTTTAAAATATATATTATATATTAAAATAATTTAAGAATTAACTACAATAAATAAATAAATATATTAGAAGGAGATCACAATATAATTTTTGTCTCGCAATCCTAATTTTATTTCAGATAATATTTTACTATATGTTGTTCCGGGATCGCAGATGCCTTCACGTATGAATTTATAGTTCGTGATGAAATTACAAGTAGTTTGATGAGAGAATAAAAACAAGTATCTAATTTACTTGAATTATTAATTATATTTTGTTAGTATAATTATTAAATATTTTAAAAACAATATATATATATATATAATTTAATTTAAATTTATTTTTTTTTAAATACTTTTAAAATGCGATACTAAACCGATATGTAATCTTTCTTTCTGGCCATGTGGTCCTTGCTGGGTTGATACTGAAGTGCATGTTTGAGAATTTGGTTGTGGTTGTTTTTTAAAGTGTTTTTCGTTCAGAAATGCATCAAAATGATATTTTTATTTAAAAAAAATTATTTTTGATATCAACACATGAAAATAATCTTAAAATGCCAATTTTTTAATTTAAAACAAACAAACAAACAAATATATATATATATATACACTTTTTTTTTTCTTTTTTGAAAACATTTTTGAAATGCTGAAACAAACACCTTGAAATCATGTGTCTTTAGCGGATGAGAGGAAGTCTTTTGACTACCATGAATGGTTTTGAACGAAGCTGGTAATCAAGTGGCGTGAGCTGAAGGGAGAAGACGAGGGAAACTGAAATTGTTGTTTAAAAATAAAAAATAATTTAAAAAACACAGAATAAAGATACTTACCCCGGCATCAGGGTCACAGCCCTATCCCTCTTGCTGGGCTTCCACCAGGACCATCCTCTCTACTCTTACGTACTCGACCACGATACATCTAAGCCTCGAGCCCATGTCACGAGTATATGGCAGGTACCGTGCAGGCCTACAATCACAGGAATTTTGAAAAAGCAAATAGAAATTGAGCATCCGAGGACGTATCTGCAATTCATGCCGGCAGCTCTGTACCCCCTACACGATTAATTGAATTTTTTATATTTATATTTTTATATTTTAAATTAAATATATTTGATATTTTTATATGTTAATATTAAAAATAATTTAAAAAAAATATTATTTTAATATATTATTTTAATAAAAAACACTTTAAGAAATAATTTCAACCATATTATCAAACATGTACTTAAATATTGAAAAATGCTCAAAATTAAATTAATTATAAAGAGATCCAGTTTAAAAATCATACAATTAATATCTTTTAAATTAGCTAACATTAGATTCATATGGATCCTCGGTAAATTATTTAATAGTTTAATTTACTATAATGTCTTGATTATTATGTTTTTTTATGATGCTTTCGTGCTTTCCAAATAAAGCCACGGTTTCACAAAAATAGTTCGCCCTCAGCCGCAAGAACACACGTGTCGACATAAAAGCCACGGTCTCACAAAAATCCCGAGCACCCCGTCCTCAACCAAAGCAAAAACTTTCAAAATTACGATCAGAGGGAAATGGAAAATAAAAAGGCGGCAAACATTGAAAAAAAGCACAAGCAAGGAAATCAAATCCATCCCCGGCAATTACAAAATAATAACAATAACAAATATAATAATTTCCGAAATCCCTTCCCCTTAAATTCTCTCTCCATATCTGAACCCCCTATCTCACCATCCACAGAGAGAGAGAGAGAGAGAGAGAGAGTTTCCGTGTCTCGATCGTTCTCTCGCCTCTCTGTTTCTCAGCTTGATTTACCCTCCTTGCTGCTGCAAAAATCAGCGAAAACGAGTTCGCGTTGATGAATATTCTAACCGCAAGTAATTTGAACTTCTGATTGCGTCATTATTTTAATCATCGAGCTCGATTCCTGTTATTTTTGCTGTTTAGTTGTTTTTTATTGCGATTTACTGTCGTTGCTGTTGTTGATTTTACGATTTTTTGGAATTGTGAGCACGTGTTTATTTCGTTGCTGAGAAAAAACGATTAGACAATTCGTGTTGGAATCGATCGAGCTAAGTTTTTTTAGCGTAATTTAAATTATCGAGCATGATTTTTTCGTGTTTTTGTTTTTCTTCTGAATTTGTCTCTGTTTTTTCTTAACGGCGACGGGAAGTTAATATCAGTTTTTGTTAGAAATCAGTCAGATTGATTGTTTGTGAAGTGTCTGATTGATTGATGATTTGCTTGAGGTAGGCCACAGGCGTGTTGGTTTGTTGATCTAGTGGATTAATTGTGTATGGCTTAGTTAAATAGCTGATTGCATAGGATTCTGTAAAGAGTTGTAAAAATGTATTTTTTGATACTTAATCTGGTGTTACAGTGTTGATATATATACAAAAATAATGATGTTCTCTGTCTACCTCTACTTTCCTAGACTGCAGAATTTGTTACGTGAGAAAGGAAATAATAATAAAGCTACAAGTAATCAACAACGGTAACCTGCACATCTGCAATTACGGCAGATGTGCAGATGTATTCTTAACACTCCCCCTCAAGATGGAGCATAGATATTTATCATGCCCATCTTGCTAATAGCATTGTAAAATATTCTTCCTGAAACTGCCTTTGTGAGGATATCTGCTAACTGATCTTCAGACCGAACAAATGGAAATTGTATTATTTTCCGATCAAGATTTTCTTTGATAAAATGTCGGTCTACTTCGACGTGTTTCGTACGATCATGTTGTACCGGATTATGGGCAATCTCAATAGCTGCTTTATTATCACAATGTAGGTTCATAGACGTCTCATAATCAATTCCCAAATCCTGCAACACATGTTTTACCCATAATAATTCGCACACACCGTGAGCCATCCCTCGAAATTCTGCTTCTGCACTTGATCTAGCGACTACTTTCTGCTTTTTACTTCTCCAAGTGACAAGGTTGCCTTCTACAAACGTAAAGTAACCTGATGTCGATCTCCTATCAGTCTGGTTTCCTGCCCAATCTGAGTCTGTATACCCTTCAATTTCGCGAATCTCCCTTTTTGAGAATAGTAGGCCTCTTCCTGGTGCACTCTTCAGATACCTTAAAATCCGATATACTGCTTCCATATGTTCTTCTCCAGGTGAATGCATGAACTGACTTACCACACTTACTGCATAGGCTATGTCTGGCCTTGTATGTGATAAATATATCAGCTTCCCAACTAACCGTTGATAACATCCTTTGTCCGCTGGCGTTTGATTTTCTGTTTCTCCTAGCTTGTGATTCATTTCCATTGGCGTGTCAACTGGTTTACATGCGAGCATACCGGTTTCTGTTAGCAAATCTAACACATATTTTCTTTGTGATAGACATATCCCGGTTTTTGACCTTGAGACTTCAATCCCTAAGAAATACTTTAGTTGTCCGAGATCTTTCATTTCAAATTTTGATGCTAGGAATTGTTGGAGTGCTTTTCTTTCTTCTGGATCATCTCCTGTTAGAACCATGTCGTCCACATACACAATTAATGCTGTAATCTTTCCTTCTTTGTGCTTTATAAACAGCGTGTGATCCGAGTTGCTTTGCTTATACCCAAATTCCTTCATCGTAGAGGAGAACCTTCCAAACCATGCCCGTGGCGACTGTTTCAGACCATATAAGGCCTTCTTTAGCTTGCAGACTTCATTTCTACGCGAGGATTTTTGTTTAGCTCCAGGTGGCAAATCCATGTAGACTTCTTCTTCAAGGTCTCCGTTTAGGAAAGCATTTTTGACATCAAATTGTTGTAGGACCCAGTCTCGGTTAACTGCTAAAGATATGAGGATGCGGATAGTATTGATTTTTGCAACTGGGGCAAACGTCTCTTGGTAATCTACCCCATACTTCTGCGTATACCCTTTCGCAACTAGCCTTGCTTTGTACCTGTCAATACTGCCATCCGCCTTGAGTTTTACAGTGAACACCCATCTGCACCCAACTGTTTTCTTCCCTTCTGGTAGTGGACATATTTCCCAAGTGCTATTCCTCTGAAGTGCCTCCATTTCTTCGTTCATCGCCTTAGTCCATTTCTGATCTGCTAGTGCATCCTGCATATTACTAGGAATAGATACAGTAGATAATTGATTAACAGAAAATGCATACGACGTAGACAACCTATGAGAAGACACATAATTACTGATAGGGTATTTAGTCTTGGTTTGTAGGTCAGGTTCATATTGTTTCCTCGGGACTCCCCTATTTGATCTTTGTGGGTATTTATTTTCTACCAGAGTAGGAATTTCATTGGTTTCATCAAGGATATAGTTTGGATTTACCTGAGGACAAGTATTCTGGGTTGATTCTTCAGCTAGTGGTGTAGATGTAGACACCTCTGGAGACCGAGAGGGGGGGTTGCTGAGATTCCTCTGATCTATGCATAATTCCAAATTAGTACCATTGTTAGGGACCATACCATTTTGTCTTATTTCTTCATTGAATCTATCGAGTTTCCCTCCATTTTCCTCTAATTCAAATAGATCGTCGTCGTTCTCTTCACTGTTTCTCGCCCCCTGAAGGGACAACCCAGATGCTCCCCCTGAATAGTACGGTTCTAATTCATGAAACGAGGTATCGAGAGTTACATGTAACTTCGAGTGCAGCGGATCATAACATCGATACCCCTTCTGAAATTCTGAGTAACCGATGAAAACACACCGTTTTGCACACGGATCAAGTTTACCACGCAAAACTTTAGGTATGTAAACATAGACCGTGCATCCAAACACTCTGGGTTCAAGGTTTGGTAGATGAGGAACGGAGAGCAGAGATTCCATCTTCTGTTGAGGAGTTTGAAAATTGAGTACACTGGATGGGGTACGATTAATTAAATAGGCAGCTGATTTGACTGCTTCTCCCCAATAGAACTTAGGCATATTCATACCAAACAGGGATGCCCGAACAACTTCCATAATTTGCCTATTTTTCCGTTCAGCGAGTCCATTTTGTTGTGGAGTATAAGTGCATGAAGTCTGATGTCGAATTCCATGGTGACCCAGATATGTCCCTAGAATTTTGTCCACAAATTCCTTACCATTGTCAGATTGAAATGTACGAATTGACCTCTGGTATTGGTTTGTCACCATCTTATGAAACTCCTGAAAAACTGTCCCTACATCACTCTTATTTTTAAGAAGAGAAATCCAAGTCATTCGAGTGCATTCATCAATGAAAGTAACAAAATAACGGGCACTGGAAAAAGATGGAATTTTTGCAGGACCCCAAACATCTGAGTGAATAACTGCGAAAGGTTCTGAACTTTTATTCACACTTGGTAAATAAGGGATACGATGGCTTTTGGCCAATTCACAAGTGTCACACTTAAAATCTGAAATACTGATATCTGAAAATAAATGCGGTTGTAATTTTTTAAGGTACCCAAATGACAGATGTCCTAGCCTTCGGTGCCATAACCATACGAGTGCTTGAGTTTTATCTTTGCTGTTTGCTTGATGTGCCTGACTAAATTTTGACCCCCCCTTCTCGGTTAATTCCAGAAAATAAAGGTGTCCCCGTCTAACACCATAGCCAAGAATCTTCCGGGTTACAATGTCCTGAAAAACACAAAACAAAGGCCAAAAAATTACAGTACAGGCAAGAGCAGAGGTAATTTGGCTAACCGAAAGGAGGTTGTATGCTAGGGACGGAACAACTAGAACTGTATCTAGGGTGAGGGATTCGGTCAATGTTATAGACCCTTCTCCAGTAATAGGAGAAGGACTACCATTTGCTGTATAGATAACTGACTGAGATGAAGGTTTAGGAGAATTTAAGTTACCAGAGTCTCTAGTCATGTGGTCGGATGCACCTGTATCAATAATCCAAGCACTATTTTTAGTAATAATAGATAAAGCAGAATTTTTACCAATTATACCTGAATGGACAGCGTTCGCAGTCGGTTGTCGTGGTTCGACTTCCGTAAGATTTACCATATTTTTTCCGAAATTTTTCCGGGGTTTTTTCTTAAAATCCCACCAGTCCGGGTATCCAATGATTTCATAACACCGTTGTTTAGAATGACCCATTTCGCCGCAATGGTTGCATATTAACCCACTAGTTTTTTTAATGGCCGAATTGAAAACTGATTTTTCACTCCCCGGGTTAAATATTTTTCTCTCACCCCCACTTTCACTCCCCGGGTAAAATACCCGTCGTTCACCCCCATATCCCTTCGCTGGTTCTCTCTCACTTCCATTTCCTTTCGTTGCCTCTCTCTCACCTCCATTTCCTCCACTGAGCATGCCAAATCCTCTCTCCCTCTCCGATCTGTGACTTCTGGCAAACATAACGGTGCTCTCAGCCAACACTGGGGAGCTACCGTCCATGACCAATTTCTGATGGTGCTCTCGCCGGACACAGGCGTAAGCACCTTCAAGGTCGAGCTTGGGATCTTTTCGTAAGATCTCACCCCGTATGTGGTTAAAGGCTGGATCGAGGCCACTGAGGAAGATGTGGAGTCGGAGCCTCGCCATGGCCGAGTGGAGGTGAAGTACGCCGTCCACCGTTCCGGCTTGGGAAGCAGTTCGACAATCAATCTCCTGGAAAGTCGCCACTAATTCATTATAGTAAGTGGCCAGAGGACGCCCATTTTGTTTTATTGTAAAGGATTTCTGATTGAGTTCAAAAATGTAGGTCTCGTCGGCGCCGTCGTAGAAGGTGCGAGAGACGGCGTCCCAAATTTCCCTTGCTGTGGGGAGACGAATAAACCGTCGCATCAACGACGGGGTCATGGACTCAATGAGCCAGCTTCTTACGCGATGATTCTCAGTGATCCAGGATTCGAGTCTCGGGTCGTCGGGTCCTGGTCTTGCAGTGTCGCCGGTGAGGTACCCGACCTTGTTACGAGCCCCGATCCTCATCTCCATGAGCTGAGACCAGAGGGAAAAATTCGTTTCATCTAGCATAATGCCCGTAGGAAAGGCAGAGTTGTCTTGATGGACAACAATGGGGTTCGCTGGGATGAAGGTAAGTTCGTTTGCTGTATTTTCTGTATCTTCTTGCGACATTGTGCTGAGATTTTGGTTTCTGGGATTTCAATACGTTGATGGTGTGTTTGGGTGTTTTCTGGGAAATATTGATGATGATGGATTCTGGGATTTTGAGGATTTCTTAGATGAGCAGCTGCTGTTGAGAACAAGCACTGTGGGAATCAAGATCTGGGTTTACGGGCAAGAAGAAAAAATTCGATTGTAAATGTACGGAGGTTTGCCTGTAGCAATTCGATTGCAGAAAAATTGCTCTGATACCATGTAAAGAGTTGTAAAAATGTATTTTTTGATACTTAATCTGGTGTTACAGTGTTGATATATATACAAAAATAATGATGTTCTCTGTCTACCTCTACTTTCCTAGACTGCAGAATTTGTTACGTGAGAAAGGAAATAATAATAAAGCTACAAGTAATCAACAACGGTAACCTGCACATCTGCAATTACGGCAGATGTGCAGATGTATTCTTAACAGATTCTGATGATATGTCTGGCTTAGTTAAAGCCTGCTTGTTTTATGAGCCAGTGATGGAGGTTTATATGTTAATTGATTGATGAATTTGAATAGCTGTTGGCTCGGAATACAAGCAGGCTTTAAAGTAGTCTTAAAATTGGGATTTGACACCCAGAAATTCTAGAATCCATGTGTTTAATAGATCTGACACCCGTTCTACTTTTTTTGGTGGTCGTTGGGAGTTTGATTTTGATCAATTACTGAAGGGCTCTGTTTTGAGCATGATTTCAAAAATGAATCAGGCGAGGGAGAGGGATTTGCCGCTACTCACTACGTTTTGAAAATAGCTCTGATTCGATCATGAATTGAAATAATTTGGATGCCAGGGGTGTTGCTCACAATGACTAGTTTCTCAAGAATGGCCCTGATTTGAGCTTGAATAGAAACTATGAAATCATCTAAATTCCACCAGCCATGTCATCCTAAAATTACACATGAAAATTCTTTCAGCTGGGTTTGGATCCTGTAAATGGGATCGCATCAACTACATCCCATTAGCGATGCTATCCTACACTCCAATTGAAATTTGTGCGCCTAGCTCGGATATTGTAATGCATCTCATGTTAGAGGAAAAACACTTGAATCTACAACAGAATGTTAGTTAAGGATCTTTCTTCTTCACAAAGCTTGCCATGTCTATTAAACAAAAAAAAAATAAGGTAGCAATGTCTTGCTGGTCGGTACTATCGCTGTTAAACTTTGCATGCTGCTCTCCTGCTTGTCATTTTTTCGTGTTTTTTGTCTTTACCAGCCTACTTACTGGAAAGTGTAATCTGGCTTTAAGAGGTCGGGGTGCTCTTGTTATCTGGTCGAACCCCCTCACACAAACAAATCCTGCAAATAAAGTTTAACCAATTGACAAAGTCAAGCTGACTGAAGTTTGCCAAGTATATGGGCTTGAATCTAATAGTATCCCTGCATGAATGGCATGATGTCTTTCATATGTCAGGATTTTATTAAATACTGAAAACAGCATCCGATACCTTTCCAAAAGCAGTGCTGAACTCCTTCTGTTGAAAGTCCTGGAAAAATAATGAGTTCTTGTTAGCCAGCCTTCTCCTTTGTAATCTAGTTGAAATGTTAATGCACTAACACTGTCTTGTACCTTTAAATATTGATGATACAGAAGTTCCAAAGTAGACAATCCGTCTTGGCAAATTCCAAATCAAACCTCTTGGAACATCAATTGGGTTTAGGCTAGATTCATGATCTGCAAACATCTGCAAGGTAATTGCAGAATCACTCGATAA
This sequence comes from Salix arbutifolia, assembly GCA_025169955.1. NCBI lineage: Eukaryota > Viridiplantae > Streptophyta > Magnoliopsida > Malpighiales > Salicaceae > Salix > Salix arbutifolia. The sequence continues at coordinate 1,323,163 of CM045909.1, forward strand.
TTATTTATTGAAAAGCTTATGGCTTTAAATTCTGGCATACATAGGATGGGGGTAGGGTTTCCTGGTCATTTGAAGGAAATACCAGAACTACACAGTTTTAGTAGTTTTACCTCGTTCACTTGAAAGTAAGTTCCATTAAGTGGGAAGCTTCCTCTCATTGCTGTTCTACAAGGTATCTGTATATGTGGTTATAAAAATATCAATTCGCAAAACATGTAGTTAACTAGAATGCTGGGGCTTCTATGATGATTATTTATGTACCAAAAAATGGATGTACTTACCAGAAGTGTTCCTCTTACTGTTTGTGAATTAGCTTCTCTGATACTGTTGCATGAAAAACATATCTTTTCATTGCACAATTTGTTTGGTTCCCGGGACTGACATTGTTGTTCAGGTGGCTCAATTGAATTTGCAGTTTCACCTAAATAATAAGATATTGCTTAGTAATACTACAAGATAGTGGCATCTTTTACTTATGAGATGAGCATTCGCTACTTCTTTTCACATAATATAAGTAGAACGCTTGCTACTTTGGTATATCATATTAACATTCCTGAAGCTTCGCAACATGCTCCAACAGTAATTAGTTCTCTAAATACAGTATAGGTAGTCTGAAATTCGTTTTAGTTGCTGTTGAGAACATTGAAGGTCAGTTTTTTGTGCTTACCTGGTGTCCATATTGCTAGAAGGTATGGACTGGGATCATCAGGTTCTCTTTTATCCATCTGCAGGTTCTATAAAGTGGCTGTTAAATAAAGCATGCAGTTTCAAGGGAATAAAAAAATGTTTGAAAATGGAGGGGAAACTAACCCCCTGAAGGAGAGGATGTGAATCTGGAAGTTCATAACTGCATAACATCACGAAGACAAAGTGTCAGATGCATTATTTAGGATCTCATCCATGGTCCAAACTTACCCTAAACATATTATACTAGTTAATGGAGCAGGCTGTGACTTTGAAATCTGGCTTTCTGCCATTATTGTGATACCTGGGGTCTTCTGTTTTTTTATCAACTATATTTTTTTTTCACTTCCAAGTACTACTGTTTCATGACGTGCATGGTTCCAATAGTTGGTTCGGTTTATCACAAGTCTAGATGATTTTTGCTAAGCTTCTATAGTTTTGTATGAATCTGTCTTTCACGTGCATGGTTCCAAATAGTATGTCTTTAATCTCTTATAAAATAACCATTAATCATAAGGACCAGGAAAAAACTTAAAAAGTTGGAGGAACTGAGTTCCGACCTATATTATGAGAAGATTTTACTTACACTTGGTGTTCTGTCCGTAGGCGACTAACATTTTTCAATTTGGGTGTGGGGATAGAAGCATCTGGGTCTAAAGCAACCAACGCTTTGGACATGTCATATTCTTGGAGCTCCATGTTTGCATGTAAATAATTCTGTAAATTCTCAGTAAACTCTTCCATGTTGAGTTTTATTGTAGGTATTTCATCCGGATCTTCTCCGAAGTCTTCAATATCAGTCTCTGTTAATTCAGTCTGCTCTTGATCTGGTGTTACTGGCTCTTCAATAATAGGCTCACAACTGTCATTATCAAACCCTATTCTTTTATGTTGATTGTCCTCAGGTGGAGGTAATGGCATGGGATTGATGACTATGCTTGGGCTTTTCTCAGGCATAAAGGGAACAGTTGAAGTTGTTATATCCTTCGCTTCTGGTCCAGGCAATGCAAGCCTTGCACTGCATAAAATAGAGCAATTATTTGCCTTTGCTTTAAAAAATCAAAAGTATGCCCGGATCGCATATTAATTAACAAAGTGCATGGTTTTGGGGAAATGAAATTCAAAACCTCTTGTTTCTCATCCATTGATCTCTTTCAGCAATTATCAACACTGAATTTTCTTTTACTTCGTTTTCCCCTCCCACAGCTAGGAATAGGATGGATCAAAGATGGGATGGTCATTAATTACTTTTTAGCGTGGAAGAGCTGATAAAATTCTCTATATTTCTATGGTCTGAACAAGAATGCATGCTTACACAATATAACAAACAGACATGTTTTTGTGAAGGATCGTCTTCAAGGAAAAGCTCCTCATTCAAACATCTTTTGTAATAAACTGAAATAAGATTGTGGCCCCTCATGTACAACTGACTTGGAGATCATGAATAGTTTTGGGTCATAGATCATATATTTTTAATTGAAACACTAGCCCACCTCTTTGTTGCTGCAAGAGAGCACCCAACCACTATGAAAGTAGCATAGCATAACATTACTAATTGCGATTAATTTTCCTCCTCGCTAACTTATATTGCTACAAGTGACCCGTCAACCATCTATTATTTTGTGGATTTTGTTCTAGTGGTGTTTCTAAGTTATACCACGCTAATTATATTTCATGTGGTTGACTACTAAAATGGTCAGCCTTGCAATGTTTTATATTTCAAAATTACATTATTTGATGGCTAGAGTAATATTTGATACATGGTGATGGCAGTATAACAGAGAAGATATGCAAACCTTGTGAAGGCACTTGCAAAATGTCTACATTCTGCTCTCATGGGACATGCATTACAGTTGGGTCTACTCTTTGTGCAAAAGACCTGCATAAGTTAAGGTACGGGTATCTTGATGCTTTTCAGATGAATAATCACAATAATAATCTGATTGATATGCTATCAAGTGCCAAAATGAGTATACCTTTCCAAATGTGATCATCTGGTAATGTAATTCATACCTGTAATCCAATAAAAAAAGATGGGAATCAACAAATCTTGTCTGAATAATAATAAAAAGATGATCTTCATGCATGGAAATTACAGCTTTCAATGAACAGAATGGCTCCAAGGAAGAGTGATTACAGTGTTCTTTGATTGAGTTTGCACAATCTTGGCCAGAGATATTTTTGAATTGACTCGAGTATTGGGTACCTAGAGGAAATCTGATTAGCATTTTTGGATAACAAGAAAAATCTGATGTCAATTTTGTGACATAATACTTACAGTTCTAGCAGGTGCAACTGCAGTGACTCTGGCAGTGGCTGGAGAGGGACCCATCCTAGTCGAACTGCTATCCGCCCAACATTTGTGTCAACCTTTTCAAACAGGCAATTGAATCATTTGAATTATACAATTTTCTATCTCCTGTAATTTCAACATTATCTGTTTTTTACACATGAGACTCACTGGAAACGCAAGATGATGAAGTGTTAGGAGCCTCACGCACTCCACGCTTTTCAACCCCAACCCCCATATACTTAGCAGATAATCCCTGAAAAATAAAGATATTTCAGAAACTTGGGAACATATTATGATACATGATGAATTATTCGCTATCTTTTGCTTAAATTTTGTTACGAGCAGCATCATACTGGAATAATCAATACTTTTGAGTAGGAACTCTAATATTTGGGGAGGTTTACTTTGCTTTGTCAGGGGGCACATCTCTTAACCATTCCAAATCAATGCTTCCGTGTTCCCTTACCAGTCGGTTTAAGAATTCCTGCAATATTGTGCAACCATTATTAACATGTTTTATCTGTGCCTTGAGTTCACACAGTCCACCATGAGGAAGAGAAGAGTTCACAAATCCATTTGAAGAGGAATGAGATGTTATTAAGGCTTGAGGTTAAACATGCTAAAGTACCTGGATTCGTTCAGCTAGAATTTTATTCATCCCTCTTTCTTTGATGGCTTCAGATATCTCGTTGACTCCAGCACATCTCACGGCTTCATAGTCCAAGGAATCCATTGTGTCTTCAGTTCTCTCTTTTCTTCCATTTGTCTGCACTTGCTTCCTTAAACTATCCCAGTCAAATACATCTTTTTTCTCACTCTCATCTTTTCTTTTTCTTGCTTTTGAGGCATTTGCATTTGCCTTGAGGTTTTCCCTGTTATCAGGATGTACTTTATCCTTTGTATTTGGGTTGACCACTATGTTTTCTAGGGGTGTTTGCTTATTCATAGAAGTGGTCCTCTCAACATCAAGAATGTTTTCTGTGAGTCTGGGGACAATTGAGATGTGCTGTGTGTAACTGTTTTGCTTTTCAGGCAATGTTTTGGCAAGATTTACAGGTCCACCAGCTGGAATGCTTTGCCATTGCAAGGTCTCGTTCCTCTCATTAACTTGACTTTCATAGTAAGGCTGAGAACTGCTTTGTTCATACATTGATTGTTTTCTGAAGAAAGAATCTGGGACTGCTATTGGAGCTTCTTGACACCTTGGAAACTCGGATTGTCTGGCAGCTGTTTTACCCACACTTGCCGACTCTTGTCCAACAGTTTTGCCTGAGCAGCTTGCAGCTTTTTCATTGTTGGATCTGGATGAATCTGACATCCAAGAAGATATGGTTTCTTCATGGTGCGATTTGAAGCCTTCTGCTTGCTGTACATTGGACTGTGAAGTCATGTGTAGCATCCCATAGTTACTGCATGAAACCACTTGCCCTTGCATCTGTGGATTGCAGTAATCAAATTGCTGATTATATGGAGAAAAGCAGTTCAGATTACCTAATCTTTCCAATCCAGCTCCTTGCTGCATGTTCTGTATACCTTCGGCTTGCTCATTTTCATGTCTGGATCCCCTATGAAACAGTGAACTTCCACTCTCGCAACCATCAAATTCTTCTAGCAAGGTGGGACTCTCCATCTGTAAATGAGCCACAGAAGATAAACCATGACTTGTGCTAGGTTTGCATCCAGTAGGAGGGTCCTCTGTTTCGGAGTTGGAGCCTGAGGAGGATCTGACTCCTTCATTTGCTTGGATAGTTGAGGAATCAAAAGAATCCTGTGATGATACAAATTCTTCCTCCAGGCTGTGACTTTGTGCCCCTACCATGCTTGCTCTTTCTATACACCAGGTTTCAGACTCTCCCTGTGGTTCTGCTGATTCGTGGTGTGTCATGGAGCTTTGGTTGTAGAGTGGATACCTCAGCTTGCTGTTCCATTTGATGATGTCATTTGGGTTTTGCATGCAGACATCTGGTTCCTCAACCATGATGCCTTTCCTATGGCTGTCATAAGAGGCATTGCTCCTAGACTTCAGAGGAAATAATGAAGCTAGAGACATGAAGGCTGAGCTGCAAGGTGGGAAAGTAGACGATATTGTTCAGTTCATGAAAAGAGATTATCATAGCTCATCTTGTCTTGTAATTGAGCTGATGTCAAATTTACCTTGACAGATGATCTGAAACATTTTGGGTAAGGAAAACTCCTATTACTGAATCAACAACTGATCCCTTCCATTTGGAAAAGCGTCTATCTCCTGAAAAGAATGTTATTTACATTCATACTTGCAGGTGACTATCTATTTGGTTCACTATAAAGGGAATTAAATAGTATGTTCATTCTCGGTACAACATTGAGGGATTAGATGTGTCATCTGTAAGCTGCAGAACTTGTGACATATTTCACCTAGTTTTTCTTGTTAGAAAGCATTAGTAAATGTGTTAATGGACTTCTGAACAATTTACCAAATGCAATTGAATCTTTCCAGTAGGTTATTTTAGCTACTCAAAAGCTCAGAAGAATTGTAGTACACTGGTTTACATGTTTATCTGCACTGAGGAGGCAGCATACACGTTTTGCAGTTCCATTTTTATGTTGTCCTGGTAGCAATACCCGATTTTGTTTTGCTACTAACTTACATTAGTAAAAAGCTTACTGATGACTTTTTCTTCCAAGTGAAATAATTATTCTCTCTGAATTGTGCTTTTGTTTTTCCTGGGTGACAGTGCTTTTGCATTTGCAACATTCCATGTTATGTCTCTGTGCATTTGCATGGGACACATGCATACGTAAACAAACAAACACTTCTACTTCTACATGCACAAATGCAAAATGCAATATGAATTCTCTGTTTCTTCTGATAAGCATGAAGTTGTGTGTTTGCGAGTAGATGCAGCATAGCAGAACTGCACGTTGTCGAGTTGGAAGCCCCAAATAATATATATGGCTCTCTCTCTATCTATCTTTGTTGTTGAATTCAGTAATAATCTTGAATATGTTGGGGGGAAAGTACAAGCTTTGTACCTTGAACGAGATGCATTCTTGCAATGAATGAATCAACTCGCCCATGAAAAACTTTTCTCTCTTCCTCCCACCATTGCTCCTTCCCTGCATCTGTTTTTTCAAGGCCTTCATTTCCTTTTCCCATCAGCAATTTCCATACCCTGTCTGACTCTGGGTCAAGGTCTACTTTAGGCCTTGGCTTGTGTTTTTTGACAAATTCAAGCCCATCATAGGGAACAAGCGTGCCACCTCCTTTATAAGGCACAAGTGCATTTTGCTCCATGTTTTCTATTTTTTTGCTCCCTGCTTTGAGACTGAGGCACTCCATGTGGTATACGATTTCTTCAATTGCGGAGGAGAATTTCTGCTTTGCTGGTCGCCCTGCATTGGATGTCAAGATTGTTTGCTGTAATTATGGTGCCTAAAACATTTAGCAAGCTATCTGAACCATTAAAGCATTATACTTATAATATATACTAAACATGCTACACCTCTTCTCTTCGCTGATGGCTGCTGATGTTCTTTCAAGATATCCTTTGGTTGTTGCGGCATCCTACCCTTTCCAGATGGAATTGGTATGGACACAGTAGCTCCAGACACCTGCTGTATTCTTGACATTTCAGTGTTGCAAGTTCCAGGTTGCAGTTGGCTATCAGATGCACGGTTTGTTTTGAGAGGGGTTTGTGAAAGGTTGTGACAGATTGCTAATGTGGTGGGGGAGAGAGAGTTATGGACTTGAGCTGATCCATTAGTCTCTTCCGTCCTTTCTAGGTGAAAGAATGGGTTAAATGAAATGCATTTCTTTGGAAGGTTCTGTGAAGCCGGCGAGTGGACATACCACTCACCAGGATATTTAGCTGTTGCAACACGAGAAGACAAGCTCAGTGTGTTTCCTGGAGTCCCATTCTCTGTTTTGTTTCTTTTCTGGACCTCCAAGCATCCCATGCCTGGAATGGTTTGATGGTATTCATCAGCCAAAGAGCCCACTGGATATGAAGTACAGGTTTTTGTTTTCTCAATATGAAAGTGTTCTCTCTTGGATCCTCTACCCTCAATTAAATATAGTGGTATCATTTGTACTGATTGAGGAGTATTCTGATAAGTTATCTGTCTAGTCCACTCTGGTCTTTTTTCTAGAAAGACAACTTGACCAGGTCCTCGTGCATCTTTTGCATTGACGTTTAAATTCTCCATGTGCATGATTTTTCTCTGAGTAAGTTCAGCAGCTACCACATGTCTTTCTAAAATTGATGTATAGCTGCTTCGCATCTGGTTCATGAAAGGTTCCTGGTTACTTGTAGCACCTGATTGCTGGTTTTCAACCCATAAGCTATTCTGCTGGTTCATCTGCGAAGTTGTGGTGCTTGAATCTGCCACTTGAAGACTTGTGTTCAGATCAGAAGTCCCTCTTTTTTTATTCAGCATGAACTCCTGGGCAGCTGCATTACTGTATCTTTCATCTGTGGTGGTTTCCAAATCAAACCTCAATTCTCTTCTAGCAGTAGAATGTGTAATGCCTACTGTAGAGTCTGCATGCTGATTTGCTGATTCATTTAGGCCCTTCTTGCGTACATACTTTCTCTTCACAGGACTGGTATTTATGGTTTCTCCAATAGAATCTGTATGTTGAGTTGCTGATTCATCCAGGCTCTTCTTGCGCACATACTTCCTCTTTGCAGAGCTGGGAGGTGTAGTCCCTACGGCAGAATCTGTTTGTTGAATTGCTGGCTCTTTCAAAGCCTTGCGAACGTACTTCCTCTTTTCAGTTGACTTCTCCTTGGGGTCACTGTTTTTTGTGGTTGCAACCTTGGGAGTCCTTTTTGGTTTGTCTTCCACAATCACCTTTGGCCTATGCTTTCTTCTCTTTGGAGGTTGCTGCTGTGGTGTTTTATTAAGGTCTATGCCTTGTTCATCAGGCCTTGCTAGATCTTTTTCTCCCTCAAATGGTGTGGAAATTACAGCAGATGATGAGTCTGCAATGTTACACGAGAGCTCATCTGAATTGTGTTGATTGGCTTTGAGTTCTTTGAATATAACTAAATCATTTTTCTCGCTTTCTCCGCTAGAGTTTCTTTCCTGCAAGGGTCTCGTTGCAGTAAGCTTACTCTCCAATCTCTTGGCCTGATCTGGCACCACTGCAGCAAATTTAAAAGAGATGGTAACACTTGAGGCTGCATCAGCTTCTACCGTAGGTGATGAGTTTAGATCATGGCTAGGAAGGCAAGGCATTGTTGGAGGTTCATCTGTAGAAAGTAATTTCTTAAGAATGTTGAATAAGATTTTGACAAAAAATAAAGTCGAAACAAAAGTTCAGCTAGTGGCAGAATGAAAGCTAATTCTTTTTCATCCCTATCTCTTGTTTTTTTCCTAGTGAGTGTTGATTCTTGCAAAATGAGTAATCGACACAAACATAGTTAATCTGCTGTGTGGAATGCCTAGTTTTTTTTGCTCATACCAAGCATCTAGAAAATGTCAAATTCTGATCTAGACAAATAAACGGTAAGCTCCATGCTAATTTACATCTATGGGTTGAACTACATTCTGTCAGATTGATTCAATGGCATATAACATGAAACACAGACATCTTATGTTTTGCTGTTACCTATAGATTGGAATGAGCAGTTCCTGCATTACAGCAATCTCGTGAACAAGTTGTCACAAAATTAAAGGACAGGTATGTTTACTTACAGTGTGTCTGGGATGAGATATGGCCACTGCTCAAAAGATTCCAGCAGCGAGCTTGGTTTCCGAGCAACAAATTGGGTTCACTGCAACTGTTGACTTGAGCAAGCAGGTTGGGAAATGAAGGCCTCCAAACCATGCATGTGCTTGCACTAGGAGGTGCAACTGGAGAGGTAAATGTAGCTATATTTGGATATGCTAGAATACTTGCTAATAAACTGCTATTCAAGCCTGGGGTCTGGCTCCCTATATGATTGCCTGTATTATTACCAATTCTTGTCACCTCATGACCTACACCTGCATTCCTAATATTATCCCCACCATTTCTAACCAGTTGATCAATCTGGTCAGCATGTTGAGCCACTCTGCTGTAATTTGACACATCTTGTTCACATCCACTGGAAAATCCGGCCAGTTGCCAATTCGTTCTGCTCGATTGGTTCCCTTGCCCATCAGTCAACATCACATTAGATTTTGGAATGGGCTTCTCTGTCATTGTTGGTAGGAAATCAATATCATGTGGGATTCTCAACATGATTAATCCTTGGATCCATTCTACCTGCCAACTGTTTCTAGTTTTTCTTCCTCTTTTCTGCTCTGGGTAGTGATTCTCTCAGTTGAAAACACCAATTTGCTTCCAGTGCCTGAAATTTTCGGTGAATTGCCAAAATTCATTGATTTTAAAAGCCCTCTTCTTTCTTACCTCATGTGCCTGAACCTTCCCTGCCAAAAACCCAAAACACATTTTATACTTAGATAAAGTCCTACCAAACATGAAAGATGACCAAGAGAAACTACAATTGCATCTGTATTGTAAATGCAGAGATCATTTCCCAGATATTCTTCAATAGCTAAAAGCTATATCTATCTGTTTCTTTGAAAACATTGAAGACATGAATAACAATGGCAGTATATTAAACAATAAGTAGATGAATAAATAACTATTCAATTTTATTTTATTTTAGAACAAGATTAGCCTAATCTGCATAAATTGACTGAATTTTACTCAGTTTTAAATTTCTAAGATTATGGGTATCAAAAAAACTTCAATGAAATCTCTAAGACATCTTTTTTGTGATTTGCAGTAGCAAGCATGCAGCCACTCTAGTAGTTGTGGGTCAAAGGGGAAAAAACTGTAAACAGAAACAGTAAATAAAATATTCATGCACAGCACTTAGCTCACCGATCTGTAGCTGAGTAGCCTGAAAAACCTTAAACGAGTCAATGCCGGAAAATTCCAAGTCTTTGCTGTTGTGAGGGAAGGAAAGAGAGAGAATCCAGTGAGGAAAAGGAATGGAAAGAACCAAACTTTATTTCGTATGTTATATGAACATAGACTAGATCGGGGCACTCCACTTTGTCTTTTTATAAAATGGGCACACCCCCACCGTGTCTTCTAATCCTAATCCTAACCTTACCATTTTTTTTTCTTGCTCTATTTCCAAATTTGTGATCTTGCTACATCCGAAAGCAATTTTTTCACTCGTGTCAACTGTTTTGACATGTCTCCTGCTCCGTGCGTGTATTTTGAGATATTACTAACTTGTCATTCTCATCTAGCTACATGGTCGCTCTGTTTTTTTGAATGAATTTGGTCTCTTCTTATGATACTGTAAAACAATATTAACGACATATGGGTCATCTCTTTTTGTGGGTTTCATATGGGTACTGCAGAAATAGTCAAAATTGATAGAAGAACGTTTGCAGCTGCTCAAAAAAATCCACTTCATATGTTATTTTTGGGTTTATATTGAAAATGTTTGCCATTTTCATAAATTAGTTGTAAAAGGAGACCATGTGAACTATTTTTATAGAAAACACAAATTACCATAAAATTGAAAATAGAATGGAAAAATTGTCCTGACATTTCTATCAAGCAGGTTCTCTCTCTCTCTCTCCTCCTATCTTGATAAGAACTTATCTTCTAGAAGGTTTTGTTGCTGCTTGCCAGGTAGTGCTCCTTTCCATAAAAAACCCCCATAAATTTCTTTTCACGTCTAAAATGACATCAATTAGAAGCAACATATCCTGTCCTCGTAAGTAATTAAGATGGCAATCTCTCTTTAATTAAGTAAATATCGAGGTGGAAACCTGTGAAAAAATACAATAAATTCTTCCCGATCTTTTTTCCTGTAATTAAATCACAACCCTTTTTATAAGTTTGGCAAAATAAATTCATCAAAAGATGAAAAGCATAGAGCAAAGGGTGTTACCGTAAATCACAAACACGGCAGGAGAAGATACCTAAAATGCTTCGAACACGTGTTGGGTTGTTTGTGCATGAACTAAGCAAGTGCTACCCTAACCCAAGACTAAAACCCAGCAAGCAGACTTTCCATGCCTTGTTGTCTGCGCAAAATCTAACAACGAGGTGCCCACGATGGAGGGGAAAAGAGTGGAAATAGCAAAAAAAAATATGGGACAACATAAAACGTCATTCACAAAAAGAGAGAGAGAGAAACTAGAAAGGATTATATTATCTTTATCTGTATGCATGAAAACGACGTAATCATTTTTAAACTCACGTCCCGTCTCATGCAAATATGATGAATCGTATTTAGCAGAAAAAATAATAATATATTCATTTTACTTTTTTTTATCAAAATTACCAATTAAACATCTTTTAATTAAGAAAAATATTGATTGTTTAAATAAATAGTTTGACATATTAAATTGTGTGGGTCCGGATCATATAATATTAGTGTTGTAGATGGTATAAATTTTTGCGGCTAAAAGTGGTTTTGCTCCTAACATGGTACATGATTGGGTTGCTTTCTAGTATCAAACTTGATTTGAAAACTGACTTGAAAAATATTTTTAAATTACTAGTTATTGGATTAACTTGTGATTCAAGTAACTGAATTAACTCTTGCTAGGTAGAGCATGGGTTAATTGTTAAGGAACCATCTCACCTAAAAGTTTAAATTTATAGGTAAAACTCCAGAATATGATTATATTATACTCTAACATACTCCCTCAAGTGAAAAGCTCTTTGAGCTTGAAACTTGCACAGGCCCACATTACCTTGTGCTTGATTTTTTTTTATCAAATAGAATGAGGGTGGTGAGATTCGAACTCGTGACCGCTAGGTCAACAAGACTCTGATACCATGTTAAGGAACCTTCTCACCTAAAAACTTAATCTTATAGGTGAGGCTCCAGAATATGATTATATTATACTCTAATATTAATAATCGAACCACCGCGAGAATTATAGGCTTTGGTTGTAGGTGTAGAATTAATATCGGTTTTGAAATGTGGTTTTGATTGTTTTTAAAAATAATTTTCGTTTAAAAATATATTAAAATGATTTTTTTATTTTTTAAAATTATTTTTGATATTAATATATAAAAATGATCTAAAAATATCAAAAAATAATAATTTAACATAAAAGATAAAGATATTTTATTTTTATTTAAAAAAAAAAACCTTTTAAAACGGGTCTTAGTCTCACCTCGACGCGTGTCTTTGCATAATTGAAACTTCAGTTACGCCTGAAGAAGCATGACCCAAACCAGCCAGTCCATTTTGAGAAGAAATCTCAGAACTTTAGGCATTGGCTTTGGTAGTTTTAAGTTGAACGGTGTCGTTCCTATTGTGAGATTGTAGCTTTAACAAGCTAGCCTTCTTGAAATCACACTAAAACTACCTTGAATACCCCATGAAACCACCTTCCAACGGTATAATGTACATGAATTACTTATTTATTTGATAGTATGGTAGTTTATATTTTTTATTTACTTAAAAAAATATTAAATTAATATATTTAGATTTTTAATGATTTTAAAGTATTTATATAAAAATATAATATAATTTTTTTTATTAAAATATATTTTTAATTAAAAATTATAATGTGATACCACCCACACGTTAGAAAAAACGTAGGCCATGGGTTACCTTGAATTTTACATATATGTTGACCGGGTAGTGGGACTTCTCTGCACGACACGACACTCACCTCCATGATAATTCGCTTTCACTTCTCCTGTCACCGCCCGGTACGGATTAATTTAAATCGGGTCTTATTAAAAAATAAAAAGGTAAAATCTGAGGCTGTATTTTGGCAAACTTTAGGAGGGCACTACAAGTTTACTAAATTCAGTGTATTTGTTAACAGATATTTATATATAATAAGATATTTTCGCACTTATTTTAAAAATATGAACAATGGACCGATTCTAATGATAGTATTCTAATAATTAGATGTAGATGTATAAGAATAAAAACACATGCACTCTTATATTTTTTAATATATATATTATTTAAAATTATATTTATTGTATATATTTCCTTTTACCTTTTAAATTAAATGTATTTATTTATTTATATTATATGACACTGGAGAATAGAAATTATAAAAAAATTAAATTCAGTAATATAAATCATGTTTTATTTCTCTCTCATACTTTTTTTAAGAAAATGATGGAATGTCCTTAAATGGGACCCATCAATCTTCATTGAAGTATTCAATATTAGTATTTAAAAAAAAACAATCATTTCCATCTCATTGGTGATGAATTCATGGTAAGCATTTGGTTTTAAATTTTTTTTTGTATTTTTGAAATATATTTTGCAGATGACAGCTAAATTACTGAATAATTCATTCTTGTTTTTATCTATAAAATAGTATTTACTCATTATATGATGTTAAATTATAATTTTGAATGATAATGTTAGAAATAAATCCATTTATTAGACTAACCTCAGGAATCAATTACTATCAGTAGTTAATCTTTATTTTAATCAATTTGATCTAGCCATGTCAAAATCACAAATCACATTCATGGATTGTTTGTAAAAAAAATCATAGTTATTAAATATGGTATAATTCATCAGGTTTATTTAGTTAATACAATCAAATTTTAATTAAAATTAAACTTGATTTAGCTGAGTGTATATTTAAAAAAAAAATTGTACAAGAAACTATTGTTCATCTACACCTATTGCATCGACACAATGTTTTTTTTTTCTTTCATCTTGTCATTGTTTTTTTTTTTAATCTAGTATTAGGATGATTGAGGGTTGACATTGTAATTTATTTATTTTTATAAGGTTAAAATAATTTATAGGTTTGTCACGGTAATTCAAGTTGTCTCAATTTACAGGTTTAGGGTGATATTTTTTAATTATTAGTTTTAAAAATATAGCTACAAACAACTGTTTTTTTCTTAAAAAAAAACTGTTTTTTCACAGAAAAGGACATGATCTTGTAAAAAAAAATGGTTCTCGTTAAATAATTATAAATTAAATCACAATTAAAAAATAAAAATATCTTAGGATCAAATCAACGCAAAAAGTAATTTAAATATAAAACTAAATATTAATGCAACAGAACAGTGATAGATTTAATGTTCGCCCAGTGAAGTTTCCCCGTGAGCAGAAGAAAACGAAAGCAAAGGTGATCGTGACAAAAAATAAAAATAAAATAAAAAATCCAGCCATTTTGAAAAGAGGAAGAGGGTAGGGACTGCATCAGCATGACTCTCCTTTTTTATTTGGACCACCTTTAGAAAAATATAATTAACAGAGAAGGTAAATACAATCATGGTCTCCCCAAAATGTTTCATACGTTCAATGTGGCCAATGGCCACCTCATTTTTGTTAAATTATTTTTATTTAAAAATATTGTGGTTGGAATGACAAATAGTCTCAACTTGTCACCCGGGCCCACTATTTCTGGACACGTAATTTGCTCTGCTATTGGGCTCGGTCCATTGAGATTTTAAATACCAGGCCGGGGAGGCCTGTAAATTTAAATATGGGCCATAGCACACTACATTGCAAATTCCTTGATTCATTTTATTTTTTCTAGGTGTTCAGCTAACACGTCAATCAAACTAAGTTTTTATCTACGTAAATTATACATTAATTTAATTTTGTTTTTTAAAAAACTTAATACTATTTTTAATATTCCAAAAAATAAATAAAATCCATTTAATATTCCAAAAGATTGATTATTTTGACGAGTGAGGCGAGGAACATATTTGTCTTCCTAGCGAAACGCAGCGAATTACTCCGTCTTTTTTTTCTCAGTCATGGTGGGATTGCACAGATAGAAGAAACACCCCCCATAATCTTTGACACGTCACAACTCACAGATATTGTTTAGCCGATTCGATCAAACTCCCTTGGAATCCTACACCGTGGCATGGGATGAACCGTGTTATTTTTTAAAATATTTTTATTTAAAAATATATTATTTATTTAAAATGATTTATGTTTCTAATTTCTCAACAAAAAGTAAGATGAACAGCTTATACAACAAGAAAAGGTTCAAAAGCACGAGTTATAATGTATTTTTAGAAGTGTGGTTGAGGTAATTTTGAAAGTATTTTTTATTTAAAATATATTAAAATAATTTTTTTTAATTTTTTTAATGTTAGTATATAAAAATAATTTTAAAATATAAATTTTTTAAATTTGAACTAAATTTTATTTTATGAAAAAAATTTGATAATAAAAAGATATATATATATATATAATTTTTTTATTGAAAAAAAGAAGTTATAACAGTTTCTATTAAAAATCCTCACTTAACTTATTTAAAGAATGGACATCTGATGAAAGGACACTTCGGTGCAAGGACTGGGTATTGCCATCAATGAAAGGGCTGGAAAAACTGAAAGCATGAAGAACGAGTTGTCGTGGCATTTCCACGTCGATGGCCTAAAGTTTTAGCAGAAAGAGCCACGTGGTCGATGTGACGTGGTAGATGCATGGTTCTTGATTCTTCGTGCGTTTTTATTATTGTAATAGCATCTCCAAAGGTAAAAAAAGCTATTCATCGACCTAATCACGATGTTTATATGTGTGTGTTTGAGTGAGAGAGAGAGTTTATATTTTTAATATTAACACGTTAACTGATTAATAAATATTTTTAAAAATAATAATTTATGAAAAAAAACAAGATATTAATTGGGAAAGGGAATTGTGGTGTACGGTAAACTATGTGAATTGCAGGATATTCTCAGATGCAAGGCAATGATGCCCCTCTCAAGCGGCAACCTCGCCAACCCCCGCATTAAGTTTTAATATACAAAACCATATTACACGCACTAAAACATCGCTGCCATCTCCATCTTCCCAGGTCCCACGTGACCTGACAGCACTCACGAGTCGCAGCGTGTCAAATGACAGTATTACCCTCGTTCAGTAATCTAGCACGTGATCCGCGTATTCTAGCATCCCTACTCTCAACAACCACCACCCAATTCCACGGCCCTTGGGGGGACCATGTAAAGAACATGCAAAACGAATTATAGAGCGCACGTAACTAGAGGAGTTTTTTTCACTGTAGAGAAATTTTGTCAATTCCGTTTTTGTTGTTTTGGTTGTTACTTTGTTTTTGTTTTTTCAATTCAAATAGAATATTGTAGTTTTATGGTATTTTTACGTGTTATTTTAAGATTGTATTATATATATATATATAATTAAATATATTAATTTAATTTTTTTTAGTTCAAATACAAAAATTTTTATTTAGAATTATGCAATTTAATCTAAAAAAATATAATAAAATGATTTTTATAAACAAAATTATGAGTATATATAATATTACAAGAATGTCATCCTCAATCTCACAAGGTCATTACATTCTCTGATTGCTCTAAAATTGTAACATAATATATATAAACATATCAAGAGACTCATCGTAAAATTTTATCTCAATATAACGGTCGGATTAAAAAATATGATTGATATTGTAAATTATTCATTATTTAAAAAAATATTATTTGATCTAAATGGAACGGGTGGAACGAAACTAAAATATTTTAATCAAAATTTGGGGGACATTTCCAAATCAGATCGAAATTTTAAATAAAATAAAACATGCACTATTATATGTCGTTTTTTTAAATGTTACATTCTGTTTGGATCAAAACGAAAGAAAATGAACAACACATCTATATTAGGATGGAGCTATACCGCAAGAATTCATGAATCACAGACTTGGCACCCTCTTAGTTTAGAGGAGTTATGGCTTCTAAACAGTTTCATGTAATGATGTTCCCATGGCTGGCATTTGGCCACATGATCCCATATCTTGAGTTCTCCAAGAAATTAGCTTCAAAGGGTATCCGAGTCTCTTTCATATCCACCCCGAGAAATCTCCAGAGGCTGCCTCCTGTTCCTTCAAATCTGGCAAACCATTTAAAGTTCGTGGAGGTTTTGTTACCATATGTTGATAGCCCACAGTATATCAAGAAATCATTTTATTTAAAAATTTAAACTTGTAAGTGAGGTTCTATAATATGATTTATAGTATTCTCTAACACATTTTCTCAAGTGAAAACACTTTAGGCTTGAAACTTACACAAGACCACATCACCCTGTGCTTGGTTTTTATCAAATAGAATGAGGTGGTGAGATTCGAACTCGTGACCGCTGGGTTAACAAGGTTCTGATACCATGTCAAGGAACCATCTCACCTAAAAGCTTAAGCTTGTAAGTGAGCCCCCAGAATATGATTTATATTATTCTCTAACACCCCCCTCAAGTGAAAGTCTTTTGGGCTTGAAACTTGCACAAACCCACATCACCCCGTGCTTGGTTTTTATCAAAGAGAATGGAGGTGGTGAGATTCGAACTCGTGACCGTTGGGTCAACTAGGCTCTGATACCATGTCAAGGAACCATCTCACCTAAAAGCTTAAGCTTGTAAGTGAGCCCCCAGAATATGATTTATATTATTCTCTAACACCCCCCTCAAGTGAAAGTCTTTTGGACTTGAAACTTGCACAAACCCACATCACCCCGTGCTTGGTTTTTATCAAATAGAATGGAGGTGGTGAGATTCGAACTCGTGACCGCTGGGTCAACAAGACTCTGATATTATGTTAAGGAACTATCTCACCTAAAAGTTTAAGCTTATAAATAAGCCCCCATAATATAATTATATTATTCTCTATCACCGGAAAGCTGTCAGGCTACCATTGACCTACAGCTTGACCAAATTCAATACTTGAAGAAAGCACTTGATGGCTTACAGGCCTCATTCGAAAAGCTTGTACGTAAGGATTCACCAGACCTGATTCTGTTCGATTTTATCCAATGTTGGATTCCAGGTATCGCTGCTAAATTTGGCGTGCCTTCTGGATATTTTAGTGTGCACTCAGCTTCTACATTAGCATTTATTGGGCCGGCAAATGAATTGAAGCACCCTCGGATGCGGATAAAACCTGAGGACTTCACAGTGGTACCAGAATGGATTCCTTTTCCTTCTCTTGTTGCTCAAAGACCCGATCGAGCAGCAGTGATGTTCCACAATATGAACTCTCCCGATGTGTCCGGTAAGTCGACTGGTCATCGGTTCGATGCAACATTGGAGGGGTGCGACTTTGTTGCAGTGCGGAGCTGCAGAAAATTTGAAGGAAAATATGTAGATCTTCTTCAAGAACTCTACCAGAAACCAGTTTTTCCTGTCGGTCTGCTTCCGGGGAATACTGTCGAGGACAAAATCAATTATCCCGATCTTCCAAATTGGTCGGATTCATTTATATGGATTCTGAGGAAACTAGAAGGACTGGACATCTCATAATTGCTTCCGACTGGATTTTTGGACCGCACATCTGATCGTGGAATTGTATGTCTTGGTTGGGCACCGCAACCTGAAATTCTTGCACACCCCGCCGTAGGAGTGTGTCTCTTTCATTCTGGGCGGGGTTCTATCATAGAATCGCTCTCTCACGGGCACCCTCAGATTCTCATGCCCATGGTAGCTGACCAGGGCCTGAATGCCAAGCTTTTATGTGAGAAAGGAATTGGATTTCATGTGCAAAGCAATGAAGATGGCGAATACAACCAAGACTGTATTGCCATGTCCCTGAGATTTGTGATGGCAGATCAAGAAGGAAAGCATTTACGATATCAGGCAGCTGAAATGCAAACAATTTTTGCTAACCAGGATCTCCATATAACTACATAGAGGAGTTTATTAATTATATCTCAACCTTAAGAAAAGGCAAGGTTTGAGTTTTCAGGGAGAGGCTAGCTGGGGGGAACACATGTATAATGGTGTTTCCAGCTAATTATGGTTTGTTTGTGTTTTTTTTTTGAAATTTTTTTATTTTTTATTCATTTTAAATTTAAAAAATTTAGTGATTTTAAATCGTACGGACTACTGACGTTAAAAATAATCATAAAAAATATAAAGAATATTTTAATATATTTCTTAACCAAAAACAAACCTAAATAGTAGCTGTAAACAATTCAAGGATTCAGATTCTAGTAAAGAGCTAAAACATAAATGGCATCAGGTATCCTGAACATCTTGAAAAATCAACGATGACCGTATCGAAAGTCTTAAGAACTAGAGTGCACAAGAATGATCGAAATGCAAATTTCATTCTGCAAAATCAACAATGAGTTTTACGAACAGGATCGACCATATATTACCCTATAAAAACATGTGTTTTTAAGATTATTTATTAAAATATTTTTTTTAAATACATTAAAATAATATATTTTAAAAAAAATTATTTATTGATACCGGCATATTAAAATAATTACAAAATACTATATTAATTTTTTTTAAATATTTGTAAAATATAGTGTCAAACAACACTAAAATATAGGGCCCAAATTATTCAAATTATTTATCTTATGAGAGTCTGTTTGGAAGTGTAGTTAATATTATTTTTTAAGATTATTTTTGTGTAGAAAAATATTAGAATAATATTTTTTATTTTCATAAATTATTTTTTATATTAATATATAATAATTTAAAATACTAAAAATTAATTTAAAATAAAAATATTTATTTTAACTTTTCTAAAAATATTTTTAAGACGAAATGACAAACCATCTCTAAATTGTCAATCAAAACTCAGCATATGCTCAACTACTTTCAGTATTGAAAAGCATATACCTTCAACATTATACAATGGGACCCATACAATTATTAGATAGTGTTTTATACTACACATATTTTTTTAAAATTTACTTTTAATATAAAAATTCATCAAAATAATTTAAAATAAATATACTAATAAATTTAACGTTTTTTTATTGAAAAGTAAATTAAAATTGTATTATTTTTAACATAAAAAATTTAAAAATACAAAAAAACTAATTTTAAATAAAAAATCTAAATATTTAAAATTAATCAAAAACACTATTAAAACACAAAAATAAACTCTCTTTAAAAAGCTCCGCCGTTCGAAAGAAAGTTAACAAAACCTGCAAAAATTCTAGAGCTTTCCTTCTTCCTTCCCTCCCTCCCTCCCAGAACAGCCCTGATGGTCGCGGAGGTTAAGAAGATTTGAGCGCAAATTAATAAAAGCATATCCAACATAACTGTAATATGCTTGGTGTACTTTGCGCACGCCCTAAGCCTAACTGGACCCTCAACTCTCTTTTCACTCATTTCCTCCTCCTCCACCACCACCACCACCACCAAAGTAACGACCGCCGTTCTTTACACCTCTCCGATTCCTTCACCGCATCTCGCCGCCACCATTCTAGCTTGTGCAGCGCTGATTGCGGTGGTGGAGGAGCGTCGGCGATATGGCACGTGGTCCAGCCGGCGGATTGGCGGAGGAGGGGGAGGAGGAGCGTGAGAGGGGAAGGGTCGTGGAACGTTGCGTGGGACGGGAGACCCGCGAGGTGGCTCCACCGGCCTGATTCGGCTTTGTTGTTGTTCAGCGTCTGTGCTTGCCTGGCTCCAGCGATCGAGTTTTTTAGTGACGTGAATATCGAGGAAGGTGGAAATGTCGTCGTCGATGTTGATCATCAGGAGAAAGAGAGAATTGACGGTGATGACTTGAATGCGAGTGCAGTGATTTCAGATGATGTGAAACAGGATAGCATCAGCTCAACTGCTGGTTCTGATTATAAAGTCACAGGTCGGATACAAATTTTGCTCTATGACAGTAACTTCAGACTCTGTTTTGTTGTTTTCTTCTTCTTTCTCCATATCAAAAATATCTTTTGGAGTGACTTCTAATCTTTGACGAGTAATGATGAAATTTTATGTGATTGATGAAATAGTTTATTGGGTTTTGTTTCATGGCATTGAATGATTTTATTTGTGATAAATAATATATGAATTTAATTTTTGTGTGAGTGATAAATGATGGTGTGATATTTAGTGATTGCTGGTAGTGTGGTTGTGGCTGTTATTAAAAATGTTTTTTTATTTATAATTGTGTTAAAATAATTTATTTTATTTTTAAAAAATTATTTTTAACATTAGCATATTAAAATATCTAAAAACATTAAAAAAATTAATTTAATAGAAAAAAAAATATTTTTTAATTTTTTTCAAAAATGCTTCTGAAACATAAGTATCAAACACCTCCTTAATATAATTGTTAAAAAAAATATATATTGTTTGGGAATTCATTGATTTTCACTTTTCATTTATTTCTAAAAAAATATTTTGCTTGCTTTATTTAAGTCTAATTTCTGAATTGTGATTTTTTTTCTTCTCAAATCCCTGAGTCTGGTAGAGTGAAGCTAAGTATAAAGTTTTCACTTTTGTTTTATTGTTGCCTAGTTTAGTCGATGAAGTGATCAACAGAATCTTATTTATATTGCTCCGATCTTTTTAGATATTTCTATGTAGAGCATATATATGTGCATTTGTGGTTTTAATTCATTAACTTTGACGCTGTTTCTTAATGCTGTATGTGCAAACATGCGCGTGAAAGTGTATGGATGGTAGAATCTAAAATGAGGGTGGTGCAGGGGTGCTGGCGGATGGTCGATGTCTGTTTAGAGCAATTGCTCACATGGCTTGTTTGATAAATGGAGAAGATGCTCCTGATGAAAATCGTCAAAGAGAACTCGCTGATGAATTAAGAGCTCAAGTAAGTTTAGAGTTACTGGGGTTTTAAGAAAACGGAGTTCGTTGAATTGTTTTTATGTTAGAATTCACCTGTTTAATTTTGAATATAGATTTTAAAAAGATTAAATCTCGTTGGATGATGAGAGTTGGAATTATATGGGAGGAGAATGGGGGCACTTTTGAGACAAGTCCCATGTTTTCCATTTGAATCTTTTGACTGGTCAGAACGGTCTAATTTTAACACTGTTTGACATTTTGTTTATAAAAAATCTTTCTAGTCCTATAGAACTCGAGATTTCAAATATGGAAATTAGCTCTCAAATGGCATATAATAAAAAAAATCTCGAAGCTGATTCTTTATGTTATGGACTTTTCAGATATGTTTGTGAGGTTGTGATAATTTTCTTTAGTGTCTAATAATTTGCATTACCAAAATCTGTTGTGATAGGTTGTGGATGAGCTTTTAAAGAGGCGAGAAGAAACCGAATGGTAAGTTTGTGGCCGTGTGATTTGCGAGCTCCTTCTGGTTAATCAATCAGCTGTAATGGTGCTTTTGTTGTGATCATCTTAGGTTTATAGAGGGAGATTTTGATGCATATGTCAAGAGAATTCAACAACCTTATGTATGGGGTGGAGAACCTGAGTTGTTGATGGCCTCTCATGTTTTAAAGTGAGTTTGAGTCTTTTAATTCCTTTTTTTTCTTCCATTACTAAATAGTTTATACATGCTGGCTCCCTTGCTGACCCTTCGTGTTGACATGGCTCTTCAACTTTTCCTTTCACCCGTGAACAGAAACAAAGAATCAATTCACTTTAACATATAAATCAAAAGTAGTTTTTGCGTCTCTTAAAATGGCCTCAGGAGACAACAAAACCCTTTTTTGCTTCAAAGTTGTGATTTTGCGTCTCTTACCGAATTCTGATTTCTATAGCTAGACTTGCATGCTGATTTCGAATTCTGATTTCGTTATGTTTATTTGACCTCTATGTTTGACACACCTCTTCTCTGAATTCAATGGCTCAGGACAATGATATCAGTGTTCATGAGAGATAGGACAACTGGTAATTTGGTAAGCATAGCAAATTACGGTGAAGAGTACCGGAAAGATGAAGTCAATCCCATTAATGTGCTGTTTCATGGATATGGTCACTATGATATATTGGAGACAACCCCAGGTCAAAGTTACAAGAAAGTGGACTTGTAGAAATTGATGTGGTTTATTGAATTATTACATGCCTTTTGGATCAATTCAATCAAAATAAGAGTCTGTCTCAACTTCAATGGATTAGCCGACGCAAGCTCTGTTTGAGCAATAGAGTTGCAAACTTTTTGTAGGCTCCAGGGTTTTATGACTATTTTTGAATTATAGATCAATAAGACTAGAATTTTTTCTGGGTATCTTTTGATGTACTTTTCTTCGATTTTTTTTAAATTTTTTTTTTATCATAAAAGCTGCAGTTCTCCCCCATCAATAGCATATTTGAGTCTCACCATTTCACTGCTATGGTAGGATTTTTTCGGCTTTGTAGTTTCCAACCAAACTTGCACAGCTGACAAATATGGTTTGAAACATAGAGAGGCAGCTTGGGATTTTTCCGAGCCACTAGAGGCTCCCTTCACTTTGTGCAGGCACTCGACTATCAGAAAGCGCTTTTCTATGATTTCCTGTGTAAGCAAT
Source organism: Salix arbutifolia (assembly GCA_025169955.1). Classification (NCBI taxonomy): domain Eukaryota; kingdom Viridiplantae; phylum Streptophyta; class Magnoliopsida; order Malpighiales; family Salicaceae; genus Salix; species Salix arbutifolia. The sequence goes on from CM045909.1 coordinate 1,346,277, forward strand.
TTTCTCTGCTTTACCTTGCAGTTTGTGCTGTAATATGGAATTGAATTGTATTTTATTTATTGATTGAAAATTTCATTAAATTAAGGTTTGCTCTGGCGTGGCGCACATAAATCTCATGTAGCTTCCCTCAGGATTGATAGCATGATCGCATATGAACTTTCGTCAGCATCCATTAGCTGGGTTAGCAGCTATCCTGTCTTTCATGCTGATGCCTTCAGAACGTTGCCTTTGCTGTGGTGTTGGCCACCGCCAGTCTGCCGGACTCTCTCCTCGGCACTATATTAATGTTCTTAGGCTGCCGGAAAATTATATCGAGCCATGTTTCTCTTCTCCCAATTCTTGAAATAACCCATAACTAGTATATTGGTAATGCTCTGCTGCGGTCTGATTTTTTTTTTAAAAAAATATTAAAAGCACGGAGAGTTATGTGACAATGTTGTTTGTACACTTGACAAAGTAAGTGCATTTTAAAACCTCTTGTTTAACTTAAATTTCTAATTAAATTACATGAAAATTAATCAAATTTAAATCAATTGATTTTATGGATCAAGAAATAATCTAAATAACTAGTAAAATCATAAATTAATTTTTTTTAAACAATAACAAATTGGATCAATCTTGCTCCCTATGATTATGATCCGGGTCATAAACTGTATTTGGTTTACTAATTGTTTTTAATCATATAATAAAATAAATGCTCATAGAAAAACCTAAAAAATAAATAAAAATAAATTTTATAGTTTACTTTTCTAATTAATTTAATATTAAAAGATAAAATAAAAAATATAATAATTTAAAAAAAATAAAGAAAAAAACATATTTGATTGATGGACAAACTCATCTCTCTCTCTACATTTACAAGAGATTCACGAGCATTTCAGATACATCCATGAGCTAGGAAAATAGTTATTATTTTCATACCTATATGAACATTACAGATTTATTCTTAAGTTGAATAAGTTAGAGTAATACTCCAACTCGTACAGGAATGTTCCCAACTTTTCTATGAACCTGGACAATTGTTAGATATAGATATATGTTATTTTTATCAAATTATAAATAAATGTATAATTTATTTATTGTTTAATAAAACATTATGCTATGTTAATTGTTAATCTAAATTTATTATTTATGGCTGAATATGATATGTATTGATCATGAATATTATGTCTTACAAAATACTTTTTTTTAAAACTGTAATAACTTACCACAACACTCCTTTCCCTTTCCATGTATTGGGTTCTACCGTTTGACAGTATGCAAAATATGTCAAGGAATCATTTTATTTAAAAAATTAAATTGTTAGGTGAGGTCTCAGAATATAATTTATATTATTTTCTGATACACATCTTCAAGTTAAAACTCTTTGAATTTGAAATTTGTATGGTCTATACTATCTTATATTTGGTGTGAGAGATAATAATAATTAAAATTGAAGTTTATAATTAAAAACTCAATGACATATTGTAGTTTAAAATGAGAGATTTAAGAGTTGATCTATACCATATTTCTCACTAGTTTTTATTTATTAAAAAATAGTTATTTCATTTTATTTAAATCAAAACCTGGTCTGACTCGCTAACTCACAGGTCAATCAGCACAACCCGTAATTCAGGTTTAGGTTTCGGACCAGGTCGACTCCCAAAGGTCGTATGACTGGATAAAACAGTCTCTCCAGGGCAGAACTAGAACTCTAGAAATGGGGTGAGTTTAAGGCTGGAAAGGCCCATCCATGCTGTAAATGGTCCACTAAAACCTCCTATACTCTGGAAATAAAAGACGGGCCTATATAGTATCCAAGTATTTCTGTTGGGCCGGGTCATATGTTCAAAAAGGCCATCAAAGCAGGCCCAATGTAGTAAGGGCAAGTCCAACGGGACTAGCCATCAGAGGAGGCAAAGCCATATTTTAAAAAAAAATGGTTCTTTTTGTTAAATTTGTCACTCCAACGGGGAGAGCCAAATGAAGAGGCAAAATGCCTCTTCCATTTTCGGGAGGCATTCTCACAGGTTTTGGTCGGGGAGCCAAAACCCAAAATCCGACCGTTGCCAATTTTTTTACCGTTAAAAACGAACATGAACACAGAAAACCAACATGAACACAGCCAAGCAAAATCAACACAGCAAACCAACATCAACACAACAAATCAATTAATTGAAAAATTGCAAAAACACATATATTTTACAGCAAACTCACTTGATATTTGAAACCCACGCTTGAAACTTGAACAAGAAAGGGCCATGGGAAAGAGGGGAGAGCAGGGAGCAGAATGAGGGAAACAGAAGAGAAGAAACAGGTGTGGGGGGCGCTGGAGGAAGAAGAGAAAGATGGGTAGGGTTGTGATTGAAATGAAAGGGATTTGCACGGGGGGTGGGTTTTTATAATAATAATTATTATATTTTAATAATTATTATATATTGAAATGAAAGGGATTTGACGGGGGGTGGGTTTTTATAATAATTATTATTATATTTTAATAATTATTATATACAATAATAATAATAATTATTATTATTAATTATTATAATAATATTTAGCATAAAAAATAGGAGTATGTATTTTAATTAATTATGCTTGAACTTATTGGTTATTTGTTAATGTGTTCATTTTGTTTTTTTAAGTTTTTCTAACACTCAAAGACAATAAGTAATATTAATTAATTTTAAATACAATAACCATAAAAAAACATAGAAATATTGTGGTGTTTTTTATTATATTTAAATTAATTTTTTAATTTAAATATAATTAAAAAAATAATTTTATTGTTTGGGAGTTTTTCAAAAACAATTATTTAATTATATAACTTACTCATATTAATTGTATAATTAAACTATATACAAAATAATTGAATTTTATTTAAAATAAGTTAAAAAAATAACTCTTCAAAATGGCTATCCAAAATGGCTCTTACCATTGGAGAGCATATCCACTCAAGAGCCATATAAACACTATTCAAGGAGCCATTTTACAGATTTAGCTCTTAAAAATGGCTCCTACCATTGGACTTGCTCTAATAATTGTTCTTTCGATGCCTGCCTGTAATATTTTAGTGTTTTTGATAATAATAAAAATCATAGACCTGATCCTTCATAAGAGTTGACGTCAGACATTACCTGTTGCCCTAAACTTGTTCTAGAAGGACATGGCTAGCTAGCTCTCTCCATTACTCAATCTTGATGATTGATTCAAGGCAACAATTAGTCCCATCTCATCTTCCTTACATTTGCTATAAACGGCAAGGGAAGCTACAAGTTTGGAACCAAGAAGGAAGCAACCAGAACTTAAATTCTCGTTGGATTGGACGGGTTGGTGCGCAGTCATCACCTTGTCTGCTTATTCACAGACATCACCTCTCCGACCGGTGTCTGTTTTTAAGTGTAATTATACTTTTTTTTAAATATTTTTTATTTAAAAATATATTTTTTTATTTATAAAAAATATTTTTGATATCATCACATCAAAATAATTTAAAAATACTAATTTTTTTAATTTAAAATAATTTTATTTTTATTTTTTTTCAAAAATATTTTTGAAATACAATATCAAACATTCTGAGTGTATCACAATTGGTCTCCTCATGTCTGGCTTGCTTGTTAGACAGCTTAGTATCTTTTTAGTGTGTGTTTAGTTACTTGGTGTAAGATGATTTTTAATTAAAAAATATATTTTTAAAAATTTATAATATCTCATGTTTGAAGTAATTAATAACTACAAACTCTCTATATTGTAGCTATCCTCGTTATATCAACAACTTTATTAACGAGAGTTTATTCATACCAATTTTAAACTTATTAATTATCTGATTTGATAGTTTTAAAATTTATAAATAAAAAATTAAGAACTTTAATTATTTTAGTTTTATTTTGGGTTTATTTATTTTTTTACATCAAAATGTTGCTTGAGTGGTATTCTAAGTTGATTTGGTGGTTGTAAAAGTGAAGTTTCAATAATGGTAGTGATAAAACTATTCTAATCCCAAAAGGCATCATAATTCATGTGATAAAAAAAGTTGTCAATCCAAAAAAATAAATATATTTTAATATGGTAAAAAGGGTGTCAATTATATATACATATAAAAAATCCTTATGGATTCGTGACCTAAAATAAAGGGAGAGATGCATAAAAAACACATGAAAACTTGGGATCTGTGAAAAGAAAGAAGAAAATAAAGGGGCTCTAATTTGAGAGATATGGTTCGCCATTTTTTAAAACTATATAGATACTAGTTTTATAAATTTGCGCGTGTTAACATGGAGGCTGGTTTGCCCGAGAGGTTAAGGGGGAAGACTTAAGATCTTCTGTACATAAGTACGCATGGGTTCGAACCCCATAGCCAGCAATTCTTTTTTCTGTTAATTTTAATATCTTTCAATAATTTTATTTTTAAATAGAGAAAAAAAAGAAACAAGAAGAAAGTGCAGTGGATGCGATACAATAAACTGTGATTTTTATTATTTTTTTATTTCAACTAGAGATTCCTTGTCCATCTGCAGTATTATTATCAAGACAAAATTCCAGCATTCTATTTCAAATCACCATGCCCTTACATAGATGTCTACATTCATGGAAGCTCAGCGTATTTGCTACTATATCTACCAATTTACCCTATCCTTTCCTTGTACTCTGAAAATAACAACAAATCACAAAGTTTTTTTGCAAGAAGAAAATACAGTATCCCTTGTGTTCATCAAGAGAAGAACGACCAGCCTTTGCTCCAGTAGCCTGCGACAAAGATAAAAGAAAGAGAAAATGCCCCAGATGGAATCCCAACGCCATAGTTTCTTGGAGACGATAGAGATTCTTGCTAAGAGTGGGGGACAAAGGTGCCAACGTAACCAAATCCTGCAATGAAGAAGGCAGTGGCTTGGAGGAAGAGGAATATGTAATATCTGTTCTTTCCAAAGGCAAAATCATAGCATCCACAGAAGAAGAGATAGGCTCCGACGCAAAGTTCTAGCAAATGCAATCTGTTAACATTCAACCATCAAGAAAACAGCGTCAGACTTCATCTCAGAATCATTAAAATGGTTTCCTGATAATCTTGAATGTTAAACTTACCTTTCTCCAATCCTAATCTGCGGTTTCCTGGTAGCTTTAGCAGGTAATTTGGACTTAGTAGCATCTCCTAATTTTTCAGTGACAACCCATTCATTCACTCTCCCTGCCTCCAGAAGACCTATCAGTGTCGCCTTCGTCCGGTGCAGAGACATAACATTCTCAAATAGGATCCAGAAAACCATCAGATGGAGTGATCTGCAAGATTATGCAGATTTGGAAAAATTAGAAATTGTCAAAAAACCATCTCACCTAAAAACTTAAGTGGTTAGATGAGGTTCGGAATATAATTTATATTATTCTCTAACAGAAACAAAGTTTTACGAAACTGGACTATAAGAAAGTTTGGTTAACTGTAGGATAAGATGGATGGATGAACAGACCTAGGAGTTCCAACAGCATTGAGGAGAGTTACAACTGAAGGAATGTAGACAGATCCCCATTTAGGAACACTTACTTCAGGAATCAGAACAGTTGCAGGCAAAACAACACAGTAGAATAAAAATGTGACAATATGTGCCACAATCTTGCGGACGAAGAAGAAACTGTAGATCACGTAACATTTCTTCCACAGTGACACTTTCTGCAGTAAATAGTATGCTAATTAGTCGAAAATGGAAGATGGACCAACAATCTGATCTAATTTTCTATATTCTTAACTGCCAGGTCATAGAGGGTGTAGTAAAAGAGCATACCTTGTTTTTTAGTATTTCCATAGCCATTTTCCTGAAGAGATTTGCTGGCCCACAAGACCACCTATGTTGCTGATATCGATACGCTTTGAAAGTGCTTGGCAGTTCATTTTTCACCTAAAAACGCAAAACGTCAACCAAGTTTGCAATAAATTTATCTAGGAGCACATGAAATTGATAGAAAATTCTTTGGCTTATTATCTCTTATTAACTTGTGGAAGAGGATATCAAGTGCAAAGACAAAATCTAACAACTAATACGACATACCAATTACCTAGCCAGCTGGTAAGGCTGGTGGCTGATAGAAATTTGGTGGGATTATTTTTTTATATTAGTATGTCCATTTGCGAATGTCAGGAGGCTGGAAATGATACCTTGAGGTCACCAACATAAACAAACTTCCACCCTTTGAGGCTGGCCCTGACAGCCAAATCCATGTCCTCCACCGTTGTTCGATCCTTCCACCCTCCAGCTTCATTGAGCGCTTGAATTCTCCACACACCAGCAGTACCTGCGCCCAATTTCCATATCTGTATCAATCTATCTAGGACATGGACATTTATGGCACAGTAAGAAAAAAAGAAGAAGCAATTTAGTGCTTTGTTAGTATGGTTTTTACCATTGAATCCAAAGAAAGCATAGGTAGCAGACCCCACTTCCTGTTCCACAGTGAAATGGTAATCTAATGACATTTCTTGCATCCTTGTCATTAAGCACTCATCAGAATTGACTACAAAATCGCCCCAAAAAAGGAATGATCAGACCGATGTTAAAATATTTAGTGGACCTCAAGGATTAAATTAATTGATGATGTTTAAAGTTCCTGATCAAGATTACCGAATTTCCAGCGAGCTTGAACTAGAGCAATTTCAGGATTGCGAGCTAGAAATGGTATGGTACGCCAAAGATAGTCAGGTTCAGGCTGAAAATCAGCATCAAATATGGCCACATAATCACATTGTTTAACATAGCTGTGCTTCATGCCTTCTTTAAGAGCTCCTGCCTTGTATCCGTTCCTGTTGTCCCTGATCTCATATTTTATATTGATGCCTTTGCTTGCCCATCTCTGACATTCTACTTCCACCAAGCTCTGCACGCGCGCGCACTTTTAAGTATCATTTACTTTGGACACAGATAAATCCTCGTACAAACTACAAGGTGAGTTAGAGAGGTAGAAATTAACCTTAATGGCAGGGTCTGTTGAGTCATCGAGAACTTGGATTATGATCCGGTCGGACGGCCATGAAAGCCCACAGGCAGCTCCAATAGACAACTGATAAACCTGAAAACAGTAGAACAGTACATATTAGAATACAGTAACACAATAAACAAAAAGCAACAGTAGAACAAAATGACAAGAACACTCGAAAAAGTACCTCTTTTTCATTGTACATTGGAACTTGCACTAGAACCATCGGATAAGCTGAGTTACCGAGCTCAATATCATCCTTTATAGGCTCCCATTTGTACCTCTTATTTGGTTTTTTCCCGAACAACTTCACAAAAACTATAACAACCCCCATGTACACTCTTTCTATGAAAAGCATTACTGACATGCCCAAGCACACCACCACCAATAATTTCAAGACCGGCACGATCAATGGCTCCTTTATCACTTGCCAAATCAATCCAAGTTGGCCGGTAAAATCATCCCGACCGGCAGGAAAAATGTTACTGGTAGATGATAAACGATCCATCGGACGAATTAGGACTGGTACAATAAAGGGTACAAGGAAGGCTCAAAGATATGCGACACTAAGTGTCTTTGTGCGTGCGTGGTTATATAGAGTACCACCCCTTTGCGAAAAGAACAAGAATGACTCAATTCCTTTTGCTTTCGAGTTACGTTTAGGCAATGTGGAAGAGAGATAACTCGCAAGATGAACTTGAACCAGTCACTTGATTGTTGAAGCAGCTGTCACTCCATTGCAGAAGTAGACCCACCAGTCAATATGATCATGCACAAACTGTAGATTGATCTTTCGAAGGAAGCCAAGAAAGACCCGAAAAAGATCCCTTTTTTTCTATCTTTTTCTTTCAGAGAAGATAATATTTTGATCGAGTCTAGAATTCCCTTCTCAGCTCTGTGATTAGAGATGAGAGGCCCTGGTGGTGTTAAAGCTAAATGCGCAGCTCTTAAATATATTACAAGGAATGATAAAACAACAAGTAATTGAAATGGAAAAGGATTGCTAATCTGACGCCAGCATAGAAATTCAGATTGTAGGTGCATATGCCTCGCAACTATCTTCGTTGACAAGCTATATATATATATCAAGTGCATAATTTAGTCCATTTCTTTAAGTTTGTAAGCAACTCAAATGAGTTTAGCTTTCACTTTCATTCCCGTGACTTTGCTAACTCTTGGCGAGTCGTGAGATTTATTTTAATTTTATGGCCTCTAATATCGATGAATGCTGATAGTTTTTTTTTTCCGATTTAAAAAATAGTGGACTGGTTTCCATGCGTCAAAAGCTAATTTCATACGATAAAAATGTTAACGTTTCATCTTTTGTTTGATATGAATAAGTTTTTATATCCCGAGATTAATTTAATTTAATTTAAAGAATATATTAATAGAAAATCTCGCATCTGCTTTTTTTAAGATTTAAACTCAAAATTGATAATGCAAAGCAAGTTTGATACTGCAATACACGAAATGAAATCAAAAGTACGCTTAAATTTAAAAGAATACATAGATCAGATTTGTTTAACTCCCAATAAATTAAAACCTCAATGTATATATGCTAATGAAATATATAAAAGAGATAAAATATGTGCAATAAACTATTTCTTCCCATCCCATGTCAGATTCAGAAATACAAGACTGGATTTGGTTGGTGCCAGCTCTCAAATTTCGGGCACCCCAAGTTTTCTTACATGGTTGCTTGGGGTTTGGAGATTATCATTGCAAGCAGAATTTTGTGGTCATCTTGTCTGTTGCTATGTGTCCCATCGCGAAGCATTCATGGGCTGAAACTGTTATCTCTCCCCTTTCAGGATCCATCTCTCATGACCAGAATCATCAAATGATTGTTCCCATCATGATGCATGTGTTCTTAGTTGTGTGATATTTCAATGATCACTAATGAGATTGAATATTAGCTAGGGGTAAAATCATTCTCAATATAGAAAAAAAGCCTTGCCCTACCATTTACTCTTGATCTTTGACACATCTTTATCCCTCTTTTTGGCCAATTTTTAAAGGCTAATTCATCCTCTCAATGTTAAAAAGCATTTTTTATATTTTATATATAATATTCAGAGGATGGTCAGCTACAGAGAGGGGATGAATTGCTATTGCGTTTTAAAAATGTTTTTAAAAAAAATGTTTTTTTTATTTTAAATTAATTTTTTTATGTTTTTAGATTATTTTTATATGATAAATAAATTTTAAAAAATAAAAAAAATATTATTTTAATATAATTTTGAACAAAAAACATTTTAAAATATAATTTCAACAACACTCCTAAATATACAAAAAAAATAATTAGCTAGCCAAGGAATTTAAGCACCTTAGTAAATATGACAAGGATGAAGATATGGGATGTGAAATCAATGAGACGGCAGTCTCACCTTCTTCCCACTTGGCAGAAGAACAAAATTTAAGCAAGCCAGGTCGCTACACTAGCTAGCTCTAGCGGGGCAGTTGACCACAGTGGATTTAAAAAATAATTAAAAACAAAAGACAAGGGGTATAGGTTAAATACACTTGTTATAAATTTTATTAATTTAAATTTCTAATTTTGTCAGCATTAAACCTTATTTATTCGTATGAAAAAGACCCAGATCATGGTAGTGAGCCCTTCATTTCTAGACTCCATAAGTTCATGTCATCAAGAAAGGGATTACTTGTAATCTCCATCTGTCATCTAATTTTAGTTAAAGTCAACTTTATTTGAAAAATAGAATATACTAGAAGTAGCCCTGGGTTAATCCACGAGGTCGTTTTTTTTTTTTTTTGCAAATATTATTTTTAAAAATAATAATAATTATACTACGCACTGTAGATTCAACTTGATCAGATAAGTTAATTTTACTGTAATAAAATGGAAAAAAATAATGATAGTAACGGTCTAATTTATTTTAATAAAAATCTATAACAATAACCTGGAGAAAAACAATTTCAAAAGAAAAAAAAATCTTGTTTAAATTTCTTCCAATTAAATATAAAATGATAAAAACTACGTCAAAACTCACGATCTTAATCTGAGACCGAGATATTCCTATAAAAAAATAAAAAATAAAACTCAAATCTCAGCCATTTCAATGCTAGATGACGAGAACGAAAAAAATCAATGAAAAATAATATAAAAAACAACATGAATTAACTCTTCAAATACTATTTCTTGGTCATGAAATCAAAATAATATAATAGAAAGTCATTAAAACAAATAATAAACTTTATTTTTAATTAATTTAATATTAAAGGATAAAAATAAAAATAAATGCTTAAAAGTCAAACTAAATTAACTCAGTAAATCTATGATCTGTATTTTAAAAGCATAATAACTCAAATATAAATAATATGAAAATGAATATTTCTTAAAAAATATTAATTAAAAAAATCAGAGAAACAAAGTCGTGAAGGGATAAAGTGGAACTCCATTCTTATAGTAAACTAACTGACCGTCTACAATAATTAAGAAGAGAATATGCTATGTACTGGTAGGAGGTTTTTTAAAATAATAATTTGTACAGAGCACGCTCTTTCTTTAATGAAGCTTGAAAGGCCGCTGGTACTCAATGCCGGCACGGAGAAATTAACTGCAGTTGTTTGGGAATGTTGTTCTTTTTTAATATATATATTTTTTAAGATATATTAAAATAATATTTATTTTATTTTAAAAAAAATATTTTTGATATCATTCATATGAAAATAATTTAAAAAAATTAAAAAAAATTAATTTAAAAAAAATATATATATATTTAAAAAAAACATTTTAAAATACAATGTCAAAAAGAGGCTCAAGATTTTATTATAAATTAGGGTCATAGTAAGGGACAGCCTTTTTTTTAGTTTTGAAACCAGTATTAAAAAAAATATTAATTTTTTTTGAATATATTAGAATATCATGAAGGACTTATTAATTAACAAGGAAACTGGTTTGACCACGTTTTTATGATTGAATTTAAAAAATAGAAAGAAATTAGGGTTGTTTAGACAATTATTTTTGGTGTCCAGACGCAAAAGGTGACTGCCTTGTAGAATTTCTAATAAACTTGAAAAAACAATAATATTAACAATGACCGCACATAATGGTACCAGATGCCTTCTTTAGTTGTACCAATGAAATCTCTATAGTTTATATGTTATTTGTGTGTGTATATATATATAATTCTATACCTTTTGTTCTTAATCATTCAAGAATAAAAAAAAGTTAAGGCTACCATTGCATTAGACCAAGAAGATTTGTAGAAAAGGAAAAGCAAGAGAATCATATTTGGAGGTCAATTACCACAATAACTATCCCAACAGAGTTATCTCTGACAGCTAGCAGAGCAGGAAACCCTCAGCTTACAGACACTAAATTAGTGGGAAAACATTATTATTAATTAAAAAACATTTGTAGCAAATAAATTATCCTTAGCTCGACTAATTTAATTTGATGGGAACTGTTAGATTGGTTAGCTAATTTTGCTATTACTATCATGTTCAAGAGATGACATCATTTTAGATTAGTCGAGATGCGTGCAAGCTAATTTGTATATTCATATTTAAAAAAAACATAATTTAATCATTTAGTAGGTGATATAGTGATAAGAACTTGTAAACTAAGGATTTGTTGTCCATGTGGGTTCAGGTTCGAGCCTTATGGTTGATAATATAATGGTCAATGAAAGTTTATATGATCGTTAATTTTAGGACCTGAGAGATTAGTCGAGATATATACAAGCTGATCCGGATAACTACGTTAATTAGAAAAAGAAAAGAAGGCATCATTTTAAGGCTTAATGCAAGGGGGTTATCTGGGTTAAAGGCATATCTGGGCAAACCCTGGAAGATAAGTTTAGAATGATTGAGGGACGGGAGGAGGTGCGGTGCAATGTCTAGCTCAAACAAGGAAGGATGGAATGAAAGAGATATCACTGAAGCATCATTAAGTCTCATCAACCATCTCTTTTGACTCGAAATTCATGTTTATTTTAATTTAGGGTTTAGGTTTAGGGAGTGTCAAGGTTGCTAAAACATCATTTTTAGGTGCTAATATCTGTTTATCGTCATACCCCACTATTGCCTACCAACTACCCTCTCCCCAGAAGATACCATTGGTCCAAAAGCTTGCGCTACAAAATGTGAAGTTAACAAGAAAGTTCTGCCTGCCGACCTCAAATTAAACTCTCATCACCATTCCTTTCTCAAGAAAAAAACCCTGCTAGTGCCTTTTCGAACCCTTAACTCACTTTTATTTATATATATATATATATATATATATATATATATATCAAATATTAAATACATGACAAGCTCCCATTGTTTATTGGGTCTTACAGTCATGAATCCTCATGTCGTTTTCATTATTAAAGTCTTCAAGTTAACCACGAGACTGGTAATTGACGTGATTCCTAATCATGGACCTTGTATTTCGTGATATTAAATTCATATATATGTATATATATATATATATATATATATATATATATATTAAGTATAAAAACAAACTTCAAAAAAAGACGAAACAAGCTCAGAACGTCAACATCTGCTAATCTGTGTATGGGAAAATTCCTGTTATGTTTCTAGTTGTTACGAGATTTCCATGGAATATGCGGTCTTGAAATGCCATAAAATTTGCTTGTTTTTTACATGACTACTGACTTGGTGACGGAGGCCAGTTAACGCACGACTTGACCTTCTTCCAATTAAGTATTGCAACACGAAACTAAAAAGAGAAGAAAAGCTTCATTTGGTTAGCGTATGCATGTGGTACAATGGAGTAAGCTCGAAATTGGTTTTGCATGTGACAAATGACGTTAAGGGGTGTTTATGAATGTTTAAAAAATATATTTTAAAAAAAATATTATTTTGATAAATTTCTAAATAAAAAATATTTTCAAAAACAATATGAACTACATGTTAAGGAACCATCTCACCTAAAAGCTTAAACTAACAGGTGAGATCCCATAATATGATTATATTAATCTCTAACACCCCTCCTCAAGTGAAAGCTTTTTGAGCTTGAAACTTGCACAGGTCCACATTATCTTGTGCTTGATTTTTTTTATCAAATAGAATGGGGGTGGTGAGATTCGAACTCGTGACCGTTAGGTCAATAAAACTCTGATACCATGTTAAAGAACCATCTCACCTAAAAATTTAAGCTAACAGGTGAGGTCCTAAAATATGATTTATATTATCCTTTAACACTATACTCCCAGACAGGAAATAAGGGTCTACTGAATTCCAACCTTCCATCGACAATTTACATTTAAAATCAGATAAAAGCATGATAAGCAACCAAAATAATGTCGAAGTAGAGAAATAGAGCAAATGCAAAATCTTGGGTGTGAAAAACGATAGTGGTGTATATTCTGGAGACAATTTAAAGATAACCACCAGGAGAATGAAAGACAACTCAAAGAAACTAGAACTTTCGCAGATTTTCACTCACACAGCCATTCTGTCTTGCTACACCATGTTTGGAACCAGAAATAACCCAGGCTCTCTTCTATATTATCTTCAAAACCACTGTGAGGATGTTGCACATTCTAAATCATCACCATTTGCGAGACCCGTCCAGGATAGAAACATGGCACTGACGATGCAATCGTTGCTTCTGGAGAAGACATTCTAGGACAGACAAAAAGAATAACTAGAGAGTGTGGGAAGGCTTCTCTGTGTTTTATTATTTTCAACGTGAGAAGAGAGTTTATGATTCCAAATATATGTAGACTTTTACAACATAGGAAAGATTTGAAACAGGAAAGGTTACAGACAAGCAATATATTTGTCACGATTTGTAGTTTCTATCTTAGTGCATGTTTAAAAGTATGGTTGATATTGTTTTTTAAAATATTTTTTGTTCAAAAAAATATTAAAATAATGTTTTTTTGATATCAACACATTAAAATAATATAAAAACATCAATTTTTTTAATTTTAATTTTAAATTAAAATTAAAAATAAAAAAAAATTCATTTTTTTTCAAAAATACTTTTCTATCATAATCCCAAACACCCTCTTAGTGTCTTAGTTACCGTTGCATTGCTATTTTCCAGGAGCAGATTATTGGATTTGCTTCCAATTTTTGCAGTGATTTGATACAGAAGAACTTCTTGGTTTTCTCTTCAAGATTCTTCTATTTCGGGAATGTCAACCATATCTAGGTCTTCTTTATCTTCTTTATTTCTCCATGTTGCAGACTCAAGGTGGTCTTTGTGGCTGCTGGTATTATATTTAATAATTTAAAGAATGGGGATGGAGTCATGATGAGCAAAAATTCATGCTTTCACGATTCCAACATGGATGATGTGAGATGCAAGTCTCTTAAGGTATCAGGCACTGCCTGTGCCCACATTGCTCAAGAATTTTGTTAAGTGGTCCAGCTATTGGTGCATCTTCTTTGGTTAAAAAGCCATGGGAGACGCCATTGATAGTGTGCCTGGCCTTTCTTGTGAGGATTTGAACATTTATATACTGTAGTACCACTCCAACTTTTGTCTACGTACCTTCTATCCTCTAACATCCCATTAACTGCTTTAGTCTCAAAATGAGAAACGTCCCAGCACCAACATTTCAGCTAAAGATGAGAAAATTAATATGAAATGAAAAGGCTAGCAGAAACAACACTAGCTACTGGAGAAAAGAATGGTTAGTATTAAGGAACCATCTCATCTAAAAGTGAGGTCCCAGAATATAATTTATATTATTCTCTAACACACTCCCTCAAGTGAAAGAAAGTCCTTTGTGCTTGAAACTTGCACAGGCCTACATCATCTTGTGTATGGTTTTTATCAAATAGAATGAGGGTGGTGAGATTCGAACTCGTGACCGTTGGGTCAACAAGGCTCTGATACCATATTAAGGAACCATCTTACCTAAAAGGTTAAGCTTATAAGTGAGGCTCCAGAATATAATTTATATTATTCTCTAACAGTTAGCAGGCATAAATAAAGTACTGACCTGTTATCATCATCTGAAATATTGCGATTTGAGCCGGTAGAGACTTGTATAACCATCGATTTTGAGCATCTTAGCAAAATTGAAAGAGTTGCTATCATTTCCAAATTACATACAGCACCTTGAAGGGTCGAGAGGCGAGGTGGCTGTACAAGCATGATTCAGAACTTGGATGCCCTGCAAAAAAGTCACAAACATCAAGGAAATTGCCAGTGAAAACATTATCATACTATATTATTTCGCTATATTTTATACAGTGTACTGTAGACCTTGCGCGACTACAACTTTAGGAAATGCTATAGCTCATGGTAATGGACTTTGAAGCACATTCGAGGCAGAATCTGTTTGCAGGTGTGATAATCTGCTCCATTTACAAATATTCAAATAAAAAATAGATAGCAGATATCTAGATATGGGAATATAATTCCCTTTATAAGTCTTATTTCGTCAGAAGTGCACACATTTATTGTTTGCACGGTGCATGGATTTTGACCGGGAATGGACTATGTTAAAGAACCATCTCACCTAAAAGCTTAAGTTTATAGGTGAGGCCCCAGAATATGATCTATATTATTCTCTAACACATATCCTCAAGTGAAAGTCCTTTGGGCTTGAAACTTGCATAAAAGCCCACTCTACCTTGTGCTTGATTTTTATCAAATAGAATGGGGGTAATGAGATTCGAACTCGTGACCGCTGGGTCAACAAGGCTCTGATACCATGTTAAAGAACCATCTCACCTAAAAGTTTAAGCTTATAGGTGAGGCCCCAGAATATGATATAATATTATTCTCTAACAGACTGATTGAGAGACAATCTACAAGTGATCCCAGGAGAAGATTCTGTAAAGCCTGGATTACTAGAATAGAAAATGCAAGAAACCATCAAATTCCAACCAGCTGATCATCACAGTGGTTCAAAACACAGAAATTGCAGCACACAGCACCCACTCAACGCACTAGATATGCATAGCGCCACCATATTCCACAATCCTTACTGGACTGCTATGCTACTGTATAATCCAGTCAGACAGGTCCAAATTTTCTAGAAATAAGGGGAGACAAGAAAGTGACTCACATCTATTATATGAAGGGGGGCATCTGCAAACAACTTTCAGAAACCTTTGAGTCAATCACAGAAACTGTATCGATTCAAAGCTGCGCAAGATTTCAAGAGGAGAATTGTAATGAAATGCGTGAGTAAAATGTATGATTATTTCATCTGTAATATCTAGAGATTAGAAAGTATGGCAATAAACTTACAACAAAAGTTCTGGTAATATAAACGCTTAAAACATTACCAGAAAGGAGAACCATTATATACCAACAGCGTTCAGGGAAATAAGCTCCAAGAGTCTCTCAGGTGTGGACACAAGAAATTCAGGTTCGCAGCTTGCCAAACTATTAGGAGGCGAGAGTGTTAATTAATATAAATAATAACACACAAAGTTGTTTCCCAAAAGAAAATCAAAAAGCTCATATTTTGCATGGAAACAAGTCTTAATTAGTTTTCCTAAGCACTACATCTGATATCTCATTCAAACAACAGCAGTAAATGCTGTTGAAGATAATGGATATCAAGACTGCAGCAGATTGAAGATTAGAGCATTGAGTTCTAGTTTGTTTCTAGTATTAATGTTAGATTAGTATTGAATTAGCTGTAGGGCATTTTATCTAATTAAGATCATGTTGATCAAGTTTTCTAGCTTAGGTGCAATTTAAATTCTAGGACTTATCTAGTACAAGAAGAAGTTGTAATCAACTATAACTCTTGTAACCATTTCAATTTTTGCTATAAATAAAGAAAAGGGATGGCAGTAACCTTACCTCGATTCTGCTCCTTGAGATAAAAATTCTGTTATTGATTGTTCTTCAATTTTTGGGCAGCTTTTCTTGCGTGTTCTTCATTTCTGGCAATTCCAGAAATTGATTTGAACAGTGTCAGTTTTTGATCAATTTGTTGACTTTTGTTGACTTTTTGTTTTTTTGATTTCTACAATTGGTATCAGAGCAGATTGTTCTTTGTGGGGATTGTGTGAAACACGAGTGATTTATTTGTGAGGTCAAATAAAAATCAAAGCTTGACAGCTTTGAAGGGTTCTTAAAAAACAGAATTTTTGGGTTCTTTCGTGCACTTTTTGTGTGCTATGTGCAATGGATTCTGATGCAAATTTTCCAGCCAAAACACCTACATTTACAGGTGTGAATTATGGAGTGTGGGCTGTAAAGATGGAGACTTACCTGAAGGCTTTTGATCTATGGGAATATGTGGAGAAAGACAAGGTTCCAACTCCCTTAAACAATAACCCAACCATGGCTCAAATAAAGTTTTTCAATGAAGAAAGAGCCAAGGGATTCAAAGCACTTACTAGCATGCATAATGCAGTAAGTGAGGAGATTTTTACAAGGATTATGGCTTGTAAAACAGCCAAAGAAGCTTGGGATAAGCTAAAGGCTGAATTCCAAGGGGATGAAAAATCAAGGAAGATGCAAGTGATGAATTTGAGAAGGCAATTTGAAGTCTTGAGAATGAGGGAGACAGACACAATTAAGGATTTTTCTTCCCAAATTTCAAAGCTTGTGAATCAAGTGAGACTTTTGGGGGAAGATTTTCCTGATTCAAGGATTGTGGAGAAGGTGTTAGTGAGCTTACCCGACAGGTTTGAACATAAGATATGTTCCCTTGAAGATTCAAAAGATTTCTCAGAAATCAGCCTTCAAGAGCTGATTAATGCTCTACAATCAGTGGAGGAGAGGCACTCTTATAGACATCAAGAGTCAAGTGGTGAAGCACTTGTGGCAAAAGTGAAAGACAAGCATCATGCCAAACCTGTTTTCAAAAACAATTTTGAAAATAGAAGAGAGAAGGGTAGCAACTGGAAGCCAAGCAATTGGCAATCATTTAACAGGAAAGGGAATACCTCAGGAGTGGAAAAATGAGAAAATTTTCCACCTTGCAAGTATTTCCAGAAGACTAATCACCGAGACACTTGGTGCTGGCTCAAAAACATCCAGTGTAGAAGATGCAAAGAATTCGGCCACATGCAAAAATTTTGCAAGAAAACTGAAGTTGCAAGGATTGCACAGACTGAAGAAGATGCTGAGGAGAAAAAAGAGCAATTATTCATGGTAATTGCAGAACCTACATGCAACATAACTGAGGTAAAATCTTCACTTTGGCTCATTGATTCAGGATGCACAAATCACATGACAGCAGACCTAGAATTGTTCAAAGAATTGGATAGAGAATTTTTGTCCAAAGTGAGAATTGCTAATGGAGATTATGTGCAAGTTGAAGGAAGAGGTGCAATTGCAGTGGACACTATGGCAGGTACGAAAATTTTAAGAAATGTTATGTATGTACCTCAATTGAAGCAAAATCTTGTGAGTGTGGGACAATTGTTAGAAACTGGATATGCATTGTCATTTAAGAAAGGAATATGCAAAATTAAAGATGATAAAGGGGTGCTGTTATTATCCACTAGAATGGTGAATAGAAGTTTCAATATTGATTGGAATTCAACATATTTGAAAGCAAATGCATGTAGAGAGGATGAGTCAATACTTTGGCACAAAAGGCTTGAGCATTTTAATTATGCAGCCTTGAAAAGGATGTCTAATCTAGAGATGGCACATGGATTGCCAAATATACAGAATGAGGATGAATTTTGTGAAGCCTGTCAGCTAGGGAAACAAACGAAAATTGCTTTTCCTAAAAACACATTTAGATCCACATCTAAATTGCAGCTTGTGCACACGGATGTGTGTGGGCCTATGTCTAATGAATCCTTGAATGGATCAAGGTATTTCCTCTTGTTTATTGATGATTATAGCAGATTCTGTTGGAATTATTTTCTGAAGTCAAAGGCTGATGTGTTTCTTGAGTTTCTGAAATTCAAGGCTGCTGTTGAATTAGAAACTGGTTGCAAAATCAAAATTTTGAGGTCTGACAATGGGGGTGAGTATACCTCTCGGTAATTTGATGATTTTTTGGTGAAAGAAGGTATCAAACATCAGCTAACAATACCTTATACACCACAGCAAAATGGGGTAAGTGAAAGAAAAAATAGAACACTTATGGAGATGGCAAGGTGTTTGTTGTTTGAGAAAAAAATGCCCCTAAAATTCTGGGCAGAGGTTGTCAACACAGCCACTTATATTTTGAATCGCATGGTTTCAAGAGTTTTAGGAGATAAAACTCCATATGAATTGTGGTATGATACTAAACCAAGTATTGATCATTTAAGGGTGTTTGGTAGTATTTGTTATGTATTGAAACCTGAAATTAATAGAAAAAAACTGGATGAAAAGGTTGAGATGGGAGTCTTCATTGGTTATAGTTCAAAATCCAAGGCTTATAAGGTTTATGTTGTAAATGCTGACAAAGTTATTGTTGCTAGAAATGTGAAGATGATAGAAAATGCAGCATGGAATTGGGAGAGCACAACTGAAACATTGTCTAAACAGGTTCAATTTTATGAGCAAGAGAAGGATGAAGACAGTGATGACCAACCTGCAAGGGGCACGAGATCATTGGCTGAGATTTATAGCAGATGCAATGTGGCTGATGCTGAACCTGTTGAAGTTGAAGAAGCCTTGAAATCTCAAGTGTGGATAGCTGCAATGAAGGAGGAGCTTGCAATGATCGAAAAAAACCAGACCTGGAAGCTTGTTGACAGACCTGCGAACAAGAAGATAATTGGGGTAAGATGGATTTTTAAGACAAAATTGAATGCTGATGGTAAGATAAACAAACATAAAGCAAGATTGGTGGTTAAGGGTTATGCTCAAGAGGTAGGGGTCGATTATACTGATACATTTGCCCCAGTTTCTAGACATGACACAATGAAGCTCTTGCTTGCTCTTGCGGCACAAAATGGCTGGTATGTTTATCAATTAGATGTTAAATCTGCATTTCTTAATGGTGTTTTGAATGAAGAAATTTATATTGATCAACCAGTTGGGTTTGAGAATGATAATTCAAACCAAGTTTATCTCTTGAAAAAAACTTTGTATGGGCTCAAACAAGTTCCTAGAGCTTGGTATAGTAGGCTTGATGAACACTTGTTGAGCTTGGGATTTGAAAGAAGTGCAAATGAGGTGACCTTGTATGTTAAGCATGTTGATAAACATGTATTGATGGTGTCAGTCTATGTGGATGATCTTCTAATCACAGGGGACAAGAAGCAGCTGATTGAAGAGTTCAAATTGAACATGAAAGAGCAATTTGAGATGAATGAGCTCGGCTTATTATCTTATTTTCTAGGAATGGAGGTAATTCAATCAGAACAAGGATGTTTTATTTGTCAAAAATCCTTTGTTCAGAAGATCTTGAATAACTTTGCAATGTCAAATTGCAAATCAGTTTCAACTCCTATGATATGAGGACTGAAATTGGTAAAGGATGATGGAACACAAAAATCTGATGGAAAGACTTATAGAAGCTTGATTGGAAGCTTGTTATATTTAACCATCACAAGGCCTGATATTGTATTTGTTGTTAATTATCTTTCTAGGTTTATGCAGGAACCTAATCAAACACATTTCATGGCTGCCAAACGTGTGCTAAGGTATTTGCAGGGGACTAAGACTCTAGGCCTGAATTTCGTGAAGTCCAAACCTGTCAGCCTTGTTGGATATACTGACAGTGATTGGGGAGGGAGGGAGTGCATGATGAGCACCTCAGGATACTGTTTTGTCTTAGGTTCCAATGTGTTCAGCTGGCTTTCTAAGAAACAATCCATTGTTGCACATTCAACAGCTGAAGCCGAATATGTGGCAGCTTATGTGGCAGCAAAACAGTTGGTTTGGTTAAGGAAAATGCTTAAGGATCTTGATTGTGTTCAAGTCAATCCTACTGTCTTGCTATGTGACAACATGTCAGCCATATCCATTTCGAAAAATTCAGTTTTTCACAATAAAATCAGGCACATGAAGATCAAGTACCATGTATTGAGGCAATTTCAACAAGAAGGGGAGTTAGAGATGGAATACTGCACATCTAAGGAACAATTGGCTGACTTATTTACCAAACCTTTAGCCAAAGATAGATTTGAAGAATTAAGGAAGAAGATAGGAATGTGCAGTCTTGCATCCAAGGAGGAGTGTTGAAGATAATGGATATCAAGACTGCAGTAGATTGAAGATTAGAGCATTGAGTTCTAGTTTGTTTCTAGTATTAATGTTAGATTAGTATTGAATTAGCTGTAGGGCATTTTATCTAATTAAGATCATGTTGATCAAGTTTTCTAGCTTAGGTGCAATTTAAATTCTAGGACTTATCTAGTACAAGAAGAAGTTGTAATCAACTATAACTCTTGTAACCATTTCAATTTTTGCTATAAATAAAGAAAAGGGATGGCAGTAACCTTACCTCGATTCTGCTCCTTGAGATAAAAATTATGTTCTTGATTGTTCTTCAATTTCTGGGCAGCTTTTCTTGCGTGTTCTTCATTTCTGGCAATTCCAGAAATTGATTTGAACAGTGTCAGTTTTTGGTCAATTTGTTGACTTTTTGTTTTTTTTATTTCTACAAATGCAAGTGCTTGCAATGCCCCGTAATACACACATAAATCAAACAACATAAGCAAGGAAAGCTCCTTCTACAAGTCCTGATTCTGGTTCAAATTCATACATCTCCTCAAGAACAGCACAAACAACTGGAACCAACAAAAACAAGCAAAACCCGCGTCACAATTTCTCATCTTTTTCGTTCTAAACCAGTCAAAACATATATATATATATATACACACACACAAATATACTTCAAAAAAATGCCCAAGATATATATCTTCTTGGATTTGGCATTGCGTTCTAATAGTGTTTTTTAAATATATATTTTTAATTATTTTAATATATTATATAAAAATAATTTTTTAAAAACAAATAATTCAATATTATTTTGATATATTTTAAAAGTAATATCTATATAGTATTCTCAAACAGTAATTACATGTAGCATCTGGCGTTTTCCAGACAGCCGGAGTTTTTGGAAGGGATAATGAAAGTAACATGAGCTGACACATTTGAGCCTTCATTTTGCATCCTCTTTCTTCTTGCTTTGTTCTTCTTTTTGGTCACCGCATCTTCTTTTACCATTTTTCCAAATTATTTATAAGTCTATAATTTTATTTATCCATGCTTCGAAATTATCATGCTTTGTATGTATATTTACAGACATAGTGCGAGATGCTGTGTTTGTTTCCCTGTCCTGATTTTTGTAGATCAAGACGGCGGGGTTTAAAATTTTTGTCTAACAAGATTCTTGTGCGGTGGTGTCTGAAAAGGGAATGGGTGAGATAGTAAATTACAAAATACCCCAATGGGCCAGCACAAAGGCAAAAATACATTAACGGGTTCTTATGCAACTCATGAACTATTAGCTTCGGAGATCTCTAAGGATTTTTTTGTTGTTTTGAGAAATATGATTGGGCCTTATGAATCCATCGGTTTTTATTATTAATCTTTGGATGTCCAAAACAGTTGGTCCACCCTGATGAATCAAAGTCTTCGAAGTCATGCGGAATCTTTATTCGGTTGAAGTGACTGTTTGTCTTCGGGCCAGTAGAAGGTGGCTTCTTGTTTTTGTCCAAATTTTGCGTTGATTAAAGCAAGGACATCCAGAAATTGTCTACATTAAAGTCACCATTAACAAGTAAAGAAGAAGAAGAAGATTCTATCCTTTTAGCCCCCGAGTACTGAGATTCTATTTACTTAGCCTTGAAGATATAGAGATATGGGAACTCTCCCTCCTACTTCCGAGGAAGTATCTGAAATAGATTACCAAGAAGGGACAAGCTCTTCCGAGCAACTTGATGCCGGAGCCCTTTTTGTGCTGAAATCAAGAGGTAAAACAAAAACACTGGTACTTTGAGTGGCTAAATGGTTAGCATATGATATGGGAAATTAATTTCTGTATTGTGGTAGGCTCATGGCTACACTGTGGTTACCATTTGACAACATCAATTGTATCTCCGTCTCTTCTTAGTCTTCCCTACGCACTGTCCTTGATGGGCTGGTTTCCTGGTGTTTTATGCCTGATACTGGCAGCTCTGGTAACATTCTATTCCTACAACCTTCTTTCACTGGTTCTTGAGCACCATGCTCGGCTCGGGAGGCGCCAGCTTCGGTTCAGGGTCATGGCTGAAGATATACTAGGTATGTAAACAGTAAAAGGGTAACTTGCCTCTATAGGATTAAATTAAGATTCATGTGTTGCAGTAAAAACTGATTTCTGTAATGATCAATTCATGGTCTTGTTATAGGACCAGCATGGGGGAGATACTTTGTTGGTCCGATTCAGTTTGGTGTGTGCTATGGTGCAGTCATTGCTTGCATTCTTCTTGGGGGGCAGAGTCTCAAGGTTAGTTTACAGTAGTGGTTTAGCTAATTAAGGATTGAAAAGAGAAACTTATGATGGATGGTTTTCTGGTGCATTTCCTATTGTTTTCAGTTCATTTACTTGCTATCTACCCCAAAGGGGAGCATTCAGCTGTACGGATTTGTCAGTATTTTTGGCATCCTGATGCTAATCCTGGCTCAGATTCCATCTTTCCACTCCCTACGGCATATCAGCCTTGTCTCTCTAGTCCTTGCCCTTGCTTACAGCGCCTGCACTACGGCTGGTTCTGTTCATATAGGTAAGAGAGAGAGAGAAAGGAAAACATAAAAATTCTGTAAGGATTTTTTGTCCTGAATCCATGCTCTATATCCCTTGCAGGGAGCTCCAAGAACGCGCCTCCAAAAGACTATTCTATCGATGGAATTATGCAGGATCGAGTCTTTGGAGCCTTCAATGCTATTTCAATCATTGCTACAACCTACGGAAATGGAATTATTCCTGAAATACAGGTTTTCTTTGTTCCACAGGTTTTGTTTATGGATTAGTAAAACGGCAGACATCGGTTCCTGGAAGGACTTATGTCCTTCCTCAATGTGTTCTTTTTTCTGTTTTTAGGCAACTTTGGCACCTCCGGTCGAGGGTAAAATGTTCAAAGGTCTACTGGTCTGCTATGCTGTCATAATAATGACATTTTTCAGTGTTGCAATCTCTGGATATTGGGCATTTGGCAATCAGACTAAGGGAGTGATTCTAATGAATTTTGTGGTTGACGAAAAGCCTTTACTGCCCACTTGGGTTCTCTTGATGACCAATGTGTTCACCCTCTTGCAAGTAGCAGCCGTCAGCGTGGTAAGATCTTCACTGTTGCTAGCTAGAAATGGCAGTCCGTGGAGGCCAGTCCTGTTTTGAATGATAATGTCATTAGACACCTGGGTTCTTCTCTGTCACAGATTTCTAACGAAAAATCTTTATGTTTCTAAGCATCGACAACATTCCAGTTTAGCTACAAGAACAAAGTCAACTTCAACGTATTATACTTTTTTTGCAAAACATTTATCCTTGCAATTACAAATGGGTGGCTTAGAACATTATTCACGGAGATTGCCGAAGTCTTGAATTACACCTCGTGCTGTGATTTAATCAGAATGCTTCTGTTTGTGCAGGTTTACTTGCAGCCAACAAATGATGTGTTTGAAGGAAAGTTTTCAGATGCAAATTCTGATCAGTTCTCCATCCGCAACGTTGTGCCGAGGTTGGTTTTCCGGTCATTATCAGTAATCATAGCCACAGCTGTTGCTGCAATGTTTCCTTTCTTCGGAGATATTAATGCAGTGATTGGAGCATTTGGATTCATTCCTCTAGACTTCATTTTGCCTGTGATATTCTACAATGTGACTTTCAAGCCATCCAAGAAGGGCTTGATGTTTTGGGGAAACACATCAATTGCCATAATCTGTTCGGCAGTCGGAGTGCTGGGGGCAATATCCTCAATTCGGCAAATAATTCTCGATGCCAACACGTATAGCTTGTTTGCTAATGTTTAATGCCTGCAAGTTGCAACTGTTGTTTTTTTCTCGTGTGCAAGAATCTACCATGTCAAGTAAGTAATTAAGAGTGTGACGTGATGATAAAAAAACTTGTAATTTGCATTGCAGGTTTTGAATTCGAGTCGGAATATGTATTTTTTATAAGAATCTGAGACAGCTAAGATTTTACTCGTTCATTTAGACCCACAAAATACAATTTTTAAGAGCGGGGTTTACTCATATTAAAAAAAAAATCTACCATGTCAATCTAATCCCCTTTTACAAAATGTTAATGACCATTATTAAAACATGGTGCAAGATCTTATGTGATATAAAAAAGTAGTTAAATTGAAAATTTTAAATGGTTAAATAAAATTAAAGATATTATTTATGTGAAAATTCAGGGGAACAAGCACCTCCAATCTCCATTATTGAAATTCAGGCCTCATGAACTGTTTGGCCTCTGTTTCTCCACGTTAACTACTTCCTAAAGTAGAATTACTAGAATAGTGTCTGCAATACAAGCCACTCGTTCAGGCAAAGCGATTCTATCAGATCTGTGATGGTCTAAACCCTCTCTGAACACGTCATCAGTGGATATTTTCGAGTGGACATCGCTAACAAGATGATGTCATTACTGTACACATCGCCACCTGTCGAAATGTCGCTATCAATGTCATTTTCTACTTTAGCGTAAAAATATGGAAGTTCGAGCGACATAACAGCAATTTTTACAATAGACTTGTCGAAGAAATATTTTTTTTCTGAACAATGAAAAACTCTTTTTTATAGTGTTTTAAATGCAGGTTTGTAGTTTTTTTTTAAATGAAAATGGTTTGGTATTTTTAAATCATTTTGATGTGCTGATATTAAAAATAATTTTTAAAAAATAAAAAAACATTATTTTGATGTATTTCAGCATGAAAAGCACTTTGAAAAGTTACAGCAACAGTTCTCCCAAACACCATCTAAGAATCGGAAGAATTATATTTACCTGGAGCTGCATAACCGGCTGTTCCTATTAATTCAATTAAAGAGGTGTTTGAGAATGTTTTTCAAAAATATTTTTAAAAAAATTTAAATTTTTATTTTTAAGTTTAAATTAATAAAATTTGGTACCGTACCTGGTTGAAGGTGGGCAAAGTTAGCCTAATGCCTGCATCATTAGTCAAAGTTAAGGTACATGATCTTATCTGAGTTTCTTCTCCGGTTTTTTATAATATTCTGTCAGCTTTGATATGCTTCAGCAATCTGATCTGGTGAAATCAGCCTTTTCATTGCTGTAAAGCCTGTAATAAGATAAGTTTTTGGTCAAACACAAATGCTTTCAGAAACAGTGTGGTCATGAGTTTTTGTAATGAATACTTTATACAATACAGCAGATGAATGCTTTATACAAATGCTTTCAGCAACAGTGTGGACTTCCATTGTCACCTTAAAGTTCTGTAAAAGTAAAACCAATCAACTGGGGTTTATGTCATCATCTCCAAATTAGCATGTCTCTTTCATTATGTTTCCTTTGTTTCAATTAAAAACGCAAGAGGTTTTGGACTTTCCTTGCAAATTGAACTTTCTTTGGATTTTGTCCAGCGTAGTTTTCAACAGTCTCCTCTAGCGGCCCTCCACTTTCTTTCTTGTATATTCACTATCTTGAGTCACACAAAGCATTGAAAAAAAGAGAAAAAAGTCACCGTAGAGAAAATACAGCGCCAGAATCTTTAAATTTATGAAAAATGACATCAAAGCCGTCAAGGACGACCAGCTCTGTAGAATAGCTTGATTGACTGCTATGCTGTCTTATTTGTTCATGTCAATAATTCCTGGATACATAGTTTATACTGGGGTGCGCTTCTCTGGCTCAAAAACACACTAGAGACAGATGGCAACGGTGGCTCCAAACTCCATGAACATATCAAAAATAGACAAGGAAAAGGGCGTCACTGATTCTTCAAAAGAGCTTGATGCAGGAGCTTTATTTGTCCTCCAATCAAAAGGTTAGTTGTTCGAATGATTCTGAATAGAAACAAATTTCATTTCAAGTAGTCACAAAACATCTGTAAATTCTGTGTAACATTGATATAGGATCTTGGATACACTGTGGATTTCATTTGACAACATCGATCGTCGGTCCGGTGATCTTTATCCTTCCCTTTGCTCTGGCCTCGCTAGGCTGGGTACCTGGAGTTCTAATGATAACTATTGCAGCCTTAGTGACTTTCTATGCATACAATCTTCTATCAGTTGTTCTGGAGCACCATGAACAGCTCGGGAAACGGCAAATTCGATTCCGAGACATGGCTAGAGACATTCTAGGTGATTTACTCCCACATTTAATAAATGAATTCTCAGTTTCTTGGTAGTAACAAACTTCATGTGTTTCATTTTTTGGCCAAAATAACCAAAAACAAATGGCATTCTTGAAGAACAACTATCGAAAACTAATTGAAAGATGATTTAATATGACAGGACCTGGATGGGGCAATTTTTTTGTGGGGCCACTTCAATTTTCAATATGCTATGGTGCTGTTATTGCCTGTACTCTTCTTGGAGGGCAGAGCCTCAAGGTTTGTGTTATATTTCTCTCAGTAAGATCTGTAAAGAAAAATCAATAGATGGTTTTCAATGGTTGCATCAAGTTGTTTTTCCAGATTTCTATCTCTAGAACACGAAAATTAGCATGATAAAGAAGAGCTTACCATGCCTTAACACTGAAGAATTCTGTTGATTTATTTATTTGCATAACAGTTGGTGTTTATTCCTTTCAGTTCATTTACTTGCTGCACAACACAAATGGATCAATGCATCTGTACCAGTTCATAATTATTTTTGGAGCTGCAACATTATTCTTGGCACAGATGCCATCTTTCCATTCTCTGAGGCATATTAACCTCTTCTCTTTGATCCTTTGTCTTGCTTACAGCGCCTGCGTCGCGGCAGGATCCATACATATTGGTAAGAAAAATTACCAGTCATTATCATATTTTTCTCTTTACATGCCTTCATGCACACAATAATGTTTCATCAGGTAAATCCAAGAATGCACCTTCTAAGGACTATTCCATTAATGGATCTCAACAGGATCAATTTTTCAGTGCTATTAATGCCATCTCGATCATCTCCACCACGTATGCAAGTGGAATTATCCCTGAAATACAGGTTTGTTTCGACTAGCTTCGAGTTAGTCAAACAGATTACAGTATTCTAAATTTCCTCATCTCTTCAGGGAAGTGGTTGGAGACTTGGAGGGAATTTCAAACAGCTCAAAATCTTATTTTTTGCAGGCAACCATAGCCCCCCCAGTCAAGGGCAAGATGTTCAAAGGCTTGTGCATATGCTATGCTGTCATAGTCAGCACCTATTTCAGTGTTGGCGTTTCAGGTTATTGGTCATTTGGGAATCAAGCTCAGCCAACAATTCTAGCCAATTTTATGGGAGATGGCCAGCCACTGCTGCCTGCGTGGTTTCTTTTGCTGACCAACCTCTTCACTCTCATTCAAGTGACTGCTATCTCTCTGGTAAGTTCTATTCCCTACCATCTTCAACGAGTTGCATCCTGTTTTCACATGTAACACGGGCTAGATACTGCAGATTTACCTGCAACCCACAAACGAAGTTTTCGAAAAGTGGTTTGCGGACCCAAAGATGGATCAATTCTCCACCCGAAATGTTATACCGAGGTTGATTTCTCGATCATTGTCTGTTATAATCGCTACATTTTTGGCTGCCATGCTACCTTTCTTCGGCGACATCATGGCGTTGTTCGGAGCATTTGGATGCATTCCTCTGGATTTCATTCTGCCAATGGTCCTCTACAATGTCACTTTCAAGCCATCGAAGAAGGGCCTGATGTTCTGGGGGAACACTTTGATAGCTGTAGCATCAACATTGTTGGCGGCAGTAGGAGCAGTAGCTTCTATCAGACAGATAGTTCTCGACGCCAGGACTTATAGCTTGTTCGCTGACGTATAACATGAGTCATCGAACATGTTAGACAATAATATAAATCTTACGAGGATTCATATGATAGTTTTAATTTTTAGATGAAATGATTTTTTAATATGGTATTAGAGTATTGATGTCCCAGCAGTTATGAGTTTGAACTTTACTTCTCTTATTCTATTTGATAAAAATCAAGCACAAGATAGTGTGAACTTGTACAAGTATCAAACCTTAAAAGCTTTCACTTGCGAGAATGTACTAGGGAATAATATAAATTATATTCTGGAATCTCAGCTAACAGGTAAGACTATTAAGTTGTTAAGAAATTATCACATTTAAAAAGTTAAATTTTAAAAAAAATATCTCATTTAAAAACTTAAATTTTTAAATAAGACTTTAAAATATAATTTATATTATTCTCTAATATAGAATTATTGCAAGTATCACCATGTCGATTATTACAAGCGCTACCATGTTTGCTGCTTTCTTTTAACGATCGGAGATTCTTGGCCCAAACCCTTCCTGGTATTTTATTTCTCGAACTCATCCAAAACCCGAGCCGTGTCTCGAGGGATGACGGTCAAACCGTTTTTTTGTTACCGGCAACCATGCATGTTTTACTTGGGTTTCAGGAAATGATCCACAGGCAGAGTTCAAAAAAATAAAAAATAAAAAATAAAAAAATCTCGTATTTTTTCAATGATTTCGAGCATGAGATGATGGCATAAAAAACTAGTTTACTTGCGACCTAAACTAAGTCTTCAAAATGATTTTCTTTTATTTATTATTATGTGCTCCGTACGTAGTCATAGAATCACCATAACAACATTTATATATCACGGGACGCCCCAGAATTAATTACGCTCCAATAGTAATTTTTTTTGTTTGGGGTGTTCGGTTTAGCTTACACGTATCTTGATTATTTTTCGAGCCCATTGAATATTCTACAAGTTCAATGAGCATGTAAAGTACCGCAGGGATGATAAACATACTGTGCAAGGATAGACCTGAAAAGACAAGAAGAGAGGAACTCTCCGGCTCCACTCCCACTGGACTCAAACCATATTCAAATGTTCCCCTGCTGGTCCAATAGTAATTTCTTACTAATATATATAAGTGCCCTAGAAACTTAAAATTATTCTACCATATCATTTTAAAAAAACAAACTTCGATAAGTTTTTATTCGATTGTTTATTATTATTATTAAATCACTTCTTTTTTATTTTTTACGAGACCATTATTAAATCTAGCGTAGATAACTGTGATAGTCAGAATATTTTTTAAAAAGTTTTTTTTAAATTTTAATAGTAATACATTAAAATAATACAAGATAAAATAAAAATTTTACATGACTTGGTTTGAGGCTCACTTCCAGACGGGGTCTTCGTATCAGTGCTCGTGGACATTTGAGACAACGAGGGATCCAAGGCTGCACAGAAAGCCGCCAGCCCGCCACCCTAGTGCTGTCAGGCAGAAATGCAAGGACAGGATTCATGGTGATGTCAGGCTGAACACAAAATTATTTGCATTTAACATTAAAAAAACTTGATTTAAAACAAAAAATAAAATTATTTTTTTTCATTTTTTTTCAAAAATATTTTTAAAACAAAATGTCAAACAATCACAATACCTCCGTGTTTAAATGTATATTTCGCAATGTAGTTTGTTAGAGAATAATATAAATCATATTCTGGGACCTCACCTAAAAGCTTGAGCTTTTAGATGAGATGGTTCCTTAACATGGTATCAGAGCCTTATTGACCCAGCGGTCATGAGTTCGAATCTCACCACCCCATTCTATTTGATAAAAATCAAACACAAGGCAGTTTCAAGGCCAAAGAGCTTTCACTTGAAGGGGTGTGTTAAAGAATAATATAAATCATATTCTGGGACTTCACCTAAAAGCTTGAGCTTTTAGGTGAGATGGTTCTTTAACATAGTTAACATTGTTTTTTAAATATATTTTTGTTTAGAAATATATTAAAATATTTTTTTTATTTTAAAAAATTATTTTTAATATTAACACGAAAAATAAATTTTAAATAAAAAATATATTTTTTCGATTGGTTAAAAATGCGTTGCAGCACCTAGAGTCGATGCAATCATGTCAATTCACATATCTTAAGAGTCACGTGATGAGGTAAAGAAACAGTAAAAATATATACTTGGTGTGAAAGGCTTCCTTCCTAACTTTCTCTCGAGTAGAATAACATTTTGCTAAAAAAGCAGAAAAGGGACCTCTTGTGTGTTAACTAATGGTTTCACATTGATGATTATGGGCCATAATTTGAAATAAATAAATCTAGAGACAACCACCATCTTCTTTATAGCTTTTGACCAAACTCAACCATATATTTTTTATTTAATTATTATTTTAGATAAGTTATTCAATACTATTCTAGTTCCATTGTTAATTTTTTTTAATTTAAATGATTTTTTTATAGTGCGGTCGATGTTGTTTTTGAAAGTAATTTTTCATTCAGAAATATATCAAAATAATATTTTTTTTAAAAGTATTTTTGATATCAACACAAAAAAATAATATAAAACACAAAAAATATAATTTAAAATAATTTTTTTTCATAAATATTTCTAAAATACAATAGCAAATAGTATGCAAATATAAAATCATAGCTACAAATAAAATGATTCCTAGGTCAATAGACTTTTTATAGTGGGAAGTGTAAGGTCATTAAGAAATTATTAGCCTAGTTCCAAGCACTCTTCCAAATCGATTGCAAATAGTGCTGACAAATAACCACAATCGTTTACCTTTCTTCTTTATTGCCATTATAAGATCCACTTAGGCTTTTTGGCTACGCAAGCCATCCATTTTCTATATTGAGAGTAATTTTTATTTACAAATATATTAGAATTTCATTTTATGTAATCTTAATATATTTATAAACAAAAATTATTTTAAAAAATAACTTTAATTATACTCTTAAACAGACAAATTTAATGCAGCGGTTAGGAGCATGGTGCAGATGTAATCTCATTAAAATATATTATTATTATTATTATTATTATTATGTGTTAATATTAAATATTTAAAAGATAGAATATTTTTTAAAAAGGCAACCGGCATAAATAATTCAATCATGTATTTTACGATCTTACACAGGAAGCATACGCCGTCAATCTCCATGCCACCTTTCACGACGTGAAACGGTTCAAACCACTTCCTGTGTAATTCGAGAAGAAAATAATTTGGTGGTTTACTAATTACATAAATTCCATTAGTTTAATCCAGTCAAGTTCATATGTTAATTTAATAATTAAGTGGGGTTTAAGCTAATTTGTATGCAATAATTAAACTAATCTTTGCCAGTTAAGTCATGCTTCTCGGAAAAAGAAAACCCCTGAATTTAAAAAACATATCTCTGAAATCATTTTTAAAAACCATATCATCAAAATGATATTCCTTCTTATGCTCGCATTATCAAAAAATAAAAAAAGAAAGTAGTCCTTAAAGCCAATCGTATTTTATGGCCTCCTTCGCAAGCAATGAACATGCAGGGATTCTCTTTCACGCTAGCTAATAATAAATATATCGCTAGACTAATTACATGTTTTATAGTTAAAATTACTTTTTAAAATTTTGTTTAAAAATATATTAAAATAATTATTTAAAAAAATATTATTTTTAATATCATTATATCAAAAGGATCGGATCTAAAAATACAAGAAAAAACATTAATTTAAAATAAAAAAAAATTTATTTATTAAAATGCAATAATAAAGAGACACTAACAACACTAAAAGTTGCGAGCACTAGTCAACGGTCTACCTGGACATCATAATAGTTTATTTATATTGTAATAATATTTATTTAAAAATACATTTAAAATAATATTTTTTTATTTATAAAATTTATTTTTAACAACAACACATAAAAATACATGAATTTTTTTTCATGCCAACCTCGTAATAATCTACAAGATTATTAAACAGAGAAAAACAAATAGTAAAAAAAAACTGATTTTTCTTTTGTCCTTACAAATCTAAACTTTTAAATTTAAAATCTACACTTCAAGAATCTATCCTCCATCTTACTTGAAGATCAATGCAAAGTATACTCTAATAATTAAAGGCGAAAAAATACAAAACTAAAAAAATTATATAAAACAAGTAGACAATTCAACACGAGCTAATGCGTGATTCCCGGGTCCTTGGTCGAACCAATTTTGGCCGCTTCGTGTCTGGTTTTGGACTATCCGTATTGATCGGGTCGGCCCGAGCGTGGCTACTTGGACCTGGAGGTTAAATCTGTCAAAACACAGTCTCCGCGTGCATACCATTAATGATTGCGATTTGCGACGGATCCAGCCCCCTCTGTTTTGTGACTTTTGCAAACAAAGGCCCTGGAGCCGATCTATTACAAACCACCACTAAAAGGACGCGCCAGCGTGAACAAATTAACTCACCATCGCTCGACAACGGTCAAAGCTTACTAACTATGATGCAGCGAGCATCGATATAAAGGGTCTGTTTGAGAGTATGATTGTGGTAGTTTTTTAAAATGTTTATTATACTGAAATATATCAAAATAATTTTTTTTTATTTTTTAAAAATCATTTTTGAAATCAGCACATCAAAATAATCTAAAAATACCAAACCACCGGTTCTTAAAATAATAATTTTTTTCTTCAAAATTCGGCTAAAAACCGGTAGATCGCAATGCCAAACGGGCACAAAATCCGTTATGGTTCATGCTCTGATTGGGAGTTGATTGAATTATATTTCATCAATATAAAAAATTATAAATCAAATCTTATTCATGATTGAGGTGATTATCTTATACGTAGATTATAATATATTTATATATTAAATTGACAAGTTAATGGGTTGATTCCTAGCTTATAAATTAATATTATTTTATCGAATTAAAAATAATGCCAAAAAAATAAACCTAAAGAATCAAATAAAAAAACTTCATAGAGCGATCGTGTGAGGAGACCAGCTTTTAAATAGGAAGACGGTTTAGCATTGCATTTTAAAAATATTTTTTTAAAAAAATAAAATTTTATTTTTTAATTTAAATTATTATTTTTAAATGTTTTTAGATTATTTTAGATGATAATATCAAAAATAATTTTTTAAAAATAAAAAATATAATTTTAATATATTTTTAAATAAAAAATATTTTTAAAAAATAACTTAAACCACACTCTTAAATCAACACCATCTAGAAAACCATGGATTCTAAGTAATTCTTATTTCGGACACGAAGACAAGAGGGAGTAGCAACGAAGGACCCACGGTTAAGGGGCATACAAGCAAATAATAAACAGGCAAGGGACCTGAATGGTGAAAGAAAAGAAGCACTGAACTATAATAATTATTTGTAGTGGCATCTTATTAATCTTTAATATCACTCGTTTTCTCCCATCCCTCTCACTTCAATTTCCTTTCTGCTTTCTTCACTCCATGTGGCTCTAAACTAGTCTTCATTCACTACTATTTCCTAGCTGCTTCCTCTCTCATTTTCCTCTCTTCCACAGCATTCTCTCTCCTTCTTTCATGTGATCAGTAAGCTCTCTTTTCTTTACTTTCTTTGTTTTTATTTTAATATTTTTCCGTGTATTTGATGGTACTGCCTGCTTTGCATTTCTTGTTTTGTGTTTTCGATCGGCCCAGATGGAGATGAGTGTGGGTATGTTTGTGTTTGGATGTAAAGCTAAGTCCTTTAAGGTCTATAGTGTGTTGATTTGCTGGATTTTGAGTGGTCTGGACTGTGGTTTTTTTTATATTTATTTTTGGTGTTTTAAGCTGAGGTTGATAGTGTGATTTTTTTTCCTGGTGTAGCTATTTGTTAAGGTTGTCATTTTTGTTTATGACCTTTGCATTTTTTTTCCTGCTGCAAGTTTCTGTTTCTAGTCTGTGTTTCTTGTGAATGTACCTGATGCTCTTGCAAATTTCCCCCCCTTTTTGCTGATTATTACAAAATTTATGGCCTTGAATTCATTTTTCATGATTTGTTGATTTAGTATTTGATAGAGATTTGTTATTAGGAGGTAGGTGGGTCCTATAAATTTGAAGAAGAATTGTAGAACATCAAGTTGTTTAATTTTTTTCTGTCTATCAGCTGCATGAAGGTTAAAATCTAATGGTTTTAGGAAAATGGAATTCTCAGATTCATGATTGGTAAAAAATGATTAATAAAAAAAACGGTGACGCCATTGAGAGAGTGATTGATTGATTCAATCCTTGTTTTTTAGTAGAAAATAGTTTTTTTTCCTTTTTTTTTTGAGTTAGTGTTTGCTAAAAGATAATTTGTTATTGTTATCAGCTATTAATTGAATTTATCCATCAGGACCCGTTGGTAGATATTATCTATAAATCCTATTGATTTGGTGGTGCGGTTTGGCTTATTGTCCTTTTTTATCGTGTTTTTTTTTGGCAGACTTTCTGGGTAAGAGATGGTTGCAGAATCTTGGTTTCGTAGTCTTTGGAAGATTCCACAGAAGCATGAACCTGGTCCTCCGAAGGCAGTTGTTGGAGTTTTGGCCTTTGAAGTTACAAGCTTGATGTCTAAGCTAGTTCATCTTTGGCAGTCATTGAGTGATAAACAGGTTGCTAGGTTGAGAGAAGAGATCGGGAGTTCTGAGGGTATAAAAAAGCTTATTGCTGAGGATGATGATTTCATTGGTCGTCTGATTTGTTTGGAGATGATGGAAAGTATGGTACATGTTGCAAAACCTGTGGCCAGAATAGGTAATAAATGCAGTGATCCTAGTTTGAAGGGTTTTGAGCATCTTTTTGATGAAATGATCAAGATTCATGCTGACCCATACGGGTGGGGATTTTCATGGAAAAAGATGGATAGGAAAGTTAAGAAGATGGAGCGGTTTATTTCGGTTAATTCTACTCTGTACCAAGAGATGGAAATGCTTTCTGATCTCGAGCAGACTGTGAGGAGAATGAAGGGATGCGATCCCAAGCCAGATAGTTTACTTGACTATCAGAAGAAGCTTGCATGGAAGCAGCAAGAAGTGAGGAATCTGAGGGAGATCTCACTCTGGAATAAGACTTATGATTATACAGTTCACCTTTTAGTAAGATCATTATTCACTATATATAGAAGAATCAATCATGTGTTTGGAATTAATCCAACTTTTTACCCCGGGGATTCAAAAGCTCTGGATTCTGATTATTTTTATTGCAGACAATCAGTTTCTGCATTGCTGCAGTCTTCAGTTCATCCATCTGAGAACAGTACTCTTCCTAGATTTTCTTCTGGCCCCCTTGGTAACTTCACTGCAAATTCTGGCCCAATTTTGAAATCCAACAAAACTAATTTCTATTCAGGTCCTCTTGGCGGCTCAATCGCAAAGTCAGGCCCTATTTCTGGAAAAAACAGGAACCTTAACTTTTTTTCTGGTCCACTTGGGGGACCAACTGCAAAGTCGGGTCCAGTTTCTGGAATAACTAAAACAGGCAAGAAGTTTTGGTGGACTCCTCAATCACCTGCCTTTCTGGGAAGGAGGCCACCAAAACCAAATCGGTTGACTCAGGTGGGACCTTTTAAAGGATGCATGGTAGCTTCAAACGCATCTCCTGTTGCCAATTGCTACTTAAGGTCTGCTGATGTTCATTCTAGGAACCTCGAGGGAGCCAAGGAAAGTAATGACCTTCCTCCGGGAAGCATAAGTCGTACAGGTCCATCAATCTTCAGTTTACAGCATAGTCTGTTGCAAGCTATCCCTGAAACCCTTGGTGCTGCTGCTTTAGCATTGCATTATGCAAATGTTATCGTTGTAATTGAAAAGCTAGCCGCGTCTCCTCACTTGATTGGCCGCGATGCTAGAGATGACCTGTACAATATGTTACCTGCAAAGGTGAGAGCTGCTTTGAGGGAAAGGCTAAAGCCATACTCCAAGAGCTTGGACTCATCAGTATATGATACTGTGCTTGCAGGAGAGTGGAATGAGGCAATGACATCAATATTAGAATGGTTGGCTCCACTTGCTCATAATATGATCAGATGGCAATCGGAGCGAAGTTACGAGCAACAAACCTTTGTCTCGAGGACAAATGTGCTTCTGGTACAGACTCTTTACTTTGCCAATCAAGAAAAGACAGAAGCAGCAATAACTGAGCTTCTGGTTGGTCTGAATTACATATGGAGGTTGGGGCGAGAACTCAATACAAAAGCCTTGCAGGAGTGTGCTAGCAGCAGGGTGTTTGATGAATATTTGGAGGTAGAGAAGTAACACCTTCATCCACGCCGCGGCAACCTCCATCACAATCCAGTCACCTCACATTTGACTGGGTTTGATGTGGGCGAAGACTGGTAGTTCCAGAGGCATTTTAGGGTTACAAGATGAACGACGCACAATTTCTTTCTGCTGAGGATATGGGCACCCTGCGAACCCTCTGGACTTCCTGAGTGCTGAAATATATTGCTAGTGAGTTAAAGGTGATGATAGGTAGGTTTGAGCTTCAATATACTACTTCTGTTCTTTCTTTTGTGAAGGGAGGTCTTCCTCCTATCGCCATTGAAAAAGGTATCTCCTTTTCTCTTCCTCATTGAGCTAGTTCAGCTGTATTAATCAAGCTGCTATCGAATGATTTGTAATTTGTGTATACTAAACCTACCTATGTTAATTGTAAATTTCCAACGTAAGATTTTGGATCGTCGATAGATAGATGGTTGAGCATACCTCTTTTGCTGTGGAGTACTACTCGAGCTGTAACAAATCACCTTTCCAGTTGCAATTTCAGATCCAGATTTTCACCTGAACATGCTAGTTTGTGGCATTTTCAAGTTTTTCAATCATTAATACAATTCATGCTCCGGGGAAATTATTATGTGATTCTTTGACAGGTATTAAGCACATTGCTTCTCCTCCGGGCCACACTAATTTTGACCTGTCAATTAGCTGTTTTTTGGAGTGTTGAACAAACATGCCTTCTGGTTCAACTAAGCAGGGTTTGGTTTTATGGTTGCGAGATCATATGATAGAAATTAGATGGTCGGTCTAATATTGTATTGAAGCATAAATTGAATTATATCTCTCCAAAATCATAAATATATATTACTAAACGTAATTAAGGTCCATATAAAAATAATTACGTTCCAATTTTGGTAATTTCCTAGATTTTAATGTTATTTTTTAATTTTTTTATTATTTTAATTAAATGTGAAGTGAAAAGAAACTGAGAATTGAGGCATAGATAAAATAAAATAAAAAATATGAATCACGGGTCTCTTTAATATTAAGAACAATTATAAATATAAATATTTTAATTTAATTTAATAGTTAAAGACTAGACTGGAACCGTGTTATGTGTCGTGGAGTGCTGTAAGTCAAGATAAGAAAGAATAAATAAATGATTAGATATCTATATAAAACAACACTAGCTTAAAAGAACAGTAAAAATAAAAAGAAACCGTAGCAAATTGGAGTGAGTGAAATTCTAAAATAGGGTTAACTGGGAAACTCAAATCAATCCAGATTAATTCAATTTTTAAATATGAAATTGAGTAAGAAAAAAACTAAATAAATTTTTTAGCAAAGCAAAAAACAGAAAAAAATAAAAAAATAAAGATAAAATCTAATAAAAAAAATAAAGGGTGAAATTGTCAAATAAATTACACCGTAAAAATGATCAAATTTAGCTCCCGTTTGGGAGTGCGTTGCAACTGGCGATTCCAAAAACCAACAGTTTGGTGTTTTTAGATCATTTTGATGTGCTGATATCAAAAATGATTAAAAAAAGCAAGGACTAATAACACGAGTTCAAAAAATCAAACTAGGAAATTGAATTTCAATTTTCATGAGCAAGGACTGAATAAAAAACAAAGAGATGTGAAAAAAAAATGAGGATGAAATCTAAGCAAATCTCGATTTTCACAAGTTATTTGAAATAAAAAAAAATTAACAAAAAGATCAGGGGCATAATAAAAAATAAGAGAAGATAAAGTGTCGGTTTTAAAAAATACAAAGCAGGGTGCAGTAATTGAGGGAGATATAGGGAAAACAAATATGCTAGAAGCAGCCGCACATGCCAATGTTTTTATTAATCCTTTTAATTGATTAAAAGACAAAATTAACTTTAACTCTATCTAGTAATAAAAAAAAAAAACTAATAGTACATCAACAAAAATACTCTAGAACTGAAGATATAAAAAAATAAAATTAAAGGGTAATGAGGTATTTTTCTCGTGCAACTACAAATGATAAGACGCAAACACGCCTTGTGGCCGGTCATTTTTTTTTGTTTGCTAGACTTGATAAGTCACTCTATGGAGCATTCTATTAGTAAAAATACAAATTTATCCCTAGATGACCAAACACTTCATCAACTTTAAGGGTATTTATGATACTTTGTAGTGTAATTTTAAAGACAAATACCCGTTTTTAAAATATTGAAATGCCTTTATTAAAAAGACAACAATGCCCTCATATTTAATTTTTTTTTTCACGGATAAAAAAATGGAAATTAACTACTCCTATCGAATTTATTTATAATAACACTTGATAACCAACAGTCTCGTATGAGAAAAACAAATATTCATTTTATTTTTATATTTCAATTATATAAAAAATAAATAAAAAGAAAAGGGTATTTGAAGCAAAACAGCACCTCTTCTTTTCTACTCTCACGCATTAAATATTATTTGTTTTTTTCCCCATAACTCCCAAAACCTAAAAACAATGAAACAGAGATAATAATATATTTCTATTCGTGTTATCTGAACGGTAAGTACGCCCATACTTCCACGTCTCTGTCAACAACATCCTCAACCTCGCTCTCTCAACGGTTCGCCGCATGTCCGCGCGGCGATCAACATCGCTCAGAGACTCCTCCGCCGAGTCTGAGCGGATGGAAGGCACCGGTAGCTGGGACGATGCTCTCGACTGGTTCAAACTCGAGGTCCAAAACTTCTATCCCTCTCAAATCTCAATGCAGAGAGGTTAAATTATTCATCATATTCTCTCGATTTAAATTATTCATCATATTCTCTCATTTCTAGGTGCAGCATCCGGCGTCGCGCTCGGTCTCGCACCACGCTAATTACAAGTGTTTGCTTGAGGCAGAGCGTGTTCTTGTCGAGGTAGAATTTCTTATTCTTTCCTTTTATTTTCTTTAAATCTTGACTTTTTCGTGATTTGAAAATCTTGATTTCTAATTCCTGGTTAGAGTTTCTTATAGGAATTTTAGAATTCGAATACATATTACACGTATGGAAAAGGAATCGAGGACTTTGATTCCTAGAACCAACCCTAGTTTGCTTGATATTACAGTTAAATTACTGTTAGTGGCTTAGATGAAATAAAATTAGAACAATGCGCCTTTGCTTAAACGTGTTGGGGTTATTTACATGAAACTTTCTCCTCAATTTCTTCATATTTTGCCCTTTTGGGTAAATGGATCGGATCTTGATTTCAGGGACGTGGTGTTGTTCTTATCAATACTGACGAGGCAGGTACCTTGATAGTGACTAATTTTCGTCTTATTTTTCTGGTGAGTGGTGTGTTCTCTCTCTCTCTCTCTCTCTTTTCTATTCCTCGTTAAGTTTCAATTCTGAAATGTATTTGTCGTAATTTTATTAAACATGCATGTTAGTAGAGCTAAGGAATTGTGTTTGCATCTCTGGAAATGATGATGTGCATGCAGAGCAGAATACTGACTATATGTTTTCTCTTCTCCTGTTCAAGAGTGAGGGAACAGAAAATATTATTGTGCTTGGCACGATTCCACTAGCAACAATTGAGAAGTTCAGCAAAATGGTAAATTATTTTCTTGAACCTATGGATTTCTTTTCCTGCTCCTTCCATGTATTTATGGTGCTGTTGGTGAGAAGTTTGTTTATTTCTATAGCTTGTTAGGTGAACTTATGCATGGCAAATTCTTGTTGTTTTACACTCCTTGGTGTGCTTTGAATCTTTAACTCTTTTCTTTAAAATTTCTTTTATCTAAAAAAGTTTGGATTTGATACAGATTTTGTTGCTGTTTGTGTGCAATAGAAACTTTGTAATTTGGGTGTATTGATCTGTTGTTATTCTCCTCAATTAGCTGAGAGAACTTCTTCAATTCACACGCTTGTTTCAGCATCATCACTTTTGCATTTGCATGTGCATGTTGTCTTGTCCCAAATGGAATCGCAGAAATCCCTATTTCTGATTTTACTGCATATTTTCTTTTGTCATTCATTTCTTCATAGATAGTTTTATACTTGATTCTCATGTTTTAATTGAGGCAATAATGTTTTGTCAAGCATAGGCTCAGAACCCCTTTTCAACTGAAGTTTTTCATTTTACTCTTGGCAATGAGCACAATGATTGTGTGTGTGCGCGGGGTGGGTGGGGGGGAAGCACCAAGGGATGTGAAGATAGAAAAGGAACAGGAGATGGGAGAGTAACTAATTTTTTAATTGAGTTATTTATGTACTATAATTTTATGCCATGTGCCTCACTTTTTATGCAAAGATGACCTGATCCTTGAAAGAATGCTTCTGAAATGTATTCTTTACCTCTTATATGCAAACCATGCAGACAGAAAACAGGGCAAAATAATGTTAGGATGTTGTAGGCAACGTCAGTTCCATCTGTGCATGAATTACTCTGGTTGAAAATTTTTATGCTAATTATCTGAAATGATC
Source organism: Salix arbutifolia (assembly GCA_025169955.1). Classification (NCBI taxonomy): domain Eukaryota; kingdom Viridiplantae; phylum Streptophyta; class Magnoliopsida; order Malpighiales; family Salicaceae; genus Salix; species Salix arbutifolia. The sequence continues at coordinate 1,387,559 of CM045909.1, forward strand.
TCACTGTTATAATATCTTTTATTACTCAACTCAATTTAAGCCTCAACCCCAAATTACTTGGAGTCAGCAACATGGATCCCTTTTACCATTCTGTTTTAGCATGTGCCAAGCTTTTTCCATGCAAGAAATTTTCTACATTACTATTCTTTGGTTTTGATTGGCATCTGTTCAGCTTAATGAATAGCTTGGCCAAACATAACAGATGTTAATTGATTATTGGTTTTTGCATGTCTTATATTTGTTACATTGTGGAATCTATGAAGGTTGTAAAAAATCAATCAGCCACCTCGCCATTCTGAGAAGACTCCATCACAGCGGTTTCTCCAAGTCATTGGTACACCCCCTTTAATGTGTTTGTTTTACTATTTCCTAACCTTTTTTTACCAGTTTATACTTCTTTTTTGTGGGATTTACAATAGATTTGTAGTTTGCTTTGGAACATAGAACTTTGGGACATATTTGACATTTGTACGGGTGATGAAGTTACTTTTATTTCACTTTGATGATTCAGAATTTAAGCAATAAGTTAAATTTATGACTGTAATATAGATGATGGCAGATTCTGCAGGGCCAATGTGGCTGTATCCTATTGAGGGTAGTTTCCAAAGAGGAAGTTTATAGATGCTGGTTAGCTTGATTGATGAAATTTCAGCATTTCTGTTGTATTAAGGCATGAGATTTTCAGTATATATTTTTATTTCTGAACAAGCAAGATTTCTTTGAAGTGGCAGTTGTCAGAACAATGGATCTGAGTGTTGCTTTTTGCTGATGTTTCTTTTGCTTTCTTTCTCTTGAATATTGTTGGTGATTGTTATTTTCATGATATAATTGGCCCTGGTCCTCTTTAGTGAGAGTGCTAATGGAATTACTGGTTCTTGTATTTTGCAGGCAAAGATATGAGAATTATTGTTTTTGGTTTCCGGCCCAAAACAAAGCAGGTTAACTTTAGCTGCTATCTCTTCTTGCTTCAGCTCTTTTATTTCCTCCAAACTATGATCACTTACAGATGGATTTTTCATTTCATTTGTAAGATTATGCTGCTACAAAGAAATACTCAGTTCATGATTTTGATGTTTGCTTGATTGGGGGTTAAAAGGGTGTAGTTGAGATTGAGAATAATCTTCTGATCTGCCTATGTTTTTTTATTTTTTTGTGGGCTAAGATTCAGAAATCAGGGATTTTGAGGGTTTATATTTAAAAATCAACTGAGAAAAGATTTGTAGGATGGGTTCAAAATGGTGGGTTGGGCCATCACACCTGACAAAAAGATATTTGTTTTAAGTTAATTTCTTCTTATTATGCAGAGACGGGCTATATATGAAGGGTTATTGCGGTGCACAAAACCATCAAGACTCTGGGATCTTTATGCTTTTAGCTGTGGATCGTTCAAATTTACTAATGCAAACCCAAAAGTACGCTTGCTGAATGAGTATTTCCGTCTTCTAGGAAAAGGCTTTTGTAGGGCATCAATGGATATGATCAACAATGGGTCATATACAATGTCTAATGAGCTGTGGAGAATCAGTAGTGTAAATTCCAACTACTTAATGTGCCCGAGTTACCCTTTTGCCTTGATTGTTCCAAAATCAATCAGGTAAAACATTAGGATTCTTACTCCTTTGTAAAATTGTGGAAAAGAGGGGAAAATGAAAACATGTTGTGATCCTTCTAGTTTGACTTGAAAATAGTTTTTGTTTGGGCTGACTCTTGCCGAAGATTTACAACTAATAACTTTATATTTGTTACTAGTGATGATGAAGTGATCCAGGCGTCCAACTTTCGTTCCAAGGGACGTTTACCTGTAGTTTCTTGGTGTCATCCCGGTATGAAATACTGAAATTTAGTTATTTTGTTTATCACAAGTTCCATTATGATGTCTTGATGTGTGTGGCATTGTAGAAACTGGAGCAGTCCTTGCACGTTCATCCCAACCCTTAGTTGGTCTGATGATGAATATGAGGAGGTTGGTTGATCTGCCCACTTAATGTCCTTTCATTGAACTTAAAACACATTACTCTGCAAAAATTATGCCTATTGTAGATACAGTGCTGGGATTTTGATCTTCAAAAATTGAAGTGCATTTGTGATTGTGATCATGATCATGGTGTTGCATGCCTTTCAAAACCTTTAGTCATATACGAAATAGTCATGGCATGATTGATGATATTATTCTCTGGATTTCAAATAATTTAATGAGAGATTGAATTTCTAATATTTAACATGAATAGATACCTTAAACTTCATGCAAGATTTATGTTATTATCTAACTAGACTGTCAAAACTCTAGCACAGCTTCCTGAACATGATTTTAACAACACTTTCCAAGCTAAAAGAATACATTTTTTTTTAAATGCAAGCCCATGATGGCTGCAATAATTGTGAGCATCCTTTATGGGTATGATTTTCAAATCATGGCCCATAATACCAAAAAATGCCAGACCATTTTGATTCTTTTCTGCAATACCTGTTATTTGTTTTTGTTCCTGGGATCCATTGATATCTTAAATTTTGAGGTTTGAAAGGTAAGTACTTGAATTTTCTTTTGCCATCTGTTGCTTGATATATGACTGATTCCCATCATTGTATATGCATGCAGCAACACAGATGAAAAGCTTGTCGCAGAACTTTGCTCTCAACTTGGTGATGAGAAAAAGGGGCGGAGGTAGTTTTATTCAAATCAATTCCTTTTGTTTTGGCTGAGCTGTTCTCATTGTTTGTGTTTTTCATGTTTGCACCATTTTCTCTTTTGTGCTCTAACTTGACTTTCTTAGTTGTTTAGAAGTATCTAGACTCACTATGTATTGCTCTTGATACATTGTGTGATGATTTTTTTTGAAATATATATCAATCTACTGGGTTTGAAACCTCAATCATGAAATTACTTCTCTTTCGCTTGTATCTTGAAATGCCCTGCCCTTATAGTGATAGGGTTCCAGTTTTGCATCTTATCTGAAAATGGCTGGAGAATTTTTTTTTTAGGGTACTCTAAAATAGATTTGGTGGAAAGACTTGGGCCTGTAGATTTGATGATTAAAGCAATTGATTATGCGGCATAGTGCTTAAATTTTTATCACTCATTTATAGTCTGGTATGAAGAAGACATTTCCTTTTTGAGGTGGGAAACCCTAATCAATGTACTGGGGCTGCAGCCTAGAAGCTTAGCTGTGAGCCTTTTGTTGAAATAGTGTGGCCTTTATTTTTATTATTTTTATTTATGATTTCTTGTCAATAGCGCAAATTTTACACAGGCAGTATGGACCGAATGAGCACTTTTCGTGTTAGGCTCATTGTCATGCAACTTTGATTTCTCATTTGATAAAAATGAAATTTGTTAATCCACCTGAATTACACTCTTAATGTTCATTGATTGACATGACATGCATTTTATGCTTAAGCTATATGCCAGTTGTTTCTTTAGATTTCATGTTTTCATTTCTTTGCTATTCTTTCATGCTCTGGTTTTAGTAAATGAATGTTTGTCAAAAAAATCATGTCTCCTTGTCCTCTCTCCTTTTTCCCGGTTTCAAGAAGTTATTAATTGCTGAAGCAAAACCTATGGAAAATGCCAAATCTGTGTTTTCTTTTCAGGAAGCTATATATTGCTGATGCAAGACCTAGAAAAAATGCTTTAGCAAATGTTGCAATGGGAGGTGGCTCAGAATCATCATCAAACTATTTTCAATCTGAGGTTTGAGCTGTCTAGTTATGTATCTCATAGTCATCAACTTCGCTGCCTTATTTTCACTAATATCATATTCCTGTTTTTTATCTGTTATCAGGTAGTTTTCTTTGGGATAGACAACATACATGCTATGAGAGAGAGTCTTTCTCGGCTTAGGGACTACTTAGATGCTCATGGCACCGCTTCATCAGATGGAACGCTATCACTCTTGGTTAGTCTATGAACATTAGGAATTTAAAAACCGTCTGCTTTGCCTGTTGAAAACTAGTAAACTGACAGCAGTTGTTATAAGCAGCTCTGGTGTTGGATAAGGTTTAACATCGTACTGCTTATATCAATGCTCAAAAAGCTGAAAATGATGGCATATTATTTTGTGCATCTGCAACATGCATCTATCCATTTGTCAAGTCTTTTGTAAACATAGTTGAAGCATGAGAAATCTGTCCTTGAATAACATCAGACATGTGAACACATACTACCAGAAGTAATGCATGATCGTGTGTTATGTTTCCCAGTTTTTACCATCACTAAACTATTAGGATCACCCTCTATGAATGGCACGGTTATGTGAGTCTCTGGGTTAAAGACTAGAGTTTTCTTGTTCAGTTCCCTGTGCTGTTGTGGGTGTTTTTTCAATTAGAAAAGTAAAAAGGAAAAACTTCACTTGTATTCAGTTATCTATCTGGAAGCTACATATATTTGGAGACAGCATCCTGTTCATTATATAGCTCTTATATGATGCAGACATCCTCATGCCCTGTGCGCTTGTCCAATGATGCACACAAGCTAATATAACCTTTTTCTTGACATTAGTGCATCAAGGATTTAATCTCTAGTCAAAATTTAAATACATTAATCAATCTCCTCAAATGGGCTCCTCATGTTTGGTTGGGATTTTTTCCAATTAATTTATAGAATTTATCTTTGACTTTTTACCTAATAGCTCTAAAACGCTTGATATGTTTCCTAGGCTTCAGCAGAAACAATTTGTTTCGAGTGGTTGTTAATATCTCTATTTGTTCATACCATATTTTGTTTACAGAGACATGGTGGTTGGACCTGGGGCAGAGGCAATCTCAGCAATATGTCTGCCTCTGTTTCAACCCTTGGTGATAGTGGTTGGTTAATACATGTTCAAAGTGTCTTGGCTGGTTCAGCTTGGATTGCTGCTCGTGTTGCTTTGGAATCAGCATCTGTACTTGTACATTGCAGGTCAGATATCTTGACACCATCTTCTATTAGTCTTTGTAAAAACTGGAAAGAATCATTTCTATTCTGTTGCCACAGAAATTTTTTAATATGCTGCTCACTACATGGCCTCCTTTTGTCCTTATGATTTGTAATTTCTATTTCAATATGCTGTTAGTCTATTTTTGTTTCTATTTGTTGTGCTGATAATCTTACATCGAAGAAAATATTAATTACATGCATCTACTTCGGTTCCCAATCAGGCTTTCTTTTGGTAGATCTCACATCTACCTTTCCTCTGTTTAATCACATGGATTGAGCTTCTCACCGGAAAATCTTGGTCTTATTACCTAGCAGATCATGGTTTTATATGCAAACTTGGCAGGTCATTTGCCTGCTACCAGACTGATGGCCCACAGTTATTCTACTTTTATCAGAGCTGAAAAAAATATGAATAGCTGAATCATCTAGGAAGCATTTCAGTTCAGCAAAATTTGCCATTGGAAAAAAAGTCGCCTTTCTTTTCTGTTTTCAGTCTCCTGTTTTGCTCTTAAAACTCTGCATGTGCTGAGTTTGTCTTTCATTCAATTTGTCTAGTGATGGATGGGATAGAACGAGTCAGCTGGTTGCACTTGCTAATTTGTTGCTCGACCCATACTATCGGACATTCACAGGGTTTCAGGTATTTTTTTCTACTATTACCCTTTTATTTTGTAGTGTACTGTTCTTTTTATATGTTTAAGATTTCGCTTTACACTGAATATCTTAATTCCATTTAGGCACTCATTGAAAAAGACTGGCTAGCATTTGGTCATCCATTTGCAGAGCGTTGGGGAATGCCAACTGTATCTGGAAGCAGAGACAGGCCTCCTGATTTATGTAGGCAATCTTCTGTTGGGAGTTTTCCACTGCCACCCATGCATCAGTCATTGGGTTCATCTGCACCTCCAACTCCTAGTTCTTCTCATGCACAGAACCAGCATTCACCCATATTTTTGCAGGTTAATGTTCTTTTATGCATGCTCTTATTAACTGGGTTTTAGGAATTAACTACCAACTGGCTTTCATGATTATTATTATTGGCAATCCAAAATCAGTAGGGATTACCATGGTAGTCATGCCTCAACCCCCCCTTCCTTTCTGTGTGATGAAAGCAGCAGCAAAAAATGGTTACTCAGGTTTATTGTTGCATTATGTGCCAAATGCATTAAAAAAATTATCACCTTATACTTGGGCAATTATAGAGTCTACTAGAAGGATTGGATTGAAGATGAGTATGGTCGGAGTATTATTAGGAAAGTCTACTTAAAAACCCTAAATAATAGTTATAATCATCGCCTAGCTGTTTGAATGCCCTTTATCATATACAGCCATAGTAAATTTGAGAATTTGTTTTGTAAGATGGTCTTTGCTATGTTGTATAAATTGCTGGTGTATTCTGCAGTGGATTGATTGTGTTTCGCAATTATTGCGGATGTATCCCTTTGCTTTCGAGTTCTCCTCGGTATGTGATCTTTTCTTGTAATGATACTCATTGTCTTGATTTCATTAGAAGTTGATTGTTGAGACAAAATGTCTTGAAGAAACTGGTTTATCACATACTTTTTGGTGACTTGTGTAATGACTTAGGCTTTCCTGGTGGACTTGCTGGACTGTGTCCTTTCATGTCGTTTTGGTAACTTCTTCTGCGACAGGTGATTTGTTTTTCTTCTTAACTTGTACATGTGAATATCTTAAATAGATTAAGGCATGTGGTTTTTGCCATGCCTTCTCTTGATATGTCTATACTACATGGTTTAGCAGCTGATATAATTATTTTGGAGCATCAAGAACCTTAATTTTCAATCTCACTACTAGATTGGTAGCTGAAAATTGAAATATCTGGAGACAAGCATTGATTCGGCAAATCTTTCTGTGAACCAGAAATTAGGGGAGAAGATCTGCTTAATTTCCATTTATATTCAAGTGCAACAGATCATTTGTAGTTTATCATCTTTGGACATAGAAAAATTTGGTGAAGTTAAAAATGTCCGAAAAATTAAGTTGAAAATGCATCAATGTCCCAAAATAGGCTACAACAAATATAATCTCTTGTGCTGCAAGTGACCAACCACTTTCACAAACTTAGTGGTAAAAGGATTGAGCTGTGAATATTCAATCTCGCTGGACCTATTGACCTTCATAGATGCACCATACTGATTTATCCTGCCATTTATATCTCACATGATCAAAAAGATGCCGAACGACATTGTTGCATCTTCTCACAAGCATGTGATATCTGTGTTAATCATTGTCATTGGATATTTGTGGTATGCACTGTCTGCTGTCGCTTGTTTCTCTTAGCAATCTCTTCATGTTCCCAAAAATAAAGAGACGGTCTAGTAGCTTTTTGTCTGTAGCATGTGGTGCATTTATGTTGGAATTTCATATTCCTGGGCATTTGGTTTTATAACAGTTCATTATTCTTTTCAAAGTTCAGTTCAAGTGGTCAACTCTTCTCAGCGGTCCCTTAGCGTTACAAGTGATGACACAAATTTATGATCCTTGGGGGCATGCATGTTTTCCTGTCTACTGTTTCATATACTGACTGCATCATAAACCTCTTAGGCTGGATTAGAACTTGGTTCCTGTTTAAGGCTGACAAAGGGACAACTTTATGCATAAATGCTGAACACTAGATACTGTGACTGGAGAACCTTTCCTTTTTTCTGTTTACTCTAACCTCTCTAGCATGCAATGGCTCCTGTTTTGTTTTACGCCAATTATTGTGGAAGCATTAAAACTCTTCTTTCTGGCTGCTTAATCTTAATTTTCAGTGAGAAGGAAAGGGAGCAAGTTGGTATCTCTGAAGCTTGTGGATGCTTGTGGGCTTATTTGGCTGATCTGCGTTCTTCAGAAGGAAGGTCTCATGTGCACAGTAACCCTTTTTACAGTCCTCTGAAACATGATGGTCCATTGTTACCTCCAGCAGCAGCCTTAGCCCCAACTCTGTGGCCCCAATTCCATCTCCGGTGGGCTTGTCCTACAGAAGCCCAAGCTGGGGAACTTGAAGCTCAATGTCGGATGATGTCTATAAAATTCTCCAAACTACAGAAGGTAACAATGCTTTCACACTAAAACATGACCTATTGCAGTCATGTAGGCCTATATGCTTTTGCCTAGACTGCAAGGTAATGAACTGCTTTCCTGATACAATGTTCTCACACTAAAACATGACCTATTGCAGTCATGTAGGCCTATATGCTTTTGCCTAGACTGTTAGGTTATAGTATGTTCTTTCAATCTCTCTCTTGTTGTCTTTGAGGGCATCATTATGCATAAACCAGACATGGCCAACGGTGGAATACTTTTCCTTTCATGATGTTTACAAGTCTGCATTTTAATTAAACCCTTGTCAAATTACTAACCAGGCAAAAGAGGAGGCTGAGAAGAAAGCTAAAGAAACTGCAATTGCCATGGAGTCATTGTCTGCAGAATTTCGGAATGAGAAGCAGCTCAGTAGCTCTGCTATGGCCTTGGCCAAGAGGGCCAGCAAGGAAACTGCAGCCATAAAGCGAGCCATACAGTCATTGGGATGCAAAGTTCATTTTGCTAGTGGTGGTGATACTACTGCTGATATTGAGACCATCCCCGTGAAAACTTCACAGAAATCTATGTTTTCTCCTTCAACGAGAGAAACTGTTGGTATTGTCCGACATGAAGATAAGTCAGACCTATCTGTTTCCATTTCAGTAGCGGCAGATGATGTTGTTTCCAATAATCCATTTGGTCGAGTGTGTGATACTTTATGCCCATTACGCACAAGAGATGGAGGCTGCAGGTGGCCAGATGCTGGTTGTGCTCAACTAGCTAGTCAGTTTATCGGGGTGAAGGCAGACTATGAGGCACTCGATCGTCTTTCTATATACGAAGGTTATTTTAAGACAGTGAGTACCTTATAACTCTATATACACACACTGACTTGTATATCAATTCACCATATAATTGGTTTGAGTTTTTTCATAGATGGAAGGTGGTAAATAGAGTTTAAAGCTTTGGCGGAAGAAGTTTTGATATTTATTAGAGCTCTCAAGCAACACAGGCATAGGAGGATCGGTGCAGAAACCTCAGATTTTGGTATCGGGACTGTTAATACAGAGTTAGTAGCACAACATCTTAGCGTAGTCATTCATTGGATACAGAACAAGCAAAGCTTGTTTCCACACGAGCATAAAAGAGCAAGCATGAAGTGCCGCAGTGAAGGGCTGATTTATATCAAAGAGGTCAGCCTTTCATCCTGTTATTGTCATCATTTTCTCCCTCAATAAGAACAGCTTGCTGTACAGATTTTAAACAATCTAGTTAAACATTGTTTTTATCTATCACCATACATGTATATAGCAAGATCCATATAACATGTGATTTTTTTCGTAATAAACTAATCACTATGTTCTCGTTTTGCCCATGTCTTTTCTTCCTTGTGAGACATTAGAATCCTCAAAAAGAAAAGGAGAGTGAAATGGATCATCACACTGCCATGGCTACCTCGCTGAACTGAAACATCTCTTCCCTTCAAACAATTACTATGAATGAAAAACCGTAAATACATCATGTGATGCCATCTCCCCTGCTTCATATTTATCATTATCAAAAACAGAAATTTACACGGCACAAATGGATTTGCCAATGCCAGTCTCCAGTGGAGGAAAATTATTGACAGTCCACGTTTATTCACCACCTGCCTGAGTAATCAAGCCCCGGTAGCGGTATGTATAGCAAGATCCTCCTGCCCACCTCATTTACTGCAGGCAGCAGCTCCGAATTAATGCCAAATGGATTTGCCAATGCCAGTCTCCAGTGCTTGCGAGCTGGTGCCCACAAATAGATTATAGTTAAATGGTTTTGATGCATCATTTAACTAGCATCAGTCTTCAAAGCGATCGCATAAGCAAGAATCCATATGCATTAACTAATCCTTCCTGCCTGATCGATCAAAGTGCCAACTTGATCGCCACATAATGCTCTTGAGATATTCCCAGGCTCGAGCAAATTAAAGATGACCACTATACATGAAAGGGCACCGTAAAATTAGCAAGGTAAGATGTGGGGATGGGAGAAAGCTGACTATGCGAGAGAGGCTGATATAGCTTGAGCAAATGAGTACAAGGAAATCATTGCATACCAGGAATTCCATTCTCTTCACAGTAAGTAATTGACATCATGTCCATTGAGGTAACACCCCTGGAAACCACCTCTCTGAATGATATGTGATCCAGAATTACATTGTTGTTACCAGCATGATGATCATAGACGCCATCAACATTGGTGCCTTTAAGGAGCGCATCTGCATTAACTGATAACCCAGACAAAAAAACATGCATCAAGATTTCACCCCACCTAGTAAACGGCGGAACACATGATAATAAAAGCAGGCATTGGAGAGGAATACTCTCTGAAGCTCTCAGAGCTGCCTCTGTGTCGGTTGTGAATAGTGGATTTCCAGCACCAGCACCAACACCACCAAATATGACAACTCTCCCTTTCTCAAGATGCCGGATCGCCCGTTGCCTGCTATAAGGTTCGGCTAACTCTGGCATTGCAAATGCACTTTGCACACGAGCCTGAACACCATGCTTCTCCAATGCTGATTGAAGCAAAATTGAATTCATAACTGTTGCCATCATGCTGACATTACATCATAAGTTACCGCAACGTCAAAAACTAGCTCTGGGAAATGATAGACCGCAAAGAAGCTATAAGCTATTATACAAGCTACTTGTAAAGGCGAACATAGATAATGTTCAAAATGATGACTCAAATAAATGCCGTAAGCTATAAAAGCTATTATACAAGCTCTGGGAGAGTGGTGAATTACCTGATTTGATAGGCAGTAGGCCTCTCTAAGCCTGTAACAGATATCCATGAGTCTGCACAAAAGAAATTACGACCTCCAAGAACAATAGCAATCTATGAAAAAACCACATAAGAGTAAGCAATCTTGTAATTCGAGTTTGCGTTGCAGAAAACCAACAAGGAAAAGGAATCGGGCAATACCTCCAGTCCACCACGGCTAGCTGTTGCTACTTCCCGAGCAATCTGCATAGCTACCTAGAAATAAAAGATAGCAATTTAGCTTGCATTTTCCATAGATCATCAGATCAGTGTCCACACATCCTATTATCATCCAAATACTGAATCTTGCACCTCGGGATCAATATTCTGGCAATTCCCAGCCAATGCAGAGCCACTGATTTTAAACACCACTCTCCGCCATTTTAAATCTGGCACTGGTTTAATTTTAAGAGTATTAGCAAATGCAGCACTGCCAGATGTATACCTGCATATAAAATGTTCACACAATGGATCAGTCAATCGTAGCCAGATCCCTCCAACACCATTCCAGAACCACCTGACAATTTCTCCACCTAACCGAAATCCGATAATCAAATTTCAAAATCTGTATAATCAAACATTGTCAGGCAAGCAAAAACATCTAAAAAAACCCAAACCGAAACAGGGCACTACCTTTTAACTTGCTTACTCACCGCATTAGCATTCCCGCCACTGCCTCCACCATCACTCTCTCCCCCACCGCCACTCTTCCCATTACATGCATTCCCCATAATAGCCTCTATATGCTTAAACCAATGCCAGCTACTCCCACTCCCACTAATCCTCTGCAACTCCACTTTATACCTCTTTTTCAAATTATCGATCTTGTTCTTACACTGCTCCACGCTCTTCTTATTATTACTCCCTCCTCTCTCGCTCACCGCTTCCGCTACTTCCTCCCAATCCCTCCCTCTCAAATTCCCTTTATTCAACTGACTATACTTCTCCGTATACGCCTCTAACAAACACGATATCGCCATATCGCTCCATTCCTCTCTATCCTTCCTGTAATCGCGGTAATCACTAGATTCTATCTCCGTGATGCTGTTTGATTTCGACCTCTTGTTGTTGTTGTTGTCGTAGTGGTGGTTTTGCTGGTTGCGTTTTGAGGACGGTGTGGCCGCGGATTTTTCGTGATCGGAGTAGTGGTAATCACCGGTGGTTGTGACGGAGGTGGCATCTGGGTGGCGCATTGGAGGGTGAGGAGGTGGCTCGTCGATAAGGGGGAAATCGTCGGTGGCCATTGGAAATTAGGGTTAGGGTTAGGGTTAGGATTTCGATTTGGGGGTGAAGCAGATGATGTTAGGAAGACGACGTTAGAGGGACGGGTGACGGAGTGAGGGGTTAGGTTTTAGATGGGGACTTGAATCACGGATGGTGTAACGGATCCGTTTGGACAAGAGAGGTAAGTAGGGAAGTAACAAGATGGTTATCGTGTTAGAACAACAACATCTAGCTCTCTACGAAATTGTGTTTTAAAGTTATTTATGAAAAAATTATTTTTTTTTTTTTTTTTATTTAAATTATTTTTTTTACAGTTTTTATACCAAAAATATTTTTTAAAAATATTATTTTAATATATTTCTAAATAATAATAAAAAAATTCAACTCCAATCATACTTCAGTGAGTTGTTAGTAAATATTGTGTTTTTAAAATGCAAAACTCTAATTTTATATCTTAAACGTTTTCTGATGTGATTTAATTATATTGATTAGCGATCGTTTCTTTATGAATTTTTTAAAGTAAAAAAATTATATTTTTGTCTGAATTACAAACTCAAAAACAAATTCAATTAAAATCTCCAAAAGATTATTATTCATGTTATATATATAAATTACTCCGACAGCCAGTGTTCAATTATTGCATGTTCACTTCTTACGCTTCAGAATCTTTCCTCCTCTGCTGGAGATTGATGCTTACCATTAGTCTGATTGTCATGGCTTCCTGGCTCTCTCATTTCTTTCCTGCCATCCTGCCCACTTCAAGTGTATGTACCTGAAAGTAGATTAACAATTCAATTAATAAAAAAATAATAATAATTGGATTTTTAGTTGCCAAAATGCCTTTCATATTTCACTGGTGTTCATTTTTTTATGCATTCGAGGAGAAAAGAGTTTAGAATTATTGTCGGCTTGAGTTTCATAACATACCGAAGGAATATTCCATTAGCATTTACGAATTTTCTAGCCGTGGTTCTCCCCCATACACTTCGCTCGTGCGTGTCAATGGTTTTGCTGGTTTCAGTTTCCGTCATTGGTTTTTGAGAGAACCTCGGGCGTGGGATTGTTCAGGGTTTCAGTTCCCGTCAGTGGTTTTGGTATTCAAGCGGAGGAAGCAGAATGGGGCACGTGGCGGGTGATGGAATTCATTATCGAGCGGGCCCCCGCTGGTTGAAGTGGATAATCACGACAACGTGTAATTCGAATTTTATCTTGTCTATAATGATTTCTATCTAGCTTTTATAAATTAAATAATTACCTGTATAATTATGAACAAATTATTATTTCTTTTGTTTAGTGGGTTTTTATTATTATTACGATTTTATGAAAAATAGAATTTCTGGCTACCCGCTTTCTATTCTCAAGAAATAGAAATAAAAATTTGTGGTAACCACCACCACCACCAAGCTTATCGGTTTGTCATCATTGCAACTTATTGACAGTAGCCAGAGGGATTTAAGACTGGATACCCATCGCTACCATCAGAGTCGTAGTTATCATAGAAGTTAAGCGAGGTTTATCTATTTGTTTTTTAATCCATTTTTTTAAGAAAATATAATTTATGCTAATATTAAAAATTAAAAAATACAAAAAGAATTATATATTTTTGATTGAAAGATATTTTAAAAAATTACAATACAGACACAATTAATATCGATGTCCAAATTTTCTGCCCCGACAGTCATGTAAAGTTTCTTACTGCCAATCAATCCTCTAGTCAACTATTCATTTTATTTCTCTCTTTTAGTTGTTTCTCATTCTCACTAGCTTTCACTAACTTCACTTTATTATTATTATTATTATTATAATAAATATTTTTATTTTATCATATTGATGATATAAAGAATATATTTTTATTTAATGATAAATAATGTATTCGGATGGATAAATTATAAAACAAGAATTATTATTTTCAAATAAATTTCATTATGATTACAGCTCTGAATACTGTGAAGCATGAGTTAATCTTAAATTCTTAACATCATTAAAGTGGTTGATTGTCGAAATTAGTTTTTTTTATAAAAAATAAAATTCAATTATATAAATTAAAGTTACTGAACTTTCTGGTGTAAAACTTTAGTCATAATAAAACCAGTCACCTTGTTTTAAGATTTTTTTTTAAAGAAAACAATATTATTTTGAAAAGTTAAACTAGATTTTAATAAAATTATAAATTAATTATAGAATGCTACTTGCAAGATGGACGGAATGACAGTCGTCCATGTCGTTTTGTGTGACACCAGAAAGAAAACCATAAATAAACAAAGAACAGGAACAGAGAAAAGCAACGCTACAATCACGCGATCTCTTGAACTCACCATCCTCTCCTTCTGGAAATCCCTCTCCCTCTCCCTCTCCCTCTCCCTCTATCTTCTTCGGAGTCTTCTCTTCCGATCAAAAAATGAACCCGCACTTGAATCTTGAAGAGAATATGAAGTTGGCTTCAGTTCTTCAGCCATCAAAACCTGTAAGCTGTACTCAATCTTATTTACTTCTGCTTTGACTTTTAGGCTCCCACTCTTTTCTTTCTGATGGTTCAAGAAAGCTTTGTTTTCTTACTGTTCTTTCTTGTTTCTTGGTTTCTTTAGTTTCCAACTATTAATTATGTGGTTGGTTACCAAGAAAATGCTCAAGAAAAGCATAAAAGAATCCTTACAAGTTTCTTCTCTCTTGATCTCGAGTGATTTGTTTGGTTGCTGAGAAAATGTTAGGAACGGAGTCACTGTTCTGACTTGTCGTACTTCTCTTTACTTTGGAGATCAAAAGGCAAAAGAATAATAAAAAAGTACCGGTGCTGAGCTAGAATTTCTCTTTTATGTACACGAGTGACATTGTGTAGGTATAATATGTTCTTTATCATTTTGAATTTTGCAGAGTTTCTTTCCTGCAATGACAAAGATTATCGGCACACTTGGTCCAAAATCTCGGTCTGTCGAGATAATATCTAACTGCTTGAAGGCAGGAATGTCTGGTATTGCACCATCTGATTTTCATTTTTAAACATCCTATTATTGAAAGCTACCTTTTCTTTTTTTCTTCAAACTCTCTAGAAAAAATGAATTCATCCTAACTTTAGCCATTGATCTTCTTCAAGACCAAGCAGGCTATATAACTAAAGGTTGATATACATGGTCGGGCTTATTCTTGGGGGTTGATCTGAATGATTTATTTATTCTTAATCTTTTGTAGTGGCGCGGTTTGATTTTTCTTGGGGTGACATTGATTACCATCAAGAGACACTGGATAATCTGAAGATAGCTGTCAAGAGTACCAAGAAACTCTGTGGGGTAAGCTTTTATTTATTAGATTAAGTCTTAAGCTAGATGACAATTCTTGATAAAGAGGTATCATGTTATGGGTGAATGGTAACAAAATAGGTGTTTCATATCCTAATCCGTGTTAAAAAAAAAGTCTATATCTGTGTTTTTTATAGTCACAAAAGTATGCTGAAGAAGTGCATGATAAATATAGAAAATGTAAGGATTTTTTGGCACTCGATGCAGATACAGTTCTGTTCTCTTACTGCTGAAAAATCTATTTTGATAGCTCCATCTTTGTGCTTCAAGTCTTTCACCCAAGGGAACAGGAAATAAGAACCATCCTATTCCCTTGTTGGGTTTATACTTCTACTAACAACCAAATCTTATATACTTTTCTTACCCTTTTATTCTTTTGGGTTTCGATTTCAGGTAATGCTTGATACTGTGGGTCCAGAGTTGCAAGTGATCAATAAAAAGGAGAACCCGATTTCCCTTCAGGAAGATAGCTTTGTTGTCCTAACACCAGATCTGGACAAAGAAGCTACTTCATGTCTGCTGCCCATAAATTTTACTGGGTTGGCAACGGTAAGTACCTGCTTTACATGTTGTCTAGACTGATTTTGATTTCATCTGGCATTTGCATCTATGTTTTTAAAATTTGTGCAGCTTCCTTGAAACATTGTTGCATTCAATGACATGTAACTTTAATTTTATATGACCTTTGCAGGCAGTGAAGAAGGGAGACACCATTTTTATTGGTCAATATCTCTTCACGGGAAGTGAAACTACTTCTGTGTGGCTAGAGGTAAGTAACTTCATTGGGGCATATCATGTCACCTAATTTTCATGCTAAGCATGTCTTTCACATATCACAAGTTGTAACTTTTATTGCTAGCTGCCTACCCATTTCAATTAAAATTGTTCTTGGTACAAACATATCACATAATGGCCCCACGTCAACTTCAAAAAAAAAACAAAAAAAAAACAAGAAGAATCTGCTTAATTCAATTTCATGATGATGCAGGTCACTGAAATCAGTGGTGAAGATGTGGTTTGCTTGGTAAAGAATTCTGCTACCTTGAGTGGACTGCTATACACTTTGCATGTCTCGCAAATCCATATTAATCTGCCTACTCTCACTGATAAAGATAAAGAGGTATTTGTTTCTACTCGATCATTTAATGTGTTATAACAGCTTATATTGAATTGTGTTTGGTGTTAAACCTTTTCCTGTTTGACTGATCAGTGCTGGCTTCCTTCATTTATACTAGAAAAATGTCTCATTTATCCTTACCCATTATGTTACCCCATGGAAATAAGATTTCAGAATTATATTCTTGTTTTTTTCAATCATTAACTTGGGTGCCAACCATTTGTACAGAGCGGTGACATGCTCCTATGCAAATTTTGTGCTTACTGCTATCATTAAGTGCTCTGATGGCATTTCCATGATCAATATCAGGTTATAAGTTCATGGGGTGTTCGAAACAACATAGACATCCTCTCACTTTCATACACCAGGGATGCAGAAGATGTTCGTCATGTAATGATTTTCCATCTTAGAGTTCTTTTCTATTATCCCTTTTCATTGTAAAGTAAATTACTTTGATTTCTCCCCTTCTCTGGGTCCTTACAATCCTTTTTTCTGCATCAATATATTTCTCCCTTCCCCTTTAACGTTTCAATTGTGGCTGTTCATCCTTTTATACAGGCTCGTAAATTTCTTTCTAAACTCGGAGACCTCTATCAGACTCAAATTTTTGCAAAAATTGAAAATGTAGAGGTGAGGTTTATAATTCTATTATCATTTTCCATTCTTAATCATATGCCATTCTAATGCATTTCTTGCAGGGATTAACTCATTTTGATGAGATCTTACAAGAAGCAGATGGTGTCATCCTTTCCCGTGGAAATTTGGGAATAGATCTCCCACCAGAGAAGGTTAGTTATGAAATCTGATTGACGAACTTGCATATGTGTAAGTTATCATAAACATGTGAAATTAAAATACACTAGTGTTAGAATTGCTTGTTAACATGTGATAATCATATATAAGAGTTAAGGATTTCATAATAGCAATATAGAGAAGATAGATAGGAAATGGAGAAAGTGCTATGCTGCTACATTATTTAAGCTGTTACAACCATACAACATTGCTGTATCACTCTTTCTTTTGTAAGTTTAATTTTTGTTTATATATCATACTTTAAGTGGGATAACCATGTGGCTTTTGGGGGCCATTAAAAGGTTTGATTTCCCGTGATGCCAATCCTGGCAATGAGTACAGATATGATGACCAACTGTAGGCATTTGGATGATGTTCCTATATGCTTTGACACCATCAGTGAACATGCATTTGCATTTAGAGCTAGTTGAATCCGGGTATTCTACCACTACTCATAATCCAACTAGACTGTCTTGCTCTGTGAATTTTGCAGGTGTTCCTGTTTCAAAAAACTGCTGTTTTTAAGTGCAACATGGCTGGAAAACCTGCTGTGATTACTCGTGTTGTGGACAGTATGACAGAGAATTTGAGACCTACTCGTGCAGAAGCAACTGATGTTGCCAATGCAATATTGGATGGTGATTTTCATTTTGAAAAGTTCCCTGTTGTAACATTTGTTGTGTGTATCCTTTTGTTTTGGATAATGATGCACTAGCTTCATACACGAGTGAGTATTATTATCCTGCTTATAGTTGTCATCCCAGTCCTCCAGTCTTGGTCAGTAAGTTAGATAGTATTACAGGCTTCATAAATCCCAGACTAATAGAAGTGCTACACTGGTTTTTCTGTTGCTTCAGGGAGCGATGCAATTCTTCTAGGTGCAGAGACCTTGCGAGGACTGTACCCGGTGGAGACCATCTCTACTGTTGGGAGAATTTGTGCTGAGGTAATTTTTCTCAATTATGCCTCCATTTTCCCTTGATATTTCCAAGGCCATTGTCCCCCCCTCTCACGCCGCGCACACAAAAGGCAGCCCTGCCAGAGAGTTTGTTGGGCTATAGAGAAATTTTTCTTCCTTGTCTTCCGTAAAAAATATGCATGGTAAACTTGTCGCAACTGCACACAGACCTAGACAGGGACTAGGTAGCCTACTCAATAATCCGTGCTGCATTTTCTTGAAACTGATTCTTTTCCAATTTATTTTGCTGATTTGGTTATATTTCCAACTGCAGGCAGAGAAGGTTTTCAACTATGATTTGTATTACAAAAGAGCTGTCAAATATGCAGGAGATGAAATGAGCCATCTGGAATCTATTACTTCCACTGCAGTAATCTCTTAATGTTTGATTCAGGGTTTTTTTTGCTTATTTTGAACATTCTTTGCATTACTTCTTTGCAAATTGTTTAGTTCCCTTACTTTTACCCTTGCCTTTTTTGGTTATGAAGGTTCGTGCAGCTATCAAGGTTAAAGCTTCTGTAATTTTATGCTTCACTTCCACTGGAAGAGCTGCAAGGTTTTTCTTTCTTCACAACTTTGTTTTGGGTCATATGTTTGTTTAAATGCAAATGGCTAGTAACTTGGAAGTCTATTTTGAGAGATTTATGAAATCAGATTGTTGAAATGTGGTTCAGATGACCCACAAATTTCTTGTAGAATTTGATTAGGACTTTCTAAGCTTTTATGTACCAATGCAGGTTTATTGCAAAGTACAAGCCCATAACGCCTGTAATATCTGTTGTTATCCCTCGGCTGAAGACAAATCAACTGCGTTGGACCTTTACTGGTGCTTTTGAGGTATATTATTGCTTAGATTGGTTATATCTTATGGTGCAGGGTATAGGTTCTTAGTGATTTTCAATAGTTTTCAATCCTTCCCTATTGAATTTGAAGCTTAAGATTCCCTTTTGATTCCCTTTCATGATTTTATGACAGGCAAGGCAATCACTCATTGTGAGAGGAATTTTTCCCCTGCTTGCTGACGCTCGACACCAAGTAAGCATCTGTCATGTCACATTATTGCAAGTTTCCCCTTTTGGCCATAATTTTTTAATTTTGTTTGGGAAACAACTTTAAACGATATAAAAAATGGAATTGTGTTGGGAGAATTGTTATTGATTTATGTTTTTGTAACTTGAAAAATCACTAAGAACCTGTTTAATTTCGAGTAAAAGGAGGGGAAAAAATGAAAGGCAAGCTGTTTTTAACCAATCAAATGACTTTTATTTAGTGTTGAGTGACCAATAACTGACATTATACCATTATTTGTCAAGAAAATGTAATGTTTTTTTTAAAAAAACAATGACTTTTGGATGAAAAGACATGAATAAAAGAAGTCCAGAATGGAACATCTGGTTGAGGTTTCCACTGCATGTTTCAAAGACACGATCCAAGGCTCAACATGAAGTTTGTTCAAATCTTTCTTTCACAACATTCATTGAACATGACAACAGGATGTTCTGGACACCCGAACATGATGTTCGAAACAAAGTTCAAAAAGATACCTTTGCATATTTTGCATTCCTCATATTCTAATCCTCTCGAACTTTTAAAATTCTGCTTGCTTTAAATTCAAAAATCTTTATACCTTGTATTCATGCTTTAGACATTCTTGGTTTTGCAGGCTGAGTCTACAAATGCAACAAATGAATCGGTTCTGAAGGTTGCTTTGGATCATGGCAAGGCATCTGGTCTTATAAAGCCGCATGACCGAGTTGTTGTTTGCCAAAAGCTTGGCGAGGCATACGTGGTGAAGATCCTTGAGCTTGAAGATTAAGGCTGAAATCTGCGTGGCTGCTTCCGCCTCTATCCTAAAAAAATAAAAGAACGAGTGCTGTCTAAGTTATATCCAGTTATCTAATATTGTTACAGCTTGGAACTTCATAAAAAGTAAATAAAAAAAAAACCCTTAGTAAATAACACTAAATCTTATTGACCTTTGAGATGAAAAGAATATTATTACTAATAACAGAATGAAAAAGATTTAGATACCCCTAAATACGGGCCGGGCCTACTAAATACGGGCCTGGGGTGAGTTAATTCATCCCAGCCCTCTCAGCTGTTAAAAGTAGGCCCATGAAGCCTAAACTTCAGTTTGCATTAATCCCTCCCGCGTCAGCATAACAATCACGCAGGGTAGTTTCCTGACCGTTACAAATAAACGAAAGATTGGCTTTAACTTTACAGTAATGATAAATAATATCTCATGAATGTGGACTCAAAATTGGTTGCCAGTAACTGTATTGTCTTGGCAAAAATAACTTCTCATATAAATTACAGTCATCCTCTAATTTATCCAAATTTATCACTTCAGTCCATCTTTCAATGCAACCTTCACCCCCAAAGCTGCCCAATTGAGCTTTTAGAACAAAAATCTTAATTGTATAAATTGAAGTTTAAGAACCAATTTTTTTTTTTTTGAAATATTCACAGTAATGAAAAACACAACATTAAAACCTCCACCTTTTAAATTTATAGCCATTGTTGGCTATTGTTTTTTCCTCTTCAACATATCATCAGCTTCAGCAGAGTTTGTATCTCCCGGAAAACAGCTAATGACCGATAATAATGAAGTGGCCGCAAGGTACAATAGAAGATGAGCCAACGAACGGAAATGTCCATCACAGAACTCAACTCACTGAAGGCAGCATTTTATTGATCCAGATGTATAAAATTTCCAGGGTTTTCATGTACATTATTCTTTCTTGAAAGACACCTGCAACAACGGCATCAGGGCGACTGAAAAGTTTTTAAGTTTTGAAAGCTCACCTAGTACATCAATTGATTCCTGAACCAGTTATAACTGCGAACATGCCTAGTAAAATGATAACAAAACTGTGCAAAAATGATATGGCACAACAGTGGTAACAAATATCCCGGAAATAAATTTGTCCAATCCATCAAAAAAGTCCCAACTCGCTTAAGAACTGAAATGGATCATTTCTTGGACCCATTTGTTAGTTTTGAGGGCTTATTTCAATATCACAGAAGTAGCCTGCGGATATCACTGAAATTAGCACGCAAAGCTGATAGGAATGCACCTGCAAGGAAAAGAGTTTAAGCTCAAAAGTTGTTGTGAAGTTCTGCATATAATCATATGCCCCAGTCAGCAGTCAAGCTGCCCAAGTAGCATGTTAGATAATGAGCTGCATGGTAAGAGGTCAGTGCAAAAATAAACTGAAATTCCCATCCATTATTAATTTCTTTTGTCCGTTAGGGACAGAGAAGAATCACATTCAAAATTACTCCTAGCTAGTTGGTAAGCACGTTAGGCCCCCGGGTTAAATAATGGCATTACCTCAACACCCTAGGAAGAACTTGTCCAACTAGGGATAAGGCCTTTTAGCAGTATCCCTTACTTAAAGATGCCCATAAAGTTTCAACCTCATTTAAGCAGGAGGCAATCCAATAGGAAAAAAAAAAAAATCCTCAAATAACATTCACAGCATTTTCAAAATACCTTCTCTGATGAAAGTAAAGAAATTTGGAGAATTACAGACCTGAAACTTGGCCATCAAAAACACGATGATCAGCAGATAAAGTCAATTTCATTTTGTTGACCACAGCAGGCCTCTCAATTCCTGGTAGAAAGAAAGTTCCAAGTTATAGCACTCACAATCCTCAAAGAAGTTCTAGTACTGGAAACTGACAAATATCAGGTGGCATAACCTACAACCAGCAGATACTTACCATCACTTCCAAGTAGTGGTTCAACAACTTTGTTCCCTCTACCAACAGCAAGTATTCCAGCCTGCAATAAAAGAGATCTTTTATATACTATACATGTATAGGAAGCCAACAATGATGGTAGTAGTGTATCCCTATTTCTTTTTCCGGGCCCATTTCTGATTTAAGCTATATTCCATGCCTAAACCCAACAGGGCCATAGTCATTTGATTTTTTTTTTCTTGAATAGTGACAAATTTCTTCGCAAGGCTGAAGCCAATCATATTTCCTTAATTGAAAGAGCATAATATGATTCATATGTGATTTTGTATGTGCAGGGTTGAGTTTGAGAGGGAGAAGGATGAAAATAGGAACCTGGGGTGGATTTATAATTGCAGCAAATTGGTCCACTGGATACATTCCCAGGTTGGAAATGCTGCACAATAACAAGGAAAGATTAGGTATATACATTGTCTTTTGTTGTGCCTGTTTCCGAAAGTTCAGCTTAATAATATTTGAACCTGAAAGTTCCTCCTTGAAATTCATTCGGTGTAAGCTTCCCGACCCGAGCTTTCTCAGCTAGATGCTTGACCTGAAATTCCAAGTAAACAAAAATACAATAAGCAAAGCAAAATTGTGGTTTTCCCATACAGAAATGTAGACACTCAGTAATTAACAGAAAAGGAGGAGAAGATACATGAAAAGTGATTGAAAATAAAAAAAGGAATGACCAAAAATTCATCACAGACTTGCCCAAAAGCAGAGAGCAGGGGGTGGTGGAGAGCTCAATGGTCATGGTTTGATAAAAATGAATTTTCTTAATAGAACATGTGCAAGACACATTTCTGAAATACGCATGTTCTAGGTGTAACCTTTCCCTGGATTCTAAGAAGCAAGCATGGTTTTACTGTATGAGATAAGGTCTAATTAAATCCACTAGTGAATCCCACCATGGCGAAACAGAAATAAAATTACAATAGTTACCTCTGAGGAGATTGCAGAAATGGATTTCTGATCTGCATTCCTAATAATTGGCGTCATTAAGCCCTGCATAAGCATATAAGGTATAATAAATTCTCTAGACTACAAATGTATAATGTTAAAAAACCACCAACATGCATAAATTTTGAAAAGTAAATAGTCTCCAGTTCTCCCTCTTGCTACCTAATTTTGGTTGAGCCACAACCGGTAAGTGGCCCTTTTGGAATCTAGTTTTTGTCCAAACTTTTCAAGAGATTATAAACATCATACCTTCTCAGTTGCAACTGCAATCGATATGTCCACAGAGTCCCACAAAATGATTTCCCCGTTCTCAACATTCCAGTAAGCTGTTGTGCATTGATGCAGCATTTTCAGTAATAGAAATGGAGATAGAAACACAACATAGTAAATTTTCTCCTGAAATTTAAAAATACCATGGAACCCAAGAACAAAATTCACACTTCAAAGCCCAATGCTCATGAAAAGTCAGGGTAGGTTACTCTGTGGGGGCATAGACTCTAGATCACCCTTCAGACCCAAAAGAAATGCATGCATTCTTGTAAGCACATACATCCAACAAAAGTATGGCATTAAAAAGACTTGCCATTGTTGAATTTAAAACATAACATATCCTAAAGCAGCATCAAAGATATAAAGGACAAAAGATGTTGAGTGATTTCTTTGGTCAATTATTACAAAAACCAAATTTGGTCTGCAATAAATCTATGCAATTGAGTGTTCTGATGCAACCAGTATTTAAAACAATTTTAACATATCTTACCATTAGCTAGAGGTACATTTCTCAGAGCAATTGCAACAGCTTTAATGACAATGTCATTTACTGAGACTTTGACATCATGTTGCTCTGTAAAATCAAGAAACTCTGAAGCATTCTGCCAGGCATAATTTCTCAGAGAAACACAATAACAATAACATAAATTCCATACCTTTAAGCTCTTTTCTAAAAGCAAGAAGAGGATCCAGAATAACATCTGATGGACACATCTGACACCATTAGAACAAAAATTATATACCAGAGAGAGAAATAGATCCCATAGAGTTATATATAACCTGTGGATAAATATAAATGTGGTGTCGTCTGTTTTGATTCCAACAACCTTCTAGCTATAACCTGCAGATCAATCATTATTTAAACATAAGCAATATTGCATCTAAGAAACTAAAATCAATGATTCAGAAGATTTTCTTTGATGGAGAAGAATTTGTCAAACACAAAATGAGAGAAACAAACACAGAAGAAAAATCCAAAAATAACTCGAGAAAGATGCTCTAGTTACACATAGAGCATCCATACCAACCAAGGAAAAGGAACTCAAAAATGTAAGTGACCTATGCATCCATTAAAATACCTAGTAAGAAACAGATATTTGATCAGACAGTGCCAACTTCTACTCCAACTATCAGAAAGCCACTCCAATAGCATAACATGAATTGCTATCACCAGATTGCCAATTAACATGTATGCATACAGGGGTATCAAATTTGTAATTAAACTACAATAATATATGGTATGTGTCTGAAATGCCTTGCATTAGACGCAAAAACAAATTCTGATGTCTGATTAAGGAAGGGAGAATATCTTCCTTAATGGCCCAATACAGATTTTGGAGACCATCATGCATAAAGCTTTTCTCATCTGTCCATGTCCATGTCCATG
Organism: Salix arbutifolia; assembly: GCA_025169955.1. Lineage (NCBI taxonomy): Eukaryota > Viridiplantae > Streptophyta > Magnoliopsida > Malpighiales > Salicaceae > Salix > Salix arbutifolia. The sequence continues at coordinate 1,412,048 of CM045909.1, forward strand.
GAGGGAACTTCTCACAGATGCTTTGATATCTAATCTATCTTGAATCCTACACCTCCATCTCATCTTACTCACATATCTTCGTAACGGTTAACAAAGAATTTCAGTATAATCAAGGAACTTGTCAATAACAAGGTACATCATCAGATTTTGGACAACCATTCACCAGGACACCCTAACAATCCCCAATCTGTCTGTGATAGCTTTCAAAACATAACTTTCCCTCTTACACCAATGGCATTACCTTGCGGATTTGAGTGTTAGGCAGATCTTCAAAAGAATCTGACTGCTTTGATTCTGGTGAAGGAATGGCGGAAGGTTGGGGACTCTTTTGAGGTGGTGGAGCTCCTTTTTCCTTGGTTGAGGATTTTCTTCCTTTCCCTGACTTGATTGCAGCCAAAACATCACTCTTTAGCAGGGTACCATAAGGCCCAGATGCATGTAAAGATGATGCATCCAATCCATATTCTGAAATAAGCAACTTAGCAGTTGGACTGATCTTCTTAAAATTGCCTTCTGCTTTACTAGCTTCAGCTTTAGAACCATGATGAGTTGATTTTTCTTCTTTAACCTTCCTGCCACTGCTGCTGCTAGCAGAATTCTTCACAGCTTCAATATCATTCAAGTCTTCAACCTGGCAAAACATCCATTATTGCTCCATAAAAACATAGCATACATTTATGGACAATAACCCTGACTTACTGTTATGGCAATAGGTTGTCCCACAGCCACATCCTTTGAGCCTTCTGGTGCTAGTATCTTGGCCAAATATCTGCATTCATCATTTCACTAAAGAATATCAAAAAACTAATAGAGAGCATAAAATTCAAAATCAATTGCAGTTCATTCATTTCTATGAGAAAAAAATAATACAAGCAAAGTCCAAAAGTAGCTAGTAGAAGCTAGAATATCTAAGGTATTAAAACAGTGCCATTGTATACCAAGCCAAACCACGTGTACTCACAGTTACACACAAAGTTTAGCCAGCAGTTTGAGATCTTCTATAAAATCTGCTCATGTTTTACTAGAAAAGTATAATATTCCAAAGTGGAGAGAGAGGGAGGGAGGGAGGGAACCATACCCCTCTTCAAGAGTTTCAAATTCTAGGGTAGCTTTGTCTGTCTCTATTTCACACATTACATCACCCACCTCTATCTGTTAAACACAGAGACATGGCAAGTGAAAAGGCATGATAATTTGGTCAATCAGCATCGCCCAATTAGATGGGAAGCAATTTAGCCTAAAGAATCCAACCTTGTCTCCTTCCTTTTTTCTCCATTTGGCAATGTTACCCTGGTTCTGAAGGAATAGATAGAAAAGAGTGTTTAGCTTAACAGGAAAGGAGAAAATTCAACAAAATCAATCCATGCCCATCAGCTGATTTAGTCCGTCTTTCCTACCATTGTTGGGGACAATGCTGGCATTCCAAGAATAACATGAGGGGGAAGTTCTGATGCATTAATAGAGCTTGTTTCTTGTGCCCCACCTTCACTTTTGGCATCCCGGTCAATTGATTTTTCCTCAACATCTGATCCACTGCCAACAGTAGCAGGAACATTTTGGATGTCATCTGCATCCTCGACCTTGTGAAGCCATAAAAGGAGTGTTAACAACCTTCTAATTGAATGGTTCATGCTCAGAGCAAAAATTTCTCAAGAAGCATAAAAAGAAATCTCACCGATCAAACAGGATGAAACCATATTACCTATTTATGTATTAAAATATTCTTCAAGGATAATCCAATAAAGAAACAACTGCTTATGATGCATAATCAAGTACCAAAAGGAACAGAAAGAAATTAAAGAAGTGCACAGAGAATGTACAGAAAGGGAGGTTATCTCCTTTACAGAAAAATTGATTTTCGCATTAATTTTAAGGTGTCAAGCTTTATATGACAATTTACCGTTATTGCTATGGCCTGTCCTACAGGTACATCCTTTGAACCTTCAGGTACCAATATCTTAGCCAAAAACCTGCATCAGATTGATACTTGTCAATGAAGAAAAAAGAGATTTTACAGTCTGTGATGGGGGAAATAAACATAACACGCCAATGGCAAATGTGGATCCAAAAATTAAATATCACAAAAAAAACTGAAAGAGCAGAATTACCCCTCTTCAAGACATTCAAATTCAAGTGTAGCTTTATCAGTCTCTATCTCGCAGAGCACATCACCCACTTCTATCTGTTAGATTGGTCCACTAATTCAGAAACCATATATGGATGGAATCAAGAAATTGTCTCCATTCATTTATGGCAGGATTTATTTCCAACAACCATCTCCAAATCACATCATTAAGGAAGTGAGTAAACTGAATTTACAAGCATCATCTTATATCAAATCCTGCACTAACTCACCTTCTCTCCTTCTTTCTTCCACCATTTTGCGATATTACCCTGAGTCTGCACATGAGCCACAAACAGAGAAACTTGAATTCTTGCGGAAGAGTAGAGGTTCCAGCTAAAAGAGATGAGAAACCTGCCTATAGTAATACCATTCCTGCATATCTTACCATTGTAGGAGACAAAGCCGGCATTCCAACAACTGTATGTGATGGCTCTGCAACAACAGAAGTTTAATCATAAATACCAAAACTAATGTTCTCACATGCAAGACAAGGCTTCTACAGATTGCCTTTTTATTTCAAAGATTAAAAAATAGCTTACTGCCAAATTGCATGGCAATCATAGCAAGTTGAGCAATTCATATACCCATGAACTGAAGAGCTTGTGAACTTGCATTGGAATTTGAGGCGATGCATGCATGCATGAAAAATTATCAATTTCTTTTTTCTTTTAGCTTAATTCATAACAATCTCTACAGTCTTATTTCAACAGAACTCAACATGCACTCTTACCGCAGATTATTTACTCAAATTTCAGCTGAAGTTCACTACCATTGTCCCATACGAAAGGCACAGCACAAAGAGCAAGTTAGGCAGTTTTGTAGAATATTGGCTAATTTTATTGTTATTTCATTGGCTTATTGAGCAGAAACCCTCTTTTCAAATTTTGTCCTAGCACAGGAGAGATAAACTGGCTGGTATTTTATTGTTATTCCATTGGCTTATTGAGCAGAAACCCTCTTTCCAAATTATGTCCTAGCACGAGAGAGATAAGCTGGTTGGTATTTTCTTTGTAACACACTTGGCAAAATATAAGATTTCATAATGTGTAAAGAGTCTTTCATGGTACACAAAATTATGTTTCTGCCAGCATTCATCAGTAAAAATTCAGCATGAATACTTGAGATTTTCAAGAAGTTGGAGAACATGCATGTGAGTTGTCTCGCTTACTCTGGTGTAGCAAAATAAGTTATGGACACTACAAAACCCAAGTCCATTATGATCCTTTATTATTTAGCTGGGTAAATGGTTTGCACCTGCAACTCCAGATTCAACTTGGAGCTAGTAAAGTCTTTGCTACACAATCCATTCACAAATTTACTGATGCATAAACCCAGTGCCAAGAAACATACATCAGTGTTTTGATCGTAGTCTTAAAAAAGAGCATGCTACTTTCATTACTTCTAAAGACAACAGAGACACACTAAGCCATGTCCCTTATGCAACAACAGAAGATTCCCTTGGATACAAACAAATATCAGGAAAGACCAGGAATTGCATTAAAATGAGGTATGTACCAGAAGATGAGAAATGTCGAACACCAATTTGCATCTGTAAGGCAATAGACAACATCAGAAAATGGACAAGTCTAAATTAGAACAACTCACATAAACACTAACCTTGGGCTTCAAAGAACTATCATCGTGTACTCCACTGACTGTAAATACTGATGCAGACCTAATGCACATAACCAACAGTGTAAAACCAGCGAAATTGAACACAAACAAAAAAGAAAAGGACAGAAAGAGGTTGCAGGCTAAATTGTTCCCCATAGAAATGCAAAAAGAAATGAGAATTTTAATGAGAGCAATTTAAGGCGTGTGTAGTAAATTAATCAAATTGGGCACCGATTCTCGGTCGAAAAAATATGAATAAAATCAATAAATAAATCAACAACCCCTGCTCAAATTAGCTTTCACGTCGTCTAATTCAAACTTCCAATGCCCCACACCAATTTATTTCATTCTTTGTTTCCTTCTTTTTTAACACTCTGCAAGCACCAAAGCAACTGTACAACCACTAAAGAAATCAACAAACGTAAAAGGTAAAAAGATGCAAACCTTGAGAAAGAGCCATTGGCATCCATATTAGAGCAAAAGCTGTGACAAGATATTAAAAATATCAAAATTAAACTGATAATTGAGCACAGACATAGTCAATGTTCACATTTTTTATAGCAAATATCATTCATTCAGGTAATTTAAATACATAAATTTGCAATTAAAATTGATGAAACAGGAAGTGATTGATTTGCTGACTGATTGATTGATCAACACAAAAATAAAATAAACAATTGGCACGTGAAGATGAAGATAAAAGGAGAAAATTACAGAGCGAAGGATCGAGAGGAGGAGAGAAATCGAGCTTTGAAAAGAGAAGGTGCGCAGCGCGAGATCAACGGATGCCTGAGTCGAGAAAGCAGCGCCATTCTCTGTTCGCTTTCTTCTACTGCTAGAGAGAGAGAGAGGAACTTTGAGAATGGTAAGTTTGTTTATTTTGAAGAGTCGAGTTAGGTGTGTTTTTCTGTTTGTTTTTCTTTTATTTTTGGTCAAAATTCAGATCGTAAATGGTGAGCCATGCGCGCTAGGGGTTCATTTTGGCTGAGTGTTGCATTTTTTTTTTAATGTTTTTGATTTTTTTGATTTTATATTTTAATTTTTTTTTTGATTTTTTAAGATTATTTTAATATACTATATAAAAAATAATTTCTAAAAAATAAAAAATATTATTTTAATATATTTTTAATGAAAATCTCTTTGAAAAACAACCTTAACCTTACTCTTAAACAACAACTAAAAAATGATTCGGATGACAATGTAATTTTATTTTATTTTATTCGATTTTAAAAAAAAAATTGATTTGGTATAATGATATTAAAAATAATATTTTAAAATTTAAAACATATTATTATTTTATTTTATTTTAAAAAAATAATCATAAAACTATGCTCATAATTATGTAAAAAGCATAGTGTTTTAAAGTATTTATTTATTTTCTTGTTTTAAATTATCTTTGTAATGCTTTATATGATGATGTTAAAAATAAATTATATGTATATATATAAATATTATTTTAGTATATTTTCAAATAACCTCAAAGGGTTGCTCTGGCTTGGTTTAATAATATTGCTGGATTTTGTTGTGAATGTATTTGCTGTAGTAGCTATCTAGTAATCAGTGCATCAAATCGATGCTTCTAGTCAGGAGTGCTTTCAGAAATATTACAAAACACTTTTGATATTGTGGCGCTTATTATCTCTAATTTAAATAGGTATTTATGCTCAAATTAAGTTTTCAAAACTCTAAAATAAATAAATAAATACACGCATATTAAAAAAACAATTGCATTTTGTGATCGTGATGTGCTGGCAGGGTAGGTGGGGAACCGGTTGTTTACTTTCTATTTTCTAATACAGGATTATTGAGCTGGCATATGGTGTTCATGCATATAACAAATCAATTATAGAATTGTGATTAAACTATAATAATTTAGTAAAAGAAATTTGAAAACAACATTCGTTGTTTTTATGATAGAGATACGGTAGATTAACTTAATCTTATATCAAATGAGAGAAATTAAGCTTGTGGAATTTATTGTTTTGTATTTTGGTTTTTTTTGTTTTAGTTTCTATTCTTTAATTTTTTCAGTTCTTCTGAAATAGTTTTTATTTCTTGTTCGTATTTATGTATCTATACTTTTAGTTTTGACTTTAATTTTTATTGTTATTTATCTCTATATTAAATGCAGCTTGCGAACGCAAGGCCAAAGTAAGTTTAGTTTTGGTGGCGTGAAATGAGAGTGAAACTTTCTCTTATACATGTATAGTGAAGATCTTTTTTTAAAAAAAAAAACTTCTATAGGGTTATCACAATCTTAAATAAACATCTTTTCTAAGATTGATACTCAATTTTGCAAGTATCCATTTTTATGATAAAATTAAATAAAAATAATTTATAAAAACAATAAAGTTATTAAATCCATTGAAGTAGGACGCAAAGTGATCGAGATCGATCCAATCTAGCAGCATCTTATTATTATTAAAAAAAATGATCTTAAAGTTTTTTAAAAACTATAGTATACTGTTATTGACTGGTCAAATTGTATATAAACCCATTAAATCGAAGAATTCACACTCTCATTCCATTTAATTGGAAAGTCAACAAATACTAGAAGCACAGACTAAAGTGGTCATCGGAATTTGATGAAAACAAAGAAAAAGGAGAGAATTTTTATGATTCCAAAAGACCATAATAGAGTGTCTAACAAGTTACATAAGTTTTGCCAGGAAAGATCGAGTCTTAAACCCTCATTACGGGCAAGAAGACTTGCCCGTTCAACAGGGAAGCTAAACCGCCGAGCATGGAAGGGAACTGGCCTGCAGGAACGCTATATAAACAAGCCAGAATATCGATGTCTATCATGCACAGGTTCTCCTCTCAGATCGATCCCACAAGTGAAGGAGAGTCCTAGATTACATATGTCTACAATGGCAGCCAAAACTTCCCCAATTTTTGTAGCCATTTTACTTCTTGCTGCGATGCAATCACACACCATTCAATCAAAACCAAGTGGAGATCCTTTCGGGTTCATCAAACACCTAGAGGGATGCCACAAGAATGGATCTGTCAAAGGGCTTCATGAGATCAAAAGATATCTCGAGAAATTTGGATACTTGAACTATGGTCATCAAGGAAAGAAGGGCCATAACCATGCCAATGACGATGAGTTTGATGATCTTTTAGAGTCCGCAATCAAGGCATACCAGCAGAACCATCATCTCAACGTTACAGGAAGCCTAGACAGCAGTACAGTGCACGAAATGATGCAGCCTAGATGTGGCGTGCCAGATGTTGTCAATGGCACAAAGCATTACCATACTCACAAGTCCATCCACACGCTAGCTCACTACAATTTCTTTCCTGGAAACCCTAGATGGACAAAAAGGCAATTGACATACACGTTCAGTTCCAGTGTCCAAGTCTCGGCTCCACGGAACATAAGGTCCATCTGCGCAAAAGCTTTTCAAAGATGGGCACAGGTCACCGAATTTACTTTCCAGGAAGTTCCTGGTAGCTCTCCTGCAGATATTGTAATTGGATTTCATCGTGGAGACCATAACGATGGTCACCCCTTTGACGGTCCTCGAGGGACCTTAGCCCATGCCACTGCACCAACTAGAAATGCTTGGTGCCATTTCGATGCGGATGAAAGTTGGAGTGAGAATCCCGGACCTAATCAGATGGACCTGGAATCTGTAGCTGTGCATGAAATAGGACATCTTCTTGGTCTTTACCACAATGATGATCCGAGTGCCGATGCCATCATGTCTTCAAGAATTGCCTTTGGGACTGAGAAAAGGGATTTGCGTGCGGATGATATTCAGGGTGTACGAGCTTTATACGGGATTCGTTAATTGAAGCACGTGCAAAAGGAGAATGATGCTTGCAGTTTCTATTATCTCAACCAAGAATAAATTTCCATCAGTTTCTAGCTAGAAATTTGTGTTTAATTAGGCCATCCTGATCTTAGAGAGGTGGTCAGAGTCTTTATTTGTTCAAGTATCTCCTTGCAAGCCTAAAATAAAACTATTTTGGAAACCAGTTCTTTGAGATAGCAATTAAATTGTGTTTGCAAATAAGTCCATTCATACACAGAACATAACGTCTATCAGCTGTAATCTGTGGACAAGCTCTTCAACTATAGAGACAAGTTTGCCAATAAAGGGATTTTAAAAAATCCATACGACGCGCCTGCAGTGTTCCGAAAAAAAAATAAAAATTGGTGAATTACCCATACACCCCTGGACCCAGGGATATCTACGAAAAAACTGGGTGAAAGTACTGCACTACCCCCGTTTCCAGGTGGTGGGTTTTGTCGTTTACGGGGGCTAATTTCGTCGTTTTACTGTGCAAAAAATTCAGAAATACCATCAATGTCCCCTGGAAATTTCGCAAATACCGCTGGTCTCGAGGGTTGACAATTTTTGGTCTTGGGGGTAAAATTGTCATTTCATTATAGCAATCCACAGTGAACCGTGTCTAGGTGAACTGTGGCGAAATGCACAGTAAACACATCTACACGGTTTATATTTTCGCTAATTTTTAAATTCTGCTTATTGTAGTGGCTGAAATAACAAGTTATTTATCAAAAATATCTATTGTTTTCAACCAAAAACATTAAAAAGAATCTAAACACATTGAAAAACTCATGAATAGCCCTAGAAAACAACATAAAAACTCAAAATCAATCAAAACCAAAGACTCTTTATGAGCCTAGATCTTGTTTTTAATGCAATTTCAAAGTGAAAAAAAACTTAAGTTGCACACCCCTTACCAAATAAAATATTATGACATCAAGATAAACTATTTTTATAGTATGTATCGATATCAATGCTAATTTTCTCTTTCTAATACAAGAATATGATATTCTCTCTCTCCTCTTTTAAATTAGAAACAAAAAATAATAAAAATTAATTTTTCTACCAAAAAAATAATAAATTGCTTATGATTACTAGCATAAAAATATGGATTAGATATTCATGATCACCCTTGAGCTCAAGGTTCCACCAAATCATAACTCAGCTATGATAATTAACACATCACTCTTGATCAGTGTCCGTGTTAAAAAAATAAAAAAAATGTAGTGGGAGAAATTATAATAGAGATGAATCATATTTTTCTTATATGATGATTTTCAGTTGCATTTAGTAATATCTTAAAATAAAAGGTATAAATATAAAAATGATAGAACATGTTTAATTAAACAAATATAAATAGAAATATAACATAAACCTGTCTTCATAACAATTGTAAATAGATTTTTTTTTGTTTCTATTATCCTGTTTTTTATATCATAATTTTTTAAAAAAAACACAAAATAATAATTTCTGGTAGCAAGACATGAAACAAGAACTGGAACTAAAGCTTTCATGAGCCTTGTCGTAGCTTGTCTTCTTGTTTGTGTTTCTCCTCCCTATGACGGCTTTAGTGATTAGACGGTGAACGCTCAGCTACTTTTATATTCTAAACACACACAGGTTGATTGTGGTAGCACCATAGAAGCTTATGTTGATTTTATTTCCGTGGATTTCCTCAATATATAAGCTTCCATAATTGACCACGCCTTCCACAATATGATCAACATTAAAACATTTTCATGATCATTTCTCTTTTCAGAAGGTTATTCAAAGCATTTTTTTATGGTGAAATCTCGTTGTTATGGAAACGATACATTCACTTTCGATTAGGGTTCATGGGGAGATAATCTCTAAAATAAATCCATAAAGTAAAATGTATTTTTTATAGCATTTGAAAAAAAAATGATTTTATTAATAGTGATACACACATCCACGATTGTAATCGCTCGCTAGCATACATACGGTGTTCATGCATTGTGTGCTTTTATTTCATAACACAAATGATTGTGAATGGTGTTATATAAAAGAAACGGTAATCTCCATGCTCACTGGGAGCTTTTACCTTTCCCACCTCCAGATCCGGAGCCATAACCTGACTCGCCACTGTAACCCGAGCTAGAGCTAGACCCTCCTCCTCCAGCACCGCCTCCACCACCTCCTCCTCCTCCTCCACTTCCATTCCCGTCCTTTCCACCACCGCTTCCGCTTTTGCTTCCATAGCCTGATCCACTTCCCGATCCAGTGCATTCCTCCTCCTCCACCACCTCCATTGTTGCCGCCACCACATTGTCCTCCACCTATACCAGCACCATTACTGGACTCATAGCCCGAGCCGCTACCGGACCCATAGCCATAGCCTGACCCACCACCGCCTCCTCCTCCACCGCCTTGTCCTCCACCTCCTCCATAGGCACCAGCACCATATCCACAACCACTAGCACCAACACCTACCATTTGTTAGAATTTGTGAAGATTTGCAGAGAATTAGAGGATTGTGAGGAAGAAGAAGAATATTGAGATGACAGGAGAGACAAAGAGAGAAGAGAATTTGGATTATAATACTGTTATTATGTTATTTCTTTATGTTTTTCCATTCATTTCGTGTGTTCAATCCTCCCTATTTACACAAACACACACACACACACACATCATACTCTATAATACACTTGTTCATTTATCATTTATACTCTAACATCCCTCACAATCTCTGGTAAACCAAGCATGAGATTGGAACAATGGATGCAAAACAAAAAAGTATTTAAGTTTTTGGTGAGTATGTCAGCAAATTGTTCTATGAAAGAGACAAATTGTACATAGAGTTCATTGCTAGCCACTCGTTCATAAACAAAATGAATATCAATCTCAATATATTTGGTCTTCTAGTATTGCACTGGATTTAATAATATTGCTGGCTTTTGTTGTGAATGTATTTGTTGTCGTAGCCATCTAGTAATTAGTGCATCAAATCAATGCTTCTAGTCATGAGTGCTTTCAGAAATATTACAAAACACTTTTGATATTGTGGCGCTTATTATCTCTAATTTAAATAGGTATTTATGCTCAAATTAAGTTTTCAAAACTCTAAAATAAATAAATAAATAAATACACGCAAATTAAAAAAAACAATTGCATATTGTGATCGTGATGTGCTGGCAGGGTAGGGGGGAACCGGTTGTTTACTTTCTATTTTCTAATACAGGATTATTGAGCTGGCATATTGTGTTCATGCATATAACAAATCAATTATAGAATTGTGATTAAACTATAATAATTTAGTAAAAGAAATTTGAAAACAACATTCGTTGTTTTTATGATAGAGATACGGTAGATTCACTTAATCTTATATGAAATGAGAAAATTAAGCAGTGATACATCAAGTCCCACTTGTATTCTTACACCTAGCATTTAGCTTGTGGATCTAGATGAAAAGACCCGTTTGAGTTTATACGAGCTATGTGTCCCGCACTTCACTGTAGAAAGATTTTTTTTTTTTAACATATGTAATTTGTTTTGTTTGTATTTTGGTCTTCATTTTTTTTTAATTTCAATCCTTTTAATTTTTTCAGTTCTTCTGAAATAATTTTTATTTCTTGTTTGTATTTATGTATTTATATTCTTAATTTTAACTTTGAATTTTTATTGCTATTTATCTCTGTATTAAATACAACTTGCGAACACAAGGACAAAGTAAATTTAGTTTTGGTGGCGTGAAATAAGAGTGAAACTCTTTCTTACGCATATATAATGAATGATCTTTTTTTATTTGAAAAAAAAACTTTATATATGTTATCACAATCTTAAATAAACATCTTTTCTAAGATTGATACTCAATTTTGCAAGTATCCATTTTTATGATAAAATTAAATAAAAATAATTTATAAAAACAATAAAGTTATTAAATCCATTGAAGTAGGACGCAAAGTGATCGAGATCGATCCAATCTAGCAGCATCTTATTATTATGAAAAAAAATGATCTTAAAGTTTTTTAAAAACTATAGTATACTGTTATTGACTGGTCAAATTGTATATAAACCCATTAAATCGAAGAATTCACACTCTCATTCCATTTAATTGGAAAGTCAACAAATACTAGAAGCACAGACTAAAGTGGTCATCGGAATTTGATGAAAACAAAGAAAAAGGAGAGAATTTTTATGATTCCAAAAGACCATAATAGAGTGTCTAACAAGTTACATAAGTTTTGCCAGGAAAGATCGAGTCTTAAACCCTCATTTCGGGCAAGAAGACTTGCCCCGTTCAACAGGGATCGAAGCTAAACTGCCGAGCATGGATGGGAACTGGCCTGCAGGAACGCTATATAAACAAGCCAGAGTATCGATGTCTAGCATGCACAGGTTCTCCTCTCAGACCCCACAAGTGAAGGAGAGTCCTAGATTACATATGTCTACAATGGCAGCCAAAACTTCCCCAATTTTTGTAGCCATTTTACTTCTTGCTGCGATGCAATCACACACCATTCAATCAAAACCAAGTGGAGATCCTTTCGGGTTCATCAAACACCTAGAGGGATGCCACAAGAATGGATCTGTCAAAGGGCTTCATGAGATCAAAAGATATCTCGAGAAATTTGGATACTTGAACTATGGTCATCAAGGAAAGAAGGGCCATAACCATGCCAATGACGATGAGTTTGATGATCTTTTAGAGTCCGCAATCAAGGCATACCAGCAGAACCATCATCTCAACGTTACAGGAAGCCTAGACAGCAGTACAGTGCACGAAATGATGCAGCCTAGATGTGGCGTGCCAGATGTTGTCAATGGCACAAAGCATTACCATACTCACAAGTCCATCCACACGCTAGCTCACTACAATTTCATTCCTGGAAACCCTAGATGGACAAAAAGGCAATTGACATACACGTTCAGTTCCAGTGTCCAAGTCTCGGCTCCACGGAACATAAGGTCCGTCTGCGCAAAAGCTTTTCAAAGATGGGCACAGGTCACCGAATTTACTTTCCAGGAAGTTCCTGGTAGCTCTCCTGCAGATATTGTGATTGGATTTCATCGTGGAGACCATAACGATGGTCACCCCTTTGACGGTCCTCGAGGGACCTTAGCCCATGCCACTCCACCAACTAGAAATGCTTGGTGCCATTTCGATGCGGATGAAAGTTGGAGTGAGAATCCCGGACCTAATCAGATGGACCTGGAATCTGTAGCTGTGCATGAAATAGGACATCTTCTTGGTCTTTACCACAATGATGATCCAAGAGCCGATGCCATCATGTCTTCAGAAATTCTTCCTGGGATTGTGAAAAGGGATTTGCGTGCGGATGATATTAAGGGTGTACGAGCTTTATACGGATTCGTTAATTGAAGCACGTGCAAAAGGAGAATGATGCTTGCAGTTTCTATTATCTCAATCAAGAATAAATTTCCATCAGTTTCTAGCTAGAAATTTGTGTTTAATTATGCCGTCCTGATCTTAGAGAGGTTGTCAGAGTCTTTATTTGTTCAAGTATCTCCTTGCAAGCCTAAAATAAAACTATTTTGGAAACCAGTTCTTTGAGATAGCAATTAAATTGTGTTTGCAAATAAGTCCATTCATACACAGAACATAACGTCTATCAGCTGTAATCTGTGGACAAGCTCTTCAACTACAGAGACAAGTTTGCCCAATTTGATAACTCACACAATGAATTGCCATATGAAACCCCTCTATCTGATACAAAAAATTAATCCCATGCATGAAAACTGTCTCTGATACCTAACAGATGGAGAAAATAATAATTGTCTGGTGTGGAATGGTTTTAGGCTCTCAGCCGAACATCTGCTCCTTAATTAACAACTAATCGCTTATGGTTTTATCTGTTCAAGAAATATTATTACATCATATTTAGATGTTAAAAGGCTAAAAAGATATAAGAAAATAATTTAAAAAACACAATAAAAAAACATAATTATTATTTTTTAAAATACAAATAAAAGTTTATGTTGGTGCCTTCCTATTTAGCGAGGGCTATATATTTTTTTAAGAATAAAAGCTTAATTGAGGCGGAAGACCACAATATCTTTTGAAAAAAGAAATATTCTAGATGATACATTGTATATAAATATACTAGCCATAGCACCCGGAACTTTTTTTTTTTCAATACAAAAAAATATTAATTATATGTGATTTTTTTTACTATAATATAAATTTGGATAAAATAATAAATATGTGTAGAAATTCTTTAAAGCGCAAGTTTTCTATAAAATATATAAATTTTAAATGGATATAAATTTATCAGTTTAGTAGGTTTCAATGAAATAACTAGTATAAAATTATCATTATCATTGAAAAAAGCAAGAAGATTTGGATATCTGAATTATTGAATACATTGTATTAAGATTAGTTCATTTTATAATTCAATTTAAATTAAACACAACAAACAAAATATAAATTGTGAAAGAACCTGCATTAATCAAATAACAAAAATAGGTAGTTAATTTTCTCTCTTCAAAAAGAAGAAAACATAAATAGAAAATCCATCCACACGTTACTGTCATTATCATTACTATAAGAGTTAAAATTATTATCAACATTACTTCCCAAACAGTGAAACTCATTAAATTGCCCTGAAAAATTAAAAATAAAAAGTTAAATATTTTGTCAAAAAAACAATAAAAAATAATCACTAAAATTCTCATTATTATTGTGCAAACAATAAAATTATAAAATAATCTGATCCGAAAATCAGATAAAAATAACAGAAAACATAAAAAAAAGAACAAAGAGAAAAATAGAGCAATATTTATTTTAAAATGATCACCAACATAAATAAAAATTTCAGAATTGAACCGAATAAAAATAAAACCCAAAAAAAAAGACAAAAATTCAAAACAAAACCAAAACTATAAATAAATGAATACGGGCATAAAATAAACATTGTCCATAAAAAAAGAATCAATACTAAATAAAAAATTAAAAGAATAAGTGCCAAAATAAAAAATAATATATATAATTAATTCTTATTGAATGACAAAACTGCAACAAATCAAAACCTTGGGACTGAAAAACAATAAAGGAATTTTTAAAAATAAAATGCAGTGTAACCAAAATAAATTAAAATTTCAGAACAAAACTTAATAAAAATAAAATCCCGACAAAAAATAAAAACAAAATCTAAAAGCACAAATGCACAAATGCATAAATATGGACAAAAAATAACTACTGTCCAAGAAGGACAAAAAAACCAAAGGAATTAACACAAAAAATTAAAAGAATAAGTGCAAAAATGAAAAACAAAATATATAATTAATTCCAATTGAATGATAAAAATGAAATAAATGAAACTTTGGGACCAAAAAACAATAAAGGGATTTTAAAAAATCAATACAGTGCAATTGTTGAACAAATTAAAAGAGTAAGGACCGAAATGAAAAGTAGCATATACAACCAGTTTCAATTTGGGGACAAAATTGGAACAAATTCAAACTTGCATACCAAAATTATTAAGGGAACCAAAAATCAAAACATGAAGGACCGAAATGAAACTTACTGTATATAATTAATTTCCATTGAAGGGTATAATTGAAAATAATGAAAATTTCCATTGAAAAATCAATAAGAAAAATGAAATAAAGAGATCAGGGGATGAAATTAAATTGATACAAATATGAGGGACTGTACCATATTTTCTGGCATCAGGAAAGAGAAAGGGGGGGGGGGGAGAAAAACTGTCCATCAGCGATTACACGATCACATTAGAAGATCACGCGCCGCGGGTGGAGACAGAGGACATGGCGGCGAACCAGATGACATGGTGGATGCCCAGCTTCTATCGATAGAGGACACCGCATGCGCCGCTCGAAAAGACGCGTGTGGGCGCGTCCGTACGACACGCCTGCAATGTCCCGGGAAAAAATAAAATAAATAATTGGTCAATTACCCATATACTCTTGGACCCGACGATATCTACAAAAAAATCCGGAGATGAAAGTACTGCACTACCCCCGTTTCTAGGTGGCGGGTTTTGTCATTTAAGGGGGCTAATTTCGTCGTTTTACTGTGCAAAAAATTCGGCAATACGATACATGTCCCCTGGAAATTTCGGAAATACCCCCGGTCCTGGGGTTAAAAATTTTCAATCCTAGGAGCAAAATGGTCATTTCACTGTAGCAATGCACGTGAACTGTGTCTAGGTGAACAGTGGCAAAATGCACAGTAAATATCTACATGGTTTATATTTTTGTTAATTTTTAAATTTTGCTTATTGTAGTGGTTGAAATAAAAAGTTCTTTATCAAAAATATCAATTGTTTTCAACTCAAAACACATTGAAAAACTCATGAATAACCCTAGAAAACAACATAAAAACTCGACATCAATCAAAACCAATAACTCTTTATGAGCCTAGATCTTGTTTTAAAGGCAATTTGAAAGTGAAAAAAAACTTAAGTTGCACAACCCTCACCAAATAAAATATTTTGAAATCAAAATCAACTATTTTTATAGTCAGTATCGATATCAATGCTAATTTTCTCTTTCTAACACAAGAATATGATATTCTCTCTCTCCCCTCTTTTAAATTAAAAGCAAAAAATAATAAAAAATATTTTTTCTACCAAAAAAACAATAAATTGCTTATGATTACAAGCATAAAAAGATGGATTAGATATTCACGATCACCCTTGAGCTCAAGGTTCCACCAAATCATAACTCAGCTATGAGAATTAACATGTCAATCTTGGTAAGTGTCCACGTTAAAAAAATCAGAAAAAAATGTAATCGGAGAAATTATAATAGAGATGTAACATATTTTTCTTATAAGATGATTTTCAGTTGCATTTTGTAATATCTTAAAATAAAAGGTATACATATAAAAATGATAGAACATGTTTAATTAAACAAATATAAATATAAATATAACATAAACCTGTCTTCATCACAATTGCAAATACAAAATTTTATTTTTTTGTTTCTATTATCCTGTTTTTTATATCATAAAAAAATTTCAAAAACACAAAATAATAATTTCTGGTAGCGAGACATGAAACAAGAACTGCAACTAAAGCTTTCATGAGCCCTGCCGTAGCTTGTCTTGTTGTTTGTGTTTCTCCTCTCCGTGGCGGCTTTAGTGGCTAGACGGTGAACGCTCAGCTACTTTTATATTCTAAAGACACATATGGTGATTATGGTAGCACCATAGAAGCTTATGTTGATTTTATTTCCGTGGATTTCCTCAATACATAAACTTCCATAATTGGCCACGCCTTCCACAATATGATCAACAGTAAAACATTTTCATGCTCATTTCTCTTTTCAGAAGGTTATTCAAAGCACTTTTTCGTGGTGAAATCTCGTTGTTATGGAAACGATACATTCACTTTCGATTAGGGTTCGCGGGGAGATAATCTCTAAAATAAATCCATAGAGTAAAATGTATTCTTTTTTTTTTTTTATAGCATTTGGAAAAAAAAATTGATTTTATTAATAGTGATACACACATCCACGATTGCAATCGCTCCCTAGCATACATATGGAGTTCATGCATCGTGTGATTTTATTTCTTAACACAAATGACTGTGAATGGTGTTATATAAAAGAAACGGTAACCTCCATGCTCATGGGGAGCTTTTGCCTTTCCCTCCTCCAGATCCGGAGCCATAACCTGACTCGCCACCGTAACCCGAGCTAGAGCTAGACCCTCCTCCTCCAGCACCGCCACCACCACCTCCACCTCCTCCTCCTCCACTTCCATTCCCGCCCTTTCCACCACCGCTTCCGCTTCTGCTTCCATAGCCTGATCCACTTCCCGATCCAGTGCATTGGCCTCCTCCTCCACCACCTCCACTACTGCCGCCACCACATTGTCCTCCACCTATACCAGCACCATTACTGGACTCATAGCCCGAGCCGCTACCGGACCCATAGCCATAGCCTGACCCACCACCACCTCCTCCTCCACCTCCTCCATAGGCACCAACACCATATCCACAACCACTAGCACCAACACCTACCATTTGTTAGAATTTGTGAAGATTTGCAGAGAATTAGAGGATTGTGAGGAAGAAGAAGAATATTGAGATGACAGGAGAGACAGAGAGAGAAGAGAATTTGGATTATAATTTGTTATTATGTTATTTCTTTATGTTTTTCCATTCATTTCGTGTGTTCAATCCTCCCTATTTACACACACACACAAACATCATACTCTATAATACACTTGTTCATTTATCATTTATACTCTAACATCCCTCACAATCTCTTGGTAAACCAAGCATGAGATTGGAACAATGGATGCGAAACAAAAAAGTATTTAAGTTTTTGGTGAGTATGTCATCAAATTGTTCTATGAAAGAGACAAATTGTACATAGAGTTCATTGCTAGCCACTCGTTCACAAACAAAATGAATATCAATCTCAATATGTTTGGTCTTCTAGTATTGCACTGGATTTAATAATATTGTTGGCTTTTGTTGTGAATGTATTTGTTGTCCTAGCTATCTATCTCTCTATATAGCAATTACAGCATCAAATCGATGCTTCTAGTCATGAGTGCTTTCAGAAATATTACAAAACACTTTTGATATTGTGGCGCTTATTATCTCTAATTTAAATAGGTATTTATGCTCAAATTAAGTTTTCAAAACTCTAAAATAAATAAATAAATAAATACACGCATATTAAAAAAAACCATTGCATTTTGTGATCGTGATGTGCTGGCAGGGTAGGTGGGGAACCGGTTGTTTACTTTCTATTTTCTAATACAGGATTATTGAGCTGGCATACGGTGTTCATGCATATAACAAATCAATTATAGAATTGTGATTAAACTATAATAATTTAGTAAAAGAAATTTGAAAACAACATTCGTTGTTTTTATGATAGAGATACGGTAGATTCACTTAATCTTATATGAAATGAGAAAATTAAGCAGTGATACATCAAGTCCCACTTGTATTCTTACACCTAGCATTTAGCTTGTGGATCTAGATGAAAAGACCCGTTTGAGTTTATACGAGCTATGTGTCCCGCACTTCACTGTAGAAAGATTTTTTTTTTTCTTAACATATGTAATTTGTTGTGTTTGTATTTTGGTCTTCATTTTTTTTAATTTAAATCCTTTTAATTTTTTCAGTTCTTCTGAAATAATTTTTATTTCTTGTTTGTATTTATGTATTTATATTCTTAATTTTAACTTTGAATTTTTATTGCTATTTATCTCTGTATTAAATACAACTTGCGAACACAAGGACAAAGCAAATTTAGTTTTGGTGGCGTGAAATAAGAGTGAAACTCTTTCTTACGCATATATAATGAATGATCTTTTTTTATTTGAAAAAAAAAACTTCATATATGTTATCACAATCTTAAATAAACATCTTTTTTAAGATTGATACTCAATTTTGCAAGTATCCATTTTTATGATAAAATTAAATAAAAATAATTTATAAAAACAATAAAGTTATTAAATCCATTGAAGTAGGACGCAAAGTGATCGAGATCGATCCAATCTAGCAGCATCTTATTATTATGAAAAAAAAATGATCTTAAAGTTTTTTAAAAACTATAGTATACTGTTATTGACTGGTCAAATTGTATATAAACCCATTAAATCGAAGAATTCACACTCTCATTCCATTTAATTGGAAAGTCAACAAATACTAGAAGCACAGACTAAAGTGGTCATCGGAATTTGATGAAAACAAAGAAAAAGGAGAGAATTTTTATGATTCCAAAAGACCATAATAGAGTGTCTAACAAGTTACATAAGTTTTGCCAGGAAAGATCGAGTCTTAAACCCTCATTTCGGGCAAGAAGACTTGCCCCGTTCAACAGGGATCGAAGCTAAACTGCCGAGCATGGATGGGAACTGGCCTGCAGGAACGCTATATAAACAAGCCAGAGTATCGATGTCTAGCATGCACAGGTTCTCCTCTCAGACCCCACAAGTGAAGGAGAGTCCTAGATTACATATGTCTACAATGGCAGCCAAAACTTCCCCAATTTTTGTAGCCATTTTACTTCTTGCTGCGATGCAATCACACACCATTCAATCAAGACCAAGTGGAGATCCTTTCGGGTTCATCAAACACCTAGAGGGATGCCACAAGAATGGATCTGTCAAAGGGCTTCATGAGATCAAAAGATATCTCGAGAAATTTGGATACTTGAACTATGGTCATCAAGGAAAGAAGGCCCATAACCATGCCAATGACGATGAGTTTGATGATCTTTTAGAGTCCGCAATCAAGGCATACCAGCAGAACCATCATCTCAACGTTACAGGAAGCCTAGACAGCAGTACAGTGCACGAAATGATGCAGCCTAGATGTGGCGTGCCAGATGTTGTCAATGGCACAAAGCATTACCATACTCACAAGTCCATCCACACGCTAGCTCACTACAATTTCTTTCCTGGAAACCCTAGATGGACAAAAAGGCAATTGACATACACGTTCAGTTCCAGTGTCCAAGTCTCGGCTCCACGGAACATAAGGTCCATCTGCGCAAAAGCTTTTCAAAGATGGGCACAGGTCACCGAATTTACTTTCCAGGAAGTTACTGGTAGCTCTCCTGCAGATATTGTAATTGGATTTCATCGTGGAGACCATAACGATGGTCACCCCTTTGACGGTCCTCGAGGGACCTTAGCCCATGCCACTCCACCAACTAGAAATGCTTGGTGCCATTTCGATGCGGATGAAAGTTGGAGTGAGAATCCCGGACCTAATCAGATGGACCTGGAATCTGTAGCTGTGCATGAAATAGGACATCTTCTTGGTCTTGACCACAATGATGATCCGAGTGCCGATGCCATCATGTCTTCAGGAATTCGTTCTGGGATTGCGAAAAGGGATTTGCGTGCGGATGATATAAAGGGTGTACGAGCTTTATACGGGATTCGTTAATTGAAGCACGTGCAAAAGGAGAATGATGCTTGCAGTTTCTATTATCTCAATCAAGAATAAATTTCCTTCAGTTTCTAGCTAGAAATTTGTGTTTAATTAGGCCACCCTGATCTTAGAGAGGTGGTCAGAGTCTTTATTTGTTCAAGTATCTCCTTGCAAGCCTAAAATAAAACTATTTTGGAAACCAGTTCTTTGAGATAGCAATTAAATTGTGTTTGCAAAATACAAATGATCATCGTGGATTATTTGGACGAGTCTCTTCAATGCATAGGAATTAGGATTGGTTCTAGTTTCCAAGTCCATCGCACACAGAACATAACGTCTATCAGCTGTAATATGTGGACAAGCTTTTCAACTACAGAGACAAGTTTGCCCAATTTGATAACTCACACAATGAATTGCCATATGAAACCCCCTCTCTCTGATACAAAAAATTAATCCCATGCATGAAAACTTTCTCTGATACCTAGCAGATGGAGAAAATAATAATTGACTGGTGTGGAGTGGATTTAGGCTCTCAGCCAAACATTTTCTCCTTAATTAACGAATCACTTATGGTTTTATGTGTTCAAGAAATATTATTACATCATATTTAGATGTTAAAAGGCTAAAAAATATCATAACCATCGATCACACTGTGTATCTTAATCATCAACAAATAAAAAATCTGTATCCGGTACGTAACATCTCAGCTGTTATATTCATCCCAGTCTATTCAAGTTATGAAAGAGGAATCTTAATCATCAACAGATAAATTATTTGTGAAGAATCTTAAAATTATTTTATTATACTGAAATAAACAAAATATTTCCGCTTTGAAGTGAAGTTTGTATGATTGGTCCAATAATACTACGAAACGTCAACAGCAGTAAAGTAGTCCCAATCAATTCAAGATGTTCAATAATTGAAAGAATTCAGTCCATACATGATACTATCTACGGTAAAGCTGAAAACCACACCTTAACATCTATTATTGAAATGTTGAAAAACATCAACGACATGTTAACTTTCTGTCAATTTAAGCTTGAAAAATCATAATGGATGTCTTTAGGAGAACATCTATTTATTTATGTGGAGTTTCATGTTCATACCTCAATAAGCCCTAACCAACTGTAAGAGGCTCCCAAGTATGGCTGAGAAAACTTTTAAATTTCCAGTATCCCTTTATCTTCTCCTAGAGATTCTGATAAAATTTGTCCAATCAGAACCAACTGGGCATCATCCATTCAAATCCATCCTGAACCTTGTGGAAATCCAAAAAGGTCAATCTGTTTCCGAGCTCCACCTTGTAAAACAGTATCTGAAGAAATTTGGATACCTGAACCAGGCTAACGATGACGAGTTCGATGACCTTTTGGAGTCTGCTATCAGAACCTATCAGCAAAACTTTCATTTGGAAGTCACTGGAAGGCTAGACAAACGTACTGTGAATCAAATGATGAGGCCTAGATGTGGTGTTCCTGATATCTTCAATAGCACAAAGCGCTACAATAGCTCCAAGTCTTCCGATGGGGTAGCTAAAGCTGACTACTCGTTCTTCCCTGGAGCCCCCAAATGGTCCAAAAAGCACTTGAAGTACACGTTTGGCGCCACTGTCCAAGTCGCTGGTGCAGAAAGTATAAGGTCCGTTTGCAAACAATCCTTTCAAAAATGGGCTCAAGTTACTGAATTTACGTTCGAAGAAGTGCCTAGTGCTGCCGATGCTGACATTAAAATCGCGTTTTACCAGCTAGACCACGGAGATGATGAGCCATTTGACGGTCCTGGAGGAATCTTTGCACATGGTTTTAGACCAACTATTGGGATGCTACATTTTGATGCTGATGAAACTTGGAGCAGCAATCCTGGAACTCTAGAGCTAGACCTGGAATCCGTCGCTGTGCATGAAATAGGTCACTTACTCGGACTTGGTCACAGTGGAGATCATCCAGATGCAATCATGTATCCATACTTTGATTATGGAATGAAAAAAAGGAATCTGCAAGAGGATGACATCGAAGGAATCCGTGACCTCTATGGACTTTGATCAAAGGCCACATAAAACTGAATCAAATGTGGAAAAAAAGATGGTTATAATTCTTATTGTATTAGCAAATAAAGGATTTGCACGTGGATTTTAAAATGCTTGAAGAAGTAGCTTCCACATAATCTTATCTCCTTGTAATCATATGATTAAAACTAGATATAATTAGTGTTCAAGGATTTGGAACTATTTTGCTAACCAAATTTTAATTTTTCGAATTATGCAATCACCCAGAAGAGCAGTGGCAATTATAACTAAATTCGGGAAAATTATCTCTCTTCTAAAATAAATCTTTTAATACATAGCCATAAATTTAATTTCTTCATAATTATATAAAAATACACATAAAGTGATATAGAATAGGTAGCGGAAGCTTATATTCTCAAGAGGGATCACCCGAAATTCAAAGGCAACTGAATTTCGGCAACCGGGTCGGCGAGGTCGGAATGACGCGAAACTCACCCAGTCAATGCGTTTCGCCATTTGCGGAAGAAGTCTGTGTCATAGCCCCTGATGTCCATCATTTTTCGGCCAAATTCCATCGTTTAGACCCCGAAATTGTCATTTTTGCTATTTTAGGAAAGTCTCTTTTTAGCCATAACTCTTGATTCGTGAGTCCGAATTGACTTCCGTCAATTGCCCATTACTCAGGGTTTTTAGGCCTTTCATATTCTGCTTTTTTTTCTCAAAATTTTCATTTATGGTAATTTATTGCTTAAGTGTCGTTTCCTTTTCTGTCTTAAGTTAGGCTAGGATTTTTACCTTAAGTATCATTGTAAAGCCGCCGGCCAACTTACTTATCATTTTATTGAATAAACCTTGAGTTTTGATTGAGAGTTCCTCTCATTATCTTTGATTTACAAAATATTGATGTTGATCGTATTTCCTTGTGATTTTCTACTGCGTCATAAAGAGGGAGAGGGTTTTGTCCTAAATAGAGACAAGGAGGAAAGGAAGTCCAAGGTTTTGCTTGCTTGTCTGCCAAGGTAAAAAGGAAAAACAGAGGAAAAAGAACCGATGGACCTCTAAGTATAGGTTTACATTGACTTTACTAAGAGGTATGGACTTAATTTTACTCTTTAAAATAATTGCATGCAGTGTTATTTTCGATTTTTTTTAATAGAACATTTCAATCCCCAAATAATTTCTAATAGTAAAATTATTATCTGTATTTTCTCGGACCCATATTTAACACGCAAGGTTACCTTGCCAAGGTACCGCACCAGGAAATAAAAAATCTAGCCATCTTGTGTAAATAAATTAAGTTGATGTGTGGTATCATAGATAATCCACTGTAGGTAGATAAAGGGAAATTTTATTGCATATAGAAATATTGTCTCCTAGATCAAAATTAATTGCTTAGAGATTAACTCGTGGTCATAATTAATTGGATTTTTTTTGTAACATTAGAATCTAGCATTCACTCTTCTACTCAAACCAAGAAGTAAACAGATATAAGAAAATAATTTTAAAAACACAATAAAAAATCATAATTATTATTTTTTTAAATACAAAAAAAGGTTTATGGTGGCGCCTACCTATTTAGCAAGGGCTATATATTTTTTTAAGAATAAAAGCTTAATTGAGGAGGAAGACCACAATATTTTTTGAAAAAAGAAATATTGTATATGATACACTGTATAAATATATTTTTTTAAATTCTGCTTATTGTAGTGGCTGAAAAAAAAAGTTCTTTACCAAAAAAATCTATTGTTTTAAACCCAAAACACATTAAAAAGAATCTAAACAAATTGAAAAAAATCATGAATAACCCTACAAAACAACATAAAAATTCGAAATCAATCAAAACAAAAAACTCTTTCTGAGCCCACATCTTGTTTTTAGGGCAATTTAGAAGTGAAAAAAACTTAAGTTGCACAAACTCACCAAATAAAATATGTTGACATCAAAATCAACTATTTTTATTGTTAGTATCTATATCAATGCTAATTTTCTCTTTCTAACACAAGAATATGATATTCTCTCTCTCCTCTTAAACTCAAAACAAACAATAATAAAAATTATTTTTTCTACCAAACATCAGTTGAAAAGCTATATTTAGTGGCCGTTTAGCAGAGCCTTTTCAACTTTGGTTTGAGAAAAGTGGTCTGAAAAAAAGTGGAAAAGTGTTTGGTTAAGTAAAAGTCGTGCCAAAAATTTTGTGGGTCCCACCTTTAAAAAGGAAGAAACCATGGTTGCGTGAAAAGCAGAAAATCTCTGCTTTTCACGCATTTTCAAAGTGAGAAAGTGATGAGGCTATTAATTATTGTGGCCCGAATCCAGATTCCAGAATAAATGTTTTGTCCAACTTGAAAAAATAATTCCTTCCACTTCCTCACTGCTACACAGTGATTGCTATGTTAATTAATTAATTTATTTATTTCTAAAGGTGGCCATCGTGTTTACAAAAAAAAAAAGCTTTTTTTTTTGGTGCTTTTACGAACACAAGAATATAGACACGAGAAACTTGGGAATCAATTTGTAAAGTTAATACGGTAGCAATCAGGAGGTAACAAATTAAAAAATAATTTATTTTTTTAATCTAAAATAAAAAATGTTTAAATCTCAAAAAAATAGTTGGTATTGTTATTAAACTTGATCTCACAAGTTATATTATTATAATTATTAAATCTACAATATTTAAAAAAATTATATATATATGCCCTTTAAAGTAATTTCACAACTTAAAAGCAATATGAAAAAGCTTGGTAACCAAACACATGAAACTGCTTTTCATTAATCTCAAACTCAAAAGCAGTTTTAACCAAACACTTCAAAACTTATTTTGAACTGCAACTAAACTGCTTTTTATGAAACTGTTTTTTTTAAAACCTCAACCATAAAAGCAAAAGTTGTGCCAAATACATCCTTAAACTACAACTTGTAATTAAAAAGGATGTTTGAGATTATCCAAGTAGTTCCTTTTAAAAAATACACTTCACTTCAAAAAAAACTTGAAATAATATATATTTTTTTATGTTTTTTAACATTATTTTTCAAACTATCCAAAGGATTCAAAAACACAAAAAAATAATTTCTGGTAGCAAGACATGAAACAAGAACCGCAACTAAAGCTTTCAGGAGGCCTGCCATAGCTTGTCTTCTTGTTTGTGTTTCTCCTCTCCGTGACGGCTATAGTATAGCTAGACGGGAACGCTCAGCTACTTTTATATTCTATGAACACAAAGGATGATTATGGTAGCACCATGGAAGCTTATGTTGATTTTATTTCCGTAGATTTCCTCGATATATAAGCTTCCATAATTGGCCCCACTTTCCATAATATGATCAACACTAAAACATTCTCATGCTCATTTCTCTTTTCGGAAGGTTATTCAAAGCACCTATTCGTGGTGAAATCCCGTTGTTAAGGAAACGATACATTCACTTTCGATCAAGGTTCGCGAGGAGATAATCTCTAGAAAAAGTCCTTAGAGTAAAATGGATTCTTTTCTCTATAGCATTTGGGGAAAAAATGATTTTATTGATAGTGATACACACATTCACAATTACAGTCACTCGCCAACATACATACGGTGTTCATGCATGTGTGAGCTTGTGCGATTTTATTTCATAACACAAATGACCGTGAATGGTGTTATATAAAAGAAACGGTAACCTACATGCTCACAGGGAGCTTTTGCCTTTCCCACCTCCAGATCTAGAGCCATAACCCGACCCGCTACCGTAGCCCGAGCCAGAGCCAGATCCTCCTCCTCCTCCACCACCTCCTCCTCCTCCTCCGCCACTTCCACCCCCGCCCTTGCCGCTTCCGCTTCCGCTTCCATAGCCTGACCCACTTCCCGATCCGGTGCCTTGACCTCCTCCACCACCACCTCCACTGCCGCCGCCCTGTCCACCACCTATACCAGCACCAGCACCAGCACCGGACCCATAGCCTGAGCCGCTGCCAGACCCGTAGCCAGAGCCTAACCCACTGTCGTCGTCGCCGCCGCCGCCTTGTCATCCACCTCCTCCATGGCCACCAGCACCATATCCTTCACCGCTCCCGGGTCCGTATCCAGAGCCATAACCCGACTCGAGTCCTGATCCAGAACCACCACCACCACCTCCTCCTGCCCTCCACTTGATGCCAAAATACCGTGTCTCGTTGCCTTTCCACTTGATGCCAAACCTTCAAAAACCTTGTCTTGTTACCTTTACAATGCCTATATATAGGGTTATCACTTCAAGCATTTCCAGTCATCTAAGCATACTGGCTAGTTTCTCATAGAGCTAGCGAGTGACAAGCATAAACATACACGTACATTGAGCCGTGAGAGAACAATCTGGAAATGGCAAGTCCAAGAGTGTTAGGGACTGCTTTTATGGTACTGCTTATTGTAGACCTCACCTTCGCTGTCAGGACACTACAGTCAACCGGTGGAGGTGGAGGAGGAGGGCAGGGAGGAGGTGGTGGTGGTGGTTCTGGTTCAGGACTCGGGTCAGGTTATGGTTCTGGATACGGATCCGGGAGCGGTGAAGGATATGGTGCTGGTGGACATGGAGGAGGTGGAGGCCAAGGCGGTGGCGGAGGAGGCGGCAGTGGCGGGTCAGGCTCTGGCTATGGGTCCGGTAGCGGCTCGGGCTATGGGTCTGGTATAGGTGGTGGACAAGGTGGTGGCGGCGGCAGTGGAGGTGGTGGAGGAGGAGGCCAAGGCACTGGATCAGGAAGTGGGTCAGGCTATGGAAGCGGAAGCGGTGGTGGCAAGGGCGGGAGTGGAAGTGGCGGAGGAGGTGGAGGTGGTGGTGGCGGTGGTGGTGGAGGAGGATCTGGCTCTGGCTCGGGTTACGGTAGCGGGTCAGGTTATGGCTCTGGATCTGGAGGAGGGAAAGGCAAAAGCTCCCCATGAGCAAGGAGGTTACCGTTTCTTTTATATAACACCATTCACGGTCATTTGTGTTATGAAATAAAATTGCACGAGCTCACACATGCATGAACACCGTATGTATGTTAGCGAGCGATTGCAATCGTGGATGTGTGTATCACTATTAATAAAATCCTTTTTTTTTTGCCAAATGCTATAAAGAAAAGAATACATTTTACTCTAAGGATTTTTTTTAGAGATTATCTCCCCTCGAACCCTAATCAAAAGTGAATGTATCGTTTCCATAACAACCGGGTTTCACCACGAAAAAGTGGTTTGAATAACCTTCCGAAAAGAGAAATGACTACAATCACTGAGCAACTTACAACTTAGAAAATTGAATGCGAATAAAAGAACAATGCCCTGGTCGAAACTGCTTAGAAAATTGAACTGAATCAATTACTTTGTTAACTAAGTTTCTTCAAACAATTCTCAAAACTCAGAATTAGAGAGAGAGAGAGAGCACAGCAAGTACGAGCATGGAAGCGTGATGAGATGGTAGGGTGCTCGACAACAAAATCACAGGGCTCCACACCGCCAAACATGTAAAGCCCCTCTCTCACAACTCAACAAAACAAAAAGCAATTAACACTGCCATTTCAGTAGAAGGAACATGGTGAGGCTCATATTCCTTTTTACAGAACCTAAGAAAGGAACCTGAGAAATTATAGATGTAATAAAAGGCATTCTGTACAAAACAATTATCAAGTGGGAACACGATCAGAAAAATCAGAGATTAGAGGACCAAATACACCATTATTCCTTTTTACAGAACCTAAGAATTATGTCTGAAATTTTTACAGAACCTACGAACACGATAAGTATTAACCCTTCTGTTTTATAGAGAGAAAAAAGAAGAGAATAATGAAAAAAAGCTAACATCACAGAAACCCGAACCCTATTCTTAGGGAGAAAGAATTGTACAGTAAATCAAAACCTAAAAACTTCGTGGATCTTTCAATGGTGAGTCAGAAAAATAAAACAAAAAACCTTAACAGAAAAAAGAAACTAACCAACATGGCATGGTAACTCGATTCATTACATCTTCTTGATTGATTTATTCCATTGAATGAATTAAGAAAGAAAGAAATCCTAACCGATAAAAAGAAAGACCCACTATTGCACAGTAATTCGTTTCGTTACAGTTTCTTGATCGATTTCTTTCATTGAAACTATTGCAAAAGGAAATAAATTCTCGGATTTTTCTTTCTGCATTCTGTTTGGGTGACAGACCCAAAATCTTGCAAATTGAATTGCTGATAGTTTTGAAACAATTCCACAACAAAAACAGAGGTGATAGTTTGATACCGTTCGGTAGGGGTTAAGAGAGGGAGGGAAATTATTCTGTACTGTTGCTGGCATTATTCGAGTACTAGAGCCCGCTGCCTGCCCGTATTCTTGGAGCGGGATTTCCCATGAAGGATATGAAACCCTAACCCTAAGGCAAACTGCCATGTAAACAAAACGAAGAAATATAAAACAAGAAGGAAAAGGATAGGAGAAGGAGAAACAAAGAGAGAAGAGATTTCAGGTGAAAGTTGGGTGATATTTCTTATATTATAACGGTTACGTAAACACCGCGTGCTTGATACGCTGACGCGAGGGGGTGGGGGGATTATCTATTATCTATTATCTATTATCTATAAAGCTAAAGAAGGACGTGAAAATACTGTTCGAATGGTTACTGTTCATTCACTCTGCTTTCACTGTGGATTTGAACAGTGATTTTTTTTAAAAAAAAAAAAAATTCGGATGGCTACTGTTCATCCACTCTGCTTTCACTGTGGATTTGAACAGTGATTTTTTTATTTTTTAAGAAAAACTGATTTTTTTAAAAAAATTTCCAACAGTGTATGTGCGAAATTCCTCTTTTTTAAAAAAAAAAAACTGATTTCTTTTTTTTTAATTTCCAATAGTGTTGTGCCAACAGTGTATGTGCGAAATTCCTTTTTTTTTTTTAAGAAAAACTGATTTCTTTTTTTTAAAAAAAAAATTCCAACAGTCTTTTTCGGGGGCTGGCCGGTCATTGACCGTCCCGGTCCAGTCCGGTTCGACCGGCCGGTTTTTTTATTTTTTTAATAGTAAATTGAACAGTGGACCGACGATTTCACCCCCCGAAAACGACAAAACCCACGCCTGCGTGTCAGGGGCGTTGAGGTAATTGTCCCTTTTTTTTCTCGCTGACAACTTCAGGCGCGTCGCCGGACGCGCCGTCTGTTTCAACGCTCACGCGTTCTTCGGACGGCGCGTGCGGCTTAATACGTAGTCGGAAAACGCCCAACCGGCGTCTAGAATGATTTTCAGGCATGTTCTCTTCCACATGGGGCGGCGCGTGTTTCACTATGGTGTCCGTAGAAGTGTCAATGGTCGTTCGAATTTCCCCACCCAATTTCTCTCTCCTGCCTGCGCAAGATGACGTCAGTTAAGCTGTTTTTTGTCAAAGTTCATTTCAGTCCCTGAACGTTTTAATTTGTTTTTCTTGCCCTTATTGCTATTAAATGGGTTTTGATTTGTTTCAATTTCGTCCTTCAATTGAAATTGATTACGTTTTGAAGTTCCAGTTCGGTCCTCATTCTTTTAATTTTGCAGGGTGGGCTGAAATTCTAAATATTTTTGGTATCAAAGTTTTGATTGATTTCAATTTCATCCTTCCATGCAAATTTATTAGAAATCCTTAATATTTTAGGTACCAAAAGTTTGATTTTTTTCAATTCTATCCTTCTATGCAAGTTAATTATGAATTTCAGTTTAATTTCAGTCCCAGTTCTTTTAATTTCCGGTTTTGTTTTGAATTATTTGATTTCAATGTTTGGGTTCACTTCAATTCTGTTTTTTAAATTAAATATATTATTGCAAGTATATCAAATTAATTATATATTTGTATAATTATGTCAAATTAAAGTATGTAAAACTAATATTATGTTCAAATATTTATTGAATATTATCGACTAAAAATATATATATAGGGAGAGGAAAAATGACCTAGGATTTTTTTAATGACAGAAATTCATATCAGTATTCTTAAATACATTTAATATAATAATACAATAAATAAATCTTATAAAAAAATATATTAGCTTCAAGAGTAAATTTTGTGCTCTTTTGTTTAAGTTTATTTCTTGAAATAAATTTTCAGTGTTTTGACTTTTTAATTATATATTTGTGTATTTATATCAAATTAAAATATGTTAAACCAATTATATGTTCTAATATTTATTGAATATCATCACCTAAGAATATATAGAGAGAGAGAACAAAATAGCCTAAGATTATCCTTTAAATTAAATATATTATTGAAATTATGTCAAATTAATTATATTTTGTATATTTATGTCAAATTAAAATATGTAAAACTAATTATATATTTGAATATTTATTGAATATTATCGCCTAAAAATATATTGACAGAGAGGAAAAATGACCTAGGATTTTTTGAAGGGCAGAAATTCATATCATGTTTTCTTAAATATATTTAATATAATAATATGATTAATAAATCTTATATAAAAAAAAATTGGCTTCAAAAATTAATTTTGTGCTCTTTTATTTAAGTTTATTTCTTTACAAGGATTTCCAATGTTTTCATTTTTAATATTTTAAATATAATATTACTGCAAAAAAAAATATCTCACAAAAAAAAATGTTGACAAATTTACCTGCATTATCTACAAGTCAAATTAAAAAATATACAAGTCACTTCCCGTTTCCATTAGACTGTTCTTTTTAGACGACAAATAAATAATTATAACACACAAAAAAATTAAGTTTATGTTTGAAAAACAAATTATAATATTTTTATTTCTAATATGTCTGATATTTATTGAATATTATCGCCTAAAAATATATTAAGAGAGAGGGAAAATAACTTTGGATTTTTTTAAGGACAAAAATTCATATCAGTATTCTTAAATATAATTACACTAACTAAATATTGAAATAATAAAATACAATACATATACAAGCAATTAATTTTCTACATAGAGAAAAAAAACTCGTCGCATCGCCAATTATTTAGTTAATTATAGATAATAAGAGTTAATATTTTTTCTCAGGTTGCTGGAATTCGAGTCCCCCGACCACCGAAAATGATTTTTGAGTAAAGAACAGTGTTTTCTATTGTTCATAAGTGTTTCACATGTTTTTTTTTCAATCATTTCTTCGATAACTGGGGTGTCCGAGTCAGCTTATGCGCATCACAATAAATCTCTGAACTTAATTTTTTTTAACAATTTTCACTGTTTATTAATATTTGAAAATGTTTTTTCCTCTTCTTTTTTTCAGGCTTTTTTTTTTATACTCGCGGTGTCCGAGTCAGTTTACACGCACCACAATTTTTTCCTCACATATATATTTTTTAGAACCAGGGTAGGTTACACGTGTCACGAATAATCCTTTGACATTGTTTTTTATTTTTTTTCAACTTATTAATTTTTTTTATAACTAGAATGTCCAAGCTAGCTTACATGCACCATGACTATTATTTTGTACATAGCCAAAGGAGATGGCAATTTCAAACAGTGAGAAACAGTGATTTGAAATGTGGTTTTCGTTTTTCATTACTATTTAAAAAAAATGATTGAACTATGATTCTGGTGAGATATGACATGAGTGTTTGGTAATGCGTTTGAAAATCGCTTTTGAACAAATTTTAATTTTTTTTCAATTTTAAATTAAAAAAATGTTTCTACATGATTTTGATGTGCTAATGTCAAAAATAATTTTCTAAAAATTAAAAAAAATACAACACATTAAAAATCAATTATTTTTCTACATATAAAAAAGCTCAGTGCAACGCGCGGGCAAATCAGCTCGTTTTATACTAATTAAAAATTGGGCTTCATGGGCCTGATTAAAACGCCAAGTGATCTGGTGTTTTTTCTATATAATTGTTTTCAAAAATGATTAGTAAAATGTTTTTTTTTCGCGAGGTTGTTTTTGAAACCTGTGGGATGGCCTCAACACAAATTCATTATTAGAAACGGATGGAAATATATTCTTAATTAAGATAATAAAAACTGCAAGCATCATTCTCCTTCCCTTTGGATCTTATATATATTGCATTTCAAAAGTGTTCTTTAAATAATTTGAATTTTTTTATTTAAATTTAATTTTTTGATTTTTTTATATCATTTTTATGTGTTGATATCAAAAATATTATTTACAAAATAAAAAAATATTTTGATGCATTTATGAATGAAAAACACTTTCAAAAACAATTTCAACCACACTCCCAAACAGGCAGATAGTTTTCATTCTATAACCACTTGTTATACTTTTTTTATTCCAATAAAAATCATTTATTGAAATACTAATAGGACTATCTAATTATCTTCTCAGAATACTTGTTAAGAGGACTTAGGGGATGTTTCACATCGCGTTTCAAAAGTACTTTTGAAAAATTTTGAAAATTTTTATTTTTAATTTTTTTAGTGTTTTTACATCATTGATGTATTGATGTCAAAAATATTTTATTAAAAATATATATATTAATATATTTCTAAATAAAAAGCACTTTCAAAAATATTTTTAGCCACCATCTCAATATTTCAAATTCACTTTGCAGCTTTTAATGGCCTTTTCGCCGCCTTTGATGAGTCGAAAAAGAGAGGTAGGTGGTTTTCAATCAGGGATGTCAATCTCGTTACATTTCGGTCGAAACGGCCGAAACATCTCGTACCAGTTAAAAAAACAAAATGGCATTGTTTTTACCTCGGGTTAAATTCTAGTCCATTCTGAATTTTTTAACCAAATTCCGGCCAAAACATGCCGGAATCATTTCGCCTGTGCGGTTTCGGCAAAATAGTATTTTTTTTAAATAATGAATAATTTAACAATATTAATCATATCTCTTAATCCGGTCTTTAGATTGAGATGAAATTTTACAAAGAGTCGCTTGACATTTTTATATATATTATGTTAAAATTTCAGAGCACTCAGAGAATATAATAACCTGGCGAGATTGATGATGGTATTCTCGTAATATTATACATGTTCATAATTTTGTTTAGAAAAATCATTTTATGGTGTCTTTTTTTAGATTAAATTGCACATTTTATTTTTAGATTTGAACTATTTTTTTAATTAATATATTTAATTATATATATACATAAATAATACAACCCCGAAATAACATGCCGAAATACTCCGGAACTAAAATATTCAATTCCAATTAAAAAAATAAAACAACAATCAGAATTGATAACCTTGTTTTTCAGTACCGAAGATAACTCTTATTGGTTGGGAATTCTTTTTGGCAATCATGTATCGAGGTAGCTAGCTATTCTCACTTGTGACATGGTTTTTTTACTCCAGGCAAAGTCAACACTGTAAGTCTTGAGTTATGGGAGGAAATTCTCAATTTTCAAAAATTCAAGCTAATTTCTTTCAGCAATTCTTACAACCTAGAAATGTCCATTTTCGTGATGAAATCTTGTTCTTATGGAAGCATATATTCATTTTGATTGGGGTTTGCATAAATAAATTATCTGTAAAATATATCAGTAGAGTAAAATGTATCCTAAAAAGTGATTTTATTGAAGAGTGATTTATATGTAAACGATGCACAATTGCTACTGCTCGTCAACATACTACATGCATGCATGTCCGAGCTTCTGCAATGTTATTTCAGGATACAGAAGAAAAGGTAATCTCTGCGCTCATGGCGAGCTATGACCTTTCCCTCCCCCGTATCCAGAGCCGTGGCCCTCCCCATAACCTGACCCGCTACCATGACCTCCTCCGCCTCCACCCTCGCCGCCACCCCCTCCCCCTCCATTCCCACCCTGGCCGCCGCCGCCGCCGCTTCCGTGGCCTGACCCGCTTCCTGATCCAGAGCCATTACCTCCACCGCCTCCTCCTCCTCTGCCACCGCCTCCGCCGCCGCCACCTCCTTCGCCACCACCTTTCCCACCACCAGAACCGTAGCCTGAGCCGCTACCAGACCCATAGCCAGAGCCTGACCCTTTTCCACCGCCTCCTCCTCCTCCTTCTCCTCCACCACCGCCTCCACCTCCACTATTTCCCTGCGGGGTCCTGGCAGCAAAGGTGAGGTCTACAATAAGCAAGACCAGAAAAGCAGTCCCTAGCAGTACTCTTGGACAGGCCATTTCTAGATTACGCTGTCACTAGCAATATGAGAAACTAGCGAGTATGCTTTGTTTACTGGAAATGCTTGAAGTGGTAACACTATATATATGCATTGGAAAGGTAACAAGACAAGGTTTTTGAAAAGGCTGGCATTACTTACTAGCTTGTAAATTAAGGTAACGACACACGGTTTCTTAAATTTCCAGTACCTCTCACTTGTTAATCTTGACTCTTACCGAAAGGAACCAATAGCATCGAATAAAATGCTTTGCTTTATCATCCCACCTTTACGTACATATTTTGACTAGGAAGTGTCTTCTAATATATTTTACTGCGGTTTCCCACTCTTTATCGCTCTGTTCATATTTGAACTCCACTCTTGAATACACTTATTCTCCATGCACTCGTAGCTTTCCTGCGGTGATTTATGCCAACGATTCTCTTCTTAAGCATGATGAGTTTATCCACCAGCGGTAGTGATTTATGTACACAGATATCTGTCTACTCTGCGTCTATGTTAACAATGGGCTAAACTTGCACAACAAACTGGGTTGTTCACTCAAAGATTAATATATAAAAAAGTTAGTTAATAAAAACTGGGTTGTTCTTTAAAGATTAATATTTCTTCAAAGATTTACTTTCCAACTTTGAAGAAAAAAAGTTAGTTAATAAAAAAAATAGATTAATATATAAAATCTATGATTCATATCTGAATTAATATCTCAAAGTTTTAATCTATGTTACGAGAGTAAGATAATTTAATAAAAAAAATCTTATATTACAATGCTCAATCTACAACTGATAGATTTTTGAATGATAACATCAAAAAAACATATCTAATTGAAAATTACACAAAAATAATCGAAATCAAATCAATCACTTTATGGGATTTTGAAGCTGATCCTTAACCTCTTATTGGGTGTTTACCGAGTATGACTTCAATCATTCCTTAGCAGCTCTCACTGAGGATGCTAATAGACCCTTTTTGTACGCGTTCTGCATAGAATTGATCTCGCCTGAGGATTGGCTGCAGTCATGGAAACTCGATGAAAGAGCTTGTATTATTGTGACACATAGTAGATGATAAGTATTAAGATAGATAACCGATAAATTTGACAGCAGCTTGGGCAGCATTTCGAGCTGCTAAGGGTCCAAATGTCTGAATTGCATTCTGTCCGGTTTGTCCTCCAGCTAAATCTGATAGCCCTCGGATCAAAATGGACTATTCCTGTTATATCAAACAGGTCCAGCATTTGTTGTGTTGCTGCAGCTGCATTGACCTAAAAGAGCCATAAAAAAAACATTGATTAAATAAGCTTGAGAATGCATGTTACAGGCTTTTCCTGATCATATTTAAAATCTCCCCTTCCAGGACTAGTGGGTCCTGTTATGGCTATCTTGGTTTCCCCTGATAAGAATCACGAAGCTCTGTGATGCCGTTTGCCATATCAGCCACCGAAGGTTTCACCTAAAATATCTTTTCTTACCATTCCAAACCCACATCCCACGTAGATTACATTCTTCCCCTGAACCATTCTAACCCGGAACAGTCGCCCTGCAAAAAACAACCGCAATTAATTTTCTATGCAAGCTTAAAGTGCTCAACTGTCTGCGGGCATCTAATGTCCAATGAGATCACATCACAGACATCCAACTGAGAGATCGATCCACAAATCCCACATCTCACATAGATGACTTTCTTCCCATAGATCGTTCCGACTCGATATCTTCGCCCTTCATTCTAACTTGCAGAACAATATATATAAGGCCCTTTGCTGTTAACCTGCTTTATTAGCTTCAAGGAATCTATCTTCTTTGACGGTATAGCTGACACAGATATAACCAACAAGCAAGTCAAGACTAGCAATGCAAAATATGGTAGTTTTACTGCCATTTTGAGTTGATTCTTGTTAGCTTATATGAATCGCCTATATGTAGGCTGCTTAATTGAGTTGTTAAGCAATAAAATGCGTGACAAATCCATTGCAACTGTTTCGCCTTATATCTAATAGTTGTTAAAACTCTTATTTAATGGTAAGATACACATTACTGAGAAACTACATGTAATGCTGCAATGGAGAGTTGTATCCTGGTATCTTGCCGATGAAACCAAGAACAGCTTTAACAGCATTGAGGGCTGCAAGTGAATCAAATGTGTCGTTTGCATTGTCTCCTGATTCTGCTCCAGCTAAATTTGACAGCCCTCGGATGACAATCACAGGAAAGCCATTTGACAAGCATGTCTGGAAAAGCAAGTTCCGTTAGTATGATCTTTGTTGATCATGAAATTAATTGTTCGAATCTTAATTAGCTACTTCAGAAGCTTTCGGTCTTAATTACAATGTGAGAAAGAAAAGAAAGACTAGTGCTTTTAACTGTGCTGGTTATCAGAAGGAGGATTCAGATAAGGTAACTTGCCATCACTACAGCAGAGCTTTCCATGTCTGATGATGAAACCTCAAAAGTTTGAAAGAGGAAATCCCTGTAAGCTGCGTTGTCCACAAATATGTTGGGCGTTGAGCCTTTGAGCCCAACAACTAGCTTAGGCTTCTCTGGAAGGCACAGGCTTGAATTCACACACCTCTCCAGTTCCGTCCCCTGAAGAGTTCATGCTGAAAGATAAATTGCAAGTGTAATCATGTGAGAAGAGGCTTCTGTAGGAAATTGTGAAAGAAGCATCAAAGAGCAGACATCCAATTTCCTTAATTGTGACTTTAAGGAAAGTGAAATTAGCAGATGGTGAAAGCTGAGGGGCTGGATTTCAATGTCTAACCTCCAGGCTCCTAGCAAGCTGAAACCATTGCTGGCTTACTTCCATCCACCACAATGAACCAGCATTGTTAGGCTCTCTTGACACAGAAAAGAACTCCTCAGTGCTGTATCCAATTTGCCCCAGCAGGTTCACACCATTGCCTTGAGGTACATTATAGCTTCCAACCTCCATGTAAGCCACATCGGCCGGGTCCATAGTTCCATTCGGGTTCTATCAATCGCAAAGTTCTGTGTGCGTAAGCTGCGATTGGATAGGAATAGCAGAAATAGCAAAACCTTAAAGATTGGAAGTTTTCAAAATTTATGAACTTGTACCAGCCAGTTCCAAATCCCAGTGTGAGCAAATTGTTTGGGAATGGTGACATCCCCAATCGACATAGAATCATTCAAATTCCCAGAAATTCCAAAATGAACAATCCCAGTTATGTCAAATAGATCCAGCATTTGTTGGGTTGCCGCAGCAGCGTTTGTCTGATCGAGACAGAAGCAAGCTTAAATCAGTTAGTGAAAGGAAATACAGTTGTGAATTTTCAGTCTAAGAGTACCCAAAAAACATAACTTGATGGATGAGGTGGGGTGAAAAGATAATGTTGGCTTACCATTCCAACCCCACATCTCACGTAAACGACTTTCTTCCCATAGATTTTACCCACTCGATACCTTCGCCCTTCAAAATCATGTTTACGGTCATTTAACAGAACAAGCTACAATCAAAGTATCTAGCAACCATTCCTGGGAAAGAATACCTACCTGAGAGATCTACAAAAGGGTGTTTAGCATCAGGCGTAAACGCCCCAGTTCTGAAAAAAGCCTCTTCTTCCGGTGAAAACACAGTTATGAGACCAATATATGGCCCTTCACGGCTGAGTTGTTTGATTGTGCTGAAAGAACCTCTCGTCCTCTTTGATGCTATGGCTGACACAGACATGACCAGAAAAGAAACAAAAACCAGCACTACAAAACACCTTGCAGCCATGGTTGAGTTCATTGCTACTAGCTTGAATGAAAATACCTTTAGATAAGCTCGGTCGATTTTATCGATCTGGGAGGTATATTTTTATTATTATTTCTTGCCTCATAATTGAAAAATATTTTAAAAAATAATTTTAATCACATTTTAAACATGCGATTTTTTGTGTTTCACGTTGATTGATTAATTTATTTATTTAGAAAAAAAAAAAAAGTAAATTCACATGAAGTTGACAACCCAAGTGGGATCTTTTCAAAATAGACAAGATCAGGATCCTGTCTCTTGAGAAGACAATAATTAGCATAATATCCAATCATGGTTACATGGAAGGTTCAAAAAGGATGTGATAATTGAGGCTTTCACACTGTTGTTTCCACAGTATTACCAGATGATACCATTTATAGAAACAACATAAAACACCAACTCTAGCCTAGGTCCTGTTAAAAAACAAACAAACAAAAAAGAGCAAAATCCAGGATCCTTAGCACCAAGTTATTATTGAATGTTTTTTAGCTTAAATTCTCATCTTCATGTATGGATCTGCATGTCATCTTCTTGTTGTTGCTATATTTTATCTGCAAAAAATATTAATTAATGTAAAACAAAGAAAACAATCTGCCTTCTTGATTCTTATGTTTGGATTCGTTTTTTAAAATATTTTTATTTAGAAATTTATTAAAAAATTGTTTTTTATATCAATATATCAAAAGCAATTTGAAAGTATATAAAACAAAATAAAGACATTTCAAAATATTTTAAAAACAAACTACCAAGCACAATTTCACCTGAGAGTCAAGAGATTTGGAGCTGCCGACAATGGTTATCTGGCTGTCACTTGTCATAAACTGAACAAGAAAAGGCTTAAGCTCTTACAAGCTATGTGATGTGCACATTTTTTTACTGCAATGCATTAGAGACTTTGAGGCCTTTCCAACTCTTCCTTTACTCGGACCCAACCACCTCTTCCCTGACTCGGCTCGAGTCTAAGAAAATTACATTAATTTCAACACAGGGCAGGATCTATGCAACAGCAGCAAAAAATAATTGGGATAGATCTTCACCTGTAAATATTTCTTTCAAGGAAAGAACTTTTCATTAATGGCTTGGAACCGACTTTAAATGCAGTAAATAAGTAGTGAACCCTAGCCCTTCTCTACAAACCCGGCGATCAAGACTTGCGTTGTACATGACTTTCATTAAAAAGCATAAAGCCCCGTTGCAAAGTCAGTTTTAAGCAGGAGAGAAAGAGAGCTTAATGGGGCAGCTTTGCACCTTGAAGAAGCCAAACTTGCAACAAATAAATAAATAAATAATTGTTGGGGGTGTCGACTGTTTTAAGAATCCCCAAGTTCCTCTATGTATCAATACATCAAAGAATGTTCGGCACATCCATAAACGGATTTTCACTGGTTTTGAAGACTCTCAATGGCCTTTTTCCACTGCCACGCTCTCTGCTTGACATCTTCAAATGACCTCACCTTCTTCGGCTGAAAGAGCACATGATTACATCAGGAAAATGAAGGGGAAATGCGGAGGGGTGAGGAATGGAAAGAGTGAGGAGATATAAACTGGAGAATAATCCTCTATAGTTGGAATTTTTAATCAAAAAATCAAAGTATAATAAAGAGGATTCCTCAAAAGGGCTATATAGCAATGAGGTGTCCCACAAGATTAGAAACGACAGTAGTTTAGAATGAAAAGGCCGCCAATGATTTCATCAGATGGCAAAAGAGGCATACCGTACAGATCTTAAAATGTGAAGGACTTGTAACTTGGACACTCAGGTCATCAGAATTGTCAGACCAAATTATATTTCCCTTCACCATTAACTTTGAAGGGTCCACGTAGATCAACTTTGGCTTGTTGGTAAGGATAAGCTGCACCTTCTTGCTCGTCAGTTTCTGTAATTTCTTCACCATCGAGATCATTACAACAGATTCCCCTGGATCCAAAAACTGTTGCCTGGTAACATGGATATCCTACATGTTAGACATGCTTCCAAATATTCTGGGAACAAAGGAGAGGAAAAAGACAAACCAACACTTAAATCTCTCCACTAAAATAACTTCATAGTGGCATTCTTTTGAAGCTTTAAAAAGAATGAGGAGAAACAGCCAACACAAGTCATCCTAATAATGCTGACTAAAGATCTTCTCCAACCACAGGACTATTCGTTTAGATTGCTTCCAAGAAGCAAGCTGTACCAGCTTTTTAGTAATGTTAAATGGTCAACCTCCTGGAGGTAAAACTGGAAAAATTTGCTCAACTTTAATGTAAACCATTACAGTCAAAACAGAAAAGTTTTCGATTGAATCCAGTAATTTGCTCAAGGCATGTCCTCTGTGAGTTCAAAAGATGATCAATCTTCCTTAAACAATTCGGAGCACAAACTTGGAGGTTACATAAATCTAAGCAATTGACTACATGCATGAGACAATGAATGCCAGGAACATAAATCAAACATTAGTTCTAACTGGTTGGGTGGTGGTTAAGCAGAACCATATCCTCTGCACATTCTTCAACACCCAATACCCATGTGAGGCAACAACAAGAATCTCAAAAAAAAAAAAATTCAAAAGGTTTGCACCAAGAAATTTCGCAAAGCAAAGAATCAGACTTATTGATAGAAGCGGGAAAGGGACATATATAAAGGCAGATAATGTGCGCAAAGAAAAAGGTGTTGAGCCAATACCATTTAGAATCAAAGGAGTCAATTGAAGCAAGTCTAGTTATGTGTGAAGTTGCTTCTGCAGATGACGAGACTCCAACATTTCCATCATTTTGTGTCATCGAACTGTCACCAATGTGTGTAGGGTTAAATGGAGACCCAGGGTCATGGTCATTGTCACCGGATTGTGCCTGGTACATGAATAAGGAAAGCGATCAAAAATCTAAAGATTATTAGCATGAAGATGAAAACACAAGAAATTTGAAATCCTTCAACACATAATATTTTAAAGCAATGTTGTCATACCATTGGCTCCAAAATAAGTTTTGGAGGGGTTTCTCCTCTTAAATTCTTCCAGTCAACTCCCTCAAAGAATGGATGATTCTTGAGCACAGCATAGCCACCACGTCCAGCACCCGGTCGTCTACTGGGATCTGTATCCTACATGGTTGTAACATTGAAGATCAAAGACCTGAATCACAAACTTCATAAGGGAATATCCGTATCCCTTGTAATATTTGAGGCAAGGGGCAAAGGTCAGTTTCATTATAATATCCAAATTCAGACATTATGTTCAGAATGTTCCCAGCCCAAGTCATAAGGATGGTAGAATAGACAACCAAAGGAAAGCAAGTGTGCTTTTCCTATCAAGCAAGGTTAAGGTTCTATAAATTTCACTTTTCATTCCAAGGGAGATCAGCCAACGTGAACCACCATAAGATGGCCTGTCCTTTGTCACTAGTCATGTGCCTCAAAACTGAAAACGAAAGTATAGCAAGGTTAACATCCAGGCACTCAGTGCTAACCCAAACAAATAAATATTGTAGATGGTAAGAACTAAAAGCTTTTCATTTTGAGGTCCCAAGGTAAAATCTTCTTGAGAGTAAAAGGCTAAATTACAATCTTTTAAAGGGGAAGGAAGGTAATTTTGCCCCAGCCCCCCTTGGATCCATACATGCACTCAACAATGATTGTAAATCCCTACATCTTTAAACTTATTCCCAGTCGTCTAGATTATCCTGAAACCAACCATATAAGATATAGCAGACTGTACTAAATGGGTTTCCTTGTTTTTAAGATTTAAAGGCCACACTTAATTATAGTCGTGGTTTAAACTGAAAACTTGAATCTGCACATGTTTGTACTGCAAGTGTAAACTCTTACCATTGACCAGGTAAGGATATTTTTCTATGTACAGAAGAATAGAACAAAAACGACAAAGGAGAAAGAAGGAACACTCAAAAACAGCAAGCAAGTTACAAAACTAAAGTTCAACGTATGAAAGCTTTGTAGCTTACTAATAAATGATCTATGAGGTCTCTTGCTTCTTCTGAAAAATAATCAGGAAATCTTATATCCCGAGCAATAATTCTTTGAAATATAAGCCATTCACTTGCATCTTTGAAAGGAGAAGTCCCTGAAAGCATCTGGTACAAAGTGCAGCCAAGTGCCCACAGGTCATTTCTGTTTGAACGTGGTCAAAAGAGCAAAAAGGTTATCCCCCACACGCAAGAAATTATAAAAAAAAAAAAAAAGGACCTGGAAATAAGCTCAACCATGAAAAAACACAGTCAAAAATCTAAACTTATTCCAATTATAACATTAATATGGATTGATTTATGGGAGTCACTTACCCAAAAGTTGCAGGAGAGGAGTTAAGGACTTCTGGAGGGACATATGCAGCTGTTCCCACAAATGTGCAAGCCTTATCGTCTGAGCAGAGGATCAAGAAGAAGAAGAAAATTAACCTGCAGCTTAAAGAAAACATAATCAACGATTGTATAAGTTCTAGTATTACCTGAAGCTGCGTTTGGAAGGACAGTGATGCAACTATCCTGCATGGGCTTCACACTTCCAAAATCAGCAATTTTAATGTGTCCGTCTGCTGTAAATAGCAAGTTCTCTGGCTGCCATTAAGAAGAGCTTTAGCTTTTCTTGATTTCCAAATAAAAAGAAGAGCAATGAATTAAAAAATTACCTTTATATCTCGATGAATTAATCCCATAGCATGTATGTATTCAAGAGCATCCACAACTTCTGCAGCATAAAAGCGAGCTTCATCCTCTGATAGACGGCCTTTCTGCACATACAATTAAATGGCATAGTATACAATGACAGAGCAGCTAACATGATAAAACACTTACAGGGTAAAAAATCTGAAGTCAAGAGGATTCTGCTGAAATATTATGTGAATCCAGAAATGCGCAGGGCATTATGCAATTGCTCTAAAGTGTTTCAAATGCAACCTTTTTTAGTAAAAGCTATATAGAAGATTAAAGCCACAACTTAAAATTCTATATTTATCCAGAATGGTGTAAAGTTCATAAATAATATAAGAATGCAGAAGAAATTTATGGCATTAGCACCAATCATAAGATGAATTTAAAGACAAAATTCTTCAAATAGTCATACTAATGGATTTTCATTATTTCTGAAAAGTTTCGTATTAGGAACAGCCACAACAAATTATAGGAGTTACTTTTCCAAAATTAATAATGAATAGCAAGGAGGATTTAATAGGTACTCACTCT
This sequence comes from Salix arbutifolia, assembly GCA_025169955.1. Classification (NCBI taxonomy): domain Eukaryota; kingdom Viridiplantae; phylum Streptophyta; class Magnoliopsida; order Malpighiales; family Salicaceae; genus Salix; species Salix arbutifolia. The sequence continues at coordinate 1,455,365 of CM045909.1, forward strand.
GGTTATTTGATCAAAAAGTTCTCCTCCTTCGCAGGATTCAAGTGCCATGTCTGCACAGTAGAATAAAAATATATCGGTGTCATATGATAAACCCACTTAAGCAAGCTAATCATAGCCACTGTGGTTGCAAATGAAAAAAAAAATACAAAAAAAAATTGGATAGGCTGCTACCCAGATACCTACACAGAGAATAATTATCCTGAAAAGTAAAAAATAGACGCACGATTCCTGGATGGTCCAACTGATCAAGCACAATGCGTTCCAGCTTCACATAAGCTGTTTTATTTTCTTTGGTGATGAATTTTTTGTCCATGATCTTCAAGGCATATACAATTCCCGTGTCCTTCTTCTTTGCTCTCACTACCTGGTAAGTTCAATAGAATGATACTCAGCATTCATTACAAGAAGCTCAAAGGCCAACAATCACAAGCAAAAATGGGCTCCTGAAATACAAGTGTTTTATATAATAAACACAACAATATTCCTTTTCCGAATGAACATGTTAGAAATTCTCGCAATACAACATTTAAGAGAGGGTGAGAGTGTTCACTCATTATGTGGTGTAACTAAGAAGTCACCATGCCCTGTATCTCTTCTCCATATCCGACACACTCAGATTGAAACAGTGATGAAAACACGTATCTAACAACAAATAAACATTGTATTGTCACAAAGTAAATAACTAACACTATTAACAGAAAACGTTCAAAGTTTACAATTCACAATTTCTTGATTTCCTACTCTATCTCCATGGCTTATGATTATGTCCTGAAGAAAAAGGTATGAAGAAGGATATTGCTTCACCATCTCCTCCTCAACAATACTAACACTTTGTCACAACATTGTGAAGCTCTCTTCAATCACCTATAACATAAGCTAAACCAATCATCCTAACAACTAGAAGGCACTACATATGCCTACAACAGTAGACTGCTGCTCCCAGAGGGAATGAAGTGAACCTCTGAAACTTCTAATTTTCCATTTGGCAGCAGAGAAAAGACAGGGATATCAGCAACAAAACGAACCAGGTGCTAAAATTGTTCATTTGTATTTGGTTTTCGTTTTCTCAATAGTAAGGACAGGATCAAGGGTAAGTCATAAAAAAAATTGCTTATCGTCATTCAACTTCCCCAGGAATCAAACAATGGAAATTCAATTTCACAAAATCTGTCATCCCCTTCAAATGAAATTTCTCCCCTGGACCAGAACCAAAAAATTAAATTCATACATCTCGAAAATATACATGGGTTGCTCGTAAATGTAATCTTTAGATGACGAGCTGGTATCAGATAATGAGAATACAAGCATAGGCTTATAAATCAAAGAAATTGAAAAGATGAATAAAAGATACAAACTTTAATAATAGTTATGATCAAAAAAACACAACCCACCAATCTACAATAACAAAGAAGCAAACCGACAAAGCCCACGTGAGAAAAAACAAAAAAAGAATCAGACCTTTGAATAAGATCCAACGCCATAGATCTTGCCAAGCTCAAAATCCTGAATAGTGAAATTCTCTTGCGGAGCTCTAAATGCAAAGCTTTTGGATCTCTGCACATTCCCATTATTGTTATTAGATGATGAAGATGGTGAATTGATGCTTTGAATCCTCAACTTTGAATCAAAATCCCTCTCCATTTCCAACATTTCTCACTCTATCAAATTATCTCCACATAATAATAATAATAATTAAAATAAAATAACCCACTTTCTCTCTCCAAACAAAAACCAAACTTGCTCTCTCTACAAATCTTGGAGGTGAGTTTTCAAGTCAAAAGAGAGCCCTTTATTGGATCAGAATCAGAGGGAGAGTTCGAGTCTTTATATTCTCTATTATAAAGAAAAGTGAAAGATGTATTTGTATAAAATTAATTTGAATTATAGGAATATGTGATTATATTTTCTTACAATATGGGTATATATGTGTCTTAAAGTTGTGAGCTTTAAGGTTGTTTCGGTGATGCAAAAATTTCAAAACACTAAAAAATGTTGTTATGATTGAAGGAAAGAGGAGAAGTAAGGGATTGTATCAGTATATGTGGAATTTAATGACGGAGAGGGAGGTATGTGGATTGAAGAGAGCAGATAGTAGGCACAGGGATTGAATGCTTCTCTCTTTTTTTCATTCTCTTTTTCTATTTATAGAGAGTCTAGATTTCATTTTTTCCCTATTTATAGAGAGTTCTAAGGTGGACCGATTAGGATTAGGATTAGGATTAGGATTAGGATTAGGATTACGTTAAGAGATTGGACATTTGGACCCTTTATTTTGGCAATGGTTAATAGTGTGCGTGAACTTGAAAAAAAATATAGCATGATGGTAAAAAATTTATGATCTATATAGTAGATTTTGAGTTCAAGTCAGAACATGTACTTTTATAAAAATCCAGAACAATTAGAATTTTACTCGTTCACCTGAGTTCACAAAATATATTTTTCAAAAAATAGACTTACTAAATCCAAATGTCTTGAGTATAACATGTTTGCTAGACTCATGTTATCTTAAATTTATCTAATTATCAAGTCCAAATGTCTTGGATTTGATACATTTGTTAAACCTATATTATATTAGGCGTAGCTAATTATCAAGTTCAAAAACCTTGAACGTGTCAATAATGATATTCAATTATCTTGGGTTTGCCACACCACCAAGTTCAACATGGCTTTTACAAATCATGTTTGTTTTCTTAAAAATTTATACACGCAAATATTTCTTGACATAATGTTTTCTAATAAAAATATATTGATAAAAACTTGATCCATTGGAGGATTCAAAACTATTTACGTTCCCATGTTGATTTGGGAAGTTGAGTTGGGAGAATCACATAAAAAATTTCTTTGTACGTTGACAATACTAAAAACAAAGTGAAACAAAAGTAAAGGAGAAAATAACTACATGGGTTGATATTAAAAATAAAATTAAAAAAAATTAAAATATGATTTTAATATATTTTCAATTAAAAACACTCCCAATAGCTGTTTTATGCTATCTAGTTTGGCCAGAGTGTGTTTGGAGAAACACAAAAAAAATAACAACACTAACAATTAAACTCCTAGCAGGGGCTCGGGGCAGGAGAGAGCTCCTAAAACAAGGTCACTGCTATGAGAAATAGATGGGGATTAAGACCTAGAATTGCCATAGTTTTAGAGTTTATTATTGTTAATACTATCGATTATCCTCCTCGAATAATTTCTTAATAATCTCAACCATGGAATATGTAAGATCCCACTAGTGATGCTCACTTGCTCGATAGATAAGAGTTTTCAGAAAATGATTTTGAAATAAAAACCCTCTATAAAATTAGCATTTATTTATTTATTTATTTATAAATAAATAAATAAATAATTTATACCAAACATTTATTTATTTATTTATTTAAGAGGGGTATCAAGCGCGAGTGTCAATTATTTTATTTTTCGGGGGGAAACCGTGTGCAAAAATAGCCGTGATGAATGTTTCTTGTAAATGAAATAGTCCTAGATTTAATGTAAATGAATGTTCAATCCTGTTTACTGAATCTTTATCCGCGCTCCAAATTCCCTAAAAATGCAGCAAACATGGCTTAAACATTTAATTTTCTTTCTGTATGGGCGTGCGCAGAGGCATGCATACATGTGTTAGAGTGTGTTTGGCATTGCTTTTGCTTTTGCGATTGCGATTGAAAAAAAACAGTTTCAAAAAAAACGTTTTTTGTGTGTTGTAAAAGTGTTTGGTTAAAACTGTGGTTGAGTTGGAGGTTGAAAAAAAAGCAGTTTTGGGTGTTTGGTTATCAAGCTTTTCATATTGCTTTTAACTTGTGAAATTACTTTAAAGGGTATATATATATAATCTTTTTAAATATTGTAAATTTAATAATTTTAATAATATAATGTAATTAATAATTCATGAAAAAACAAATATTATTTTAATATAATGTAATTAATAATTCATGAAAAAACAAATATTATTTTTTATTCTCCCATCAAACTACTTGTAATTTCAACACGAACAGATATTTCTCTTCCATTAGGACTGATCTGTATCTACATATATTTTTTAAAAAATATATATTTTAAAAAAATGGGTTGGGCCGAGGGCAGACCAACCAAATTGGGCCTAAAACCCAACTTTGATGGACTTGGGCTGGGCCGAGTGCAGCCCATCCCAAGCCCATGTTTTAATTCTGAAGAAGTCAAAACGGTGCGCTGCACTGTGCGTCTTCTTCACAGTGCAGCGCACCTGTGCACGTGAATTATTTCACGTGCACAGTGGCTTCCGACCGACCACGACGAGAGCTTCAACGGAGGATACCTACGGGTAGAGGAGGCCGAGGTGGTTCTTCCTGTGGTGGTGGCGTCTGAAATGGTGGCCTATGGTGGCCGGAGGCAGCGTTGGAAGGTGGCGATACTGTTCACCGACCACGACGAGAGCTTCAACGGAGGATACCGACGGGTAGAGGAGAACGAGGTGGTTCTTCCTGTGGTGGTTTCATCGTAAATGGTGGCCTGTGGTGGCCGGAGGCAGCGTTGGAAGCTCTCGGCTTCCATGGCTGCTCTGTTTTGGGCAGAGAGAGAGAGAGAGAGAGAGAGAGAGCCATGCACAAATCATTTTTTTTTAATTATCGAACGGATTTGTCAAGGGCAGCTGCACATTTTGCATGTAAATTTTTCACAGTTTTGCATTCTCAGTTTTGCATGAAAATGGATTAGTATCGTGGTTTCAATAATCATGAATCGCAGATAAAAAAGCATCATTTTACAACTTTTTTCGAATCGGCGTTTTGTTAAAATTTGGTGTGGGTCCCACAAAAAAATAAGTGCTTTTTTGGCGTTACCAAACGGCAAATTGCGGTGCGATCTGCGAATCGCAGATCGCACCGCAATGCCAAACACCCTCTTAATGGAAGTGTGTTTGAGATGGTGTTTACTGTTATTTTAGAAAATGTTTTTTATTCAAAAATATATTGCATTAAGATTTTTTTATTTTTTAAAATTTATTTTTGACATCATCACATAAAAATAATTAAAAATACCAAAAAAATCATTTAAAATAAAAAAATCATTTTTTTTCAAAAATATTTTTAAAACATAATAAAAAAATACAGACTTGTGCAACGATAATTATGGTTAAAGCTAGTCTAATTTTGGTCAAACCTGGAAGGAACACCCAGCTAGACATTTGACTGGATACCTTTACATCATCAATTTGACCAGGACAGGCAAGGATGTCTGTAAATTGGAAAGTGCAAACTGTGCGTATATTGTAGGCCCCAAACACGTGCAAGCAGCCCATTTTTCTGAGAGTTGCGGAATTGATTCATTCTGGTCCTGTGGGCTCACCAATTGACTCAGACAGAGATGTTAGCCCATGTTTGCCCTAGTGGTCCATAACATATATCTATCTCGATCTCACCATGCATGTCATTTTCTTGTCCAAATGAGGACAATGATGAACTAGGTTATTAATCATAATGCTCATGCATGCACGTGGACATGTGTCCCCATGGCAAATGATTCACTTCTGCTATTTTCCCTTCTTTTTTTCCTTTTTGAAAGTTCAAGGAACGATTCTTGGTTTGTAAACAGCTCATGAAATGGATGTCCTATCTGTAAAGAAGCATCCTGGAATTTTCCCCTGGTCTCAATGATCTTGTAAGTTTACTTGACGAATTCTGGGGATCAATTCAAGACGGCTAATATTTGCGCTGACGCCCAGATCAATGGCCTATATCATTGCATAATGGAAACCACGTTTTTGATGGACTGGATAATCACGCCAGTGGTCGGAATCTGGAAAAATACACAAACCCATCTGCAAATGGGATTTCCATTGACACAGTTTGAAGCTTGTTACTGGCTATGATGGTCAGACTTTTGAGAAAAGTTATGGACTGGAGATTTCATTAAACCAGTTTCCACTGATACAGTCACCTCGACCAGTGGATTGCTCATTTCAACTAATTCAGGCTCCACAGTAAGGATAGGGACATCACCACCTTTATTTATTTTTTTGCGTTCCATATGAAGCCTGTGTTGTTCAAAATCAGGCATTGGATCTGAAAGCCTTCAGCTATATTTTGGTCTAGCTTTCAACTTCAAGCACCATTCTTGACGGGTCACGGCCCCTACATGATCGTTGTCGGACGAAAATCCCTGATGCCCTGAACCACCGTTTTCGCATCTGAGATGGGTTATCGGGGGTGAAGCTCTGTTGCTTTCGGCCGAGATGCCTTCGCTTCTGCAATTTATCCCGGTAAGAACATAGGCCCTTCCAAGTGCATCGCCAGGAAAAGGAAATCAATGAACCCTTTTCAGTTTGAGAGTTTCAGCTGAACCTTCAATAGACCAACATCTTCAGCCCAGTACCATTGAGTGGACGATTATCATGTCTTCAGCCGATCAATGATCTTCAGTTTGCAGTGGTTGGAGCTTACCTCTCACGTCTATCTTTTTTTCCTTGGATAAACAGAGAATATTGGGAAGAGAAAAATCTGAGACAGAAGGGAAGAGTTTCATGTTTGCCAAGTATATATATCTGATGACTTTCATTAAAAACCTCAAGGAAGAGAAAACAGAATGACGCTAATGTACATATCCTTAAACAACTCTGATGAAAAGGTAAAAAAACATGACAAACTAATTTACATCCTTCCAAACAAAGATACCAAAGCTAAAAGTTCCCCAACAGAAAAATCTTCACAGGAGGGGTTGCAATGACAAGAATTTACCGTAAGAGCAAGAGACGATGAACAAAGATTGGAGAATTGCAAGTGGCCTGCTGTCAAGTTTAGGTATCACTATAAATCCCAACCATCCTTGCGCCCATCAAATTCCCACTTTCGGCCAGCTATACTTCCATAGATCTCTGAAAATCTCAGGAGACAACTACTTCTTATCTTGTAATGCACATTTGTATCCCTGCTAATTGCGACCCCAGAGAATTTTGATGTGTCTATCACCCATGCTGGTCTCACATACTCAACGGTCTGGGAGGAGCTTGCATTTGCATACAGGTAATTCAAAAGCACATCCTCACAGTTGAAGTATCTATCTACTAGTTCCCTTCCTGCCTTAGCTTCATTGCTCCAATACCTCTCAAAAGCTACCGTATGGTCCATGAAAGCTGCCCCTGTAAGAATCATGTTATAGCCTTTATGACGCCGGGCATACTTCTCAGCCCTATACTTCAATGGACTGCCACTAATGAGTCGTGGATAGAAGCCAACAATTCGATCTGGCTGTTGACGCCATACATTGAATCCCCGTTCAATATCATCACACCTCATCATGATATCATCATCAAGCTCGAGAATAGCTCGGGTTTTAAGCATTGGATCTTTCTTGAACCGATTGTTCAGTGAGTTTTGGTCTTCTACTCTGATCCAAACAGGCACTGCAGAGTCTAGATCACTTGATCTGGGAGGTCTGCCCTTGTTCCAAACCACTATAATCTCCTTAACTGAAGAACACCTTGAATAATGTTTCACATACATTTTCAAATTCCAGAGCCGTGCATCATAGGTCATCGTCAATAAAGTGAATTGAGAGTAGTGACCATTTAATGGATAAGCTTCTTCAGCATCATTGCCTCCATAGAAATATTTAACACCTCTGCACATTAATGCAACTCCGACCACAAAAGTTACAGCTATCACCAATTTTCCAAACCAGGTACTAGGCTTCATTTTTCCTCGAACAGACAAGAGAACTCTGTTCAGTCGGCTGCAAAACCGCCTCACCTTAGAAGAAAATAAATTTGACCTTTCCCAACCCAAGAGAATATAATTTCTCTTCCCCGAGTAGTGAGCACACCAGTTGAGAGGAATAATGCACTTAACCGCTCCAAGTAGCACACCCAATACTACAGCAACAACAGTGACAGCTGCAAGTGAAGCCGAGCCAAGAATAAAGCGATGGACAGGATCTCCTGAAGGCACACGATCTCCATCCATGACAGCTATCCATTTACCAGAACTTAGATGCTGCACATCGAGATGATGGTGGCGTGCACCATTCCAAGCATTGCGTCCCTTATTGGGCTCTTCAAATCCCAGGGGTACTTCAACTTCTTTATAATCATCCTTGGTAAGAACTTCAATCTTGAAGATACGAACTCGTCGCCCATATGTTTCACCACAGTCTTGACCAACACGATAAAGGTTTCCATCATACACAAATGGTCTACCTCCATTTCTAGCTCCCACACTCTTGTCAACATTATAAATGGGGTTCTTCTTGTGTGGTTTCCAAGGACCAAGTGGTGAGCTACTATACCAAATTTCCAGCTGCCCATTCTTCCTGGTTCCAATACCACTGTGATCTGAACCAAAAAGCCAATATTCTCCAGCATGATTAATGATAAAAGAATCAACAAGGGGCTTTTTAATAAGAACTTTCTCCAATGTCCACTGCAATGGAAAATTAAGTGCTCGATAAAGGCGAAGTTCCCCTTTCTGGCTGCTCTCGGGCAGCATATATATCTGCAAGAAACAGTAATAAAGCAAACGATTCAAGCTGCATGTCCACAGTAACAGCTGTTAGATTTTTTCTTCTTCTTTCCAGCTAATCAAATTGTCAATGATTACCCAGCTAGTTTTCCAAGTTAGTATGCAAGTAGGACCCATTATTGGTTGGTCCAGTCCTCATGTTATTTACAGGACCTCCAGGATAAACAGTTTACAATTGACCAGTTGTAGGTGAATGATTGCTTGCAAAGGAATAGTTATCTTACTTGGCCAAGGTAGTTGAACACATAGGGATAAGATAGATGCCAGTCCTCATCCAAGGCAATGCCCAACTGCTGCCATGTTGCTCCCTTGTCTGTACTTTTTGCAACTCCAATATCTCCTTGCATGGTAATTGAATTTTTTGTTTCGTAGAATAGGAAAAGTGTATCCCCCTGCTCAGCTCAATATAAGTAGACATAAAATATTAATTTCAAGATAAGGAAGCTACCATGATAAAAGAACTTCTGACACAGGCATGTACATGTGTAAGCACACAGAAACACAACTACCATAAAAAGCACTAAACAGTGTTAGAGACTTGCAATTTGAATTCTGCAGCTTGATGCTTGAAATCAGAAGAAATCAGACTGGCCACAGCAAAATATCTAAAGAATTGTAAAATCTAAGCTAAAACTTTTGCTTTTGGTAGATTTCCTCGTAATTTTGCTTCAAAATGGAAAATAACCCCATAAAAAAGTCAAAATCCCCTTCATGAATACCCATATTTCAAGCTAAATTTACTTCACAACGTATATAGTGATCCCATCCTTGTATGTAACAAATAGAAAAATCTGAAGCAACAAAGCAGCTAAAGAGCACAATAACTCAACTCCAGAAAAAAATCCCTGGACCCACTCCTCCCAAGAAAATATCATGTTGTCCCAAATCACCTAGAAATACCTCAGATTTCAGCAGTAAATATTTTTGAAAATAAAACCACGAGATATCCCATTAACTAGTCTCCAGCATAAAACAATTTACACTATGTTCACCATAAGTCATACCCATAAGGCAGAGAGGGAACAGTTATTACGTATTGATACCGCTCGCAAAATGATTTCTAACCCAGAAAGAGCTTTCTGCCTGCATCTGCAGATTTCTATAAGGGGCTTCCCCTGACCACAAAATTCATCTTTATCTATCCTCATTTTTTTCTAAAAAATGCTTATCCTCAGAGCTTTCATCAAGCCATTTGACTAGGATTTAGAAAACATGGCGCGGAAAATATAAAGATGAGCGCTTGTACCAGAGTCCAAATTAGTGCATTGAACTCCCTATCTCTAACCATACGGTTGGTTGAGATAACTAAATTAACAGTAAACCCACAATTTAAAGGCCCTTAAGACATCTGGGCAGTGGCAAAGGTTTGGTCTCTTTCACCAATTTTCAAAATGCATTCTGACTTTTCTGTCACAGGCCCCTGACTATTTCCATGCTCAATGACCAATGATAAGCATTTTCATACCCTCCCTCCCTTCTCACATATTTCAGATTGGAGAAGCAACAGCTTACAGCTCTCATTCCAGACACTTAAAACCAAATGCCAGATTGAAAAGGACATAGATAAGAATTAAATATAAATTTCAATGGTACTATTGCTAAGTTCCTAAATGCAATAACTGAACATTTAGACATTCGATAAAAAATAAAAATAAAAAGCTATAACAAAAGTTATACATACAAGACCAGAAGAGATTTCAGAAAAAATATCAAACTGAATCCATTTAATAAAATAATTACCTGGACATAAAGAAAAGGATCGGCAACAAAATTACTGGGGAAATTAGCATCAGAAAGCGAAGCACAGGTGACAACGGGGTTAGCAACGGGCCATGCCGCAACCTCATCTCTCCATTCATTCATCTGTTGCCGATTTGCACCGAAGTCAGAATCACCGCGAGTTGATGATACAACTCATTATATGTATATGGAGATTTAAAAAAAAATAAAAAATCGCCTTCATCCCACGAGCAAGAAATGAACAAAAAATAATTAAACTGGGATTTAAAAAATTGTTCAAAAAAAGTAAATATACCAATAAAATCTAACAGGAACGAGAAAAAGCAAAACACTTGCAGTTTCAAAATAATCATTGATTAAAAAAAAAGACTTGACACTAATACTTGGTTAACAAAAAAAAGCAAGAAACATTTAACTTTGTGACATCCATTAGACAAAAAAGTAAGAAATTAGCCACTAAACCCACTTTATAAAAGGCAGAGACTTGACAAAAACATCAATCCCCCATGAACATAGTTGAAAATACGATCACAAAGTCAGTCTCTACTAATGCATAAATGTAAACAAAATACTTAAAAAATAATTATAAAATCATGTGGTAAGGAAAAAATACTTACAGATTCAATTGGTTTGAGAGAGAAAGGAGAATCACCGTAAAATACACCAATAGACCAAGAACCCTCGTTGTCTTCTTGACAACCAAGAGAGTTTAACCCAACACCAACATTTGTGCTACGTAAATAAGGTTTACTAAACATGAGCCAACCATAAAACATACCAATTGATCCATACAAGACCAAACAACCCAAAAAGAACATAAAACCAGAGGAAAACACAAGAGAAACCAATCTTTGGTGCAACAATTTATGATGATTTTGTTGCTGCTGTTGATGATTTCCCCATCTCCATCTACACCAACACCTCAAGCTCATGTCATAGCAGTTACAAGTTGTCGCTGTTGATGTGCCAATGGAGCCATTCCCACCAGCCTCGTAAACACCCATAATTGAACGATTATTTGCAAGTTTAGGCAAGCCCCAGGTGGAAAAATTGAATCTTTAGAGTCATAGCTCTGGTTTTCTTCTTTAAAAAGCTTGTGGCTTTGCAAGGAAAGGCAGTTAATTCAAATGACCCTTTTTATGGGGGTTTGTGGGTAATGTTTCTCTTTTCCTTTTCTTTTTGGTTTTTATAATGTTGTTGTTTTAGTGCTTTTGTTTTTGGGATTGTCGAGCGTGCACTTATTTTAGTAGAGAGAGTGAGAGGACAGGTGGTGGTGGCCGCGGCAGCGGCAGCGGCAGCAATTAAAAGGAATTTCTTTTTGGGTTTACAACATGGGGTTTGGAATTTGTTGTTGTGTGCATGGAAACTGTTTCAAAGGCTTTTTTATATATCGTGTACGTACATGTAGATAGGAATAGCCAAACAGGAGACTTTGTTTTCTTCTAGAGAGAGAAAGTTTTTAGGGTTCTGCGATGAAGGATTCGTGTGCTTGCAAGTTTTGGGGGGTGAGTCTACTCGCGGCGTTTGGTGACAAGTGTGTGGGTTAACGTTTGGCAAGTGGTAAAGGAGAAACTCTCTCCCCCTTTGTACTGTGAAGAAAACTATTCGACTGTTACAGAATTATTGTTTTTATTTAAAAATATATTAAAATAATATTTTTTAAAATTTATTTTCACAATAATAATAATAATTAAAAAAACATTTTTGAAATATAAAACCAAACAGATTCTTCTATTAAAAACTTTATCCTCTCTATTTAAGAATTTTCATGATGAGAATAAACCTTGATCGAGATAATAGTTCAAAAACAACTTCAAATTATTTTTTTCTTGAATTTTATTTTATGTTTCAAAATAATATATTGATATTAAAAATATATATAAGAAACAAAAAAAACGAGGACTGTAAAGAGAAAATGGCACGAGAAAGGGGCAGGGGGTTTCGGAGATTCTACGGATTTGTAACTACTCGCGTCCTTTGGATGACACGTTTTCCAGGTGGGCCCGAGAAGGGCAGCAGGTGAGCTCAGCTGCGCGTGGGCTTGCTTTCTTCTTGTGCGGAGGGGATACGGTCATTGTCTGTCGTTTTAAAGTGCAAGGACCTGTTTGGTTGACGGTGAGCGTAAAGAAGGGATGGAAAGAAATTAATTAGACGGTGGGGTTTTCTGGCTGAAACTAACGAGGCGGCCAGTGTAAATTAATTTAGACTTCTAGAAAAAAGGGAATGAAAAATATTGACAATACTAGTTGCTGTTTTTTCTTCCGTTAAAATAAAACTCTGCCGAGCTCCTCCTCCTCCTTCAAAGTTCCCCGGCCGGGGAGAGCTACAGCCTAGACACGAGGGTCCAGAGCCATCACAGGAGAGTTGTGAAGAAAGAGAAGAGCCTGTGCATGTGCAGGGAGAGAAGCTTTCACTTTACTTCAGAGTTAGAAAGTCGTATATTCGAACCGGTCAACGTATTGATAAAACTTATTTTATTTATTAAATGAATTATGCCATTTTCTTCATCATAAATTACAAATGCTTCGAGGAAATGTATCCCGGGAGACCCTCGCGATCACTATAAACAACACACAAATAAGTTGCACGTATTTTTTTTCAAAGACGTGCAAAATTTATCGGTGCCGTCCACAGGCTGGGATACGGGGTCTCGAGGTTCTTGAATCGGTCCTCACCGTGATACATCAAAACAAGAATTAAATAAGTCTTAGAACATGCTGTATTCGCGCCAGGTTATATTCGAGGAAAATCATAGTGTTTAAGAACCTCAAAATATGTTCCTCGTTGCCTGGGGAAGGCCTTCTTGGCGCTGACAAATTTGAATTCAGCCTGTTCCAGCCTCCTCCAGCTTTCGACCCCCTGAGTTTTTGCCTCTTTTCCCCCCCTTTATATATATATATACACTTTATTTATTCTCTAGTTGGGTTCATAGGAAATGGATTTATATGTGTGTGTATATATATATTAAAGGGGCGGGGTGGGTGTGGGGGAAGCTTAACCTTTTATTGTTCATCAGTAATGTGCTGTGTTGACTAAGTGTCTGTTTAAGAATATGATTGTGATTATTTTTTAAAGTATTTTTTGTTTAGAAATGTATTAATTTATTTTTTAAAATTATTTTTGATATCAGTATCAAAATTATATAAAAATATCAAAAAAATATAAGAATTGTATAATAACTAGAGTGAGAAGTACGAAGAAAATAGAGTTCATTGTCTCCTTCCCAACACTTAGCTTCAACCATTGCTGGCAAGGGAGAGGAGGTTCGGGGACTAACATTGGTACTTGCGAAGAGATTAAAGAAGGAAATTTCCCTTCAATTTACTTTGTCAAATGGTGTCCGAAAACTTGAAAGAGCCGGCAGATGTTTCGAAATCATGGTGGGACATGGGCTTCGAGAGGCAGAAATGTATTAAATTATTAATTCCTCTCCGAGCCAGTGATATCCATCGCTTCACATCTAGTGAAGGACGATTCAAAAAGTCCTCCCTCCTTCGCTGTCACTTGATATCATGCGAGAGAGATGTGAGGAATCGTGGGAGGGTCAATGTTTTGGATAGGGTCAATGTTTTAAAATTTTAATGGGCTAATTTGATAGTTAAGAAAGTTTTTATTATTATTTTATGGATTCGAATATTAAGATCATACTTGGGAGAAGTTATTGAATTTAATAGACTACAAGTTGATGCGGGGGGAGAGCCTGTATATAAAACAATTCGGGGAGAGGGTAAGAGTCCTAGTCGCCATGTAAATTGATCTGGTAATTTATATATAATTAAATAATTAAATAAATAAATGCTTTGAATGTATGAAAAAGGAATAATAAAAAACTCAAGGGGTCAGATTGCAAGTATAAGAAGAAGAAAAATAATTAATCAAACACCACTAGTAAAAAAACAATCTGGCATAATTAATCAATTTTCATAACACACGTCAGCAATACACGTTCTCTCCTGTTAATAAATAAATAAATAAATTATCATAATTCAACTTATAGTTTTATTTTATAATCTTGGAATATATTCGCTTTTTTTCCCTACAAATGCAAGTTACCGAACGATAGTAGTAAATAGAGAATATCTTGGTTTGGGAGGCCCTTTGGACGTTGCATAGCCAAAAGCAACCGCTCGTGTCTTTCCCTCTTTTGTCATAAGCAAATCCCTGTTCTAAGTTTATGTTCTGTTTAGTACAGCTGTTGTTATAGTTTTTCAAAGTATTTTTTATGTTGAAATATATCAAAATAATGTTTTTTTATTTTTAAAAAATTATTTTTGACATCAGCACATCAAAATGATCTAAAAACACCAAAATATATTCATTTAAAATGAAGAAAAAAATTAAAGTTTTTGGAAACGCAGTTTCAAAAGCTATCACAAACAGCTTCATATCTGAGATAATAGTTGAAATTGTTTTTTGAAGTATTTTTTGTTTAAAATATATTAAAATAATATATATTTTTTATTTTTTAAAATTATTTTTTGATATTTGGTAATTTAGTTTTTTTCTAGTTCTTTGTTAATACTGATAAGGGGCATGTTAATATTTTTTATTTTTCACAATAAAAATAATGTTGACTAGTGATTATTTAGAGTGGGTTTTAAAATCATTAAAATAATTATCTACTCTTAAAAAAAACAGTTGACCGAGGAATAAAAAATCATTAAATTATTTTTTATTTAAAAAATCTATTAGGCGTGGTCTTCACGGGCCGTGAGTGGTGCACATGGCTCTATCTAGTGGCCAAACTTGCTGTTTTTCGTGTTATGTGTTTTTAGATCATCCCCGACCCTATATCTATACGAGTAGTCAAAGATATTTTTAGCAATTGTATGTATTTTATTTCTTCAATTCAATAGCTAAAATAATTTAAAAAAAATTAAAAACAATATAATATTTTTTGAGACTAGGAAAAATAATTATATAATATTGTTTGAGCCAAAAAAATATATGTTCTTGTGTGATATTTTTATTTATTTATTTATTTATTAAGATAATTTATTTATTTATATTTAAGAATTCATTAGATATTTCCAAGAAGATATATGTTTTAAAAAAAAACAAAAAAAAACTATAATAAAAAATTATCTAATATTGTTAATACCATTTTAAATAATATAAAAAAACAATGAAAATTTTGTTTTATATTATTGATTGGTATATATAAAAATATATTTTGCTATTTTAAATGGTTTTTACCATTGAAATACATATAGACAAAAAAAATTATATTTGCATTATTTAACAAGATATTTTATCAACTTGGCTTTTCAAGATAGCATTTTGCATTAGAGTTGCTCTTTGTGTCCTCTTTCTTATGAGACAACACATGATATAGCATATACAAAAAAAAAGTATGTCATCTACAATAGTATTTTTCCTATTCTTTTCTCTTTTTTTTTATATATAAAATACATGTTTATCATTTTTTTTATTAGATTTGTCAATTTCAAACTTTATATTTTTATTGTTTTTTTTTCTTGTTTCATCTTTCATTAGACGGGCAATGGATTTTAAATTTATTTTTATTTTATTGTAATGTTTCTGGACACAGATAATAAGTTTGGCAAATCCATGCAGTTTGAGGTCATTTTTTCTCATTTATTTTGTAATTTTAATTCAATTTTATTAAAAACTTAATTTTGTGATTATTTTTTAAAAATTATATTGGTTTATTATAGTCTCCTGATCTTGGTGGTGTTTTGCAAACTTTTTTTTAAATAAAGGTTCCTTAAAAATAGTTTTGTTTGTATTTAATTTTTGAATAATTCTTTTTATTTTATACAGGTGAGCTTTAAATTATAAAAAAATATTTCTTAGCCTTGCATATATTTTTTTTTCCAATCATTTTTTCGTGTTTTGTTTATATTTTTTATTTTAATAAATAAATTCAGTAGATATAAACAAGTAAATATCTTAATTTACAAAATCAAATATATTAGCCTACAATTATTTCTTAAAACTGTCAGTTTTTTTTATGATTATTATAAAAAAAAAATTGTTTATTTAAATAAATGATTATCGATTTATTTGGTTAGGTATTTATACAAACCTTTTGAATTGTACTTTAAGCTATTTTTTTTTTTAAATAACCCATATACCTGAAGTCTTTTTTTAAAAATAAAAATCACGATCTGCCGAGTCTCACGGGTTAAATAGCTATTAAAAAGGCCCCAGCTTTTAACCTGTCAACGAAGTATTCTGGAGTGACGTGTCTTTTTAGTATTAAATTATTCAACTACAGATCATAAATCTAATCATATCCATACCACTACAAGGTACAATCATTAAATAATGCACACAGCTAATCTTCCAATCCCCAAATTAATTGGGCAATTCAATTTAGTCCTTGTTGATTATTCTCATTGGCAACTTGATCCCTTCGCCTCAACTTGAGCTTTCGATCGGTGAGCAGTTTGAGAAAAGAACGAGAGCTAACATGTTTATGTGGTCATTGTCATATGGTGTTATATTATAATTTCGAAGTGTGTTATGCGCCCTTAGATTCATGAGAGCCATGTTGACTTATATTTTGATTTGGTTTCATCAAATTAAATTATTTTATAGTAATTAACAGCAACCGTTCCTCTTACAAAAACGGGATTTGACTTTCAAATGAAATCGCCTCTGGCTTTTCTAATCATGCAAAGAACAAAACGAGGTTAGGTCGGGGAGGTCTCTTCAAGGGTGGGGTTGGACGGGGTGAATAGAATATGTTTTTTTATTGTATTTTAAAAGTGTTTTTAAAAAGAAATCATTTTATATATATATATTTTTAAATTATTTTCATGTGTTGATGTCAAAATAATTTTTTTAAAAAAACATAATTTTAATATATTTCTGAACGAAAAATATTTTTAATAATTAACTCAAACATACTCTTAGACAATCTTGATGGATGGACAAACCTTATACTTCTCAAAGTTGAAACAATCATACATTCATACCAAACGTAAGATTCTGACTTGTTAAAAAAAAAAACATTAAACTGAAGGGTTTTTGACAATTCTTTTCTATATGCTGTCAAAATAAGAAATCATCGTTAAATTATTATTTTTTAGAGTATAACTTAAAGCATACTTTTGAGAATGAATCTCGATCTACCCGGGATGTTTGAATTCAGAGTGCATTCGGCAGGCTCGGATTGAAATGTCTGTCCTCTATTTTGACTAGAAGAATTCAAGTGAATTTTCACTTGTTCCGGGCCAAGAAAAGCAAAATCCAAGGCTGGAGGCATCTTGAACATTCATGGATAACTATAAACTAGCATAGGAATCGGGCGAGTGGGATTTCTATATTGGAAAATAGCTCCCACTTTGAAATTAATCCAGAATTAGGCGAGACATGAAACTGTCGAGTAGACGTGTGGGAAAATGAAGAAAAGGGAAAGGGAAAAGCAAAAAACAATAAAGAAAAAGAGATTCCTTTGGTGTTCTCACGAAACTTCTTAGGGATGTTTTCTTATAAAGATTTATAAATTTTTAATCCGAGTCTATCACATAAGGAATGTATTCTTTTCTATATATATATATATATATA
The DNA here is from genome assembly GCA_025169955.1 of Salix arbutifolia. Lineage (NCBI taxonomy): Eukaryota > Viridiplantae > Streptophyta > Magnoliopsida > Malpighiales > Salicaceae > Salix > Salix arbutifolia. The sequence continues at coordinate 1,473,130 of CM045909.1, forward strand.
TATATATATAATATCTATGTGAGATATATCAATATATATCAATAATTGTTATTTAATATCTATTATCCCCCCGCCCCCGCCCCCCCTCTCTCTGTGCGCATGAATTATCGAGACGCAATCTCTGTGGAGGGCAAAGTGGCATGCATGCATCTACAGTCTCTTTAATCAAACGCCCGATTGATCAGCTTTAAGCAGCGACCAGAGCTCACCGAGAAGGTTAACACGACGAAAATGATGGATGATATTATAATGCGTAAATATGATTTAATAACGAGCTAGCTCGGACACCAAAAGTTGTTCAATTCCGATAATATATCCAATTACTGATCATCGAGGATATTGCGATCGGTTGTCGTTCTGTGCATTGCTACAAACAAAAAGCCTGGATGACTCGTTAAATATTTAAAAATATATTAAAATAATATTTTTATTTTTTAAAAATTATTTTTTATATTAGTAAATGAAAATAATATAAATTGTTTTTAAATTTTTTAATTTAAAATAAAAAAATCATTATGTGCTTTGCTTCAAACAAAATGCCTCAATGACTCGTTAAATTATGTAGTTGTGGTTGTTTTTGAAGTGTTTCTCATTTAAAAATAAATCAAAATGATATTTTTTTTAAATCATTTTTTATATTAAAAAATAAAAATGATCTAAATCACTTTTGAAAAAATTATAATTTAAAATAAAAAATATTTTTTTTTCAAAACCTTTTTTTGAAAAACACTGCTAAACACCAACTTCATACCCCTGCATGCAAGTAAATTACGTGTCTCCTCGGCTCTGCCCCAGAATTGACGTGGTTCTAATTTACAGGACTGAAGAAAAAAATCAATGAATAACTTTCAATCCATGCAAACCTTATTCATGTAACTATTCTGGCATCACCACCACCTTTTCTGGTCACCAGACGTCAACATAATGGCCTGGATCGGGTGCCAAGTTTTCTTTTGCTTCCCTCGATAGTCAATGCTAAGTGCTAATCAGGAATGAATTTTGCTCGGCAGCTCACCTAATCCCACTCATTTATTTGGCTGCTTTTGCAATGAATATACATAAAAGGTATTTTACAACGTTTAGTACGTCAAAACTAATTCTTTTAACTAGTTTTTAGATAAAAGAATGTCTGGGGTCATGAGTTATGATGATATATGATCGTCAAAAATCCGGTGGTTGCTCGACCATGGAATGGAGGTGGTCTATTTTGGATAGCTTAAAACAAATCCAAAGTGGAGTTGGTCTCTTTTATATATTTATTTATTTATTTATTTATTTATTTGTCTTCTAGATAGATTTATATTTATAATCCTATCTAGGCCGTATGGAACTTTAATATGGATAGTTAATTTTTTTTGCCCCACCTAATCAACACAGCCTAGTAGATAGATGTGGGTCTCCACGAGATATCGATGACAAAGAAATAATTATATTTCATTCGAGCCTCTTTCGACCAATTCAATCGGATTGTGCTCCTTTGATACTGTCATTCCTTTCTTTCTTTGTGAATATTTGAAATTGCAGTAAATATTGATTTTGAAAATAATTTTTATTCAAAAATATATTAAAATAATATATTTTTTTTAAAAAAATAATTGAAATGTTCAAAACCTCAATTATACTCTGAAACATTCTGAGTTTAGTAAAAAATAATTATTTTATTTAAGATTTTTTATTAATATTTTAACAAACACAGATAACAACTCATAGTTGACGCGATGCAGTTGCCATCCAAATTGTCATTAGAGCCTCTTTCGACCAATTCAATCGGATTGGATCTGACAGTCTTATTCCCTTCTTAGTGACTTTTTGAAATTGTGGTAAAAGTTATTTTTTAATTATTTTTTTTTGTTAATAAATGTATTAAATTGATGTTTTTATTTTAAAAAATATATTTTTGATATTACAACATAAAAATAATTTAAAAATATAAAAAAGTTATTTTAAAAAAATTAAAAATTTTAATGTTTTTAAATTATTTTGATATTATGATAATAAAAATAATTTTTAAAAAATAAAAATGAAAAAAATATTTTGAAAATCTATCACAATAACACTCCTGTAGAATCTCGTTACCTAAAAAATTATTATTTTTTATTTGAGATTAATTTTTAAAATTTTTTTAATATGCAATATCAAAATTAATTTTTTATTTTAATATATTTAATAACAGAAACCATTATATAACACACACATCCTCTATTAACAGTACTGGTAAAGACTTAAATTTGATCGGTTGGGCAGGCCCATTTTCTAGACCAGTAACAGTGATTTGCTAGATGCATATCCCATCCCTAGTAGTTTTTGGACCATCAAGTTCGAGTCATCTCTTAGTGTCTCTGATATTGTTTTTATTTTCGTGGTTCAGATTTAAAAAAAACAGTTTTATAAAAAATATTTTTAGTTGCGGTTTAAAATAATTATTAAAGTATTTGATTAAAAATATGATTGAGTTTAAGGTTAATAAAAAATATTTTTATCTGTGTATTGTAAAAATTAAAAAGCTTATGAACTTAGCCTCTAATTTTTAAACTCAAACCAAACACAAGTTACCACAATATTACATTAATAGGATTAAGCTCTTTATGGGCAGGACATGCCTCGTATTACTTGGCGAATAAGTGCTGGCACCCTTCAGTGCATAGGGAGTTGAAAAGGCACTTTTCATAGCCTTTTTAAATTACTTTTAAAAAAATTCTGTTTGAAAGATTTCAAATTATTTTTAATATTAATATTTCAAAAATATTAAAAATAATAATTTGAAAAGGCTATGAAACAAAGTACAAAAACACGCTGGCTATAAAATACGCAGCCAGTAGAGAGGGACTTCAATGCATAGTGCCCCAGGCTAGGAACCAAAACCTAGCCTTGATACTGTCATGGTCACTGAAGCAACAGATACGTTGTCGTCTACTACCTCTGCTGTGAGCTGGGACTCTACAATAGTGCCAAGAAAGCCGCTAAAGCAACTCTCGGAACTGTCCACGTCTAAGAGTGTGTTTGATATTATTTTTGTTTTTGTAATTGAGGTTAAAAAAAACAGTTTAAAAAAATGCTTTTATTGTGGTTCAAAATAAGTAGTGAAGTGTTTGGTTAAAACTGTGGTTGAGTTGGAGGTTAAAAAAAAATAGTTTTGGGTGTTTGGTTACCAAGCTTTTCATATTGCTTTTAACTTGTGAAATTACTTTAAAGGGTATATATATATATATAATTTTTGTAAATATTGCAAATTTAATAATTTTTGACATCAGCACATCAAATTTATCTAAAAACACAAAAAAAATTAATTTAAAATAAAAAATAAAAAAAATTCAAAATTTTTCAAAAACCTCTCCCAAACACCCCTTTAAAATCACACTCAATTAAAAGTTGAACGAATAATAAAGATGAGATTGTGTTAACGTTAAGATTGCGTTAACTTTATTACGATAATAATAATAATAATAATTATTATTATTAAAGGATTTAATTTGCATATGTCATTTTTTATAGGAATTTGACTATATTAAATTGAATAATCAAATTTAGAGAAAACATGATTTAATGGTTTTACTAAAATAAAAAACAATCCAACTAACGTATATGAGAGAAAGAAAATTCTGAATAATAATAAATAAAATTCAAGATGGAAAATTCTGAATAGTAATAAAGAAAAACCGCAATACCTTTCGTGCTTATTTCACATTTTGTTTTAAAAATATTTTTTAAAAAATAAAAATTTTTATTGTATTAAAACTGATATTAAAATTATTTTTTTTAAAAATAAAAAAATAATATTATAATATATTTTTAAATAAAACATATTTTATAAAACAAAATTCCAAACATGTATTTATTCCACACAGACCCATGCCCGCACGAACCAGCATTTAAAAAGGAAAGTTCAAATATGGATCGTGGTTTTGATGCAGATGAATCGCAGATCAAAAAGCATTTAATTCCAACTTTTTTTGAATCGGCGTTTTGGACTTAATTTGGTGTGAGTCCCACACAAAAAAGTGCTTTTTTGGTTAACCAAACAGTAAATTGTGGTGCGATCTATGAATCGCAGATCGCACCACAATGCCAAACACGCACTAATCCGGCTCTCGGAATGTGTTATACAATAGTTTGTTTGATATTGTATTTTAAAAAAGAAATATTTTTTTTATTTTAAAATATTATTTTTTGTTGTTTTTACTTTTTAGATCGTTTTAATGTAATAATATAAAAAATAATTTTTTAAAAATAATAAAAATATTATTTTAATATATTTCTAATGAAAATCACTTAAAAAATAAAAAACTACATTCCCAAATAATCACTAATGAAATAGATGGCATGTGACTGGTTAGAATTATTGAGATATAATGAAACATAATACCTAAATACAAATAAAAAATAAAAATGATTTTAAAAAAATTAAAAGAATCGAAACTAAATTAAATAATAATAAAAATAAGGATAAAACAGAATCCACAGATGAGCAAAGATATGCTTCCAGCCCAACTCTTGCGTTTTATTGGCCCAAATCTTCTACCAATAATATCAGTCACACCTTCAGAGAAAGCCATAGTAAAATAAGTTACCGATTGGCAGTGTGGTTGTAGTTATTTTTTAAAATATTTTTTATTTAAAAATATATTAAAATTATATTTTTTTAAAATTATTTTTGACATAAATACATCAGTTTTATAGAAAAAGCCATACTTTTTCTGGGCAGCTGCGAAGAACAGCTCATTGTGCAAATACAGGATATCTCGCAGTGTTTCTCTTAACCTGAAAGAATAAAATTAATCAGCACAACATAGATAAGGAAATATGCAAAGTTTTCCCGGAGAAATAGTTAGTAAAACAGCACCATGATGTCCAGTATTTCTCTCTGCTTGTTCTCTTAGGTAAATCAAAATTGATAATATATATGTAATGACACACTCAAATGCAAAAACCATGCATTGCTAAGTTATTCAAGAAGATGACATTGTCAAAAATCTGGCTGAAAAACATTTTGATTGCAAAGAAACCATTAGAAAGGAATCGCACAGCAGAAAAGACCTGGCAGGATTATATCATGGTGATATCAACTCCATGATTGATCGTTCCATGTCTTCTCTATACCCTAGCTCGGCCTCCCCAGATAGCAGAAAAGAACGCAAGTTATGAAATGCACTGAATATTTTCTGCCAGAAAACAGTGGGAGGAATGGCAAGCAAAATCTAGAAGACATGGAACTATAAAAAATCAGCATCTCAGACCACACATAAACATTTGAAAAACAAATATATATTATAGCCCATTAATATGTAAATCACAAAACATAACTCATGAAAGAAATTTGTCCCTTTAGGACGGGAGAAGTGGAAAAAAAGAGGACTTGCTATTATCCATCTTTTCAGCTTTGGCAGCAGCTTTTGCAGATATTCCATATAAATCTTCTCTAGCAGAGAGTTGACCCTTAAGCTTTCTTGTCTTTTATAACCTGCGGATAGAGAGAATCAAATCAAAATGCAATAAATAAAACTCCAACGACAAGAAAAAAGTTCTTCGACTGGAAATGTTGGACACCAATTTCTGACCTCCAAATTAGCCCCTTCTCCTCCAAGATACTTCTTTACTTTGGCATCCATCTCGTGAGAAAATTCCTGCAAACAAAAACGAATCACTATCAGTTCCTATCGCCATTAACAAACATGTGAAGCAAATACTGTTTATGGCAATCATCAAGCTACAGTGAAGTCGAATAATCACATTACAAACCTTTTTCTACATCCAAAGCAAGTCCATTTCCTTGCAAATCAAGGAATCGAATTACCTGTTCAATAGGCGGTAGAATTTTCTCAGGATCGCCATTTTCTTGTTTCACACCCATCTGGCCACTTGAAATTTATGTGCCACAACTGCGGGATAAGGATAATTATCAATCAAACCCCTTATCATTCATTAATCATGTATTGAGATTTATTGATGGGAGAAATTTTGCATTTTTTCTTGCCGGAAACAAATTTCAAGAAAATTACAGTGTTTGTCTATGCCTGACCAGATGCATGGTCTGCTGTTTCGGAGGTCTTTAGGGTTTTTGCAGTGTTCAGATTGGCTGGGCTGTGAGAACCAAATTAAAATACATTTGGGCTTTTATTTTCTTTCTTGGGCTGTTTATTGTGTTTTTTTGGGTCTCTGCTCTGGCTTGCTCATCGATCCCAGCCAGATTTTAATCAAGCTAGACGAATCATTAAAATCAACAAGAAATAATTAATTGAAATCGTACAGCTATGCTTAAGCTAAAAAATAATAATGCCAATTTGGCACTGAAAAAAAGGTTTTTCCTCGCGGAGTTTAAACAGAATATCCACTGGCACACCAAAATATCCACCAACACTCCAAAGCGTTGACTTTTCAATCTTCATCATGCTTTGGAATTTCAACTCCCTCGAGGTAGGCTCCACACACACACACAAAGAGAGAGAAATAATATCAGAAATACTCTTGTACATCACGCTGTCATTGTTTGCACGTTGCTGGACTCCAAAATATTGCCCCCATTATATCCGGGTTTTTTCGAAGGACAAGTTCTCTGCCTTCTCTGCCTTCGCCTCTGCCTCTGTTTCTGTTTCCAAAAATAGAAAGGAAAAGGAATCCAACAAAACAGTAACGAAGACAAACCCTCTTCTCTTGTTTATTAATGGAGCCAGGACAGGGAACCGTGACATTCGGGTCATGGATCCGGAGACCCGAGAACGTGAATCTTGCTGTGCTTGGCAGGTCGTCGAAGAAGAAAGGTCCTGCCGCTCCTTCTGTTCTCGAGATCTTCTCTTTTGACCCCGAGACAACTTCTCTCTCAACCTCTCCCCAGGTTTGTTTCTCCGATACCCTTCACGACATGTCGTTTAAGCTGTCTTTGTTCCGGCATGGGGAGACCCTTTTTTGTTTTTATATTTTTGGTGAATTTATGGGTTTATATATATATTGATCGTGGGTTTTTTAGGTAACTTATGTGTTTGAAGAAACAGATGGGGAACTAGTGACAATTGCAGTGCATCCAAGTGGAGATGATTTTGTGTGTTCTTCAACTAAAGGTGGATGCAAGTGAGTTTATTGATTAGTAATTTTTCAAATTTATTTCTCTGATTTATTTTTTTAAAAAAATCATGGTTCTGCTGTTTTTCTGACATTCAAAAGATGGTGACTTGGAAGTTAAAAATGTTTGTTTGAATTTCCTCATTTACTGGAAAGATAATTTCTTTTTAAGTAATTGAATGAGTTCAAAGAGATTGTAATTTGTGTGTGACTTGAATGCGTTTCTGTCTGTTGAACAAGTTTTTGTAAGATTGGGTTGGTTTGTGATGTGACATGCAGATTGTTTGAGTTGCATGGTCAAGAAACAAATTTAAAGTTGCTAGCCAAAGAATTACCTCCTCTTCAAGATGCTGGTCCACAGACGTGCATGGCTTTCAGTGTTGATGGGTCTAGGTTTGCCACTGGTGGGGTGGTAAGCTATAATTTGTGATTTAAACAGTGGCTAGCACCAGCTTGCTTTTGGTTGTGTTCCAAACGTTTGTGAGTACAGCTGATATGCAGTATGGTGTCTTTTACAGGATGGGCGTCTAAGAATTTTGGAGTGGCCAAGTTTTCGCATCATTTTGGACGAACCAAAAGCACACAAATCTGTCAGGGATATGGATTTTAGGTTAGTGTTTCTTTCCCACTTGTGTCCTATGTAATAACTTTCAGTGTGCTTTGTGAATGTTTATGTTGATATATCAGAAATACAATGCATCCAAATTCCTGTCAGTGTATCAATAACAAAGGCCTTTAGTGTCCCCTCCAGTTTCCCATCATGAAATGAGCTTTCTAAGAAATAAACAAAGGCTTAGCCTGTTTTTGGAGGTTTTGTAGAAGAATCTTGGGCCATTAAAGGGTTATTTTTGCTCCTTCAATCCTAGCTACTGAAATGCATGCCTTTGTTTGCTTATCGTATTCTAGCCTGGATTCAGAGTTCCTAGCTTCAACATCGACTGATGGTTCAGCAAGAATATGGAAAGCAGAAGATGGTTCACCTGTGGTTTCTTTGACTCGCAACCCAGTATGTTTTATTTAGTCTAGGGATTTGTTATGTTGGGTTTCAGATTTTGGTTGGGCGGACCTTTTTGCCAATATGGTTCTAAATTTGCCTGCAGAATGAAAAGATTGAATTGTGCCGATTCTCCAAGGATGGGACGAAACCATTTTTATTTTGTGCTGTGCAGAAAGGTATCCTCATTAGTAACAATGTATCTTGTCATTTTATTTAGCCATGTAAAAAAACAATCTTAACCTATGAATATTGTTGATCCAGGTGATAAAGCTGTCACTGCAGTTTATGACATAAGTACATGGAATAAAATTGGGTTTAAGAGGCTACTTAAAAAGTCTGCTTCCATCATGTCTATCAGCCTGGACGGGAAATATCTTGCTTTGTAAGCACTCACCATTTACCCTTTGGACATTTGCAATCAATTATGAATGTTTCTGCAATACTTCACTATTATCCTTGTTTATTGCTCAGAGGACACAAATCAATTTCATTTTATCATTTTTCAAATCTTTAACCTTAAATCTGTCAATAGTGACTCAAGTGCTTCTCCCTTCACTGTCAAATGGTTTCGCACAGTCATTCTCATAGTAAAAAAAGAGAATTCAACTTGATGTTCAAATATTATTAGGATAGGATAGGATAGGAGTGCAAGGTTGTTGCACAGACTGTTCGATTTGTGGCAAGCCTGTGAGGACCAGTAACATTAACATTGTTTTTTTTTTTCTCCCTATTAATTCTAGAGGAAGCAAAGATGGTGATGTGTGTGTAGCGGAAGTTAAGAAAATGGAGGTTTCCCACTTGAGCAAGAGGTTGCACCTGGGTACATGCATCACGTCACTAGAGTTCTGTCCCAGTCAAAGGTAAGGTTCATCCACGCCTTTTGCTCTGTAATTATAGATGATCAGTTTCATGGTACAAGGATCCTTTTAAATGTTTCTTATAGTTCACAAACTTTAGTTTCATCTAGTCTTAGGGCCTGTTTGGGACTACTGTTGCTGTAGCTTTTCAAAGTGCTTTTCGTGCCGAAATACATCCAAATGATGTTTTTTTATTTTTTAAAAATAATTTTTGACATCAGCACATCAAAATGATCTAAAAACACCAAAACATATTCATTTAAAATAAAAAAAAAAACTTCAAAAGTTGCTGCACGGCTTGAAAAAAGCCGTGCCAAACACCCTCTTCATCCTTGTCCTTTGCATCTTTGAAGCACAAGTGTCCCATTCACCATCTTGTGATTCCAATTTGTATTTATTTGAATTGCAAATTATAGGAAATTGTTTATTCGCCTCTGGGTTTTTCTGTGCAGGGTTGTGCTCACTACTTCTGATGAATGGGGAGCAGTGGTGACTAAGTTGAATGTTCCTGCAGATTGGAAAGGTCTATTCTCTCTCTCTCTCTCTGTCTCCAAACACACACACACTCACTGTATACATTTTAGATGCGCGCATCCTCAAGAGACTGATTCTTCCCCTCTCTCCCGTGCAGAGTGGCAGATATATTTACTGCTAGTAGGACTATTTTTGGCATCTGCTGTTGCATTTTACCTCTTCTTCCAGAAATCTGATTCATTTTGGAACGTTCCACTTCGAAGAGATCAACCTGGGAGACAGTTCGAAATTTTAGATCCACCGTACTCTGAAGATGCATTTGGGCCTGTAGATATGTGATCAGTTTTTAGACACGGTCACCAGAATTCATGGGTTGTATCATCATCAGGGAACAAAATAAATACTCAGAATTCATGGGTTGTATCATCTGCTTCTCTTTTACTCGAGTATGTATAAGAAAATGTAGCGTAGTGGATGATATCTCTCTCCCCTCTCCCTTTGGGCTTGAATTTAGTAAACTCGCAGAAATTCAAACAGGAAAAAGAAAACTCTGCCTTGTTTTGGGACATTGAAATATTTTCCGACAACGAATAAATATTATTTATGAAGAACTTCCGACCTGATAGTACTTCAGGATCCATCCATTAATGAGCTCGATTTCTATGCAATGTGCAGGTGCTCATTGCATGAGCATGAATTACCTTAGTTGTTTATTTATGCTGCCAGTATGCTATCTGATATGTTGTCCGCCACCTACCAAACAGTTTACTTTTGATGTATATATGCCAGAGTAAAGGATCAACGAATGTAGATTACCCCCCGCTGCAAGGATCCCGGAGGCCATTGGAGAAGATAATGTTGCTGCCAAATCTCCCGTGTACCTCTTTAAAATGCTGCAATTTCACATTCCTGAAAAAAAAAAAGCGCTCATGTCAGTCGTTAAATATTTTTTTTTAATTCGAGAAAACTATATTTTTAAATACATATTTTATGTGTTTAAATGACCAAATAAAACCTGGATTGTCTCAAATTCTTACAAAAAATACACTTCCTAATTCAAAATCGAAACCTGCTAGATCTTAAATTGATTGCCATCACGCTGCCCCTTGAAGACTTTAAATCGCTCCTATGAAAATGCACAAAACCAACTGAAATTTCAGAGTTTGAACAACACACATGACCGCCATAGAAAGTTGTTGTCCAGTGAGGCCTGGGGTGGGGGCGCTCCAAATTCGCTGAATAAAATGCGTCTGGATTATAGCAAGGCTTTTCTCGGAAGAAAGCAACGATTCCAGAAACAAAAAATCAAGCGCGTCACTTCCTTCTGGAGCTGAATCAAAACCTCTGCAAGCGATGTCAACTGGATTTCTCGGAGGTCTATCACCGAAAAGAAACTGTCCAAAAAGTTTTTCGACTCTACAGCAGCATCCGGTGGTCTGTTAGCCATAGTTAGAGGGAGCTGGGGGTTAACCGACTGGAAAATAGCATCAAGAACTGAGTTGTCAATTAAAAGCCATGAAAAGTGAAAGACTTGTACTGTTAAATACTTGAAGCCCAAGCCATTACTATTTTTTTTTATTATTATTATTTAAGACCCAGTATCATTTTCAAAATAATTTTCATAGATCAACAAGGGTAAATATATATCTTTAATATGTTAAACAAATTCATCCATGATATTCACAGAGAATACCATAAAACTTTATTTAAAGGCTTTTGGTATTACAATAACAATTTCTTTCAAATTATTTTTCACTTAAAAATACATAAAAAGTATAATGTTTTGTTTTTTAAAAATTACTTTCCCATGACGTGGCCCGAGTTCTATATATATACTAGCCAATGCCCCCGCGCCTCGTCGCGGGCGGCATCATATTTTTTTTAATGTATATTTTTTTTAATATAAAAAATATTAATGGTGTTTTTTTTGTTATAATATAAATTTAGTCAAAATAATAAATATGTGCAACATTACTGTGAAATGCAAGTTTTCTATATAATATATGTATTTTAAATTGATATAAATTTATCTGTTTAGTAGGTTTTAATGAAATAACCAACATAAAATTATCGTCTTCATTAAAAAAGTAAGAAGATTCGGTTATTTGAATTATTGAATTCATTGTATTAAGATTAATTTATTTTATAATTCAATCTAAATCACATTTAAAAATAAAATATAAATTGTGAGAAGACCTGCAATCATAAAAAAAAAATAAGTAGTTAATTTTCTATCCATAATAGATGAAAACATAAATTGAAAATTCATCTCTATGTTAACGTCATTTTCATTATTATAAGAGTTAAAATTATTATCAATGTTACTGCTCAAATAATTAAAATCATTAAATTACCTAAAAAAAAAACCATTTTAACAAAAAAAAACAATAAAAAATAATCACTAAAATTATCATCATTATTGCGCAAACAATAAAATCATAAAATTATTTGATCTGAAAAACAGATAAAATAACAGAAAACACACATAAAAAAGAACAAAGGTAAAAAAAAACAATATTAATTTAAAATTATCACCAATATAAATTAAAATTTCAGAACGGAACATGCTAAAAATAAAACTCCTAAAAAAAATGAGTAAAAAAAATCTAAAATGAATAAATACGGACAGAAAACAAACATTGTTTTTAGATTATTTTCATGTGTTAATGTTAAAAATAATTAAAAAACAATTATCATTTTAATATATTTCTAAACAAAAATATTTTTTTAAAAAAATCAATCACATATCCAAGCAAAATAAAAAATATTTCATGGAAAAAATGAAAAAAAACATAATAAGGAAAAAAATTATTTCTAAACAAAAATATTTTTTTTAAAAAAAATCAATCACATTTCCAAGAAAAATAAAAAATATTTCATGGAAAAAATAGAAAAAAAAACATGATCAGGAAAAAAACAGAAAAAATTACAAAACAAATTGAATTCGAGAATTAATCATACTGCACTTAAGCTAGCCTAGATAACCCAATTATAAGAAAATATATATATATATATATATATATATATATATATATATATATATATATATATATAATTGGGGGGAAACGGAAAAAAAAATATAACCAGAGAAAAAAAAATTCCATGAAAAAAAATGAAAAAAAAAAAACGTTAAAAAAAGAGAGCAAGAAACAAAAAAATTGGCTGAGAATAGGATTTGAACCGCGCCCTCCTCGGAAGACAGGCATTCAGGCTCGTGTTTGGACCAGCTCGGCTACCTCCACATTTCAGTTTTTGTTCAAGACAATATATATAAATAGTTTTTTAATGTGACGAAATAAAAACATGCGGAGAGTGGGATGCGAACCCACACCCTCTATTCTAATGTCGTGCTCTTTGGACCAGCTCGGCTAGATCAATATATCGTTCATAGCTCACGACAACATATAGTAACTGCAGATGTTACTGTAAATGCTAATCTCCTCCTTCATGTCATCTGCAGCAATCAACCGATAGTGCCATAGAAAAACTCGCTCCCCTGTTCACTCTCCCTTTCTTATCATCGACTGAACAACACTGCCAATAAGCCTCCTCTGTTGCTAAATCGACTAATTTCAGCAACACCATAAAAGAACTTTCTCTATGTTTTTATCTTCCTTATCGTCTGGCCTCCCCCTGTCATCATCCCTCTCACCTAACACCCTTACTCCTCATCTCTGCCTCATGAAGAATACGAAACCAAACCAAGGTTCAATCATGCTAAATACACTGCATAAATCATGGATTATTAATATCCATGGCCGAACAAAAGAATGTCTGGGTTGTTTTGAAGGAAAGGCAGATTTTGTCCAAACCAAATCTATACGCTGGGCACACATCTCTCTTTGGAAGAGAGCCGAGCTCTACAACTCTCATCTGCAGGTGTTCAGAGGGCATAAGCAGCACTAATATACTTGAGCTTATAACTATGATTGGATGGTTGAAGAAGCTACTGGATCCCAACACACAAACAACCAATAACCAAGGCCAAAGCACCTTCATATCAGCTGGGTTCGTAATTAAAAGGAAAAAATGAAAATAGCATAATAAACAACCATGTGAACAACAATGTTTAAAATAAAAATTCAAGACGAAAAAGGCAAAACATAACCTTCACAGCGAAAGCAACAAACAACGCAGGCTGCCAATTGGAACTCCGAGACAATAAGCAATTTTTGTTTGAAAAACACAAACTTCCTGAGGAGCCCCGTAAGAGAGAAATGACAATAAAAACAGGAGAAAACTGGAACGAACCAAACAGGACGTGAAAAAAAGTGAGACGAACCAGTAGAAAGTAAAATAGTGAAACACTCCAAAATGGGGCAAAAAAAACAACTTATAAAGGAAACGTAACTGGAGTACACAGACACCATTCCACCAACCCTCAGGCGCAGCAAAGACGTGAAAACAAAGAGAACACAGGACATGGTCATGAAGTGACACAACGAAACCTCCAATCAAACAAACCAAACCAGATAACCAAAGAATGAAACCATAACAGCCCAAAAAAAAACATTCACAAATGAAAACCATATCATCCAAAATGAACTATCCTTGCACCGAGAACCAAAATATATCTAAACACACGCAGCAAAAACAGAAAGCAAGGAAAAACCATGAAAACCCCCACCCAAAGCACACGCCGGCTAGAATGTTATAAGGGTAAAATCGACAGCACTGCCACAATCCACAGTGATTTCTTCTTTAAAACCACAGTGATCCAAACAGTGAAATGGCCACACCGTTTGTTTATTAGGTAATATAATATATATATATATACTCTTCGGAAGAAATTAAGATCCACTTTATATGGACTCGGAATTTTATCATAAACGGGCTATAACTTAAGCCCAATCAGAACCGTCTGAGCTCCGATCGAAATCACCTTTTTTCCTGTGCCACAGTTTTAAACACTGTCACGGAGAAGAAAATTTAATGCCTTTTTGGAGTCTCTCTCAAAAGGCGATCCCCTTTTCAGCCCAACCCAAGTAAAACGAGGTAATTGTGTATTTAGTCCCTTTATTCTTAGTTTTCTTCATTCTAGTCCTTCAATTGTCTTTTATATCATCCTGATTGTTTGTGTTTAAAAAATATTTTTGAAAAAATATAAAAAAAATTTGTTTTATTTTTTATTTTAAATTAAATATTTTTGGTGTTTTTAGATCATTTTAATGTGCTAATGTCAAAAATATTTTTTTAAAAAATAAAAAATATATTATTTTGATATATTTATAATTGTTTTTATAAAAACATACACAAACAATATCCCATTCGGCTAGTGAATTGTGAGTATGATTAATATTGTTTTTGTTTAAAAATATATGAAAATAATTTGTTTTTTAATATTGAAAATAATTTAAAGACATTAAAATATTTTAATTTAAAATAATATATATATATATATATATATATTTTAATAAACTTGGTCTCAAAAATAGTTTTTTTTTTTTAATATATTTTTGAGACCAAGTTTATTTCAACCCGCTGGGTTGGTGGCTGTCTAATATCTATCAAGCTCAGATTCGAAGTCCGCTCTCACTCTACTCCACTCTCTCTCTCTCTCACAGATATTTTTTTGTTTCTGCTTCCAATGAATTGCCGTCACTGTCTCACAAGGTCTAACTACACAGAACCTCTAAGCATCTCTCTTTCCTTGCCTCAATTTCTAGAATCCCTTTCCTGAATTTCTTGTTTGGTTTACAGATCATCCTCAGCCTTGCCTTTGCAAGGCTTCAGTTTTTATCAAAGAAGACCATCCTCACCATCATCATTCTCTCTAAACATGGCTGTACATTCTCCTCCTTTAGCATAATTTACGCTTTGTTTTTGTTAGTTTTGCTTTTCTTATTCTCGTTATATATGAATTTACCGATGCAGGGAGCCAGGAATTCTAGTGATCTGCGGTTACGTGTAGCTGTGAAGGTAACTCAAAAGCAGCTTCAGATTCTTTATTTTATATATATATATATATATATATATATATATATTAAGTTAAAGCTTCTTCATTCTTGTTGCTTTGCTCCGATGCTTACTACTTATTACTTTAGCCTTTCTTTTTAGTTAATTTCTTTTGATTTTCCAATCTTTTCATATTTGTTTGTTAGAAATTCAGAATAATGTAATGCTAGTTTTATCGAAAACCTTTCTTGAAATCACTCGAGGGAGAGTCCCAACCATTAGATTTATGAGACTCACGATGAGATATTTATCATGGAATTTTTCGGTGAAATTCTTTTTTTCCGGGAAGAATCTTTCTGTAGAATTTTTGTATTACTGACAAGAATTCACTAGTGATATTAGATATTTTGGAGTTTAAGTTTTTTTTTGTTTTGTGTTTAGAAAACATTTTTGAACTTAGTACTGATGAATATTCCTTGTCCTTCCTTTTGCCCTTTCTTTTAAAGTTTGCGTTTCTTAGTGGTATAATTTTTCTTTTTTTTGATTGTGGTGTGGAATAATTCCTAGAGAAAATTAAAGTGATCCGATGAATCAAGAGGCGGGAATTGATTCATGTTGCACTTTTTGCTGTGTGCGTGGTTTGAGAGCCAAAAGCGAATATATCAGTGGCACTGAGAGAGTAGTTTTGATGACAACTAAATTATTCGGGCAATCAAAACAGTTATTGTTTTGTTTCTGATAATGACTGCGTTCTTCTGAGTGATTCATCTGCTGAAGGTTGTTGAATTTCAAGATTAAAATCTTTTCTGATAGATAATTATTTTTTGATGCTGTTACCTGTAGGCAGTTCCCAGCTCACCATCCAGAGCTGAGATGAGCGGTGCTGATGCTGAGGAGGAAGAGGAAAAATCTGAGATATACAGTCATAACATGACTGAAGCTATGGGGGCTGGTAAGTTTGGTACTGCTTGTGGTTCCATGTTGAGGGCAGAGAATTGGGTTGTGAAGTTTTCCATTTGAATGGATTGTTTAATTTTTTGAGTTTTTAAAAGTGCTTTAAGAGCTACCTTTAGTTCTTGATGAGCAAATTTGATTGTGCTAGATGTTTGTTCTAATATATTTTTAGTACAGTTTTGACCTATAGGCATGAACTAGGAATGAACTATAACTTCATCCGTCCAGATTTGATTGTCGGATCATGTCTACAGGTGATTCTTATTTGTTAGCTATGTCTATGAAGGGATTCTATTTTCTCTGAAATTCTCTCTGGTTTTTTGTTTCCCGTATTGTTTTCTAATTAGTCTTTCAAATTTCCAGACTCCTGAAGATGTTGACAAGCTTCGAAAAATTGGAGTCAAAACCATATTTTGCTTACAGCAGGATCCAGACTTGGAGTATCCTAAATAACTTTGTCTTCATGATCTGATATAAACTTGATTATTATTGCTTAAATGTCATAAATATGGTCATCAGTTACTAAATGCAACTGTTGAGCATATGAGATCAAGCAAAAAGAAGTGTATTAAACACATTGTAAGTCTTTCACTACAATTCCAGATATTTTGGGGTAGATATTAGTGCTATTCGAGACTATGCCAAGGCATGTGGTGACATTCAGCATTTGCGGGCGCGGATAAGGTTAGTCATGTCATGGAGAAATAACGTGTTAACTTACCAAAACCATAACAAATAAACAATTGGAAAAAGAAACCTGTTAATTAACACTTGACTGCTTGCATCTGAAAAAAAAACAATGTGGAAAATTACATGGTATCAATGTTTTCATCTATTCTGGACTGCTATATTCTCACTTTCTACTCTCTTGAACTTCAATTGTTGTCGGAAGAAGTTAATTAACTTTCTTAGCTAGGGATTCATTTGTTATAGTTCAAACTTATTCTTCAGTCACCTTCTGTACCAATTGAATTTCTGCTCGCTTCACAGTTTCTATGTCAAGAACATAAAAGATGTTGTGTGTTGAAGGTGCAGCAGTATCTAAAGTCTACAGTTATGTATTTTGCTGTTTTTCGTTTGATCCAGCAGCTAACATATCATGTGACAGGGATTTTGATGGATTTGACGTCCGGAAAAGGATTCCAGCTGTTGTCAGCAAATTATACAAAGCCATAAATCGAAATGGAGGTGTGACATATATACATTGCACTGCAGGTCTGGGCAGAGCACCTGCTGTTGCGGTATGCATGTGATCTTATTCTGTTTAACTTTTCTGCTGACACCTTATGATATGTTGCTGTACACATCAGTTTCCCTGCATACACCCTCCCCCTATCTTCTCAGGAAGCATTCTTTCATGGTTTTCCTTACCTTGTGCTTTTTTGAGGCAATACAAAGTTAGGTTTCTTCTAATTCCACACTCCAGTAATTAGATTGAGTTAAATGAGGCTTTTCCGTGAATATTTCAGATTTTCAGCCATAATTTCATGGTGATAGTTTTTCAAAACTCTTCACCATTTAACTGAGCGTTTTTCTATGAATCACAGATGGCATACATGTTCTGGTTTCAGGGCTACAAGCTCAGTGATGCCCGTGATTTGCTCCTGGTAATTTTTTATTTGATCCCTTTTGTCCTCCGTAAACAAAAGTTTTATGTGTTGATAAGGCTTTCCCTAAAACCACTGTGAAAGATCCATGGCTCCATGCATGCAGGTTTTAAAATAAATATCATTAAGATGTTGATGAATTGTCAATTTAATTTGTTTTCCTAACTTGAACATGTTTTAGGGCTCAAGTTCATGAAGCTGTGCATTTAGTGCATGGCTACATATACCTGGGTGACTTTACAGCATGAGGTGTGGTTGCAGGACTGGAGCACCCCCAATTTTTTCTTGTCAAATTGTAAACTAGCCAGTATAAAACAATGGGTCAACTTTGGTAATGGACAGCTTATTTAGGGATATAAAATTGCCTATCCATTCTACGTTCCTGGCATTGTAATTGACAGTTCATATTAAGTATCCTTCCAACAAAAGATTTTGAGCCATACAGTGGATTTACTTGATGCAGTTTCTAGTGCTAGCAGTGATAGGCTTGACACTTGATGGAGACCATTATGCATTTTGAGATTCATTGTTGAAATCATGCATTCGGTAACTTGAGATTTACTTGGTTCATGACAAATTGGATTACAATTTAAAATAGCTGATAGTGCCATTTTATGGTGACTGAGAAATTAGCTCGACTCCCTTTTAGGGAGTCTGATCTCACAACCTCTCCCTAAAAGGAGCATTGAATCCAATGGTGCTTGAGCCCTATTGGTAGCCGATTAGTAACTTTTGTAGCGTCTCATTTTTCCTTGTCTTGCAGAGCAAACGCTCGTGCTTCCCAAATCTGGATGCTATCAAAAGTGCAACCGCAGATATAGTGAGTCATTTTCCCTTTGTATGTACTATATGCATAATTGCTCATGGAGCCTTTGCCACGGGTCTTCTTTCTGCATATTGCCTTTTTTCTTAATGACTCACATGTTTAGATGCCCATGTTTGTGAAGATGAGAATTTGAAATTGTACGTTATATAAGGATGCTTCCTGAAGTGCAACACCAATTTTTGGTGTATCAACTTTTTAAATTACCCGTGATATAAAAATTGCCGCCTGAATTCATCAGTAACACTAAACACTACTCCCTAAGAGTTCATTTCTCTGTAGTAGAGTTTGCTGGCATTTAAATAAAAGAAAAGGAATCAATGTGAAAATAAGGATGGTTACTGAGGCCTAGTTTCTTCACGTGATCACTAAATTAATGTATTTTGTCTATCATTTGTGAAGTATTGACAAATCACTGCAAACTAATTTATTTTTCTCTTGTACTAAAGCTTACAGGCCTTAGAAAGAAGCTTGTCACTTTGAAATGGAAAGATGACAAGTGTTGCACTGTGGAAATTTCTGGTCTTGACATTGGATGGGGCCAGGTAAGTGATGTAATAGTTGATTTAAAAGCTCTTGCGTAGTGATGGTCATTATATACTCTCGAGTTGCACTAACGTCCATTCTACCTATACTTTCTGGGAGTTGGAAAGAATAAAACATGTAGATTTAATCAGAAATAAAACATCTAGATTTAATTTGTTCAGCTTAAGGTCATTGGCATAGATGACTTGCTTGATGAGGATTGATTTGTTGGTTGTGACCTGATTTCCACATTTTTGTAGATGTGAATTTTAATGTCTTGAACATTGTTATGCAAATGAAGCAAGTCTTGATGACAAGCTAATACAATCGATACATCAGTGTTTGCATTATGCTTAAGCCATTTCAATCTTTTTACGTGGTATTTATTTATCTTTCTTTATCCAGAGGATACCCTTAGAATTAGATGAGGAGCAGGGTTTTTGGATTCTCAAGAGGGAATTGCTGGTGAGTTTTTACTTTCTTTGGTAATATAGATAAAATGCAGTTAAACTTCAAATTCTCTGTAGGAAATTGGCATCATTTTTTTTTCTTGCCTGCAAGCCTATTGTCTCAAGTTTACTGTCGAAAACTTTCCTGCACTTGTGCTGACATGTAGCAACATGCTAGTTCGAGGTTTAAATATTGATTGGATTATGATATTAAAATAGTTTTGCTGAAGAAAAGCATCTTGAATCACTTCTGTGCTATGAGCCAGCCCCTACTACCTCTTGGTCCCGGTCCCTAATATGTGTGAATCTTGAGAGTTCATTTCTTCAAAAAATCAAAATCTATGTTCCTTTTAGAGACAAATTGCTATTAGCTTTAAAGATGCCCTAAAATCAACCCAGCATAAAAGAGGAAGGATCCCGCCCAATCTCACTGTGTACTGCAAAAAGCACAGCTAGTTACTGAAATGGGTGCAGATACAATATGTCTGTTTCAAATTAAAATCAGAATTATGTAAAATTCTTTCTTCAACAGGAGGGACGCTACGAATACAAGTACATTGTTGATGGTGAGTGGACCATCAACAAACACGAGCTATTTACCACTCCGAACAAAGATGACCATGTCAACAATTATGTTCAGGTAAGTTAAAGCTCTTCAGATTCTGTTCTTTTGTCATCATTTCCTTTTGCTTGGGGGAGAGATGGGAGTGGGGGCACCGGACGTTAGCGGATAGGAAATTTAAAGTGCAATGGTATTTTGATTCTTCTTTGTGGAAGGTCTTTCCCCCCGATAAAATATTATTCAGGATAATCTGGTTTATAAAGATTCTTTATCATGATTCCATGATATTATTCATGGCAACCTTCAAACAGTGGTGCTGTTTTCAATTATTGTCCAGGTTCTTGACGACGATACAGACAGTGCTAACGCCGCACTACGGAAGAGTTTAACCGGCGATGATCCAGATCTAACAAGGGAAGAACGGTTGAAAATTAGCAGGTTTTTGGAAGCTCTTCCTGAAGATGAAGAGTGAACTGGGTATAAAGCCTATAGAAGCGGTCAGCGTATATGAAGATATAGTGAATACTTTCAATATCAACATATTATTGTATACTTTATTGTAAATATTTATCAAATTAATAAAATATCAATAAAGCAGCTGCTATCCATTACCTTTCTCTTGATTTTACAGGGGTGAGTGTCAGGAAGCTAAATACCAACTAGTTTTGCAGGTTCTCAGCTCTGCATTTTCAAGAAATTATTCAATATTTTCAGAACTTAAGTCTTTTAAATTTGTTTTCTTGCCTTGCATTCATATAGGGCCTCCTACCCTGGAAGGTAAACCCTCCAATCTTCCCTTTTTTATATATATTTGTATCGATCAATTAGTGCGAACGGCAATTCAGTAGCCGTTCATACTCAGAAAATGAGAATATAGTAAATATTGTTTTTTAAAGTGTTTTTATTTTGAAATATATTAAAATAATTTTATTATTATTAGTTTAAAATTTATTTTTAATATAACATATCGAGATGATAAAAAGAATAGTTAAAAAACTAAAAAATATATTTGAATTGCAGTTTTGAACAATAGCTTATTAGAATCGACAAAGGACCTTTGCCTTGTGTACCCTTGCTTTTTGTTTCAAATTTGACCCATTGATGTTGAGATAATGATTTCTCTATATCCAGCCAAAGTGTATTATTGCTATCATTACCATATTATATATTGCGTTTTAAAAGTAATTTTAAATATTTTTTTATTTTAAATTAAAAAAATTAATATCTTTAGATTATTTTCTTGGATTAATATAAAAAATAATTTTTAAAAAATAAAAAAATATTATTTTGATGTATTTTTAAATGAAAAATATTTTAAAAAATAACTTTATTAAATTAAAAAAATTAATTTTTTTAGATATTTTCATGTGCTCGTATTAAAAATAATTTTTTAAAAATAAAAAAATATTATTTTAATATATTTTCATAAAGAAAATATCTTTTAAAACATTTGCTTACAAAAGATGGCTAGATAAGTTTGTTTTTACTTTTATTTATTTTTATTTTTTCTGGCGTGGTACGTAGCGTATTAAATACGGGTCCGAGAAAATACAAATAATAAGTAATAATAATAAAAATGTTTATTTATATTTATAATCTCGGATTCACGTTAACAAAAACATACACCGCCAACGGCACACAACGGAGAAGAGGTTTTTTTTCTTAAAAAAAAAACCAGTCTCTCTCACACGGAATGCAATTCTACACGATCTCGCTGAAAAAAAATTCCCCACTTTCCCGAGAAAGAAAAAAGTAAGGGAAAAGGAAAATCCAACCCTTCATGATCCGAAACCACCATTCTCCACCAGAACTCCCTCTCCCCGCCACCAATGGCGGTTCCGACGTTGGCTCCGATCAAAGTTTCTACTCGATTCGAGACCGATTTCTATCTATCCTGTGGTATCTGTGGGCTCCTTATTACACATTCCTTACAAAATTTGTTATTCTTTTATCGTTTTCATTCCTGTCTTTACCTGAACAAATCTGTAATTTTTTAGCCAAAAAAATGGGAAAAGTATTTCTTGGATGCCACTGGTACATTTGCTCTTATACTATACTGCTGAAATCACTTGTGGAAAAAGGCAGGTTTGACGATCTGCAGTTCAGCTTTAAACAGGGCCAAAAAGAAGATGGGTAAAGGTTAACTGTACATGCCCCATTGTATTTGCACTCTGTAGATTGTTATTACACAGGTGTGACCATTTTCTTTTTCAAAGCCGGAATTTTAACTCCTGGTTTTTAAATGCATGCAGAATTGCTTTTGAAGATGCCTTCCGCCATATGTATGGCTTGCCATCAAATCTTGAAGTTCTTCCTCCGATGCCAGAAGATGGAGGTCACTGGTCTGCCCTGCATAGCTGGGTCATGCCAACCCCTTCCTTTCTGGAGTTCATTATGTTTTCACGGTAATTTACAAAGGATGCTATTTTTCACCCAAGCCAGTTTCCTGTTACATAGATGAAATGTTATGTCCGAGGCATTATTGGTAGTTGCAAGTCAACAATAGTCGATGTTCTGTAAAATCAAATTGCAGAATGTTTGTTGATTCTCTTGATGCTCTGCAATCTAACTCTAGCCAAACGACCAAGTGTCTGTTGAGTTCCTCCGAGCTACAGGTAAGATACATAGATACTAGGCTGTCTGCTTTATATGTTTTGGAGAGATTATAGTGCTAGCATTCATGAATATATTTATTTAATGGTATGCAGGAAAAACACTGTTATTGTCGAATATTGGAAGTTCTTGTTAATGTTTGGGCGTATCATAGTGCGCGAAGGATGGTTTACATAGATCCACGCACTGGCTCTGTAGAAGAGCAGCACCCTGTTGAGCAAAGAAAGGGAATAATGTGGGAAAAGTACTTTAAGCTTATGGTGCTGAAGAGCATGGACGAAGACCTTGCTGAGGCTGCAGATGACGGAGATCATCCAAGGGAGAGGTGGCTTTGGCCACGAACAGGTGAAGTGCATTGGCAAGGGATTTATGAAAGGGAGAGGGAAGAAAAATATAGACTAAAAATGGACAAGAAACGGAAAGCGAAAGAAAAACTATTTGAAAGGTTGAAGTCTGGATACAAACAGAAACCATTTAGGAAATATATTTTTTATTTTTTTTAAATTATTTTTTATACCAGCATATAAAAATATCTAAAATCAATAATTATTTTAATTTTTAAAAAATAAAATACTTTTATAAATACTTTTGAAACCAATGCCAAACATGAAACACCCATCAATAAGCAAACTCCGACGGTGCTAATTGAGCCAATCGGGCCACTTGCTCCCATGAACTCCCATGCCCCTTCTTTTAATCTTTTTTGTTTTTTGGAGTGCGGACCCGACCCCGTTCAGCAAATTATTTCATCATCACCCTGAAAATTGAAAAAATTACAAAAACCTCCCGCCCTCACCTGGGACCAATGGTCGGACCTGTTAATGGTATTTTCCAGAGTCTCCAGGGGTTCGTTTGTTTTTTCTTTTATTTAGGGTTTAACCGACTCCGAAACCCAAAACCTTACCCTCTCTCTCACTTTCTCTGTCCTTCTCTCCCGCTCTCGGAAATAGCAGGTAACCTCACTCTATTTTCTCTCTCTCAAACACTCCGTATCTTTCTTCTATGCATCAGTTCTGTCAATCATTTCTTTATTTTTAGCCTCCCTTCCATTATAAATGTAGTAGCTTTAGCTGAAATTCTACCAGGTACTTGTTTGATTTTTGTTCACGGGTCGTTTTGAGTTATACATTTTTTTTCAAACGGGGTTTGTTTGGTAGTGAGAAATATGGTTTGATTTTGGAGAATTGGCAAGGAAATTGAGCAAAACTAGAGTGTAAAATTGTTGATTTTTTAGTATTTGAGCATTGAAAAGTAACTGGAACTGATGATGCATTCTCGGGTTCCTATTTTGATGTTCTAACACGATACCGGCTTGCAACTTTGTATATGATAGGATGGGGTCATGGCTGTCTGATTATTTGATACGTTTTGTCTATGAAAATTAATGTCTACTGTGAAATTATTTGTCTTTTTTATGATTCCCTGAATTTGGCTGTGTACAATGTAGGTTTTGTATGCTAAAGGGTGGTGAGTTTTCCCCCCATCATGCATGCTGTAAAGGGTGGCTGGGTTGGCCAAACATTTGCTTTAGCTAAGTGCAATGATTCTGGAGGGAAGAAGTCTCGGATTCGGAGGTCGAAGGAGGAGAGGAAGGGAATGGTGGAGTCCTTTATAAAGACGTAATATGATGGTTTCCCTTCAATGAAGCGTAACTGTTTTATTCTTTTGGTCTGAAGATGATTACCAAAATTATTGGAATCATTAGTTTGCCCTATCTGTTTCCGATGAATGCTATGAAATTGCTTCTCTTGGATGTCGCTCACTAATTCTGAATAATTGAGTGCTAGCTGAGATGCGCACACACTCACATGCTCATGGACACACTTGTGCACTGAATAAGTAATCTCAGAGGCGCAGTCTATGACATGGTAGATGGGCTATTTCTTGCTTTTCCTGGAAGTTTGATTATTAGTTGGTAATAGATTCATATAGTATTTTCCTAACCAAATGATAATGAATAGCTTCTTGATAACACAATGATGACCTGGTCTAAATAGATTTTTTTTTATATTAACCCTTTTATAGTTATCTTTCTTTTTTTAATTCTCTTTGCAAAGTTCTTAGAGAAGTAGACTTGAGCATCCATTCATTTGGAAGACTTGCTTTCAGGTACCAGAACTTAAACAATGGGAATTTTCCATCTCTAAATCTCACACACAAGGAAGTTGGTGGGTCGTTTTATACTGTGCGGGAGATTGTTCGGGAGATAATCCAAGAAAATAGAGTTTTGGGTTCTGGTAAGTTGTCACTGGAAGAGCAGCATAATGATCATTTTGTGGAGCAGTACCCATTGGGTACAATTTCCACAGAGCCTCAAACTTCTCTGTCCACATCTCCAAATGGAAGTCCTGTGCCAGATCAGCATGATGAGGGCTCGAGTGAAGTGCATTTAATTTCTGAGCTACAGGTCAAACCTGAACAGCAGGGATTCATTAATGGGAACCTTGTAATTTTTAAGAATGAAGAAGCTGATAAACCAGAGGTTCAAGAAACTGAACCTCTGGAAACAGAGAAAAGAATGGAAGAAGTGGCAGCATCTGATTCTGAAGTAACTCAAGTGGCAGATGTAATGGTAGAGACATTTCCGTTGCCACCTGTTACCAAGCCATCTGAAAACTTGAATGGAAATTCCAGCAATGTAAGGGAGATAAATGGGACTTGTGAAGAGAGAAATGTTGAAAAGTTTCTCTTGGAACCAGAACATGATCCGGGAAATGGCATTTCTTTGCCAGACAGAAAAACTTCCTTGAATGATAGCAGTTTGGGAGATGATAAAGAAGTGGAAAAGTCAGTTGTTCAATTGTTGGAACAAGGCTCTGATTTGGTGCGTGAACTAGCAGTGGAAAACTCTGCAGATCTGGCAATTGCAAGCTCGCTTGCATCTGTCACCAAAGAAAGCATTTTGCAGGATGCTAAGGCTGACATGGATGTAAAGACAATTGCTGAAACGAAGGTGAGTTTTATTCACTACCACTTCTAATACTGTGGCAACTTTCTGCTGGAGGTGGACTTCAGAAAACATAAACCACTAGCCTGCCTTCTTTTATCTTATTTCCTTTCCTTTCTTGGTTTTTCTCTTTCAAGATTCTTGCAACTTGCATGGTGTTGTCGGCTGCTAAAAGGCATTTATGATCTACCAATCTGCAACTGCTTTGCAATTATTTCTTCCCTTCCAATGCATTAATTTAATTCATGTTCCTGGTTTAATGCAAGGTGGAGCAAAACATTATATATTCATGTAAAAGTTAATTCCCTTAATATGTTAGATGATATTTGTACTTGGAGGAGTGCTCTGTACACAGATAGTGTGGCAGCTATAAGCATAATAATTTGCCAATCAAAAATGTGGGGGAGGAGTTGAGCATGAAGCTATTGATGGTTCTCTTTTTTCAGGTTGCTAGTGCTCAAAATGCCATGCAAACCAAATCTTTGGATGGCAATTACGTCGCTGTTAGTAGCAGTCTGTCATTAGCCAAAGAAATTGAGATAGAAGACAAAGTTGCAGTTATAAACACTCGTGCCTCTCAGAAAGGAAGCAATCCAACATTAAACAGAATTAATCTGTAAGTTCAAGTCATGACCATCCCTTTAAACTCATTGCTTTGATTTGCCATCCGCTCTACATCCTTCACCGGAGTATTTCTAGATGTCGGTGTATTGATTAATCGTTTGCTTTGTTTCCATGAGCAGTGAATCATGGGGAGCGGCATCCAAGAATCAACCAGAACCAGAAACTAACCCGCTTTGGGCCATTATTAAATCGTTCTTGGCTGCCTTTGTGAGATTTTGGTCAGAATAAATCCTTTTGCAGCGTAGTTATATTCTGTCTACAGTTTCTGCAGAGTGGATTTATACTTCACCTGTCACAGCAATGCATCAAGCTTTCCGGATTGTCTCTAGCTTTCTTCCCTTCCATAATTTTTCTCCTTTCACCCACTTTACTGGACCATGATGATCATAAAAGCTTATTGCAATTGTTGGCACCCCATTTATGGGTTACTTGAAGAAATGTGGTGGTTGAAATTTCGTTGTAAAATAATGGCAACACCCATTAACTTCCGGGAGAAAACCGTGTCATCTTTATGATAGGTTCATATTATATTTGTTAGCTGGAGTGATTTAAGATTCAATTTATGGGGTATCTCGAGACAGATGAAATAAGGAGAGAGAGAAAATGTTTTCTCCTATTTGTGTTTTGAGAATATAAAAATTAACCAAATACATTTCTAGCTCACGTCTCCGCCTTATTTCCCGAAAAAAGGATGAACAATAAGTAGTTTTTTGGCACTTATTTCCTGAGATTTTCCTTAATGAAAGGACAAGGTTGATGTGCTTTTAGTTATGCAATGGTAATGCTCTTCATCTTAATTTTCAAAGCCACACCCTTCCCTAAAACCTTGATAAATCAACTTCAGTGGGCCTGCACACTGACAATAGCGTTATTTTGAAGGCCTGGCCCATTGCATAAATCTCCATGGGCCGACCATAAGATCATATCATACAAACTGATTGTTATCTCAATTTCTTACATCGTCGCCATAAGCATAAAATAATAACAATAAATAAATAAATAAAAATCAGGAATGTTTCCCATATGGGATTGTCAGCCACGAAAAGATAAAATAAGCATGCTAATATAATAACTCGTATTTGTGAGAAATGATAAATCATAAAAGAATAATTCAAGCAAATCATGAGATATTGGATTATGAACATATCGTGATGGATTTCACTAATATTTAGAGCCTGTTTGGTACTGTGGCTAAACTGTCGTTTTGCTGAAATTTAATTTTTTTTTAATTTTAAATAAATATGTTTTGATGTTTTTAGATTATTTTGATGTGTTGATGTCAAAAATAATTTTAAAAAAATATTATTTTAATATATTTCAACATAAAAAATATTTTGAAAAGCTACCGTAACCACTCTTTTACTCGAATGTGCTGATTACGGTGTGTCGATATTCATTGGCAGCCATAATTCCGTATCAAAGAAAAATCTATTTTTTTATGGATTATTAAATACTTTTTACAGTACTATCATGATAATGTAGGAAAGCTAACTTATCTTTCTCTATTGTATTATTCATCTTAAATAAAAGATTACAAGAATGGTAAGTTGTAATACAGGAAATACAGAGCTGTCTCTTATGACTACAAAGGAAACATATTTACTGCATATAACTGCTATCTAGTAACGTATACTTTACATAGAAGGAATGGTAGAGAATCATGGGGAAGTAATTGAGGGAGAGAATCATGGTTGACAGATCATATCTCTTCATCCCCCCTCAAGCTCAAGGCGGGATAGGACCGATGAGGAGCTTGTGACGATTAGGTAGAAACTTGACAGCACATAATGGTTTCGTAAAAATATCAGCGAGCTGAGCTGAACCAGAAACATGTCGCAAAAGGAGAGTACCACGAGCAAGTTGTTCTCGAACAAAGTGAACATCGATCTCAATATGTTTCGTACGATGATGGAAAACAGGATGCTTAGCCATGTTAATGGCACTGACATTGTCACAGTATAAGGTGGGAGCTGGAAGAGAAAACCCAATGCTGTGAAGGAGATTAATAAACCACATAAGCTCAGCAGTTGTGGAAGCTAACGCACGATACTCTGCCTCCGCTGTGGACCGAGATACTGTGGCTTGCTTCTTAGCTCCCCAGGACAACAAATTATCACCCATGTAAATAACAAACCCAGTCGTTGAACGACGATCATCTCTAGAGCCTGCCCAATCCACATCACAAAAGCCACGTAATGCAATAAGAGGAGTTTGAACAAACTTGAGACCAATATCAAGAGTACCTTTAAGGTACCGAAAAATACGTTTAACAGCAATGAGATGACTGTCACGAGGATGTTGCATAAACTGACACACATTATTGACGGCAAAGGAAATATCTGGCCGCGTTAAAGTGAGGTACTGGAGGGAACCAACCAGACGCCGATAATAAAGTGGATCAGGCAGAAGAACACCCTCAGTAGCAGTCAAAGACGTGCCAGAGGCCATGGGAGTGGCTACTGGCTTAGCCCCATCCAGGCCAAACTTCTGAAGTAGAGAGAGCAGATAGCGTGTTTGAGTGACAGTAATAACTGTCTTTGCACGTTTGATTTGAAGGCCGAGAAAGAGATGAGCTTCACCAAGATTCTTCATGTGAAAAGCAGCCGAGAGATGAGAAACAAGGGTCTTAATTGCTGAAGAAGAGTTCCCTGTGATAAGAATATCATCAACATAAATTAAGAGCATAATAATATCAGAACCTTGACGCCGAGAAAACAAGGATTGATCATATGGACAACGATGAAAACCCAGTTGCTGTATATAGGTACTAAACTTTATGTACCATGCTCTCGGAGCCTGTTTTAAACCATAGAGAGCCTTGTGTAGTTGACAGACATGATGAGGGTGAGAGGAGTCTTCAAACCCCGGTGGTTGAGATAGAAACACGCGTTCTTGCAGGTCACCATGGAGAAAAGCATTACTTACATCAAGCTGTGTAATTGACCATCCTTTGGATAAGGCAATGGTAAGAACCAATCGTATGGTACCATGTTTAACAACCGGGCTATAGGTTTCATCATAATCTAGACCCGGAAGTTGGGTGAAACCTCGAGCCACCAAGCGGGCTTTATAACGTTCGACAGAACCATCAGAACGAGTCTTGATTTTGAACACCCATTTGCTGCTAACCAAATTCATGTCAGATGTGCGAGGCACTAAAGTCCATGTGTTATTTTTGTGAAGAGCATTGATTTCATCTGTCATGGCCTGTTGCCATTTGGGATCTTTAAGGGCTTGCTTATACGTGCGAGGCTCCTGTGGTTGGGTGGCAAGATCAGCTAGAAAGCAGGCAGGAATAGGATGCCTGGAGGACAGGAACACCTTAGGCTTAAGGGATCCTGTTTGCGCCCGTGTGATCATGGGATGTCTACGACATGGCTCCTGTGGCTGAGTGGCTGCAATTGGTTCAGGAGATAAATCTAGACTGGCTGGAACATCAATGCAAGGAGACACTGCTGGACTGTTTTGGCATGGTGGATCATAGATAGGGGTGGCAGTTACAGGTGGATCCATTGGAGCAGGTGACAAGGTAGTGGACCGAAGAGGCTTGGGAAGAGCACGAACCTTGAAAGCAGGAAATTCTGGTCTACAAGACTGGTGAGTAAACTTAAAAGGAAATGTAAGTTCATCAAATTTCACATGCCTAGAAATATATATGCGACCAGTTGACATATGAAGACATTGATACCCTTTATGTTGTGCTGAATAGCCTATGAACACGCAGCGAGCAGACTTGAAGTCCAGTTTTGATCTTCCAAAAGGAGTAAGTAGTGGATAGCATGCACATCCAAATACTCGTAAAAGAGTATAGGATGGTGTGGATCCATAGACAAGTTCATGAGGAGACTTGTTACCAAGAACAGGGGTGGGAAGCCGATTGATTAGGAATATGGCAGTTGTAAACGCAGCAGTCCAGTATTGTGACGGAACAGAGGCATGAGCCAGTAGTGTTAAACCAGTGTCCACAATATGTCGATGCCTGCGTTCAGCGAAGCCATTTTGCTCTGGTGTACCTGGACAAGAGAGCCTGTGAATAATGCCCTTGGAAGCAAAATAATCCCTTAAACTTTGGTTTACAAATTCCCCGCCACCATCACTTTGAATGATTTTAACACTTGTGCTGAACTGATTAGTCATTTGTTGAATAAATGCTGGAAATATGGTGGCAACATCAGATTTACGAGCCATAGGAAAATACCATACATACCGAGAATATTCATCAACAATAAGTAGATAAAATCGAAACCCATCATAAGAGGTTTTTGAAGCCGGTCCCCACACATCAGTATGGAGAGTATGCAAAAAGGTCGCAGAATATGTTTCTCTAGAGGTAAAAGGTAACTTTGTGGATTTTCCCAACACACAACTTTCACAAAAATTAACAGTATTGTTCATTGATGAAAAACATAAAAGTTGAAGAATGCGAGAGTGAGGATGGCCAAGTCTCGCATGCCACAAGTTGCTAGATACTTTGGCTGATAAAAAACCCACTGCCGAATTTGTGTAGTGCCTTAGCTGGATTGGATACAAGCCATCAACCATTGATCCTTTAAGTAGCACCCGTTTCGTCCTCAAGTCCTTAAGAAGAAAACCCCAAGGATAAAAGATAAAATAACAATTATGCTCTTTTGTAAGCTGAGAGACAGATAGCAGTTTCTTTTTAATTTCAGGAACAACAAGAACATTACGAAGCTTGATATTGGTAGTAGGCAAAGAAACTTGTCCAATACCAGATATCTGCAATCCATTTCCATTGCCAACCATAACTGAATCATTACCAAGATAAGATTGAATACCTTGCACCTCACTTGTATCAGCTGTCATGTGATGATTTGCTCCAGTATCAGGGTACCAGGTTTCGTCTGAAGTATCAGTGACATGCATTGCTGCAAATGCTTTGAATTGTTCGGCTTCTTCTTCTGTGGCAAAGCAACCATCTGCTTTGTGATTGGGGCCCCCACAACGAAAACACGTTATGCCTCCACGTCCACGACCAGTGCTCCTGCCACCACGATTAGTAAATTGAGAGCGGGTTCTAGGATTACCTTTAGTTGAACGTGTAGAACGAACATCTCTCTGCTGATATTGTGAAGTTATTTGATGTGGTGTAGTGTGACGCCCACGAAATCCTTGAGTTCCACGGGACCTTGTACTGGTTCTGCCCCTGTTTGTGTAGAATGCAACATTAGAAGAGACCATTCTTGCTGCTTGAATACGAATTTCAAAATCCCTTAATTTGCCAATGACTCCTTCAAGGGATGGATAAACGTCTCTGGCATTTAAGGCTGCCACTATGGGATCAAACTCAGATCCCAAGCCGCGGAGGATACATATGATGAGATCATCCTCATCCATGGCCTTGCCTGCACCTCGTAATGATAGGGCCAAAGATTTGGCCTTGTGCAGATAATCTTCTAAAGAAGAGCTGCCTTTGTTGAGTGACTGCAACTCACTTTTCATTTGTTGCAGACGATCCCGAGTATGACTTCCATAAAGAGTCTCCAATACCTGCCAAGCATCATGAGATGACTCACAATTGATGACTTGAGACAAGGGACCATCAGTCAGGGAGCTATTGATCCACCCAAGGATCAGCTGATCAGTGCGCAGCCATGTCGTTGCTGCTGGGTTTGTTTGAGACACACCACTTTCACTAGTGATGGTCTGTTCTGGGCAAACAATTTGATTTTTCACATAGCCAAGTAAACCATTGCCACGCAGGACAGGAACTACTTGAGCTTTCCATAACAGATAATTGGTTGAAGCTAGCTTAGTAGAAATATCAGGCAGGTGAGGAGAGGCTGACTGGATGGCAGAAGAATTAGAATTAGAGTTGGTGTTGGACACAGGTGGGATCGAAGAGGTAGAAGATTCCATTACTGCTAATACCTCTTGTGGCTCTGATACCATGTAGGAAAGCTAACTTATCTTTCTCTATTGTATTATTCATCTTAAATAAAAGATTACAAGAATGGTAAGTTGTAATACAGGAAATACAGAGCTGTCTCTTATGACTACAAAGGAAACATATTTACTGCATATAACTGCTATCTAGTAACGTATACTTTACATAGAAGGAATGGTAGAGAATCATGGGAAAGTAATTGAGGGAGAGAATCATGGTTGACAGATCATATCTCTTCAGATAACATATCCCCAGCACTAATATGTGTACCTGTTCAAAAATAAAATAAGTACTAATATATAAATCCCAACCCCCTGTAATAAAAAAAAATAAAAAAATGAATTCCTAAATAAATATGTCAAATCTCGTATTTCTATTATTTTCAGTCACCCTAAAATTCCAAACCTGAAGGATAGTGTGCCCCTTGAAGGAGTCATTTTATTTTTGTTGAAAATTTCATCTAGTCCCAATTTTTTCACATCCTCTATCTCTAACTCCTAATTAGGATTCAAACATAACTCAATTAAGTGTCCGTGCTTGTTTGAGAGTGTGATTGAAATTATTTTTTAAAGTATTTTTTATTCAGAAATGTATTAAAATGATGTTTTTTTGTCAAAATAAATTATTTTTTATATCAATACATGAAAATGATATAAAAACACCAAAAATATTGATTTAATGTCACAAATAAAAATAAAATAAAATAATTTTTTTTAAAATATTTTTAAAATGCAATATAAATAGAGCTGTTAGCTGCTTTTCTTGCTTTTCACTCGAGAGATGTTGGGCTGCAGGGGGGATGGGGAGAGTTAATATATTTATATTTTTAATATTGAAATAATCTAAAATTTAATTAAAATATAAATAAATATATTAAAAGGAGATCACACTATAATTTTTGTCTCGCAATCCTAATTTTGTTTCAGATGATATTTTACTATATGTTGTTCCGGGATCGCAGAAACCTTCACGTATGGATTTATAGTTCGTGATGAAATTACAAGTAGTTTGATGGGAGAATAAAAACAAGTGTCTAATTTACTTGAATTATTAATTACATTTTATTATTATAATTATTAAATATTTAAAATATATATATATACTTCAAAGTAATTTCACAAGTTGAAAGCAATATGAAAAGTTTGGTAACCAAACACTTGAAACTGTTTTTCATTGACCTCAAGCTCAACCACAATTTTAACCAAACACTTTAAAAATTATTTTGAATAGCAGTTAAAATGTTTTTCATGAAACTGTCTTCTTAAAACCTTAACCACAAAAACAAAAACAATACCAAACAAACCCTAAAGTAATTTTAAAGATAGATGGTAAAAATATCAAAATTGATTGCTTACCATGAAAGACGTTTAAGTTTAATCACAAATAATCTAAGAAGATTATTAAAATGAAAAACTGAAGAAATTGCGTTGGATTGATCTCAAAAAAGATAAATAAATTTTAAAATCCACCATCCCTGTCACGAAATATAGACAAATCCAGCACAAAATAAATCAACTTAATTGCCACCTTCGTAGCGGCATGCACCAGTAACCACCACAACGCACCTCCTCTCTTCAGAATAAAATCCATCTCTGCCGCACCTCGTCCATCACAAAAACTGTCTTGACTTTTAAAAAGCCTTCTTTCTCTTCATAACCTCTCCACTCACCACGTTATCTTAAATTTGTTTCTGGTGAAATCTATCCTCTAAGATCAGGTCAGGTAGTGGAGTGTTTTGATATTTTCAGTAAATAAAAAACCTGAGATGGAATTTCTATAGATATTCACAGAACGTATTTTACTGATAGAATCATGGAGAGAAATAGTTCATTTGTAAGAATCTAATCAGTGATTTATGGTTTTCAATGAATTCATCGAGGTGGATTTACAGACATACTGATCAGGCTAAAACAAATTTACTTGTTTTATATTCTTGCAGTTTATATATTGATAAATTCAACATATCATCAATATAAAAACTTCATATAATTCCATTGTATTTTTATAATCAGCTAAACAAATTAAGCTTCGTGCATGTGCTAGTATGCTATGCTAGATGTTATAAGTATGCTAACATGTAGTATGCTGGATAATCTTTCAAAATAATTTTCCTGGATGATATTGAGATTGAAAGATCTCTTTTTTCTGTGTTTTCAATAGTCTTATATTTGTTCAAACGGAAAAACACAGCGAATATGTGTAATGTTTCATGCTATTATTATCTTTAATTATTATATATGTAGATTCCACATTGCTTTGAGTTTTAGAGATCCATCAAAAGACGTGGAGAATGAACGTGTAATTAACAAAATGCATCCACCTTTAGGGCAGCATTGATAAAAATCAAAAAGGGAGGGGAGAAACACAAATAAAATTGAAGTGGGATATTTCTGTATCAAATATATATATATAGATATATATATAGCAGCAAGAATCGCTGGTTCAGGCGACCACCCCAGATGAGAAACCAACCTTCTTGCATGATCTAAAAAACATTTCCACCTCCTCGCGGTTCATAGCTTCGAAGAAGTGCATAGTCGGGCGTTTTCTCTTGCATGAACCTGGGCTTGTTCTCGATTTCTTTGGTGCTGGTGGACAGGTTAACAAGACAGGAATATTGTGCTGAGCTGATGTTGGTGTGCAAGACTCGTCGTCTTCACCATCGTCGTGATCATCGGTCTGTATCACTTTCAGTCCGAGTTTTGGCAAGTTTTGGAGGAGTTCTTGATCGCCAGACATGGCTGTTTTGGGGAGGGATTACTGCCTACCTAGAAATGGAGGGAGTTGAACAATATGAGAAAAAGAAGAGGAGGTATGCATTATAACAGGGACATTAAGAGGGCAAATTAATAGAGGTTGTTGACTGGGTGTTTTTCTTTTTGGTAACATTCAATAAAAATACATAGCGCTTTAGGATGATGAAGATGATATAAATAGAAATTACATATCTCTAAGTACATATATTTATTTTATATTTATATATTTTGTGTCTTTTATATCTATTACTTTTGCCCTAGGATACTAAATGAAATAGAGTAAATATTCGAGTGCATAGTAGTTTTTACTTTTAGGTGTGTTTCGCTTGAAAAACAAATCAAATCAATATTTATTAAGTGTTTTTAAATGGTTTTAATATTAAATTAAAAAAATATTTTAATATATTTAGAGGTTTAAACCTTAGGCTGCACAATATAAGCAATTGGCATTTTCCATTACATAATTATAAGGAAAAGCTTTAGTTGCTAACAAATACTTTACTTAAAAAATGCTATAGCACATTCTAAATTCTATTTTTCATGTATAACGCATACAGCGTGTGATTCAGTGCGAGCGTTATATGTTGAGTTACTCACCTCATCGGGTTCCCAAATATCATTTTCAATATTACAATGATTCTAAGATTTAAACTAAGTATTGATTGCTTTTTAAATTAGAAAAATGATATTAATTATATTTTATTTTTTGAAAGAAAATAAAAAAGAAATCTATATATCACCATTCACCATATGACAGTTTATATGTTTAGAAGAATGTATAAACAGTTTATACACATATCAACCAGATTATTTTTTCTGGATAATCATAAGAGTATTACATGTATTTAGAAGAGTATTTAAAAAAACCAATTTCATCATTCAAACTCATGAAATTAAGTGAGAGAGAGAAAAGAAAAGGAAACCCTCCACTACCACCTACCTAATATACATGCAGAAGCACAGAGCTGATCAGAGCTGATCGGGAGACACCAGATTTTATGATTTTCCAAAACCTTTGCTGATAGATTCGTCGACGCTCTGATCTTCCGGTTACCATATCTGCACCCTGTACTGCATCGCAGAATTGAATACTCGGTACCAACCTTAATTAAGTCCTTAATGCCTGTCCACCAACTTCTGTTTGTGTGTGTAAATAGATCGTCTACAGCCATATCTATTCTTGAGAAGTGGATCTTCCTGTCTAGTAGAGATTTCATGTCAAATCACTCTCCAGCTAAATGCGTCTGGTCCTATTCCACCTATAATGGGTAAATGCTTCGTGACTCAAACAAATGCCTTCGATTTCCTGAAAAAACTTTCGAAATTCCTTTTTTTCTTCCTTAATCTTAATTACGCACGCACGTTCTTGCCACCTGATTTCAATCTACTCGCTGGACTGTGCCTTTTATATTTATTGTGTCGAAGAAAACAGATGTTGCTTGCACGTACGTAGCCGGCATCACTGTTTCTAGGCCCGGCATGGCATGGCAAGTTGATATTCGATCCAGCTGATCATCTTTCTGGCCAGGCCGAGTTCTGAGAAAAACTAACTCGGATTGGATTTAGTTTAACCTAGCAAGTCTACTCTTGACTTGTTGATCTGGTCATAACTTGATTATCTTTTAAAAAAACAGAAAACAATATATATATAATTTAGTTAACTCAGTTGATTAGTTTTTCTGTAAAACATTTCATTGATTAGCAAATGTTCTCACCCAACAACCAAGTTTATTGTTTCTGATAAATATGCCTCCACAGAAAGGGAAAAGAAAAATCGCTGTCAAGAATTTCGAGTGAGAGTTGCGTGATCTTTAAGGGCACCGTTGGAACTTCGTTGCTGTTCACTAAAGACTCTCTGGAGGGTAGGAGATAGCCATCCGTGAATGGTTAGTGTTCTTCAATCATCTTCAAGGCCGTGTTATTAAATGATTTCTATCAATATATATATTTTGTTTTTAGTTAATTAATTCCTACACAACTTGGACAGAGGCGTTGGATCTTTCTTTACTGCAATTTATTTTATCTTATTAGAACTGTAGGGGCGGGGGGCGATGGTAGCTCCTGCATTAATATTCGTCTAGTTCTACAGAGAAAATTTATAGTGTTGAATGGCATAGGGTGAAATTAATATTAGCAATCAGGGTAGAAGAGAAAATCAACCATAAAAAACACGTGACATGGTGTGCGGGCCCGAGCACGTATTTTATTACATTAAAATAAAATAAAATAAAAAAGACAGAGACTGTATTCTGATAAATTTAACAGTCACGATGCGATGTCGTCGTGGCTGATTTGCTTTAAATATGTTAGAAAGGATTTTGTCTCAAGGCGTATAATCTTAACTCTACTTCGTCTGTTACTATTTGCACTAGAATTCGATAGTTGAGTTTTAACCTTATATATTAATTTTAATTTATTTTTATTTTATATTCGATTGATGTTCTTGCACGACCCTCTGGATAAAAAAGAAAACAGAAATCAAAACTCGCGTTGTTAAGGAATCATCTCATCGTTTTTCTTTTGGTATTTTAACATGGTATCAGAGTCTTATTGACCCAGCGGTCATGAGTTCAAATCTCACCACCCCATTTTATTTGATAAAAATCAAGCACAAGATAGTATGGGCCTGTGCGCAAGTTTCAAGCTCAAAGAGCTTTCACTTGAGAGAGTGTGTTAAAAAATAATATAACATATTCCGAAGCCTCACCTATAAATTTAAATTTTTAGATGAGATAGTTCATTAGGACGCGTGTAGCAAATTACTGGTTAAAGTGCTAAAATATTTTGGTTAAAGGAATTGCATGGTACATATCCCTCTTCCGTGAATATTCTTTTCTTCTCTTGCTCTTCTTTTCAATAAGGTGCTTAATTAGGACCACGTGAACCAAAGCAATCGGACAGCTGCAGCATGCCCCATTTCAACAGCTCCATATTCATTTTTGTTTTCTTTAATCGATCGATCCATCTATTATTTTTTATACCGGCATCATATGTTCATCAATCTTAGCTTAACAGGGATGGTGATTAACTATAATGGGTCTGTTTCTTGCTACTGTATTCTAAAGCCTGAACACCAATACAAAAAATAATTTAGATTTGAGATGCCAGTGCTGTAATTTAATAAAAAGAAAAATCATATTTAATTAATCCGTCTTTAACTTCTCTCTTTACCGACTTCTTTGTTTACTCGATAAACATTTAACTAAGCCCGTTAAGACAAGGCGGCTTGTTAAGAACTCTTCTTCAAAAGGAGTGGTTACAAAATTATATAAATAAAACGGAAAGAAAGAAAAGGTTAAATCTCTTAAGCAACATTTGACACAAGGAATAATTAAAGCAGCAGCGGAGGTTATTAAGTGATAAGTAAGATTTGGAATGTTGTTGTCTTTAATCAAAACTTGCAAAAAAGGAGCCTCCAGCATCATTGACCTTGCCTGTGGAAATATGTGCACTCAGCTATGGTGAAATCATTGCACGTTCATCGATAATCATCTTGTTAAACAACTGATCAAATCCCACTAATTAGCATACTGTTGTAGGGGTGGATCAATACAGAAATTAGCTAGGGGGCGGGGTCGTTTAAAAAAAAATAGAAAATAATATAAATTATATTTTGGGACCTCGTTAACCGCTTAAATTTTTAAGTGAGATGGTTTTTTAACTTGGTATCGGAGTCTTATTGATCCAGCGGTCTCGAGATTGAATCTCATCATCTCTATTCTAATTGATAAAAACCAAGCACAAGATAATATGAGTTTATGCAAGTTTAATATAAATCATATTATGGGGCCTCACCTAACAGCTTAAGATTTTAGGTGAAATGGTTTTTTAATAGAAAAATCATTGTATATACTAGCTTGAAGATTTTTTTTAGATATTAACTTGGATATTTTGAATATTTTTTCATAGTAAAAGGTAGATAGATAAAAAGAAATGCAGGGACGAAAAGAGAGTTCTAGCAAGATATTGCACAGAAAATAAAATTGTAGCAACTATCAGATAATACATATTAGGTCAAACTGAAGCAACAAGTTTCTTTCGAAAAGACTTGCGCGGACACAGCCTTTTCAAGACTTGGGGATTAGCTAGCTAGGCAGCGGTGAAAACCAAGAGGGGGAGACACTTCACGTGGAAAGATTCATTGTATAATGGGGTTTGGTATTTGTTAAACCCAATCCAATCTTTCCCATTTTCTATACTGAATAAGATCTGGGTAGATGGGTGTCTTCAAGATTAACTCTACCACGGCATCCTATGCTTCCATGCAGTGCAGGAGAGAGAGAGAGGAAATAGAAATAGAGGGAGAGGCAGGCAGGCAGGCCATGTTCCTGACTACGCACCCTCAGTGAAAGTGAAAAAGAAAGGAACATTCTGCTGTGACTGATTTGTCATGGAAATTAAGAAATACTCGACACGATCAAGCCATTCATTACACCTATCTACTTCGGAATGAGTTAAGATCGGTGGTGGAGGTCTTGCGCCGAGAA
Source organism: Salix arbutifolia (assembly GCA_025169955.1). Classification (NCBI taxonomy): domain Eukaryota; kingdom Viridiplantae; phylum Streptophyta; class Magnoliopsida; order Malpighiales; family Salicaceae; genus Salix; species Salix arbutifolia. Next base: position 1,512,658 of record CM045909.1, read on the forward strand.
TTAAATGCTCGATCAAGGGACGTGGTCTGATTTATAATGGTGTCGATCATATTTTACTCCCATTGAATTAATGCTTAAAAGGTAGTAAAAAACAAATGGAAGATAGGGTTGGTGGTGAGATATCACATCTTGGAAGCTATCTAGCTATATACATAATATATAATATGAAAGCATGCACGCCATGTTGTCCTTTTAGCTTTAAAATTTAATGATCGGTACAAATATGAAAGGGAATACGTGCAATCAAGAAATATCGACACAAAATACATATAAAAAAGATTTCTCAAATCGACAATTTATAAATATACTAATTATATATAGATGCTAACGTTTTTTAAATTAGATTATTAATACACACGCACATGAAATGTTAGGTTATTAATGGAACCCATCATTGTATTATCTCACAATAAGATCACAAAATATTCGTAAATATTTGTTTAGCACAGCATTTCAAAATATTTTTAGTTTTTATTTTAAATTAAGTTTTTTTGGTATTTTTAAATCATTTTAATGTTAAAAATATTTTTAAAAAAATAATATTCTGATATTTTTCTGGAAAAAAAAATTAAAAAACAATATGAGCCACATTTTCAAACAAGTATTTTAATTCACTATTAGCTTAAAAAAATATTCTTGTATTTTTTTATTTTTTTTCAAGGGTATATATTATCACCATTTTTCATCTAAGAAAAGTAATTAAATTAATATTGATATTATAATTAAAGAGGTATATTCTTTTTCTTAATCATCAAAATGAGAAGATAAAGTTAATTTCCGAAGATAAGACTTCTCGTATTTTCAAATATAAATAGGCCAGTTTAAAAATAAAATAAAACAAAACGATCATGTTCATATTTCAGCGAGTGTGTCACATCCTCTTCATCGCGCGTGGAAATATTATAGAGCAGCATTTTTTATTTTTTATTTTTTGGTAATATAAGAGCAACATAGTTAACAACCTTTTGCTTCCAACGTAAATGTCACGTCCCACATGTCATTCAAGAAAAGTAGAAGAAGGCAACGCAGATCGTCAAAAAGGGAAGCTATTCCCTGTTTCTAACCCTAGCAAATCAACCTTCGAGAAGTGACACGTGTCCCACCAAGAATCTTAAGTTTCTTAGCTAAACCAATCAAAATTGCAGGGATATCCTATGTATTGTGCTTCCCATTTGTATTCCGCAAATCAATAATTGGTTATTATTTAAAAAATAAAAAATAATTTCATGCTGTAAGAAACAAATAAATTAAATGTCTATAAATAGAGTAAAAAGGGTCAATTCTAACTCTAAATTAAGGTCTTGGCTTTATTATGAAAAGGGAGAAACATGAGGGGGAATTCATTAGTGTGGATAATGGATATGTCATGTCCATGTCTAATTAATCTAAGCAATTCAGCTGATTTTTTTCCAATTTCCTTTATTTTTTATTTCTAAACTAAATGATCAATCCCATGTGGGTAATTATCAAAATAAACCTTGGTTAGATGAACTCTCTCTCTCTCTCTCTCTCTCTCTCTCTCTCTCTCTCTCTCTCTCTCTCTCTCGCTCTATATATATATATATATATATATATATATATATATAGCTGGTTAGATGAAGATATAGTGTACAAAAAGATTCTGACGAGTCATATACAGCAGCTTAAGCTTTTGGTAGCTCTCAGTTTTAACGTCCATGTTATTTTCCCCACAAGATACGTATATATAGAATACAAAAGAACTGTTGAAAAGAATCCAACGACCCTCCCTCTCACACACACTCTTTTTTTTTTTACCTTCCTGGACACGTCTTCATGATCTTTATTTGCCTGCATAAATAGATTACAAAACCTTGGCAGACCACACATTTCTCTCTCATTTTTCTACCCCTTCACCTTCCTCCTATGAACAGGAAAGAAACCATGTCCACCGATCTAGAATTACGCCGAGATTTGCCAGCAATTCAAGTCCGTGCCGTCAAGACTGAAACCCTACAATCCTGTAGAGCCACGGATGACAAAGAAACCATAATTCAGCAAGCAGACAGCGAAACTGACGACTGTCAAACGCCGAAATCTGAAGAGCACAAGATTCCTCCCGTTTTAAGCTGTCCGCCGGCCCCGAGGAAACCAAGAAGGTCTTTTTCATGCAAGAGAAAACTGACAGAATTCGAGTTCTTTGAGACCGTGAACCGTGAAGAGGTAGATTCGTTTTTTCAATCAAGTTTTGAGCTTCTTCCGAAGAGAAGGTGCCCTTGTATATGAACTGGAAGGGGTATTTATATAAAAGAAACCCTTTTTATTTCTTTTCTCCCCTTTTCTAAGCTCCTGTATGTATGTATAATTACACGCTCAAATGCCACAATATGTGAGCTAAATTAAATTCATGCTGTTAATTATAGGTCTGTAATTTAAGAAGATATGGGGTCTGGATCGTGGTTTTAATTATTAATTGGTACATGAATGGATTATTCAGATATATTCAAGCTCTGAACATTAATAATCAATTTGGATCAATTCATTTTGGCTTTAAATTTGATGAATTTATCAGTTTTTGTTAATTAGGTCTTGGTGCAATTATGCGTTTTAGCTGTTTAACTACTCCTGTGCCATTTACATTGTTAATTAGTAGATTTAATGGGCACGTCTTGTGAGGGTTAGAAAAATGTATTGAAAATGGGATGGATATTCATCGAGATTTTACCGAGAGAGAGAGAAGATACGGTAGATGGGGTTGGTCGCTTGTTTCTTTTTCTTCTTTTTTTTAATTAGTGTGAGTTTTCATGGGTTTGATTACCCATTAATTTATTAGTTCTGTGTTGGTTGAGACGGTTGATCTGTTTCTGTTTGACATGAAAACTTTTGAGTGATCGACACGACTTCGGGATCGATAAACTTGATTTCTTTAAGTGAAAGGGGGAGGGGGAGGGGGAGAGAGAGAGTGAGGCGGAGGCCGGAGGGAGAGTTGTAGTTATCAATGATCACAAATATAGGCAACGTGACATGCTATTGTTATTAATATTGAATGCGATGTTTTGTTTTCTTTTTTATATAAATTCTAAAATGACACAAAAAAAACTATTTTTACCATACATGGTCAAACTAAGCTCTCACATGTGGGAAACTACTTCCCTTGAATGTGCACTTTTTGTGTCTAAATGAATAAATGAGTAAAATCCTAACTGTCTCGGATTTTTACAAAAAATATATATCCTGACTTGTACTCGAGATTTGTTGTACAAATTACAAGTCTTCTGTCATTACATAATATCGAAAAAAATTATTTGATATGTGAATAAACTCTCCCTGAACGAGGAATACGCTAACTCTAAATCTCATGCTTTTATCCAACTTCACACAAAAACACTATTTTATGCATCATCTCTCCTATGAAATAGGACTTCTTTCTACCATTTTCGTACCTAAAAATGTTTGAAGATAGAGCAAATCTAGCCCGCTTTGGTGCTCGAGATTAATTCTCACTACCTGGTGACCTACAGGCCTTGCTAAGAGGTAGAACATGCCTCTTCTCAAAGGAAAAAACGGCAGCCCATCGAGTTTGAAAATCTTATGAAGATTCAAGGATGATATTTAATTCATAATAAAACTTTAATAAAAAAAATACCCAGTTACTCTGCTGATGATATTTAATTCATGGGCCATAGTTCATTTAAAGATAGCCCATGTGCCAATAATGGCTGGAGAATTAATTATACGAACACGGTGGAAAAGAAAACGGTGGGGAGTGTACACCAAATGTCTTCTCGGAGAAGGCTGAATCATTCTCCCATCTCAACCGGTGGATCGGGAATGATGTAAAAGACCATGCAAGCGTAAGCTCAAAGCATATATCAACTCCCATTTTAGTATAGCTTGCTTGATCTTTACTTGTCATCATGCCCATGTGAAAAGTAAGGTCAGACCACAAAGAATAATATAAATTATTGGAAGCAGGAAAATATATATAGCTATACGAAATTTGTCATCACTATGAATCAGCAATAAAATAAAAGGAATGCTTTTATGGAGAGCTTATAACATAAGTCACCCTTCACGCCTTAATTTTTGACGGAATAAAGAGCATCACTTTGTGAGTGAGAGAGAGAGAGAGAGAGAGAGAGAGAGAGAGAGATGATGCATTAATAGCTAAAAGATGGTGTTGAAATTTACAAGAAGGCTAGTGCTTTTACATGTAAATTAAAAGGCATGAAAAACAAAATCCAAACAAAAAGTTGAGACGGAATCTAAGTATATATATTTTTAATGGAGTAATTAGTTTATATATATATATATATATATATATATATATAGGATTCTATCATTCTATAACATTACTGTTAGTTAAAATACGGTCTCAATCCTGTGATTTGGGACCATATGGGTGTAGAAGAATGGCGATTCAATGGGCATATATGCTCCATCTTATTAAATTTGGAGGGCACCCAAAAACTGTTTTGTTTAAAAAAGCTTGGAGGAGTCTGAGAAGATTTCATGCCTTTTGATAACTTGAACTACAAGAAGGAGAAAACTGCAGTGTGAATGTGCTAATCATTCTGCTATTGGACAACGGATTTGCTACAGCTCAGGGACAGATACTACTAGTGGGGCACCACATTTCTCTCCAAAAGTCAGTGAAATCAAGATCTTGTAGCACAAAAAGATGCTGGCCTGGCATCCAGAAACGTGATGCTAAAGCTGCTATTAGCAAAATGCATGATTAACTTTAATTAGCTTCTCATAACAGATCGTATCTTTCTTTATTTCTGCACCGTCTTCATTACGTATGTCTATTACTGTTCTTCTTTATTGCCGAAAGATCGGATAGAACCCGGGAAAGGGACAGTAAAGGGAAATAGAACATCAAGGAAGTAAAAAAGATAAAATCTGGGAAAAGTAGTGTATAGAAAAGGGATCTGAAATAATTACCTTGAAATAATTCTTAGAGTTTTGGCGAGATTATTATTTATAGCTTTAGATATGATCATAAAATCTATGGCAAGAAATTAAAGTAATTAAAAACCAACCCATGATTAATCTCTATATATACAGACTCGAGAAGATATTCCGATACTTGAGAGCTTGGAAAATACAGGTTAATACTTGAAAGAGGACAAGATGAAAAGGAATGGACAGAGAGAAAGATAAGCTCATGGGAATCGAATATCACCATCCACTCGAACAGATCTCCTTCTGCGTTGTGAGGTGAGACAACTAGACAAAGTGTGTTATTTGTTAAGAAATGGGTTCTTGCTCGACCGAAGTACGATTACAGAAGGAGGGAAGGGGTCCAGATTTCACAGAATTCGAGGTGGTGGTTTTGTACTTTAGCATGTCTATGTGATGACTAGAGAGAAAAGAATTTCGTGGGATTTTGGAATGTAGGACTCCTAGGTTGTCACGACCGAGCTAAAAGCCAAAATAGTCATGACATTTAAGCTTTATCAGTGGCCATGTCTGCTTCCGTCTCAAGATGAAGTGTGTGCGTTACATTAAAAGTGTACCAAAATGGAGATCCCATCGTCTATGCAATAAAAATTCCCTAAACAGTAACCAGTGATAAAAATTTAGAACTAAAAGACTTACTTTGTTAATAGTATCAGGTTTTAATCTTGTGTTTGTTATTATAACAGTCATTAAAAACTTAAATGGTAGTTAATTTCATGATCTGTGAAATTAATCAAGGTATACGCAAATTGTCTGAACACCCGTATTAATAAAAAAAATCCTTAAACATTCCATATTACATTGCACTGCCTTCGTGCTAGCTTCTTGCTAGTTTACCAACGAAGTTGATCGAGGAGCACTTACTCCTGATATATAAATCATGTTCGATTTGTACTTGAGATGTCAAGAAAAGAGTTTGTGGGATATATACATGATTTTTCTAAATTGAGCCATTATAAGATGTGTTAAGAAAATAATTTTTATTTTATGTTTTTAAACGATTTCCGTCTCCATTATTTTTATCTGCTGTTCAATTAGCGAGTGATATATGTAGATTTGATCTAAATTTTTGTAAATTTAGTTTTTTTCCGATGGGACTGGTTGAAGTCCTAAGGGCTTGGAGTTTACTGCATTATTATGTAATGAGAAGAATTATCCAATATATATATATATATATATATATACACACACATATCCCATTAAAAAAAAACTCAAACCCCGAAAAAAGAAAAAGAAAAAAGAATTACAGATATGAGATAGTACACAAATGTAATGAATTATAAATAAAAATTTCAAATAATATACAGTCTGAAACTTAAAATGAATATTGGATACCCATCAAGATTTCTATATATACAATCCCACAGATTTCTGGACAAGTTTACTTCAATGGCAGGAAAATCTCTGCCGATGCATGCCAATTACAATCTCTACATCATCAAGTAATTTACTCTCCGACATTTTGCTCTGCTCAACGTGACAGTAATATTTTGGTGGCATTACAGCGAGAAGTTTCAGATGTCTCTTTCAGAACGTGCACCTAACCAGGGTGCGATTTGCCGACTTGCTTTTCAAGAACACGGTCGTAGACCAGCAGGTGCTAGCCATGAACGTGATGGGGACTTTATGCGCCTCATCATGGGGCTAAACTTATGGGAAAGACGGTGTGATTGAACATCCTACCACGGCAATTGGCATGTTATGAAGTGATTCTTTGTAATTGTGTTTGTGATTGTTTTTAAAACTATTTTTGTATAAAAATATATTTAAATTATTTTTAACTTTAATATATAAAAACAATCTAACAACATTAAAAAATTTAATTTAAAATAAAAAATAAAAAAAATCATATTTTTTCAAAAATATTTTTTAAACACAGTATAAATCTACTGCAGTAGTCATGTCATCCAGCTAGAATCTGCGGCAGTTGTCTCGTATACAAGAAAATAGTAAAGACTGTCGCGGCCATTTGTCACTCAAAATCTTGACCATCGATCCATGTGGATCTTGCATTTTTCTTGCTGGACTTGCACTGTGAGTAGCAGATGCTTTTGGTAGATCTTCAAGAATCGAAGTTCTAACTGTAGCAGATGCCAAAATATTACAGGTGACTTTTGATCTTTTTCAGACAACGTCTAATAGTAGATACTGTTAGGAGCAAACTCTTCTATTTACAGGGAGATAAGTTGTTACAGCTTGGGATAATCACAGCTTGGGATAATATATGTTAACTATTTTATTTTTTATTAATTAATAATCAATGATAAATAATAAATATCAATTGAATACTCAAAACCGGATAAATAGTTTATAAATATCTAATTTTTTTGATCGAATAGATGAATAGCAATTGAATTATTTATAAATATCTAAATACTTTATAACAAAGACAGTATATGAATATTAAAAAATAACCCATTAATATCCATCAGTGTCCTTGGATAAATATATAAATAAATTTATATTTTAGACAGCTTTGAGTTGATTTCTTGTACTTTTACAATAAAATAATATTATTTTTTCTATTTAAAAACACCATATATTTTTTGAAGCCCTTGCCCTATGCTTTTGCTTTTTACTATATATATAAAAAAAATAAAATATTAATCTAAAACAAAAAATAAATGTTTGTAATTTTTTCAAAAATACTTTTAAAATACAATGTCAAAAACAATAAAATATAACAGCTGAAACAGTATCTATACACCCTACTGTTAACTGTGTCATCCATGACCAGCAAAAGAAACACAATATACGATTATATTTCTCAATTTCTATATCCTTATCGAGGTTCCTTCTTTAATTTATTCATATTATTAATTATCTTCATTTATCCAGACCCACCCGTCAAATGGTAAAGGAAATTCATAGATTCCTTCGACTCGTCGAGGACCCAGTCAAACTCTGTTCATTTTGGAATTTTTCTTTTCAAAAAAGAGAAGGAAAAAAAAAGAAAGAGGAACGGGGGTGGGCTTTCCATTCGGTCATTGATTCGGCTGTCAAGTAGCTGAGTCATAGGAACATGGGCTTTGGTTTAAACTTCTGGCCCAGGACTGCCAAGGAAAGCTCAAGTTTGTGAGCCCGAAAAAATGCACATCCAAGGCCCGGGAAGTATATTTTATTGCGGTTTTGTCGTAATTTTTATTTTTAATATTAACATATTTAAATTATTAAAAAAATTGTAAAAAATATAATATTTTTTTAAGAGAAAGAGGGGGTTGAGAACATAAATTACTGTGGTATCAAATACAAGGCAAATTCAAGTAACTCTCCAGTAAATATAATCGTTTTTTAATTCAAGATTTTTTATTGTTCTCGTGAGTCAACTTTATTTTTATTTATAAAATAATACATTATAGCCAAGAACGATGAAAATTGTATCATGCAATGCAAAATGAATTTGTTTATAGATCAAAATCACTTTCGGAGAGACACTAGATTTTGGATTATCTCCATTTTTTCAAATCTACCACATGAAAAATCATGCTCGTGCTATGTTTGAGGAATTATTTTAACGTGCAGTTGAATAAGCCGATTAGTGATTCTTGGAATAATTGTTGATTGCATGTAGCTCATTGTGTGTGTGAATTCAAAGTTCAAATTAATAATTAATTAATTATCTGTCATTTATTTTGAAATCAGGTAGAGAAAATTTGCTTAAAGTATTTTCTCCAGACTCTCTTGACTATTTATATACTTGGAATATTCAATTGCATTGATCACATCTGTCATGCAACTCGAGGAAGATTTCAAATAGAATTAAAAAAGCCAAGAAATCCTCCTTGCTGTTACAGGCATCTGATAAAGCATCAGAGAATAATATAAATCATACTATAAGATATCATCCAACAATTTAAGATGAGATGATTTCTTGACATGGTATAGGAATTTTATTAATTCAGGGATCACTAGTTTGTATCTGGTCATCTTTATTCTATTTGATAAAAAAAAATAAACATAAAATAATATGGATTTACGTGCAAATTTCAAGATAAAGAAGTTTTTATTTGAAAAAATATTAAAAAATAATATAAATCATATTATACGATCTCATATCAAATTTAAACTTTTAGATGGACCCTACCTGCCCGAGCAAAGTTGACAAATTAACGAATCCCCTTTTAGACTGTGGACCAAAGGAAAGTAGAAGCTACAACTTACTCGGTCGCTTCGATTAGAATGGTATTTAAAAAAGCGAGATGTTTGGAATACTTGAATTATTTATAAAATTAATTGCTAATGGTGCGGTCATTGTGATAAAGAAATTAGTTTTTCAAATTGTATGGAGGGTGAATCTTCTCCCATTCAATTATATATAATCACAATTGTATAATAAAACAATTAAAAATAAATCACGTAAATTCTATTCTATTCTACCACGGGAGACCTTGCTTTATTTGTCGGCGCTGGAAGAAAACATAAATGACGCGCTTGTGAATTCGTATTATTATTATTTCTTTTAAAATATATTAAAATGTTTATTTTAAAAAAATATGGCTGATATAGACATATTTAAAAATATATCAATAAATAAAAAACATAAATTCTGATTAAATAAATCTTAACAATTCTCGTAGATGGAGCCCACACTCGTAGAAGTCAAACAATATAAAAGGGAACAAATATAAATTCCTGTATCCATTATTTGACATATAATCTCTATGAACATCGAAAACTTTTTTTTATGTTTAATGTGACATCAGAAGACCCTCCACTACCGCCGCCGCTTCTTCGGTGACAGACTGACCTAACACCGCAGTCTGTGTTTTCATGCATAACTATTAGCGTGGTTTCGAAAACAATTTGTTTTTTAAAATGAAAATTTTGAATTTTTATTTAAATTAATTTTTTTATATCTTTTTATATTATTCTGATGATATGTTAGATGTCAAAACTAATTTTTTTAAATAACAATAATATTATTTTAATATATTTATAAATAAAAAATATTTTAAAAAACAATATCAATTAATAATCTAGCTGCATTTCAAATCCAAAATGACATCCTCTCTTCAGACATTTCATCTTCGATCCAATGGCCAATGAGTCATGAGCACGTAAGAATATTTAAACAAGTTGTTAATGGCTAAAAAAACAAGGGTCACGCACACATTAAATTCCAATCCTCAAATATATTTTGTGCTGCTACACGAGCTAGCTATTGTTGTTATTGCCTTCCAGAAATATTTTAAAAAAAATAATATTTTTTATTTTAAATTAAAAAAATGATTTTTTAAAATAATTTTTATGTATTGATGTCAAAAATACCTAGAAATATATATATATATATATATTAATTTACTACCTAGAATTTTTTTTTTTTGAATAAGATTACCTAGCAAAGACCACGTGTGTTAATGTGCTGGGACAAATATTAGACGACGATTAATCTTAATTTCTGTAAATTATTCAGTATTTGAAAACTTGCAAGTGTGGAGTTTCAACGTCATCGCAGATTCAATTCCATTCCGGGAAAACAATTGGGTTCTGTCATCGATGAATGCTTCTCGGCAGAACCATTTATCTACCACCGCAATCATCATGGCATGTTCAATTTCTTTCTTTCTTTTTTATTTTATTGTAAAGTCAACTCCAAGAGATTGGTTTGCTAGATTATGTACAGTTTTTTTATGACTTTCAATAATGGAACCATCATTCTAAAAAATATATTATATTTTTCTAGATTTATCAAACAGATGCGAGGAGGATATGATCTTCCTGATTACTTCTTGAGGATGTTAAATAACATTATATAGGATTACGATTCTAAGATCATTTAAAAAAAAAGAAAAATCTCGTTTGAGATATAAACTAATTAATCCAATTAAACATGGATTATGTGTTATTCGAGACGTAGGGCTCCCGTGCCACGATGGAATATAGAAGCTTTTGACTTCACTTACCATTCGAGAAAAATAATAATAATTGACTTCTTATTTAATGATAAAAAACAAAAAACAAATCCCCCCCGGATCTTCAAAAGGTCATGTCAACTGAGATATGTGATTAGAACAAGCAGAGACTTGTGCGGAGCTGGTGAAAATAATGGAGGAAAAACGGGGCTTCAATGGCCGAAACAAATAGCTATGAACCCTAGACGGTCTCTTTCTGCAATAAATATTTGACTTTGAGGAAGCTGCTGGCGAGGCGTGTGAGGAGGAATCACCACACATAACTAATTAAGCGTCATGATGAGAAAGTTGGTGACAGATTAACAGATGCGAGCTAATATCCATCTCGAGTACTTCCCTCGATCATTGTCTTTGTGGTTAGTAGATTTGTGATATAATTAAGAGTGTATTTGTTTAAATTTCTGTTTTTATTTTTAGTGGCGAGCTCAAAAAATATTATTTTGTGATGATTTGAAATTGTTGTTGTGGTTGAAAGTATTTTAAAAAATATATATATTAAAATAATATTTTTTATTTTTTAAAAATTATTTTTATATTAAAAACACCCAAAATTAATTTTAAAAAATCATTTTTTTTCAAAATTACCTGAATGGCCTGTTTTTGCACTGTTGAAGGTTGTAATAACTAGGGATGGCCTGCCCCATGTCCATAATGAGAGTAAGGAGAGCACGAGTTCCCATGCTCTGATCGTATCAACAACTCTAGCTATATACACATATAGAATTTCACACGTACATAAGAGTTCAATTCATTACAAAAAAAAGGATCAATTTTATATTTGTATAATAAAAAACAGTTTAAAAAATAAATTAAACTGGATTGCTAAACATACTTTTAATTTAGATCTTAGCCACACATTTCTATCTTATTCTATCGGTCCATCAGCCCCCCAAATGAACATATGTCACATAAATCTATAGACTTTAAATATTCTATTGTTGGGGGGCATGCATGTAAAACCTTTTCTCGCCACTGCCTCATGATGTTGACTAAACCAAGTCAAGGGTCACGATTGCATGGAGAATGGAATCAGTCCATATAATTTCGATCCTGTTCATAAAAATAAAAATAAATCCATTTTATTGCAAAAGCAAAGCTGGTTTCTGAAGACTGATTGTGCCATCCGTGGACTTCCCTTCCCTTCCCTTCTCCCTATATATACACCTGTCTTTCAATGTCCCTCCTCGCCCCATAACCATTTCTGTATCTCTTTTCTCTCTCCTCGAGATTGTTAACCAGCCACTTTTAGTGTGGTCCAAGAACACGCTCGTTTCGGCCATTGATTTCTTTCTTTTGCCGTATACACTATATATATATATATATATATTCAATTATAAAGATATTTAGCTGGATTTCAGGCATGTCACCGACAATAGTCTTGGACGTTGAAACTTGTTTCGAAGAAGAGGAGCGACTAGATGAGTTCCAAAAAGGAGTGAAACATCTATGCGAGAGAGGGATAGCAAAAGTGCCTAGAAAATACATATTGCCGGCATTGGAGCGTCCTATTTTAACGAAAAAAGATGATGCTACTAATTTCAAGCTACCAGTAATCGATCTTGATCAGCTGCAAGGTCCGAATAGAATTCATGCACTCAAATCCCTTTCAAAAGCTTGTGAGGAGTATGGTTTTTTTCAGGTATGTATGGTTTACCACTCGAGCTAAATGATTTATCTTTCTGGTATACCCAGTTTCTAATTCTGGTTCATGCAGTTGATAAACCATGGCATTGCATGCCAATCCATCCTCGACATGATTGAAGCAGGAAGGAAGTTCTTCGAGCTTTCTTTCGAGGAGAGATCGAAGTACATGTCGAAAGATCTGCGTGCACCAGTTAGATATGGAACAAGTTTTAACCAAAACAAAGATGAAGTGTTTTGCTGGAGAGACTTCTTAAAGCTCGATTGCCATCCCCTCTCAGATGTTCTTCCTTACTGGCCTTCTTCTCCGACCGAGCTGAGGTGAAAAATCGAACTGATTACTATTGCATCTGATTCGAGCCCCATGCTTCGAACTTGGTCTTTTCTTAATTACCTGCTCTTATAAATAAACCTGATTATATAACTCGAGTCTCCTTTCATTATCAATCACTAATTCCATATCGGATTTATTAACAGGCAAGCGGCGGTGAACTACTCTGAAAAAACAAGATTCTTGTATCTAATGATTGTGGAGGCAATACTAGAGAGCCTGGGATTGATCGAAACAACAAAAGATAGTGATGATCACATTAAGGAGTTTCGAGATGGGAGTCAACTCCTGGTGGTCAATTGCTATCCTTCATGTCCTGAACCTGACCTCACACTTGGCATACCTCCCCATTCAGACTATGGCTTCCTTACACTACTTCTCCAGGATGAAGTTAAGGGTCTCCAAATTCAGCACGAAACGAGATGGGTCACTGTCGAACCAGTTCCTAACTCTTTTGTTATTAATGTTGGTGATCATCTTGAGGTTAGCTCATCAAACATTAATTGCTAGGGTTAACGTACAGTTTATATATCAATCATGATTAAGTAACCCTTTTTTTTCTTGCAATCATTTTGCAGATTTTCAGCAATGGGAGATACAAGAGTGTGCTCCATAGAGTCCTAGTCAATAGTTTGAAGTCTCGGATCTCCATTGCCTCGTTACACAGTCTACCTTTTGAGAGCATGGTTCGGCCGTCGCCAAAACTCATCAATGATGCTAATCCAAGGCGTTACAAGGACACGGACTTCGCGAGTTTTATTGAATACATAGCATCTCATGAGCACAGGAGCAAGAACTTCCTCGAGTCTAGGAGATTGACTTGAGGGGGGGAGAAAAAACATCGTCTCAGAATTTTGATTTTCTTACAGGTACGCACGGACAAGTTAATGGATTACAGAATTCATAGGAGGTGCTATTCTATACTAGGAAACTGTAATATTCTGCAATTTTATTAATAACAAAAGTATATTGTTTAGAGGGTTTCTTTTCTAGAGATTTTCACTCACAATCCTTAATCTATTCCCTGTTGGGCTAACGCTTTCACATCAGCTCTTTGATCTATTCCCAGTTGGTGCATCTGTGTGTTAAAATGGTACGCTAGAATGGAATTAATACCAACTACAACTTTCTAGTTATTATATTTTTGTGAAACTGGTTTTCTCCTATTTTGTGATTTAAATTGAGAAAGTTGGAATCGGGACTCGAACCTTAATTCACTAAAAAAAGTTATCGGAAAATTCGGAACGCAGCCACTGAATAAAAAAACTGTCATCGCAAAGCGAAGAAGGATTCTAGTCCGTACAGTTGCAGGTCAAAGGCCCAGACTTTGAAGGAGGATCTGCCATCGTCCAATGAGTCTTTGAGCCCACGCTGACAATTACCTTCAGCAACACGAATGGTCAATGATAATCAAAGTTGGATAAAAAAAATGAAATAAAATGATGAGAGATAAAATTGAAACATAGATAAATTAAGAAGAAAAACATTTAAATGAAGACTAAATATGGAAAAAAATGTTGAGCAATAAATTTAAAAGAGAAAGGATAGAGAATTTTATATATAAGCAGCAATCAAGATAACAAGTATCATATTTAACATAAAAAAAAATGAAAAATGATAAAATTAAACAATTAATCGATAAGAGAACTCCAAATAAAAAAAAAATGTAATCATTAGATTGAAGATCAAATTAAAAAAAAAAATACATATGATTAGGGATTAAATAAAAAAAATCCAGTAAAAAATTAAAAAAAAATCAAAATCAAAGGAGTGATAATCAAATTTAATAAGAAAACATAAAAAATCAAATTCCAGTTGATGGAATTGAAAAACAAATAAATCAAACTCGATACAATTAAATAATCAAGGAACATTTTGCAACTTTGCGAGATCATCACATCTTTTGAGATGAAATGGAGGGGAGAGAGAGGAGGATACAAATTATTGCGCAAAGCCCCTCCATTGTTTTTATTATTGTTACCCATCTGACATTGATTATGTTTTTTTTTTCCAAAGAATATACTGCGCAATAAATGTATAAAATTACAAATCTACCCTAAAAGTATATATTTTCATATTATATAGTTTTTTTAATATTAACACGTTAAAATCATAAAATAGTATTTAAAAAACAGGTTATAATGCAAAACACGTATATTTATTGGGTTGGGAAAACTAATATAAGGAAATTGAATAGCCACACATGTTACCTTTCAAAACAAAAGAAAATCTAAATGTTTCAAAAAGAAATTCAATGAAGTTGATGGATTCATGTTAGCATCACGCTTGAGTTACTCGGATGGACTTGAATCTTGTCTTGTTCCGAGCATAAATCATTCCATGGCGGTATCTCTAAGGCACGGCGGATGTGTCAGTTAGCTTGTCGTTACTTAAAGAATTTTCCTAACCGTATTTCTTACTTATCATTTTAACTTCTTCCCCGGCCTTCAAAACTCATATAGCTTGTCTCGTTAGGGTTCCGTGACTGTTTGTGATTGTAATTTGTAACTGATGTTGTTTTAAAAATATTTTTTATTTTGAAATGTATTAAAATAATATATTTTTAAATTTTAAAAAAATATTTTTGATATAAATATATGAAAATGATCTAAAAATATTAAAAAATTAATTTAAAATAAAAAAATGTCATTGTTTATTAGAAATGCTTAAAAATTAAAAAAAAATCATTTTTTATCCGAAATACTTTTGAATCACAAATAAATAGAGCGTTCTTCCTTTTCTCAAAATAAATAAATCTGTAATCGATTTTCCCCCTCTTGCCTCGCGTTCTACTATTTTTTCTGCCAGTTGCTTTGATGGCACCTTCGATGTATGCCCCTGCCAAAATTTTCAAAGTATCCCCGAACGCGAGATTTTCATATTTTCCCGAGAAGCTATATTTATTCTAGATTGTGCCGACATGTCATATCATAGCTACAAAACTCTCTTGACCCGTATCCTAAAATATCGCCCTGGTAAGAAAATCAACCAATCAGAGGGGAGAAAACGACTTGTGGGCCCTTGACTCGATCCCAGGAGAGAATTTATAGCAACTCGTGTGCATTACGGAAAAGACCCGAGGCAATGAAACAGATCTGAAGTTCGGTGCTGGATCACTGTCATTTTGGCATCAAGCCACCGTTGCTTTACAGCCAAGTCAAGTTCAATACCTGTTCACCCCTCGGTAAAAAAGGGACACCTGTCCAGGTCAACGATTGTTCTTTTCCTAATTATAATGATTTCTGCCAGCTTTAGCTTTATAGTTCAATTAAATATATATATATAAAAAAGTTATAACATCTCTAACAAGTTTTTTTTAATAAAAATAATTTTATTGCTAGATCAAGTTAGGATTTTACCAAAGTGTCCCGTGTTATGTACATCTTGTTTACGAGAAGAGGTGGTAGGTATTTGACGAGGCTAGGAACGTGTCCAAATTCAATATAAAATATGCTATTTAAGATTTTTATTTATTTTTCTGGTTTTTTTCTCTTTATTAGGATCTTTTATTATTTTATATTCATCGAAACGACTATTTAAATAGTTTTCGAGTTATTTCCAGATAAATTTAAAATTATTGAGTTTTTGAATATATCTTCATCTATAAACTTCAAGTGAAATATCCAAAAGTTGAGAAATATTTAATTTATAAAAATAATTCACACGCTTCGAACAAATCATGACACATATTACTGGCTTCTAGCATGGCGTAGCGTGTAAATTTAATTAAATATCTGTTTGATGTTACGATAAATCCATGATTTTTTTACAATAATATTTTTTTATTTTTTGTTTTAAATTAATTTTTTTGTGTTTTAAATTATTTTGACGTTCTTATATCAGAAATATTTTTTTAATTTATTTTTAAACAAAAAAATTATTTTAAAAGACATATATTTTAAGTGTCTGTTTAGAATTGTCGTTCAGAAATATATTAAAATAATATTTTTATTTTTTAAAATTATTTTTGACATAAACATATCAAAATGATCTAAAAACACTAAATTATTTTAATTTAAAATAAAATAAATTCTTTTTTTTTTCAAAAAATATTCAAATACATTCTCAAACACCACGTCTAAGTGTCCGCATAAACTAAATCGCACACCAACTCTCTAAAATCATGTGAAATCATGAGTTAACAAGCAGGATTTTGAACTACAAGGACAAGAAGACAAGACGAGGAATCCCGAGAACCCACGTGAAAGCTGGCCTTGCATGAACAATTTTTAATTTTTTATTCCAAGATTTCACGGGAAGGAAGAAAAATAAATTTATCGAAACTTTGCGTCCAATCATCTGGCCCTTTGTTTCAGCCCCACGTGTCACTAACTGCATCACCTCCAATCAAGCTGCGGCCCACGAGCCGGTAGACATCCACTTGATGTTCTCATGACAACAATTACATCCGTCCAAAACTTCTCTATTTTTTACTCCTTCGCTGTGGCCCATATTCCTTCACTATTTTTTCGGTGCTATTTAACATTGTATTTTAATATTGTTTTTTTTAAATGAATTTTTATTATTATTTTAAATCAATTTTTTTTTAATAATTTTGATGTATTGATGTCAAAAATAATTTTTAAAAAATAAAAAAAAATATTTTAATATATTTCTAAATAAAAAACACTTTAAAAAACAATTTCAAATATACTCTCAAATAATACTCAGCACACACTTATATATGATAGGTTCACTCAAGAGGTGTTGTTTTAACATGACTATATAATAAGTTTTGTTTTTTTTTATAAAAAAAATCCCTTTTATAAGAGATGTGCTTGTAAGAAATCAAAATTCCCATTTTCTGATCGATATCATATCTTTTTTATAAACACGTATTTGAAGGAACGGTTTGGCAATGAATAAACACGTATTTTCTCCACCGTGTCAACCACAATTCAATTCCAGAATGACAAGAACAAAATTCCTTTTCAACCCCGTTATTATTACATAACGGAGTTTGATTCCAACAGGCATGTAATGTATTTTTCATAATGCTATAAATTTTGATAAAATAATAAATTTTAGCGCGAGTTTCTAATAAAATATATAAATTTAAAATTATAATGAATTTATTTATTTAATAAGTTTCAACAAAAATAAATGATATTTTTTCAAAAAAACTAATGTGAAGTTATTCAATTTTTTAAAAATAAATATAACATTAAGTCAACAAAAATCTTCAAATTAATTCTTAATAAATATAATATCGAATGATAAGTTATTTTAATTATTATTCTCGTTGTTATTATTGTGATTGTTTAATTATCACAGTCATTATAGCTACCACTACTATTATTATTGTGGATAATTAATATTCTACTATTATTGACATTATTATCTTTGACACAACCATTATAGTTTTTATCATCCCTATCATAGTCACAATAACTACTATGATCACTGACATCTTTATTGTTGTTAATATAATTGAAATTATCATTAATATTATTATCACTATCATAATTTTAATATTGTTGTTGTTGATATTATTAATATTATTTTACAAGTTATTGTTGTTATTATCACCTAACCCATTATAATAAATTATTACTACTATCATCATTATCACCAATAATGTCAATATCATTATCATGATTACAACAATTAAAATTATCATTATAATTACTACTTAAATAATGAAAATGATTAAACTGTCTCATAAAAAATATAAAAAAACCCAAAAACTTTAACAAACAAGAAAAAAATAAATCACTAAAATTTCTATTATTATTGCGTAAATAACGAGAACCTTAATATTATCTCGAAAAATAAAAAAAACTAAATTTTTTAACAAAAGTGCAAACAAAAACAACCAAAAAAATGACAAAACAAAAATAAACATTATTAGCATGAAAAATAACTTGACCTGAAAAACAAATAAAAAAAGAAAAACATGGAAAAAAAATAAAAATATCAATTTTAAAATGATTATCAACGTAAATTAAAATTTCACGATTAAATTGAATGAAACCCCAACAAAAGAGAAAATGATAAACATGAAAACTAAGAGTATAAATACATAAACACAAAATATGTAAGGGCCAAAAAAATCAAAGGAAAAAAAACTAAATAAAAAATTAGAAGAATAAGATCCGAAATGAAAAACAAAATATATGATCAATTTCAATAGAGGGACATGATTGAAACATGTCAAAAATTTATAGAAGAAATCATAATGAAAAAAATAAATAAAAAAGACCAGTGGCTTAAATGTGAAATCATAAACAAAAAGGATTTGTATGCATTTTCAGCTGTAGGAGAGAAAGAACGAGAAAATAGAGCAATTGACCACTGATAAAGTCTCTGATCATTGTGAGCCAACACGCGCACCACCATGTTAAAAAGGCCATGACGGTCCATCCAATGAAATTACGCCGCCATGGCAGTTAAATATTTTTAACCACCATATAACTTTGAATGCACTATCTTATAGCACAACAGAAGAAAATTGTTGTTGTACCAGCCTACTAGGAAGACGCACCAACAACTTTTCAAACAAAAATAAATAAATATAAAATTACCTATACAATTACCTATACATGCCCCAACCCCAACTTTTTATTTTTTCATTTTCCAATGGCATATTAGTATTTATACTGTTCATCAAATTTGAAAAACCAACAGTCCCTCACTAAGAACTCTCATTTTTTTTTTATCTCATCTCAAGGTGAAATAATTATTTTATTATTCATGAAAAATCAAAATATCTAAAATACTATTACCCAAATCAGTGTTTTTTGGTCTAATTCCAGGAGTAAAACCGTAGTTATATTGTTAAAAAACCCAGAAAAGACACAAACATTCAAAACAATTAGCTAATCACAACATAAAAATGAAAAGTTGAAAATACCCAAAAAATAAAAATAAAAATAAAATAACAGTAACTTTTTATGTACTCAAATCACAACAGATAAATGAAAAGTTGAAGATACCTAAAAAGTAAAAATAAAAAAACAGCAACTTTTTATGCACTCAAAGGCATAATGATAATTAAAATATAACAATCCAAATTATCTACAATGTTGAAACTCTTTTCTTAATCATGACAGTCAAATCAATTCAAAACATTCCTTAATAATAATATAATAATAATAATAATAAAAGGATACAAGGGAAAGAAAGCGTGAACGAACTATTACACACAGACGAGCTTAAGTCCTGCAAAATTATGGTTTTATTTTTCATGCACAAAAAATAACAGGGCTCTGGTGCTGCCGTGTATGAACAGTATAAGCTACTTAGTGACTGATTGAGAGTATGGTTACGGTTGTTTTTGAAAGTATTTTTCGGTCAAAAATATATTAAAATTATATATATTTTTTATTTTTTAAAAATTATTTTTGACATCAACACATCAAAATGATCTAAAAACACCAAATTTTATTAATTTAAACTTAAAAATAAAAATATATATTTTTTAATTTTTTTTTCAAAAACTCTTTTAAAAAACACTCCCAAACACCCCCTTAATTATTTGTGTAGAAAGCAGAGCCTTGATTCAATATATATTTTGGACCATACAATTATCACATCAATATATATATATAATTATAACATGTAAAAGAAAAATAATTTATAGGCAAGATAAAATTATTTAATAATTTCATAAACAAGTGCACAGGCTGCTAGAAAACCCATGAAAAAAGTGTTAAGGAATAGCCTGGTTAATAAATACTTATATTCTCCATAACGTCAACCAAAATTCTATTCCAAAAGAGCAACACAATTCCTCTTAAATCCATCAATCCCAACATAAATTATCTGTTTTTGAAGGCCCAGATAACATAAACCGGTTCCAAAATATTTTATGGTTGGAAAAAAGAAATATAAATATATTAAAAAAATGAGCCAGTAGCTATGACATTAAGATCCTGTTTGACACTGCATTTTAAAATTATTTTTATTTTTTTTTATAATTTTAAATTATTTTCATGTATTAATATCAAAAATAATTTTTAAAAAATAACCACAACTACATTCTTAAACAATCAATAAATGCAGTGCGGCCGCGTAGCATATCAAAGCAATAAATTGGAGTGAATATCGATATAAATAAATAGTTTGATTTGATAAAAAATCTAATCAGATTATTATTTTTAAATATTTAAATCCTTACTGAACTAATAAAAATAAAATCCGATGAGAAAAAAATAATACTATTTTCGTTGAAGTTTTGATTTTTCTCTCTTTAAAAATGACCGTCATGGTTCGGTTTATTCTATTTTCTCAGTTTATTTCTTGTTTTAGAATCAAATCAAATCATTTTCTTTTTAAAAATTATTATTTTTCTTTGGCGTCAACTCCGGTCATTCGATAACACACACCCTACGCTCCCCGCTGTAGCAAAGAACCAAAACCGCTAGCGCTTACTGTCTACTCCACAGTCCTCTCTCCCTGTCCGTGTCCTTTACTCCCTCCCCTCCCCCCCCCTCTCGCACATGCGAACGTCAAACTTTTTATAAGCATTTTCAACTGATATGGATGCGCGTTTCAACAGAAATTGAATCAAGAAAATCGAAGACAAAATGTTCAGGCTACACAAACACAAGTCAGATAAATTTGTAGACACACTTGACTTCAAGTTCTCCAGCTTCCAGGCTCTTCAGGTCGCTCCCTCCCTCTGTTTTTCTTGCTTTTTTTTTTTAATTTTTTTTAAGCTGTTGTTGTATTGAGGAGATCCACTTAACTTCTGTGCTCACAGTGCTAACACAAGTGTGAAGCAAGATTGTTGTTAAGTTTTAGTATTTTTTTCCGGGCATTTGTTGGTTAATTTTTCCCCCTGTTTGGGTTGCGGTAAATTTGGAAAATCCAGGTACCAAAAGGATGGGACAGGCTATTTGTGTACATAATTTCAGTGGAAACTGGAAAGACGCTGTCCAAATCTGGGAAAGGGTCGGTGAGGAACGGAAGTTGTCGATGGACGGAGAGTTTGACGGAGTCCATTCCGGTTTCGGAGAAGGAGATTGATGACCGTCTCTTCAAGTTTGTTGTTTCCATGGTATGATGAATTGGTTATTCTGTTGTTTAATTTAGTTAGCGGCATTGATGTGATAGAGTGTATGTTAATACGTGATCTGATTGAACTGGGATGATGGTGTTGTTTTGTCAGGGATCGTCGAGATCCGGCATCCTTGGAGAGGCTACGGTCAGTTTGGGGAGTTACAAGAATGCAGAAACTGCTGTTTCTGTTTCGTTGCCGTTGAAGAAGTGTAACCATGGAACCATTTTACTAGTGAGTTGTTGTGGATTTTTTGCTATTTCTTGTTTGGTAATTTCTTCGTGCGAAAGCAAAGTTGATTTTATTTTTAACAATAACAGAGTATTTAATGAAATCCCTGTTTCCCTTTACAAGTTTTGGTAAAAGTACATGTAGAAATGAACAAAATTATGTAATGCAAACACATTGGTGAAACCTCCAGCTAAAAGTTTAGATATCTTGTAATGAATGTCGGAATCCCAATCCATTATGGGCAAGATAACGGAATTTTATCTGTGTGCTTCTTGAAATTAAAGCTCAGATTGAATATCAAGTTATGTTTCCACTAGATCATGCAATTATTGATTTTATGTTGGGAGCACATTATTTTCCTTGTGTGCTTCTTGAAATTCCAGACTGTTAATCTATCACTGGTGTAAAACGTTTTGGTTCTTCTGGTTCACAGGTTAGAATTCAGTGCCTGACACCAAGAGCAAAACCCAGGTATGCTATTCAGCGCAAAACTTGTGGTGCCACGGCATTAGATTTATCATGTGTTTTGAATTGAGTTTGGGACTCTTTTAAAGGGAGGAGCAGTTTGAAGAGTCAGGTTCATATGCTGAGGATGTGATCGCTGTTGACTACAGTGACACAGAAAACAAATCTGATGTTTCTGATAGTTCAATCGCCAGGAGCGTTGGATCCTCATCAAGTAATCATTTGGATAGTGGATCTGGTACAGGAGAGCATAGTAGGGTATGCTCACAGTCCACTCAAGCTATTTTACTGTTACATCTACACTAAGCATTATTTTGCCATCTGCTGCCATCCTTGTCAATGGTATTCTTGTAATTACCTATTTTAAACCGCATCCGAACAACCATGAGATTATGTAATTATTTTCTGATAATTTTTCTTCATTAGAAGCTTAGGGACAGTTTATAAATTCCTGAAATGGGATTATTTATTAGTTATGTGCTTATTGGTAACGAGTATAAGGTTGCCGATGGAACTTGGCATTCATCCCTACTGGTATTTTGTTTACAAAATTCCACTGTGCGACCCTGGTCATTATTGCTTTATTTAAGTATACTTGTCACAAGACCCTGCTCCCACGTGTGTGCATATATCACAAATCTACCTGTGTTACTTTTTTGTGGATGTCATGGACCAAAACCAATGAGTCATGCTTATAGCTAACATGCCTTGGGATTTTCCCTGGCTGTAAAAGAGTCTTTGGGTTGCTCAGGAATCAGGAAACATGTTCACATCTTTGGGGTATCGATTGGAGCTGGAGGTCTTTGGTTTAAATTAATCAAGTAACTGTGTATTGATATCTGTCTGCTATGGGAAGTATGTGCAACAAACTTTGAGTCCTCTTGTTGTTGTTCTTCTAAGGAACACCACTGAACTAGTCTGATACTTGTACTTGTCAACAGCTGAGACATTTCAATTATAGCATGTTCTTTTAAATTTTATCTTGGTGTGGTTAACAAAGCCTTCGCTTGCTGCCACAGGAATTGGGTTTATCAGCATCAGGTTCACGCTATAGCTTTGACTCAATGGAAGGTTCATTGGATTATTCCCTGCAAAATAACTTAATTGGCACCAGCAATCATGTTGGGAGACAAGATTCAACTGGCTCCCACAACAGTTCTTCTTATGGAGCTTATTCTTTTAATGATTCTTCCAGATCAAATCACTCGTCCTTTAATTCAGCTCCACGAAGCCATCTTCAGAATCAAAGAGAAAGTCCTAACCAGGTTCCAAGAACTGTTGCCTCATCGCCATTACGGAATGTTGATTCATCTAAAGACCTTCTTGAAGCTGCAGAAGTTACAATTGAGGAGCTTCGAGCAGAAGCAAGGATGTGGGAACAGAATGCTCGTAGACTTATGATTGATCTGGAAAAAATGCAGAAGGATTTATCAGACCAATCAATGCACTGTGCAAGTCTTGAAATGGAGCTTTCAGAATCGCACAGAGAATGTGATGGCTCGAGGCAGAAGATTGAACAGTTGAAGATCATGTTGGAGGAATCTGTAGCAAAGCAAACAACCACTGAGAAGTTGAAGTTTCAGGCCAAAGGAATGGATAATATTCAGAAAGAAATAGAAGATGAATTAAAGTTTCAGAAAGAGACAAATGCCGACTTGGCTTCACAGCTAAAGAAAACCCAAGAGTCGAACTTTGAGCTCGTTTCCATACTTCAGGAATTGGAAGAGACCATAGAAACACAGAAAATAGAAATTTCAGATCTTTCAAAAATTCAATCCAAAGGTCAAAAAGCTGGAAAGTATCACCTTGAAGTCCAAGACAGTGAGGAGACCCAACCAGTGAAGAAATCTTTTGCTAAGGATACAAGGGAGGCCTCTTGCGATTCGGGTATGGAAGGCAGTACTGTGGAACATAAATTGGATGGTTTACCTGTAGGTTCTGAATCAGAGGACAGCAGGAGCCTGGAGCTGGATTTACAGCACCTGCAAGATTCACAAAAGAATTTAGAAAGTACTATCCATCTTCCGGAAAGATCTCTTGAGGACAAAATCCATGCAATTGAGGTTGAGCAAAGTTTAAAAACTCAAACTATAATGGATTGCGAAGCAGAATGGAGAGAAAAACTAGCTGCCAAGGAGGAAAAGATCACCAATTTGGAAGCAGAGTTATTTAAAGCTCTTAATCCTCTTGATTCTCAAAATGGAGATGATCGTGATCTGATTAAAGAAATTGAAGTTTTGACACAGAAGATGGAGGAACTTGAGAGCGATTGCAGTGAGCTTACAGAAGAAAATCTAGAACTTCTACTTAAGCTCAAAGAGTCAGAAAAGTATGGTGCCTCTACTAGCCCTTCATCAAATGAATGTTTGGGGAATCATTCTCTCTTCACCTCTGAATCTGAAGTTAGAAAATTGAGGTCCCAGATATGCAAGCTTGAAGAAGAGATGAGCAAGAAGGAAATAATCAGCCAGCAACTTTCCACTGATCATTTGCAGATTCAATGTGCGGATCTTGGAAAAAGGTGTGCTGACCTGGAGCTTCAGCTGCAAGCTTCCAAGGACAAAACACTCTATCTTGATTTTGAACTCAGCAAATATCACGCAAGAGGAGAGCGACAAGAAATCGAGATTGCTACACTACAAGAACAGTTAGAACATTACAAAGGAATGGAAACTGGGGTCAATGTCCATCCTGCAGACATCTGTGCAGACATCAACCTTTCCGAATCACAAGCTACTTCTGAAATGGATAAAACATTAACTGAGTTGCAGGAGCACATCCAATCATGTTTAGCCAATGTGAAGAAGCAACAGTGTGATCCGTGTTTTCTGATAAATGGGGAATGTAGTTCTGGTTTTGATAAACCTGTCATTTCAAACAATACAGATTTGTTTAATCAAAAAGAGAAAGCAAAGTCTATCTTGAGCAGTTTTGTCCAGCTAAAAGATTTGTTTGAAGCAAAATCTGCTTTGTTCAAAAATGAAGCTTGCCAAAGCGAAGAGGTAAGAGCAATGGTGAATCCTGATGAGCTCCAGAACAATTTGGAGGCTTATGACTTGGGGGGGAATCCTTTAAGCAATTATGGTCCACAACCAAAAAGCGTGCAAATGGAATCTACACCTGAGATGACAGATTTAGAAAAGGAGCTGCTGGAAAAGATATCTGGCATGGAGAAGCTTAATTCTTTGAATGAACAAGAGATAGATGCTCTAAGGCATTCCCAAACGGAGCTAGAAACACAAATTTCTAATCTTCAGAATGAGAGATGGCAGTTGGAGCAAAATCTGGAAGTTACGCTAAGTGAAAGCATGGTGACCTCTAAATGCTTGGATGATTTACGAAAGGAAATGACGAAGCTTAGTAGTGACAGGGATTCACAAGCTTCAGCCAAGGAGATCCTAGAGAGGAAGTTGTCAGAGCTGGAAAGTGGCAAATTGGAGCTGGAAGTTCACTTGTCTGAACTAGAAAAAGAAAATGTACAGTTATCAGAGCGAATATGTGGCTTGGAAGCACAATTAAGATATTTGACCAATGATAGGGAATCAATCAGCGAGGAATTGCATAACTCAGAATCTAGTAATATGAGTCTCCGGGAAGAGATAAAAAGACTGGAAAGTGAATTTGAGGCACAAAAGGTTGATGCGAGGCAAAAGATGCAGGACATGCAAGAGCGGTGGTTAGAAGCTCAAGAAGAGTGCAGGTATCTGAAAGTAGCAAATCCAAATTTACAAACTACAGCTGAAAGTCTTATTGAAGAATGCAGCGTGCTTCAGAAATCAAATGCAGAACTGAGGAGGCAAAAGATGCAGTTACATGAGCATTGTACAATTTTGGAAGCCGAGCTAAGGGATTCAGAAAAGTATTTTGCTAATGTGTCAAAGGAAGTAGAAGCTCTTGAAGGAAAATATATATTGCTGCAGCAAGAAATTGCCTCAAAAGAGCAAGCACTTGGTATAGAACTGGATTCACTTCTTCAAGAAAACAAGGAATATAAAGAGAAACTTGCTATGGAGGAGAATCTTCTGAATCAGATGCACTTGGAGAAGACAGTTGAAGTTGAGAATCTTCAAAGAGATGTTGCACATCTGACTGAACAGATATCTGCAACTCATGGCGAAAAGGAAAGGACAGCTTCAGAAGCTGTGATTGAATTGTCTCATCTGCGTTCAGGTAGAGCTATGCTGGTAGCTTCTCTGCAAGAATTACAAGGAAAACTCGAATTATCTGAGAGTAACCTCTGTACCCTCCAGATGGAATCAGAGATTAAAGTGCTCGGACTTATGCAAGAACTTGCTGCTTCCAAACAAAACCAGGAAGTTCTGATGGCTGATCATGAAAAGCTGCTTGAATTGTTAGAAGATGTCAAATCCAATGAAGAGAAACATAAAAGCAGTGTCAAGGGGCTGGAAATAAAACTTAAAGCTTCTGAATATGCGAGGCAACAAGTTGCAGAAGAAACTTCCAGCCTTAAGATCCAATTGCAGAAAACATCACTTCTTCAAGATGAAATTTTGGATCTTAAAAGATTGCTTAATGAGGCCAAATATGAGAATCAAATGCTAGAAGCTTCATCGCAGATGTTATCAGGGGATTACGAGGAACTGAAGACTGAGAAAATCCTGTCTATGCAGAAGATTTCTGACATGCAGAGAGCTGTGTCTGAATTAGAAGACTGCAAAAGGAGTAAAGTTGCCCTAGAGGAGAAGCTTTTGCGTCTGGAAGGGGATTTAACCGCAAGAGAAGCAATAGGTGCTCAGGATGCTGAGCTGAAGAATGAGCTTGCTCGGGCTAAGAGAGCAAATAGTGAATTCCAGAGGAAGATAAGATATCTCGAAGAGGAGAAGCAAGAGTGCCTGAAGAAAGCTCAAGCTCTCGAAGAGAAACTTGAACAGGGGAAAGCATCAAAACAGGATCAGCATGATTCCAGTGATGCAAGCCTCCCCTCCGGTCCTGAATCCAGTGACATGAATTCTTCTGCTCCTGATGAATTGAATATCTCACAGGTAAGCACCGACAATTTATATTCCATTTTCAAATGAGAATAGCTAATATAACTTCTTATCAGGCAAATTATTACCTGCACATTACTTTTCACCAAATGAAAAAGAGCAGGCAAATAGTTTAGAAGTATTATCTATGAAATAATGGGGACTACATGGTTGGTTATTTATTTCTGAAATCCTTTTCTCCAATGCAGGTTCGTATGGAATCGAATTTTAACACCGGAAATGCTCCAGGCATAGGATTGGATTCTTCGTCGAAGATCCAACTACTCGAGAATGAACTAGCTGAGGCTTTGGAGGCAAATGATATGTACAAAGCCCAGCTTAAGAGGTCGGTATAAGTGCTCCTTGCTTTCTCTTGCACTAACATTTGAAATTCGACATCATCAAAATGTCATCTCAGATACTATGCTTCCCTGTCACATTATGTGTAATTCACAATGTTTTCATTTCTGCCAATGTTTCAGTTTGTTAACTGAGGAGTTCAAGGATCCATTAAATGCTCCCAAGAAGTTGTTGGATGAAGATATAGTAATGGTAAAAGGAGATGGATGTGAGGGTAAGATATCATCACTTCAGACAGAGCTGAAAGATCTGCAGGAACGCTACTTCGACATGAGCCTTAAATATGCAGAAGTTGAATCTGAACGTGCGAAACTTGTACTAAAGCTCAAGACTGTCAATAATGGACGAAGGTGGTTTTCATGAGTCCGGAGGACATCCCCGTGGTTTCCAAAATTTAACCTTTTCCATTCCTGGCCGGAGCACCCCTTGCCGGAGCTCCATTCTTTTCACTAATTCTATTGTAGATCCCATTGCAACAAATCCTATTTAATAGAACATCATAACTTCTCCATGGATCGAAGTCACATATGAAATGATAGTGGCTACCAATTCCACAATAAATTTGATGGATTTTCAAATGAAAAATATTTCGAAAAATAATTTTTACCACTCTCTTAAACAGGCAGTTAGTCTAATTCCTAAACAGGTTTTAACCTGTCTTGAGTACACTTCCTCAAACTGGTGGTGCATCAAGAAGAAATTTCTTTCTTGTAGTTTTCACGTATAGAGCACCGTAAGAAACGTTTTTTTTTTTGGGCGGGGGGGAGGAGGATTAAACTTTATTTTCAGGCTTGTTATTTGTTAAACAACTGGACTTGAAAGCTGGGCTTGCAGAATTAAGGTCTGGTCCAGTCCAAAAAACAACCCGCGAAACGCGAAAATTTTCAAAAGACCATTGACCCTCCCCGGCTTTTCAACTTTCAAAAAACCCCGGTCCCTCATCTATAACAACCCAATCTCTCACCGTCTATTTATATCTTTTCAAATCCGACCATCCACGCCATCGATCCGCGTCTCCTCCAAACCAACCAATCACCACTAGCCTCATCTCCTTATATAAACACAGCGCATAATCCTAACTTTCCCATCGAAAAACGTTCTCCTTTTCCCTACTCAATTAGCCTCTCTCTTTCAAGAATCCCAAATGGCACCCAAGGCCGAGAAGAAGCCGGCAGAGAAGAAGCCCGCCGCAGCTGAGAAAGCACCAGCCGAGAAGAAGCCAAGAGCCGAAAAGAAATTGCCCAAAGAAGGAGCTACTGAAAAGAAGAAGAAGAAGACAAAGAAGAATGTGGAGACTTACAAGATCTACATCTTCAAGGTATTGAAACAAGTCCACCCTGATATTGGGATCTCAAGCAAGGCTATGGGTATCATGAACAGTTTCATCAATGATATCTTTGAGAAGCTTGCTCAAGAGTCTTCAAGGCTTGCTAGGTATAACAAGAAGCCTACTATCACGTCTCGGGAGATCCAGACTGCTGTCAGATTGGTTTTGCCTGGAGAACTTGCCAAGCATGCAGTCTCTGAAGGGACTAAGGCTGTTACGAAGTTTACTAGCTCTTAGGTGATTCATGTTTGTTGAGCTTTTGTGTGTTCTGCGGAATTAGGGTTTGTGTTTGATGTAAAGGTTATTTAGGTCCTGTTCTGAACAAAATCCATGTAGTTTCTTTTGTTCTAATCAATGAATCTTGATCGTAGCTCCTAAATGGTCTCTATACTGTATTCAATAACTTGGTTCTGCGTCCCATTTCTGTTCCCTGAGTTTTTGGGAATTGTTAGGGTTGGAGGATTTGGGGGTTTTCCTTGACTGGGTCATGTGTGGCCAACAGGGCTGCAGCCTTACGACTTTTCCGGTAAAACAAACCCTGTTTAGCTAATCTCTTTCTATCCTCCGCACCAAGAGGCTGATCCCGTCTTGGTGGGTTTTCAAAATTTGTGATCTAACTACAAAACAACGTTTCTTTTAGATTGGTGTAATTCTTTCATTCACCAAGCTATCAATCTTAAACTGTATCTCATCTTTAGAAGATGAGATTGAAGCTAAAGTATCCATTACAGCCTAGGAATTAAGTAAGAGGCCACTGATTGTGCATCATCATTTTAACAAGCAGCTGGAAGGCACTGCTTAATAGCTGCTGCTATGATAACATTCAATAGGGTGCTCAATCAGTACAGTGACTGGCAATTAAAGGAACCTTGCAAAAGATCCATGGAAGAGAACCAAATCATCTAAGAAAAAAAAAGAATTTACCTTCTATTATCTTTGAATCCTCTTTTCCCGGAGACGTGAAATTGTACTCGTTTAATACAAACCTGTAAAAAATGTTTAAAAAAGAAGTTTTATCGAATACAAAATAAATAAATTTTGCAGCCTCCGTGAAGCGCTAAAGCAGTAAAAGGAATACGGGTAGTGTGTGAAGTTCTTAAGTTTAATTAACAATTTTTATTATTTTTTTATTTTATTTTAAATACTGGAACTAACTCATGAGGTTTAAATCAAATTTGATCCAATTACTAAAATAGTTTCTAATTTAATTCCACTAAAAACATTTGTTCAAGTTAACCTGTGATTAAGAACGGTTTACCGTTGACTAATAGGATAAGAACTTTTCAGGAAAGGGGAACCCGATTATATTGTTTCTTACATTCCTGATGTATTATTGAATTCCACCGCTCATATTTACACTATCTTGGCCCAGGCAGGACTGCATGCTTTCCGGATCGATGGCGAAATTCCTCGAGGAAAAGATAGTATTGCCGATCGGCAGAAGCTTTTGAGATGTATGCAGGGTGCTTAGGGGGAAAGATCAACAAGCGGAGAAAATCTCTTTTCAATGAAGGTTGCAGATCCTTCGATCTAGGTAGCAGTGGGACTTCACTAATATGTCAAACGGGTAATTGTTTCTCTCTCGTTTTGAGATGATAAGATCTGCTCTTATACATGGCGAAGAAATAATTATTTTTACATGACATGGTCCTCTAATGGCTTTTGATTATAAGACTAAATACATGTTCAATTATTCTTCATTGATGATTTGCTTTTATGGAGGAATGAATCAAGATTAATCCAAGAATCGTGGAAGAAGTTGGATAACTTGGATCCCCAATACTTGTATGTTTCCAGGCATCCACCTGGTATTGATTCCTGAGTCAATAAGATTATTTTGTTGGTAGAAATTACTTCAAACGATGCTCACGTTGTGGCCATTGATGGGATGAGAGGAGGAGGCAAGAAAACTATAACAAAGGTTGGTTGTGTTAAACAGATGTTAAATGTTTGAGAGAATTTGTTTTCTTTTGAATGTCATTGGAAGGCCTGATTCAATTACAAGAACGCCTTGTTGAAAGAGGAATCAATTTGATCAAAGAACGAGTTTGCCGCCAAAAAGTTCTTGTTGTTCTTGATGGTGTAGATTAATTGGAAGGCCTTGTTTGGAGAGCGAAGTTGGTTTAGTGCTAAAAAAAGCAGAATAAACATTACAGCTAGAAATGATAATTTGCTAAATGAATTTAAGCTATGGAGGGGCGCTAGCACTTGGTGTAAATAGATATACATTTTACATAAAAAACTCAGCCTATAAGCGCTAAATCATTTGTAAGGATGAGATGCTTAATGCCCTTTGAAATCCTTACCATCCAATTTTCAACTGAAGAGCCAGTTGTTCTAGGCATGTAGAACAGCAACATCAAAGAACTCTGGAATCAGATCAAGGGAAGGCACATGATTGTTTTTCAGTTGCTTTTTTTTGTTTTTCATGATTGTTTTTCGCTCATTTTCCTTGCTGCCATTACATCTTCTCAACAAGATGAAAATCCCAAGTCTCACCTATTCCAAAAACCTTGTCAAGACACCAAACTTTCACAGTTACCATAGCCCCCAGCATCTCCAGATGAGCGGCGGGAAACAATTTGCAGCAGCTGGAGAGACTGCATGTCCACCTCCCGGGAGATTTGACTCGAGGAGTTCTTGTAATCTCTGCATCATTCCTTACTATTAGTCGGAAAAACGAACTTCAAATGTTAAATTCTTCTTTTTGGCGTGCAAATGAGCTCTGCCGCAGTCAATCTCATTTATCAAGGTGTTCTTCATGGTTTCTCCATTGATTTAAATATTAGAGACTCAATCTCTTATTTTCCTTTTAATTTAGAATTACCTCGTTGAAAGACTGAAGAAAAAAAAACTCTTCAAGACTTCAGCCTCAACTATCCAATCTCAAGAGATGTGCTTGCCATGATCGAAGGGTCTGGGAAAGGAAAGAATTTGTTTAGCCAAGCATTTTATTTACGGATGAAAGAATGGAGGTGCCATTTGTTATTCCAATTATACATTTTTCAAAACATTCCACATATAATCAGAGAAACAGAGGCAATGACTGGGCACTCTACAGGCACGAGAGACTGATAAAGCAGCAGCTTCTAATTCACTCAGAAGGAACTGCCATTGGTTCCCTTCAGCCTTACCCCACTCAATTCTCTACTCATTTTTGATTAATTATTTCCTATTTCCACATCTTTACAGTATCGAGTACGCTCGGATCACTTCAAGAATCGGTGCTCTGCACAACGGGCACTTTCCTCCGCCACGGACCAACTCATTTGCACATTTTGAGCAAGTGCACATGTGTCCGCATCTGCATTGAGTTTCCAATTTGAACTGGTGTTAATAAAAAGAAAACCAGCAGCAAAATAAAACCAGCAAATCCCAAAAGGGGAAGACTCCTTTCAACGTTTTCTTGAGTTGACCACGAAAAACCTCAGAAGAAAAGGGCAAATATACCTGTACAACAGAGAATCAATATGGCTGTCACAGCAAACACAGCATGTCCCTTTCCTTACATGACCCCATTTAGAACCATCCTCAGATGTCTCTGCACCCAACCCTGCAACATAAAACAGCTTTCAAGTCAACAATCAAAGATGGGGTAAATGATCAACAACCTTACAACGCAAAATGTTGAAAGCCAACAAAACCTTTTTCACCAGCTGATCTATTCAGAGCAGCGGAGACTTCCTGTCTGACTGAGCGTTGCAACTCAAGTTGCATGTCCATGCAGGCTTCCAACATCCTCTGCATGTGGCTCATTCCTTGCTGAAGTCTTGCCATGTCTGCTCTTAAATCATTAATCGTCTCCCATTCCTGCTCATCAATACCAGCATCCACATTCAGATAAAACTAGCACTAGAAGAATTAAAACAGCACTGAAAGCAAGCATGTGTACAAACTGGCAGATATATAGCACTACAAACACCGGTAACAGAAGTTACTACACTAAGCTTATTGTGAAGAATTACATTCTACTGAATCTTAATGCATCTCAGCTGCAAGTCACGAAAAATAAAAATGTCCTCAAAATATTATGAAAATAGCCAATGTAACAAAATAACACTAACCAGAAGTTCACTGACAACATCACAATCAAACTTGCAAAGAGCAGAGCAGAAAAATGAACCTTTGAGTCATACTCAAGATTTCCAACAGGTCTTTAATCATAAAAAATGAACCAATCTTGATTTTCAGAACCAGCCAGAAAGCAGATTTTTGTGTTCCCTTTATTATGGACAAATAGACAAAATGCCCAACATGATCAATTGAAAAAAAACTGAACATTATGAATCTGGTAAAAATACATATTGTTTCAGTCTGTAGAGGGAAAAGATGACTCACCAGTTCTGATCGATGCATGCTATGACGAGACCAGCTAGTGTGATGCAAATCCTGGTGCCACAGAGGCTGAGGTGGAGGCACAGGTGGAGATGGCAATACGAGTGAAGGTCTGTTTACAGCATCACGCTGACCCTCGTTTTGTTCATCTCTTTGCTGCTCCTCATCTCGCTCTGGTGATGTGGGAGTTGGTGTTGGCAAGTTTCTGTGCAAATCCCAGTCAATGGGAGAGCGACCTTGCCTCTCCACGTATGACTGTATTAAATGGTCGAGGCTTTCACGGAAACCACTACGAAGAAGATTAGAAACACTTCTCCTAAAACACAAAAGGTAAATTCCATTGAATGATCAACGTGAATTCTTACGACTTTCAATACATAAAAGGCATTCGACAACAGATCAATTACCTGCTCAGCAGTTCCCTAAGCTCCATGCTATAAACATTCTCATCATCAGGAGGGTGAAATCTATTGAGTCTTCTCATTGGAACAGCACGGCGAGTTCTTGGAGGATCAGAAGACCCCACTGTCCAGTTTTCAACAGCTTCACTAGAGCCATCCTCATGCCAAAGTTCCTGGGCTCCTTGTGGACGACCTTGTTCACCAGGCACATTTCCAGGTGTTTCCCGTGACCATTCATTCACAGAGTTCTCTTGCCAATTTCCATCCATAGGTTCCGCGTTAGTACCTCTCCATTCATCCAACTGACTGTAGTCAGACTGTTGCCAGTTTCCTCTCTCATCATTGGTTACTTGCTCCTGCCAATCTTCTCCTTGATTAGTAGTTTCTTGCCAACTCATGTTATCAGTAGCATTGTTTCCATCTGAACTGTTTGTTTGATCAGGCAAACGACGTATGTCGCTTTCTTGACTCCTAGGTTGTGGTTGATCACTCTCCTCATGTTGGATGTCCTCAGGAGTGTTTGTTTGAGTCCGATCATTTCCGGAATCATTGATATTAGTATTAGACGTGGTATCAGAATGGCTGCTTACTTGACCACGAACAATATTTTCCAACCTGGACCTAAACCCTTCCCTGAAAGAGAGGAGATAATTGCCATTAGGACAGTCAACTGATAACATTTCTTTTTCATTGGTCAGTAGCTGCAAAAGCAGCAACTCATTAATCAGGTGCAAACAAGGCCAAAAGGCAACAACTCAAATTTTAAGAGGATACAGCATTGCTCCACAAGAAGAAGGCCAAGTCAGGGGGGGATGCGTAAAGAAGGAAGAAAATGCCAGGATCTTGTTTAGAGGCGAGATATGGTTTGCTTTCATGATCGCAGATGACTCCATCAAAAGTTCCATCTATTTGTAGAAAACAATGAAGAAAGGTGGTGTCCAGAATTTTTTTCTTTCAATGATATGAAGTTGGGTTCAACACTCTGCATCAGTTACTGAAGGGAATATTCTTGAAACTGTTAATTTTGTTATAGTGAATTTGGAAGTGATAAATAACTGATATCTGCACTGAAGCAGGTATAATAAATATTGGCACCCCATGTGCACAGATAGAATATATTTCAAACATTGGAGCTTCAACATCTACTCTTCACACGGTATTTATCTCAGTGATGCTAACATTACAAATCAGAAACTTAAGATCTCTTCACACCAAAGATCCAACACTTGCTGTCTAGTGGTCGACTGCCTCCAAATGCATGGTTCCAGATTTAATTTTGTTTTCTACAATTACTGGTTTGATCATTTTAACACCCTACCCTACCCCAAACACATAAACACAAAACTTACTCGTGCATTTATGTATATAAATCCAATCTTATCTTGCCATTGATATCACCAATATAAAAGTCAAAATGTGCCATTCAAAGCCCCAAGCAAAACTACCATAATGATCTTTGGACAATGTCATCTTTTCCACAGAAAGACAATGAAATTCTAAAACACCAAGTGCGTACCTCATCCTCTCATCTATGACTGGAAGGCCTAGAAAACTTTTTTTTTAGTAAATTGAATTTGGCAACATTAAAATCCCCATTCTCACCCATGGATTTCTTTATCTTATTAGCAATCAACAGCCAAATAATCACTGGATTACATACAAACACCTCAGAGGAATGGGGAACATCTCAATAGCAAACCTGTCTGAATCACTTTAAGTGAAAGTTGTGTTCCATATGTTTCCTTGATAGGCTGATCCTAATATATCTACTACAAAATATGTATCCTCAACCAGATCATCCTAAACAATGTGCAGCTTAGAATGAAGATGAAGAAAATAGTATCCTCAAGAGCACCACCGTTGAAGTTTTTGAATAATCAGATGAACATTCTCAATAGTAGTCTACGGATTGAAGCAGGAATAGAAGAAAACACATACCTTAAACCAGAAACAGTGTGCCGCTGCCTTAATTGGACTAGTTCACTAGCAGCCATAGAAGGTGGTCTCTCCTCCTCAACTGGTCTTTCATTTCGCAAGAATCTACCTCTTAGTAATGACTGGAAAAAGTTTTAAGAGTGAGCAATCAAGGAATCACAACAAAGGACTAGAAGAGAGAATTTCCAAACAACATATGCAAGTAGATTGCCAGTGTTGTTATGATTAGCTAATAGTGTTTCCACTAGATACATTATGTTTTAACTAAATTTAATTCAGATCAAACATGGCAGATATTAGCCTTGAGGATGGGTATATATGATATAGAAATCCCAGTATGTTTAAATTAATCATAAAATTTATATAACCTTACTTTCTAATGTCTTTGCATATACAACTGAAATAAATAAAACCGATTAAATTGTGAACGATTACATTATTTTAAAACAAGCTTTGCAAACTTATAGTGATTATATCTTTAGACATACAATGAACAATATGTTAGGTTAAATTACTACGAAATGATACCAACAAAATCCAATTAGGACAATGAACCGACCTGAATGCGATTGCGGTGAGCGAAATCCGAGACAGCCCGATGCTCCAATAGTCCCTCAAGTTCACTTTGTCTTTCTCTCTCGGTCCTGACAAGCAAGTCAAGAATCGCTTGTCTTCCACGCAACCTCAGCATGTCCCTACGAATATGTTCTGGTTGCCCTTCATCATGGTCAGCCACTGACCCATCACGAGCTTGGTCAACCTGTGTATTGTGTACAGCAGCTTGAACTTCCCTTCGGCTAGCACGAGCTCCTCGCTGCTGACTTGCCATCTGCACCCACTCCCTGACAATTCTAACTCTTTCCCTCTCCGTTTCACCAAGCCATTCTGCTCTGGGACTGCCATTCCTTTGAGATACATTAGAAGCATGGTCACTAATGCCACTCTCCATCCATCCCCGAGCAATCTGCCTCACACTCCTCTCAACTTCTGCAATATCCGGAGATTGCTCCCTGCTAGATGCATTATCCCCATGCTCATTCTGTGATCCCATATGGTCATGTGACCACGGTCCAAACTCATTTTCACTCTCACTTGCGTCCTCCAAACTTCCCTGATTCTCACTCCCCCGACTCTCTGATGCATTTGAAACTGATATGATTGTATTAGACTCGGCATTCCTTCGCTGCCTCAACCTCTCCCTTCTATTCAGCAAATGCTCATCCTCCAACTCCCGCCACATTTGCAAAATTGCCGATGCCTGAGTACTTGGCCTTTCCACTGCCCCCTGCCTTCTTGCAGTAGGCGATTGCGACTCCCTCAAAAATGAGGAATCAAGCATGGAAACTGTGTGCAAACCTGCAAGTGCCATCAATTCCGACTCACGATTCCTCCTCTCCATAGGCGTCATCATCTCCTGCGCCTGGCGAGCAGCCCACCTACTCAAAATACGAGAGTGGCACCGCCTCACCGCTGATGACTCGGCCAAATCATCACCCTCAAGTTCAGACCTACGTCTCCTTCGCACAAGCTGATCCCCTTCATCCTCATCCTCATCCACGTTCCTATTAGAACTACACGAAGCAAAAGACATACAATCATCCAAATGCCCACGCATCAACTCCTCCAACCCCCTCTCAAATTCCATCCGGGCATCATCCGTTGATTCAGGCTTTTGTTGCAATGGTTGAAAATCCGTCATCCTCGCACAACCCCTCCTACCCCCTGCACCTCACAACCTCCACTCTCAAAATTCACACGCCCCCGCCCCCCACAACAACCCTTCTCTAAATTCACCAATTACAAAATCCTAAAACATCAACAAAAATAATCAAACTCCAAAAATCCAAATGCAAACCCTAAATTCGCTCAGATATCCATACCAAAAATAAAAATAAAAATCTATGCCCTAAAACTGGATTTCGATCGACAGAGTCCCATACTGATATCACCTGATAACCTTCATACAAGTCAAAAATCAAATCTTTTGAAAAAAAAAAGGGAGCGGAAATTAATCAGATTGAGAAAAGCAAGGATTAATATTGTTGATGGAAACGTACCTGAGAAGCTAAGTGTATAACTTTAGTTTTTATTTTTAATGTCCCTGTTTGGGTTCTGTTCTGTGAAAGTGAGAGAGAACCAAAACCAAAAAAAAAACACTAATTCTTTTCAAGGAATGGAAAATGTGAAGTGCAACGAGAGAATTGTTGAAGAAGAGAAGGGAGGAGGGGGGGGATCAAAGAAGAAAACGAATCAGAATTTATAATTAGTGTCCATGGAAATTTTTTAGAGAGAGAAAAAAAGAAATTAGGAGTGTTTTAGAAAGAGTAAGTGTGGTGGATGGAGAGAGAGGGAGAATTTTTTATTTTTTTTGGGTTTGTGAAAGTACCGCGGATCTGAAAGGAACGACGGATGAATGACACGTAGGTGATTTTGGGCTTTTGATTTTTAGCAAAAATAAATTTCATCACCGGTCAATTACCTAATGCCACGTCATACAATTGGCAAAAGACCTACGCAAGCACAACGTCTGAATTTTCTTTCCTTATCTGAACAGTGAAACCACGGAAGTTCCAAAACCCTTCCTTCAATTATTCAGTGGATTAATTAACTGTTTTTCATTCGTTTTAAAAGTGTTTCTAAGAAAATTTAAAAATATTTTTTTTTAATTTTTTTAATTTTTTTAATTTGTTTTAATATGACAATATAAGATAATTTTTATATTTTAATATATTTCTAAATAAAAAATAATTTGAAAAACAACCTTAATCATACTACCAAACAAGTTCTAACGAGTTTCATCTATGTTCAAATAAAAATAATTAACATATATACAGCAATGCGTGTTTTATTCAGGGCGAAATATGGATTAGCAATACATTTCGTTGTGTTATTATTTCTATAAATAGAAATTCATTGGAAATAATGAAAAACATTGATATTAATATGAAATTGCGTCCCCTCCCTGGCCTCAGGGCATTGTATGACCCAAGATATAAATTAATTGGATGAAAAAATTCAAGATTTTACTTGATGTTTCTGTTAAAAAAGATATATAAATTTCAAAATAATAATAATTATTATAAATATAAATATAAATATAAACTCACCCTATTTATTTATTTATTTGTATTTCTAGATAAATCTTAACACCCCAGACGGGGCAGAAGCTTGGAAATAATTTCCTTTCCAGGCGACTCGAGGGAGCATCTGGTGTCTTGAAACGCCACGAGGGAAATCAGGCCCTTGTCTTACTCTTTGCGATCGAGAATAGGGTGTGGATGTTGGGTGAGCATCATTCCTGCACGCCGTGCTGCCTTTTTCAATGATAGCTATGTCGTCAATTTATTCAGGAGATTATTGTTATTTTTAAAAATATTTTTTTATTTAAAAATAATATAAAAATATCAATTTTTTTTAATTTAAAATAAAAAATAAAAATAAATAAATTTTATTAAAAATACTTTTAAAACACGGTGACAAAAACCTTAAAAAAAAGGGGTCAATGCTATTGACTTAGGGCGCACGAGGCAAACAGTCCCAGACAATTTTTTACCTGCCGGCAGGTTGACCTCCGAGGACCACCCTCGATATATCTACTTTGCTTCTAAAAAGACTACGTACGCAGCTGGTTCGATCTGCCATCAACCGACCTACATGTTTCTTTTCCCGAGTTAAAATTATTCACCCACGTGACCGAGCTTATTCTCCATACTTTGAGATTGAAAGATCGAATGATTCGATCCACTCCCCCCCCTCTTGTTCATGCCATGGCATGGAAAGTGAGTCGGAAACCAGTCAAGCCTTCTCTGGTGATTGGAGAGTGAGATTCGCTAAACTTGCTTTCTCGCAAAGTCAAGAAAGTTTAGAAAATGTCACACTTGAGTGCAATTTAAAGCTCGAGCAATTAAATTACTACCCGTTAATCTTTTTTTTAAAGCCATGGAATATTAATTATACGATGAAATTGCTTGTTTCGGATGAGGTGTTCTTCTTTCATTGGCACGCCCGTGATATTAATTTGA
This sequence comes from Salix arbutifolia, assembly GCA_025169955.1. Classification (NCBI taxonomy): domain Eukaryota; kingdom Viridiplantae; phylum Streptophyta; class Magnoliopsida; order Malpighiales; family Salicaceae; genus Salix; species Salix arbutifolia. The sequence goes on from CM045909.1 coordinate 1,552,530, forward strand.
TGAAACGACATTAATTACTCTTGTTAATGCATGGACCCGTTGATTAATTAAAGAGTTTAAACTTGTGCTAGTGACTACCTTAGCCACCTATTCAGCTTTTAATCATTTCTACTTATTTGGGGTCACCTTTCTAGCTAATATGACCTTGACGAACACTAGGCAAGCTGTGCAATTAATTTTATTTTTCACATTTCCCCCCTAAATATCTCCCCAAGCAAGCATCTATGCTATTAATTAGGCGCAATTAAAAAAAAAAACTTGTTTGGATATATTTAATTTAAAAGTTTATTAATTTGATTTCATAAAATATCAAATTAATATTTTTTATTATACTTTATAATATTTTATATACATCGACACAATTATTCTTTATAATATTATTTACAGGCAGAACACCAAGTCTCATCAAACAAAACAAAAAACAAATATGTTATTTGATCTTCATCAGATATCAACAAATAACATACAATTGTTAAGTACCAATCCAATATGCTCAAGCAGACATAACAATTCATGTATATTAGCTAATGTCCTGTTGTTGCTTATTTTTATTTTTCCATTGTTTTATAAAATCATATGAAATTATATATATATATTCGAATGATTCGTATTGTATAAATTGTTTTTTCATAAGAAATTATTTCATTGTGATCTCTCTCTAAATTCAAAATCCAGACAAATTAATCCGAGCCAGGGTGGAAGAGTAGTTCCAAATTACATGTGTGTGTTTTTTTATGAAAAGGGAAAACACAAAAACAAAGGAAAAAAAGAAAAAAACGGTGGCCGTTTATCTCGAGGATAGAGATGAAGATTTGAGCAGAATGCGGCAACAATGAAAGAGAAATATTTTCTATCCAGTCCAATCAATATGATGACCATGGAGCTATTGTCTCTTACAAAAAGGCATCGTAAATATACAAGTGTCAAGCTTTGGATCCATGACCATGTCGACCAAGGATGAATGTTCCTCGTGGAACCCATGTGCCACTACTGCACTTCCATGGCGACATTCTGCGTTGCTTCTTCCTGTCTTCAATCTTGTTTGATTCTTACATATATATTTGGCTCTATGTGGAGAAGTGATTCCTCGTAAATGGAATCACTTTCCCATGTTTTTTATTTTCATAAATAGATTAACAGATAAATGCACTGTGATCAAACTCCCTTCATTCATGGGATCTATTATTTCTTGTTTAGTTTAAAGATTTTAGGAATGGAAACCCTAATTTTTACCCAAAAAAAAAAGATTGTGGAATTCTTTTTTCTCTGGTTTTACAATCAAGCAGCACTTTTCTCAAGTCTACTTTGTACGTGTATAAGACTCGAAACTATATGCATGTGTCCATTGGCATCCAGACAAGAGCATCGGGATAGAAAAAAACTGTACAGTTATGTTCGGTTTCTCATCACTCAATTTCCCATCTCCATGCAAGTTGTCTCCTCAAGCGACTTCTCTCAAATCATTCTCTAGGGTTCGGGCAAAACGCCATCTCCAAGAAGCCAAAAAACTACTGCTAGTCCATCACATTCTGCACCCTTTAGAGCTACATGGGGCTGGCCTATTCATCGTGGACAATATACGAGACCTAGTCGGATATACGGTGGCGTTTTTATCATCGGGAATCAAATCATATTTACACAGTTTCAGTGTCATTTCTGGGTTTCTAGCTGGGGCTTTTAAAGGCTGTACGTAGTGGTATTAGATTAGAATCCTATGCTGTTGAAACTTGAAAAATGAAGGAAACACTGTGCTGTTGGGTCCATGTAATTGACATTTATCGCTCGGGCGTTCCTGCTGTCTAGTTCTGTCCGAAGGAATATGCCACTTCGCTTCACCTATAAAGCTTGTAATTTGGACATTATGTTCTTGGTTTTCCTTCCAAGTGAGGTGACATTGCGGTCATGATATGGGCTTGTCAATTTGCGATTTGTCAATTTATTGGAGCTGCTACGTACATTGCTCACATCTACGTCGATGTTTAAATTCTAATTCCCTTCCAATTTGATAATTTATAGGATAAATCTCAAGTATAATTTCATGGTTTAATTAACAAATATCTGTAATGAGTCAGGCCATGGAATTCATGAAGCTCAAGGGATGAAGACTCTAATTTGTAACCGTGTGAAAAACATGTAGCCTCTACTCCCTTTTCCATGAAGCTCAAGGGGTTAAAATTGTTTTTATTTAGAAATATATTAAAATAATATTTTAAAAAAATTATTTTTAATATCAGCATATAAAAATAATATTTTAATTTAAAATAAAAAATAAAAATAATAATTTTTTTTCAAAAACATAATATGAAACAGGGTCTAACCTTTCCGTTTCACTTTTTTTCCATAAAAATCAATAAAGTTGATATTAAAAATATGTTTGGCAACGTGATTATCTGCATGTTTAATTTTGATTTTTTTGTTTAGAATTATAATTTTTTTATCATTTTAATATGCTAATATTAAAAATAAAATAAATATTAACTCGATGTGTATTTTTAAGTAAAAAATAATATATAAAAAAACATCCATAATTGCTTCTGTCCCCTTCTTTACATGCTCTCCAATTTACAAGTCATTTTCAAATTGATGAGCATCATCTCCTCATTTCCCCCCCTCATCATACCATCTCTTTCTTCAGTATATCCTCTCTGGCTGAGTTGTTATAATAACAACAGCAGCAGCAAAATAATAAATATATTTTTTTGGCCAAAGGGTCAAATCTCCTAAAAGAGGCTCGAAAAGATTGATACCTCCTGTTTCAACTTTTAATGGAATGCCTGCTACTTGATCGAAGTTTTATCCTGATTCTGAGAAGATTCACGAGCTCGAATGGAGGAGGGTATTATACATTCCTTTTTCACCGACAATTTTCAGAGCGACCAGAACATCCTCGGCAGTGCAAAGTTGAAAGCCTTTTCGAAGGGAATAAGATGACAAGCTTATCCTTCACGCCCGAATTCTGAAGATTATCTTATCTCATTTGCAAAGAGCAGCACAGATAGACTTCGACCGAACTGAATTCAATTCTTATATCAGCTCTCAGGGGTCGCTCCGAACTGACTGATCTACATTTGACCATGTCATTTTCTCAGATCTCAGCTCATCGCATGATTAAGAGGGCAACAGGGTGGCCATAAACAAGTGTCTAATTCGTACCACTGATAATAATCCTGATCTCCCATGTTCTCTTTTCGGGCCATCTGGGGGGCTCTATTTGGTAATGGTCATGAAATTGGGAACATTAATAGATTTTATCTGGATATCCATGGCCTACCTCATGTAGAAACATCACTAATTTTTATCATTCTTTTGAAAACTTGCTAGCTAAAACCTGTTCTCCCCCACTTTTTTCTAGCATTAAATTGCCTCTTCCCATCTACTCAAGGTTTTCCTTCTCCTTCCAAACTATGGGCTTCTCTCGAAAAAAATCTCTAAGACTAAGCCTACCACTTGGGCCTTGACCTTGAGATAAATGGGCATCGGTGAGACGTGAGTTGTGGGCAAAGGTAAGACATGCAATTCATCACGATGGACTTCTCTCGGATCTTCGTAGCCCGCTTAGGCTTCGGTGGGATTCGGAGAATGTCTCGGTGTCATGTCGGCTTCGATATGACCGGCAATTGTTTTCTTATCGGTCAGGTTTTTCAGAGTTAAAATGGCCTGTCAAACAGGATTGATCATATTAATGTTTTTTTTATATTTAAATTGAAATTCAGCTTGTATTAGATTTCAGATCATAAATTTGCGAGTTAACCTACCAAAACAATTTCATTTTCAAGCCAAAAACATCCACGCATATTTCTGAAAGGCCTTCGGTTTATACTTTCTTTTTCTTCAACAAGACAAAAATGAAAGGAGATCATCTACTTTAGATTAATGTAAAGTACACATAAACCGAGGGACTTGTCACGCATTACAGTGCTGATTAGATTAATGTAACATGGTATTGAAATAAGAATATTTTGCGCATGTGTCTTCAAGCTCAGTTCTGAACCCTGAAGGCCGCAAATGGAAAAGGTGAACCAGTAATTTCATGGCGCCAGCCCTTTGAGTTTTTCAATGCCTGTCTACTTTTCAAATAAAATGTTTGCTTATGGTGATAAAATTCATAACAAATATCTCATCCCCATTGTCCAAAAATAAGTTTCACAAATTATATATATTTGAATGGTGAAACTGACACATCACATATGACATTCACCATTGATGTGATATTAACTATTTGATAGTTGATCCATGGATACAAGTTTGAGATTTAGAGTTTGTTTCTCTTATAGTCTTAGATTTGAGATTTGTGATTTTTAATAAGATAATCTTTTTTTTTTAATCGAGGAAACCTCACCCTCAGAAAGCATACTTTGAAGACCTAAGTGAGCGAATAAAACTCTGGTTATCCTAAATTCTTACAAGAGATGCACACCATAACTCGAATTTAAGAGCTGTTATGCAAAAATCTTTTGTCATCACGTCACGTCTTTTGAAGACACCTAATATAATAGTTATTGAAGGTTTACATGGTTATTAACTTTAAGACCTGTTAGATTAGTCAAATTAAATACAAGTTAGTCTAAACATCCATATTAATTAAAAAACAATAAATATGATTTTATTAGAAAAAACTTATTTGTCATTTATATTTCTCGGTATGCTTGGAATTTGAGTAACCACGTTTGGATATTTTTAAGAAAATACAATTGATGGTACTAATTTTTTATAAATAATTAAGGGTTAAGTTGCTATTAATTTGTAACGTGTATATTAAAATTGTATATATTTATTTTTAAATTAATCAATAGTTTAGATTTAAATTAAGCAACAAAATGAAAATAGCTTCGACTCCACTGCAAAACATATATAAATATGATAAAAAAAAAATACATAAGATTATCTTTACCGTTCTCGATGAATCCTGCAATTTTATATTGTCTTCATCCATAATGCCTCGGAGCTCAATGTCAGGCTTTCCTATCATTTAATCATGGTCTTGATGGGCCCCATTGCTGACGGCTACAACTACGCCCTGACCACAGCACCGACGCTACGAATTTTCGGTGTAATGAATGAAGGTCACCGATATGGAAGCAAAATCGAGACAGTTAAACCAACCCTTTCCATTTTCTTTTGAATTCGTTTCCCGCTGACACATACCTACCACACTGACGGAACCCTCTCAACTCCCGCCAGAGCTAATCCGTCCAACCACCAATAGATAGACAGCAACCCTACCTTAAATTGTTAGCTGTCCTGCATATACAATTACCCCTTCATGAAACCTAAAACCAAAAAATTCGTGTTTTGTTGATAAGCAACTAATGGGTTCTTTTTCTTCATCAGCTGCGATGGCAGAGAAGATATCTTGGTGCTGTGCTTTGTTGATGGCGCTAGTGCTGGTTCTGGGCTGCTGTGAAGTCAGTGAAAGTGAATTGGCTGCTGTTGGGCATCCGAGGGTTTCCGAGGACAGGCCATGCGATGAGATATATGTGGTTCGAGAAGGGGAGACTTTGCATACTATTAGTGAAAAATGCGGGGATCCTTATATTGTTGAAGAAAATCCACACATTCACGACCCGGATGATGTTTTCCCTGGCCTGGTCATCAAGATCACACCTTTCAACGATAGGTAAACTCTAGTGCATGTATAGTCTCTAATGATATATATAGACACACATTCACGTGGTCTTTGCAAAGATACAAGTGAAAAATCATGGAGGGAGCGGTGTATATCCGTTCACCTTAAGACAATTAGTGGTGCTCCAGCTTGTAATCATGAAATCAATGGAAGAAAGTGTTTATGGTGTCAATATTTATGCTGATAGGCATATGCTTGATTTTGTTTTTGTTTTTGTTTTCGTTTAATAAAAGGGCTTCCAGTTCTAGCAAAGAAAAGGTCATGGATACGTTGAAGAAAACTGAAAAAAAAAGAGGGAGAGGGAATATTGCCCCGGACCAACGAATAACCCTACAAAGAGAAGACCATGATTTGGGTCCTATAATAAACCATGTCTACTTAAGTTCAGGAAGAGAAGATGGAGGAAACAAGTTAACCGACAATGTTACAAGATGAAATGGTGGAATCAACAGCAAAAACATAAATAGAATCGCTGCTAACAGAAATCAATCGCATGGTTTGTCCTGAACTAAGACTAACTCTGAAACAAGTAAAAAAACACAAGTCTATCAAGAACAGCCAGGATTCTCATTGCCTGTTATCCAACATAAACATGTAATACCTGCATTGGAGGAGGCTGAAGATTTAAATACACTGCTACAAATTGCTGCCTTCCATAGATGTCAAATCTCACCAGTTCCAAGAGGCTGCCTTGACGCATCACCAGTGGCCCATGCTTGATAATCCTTCACAAGCTGCAAGTTGTTAAAGCATTAATGTCACGAATAAAAGTAACCATTCCTGACCAACAAATACAGATCTACGGATGGTGTAATGGGGTTAAATTGATCCTATATGATGGTGGCAAGATGGACAAGCAGAGGATTCAAATTAGTATATCTAGGTTTGGAAGCATTTCTACATTGTTTTAAAATCCGAATTGTCAAATCGCACTTCATTTACTACTTGATGAACAAGAGTATAATCACAGAACAGGAAATTTTGTGGAATTCTGAAAATGCTCCCGTGCTGTTAGTAAACGTTGCTGGGACTTGTTCTTTCATCGAATTCCCCAATTTTATTGATGGATGTCTATTTTGATTGCCATGTAGAATACAATGACATCAATTCCCTCGGCACGAGGCAAGTGGAAATCAATCTGGACCGAGAACCTCCAGACTCGCCCAAATACTAAACATGCAGGAGTATAACCAAAATGAGGTACTAGGAGAGCAAATGCCAGCTTTGCAACTGGCAAGTAGCCTATTTCATTCTTCATGAGCTAATTTAATTTAGATTTCCTCAAACCTGTGCCATAAAGCGGGGAAGTATCTGCCCAAGTATTTGCTGAAGGATTTGGCCACCAGTCGATTCTATTGCTTCTGCTGGAATTGCTCTAAATGCAAAAGGAATAGAGATGCTAACCTAGAATGAAATACAAATGAGTTTAAAATTAAAAGTTTTCATGAACATATGACCATCTACAATAATGAAATCATTATAAAACACTGCGCTACATGCAAAAAACACTTTGCCAGGTACCTCAATGACCGCATCTGAAGTAAGCTGCTGTACTGCTGAGTTGCTTTGATTGCTATCACAGAAAATTTGGTTCACCATGTAAGCTGCATTCCCACACCAAATCAGTGTCAAAGCATTCCTGAAAAAAGCATGTATAATAATAAATTTAGAAATTTAACTGTCAACACTCATGCATGCCTTTTTTTTCAGAAGACAACAGTCACCCTTTGCATCATACAGAACACAGTTCAGCCAAAATGAATACATACAATAAAACCAAGGTTCCGGACTATTATTTTTGTCATGTACAACATTCAAGGTCTGCAGAGAGATGCTATTTTCTCCATGACAGATGAACTATTACAATGCCCCTAGCTTCATCAGCTAAGCAGCAGAGGTTGATGTTAAGGACCTGGTGTTTTTGTTATGTTGATACCTTACCGGCATTAACTGTCCAGGAGCCAACCACACATGCAGCAGTGGAGTGATATCTAACTCAAAAATGTAAGTATCATATTGCCCATAATAACAAGAGTTCATATTTTTTCGAAGGAGTTAACTATATGAAAACAATCCTTTGCATATTAATATGGAATTAACGTAGTACAAATTATATGAGAATATAGCCATGGATAAAAGGTTTCTTAAAAATAATACCAGAAACCAATTTCTAGGATATGGTAAACAGCATTTCCACTTTTTTCTTGTGAAGCCTCAATTATAGCCATTTTATATATAAAAAAAAAACTAGTCTGCTATTTCCCAGCATGACAGCACTATACATGGTAAAAACTTGCTGCGCATTTCATTCTGTACTGCAAAAGTTTAACGCCTTAAGCATCACAAAATTTAAGACTGATTTTTCACTTTCCAGTTCCAAGCAAGAGAGAAACAAAAACAAGAATGAAAGTGTTTTGTGTTCTTTAGTGAAGCCATTGTTTTGAAATTAACCTTTGAAAGAAACCATTGAGCTACAGCAACCATTCAATCGTAAATTCAATCTAACTACCAATTAAACAAGGACAAGACTGCTTATTCTTATACAAGGTTCAAATAGCTCAGACCTCACACATATAATTATTCTTCCAACACGAAATAATTTGATCAATGGGCGGAGCAGTCATGGTAAAGGCTGTAATGCCAGAAGAACCATCACCACAAGCATAGAGAGGAGGTCACAAACGTCTATACTGTAAAATCGAGAGGGAGGCATTGGCCAATGACAATTATACTATCACATTCCAAACCCATCATAAAACAAAGCCAAAAATAGGGATTCAGTACAGAAAGAAATTCACAATAATCCATACTATGCGAGCCAAGAAACCTAAACAGAATGCCTTACCGTCAAACTTCTCATTCTGTGCAACCACAATCGGCGAGCCTTCAAGCTGCCAAGCACAGCAATCAACAAACCAAACAGGCAAACAAATATCAATACATAACATGACCACAAAATTCAAAAATTAAAAGATCAACCCTAAACACAACAATGCAATAATCACAAGAATCAGTGCATCACCTTACAGGACAAAAGCTTAATGCAACAACCATCAGGCTGCTCTTCGACTCTAACAAGCAAAACAGGACAAATTTCAAAAGCAAAAAACTTGAAACTATACACATAACACCTAAACGTGTTGTCGTCTACCCTCTCTATCCTCTCCGCATCCAACACTGAGTACTGACTCGCTGGCAAACTCATATACTCCACTGCCACCTCAACATCAAAACAATTTAAAAAAAATCAGTTCTTAATCTTCAAAATTAAACATTTTAGAATTTTTTGCTTAAAAAATTAACCCATTCTGACAGTACTTAGAGGGCGTCCGAGTTGCCGGACCGAAACCGACTCTTTACGTCTAGCAACGAATTTCGCTTTGGGAGTGGAATCAGCAGAAACACGAAGTGATTCAGTTACTGGTGAGGAGAAATTTTGAAAGAAGTGCTTGCAAGTGAGGGAATTTCTAGGGTTATTGGATCTGAAAGCGATTGAACTTAGGCTTGTTGTTGAACCAGGAGAGGAGGAATTTAGCGCCATTAAATTTTTTAAAATGGAAAAATCAAGGATTGCAAGCTAGTGTGTTGTTGAAGATGATAAAATAGGGGTGCTGGTGTGAAGGATAAGAGTACGAGTGGTTCTGCGGGTAGCGAGGCGATATTTAGACTTCAAGGTTTCATTTTCCTAAGCTGTTCCTGAAAGTTGCCACCAGATGATGATGGCGATGATTGTGGGCCATTGTCTAACTTCGACAGAATGACATGAGGCGGAGGTTAGAAAAGTAACGCCATGAAGCGCAAAGAGGGTTACATAAGCACGGTTACAATCCGTGCAAAAACGACACCGAATTGTCTCCTGGTAGACTGTTTGATTATTCTAATCGAGCTGGAAAAAAAGAAAAAAAATCGTTTTAAAATGAAATCATTTATTCAAGGAGAATTTAAGCAAATTAAATTAAATTAAAAAAAGGCCCGAATCAAATTCTCTCAACCCGGGAATCTAAAGAACATAGAAAAACAATTCAACAGAGCCCACAAAGAACTCAACGAATCCTAGCTGTCTAGGAGCTTGTAAACTTGGTAACAGCCTTCGTCCCTTCAGAAACAGCATGTTTCCCAAGTTCTCCGGGCAAAACCAATCGGACAGCAGTTTGGATCTCCCGGGAAGTAATTGTTGGTGGACTTGTTTCAAGACCTTGAAGATGTTGATCTTGTAGGTCTCGACATTCTTTTTTGCCTTCTTCTTTTTTAAGTTTTATTTTAAATGGGTTTTTTTTTATTGAAATTTCATTTTCTTTTTGTCTGTATTTTAAAAAATAATTTTTTTGTTTTGAATTATTTCTTTAGTGTTGTATATCATTCTAATATTAAAAATAATTATTTAAGCACATTTCCAAGTAAAAAAACATTTTAAAAATTACTACTACCAAAAAAAACCCAAAATAAATAGCCAACGGAAAAGTAATGAATCGTGCTCAAGTTGAGGGTTTTTTTGCGAAGTGGACAATTTAAAAATTGGTTTTTGCAACTTTGATATGCAGTCTATTGAGGACTACGACCGAGGTAAATCTGTGACTGGGAAGAAGAAGAATGCTCCAAATCAGTTTTAAAACGTTCAACCTGCAGCCTTTTCACTCTGATGAAACCCTAGAACTTCCATTGCAGAATACTCGATATTAAGATTTAGTTTCCACGCAATAATGCCTTATCTGAAAGATCAAACCACAAACAGCTCATTGAAAGGGCAGACCCTGCACGAGGCCAAATCCAGCCATCGCCTATGATGATTTATCAGACACCTTAGAATTAGAAGGAATAGCTAAACATAATCCATACTCTGACATGATCATACTTCTTACCGTTTTGAATTAGCTAAATGATTAGCTAAATCACACCGAAGGATTCTAATCCCTACCGGGGCTAACCACTTCTCGGCCGTTGTGCCTTATAGTACGAAGAGGTGAGGCCACCATTGAATAACACAAGGGAAACTTACAAATGTTCACAAGGTTCGTCATCTAAATCAAGCATCTTCAATGATTCTCCATGCCCAACTGAAAACAATCAAGTGAGATAGAACATAGCTTAACAGGCTCTAAATTCACAAAATTTATAGAAAATAAGAGCAATAACTTCAATTCAGTTCCAGTCGAATTGCAACCTGTGAAACAATCTAGAACAGTTCCAGATACAAAAAATTCACCAAACCACAACATTAAAAAACCCGAATCATCAAAGCGAATAAAAAATCCAGAATGAAAGTAAAATGAGATAGAAGAAACAAATAAAACCCAATAATCAAAGACAATACCAACCAGATCCATGTATCATTGCAAAAAAACCAAACAACGACATCAATTCCACTAAAATTGAAACCTAAAACTATACATGAACAGGAAACCTAATTGATGGATCGAGCCTCACAAAATACCCATCATTCAGAACCCAACAAACCCTAGCCGCCTAAGAGCTGGTAAATTTGGTAACAGCCTTAGTCCCTTCAGAAACGGCATGTTTCGCAAGCTCTCCAGGCAATACCAATCTAACTGCAGTCTGGATCTCCCGAGACGTAATGGTAGGCTTCTTGTTATACCGAGCGAGCCTTGAAGCCTCTTGTGCAAGCTTCTCAAAGATATCATTAATGAAACTATTCATGATACCCATTGCTTTGCTTGAGATCCCGATATCAGGATGGACTTGTTTCAAAACCTTGAAGATGTAAATCTTGTAGGTCTCCACGCTCTTTTTTGCCTTCTTCCTCTTCTTGTCGATCGCTCCTCCTTCTTTAGGCAATTTCTTCTCTGCCCTTGGCTTCTTCTCCGCCGGCGCTTTCTCGGCTGCGGCCGGCTTTTTCTCAGCTGGCTTCTTTTCTGCCTTGGGAGCCATTTTGAGTTTCCTTTTGTGATCTAAGGGCGAAATCGAGGGCTTCACGTCTAGAGTTTGGTGTGGTACATAGCATCCCGCGGTTTGTTTGTTTGTTTATATAGAGAGAAGATATGAGCATGATTGGCAGGTTTTGGGGAGACGCGGATTGATGACATGGATGATTGGATTAACGGAGGTTCGAGTTGACGGTGTGAGAAGATTTTGGACTTTTCAAGGATCAAGCCGTACGTTGGCAAAAAAATCTAACTTGAAGAGGAGCCCAGATCCAGCCCGACTATCTATCAGGGCCTGTGAGACCGAAAAGGGCAATGAGATTTAAAAATAATATATATATATATATATATATATTAACTAAAAACATAAATCCCGTGCCACATTTACTGTGCATTCATGCACTGTGGACTCGCAATTTGTCCCGGTGCTTCGCGCGTGCATTTGTTCCTCTCTTTTTTTCCGTCTATGAACAGTGCATTAACGCATCTGCCCCCCGCAAACAAAAAATTAGTGCACAGGGACCAGGCGCTCTCACGGTTTTTCCCAATTTTTTTGCACAGTGAGCAGACGGAAAAAGCTTCCGAAAAAGACAAAATTGCGTATAGTGAACGGGGGCAGGGGGTATTTTCCCTCCGGTTTTTTCGTAAATATCAGTGGCTTCCGGGGTGTGTGGGTCATTAACAATTATTTTATTATTTTTTTCGGGGGAACGGCTGGCGCGTCGTCCGGCCGCGCCAGCAGCGTTCCCCGTGAACGCGCCCTTGAGGAGACGTATGCGCCTCCTCTAGGCGGTTAAAATTTCACTTTCGCCGTATCAGGCGGTGCGACTCCATGTCCTCTATCTTTCGTCGCGGCGCGTTTTGGTCATAGATGTTTAGGTAAGCGGCGGCGGAAGGTTTTGTGTCAGTTGTCGGTTTTCTCTTTCCTGCCGCTGTAAATTCAGAATCGGTCCCTGATATGTGTAGGAAGTTTATTTTGGTCCCTGATGTTTTGATTTTGGATTTCATTTTCATTTCTTTAATTTATTCGGTACAAATATTTTAATTTCTTTTAGTTTGGTCCTCTAATTAAAATTGGTCATATATACAACTTTTCATTTTAGTCCCTCTTCTTCTAATTTTTGATAACATTACATAGCAATTAAATTTATTATTTCATTATTTATTTTGGTCCCAAGATTTGTTTTTGTTTCAATTTTATCCTTCAATTAGAATTAATCATATATTTTATTTTTCATTTTGGTCCTTATTCTTTTTATTTTTTATTTTATATCAATTCATTTGTTTTTTTAAATTTTTGGATAATGTTTATTTTTTATTCATATTTATGCATCTATGCTTTTAGTTTTTGTCTTTTTTTTCAAGTTCTATTTTTAATCGGTTCAATCCTGAAATTTTAATTTATGTTGGTAATCATTTTAAAATTAATATTGAAATTTTTTCCCCTCTATTCTTTTTTTTTGTGTGTGTGTGTGTTTTATGTTATTTTTATTTATTCTTTTGATTAGATGATTTTTATGATTTTACTATTATTTGCTCAATAATAATGATAATTTTAGTGATTATTTTTTAATTGTTTTTTTATAAAAATCTTTTGCTTTTTTAATGATTTTTCAGGGCAATTTAATTGTTTTAATTGTTATGACAATAATGTTAATAATAATTTTAACTACTATAGTAATGATAATGACAATAACATAAGGATAGATTTTCAATTTATATTTTCGTCTTTTTGTTGATAAAAAATTAACTATTTATTTTTGTTATTTGATTATTACAGTATTTTCACAATTTATATATATTTTTATTTAAATTGAATTATAAATGAATTAATCTTAATACAGTGAATTCAATAATTCAGATATCAAAATCTTCTTGGTTTTTTTAATGATGATGATAATTTTATGTTGGTTATTTTCATTGAAAACCATAATTTATATCGATTTAAAATTCATATCTTCTATAGGAAGCTTGCACCCGACATGAATTCTGTATAAATTTATTATTTTGATTAAATTTATATTACAATAAAAAAAATACACAATTAATATTTTTTAAAATTCCTTTATTCTTTGTTAGCCTCAAGGTTTTGATTTGCTATGGTTTTATCATTCAATTAGAATTAATTATATATATTATTTTTCATTTTGACACTTGTTCCTTTAATTTTTTATTTAGCATTGATTCATTTTTTTTTCTTTCTTGGACAATGTGTATTTTTTGTCCATATTCACTCATTTAAACTTTTGTTTTGTATTTTTGTCATTTTATTTTTTTATTTGGGTTTTATTTTTATTCTGTTCAGTTCTGAAATTTTAATTTATGTTGGTAATCATTTTAAGATTAATATTGCTCCATTTTTCTTTTTGTTTTTTTTCTATTATTTTTATCTGATTTTTGGATTAGATGATTTTATGATTTTTATTGTTTGAAAAATAATAATGATAATTTTAGCGATGATTTTTTTTTGACAAAATTTTTAACTTTTTTTAAAATTATTCAGGTCAATTTAATGATTTTTACTATTTGAGCAGTACTGTTGATAATAATTTTAATTGTTATAGTAATAATAATAACAGTAACGTGAGGATCAATTTTTAATATATATTTTCTTCTTTTTTGAGATAAAAAATTAATTATTTATTTTTTTATTAATGCAGGTTCTTTCACAATTTATATTTTGTTTGTTTTCTTTAATTTAAATTGAATTATAAAATGAAGTAATCTTAATACAATGTATTCCATAATTCAGATATCTTCTTGCTTTTTTTAATGACAATAATAATTTTATACTGGTTATTTCATTGAAACCTACTAAACGAGTAAATTTATATCCATTTAAAATTCATATATTTTATAGAAAACTTGCACTTTATAAAATTTCTACACAGATTTATTATTTTATCTAAATTTATATTATGATATAAAAATCACACATAATTAATATTTTTTTACATTAAAAAAAATATAGTTTCACCCATGACTAGACACGGGTGTCATGGCTAGTATATATATATATGGCTAGTATATATATATATCGTCTGTAATTTACATAATACTTGGGCCTAGTCTTTCTCGGTTGCTTCATGCTGAGAATTTTTAATAGTTAAAACTACTAACATAGTAGTTAATTAAAAATAGAGGGATTTAGTGGTTAGGCATCGCTTTCATTTTTGAAAATAATTGAAAAAAATATATATTTTAAATTATTTTTATTTTCATATTATTTTGATGTGTTTATATTAAAAATAAAATTTAAAAAATAATATTTTAATAAATTTCTAAAAAATATATTAAAAAACAACTATTATCACTCTTCCAATCCTCTTATTAATGATTTACTATTGAGGAAGGAAATAAGAATTCTACTTTGCTTTTAGATAAAATTCTTAATTTAATATTGATTATTAAAATGTTTTTTTATATAAAAAATAATAATGTTTTTTTAAAAAATAATTTTAATATCACATCATTTAAAATAATAGAAAAATCAAACAGAATCTTGGTGTTGATTATTAGCTAATTAAGGCTGTACAAGCCCAGTAATGCAAATTGTGACCCTTTTATGGCAACGATGGATCCGTCTAGAGAGCGGGGGGAGAGCAGGCAGCCTCCCAAACAATTTTATTTTATTTTATTTTATTTTTTTCAATGGTGTATACATTTATAGAAGTACGTATAATTTATAAATTATTCAATTATATCCCTGTATTGCAAAGTTTACATGCGAAGATCCTTGGTTAATATTCAATTCTCTCCTTTCCGAAGCTAAAAACCTCTCTTTATCCGGGTAACGTGCGAACGAGATTCAACATCGATCGAAGTCGCCAACCTTGATGAAAACCCACAAATCACCCACCCAGACCCTCTGATCCAAGAATATAAACCATTTTCAAAATCCTCAGACACTATCAAGCCACGACAATATAGTCTATCTAAAAATGCAGGAAGAAAAAATCAATCAGGTAATATTGTGAACCGAATACTGATTTCATTGATCACGACAACATTACATCAAATTCCACCTAGAATGATAACCTACACCTTTACATCAGAAGGAGCACGATTCAACAATCAGTACACCGGCAAAACACCTATCCCTCTAAGAGCTGGTAAACTTGGTAACAGCCTTGGTCCCTTCAGAGACAGCATGTTTAGCAAGCTCCCCTGGCAACACCAATCTCACGGCAGTCTGAATCTCCCTTGAAGTGATAGTGGGCTTCTTATTATACCTTGCAAGCCTTGATGACTCCTGGGCAAGTTTCTCAAAGATGTCGTTTATAAAACTGTTCATGATACCCATAGCCTTGCTTGAGATCCCAATGTCAGGGTGAACTTGTTTCAAGACCTTGAAGATGTAGATCTTGTAGGTCTCGACGTTCTTCTTTGTCTTCTTCTTCTTCTTGTCACCAGCGCCTTCTTTTGGCAACTTCTTCTCTGCTCTTGGCTTCTTCTCCGCCGGAGCCTTCTCGGCTGCTGCCGGTTTTTTCTCAGCTGGCTTCTTCTCCGCTTTGGGAGCCATTTGTGATTTTGAAAATGAAAGCGAAAAGGGTTTCTTCTAAGCTGGAGCTTGTGAACGGTTGGATATTCGAGTTTTAATCAATGTCGGGTTCGTGATGTGTCTATATAGGGAGAGGGGGTGAGTGGTGATTGGCCAGTTTTGGGGAGACGCGGATCGATGATATGGATGGTCGATACGGGAAGATTTAAATGGACGGTTGGAGATTTCGTTGTTTAGTCTTGGGAAACAGGTGGGTTTTGAAAGTTGAAATTTTGGAGTGGGGTTTTAATTTTTGGTTTTCGCGGGCTGTTTGGAACGTGGCGGGAGGTGGCTTAGAATTGGGCTCGTGAAAATCTGAGCCCGTAGAGGAAAGGTGCTGAATTTTTTAAAATATTGTTATTTTCTTTTAGACCTTCACTATGTCACAAGGCCATTTTTTTAACGTATAAAAGATATCAAGATAATGCTGGTATTTATAAAAAAACATTTAATATTTAAGATATTGACTGAATTAATTTAATAAATTCAATTAATTTAGTGATTTGATTAAAAAATAAAATATCAAAAATAAAAAACAATAATTAGATACAAGAAATGAAAGTTTTATTTTTACTTTGGAAGAATATGTTTGAAATTAAAAAAAATGAATTAAGGGTGGTCAAGGTTGTCAAAATCTTTTTTTTTTGACACAACACAAAAATATGATATAAACTCAAATTGTAAAATCAGATCGTAAAATCATATATAAAATATTTTTAGATTCCATGTAATCTACAATTCAAGAATCAAATAGTAAATGATGTGTGATGCGTGATACTCGAATGTCAACAATTTGGATATATATGTTGTTTTTGGTGGCGCATTTGACATATTCCATTGTTAAATATATTGTTTCATCGTGTCATCAAAAGTGGCACCTCATCTTTTTTTCATGGTGTGATGTTTGGTGGTTCCTAGTAAATGGTTTGAGATCGGTAAGAACCCAAGTCACATCATGCAATTCAAGGATGCTGAAGATTCTTTTCTAGCTATTTTTATAAGTTTTTTCTAGCAAATACCTCAATTTTTGAGATATCAGGAAATGACTTAGCCAATAACACAATGTCACTTGAAGGAGAGATAACATTGGCAGATCTGCCAACAACAATATCATTGAGGGTAGAGGCACTGTCAGTAGGAGGGTTTCTGTCCATGTTGAAAAGAAGTATCCTTAAGATTGTTGTATAATTGAAGGTAGAGAACGAAAACATAATTAGAAAACTTGAGGCATGCATAAACATTGTCCTTGAGGATATTTCCCTGGTAGTAGGGTACCCTTTAAGATTCAATAAGTCTTTCCTCAACACGAGATGACAATGCAAAAACAATCTGAATAGAAAGAAGACCAGCAAATTAAGAAGATGAATGTTTTTTGGATTGTTTTTTGTTTGAAAAACTACACGTTATTTATAGACAGTAAAGATGTGATAACAATTTATTATGAAATTAAAATGGCTGTGATAACAATTTAAAATATAGTTGCTAAAAAATTAAATGATTGCGATCGTTATAGCAACTGGAAAAATAAATGGAAAAGGTTTAAAATTTTATAGTTGTTAACAATAAATTTCCAATTGTCACAAATATTATGGTTTCAATTTAAGGGTTATCAAAAAATAATTTAATATGAAGAGAAATTTTTTAAAGAGTATAAGTGTTGTCCTGCGCGCATGGGGAGATGAATCAGCGATTGTTCTCTTACTTGGCTCAACCTTATATGCACGAGCTCACTTTACATTCTTTGTTAACTACCATATCATCTCAAGTTTTATTATATAAACACTTAATGAAAGCCTTTATTTTTCAATATGGGATAAAGAATCCTATATATACTCTTTATACTCAAAATATTAGTTGTGTTTTCCGATATGAGATAAAAAAAACTTTTGAAATAGCTTTTGCAATAACAATAACTTTTACAGCAATTTCATCGTGTCATTTAAATTTAACCCTCATTCTCTTAATTTCTTTTTTCTCTCCTCTTATTAAAGTTTTTTCTTATCAATTTAACACTTTAGTGTTAGCTTTTTCTCTGCCGTCTATTTTTTTTATATATATTTTGATTACAAACCTCATTCTTTAATTATAATTTTTATGTCATTGATTTTTTTTAGTTTCATCATTCCGTGTATGATTTATTGATGATTAGGTTTCCTGGTTTTTTTTATTTGTCGTGCATTAAATCCAATAACATGAAGAGTTGATACGACTAGGAATTCATTTTTTTTCTTTTATGATTTCATCATTTTGTATTGATTTTTTAAATGGTCTGCAATTATCTTCAAATTTATTTTTATTTGTTTGTCCCAGTCCCATTCCCCAAGGAAAGAGATTTCCAAGCCTTTTTTAATAGATTTTTTTGGAAAAAAATAATTTTTTTCATGTTTAATTTTTGGATGCATTTTTTTTATTTTACACGTGTAAACTTCATTTTATATATATTTTTTAAAAATATTATTTTAATGTGCCCGACTTTGCATGTTATTTTTTACTTTTATTTTATTCATTCATATTCATATGTGCTTTTATTTCATTTATCTTTTATTCAAATTTTCTTTTAGTTATTTTCAATGACTTCTTTCTGTTTATTTATATCAATGTTGATCAATTTATCTTATTGGATGCTCTAATAACCTTTTTGATTCACACTATGAATTAACATGAACATCCAATTGTGAATATTATTGAATTACAAGTAATTCATAGACCATGAATGTCAATGGATTTTCATGAATGTTCATAAAAATATTTCATGGTTTTTAACCTTCATTCATTCATTCTTAGATGATATATAAATTGTCTATTATTTTAAAAAATTCATGAAATTAAGGTACACTCCACGCCCCTACTACAAATCTATTTTTTAGAGGCCTAAGAGCCAGTGGCCTTGTTGGCCCGAGAGACCAGGTTTTTTTACTTTATTTTTATTCAATATAATTCCATTTTTTTTTTCAATTTTAGTATTAAATACGTGATTGATTATTAACTAGACAATATAATTTATTCCAACTCAATTTTATTTTTCAACCATTTTAATATTTTATTATTTTTTAATTTTACAAATATCTATTTTATATATATATAAAAATTATATGCCCTCAGCACACCTTCATTTTTTCACGGATCATTTTTCTCTCGAAATTCATATCTCTTCCCCGTCTATTGTTGAAAGTTTAACCTACCAATAACAAAAGAGAGTGAAACATGGATCTTCATCTCGAGCCACCAAACTATTTTCACCCTATTAAAATAGATTTATATAATAGTTAATTTTAGAATATATAAAATTAGTTAAGATATATCTAAACATTCAGAAACAATAAAAAAATAAAAAATATTTTCACCCTGGAAAACCTTTCCAGATGTGCTTTGATGGGCATCCACAACCGTGCAAGTAAGCCATGGCTGTCAAAAACAATATGCTTCTGGGTGTTTAAGAATGCTTTTCAAAAGTGTTTTTTTTTTTAAATTTAAATAATTTTTATTTTTATTTTTAAGTTTAAATTTATAAAATTTGATATTTTTAGATCATTTTAATGTGTTGATATCAAAAATAATTTTTAATAAATAAATAAATATAATTTTAATATATTTTTAAATAAAAAATATTTTCAAAAGCCCAACTCTTTTAAAGGAGGTTTAATCGGTGGCTCTTTTTTCCTTCTTCATGTAGAAGACAAATACTCCCAGTAAAACATCCCGCCTGCAGATAAATGGATCCGACCATATTGCAGATTCTTGTGAATGGGGAACCAGTTCCGTACAATGGAGGCACTTCGCTTGCCTTTTTACCTAGTTTCTTCTCTCCCTCTCGTAGATTGAAGGGGCCAAAACGCTCGAACCAGATTTCGTAGACAAGATACTGTTAAAGAACCGGAACCATCTTATCTAAAAGCTTAAGTTTATAGGTAAGATCTTATAATATGATTTATATTATCCTCTAACACACCTCTTCAAGTGAAAGCCCTTTGGACTTGAAACTTGCACAGACCCACATCACCTTGTGCTTGATTTTTATCAAATAAAATAGGAGTGGTGAGATTCGAACTCGTGACTGCTGGGTCAACAAGGCTCTGATACCATATTAAGTAACCATCTCACCTAAAAACTTAAGCTTATAAATAAAGTTTCATAATATGATTTATATTATCCTCTAACAAATAACATACTCCAAGACAGACCATCAATATTTTACAAAAGTGACTGTGATGTTGATAGAAGTCTACAGTATGTGGCCACTGCCGTGGTCACCTGAATGAAGCCGGGGCTGACGAGTTCCGTGCCTCCATGCTCGATAACAGAATTTTTATCTCCAATCGACGTGGTAAGTTTTCATTTCACAATAACTAATATATATTTAGGCAAGTGGTCTGACATCTCGAATTTATTAACGTCGTCGATCTAGTCAGTTAAATCTAACATGGCCCGTGAGACCAGACCATTAATTATATATATATATTTTTATTAAAGTTGACTTGTAATTATACTTGAAGCAGGACC
Organism: Salix arbutifolia; assembly: GCA_025169955.1. Classification (NCBI taxonomy): domain Eukaryota; kingdom Viridiplantae; phylum Streptophyta; class Magnoliopsida; order Malpighiales; family Salicaceae; genus Salix; species Salix arbutifolia. The sequence goes on from CM045909.1 coordinate 1,573,075, forward strand.
AGGAACACATCGCCAAGACTTTTCTTTCTTTATTTATTTATTTATGTATTTATACTCTTAAATAAAAATCACGATGGACAACCAGGCATAGCATGATGGAGACCGCATCTAAATTCTCAAGACTACAGCACAGAGCCACAATTGTCTATTGTGGAGGTATCTCAGCCGCAATTCTAGTTTTATAATTACAGCCTATTTATTGCTGTGATTTGAAAGTATTTTTTTAAAGTTATTTTTATTTTTTGTATTTTCAATAAATTAATATAAAAAATTACATGTTTTTTATTGTTTTTTTCACGGGTTTTATTACAAAAACCCAACCACGCTTTACCAAAGCTCTTTTCCAGACACTTACCATGCCTATTGCATTGAATGCATGCACTTCGAATCGCGGATAAGTTCACGCGCGCATATTTATCAGGGTGGTTATTTATTTTCAAGCACGTGACGGGAAAGGAGTTGGAAATACAGCATGGGCAATTAATTAATTACCGAAGGAATCTGTCTCAAGTCTGCCTTTTAAGATCAAATAAAATAAATAGCATGTTTGGAAGGATAATTGTGATAATTTTTTAAAGTGCTTTTCATGCTAAAATATATTTAAATGATATTTTTTAAAAAAATCATTTTTGATATCAGCACATCAAAATGATCTAAAAATACCAAAATATATTTATTTAAAATAAAAAAATAAAAATTAAAAAGCTGCGATACGACGGGTGAAACTCCGCTCCAAACAACTTCAGAATGTAATTTTTTTACAGAGTTAGGAAATCCCACAAGCCATTAATCTCTATGATCATACCCAAATGTAAATCTCTTACTTTGAATTCACACCGCAAATTTTATGAAAATCAAGTACAATAATTATATTTTTGTATTTTCCATCCATTTTTATCATATCTATTCATGAAATTCGATATAGTTTAAATGTTGAATAATTAATTTAATTTTCAGGTTATGGAGTCAATATAAATTAATTATTTTATTTAGAATGATATATTCTAACTTTCATAAGAAGATTTTAAAGTCGATTTCAACAAATTGCATATAAATTTATTTGAGTCAATTAAGAGTATGTTTGAATTCGTGTTTAAAGTTTTTTTTTTATATTTAATTTTTTATGGTGTTTATAAATTATTTTAATATGTTGATGTAAAAAATATTTTTTAAAAAATTAAAAGTATTATTTTGATGTATTTTTAAATATAAAATATTTTGAAAAATAAACACTCCTGCAACAAACAAAATCTAAATAAAAAATGAACAAACTAGGCCATTCAAGTTTTATAAAGTTCATATACAAAGAAATTGAAAATAAAATTTGATCCGGGAAAGATTTTAAATCGTTAAATCACATCGGCAAGAGCAGGTTTGATGAGGATGCTCACCTCTTACAAAACAAGCAAAATGTTACGTAAAAAATCAGCATCTCACTGCCGTAAAAAACCGCAGAAAGGTAAAAAGTTAAAACCATGGCAGAGTGCAGAAGGGGGGCAAATGTAGCGGAATACACTTACTTTCTAACCAGGTAAACTGAGAATGAAGGTGGGAAAAAAGAAACTAACAAATAAAAAAAATAAAAACCCAAGAACCGGTTTTCAAGGCTTGTCAAACCAATATAAAACAAAACCACCATGGATAAATGAGAGAGAAATCGCAAGTTGCAAATCAGCATTTCTCATTTAAAAAAATCCCACCACCAGGTAGCGGTGACTATTTCTATTCATCTTCTCTATGCGCATTCAACTAATCCTGAACAAAAAAGGTTATTGATTTTATCTTGTAGTAATCGATAGTTTCTGTTTATAGAAGAAAAGAGAAATGGAATCGACGGAGTCGTCTTACGTCTCATCACCGGAGCAACCGCAGAAGAAATCTCCTCCACCGCCTGCATCGCCGCCTTTAGGTTTCTCTGATCTGATCTAGCGTTTTCCTGCTTTGGTTTTCTCGTTTTATTTTTTTCCCTCAACGCAATGAGTTGCGGCATCGGTTTCATTTCTGCGTTTTAGGTTACATTATTTCTGTTCTGCTTTATGATTTACTGCAATTAGGATTTTGTTGTATTTCTGCTAAATTTTGGTAGTTTTGACTTGAAATTGAAGCCTTAACCCTAGATTTATGAAAGGAAGATAAATCGCTAGTCTAGGTTCTGTTTGGTCGGTGAGAAAATTGCGGAGAATGAAAGAATTTAATTCTCTTTGTCGCTTTGAAATTGATAGCCCTGTCAGGTTTTTTCCGTGCATATATATATATATATTATTTTTTTAATTGCTTTATTGTTTTTTCCAGATTCTGTGGAGAAGCCGACGTATATTAAGTTACTCGTGTCAAATGCTGCAGCTGGTTCTGTGATTGGAAAGGGTGGTGCTACAATTACTGATTTTCAGTCACAATCTGGAGCAAGAATCCAGTTGTCGAAAAATTATGATTTTTTCCCGGGAACATCTGATAGAATAATTCTGATATCTGGGGGAATTGACGATGCACTGAAGGCTCTGGAACTTATAATTGCTAAATTGCTCAGTGAGGTAGTTATTGCGGCACAGAGTTGGTCTATGTAATATGCTGAGTTTTTGCTGATGTTAATTGTTTTGGTGGTCAGATTCCTACTGAAGATGGAGATGATGCTGAACCAAGAATGAGAGTGAGATTAGTTGTTCCAAATAATGCTTGTGGTAGCATTATTGGGAAAGGAGGGTCCATCATAAAGTAAGACTGTCTTGGAGTTAGGCAAATTCTTTCAAATCAGAGCAGAGGAAGTGTAAAACGCTGATATCTGCCTTCACTGCAGGTCATTCATTGAAGAGTCCCATGCTGGCATCAAGATTTCTCCGCTGGATACGGATTTTTTTGGATTGACTGATCGGCTGGTTACAATAACAGGAACTCTAGAGGAGCAAATGCATGCAATTGATTTGATTTTGACTAAGCTAACTGATGACTCCCATTACCTGCAGAATATGCATGCACCTCTTTCATATGCAGGTGTGACTCTTACCATTAGCTTCACACCCTCTTTCTATTGGAAGAAAGAGCTTCTAGCTTCCATGTTTACCCTCTACATGCTGTAGTTTTTTTCTTATCTCGTTTTGTTTCATTATGAATTCATAATCTTAGTTATCCGCGTGGTTAAGGGAACTATTATGATGTGAAGCTCTTATAAGTCATATCCCTTGCTTTACCTCGTGGAAAGATTTATAAATTTTCTAAACTGTGTCAGGGTGCCCATGAAAAGACCATCAGCTTTGGGGGAATGGTGATTTAGAATTTGAGTTTGGTTTTTGGTTCAGATGCTTGTTTTACTAGAAAGATGTGAATGTCCATTGATTTCTATTGTTATGACTGTAAAGCATAATTGTATTCAAACTACTGCGCACTGCTGATTAAGTTGTGGTCTTTCTTTAGTGCAAATGATTATTTCCTTATAAGCATCTTTTAGTAAATTGGTGATATTTAGGTAACTTCTTAGTCTTAAATGACCTACCAGACTCAAAAGTTATCACTGATGACTTGTATTATAGTTTTTTTTTTTTTTTTTATAATCAGGATCATGTGTTTCTGACTGCATTCTACGCGAAAGAAGTATTGTCTCTGTTTTTTCTATCAATCCGACACAGTTAATTGTAGCTATATATCTAATCTTTAAAAAACTCCTGAATATTTTAGCAAAGGTGGCTTGGTTTCGTTTAGGTTTCTGAAATTCTGTTCTTTTTAAACCTTTTCTTTTAAAAATCAATCCCATTTAAGATTCTTTTAACTTGAATAGGTGTTTTCTTCTCTGGTTTTGACGGTATTCCATATACATATGTGCTTCCTTATGTTGCTACAGCAGCGTACAACTCAACAAACCATGGGCTAAATGGGGCTGGAGTAAAGTTTCAGCATAACAAGGTGCATTCTATTCTATAATTCTGTACACTTTAACTGAGTATCCTGGTGTTAATGCAGTTTGCATAGCAAAACTTGGTAGTACTATTCATTTTGTGATACTATATCAGATTTTTTCAACAATGCTTATTCATTTCTAGTTGATGTTCCTGTGTGTCCATGGTTAGAATTGAGCCTTTTCAGTTCAAGTTGGCTTTTCCTTTCCCTGTCTTTAGGTTTTTCCACAACATTTGAACTGTGTTGCTGAAAGTTTTTAAAATGTTTTAGCAATTATAAATAATTTTCAATACTCAAATTCAAGCATCATGTCATATTTTTTTTTTGGCCTTTTTATTTAATGCTTTATATATGTTTCTCTTAGGTTGCTTAAGGGTGACAGTGGGTAGTTTGATACCAATCCTAAAATGGGTATTCTAATATCCAGGATGGTCCCAGCTGATTCACCTCATCTCATTGCGAATTCTATCATCGATATCTTTTTATGTTTTGGTGCTGTTCTGAAAATATTTGTATGCTATAAAGTATAATTAAAGAGTATGTTGACTGTGATTGATAGAAGGCTTTCTGATGTTTTCTAGGAGGATTATACCAACTGTGTGACAATTGGTATTGCTGACGAACATATTGGGTTGGTTGTTGGACGTGGTGGAAGAAATATAATGGAAATTAGCCAGGTTTTTATACAACAGATGATCCATATTATTCTGTATTATTATTGTTATCATTATTATATATTTTTTTAATGTTGAACACTCAATTCTGGCAGAATAGTGGAGCCAGGATAAAAATATCAGACAGAGGAGATTTCATGTCTGGAACAAATGATAGGTATGGGAATGGATTTTGAGTGAATCAGTTTATCGCTAAAAATGTTTTAATGTGTTTTAATTCTGTTTGTTTCTGCGCTCTTTGGCAGGAAAATTACAATCACAGGATCACAGAGGGCCATCCATGCAGCTGAGGACATGATAATGAGGAAGGTATCCTATGCTTCGGAGAGGGAGACAGATTAGCATTTGACCATTATGAACTATTTTTGCTACAAATTTCTCCATGGACCTTGCAATTTCCTAATTTATTTGGTGTTTCTCGAATTTGGTAAGCAAAAACTGTGATGGAAAGATAAAGAAGGGAAATTCTTCATTATAGAGAGGTTTCTATAGGAAATTCGTCACAAGGTACAACTTCTGTTACTGGAAACAGTTGTTGGATTAGGCTCTATTGGCTTGTCATGATATTAGATATAGCCATTTTTATTCTTGATACAGTTATAACTTTTAAATTAATACATGTTTTATCCTTTCAAAGGATACTTTGCCATAGTCAAATGGAAATTTGTTGAACCTTTTCCTTCTGAATCTTGTCTAGCTAACCCTCAATTTCACCAGCATCTTGGCATTTCAAATTTTGCAATCCCTTTTTTATATACATGGGGTAGAGCACTGAAATCTATTAATTTTGGCAATAAAGTCAGCAGTGTCTAGGAAATTATATATATAGCTTGCTTGAAGACTGTAAACATTGATATGGGACGTGGTTGTCATTCTAGCTATATCACTAGTTAGACTTTTCTAATTCTACAAAAATTGCTAGACATTTCTGATTCTAAGATGACCATTTTATAAAAACTAATAGGACTTGTCTAATTAGCTTTTCAGAATATTTGTTGAGCGGACATCCTAGTGGTTCTTTGGTTGTAAAACTCACTTTGCAGCTTCTAATGGCCTTTTGGCTGTCTTTGGTGAGGGATCAAAAAACCCTGCTGACATTTCGGATGAGATGTAAGTAGTTTTCAATACGAAGATGTGTATACTCCATTAACCAGGTCAGACTTTTACATAGGAATTCTTTATGGCAATCATGTACTGAGGTTGACTATTTTCATCGTGACCTTTTATTGCTGCATGCGAAGTCAACATTGCCATTCTTGAGTTTTGGGAGGAAATCTTCAATTTTCAGAAGTTCAAGCTCTTTTCTTTAATTTTATAGTAGATGGAATCCTGTTTCATAATATGAAATGATACATTCACTTCTGATTAGGATTTGCAGAGATTATCTATAAAATATAGTTTTAGAGTAAAATGTGTTCATTTATTTATAGCAGATATTATCTATAAAATATAGTTTTAGAGTAAAATGTGTTCATTTATTTATAGCAGATATTATCTATAAAATATATTTATAAATGTTATTTTTGCTTAAAGCTCATGTTTAAAAGGATCAAATGAAGGATAATAACTCAATATGTCTAGGCTTGGTATAATGTGTAGCCCAAATAATATAGGCATCTTGCTTCCAAACCCAATATTTTTTGGTTCATCAACGCCTTCTTTTATTTATAGCATTTGAAAAAATGAGTTTATTAATAATGATCAATATGTAGACACATGCATAATTGCAATCACTCGCCAACATGCTAAATGCATGCATGTGTGAGCTCTTGCAATTTATCTCAGAATATAAATAACCTTGATTTCAGAGTATAAATGACTTTGAACGGTGCTTTATATAAGAATTTTTTTTTACTTCTGTGTTCATGTCAAGCTATTACCTCCCCCCCTCCATATCGAGAGCTATAAGCCTCCCCATAAGTTGACCCACTTGAGCCACCGCCACCGCCACCTGCTCCACCGCCACTTCTATTCCCACCATTGCCACTTCCACTTCCACTTCCATAACCTGATCCACTTCCTGATCCAGTGCCTTGACCTCCACCACCACCTTCTCCTTCCCATTCTCCACCATTTCCATTCCAACCCTTGCCACTTCCATATCCTGACCCATTTCCTGATCCAGTGCCTTGACCTCCACCACCACCACCTCCTCCTCCTCCCCCTTCTCCACCACTTCCATTCACACCCTTACCACTTCCACTTCCATATCCTGACCCACTTCCTGATCCAGTGCCTTGACCACCACCACCTCCTCTTCCTCCCCCTTCTCCACCACTTCCACTTCCATAGCCTGACCCACTTCCTGATCCAGTGCCTTGACCACCACCACCACCACCGCCTCCACCTCCTCCCCCTTCTCCACCACTTCCATTCCCACCCTTGCCACTTCCGCTTCCATAGCCCGACCCAGTTCTTGATCCAGTGCCTTGACCTCCACCACCACCACCTCCCCCCCCCCCCCCCCCTTCTCCACCACTTCCATTCCCACCCTTGCCACTTCCACTTCCATAGCCCGACCCACTTCCTGATCCAGTGCCTTGACCTCCACCACCACCTCCTCCTCTCCCTTCTCCACCACTTCCACTTCCATAGCCTAACCCACTTCCTGATCCAGTGCCTTGACCTCCACCACCACCACCACCGCCTCCACCTCCTCCCCCTTCTCCACCACTTCCATTCATACCCTTGCCACTTCCACTTCCATAGCCGGACCCACTTCCTGATCCAATGCCTTGACCTCCTCCACCTCCTCCTCCACCACCACCACCTCCATTCCCACCCTTGCCAATTCCACTTCCACTTCCACTTCCACTTCCATGGCCTGATCCATTTCCTTTACCTCCACCAGCACCTCCTCCTCCACCTCCTTCTCCATGGCCACCACCATCATGTCCTTCACCACCACCGGATCCAGAACCTGAACCATAACCAGACCCAAATCCGGATGCAGAACCACCACCACCACCAGCAGCTCCCTTCTTTCCATCCCCGGTGGTTGCCTTTGGTGTCCTAGCAGCAAAGGTGAGGTCTACAATAAGCAAGACAAGAAAGGCAGCCCCTAACACTTTTGGATTTGCCATTTCCAGATTATACTCTCACGGCTCAATGTGTTTGTATTTGCACGCGGATCACTCACTATATGAGAAACCAGAATGCTTTGTTGAGTGGAAATGCTTGAAGTGGTAACCCTATATATACATTGTAAAGGCAGCGAGACACGGTTTTGAAAAGTTTCTTAAATTTCCAGGATCTCACTTGTTAAACGGACTGTTCTGATTATAGAACGGAGCGTGGGTCCCGGTTTTGTTTTAGTGGTGGGGTATCGGTGCTGTGGAGGACTGTTCTGATTCTGTCTGGATGCAGAATCTGAGTTGAACAAAAGCCTTATGCCTACCTTTCCTCTTTGACCCAGAAGACTCGTATAATATTTTCTTCGTCAAGGGGACAGATATCTTTCATTCTCCACTCTCATCCTGTTCATTTTTGAACTCCACTTTCCAAAACACGGATTTCCATGCACCGGCAGCTGTCCCGCGTTGATTTATGCCAACGGTTGTCTCCCCGGGCATAAGTTTATCCACCAATGGTAGTAATTTATTTTTACAGATATCTTAATGCTGTTGCGCTTAGAATAAAATTAAATTTATCTTCCCACAATATCATAGACATTTTCCATCATTGAATGTAAATATTTCTGATCTTGAAAACCTCGATCGGTGCCTGTTCCGTGTATGAAAGCTCACGATCCTCGCATCACTGCTACTAGAACGTGACGCTTCTACTCGTGAACTTGCCATTTCAAAACTTCACAACACGACATAGCTAGTTAGGAAACTTGTGCGTGTTTCTGTAATTCCGCTCGTGTCACTTACTATATGAGAAACCAATGCCTTGTTGACTGTAACCCCATGAGATATTTCAATAACAGAGGAAAGCAATTGGTATGTAAAAACTCTGTATTGTATTGTATTGTTTTATTACTGGTACTTACACTATGCAATTTATACAAATACAAATGTATCAAGATCCCATTTTGTTGCCTGCAATTGAGCTTAATATTACATAAACAGGGAAAGAGATAAATCTGTATTTAATTACATTAATGTGCTAAGTTGACTACCTATTCTGGTTTCTCCATAGTTTCAACACGCTACATATAGACACTGTACGTAAAGGTGACAGATTAGCACGGTTTTAAAAAGTTCTTTAATTTCCTACTACCTTCTGTCACTAGAATATATAGTCTACCTGATGGTAGAAAGGGACGTGTGTTTTGGGTTTCTATGCTGTAAAAGTTATATTTTCACAACATTCTATTGGTAGTCGGTGTTGGTGGTGTCCTGGTGGGGCGACTGTCTTCTCTGTCCCCATGCAATTTGTGCACAGAACAAAGACCTTATCTCCGTTTTTTGACTTGAGTCGTCATGTAATGTACATGGGACCGATAATAGCAAGCGTTTCCTAGTTTCCCATTCTGTTAATATTTGAACTTCACCGTGTATTTATTCACTCCATTAAAGAATAGAGAAAGGTCTGTTTGTCTTTTACGCATCATCCCCCAGTGCACCTACATAAGGCAAACTGTATTGTTGTTTGATTGTTTTTCTAAGTTTGATTTTTTTGTTGGTCTATTCTAAAGTTCGACGTATATCTCTCTTCGTGAGAGAATCTCTATCTCATTACGAGTTGAAGACTAACCAAAAAGAATTTCACACTGCATTTTGAAAACCTTGTTTTTAACTATTTGCGAGTGTACTTTACAATGTAATTTTACACCGCGATAGCTAAAACAAAATAGTTAATTTTTTTTGATATTTTAGCTAAATTCCAATGGATAATCATAAACTGGTTACGACATCCAATCATCCAATTTTCATTCAAAATATAAGAAAGATGGATCATATTTTTTTTTTACTAAAAATATGCTTGAAAAATCTTGGAATTCGGCTGCATGCACAAAAACAACATATTTTTTTTTGTTTTTTTAAATGCATTTTTTTTAATATTTTTTTAAAAATTCAGATCAGGCCTGACCCAACTGAATGAGCCGACCCAGCCAAGGTGGGCCAAAGGCCCAACTCTGTTGGACTTGGGTTGGACCCGACCCATCCAACTAGGCAGATTCAATAGCATTCCGACCCAAGACACAAAGCAAAAAAGAAAAACATGAATTAATACTGTTCATGTGTTACGTGAATAGTAAAATGGAGGGTGATCGACGATGATGAGAGGATCACCTGCCATTGCCGCCAGGTAGAGGAGGCTGAAATGGTTGTCCTTGTGGTGGCGGCGTTGAAAATGGTGACCTGTGGTGGCTGGAGGAGGCATCGGAAGCTGTTGGTTCACGTTGTTGCTGGTGCTGTCTTCGTTATTGCTGCTCGCTGGAGTTGGAGAAGAAGGGATGGTCTGTTTCAGGTGATGCCTCTAGCGTGGGGAGAACCACCGGTGCCGAGGGGGGAGACCAGGTGGTGGTCGCCATAGGAGAGAGAGTTGGAGCTGCAACCGGTTTTAAAGAGAGAGAACTGACGCTGCAAGGGAGAGAGAGGGACGCCGATGCTGGTGTCTTGCCGGAGATGGGGAAGAAGAGCTGAGGGAGTCAGAGGGCTGGCTGTCAGTGCAAGTTTTGTCCCTGCAATGTGTTCGTCGTCCCCGTCATGGCAACCTCTGTGTGTGTGTTTAACGATGATGTCCCCGTGTATTTTTCAATATTATTTCCCCCGTTTCCTCGATCATTCCTCCTCCTTAATCATAAAATTTGCTCCCCTTTTATAGATTTTTGTAGGTATGGGAGTGTTGTCCAGGGGATGGTGCGTTGTAGGCAAGGTTGTCAAAATCGTGATTTTGACACGACACGGAAGACGCTTCTGAAACTCGGATCGTAAAATCATACCTGAAATTTTCTGTATAAAAATCATAAAATCACGACTAAAATTGTGTAGGTAGAAAAATCGTAAAATCGTAAGTAAAATATTTTTGAATACAATACAACACAATTATAGCCAATTGACCATAAAACTTCATTAGTTAAGGTTCATACATGATTTAAAATAACTTAAAAATACATTACAAAACAATTATGTCCATATAATTTTATTAGGTAAAACTAACAAATTTAAAATAAATATTCAGCTGGTGTGAAATGTAAACTAAAATCAATCTCATTTTCATATCCCTCGCTATTTCTAAGACTTGTATCAATAACATCACTATCAAAATGATTATTAGTACTACCACTGGTACCAACACCGATATTGCTAATATTAACTCGAACTCCAACAAATTATTTCGGCATCGGCACATGAAAATGATTTAAAAACACAATTTTTTTAATTTAAAGTAAAAACTAACATTTATTTTTTTCAAAAATTCTAAATATAATATTTAAATCAAGAAATTTTTATTGTCTAAGAAATAGTCTATGCATGCATTTAAAAAATTTGATTTTCAAACCATAACAATGATTTTTCAAACAATTTAAACCATTTTCAAACCATAACAATGATTTTTCAAACCATTTAGAGAGAGAGAGAGAGAGAGAGAGAGAGAGAGAGAGGCATGGGCTAGAGGTGTGGCAGGGCATGGGTTAAGGGGGGGTTGTTGGCGCAGACTGCAGAGGCTAAAACATGAAGGCACTGGCAGACACAAGTCATGCAACATGAATTACTTGGGATCGTAAAATCGGACCGATCCGATCCAATGTTAAGATCCGGATCGATTTTGGCATTTTTTTTTTCCGAGTTTAAAGAGAATCAATTTTTCAACCCAATTTGACAAGTTTTGTTGAGTTGACTCGCAAAATCATACGATTTTGCGAGTCAACTCGCGAGTTTAACACCCATGGTTGTAGGAGTGGGTGGCAGGCATGACTGCCGGCATGAGTGTAACATGGCTTTCGGCAAGGCCTCGACAGGTAAGTTTTTTTTAGTAATATAAAATAGACCAAAAAAAATGGGTTGTTACAAAAAAAGTTTTTTTGACGGGAACAACGATGTTTTTATCCTCAATTTTGGCTTCCGATTTCACCCAAAAATATTTCATCTCCAAAAATTCTGATCTTCTCAATTTAACCCAGATTAGGCTTTCAAACTTAATTTCTCATCAATTAAACCCTTAATAACATTAATTTGACCTATTTAAAGTATAATTAAGTCCTTGCGCATAATTAAATCCTTGAATTGGACTCTCAATTAAACCCTAAACATAATTACACTTTAAATTAACCAATAATTAAATAAAATTGGCCCATAAAAATATAATTATATCTTTCAACTTAATTTTTAAGTAGATTTATCCAATAATAAATTACTTTAGCTTGAATCTCCATTTTCCTTCATTTCTGGGCAAAAAAGAGGTACAGCCGGATTCTCGAAAATGTCCAAAATTTTCACCTTCATTTTTCTGCCGACACCAGTCCCTTTTATTTATTTTTTGTTATTTTTGGGTAGATGTAGGGAATAACCCAAAATTGGGTTATGATAAAAAAAACAATGTGTTTTATCCCCTCTAATGTTTCAAAGCCACCACCAATGATTTTTATCCCCAAGAATTAATATCAGAGTCTCGTTAATAAAAAACAAAAGTTTTTGGGATACACCTGAATTCTTAAGTTTGTCAAAAATGAATTTTGATCATTCCAAAGTGAAGGACTCTTCAATATGAACTCAACGATGCAAAAATCAGCTTGGTCAGCACAGGCGATACGCTATACGCGCCTCCTGAAATTCCTGATTTGTTTTCCCCTACAGACCACGCGCCTAAAGGAAAACAATGACCGAGACCCACACATGCCATATTTGAGTTGTCCAACTGAGCGCTACCAACACCAAGTTTAGCCGTCACTCGCGCCAGAAAGAATATTCCTGGTTCAACCGCAACAGACTTGCTTTCAACCAAGTCAAACTGGTTCCCTACTATTTTGATCATTTCAGATTCATCTGCGGTGTCCATTTTTAAACATTTAACTCCTAAAAGATGATATAGTCATTTCAAGAATACAATGTGTAACAACCCCAATTTTTTTCTCCTATTAGTTTATTTGTTAATCTTCCCCCTTATAAAAGGGTAGATGGAGCATGATTTTTTTTCTCTGGCCGAAATTTAGTCTCCCCTATATTGGGAGATTCCAAGTTATCAACAACGCAACCTGCACACAATTTGAATCACATCTCATCCACAATCACATCCGTGTTTAATACAATCAATTGCATAATATGCTTAGGACCATATTCATTCCCAAACTCCATCTTACATCACACGCATAAGATAAAAATTAAAAGAGCCAATTCGCACACGAAGATTTCACATATAGATACATATATACATAGAACATAACACAGTTTAATATTCTAAGATAATCTAGTACTTTCTAATATCCCGAGCGTAGGTTGATACATTTAATATTCCAGAAACAAAATTTACAAATATACTATTCTATACAATTTACATGTTCTTCTATATAACAAAATTACACCACAACTCCCTAAGTTCCTAACTTATACAAAAGGGATTAAGGCTTAAAATCTATTCCTGACGAGAATGGGAGGAACCTGTAAAATATAGATTTTCCATATAAGTAAAAACAATTAAGTAAATACTAGCAATTTATAGAAGAAATTTAAACAACATATCCATCAATCTACTTACATCATATGAGATTCTAAACATAACCATATACACCCTTTTAAGGTTATAAAATAAAATTTATTTCCTTTGACTACTTCTCCCCCCTTCCATATCGAAAAGACTATAGCCGACACTAATGACTTCCATTAGTGTCTTTAGTTGCCCATCCTAGGAACAACTAATCAGTTTCATGAAAATGCCGACACGAATATAACTGTTTGTGTCACTAAATATTTTTAAAACCAAAATAGTTAATCATTGTTCCGTATTACCTTGGGAGGCTCTAGGGTATGCAGATGTCAAGAATTCTTGGCATCATCAGCTTTCACCTCGGAAAGCTAATCAAGTTTATAAATGTTGCTGATATCGACGTCACCCGCCGATATCATTAACTATTCTAAAACCAAATAGTTAATCACGTCTATAAATGTTGCCGATATCGACGTCACCCGCCGCTATCATTAACTATTCCAAAACCGAATAGTTAATCAAGTTTATAAATGTTGCCGATATTGACGTCACCCGCCGATATCATTAACTATTCCGAAACCGAATAGTTAATCAAGTTTATAAATATTGCCAATATCGACGTCACCCGCCGATATCATTAACTATTTTGAAACCGAATAGTTAATCAGAGTTTATAAATTGTTGCCGATATCGACGTCACCCACCGATATCATTAACTATTCTGAAACTGAATAGTTAATCAAGGTTTATATTTCGCCTCCCACGTACCGGTAATGCTAATGCTAACCAACTTGTTTCTTCCTATATATATCTATTTTTTTCATTCCTTAACCTTTCCTTTACCCCCTTTTCTTTTCCTCGTCAATAAGCATCATATTATTTCTTATAGTTCAATAATTAGTAAAAATAATTATTAGCTAGAGGAGATATAGGTACCAAGTACCTACCTGCTGTGAACGCTTGACTTGTGTTCCCCTGTTGTTGTCCTCCTCCTCCCGCGGTTCCTCCTGAAACCATAAATACTCGCTATTATTCCGTATTAATCCACATATCACACACAACAACAATAACAATGGTAATGATATTCATTTCTCTTTTACCAATTCTTTTTTTTCTCACTTACATTCCTCATTATCATTCTTTAACCTTTCAACTCATTTGTAGTCCAAGTGGACATCATGAATTCAATTTCAATCACCGTTTATTATCTTCTTTTATTTTCTGAATATCAAGACACACTTTATGAAGAGCAAGAAAACCAAATTCTACCCTTAACATGGTTAAATTTCGCTATTTTCTCAGGCCGAAACAGCCAACAGAGGTGACAACTCGACCTCTCCTCATATTTTTACCCATATCTGGAGTTCCAGAACTCCAAATTAGACAGGGCCAGAATCGTTGGAAAGATAACACTCCCGGATAAAACTTCTATGAAGGGACCCTCCCTCAATTATGTATTTTTCAGGTCCAAATTCCCCTAAGAAACAGGGCAACGAATCTGCCTTGTTTTGCAAAAATGGAGGAAACATATCCAATTCATCTTCAATCCTTGCTTTCTCATCAATTACAACCATGTTTTCCCTTTATTCCCGAAAACCCTACTCATTTATGCATTTCCCAACATTTTGTATTAAAAACCCTAATTCCCAATTCAAGAAGAATCATGAACTTCTGATCAAATTGAAGTTAATTTCATAGAAAGTGGAATTAGAGCTCTGTACTTGATGAAATCTTGACTTTACTTCACAATTTTTTGAAAGAATCTTAGCCTTCTTCTCCTTGTAAAGAACCAGCCACTCTTCTCCCTCCTTTCTTCCCCAAATTCTTCACTTTCTTCTTGTTAATTCTCCACCTAATTATGTTCTTCCACTTTAGAATTCCAAGGCTTGTATGGGTTTTCAATTTTTTGGGTGTTTACTCTTACTTTTTATGAAGTGAAATTCAAAATTCTCCCTCCCCTCTTTCTTCTAGTTTCAGCTGGACATGGCTGAGAGAGGAGATGGGGTATTTATAGTCCTATCTCTTCTTAATTCTATTTTGACCTCTTTTTTTTTGCTTTTCTTTTCTTTTCATAAATTTTTGTATTATAACAACTTTTTAAATTATTATAAACCTCCTAACTCTTCATATACTTTATTCTCGGGTTTCACACAATGACTATTTAAGGTCTTGATGAAGCCACATTTATGATTATCGTTTTCACAGAAATTCAAAAGATATATGGGAGGCTTTTCAACAAAATAGAAAGGTGCTGATAGAATCAAGAAAATTTATCTTCAATCTTTGCGAGGTGAATTTGAGTCACTATAAATGAGATACTCAAAATCTTTTTTGGATTATCACACAAGAATTATGATGATAGTTAATTAAATGAGATGAAATGGAGATGCCCTCACATCTGCTCGGATTATCAAGAAAATTTTGAGATCCCGAGATCCTTGTTCTTCTATTGAGGATGAGTATAAAACCTTAGTCAATAACACTTCTAAGGTTCTGTGGCTTCAATATTTATTTTTAGATATGCAAATTACTCTTATTTCTATGTCTGTGATTGGGTGTGATAGTCCAGGTGCCATTTATTTTTATGTGAATCCTATTTTCCATCCCCATACTAAATATGGTGAGGTTAATTATCATTTTCTGCTTGACAGGGTTGCTGAAAAGGACATTCAAACTTGCTTTATTTTTTTCATGGATTAGATTGCTGATGTTATTACTAAACCACTTTCCAGTACTTCTTTTCTAATCTTAGGTTCAAGCTACGGGTTGAACCTCCATCCTTATCTCGAGAGGGTGTATTATAGGAAATTGCACAATATAGGATGTATGTAACTAAAAAAGGTTTGTAGGCTTAATCTTATGCTGTAATGTCTACATTAATTTTTTGTACACAACCCTACATACATACATACGAAAGGTTAGCTAACTAATTGGTTATGCCCCTACTGCTTCTATTATTTTTTTCTTCTTCATGTAGAGCACTCTGTTTTGTCTTGTACCATTTTGTTTTTAAATTATTAAGGTTGTCATATCCTAATTTCCGGGTTACTCCCCAAAATATACCCAAAAATAACAAAATAAAATAAAAGGGGCTGGTGGTGGTAGAAAAATAAATGTGGAAATTTTGGTTGTTTACGAGAGTCCGATCGTATCTCTTTTGTCCAAAAAAATAGAGGAAAGTACAAATTTAAGGCAAAAATAATTTATTATTAGATAAATTTTTATAAAAATTAAGCCGAAAGACATAATTATATTTTTTATAGGCCAATTTGATTTAATCATGAGCCAATTTAAAATATAATTATGTCCGAGAATTAAATTAGAGTCCAATCGAAGGATTTAATTAAGTGCAAGGATTTAATTATACTTTAAATTGGTTAAATTAATTTTATTATGGGCTTAATCGATAAAAAATCAAGTTCTTGAGCTTAATTCGAATTCAATTGAGAAGATTATAATTTTCAAAGACAAAATTGAGTTTGTCCAAGCCAGTGGTGGGAATTGAGGGGCAAATTGAAAACAATTAAGGGACAAACTAAGTACCAAAGTAAAAAAGGCGCGCAAAGTTAAAGCTGGTATTGAAATTCTGACGGGGATACAATTTCATAAAATTATAAGTTTCAATCCAATTAGGGGTGTTATTAGAACAATTACAAATTGATGGACAAAACTGCATTTACACCTTCTCCTAAAATGATAGTGTCGACATGGCGCACACCATTGCCAGCACTGCTTCTGACAGGCCACTTGCACCAACACCGACAGGCCAGCTGCACGCCGTTGTCGATAGGCCACGAGCACTCGCCGGCACCGACAACCATACTTTCAGGCATGTTGCCACATGAGGTAACCCACCGTTGCAAGAAACGATTACCTCCTGCTCCTATAAATACTGCATGGAGAAGCCATGCACAAAGAAAAAGGAGAGAATAAGGGGAAAAATTATGTAGAGAGAGGGGAATTTACAGAGAAAAGGAAATATAGAGAAAAAACAACAACACCGAGAAGAAGATGCAGAAGACCATCGAGAAAAACTTACACACGAGCACAACCATCAGTCGACCACTCTCTTCTCCCTCGGTCATGGCAGGATCCTCATCACCGACAACAACCTTCTCTATTCCCTGCGACAACCAACAACCATGTTTTCCAGACTAGTAGCGGCTGACCATCTTCCATAGCAACTGCAATAGCTTCGTCTGTCAAAACACTAGCAACAAGGCTCCGACAACACAACACCATCCCCCCTCTCTCCTTTCATTGGCAGCAGGTTTAACAACAACTTCTCTCTCTTCCTTCGCCATTGCAACCAACCTTTTGACTCCTACTCGGCCACCACAGGCCACTGTTTTCGATGCCACCACCATAGGAAGAACCACCTAGGCCTCCTCTACAAGGCGATAGTGACAGGTACGCCGAATGTCACCCTCCACTTATAACCGTTCACTGTTTATCTTCTTGGGGGAGTGAATTAATTCACTCCCCCCGTCACCTACTATCCACGTAAGGAACAATGGGTCAGCAGAGACGATCGCTGTTCCCAGCCCAACCACAAAGGATGGTGGGTTGAAAGGCCTACTGGTCTGGCTTCTAGCCCAACCAAAGGATGGGCCTCTCGTCCCATCAGGGCTGGACAACCCAGCCCCAAATGATGGGCCTCACGACCCATCAGGGCTGGACCAGCCCACAAATTTTTATTTTATTATTTTTTTGTATTTTCTTTTTTACTTTAAAAAATAGCAAAAACATATAAAAATAAAAAAATTTCAAAACAAAAAATTGTGTTTTCGTGCATACGGCCAAATTTCAAAGTTTTTCCCATCATATTTTTCGCAAAAGAATATGTTGCATCTTTCTCATATTTTAAAACAAAAATTGGATATCATAACCGATTTACGATTATCCGTTGGAATTTGGCCAAAATATATAAAAAAATATAATTATTTTGTTTTATCTATTAGGGTGTAAAATTACATTGTAAAGTACATCCATAGATAAAAAGGTTTTTAACTGCGGTGTAAAATTACATTGTAAAGTACATCCGTAGATAAAAAAGTGTTTTTAACAATGGTGTAACATTACATTGTAAAGTACATCCATAGATAAGAAAAAACATTTTTAACTATGATGTAAAATTACATTGTAAAGTATATCCGCAGACAAAAAATATGGATTTTGAAAGTACATTGTAAAAAAATTTAAACTTAGAAAAACAATCAAACAACAATGTAGTTTACTTTAGGTAGGGTGTAATGGGGGTGATGCGTCTTCCCCTTTCACAATAAGTCCCCTTACCTAGACTCTCGGAGACCAATAGGTTTCTTAGTGCACAACAATTATAGTTATAATTTTTACGACTTAAAACACACTCCTTTCACTGCATGCCATTGTCTCCTCAATCTAGGGAATGACGGGGTGTAAAGAGTGAAAAAACACCGTCGCGTAAAAGGTCTTGATGAAGCCACATTTGATATCGTTGTTTTTGCAAAAATTCAAAAATGCTCTCAGAATCAAGAAGATTCATTTTCAATCTTTGCGAGGTGTATTTGTATCACTATAAATAAGATCCTCAGAATGTTTTTTGGATTATCACACAAGAATTATGATGATAATCAATCAGATAAGATGAAATGGAGATGCCCTCACATATGCTCGTATCACTGAGAAAACTTTGAGATCCCTAGATCCTAAACAATGCACGATTGCTTGTTCTTCTATTGAAGATGGGTATAGAACCTTAGCCGATATCACTTCTAAGGTTCTATAGCTTTAATATTTAATTTTAGATATGCAGATTACTCCTACTTCTATATTTGTAAAACTCACCATGCAGCTTCTAATGGCCTTTTGGCTGTCTTTGGCGAGGGATCAAAAAACCCTGTTGACATTTCGGATGAGAGAGGTAAATAGTTTTCAATACTGAAGATGTCTATACTCCATTAACCAGGTCAGACTTTTACATACGAATTCTTTACGGCAATCATGTATTGAAATCGTGACCTTTTATTACTGCATGCGAAGTCAACATTGCCATTCTTGAGTTTTGAGAGGAAATCTTCAATTTTCAGAAGTTCAAGCTCTTTTCTTTAATTTTATTTATAGTAGATGGAATCTTGTTTCATAATATGAAATGATACATTCAGTTCTGATTAGGGTTTGCGGGGATTATCTATAAAATATAGTTTAAGAGTAAAATGTGTTCATTTATTTATAGCAGATATTATCTATAAAATATATTTATAGATGTTATTTTTGCTTAAAGTTCATGTTTAAAAGGATCAAACTCAGGATAATAACTCAATATATCTAGGCTTGATATAATGTCAGCCCAAATAATATAGACATCTTGCTTTCAAACCCAATATTTTTTGGTTCATCAACGCGTTCTTTTATTTATAGCATTTGAAAAAATGAGTTTATTAATAATGATCAATATGTAGACACATGCATAATTGCAATCACTCGCCAACATGCTAAATGCATGCATGTGTGAGCTCTTGCAATTTATCTCAGAATATAAATAACCTTGATTTCAGAGTATAAATGACTTTGAATGGTGTTGTATATAAGAAAAAAAGTTTACTTCTGTGTTCATGGCAAGCTATTACCTCCCCCCCCTCCATATCGAGAGCTATAAGCCTCCCTATAAGCTGACCCGCTTGAGCCACCACCAATGCCAACTCCTCCTACTCCACCTCCATTTCCATTCCCACCCTTCCCACTTCCATAGCCTGACCCGCTTCCTGATCCAGTTCCTTGACCTCCTCCTCCCCCTTCTCCACCATTTCCATTCCCACTCTTGCCACTTCCACTTCCATATCCTGATCCACTTCCTGATCCAGTGCCTTGACCTCCACCACCACCACCTCCTCCTCCTCCCTCTTCTCCACCACTTCCATTCCCACCCTTGCCACTTCCACTTCCATAGCCGGACCCACTTCCTGATCCAGTGCCTTGACCTCCACCACCACCTCCTCCTCCCCCTTCTCCACCACTTCCATTCCCACCCTTGCCACTTCCACTTCCACTTCCACTTCCATAGCCTGACCCAGTTCCTGATTCAGTGCCTTGACCACCACCACCACCTACTCCTCCTTTTTCTCCATTATAGCTAGAGCAATTGGCCTCCGCATGTGCTGAACTGCTACTATAAGATGAGCTAGAGCCCTCTCCAATTCCATGGCCCTCTCCACTTCCATATGCAGTGACTTGACCACCTCCTTCTCCATTATTTCTAGAGCAATAGGCCTCCTCATGAGTTGAACTGCTACTATAAGACAAGCTAGAGCCCCCACCACCTCCACTGCCCCCACCACTTCCACTTCCATATCCTGACCCACTTCCTGATGCAGTGCCTTGACCTCCACCGCCACCTCCACCTCCTCCTCCACCACCACCTCCATTCCCATCCTTGCCACTTCCATAGCCTGACCCACTTCCTGATCCAGTGCCTTGACCTCCACCTCCACCACCTCCTCCTCCTCCCCCTTCTCCACGACTTCTATTCCCACCCATGCCACTTCCACTTCCATATCCTGACCCACTCCCTGATCCAGTGCCTTGACCTCCACCACCTCCTTCTCTATGGCCACCATCATCATGTCCTTTACCACCACCGGATCCAGAACCTGAACCATAACCATAACCAAATCCGGATGCAGAACCACCACCACCACCAGCAGCTCCCTTCTTTCCATCCCCGGTGGTTGCCTTTGGTGTCCTAGCAGCCAAGGTGAGGTCTACAATAAGCAAGACAAGAAAGGCAGCCCCTAACACTTTTGGATTTGCCATTCCAGATTATACTCTCACGGCTCAATGTGTCTGTATTTGCACACGGATCACTCACTATATGAGAAACCAGAATGCTTTGTTGAGTGGAAATGCTTGAAGTGGTAACCCTATATATACATTGTAAAGGCAGCGAGACACGGTTTTGAAAAGTTTCTTAAATTTCCAGGATCTCACTTGTTAAACGGACTGTTCTGATTATAGAACGGAGCGTGGGTCCCGGTTTTGTTTTAGTGGTGGGGTATCGGTGCTGTGGAGGACTGTTCTGATTCTGTCTGCATGCAGAATCTGAGTTGAACAAAAGCCTTATCCATACCTTTCCTCTTTGACCAAGAAGACTCCTATGATATTTTCTTCGTCAAGGGGACACATCTTTCTTTTCACACTCTCATCCTGTTCATTTTTGAACTCCACTTTCCTAAACACGGATTTTCCATGCACTGGCAGCTGTCCCGCGGTGATATATGCCAACGGCTGTCTCCCCGAGCATAAGTTTATCCACCACTGGTAGTAATTTATTTTTGCAGGTATCTCTCATCTCCGCGTGTATGTTAACAACGGGCTAACCTGCACGAAAACATTTCTTAATGCTGTTGCGCTTAGAATAAAATTTAATTTATCTTCCCACAATATCATAGACATTTTCCATCATTGAATGTAAATATATCTGATCTTGAAAACCTCGATCGGTGCCTGTTCCGGTGTATGAAAGCTCACGATCCTTGCATCACTGCTACTAGAACGTGACGCTTCTACTCGTGAACTTGCCATTTCAAAACTTCACAACACGACATAGCTAGTTAGGAAACTTGTGCGTGTTTCTGTAATTCCTCTCGTGTCACTTACTATATGAGAAACCAATGCCTTGTTGACTGTAACCCCATGAGAAATTTCAATAACAGAGGAAAGCAATTGGTATGTAAAAACTCTGTATTGTATTGTATTGTATTGTTTTATTACTGGTACTTACACTATGCAATTTATACAAATACAAATGTATCAAGATCCCATTTTGTTGCCTGCAATTGAGCTTAATATTACATAAACAAGGAAAGAGATAAATATGTATTTAATTACATTAATGTGCTAAGTTGACTACCTATTCTGGTTTCTCCATAGTTTCAACACGCTACATATAGACACTGTACGTAAAGGTGACAGATTAACACGGTTTTAAAAAGTTCTTTAATTTCCTACTACCTTCTGTCACTAAAATATATAGTCTACCTGATGGTAGAAAGGGACATGTGTTTTGGGTTTGTATGCTGTAAAAGTTATATTTTCACAGCATTCTATTGGTGGTCGGTGTTGGTGGTGTCCTGGTGGGGCGTGTTGGATTTAAAGAAATCAAGGGCAGGATCAAGTGAGGTTACTGGTATTCCTTTTCTTTTATTGATAATGAAAAACTTGTAGAATTACATAAAAGTTCTAATTTGATTACAACTTCTTATGTTTTTTACTTCTAGACTAGAATTGAAATTGCATTTAAACTAAAACACTTGATCAAACATTTGACTTATTTAGGAAAAAAATAAAATGCTAGATAAATTATAATCTAATTTTAATACCTTGTTGTGATCTCCTCAATTTTCATTCTTTAGATGTCGTGTATTTCAACCTTTACTCTTCTACCTTCTACCTTCAGCAGTCTTGGAGTCCATAAATTTCAACAGGGCGACTGTCTTCTCTGTCCCCATGCAATTTCTGCACAGAACAAAGACCTTATCTCCGTTTTTTGACTTGAGTCGTCTTGTAATGTACATGGGGCCGATAATAGCTAGCGTTTCCTACTTTCCCATTCTGTTAATATTTGAACTTCACCGTGAAATTATTCACTCCATTAAAGAATAGAGAAAGGTCTGTTTGTCTTTTACCATTTTGTTTTTAAATTATTAAAAAAACTCGTGTTGTTGGAGCAATTTTCTCTCTTTGTATGCTGCTGCTGGCAATAAGATGAACCATAACATTTTTGGAATTTCTGTAAGACTTCCAGGTTTTAATAACTCAGGCTATCTACATGTGTTAAGTGTAAGCCCGGTAAGGGTATGGTTGAAATAAATATGTTTTAAATAAATTATATGAAGGAAATGGCCAATAATAAGAGGATTTAATCAATTAGCAGAAAGGAAGTATGGTCAATACGACAGAAAAGTAAAATATTATACATCGGGAGAAAAGAAAAGAATATAAAAACTATCACAACTATCAACCTAAACGTCAGTATCACCTACTGAACTTATGAAAAGAGAATGACAAGTAAATAAACATGAGAGTTATAATCGTAAGGCGAAGAGAGAAGAGGGAAACACTACTTTGAAGAGGAAGAAAGAAGTTATTGTTGATGGAAACTTGATCCATAGAAATCAAATATGGCCACCACCAACCACAGCCATCGATTGTAGCCGCCAACTGATTTCACACACACACACACCCCTACTATATGCATTCACATTTAAAGTTTATGTTTTTCAACCTATCATTTTGTGTATAAACAAAAAGCTCAATTTATATGAATTGAGAATGTACAAATTTGTAAACTTCTTGTTGTTGCAATAAAACAATGCGTTTTATCCTTTCTAATGTTTCAAAACCACCACCAATGATCTTTATAACCAATAATTAACCTCGTTCATAAAAAAAAAAAGAGTTTTTGGGATACACCTGAATTCTTAAGTTTGTCAAAAACAAATCTGATCATTCCAAAGTGCATAAATCCTGATTATGAACTCAACGATGTAAAAATCAGCTTGGTCAACGCAAGCGATGCGCTAAACACGCCTCCTGAAATTCCTGATTTGTTTTCCCCTGCAGACCACGCGCCTAAAGGCAAATAATGACTGGGACCCACACACGCCATATTTGAGTTGTCCAACTAAGTTGCAGATGATTCTCTACAAGAAGCACAAAAAAAAGTCCTCAAAAACAATAAAAAAAAGACAATAGAGCCAAGATCATCATTCATCAAGGTCTTGATGAAGTCACATTTGAGATCATCATTTTCGCATAAATTCAAAAGATAGTTGGTAGTTTTTTTCAACAAAAATGCTAATAGAATCAACAAAATTCGTTTTCAATCTTTGCGAGATGTATTTGTATCACTATAAATAACATCCTCAGAATGTTTTTTTGATTATCACACAAAAATTATGATGATAATCAATCAGATAAGATAAAATGGAGATGCCCTCACATATGCTCGTATTACTGAGAAAACTTTGAGATCCCTAGATCCTAAACAGTGCACGATTGCTTCTTCTTTTATTGAGAATGGGTATAAAACCTTAGCCAATATCACTTCTAAGGTTCTATGACTTAGATATGAAAATCACTCCTACTTCTATATTTGTGATTCAGTGTGATAATCCAGGTGCCATTTATTTTTATGTGAATCCTATTTTCCATCCCGTACTAAATATGGTGAGGTTAATTATCATTTTTTGCATGACAGGGTTGCTGAAAAGGACATTCAAATTTGCTTTATTTTTTTTCAAGAATTAGCTTGCAAATGTTATTACTAAACCACTTTCCATTACTTCTTTTCTAATCTTAAGTTCAAGCTACGGGTTGAACCTCCATCCTTATCTCGAGAGGGTGTATTATAGGAAATTGCACAATATAGGATGTATATAATTAAAAAAGGTTTATAGGCTTAATCTTATGCTGTAATGTCTACATTAATTTTTTGTACACAACCCTACATACATAAATAGGAAAGGTTGGCTAACTAATTGGTTATGCCCTTGCTGCTGCTATTATTTTTCTTCTTCTTCATGTAGAGCACTCTGTTTTGTCTTGTACCATTTTGTTTTTAAATTATTAAGGTCTTGATGAAGCCACATTTGAGATCATCGTTTCGCATAAATTCAAAAGATATATGGTAGGTTTTTCAACAAAAATGCATACAGAATCAAGAAGACTAGTTTTCAATCTTTATGAGGTGTATTTGTATCACTATAAATAAGATCCTCATAATGTTTTTTAGATTATCACACAAGAATTATGATGATAATCAATCAGATAAGATGAAATGGAGATGCCCTCACATATACTCGTATTACTGAGAAAACTTTGAGATCCCGAGATCCTAAACAATGCACGATTGCTTATTCTTCTATTGAGGATGGGTATAAAACCTTAGCCAATATCACTTCTAAGGTTCTGTGGCATCAATATTTATTTTTAGATATGCAAATTACTCATACTTCTATATTTGTAAAACTCACTTTGCAACTTCTAATGGCCTTTTGGCTGTCTTTAGCGAGGGATCAAAAAACCCTGGTGACATTTCGGATGAGAGAGGTAAGTAGTTCAATACTGAAGATGACTATACTCCATTAACCAGGTCAGACTTTTACATAGGAATTCTTTATGGCAATCATGTACTAAGGTTGACTATTTTCATCGTGACCTTTTATTGCTGCATGCGAAGTCAACATTGCCATTCTTGAGCTTTGGGAGGAAATCTTCAATTTTCAGAAGTTCAAGCTCTTTTCTTTAATTTTATTTAAAGTAGATGGAATCCTGTTTCATAATATGAAATGATACATTCACTTCTGATTAGGATTTGCAGAGATTATCTATAAAATATAGTTTTAGAGTAAAATGTGTTCATTTATTTATAGCAGATATTATCTATAAAATATATTTATAAATGTTATTTTTGCTTAAAGCTCGTGTTTAAAAGGATCAAATGAAGGATAATAACTCAATATGTCTAGGCTTGGTATAATGTGTAGCCCAAATAATATAGACATCTTGCTTCCAAACCTAATATTTTTTGGTTCATCAACGCGTTCTTTTATTTATAGCATTTGAAAAAATGAGTTTATTAATAATGATCAATATGTAGACACATGCATTAATTGCAATCACTCGCCAACATGCTAAATGCATGCATGTGTGAGCTCTTGCAATTTATCTCAGAATATAAATAACCTTGATTTCAGAGTATAAATGACTTTGAACGGTGCTGTATATAAGAAAAAAAGTTTACTTTTGTGTTCATGGCAAGCTATTACCTCCCCCCCCCTCCATATCGAGAGCTATAAGCCTCCCCATAAGCTGACCCACTTGAGCCACCACCACTTCCATTCCCACCATTGCCACTTCCACTTCCATAACCTGACCCACTTCCTGATCCAGTGCCTTGACCTCCACCACCACCACCTCCTTCCCATTCTCCACCATTTCCATTCCAAGTCTTGCCACTTCCACTTCCATATCCTGACCCATTTCCCGATCCAGTGCCTTGACCTCCACCACCACCTCCCCCATTTCCATTCACACCCTTGCCACTTCCACTTCCACTTCCTGATCCAGTGCCTTGACCTCCACCACCACCACCACCTCCTCCTCCTTCTCCACCACCTCCACTTCCATAGCCTGACCCACTTCCTGATCCAGTGCCTTGACCTCCACCACCACCACCACCGCCACCGCCACCGCCTACACCACTTCCATTCACACCCCTGCCACTTCCACTTCCATATCCTGACCCACTTCCTGATCCAGTGCCTTGACCTTCACCTCCACCACCACCACCTCCTCCCCCTTCTCCACCACTTCCATTCCCACCCTTGCCACTTCCACTTCCACTTCCATAGCCCGACCCAGTTCCTGATCCTGTGCCTTGAGCTCGACCACTACCGCCTCCACCACCACCACCTCCTCCCCCCCCTTCTCCACCACTTCCATTCCCACCCTTGCCGCTTCCACTTCCATAGCCTGACCCACTTCCTGATCCAGTGCCTTGACCTCCACCACCACCACCTCCTCCTCCTCCTCCCCCTTCTCCACCACTTCCACTTCCATAGCCTAACCCACTTCCTGATCCAGTGCCTTGACCTCCACCACCACCACCACCGCCTCCACCTCCTCCCCCTTCTCCACTACTTCCATTCACACCCTTGCCACTTCCACTTCCATAGCCGGACCCACTTCCTGATCCAATGCCTTGACCTCCTCCACCTCCTCCTCCACCACCACCACCTCCATTCCCACCCTTGCCACTTCCACTTCCACTTCCACTTCCACTTCCATGGCCTGATCCATTTCCTTTACCTCCACCAGCACCTCCTCCTCCACCTCCTTCTCCATGGCCACCACCATCATGTCCTTTACCACCACCGGATCCAGAACCTGAACCATAACCAGACCCAAATCCGGATGCAGAACCACCACCACCACCAGCAGCTCCCTTCTTTCCATCCCCGGTGGTTGCCTTTGGTGTCCTAGCAGCAAAGGTGAGGTCTACAATAAGCAAGACAAGAAAGGCAAGCCCTAACGCTTTTGGATTTGCCATTTCCAGATTATACTCTCACGGCTCAATGTGTTTGTATTTGCACGCGGATCACTCACTATATGAGAAACCAGAATGCTTTGTTGAGTGGAAATGCTTGAAGTGGTAACCCTATATATACATTGTAAAGGCAGCGAGACACGGTTTTGAAAAGTTTCTTAAATTTCCAGGATCTCACTTGTTAAACGGACTGTTCTGATTATAGAACGGAGCGTGGGTCCCGGTTTTGTTTTAGTGGTGGGGTATCGGTGCTGTGGAGGACTGTTCTGATTCTGTCTGCATGCAGAATCTGAGTTGAACAAAAGCCTTATCCATACCTTTCCTCTTTGACCAAGAAGACTCCTATGATATTTTCTTCGTCAAGGGGACACATCTTTCTTTTCACACTCTCATCCTGTTCATTTTTGAACTCCACTTTCCTAAACACGGATTTTCCATGCACTGGCAGCTGTCCCGCGGTGATATATGCCAACGGCTGTCTCCCCGAGCATAAGTTTATCCACCACTGGTAGTAATTTATTTTTACAGCTATCTCTCATCTCCGCGTGTATGTTAACAACGGGCTAACCTGCACGAAAACATTTCTTAATGCTGTTGCGCTTAGAATAAAATTTAATTTATCTTCCCACAATATCATAGACATTTTCCATCATTGAATGTAAATATATCTGATCTTGAAAACCTCGATTATCGGTGCCTGTTCCGGTGTATGAAAGCTCACGATCCTTGCATCACTGCTACTAGAACGTGACGCTTCTACTCGTGAACTTGCCATTTCAAAACTTCACAACACGACATAGCTAGTTAGGAAACTTGTGCGTGTTTCTGTAATTCCTCTCGTGTCACTTACTATATGAGAAACCAATGCCTTGTTGACTGTAACCCCATGAGAAATTTCAATAACAGAGGAAAGCAATTGGTATGTAAAAACTCTGTATTGTATTGTATTGTATTGTTTTATTACTGGTACTTACACTATGCAATTTATACAAATACAAATGTATCAAGATCCCATTTTGTTGCCTGCAATTGAGCTTAATATTACATAAACAGGGAAAGAGATAAATCTGTATTTAATTACATTAATGTGCTAAGTTGACTACCCATTCTAGTTTTTCCATAGTTTCAACACGCTACATATAGACACTGTACGTAAAGGTGACAGATTAACACGGTTTAAAAAAGTTCTTTAATTTCCTACTACCTTCTGTCACTAAAATATATAGTCTACCTGATGGTAGAAAGGGACGTGTGTTTTGGGTTTCTATGTTGTAAAAGTTATATTTTCACAACATTCTATTGGTGGTGTCCTGGTGGGGCGACGGCGGTGGTTTATCAATCATGCTGGAGTGTCTTCTCTGTCCCTATGCAATTTCTGCGTAGAACAAAGATCTTGAAGCTGTTTGGCGCGGCGTTTCACCCGCCGCGCCGCAAGTTTTTAATTTTTTTTTTCATTTAAAATAAATATGTTTTGGTGTTTTTAGATCATTTTAATGTGCTGATGTCAAAAATTATTTAAAAAAAAAATAAAAAAACATCATTTGGATATATTTCGGCACGAAAAGCATTTTGAAAAGTAACCGCAACCGCCCTCCCAAACAGGCTCCTTATCTCTGCGTTTTGACTTGAGTCGTCTTGTAATATACATGGGACAGATAATAGCATGCGTTTCATACTTTCCCAAATATTTGTGTTAGAGTGTAAATGAATGTATATTCTAGAATAATGAAAGTGTATTCTAGAATATACATGATGGTAGTATATGGTATTTGAAATGTATATATAAAGATGCTAAACACACGGCATGTGTGTGTAGAAATATAGCAACAAAATAAATTCAAAATTTCCTTCTCTCTCTCCTCTGTTCTCAATTCTCTTCTCCTCTGTGTGAACTCTTCTTCACTCTTCTGATCCTAACAATTTGAACTTCACCTTGAAGACATTTATTTTTCTTACACCAGCAATTGTCAGTAATTGATTTTGTTAGCAACTGATTTTTCTTACGCATGCATGTCCCTTTTTTACACAATTTTTCTTGTACAACACTTTGGCATTATCAGATATATTATAAGATATTACACTCAAAAACCATAAAAAACAAGGGTACGGAGAACAGAGCTTGCTGTTGATGATAAAACAATTTTATCAAGTCCAATCATCGTACATAAATTATTACAAGATATTTCGAATAATCTTATTAGCTCATGAAAACGGAATGAAGCAATTAAATAAGTGTTTAAGGATGCGAAGGAAATTATGGAGAGTTTTGCTTGGATCCAAGTAACCTAGGGCCAATGACTACCTAGTGAACCAAAATAAAATAGGTTAGCAATCAATATTTTCTTGGCCTTTGATTATTATTTGCTACCTGGCAATTCATCAATTAAAAGAAAAATGAAAAACAAGACGGACTGGACTCCCGATCGTGCATGGGTTTGCTAGACCAAGTGATAGATTGTCTGTCTGTGTTCGATTCTTCATTCCATCACTCGAAGAATCAACACTTTCAAATCCATCATCATCATCTCCTCCGATGAGATCCACAAAAACCCTCTATCTGATCTACCAACGCCTCTGATTTCCTCGTCAATTTCAATCCAATTCAGGTACATTTCATTTCTCTGATTTCCTGGATCAGCTGCGGTTTTTTCTGATTAAAAAATGTCTATAACTTGCTTTAAAGAATCACCTAGTTAATTTGATCAGTTGATTAATTTACACAATCATGTCGGACCAAGATTGCAACGTGAATTTTGAACGACTACATGCTGTTAAGGAACCATCTCACCTACAAGCTCAAGCTTGTAAGTGAGACCCCGTAATATGATTTATATTATTCTCTAACACACCCCCTCAAGTGAAAGCCCTTTGGGCTTGAAACTTGCACAAGCCCACATCACCTTGTGCTTGATTTTTATCAAATAGAATGGGGGTGGTGAGATTCGAACTCGTGACCGCTGGGTCAACAAGGCTCTGATACCATGTTAAGGAACCATCTCACCTACAAGCTCAAGCTTGTAAGTGAGACCCCATAATATGATTTATATTATTCTAACAATTGAAAACTAAAATATCACTCTGTTATGCTGTTTTTCCAGCACTTTTCACACAGTGTGCATGTCTCTTATTTATACATAAGAGACATGCCTTGCGTATGCATACTCACACATATGCATACGGTACATTATATGTTAACATTCCCCCTCAATCACAGGCTTGGATAAGCCAAGCATGAGATTGTTACAATGCATATGAAATAAAGGTGAACTTAAGCTTTTTGTTAAGATGTCTGCAGATTGCTCCTGAGAGGAGACAAATTGCACAATGAGCTGGTTATTTGAGACCCTTTCCCGAACAAAGTGGACATCTATTTCAATGTGTTTGGTTCGTTGGTGCTGAATGGGATTGAAGGATAGAGCAATGGCAGAGAGATTGTCACAAAAGAGCACAAGTGGCTGTGATATCTTGATCCCCAGAAAATTCAGTAACTGTTGAACCCAATCCAATTCAGCTGAAGTTGTTGATAAAGCACGGTATTCTGCCTCTGTAGAAGACCTAGAGACAGTCTGTTGTTTCTTAGATGTCCAAGAAATAGGGTTGGAGCCGAGAAATACAATCAATCCAGTTGTGGACCTCCTGTCATTGGGATCCCCAGCCCAATCAGCATCACTGTAAGCTGTGATGTCCAAGGAACCTTTCGAATACTGAATACCATACTGCATGGTGCCTTTGAGGTAACGAAGAATCCTTTTTACAGCAGCAAAGTGGATGATCATGGGGTTTTGCATAAACTGGCAGACCTGGTGCACAGAGAAAGCTATGTCGGGTCTTGTAAAGGTAAGGTATTGGAGTGCACCTACAATACTCCTATACAGTGAGGGATCACCAAAGGGCATGCCATCATCCTTCAATAGTCTTTGATAAGGGAGGCAGGGTGTAGCACAAGCTTTGGCTTTAAGCATGTCAGTCTTAATCAGCAGATCATGTATATACTTAGACTGTGTCAAGAACAAACCAGCAGATGAGTGTAAAACCTGAACCCCCAAAAAGAAATGTAGCTCCCCCAAGTCTTTGATTTCAAATTCAGAGGCAAGTGACTGAATAATACACTTAATCTCAGCATGGTCACTTCCTGTAATTATAATATCATCTACATATACTAACAATATGATAATTCCAGCATCAAAACTTTTAACAAACAATGAAGAATCAGAATATGTAGAATTAAACCCCAGAGAAGGCAAAAAGGATGTGAACCTTTCATTCCAAGCCCTTGGTGCTTGCTTGAGACCATAGAGGGACTTATGGAGTTTGCAAACAAGTTGTGGATGATTGCAATCAGAAAATCCAGGGGGCTGGGCCATGAATACTTCTTCTTGAAGGGTACCATGCAAAAATGTATTTTTGACATCAAGTTGCCGCAACAACCAACCATGATTAGCAGCAAGAGCAAGGACAATTCTGACTGTTGGCTTCACCACAGGACTGAAAGTTTCCCCATAGTCTAACCCAGCTTCTTGACTAAACCCTTGAGCAACCAATCTAGCTTTGTGCCTTGCAATAGATCCATTTGCATGTCTTTTTACCTTGAAGATCCACTTACAGCCCACTAAGTTCTTATTTGGTGGAAGAGAGACCAAGGTCCAAGTTTGCTGAGATTGAAGGGCAAAGAGTTCCTCTTTCATTGCATTCAGCCATACAGGGTCATTCATAGCAGATTTATAACTGTGAGGCTCAACTTTGACAAATCAGTGAGATGAGTAGTAGTAGTCAGCAAACAGATTTTCTTCTTAACTATCCCACTCTTGCTGCGAGTCTTCATTGAATGCACATTCATGGCAGGTACATGACTAACAACTGGAATGGTCTCGGGTTGAAAGTCAGCATGTGCAGATGGATTAACCAATGATGCATTTTCAGACATAGTCACAGGAAGAGAAGCATTAGACACAGATGCAGGTGTAATGGACCTTACGGGAGACAATGGAGAAGACTGATTTGTAGAAGGTAATGACTGTGGGGGAGGGAGCACAATAACATTTTCTGTGGTTACAATAGGGGAGGGGAAACTGTGAGCAGGAACAGATTCTAAATGAGAATTCTCAGGAATTGATGTTAAGTTGATGTAGGGAAAAATCTGCTCATTGAAAATGACATGACGGGAAATATAGGTGCGTTTGGAAGCAACATTGTAACATATATACCCTTTGTACTGAGATGCATAACCTAAGAATATGCACATTGTGGTCTTAGGTTGCAATTTATTTGAAAGATATGGACGCAATAAGGGAAAACAAGCACATCCAAAAATCCTGAGATGGGACACATCAGGAGAAGATTTAAACAAGACCTCGTATGGGGATTGATATTGCATGACTGGTGTTGGCATTCGATTGATTAAGTACAATGCTGTGTGTAAGGCAAAAGTCTAGAAAACAGAAGGTATTTTAGCATGTTGTAAGAGTGTAATGGTGGTTTGAATGAGGTGACGGTGTTTACGTTCTGCTAGGCCATTTTGTTCAGGTGTGTAAGGGCAAGATTTTTGATGAACAATGCCTTTACTATGGAAAAACAGTTTGAGTTTATGGCTAATGTACTCTCCACCCCCATCACTTTGAAGTATGTTGATATTGCAAGAAATTGTGTTGCAACATAATTATAAAATGTAATAAAAACAGAACACACATCACTCTTATTAACCAATGGAAACAGCCAACAAAACCTTGAATATTCATCAATAAAAGTGACATAGTATTTATATCCATCAATTGAAACACAAGGAGATGGACCCCATACATCACTATGTATAATTTGAAAGGGTATTACAGACTTTGCATGAATGGAATGAAAAGGTAGTTTCGAAAACTTTCCTTGAAGACAACTATGACACATAGAAGTATTGGAATCATTTGCACAAGCAACATTTGCTTTTTGTAACATTAAAGTAGAAATATTATTTGAGGGATGACCTAATCTGCTATGCCAAGTGGGAGAGAATACTAACTGACCAAGATAAGCTTGAGACTGGAAATTGACATTGGAAACCGTAGAGGAAGGATGAATAAAGGGTAGAGGGTAAAGTCCATTACTGCATTGTCCTGTGTAGATGATCCTCCCCATGACCTTGTCTTGAATCCAAAAGAAAAATGCATCAAAGATTAGTCGAAAATTGTTATCCAAACACAATCGATGCACATATAGTAGATTTTGAGTAAGTTTTGGAACATACAAAACAGATTTGAGTTTAAGAGATGCATTGCTTGTGGAAATAACAGATTGCCCAACATGAGATACCAACAAACCTTCACCATTAGCAGTTTGAACTCTGTCATTAGTAGGATAGGGAGCAATCAATGACATATTAGATAAGTCTGCAGACATGTGATTTGTAGCTCCAGTATCTGCAAGCCAAACTGAAGAAGAAGGTTGGGATGATGATGGCAGTGCAGTGTTCATGGCATGTATGGTCTGTGATTGAGAGGACTGGGGCTGAGATGCATACTGAACCGAGCCATTAAATGATGGCATGACAGTGTGCAAGGCCTGTATATACTGTTGTTGAGAGGACTGGGGCTGAGATGCATACTGAACCGAGTCATTAAAATTGCCCAAACCATTATGCCCTGTCTATGGATGCACTGCCTGTGTGGACTGTGGCTGAGACGACTGAGAGGAGTGAAACTGAGCTGACCCCATAACAGTTGAACCATTCTCATTATAGAAACAAAACCTTGCTGTATGATTAGTTCTCCCACAAATATGACATTGAATTCTATCATCCCTTTTTAAGCCACAATTAGGTGCCGTGTGTCCTTCACAATTACACAGTTGATAAATAGGCACATGAGAATTAACATATGGTGAGGGATTAGAGCCATAAACACCTGAATTCATGGGTTGTGGATCATGAGTATGAGCAGGATATTGAGGTTTAGAGTAGTTTCTAAATCCTGGTTGAAACCTCATCCTACCTCTATTCTTATTAAAAGACCTATAACCTCCATTGCCAAAGTTATTATATGGTATGTGAGATGGTGGAGCATAAGAAATAGGTGATGAATCAACTGATTTGGACACAGTAGTATTCATGGCAGTAAGATAGGGTGTTGGGTCAGTATTAACAGTCTCCATGATCTTTTCCTCAGCAAGCAATTGAGACCTAAATTCTTTCAATGTAATCACATTTTCTCTCCCACGGACAACACAACGAAAAATATTATATTCAGAAGATAAACCATTCAATGCTAAGATCACTATATCTTCATCAGCAAAATAAACACCAGCATCACTCAAGTAGTCTCTAGCCTCTTTAATTTTCAGAAGATATTGACTAATAGAATCAAACCCTTTCCTTATATTCTGTAAATCAGATTTCAATTGGAAAATACTAGTCTTAGAAACTGATGAGAACTGTTCCTTTAATCTAATCCAAAGGTCCCGAGAGCTAGTACTCCCAATTGCACAAGACATAGCAATTGGAGATAAAGTAGCAGTAATAAGTTGTATTATCGCTCTATCATGCATTTTCCACACCAGAAACTCATCACATTCAACTGAAGAGGAGGAATTAGAAAAATTCATACCACAATCATCGGTTGAGCTAGAGGAGGAGGGACACGGATGAGACCCATTGACGAAGCCAAAAATTCCATTGCTCTCTAGGAGTAACTGCATCTGGAAATTCTAGTTTAAGTAATTGGTATCATCAAGCTTTGCATTCACAGATGATGATACGGTGGAGATTAAAGCTGTAATAGGTGATTGGAGAATTTGAAGTTGGGCTGCTGTGACCATTGTTATTTGACTGGGTAAACCAAAGACGAACCTAATGAGGTAATTTCGCAGCTCCGAAGAACTAATTTTAAGAAATCGCAAACTCTTGAAGATGAAGATTGCGTCAATTTGAAATTAAAGACACTGACAGTGAGGATGACACTGTTTTTGAAATCAACAAATTTGGATCGATTTGTTTTGTGTGAGCATTAAGCTCTGATACCATGTAAAGATTAATAAACTGTGATGTATTTTCACAGAGAAGAAGAGATTGTACAGAGGAAACGAAGAACAATTTTTGGAGGGAAATTGAAAACTAAAATATCACTCTGTTATGCTGTTTTTCCAGCACTTTTCACACAGTGTGCATGTCTCTTATTTATACATAAGAGACATGCCTTGCGTATGCATACTCACACGTATGCATACGGTACATTATATCTTAACACATGCTACACAAGTTGCAGGGAGAACTTTGTTGGAATCTTCTGATTTAAACGGAATATGACATTGATGATCCAATTAATGCTTCCTCGCCTGCCCCCCCTAGCACACGGCAAACTCAAGTCGAAGAAACCTTAGCAAGGATTGAAGAAAACCAAGCTGGCTTGCTACAAGCCTACAACTACTGAAGGTGGTCTCACTGAAATGAGAAACCACCATTAAAAGTAATGGAGCCTTGCATGAAGGTTCCACCTGTACACCTTACATTAATCCAGATGCTGGTGGTTCCATATATAGCCCTTTTGTTGATGACCCTTTAGGTATGAATGTGTATTTATTCACTCCATTAAAGAATAGAGAAAGGTCTGTTTGTCTTTTACCATTTTGTTTTAGAATTATTAAAAAAACTGGTGTTGTTGCGGCAATTTTCTCTCTTTGTATGATGCTGCTGGCAATAAGGATGAACCATAACATTTTTGGAATTTCGGTAAGACTTCGACAGGTTTTAATAACTCAGGCTATCTACATGTGATAAGTGTAAGCCCGGTAAGGGTATGGTTGAAATAAGAGGATTGTGAATTATGGTTATGATAACCAGAGTCCAAAGAAGCCGATGACTCTCTACAAGAAGCTCAAAAACAAATCCGTAGAAACAATAGAAAAAAGACAACAAAGCCAGGACCATCATTTATCAAGGTCTTGATAAAACCTCATTTGAGATCATTGTTTTCACATAAATTCAAAAGATATATGGTAGGTTTTCAAAAAAAATACAAAGGTGCTGTGAGAATTAAGTAGATTCGTGTTCAATCTTTGCGATGTGAATTTGAATCACTATAAATGAGATCCTTAGAATGTTTTTTGGATTATCACACAAGAATTATGATGATAATCAATTAGATAAGATGAAGGGCCTGTTTGGGAAGGCGGTTGTGGTTGCTTTTGAAAGTGGTTTTCATTTAGAAATACATCAAAATGATATTTTTTTTTATTTTTTAAAATCATTTTTAACATCAGCACATCAAAATGATTTAAAAACATAAAAAAAATTCATTTAAAATGAAAAAAAGAAGAGTAAACGGTGTTTGAAACGCGCTCCCAAACAACTTCGAAATGGAGATGCCCTCATATATGCTCGAATTACTTAGAAAATTTTGAGATTCCCTAGATCCTTAACAATGCACGATTGCTTGTTCTTCTATTGAGGATGGGTATAAAACCTTAGGCAACAACACTTCTAAGGTTCTATGGCTTCAATATTTCTTTTTAGATATGATAATTGGTTATGCCCCTGCAGCTATTATTTTTTTTCCATGTAAAGCACTCTGTTTTCACAGAATAGCGGAGCCAATGTAAAAAATGACAGACATAGGTGATTTCATATCTGGAATAAATGATACGTATGAGAATGGATTTTGAGTTAAAAAATTTACTTTGCCATAGTCAAATGGAAATTTATTGAACCTTTTCCTTCTGAATCTTGTCTAGTTAACCCTCAATTTCACCAGCATCTTGGCATTTCAAATTTTGCAATCCCTTTTTTATATACATGGGGTAGAGCACTGGAATCTATTAATTTGGCAATAAATTCAGCAGTGTCTATGAAATTATATATATAGCTTGCTTGAAGACTGTAAGCATTGATATGGGATGTGGTTGTCATTCTAGCTATATCACTAGCTAGACTTTTCTAATTCTACAAAAATTGCTAGACATTTCTGATTCTAAGATGACCATTTAATGAAAACTAATAGGACTTGTCTAATTAGCTTTTCAGAATATTTGTTGAGCGGACCTCCTAGTGGTTCTTTGGTTGTAAAACTCACTTTGCAGCTTCTAATGGCCTTTTGGCTGTCTTTGGTGAGGGATCAAAAAACCCTGCTGACATTTCGGATGAGATGTAAGTAGTTTTCAATACGAAGATGTGTATACTTCATTAACCAGGTCAGACTTTTACATAGGAATTCTTTATGGCAATCATGTACTGAGGTTGACTATTTTCATCGTGACCTTTTATTGCTGCATGCGAAGTCAACATTGCCATTCTTGAGTTTTGGGAGGAAATCTTCAATTTTCAGAAGTTCAAGCTCTTTTCTTTAATTTTATTTAAAGTAGATGGAATCCTGTTTCATAATATGAAATGATACATTCACTTCTGATTAGGATTTGCAGAGATTATCTATAAAATATAGTTTTAGAGTAAAATGTGTTCATTTATTTATAGTAGATATTATCTATAAAATATAGTTTTAGAGTAAAATGTGTTCATTTATTTATAGCAGATATTATCTATAAAATATATTTATAAATGTTATTTTTGCTTAAAGCTCATGTTTAAAAGGATCAAATGAAGGATAATAACTCAATATATCTAGGCTTGGTATAATGTCTAGCCCAAATAATATAGGCATCTTGCTTCCAAACCCAATATTTTTTGGTTCATCAACGTGTTCTTTTATTTATAGCATTTGAAAAAATGAGTTTATTAATAATGATCAATATGTAGATACATGCATAATTGCAATCACTCGCAAACATGCTAAATGCATGCATGTGTGAGGTCTTTGGAATTTATCTCAGAATATAAATAACCTTGATTTCAGAGTATAAATGACTTTGAACGGTGCTGTATATAAGAAAAAAAGTTTACTTCTGTGTTCATGGCAAGCTATTACCTCCCCCCCCTCTATATCGAGAGCTATAATCCTCTCCATAAGCTGACCCACTTGAGCCACTGCCACCTGCTCCACCGCCACTTCCATTCCCATCATTGCCGCTTCCACTTCCTGATCTAGTGCCTTGACCTCCACCACCACCACCACCACCTCCTTCCCATTCTCCACCATTTCCATTCCAACCCTTGCCACTTCCACTTCCATATCCTGACCCATTTCCTGATCCAGTGCCTTGACCTCCACCACCACCTCCCCCTTCTCCACCACTTCCATTCACACCCTTGCCACTTCCATATCCTGACCCACTTCCTGATCCAGTGCCTTGACCTCCACCACCACCACCTCCTCCTCCCCCTTCTCCACCACTTCCATTCCCACCCTTGCCACTTCCACTTCCATAGCCTGACCCACTTCCTGATCCAGTGCCTTGACCTCCACCACCTCCTCCTCCCCCTTCTCCACCACTTCCACTTCCATAGCCTGACCCACTTCCTGATCCAGTGCCTTGACCTCTACCACCACCACCACCGCCTCCACCTCCTCCCCCTTCTCCACCACTTCCATTCACACCCTTGCCACTTCCACTTCCATAACCGGACCCACTTCCTGATCCAGTGCCTTGACCTCCACCACCACCACCTCCTCCCCCCCCTTCTCCACCACTTCCATTCCCACCCTTTCCACTTCCACTTCCATAGCCTGACCCACTTCCTGATCCAGTGCCTTGACCTCCTCCACCTCCTCCTCCACCACCACCACCTCCATTCCCACCCTTGCCACTTCCACTTCCATAGCCTGACCCACTTCCTGATGCAATGCCTTGACCTCCTCCACCTCCTCCTCCACCACCACCACCTCCATTCCCACCCTTGCCACTTCCACTTCCACTTCCACTTCCACTTCCATGGCCTGATCCATTTCCTTTACCTCCACCAGCACCTCCTCCTCCACCTCCTTCTCCATGGCCACCACCATCATGTCCTTTACCACCACCGGATCCAGAACCTGAACCATAACCAGACCCAAATCCGGATGCAGAACCACCACCACCACCAGCAGCTCCCTTCTTTCCATCCCCGGTGGTTGCCTTTGGTGTCCTAGCAGCAAAGGTGAGGTCTACAATAAGCAAGACAAGAAAGGCAAGCCCCAACACTTTTGGATTTGCCATTTCCAGATTATACTCTCACGGCTCAATGTGTTTGTATTTGCACGCGGATCACTCACTATATGAGAAACCAGAATGCTTTGTTGAGTGGAAATGCTTGAAGTGGTAACCCTATATATACATTGTAAAGGCAGCGAGACACGGTTTTGAAAAGTTTCTTAAATTTCCAGGATCTCACTTGTTAAACGGACTGTTCTGATTATAGAACGGAGCGTGGGTCCCGGTTTTGTTTTAGTGGTGGGGTATCGGTGCTGTGGAGGACTGTTCTGATTCTGTCTGGATGCAGAATCTGAGTAGAACAAAAGCCTTATGCCTACCTTTCCTCTTTGACCCAGAAGACTCGTATAATATTTTCTTCGTCAAGGGGACAGATATCTTTCATTCTCCACTCTCATCCTGTTCATTTTTGAACTCCACTTTCCAAAACACGGATTTCCATGCACCGGCAGCTGTCCCGCGTTGATTTATGCCAACGGTTGTCTCCCCGGGCATAAGTTTATCCACCAATGGTAATAATTTATTTTTACAGATATCTTAATGCTGTTGCGCTTAGAATAAAATTAAATTTATCTTCCCACAATATCATAGACATTTTCCATCATTGAATGTAAATATTTCTG
This sequence comes from Salix arbutifolia, assembly GCA_025169955.1. NCBI lineage: Eukaryota > Viridiplantae > Streptophyta > Magnoliopsida > Malpighiales > Salicaceae > Salix > Salix arbutifolia. The sequence goes on from CM045909.1 coordinate 1,612,995, forward strand.
ATCTTGAAAACCTCGTTCGAATGTTTGGACCTATAATTAAAAACCTCGGTGCTTGTTCCGATGTATGAAAGCACACGATCCTTGCATCACTGCTAGTAGAACGTGACGCTTCTACTTTGCCTGGGCTGTCCGTTCGTATAACATGCTTGCTTTCAATAATAGATACCGAGCCATCATATCCTCGATCAAAATGGAAACAAGTTATCATCAATTTCAATTTCTGACTATCAAGTACTGTGAACGAACCGCAATTTCTAAGCACTTGTGCATTTGAAATACATGAATTGATTTGGTTTATAATTCGCTATTTATTATGGCGTACAAAATTAAGAATGGCATTTAATTAAGGGTTTTTAACTACACAACTAACAGTATGTCAAATAATCGCTCCAGTCCATTTCTCAGTTTTCTGCCGTATGGCCAAATATTAAGGGTTTTTAACAAAGACCTTATCTCCGCTTTTTGACTTGAGTCGTCTTGTAGTAGCAAGCGTTTCCTAGTTTCCCATTCTGTTAACATTTGAACCTCCATCCTTATCTCGAGGGGGTGTATTATAGGAAATTGCACAATATAGGATGTATATAATTAAAAAAGGTTTATAGGCTTAATCTTATGCTGTAATGTCTACATTAATTTTTTGTACACAACCCTACATACATAAATAGGAAAGGTTGGCTAACTAATTGGTTATGCCCCTGCTGCTGCTATTATTTTTTCTTCTTCTTCATGTAGAGCACTCTGTTTTGGCAGAATAGTGGAGCCAATGTAAAAATTGCCAGTAAAAGAATGAGAATACTGAATAATTAGAGAGGAAGAAGCACTGTATTATTCTGCTTGAAATGTTCTGATTTACATGCTGTACTATATGTACATATTACATTTGATTCAGAATTCTAATGTATCTATTGTTTAATGTACAGGATCAAATCTTCCTCAATTGATGATCAGCAGCGTTAATTGCAGATTTGTTGCTGCATTCCTTCTGCAATTGATTCTTTCCTTTTTATGTTGTTGCTGCATTCAATTGATGATTCTGTTGCTGCATTTCTCCTTCTGTAGTTGCTTCTTTTCCATTTATGTTATTGCTGCCGTTAATGCATTTAATTAATTGATCTTCATCCTTGATTTCTGTTAACATGATCTGTTTCTCTACAGCCAGACATAGGTGATTTCATGTCTGGAACAAATGATAGGTATGAGAATGGATTTTGAGTTAAAAAATTTACTGCTAAAATGAGTTTTGAAGTGACGAGCTAGGGCTGTAAAATTACAATAGCTTAATTTACTGTCTGCTTCCTGTAAGGTCACAGAGTGACATCCATGCAGCGGAGGACATGATAATACGAAAGGTATCCTATGCTTCCGAGAGGGAGATATATTAGCCTTGGACCATTCTGAACTACATCCATGCAGCGGAGGACATGATAATACGAAAGGTATCTATGCTTCCGAGAGGGAGATATATTAGCCTTGGACCATTCTGAACTATTTTTGGTGCAAATTTCTCAAAGGACCTTGTGATTTCTGAATTTATTTGGTGTTTATAGAATCTGGTGAGCATAAACTGTGATGGAAGGAGAAAGAATTAAAGAGGGAAAGTTCTTCATTATAGAGAGGTTTCTAATTGAAACTCTTCGCTTGGTACAAGTTCGGTTTCTGGAAACAGTTGTTAGGTTATGCTATGTTGGCTTGTCAGAAGTATCCATGTTTTATCTTCTTGATATGTTTATTAACTTTTAAATTAATACATGTATGGTACTCGATTCTAGGTTCAACCATCCACAGGACAATCTCACGAACTCTATCTTTAAAGATAGATTATGATAACAGCTCCCTCCCTTGTTTTTCTTTATTTTTTGAATAATTAATTACCTTGTATCTGCTGCTTAAAATCAAAATAATATTTTATTTTTTACATAGCATTTCAAAACAATAATAAAAATAAAATGAAATGCCAACGCTGCCCATTGGTTGAAGTCCCGAGTAGACTCGTGGAGTTTTCCAAAATTGTTAGTCTTCTTTCACAGAGAAACTGGCTAGCTAGCTAGCTTTGCACTCATGATTTGCTCGAGCTCTCAAATTCAATTCCGCCGCGAGTGCCTGGCCAAGAGGGCTGAGAATGTTAGAGAATAATATAAATTATATTCTTGGATCTTATTTATAAATTTAAATTTTTAGGTGAGATGGTTCCTTAACATGGTATCAGAACCTTATTGACCCAGCGGTCATGAGTTCGAATCCCACCACCCCCATTCTATTTGATAAAAATCAAACACAAGGCAGTGTGGGCCTGTGTGTAAGTTTCAAGCTCAAAGAGCTTTCACTTGAGTGGGTGTGTTATAGAATAATATAAATTATATTCTGAAATCTCACCAAACTTGAGCTTTTAAGTGAAATGGTTCTTTAACACTGAGAAGTGAGAAACCCCACAATCTCGGTAATAGACAGGCACAGTCTCTGGTATCTCTGAGACAAACACCAAGGCCTATGGAGCTAATAATATCAGATGTAAACAAAAATGCAATGAGATTACAATATTGCAGTCTGAATATAGCTTTTTCATGATAGGATTAGGAACAGAAATGCAATGCATCCACGTGCGATTGTGTTTCACATGTGCGGATCACATCACATCACATCACATTGATGATGGTAAGTAACACTAGCAAGCATATTTGATTTTACCTTTCATTTTTTTTATTCAATTCAAATCCATATTTTTTTAGATTATTTTGATATTTTAATATTAAAAATAAATTTTATAAAATAAAAAATATTTCAATATATTTCCAAGCAAAAACATATTTTTTTTTAAAAACAGCAATTATATTAAGAAGCGGTTTAAAATACAAAATTTAACTATTTTTAAGATCCCAAAAATTCAAGACTCATACCGTAAATGCTAATTTCTCATTTTAGAAGCACTTGAATATTCTAAATTCTTTAAAAGAGTAAAATTTCTTGCAAACCAAGCACGAAAATCCTTATTGAAGAGATCATAGAAATCAAGTTTGTTTAAATCTTTGAATCTTGATGTAACAAATGACATGATAGTTCTGTTGTCCATAAAAGATGTATTAATTTTCAAATATACCAATGTAAAAGACTGTAAGCATCAAATGCTGATACGAGATGTTGTTGTCATTCGAGTTATATCACTTGTAAGGCTTTTCCAATTCTATATCGTTTTTTAGATACTTCTGATTCTAAGAATGACCAATTTATATCTTTCTGATTCTTTTGATTAGGGTTCGTGAAAAGATTATCAATAAAATATATCTTTCGAGTAAAATGTGTTTTTTATTTATAACAGTGAAAATAGATTTTATTGATAGTGTTACACTCATCTATCTTTGCAATCACTCTCCAACATACTATGTTCATGTATGCATGGGCTCCTGCAATTTTATTTCAGAATACAAATGACCATCGACGATGATATATAAAAGAAACGGTGATCTCTATGTTCATGGCACCCTTTTACCTTTCCCTCCTCCATATCCAGAGCCATAACCTGACCCGCTACCATAACCGGAGCCGGAGCCGGAGCCAGATCCTCCTCCTCCTCCCCCGCCACCACCTCCACCACTTCCACTCCTACCCTTCCCACCACCACTTCCACTTCCACTTCCATAGCCTGACCCACTTCCTGATCCGGTGCCATCGCCTCCACCACCACCTCCTCCACTGCCACCGCCACCACCTTCACCTTGTCCACCACCTCTCCCACTACCAGCACCAGACCCATAGCCTGAGCCGCTGCCAGATCCATAACCAGAACCTGACCCACTTCCACCACCACCGCCTCCTCCTCCACCGCCTCCACCACTCCCACCCTTGCCACCGCCGCTTCCACTTCCACTTCCATAGCCCGACCCACTTCCTGATCCGGTGCCATCGCCTCCACCACCACCTCCCCCTCCCCCTCCCCCTCCACCAACTGCCTGTAGTGTCCTAGCAGCAAAGGCGAGGTCTACAATAAGCAAGACCAGAAAAGCAGTCCCTAGCACTCTTGGACTTGCCATTTCCAGATTATTCTCTCACGGCTCAATGTATGTGTATGTTTATGCTTGTCACTCGCTCTATATATGAGAAACTAGCCAGTATGCTTAGATGACTGGAAATGCTTGAAGTGGTAACCCTATATATAGGCATTGTAAAGGTAACAAGACAAAGTTTTGGAAAAGGCTGGCATTACTCGTAAAGGTGACGAGACACGGTTTTTGAAAAGTTTCTTGAATTTCTAGTGCCTCTCACTTGTTAATCTTGACTTTTATAGAAAGTATTACGTAACGTGTGCTTTGGGTTTTTTTTTTTTCCGTGGAGGGCGTTGGTACTGTGGACTGTCTGTTTCCCTCTCTCTCTATCCAATATTATCTGCATAGAATACAGGCTTTGTTTTGAGTAAGAAGTGTCTTATTATATTTGACCTCGGCAAAGTCATGCGTTTCCCACTCTTTATCATTCTCTTCATATTTGAACTCCGCTTCTGAATACACGTATTTTCCAAGTGAGTGTAGCTGTCCTCCGGTGATTCATGCTAACGGTCGTCAGTGACGTTGTCAAACGGTAGTGATTTATGTGCACAGATATCTGTCATCGCTGCGTGTATGTTAACAGTGGGCTAACCTTGAACAGCAAACTGGGCTGTTCACTCAATATTCATATTGCTGTTACGCTTGGAATTAATAGAATTAAATTCCTGTTGAGCAGGCCAATAGTTTTTAACTTCGGTGCGCTTGTTGATGAGATTACTATCTAGTCTATCAGATTTAGTAGCATTCTCCTCGTGTTTCCCTATAAAATATGCCATAAGTTAATGCGAATAAATTGGTTTCATGTCAGACGTATCTAGCTTCCAATGTACTTCCCCTTCCCGTATTCTACTCTGCAGAGTATCCTTGAAAGTCCAAATTGTCCAATTGCACACCATGCTTGCTTTCAATAATAGCTACCTAGCCATCATATCCTCGTCAATTTCTGACATTCAACTACCGTGAATGATTCGCGACTTTTAAGCACTTGTGCATTTACAATGCATAAATTGATTCGTTATATATTATGGCAACATTTGTCAGCAATGTATGAAGGTGCTCTCGTATTTTCCTCTTCAGTAGCAGATTGGATGGTAGAGAATACACGTGTTTGAACGCAATACCTGCAGGGAGATAAAGTTTTGGTGATATGGAAGAAGTGAAAGTCATTATCATGTTATTAGTGTCAACCATCATGTGCATGCGCTCTTCAGCTCTTGATTACCTAGGCATTTGTATTTTACCAACTCCAATAGCAATGTGATCTAGAGATTCTATTCATGGGTATGCGCAAATTATTTGTAGTATCATAAGCCATGATTTTCCCATTGATTAATCAAGAATTGGCAATTGACACAGGGAGAGAGTAATAGGGTGACTTACAGTAAACATAGCTAACAGGTTATTCTTAAAAGAGAAGAAGCAGCTAACATGTTTTCGAACCCGTTTATCCTCCTCCTTTGCTGCCCAAATCGTCATAATTCTTAGATTAATTAGTAGTTTTCATAATGCTAAATCATTCTTTCTTTTTCTAGTCCATAAGGTTGGATAAATTCCTCATAATTTACATTGAATTTGCTGTTGTCGCAATTCTGTTTTAATACCAAATTTTTGTTCCAACTTAGACTTTGATTTTGTCTTGGCTTCGTGCAATATCTGAGCAGATGGGGATGGTCGACATCGTCAGTTTGGGAATCAGATTAGGAGATCAATTTGACCAAGCAGATTGCAGGCAAATTATGTTCTTCAAAATTATTTTCTCACTTTGAATCCTTCATGAAAGTTGCATTCCTGTACGTACAGATGAATTTGGGTTTTTGAATGGCCTGATTTTAATATCAGAAGCTCAAGATATTCCTGTTTAAATATTCAGTGTAAAAGAAGAGAATCCTGCCGCAATTTAATTAGCTCTCGTGAGGGCGCGGCGCGACATTATATTTTTTTATCTTAGACTTTAAAGGCCAACAACACTTTATATCATTAGGAGTTTATGTTAGTGAAATATATATTACTTATCAAATTATCATTATTTTAAAATAATAGTTAAAAAAACCTTAGAATCTAAAAATAACAAAAATGACACTATAAAACCTCCATTGCTTCTTACGTTCTTTCTTCTTTCTATTTGTCTCAACCTCGTTTTCTCTAAAAAGAAGTGAAACTCAAATTCCATTACGTGAAATTGAACCAAGGAAAAGACCACAACTTGTACCACAGAATGTAAACATTGAATCATATCCTAAAAATATGAAGCAGAATGTGTCCATTTCCATGTCTTGCTTTTCTGGAACATAAAAATGACACGAACATTTCAACATTTGCTTTCCCTTTTCAATGAATCAAAAGCAAAACGAAAAGGAAGATAAACAATTTACCAAGCGTGACCACAAAATGACACTTGAAACAGAAATTGCTGGAGAAAATTGAAACGTTTCTTCAACAGATCTGTTTTGTGAAAGAGGAGCAGCCAGGGATTGAAAAACCAGTTCAGATCTGTTTTGTCCATTGCACAGCATGCTTGCTTTAAATAATAGCTACCTAGCCATCATATCCTCGTCAATTTCTGACTATCAACTACCGTGAATGAACCGCGACTTTTAAGCACTTGTGCATTTAAAATGCTTAAATTGATTAGGTGTATAAGGCGTTATTTATTATGGCTATAGAAAAGTTCAAAACAATTGTGTTTAAGAATTATACGTTTTTCCCTTGATGATTGTTCTGTACATATGCTCATATTTATAGCATTACACCAGTAGGTTCTAACGTATGGCAACATCTGTGTATATTTAATTTACAAGATCATATCTTCCTCATTTATCTTTCAGTTATTCCTCTGCTGCTGCATTCACGGAGGATTATGATTTGTTGACGTTACTGCTGCTGCAATCACGGGTGGATCAGATTCCTGGTCTTCATGCTTGAGTTCAGCTGCCGTTACTTGATCTTCTACAATGGCTGACATCACTTATTAATCTTGACTATTATTGAAAGGAATTTGCTTTATCCCCATCTTTTCTTTTTTTGACTAAGAAGTGTCTTATAATATTTGACTTCGGCGAAGGGACCAATAGCATGCGTTTAATTCCCACTCTTTATCATTCTGTTCGTATTTGAACTCCACTTTCGAATACACGTAATTTTCCAAGTACTCGTAGCTGTCCTGCGGTGATTTATGCTAACGGTCGTCTCTTTAAGCACAAGTTTATCCACCAACAGTAGTGATTTATGTACACAGATATCTGTCTACTGTGCGTGTATGGTAACAATGGGCTAACCTTGCACAACAAACTGGGTTGTTCACTCAATATTCTTATAAATAGAATTAAATTTCTTCCACCATAGAATATAATTAGATTTGTCCTTAAAAACCGTGTTCGGATGTCTAACTTATTTTGATATTACCTTCTCTACATGATGATAGAAAGTGATGTGAACCTCACGATCACATGGTGACCCTGTAACTTACAATCAAGATTGAATCCAATCCTAGAAAGTTGAAAGAAGTTTGATAAGAGTGTAACATAATGAAAATATATTTCAAGACACCAAAACTATTGGAATGAAATCGAATGATACCACTAAGCTAGTTAATCTACATTAAGTTAGATTCAGTTCGTTCAGGAACTTAAAAATACAATAATCTCTCTCACACATGTTAAAAACATGTTTTGAATTCTAGTTGATGAAAGAAGGTCCCCCTTTTTAAGCTTTACAAGAGTTTATATACCTCTGAAAAATATAACCCATAATGGATCTTTTCCCAGTATAATAATTTGGTCCACTTGCAAAATTCATCAAAAACCTTCAACTTAAAAGCATAAAACCTGATCCGAACAAGTCTTGCATTCTAGCCGAAAACAAAGAATTAATTAAGCTCAAATATAAAAAATAATAAAAACAACAAATCTAACACACACACACACACATATATATATCAAAGTTTTTGCACCTACTTAAATAAAATAACCCAAGACAAATACATTTTCTTGTTTAAATAATAATATGAACGAAATATTCATTCTATAAGTACTAGGATTTTTGTTGCCACGTTTAGATATCCCAATCAAACTAGGAAATTGATGGCTGAAGTTGCTTTTCTTTAATGTCGTCCAGGATAATTAATTGTCCTTTCACAGCATGGAAACACTTGTTTTCTCCTTTTAACCTTCTCCTTTTAACCTTCCTTGTATAACTAGGAAATCTCTGAAACAAGGTGGTTTATCAAGTCTAGTTTTTTGTTCATTTATCTTTTCTAAGGCTCAATGTTGATCTCTCTTCGTTAGAGAATCTTTAGCTCATTGGGAGTTAAAAGACTAATCAAAAAAAAATTTACACTGCATTTTCAAAAATCATTTTTTTAACTATCTACGAGTATACTTTACAATATAATTTTACATCGCGATAGCTAAATCAAAATAATTTATTGATAGTGGCACACATATCCAATGTTGCAATTACTAGCCAATATATTGTGTTCATGTATGCATGGGCTCCTGCAATTTTATTTCAGATACAAATGACAACCACAGGATCACGTAGGCCCATCCATGCAGCAGAGGCCCCGATAATACGAAAGGTATCCTATGCTTCCGAGAGGGATGCCATAACTCAATTTTGGGTTATTCCCTAAATCTACCTAAAAATAGAAAAAATAAAATAAAAGGGCCAGGTGTCAGTCGGAAAATCAAGGTGAAAAATTTTGATGTTTTCGAGAGCTCGATCGTACCTCTTTTGTGCCTAGAAATGAAGGAAAATGCAAATTCAAGGCTAAAGTAATTTATTATTGGATAAATCTATGTAAAAATTAAGTCAAAAGATGTAGTTATATTTTTATGGGCCAATTTGATTTAATCGTTGGTCAATTTCAAAGAGTAATTATGTTTGAGAATTAATTTAAGGTCCAATTGAAGGATTTAATTAAGTGAAATAACTTAATTATACTTTAAATTGGTCAAATTAATTTTATTAAGGGCTTAGTCGATGAGAAATCAAGTTCTTGAATTTAATTCGGGTTCAATTGATGAGATTGGAATTTTCGGAGACCAGATTGATTTTTTTCAAGCCAATTGTGCGAAGTCAGGGGCCAAATTGAACGGATTGAGTGTCAATTGTCAATTGAAGGTTAAATCGCACAAATCAGAAACCAAGGAACAAAATAAAAAAGGCAAACAAAGCTAAGGATGCTCTCGAAATTCTAACAAGGATACAATTGCACAAAATTTAAAGTTCAAAACCAAATGGGGGTGCATTTAGAGCACTTGTAAATCGAGGGACCAAATTATATTTTCACCCTCCCAAATCATTTGAAAACCTGCAGGTGTGCCTGCACTTTTCAGTCACCTAAACAGTGGTAGGCACGCACTACAGGTTTCAGGCGGCAACCCATCACTGCACGCCATGGGCAGTCGAAGGGTTGCCTCCTGACTATAAAACCATCCATGGAGGTTGAGAATGAAAAAAAAACTAACAGAGAAAGGGAGGATCAAGAAGAGAAAATATTGAAAAAGGCTGAGAGCAGGGGGGAGGAGAGCATTGAGAGACAGAGGAAGATTTTGACAGAGCAGGGAGACGAAACTGAGGGGGGAGGAGACAGAACAAACGAAAAAAAGAAAAGAAAGAATTGAGATAGAGGAGGAGAGTTACAGAGACAGGGGAGGAACAAAATAGAGAAGAAATTTACGTAAAAAAACACAAAAAGAGAAAAGAGTTGCAGAGCCAAATTTACCTAAAATTTTAGATAAATCTTCTTCCCCATGCTGCAACTGCTCTCCCTCTCTCAGCCGACCATATCCCTCTTTAAAACCAGCAGCCATCTCTCTCTCTCTCTCTTGTTCTTTGTCAGCAACTCCGGCAGCAACAGCAGACCACCTAGCTCCACCCTCATCATCACCGGCTGCCTCCCCTCCATGCCAGCAGCCCAGCCACCTCCTCCAGCGAAGACAACAGCAGCAGCCTTAGCAGTGACACAGACTGGCCACCTTTCGACGCTTACTCCAGCCACCATTTCCAACGCCACCATGACAGGAAGAACCACCTCGAACTCCTCTACCCAACGATATTAACAGGTACGTCGTTTGTCACACTCCAAAATCCCCCATTTCACTGTTCATCGTCATCTTTTACGTTACGGGGGAGTGAATTAATTCACTCCCCCTGTCCCGTCTCACGGGCTGGTTGGGCCGGGGACAAGGCCCATTCGTCCATTAAAATGGGTGGGCCGTTTGGCCCACCTGGGGCTGCCAGTCTAGTCCCAAATGATGGGCCTCTCGGCCCATCAGGGCTGGGCAGCTGGCCCACCAAATATATATAAATAAAAAAACAAACTTTGCATAAAAAAATATTTTTTTTAAAAAGATAAAAATAACATATTTTGAACAATCCTTTCCAAAAAATATATTCTGAGTTTAAAGAAAAAATGTGTTTTAGCATGGATTTCGTAAACATAAAAAAACTATTTTCTCGCATTTTTGGATTTTACAAAATGTTTGTAAAATCCAGAGGGTATTGGCCAATATTCCAAAAATACAAAAAACTTATTTTTGGGGATTCACATTATTCACTGTTAATATTTGGGTAAAGAAATCTTAAAGGGGTTAATATCCAAAATATTGGCGGGGATAATTCGTTATTATTCACTGTTGATATTTGGGTAAAGAAATTCTAAAGGGGTTAATATCCAAATTATTGGCGGGGATAATTCATTATTATTCACTGTTGATATTTGCATAAATAAATCCTAAAGGGGTTAGCGGGTAACTCGTTATTCATCGTAAATATTTGGATAAAGAAACCTTAAAATGGTAAGTATCCAAAATATTTTTCCGGGAATAATATGTCATCATCATTTAACCAACATATTTTTTTGAAAGATTAACACTATAGCAAATCATAAGCAAACCAAAACACCAAACAGCTTACCTTAGGTAGGGCATACTAGGGGTGCTAAAACCTTCCCTTTACGCAACTAGTCCCTTGCCTTAGAATCTCTGAAAGACCAGTTTAGGTTTCCTAGTAACCATAATACTAGGTGTTGACTCCTTTTTGTCATGAAAATAAAGATAAAGCCCCGACATGAATTTCCCAGCTCGCGGGGAGAGTCGCCGCAACGCCGCGCTTTCACGGAGGGTGCGACAAGGGAGATAGATTAGCCTTTGACCATTCTGAACTATTTTTCATGCAAATTTCTTTAAGGACCTTGAAATTTCTGAATTTATTTGGTGCTTATAGAATCCGGTGATCATAAATTATGATGGAAGGAGAAACAATTAAGGAAAGAAAGTTCTTCATTATAGAGAGGTTTCTAAATGAAATTCTTTGCTTGATACAAGTTCGGTTTCTGGAAACAGTTGTCAGATTATGCTCTGTTGGCTTGTCTTAATATTAGATGTATCCACGTTTTATCTTCTTGATACGTTTATTAACTTTTTAAATATATACATGTTTGATGTCTCAGCTATGCTTTCAAAAGATACTTTGACATAGTTAAAATGGAAATCCAGCAGTGTGTAGAAAATTATATTTAGCTTGTCTGAAGACTGTAAGCATCAAATGTTGATTATGGTTGTCATTCTAGCTATATCACTTGTTAGGCTTTTCAATTCTATATCGTTTGTTAGATACATCTGATTCCAAGAATGACCATTTTAAATCTTTTTGATTCCTTTGATTAGGGTTCACAAAAAGATTGTCTATAAAATATATCTTTGGAGTAAAATGTGTTTTCTTATTTATAACACTGAGAAGTGATTTTATTGATAGTGTTACACACAATCATCGTTGCAATCACTCCCAACATACTGTGTTCATGTATGCATGGGCTCCTGCAATTTTATTCAGAATACAAATGACCGTCAACGGTGATATATAAAAGAAACGGTGATCTCTATGTTCAAGGCAGCCTTTTACCTTTCCCTCCTCCATATCCAGAGCCATAACCTGACCCGCTACCATAACCGGAGCCGGAGCCGGAGCCAGATCCTCCTCCTCCTCCCCCGCCACCACCTCCACCACTTCCACTCCTACCCTTCCCACCACCACTTCCACTTCCACTTCCATAGCCTGACCCACTTCCTGATCCGGTGCCATCGCCTCCACCACCACCTCCTCCACTGCCACCGCCGCCACCGCCACCTTGTCCACCACCTCTCCCACTACCGGCACCAGACCCATAGCCTGAGCCGCTGCCAGATCCATAACCAGAACCTGACCCACTTCCACCACCACCGCCTCCTCCTCCACCGCCTCCACCACTCCCACCCTTGCCACCGCCACTTCCACTTCCACTTCCATAGCCCGACCCACTTCCTGATCCGGTGCCATCGCCTCCACCACCACCTCCTCCACTGCCGCCGCCACCACCTTGTCCGCCGCCTATCCCACTACCAGCACCAGACCCATAGCCTGAGCCGCTGCCAGAACCTGACCCACTTCCACCACCACCACCACCACCTCCCCCTCCTCCTCCCCCTCCACCAACTGCCTGTAGTGTCCTAGCAGCAAAGGCGAGGTCTACAATAAGCAAGACCAGAAAAGCAGTCCCTAGCACTCTTGGACTTGCCATTTCCAGATTATTCTCTCACGGCTCAATGTATGTGTATGTTTATGCTTGTCACTCGCTCTATATATGAGAAACTAGCCAGTATGCTTAGATGACTGGAAATGCTTGAAGTGGTAACCCTATATATAGGCATTGTAAAGGTAACAAGACAAAGTTTTGGAAAAGGCTGGCATTACTCGTAAAGGTGACGAGACACGGTTTATGAAAAGTTTCTTGAATTTCTAGTGCCTCTCACTTGTTAATCTTGACTATTATAGAAAGTATTAAGTAACGTGTGCTTTGGGTTTTTTTTTTTTCCGTGGAGGGCGTTGGTACTGTGGACTGTCTGTTTCCCTCTCTCTATATCCAATATTATCTGCATAGAATACAGGCTTTGTTTTGAGTAAGAAGTGTCTTATTATATTTGACCTCGGCAAAGTCATGCGTTTCCCACTCTTTATCATTCTCTTCATATTTGAACTCCGCTTCTGAATACACGTATTTTCCAAGTAAGTGTAGCTGTCCTCCGGTGATTCATGCTAACGGTCGTCAGTGACGTTGTCAAACGGTAGTGATTTATGAGCACAGATATCTGTCATCGCTGCGTGTATGTTAACAGTGGGCTAACCTTGAACAGCAAACTGGGCTGTTCACTCAATATTCATATTGCTGTTACGCTTGGAATTAATAGAATTAAACTCCTGTTGAGCACGCCAATAGTTTTTAACTTCGGTGCGCTTGTTGATGAGATTACTATCTATGCTATCAGATTTAGTAGCATTCTCCTCCTGTTTCCCAATAAAATATGCCATAAGTTAATGCGAATAAATTGGTTTCATGTCAGACGTATCTAGCTTCCAATGTACTTCCCCTTCCCGTATTCTACTCTGCAGAGTATCCTTGAAAGTCCAAATTGTCCAATTGCACACCATGCTTGCTTTCAATAATAGCTACCTAGCCATCATATCCTCGTCAATTTCTGACATTCAACTACCGTGAATGAACCGCGATTTTTAAGCACTAGTGCATTTACAATGCATAAATTGATTCGTTATTTATTATGGCAACATTTGTCAGCAATGTATGAAGGTGCTCTCGTATTTTCCTCTTCAGCAGCAGATTGGATGGTAGAGAATACATGTGTTTGAACGCAATACCTGCAGGGAGATAAAGTTTTGGTGATATGGAAGAAGTGAAAGTCATTATCATGTTATTAGTGTCAACCATCATGTGCAATTCTGTTCTAATACCAAATTTTTGTTCCAACTTAGACTTTGATTTTGTCTTGGCTTCGTGCAATATCTGATCAGATGGGGATGGTCGACATCGTCAGTTTGCGAATCAGATTAGGAGATCAATTTGACCAAGCAGATTGCAAGCAAATTATGTTCTTCAAAATTATTTTCTCACTTTGAATCCTTCATGAAAGTTGCATTCCTGTACGTACAGATGAATTTGGTTTTGTGAATCGCCTGATTTTAATATTAGAAGCTCAAGATATTCCTGTTTAAATATCCAATGTAAAAGAAGAGAATCCTGCCGCAATTTAATTAGCTCTCGTGAGGGCGCGGCGCGAAATTATATTTTTTTATCTTAGACTTTAAAGGCCAACAACACTTTATATCATTAGGAGTTTATGTTAGTGAAATATATATTAATTATCAAATTATCATTATATTTAAAATAATAGTTAAAAAAACCTTAGAATCTAAAAATAACAAAAATGACACTATAAAACCTCCATTGCTTCTTACGTTCTTTCTTCTTTTTATTTGTCTCAACCTCTCTTGTTTTCTCTAAAAAGAAGGGAAACTCAAATTCCATTACGTGAAATTGAACCAAGGAAAAGACCACAACTTGTACCACAGAATGTGTAAACATTGAATCATGTCCTAAAAATATGAAGCAGAATGTGTCCATTTCCATGTCTTGCTTTTCTGGAACATAAAAATGACACGAACATTTCAACATTTGCTTTCCCTTTTCAATGAATCAAAAGCAAAACGAAAAGGAAAATATACAATTTACCAAGCGTGACCACAGAATGACACTTGAAACAGAAATTGCTGGAGAAAATTGAAACGTTTCTTCAACAGATCTGTTTTGTGAAAGAGGAGCAGCCAGGGATTGAAAAACCAGTTCAGATCTGTTTTGTCCATTGCACAGCAGATAGTTTTTAACTTCGGTGCGCTTGTTGATGAGATTATTATCTATGCTATCAGATTTAGTAGCATTCTCCTCGTGTTTCCCAATAAAATATGCCATAAGTTAATGCGAATAAATTGGTTTCATGTCAGACGTATCTAGCTTCCAATGTACTTCCCCTTCCCGTATTCTACTCTGCAGAGTATCCTGAAAGTCCAAATTGTCCAATTGCACACCATGCTTGCTTTAAATAATAGCTACCTAGCCATCATATCCTCGTCAATATCTGACTATCAACTACCGTGAATGAACCGCGACTTTTAAGCACTTCTGCGTTTAAAATGCTTAAACTGTTTAGGTGTATAACGCGTTATTTATTATGGCTATAGAAAAGTTCAAAACAATTATGTTTAAGAATTATACGTTTTTCCCTTGATGATTGTTCTGTACATATGCTCATACTTATAGCATTACATCAGTAGGTTCTAACGTATATATTCTAGCTGGCAATATCTGTGTATATTTAATTTACAGGATCATATCTTCCTCATTTATCTTTTAGTTATTCCTCTGCTGCTGCATTCACGGAGGATTATGATTTGTTGACGTTATTGCTGCTGCAATCACGGGTGGATCAGATTCCTGGTTTTCATGCTTGAGTTCAGCTGTCGTTACTTGATCTTTTACAATGGCTGACATCACTTATTAATCTTAGGGGTGAGCAAAAAAACTGAACAACCGATTAAACTGAGAAAAAAAACCCTGATAAAACCGAACCGAAAAAAAACCCCGATTAAACCGATTGTAAAATTTTGAAAAATGTCCGGTTCGGTTCAGTATCGGTTTTGTACAGACCAAACCGATTAAACCGAACCGGTCGGTTCGGTTCGGTTAGAAATTTTAATATAAATAGCACCTTAAGACTACAAACCCTAGATTACTTCCTCTCGCCTCTCGCCTCTCTCTACAACAAAAGTCAGAAATCTAAGTGTTTTAGCCTCTCGGTTCGGTTTAAAACACACTGCACCTTAAATCTCCGTCCCTCTCGCCTTCCTCTGCATCTTAAATCTCCCTCCCTCTCGCCAGTCGCCTCTCGCTTCTCGGCATGTCCCTCCCTCTGCAAACAACCAAACCAACCATTACCCTCTCTCCCTCTGCATCTGAGCACATCGTTACCCTAGTTCAACAGTTCCTCTTTGTCATCGTCCCCATCCAATCGACACAGTTGCAGTTCACAAAAGGTAAGTTAATTGAACCTCTGTTTTATTTCTTGTTATATCTTATAGATCATCTATCTTAGAGTAGTCATAGTCCTGTGGAGTTGATAAATCTGAGCCATTTGTGTGCCATTTGATAAATCAGAGCCATTGGACTGTCAATGAAAAATACGCAATAAATCAAAGCCATTTTATAAATCATAAAACTCCAGTTTGATAATTGTTGGGCATCATTTCGAAACCCATTTTGGACATACTGAGATTAAGTAGTAATTAATTGATTGATGTATTATTTAAGTAGTAATTAATTGATGTTGCTGGTATTTGAGATTATTTGTTCATATAATGCCGTTGGTATTAGAGATTGATGTTGCTGCCTTGCTGGTAATTAATCACTGGTTGATAATGTAGAAAATTTTCAATTGTATTTAAATATGTTGCTGCCTAACCTTGTTGCTCTGTCATTGTGAAAGACTGAAAGCATAGATAGGAAATTAGGAATATTAGGTGAAAATGAGTATACTGTGAAAAATCAGTATAATGTATTTAAACATGTTGTTGCCTTGCTGTTTTGATCATCGAGAAAGTGTGGATAGGAAATTAGGATTAGAAAAATTAGGTGGAAAATCAGTATAAAAACATAGTGTACATTTAGTGTAAACACAGTGAAAAATCAGTATAAAATTAGGATTATGAATATAGAAAATATAGTGTAAATTTATTATGCATATATGCTGCAAATATATTGTGAAATTATTATGAATATATGCTGCAAATATATTGTAAATTCTAAAAATATTGCCATAGTAACATGTTTTGATCTTTTTCATTTGGTAATTACAGATGGAAAACCGTCAAAATTAGAATGTTTCATCTGCCGACACTACCCCCACATCAACGTTTAATTCCCTCACTTCAAACACTCAACCTACATCAACCACTACAGGATCTGTCACAAATGATAAAGGTAAACAATCTGAAGCCCTTACATTAAGAAAAAGAAATGTTGAGGATAGAAAAAAGTCACAAATTTGGGATCATTTTACAAGACTTGATGGTGATCCTAAAAGTCCTAGAGCTGAATGTAATTATTGTAGAAAGAATTATGCATGTCATACTATTCTGAATGGAACAAGTAATATGTGGAGTCATTTGAAAGTATGTAAGAAATTTCCTTTTGTGGTTGATAAGAAGCAAAAACTTTTGGTATTAGAACCTAAGAAAGACAGTGATGAATCGGAAGACAAAAATATGGGCACTCTAAAGGCAATATGTTATAATTATGAAGAATGTAGACTAGCACTATAAAAAATGATTATAATTGATGAGTTGCCTTTTAATTTTGTGGAGGTTAGGGGATTTAGATTATTTTTGAGCACAATACAACCTAGATTTGATAGCCCTTCTCATTTTACAGTTATGAAAGATTGTTTGAAAATTTATGTTGACGAGAAGGAAAAATTGAAGATAGCACTTAGGGGTCAATGATTATGTTTGACAACAGATACATGGACATCAATCCAAAACATTAATTATATGTCTTTAACGGCTCATTGGATTGATAGTGAGTGGAAATTGCATAAAAGAATTCTCAATTTCTATCAAGTTTCAAATCATACAGGTGACATAATTGGTCAAGTGATTGAGAATTGTTTGTTAGAGTGGGGGATTGATAAAGTTTTAACTATTACAGTAGACAATGCAAGCTCGAATAATGTGACTATTTCATATTTGAAGAATGTGATGGTAGATTGGTCATTTAATATATTGTTATTGATCGTACCTCTTTTGTGCCTAGAAATGAAGGAAAATGCAGATTCAAGGCTAAAGTAATTTGTTATTGGATAAATCTGTGTAAAAATTAAGTCGAAAGATGTAATTATATTTTTATGTGTCAATTTGATTTAATCGTTGGCCAATTTAAAAGAGTAATTATGTTTGAGAATTAATTTAAGGTCCAATTAAAGGATTTAATTAAGTGCAATAACTTAATTATAATTTAAATTGGTCAAATTAATTTTATTAAGGGCTTAGTCAATGAGAAATCAAGTTCTTGAATTTAATTCGGGTTCAATTGATGATATTGGAATTTTCGGAGACCGAATTGATTTTTTTCAAGCCAATTGTGCGAAGTCAGGGGCCAAATTGAATGAATTGAGTGTCTAATGGTCAATTGAAGGTTAAATCACACAAATCAAAAACCAAGGACCAAAATAAAAAAAGGCGCGCAAAGGTAAGGATGCTCTCGAAATTCTAACGAGGATACAATTGCACAAAATTAAAAGTTCAAAACCAATTGGGGGTGCAATTAGAGCAATTGTAAATCGAGGGACCAAATTGTATTTTCACCCTCCCAAATCATTTGAAAACTTGCAGGCGTGCCTACACTTTTCAGTCACCTGAACAGTGGCAAACACGCCACTGCAGGTTTCAGGCGGCAACCCATCACTGCACGCAATGGTCAGCCAAAGGGTTGCCGCCTGACTATAAAAACCATGCATGAAGGCTGAGAATGAAAAAAAAAACTAACAAAGAAAGGGAGGATCAAGAAGAGAAAATATTGAAAAAGGCTGAGAGTAGGGGGGAGGAGAGCATTGAGAGAAAGAGGAAGATTTTGATAGAGCAGGGAGACGAAACAGAGGGGGGAGGAGACAGAACAAACGAGAAAAAGAAAAGAAAGGAAAGGATTGAGATAGAGGAGGAGATTTACAGAGACAGGGGAGGAACAAAACAAAGAAGAAATTTACGTAAAAAAACACAGAAAGAGAAGAGGGTTGCAAAGCCAAATTTACCTAAAATTTTAGATAAATCTTCTTCCCCACACTGCAACTGCCCTCCCTCTCTCAACCGACCCTATCCCTCTCTAAAACCAGCAACCATCTCTCTCTCGCTCGCTCTTGGCTAGCAGCAACAGCAGACCACCTAGCTCCACCCTCATCATCACCGGCAACCTCCCCTTCATGCCAGCAGCCTAGCCCCCTCCTCTGGCGAAGGCAGCAGCAGCCATTGCAGCGACACAGGCCGACCACCTTTCGACGCTTACTCCCGCCACCATTTCTGACGCCACCACGACAGGAAGAACCACATTGACCTTCTCTACCCAATGGTATTAACAGGTACGCCGCTCATCACACTCCAAAATCCCCCATTTCACTGTTTATCGTCATCTTTTACGTTACGGGAGAGTGAATTAATTCACTCCCCCTGCCCCGTCTCACTGGCTGGCTGGGCCGGGGACAAGGCCCAACCGTCCATTAAAATGGGTGGGCTGTTTGGCCCACCCGGGGCTGGCAGTCTAGCCCCAAATGATGGGTGTCATAAAAAATATTTTTGTTCAAAAAGATAAAAATATGTTGTTTTTGTGCATACGGCCAATACGCTAACATATTTTGAACATTCCTTTCCAAAAAATATATTCCAAGTTTAAAAAAAAAGTGTTTTAGCATGGATTTCGTAAACACAAAAAATTGTTTTCTCGCATTTTTGGATTTTACAACATGTTTGTAAAATCCAAAGGGTATTGACCAATATTCCAAAAATACAAAAAACTTATTTTTTGGGGATTCACATTAGTCACTGTTAATAATTGGGTAAAGAAATCTTAAAGGGGTTATCCAAAATATTGGCGGGGATAATTCTTTAACATTCACTGTTGATATTTGGGTAAAGAAATCTTAAAGGGGTTAATATCCAAATTATTAGCGGGGATAATTTTTTAACATTCACTGTTGATATTTGGGTAAAGAAATCTTAAAGGGGTTAATATCCAAATTATTAGCGGGGATAATTTTTTAACATTCACTGTTGATATTTGGGTAAAGAAATCCTAAAGGGGTTAGCATCCAAAATATTAGCGGGGATAATTCGTTGTTATTCACCGTAAATATTTGGATAAAGAAACCTTAAAGTGGTAAATATCCAAAAAACAATTTACAGGAACAATACCCCATCATCATTTAATCACATATTTTTTTGAAGGTCAACACCATAGCAAATCATAAGCAAACCAAAACACCAAGCAACTTATCTTAGGTAGGGTGTACTAGGGATGCTAAAACCTTCCCTTTACGCAACCAGTCCCTTGCCTTAGAATCTTTGAAAGACCAGTTTAGGTTTCCTAGTAACCATAATACTAGGTGGCGACTCCCTTTTCTCACGAAAATAAAGATAAAGCCCCGACATGAATTCCCTGACTTGCAGGGAGAGTCGCCACGACGCCGTGCTCTCGTGAAGGGTGCGACAAGGGAGATAGATTAGCCTTTGACCATTCTGAACTACTTTTCGTGCAAATTTCTTTAAGGACCTTGCAATTTCTGAATTTATTTGGTGTTTATAGAATCCGGTGATCATAAATTGTGATGGAAGGAGCAACAATTAAGGAAAGAAAGTTCTTCATTATAGAGAGGTTTCTAAATGAAATTCTTTGCTTGATACAAGTTCGGTTTCTGGAAACAGTTGTCAGATTATGCTCTGTTGGCTTGTCTTAATATTAGATGTATCCACGTTTTATCTTCTTGATACGTTTATTAACTTTTTAAATATATACATGTTTGATGTCTCAGCTATGCTTTCAAAGGATACTTTGACATAGTTAAAATGGAAATTCAGCAGTGTGTAGAAAATTATATTTAGCTTGTCTGAAGACTGTAAGCATCAAATGTTGATTATGGTTGTCATTCTAGCTATATCACTTGTTAGGCTTTTCAATTCTATATCGTTTGTTAGATACATCTGATTCCAAGAATGACCATTTTAAATCTTTTTGATTCCTTTGATTAGGGTTCACAAAAAGATTGTCTATAAAATATATCTTTGGAGTAAAATGTGTTTTCTTATTTATAACACTGAGAAGTGATTTTATTGATAGTGTTACATACAATCATCGTTGCAATCACTCCCAACATACTGTGTTCATGCATGCATGGGCTCCTGCAATTTTATTCAGAATACAAATGACCGTCAACGGTGATATATAAAAGAAACGGTGATCTCTATGTTCAAGGCAGCCTTTTACCTTTCCCTCCTCCATATCCAGAGCCATAACCTGACCCGCTACCATAACCGGAGCCGGAGCCGGAGCCGGAGCCTCCTCCTCCTCCCCCGCCACCACCTCCACCACTTCCACTCCTACCCTTCCCACCACCACTTCCACTTCCACTTCCATAGCCTGACCCACTTCCTGATCCGGTGCCATCGCCTCCACCACCACCTCCTCCACTGCCACCGCCGCCACCTTGTCCACCACCTCTCCCACTACCGGCACCAGACCCATAGCCTGAGCCGCTGCCAGATCCATAACCAGAACCTGACCCACTTCCACCACCACCGCCTCCTCCTCCACCGCCTCCACCACTCCCACCCTTGCCACCGCCACTTCCACTTCCACTTCCATAGCCCGACCCACTTCCTGATCCGGTGCCATCACCTCCACCACCACCTCCCCCTCCTCCTCCCCCTCCACCAACTGCCTGTAGTGTCCTAGCAGCAAAGGCGAGGTCTACAATAAGCAAGACCAGAAAAGCAGTCCCTAGCACTCTTGGACTTGCCATTTCCAGATTATTCTCTCACGGCTCAATGTATGTGTATGTTTATGCTTGTCACTCGCTCTATATATGAGAAACTATCCAGTATGCTTAGATGACTGGAAATGCTTGAAGTGGTAACCCTATATATAGGCATTGTAAAGGTAACAAGACAAAGTTTTGGAAAAGGCTGGCATTACTCGTAAAGGTGACGAGACACGGTTTTTGAAAAGTTTCTTGAATTTCTAGTGCCTCTCACTTGTTAATCTTGACTATTATAGAAAGTATTAAGTAACGTGTGCTTTGGGTTTTTTTTTTTCCGTGGAGGGCGTTGGTACTGTGGACTGTCTGTTTCCCTCTCTCTCTATCCAATATTATCTGCATAGAATACAGGCTTTGTTTTGAGTAAGAAGTGTCTTATTATATTTGACCTCGGCAAAGTCATGCGTTTCCCACTCTTTATCATTCTCTTCATATTTGAACTCCGCTTCTGAATACACGTATTTTCCAAGTGAGTGTAGCTGTCCTCCGGTGATTCATGCTAACGGTCGTCAGTGACGTTGTCAAACGGTAGTGATTTATGTGCACAGATATCTGTCATCGCTGCGTGTATGTTAACAGTGGGCTAACCTTGAACAGCAAACTGGGCTGTTCACTCAATATTCATATTGCTGTTACGCTTGGAATTAATAGAATTAAATTCCTGTTGAGCACGCCAATAGTTTTTAACTTCGGTGCGCTTGTTGATGAGATTACTATCTATGCTATCAGATTTAGTAGCATTCTCCTCATGTTTCCCTATAAAATATGCCTCAAGTTAATGCGAATAAATTGGTTTCATGTCACACGTATCTAGCTTCCAATGTACTTCCCCTTCCCGTATTCTACTCTGCAGAGTATCCTTGAAAGTCCAAATTGTCCAATTGCACAGCATGCTTGCTTTCAATAATAGCTACCTAGCCATCATATCCTCGTCAATTTCTGACATTCAACTACCGTGAATGAACCGCGACTTTTAAGCACTTGTGCATTTACAATGCATAAATTGATTCGTTATTTATTATGGCAGCATTTGTCAGCAATGTATGAAGGTGCTCTCGTATTTTCCTCGTCAGCAGCAGATTGGATGGTAGAGAATACACGTGTTTGAACGCAATACCTGCAGGGAGATAAAGTTTTGGTGATATGGAAGAAGTGAAAGTCATTATCATGTTATTAGTGTCAACCATCATGTGCATGCGCTCTTCAGCTCTTGATTACCTAGGCATTTGTATTTTACCAGCTCCAATAGCAATGTGATCTAGAGATTCTATTCATGGGTATGCGCAAATTATTTGTAGTATCATAAGCCATGATTTTCCCATTGATTAATCAAGAATTGGCAATTGACACAGGGAGAGAGTAATAGGGTGACTTACAGTAAACATAGCTAACAGGTTATTCTTAAAAGAGAAGAAGCAGCTAATATGTTTTCGAACCCGTTTGTTTCGGTGTTTTTTTAGTGTTCTTTATATTCTTTATTTTTTTTAATGCTTGATCCATGTTATATGTTGTTACTCATTTTTAGGTCCCGTGTGCTGGAGATGGTGTATACCCCTTTTGAACCAAATGTAGGAGATTAGCTCATGGTTACTGGACGATTGATAAAAATAGGGAATAAAAGATGTTTTTTTTAACACTGTCTTTGATGCCTTCTGCTCTTTTATCCTCCTCCTTTGCTGCCCAAATCGTCATAATTCTTAGATTAATTAGTACTTTTCATAATGCTAAATCATTCTTTCTTTTTCTAGTCCATAAGGTTGGATAAATTCCTCATAATTTACATTGATTTTGCTGTTGTCGCAATTCTGTTCTAATACCAAATTTTTGTTCCAACTTAGACTTTGATTTTGTCTTGGCTTCGTGCAATATCTGATTAGATGGGGATGGTCGACATCGTCAGTTTGCGAATCAGATTAGGAGATCAATTTGACCAAGCAGATTGCAGGCAAATTATGTTCTTCAAAATTATTTTCTCACTTTGAATCCTTCATGAAAGTTGCATTCCTGTACGTACAGATGAATTTGGGTTTTTGAATCGCCTGATTTTAATATCAGAAGCTCAAGATATTCCTGTTTAAATATCCAGTGTAAAAGAAGAGAATCCTGCTGCAATTTAATTAGCTCTCGTGAGGGAGCGGCGCGGCATTATATTTTTTATCTTAGACTTTAAAGGCCAACAACACTTTATATCATTAGGAGTTTATGTTAGTGAAATATATATTACTTATCAAATTATCATTATATTTAAAATAATAGTTAAAAAAACCTTAGAATCTAAAAATAACAAAAATGACACTATAAAACCTCCATTGCTTCTTACGTTCTTTCTTCTTTCTATTTGTCTCAACCTCGTTTTCTCTAAAAAGAAGTGAAACTCAAATTCCATTACGTGAAATTGAACCAAGGAAAAGACCACAACTTGTACCACAGAATGTGTAAACATTGAATCATGTCCTAAAAATATGAAGCAGAATGTGTCCATTTCCATGTCTTGCTTTTCTGGAACATAAAAATGACACGAACATTTCAACATTTGCTTTCCCTTTTCAATGAATCAAAAGCAAAACGAAAAGGAAGATATACAATTTACCAAGCGTGACCACAAAATGACACTTGAAACAGAAATTGCTGGAGAAAATTGAAACGTTTCTTCAACAGATCTGTTTTGTGAAAGAGGAGCAGCCAGGGATTGAAAAACCAGTTCAGATCTGTTTTGTCCATTGCACAGCATGCTTGCTTTAAATAATAGCTACCTAGCCATCATATCTGTTAAGGAACCATCTTACATAAAAGCTTAAGTTTTCTGGTGAGGTCCCAGAATATGATTATATTATACTCTAACACCCCCCCTCAAGTGAAAGCTCTTTGGGCTTGAAACTTGCACATGCTCACATCATCTTGTGCTTTTATTTTTTTTTATCAAATAGAATGGGGGTGGTGAGATTTGAACTCGTGACCGCTGGGTCAACAAGGCTCTGATACCATGTTAAGGAACCATCTCACCTAAAAGCTTAAGCTTGTAGGTGAGGTCCAAGAATATGATTATATTATACTCTAACAATATCCTCGTCAATTTCTGACTATCAACTACCGTGAATGAACCGCGACTTTTAAGCACTTGTGCATTTAAAATGCTTAAATTGATTAGGTGTATAACGCGTTATTTATTATGGCTATAGAAAAGTTCAAAACAATTGTGTTTAAGAATTATACGTTTTTCCCTTGATGATTGTTCTGTACATATGCTCATATTTATAGCATTACACCAGTAGGTTCTAACGTATGGCAACATCTGTGTATATTTAATTTACAAGATCATATCTTCCTCATTTATCTTTCAGTTATTCCTCTGCTGCTGCATTCACGGAGGATTATGATTTGTTGACGTTACTGCTGCTGCAATCACGGGTGGATCAGATTCCTGGTCTTCATGCTTGAGTTCAGCTGCCGTTACTTGATCTTCTACAATGGCTGACATCACTTATTAATCTTGACTATTATTGAAAGGAATTTACTTTATCCCCATCTTTTCTTTTTTGACTAAGAAGTGTCTTATAATATTTGACTTCGGCGAAGGGACCAATAGCATGCGTTTAATTCCCACTCTTTATCATTCTGTTCGTATTTGAACTCCACTTTCGAATACACGTAATTTTCCAAGTACTCGTAGCTGTCCTGCGGTGATTTATGCTAACGGTCGTCTCTTTAAGCACAAGTTTATCCACCAACAGTAGTGATTTATGTACACAGATATCTGTCTACTGTGCGTGTATTGTAACAATGGGCTAACCTTGCACAACAAACTGGGTTGTTCACTCAATATTCCTATAAATAGAATTAAATTTCTTCCACCATTGAATATAATTAGATTTGTCCTTAAAAACCGTGTTCGGATGTCTAACTTATTTTGATATTACCTTCTCTACATGATGATAGAAAGTGATGTGAACCTCACGATCACATGGTGACCCTGTAACTTACAATCAAGATTGAATCCAATCCTAGAAAGTTGAAAGAAGTTTGATAAGAGTGTAACATAATGAAAATATGTTTCAAGACACCAAAACTATTGGAATGAAATCGAATGATACCACTAAGCTAGTTAATCTACATAAGTCAGATGCAGTTCGTTCAGGAACTTAAAAATGCAATAATCTCTCTCACACATGTTAAAAACATGTTTTGAATTCTAGTTGATGAAAGAAGTGTGTGGATTTGTAAAAGATAAAGTGTTTAGATATTTTGAGAGAGAAAAGAGAATCAGAAAATGTTCTATTTCTGTTATTCTGTTTTATGATTTTTCACACGCACAATGTGTGTGCAGCCCTTCTATTTATACCTCTCGTCATGCACAGAGATACAAATGTGCATTGATCAATTTATACTCTATCAAGAAGGTCCCCCTTTTTAAGCTTTACAAGAGTTTATATACCTCTGAAAAATATAACCCATAATGGATCTTTTCCCAGTATAATAATTTGGTCCACTTGCAAAATTCATCAAAAACCTTGAACTTAAAAGCATAAAACCTGCTCCGAACAAGTCTTGCATTCTAGCCGAAAACAAAGAATTAATTAAGCTCAAATATAAAAAAATAATAAAAACAACAAATCTAACACACACACACACACGTATATATATCAAAGTTTTTGCACCTACTTAAATAAAATAACCCAAGACAAATACATTTTCTTGTTTAAATAATAATATGAACGAAATATTCATTCTATAAGTACTAGGATTTTTGTTGCCACGTTTAGATATCCCAATCAAACTAGGAAATTGATGGCTGAAGTTGCTTTTCTTTAATGTCGTCCAGGATAATTAATTGTCCTTTCACAGCATGGAAACACTTGTTTTCTCCTTTTAACCTTCCTTGTATAACTAGGAAATTTCTGAAACAAGGTGGTTTATCAAGTCTAGTTTTTTGTTCATTTATCTTTTCTAAGGCTCAATGTTGATCTCGCTTCGTTAGAGAATCTCTAGCTCATTGGGAGTTAAAAGACTAATCAAAAAAAAATTTACACTGCATTTTCAAAAATCATTTTTTTAACTATCTACGAGTATACTTTACAATATAATTTTACATCGCGATAGCTAAATCAAAATAATTTATTGATAGTGACACACATATCCAATGTTGCAATTACTAGCCAATATATTGTGTTCATGTATGCGTGGGCTCCTGCAATTTTATTTCAGATACAAATGACAACCACAGGATCACGTAGGCCCATCCATGCAACAGAGGCCCCGATAATACAAAAGGTATCCTGTGCTTCCGAGAGGGATGCCATAACTCAATTTTGGGTTATTCCCTAAATCTACCCAAAAGTAGAAAAAATAAAATAAAAGGTGTTGGTGTCAGTCGGAAAATCAAAGTGAAAATTTTTGACGTTTTCGAGAACTCGATCGTACCTCTTCTGTGCCTAGAAATGAAGGAAAATGCACATTCAAGGCTAAAGTAATTTATTATTGGATAAATCTATGTAAAAATTAAGTCAAAAGATGTAATTATATTTTTATGGGCCAATTTGATTTAATCGTTGATCAATTTCAAAGAGTAATTATGTTTGAGAATTAATTTAAGGTCCAATTGAAGGATTTAATTAAATGAAATAACTTAATTATACTTTAAATTGGTCAAATTAATTTTATTAAGGGCTTAGTCGATGAGAAATCAAGTTCTTGAATTTAATTCGGGTTCAACTGATGAGATTGGAATTTTCGGAGACCAGATTGATTTTTTTCAAGCCAATTGTGCGAAGTCAGGGGTCAAATTGAACGGATTGAGTGTCAATTGTCAATTGAAGGTTAAATCGCACAAAGCAGAAACCAAAGACCAAAATAAAAAAGGCATGCAAAGCTAAGGATGCTCTCGAAATTCTAACAGGGACACAATTGCACAAAATTTAAAGTTCAAAACCAAATGGGAGTGCATTTAGAGCAATTGTAAATCGAGGGACCAAATTATATTTTCACCCTCCCATATCATTTGAAAACCTGCAGGTGTGCCTACACTTTTCAGTCACCTAAACAGTGGCAGGCACGCCACTACAGGTTTCAGCCGGCAACCCATCACTGCACGCCATGGGCAGCCGAAGGGTTGCCTCCTAACTATAAAACCATCCATGGAGGTTGAGAATGAAAAAAAAAACTAATAGAGAAAGGGAGGATCAAGAAGAGAAAATATTGAAAAAGGCTGAGAGCAGGGGGGAGGAGAGCATTGAGAGACAGAGGAAGATTTTGACAGAGCAGGGAGACGAAACATAGGGGGGAGGAGACAGAACAAACAAAAAAAAGAAAAGAAAGAATTGAGATAGAGGAGGAGATTTACAAAGACAGGGGAGGAACAAAATAGAGAAGAAATTTACGTAAAAAAACACAAAAAGAGAAAAGAGTTGCAGAGCCAAATTACCTAAAATTTTAGATAAATCTTCTTCCCTATGCTGCAACTGCTCTCCCTCTCTCAGCCGACCCTATCCCTCTCTAAAACTAGCAGCCATCTCTCTCTCTCTCTCGCTCTCGGACAGCAGCTCCGGCAGCAACAGCAGACCACCTAGCTCCACCCTCATCATCACCGGCAGCCTCCCCTCCATGCCAGCAGCCCAGCCACCTTATCCAGCGAAGACAACAGCAACAGCCTTTGCAGTGACACAGACTGGCCACCTTTCGACGCTTACTCCAGCCACCATTTCCAACGCCACCATGACAGGAAGAACTACCTCAAACTCCTCTACCCAATAGTATTAACAGGTACGTCGTTCGTCACACTCCAAAATCCCCCATTTCACTGTTCATCGTCATCTTTTACGTTACAGTGAAGTGAATTAATTCACTCCCCCTGTCCCGTCTCACAGGCTGGTTGGGCCGGGGACAAGGCCCAGTCGTCTATTAAAATGGGTGGGCCTTTTGGCCCACCTGGGGCTACCAGTCTAGCCCCAAATGATGGGCCTCTCGGCCCATCACGGCTGGGCAGGTGGCCCACCAAATATATATAAATAAATAAATAAAATATTTGCATAAAAAATATTTTTTAAAAAAAAGATAAAATGTGTTGTTTTTGTGCATATGGCCAATACGCTAACATATTTTGAACATTCCTTTCCAAAAAATATGTTCCGAGTTTAAAGAAAAAATGTGTTTTAGCATGGATTTCGTAAACACAAAAAAAAAATTATTTTCTCGCATTTGTGGATTTTACAAAATGTTTGTAAAATCCAGAGGGTATTGGCCAATATTCCAAAAATACAAAAAACTTATTTTTGGGGATTCACATTATTCACTGTTAATATTTGGGTAAAGAAATCTTAAAGGGGTTAATATCCGAAATATTATTGGGGATAATTCGTTATTATTCACTGTTGATATTTGGGTAAAGAAATTCTAAAGGGGTTAATATCCAAATTATTTGCGGGGATAATTCATTATTATTCACTGTTGATATTTGTGTAAATAAATCCTAAAAGGGTTAGCGGGTAACTCGTTATTCATCGTAAATATTTGGATAAAGAAACCTTAAAATGGTAAGTATCCAAAATATTTTTCCGGGAATAATATGTCATCATCATTTAACCAACATATTTTTTTGAAAGATTAACACTATAGCAAATCATAAGCAAACCAAAACACCAAACAGCTTACCTTAGGTAGGGCATACTAGGGCTGCTAAAACCTTCCCTTTACGCAATTAGTCCTTTGCCTTAGAATCTCTGAAAGATCAGTTTAGGTTTTCTAGTAACCATAATAATAGGTGTTGACTCTCTTTTTTCATGAAAATAAAGATAAAGCCCCGACATGAATTTCCCAGCTCGCGGGGAGATTCGCCGCAACGCCGCGCTTTCACGGAGGGTGCGACAAGGGAGAAAGATTAGCCTTGGACCATTCTGAACTATTTTTCATGCAAATTTCTTTGAGGACCTTGCAATTTCTGAATTTATTTGGTGCTTATAGAATCCGGTGATCATAAATTATGATGGAAGGAGAAACAATTAAGGAAAGAAAGTTCTTCATTATAGAGAGGTTTCTAAATGAAATTCTTTGCTTGATACAAGTTCGGTTTCTGGAAACAGTTGTCAGATTATGCTCTATTGGCTTGTCTTAATATTAGATGTATCCATGTTTTATCTTCTTGATACGTTTATTAACTTTTTAAATATATACATGTTTGATGTCTCAGCTATGCTTTAAAAGGATACTTTGACATAGTTAAAATGGAAATCCAGTAGTGTGTAGAAAATTATATTTAGCTTGTCTGAAGACTGTAAGCATCTAATGTTGAATATGGTTGTCATTCTAGCTATATCACTTGTTAGGCTTTTCAATTCTATATCGTTTGTTAGATACTTCTGATTCCAAGAATCACCATTTTAAATCTTTTTGATTCTTTTGATTAGGGTTCACAAAAAGATTGTCTATAAAATATATCTTTGAAGTAAAATGTGTTTTTTTATTTATAACAGTGAAAATAGATTTTATTGATAGTGTTACACACATCCATCTTTGCAATCACTCTCCAACATACTATGTTCATGTATGCATGGGCTCCTGCAATTTTATTTCAGAATACAAATGACCATCGATGATGATATATAAAAGAAACGGTGATCTCTATGTTCATGGCACCCTTTTACCTTTCCCTCCTCCATATCCAGAGCCATAACCTGACCCGCTACCATAACCTGAGCCGGAGCCAGATCCTCCTCCTCCTCCCCCGCCACCACCTCCACCACTTCCACTCCTACCCTTCCCACCACCACTTCCACTTCCACTTCCATAGCCTGACCCACTTCCTGATCCGGTGCCATCGCCTCCACCACCACCGCCACCACCGCCACCTTGTCCACCACCTCTCCCACTACCAGCACCAGACCCATAGCCTGAGCCGCTGCCAGATCCATAACCAGAACCTGACCCACTTCCACCACCACCGCCTCCTCCTCCACCGCCTCCACCACTCCCACCCTTGCCACCGCCACTTCCACTTCCACTTCCACTTCCATAGCCCGACCCACTTCCTGATCCGGTGCCATCGCCTCCACCACCACCTCCCCCTCCCCCTCCCCCCTATCCCACCCAACTGCCTGTGAGCCTGTAGTGTCCTAGCAGCAAAGGCGAGGTCTACAATAAGCAAGACCAGAAAAGCAGTCCCTAGCACTCTTGGACTTGCCATTTCCAGATTATTCTCTCACGGCTCAATGTATGTGTATGTTTATGCTTGTCACTCGCTCTATATATGAGAAACTAGCCAGTATGCTTAGATGACTGGAAATGCTTGAAGTGGTAACCCTATATATAGGCATTGTAAAGGTAACAAGACAAAGTTTTGGAAAAGGCTGGCATTACTCGTAAAGGTGACGAGACACGGTTTTTGAAAAGTTTCTTGAATTTCTAGTGCCTCTCACTTGTTAATCTTGACTATTATAGAAAGTATCAAGTAACGTGTGCTTTGGGTTTTTTTTTTTTCCGTGGAGGGCGTTGGTACTGTGGACTGTCTGTTTCCCTCTCTCTCTATCCAATATTATCTGCATAGAATACAGGCTTTATTTTGAGTAAGAAGTGTCTTATTATATTTGACCTCGGCAAAGTCATGCGTTTCCCACTCTTTATCATTCTCTTCATATTTGAACTCCGCTTCTGAATACACGTATTTTCCAAGTAAGTGTAGCTGTCCTCCGGTGATTCATGCTAACGGTCGTCAGTGACGTTGTCAAACGGTAGTGATTTATGTGCACAGATATCTGTCATCGCTGCGTGTATGTTAACAGTGGGCTAACCTTGAACAGCAAACTGGGCTGTTCACTCAATATTCATATTGCTGTTACGCTTGGAATTAATAGAATTAAATTCCTGTTGAGCAGGCCAATAGTTTTTAACTTCGGTGCGCTTGTTGATGAGATTACTATCTGTGCTATCAGATTTAGTAGCATTCTCCTCCTGTTTCCCTATAAAATATGCCATAAGTTAATGCGAATAAATTGGTTTCATGTCACACGTATCTAGCTTCCAATGTACTTCCCCTTCCCGTATTCTACTCTGCAGAGTATCCTTGAAAGTCCAAATTGTCCAATTGCACACCATGCTTGCTTTCAATAATAGCTACCTAGCCATCATATCCTCGTCAATTTCTGACATTCAACTACCGTGAATGAACCGCGACTTTTAAGCACTTGTGCATTTACAATGCATGAATTGATTCGTTATTTATTATGGCAACATTTGTCAGCAATGTATGAATGTGCTCTCGTATTTTCCTCTTCAGTAGCAGATTGGATGTTAGAGAATACAGGTGTTTGAACGCAATGCCTGCAGGGAGATAAAGTTTTGGTGATATGGAAGAAGTGAAAGTCATTATCGTTGTGTTCATATTTGAACTCCACTCTTGAAATATCATTATATTTAAAATAATAGTTAAAAAACCTTAGAATCTAAAAATAACAAAAATGACATAACACCTCCATTGCTTCTTACGTTCTTTCTTGTTTCTATTTGTCTCAACCTCTCTTGTTTTCTCTAAAGAGAAGTGAAACTCAAATTCCATTACGTGAAATTGAACCAAGAAAAATACCACATAATGTAAACATTGAATCATATTCTAAAAATCTGAAGCAGAATGTGTCCGTTTCCATGTCTTACTTTTCTGGAACATAAAAATGACACGAACATTTCAACATTTGCTTTCCCCTTTCAATGAATCAAAAGCAAAACGAAAAGGAAGAAATGCGAAGTCTATACACCAATAAATGCAGCAATTTACCAAGCGTGGCCACAAAATGACACTTGAAACTGAAATTGCTGGAGAAAATTGAAAAGTTTCTGCCACTGATCTGTTTTGGGAAAGAGGAGAAGCCAGTGATTAGAAAACCAGTTCAGATCTATTTTGTCCAATTGTACAGCATGTTTGGTTTCAATAATAGCCATCATATCCTCGTCAATTTCTGACTATCAAGTACCGTGAATGAACCGCGACTTTTAAGCACTTGTGCATTTAAAATGCCTAAATTGATTAGGTGTATAATTCGTTATTTATTGCTTTTGGCTTGCATCACTTATTAATCTTGATTCTTATAGAAAGTAACCAATAGCATCGAATAAAATGCTTTGCTTTATCATCCCCACCTTTTCATTTTTTGACTAGGAAGTGTCTTACAATATATTTTACTTCGGCAAGGGAACCAGTACGTAGTTGTCCTGCGGTTTCCCATTCTTTATCGTTCTGTTCATATCTGAACTCCGCTCTTGAATACACGTATTCTCCATGTACTAGTAGCTGTCCTGCGGTGATTTATGCTAAAGGTCGTCTCTTTAAGCACAAGTTTATCCACCAACGGTAGTGATTTATGCACGCAGATATCTGTCTACCCTGAGTCTATGTTAACAATGGGCTAACCTTGCACAACAAACTGGGTTGTTCACCCAATATTCTTCTTGATAGAATTAAATTTCTTCCACCATTGAATATAATTAGATTTGTCCTTGAAAACCGTGTTCGGATGTCTGACTTATTTTTCTATTACCTTCTATCATTGACAGTCTACATGATGATAGAAACTGAAATGAACCTCATGATCACAATCAAGATTAAAACCGATCCTGTAAAGTAGAAAGAAATTTGATAGGAGTGTTACCTAATAAAAACTTGTTCCAAAACACAAACACTATTGCAATGAAATCGAATGACACCACGAAACTAGTTAATCTTTATTAAGTCAGATTCAGTTCGTCCAGAACTAAAAAATGCAATAATCTTTCTCACACAAGTTAAAAACATTTTCTGAATTCTAGTTAATGAAAATAGGTCCCCCCTTTTAAGCTTTCCAAGAGTTTATATACTTCTTAAAATATCACCCATAATGGATCTGTTCCTAGTAGATTGATTTGGTGTACTTACAAAATTCATCAAAAACCCTAAATTTAAAAGCATAAAGCATGATCCAAACAAATCTTAGGTCCTGGCTTGAAAACAAAGAATTAATTAAGCTCAAACTCAAAAAAATAATAAAAATAACAAATCTGACACACACACACACATATATATATATATATATCTCAAAGTTTTTGCACCTACTTACATAAAATAACCCAAAACAAAGACATTTTCTTGGTTAAATAATAATATGAATGAAATCTTCATCCTACAAGTACTAGGATTTTTGTTGACATCTTTAGATATCCCAAGCAAACTAGGAAATTAAGTGCTGAAGTTGCCTTTCGTTGATGTCGCCTAGGATAATTAATTATCCTTTCACATCATGGAATCACTTGTTTTCTTCTTTTATACCTTGCTTGCATAACTAGGAAATTTCCAAAACAAGGTGGTTTATCAATTATGGTGGACTGTTCGTCTTTGTCCTCGTGCAATTTATGCATAGAATATAAAGGCCTTATCTCCACATTCTGCTTGATTTATATTGTAATATACAGGGACCAATGGCATGTCGTTCCCACTTTGTTTCACATTTGAAGTTCACTCTGACATCGTATGTGGAATTTTCTTACACTAGCACTTGCTTGGTGATTTGTTTATCTTAACAATTGTCTCCTTGAGCATATACTAGTAGTGCCTTTAATTTGTCGCTGGTATTTGAATGTAAAGTCATACAGATGCATGGTCGATTGTCCAACGTACCTTCTAATCTACTTGCATGTTGACCTGTTAGTTCCAGGCATTTACAGATTAGCATAAGTTCGGTTCTTGGTTTTGAGACCCGACCAAATCCAAGGCTTGCACTGTGAACGGAGAATGTCAAATTGAAGCTGTAAGTTTACTTTGAGTGTTTTTAATAAAACAATTAATGTTGTTTTGAAATAATATAGAATTAAGGTAAGCATAAACTGTGATGGAAGGAGAAATAATTAAGGAAAGAAAATTCTTCATTAAAGAGAGGTTTCCGATGAAATTCTTCGCTTGGTACAGGTTCAGTTTCTGGAAACAGTTGCTAGATTATGCAATATTGTTTGTAATAATATTAGATGTGTCTATTTTTATCTTCTTGATATGTTTATTAACTTTTAAATTAATACATGTTTGGCGTTTGAGCTATGCTTTCAAAGGATACCTTGACATAGTTAAAATGGAAATCCAGCAGTGTGTACGAAATTATATTTAGCTTGTCTAAAGACTGTAAGTATCGAATTCTGATACGAAATGTGGTTGTCGTTCTTACTATATCACTTGTTAGACTTTTTCGAGTTGTTACACGTTTCTAATTCCAAGAATGACCATTTTATATCTTTCTGATTCTCTTTATTAGGGTTCGCGAAAAGATTATCTATCAAATATATCTTTCGAGGAAAATATGTTCTTTTATTTATAACATTTGAAAAAGTGATTTTATTGATAGTGATACACATATCCATCATTGCGATCACTCGCCAACATACTATATTCATGTATGCGTGGACTCCTGCAATTTTATTTCAGAATACAAATGACCGTGAATGGTGATGTATAGAAAAAGAGATGAACATTATGTTCATGGCGGGCTTTTACCTTTCCCTCCTCCATATCCAGAGCCATAACCTGACCCGCTACCATGACCGGAGCCGGAGCCAGATCCTCCTCCTCCTCCTCCTTCCCCGCCACCACCTCCTCCACCGCCACCACTCCCACTCCCACTCCCACTTCCACTCCCGCTCCCGCTCCCACTCCCGCTCCTGCTCCCACCTCCACCACCTCCGCCACCTCCGCCACCACCACCTCCACCGCCACCTGCACCAGACCAAGAGCCCGAGCCGCTGCCAGAACCTGACCCACTTCCACTACCACTGCCACTGCCACCACCTCCTCCACCGCCACCTCCTCCACCGCCACCTCCTCCGCCTCCACCATGACCACCAGCACCATATCCTTGACCACTGCCGGATCCATACCCAAAACCATAACCTGACCCGGGTCCTGATCCAGAACCACCACCACCTCCTCCTCCCTTCCCTCCACCTCCACCGACTGCCTGTAGTGTCCTAGCAGCAAAGGCGAGGTCTACAATAAGCAAGACCAGAAAAGCAGTCCCTAGCACTCTTGGACTTGCCATTTCCAGGTTATTCTCTCACGGCTCAATGTATCTGTATGTTTATTCTCGTCACTCACTATAAGAGAAACCAATATGGTTTGATGACTGGAAATGCTCGAAGTGGTAACCCTATATATAGGCATTGTAAGGGTAACAAGACAAAGTTTTGGAAAAGGCTGGCATTACTTGTAAAGGTGACGAGACACTGTTTTTGAAAAGTTTCTTGAATTTCCAGTGCATCTCACTTGTTAATCTTGGCTATTATAGAAAATACCGTGTGCTTTGGGTTTTTGTTTTTTTTTTTTCCGTGGAGGGCGTTGGTACTGTGGACTGTCTGTTTCTCTCTATATGCAATATTATCTGCATAGAATACAAGCTTTGTCCCCGCCTTTTCTTTCTTTTGTTTTGAGTAAGAAGTGTCCTATAATATTTGACTTCGGCAAAGTCATGCATTTCCACTCTTTATCATTCGCTTCATATTTGAACTCCGTTTCTGAATACACGTATTTTCCAATGGGCTAACCTTGAACAACAAACTGGGTTGTTCACCCAATATTCTTATTGCTGTTACACTTGGAATTAATAGAATTAAATTTCTTTTCCCACAATATCATACACACTTTCCATCATTGAATATAAATAGATCTGTCCTTAGAAACCGTCTCCGGATGTCTGTTCTGGTGTGTGAAAGCACACCATCCTTGCATCACTGCTAGCAGAATGTTAGGCCATCTGCGTGGTTGATATATTGAGCCGTCTTCTATTGTTGCACAGATTGAATTTCAATTCCATATTCACTGATTACTAGAGTGGTTGTGCCATGAAAAATATTTAGTTTTTTGTTACAATTTTTGTTGAACAAGCCAATAGTTTTTAACTTCGGTGCTCTCGTATTTTCCTCTTCTGTAGCAGATTGGATGTTAGAGAATACTAGTTCATCGCAATACCTGCAGGGAGATAAAGTTGGTTTGCTAGAGTTTTGGTGATATGGAAGAAGTGAAAGTCATTAGTGTCAACCATCATGTGCATGCGCTCTTCAGCTCTTGATTACCGAGTCATGGTTCTATTCATGGATATGGGCAAATTATTTGTAGTATCAAAAGCCATGATTTTCCCATTGATAAATCAAGAATTGGCGATTGACACAGGGAGGAGAGTAATAGGGTAGCTTACAGTAAACATAGCTAACAGGTTATTATTAAAAAAAAAAAGAAGCAGCTAACATGTTTCGAACCCGTTTGTTTCGGTGTTTTTTTATTTATATTCTCAGAATTTGCACTGATTTTGTTGTTGTCGCAATTTTGTTCTAATACCAAATTTTTGTTCCAACTTAGACTTTGATTCTGACATGACTTTGTGCAATATCTAACCATTCCGACTATATTTTGTCATTCATGATGTAATAACTCAATTTTGGGTTATTCCCCAAATCTACCCAAAAAAAGGGGCTGGTGCCGGCAAAAAAATCAATATGAAAATTTTGGACGTTTTCGAGAGCTCGATCATACCTCTTTTATGCCCAGAAATGAAGAAAAATACAGATTCAAGGCTAACGCAATTTATTATTGGATAAATCTATGTAAAAATTAAGTCGAAAGATATAATTATATTTTAATGGGCCAGTTTGATTTAATTGTTGACCAATTTAAAAGTGTAATTATGTTTGAGAATTAATTTAGGGTCCAATTAAAAAATTTAATTAAGTGCAAAGACTTAATTATACTTTAAATTGGTCAAATTAATTTTATTAAAGACTTTAATTGATGAAAAATCAAGTTCTTGAGCTTAATTCGGGTTCAATTGAGAATATGGAAGTTTTCGGAGACCAAATTGAATTTTTCCAACCCAAATTATGTGAAGTCAGGGGCCAAATTGAAGACATTGAGAATTTAATGGTCAATTGAAGGTCAAATCGCACAAATCAGAAACCAAGGACCAAAATAAAAAAGGCGCGCAAAGTTAAGGCTGGTATTGAAATTCTGATGGGATACAATTGCACAAAATTATAAGTTTAAATCCAATTGGGGGTGCAATTAGAACAATTACAAATTGAGGGACCAAACTGGCCTTACACCTTCTAAAACGACAGTCCCGACACAGCACACGCCAACGCCTACACCGCTGCTGATAGGCCACCTACACACGCTGCTGCCGACAGCCATACTTTCAGGCATGCTGTCTCAGGAGGTAACCTATAGTTGCGAGCAACGGTTACCTCCTGTGCCTATAAATACTCCATGGAGAAGTCATGCACAAGGGGGGGAAAGAACACGAAGGAGAAAAATTTATGTAAAGAGGGGGGATATTGAATTTTATAGTTTCAGCGGTTGCATGAGGAAAACGAAGTCACAGTAGAAAATTTGCAAAACAAAAACATACACATGCATCGACAGCCACCCATCTTCTTCCCCAGCTCCGGTGACAGCAGCTCTCTCTCTATCTCAGTAGGAAGCGTCCCTCTCTCTCCCTCTCATTTGACCCTCTCTCTCTAAAACCAGCAGCAACCACCATCAGCCCTCTCTCTTCTCCAGCAACAGCCAGTCTACCACCTAGCACCACCCCGTCATTGCCAGCAACTCCATCTCTATGCCAGCAGCCCAGCCATGGCCTCCGGGAGGGCAGTAGTAGCAGCAACAGTTGTAGTGACGTGAACCCGCCAACTTCTGACGCCTTCTCTGGCCACCACAGACCACCATTTTTTACACCACCACAACAAGAAGAACTACCTGGACCTCTTCTACCCAACAATATTAACAAGTATGTCGTTCATCATTCTCCAAAAAGAAACCCACTCTATTGTTCATCCTCTTTGTTATGCACGAGGGAGTGAATTAATTCACTCCCCCGCCCCACTATTCTGTATGCATGTAGAACAATGGGCTGGCTGGGCCGAGGACAAGGCCCAGCCTGACCACTAAAATGGATGGGCTGTTTGGCCCACCCGAGGCAGGTAGTCCAGCCCCAAATGATGGGCCTCTCAGCCAATCAGGGCTAGGCAGCTAGCCCACCAAGAAAATAGAAAATACAAATTTGCATAAAAAATTATCTTCTTTTTAAAAAACAAAAAAACTACGTTGTTTTTGTGCATACGACCAATATGCTAATATATCTTAACATTCCTTTCAAAAAAAATATTAGGAGTTTAAAGAAAAATATGTTTTAGCATGGATTTCATAAACACAAAAATTGTTTTCTCGCATTTTTGGACTTTACAACATGTTTGTAAAATCCAAACGGTATTGGCCAATATTCCAAAAATATCAAAATCTTATTTTTGAGGATTCATATTATTCACTGTTGATATTTGGGTAAAGAAATCCTAAAGGGGTTAATATCCAAAATATTAGTGGGGATAATTCGTTGTTATTCATCGTTAATACTTGGATAAAGAAACCTTAAAGTGATAAATATCCAAAATATTTTTACAAGAATAATAAGTCATTATTATTTAACCAACATATCTTTACAAGAAGCCTTAATCATAATTGGGGACATTTCAATTTTTGACTCCATGGTTTACGAGTCGTAAAAGTATGAAATATTAAGGCAAAAATAGGCTTTTAAAGTGCTCTAAATTTCCTTATATTTATATTTTTTTTCCTTGCGAACTCATCCTAGAAAAAATGATTAGATAACACCGATACCATAGCAATTATAAGGCAAACTAAAACACCAAGCAGCTTACTTTAGGTAGGGCGTACTAGGGGTGCTAAAACCTTCTCTTTACGCAACCAGTCCCTTGCCTTAGAATCTCTAAAAGACCAATTTAGATTTCCTAGTAACCATAATACTAGGTGGTGACTCCTTTTTTTCACAAAATAAAGATAAAGGCTCGACATGAATTCCCCGCTCATGGGGAGAGTCATCGCGACGCCGCGCTCTCGTGGAGGGTGCGACACTTGACATGTTAAAGAATTGATCTGAATCTTTATTGGGTTCTAGAGTCCACTGTTCTTATGTCAGACTCTTAGTTAGATGAGGATACTCGATATTGTCAGTTTCCGAATCAGATCAGAAAATCCTTTGACCAAGCAGATTGTGGGCAAATTATGTTCTTTAAAATATTATTTTTTTATTTTTGATCCTTCATGAAAGTTGTAGTCCTGTACATAGAGATTAATTTGGTTTTTTGAATCGTCTGATAGGTGATTTCATGTGTGGAACAAATGATAGGTATAAGAATGGATTTTAAGTGAATCAGTTTAACTCTAAATGTTAGGATTGAGAGACTTTGCAGATAATTGAAGAAATTAAGAGAAGAAGAATGGAGTTTAGAGATGGGAAGAGGGAGAAAAGAGAAAAGAGAGGGAGAATGAAATTTGAAAATTTTACTGTATTGTTATTCTGTTTTGCATACATTTGTTGTGTGTGCGCCTTTCTATTTATACACATATCACATACCATCTTTCATACTCTAGACTATAAATATAATATTCGAGAATACACCTTCTTCTATACTGTAACACTAAAAATATGTTTTGAAGTGACGAGGGCTTTACTTCTTTTCTTTTGTGTAGTCTTTGGCTGGAAAATCACAACCACGGGATCACGGAGGGCCATCCATACAGCAAAGGACATGATAATGCAGAAGGTACCATGCGCTTCAACGAAGGAGACAGAATAGCCTTGGACCATTCTGAACTATTTTTCGTGCAAATTTCTCCGAGGACCTTGCCATTTCTGAATTTATTTGATGTTTATAGAATCTGGTAAGCATAAACTTGATGGAAGGAGAAAGAATTGGAGAAAGATTAAGGAAAGAAAATTCTTCATTAAAGAGAGGTTTCTGAATGAAATTTTTTGCTTGGTATAAGTTCAGTTTCTGGAAACAGTTGTTAGATTATGCTATGTTGCTTGTCATAATATTAGATGTATCCATTTTTATCTTCTTCATGTGTTTATTAACTTTTAAATTAAAACATGTTTGATGTCTCAGCTATGCTTTCAAAGGATACTTTGACATAGTTAAAATGGAAATTCAGCAGTGTGTAGAAAATGATATTTAGCTTGTCTGAAGACTGTAAGCATCAAATGTTGATTATGGTTGTTATTCTAGCTATATCACTTGTTAGGCTTTTCAATTCTATATCGTTTTTTAGATACTTCTGATTCTAAGAATGACCAATTTATATCTTTCTGATTCTTTTGATTAGGGTTCGTGAAAAGATTATCAATAAAATATATCTTTCGAGTAAAATGTGTTTTTTATTTATAACAGTGAAAATAGATTTTATTGATAGTGTTACACACATCCATCTTTGCAATCACTCTCCAACATACTATGTTCATGTATGCATGGGCTCCTGCAATTTTATTTCAGAATACAAATGACCATCGACGATGATATATAAAAGAAACGGTGATCTCTATGTTCATGGCACCCTTTTACCTTTCCCTCCTCCATATCCAGAGCCATAACCTGACCCGCTACCATAACCGGAGCCGGAGCCGGAGCCAGATCCTCCTCCTCCTCCCCCGCCACCACCTCCACCTCCTCCACCACTTCCACTCCTACCCTTCCCACCACCACTTCCACTTCCACTTCCATAGCCTGACCCACTTCCTGATCCGGTGCCATCGCCTCCACCACCACCTCCTCCACTGCCACCGCCACCACCGCCACCTTGTCCACCACCTATCCCACTACCGGCACCAGACCCATAGCCTGAGCCGCTGCCAGATCCATAACCAGAACCTGACCCACTTCCACCACCACCGCCTCCTCCTCCACCGCCTCCACCACTCCCACTCCCACCCTTGCCACCGCCACTTCCACTTCCACTTCCATAGCCCGACCCACTTCCTGATCCGGTGCCATCGCCTCCACCACCACCTCCT
This sequence comes from Salix arbutifolia, assembly GCA_025169955.1. Lineage (NCBI taxonomy): Eukaryota > Viridiplantae > Streptophyta > Magnoliopsida > Malpighiales > Salicaceae > Salix > Salix arbutifolia. Next base: position 1,654,344 of record CM045909.1, read on the forward strand.
CCACTGCCGCCGCCGCCACCTTGTCCGCCGCCTATCCCACTACCAGCACCAGACCCATAGCCTGAGCCGCTGCCAGAACCTGACCCACTTCCACCACCACCACCACCACCTCCCCCTCCTCCTCCCCCTCCACCAACTGCCTGTAGTGTCCTAGCAGCAAAGGCGAGGTCTACAATAAGCAAGACCAGAAAAGCAGTCCCTAGCACTCTTGGACTTGCCATTTCCAGATTATTCTCTCACGGCTCAATGTATGTGTATGTTTATGCTTGTCACTCGCTCTATATATGAGAAACTAGCCAGTATGCTTAGATGACTGGAAATGCTTGAAGTGGTAACCCTATATATAGGCATTGTAAAGGTAACAAGACAAAGTTTTGGAAAAGGCTGGCATTACTCGTAAAGGTGACGAGACACGGTTTTTGAAAAGTTTCTTGAATTTCTAGTGCCTCTCACTTGTTAATATTGACTATTATAGAAAGTATTAAGTAACGTGTGCTTTGGGTTTTTTTTTTCCGTGGAGGGCGTTGGTACTGTGGACTGTCTGTTTCCCTCTCTCTCTATCCAATATTATCTGCATAGAATACAGGCTTTGTTTTGAGTAAGAAGTGTCTTATTATATTTGACCTCGGCAAAGTCATGCGTTTCCCACTCTTTATCATTCTCTTCATATTTGAACTCCGCTTCTGAATACACGTATTTTCCAAGTAAGTGTAGCTGTCCTCCGGTGATTCATGCTAACGGTCGTCAGTGACGTTGTCAAACGGTAGTGATTTATGTGCACAGATATCTGTCATCGCTGCGTGTACATAACAGTGGGCTAACCTTGAACAGCAAACTGGGCTGTTCACTCAATATTCATATTGCTGTTACGCTTGGAATAAATAGAATTAAATTCCTGTTGAGCAAGCCAATAGTTTTTAACTTCGGTGCGCTTGTTGATGAGATTACTATCTATGCTATCAGATTTAGTAGCATTCTCCTCATGTTTCCCATTAAAATATGCCATCAGTTAATGCGAATAAATTGGTTTCATGTCAGACGTCTCTAGCTTCCAATGTACTTCCCCTTCCCGTATTCTACTCTGCAGAGTATCCTGAAAGTCCAAATTGTCCAATTGCACAGCATGCTTGCTTTCAATAATAGCTACCTAGCCATCATATCCTCGTCAATTTCTGACTATCAACTACCGTGAATGAACCGCGACTTTTAAGCACTTGTGCATTTAAAATGCATAAATTGATTCGTTATTTATTATGGCAACATTTGTCAGCAATGTATGAAGGTGCTCTCGTATTTTCCTCTTCAGTAGCAGATTGATGGTAGAGAATACACGTGTTTGAACGCAATACCTGCAGGGAGATAAAGTTTTGGTGATATGGAAGAAGTGAGAGTCACTATATTTAAAATAATAATTAAAAAACCTTAGAATCTAAAAATAACAAAAATGACACTATAACCCTCCATTGCTTCTTACGTTCTTTCTTCTTACTATTTGTCTCAACCTCTCTTGTTTTCTCTAAAAAGAAGTGAACCTCAAATCTGTTTTGGGAAAAAGAGGAGCAGCCAGGGATTAGAAAAAACCTGTTCAGATCTGTTTTGTTCTCTCTCGTTAAAGAACAAAAACAAAAAAACACTTGTATGAGATCGCCTTTTCTAACACCAATATGAAGCAAAGTCCAACCTCTATCATCTCTATCCACAACCCCAACTGACCATCTTCAAGACAAATTACGCTTCATGTGGTAAACTTTGTATGGAAGCTCACCCGACTTAAGTTATCAATTTTATAAATTTAAAAGTAATTTAAACACTAATAAAAATATAGTTTAATTTTTTTTTAAATCTCACGATGATAATTTTAAAAATATATATTAAAATAACAACAATTTAGAGCTACACCCCTTTCTTGTGATCAAGATCATGAACTCTATTAGATTTAATAACTTTTTTATAAACTTAATAAACATTTATTTAAAATTGTGATAACTCTATATAAAACAATCAAAAATAAACCATGTGATTTATTTGCTAAATAATTCAATATTAAATAATAATTACAAAATCAAAAATTAAAAACAAAAAAAATGAGGCAGATAATATGAAAATGAGGCGGTTGGGTATTCAAGAGCTTGGTTGCCGAATAGTACAAGTGAAATCTCACTCGTTAGAAGCTATCAGGACATTCACTCGTTAGCATTTGGGGTGGAATTTTTCATTTCAAGCAAAGAATTGATTTTTAATGAATCAAGGTACGTATTTCATGTTGAATTAGGGTGAGAAATGGCTAAAACATATAATTTGAGAATAGATGGTATTCTTCTATTCATGTAATGTGAAAATCTAATTATAACAATGATGGTACGACAGCGTGTATGCATTGCAGCTAACCAATAATATGCATTGGTGAAGCTGATCCAATTTTATTCGACAAACAATTGGCGGTTAGAAACTTAGAATGATACATTTACATATATAAAAAAATATATAATTAACTTTATTTTCATGGCAAACCATCATTGTTTCCGCCATATCCTGACCCGTAGCCCTCTCCATAACCTGACCCGCTACCAGAGCCAGATCCTCCTCCACCACCACCACCTCCTCCTCCTCCACCACCACCACCTTTTTTGCTGCCACTGCCACTTCCATATCCTGACCCACTTCCACTTCCATAACCTGATCCAGTTCCTGACCCAGAGCCTCCGCCTCCGCCTCCACCTCCACCACCACCTCCACCTCCTACCCCACCACTAGACCCATAACCTGAGCCACCTCCATACCCATAGCCATAACCATAACCATCTCCATTGCCTGACCCACCTCCACCACCTCCTCCTCCACCTCCACCCCCTCCTCCTCCTCCTACCCCACCACCAGATCCATAGCCTGAGCCACTACCAGAACCATACCCACTACCTGAACCACTACCACCACCACCACCGCCTCCACCCCCTCCTCCTCCTCCTCCTGAGCCACTTCCATATCCATAGCCATAGCCAGAACCATATCCACTACCTGATCCATTACCCGACCCACTACCACCACCACCTCCTCCTCCTCCACCCCCTCCGCTCCCACCACCCCCTGATCCAGACCCAGAACCAGAACCAAGTCCTGATTTTGAGTCTCCGCCACCACCTCCACCCCCGCCACCTCCTTTACTCATTGCCTTCGGTAACCTGGCAGCGAAAGTGAGGTCTAGAATAAGCAAGATCAAGAATGCAGCACCAATCACTCTTGAACTTCCCATTTCCAAACTTCACAAGACAATGCAGCTAGTCAAGAAATTTGTGTGCTTCTGCAATTCTGTTAAACGAAAAACCAATGTCTGGCTGACTGAAATTGCGGAAGGTGGTAACCCTATATATAGGCATTGTAAAATGACAAGACAGTCAAGTTCTTAAATTTCTACTACGTGCCTTCTATCACTAATAGTCTACATGATGATGATAGAAAGGAACGAGTGCTATGGGTTTTTACTAGTGGTGGCCCGGTTGGGGCGCGACGGCGGTGGTTTTATCAATTACGGTGGACTGTCCGTCTCTGTAATCATGCAATTTCTGCATAGAATATAAAGTCCTTATCTCAACTTTCTGACTTGATTTTTCTTGGCCTTTCCCGCTTTGTTTCATATTAGAAGTCCACTTTGACAGCGTACGTAGCCTTTTCTTAACTAACTCGTGTGGTGATTTGCTCATCCTAACAATTGTCTCCTTAAGCACACGTGTATCACCTACTCTATCCGGACATTGTACTCTTGTGTAGTCGTCACTGGTATTTGAATGAAAAGTCATACGTATGCATAGTTGATTCTCAAACCTTCTCATCTTCTTGCACATTGTTCCAAGCATTTAATTACAGATTAGCCCATGTTCCACTCGTAGTTTTGAGACCGGAAAGTCGTTGTGAATGGAGTCAATTTGAAGTTGTTAGGTTGACTTGAAATTTCTTAATAAAACAATTAACGTTTTTTTAAACAATTATTCTTTAAAATATAATTAAACCCTAAACCCATTTGCATATAAAATAAATACTGAATTCTTTTCTAGATTAATAGGGTTACAAGTTGAATCATTAAATTATTCAGGTTTGACTTTGAAACTCTCGAAGTAGTTTAAAAGCAAGCTCTAGCTATATCGGCATTGAAAGTTATAGCTCATTAATTTCACTTCAAGTTCATTTTAATAATATTTTGTAAATACATTAATCGGTGCAATTTATTGACCATAGGTTATCTAATTAATCTCCGGTGAGCCTTGCAATACGCATGCATGTCCCTTTTTAATTTGCCATAATCTTTCTTGAACACATGAGATTATCAAATGCCAGTAGCCTTGAAACTTCGGTGCATGCCTCCTTCATTCATGAGGGTACCATGTGCCATCAATTTTTTTTAAGCTTTTTTCATATGTTTCCCTAGCTAACCAATAAAATAACTCATCAGTACCTTGAAGAGGGGCCGGGGAGAACATCTTGTGAGCTTAATTACACGCACCAAGCCCCCAGATCATAATATTAATTTGATTATTTCTATAGATAAAAACCAAACCACACCAAACAAAAAATAATCACTCCTTACCTAACCCTATATTTTACTCTTGATCAGGATCAGGCTTATTAATTCCGTTCCGTTCCGGCCGGAACGTTTCGTGCCATTAAAAAAATCGAGATGAAATGACATTGTTTTCGTCTCGATTTTAATTCCGGCCCGTTCCAGAAATTCCGGCTAAATTCCTGCCGGAATGCCTCGGTACGTTTCCGGCCGTGCCGTTCCGGGTCAAAATCATAATATTTCTTTTATTTTAGAACATTTTATTATTATAATATTTTAGAATTTTAGAGATGTTTCTAATTTTGAGATTATATTTGTTTGACTTTGTGTTTATATTATATAATTTAAAATTAATTTATCTTGAATTTAAATTATACTTGTTAGATTAATATTTTAATTTTTTTCATATATATTTATATATATAATTATATATGAACAGTACAACCCCGAAACAGCACGTTGAATACTCCGAAACCAAAATGTTTTGTTTCAATAAAAAAAAAAAACAGAACAACAACCTAAACAATATTGACAATCTTGATCAGAATAGATACCGTCAAAATCTGAGGCCAAAAATACCAATAACTCACCAACCCAGATTTCCGTGTCCCAATCTCTCCACGGAATGCTAGAGGGATCTGCCTTGTTTCTCTATACATTCGTACGGTCACACTGACAGCTGGCACCTTGATGTCTTCTACTTGCTCAGTTGCTCTCAATCGTAGCCATCGTATCCTTGACCAGAGTCGAAATGGGTTAACTACTGTCAATTGCTGGCTACAAGTGTGAACGAGCCATTTCTTTTTTATTTTTGCAGTACACAGCTTCATTAGCCGTGGCTTGTTATTTATTACGCTGACCATTATTTTTATTTGCCTTTTAATGCTGAAGATTATTAATTGCGTGCTGGTAACATATAAATTAGAAGAAAAATTCGTTCCCTGGACAAAATCCAACATGAAAACATGACGGACCGGACTGCTGGTCATCCATGGGCTTGCTAGACCAAGTGTCCAGCCAGCTCAACATTTGAGGCCAGGCTGGACCGTGGCTGGATCAGTCGTAATAGCTTATGGGCCATAACTTCTAGATAATAAATATGGAGTTGTGTGTGGGCCAAACACAGAAATAAGTACTTGGGAATTCTTTGGATAAATTGTGCAATTCACATACAAAATAATTTTTTAAAAGAAAAAATAATGATTTTTTTTAGATATTATGATTTCTGAACCATGATATTTAATTAAATATCATGTTTTTAAATTGAGATATCAATTAAATTAGCTGGCTGGCACTAAAGAATAGAAAAATAATAATTGTATAAACAATAACTTTTAAGATTTTAATTGGACTATATTTTTTAGTTTGCAAATTGGACAATATATATTTTGATTTATAAAACATAGTTGGTAGAAAAAATTCAAAAAATTATAATTTATGAATGAAATGATCGACCGATTCATACAACTATATCTACCAGCCAACTAGTTGACTCACATGATTTTATAAATTACTAACGAATTCGTTCAAAAATACATTTATGTGTAAAAGGATGTTTCCTTTTACATAGAATTTGAGTAAACTTTGTGAAGATTCTAGACCAAAAGGTTAATTAAGAAATTTGAAAATACAAAGGAATTGGCTGGATGAAAATTGTTTGATGGTTTGTCATGGGGATAAATTTGATTATTCTTTACTCTTTTTTTCTTGTCTTTTCTCTATAAACAAGGGACAACTTGTTAATACTATAGTTGTCAATTTCGTTTCGTTCCGTTAAAAAAATCGAGATGAAACGGCGTCGTTTTCGTCCCGGTTTTAATTCCGGCCCGTTCTGAAAATTCCGGCCGGAACGTCTCGGTACCGTTCCGGCCTTAAAATCCTCTTCTTTTTTTGTAACTTTTGATTATTTTTTTTAATTTTGAGATTATATTTGTTTGACTTTGTGTTTATATTGTATAATTTAAAGTTAATTTATCTTGAATTTTAATTATGCTTGTTAAATTAATATTTTAATTTATATATATATATATATATCAACCCCGAAACGGTACGCCAAAATATTCCGAAACAAAAACGTTCTATTCCAATAAAAAAACCGGAATGACGACCGAAACGGTATTGATAACTATGGTTAGTACTATAGTAGTAGAGTATAAAAGCCGTGAAACGACTCTCAGCGTTTTACGGTACCGTACGGTCTCTCTTGTATACACAGTACACACTCTCTCACGAACGGGCAAGCGATCTGTACGATTGCCTGTCGGTGTTCGATTTACATTCCATCACTCGAAGTATCGACACCGTCCAATCCACCATCATCACCATTATCATCTCTCATTTCCTCCGATCATAACCACAAAATTTCTCGATTTGATCTACCAGCGCCCGTGATTTCCTCTTCTTTTTCAATCCAGTTCAGGCACATTTCATTTCTCTGATTTCCTTTATCTGCTGCCGTTTTATGTGCAATCACGTAATTAATTTAATCAGTGAATTCAATTAGTAACCTTAAACAGATTTATATGGGAACAGAGGAGATTAATAAGGAATTGAACGCGGCCAATTGGTTTTCGCAATTAGCTTATGACCAGTGGGTACCAATCCCTGTCTCCGGCGCAAGACCTTCAGCTCGCTACAAGGTGATGTTTGTTACAGCTTTTAAAACCCTAAATGTTGATTTGAAGGACAACAATGTGACTTCGTGTTGTCATTTCTTTTAGCATGCTGCAGCAGTTGCTGATGATGAGAAATTATATGTAGCTGGCGGGAGTCGTACGGGGCGGTATCTGCCTGATGTCCAGGTATATGATGTCGCTGGTGTCGTGTGCTTATTGTGGCAAGTCCGATGCTGGTTATGTTTTTATGTGATGTTGGATTGGACTGTTTTTGCAGGTTTTTGATTTTAGAGGTTTGGTATGGTCTAGTTTACAGCTCAAAAGTAAAGTAGATGCTGGGAAAGGTGAAGAGAATGGTGCGCCGGAAGTTCTTCCTGCTACTTCAGATCATAGCATGGTACGACATTGGATTCATTAGTGTAGTGTTTCGACATGATTTGTGCTATGCTTTCAGATTGTTTATTGATCGTTTTGTTAGGTTAAGTGGGGAAACAAACTTCTTCTCCTTGGTGGGCATTCGAAGGCAAATTCTGATAGTATGATAGGTTTGTTTACTTTAATGTTTTTTTAAAGTGATGGGCTTAGAGGGTTTCCTAAATCAGTTGACGATGCCTGTAAATGTCTATTGAAAAGAATCTTTTGCTCTGGTGTTGATTTCTTGTAGTGAGGTTCATTGATCCAGAAACACATGCTTGTGGTGTTATCGAGACTTCAGGAGAAGCTCCGGTACGGTGGTAACTGACTTTATTGACGGCTTGTTTTTTACTCTGTCTCCAGGCTTGCCCATTGAAATGATTTTTTCCCTTTTGATTTGTTTTTAAGTTGTGATGCATTCTACTGCCAAAAAAAATGCAGAATTTGTTTTTGGAAATGTAGTAGGTAAATTTCTGAAGTGTATTGCAGGTGTCCAGAGGGGGACATTCGGTTACACTGGTTGGTTCTAGACTGATAATTTTTGGTGGAGAAGATAGGAACAGGAAATTGCTAAATAATGTTTATGCCCTTGACTTGGAAACAATGACTTGGGATGTGGTAGCGACAAAGTAAGCATCTGTTCAACTTTTAGATCCAGCTGCTTGCAACTTTTCAGAAGTTTTCTGCATCATTTTCTTGTGTCTTGATAGGCAGACACCTCCAGCTCCCAGATTCGAGCACACAGCTGCAATAAATGGGGACCGCTATCTTCTAATCTTTGGTGGCTGTTCTCATTCAATCTTCTTCAATGATCTTCATGTACTCGACTTGCAGACTGTAAGTGCTGCCATTTATTTATCTTTTGGGATGATGAGATGTATGAAGGGGATGTGGGGTTTAAATTGACATGTAGAATGTCAAGTAAATGTTATCATGTTTAGTTTCTTTGTTGAGAAATGAATACTAGAAACACAAAGCTTATAATTTTATGAGTTGAAAAATGGATTGCCGAGGCATCAGATAAGATATATATCATGGTGTTGCGTCGCATTTTATGAATGATAATATTTCTTGATGAAACATTTAGTCCATGAGACACTTTTAAACAAAAGAAGCATGCTGCAAGTGTTTGCATTGGCCTGCCTATTCATTGATAGCTTTCCAGTGGTTGCTTCTGGACTAGCCAAGGCATGCTTATTTTGCATTTTATTGCATTGGATTTTTTATGCACCAAGGGAATTGTTTTGACTGAGCAATAACTAGCAGTAGTAAGTACTCCGATATATCATTATATAGAATATATAGACAGGTTTTGTATTTTCTCAGATTTTCATACATCCAGACATCCATCTCTTTTTAACAATGACAAGGTCTTCCTTCACTCTAGATGGAGTGGTCCCAGCCCGAAGTTCAAGGTGATTTGGTGACTCCTAGGGCTGGACATTCTGGTGTAACCATTGGTGAGAACTGGTATATTGTTGGTGGTGGAGATAACAAAAATGGTGAGCAGTAACTTTTCTTCATCTAACTCCAATCATTGGATTTGCTTAGCACTATTCTCTTAAAATCATGAATTAAATTGTTGATGACTTACAGGTTGCCCAGAGACCCTTGTGTTAAATATGTCTAAGCTTGCTTGGTCAGCATTGGCTAGTGTAAAGGAAAGAGATCCACTTGCTAGCGAGGTGAGTTCTTTGTGCCTTTCTCAAGGTTTACTCTGTAATTTTAGCCATCTATTTTATTGACAGAAACTTTTGGACTGGAAGCAACACATTGTTAGTACATCTGTATTTTTCAGAAACCTGGATTATGGATATCAATTTCATTGGTCAAGGATGACTAGTTTGGAAAGGACTGAGAACTATCAAAATCAGCTTGACAAATGGGACGTATCATTATGGATCTCATTTAAAATTACATAGCTGTAAGCTAGCGTGAATCTGAAGATCCCACTCCCTGTTTCAGACATCAATCCACCACCTGATTGTAGGTTTTAAACTACAGAATTTTCTGTGTATGGATTCCATGCTTGTACTAATTTTGATGGAAGATTTTACTTGATTTGAAAATCCATTGTTGGGGAAATGCAAAAGCGTAGTTGGAATATGATAAAAATGGTTGCAGAACCTGTATGCTTATCATGTGTCTAAGATAGCTTAGTCAACTTTAATGGTTTATCCTAGTTTTAGTTATGGCTGAATTGATAGAGAAGTTACTTCCATGCTTGCGAAATTTTCTAATTATAATCTCAAAAGCAGGGACTGAGTGTTTGCACAGTATTAATTAATGGAGAGAGGTATTTGGTTGCCTTCGGTGGCTATAATGGGAAATACAACAATGAGGTATGTGCTCTAGTAACATTTGTGCTGATTTAGTGCCTATATGCACCATCTTAACCCTTTTTCCTTGATTGGCCTCTATTTTGTAGGTTTTTGTTATGAGACTTAAACCAAGAGATGCATCTCGTCCAAAGATTTTTCAGTCACCAGCAGCAGCTGCAGCTGCAGCTTCTGTTACTGCTGCATATGCCTTGGCCAAATCTGAAAAGTTGGAATTCCCCAACTTAAATCTGAACTCTAATGGAACTGGAAAGAATTCTACTGGACAAGATTTAGCATTTGAAATTGATGCACTGAAAGAAGAGAAAAAAGTGCTGGAATTGTCCCTCAAAGAAGTCAGAGCAGAAAATTCTAGGCTTGCAGAAAAGATTGATGGAGTTAATGGTACTCATGCAGAACTCTCCAAGGTCTGTACTTGTGAAATATTTTCTCTTACGAGAGAACACATTCTTTCATTAAATGGTAATATATAGTTTTAATATCATTTTTTTTCTCTCATTGTTTTTTCAGGAACTCCATTCTGTCCAAGGTCAACTAGTTGCTGAGAGATCAAGATGCTTTAAACTTGAGGTGCTCCTCTTTCTCACATCCCATTACTCTCTATCCTGTTTGGCTAACATTTATATCTGTCTTTTGGTTATCTGACTGGTTTTCTGTGTGACCTTGATTTCCTGTTTCCTAAATTTGGTTCACTACGGTTTATTGGGACTTCCAGGCACAAATTGCTGAGTTACAGAAGATGCTGGAATCATTGCAGTCTATAGAGAATGAAGTACAACTACTTGGAAGACAGAAGTCTACACTGGAGCAGGAGATAGAGCGTAATGCAGCACAAAGACAAGGTTCTGGTGGTGTCTGGCGTTGGATAGCTGGCTAAACTGGCATATCACAGAACCGCTTGAAGCCATTGCCTCAAAATTTTGGCAGCTGAAGCCATTTCGATTTAATAGGAATGCTATTATCTTATGCTGCCCCTTTTGTGTATCTGGTCAATCTGTGCTTGCAGCCTTGCTATCCCTTGGGCCATTTTTAGAGTTTATTGAGAGTTTAAGTTAGAAAAGGGGCAGCATAAGATAATAGCATTCCTATTAAATCGAAATGGCTTCAGCTGCCCCTTTTGTGTATCTGGGAGCAAGTTGTAGTCTGTGCAATCATGCTGTTGTTTCTCTGTGAAATGGGTAATTGTTTGATTTTTTTCCCCTCCCCTTTCATGACATTGATTTTATTTGATTTTGTACAATTGAATCATTCTCTCCCCAGCACACCATGAATTTCTTTGGATTTCATATAATAAACAATTGGTTATTATTTTATTTTATTTACAATATCATATATTTTATTGGAAGATAACTGATTCTCGGGATGATTTTCTGAGACCAATATTTTGCTTTGTTTTTCTTTCCGATGACAAATTGTTCCTTGTAAACATGCAGTTTATGTCGACTGCATGCCTGTTGCTTGCAGGTTGATGGTGTTAAAGGCTTTCCAGAAGCATTCAAATTTTGGCCAATGTGGCATCATCAATCTCAACTTGGCTGGAATCATGCTTGATGGGCATTTTCTTTTTTATATTTTGGCCATTTGCTATGAGGCAAATATATTTTATGAATGTTTTAATTGTTAAAATCGATAGGAAATACTTCAATTACTAATATTCTGGTCATTTAATTTTCCACCAAAAGCTCCGATTGCATGACAAGTTGGGAGATTGTGAACTGACTATTAATTATCATAGATCATTTGGCCTCGGAAAGCTATTGACCAAAAACAATTATTTTACCATCCAAAAATGGAAGCGAGCGTCTTCAATTAAAAAAAGTAGTCTCTTTTCAGATCATATCTCTGCTGCCATTATCTTTAGATGAGGTATACTTTTCTATTTCTTTTGTAATCCAAGATTACACAGGAAAATAATAATATTACACGGGTTGAAGTTCTTTTTAAAAATATTTTTTATTCAGAAATATATTAAAATAATATTTTATAAAAATATATATTTTTAATATCAATATATGAAAATAATCTAAACATGCCAAAATATTATAATTTAAAATAAAAAATAAAAATAAAGATTTTTTTCAAAAATATTTTAAAAAAACAGTGATAATCTCATAATTCTCCATGCATGATATAATGAATTCAGCTGCGTTATTTATGAGGTATTGAATTGGAGACGAATTAGGGTAGCCACACTTGTTTTACAAACCTTATAATGATTTCACCTTACTTTTGGATCTATGAATTGAGCTAGCCCAGGAAGATCTACCCGGACCGGTCCATGCTGAGTGGAAAGTTGGTCCAGCATATTGACAAACCAGCCATGAGCAGGAGGCACCTGGTCCCTAGCTCTCCAAGCCCAGCCTGCCAATGCCATTGGCTACAAAACATCCCTCGACCAGAAGAAAATTAAAGACTAACAAAAAAAACTATCAATCTTAAATGGATTAAAAATTGAGTATACTATGTCTAAAATAAAATAATAATGATTACAGCCTATATATTATAAATTGGATAATCACATTCCAATTATTATCCACGTTGCCCATGTATTTTTAAAAGACTTGATTTAATAAATATATATTTTTTAAAGCAATATTTTAATTAAAACATCAATTTACTATTTTCTTTTAGGGAAAAAACACTACAAGAACCTTTATATGCTAATTTAAGGAAGCCAGATCCAAGAAAGGAAATCTACACTACTTAAAATCTTACCATGTGAGTAAAACTCAATACCCTAAACTTTACTAATTACATGACATATTGCCATTCATTACCAAGTTGATTTCTATAAAACAAATCCCTTTCTCACTTCATTTTCACCAATGAATGCTTGATAAATAAATAAAATATAATAAAATTGAAGCCAACCAATGTGGTGAGCTTGATTATTCCCTCACATGGTAGAATCCAAGTAGGCAGCAGACAGCCCTCATGGATACCCTGCCTGAAGTCTTTGATTTTTATCCAGGAGAAGATTAGATTTCATGGATTACATTTTGTAGCCAAGTGTCATCTGCATGGCCTCACACCACCCTCTCTTCTCTTCAAATAGTAATCACCACATCTATCTCTCTTTTTCCTACCTTTTTTTTGTTTCCTTCTTCTTCTTCTTCTTCTTCTTCTCCCTCCAAACCACACCCTCTAATTTAAAACCCTTCACCCTCTGTCTTTCTCCACCATTCCTTCTGAGTTCTCTCTTAAAACCCTTCTTCACTATCTCTGTTTCTCTATCTGGTTTTTTTCTAAACTTATTTTCTTCCCTGCTACCATGTCTGTGGCAGACCTAACCACGTCCCCTGTTACTTCTACATATACAAAGACGAGCAGTCGTTTACACTCTTCACAGCTTTCACTCTCGTCAACCCGTCTCTCTGTTCACTTTAGTCGCTCCCCTAGACCAATCCCTCGAGCCCAAAACTTCAAGATCACTTGCTCTGTCAAGTAATTAAGCTCCGCTCTCTTTCTCTCTTCTTTCTTGATGCACGCATAAATAGTTGACTTCCTTTTACTGTGCGTTTCTTTCTTCTTTGAACAGTCAAGTTCCAGCCCCGGTTGCAGTTCAGACTGAAGAAGCCAAAAACAAGTCTGAATGCTTTGGTGTTTTCTGCCAAACATATGATCTCAAAGCTGTAAATGCCTCTACCCTTGTAATATTTGTGCACATTCTTATGTCTAATGCAATTATGCCCTGCATATTTTGATTATGTTTAATTAATCTGTTGAATAAGTTAAGTCTTTTGGTGCAACTTGCTCTTATAAGATTTGACTGCACAGCTGCTGTTTGTAAATACGAGCCGCAATGTTATTTTCCTATCTTTCATGTCTGTTATTGGTAAAATTTTGGTTATGATCGATTACGGTTTTCCTTCAAACTAAACTTTATAGATTAGTCGACTTGAATATTTCTTTGAGTTAATAAAACATAAAGGTGGCTAAATATTTCTCTGATTTGTCAGTTATTTACAATCTGTTGTCTTTTCATGTATCCTTCTTTTGTTGTCTTTGCTGTTGGATTTATTTGGTTCATGTGGAATGGATTGATATACATACAGGAAGAGGAGACCAAATCATGGAAGAAATTAATTAATGTAGCGGTTTCAGGTGCTGCCGGGATGATATCTAATCACTTACTTTTTAAAGTAAGCAATCATAATTCTTTTTCTCTTTTTTTTTTAAGAATCATATGATGCCGATTTTTTCCTCTCTGGGTATAGAAATACTCTAAACTTGTTAGTGAACTAGTGAAAGCATTTATAGAAAGCTGTTGCACAAAACTAAAAGGTCTGCATTTGAAAGGGAACTTCCACTTATAATAATGTTCAAAAACTCAAGAAGTAGCCACGATAAGGAATCAAAGTAAACCAACTGGAAAGTGTTTTAGCTTTGATGAAGGGCATACCTGGATGTTCACCGTGTTTCGTTACATATTGGATTTAGGATTTGGAATAGAATGTCCGGGCTCTGTTGTGGCAGTTACCCTTGCTTTCTCAAAATGCTTGGTAGAAGTGTTTCAAATGCTAAGGCAAATGTGAATAGATCATTAATTTCTGTAAAATCTCTAGATCATGCCCTGATAATTCAACTTCATCTTGTTGAATGCCACAATAGCACTCGTTTGCATTTGAACTTCTGGAATTATTTCTGTAGGCCAAACAAATGTTCTATACGAACGTTAATATTTATGCTTGTATCTGAATAGATCACTGACTTGTCCTCTTATCCCAGCTTGCATCAGGTGAGGTTTTTGGCCCCAATCAGCCAGTTGCATTGAAACTACTAGGATCTGAAAGATCATTCCAAGCTCTTGAAGGTATTGTCAAGTTTATATGCACATGAAAATTTAGAGGATCACATATAAATGTTCTGCTATCTAGCGAGCAGGTAATCAGCATATGCATGTATCTTCCTATAGATCAAATTTCTTGATGGAGTTCCATGCAAAGAGATCCAAACACAAAATTATATTAATCATAAAGAGAAGGACTTCAAATCCCCTGATCATAAAAGCAACTGGCATATTTTTGGAGCGATCCTGGAAAGTCATAATTGAACAGATATAGAATACATTTCATTGTCTTTGGAAGCATGATAAACTTGTAATTTGGAATGACAATTCAGATGTCTCCATGCTCTTCAAAATATTTTCTTTATACAAGCAGGGGTAGCAATGGAACTTGAGGATTCCTTGTATCCATTGTTGAGGGAGGTGAGTATAGGAATAAATCCGTATGAGGTATTCGAAGATGCAGAATGGGCTCTTCTGATAGGAGCAAAGCCGCGAGGGCCTGGGATGGAACGTGCTGGCTTATTAGATATCAATGGGCAGATTTTTGCTGAACAGGTACATTCTTCGTATTCACATCTTGTAATCTTTGTTCTGTCTTAGTTGCTTCTTTTTGTTTTTTATAGTCTTTGTTTTAAACATGACAGGGAAAGGCTCTCAATGCTGTTGCATCTCGTAATGTCAAGGTGATAGTAGTTGGCAACCCTTGTAACACCAAGTAAGTAAACATATTGATGCCACCAATCTAGCTTATGTGGTTACCTTGGATTCCTCTCACTGCTACGTGGCTGGCTCCCTTTGATTCTTCTCATTGTTATCTCGTTTCTTTTTGGTGCAGTGCATTAATTTGTTTGAAAAATGCTCCAAACATACCCGCAAAGAATTTTCATGCTTTAACAAGGTTGGATGAGAATAGGGCAAAATGCCAGGTAACTATTGATCTTGAATATTATCTTTTTTCTATAATCAGCTGAAAACATCCCTCAAGCCAGTAAGCTAAAGTGGTAATGATATTTGCAGCTTGCCTTGAAAGCAGGTGTTTTCTATGACAAAGTGTCAAATATGACCATATGGGGCAATCACTCAACCACTCAGGTTACTTTAGTTTTCTTTTTATTATTATTATTATTTGTGCTGAAAGGAGTGTGCTTGCGTTAAATTCCTCTGGTCTATTCCAAAATGTATTCTTATAAGATTTTCTGCAGGTTCCAGACTTTCTAAATGCTAGAATCAATGGTTCACCTGTCAAGGAGGTTATCAAGGATCACAAGTGGTTAGAGGAAGAGTTCACCGAGAAGGTCCAGAAGGTAAGACTTGTAAAACATCCTGAGATTTACAGAACGAATAAACATGACTACTGGAATGTTCAATGAACCAGCATGATAATTGTGAATGATAAGAAGTCATCTCACCTAAAAACTTAAACTATTAGGTGAGGCCCAGAATATGATTTATATTATTATCTAACACACCCCCTCAAGTAAAAGTATTTTGGGCTTGAAACTTTCACAAATTCACAGTCTTGTGCTTGATTTTTATCAAATGATATAGGAGTGGTGAGATTTGAACTCGTGACTATTGGGTCAACAAAGTTCTGATACCATGATAAGAAATTATCTCACCTAAAAGCTTAAGCTATTAGGTGAAGCCTCAGAATATGATTTATATTATTCTTTAACAATAGAAACCCAATTGGGTGTCTACTTGTACTTTGGTTTGCAGAGAGGTGGAGTGCTGATTCAGAAATGGGGAAGGTCTTCAGCTGCATCAACTGCTGTGTCGATTGCTGATGCCATGAAGTCCCTAGTAACTCCCACCCCCGAGGGTGATTGGTTTTCTACTGGAGTAAGTTCATGTTGGGTTGGGTGTACAGTATATGTTTTCCCTCTTGTGCCTTTGGTTTTTATGCAAGTTAAGAACCAGGCTGCAATTTCTGAAGCATCAAACAGTTACAGATTGTCATTTATACTCTTACGCAGAAAATACTAGGAATAGAATTCCGGGTGCCATTCAATTATGTTTACTGTCAGACTTGCAACGAGATTTATTCCTAATTTTCCTGCCTGTAAAAAAGAGAAGTTCCACGCTTATTGCAGTGTAGCATCACCTCTATGGAATGATCAAAGATCTAAATGAAATATTCCAGTGGACACCTTCATTTGCTTAAACTTGCTACAGTTGCATCTCCATTCTCATAATTTACATGAAAACGCAGGTTTATACCAACGGGAATCCTTACGGTATAGCACAGGATATAGTTTTCAGCATGCCTTGTAGATCAAAAGTAAGTTCTCTTTAAGAAATCTCCTTCCTTCATACATATACATGTGAAGTACCGCTGCTACAAAAGTTGTTGGCATTTTCCAGGGAGATGGTGATTATGAACTCGTCAAGGACATTAAATTTGATGAGTATCTTCGCAAGAGAATTGCTAAGGTACACGTTCATTGTATAGATTGAGAGTCCGGTGAAGACATCACAAGAATTTGAGAGAATGATTGCAGTAATTTTGTTGATTGTGTCCTTTGTTTTGGATATTCCACTTCTGAAGACAACAAGATAGTTTCCTATGATATGAAATGTACATTAAGATGCACGCATGGTCACCTGGAATTTACACACATGAACCAGTTATTTATGTTTTGCAGTCTGAAGCTGAATTGCTAGCTGAGAAGAGATGTGTGGCCCACCTCACAGGAGAGGTAGATATCAAACTAATTACATCATTGCTTCCTTGTGCTGATTCTGCCCAACAATTACCAACAACTATTCTGCTCTTTTCAGGGTGTTGCCTTCTGTGATCTACCAGAGGACACGATGCTTCCTGGGGAAATGTAATGAAAGTCGCTCAACAGTTCATCTTGCTTGCTGCAATTCTTCTTACAGCAATTGAAATGGAGCTGGTGGAATAGAAACCAGATGATGCAATTAGATCGTTATTCAAAATGTCCGGAAAAGCCTTGGCTGGTAATACTTTGCAGTATCTCCACATAGTAACTTTTTAGTTTACAAATCATTGCTGTTGTCGGTTCTCCAAGATAAGATCAGATGATCATATTGCAAAATGTACTTTTGATAGCTATTTCCTTGATATATATATTTATATATATTATTACTAAATTATTTAAGTAATCATTTGATAGCTATAGATATCTGTACTTCTACAATTCTATGTTTTAAGATTGCGTTTGGACTGGTAGTTTCCTGATATATATATGAAAAGAACAAACATAAAACAAAATTACCATTCCTGTGTCCTTCGTGTCAGTGAGGTTGCCTTTACAAAAATATTTTTCAATTTTTAACAGAAAAAAAAAACTATTGAAAAACAAAAAATAATAATTTAATGGTTTTTTTTAAAATTAAATAAATAAATAAACTCTCCAATCCGTAATAGCGTGTTTAACTTCCCCCCCGATCCAAAATGACAGTTTCCCACCCAAAAAGACGGCCGAAGAGATAATGATGCAATAACTTCAAAGAGAACTACAGCTAGCAATCAACATATAGGATGGAAAACAATCATCCAATTCTATCATACATGATTGCTGCACAACAAGACATCCTCTTTGTTTAAGGATATAAGACTTTGACGGTAAATCACCAAACAACGATCAATGCAGCCCCATGCATAAACGCCAGTAAAATTCAGAACAAATAACTCTTCAAGAGTGGTTGGATCACTCCCTCGTGCAAACGGCCAAAAAAAAAGCAGGCATTGTGAGCAATTTCATATGATTACAATGAAATGAATAACAATCATAAAGTAATAGTTTATCTTGATGTCAAGCTGTCCTATAATAGATCTATATGAAATTTAACTAACCACATATCCCTAAAATACTCAACCAAAAAACAGATTTTGGGCAACTCTTAGCCAACTCCATTGACCTTGGGTTTACTTGGCACAGATACAGGTCCCAATTTTATAACTCACAGAGAGAATTAGGATCCAAAAAAACATCAAGAAGAGCCAACCCCATGACACCACAGGCTCTGCCTTGCCTGAGAATACGCTAGTCATTGGCACCAAACTGGCAGGACCACCTTGTTGTGGCAAACCCAAAGAAAGGATGATATTGACATTCCCATTCTTGCCAAATGACCAATCCGTCCCATTGCCACCTAAGCTCATGCTTTCTATTCTTATCATACCAGCAGTAACATGTACTGAGCTGGAAGATGCTGACTGTAGGCGAAGAGCAGCATCCTTGGAAGGGAACTCTGAAGCAAGTGCAGGAGGTGCAGGAATTTTCCCCAACATGTGACTGGCCTGCTTAATGAATGGATATTTGAAATCTGCACCATAAATGAGAAACATAAGAATGAGCCCAGAAAAACAAGGAAAACATCAAAACTAGTGGCCAGTGGGAGAAATTGAGTCCAGCTGAATCATGTAAATCTATCATGCAAATCTAACATCCCTAACGGATACAGGTAAGTAAACCATAAAGAGCATTGATGAAACAAACTGAAATCTATATTTACCAGAATCAAATTCCATAGCCTCTAGCTTTTGCTTTGATGAGGATGGATCAACATTGCCATGTGTTTCTAATGGTTTTTGGATTGCCTTCAACACTTCCTCAGTCCCTCCCTTGACATTCTGTTAGGCAGTTACAAATTAATTGCCTCATGCAGTTCAATCAGTGAATTAAGCATGATTTGAGTAAATTCTTACCTCTTGGGGAGGAGGTTGTTGATTGGAAACAGCAGTATCACTTGCCAAGAAATCAGAGGGATCAAAAGACATATTCTCATCATCAGCATCAAAGAAATTGAGGTACTCTTCCAGCATGTCAAAACCTGAGGAATCTCCTCCAGTCTCTGGCTCCACAGGTTTTGAAAGATCATTAGCCTCCAGGAAAAGTCCTTCACTCGGAGGAAGATTATTGAGAGCATCCAAGTATGACTCATCAAACAAATAATTTTCATCAACAGCATTCACATTATTAATAGGCTCTGTAGTGTATTCATTTTTTACTGCATTCATCTCATATTGCCCAGGCAGGTACAAGTTTTCTTCAGCTGGCACAGATGGATTGTGTCGATTTTCAGCCCCTCTTAACATGGGCTTTAGATCATCTTCACTGAAGTCTCTGGGCTGCTCCACATAGTTGCTTGCTTCCCCATAGTAGAAGTTTTGTGGAAGGGCAGTATTTTCAGATGTAATTCCAGTGTCGAAATTCTGGAGAGAAAAGAAACAGAATAGTGAAAAAAATAATCAGTAACTTGGTGATTTTGAAACAGAATATCAATGGGGAGTTCATGATCATCACAACATATACTCTAAATAAGACAAATCAACAAGTTGGAAGACATACATTTTATCTTCTTTACCATGAACCAATAATAGAATAGGTGCAGAAAACAAGACAACTTGGTGATCCAAATTAACTGCCAGGATTTGAAATTCTAAATAGAAAGTGAGTCCATATGGGGGAATATGGCAATACATCTGAGAACAAGTAGTCCCAAACGAATATATGACAAGCCTAGGTGCAATAACCAAGACTGCCAAGTGCAGAAGTCGAGGAATGAAAAAGTGCAACATAAAATGACATAGCTTAGTGATCCAAAATACAGCCAAAGCATTGCAACTCTTATTAGAAAATAGGACTACCAAAACAACTTAAATTTTTTAATAGTCTCATCAAGAACAAAAATGACATACACGTTTGAGATCAAGCACTTCTAGATTAAGAGCTTGTATCCACATTTCTTGTTAACATGAAAAAATGTGCATTCTATGATTATGAAGCTGGAACAGATACTATTAGGAGTTTAAAATGATGACAGCTTTGCATATACAATGTACAGAATAAGCAACATCCGGTACTACCACCTGAACAAGCAACCAAATGGCATTCCATGCTTATGAACTCCCCATAGATACTTTTGCTAGCTTCTTTGCATGTAAATATTTTCATCCGCACCTCAAATTAATAGTGTAGATCTAATAGATTTTCTTAAATTTATGCATTTCTATACTGAGATCCATTTAATATCCAATCAGACAATTCAAAATAATTTACCATAAGTAAATAAACAAGTACAAACCTGGCCAAGCTCATTCATTTCCAGGTATGCATCATCACCAATTGGCGCTTCTTCAGTCAAAACCATCTCTTCTTCACCTAGCAAAAGAGGCACTTCATCATCGTCCCATTCCTCTTCGATAAACGGTGCACCATACTGCTCCCCATTCTTTGGTCCTGTCCCGCTCTTTTGGAAAATCCTACAAAGCACAAAAGCATCCTTCCCCACCAAAAAAGAAAAACACAAGACAGTCAACACAAAAAAATCCCAACAAAATTACAATAAAATAAAAAAAACTCAAGACATCTTTTATGAGGTATCAATCTCACTTGGGCAATTCCTGCTTTCTCCAGATCCTCATCAACAAGGCGGTACTCATGCATTACCCAATTAGAACGCTGACCACGTGGAGCTCGACCCTGGTGATACACAAGGGTCTTCTTCATCCCCACAACTTGTGAGTTCTGTCGAATAGGCCGGTCTTTCCCAGTTGTCTTCCAGTACCCTTTCTCAGTAGCACGGTTTGTCTTAGACCCATTTCCATACTTCTTATCCAACATACTAAAGAAATACCATTCTAAATCCCTGCTCTTCAACTTCGACTTATCTACAAAACCCACAAACCGAAATCCCCAAATTAATAATAATCATTGATAAATAACCCATCATCGCAAAACTAAATAATGATCGCCAAAGTTAAAACTCTAAACTAAATTAAATCACTTTAGTATCCATAACCCCCGGCCAAGATAAGGTAATAAAGCTAATTACTTGCCTATAAAAAGTTATAAGAACCCAAGTCAAATCTTAACTCGCAATCAAAACCTAATCAAGCTAAATCAATAGCTAATCTAGGATTAAACAAAAGAAAGACATCAGCTGCTTCACAATTAAGAAAAATCAAAGAATTATATGTAATTAAGGAAAGAACTAGAGACATGGATCTAAAGAGATAAAAAGTTGCGACCTGGAAGATCCCACGGCTCAGATTTATAGATATCGGTGACGGAGATGGCGTCGAAACGGAACGGTTTGTTAGTGACCTTTCGTTTAAGGTAGTACCGGACAAGTTCCTCATCGGTAGGGTGGAATCGGAACCCCGGAGCGAGTGAAGTTGACGAATCACTACGGCCCATCAAATTGCAAACGAGAGTTCGTTTTAGGGTTAAAAGAAAAGATTAAGGAGTTTTCAGAAGAGAATTTGAAGGAAAAAAATCGAAGTTCTTAGGGCTAGGGTTTATTTGCTCAATCGTAGTTTGATTGTAGCGATGAGACGGACGAGGGAGAAGCCATCATTTTGGAGTCAAAAAATGAGTCTTTCTTTTCTTTCATTTTCTTTTTAATCACAAACATGGAGCAGATTTTTTCGAGGGAAAAGCTAAAGCGACAAGGAGAGGAAAATGTGAGGTGTTGATGGCAATGTGGCGGTGTTTGACGGGCTATTGTGGGTTTAGACTTTAGAAAAAGGGGCCTATTTGCCAAGTTGAGTACGTGGCATGTAAACAAACTGAAGCGTGGGGGAATTGAGATTGCACCCCTCGAATGGGGTTGGCTAATAGTACTGACGCAATCGCATCCGTCAGGGCAAGGGAGAGAGAGAGTGGGAGGAGCGAGGAGGTGGCGGCGAATGACGGTCATGTCCTTATGGTAGGCGTGAGTTTTACTGATTCTTTTCTTGTCCTGGAAGGAAAATCTCTGTCCTTGTTTCTGGATTCTTCTTTCTATTTATCTGCTTTTGTATTTTGACTGGACTTTCTTGAATTCACGTGGCAGTTAATGTTTTTTTTTCTTTGAAAAAAAAATGATAGTTGCCTGTGTGTTTGTCTCATATTCATGATATCCCAAAACTAAGATTAAAGGTTAAAATTAAATATGTGAAGTATAATATATTGACAAATCAATCAAGGTTATGATTAAAAAAAAAAACAGTTATTGACTAGTTGGGCAGGTTAGGTTGTGTAATTACATTATAGATTAATTTGTTTTGTTTTTGTATATAAATATTTTTTTAGATTTTTTAGTATTTACAAATTGTTTAGTTGGAGTGTGAAATCAAAACTAGAATTAAAAAATTAAAATAATATTATTTTATATATTTTCAAACAAAAAATCAACTAATATTACCAGTTGTATATATTGACTAATTTGTAAGTATTGAGGAAAGATTTACCTTTTCATCTTAGTAAATCTTAGTAAATAAAAGTATATGTTTGACATTATATTTTAAAAATTATTATTTTAATATAATTTTGAACAATAAATATTTTCGAAAACAACCTCCACCCTCCACCCTTCCAAACAGGCACAGAAATACTCAAAATTGGATTTATATCTTCATATAGCGTTCTAAATCTCGCTGTTGGTTTTGAAATGGATGATGGTTGCCCTGTAAAAAATTCTAAATCTCGCTGTTGGTGATAGTTGCTCGCGCAGGCGTGAGCAAGGAGCAAATATACGGTGGCGGAGAACATGAACGGAGGTGCAAATAATGGCAACCGGTTCTGGAGAGATTGTAAGCCGGTAACATGAAGGGAACTAAAACCCCATTCTGAAAGCATGTATTTCTGATCAGATAACAAAATCTGAATCAAGAAATTTGAAGTATTTGGTGTTTAGCGTCACAGGTAAGAGAATGGCTAATGCCAAGTCAAACATAGCCGTCAATTAATGATTTCCTCATCTCACCAACAATGGCACTAGGTTGGGCTTCCCTCAGCTTGAAGACACTTTCAATGACAGATACTTCAGTAGCTGTAGTGTCCGACCCACAGAAGGCTGTCCAGTCATTTACTGTCATTCCAGCAGCTATCACTTCGCTGCCGCGGTTTACAGTACCAGCAACTAAGGGGACCTGAAGAAGGGTGGAAAGCTCATCCAAGTCTTCAATGGATGTATGAGGATGGACCTGTACATGTACCAAACACAAGATTTTAGTGGAAGTTCTGTGATCGCGCAAGCATAAAAAGGCTTGTTCGAGCCTGCAAGGGGAAGCCGGTCTGTCTTACCAGACCACCTCTGTTGGAGATGGCACAGTAGCTCCCCACAAGAATGTTACCGGCTATTGTCTGCCGAAAAACTTCAACCCCTAGAACATCAGCTATCATCTCCTCGGTTTCCTGATGAAAGTCACACACGACAGTAGATGTGAGCACCCAAAAAATAATGATAATGAAAACTGATACTTGTAAGTAGAGGATGTTTGTGTCATTTGTGAACCTTTATGATATTCATTTCTTACATCTCAATCAACCATCCCTGTAAAAGTTGTCCTAGAACATGATGAATCCACCGCTACCATTAACATGTTCAGATAAAGAGTCTTATGTCAACAGTCAAAAGTTTTCTTCAAGAAGCTTTTTGAATATTCTTAACTTGTAACAAAACCTTTCTTTAAAACATGTTAAAGCAAAGTACCACCAGGTGTAGGAATAAGAGGCCATGTTATACCTCTGATTCACTTTCAGAACCTAAAATAGGGTACCTGCTACTACCGAAGAATTTATTCTTGACAATTTTGAGGAGCTCTAAACAATTGAATGGCACACAGAGGATGAACCAGCTAGTTAATATACAATTCATTCAAACAGATTGCAAGCTTAACTTCAGGTCTCCAACCAAGAGAGAGCCCAGTCCTAACTTAAGCACGTGACAGAAATTAAAAGAATGCTAAGATCAATAATCGTTTTCAGACATCTCCAATATTCCCAGATGATTATAACAATTTAATTATTATGTCATGAAACAAGTCATTCAGGGATATGAAACTTTACCCTGTCCAGGTCAGTGTGTGCAAGGGCAACATGATCATTGCATGCTATGCAATTCCCCAGCGCAGATAGTTTCTCCCCAATCCGTTGAACAACCACTTGATCAGGTAGACTATTTCTCAAGTGTTGGAGTTCTACAACGAGAAACATTAAAGAATTAGTACATAAGATATCCAACAGATCACTGAGAGTTCAAAGTCTTCAATCATTTGGGTGATCAAAAGAACATATATTATTAAACATGAGCAAGAGAACATTTTCTTCCATTCATGAGATGCTTGCAAGTCCAACTGTTAACAATAAATTACTGGAAATGTAAAAGGTAAGATACCAACGAGAGGTACGTCTATAAAATCCCAAGAGTGATATCAAAAAGCTAATTCATCAAACATGGTACAGTTGTTCAATGCTATAATCTATCTGAAACAGCTGAACTATAAACGTAGCTATAATATTCTTTTCCTACTTTCAGAATTTCATCAAACTAACCTTGATCAGTGGTGGTATGAGGCACAAGAAGCCCATTCTTGTTACCTGCCAAAAGAGTAGAAACTTGCAATCACTAAAGTCCAAAGCACTGCAGATTCTAAGACAAAGCAAAAAAGAACTTCAGAATTTTCACCAGCACATAGGCGTCCAATCATCCTTGTGTCAGCAATTGAGGTCTTAACCACAGGAATGACATCAGCTAACTCCGCCTCAAAAGTGCTGCGAAACACTCATACAATTAGTGTCTCCATGCAAATCATTTATAACTAAGTCAGATAACTTGTCAGCTCAGAATTCAGACTACCTGTAGAAGCTTTCTGATCCACCAATGGCAACTAAGCAGTACGCATTGGTCAACTTAGAAAACACACCGACTTCACAATTATTCTCAAACTGAAGTCCTGCACAAATTCAACCATTAAGCGGAGCACAGATGGATCAACCACCATCTCCTTAATGACATCAAACTTGAAATAAAAAGAACACATTCAGTAAACATATAGACAACTAGCAAGGAAAGTAATAAACTCACGGGTCGCCATTAATGACGAAAACAAAGATGGACAGAGGAGATAAACGAGAGAAGCTGTGAGAAAAAAAGAAACGTTACTTTCTTTGAAAACAAATTGATAACAGCAAGGAACACAATAATTAAGGAAGGAAACCATACAAAATGTCACCAGATTTATAGATGTTAACTTGAATAAGTTTCTCGTAACTTTAATTTTCTCGAACTATCTAAGAAACCGAACAGAGCCCATGAACCCTAATGGCTACAAAATCAAACTCCCATGATCACACGTTTTTTCTCTTCATTTAAATCAAAATCACACAAGAAAAAAACTATGGAGATTTCAAACTGCCAAAACAAGGCAGAGCAGCAAACTAAAATATAAGATCAAGACGAGATGAAAAACACGAGAAAATATTGCTCTTGATTGCTTTCATTTTCTTGATAACAGGACGGATCGAGGAACAAAAAATAATAATTAAAGTAATAAATAGTTGAATATCAAAATAAAATACAGAACTTTATGTTTACTGTTCGTTGTTTTCGCTATGCCGGGGACACTGGCGTCTGTGAAGGAGAGAGAATGGAGGGTCGGGTCGTGTGGTTTTGGACCCGCCAAGATATTTGTTTATGCCCGGTTGCCGCTGTTATACGATGTCGTCTTGCTTCGTCCTTGGAGACTTGTATTGTTATAGGGTCCCCCCCCCAAGTTCTAGGGGAAATTATAATTCTTGAATGTTAATTCGTTCAAGCTCAATTTTACTTTATAATCATAAAATATTTGGAGTGAACACGCCTCCTCCTTGTTGTTTAGTTTCTCTTTTTTTGAATTTCCTTGCTTTCATTTTTATATATTATTTAATTTTAAATTCATTTTCATAAATTATTTTAAATTGTTTTATACAAGATTATTATAATTTCAAGTTAATGGCTCATATTTGGTTTGTGATTGGCTTTTCAAAGTTCATTTTACATTGTAATAATTATTATTTAAAAAAAACATTATTAAAAATATATTAAAATATTTTTTATTTTTAAAAATTTATTTTTTTATATCAATGTATGACAACAATATAGAAATATATAAATAATAATAATTTAAAGCATAAAAAACATTTTTGAACCGCAAAAGCAAATAATACCTCAAGCATCTATTTTTCATACCTATTTTTGCTACTGTATAATTAAATAAAAAATAATTTTATAAAAAATCCTTAAATCTAACAAAGTTTGACTGGACTCATGAAATTTGACTAGTCAAGTCATAAAACACAGATTAATTTAATATACTATTATTTTAATATTAAAAAATTTATTGTTTTTCTACTTTAGATATATTTTTACTTATTGTTTGAGCTGTCTTTTAACTCTAAAATTTGACCAAATAAGATTAAAGGTTAATCTATCAAATCAAGTTTAATAACAATAAGAAAATATTTTTTTATAACATAAAAAACTTTTCACATTAGATAAATAAAATAAATCTCTACAACATAAACAATTTTTTTGCTGGTATTTCTTTTTAAAAAAACAAATTGAATCAAATCAAAATTTCAATTTGATCAGATTCTAAATATATATAGAAAAATCTGGTTTGATTGATTTGTTTTACAACAAAATCAAACATGATAAACAGGAAAACAATGACCCCTTTTTTTTATTACCTCAAAATTAAGAAAAAGATAATATTATATACTCGATGTTTGTACTTGTATTTTAAAAATATTTTAAAAAAAATTATTTTTTATTTGAAGTTAAAAAAAATAAGTATTTTTAGATCATTTTTATATGTTAATGTCAAAAATATTTTTTAAAAAAATATAAAAAAATAATCAATTTAATATATTTCTAAATTAAAACACTTTAAAAAACAACTTCATACTCATCTTGAATAGTAATTAATTTCTTCCATTACCGTGCTTCCTTCGGCCCTCGTTTGCACGCACTCATCCATCATCAAGAACATAATCAGCTCTGACCAAATGGGTTTATGGTCATGACTAGCTAGTTGCGTGCTGCCCCTCTGCTTTCGGAGCAGCAAAGCTGGCTGGCTCATCTAGTTTCAAGGCTGACGAAAGGCCAATCAAGTCGATCCTAAACTGTATCGGATTAATTAGGACAAATAATAAGGAAAAAAATCCTTCTCCCAAACGGAATACAATTGAGAAACTCCTATATATATATATTTGCCCAAGCATCAGCGAATTGTTCACGTTCAAAACTTCCCTTCAATCCTTGCAGAGCTAGCCCCTTTCGCATTCCTGGCATGGCCCGTTCAGAGATTCTTATGATCACCTTCTTTCTCGCTTTTTGTTCAATATCATGCATGGCGGAACAGCCACCACCATGTGCAACCTACAGATTCTCAAACAACAAACACTTCCCTTCTTGTAGCGATTTGCCTGTCCTGAGCTCCTCTCTGCACTGGAACTACCACCCATCGTCCAGCAGAGTTGATGTTGCCTTCAGGCACACCGGTGTAAGCGATCGCAGATGGATTGCTTGGGCTATCAATCCGACTTCAGCAGGGATGGTTGGCTCGCAAGCGATCGTTTCTTTTCCTAGAACGGATGGAAGTCTAGCAGTTTATACTTCGTCGATAACAAGTTATGGAACGCGACTGGAAAAAGGAAATCTTAGCTTTCCTGTTTGGGACCTGTCTGCGACTAACCAGAACAATGAGATGATAATCTACGCAAGTTTAGAGCTCCAGGGAAACATAAGTGCAGTCAATCATCTCTGGCAAGTAGGTCCAATGTCTGAAAACACTCCAATGATGCACAGCGTTGCGCCATCCAGTCCCAATGTTAGATCCATGGGGAGTTTGGACTTCCTTTCCGGAAAGATTACAACGACAAGAAGCTCTTCAGCCACAGTGAAAAATATCCATGGAATATTGAACACGATAAGCTGGGGTATTCTAATGCCTACCGGGGCCATCATTGCAAGACACCTGAAAAAGTTCGAATCCGCAGACCCTTTATGGTTCTACTTGCATGTAAGCTGTCAAATCCTGGCCTATGTTCTTGGTGGTCTTGGTGGATTCGTGACTGGGATTGTTCTTGGCAAAAGGTCTCATGGGATCGAACATTCATCGCACAAGATCATTGGCATTATCCTGTTCTGTCTTGCAACAGCTCAGGTATTTGGTGGCATGGTCAGACCTGGCAAAGATAGCAAGTATCGTCCCTTCTTCAACTGGTTCCACTTCTTGGTGGGTTATTCGACAATTTTCCTGGGCATAATCAACATATATAAAGGATTTGGCATATTTCACGCAGCAGAGTCTTGGTGGTATGCCTACAGTGCTGTAATAGTAGGCTTGGGGTGCATTGCTCTGGGATTGGAAGCTTACGCTCGGGTGAAGGGTCGGAAGTCAAATACCTCAGACAACAACAAGTGCAGTACTAGCATTGAAATAGAAGAGGTTTAGATTCGACTGACAGCATTTCCCTTTTCTAATTAAGAGCTTTCCAGATATCAATCATATAGGAGGAGGCTTGGATGACAAAGATTTCATTTAACTAGAGACTTGTTTTTTAGTTTTTTAAGTAGTTTTTTCTTTTTAGTTTTTAGAGACTTGGATGACAAAAAAAAAAAATTAAAAGAAGTTACGTACATCCGGAAATGTGTCATGTGCAAAGGGAATCCACAGTCCATCGCCGCCCCATTTTCCAATATGGTCATTTTTCCATTTCATTTCGTTCCATTCCCCCATTTTCTTTCATTGATACAAAAATAAATAAGTAAATAACAGCAGCAGCAGCAACAGATAGAGAGATGTTGTGGTAGATTACAAACAAGGTGTGACTATGACCTCACATCAAAACGAGAACGCATTCACAAGGGGAAAGAAAAGAAAAGAAGAAACAATGTGGAGAAGACTGGCCTCTTCACACCTCAAAAACCTAGTCGCTGTAACTCTACTTTTGCAGGCCCAGATAGCCCAAGTCACATGAGCACCAGGGCTTCATTGTCATCGCTTGGGAGATAGCCCATGTACTTGAAAATACCCAAGATCCGTGATGGGCTTTACTCTGGCCCATCTTTCATGCAAATAAGCTAGTATTTCAAATACTGGATTTTAGAGAGTAGAATAAGGTTTGAAATATCTAGAAGAAGCAGAAACACCTAAATAAGGGCGTGACCTGGTTTTGCTGGTGAAGGGTCGATGGTAATCCAAAAATATCAAATAAATAAAAAAATTAATATATATGGACACACATTACAATAACCAGTCGCGAATAATTAATTATGTTCTAAGCCATTATTGAAAGCAACTGTGATTGATTACTTGGAGCATAAAATCGGTTTGTTTACTTAATTAGATTCATTAAGATCACTAATTCACGCGCATTCACGATGTATTAACCCCAAGAAAGATGAGTTCGTTCTTTGGACACCATCGGTGATATTTAATTATATTTTTTTTATTTTAAATTACTTTTTTATATGCTTATATGAAAAATATAATTTAAAAATATATATCATTGGATAAACAAAAAGGGCGAGCCTGGGAAAGATTGGTCACGTTAGACAAGGTGGAAACCATAACGTGGCAGTGAAGGGGAACAGGTGTGGTGTCGTCTGGTGGCACGATGGAAACCATAACGTGGCAGTGAAGGGGAACAGGTGTGGTGTCGTCTGTTTTTTTAAGTTTTTTCTTTATTTTTAAGACAATTGCGTGTTATTTACAAGGTTTTGCATGTTGCACACTTGTTGAGCTGTGGCATTGTTACTTCGATTTCTTAAGTTCCTTCCTTCCTCCTCATCGTCTCATCACCTTCGAAGCCCGCAAAGAGGATGCACTCACCCACCTTACAAGCGACCGGGTGGTAGTGTATTTAATGTTATTTTTAAAAATATTTTTTTGTTCAAAAATATATTAAAATAATATTTTATTTATTTTTAAAAAATATTTTTTATATTAACACAACAAAATAATCAAAAAATATACAAAAATAAAAAATATAAATAAAATATTTTTAATTTTTGAAATGCTGTGTCAAACACCCCTAACTCAAGAAAAAAATTATAAAAAAAATAATTGGTATTGAGTCAACTCGAGTGCTAGTGTTAATTTAAATCAATTATATTTATTAAGGTTTTTCCTTAAGACACAATATAAATAAGCAGAGAAATACGTAGACTTGTTTAGTTCAAGATTAAAAATGAAAAAGAAATAATAAAATCAGAGATAATTTAATTTTGAAAGAAAAACTCTACAGTGGTTGGCTTTGCATTAGATTATCATAATCAATTTACGAAACCTTCATGTAGATATAATCCAAAGTTAAACCTTTGTATACACGTGGACAAAATCAGAAATGACTACAGAAAAAATGGAGAAATGAAAAAAGATTATTATTTTCTTTTTATTTAATTGTCATTATAAAAATATGCGCTTAAGTTGATTAACGAGGAGACAGATTAGTTAATGGCCTAAATCCATAACGTATAATATATATACAGTTGAAGAGGCGGCCTGCAATCGCGCGTGCAGCTATCAAAATCAGAGAAGTTCAAATTCAAACAAAGAAGACGTTTGTCTCAAAGATTAAGCTCTTTATAATATACATCATCATCAGCCAACAGAAATCAGCCAACCCCACCATTTGTGTCCCCTTCTAGCTCAGGAAATTTCCCGTTTCGTTTTATGATCTCTTGCTCTTCAATCTCTATCCTCTCAATAGCTCTCGAACATCTCTGCCTGGTCTGGGTTTGGTTCTCGATACTTATGAGTGTAAAGAGTTAGAGAAAGAATGGCGGGTTCTTTTTCTACAGGAGGGAATAATAGTTATGATTATTCGTTCAAGATTCTGTTGATAGGAGATTCTGGTGTCGGCAAGAGCAGTCTTCTTTTAAGTTTCATCTCCAGCTCTGTTCGTGACCTTTCTCCTACCATTGGTACTTACTTTTGTTTCTTTTTAGTTATCTTTCTTTCAGTGGCAGATTTTTATGAATATGCATAGGCAGGACATTGTAGCTGTCTTTTGGTTACCTGCAAAGATTTTTGACAATTTGGTTTATTTTTGTTTGGTGAGACTTTTTTGTTTTAGTTCTTGTAAATTTTCTGATCGGAATTGGGAGAGACGAGCCACCTGTGCTTATGCCTAGAATTGGATCGATGATCTTCGTTTTAATTTTTAGACCTTTTAGGACTGAAGTAGCAATAGACCTTTTGGGATTCTTGCTCAACAAGTGCCAGCAATTGGCTTCTGGGTTGTCCTTGTAACCTCTTTCGGATAGCAGATGAGGTGATTGCAATTTTCAAAGGCATGGATAGATATTAGACAACACTGCGGCCATCCCCCCCATTGTTTGATTAATTTCTTCATGTGATTACTTCATTTTCTGTAGAAATTGGATGATGCCATGAACTGTAATTAGGTCCATTGAGTGCGCACTAAAATCACTAGCCTTGCTTGATTATTGCTATTCTTCAATTTTGAAAAGCTATGTTGTTTTAAAGTGAAAGGTTTAAAATATGTGCAGGAGTGGATTTTAAGGTCAAGATGCTCACTGTTGGTGGGAAAAGATTGAAGTTAACAATTTGGGACACAGGTAATCATAAAATGGAACCATTTTAATACATGTTACTTCCCTGTTCTTGTTAATCCACACTCCTTTGAGACCTAAAGACAAGTTCGATACTCCGATGAAATCAAGGTTGCCGACTATTTATTGGAGGAATCCAACACGAGCCCTTTGATAAATGTAGCAAATTGGAGTTGACAGGGCATTTCTTTCCTGTGGAGACATTATAGCATAATTGGGGTGTGAATGACCTGTTCTGTTTTATTGTAGCTGGGCAGGAGCGGTTTGGAACATTAATAAGCTCTTATTATAGGGGTGCACATGGAATTATCCTAGGTATGTATTCCAACTATAATTACAGGCAACTGAAACAACCTAGATTGGTCAAAATGTTAGTTAACAACACATGCAGAGGTAGGATTATTTTGCACTGGCCATTGCAGTGCTGAAAATGTTCAAAGTACGAATGCTATAGTGACTGTTGCTTTAAATGCTTAAGGAGAAAGCCAATAATGTTGTAAAGCAGAATTGAAGATATCGATGGTCCTTAAATTTTGTGAGATGTGAGGTCGCAGAGCTTACAGGGCTGCCTTTCACCTGCCTTTTCTTCCCTTCTGCTGATGCATAAGAACTGGGAAGAAAATAAGGCCTATACCTAACTGAAATACTAGTTAGCTTTTCCTTGCAATAAACACGATCTATAAAATCTTGATTGGTTTGTGATTTGATTTTGTTTTAGTTTATGATGTGACACGGCGAGAAACTTTTGAGAACTTGTCCGATATATGGGCAAAGGAAGTGGAGCTCTACTCCACCAATCATGACTGCATCAAAATTCTTGTTGGAAATAAAGTTGACAGGGTAAGTTGAGTGGCCGAGGATTCGGACAGGTGCATAGCTGCACGTAAAATATTGGAGTCCATCATTTATATTGCATTCCATGTTGGAGAGGTCACGGGCTCTCAAATTTTTGCTACTTAGTTAGGGACACACTTCTTGGATTTGTTTCTCTTATTATTTGATATCTTTAAACTCTATGTCTAATGGGCAGGTTGTTTTAATGATGCAATGTTTTCAGGATAGTGAAAGAGCTGTAAGTAGAGAGGAGGGCATGGCTCTTGCTCAACAGCATAAGTGTTCATTTTTCGAATGTAGCGCTAAAACCAGTGAAAATGTCCTGAAATGTTTTAAAGAACTCACATTAAAGGTACATTCTTGAAGAAGGAAACGCCCTTTGCTTTTAGTATTTTTCTGAACTCTGAATCTGCATTATGCTCTGTCAGTCTGTAATGGTAGTTGAACTTCATTGCTAGTTGGAAACCGTAGTTGTAAAGCTCACCTAACAAATGTAGAATGCGTGCTTCACCGCCATCAGCTTGTTTAATATCCCGATTCAAGTTCTGATCAATTCTTGTGCATTACAGATACTTGAGGTTCCTAGTTTATTGGAAAATGGCTCCGTAGTGGTGAAGCAGCAGATTATGAAAGATAAACAAGCATATCAAGCACCTCGTGGTGGTGGCAGTTGTTGCTCCTAACTAAAGTACCTGTAATCATGGGACCCAGTAAAGCACGGGTAGTGGCAAATCAATGAAGATAAGTCGGTGCTGATGGCAATTTGGGTGGCCTGTTCTCATTGCTCTGCAGACAATCTTTACTGCTTCCATTGTAATTCGTGAAGTTTTTTGAAGTCTTTTTTTCTTGCTTGATACTAATACTTTGTCCAAATAGGAGATGTATCGTGGGAAGAAAAGTAGATCTGTACAGTGCCAGTGAACTTATAGTTCAACTGGCTTTCGCATCTCGAGTCTTGGGTTTAAGACTCTTCTTTGTAAAAAACTTTTTTTAAATGAACACACAGGGTTGAGTGCAGAAAATAAGACCTTGGTTTTAATTGGTGATAGAAATGCTGGGATTTTGGATTAGAGGAAGAGAGCATTCATTTGATTTTCAAGTAGTTTCAGCAGGGTAGTAATTTCCGGCAGAATGTCTCAAGTTGGAAAATTATTCAAAAAGTATACAGGATAAAATAAAATAAACAATATATATATACACACACACACATAGGAAGCAACGCATCCGTTTCCATCCCCATTTACTTATCAAGCGACAAGTGCTCTCATATCTACTCCTATCGGGTCAGATTTCGTTGGGTATTCGTCAGGGACCGGTAGCCTGAGTACCTGTTAGATAGTTTAGCAAGTAGAACGTTTTCCTCTCCTGAAGCTGGAAATTAGATATGTCAAATGTCAAATGATTTTGTCAATTAGACGAAATCACACGAGCTTCTGATCTTCAATCTGGATCATATTGCCCTAAAAAAATGCTGCCAGCCATGTCAAATCCACTACTTCAAGAACACTTTTTTTTTGTTTTGTTTCGGAAACTGTCTTGACTCTGAAAAAGAAAGATTTGGTTTAAAGATGATATCACCCGATCCTCAAATTTATGGTGTAGGGGTGCTACACTATTCGAACTCCCTTACACCAGTCAATGGTCCTCTCCCAGGAGGTCCTGATCCATTTGATCTGGATTCTTCGGTCAATCAACCAAGATCTGTCAGGTAAATTTGGAAAAGGTTGCAGTTCATTAAGGATTTATATACAAGTATAGTGTAATTTCAACTGGTAATGCCATTATATTTTTTGAAGTAAAAGACTCGTAATTTCCATAAGGTCAATGAAATTTGTTCATGGATGACTGTTCAGTTTTTAGGCTTGAACCTTTCCCAATTCCAAGGTACCCATTCATGCCTGTCCTGTACTTTTCATCGCTTGCTTTCTTCTTACAAGGTGGAACCTGACAGCAGGAGCTGCAAAGCCTAACCGACAAGGAGCTTTTAATGGAACAAATGTTACCTTGTCCACTTCCTCAACGGATCTGGTGTTACCAGCTAGATCGGTTTCCAGTTGATTCTGTCAATGCTAAAGCTACTTATGGAGTTTCTGTTGTTACTGGAATTCACAAAGGGTGGATAGAACTTGTCTTGTTAATAGTTTGAATACCATGGATGCTTGGCATTTAGATGGTTTCGGGTTCTACGTTGTTGGGTAAAAATCCTAAACCACCGTAACTTCTATAATTCCTTCCCGAGGATGAGACATTGACTCGCGATTTATGTGATTGTTTTCCAGATTTGGCAATGGATTGTGGGGACCTGAAGGTCGCAAAGATTACAACATTTACGATCCGGCTGTCCGGCCACCGTGCAAGTGTACCCCAACGGATGGGCTGCAGTTTATGCATTCCAATACAATCCTGGAATGTGGAACCGCAGGTCACAGAGCTTGAAAAATTGGTACTCAGGCCAAGAACTGTATATTCGAGTCTTTGACGATGATCCTAACCCTGCCTAGGAGCGTCCACCACCTCATAACCTACTTCTATGCGGTTAGTGCTATTTTCATGAACTCGCAGCATAATTCCCTTTTATCTAATTTGGTCATCTTTGTTCGTAATTTTGGTTGCCTGTAATAGGTAGTTTTGCTGATGAATCTGAGGCTCCGGCCAGCGAACCAAGCCCTGCTCCATCTTCAGGATGGTGAATTGATGACAGCTGATAGGCTTGATCAAGTCATAATTCATCAACAAAAATTATATATTTCATTTGAGACACTATTACTGTAAGTGAACGTTTTTCGTATGGTATCTATAGATATTGAATTTTATTCACAGGCAATACTAGTTTTATAGAATTACTAGCCAATGTCTCGTCGCAAGGGACACCATATTTTTTTTCAACGCAAGAAAATATTAATTGTTTTTTTTTGTTATAATATAAATTTAGGTAAAATAATAAATTTGTGTAGAATTCCTGTGAAGTGCAAGTTTTCTATAAAATATATGAATTTTAAATCAATATAAATTTATCTGTTTAGTAGGTTTCACCAAAATTTATTGCATAAAATTATCATCATCATTAAAAGAGCAAGAAGATTTGGATATTTGAATTATTGAATTTATTATATTAAGATTAGTTCATTTTATAATTCAATTTAAATCACATTTAAAAACAAAATATAAATTATGAAAAGACCTGCAATAATCAAATAACAAAAATAAATAGTTAATTTTCTATTCATAAAACGACGAAAACATAAATTGAAAATTCATTCCTACATTACCGTCATTTTCATTACTATAATAGTTAAAATTATTATCAACATTACTGCCCAAACAATTAAAATCATTAAATTGCACCAAAAAATAAAAAAAAATCAAAACATTTTAACCAAAAAAACAATAAAAGGAATCATTAAAATTATCATTATTATTATTATTGCGTAAACAATAAAATCATAAAATGATCTAATCCAAAAAACATATAAAATAACAGAAAACACAAAAAAATGCAATATTAATTTTACAATTATCACCAATATAAATTAAAATTTTATAATAGAACTTAATAAAAATAAAATCCCGACAAAAAATCAACCGAAAAAAAATAATCTAAAAGCATAAATGGATAAATACAGACATAAAACAAACACAAAACAAACATTGTCCAAACATTATATTTTTTAATATTTTTATATCATTTTTATATACTGATGTTAAAAATAATTTTTTTTTAAAAAGTATCATTTTAATATATTTCTAAACAAAAAAATATTTTAAAAAATAAATCAATCTCATTTCCAAGCAAAATAAAACTTTGCTTAAAAAAGGATTCGAACACTCCACTTCTACAGCCAGACTTTTCAACCCGCGCCTCTTAGACCAGTTCAGCCACCTCAGCATTCGGTTCTCCTTTCTCGCCAGTATGTATTAGTAGTAAGGCTTACTGTGGATTCCCACAGTAAAACCGGGACGCGTTTTATTGTATAAAATTAATTTTTTTTAATCATTATTATTAATTTGAAAAAATCTATTCTTTTGAGTGACTGGATCTGACTAAAAGAATATCAAAGATACAAACAGAAAGGACGTGGAGGACATATACCTTACCACCTATAATTTTAACATGCGTCAGCCTTGTCACCCACCAGTTTTGGGAGAAATCATGCCAGCTTTCTAACTATTTCATGGGTGATAGTCGTATGAGTTTAGAATTAACAGTTTTTTTTTTTTAATCTCGTTCGTGATTATTAATAGAATAACTATTAAAAATTTATATAATCATTAATTTTAAAATCTGTAAAATTATTCAAGTTATATATAAATTGATCCGGACATTCAAGTTTATAAAATTTTTTTTTGTTCTGTTATTATTGACATATATATTTATAAAGATGAAGGTTAAAAATCTTGATGTGATTTTCATTTCTTAATTTTATCTTATTAATATAAATAATATTAATATGAGCTAGGTTGGGTCAGCTAAATCCATTTTTCTTCTAACATAGAATATCATCATCATGATAACAAAACAAAGAGATAAGTGGGGCATGGAAATAGTTTTTATCAAACCTATTTAAATTAAACATGGAATAAAATTTAAACCAATTTGATGAATTAATTCAAGTTAATTATTTAAAAAATAAATAAAAATAATATCATTTTAAAAACTTTAATACCGGCAGAAAACTTGAAAAGCTCAAATATGGAAGCATTGTTGGTGAGTGGGTAAATATTAGATAGTTTAAAAATATTTTGATAACTGAAGATATAAAAAGTTTAAAAAATTATTTAACGAAGTTCTCATTTGTTTCTTCACTCTCCGGTATGCACGATGCGTCCCTTATTATCACTTAACTACACATTCTTTCTTTCTTTCTTTTTCACAAAAAGATAACGTAAGATCATCAATTCAATTCCATGATCTTGTAAACTCTTCGCACATCCTCTGAAGGAAATTCTCAGCATCTTTTTATTATGTCCCACCGAAAACTAGGTTAAACATGCCGACCATTAGACACGTTTTTTTCATGCTAAAAACCATTAAAAAATAATATTGTCCGAGTTAATATATGCATTAATTGTCTAAGAAATATCGTATCTAAAAATCTAAATTTTTAAATAAAATATCATAATATAATTTATATTATTCTCTAATATGCAGAAATCACTTCAATGAATGATGGAAGAGATGAGAAGTGTCACAAATGTTTTTTAAAGTATTTTTAATTTAAAATATATTAAATAATATATTTTTTAATATTTTTAATATTAGTACACTAAAATAATAATAAAAATATTGTTTTTTTTAAATAAATAAATACAATTAGACTCCAATACCGAACAGTGTTTTTCTATTTTGTTTGGTGAGAATCACGTTGGGTTTTATGTCCCGTGCAAAAGAAGGTTTTTTAATAATCAATATTAGAGTTCCTCTATGACTCTCATACTGTGTCTGTTTATATATATTTGTGTGTTTGTGTTTACCCATGCATGTTTAGTAGACTCCTACTATATTTTTAAAGCTCTTTAGAGATAAAATAATAATAATATTAATAACCCGTCTGTTTAATTATGTTTGGAAGGAACGATCAAAGCAGCAAGGCGAGTTGGAAACTCTGAATAATTACCAGGTAATCTCTCACACAGAAGACATTGGTGTCTGCTTCGATAACTTAACAAGAAGCACTGTGCCGAATATATCAAGGCCTGCGTGTTTTTACTCCAAAATTACGTCGACCTCTGCAGCTCAACTAAGTTATTTCTCTTCGTATTCTTGTTATCTTCCCCGTCTTTTCCCTTTTGTTTTGCTTCATATATTTGATTTTGATTACTGTAATTAATTAATGGCTCATGGTTTGATTAGGGCAACGAGCCTCCAAACACGCGGCCATGATCTTCAGCAATCAAATTCTACGACTGTTTCTGGTGGCTATTCTCATACTCTTTGTCAAGAGAGCCAATAGTGAGGAAATTCTTCAAGAATGGCATGTAACAATTGACAGAACTATCAACCCAGTATCCATAGAACAATCGGTGATGAATCATAACTGCAAATTATCTTTGCTTTAACTCGTATATATTTTGTTTTCTTTGCATGAATATCTCTCTCTCTCTGTGTTTTTAACAGGTTATCCTCATCAACGGGAAGTTCCCTGGACCCCTCATCAATGCAACAACCAATGATATGATCCATATTAATGTGTTTAATGATATGGACGAACCACTTTTATTCACATGGTATTAGCAAATATTTCTCAGTAATTGCTTGTCAAGATTTTCTCTTGATTTTCCAATGGGTTTTGATGGTTAAGTTCTATGTGCAGGAATGGGGTTCAACAAAGACTGAACTCCTGGCAAGATGGAGTGAGCGGCACAAACTGTCCAATCGTGCCCGGTTCAAATTGGACCTATGTGTTCCAAGTCAAGGACCAGATTGGCTCCTTCTTTTACTTCCCTTCCATCAATAACCAGAAGGCTGGGGGAGGGTTTGGTCCCATTAGGGTTAACAATCGTAATGTTATTAGCGTACCCTTCCCTAAACCTGAAGATGAGTTCGACCTTCTCATCGGTGACTGGTATCCAGAAAATTACAAGGTAAGTAATTTACTGACACTAAAACTGATACTATTTTCAAGAAATTTATATCTGTAATAAATATTTCAGAATGAACAGCATTATGGTTTTAACTATGATGACTGATTGGTGATTTGGTATAATATGATGCAGAATCTCGCATACATGTTGATAGACAACTTCACAATCCCTGATTGGATTTTAATGAACGGAAAAGGCCCATATTTGTCTCCTTCGACGAAAGTTTATGAATCCTTCACAGTTGCTCAAGGTAATGAAATAGATTATTGGTAAATAATGAGGTCCAATTGCTTGCATGCTATAAAAATTAATTGGTGCACTTCTGTGATCTACAGGGAAGACATACAGATTTAGGATATCCAACGTAGGAAATCAATGGAGTTTCAATTTTAGGATTCAAAATCATCACATGCTGGTAGTAGAAACTGAAGGATCATACACTAATCAGATAGTGGTGGACTCCATTGATGTTCATGTTGGCCAATCCTACTCAGTTCTTGTCACAGCTGACCAAAAGGCAGCTGATTATTACATTGTGGCAACACCAAAAATGGTTAACACCACTAAATTAGGCAATCTTGTGGGCGTAGGGGTGCTGCATTATCTCAATTCTAGTACAATGGCTACCGGACCTCTTCCAAGCGGACCTGACCCATATGATGTACAATTCTCCGTCAATCAAGCCAAGTCCATCAAGTAAATTTCCTCGATAGCTAACAATGTTTGATTACCTTCGATTATTCTTCTTCTCTGTCAGGAAATTCTCAGAATTTGTGAATCTCTTATACGTGAATTCAGGTGGAATATGACTACAGGAGCTGCTAGGCCTAATCCACAAGGAACCTTCAACGTGAGAAATGTGACGCTGTCACAGACATTTATCCTCACAGGATCGAGAGCTCAGGATGCTAATGGCGTGCCTTGCTACACAGTCAACGATGTGCGTTACTCAAATACAGATACTCCATTAAAGCTGGCTGATCTAATGACAAACGGGTCTGGAGTCTATGAACTTGATAAATTCTCTACGAACTCTAGCAATGGGAACCTTAGACATGGAGTTTTTGTAGCAAGTGGAAACCATAAAGGGTGGCTAGAAATCGTGCTCAAGAATGATTTAGATGTTATGGATTCTTGGCATGTGGATGGGTACAGTTTCTACGTTGTTGGGTAAGTACACACGAATATGAACATCAACATTTCCTTTTTCAACATCCATGATTTTTTTTTAAAAATGACGTGTAGATTTGGCGACGGAGACTGGACTCCTGAATCTCGTAGTGGCTATAATCTCTATGATCCTGTAGTTCGTTCTACCACTCAGGTATATATTAATAGACCTGATTAAACTAATAATTTCTATTTTAAAATAAAAAAAATGGTGGACTGATTTAGTAAATACAATATTCTGGGTTAGGTTTATCCTGGAAGCTGGACTGCAGTGTATGCATACCTTGACAATCCTGGGATGTGGAATTTGAGATCACAGAGTTTGAGAAATTGGTATTTGGGCCAACAACTTTACGTGAAAGTTTATGATGCTGACCCCAACCCTGCCAAGGAGAGACCACCCCCAGATAACCTCCTTCTATGTGGTAAATGCTTTGTCTTAAGGTTTTTTTCTTCTTGTTGTTTTCCTGATTCAAAATTAACAATTATTATTATTATTTATTTACTTTACTTTTTTATTTATTGTTATCATTACTTGTTCACAGGAGCCTTCAGTTATTCAGCTCCTCCCCCTCCCTCGTCACCTCCTGCTCCGGTTAACCCTTCTCCTTCTCAGGCATCATCGACACATATAACATGGTAAACAAAAAAGTTTTAATAAAAACAATAGTATTTCATGTCTTATTTTTAAAAGGGTTTAATAACTACTGTGTCAATTAGGTCCCAAAAGAATTTGACATTCCATTAAAAAACTGTGTACTGCTTTCACACAGGAGGGTTCAATTGAAGAATGCCTAACACTTTAGGAATTGGGTTTCCTGTTATAGTTCGGAGAAACGCTGAGAATTCATATCATGGATAGTCGGGAGACTAATTAGCTGATAATTTTACTAGGGATTCATCTTTGTAATTCGACTAAGAAGTGATCTCTTCTGTCTCTGTTGCATGCGCTTTGTAGGTCTTGCGTCATTGTGATCTGCATAGTTTCGATGCTCTACCTCGGCCAGCAATAGCTCATCACAGCTCGAAGGCGACGATGAAATGAAACTCCGAGATGTGGCTCTCTGTAATCCGAGAACTCATTTTGCGCGACGCATCCTTGGAAAGCCTTGCATTTATTTTATTTTATTTTGGTGTGTTTATGTCAATGCTAATTAAAAAAACCCATCAAAAGACATTTCTTGAGAATTCTTCCACTTAAATTGAGGAAGTTTCGGGTCTTTCACTCGACTCCCGAATTTGATTTCTTCTTCTTTTATTAACAAGGACCAAGTTCTTGAAGTTGAAGTGAAGGAAAGTGAGGCCAGGAGGCACAAAAAATGGGAGGAATTACGCAAGGATAAGTTTTTATATTTAAGATTCACAAAAACCGGAAGAAACTCTATATATATATATATATATATAGCATTCTAGATGCAGGATCTAACATGGGAAGAAGCATGCACGATTGCCCTTTTATCCAAGCTCATTGTTTCCTCTTTGAAAATGCAAGGAAGAAATGGTTTCCATCGTTTTGATTTCTTAATTTTGTTTTTAAATTTGATTTATGGCTGGTTTTGTATTGTGGTGTCGGTTGTTTTTTAAAATATTTATTTATTTAAAAATACATCGAAACAATATTTTTATTATTATTTTTTAAAACTTATTGTTGACTACATGTTAAAATAACCTAAGAATATCAAAAACAAATTAATTTCAAAAACAATATTTCAAAATATCAAAAAAAATTAATTTGAAGTTAATAAAAATAAAAAATCTACCTTCTCAAAAATACTTTTAAAATATTCATCATAAAACAAAGTGTTTAAATTCTTGTGGTCATCAAAAAAGGAGATTTGTTTTGACATATCCAAATACAGAAAAAGTAGCCGCATCACCAGCTGGCCTATTAGCTCAGTTGGTTAGAGCGTCGTGCTAATAACGCGAAGGTCGCAGGTTCGAAACCTGCATGGGCCATTCTATCTGATCTGGCGTTGTTGTGTTTTTTTCGTTGTGCTGTCGTTGGTTTTCACACCCTGACTTCAACTGTAGGTGGCCTTTTTTTATGGAGACTTTCTGGGTCTGAGATAGAATGGTAACCCATAATTATTGACTTCGGTATATTTTAAGATATATTATTTTTAGGGCAAGTTGTGCATTAGGTTGGCACCCTTTAATATTGTAAATTGAGATAACAATAATATGAAAAATATACTCATTTGATGCGGGGACCAATGATTTAATTAATGTTCTATTTTAATACTAAATAATATCATTTTCAATCCATAGCTTATCAATCGAAGGACACAACTATATATATATATATATAGATATATATAGAAATTTACTTTCCAGCAAATAAACAAATGCCTTAAATAAATCATTCATATATTCATGATAAGATTTTATTTTATTTCATTTTGATAGGAATGAGAAAGGCTTTGTACTCTTATAATGTTTTATTTCCAACTTAGAGAAATATTTTTGAGCCAATATGTATGTTAATCGAGAGTAATTTTTTAAAATAATCTATATATCTACCCTTTGAAGTTAACTTTTTATCTATATCTAGACTTGGAGATGATATCATTTAAAAAATATATATTGATTAGTGTATGTTTGGCAGTGTGTTGTTTTTTAAAGTATTTTTTATTCAGAAATACATTAAAATTATATTTTATTTATTTATTAAAAAATATTTCTTAACATTAGCACATAAAAATTATCTAAAAACATAAAAAAATTATAATTTAAAATAAAAAATAAAAAAAATATTTTTTTCAAAAATATTTTTAAAATACCATGCAAAACCGTACTTAATCATTTGCATGCCCACCTCTTAAACCACGAAAATTGGCCACAAGTGCAACCTCTCACCTCACAAATTGTGTCTAATTGTATATCTCAAAGAAGTGGCCTAACTCCGAAATTAGCACTAACTAACTACACAACTAGCTAGACTCCCTCCTTGGCGACCTCTCTCTCTCTCTCTCTCTCTCGCCGGTAGACCGACAGCTGCTCTCCTATCTAGTCAGCCACTCTTACTTAATTAAGAACAGCTAATGATGCTTAAAAAACGCCATACCTGGACAGGGCTCATTGTTTTCATTAATCCCTTGACGGAAATCATCGCCAACTTTGTGCTTAACACATGCATGCTTAGGCCATAAGTTTTTTGTATGGGTCGATCGGGCTGCTTTTATTAAAAAATGTCAACAAACCAAACTAGCTGCTACCCTTTTGGTTAGTTTGCAACAAAATCCAAGGAATTCATGTGATCACTAGTTAGAACACAACTACTTTTAACCGGATGAGTCTCAGATCACTTGGGATATCACCAATTGAAGTTCTTTATCTTGACTCTCTTTTTTTTAACAACCAGGCAAGCAATTCAGATTGTTATGTCCTAAAGAATGATCACAAATGGTTTGAGATCTTTCTTGGAAAAACCTGGAACAGTCAATGTTTTACTCGCTCATCTAAACCCATAAAATATATTTTTCTAGAAATGGATTTTCTCCAATCCAACAAAAAAAAATCAGATTTTTAGATTCACTCGGGATATCAAATTTATCTCACGACACCTCTCTGGATGGTTAAGTAAGGTAGTAGTGATTCATTGTTAATGAATTACTATTGCTTGTTACTCAAGACTTTGATCTCCTTATTAACTGCTTAGTTAATTAATTAGATCTGAAGTAGATGCAGTGTTAATACAAGTAGCGAGAGAGCACATAAAGATGAAAAGTAGAAGAAGAACCCACAGGC
Organism: Salix arbutifolia; assembly: GCA_025169955.1. Taxonomy (NCBI): domain Eukaryota; kingdom Viridiplantae; phylum Streptophyta; class Magnoliopsida; order Malpighiales; family Salicaceae; genus Salix; species Salix arbutifolia. The sequence goes on from CM045909.1 coordinate 1,698,747, forward strand.
TTAAATTCTAGGCCTCGAAGCAGCTGACAATCAATGGCATCTACTGCTGAGGTAGATTGAGTAGGCTGGTAACCAACAAGAAGGTGGACCACGCCAAGAAAAGAACAAAAAGTAGCTACGCAGAGACGGCATTTTTAAAAAGCAAATTGTTATTTTAAGAGAGAGAGAGAGAGGCAAGAGGTGGATTGTTCATATGGGAAATTAAATGCAGTTCCTCACTGCATTCTTGCAAATGAAACAAAGAAAATTAACGAAAGCAACGAACTCTTTGGCTTTGGTTGGGTGACCAACACAAGCTAAACACTCCCTCTCAAGTGTGCAACACATTCCTTCCCACTCAAGAAAGAGGAAAAACTAATGATAAAGAGAAAGAAAAAGATGCCTGTATATCATGCACTTCTCATGAATTAGAGCCCTTTTGACAACAGAAATTGCTAGCTTCACAAACAATCCAAGCCCACCACATGGCAATGTTTGATCAGGTTAAAAATTGAAAGAATGTTATATTATGATCTTTTCAAGTTACAGTGGTAAAAAATTATATATTTATAAATCTGGTAAATCAATAATAAATGGCCATGTCTGATCAAATAGAAGAAAAGAAAATAAACTTCTCAACAAGTTGAGAAGAGAAAAAGAAAAAGAAAGATACAACCTTCTTCAGTAATGACAGTCCACCAAAGCCGGGCTGGAGAAGACAAGAGATGTGTTTTGTTGCTTCTGCTGCTGCTGTTTTTGTTGTTGCTTGGAAGCAAAGGCAAATTTATCATCTTCTGGGGCAGGAAGATTGAGATCTAAATCCAAAGAAAGTACGTTTCTTGCTCTCTTGGGTTCCTCAGATTCTATAGTCATTGGTGTTAATGACAAGGTTGTGGTAGTAGACACGAGAGAACCCCGGTGCCGCCTCATATGGCCACCCAAGGCCTGACCTGATGTAAAAACAGCGCCACAAGTTGAGCACTCATGAATCTTGCCTTTATTCTGATTGCTGTACGTGCCTCTATTGGTATTGTTGTCACTCAATTGAAGAGAAAGAGATGAAACATTCTTGTAAAAATGCCCATCTTCTTCATCAGAAGATACCGAAAGATTTTGCTTCTTCTCATCATTGTGGATTGCCTTACTCTTCTTGTGACTAGCCCTATGCCCACCTAATGCTTGAAAAGATGGAAAAGTTCGGTTACATGTTTTGCACTCAAAAACATAGTAACCAACCTTGCCAGGACCTGTGGAATTAGCAGTTTCTAGGAACTTTCTGCTGTTGAATTTGGTGGTGCAAGCCCCTCCTCTCGAATCATGATCTTGATGGTGCTGCTGTTGTTCTGGGAAATCTCTTGAATGGCCTTTGGCAAGTAGGATAAGACAATTGGCCATGTCTTCTTCCTCGGTGCTATCTTGAAATTCATCAATGGAAGTTGCCGGTGACCAATTGGTACCGCCATCTCCGCTTGATGAATCAGTTGTTAAGCTGAAAGGGATTGGTGATTGATCAACCCTTAACCGCTTTGTTCTCTTCCCTTTCACTTTCACAATATGGGCTGCGACTTCCTCTGAAGCTTCCATTTTTCTGAGAGAAAGAAAGGGAGAATTGATGGGATATTGTAGAAGAAAGCAAGGGGGTGAAGGGAGTGGGCTTGTGTATCTTCTATATATGAAATAGTGAATGGGAGAGAAGAAGGGTGTTTATAAAGAATGTCATGCAAGAGAAAAGTCTTTTTCTGGTGACAGTTTTTTGAGTTAAAAAAGACACCCGATAGAACAGTCGAGTGTGAATTTTATGTGGGAAAATACAATCTTGTTTGAGCTTGCAATGTAGTTATAAATAGGCTAATATTTTTCAAGATTTAGACAAAAAAAAAAACAAAAAAAAAGAGGAGGTGGGGAGAGCTGTGAAATGGAGACAAAATTAGAGGGAGGGAGAGGGTGTTCGTTAATGTCAAGTCCGTTTCACACTCTCTTTCTCACACTTTGCCAACTCACTTGAACAAATATACAATAAACAAGAAATAATTAACAACTAAAACCTTGATTAATTACCCGTAATTGCTTGGCATTACAGTGTTACTAGCTAATATCGCTCTCATCCACCCTCTCTTTGGCCACTAAATCGCACCTCCAATCAGTGAGCTGTAATTAACACAATGCTCCGAGTTCATAGCATCACAATACCGATCTCTTTCTGTACGTGCTGGGTGTTAATTTACTGTCAAGTATTAAACATGTCGCTCGCAATATATAATTTTAAGTTTTTTTCTTTTTAAAAAGTAATAAAGGCCTGCTACAATTTTCTTATATTTTTTTTGAGGAATTGGTTCGGGTAATTAATTACAAGGGTGTGTGAAATACTTATTCATTAATGATGCTATAAGAAACCCATTTATTTATGGCCACAAAAAATAAAATAGAATGCTATGTTGGCAAAGAAAGCACATTGCTTTGCCGCAAAGATTCTCCAAGTATTGGAGATGATTGGAGTGCAAGCCTGGAACCCACGGAATCTGCGGTGCTCCTCTTTCTTGTGTCCCTGTAACTTCCATGTCTGCATGACCAACCATCCATGGATTTCTTGCGCCTTTTCTTCGCCATTACTGCTCACATGGCAACACATACTAGTGCTCCATTATCATTTCACTATTTCATCGGTGGGTGTGAGCTTTCACTGCAAAAATGCCATAATCAAGAGATCAATTTTAGTGGGTTCAGAAATCTTCTCCTAAACATATCATTTCTCGAGTGGAAGGAAAACTAGATTAAAAAAAAAAGAATTAATCCCAGTATATATGTCAAAAGGTACTCCATTGAAATAGCATATGTTTTATGAGATTTAATATATATATATATATATATATATATATATATATATATATCATTGCACAATATAGTATAAGCAAAGTGGATAGGGTTCCCATTTCTTCCCTTTTTGATATGCCAGTCCTCTTGCAGGTGGATCATCACTCTGCACATAGCCATCATGTAATAAAACTAATGCAGAAACATGAGTTGTCTGTAACTGGAGGGTCGGTACAAGAAGACAGGTGTGGCTTGTTCTTGCTAATTAGCTTCAATAAAGAATATGGATAAGTATCTTAGTGAGTGTTAAATGATGCATTAAGTACATAATTTATCTCTCTAATCATTCAATCCATGTGCTCTTCGCTCTTCCATTTCATCATCAAATCACTAAACCCCTTATGTCTCAATCTTAATTTTAATCTTGACCGTTAATCCTCCAATAGCAAACCCTCCTCCTCCAGTTGACCTTTTCTTTCATAATCCAATCATTGGCTCACCTGCTTCGATAACACAGCGTTACACAGAGGGCGTGGTTGCAATTCGCTAGTTTTATATTATCACCACCGAATTGAATATTCAAAATTCAGGACACTAAGAAACTAGAGGTGTGGGATCCTTTTGTGAGATTTAATGATAATCAACTGGTTATCTACGCATTACAAATTCCTGACGCCCATTATATATAAACCTGAGTGTCCGAATTTTCAAGTCATGTGAAGTAATATTCTTGACATTTAAGAAACACCAAGAAGTCAAATTTGTGGGCATAATGAATCCATCTAGTTCATGTTTAAAGGCTTCAGACCGAGGACCAAAAATTGTGCCCTAAGCTGATTGATGACTGGAAATTAAGGGGTTTTGGTTCTTCTTTTTTTAATGAGATCATTTACTTGATTTATAGTTCATTTGATTGGAATTAGCAGGGTTTAACTCGCTTTTCTGAGAACATATACGTATTTCAGACTTAATCCTTGAGTATTTATGTGAATGATTTTTCATTTTGCATAATAAAGTAAAGTAAACGGTATTTGTTTGGTTGAGTGAGTCCACTGCGTGTCCTAGCTTTATATTCTTTTATAGATAATTGATGTTAGATTATTTTTATTTTATTTTATTTTGTTTGATAACCGGGGTGTCCAGGCCAACTTGCGCGCACCTCGACTATTTCCCAGACCCATTGAACATTCTGCAAGCCCGGTGAGCATGTAAGGCACCGCGAAGGTGACAAGCGTATCATAAAAAGAGGACGCCCTCCATCTAATGCTAAGATAGACCCCTACCATGGTAATAATCTTGCTAATTTAATGGATCAGTTTTTTTATGGGAATTTTGGGTCAGTCAGATAGTTGATGCTCAGCAGAGTGAAGTGACAACATCAACCTGATTTTGTTAGAACCATAAAATAAAAACAAAGTGATAAATTATGTTTTACCACGCGATTAATTTAAAAGTGCTGCTAATTTTTCGAGTCCTAGATGATTAATTAAGCACATTACAAACCTCACTTCATCCCACTATGGAACTTGGAAATCAAGTGGGTCTTCTGCTGATAAATTTCAAAATTGATATGGGCCATGATTTTATTCCAAACGGATCACAAAACTTTCTGAAAAGGATATATTATCCACAATTGACCGCCATGGCATACATGATTCATGCGTAAGTGGTTGCGATTAGTGATTTTGTTTTCCCATTGATATCCTTCAAGTACTTGGCGATCGAGTCAATGCATGATGGGTGGATTCAGGTCGGCAACTTCTATGCGCGTAGAGACATGATGTATTGGTTGTGTGAGGCACGTAAGGAGCCAAAACCAACCCAAGAAACTATGATTTGGGCAAGCAAATGATTTCTTGATCATGGGTTCCTCTCTTATCCTCAAAATCCTCTAGGATCTCCCTCTTTCCTTTCATTATTTTTTTTAGTGTTTAGCGTTGTGTTTTAAAAATATTTTTGAAAAAAAATGAAATTTTTATTTTATTTTAAATTAAAAAAATTTATGTTTTTATATCATTTTTATATGCTGATATCAAAAATAATTTTAAAAAATATTATTTTAATATATTTATGACCATTTATGTTTATAATTCTACAAAAAGTGCGGGCGCTAACTTGGAAGAGATCACTACTAACAAGGGTGCCAGTGAATGCACAACCCACTTTATAATAGTTTATTCACATAGACTAGACTATTATTTGTACTTCACAAGTCATCCATGAAAGAGGTATACATTAGCTTCTGAGCCACTCAAATGGAATATGTTACGTTGACACTAAAGCAACCGAAAATTCCCAAATAATTTACTCGGGGAAAGAATTAATATGCGACTAAAATATTAATACCGAAAACAACTGATCCACTTTCTTAGATCTAATGAATGCCCTATTTATTGTGAAGCATAAACTGGCTAGCATGGTTCGCCATGCCTAATTATGCCACCAAACCAATTAGAATTTAGGTTGAAATGCATCTCTACCTCTTACGATGAAATAATGTATATGATTTTAACTTTTCAATGTTTATTTTATATGATTCAAGAAAAGTGTTCAATAATGTCATTTTATTGTTTCTCTAACAAAAATATCAACAAGTTCACTTGAATTAATTTGAGTTATTTTTTTAATTTTATTATTTAATTTAATATTGGATTGATTGAAAAATATTTGGATTATTTTTAGACTTTTCAAGCTAATCAAATCATATTAGGTTGTTAAAAGTAATTGTGTATCAAATATATTAAAATACAATTACTTATTTTATATGTTTTTTTTTCCCATTAGAGTACTGCTAAAAAAAACTATATTACCAATTTGGTTCTCCTAAGATGCTCTTAATCAACAACTACTTCGAAACTGATCGAGTGCAGTCAATGAAAAGGACACAAGACAGAAACCAATGAGCTTTGATTTAAGCGATCATTAACGAGACTGGGAATGTTATTATCCTTGTTGACATCTGGAGTTGTTTTAATATCACTGTATTGTTCATCAAGATAGGTACCCACTCTCAATTTAGTTACACCCAGTAAACGTCCAGCTAATCCTCAGCTGAGAGTCTCTTCTTTCTAAAATTTAGTGGACACATGACTGCAATGCAATTCTATCAACGTGCTTCTATTTTAACTTTCTTCTGGTTTGTTTAAAACATCAGGATCAAGTGGAGTTAAGGGGTTAATTCTATCAACAATTGCTCTCGCGGGGTTAATTTACTAGCATCCTAACACTGAACCAAATCATTTCCCGTTAGTGTTCAGCATGAATTTGGTGACGAAAAATACCAAAATCTACAAGGTGACAGCCGTCCTTGTAGGAATTGATTATTTCATCATGAAATTGGCGATGATCATCAGATTTGATGTTGGTATGTATGAGTTGGCTCTATATTTTATTTCTCCTGGATGGGTGTCGGGTACTGGTACTGCTTGAAACGGATGCGGGTTTTACAAAAAATAAAATGCTTAATTTTGATATCAATTGATAACTGGCTTTAACGCTAGTCAACCAAGTTAGGTTCACACCTCTGATAGCTGGGCTTCTTTGGTCTCTTTTGCAACATGTCCTGGGAAGTAACTAGTCAACTAGCTCTGGTTCACAGAAAAAAAATCGATAAACCAACGTGGAAGTCTTATTGTAACATTCTAAAAATAAGAGAGCGGAAGTCACCATCGGCTTCTGTTAAGTAAATAAACCTAAAATTATCCAATGATATCAGCAGCCTAGGAATCTTCCCAAGGAAAAAACTCGAGCTACCCCAGTGATTATTTTATGAAATTCTATTTGCTCAAACCAGTTGAATTCATAACTTTCGTTTCATAACCACCAGTTTCAGTATCCCCTTGATAAATTTTATTGATAAAAGTTGAATGTTTCAGAGTACATTTCAAGCTCCGTGCTTTTCAATTTGCTATTCTAAAATGTATTTCTAGCGTGGGGATTCAGCAAATTAGTTTTAATTATTATGCTCAACTTATGAAATAAAATATGCATATTCAGTTATTCACCATGTATAATGGTGAGGATGGATGGAGAAAATTTACCGATACTCCAAAAACACATGTATTCCTAGAGAGGGCACAGTGAAGCACCCTTTGGATGTTCATATAGTGAGTTCTTCACCGCTTCATCAGCTGACATAACCTGCAGGATTCCCATAAAAAACATAAATACCTTTAGGGCACAGCGAAGCTCCCTGTGGATGTTTCATCTAATGAGCTCTTCACAGCTTCATCAGCTGACATAAGCTGCGGCAGGATTCCAATAAAAAATATAAATACATAGATGCATAGGAAACAACATTTTCCAACGGGTATCAGCCAGAGTAAAAAATCATGAGAGAAAAATAGCATGAACCAAAACATTTAGGGGCACCATTCCACTTGTATTCATCGATGTTTGTGCAAGTTAAACTTCCATATTTTCTATAACCTCAAATAGATACCCTGAACTTACCCCAACTAGTTCAAAGAGAGAGTGAGAGAGAGAGAGAGAGAAGGAACCTCGTGCTTCTATTAGAAGTATTACTTAGAGTTCCATAGAAAATTAGATCAGCAGTGTTCTGTACCAAAGAAATTTCAGAAGCCAGACTTCTACACTTAACCAAGAAATAGCTCTTCCTATTTGGAAGGTTGCAACTTCTTAACTGCCGCAGTTTCTACTACTCCTTGCTATATAGGATGCAGCTGAAAATTTTGAGAAGTTCTTGCCCACAGTGCAGGACCGGCAATCGATGCCTCGAATGCACTAGCATTGAAGATCACCAGTGTTCGAGTAGCTATAGAACAGGTCAATCTACTATCAGTAATTGCATAATTTGGAATCGTAGTAGAAGCAGTGACATATATTCACCCACATGGGATCCAATTGAGTTAATCCTGGAGCACCACCATGGTCATCTTCAACACCCATCAATATAATACCAGGGATCCCTGAAGGGCCAGTGGTGTTGAATTGTACTTGTACCTTAATGCCAATTATTGTCACAACAATACACTCACTACTAGTTTGATACGTATGAAAAGACACAAAAAGGAAGGGAGAAATCCAGAAGAAAGTATTATGATAGTTCAGGAGAAAGATGCGGCTGCAATTTCAACTCAAGGTCCTTATAAAAAGAATAGATAATGCTTTTAGATTAAGAATAAACATAAGTTATAAGCACTAAAAAAAGAAGGGAAAAAAGGATGATGAAAATATCATGACAGATTGTAACATGATCAAGGAATAGATAGCATCACTCTAGTTCTGCCTGGCAAAGTTTTCAAGATCATGCAGTCCGTAAGCATTTGATCAGCTAGTCCAAGGTTAAGTTGGAAATGGAGAACATCACCACTTATTTAGAGCCTAAATGGGCACACTTTTCGACTCATAACTTTTCAAGATTAGCAACCAAAAAAATAATGGGAAACTTCATTCCACACCTTTGGACCTTAATTCTGTACATACACATGACCGTAAGAGAGAATAAATCTAGTGGAGACCATATATGTGGAAACTGAGGTCCTTTTTTGCATGAAAAAAGGATTTCCTGTGACCAGTGCAATCAAAAGATGGTATATATAAGGACACCCTAGGTCAAGCTGAATCCGTTTAAGGTTCATGTCACAATTCTTCATGTTTTAAAGTGTCTGAATCGAGATTCACAAATGATGTCCTCTGGCTATCAAGGCAAGTAAGCAACTGCAGTATTTCACAGAATTGTTGGCAAGCTGAGACACCCAACATGTGCTCTAGCATATGGATCATTTGCATAGCATTTTTCAACGTGTAAGATTTTAGGATGGCAGACAGACACTTCATACACATAATAACAACCTTCCCAATAACCTCCTTCAATACTCCATTACCCTCCTTCATCTGAACAATTCATCGGCATCCCGGCTATCCACGCACTGTCTTTTTAGAAGAAGAAAAAAAAACATTACATATTGCAAAGAAGAAGACAGCTTCAAAGAAAACAAACAAAGCAAGTGAATTTTTTTCAAAATGTCATATACTTGAGCAGCGTGAGCCCAAAGATGGATCATGAAAATAACTACACTCGATGCAATTACCACTTCGCAAATTACAAATACAATGACGATATGAACAGAACACAACACGATATCACAGACGATTAAAGTGTAAGCTCACATTTTTTCATCAAATTTATGTACATATTTACAATAATCTTTAGGGTTAGGCCAACAACACTAGCGAATTAAGCACTTAACAAAACACTTACAGCTGAATGCCGCGGTGGCTAATTGGCATTCCACGAGAGATTTGGCATCCACAGCTGAAGGCACTTCGAAAGCTTTGTTCACAATTACCTCAAATTCCAAAAAGAAACCGTTCGATTTTTACCCTGATAACTAACCACTACTCTTTAAAAAAAAAAACACCTTGCATATTATGGAAGGCCGTCGCTGTCTTCTTCAATCATCAGTATCCGTAACGGTTAAGGCAGCGGTTTGGCTAGCGTAAAAATAACAATAATCGCCTCTAACAGCATTCGCCTTCAACGCGATTATAGACTGAGTTGCCCAAAATGCCCTTGAATATAGTAAACTGTCCTGAACTGAATCAGCATTTTCCAAACGAAATCGCAATTTCAAGTCTCAAATAAATAATTAATTAAAGAGGGGAACCCGAGAGGAAGAAGAGACTTCTGGAGGCATCGATGAAGAGGAAGATAAGCCAGTGAATGCAGCGTTTACGCGAGATTATTGAAAAGAAATAAGGAGAGAGACAACGACGGTGGTGGTGGTGGTGGTTTAATTTTGGAATGAGACGGCGTCGTGGAGGAGGAAAGTGAGCGTTGGAATTTCAAGGGGACTCGAAAGAGGGAAGTTGGAAAAAATTGAGGAGAGCGAGGCAGGCATCATCGTTGGCTCTGCTTCTCCTTTCGGGGAACGGAAAGTTGAGTTAGGAGCTGTATTTACAGTTTTGTACCATGAGATATTTTTCGCTCTTTTTTTATTTATCTATATTTTTTATCAGAAAGGAAAAGACATTTATAGCCCGGTAAAATAGCAGAAAGTCGGGCCCAAGCCCATAAGGCGCACTCATTTGTTGGAAAAGAGAAAACACCAAAAGGTTTCGCTACATAATATGAAAACTTTGCCTAATTTATAGCCTGGAAAAATAGCAGAAAGTCGGGCCCAAGCCCATACGGCGCACTCATTTGTTGGGCCATACGATCACTGTGCCTAATTTCTGGCCTTTCTACCGAAAACTTTTCAATTTGCAGAAATATTAATCCAACATTTGATATTACTCCCCACGTGCGAGGTAAAATTGGAAATTTCTTTTCACAAGAAATGAAGAAAATGGGATATATGAAAAATCTTATCACGGATCTAATTATTTTCATGTGAAGGAAATAGTGTGACAAAAATATGAGATTCATGAACCAAATCAAATAAAAAGAGTTTTTATTTTATTTGATTTGGGCCCCATTTTCTTAGTTCTTGTGATCTGATTCCAAGCCCTCCTGACACGGTTCATCTATGTAACCCCTGTGATTGAGAAGAAAAGTAAAACAAATAGTTTTATATGATCTCATATGTCAAGTGCATAATCCTAATTAATCGACCCCATAAACCATGCGAATTACTCTTTTCAAAACAAAAAAATTATGAGACCCCGTTAATCCAATATAACTTGAGTGTATTTTTTTTTTTTTTAGTTAAACATTTAGCATAATGTTTTTTTGGACGCAAGAAAACCTTATTTATTGAAAATTATATTTTGTGGGACCAGATGAGAGAATAAAACTCAAATCTTCCAGTATCTTACAAGAAATGTACGTTCTGATCATAAATTTCTTATCATCATGTCATAATCGTTAGAAACTATTTAGCATATCTCCAGGCCGGGAAAAGAACTTTTCCACAACACTGACATTATTCAAAAATAAAACAGATGGAAATCGTTTTTTTCACGGTAAGAACTTGGGAAGCCCTTCCACCACGGATCAACCCTAATCCACGTGATTTAGAAAAGAAACACTATTACACGGCAAAAACACACGGGGAAGAACTGGCCAGAAAGTTGAATCGTCTCTGTGATGCATTTCTTTTTCATGAAAAAAAAGAAAAAAACCTCTGTGCCGTGTACATGTTCATCATTACAAGGGAGGGCATGCTGTTTGCCTGGTACTTGTGTCAAAAAGTGGGACAAATTTAGTGGACAAAGGATCCAGTGGAAGCAGGCTAGAACCCATGGGATCTTGGCAAGAGAGAGTTTCTCGACAGATCCAAGATTATTAAATCTGAAATTACAGCAATTTTCGTCAAGCCCATATGGAATGTCTGGTAATTATTTTATTTTAATGAAATCCAGGATCTGGTTCCAGATTAGCTTGGTCTAGTTGTTAAGAGACCAGGTGGATGTTGCTTTTAAAACCAAGTTCTGTTTTGTTAGTCTCGTATAGCTGTAAAGACCAAGTCCATAGATTTGTCCGGTAATAATAATAAAATATGATTGTGATTATTTTTTAAAATTATTTTATCATCAAAACATTAACATTAAGATGATAAAAAAATTAATTTAGAATAAAATAAATCAGATTTTTTATAACATCATTTGTGAAGTGCTTTCCAAACCGGTCTGGATATGTGTTTGAGTTTGTGCTATATTTATAAAAAAAAAATAATGTGATTTAAAATATTTTATATCAGAAATAAATTTTAAAAATATAAAAACATGTATTATTTAAATATATTTTTAAATAAAAAACACTACAACTTTCTATTCTTACAGGTCTCTTTAAAAAGTTTTCAAATGGAAAGAAAATTGATATTCCACAAGCGTGTGGGGCCAAATTAGTGAAACATACAATCCCATGCATGTGCGAATACATCATGATGGTGATTATGATCACGAAAAATCAATATCCGTGAAATTTCTTTGGCTCCTAGATTTTTAGTTGACTTGATGCATTTGTGGTCTAAAGAAAAACAATGACCATGACCTCTCTTTACATGTGAAAGCATTACAGTGCTGTCTAGTGGAATTCACCCTTAAATTTTGAAATCTTATACAACTTGGTAGGTATAGTCCGGATGTATTTTTTTTAAAATCATACATTAAAAAAAAAAAAATGTTGTTAGAATGGTGTTGGGAATCAAAATATTGATCTAATTAAAAAAACATTATTTTTTTATTTTCTTACTTGCAGAGGAAAAACTAATGATAAAGAGAAAGAAAAAGATGCCTGTATATCATGCACTTCTCATGAATTAGAGCCCTTTTGACAACAGAAATTGCTAGCTTCACAAACAATCCAAGCCCACCACATGGCAATGTTTGATCAGGTTAAAAATTGAAAGAATGTTATATTATGATCTTTTCAAGTTACAGTGGTAAAAAATTATATATTTATAAATCTGGTAAATCAATAATAAATGGCCATGTCTGATCAAATAGAAGAAAAGAAAATAAACTTCTCAACAAGTTGAGAAGAGAAAAAGAAAAAGAAAGATACAACCTTCTTCAGTAATGACAGTCCACCAAAGCCGGGCTGGAGAAGACAAGAGATGTGTTTTGTTGCTTCTGCTGCTGCTGTTTTTGTTGTTGCTTGGAAGCAAAGGCAAATTTATCATCTTCTGGGGCAGGAAGATTGAGATCTAAATCCAAAGAAAGTACGTTTCTTGCTCTCTTGGGTTCCTCAGATTCTATAGTCATTGGTGTTAATGACAAGGTTGTGGTAGTAGACACGAGAGAACCCCGGTGCCGCCTCATATGGCCACCCAAGGCCTGACCTGATGTAAAAACAGCGCCACAAGTTGAGCACTCATGAATCTTGCCTTTATTCTGATTGCTGTACGTGCCTCTATTGGTATTGTTGTCACTCAATTGAAGAGAAAGAGATGAAACATTCTTGTAAAAATGCCCATCTTCTTCATCAGAAGATACCGAAAGATTTTGCTTCTTCTCATCATTGTGGATTGCCTTACTCTTCTTGTGACTAGCCCTATGCCCACCTAATGCTTGAAAAGATGGAAAAGTTCGGTTACATGTTTTGCACTCAAAAACATAGTAACCAACCTTGCCAGGACCTGTGGAATTAGCAGTTTCTAGGAACTTTCTGCTGTTGAATTTGGTGGTGCAAGCCCCTCCTCTCGAATCATGATCTTGATGGTGCTGCTGTTGTTCTGGGAAATCTCTTGAATGGCCTTTGGCAAGTAGGATAAGACAATTGGCCATGTCTTCTTCCTCGGTGCTATCTTGAAATTCATCAATGGAAGTTGCCGGTGACCAATTGGTACCGCCATCTCCGCTTGATGAATCAGTTGTTAAGCTGAAAGGGATTGGTGATTGATCAACCCTTAACCGCTTTGTTCTCTTCCCTTTCACTTTCACAATATGGGCTGCGACTTCCTCTGAAGCTTCCATTTTTCTGAGAGAAAGAAAGGGAGAATTGATGGGATATTGTAGAAGAAAGCAAGGGGGTGAAGGGAGTGGGCTTGTGTACGTTCTATATATGAAATAGTGAATGGGAGAGAAGAAGGGTGTTTATAAAGAATGTCATGCAAGAGAAAAGTCTTTTTCTGGTGACAGTTTTTTGAGTTAAAAAAGACACCCGATAGAACAGTCGAGTGTGAATTTTATGTGGGAAGATACAATCTTGTTTGAGCTTGCAATGTAGTTATAAATAGGCTAATATTTTTCAAGATTTAGACAAAAAAAAAAACAAAAAAAAAGAGGAGGTGGGGAGAGCTGTGAAATGGAGACAAAATTAGAGGGAGGGAGAGGGTGTTCGTTAATGTCAAGTCCGTTTCACACTCTCTTTCTCACACTTTGCCAACTCACTTGAACAAATATACAATAAACAAGAAATAATTAACAACTAAAACCTTGATTAATTACCCGTAATTGCTTGGCATTACAGTGTTACTAGCTAATATCGCTCTCATCCACCCTCTCTTTGGCCACTAAATCGCACCTCCAATCAGTGAGCTGTAATTAACACAATGCTCCGAGTTCATAGCATCACAATACCGATCTCTTTCTGTACGTGCTGGGTGTTAATTTACTGTCAAGTATTAAACATGTCGCTCGCAATATATAATTTTAAGTTTTTTTCTTTTTAAAAAGTAATAAAGGCCTGCTACAATTTTCTTATATTTTTTTTGAGGAATCGGTTCGGGTAATTAATTACAAGGGTGTGTGAAATACTTATTCATTAATGATGCTATAAGAAACCCATTTATTTATGGCCACAAAAAATAAAATAGAATGCTATGTTGGCAAAGAAAGCACATTGCTTTGCCGCAAAGATTCTCCAAGTATTGGAGATGATTGGAGTGCAAGCCTGGAACCCACGGAATCTGCGGTGCTCCTCTTTCTTGTGTCCCTGTAACTTCCATGTCTGCATGACCAACCATCCATGGATTTCTTGCGCCTTTTCTTCGCCATTACTCCTCACATGGCAACACATACTAGTGCTCCATTATCATTTCACTATTTCATTGGTGGGTGTGAGCTTTCACTGCAAAAATGCCATAATCAAGAGATCAATTTTAGTGGGTTCAGAAATCTTCTCCTAAACATATCATTTCTCGAGTGGAAGGAAAACTAGATTAAAAAAAAAGAATTAATCCCAGTATATATGTCAAAAGGTACTCCATTGAAATAGCATATGTTCTATGAGATTTAATTTATATATATATATATAGATATATATATATATATATATATATATATATATATCATTGCACAATATAGTATAGGCAAAGTGGATAGGGTTCCCATTTCTTCCCTTTTTGATATGCCAGTCCTCTTGCAGGTGGATCATCACTCTGCACATAGCCATCATGTAATAAAACTAATGCAGAAACATGAGTTGTCTGTAACTGGAGGGTCGGTACAAGAAGACAGGTGTGGCTTGTTCTTGCTAATTAGCTTCAATAAAGAATATGGATAAGTATCTTAGTGAGTGTTAAATGATGCATTAAGTACATAATTTATCTCTCTAATCATTCAATCCATGTTCTCTTCGCTCTTCCATTTTATCATCAAATCACTAAACCCCTTATGTCTCAATCTTATTTTAATCTTGACCGTTAATCCTCCAATAGCAAACCCTCCTCCAGTTGACCTTTTCTTTCACAATCCAATCATTGGCTCACCTGCTTCGATAACACAGCGTTACACAGAGGGCGTGGTTGCAATTCGCTAGTTTTATATTATCACCACCGAATTGAATATTCAAAATTCAGGACACTAAGAAACTAGAGGTGTGGGATCCTTTTGTGAGATTTAATGATAATCAACTGGTTATCTACGCATTACAAATTCCTGACGCCCATTATATATAAACCTGAGTGTCCGAATTTTCAAGTCATGTGAAGTAATATTCTTGACATTTAAGAAACACCAAGAAGTCAAATTTTTGGGCATAATGAATCCATCTAGTTCATGTTTAAAGGCTTCAGACCGAGGACCAAAAATTGTGCCCTAAGCTGATTGATGACTGGAAATTAAGGGGTTTTGGTTCTTTTTTTAATGAGATCATTTACTTGATTTATAGTTCATTTGATTGGAATTAGCAGGGTTTAACTCACTTTTCTGAGAACATATACGTATTTCAGACTTAATCCTTGAGTATTTATGTGAATGATTTTTCATTTTGCATAATAAAGTAAAGTAAACGGTATTTGTTTGGTTGAGTGAGTCCACTGCGTGTCCTAGCTTTATATTCTTTTATAGATAATTGATGTTAGATTATTTTTATTTTATTTTGTTTTGTTTGATAACCGGGGTGTCCAGGCCAGTTTGCGCACACCTCGACTATTTCCCGGACTCATTGAACATTCTGCAAGCTCGGTGAGCATGTAAGGCACCGCGGAGGTGACAGACGTATCATAAAAAGAGGACGCCATCCATCTACTACTAAGATAGACCCCTACCATGGTAATAATCTTGCTAATTTAATGGATCAGTTTTTTTATGGGAATTTTGGGTCAGTCAGATAGTTGATGCTCAGCAGAGTGAACTGACAACATCAACCTGATTTTGTTAGAACCATAAAATAAAAACAAAGTGATAAATTATGTTTTACCACGCGATTAATTTAAAAGTGCTGCTAATTTTTCGAGTCCTGGATGATTAATTAAGCACATTACAAACCTCACTTCATCCCACTATGGAACTTGGAAATCAAGTGGGTCTTTCTGCTGATAAATTTCAAAATTGATATGGGCCATGATTTTATTCCAAACGGATCACAAAACTTTCCGAAAAGGATATATTATCCACAATCGACCGCCATGGCATACATGATTCATGCGTAAGTGGTTGCGATTAGTGATTTGTTTTCCCATTTCATTGATATCCTTCAAGTACTTGGCGATCGAGTCAATGCATGATGGGTGGATTCAGGTCGGCAACTTCTATGCGCGTAGAGACATTATGTATTGGTTGTGTGAGGCACGTAAGGAGCCAAAACCAACCCAAGAAACTATGATTTGGGCAAGCAAATGATTTCTTGATCATGGGTTCCTCTCTTATCCTCAAAATCCTCTAGGATCTCTCTCTTTCCTTTCATTCATTTTTTTTTTTGAGTGTTTAGCGTTGTGTTGTAAATAAAAAATTGAAAAAAATTAAAATTTTTATTTTATTTTAAATTAAAAATTTTGATATTTTTATATCATTTTCATATACTATACTGATATCAAAAATAATTTTAAAAAATATTATTTTAATATATTTATGATCATTTTTGTTTATAATTCTACAAAAGGTGCGGGCGCTAACTTGGAAGAGATCACTACTAACAAGGGTGCCAGTGAATGCACAACCCACTTTATAATAGTTTATTCACATAGACTAGACTATTATTTGTACTTCACAAGTCATCCATGAAAGAGGTATACATTAGCTTCTGAGCCACTCAAATGGAATATGTTACGTTGACACTAAAGCAACCGAAAATTCCCAAATAATTTACTCGGGGAAAGAATTAATATACGACTAAAATATTAATACCGAAAACAACTGATCCACTTTCTTAGATCTAATGAATGCCCTATTTATTGTGAAGCATAAACTGGCTAGCATGGTTCGCCATGCCTAATTATGCCACCAAACCAATTAGAATTTAGGTTGAAATGCATCTCTACCTCTTACGATGAAATAATGTATATGATTTTAACTTTTCAATGTTTATTTTATATGATTCAAGAAAAGTGTTCAATAATGTCATTTTATTGTTTCTCTAACAAAAATATCAACAAGTTCACTTGAATTAATTTGAGTTATTTTTTTAATTTTATTATTTAATTTAATATTGGATTGATTGAAAAATATTTGGATTATTTTTAGACTTTTCAAGCTAATCAAATCATATTAGGTTGTTAAAGTAATTGTGTATCAAATATATTAAAATACAATTACTTATTTTATATGATTTTTTTCCCATTAGAGTACTGCTCAAAAAAACTATATTACCAATTTGGTTCTCCTAAGATGCTCTTAATCAACAACTACTTCGAAACTGATCGAGTGCAGTCAATGAAAAGGATACAAGACAGAAACCAATGAGCTTTGATTTAAGCGATCATTAACGAGACTGGGAATGTTACTATCCTTGTTGACATCTGGAGTTATTTTAATATCACTGTATTGTTCATCAAGATAGGTACCCACTCTCAATTTAGCTACACTCAGTAATCGTCCTAAAGCGAGTGCTTGAGCAGGCCTTCAATGTGGTCGGCCTGTAATATTGCACGCCACATCTTTTTTCTTTTTTTCTTCCCTGGATAAATCAACTCTCAACCTACAATTGCTCTCGCGGGGTTAATTTACTAGCATCCCAACACTGAACCAAATCATTTCCCGTTAGTGTTCAGCATGAATTTGGTGACGAAAAATACCAAAATCTACAAGGTGACAGCCGTACTTGTAGGAATTGATTATTTCATCATGAAATTGGCGATGATCATCAGATTTGATGTTGGTATGAGTTGGCTCTATATTTTATTTCTCCAGGATGAGTGTCGGGTACTGGTACTGCTTGAAACGGATGCGGGTTTTACAAAAAATAAAATGCTTAATTTTGATATCAATTGATAACTGGCTTTAACGCTAGTCAACCAAGTTAGGTTCACACCTCTGATAGTTGGGCTTCTTTGGTCCCTTTTGCAACATGTCTTGGGAAGTAACTAGTCAACTAGCTCTGGTTCACAGAAAAAAAATCGATAAACCAACGTGGAAGTCTTATTGTAACATTCTAAAAATAAGAGAGCGGAAGTCTCCATCGGCTTCTGTTAAGTAAATAAACCTAAAATTATCCAATGCTATCAGCAGCCTAGGAATCTTCCCAAGGAAAAAACTCGAGCTACCCCAGTGATTATTTTATGAAATTCTATTTGCTCAAACCAGTTGAATTCATAATTTTCGTTTCATAACCACCAGTTTCAGTATCCCCTTGATAAATTTTATTGATAAAAGTTGAATGTTTCAGAGTACATTTCAAGCACCGTGCTTTTCAATTTGCTATTTCTACAATGTATTTCTAGCGTGGGGATTCAGCAAATTAGTTTTAATTATTATGCTCAACTTATGAAATAAAATATGCATATTCAGTTATTCACCATGTATAATGGTGAGGATGGATGGTGAAAATTTACCGATACTCCAAAAACACATGTATTCCTAGAGAGGGCACAGTGAAGCACCCTTTGGATGTTCATATAGTGAGTTCTTCACAGCTTCATCAGCTGACATAACCTGCAGGATTCCCATAAAAAAACATAAATACCTTGAGGGCACAGCGAAGCTCCCTGTGGATGTTTCATCTAATGAGTTCTTCACAGCTTCATCAGCTGACATAAGCTGCAGCAGGATTCCAATAAAAAATATAGATACATAGATGCATAGGAAACAACATTTTCCAACGGGTATCAGCCAGAGGAAAAAATCATGAGAGAAAAATAGCATGAACCAAAACATTTAGGGGCACCATTCCACTTGTATTCATCGATGTTTGTGCAAGTTAAACTTCCATATTTTCTATAACCTCAAATAGATACCCTGAACTTACCCCAACTAGTTCAAAGAGAGAGTGAGAGAGAGAGAGAAGGAACCTCGTGCTTCTATTAGAAGTATTACTTAGAGTTCCATAGAAAATTAGATCAGCAGTGTTCTGTACCAAAGAAATTTCAGAAGCCAGACTTCTACACTTAACCAAGAAATAGCTCTTCCTATTTGGAAGGTTGCAACTTCTTAACTGCCGCAGTTTCTACTACTCCTTGCTATATAGGATGCAGCTGAAAATTTTGAGAAGTTCTTGCCCACAGTGCAGGACCGGCAAATGATGCCTCGAATGCACTAGCATTGAAGATCACCACAGTGTTCGAGTAGCTATAGAACAGGTCAATCTACTATCAGTAATTGCATAATTTGGAATTCGTAGTAGAAGCAGTGACATATATTCACCCACATGGGATCCAATTGAGTTAATCCTGGAGCACCACCATGGTCATCTTCAACACCCATCAATATAATACCAGGGATCCCTGAAGGGCCAGTGGTGTTGAATTGTACTTGTACCTTAATGCCAATTATTGTCACAACAATACACTCACTACTAGTTTGATACGTATGAAAAGACACAAAAAGGAAGGGAGAAATCCAGAAGAAAGTATTATGATAGTTCAGGAGAAAGATGCGGCTGCAATTTCAACTCAAGGTCCTTATAAAAAGAATAGATAATGCTTTTAGATTAAGAATAAACATAAGTTATAAGCACTAAAAAGAAGGTAAAAAAGGATGATGAAAATATCATGACAGATTGTAACATGATCAAGGAATAGATAGCATCACTCTAGTTCTGCCTGGCAAAGTTTTCAAGATCATGCAGTCCGTAAGCATTTGATCAGCTAGTCCAAGGTTAAGTTGGAAATGGAGAACATCACCACTTATTTAGAGCCAAATTGGGCACACTTTTCGACTCGTAACTTTTCAAGATTAGCAACCAAAAAAATAATGGGAAACTTCATTCCACACCTTTGGACCTTAATTCTGTACATACACATGACCGTAAGAGAGAATAAATCTAGTGGAGAGCATATATGTGGAAACTGAGGTCCTTTTTGCATGAAAAAAGGATTTCCTGTGACCTGTGCAATCAAAAGATGGTATATATAAGGACACCCTAGGTCAAGCTGAATCCGTTTAAGGTTCATGTCACAATTCTTCATGTTTTAAAGTGTCTGAATCGAGATTCACAAATGATGTCCTCTGGCTATCAAGGCAAGTAAGCAACTGCAGTATTTCACAGAATTGTTGGCAAGCTGAGACACCCAACATGTGCTCTAGCATATGGATCATTTGCATAGCATTTTTCAACGTGTAAGATTTTAGGATGGCAGACAGACACTTCATACACATAATAACAACCTTCCCAATAACCTCCTTCAATACTCCATTACCCTCCTTCATCTGAACAATTCATCGGCATCCCGGCTATCCACGCACTGTCTTTTTAGAAGAAGAAAAAAAAATTACATATTGCAAAGAAGAAGACAGCTTCAAAGAAAACAAACAAAGCAAGTGAATCTTTTTCAAAATGTCATATACTTGAGCAGCGTGAGCCCATAGGTAGAGCAACCCACCAACATGTTCTGAATAATGCACACTGATGGACCGTGCATCATTCACAAACAATTCATTCAGAATACCAGGTAACTGCAAACCAGTAGCTTTGCTGCATTTCCCATCAGCTGCCAAAGATGGAGAGAACACAGCATCATGAAAATAACTACACTCGATGCAATTACCACTTCGCAAATTACAAATTCAATGACGATATGAAAAGAACACAACACGATATCACAGACGATTAAAGTGTAAGCTCACATTTTTTCATCAAATTTATGTACATATTTACAATAATCTTTAGGGTTAGGCCAACAACACTAGCGAATTAAGCACTTAACAAAACACTTACAGCTGAATGCCGCGGTGGCTAATTGGCATTCCACGAGAGATTTGGCATCCACAGCTGAAGGCACTTCGAAAGCTTTGTTCACAATTACCTCAAATTCCAAAAAGAAACCGTTCGATTTTTACCCTGATAACTAACCACTACTCTTTAAAAAAAAAAACACCTTGCATATTATGGAAGGCCGTCGCTGTCTTCTTCAATCATCAGTATCCGTAACGGTTAATGCAGCGGTTTGGCTAGCGTAAAAATAACAATAATCGCCTCTAACAGCATTCGCCTTCAACGCGATTATAGACTGAGTTGCCCAAAATGCCCTTGAATATAGTAAACTGTCCTGAACTGAATCAGCATTTTCCAAACGAAATCGCAATTTCAAGTCTCAGATAAATAATTAATTAAAGAGGGGAACCCGAGAGGAAGAAGAGACTTCTGGAGGCATCGATGAAGAGGAAGATAAGCCAGTGAATGCAGCGTTTACGCGAGGTTATTGAAAAGAAATAAGGAGAGAGACAACGACGGTGGTGGTGGTGGTGGTCGTGGTCGTGGTCGTGGTCGTGGTCGTGGTTTAATTTTGGATTGAGACGGCGTCGTGGAGAAGGAGGTGGAGGAGGAAAGTGAGCGCTGGAATTTCAAGGGGACTCGAAAGAGGGAAGTTGGGAAAAAATGAGGAGAGCGAGGCAGGCATTATCGTTGGCTCTGCTTCTCCTTTCGGTGAACGGAAAGTTGAGTTAGGAGCTGTGTTTAGTGTTTACAGTTTTGTACCGGAAGATATTTTTCGCTCTTTTTTCATTTATCTATATTTTTTATCAGAAAGGAAAAGACATTTATAGCCCGGAAAAAATAGAAGAAAGTCGGGCCCGAGCCCAAACGGCGCACTCATTTGTTGGAAAAGAGAAAACACCAAAAGGTTTCGCTACATAATATGAAAACTTTGCCTAATTTATAGCCTGGAAAAATAGCAGAAAGTCGGGCCCAAGCCCATACGGCGCACTCATTTGTTGGGCCATACGATCACTGTGCCTAATTTCTGGCCTTTCTACCGAAAACTTTTCAATTTGCAGAAATATTAATCCAACATTTGATATTACTCCCCACGTGCGAGGTAAAATTGGAAATTTCTTTTCACAAGAAATGAAGAAAATGGGATATATGAAAAATCTTATCACGGATCTAATTATTTTCATTTGAAGGAAATAGTGTGACAAAAATATGAGATTCATGAACCAAATCAAATAAAAAGAGTTTTTATTTTCATGATTTGGGCCCCATTTTCTTAGTTCTTGTGATCTGATTCCAAGCCCTCCTGACACGGTCCATCTATGTAACCCCTGTGATTGAGAAGAAAAGTAAAACAAATAGTTTTATATGATCTCATATGTCAAGTGCATAATCCTAATTAATCGACCCCATAAACCATGCGAATTACTCTTTTCTAAACAAAAAAATTATGAGACCCCGTTAATCCAATATAACTTGAGTGTATTTTTTTTATTTTTAGTTAAACATTTAGCATAATGTTTTTTTGGAGACGAGAAAACCTTATTTATTGAAAATTATATTTTGTGGGACCAGATGAGAGAATAAAACTCAAATCTTCCAGTATCTTACAAAAAATATACGTTCTGATCACAAATTCTTTATCATCATGTCATAATCGTTAGAAACTGTTTAGCATAACTCCAGGCCGGGAAAAGAACTTTTCCACAACACTGACATTATTCAAAAATAAAACAGATGGAAATCGTTTTTTTCACGGTAAGAACTTGGGAAGCCCTTCCACCACGGATCAACCCTAATCCACGTGATTTAGAAAAGAAACACTATTACACGGCAAAAACATACGGGGAAGAACTGGCCAGAAAGTTGAATCGTCTCTGTGATGCATTTCTTTTTCATGAAAAAAAAAAAACTCTGTGCCGTGTACATGTTCATCATTACAAGGGAGGGCATGCTGTTTCCTGCTATAACATCACATGCCTGGTACTTGTGTCAAAAAGTGGGACAAATTTAGTGGACAAAGGATCCAGTGGAAGCAGGCTAGAACCCATGGGATTTTGGCAAGAGAGAGTTTCTCGACAGATCCAAGATTATTAAATCTGAAATTACAGCAATTTGTCATCGTCAAGCCCATATGGAATGTCTGGTAAATTATTTTATTTTAATGAAATCCAGGATCTGGTTCCAGATTAGCTTGGTCTAGTTGTTAAGAGACCAGGTGGATGTTGCTTTTAAAACCAAGTTCTGTTTTGTTAGTCTCGTATAGCTGTAAAGACCAAGTCCATAGATTTGTCCGGTAATAATAATAAAATATGGTTGTGATTATTTTTTATTTAAAATAATATTTTTTTATTTTTTAAAATTATTTTATCATCAACCCATTAACATTAAGATGATAAAAAAATTAATTTAGAATAAAATAAATCAGATTTTTTATAACATCATTTGTGAAGTGCTTTCCAAACCGGTCTGGATATGTGTTTGAGTTTGCGCTATATTTTTTTTTGTTAAATTTTAAATATTTTATATCAGAAATAAATTTTAAAAATATAAAAAAATATGTTATTTAAATATATTTTTAAATAAAAAACACTACAACTTTCTATTCTTACAGGTCTCTTTAAAAAGTTTTCAAATGGAAAGAAAATTGATATTCCACAAGCGTGTGGGGCCAAATTAGTGAAACATACAATCCCATGCATGTGCGAATACATCATGATGGTGATTATGATCACGAAAAATCAATATCCGTGAAATTTCTTTGGCTCCTAGATTTTTAGTTGACTTGATGCATTTGTGGTCTAAAGAAAAACAATGACCATGACCTCTCTTTACATGTGAAAGCATACTGTGCTGGTCTAGTGGAATTCACCCTTAATTTTGAAATCTTATACAACTCTGGTAGGTCTAGGCTGGATGTATTTTTTAAAAACATAACATTAAAAAAAAAAAAATGTTGTAGAATGGAGTTGGAATCAAAATCTTGATCTAATTAAAAAACATTATTTTTTTATTTTTCTTACTTGACTTATTTCTTTCTTTTTTTAAATGCATTTTTAATTCTAACTCGTTTTTGTTATAAATTAGTCAAAAAAACAATTTTTAAATTACAATCCTTAAAAAAATGTGGCGTGGTAGCAAAGGTTTTGAGGTCTCAAAGGACATGGCGTGATGATAAAAAACTTATGATTTACACAGCAGATATTGAGTTCGCGTCAGAGCATGCATAATTTGTAAGAGTTTGGAGCAGTTGGGATTTTATTCGCTCATCTACGTCTATAAAGTGTGTTTTTCAGAGATGAGGTTTCCTCGCATCCAACAAAAAAAAAAGTCTCGAGGTCTGCATTGCAGTTCTCAAGTTCGAGTTAGGTTATTTCCATCTTATAAAAATCTAGAACAGTCGAGATTTTCATCGTTTAATCTAAATTCGCAAAAGTTATCTAAAAATATATGAAGTTTTCTCTAAACCAAAAAAAAAATTAGGGCGGCAGTTGTAAGATAGTGGTTAATGATTTCTTAACTAATGTAAAGTTATGATATGACGAGCCCTGTTGAAATCATTGTGTTCTTTAATTGGTGTAGCTCAAAGAGTCAGTCATGATAGCGGGGCTAGTTAGATGCACTTTCAATGGCAGACACTCACCATGAATGGTAGGTGTGCTCCATGGAAAGGGAAAAATATACGGGGAGATTTATTTATATGATTGCTTGTCACGGTCAGACCTCACATCATTTCTTTACTTTTAACATTTAACCCAAAAGGCAAAAGCATCAGGAAATAACATGAGCACCACCCAGAAATTATTACAACATCTGTGTGAAATAAAG
Organism: Salix arbutifolia; assembly: GCA_025169955.1. NCBI lineage: Eukaryota > Viridiplantae > Streptophyta > Magnoliopsida > Malpighiales > Salicaceae > Salix > Salix arbutifolia. Next base: position 1,723,297 of record CM045909.1, read on the forward strand.
GAAATATACTGATATAAGATTTTCATGGAGAACTCGGTACCCATTTTTACATTATACATAATTTAAGTCTCTATCTGACTTTCTAGAGAAGTTAGAATCATTAATTTCTAAGACAAATGTAGTTTACAGCTCCGAACTGGTGCAGGATAGCTAGGCCATCCATTTCATGCTGATTTCCTTGTCATGTTTAACAGCATGGAAAGGATGGATGTACTAGAGAATTACGTGTAAGAACTAAGGTTTTGGTCAATGGGGGACAGCTTTCTGGTACTTTCTGGCAGGGGAAGAAGAATCGGGACCTTCACAGACCTCCAGATCCCTCTTCCTGCTCAAACAAGAATTGAAACTGTTGAAAGAGTCTTGGTGTATTAGCCGAGCTGTTGGTGAAGAGATGGTCACGGGTGGGATCTCAATGGAGTCTAATTGGGGAGGTGGGTGCTGCCATTGAGGGAGTGGTCCGGCCAGGAGAAGGGTCTGCAGAAGTGGGCCGGCTTCCTTCACTGCCTTCAACAGTTTCCCTTTCTCCGGCAGCGCCTTGTCAGCTGCTAACTTCAGGATCACTTCTGGGAGAGATGATTGAAATGTTTCCTGGGGTTTTGGATCAGTAATCTGCGAGGGAACATTGACTTTGCTAGAATCGGGAGAGCTGCCGTGATTGATGGAGTCGCTAGCCTTGGATTCATCTTCACTGCTGTAAGTTCTTGTGAGGGAAGCAGATTCTTGCTTCAGGTGCTGGAATTCTTTCTGCTGCTGATTCTCCTGCTGTTTGTGCAGCAGTTCTTGCTGGAGGGCTAGTTTGTCCAGAACCAGTTCCTGGCATTGTATCTGGGCCTCATTCCTTTCCTTAATCGCCCTGCTTATAAGATCTTTCAGATGGAATATCTCAAATTCTCTTCTCGTGATCTCCTCCTTCGCTGATACAATCGCTGTTTCTAGTTCTGTAGTGTACAGCAGATAATGCCTCAAATCCTCGATCCCCTGTCAAAAACAGCCACGTTAGACTCAAAACAAGAACAAGAAATCGAATTGGACTCAGGCCAGGTTAGGCAACAAGAATGCATGGTGATAGCTCACCTCATCTGGGTAGAAGCGTGAGCAGTTAAGAGGGCTAAAGTGATCTTCCATTTTTCTCTGGTGTTCAAATCAGTGGATGGATTTCTTGAGAGAATTAAGAAAAGAATGGGAGGGGAGGCAACTTCTTATAGGAACTGAATCTACAAGCTAGAGTTCTGTTTACTTTCCTTTTATTCTCTCTTTTGCTTTATTTTCTATCATGGGACAAGCGGTTGGATAAAAATACTCACAATAGGCCAAAAGCATGGAAAGTGACAAAACACAATGCGGGTAAAAATCCCTGTGCCATTATGTGCCTGTGATTCTAGTTGTTTTTTAAAGTGTTTTTTTGTTTATAAATATATTAAAATATTTTTTTATTATTTTTAAAAAATTATTTTTGATATCAATATATAAAAATAATCTAAACATATCAAAAAATTAATTTTAAAATTAATTTTGAAAAGTAGTGTCAAACAAATTCTATATTTCAAACCCACAAAGGGCTACCACTGCTAGTTTGGAGGGAATGTGAATTGCAGATATCTTTTTCCTGTATTTCCCCCCCTCTCTTTTAGCTACAAAAGAGCTGCAGAGGGTAAGCACAGTGAGCACACGTGTGGAGTGATAGTAAAATTTAAGATATTGCTGAAATAAGTGCTTGATCTGTCCCCTTGAATAGAACAAATCATCAAAACACAGTTCATGGGAGGAGCAATAAATCATTTACAAATTATTTTTACAGCCATTTTTTTATAAAAAAAAAAAAAACTATATCCTCCCCTTCACCTTCATTTCTAATTTCTGGAGTTAAAAAGGGCATCATCCTTCTCAGTTTATCCGGAATTTAAAAGTCTCTGCCACCGATTAATCTGATGCTGATTGAGTTTATTCTCCTGGTAGGATAAAACGGTGTGGTCTCCGATCGTATAAAAGAGAAGTCCAACATGAATGATTAAAGCCATCTGGTCTTAAACCTTTTTATCTGAAAGTATATACCCCTATATTGCCCTTTGTTGACTCTTACAGGAGTACAAGTACATGGGTTAATAATAGTTTTTATACTTTAGTTTTTGTAATAACGTTTGCTGCGTTCTGTTTTTACTTTGGATTTATGGGATCTTGCGAAAGAGATCCACAAAAAGACAACGGGGATGATCTCCACGAGAATTCAGCAAAATCTCCGGTTAAAAAATTGGGGATCAGTGTCAGAAATACATCCGCTTTTACGTGTATGTTTTGCATTTGTGACGTTTTAAAATAATATATTTAATAAATATTATAAATTATAGTTTTTAATTAAAAATTCAAGATAAAATTTCTAAGTGGATCCATACAAAAATATATTGTATGTTATCTTTATTTTTAATGTTATTTGATTGGATAAAAAAATATTTTAATAAAAAAACTTTAGCAAACACAGTCATGTAAATATTTTATTTTATAAAAATTAAATATCTTGATTTATATTTGTCTTTTAATTCACTTATGCTGAAAGGGTGTTACTCTGCAGCAGCATGGATTCAACAGTAGTTTTGGATTCAATTAGTCTGTTATAGTATATTGATTGTATTTCTGTTATTCTAGTTAAGCATTCAGTTTCTTTTTTAAAGCATGCATGTTGCATGACTGGCAGTTATAGTCTGTTATCACAAGTGGCTATATAAGCCAGCTTGCTCTCATAATACGGTTGAACATTTACAAATCAAAACACTTACGTCTCAAGATTATCAGTTCTCTCAGCACATCAATTTCTTGAATTCAACATCTGGTATCAGAGCTTGAAAATGGCAGCAGAGTCAAGCAACTTCGCACAACCTAGCATCCCTAAATTCGATGGAGATTATGAGCATTGGTGCATGCTCATGGAGAATCTTCTACGCTCGAAGGAGTACTGGAGCGTGATTGAGGTAGGCTGTGTGGAGAACACATCAGGAGAAGCCATGACAGCAGGTCAGAAGAAAAGTATGGAGGAGATGAAATTGAAAGACTTGAAGACAAAGAATTACCTGTTCCAGTCAATAGATAAATCCATTTTGAAGACAATTGCACAAAAGGATACTGCCAAACAGATATGGGATTCCATGAAGGTGAGGTATCAAGGGAATGCTAGGGTTCAACGTGCACAACTTCAAATTTTGAGAAGAAATTTCGAAGTATTAGAAATGAAAATTGGAGAGTCTGTGAAGGAGTATTTCTCTAGGGTGATGCTAGTAGCAAATGATATGAGGAATTTTGGAGAGAATATGACGAATGAGAAGATTGTTGAGAAAATATTAAGAACATTGACAGAGAATTTCAATTACATCGTCTGTTCAATTGAAGAATCGAATGACATAAATTGCTTGACAGTGGATGAATTGCAGAGCTCATTGCTTGTTCATGAGCAAAAATTTCGAAAGAGCAGAGGGGATGATCAAGCACTGAGGATTTATGATGAAAGAAGCGGTGGAAGAAGCCGAGGGAGAAACAACTATAGAGGGAGAGGTCGTGGAAGAACACCTCAGATGTATAGCAGAGATACAGTAGAATGCTTCAAATGCCATAGGTTAGGACATTATCAATATGAATGTCCTAACCAGAAGGGAGCAAACTATGCAGAGATGTATCAAGATGAAATGTTGCTGCTAACACACATGAATGTGCAGAAAAGAAACACAAACTATGCAGATTTGAATCAAGATGAGATGATGATGCTCATGGCTCACGTGGAGATGCAGAAAAGGGATGGAAATGATGCATGGTTTTTGGACTCTGGCTGCTCGAATCATATGAGTGGAGAATACGGTATGTTCACTAATTTGGATAAGACTTTCCAACATTCAGTCAAATTAGGGAATAATAGCAGAATGAAAGTAGTGGGAAAGGGTAATGTGAAGTTGGTACTGAATGGTGTAGTTCATGTACTAAGTGAGGTGTATTATGTTCCCGAATTAAGCAATAATCTGCTAAGTATTGGCCAATTCCAAGACAATGGTCTAGCAATATTGTTTAAGGGAAGATTGTGCAAAATCTACCACCCACAGAGGGGTTTGATCATAGAGACTGAAATGAGTCCCAATAGGATGTTCATACTGTTAACTCAAACCCAGAAATTGCCCAGTGCCCAGAATTGCTTTCATGTGGGTTCTCGGGATTTATCTAACCTATGGCATAGACGCTATGGACATCTCAGTTTCAAAGGTCTACAAACACTGCAACAGAAGGGAATGGTGTGTGGACTCCCTGATTTCAAAATTGCAGAAATGGCTTGCACAGATTGCTTTCTAGGCAAGCAAAGGAGAGAAACAATCCCAAAGAAGAGTGCATGGAGAGCAAGTAAACCTCTTGAATTGATTCATTCAGACATCTGCGGACCCATATCACCCATTTCTAATGGTGGTAAGAGATACATTCTATGCTTAATTGACGATTACAGTAGAAAATCGTGGGTTTATTTACTGGCAGAAAAGAGTGAAACTTTCCAACATTTTAAGAATTGGCAGAAAATGGTTGAGAAAGAGAAGGGACTGCCTGTCAGGTGCTTAAGAACAGACAGGGGAGGGGAGTTCAATTCAAGAGAATTCACAGATTTTTGCAAACAAAATGGAATTAAAAGGAATTTGACAGCTGCTTACACGCCACAGCAAAATGGCGTGGCCGAGAGAAAGAATCAGACTGTGATGAACATGGTACGGTGTATGATGGTAGAGAAGAAGATGCCTAAGCAATTTTGGGCTGAGGCAGTGGTGTGGACATGTCATGTGTTGAACAGATGCCCCTCAACAGCAGTGAAGGAAATGACGCCACAGGAAGCATGGAGTGAGAAGAAACCATCTGTGGAACATTTTCGCATCTTTGGGTGTCTTGCACACGCACACGTTCCTCATCAAAGAAGGGAAAAACTGGATAATAGAAGCATAACCTGTATTTTGCTTGGTGTTAGTGAAGAGACCAAAGGCTACAGGTTATACGATCCCATAGCAAACAGAGTGTTTGTAAGCAGGGACGTGATTTTTGAAGAAGAAAAGGAATGGGATTGGGGTGTGAAGCATCAGAAGCAGATTCTGTGCAATCTGGAGTGGGAAGAGGAACAGAGTGGAATTGGGAGTGATTTTGAAGAAGACAGGGATGATACTGGAATTGAGACGGGGGGAGCTGATACAATTCATGAGAACCCAGAAGTTCATCAAAACCCAGAAAATGGTGAAAACCCAGAATTTGGTGGAAATCAAGAAATTGGGGAAGCAGAAGTGAGTGAAATTGGTGAAATTGGGGAAGCTGAAGTGAGTGGAACATTTGCTGAGGCAAACGAAGGGGGTGAAATTGAAGTGACCGAAGGGAGAAGAAGACGACCTCCAGCATGGATGCAGGACTATGTCGTCGATGAAGAAAATTTTGATGTAGATGAGGCTTATGTGACGTTGGCAGCCAAAGAAGATGGGGTTTTTATTCAAAGAATTGATGAGTATGCAATGGACATTGAGGATCCCTTCTACTTTGAGGAGGCTGTGAAGGATGATAAATGGGTTCGAGCAATGGATGAAGAAATTACATCCATTGAGAAAAACAACACATGGACATTGACTGAGTTGCCAGCTGGATACAAAAAAATCGGTGTCAAGTGGGTTTACAAAAGTAAGTTCAATGAAAATGGAGAAATTACTAAGTACAAAGCGCGCTTAGTGGCAAAAGGTTATTCTCAAAAACCTGGAATAGACTATACAGAGGTGTTTGCACCGGTGGCGAGACTGGATACAGTAAGGATGATAATATCCATGGCTGCGCAGAAAGGATGGAGAATTGGGCAGCTAGACGTAAAATCAGCCTTTCTTCACGGTGAATTGAGTGAAAACGTTTACGTTGATCAACCGAAGGGGTATGTGAAGAAAGAAAAGGAACACCTGGTCTATAAATTGCATAAGGCGCTGTATGGATTAAAACAGGCTCCACGAGCATGGTTTAATCGAATTGAGGCACATTTTCTTGGTGAAGGCTTCAGGAGGTGTGAAAGTGAACAGACACTTTTTACGAAGCAAAATGAAGCTGGTAAAGTAATAATTGTGAGTATTTACGTTGATGATGTAATTTTCACTGGGGATGATGAAGGTATGCTGTCGGAGTTCAAAAATTCCATGCTAAAAGAATTTGACATGTCTGATCTGGGAAACATGCATTTCTTTCTTGGAATTGAGGTTCTTCAAAGAAATGATGGTATTTTCATATGTCAACGAAAATACGCGCTGGAAATTCTGAAGAGGTTTGGGATGTCAGAAAGTAATGAAGTGAACAGTCCAATCATTCCAGGCTTCAAGATTAGCAAGGATAAAGAAGGGATCTGTGTGGATGAGACACAGTTCAAACAATTAGTGGGAAGCTTGATGTATCTTACTGCGACGAGACCGGATATGATGTTTGTTACAAGTCTTGTCAGCAGGTACATGGCGAGACCCACTAATCTACACTTACAGGCTGCAAAGAGGGCTCTTAGATATCTAAGAGGGACCGTGAGTTACGGTATATTTTACAGGAGAAGTGGAAATGGAGAATTGCGTGCTTACACAGACAGTGATTATGCAGGAGATGTGGAGGACAGGAAAAGCACAAGTGGATATGTTTTCTTGCTGAATTCGGGGGCAGTTTCATGGTGCTCGAAAAAACAACCCATTGTCACTTTATCCACAACCGAAGCTGAATTTGTGGCAGCTGCGGTGTGCACATGTCAAGCCATATGGATCAGAAGAATATTGAAGGAACTAAGATACAATGATGAAGATTGCACTCATATTTGGTGCGATAATAGTTCTACCATTAAGCTTTCGAAGAATCCTGTAATGCATGGGCGCAGTAAGCACATAGATATACGGTATCACTTCTTGAGGAATCTTACAAAGGAAGGGTTGATTGATTTGGTTCATTGTGGAAGTAAAGATCAGCTGGCTGATATAATGACCAAACCACTGAAAGTTGATGACTTTCAAAGACTTCGGAGTTCACTTGGGGTATGTGATATTGATGAAGTAAGCAAATTGCTTTGTAGCAATTAGCTTAAGGGAGGGATTGAAAGGGTGTTACTCTGCAGCAGCATGGATTCAACAGTAGTTTTGGATTCAATTAGTCTGTTATAGTATATTGATTGTATTTCTGTTATTCTAGTTAAGCATTCAGTTTCTTTTTTAAAGCATGCATGTTGCATGACTGGCAGTTATAGTCTGTTATCACAAGTGGCTATATAAGCCAGCTTGCTCTCATAATACGGTTGAACATTTACAAATCAAAACACTTACGTCTCAAGATTATCAGTTCTCTCAGCACATCAATTTCTTGAATTCAACATATGCTGTAATTAAATAAATCAGAATTTTTTTTTATGGTATTTATGGTAATTAAATAAATCGATAATAGGGAGGGTTTTTTTTTCAAATCGGTGAAAACACTGTAAATAATGGATTGAGTCAACCTTCTTTCTTTCTTGTCCCTCTCGAAATCTTGTCTGCATGCGCCACTCTCTCTCACATACACCCACACACGCACGCACGCATCCACACACGCACACATGTCAGAAAAAGAGGCTGGACCGAGATAATGGTGGGGTCCTCAGTTCTTTCATGCAGTGTCCTAACAATAACAATGCTATCCTGGAAACCAAAAAAGTATAAGCGGCTTCCGATTTGACCAATCCAAAGTAAGGCGCTATTTGAGAGCAAAAATCCAATTTATGCCTTCTTCTTACGCATGGTAGTTTAATTATAATGTTTTTTTATCTTTAATGTTAAAAATAAACATTAAAAAATAAAAATATATTATTGAATATTTATCTAACCCAATTATTTTATAAAAACAGTCTCAACTACTAATTTGGAATTGCGTTTCAAATTATATTTTATTAAATTTTAATGTTTTTTAATTATTTTGAAGTAATGAAGTAAAAAAATATATTTATTGTTTTAATACATTCAAAGAAAAAATAATTAATACAATTATCTCAAAGACAGCCCCACACGTTATGTTGCGTTTCATTCACATGTATACATTCATGCGACTTCATTTTCAGTATACATGATTTTTCTTTAAGGTTTGTGGGGTCTCAGGTGGTGGTGCAATGGCCACCAGACACGTCATAGCATGCCTTTTATTTCTTGAGTTAATTTGAAGCAATCTGCTGCAAGAAAACTATCTATAGGGTTCAAAAAAGACAATAGCTTCAACATTGAAATGATGGGAATTTGCTGGTGGCTAATTTAGGGTTTTTCGAGCATTGCATGGTGGAAGTCGAACAACTAATTGCATGTTACCTGAAGAATTGCAAGGAAGGAGAGGAAGTCAAATCCACTGTAGCGCGGTAGCGTACGGAGAAGGGCAGCAATAAACCAGCTAAACCCCAAGTTCGATCGAAGTGGTGGTTTAGGCCTGGCCTGAGGTTCGAGAAGTTCCATATGATATGAACACACTGAGGTCGCAGTCCTGTATTGGACCTTTTCTATTCGGTGCTGGGGCATGCATCTATTCATCAGCAACTATAAAAAAAAAAGATCGTCCATAAATAAATAATAAATAATTTTTTTAAAAAAAAGGAGTGAATTTGAAGATCCCTCTCCCTCCCTCCATGTCATATTGCTTTTTTGAGATTTATATTAGCAAACTTTTTGAGTGTAATTATATAATTTGTTTTTCCCTCTTCGTGCACAAACGCGGTTTGGAGCTGAGGAAAATGATGTGAAAATCAGCTCCTTTTTGTCGCCTTGCTTTTTCTATTTGCATGTGAGATGGTGATACTGGCTGGACCCATGTATCTTTCTTTTCCCCCCCTTTCTTTGCTTAGATTTCCTATATTTAACTTGTCTTCTACTCCACCTGGGCATGGTAATTGGAAAGTTAATAAAGCTTGAAAATCTTTACTAAAAATTGTCTCCCAGCACTCTGACATAATACAACCATAACAACGCAAATCGTCTGTTACAGTCAAATTTTGCCAATCAATGATTAGAAATTGAGGATCCTCCATTCAAGTTCTAAACTCAAATCTGATCACAAGAAATCTAAGTTGTTCATCAGTTTAGAAACCCAAAACCCTATCTTATTGACTAATTGCTAGTCTAATCAGTCTCCATTTTCCAAATTGATGTTCTTCCGTATCTGCAATTTAAATTATATGAAGATAAAATGACGCAGAAGCAACTTCGATATGGTCTCTTTCCTGGAGGAAAAGAAAAGTAAAATTGCACGCAAGCGTGTTGCTTATGTTCAACTACAACTCGAATACTTGATGAACTAAACCTAGATTGATTTTTTGCACTTCCTAATCATCAACGGGGAATCATTATAATGAAAGTACAGTAGCTAGAAAATTTACAGGTCAGCTAGAATCTGAAAGAGATTTCTTTCAGACCACAACATGCAGAAGACCATAAGGCAGGATGTAGAAAATTTGCGTACACAGGGGTTGGATGAGAGAATTTCAACTCACTCACCTCTTCGCATTTTCACATTGAGTGGAATTTCCTTGTAGGACTGAACTTTCTCGGCTGCTCGACGTGATGGCCGAAGGGATGTCCTCCGTGGTTCTTGAGTTTCAAATCTGTGAGCACTGTTCCCTGTTTCAGATTCAGTTTTTACAGATGGAGCTGATAATGTTGGACAGCTTTCATGAACTGGATCACCATGTATTGGAGGAACATGAAATCTAGCATCATCAGTCTGAAACAAGTCTTCAGTTGGTTCTTCTATTTGTGCCACGGACTTAATCCTAATGGATTGCTTTCCTCTACAGATCCTTCTGTGACAAGCATAAAAGAGTATACAAATCCTTGATTTCTCTTAGATTCTTTTCAGAATGCTCAAGTCAAAAGACCTTCGTGAACTAAAATTATACAGGATTCTGGACCATGTCAGAACTAACCTCTTTTCGTTCTTTTCAGTGGGTTCTTCTTCGTCAGACTTGAACCTAGCAGAGTGCCTTCCCAAACAAATGCCGTCAGGGGAACTGGAGAAATACTAAGCAAACTAAAAACTTTACAGAAAAGCTAATATCACTCGAATAGACATTTGTGAACTAAAACTATACAGGATTCTGGACCATGTCAGAACAAACCTCTTTGTATCAACGTTGTTTTCAGTGGACTCTTCTTCTCCAGACTTAAACCTAGCAGATTGTCTTCTCAAACAAACACTGTCATGAGAAATGCTAAGCAAATAAAACTTTAGAGAAAAGATAAATAACTCATATAAAGTCAAAAATCCAAGCAGCGATATAGCATTTGAAATACAAACCTCTTCTTGTCAGCATTCACTTTAGTTTGTGGTTCATTTAGACGAGTGCCCAAAGCTGCATAAAACCGATAGAGAAAAGGTTAGCTTCATAAAAAAGTTTCTATGATTTTGAATACATGTCTGGAAAAAAAAAACAGGTTACATTGAACTTTTGATTGGCGCTTCCTTTTTGGGTTACATGGTTTATTCTCCTCCTCTGGTTCAAAAAGCAGTGCGGCCCCATCACCTTTGATGGCTTCAATCTACAAGAGATGGCAAAATAGGATGAAATATTATGTAGCCTACTATGAAAAAGACCCGTTACCCATTAATTCTGTTGAGTTGAGTTCCCGAAATACCTCATTTCTCTTAATCCGGCATCTAACTTTCTTCGCTTTCTCCTAAGACAGAGAATTTTAGAAGTCAGTCACCCCAATATTACTAGCAACAACTTGATAAACTTATTAAAAACTTTGGCAAAAAGAACAGCATCAAAGCATACCTTCAGCTCCAAATTTCTGGCACTAAGCAACCCATTCTTACATCCCAGCTCGTGTTGAAATACCTTAAGCTGAACAGTAACAGAAGCAAGTAGTTATCACATAAATGTCACAACACATATTGAGCACCAGCTTGGCATATATAAAGACTTACCTTGTCTTTTCCTGCATTTAGTTCCTGCAATTTTAAGAGGATAATTTAATCTCACTAAGGGCCCAAAATTTTTTATGCAATTTATACATGATGAAGAAATTGATTTGTGAATGACATTACCGCCAACATCTGGCTGTTTGTTTGTGCAAGTTGCTGATTCTTTTGCTGTAACTGCTGAAATCTGATTCTCAGCTTCTGCAACTTAGTTGCACTAAACTCGACAATTTTACTGTTGACCAAAGTTAAGAAAAATGACAAAATAAATCACCAACATGATAACAGAACTTCAGGAGAAAGAAAAATCAAACAAAAAGGTTACTTCCTATCCACAACAATCTTTGTCAATGTCATGATTTCCTGGAAAAAAACATTCAAAGAAACCCGATAAGCCAATTTCTCCTCCATACTCAAAAAAACACATCAACACTTGTACATTTAGATATTGAAACATTAGACGTATACCCGTTGGACCTTCTCAATGTAATCTTTACCAACTATAACAGATTGCGATTTCCCATCTTGGTTTCGCTGTGACAAATTGCTAGCTTCAGCGAGCGTTTTCCTTGATGCAGGAAAATTGCTAATATCAGCAAGCGTTCTCCTAGACGCAATTCCAACTATAGACCCTTTTCCCAGTTTATCTCCCTTTATGTTGTTACCTGATACATTCCCAATTTCCTCAATCACGCGATACCAGCTAAGTTACACAATATTGGTGACTCTTATTTGACTCATTACAGTTTTTTTCTCAGAAATCAAACAGAGGCGCACACTCCCTTGAACTTTTAAACCATAAGAAAATTAATCAGAGGCAGGTTTCGCAATTCTAGCATCGATTAGACCCCTAAATTAAACACATTCAAGCAATTTTACGAGATATATATAAATAAACAAACAAACATCGATTGTAAATAAATAATGGAGAATTTGCGAAATTTCATATTAAGAAAAATACAGAGAGAGGGAGAGTACCTGCGACGTTGATGTTTTCTGAAACCAGAATACCATCCATGAGCTAAGACCTTATAATTTTTCTTTTCTTTTTTAGAAACTCCAATTTTATGTTTCTCTCTTCAGAAAAAAAAAATGTAAGAAAGAGGGAACTAATCCAAATGAAGGAGAATTCGAAAATACGGGGGGTTATGAAGGGTATAAGGGGAAATATATGTTTGGCGATTTGGAGGGAACCTGTTATATTTTTGAATTCACTGCCATAACCTCCCTCCTGGCCTAGGATTGAAGTGATGGACCGTCGCTTAATGGAATCGAAACGGCTGCATTGACTAGGCCATGTGGCGTGTTGCTATTTGTTTGTGAAGAGGCGGAAGCAGGTGCGATCTCAATACTGAGGATGGGCCTGCGCCCAAATGATCCAGTGATAACTGGTACGGGCTGGGATGATATAGTTAATCTTTTAAGGCTTTCTTAATTTTTTCGCATTAGAATTTATTTCATTTAATGCACGAGAAGTGCTTGTGTTGTGAATATGATTAAATTGTACTTAAGAATCACATAAAAAATGTAAATTTTCCATAAAAAATTAATTCGAAATAAAAAAAAAAATTAAAAAGCTTTTGAAATTCAATGTCAAGGAAGGCAAAAAAAAAAGGATGTACTTTTAAGATAATTTGATAAAAAAAAGAAGAAGTTAGAATTCATTAATTTATAAATTGATGTTAAAAAAATATTCTTTAAACAGGGTAAGAAGAATTACTATTTTGGCGTTGAAAAATTGTTTGGAATGTTGATTTCATTGAAAAGGTGGGTTGAGTTTATGGGAAAAAAATATTTGAAAATATATTTGTTATATTTTTATATTTTTTTTAATATTTTGATGTTAAAAATATATTATTTTTCATGTATTTTCAATTTAAAAAGACTTTAAAAAATAATAGGTATTACATTTTCAAATATTAATTTTAGTGTTTGTGACTAATCCAATAACATTACCCTAAACTTGATAGAAGGCATTTTGAATTTAGTATGTTTGGCAGATTTATTTATTTAAGAACATTTTTACTTGTAAAACTTTTAATAAAAAACTAAAGTCATGTGAAGTTAATTTAAAAAAAAAAACAGTTAATTTAAATAATCGCGTCATAATTCCAATTATTTTTTTATAATAAAAAACATATGATATCTTAAGAACACACATGTATTATTAGGATTCAAGATTTATTTATAATTTTTACTTATCACGTATTAACCAGACATATTTATTTATAATTTTTAGTTATTAAGAGAATAGCTCGCTTGATTTCAAGAATTATACTTAAAGTATAGTTAACGAGCATTAATTTCTTGTTTCGTAGAAAGATATATTTGGCATCTAATTAAAAATACAATCCACTTGAATTTTTTTTGACACAAACTGGGCTATTTTTTTATTTATTAATATGAGTGTCCGGATCAGTTTATACGTATCTCGACTAATTTTATGGATTGTGAAGTTAACGACCATGTAAATTTTCAGTGATTATTATATTAACAATAACGGGACCCGATTATAAATTATAATAAAAAAAAATCTCAATACAAAGTTTTTATGATGCTGTATTGTTAGATAACTACGCTACTTTATTCCAAGGGGGTGTCAAAATCAAAACACAACATGTTCGCGTCATGTGATTATTTTACACAGGATAGATTATCCTTTATTCTCTTGCAGTGTAAAAGAAAGGAAGGAAGAGTATAATTGGAGCGAACTTTCACCGATAAGAAAAAAGGCACCCTGGGTGACTCGGCGTCGTTTCATGACTCCCCCACCCACTCTTTCATTGTCCCTGTGCCTTTTGATGAAATGTAAAGCTATTTATGGGTCCCAATAATCCTAATCCCAACTCCTAATCTAAACTTTTCTTTCCTGAATGGCTTAGAATCTCTCATGGGAACTACGGCTGGGGCTATGGAGCAAGAGAGGGCCTTCCCTTTATTTTTTGTCAGCTCAGTGTATGATAGAAATTGTTTTTTTTGTTTAAAATTATATTTTTTTATGTTTTAAAATCATTTTTGACTTGGTAGTATCAAAAAGAATTTAAAAAAAAATATTATTACAATATATTTCCAAATAAAAAATAATATCAACCATTTATTTATCTCTTTCTATTTCCTTTACCTTTTCTTTCCTCGGATCGTCTTCCACTTAAATTTACTTTCTGCATTATTGAAGCTTTTTTATGTTTATAGTCCTCTCAATGCTTTTGCTTTCTACTTTTCTTTTTCTGCAAGTGATCTATACTATTCTTTTAAACAAAAAATTGTTATCTTCGCTAGAAACGAATCGAGACGTCTTGTTGGAAGGAATCTGCCTTGCTAGAAAAAAAATATTTTCATTTGTTAATATTAATATTTAGTATATTAAATAAAAAATAATTTTAAAAATAATTTCAACCAGACTATTAAACAGACTATTAAACATGATTATTAAACATGGACTAGGAATTCATTATCCCTGCAAGGGTAAAATACATTAGGTTTTTTAAGCCATGTGCTTTTTTATATAAAAAATATATAATTAATTTTAATAAATTGTTCTCGAGATTGATAAATTTAAAACTTAATTCGAATATTTAAAGATAGAATTGATATAAGAAACATATTAAGAACGAGAAGCTTAGCACAAGCAACTCCAAACCTTGTGAATTAAGAACGAGTAGATCCATTAGACATTAAAGGTTTTGCAGTATAGAAAGTTAAAAACCATGCAATTACAACTCCGCATCAAAAACTTATGACCACGAGCCCATGTCTTCCTTTAATTATTCGTGTAAAATATCGAAAGAAAATGAAGCACGAGAGTGATTTGAAGCACAAGCAACTCCAAACCGGAGAAACAATGACTTGCCGACTGCAAAGTTGCCGAAATCATTTTAATTGGTGTTTTGATTTTTAATTAAAACAAAATATTTTGGTTTTGAAGTGTTTTAATGTGTTATTTCATGGCTGTACTGTTTATATATATATTTGTTATTTTAGGGTTGTATTGTTTATGTATTTTTGTGTGTGTGTGTGTGTGTTAATTTAAAAAAATTAGTTCAAATCCAAAAATAAAATTATTTAGAATTGTGTAATTTAATCTAAAAAAAGACACAATAAAACAATTTTCATAACAAAACCATAAACATGTATAATATTATGAGAATATCATCATCAATTTCGCAAGGCTATTACATTATTTGATTGCTATAAAATTTTAACATAATATATATAAATATGACAAGAAACTTCTCGTAAAATTTCATCTCACTCTCACAGTCGGATTAAGAGATATGATTGATATTATTAAATTATTTATTATTTAAAAAAAATACTATTTGACCAAAACGAAACGGACAGAACGAAACCATAATGTTTCGGCTGAAAAATCCAGAACGAACCTAAATCTATACCGAGATAAAAATGACACAGTTTAATCTTATTTTTTTAACTGGTACAAAATATTTCGACCATTTCAGCCAAAACAAAACGAAACATAAAACTAAAAGGTTGGAACATGAGTTACCAGAACCTATGGTAAAATGAAATGCAAGTTTACCAATTTCATTACGTTATATTTAAAATACCAGTATATCTTCATTTCAATTAAAAAAATATATAATAGATTTTATCGCATTTAAAATCCTGAACTATTTTGTAAATTTCAATCATATTCAAGCAAAAACATCTCAATTTTGATTCCATGGCTATGTAGTATTTGTTTTTTTCTAAAATATATATATATATATTGTCTAGATTTATAATATCAATTATATCTCCAATTTGATCGTTGGACCATGTTGAATATTTACGAAGAGTCTCTTAACATATTGTTACACCTTAATAATATAATTTTAGGACAATCAAGGTTTAGGAAAGCCTTGCAAGATAACCAATGATATTTTTAAAATTTTCTTTTTTGTGTTTTTTTTTTAATATTGATTTTTTCTCAATTTCAATTTTTTTGATAATTAAGTTTCGTAATTTATTTTAATTGCTTTATTTAGAGTTACTATGGTCTCATGACCCGAGTCATGAATTTAAAGGGTTAACCTAGGTTGACATGTATTGATCAAATATGTTGCTATATTGACATTTTTTCAAGGCAAACTATAGTTTTTTAACAATTATCCAAGTTGTTTATGGATTCATCGATTGAATTAAGTCATATTAATTTAATTCTCATTTTTATCTGTGTTTAGAATTTAAATATACAGTACAATTTCAAAACAGCAGGATAAAAAATTTTAAAACTAAAATATATTGTTATAGTTTAAAAAACATTTCACCGAATAAAACAAAATTAGCAACTCGATGCAAAATGTGATTACCAGATGTAGTTAGACACGCCTCTTGTTTGAAATAATTAGATTTTACTGTATCTTATTTTTGGCAAATTTCAATGGATGAACCTAACTACCTATGATATTTTAGGCTATGGGCCCAATATCACAGCCTACAGTATTTTTCACGGCCGCGTTAAAGGAGTCTCCACGCGCGTGGCAAAAACATGATATTCCAAAACCACGATGAAAATATTCTCAAACGACCACATGAAACAAAGCCTCAAGTGTTTTTGGAAATCTTAAGGTACGTCGCAAAGAGAACATGATAACTAACAAAACATGCAATTCAAGTAAGATTCACTCCAAAGACAGAAAAAAAATATAGAGGGAAGAAAAAAACATAATCCAAAACAAATTTGGAACATTTCAGCTAGAATTTAAACAAAAAATCTGGAATAACCCGAGATTTTAAACTATATATAATTTATCCTATTTTATTTATTTATTTATTTATTAAATAATAATATAGAGTATATGGAACTAATACCCTTATGTTAAACCCTTAATTATAATATTTTTATTTATTGACCTTTTTATAATGCAAAGCATATGATCTCCTCCAGCAGCTGCCCTTAAAATGTGAACTCTTTTTCTTGGAATATAGACTTTAGTTGCCGTTTTACTTTCTCCTTCCTCTACCTCGAGGCAACGCATTGAAGCTTTCTTGCTACCGAGACAAAATACACGTAGATACCAACGTTCCTTTTTACTTGAAATAAAGTTCTTATTATTTTATTGCGTGACTTTAATTATAAAATATAGAAAGTAATTATAGAAAAAAAATAAAAGCTCAAAATGAATGGACCGTGACTGTGTCTGGGCATCTTGCAAGCTTTGATATCTTATTTACTAGAGTTCATGCAATGCACTTAAAAAATTAATCAATTGTGCAAATTTCTAAATGAAAATATCATGAAAATTGCAGGGTTTCTTAAATTTCATACACTCCGTATCACACGCAAATACATGTATGTTATTGACGGTCCAATATTGATATATAGAAAAAAAACAAATAAAATTGGTGATTTATAGTTTTTCTTCGACTGGCCAATTGAAGTAAATCTTTCCTAGGATTATTTTGGTAATAAATTTTTTTTGGATCCGAGGAAACCTCATTCCCCGAAAAATATATTTTATGGGCCCAAGTGAATTAGTAAAACCTCGGTTATTCCATGTTTTTACAAGAGATATACATCCCAACTCGAACTCGAGATCTACTGTGCAAATGTTCAATCCTTTTACATCACGTCAGTCACATCCTTGGGGACTATCTTGGTAATAACCTAATGATAAAAAAAACATTCTTCGATGAAGTCAACATTTTTTTTAACCTAATGATAGAAAAAAAACACTGCCAAGTGAATGTGCTTATCAGTTTTCTTTCGATGAAGTCAACAACCATTCTTTCCTGAATTAAAATCCGAGTCTGATTTCAGAACGGTGAGTTAAAATCCACTCTGTATTATTCGCAAGAATGTGGTAGAGAAGATCACAAAAAAATTATGGTGGTGTGCTTCTGAAGTCATCATCGGGAACCTCTTTCAACCTGTAAATCGATTACTCTAATAGTTTTGTTTACTATAAAGCTTCCAGGCATAATTACGTGCTTTTGGCCTCTTTTTTGGAGGTGGAGGAGTACTCGGTGATCACTTTTGTATACATGCATGGTTCGGAAAAAGGGTATAATCCAAATCAAAAGTGCAAGTGGAGCAATTTGCAATTATGATGCCAACTTTCTACTCTAAATTCAATTTTTCTTGCTGGGTTCGATGCCTACTCTTGACTTGTTTGTTTCGTAAAAAGAGAGGCAGAGGTTGTGTTTATACCTGCTTTTCATTATCTTGACCTTTTGTTTTCCGGCTTGCATCGGCAAAGAATAGCGGCTTTGGGCTGGAAAATGTCAGGCTACTTGAATATTATACACATGATAAAAATAATAAAATAAAATTACTTTAAAATTCTTGGTAATTTGTCAGATAAATGTAGTGTCGTTTACACATTTTTGACGTGAACGTGTTTTGAATGTTTTTTTAAAAGCTGTATTTTCACAAGATACAAGTCGTATAACTATTCGGCTTCCAATAACAATTTATACAAACAACTACCGAGAAATCTTCTAGATCCTCGTTTAGGAGAGATAGATTAATTGTTTAGAGTGTTGGCTATCACCTAAAAGACACTTATATATTAATTATAGGCATTTCTTAAATCTCAATTTACAAGAATAATTGCCTTTTATATTAAAAAATATTATAATATATACTAGTTCTTACCACTGGTAAATATTCAATATTTAATAATATCTAATAAATTTATAATTTTTTATGTAGAATATTTTAGTTTCATAAATTTTATCTATACTTTAAATACATAAATTAAATATTATATTTATTAATTTAATATCATATAAATTTTAAAAAAATAAATTATTTTTTATTAATAATAAACTTATATAGTTACATAAATATAATAATATTATACATAACATGACGGGAAATAGCTAAAAACTGTTCTGACATGTGAGTCTCGTAAAGCTACCGAGGTAGCCCATCAGCTCATGGCAAAGTTATTAAATCTGTTCCGTTCCGTTCCGGCCGGAACGGACGAAAAATTCTGTTCCGTTTATAAAACCGGAACAAAACGGGGTCATTTTTACCCCGGTTTTAATTCCGGACTGATCCGGAAATTCCGGCCCAATTCCGGCCGGAACGCCTCGGTTCTGACCCGGGCGTTCCGTTCCGGCTGAAGAGCAGAAGCTGACTGGAGATTGGAGTGGAGATGAGTATTTAATGAAGAAAAGTTGAGGAAAAAGTTTAGTTGTCTGATGTGGGACAAGAAGAGTGAAGATTGAATTTGGAGTGAAAGTATTTAATAAAGAGAAGAATTGAGACTTGAGGGTGTTTTATTTGTCCGATGTGGGACACATTATATTGTCCCACATCGGAACAATTTGTCTAGCCCACATTGCAACAATTTGTCCAGCATTCGGCTGGACAAATTTTATATATATATATATAATTTTTTTAATATATATATTAAAAAAATTATAAAAAATATATATTATAAAAAAATAAAATTGTTGTGTTGATTTTATAAAAAAAATAACAAATATATATATATATATATATATATATCATGGAATCACTCTTGAAAATCATTAATATTAACTTTAAAATTTATACTTGATTTTTTTTTTTTAATTTAAATTAAAAAAATTTAATATTTTTAAATCATTTTCATATCCTAATGTAGAAATAATTTATTAGAGTTAGAGCTAGTACTAGTAATATCGATGTTGAGTGTTGACACCAATATTAGTACTGATAATCCTTTCAATAATAATACTTTTGATAAATGTATTAAAAATAACGAGGAAAATGACGGGTATGGGACTGATTTTAATTTATATAGCATATCATCAAAATATTTATTTTAAATTTGTTAGTTTTTACCTAATGAAATTCTATGGACATAATTGTTTTGTAATGTATTTTTAAATTATTTTGAATTATATATGAACCTTAACTAATGAAGTTTTAGCCATAATTATGTTGTATTGTATTTAGAAATATTTTACTTACGATTTTATGATTTTTTATTTATATCATATTGTGTTCCGAATTTTACTTATTTATTTTTTTCAAAATCTGTTTGTTTCTTTTCTTTTTGAATATATAATTTTCAGTACTATTCTCTTTGTAATTATCTTACTATGGTATTTACTATTTTTTTGGGATGCATAATAAGAAATTCTAATATTTTTATATTAATGATGTAGAAGATGTTTGATGTATTTTTCTTTTATTTTAAAACATTTTACTTTCATAATATTTTGGAAGTTTAAAGATGTTTCTAATTTTGAGATTATGTTTGTATTGTATAATTTAAAGTTCATTTATCTTGAATTTAAATTATACTTGTTAAATTAATATTTTATTTTTTCATATATATAATTAAATAAATATGAACAGTACAAAACCGGAACGGAACGCCGGAATACACCGAAACCGGAACGTTCCGTTCCAAACAAAAAACTGGAACGAATTTTACAACTATGGCTCATGGAGAGGCACAGGCCTAGGCAGAACATGGATACTTGGGCGAAGAAAAGATGTCATCTTCATTAGTACTGATAATCCTTTCAATAATAATACTTTTGATAAATGTATTAAAAATAACGAGGAAAATGACGGGTATGGGACTGATTTTAATTTATATAGCATATCATCAAAATATTTATTTTAAATTTGTTAGTTTTTACCTAATGAAATTCTATGGACATAATTGTTTTGTAATGTATTTTTAAATTATTTTGAATTATATATGAACCTTAACTAATGAAGTTTTAGCCATAATTATGTTGTATTGTATTTAGAAATATTTTACTTACGATTTTATGATTTTTTATTTATATCATATTGTGTTCCGAATTTTACTTATTTATTTTTTTCAAAATCTGTTTGTTTCTTTTCTTTTTGAATATATAATTTTCAGTACTATTCTCTTTGTAATTATCTTACTATGGTATTTACTATTTTTTTGGGATGCATAATAAGAAATTCTAATATTTTTATATTAATGATGTAGAAGATGTTTGATGTATTTTTCTTTTATTTTAAAACATTTTACTTTCATAATATTTTGGAAGTTTAAAGATGTTTCTAATTTTGAGATTATGTTTGTATTGTATAATTTAAAGTTCATTTATCTTGAATTTAAATTATACTTGTTAAATTAATATTTTATTTTTTCATATATATAATTAAATAAATATGAACAGTACAAAACCGGAACGGAACGCCGGAATACACCGAAACCGGAACGTTCCGTTCCAAACAAAAAACTGGAACGAATTTTACAACTATGGCTCATGGAGAGGCACAGGCCTAGGCAGAACATGGATACTTGGGCGAAGAAAAGATGTCATCTTCACTCCCATTGATTCTTCAAAAATAAGAAAGGTGGTTTAGTACAGCATTACATTTCAAAAAAGATTTTTAAAAAATAAAATAAAAATATTTTTTTAAATTATTTTTATATATCAATATTAAAAATATTTTAAAAAAATAAAAAAAATATTTTTTTAATATTTTTTTTTTGAATTAACCAACCTCAACTATATTTTCAAGTAGCTGTGATCAATCTCTGCACATCAGGGGTTCTATGATTAAAGTTTTCGATTAGTTGTCTATGAGCAGACGATGCATGTTCATGATTTTTTTCTTTCTCTCACAACCTTTATCATTTTAGCGTTAGAGTGAAGTCTTCGGGCATGTGGCGTGTTTGTTAGAGTTTTTCTTCTATTTAATGGTATTTTTATTTAAAAATATATTAAATTATTTTTTATATATTTTTAAAATGACAACTTCAAAAAATATTTAATAAAAATAACTGTTTTATATATTTTCAAGAGAAAAAATATTTTAAAAGACACCATGTACCATAATGTTAAAGTCACATATACTGTAAGGCTAAAAATAAATGAAATTAAAGGAATCTCCTTTTGGCATATATTGATTCTATATTATTTTTTTAAAAAAATTATTATATATATATATATATATCTAGATGTTGATATTAAAAATAAAAATTTTAAAGTATAAA
Organism: Salix arbutifolia; assembly: GCA_025169955.1. Classification (NCBI taxonomy): domain Eukaryota; kingdom Viridiplantae; phylum Streptophyta; class Magnoliopsida; order Malpighiales; family Salicaceae; genus Salix; species Salix arbutifolia. The sequence goes on from CM045909.1 coordinate 1,745,157, forward strand.
TATAATTTTAAATAAAAAAACACTCTAGAAAATAGAACTATCTTAAATATCAAATAACTAAACCGAACCGAGCAATCACGAAGTTGCAAAAACATCTCTCACCAACCGCACGAAAAACATCTCTTTTGGTTTTGCACGTCTAGCCCCTGTTTTGGAGTGCGTTGCAATTGGTGTTTGCTGAAAATTTGATTTTTTTTCCATTTTAAATGAATATGTTTCGGTGTTTTTAGATCATTTTGATGTGCTGATATCAAAAATAATTTAAAAAAATAAAAAAATATCATTTTGATGTATTTCAGCACAAAAAACACTTTGAAAAGCTACCGCAATCACACTCTCAAACAGCCTTACATATCCCTTCATGTTATTTTCTTTTTCTTTTTATCCATTACACAATTGGTTTTATACACCCGGATGATCATGCCACTCCCCAGTGATGAAGGAGCTGCAGATAATTTCGACATCGTATCAAAATTATTCAAAATACTTTATTATTTTTGTAATAAAAAAAACTTGTCAAATCACTCAAAAGATGACGTGTCTAAAAGTTACGTCTTATAATTCCACAAGAAATTACAAGCAGCTATTTTGTTTTATGCACGTTTTTCTTCTCTTCTGAGTCGATCTCGTTGGAAAAGGTATCGAATTTCGTCACAGGTTCTGTTTTTTGTGACTCGTAGTGTAGAAAAAATTAGAATATCCCTGTCATATCTAGTCAAGAGTGTTATCACTTGTTGGTTTTCCTCCTCGTCAAAAATATAAAAGTTATGCTGTTCGTCACATTTTTATTGATGGATCCCATAAATTCAAAGGCCCAAATTTCCCAAATGGAAGGTTTTATATATATATAAAGACTAGAATTACTTTGTTTTTCCATTTAACAAATAATACAATGGCTTGCATTCGGTATAAGACCGGACCGGCCGATAAACCAACAAAAATATCGGGTCATCATTTCATCAATCAGCACGTCGGTTACTGGTTGCCCTGTGGTTCATCTACGAGTGCATGGTGTGTGCGCACGTGGACGTTTCATGACGTAAAGGAGTCGCGCCTATTGTTTCCAAGCTAGTCCAGTCACAAACTTGTGCTTTTCCTCTTTTTTTTAAAAGAAAGTAACACTGCTTGCGTAAAGTTGTGGACAAATTAATATTGGCTGAGAAAACATTACTGTCTTTTTGTACACTATCTAATAGCAGTTGTTTCATGTAAATTAATTCACACGTGTAAAAAATAACTTAACAAATTATAAAGATTTAGTGGCTATAAAATGAGATTTTAGATCAATGATCATGAAAAACAGTAAACTAACGTGGTTGCAAAGAAATATTTATAAAAAAAAAAGGTTCGGTAGAGATATATCACGATTATTATTATTAAAAATATCTAAATAAATCAATTCTAACCATATATTAAAATATCATCTCGTATCATTTGGTTTTTGACACACCAACCCATATATTAAACTATAAACTATTGTTTTTTATAGCACTTGTATTTAAATAATGTTATTTTTTTATACCAAACTATGATATAATGGTAAAAGACCCTGGTTTTTAGGTCAATAATGCTTTTCAATTGCTGTTAGGTCATTTGCTCTATTGCGAGATGACGGCATGCTTTATTCCTCATTTTCAATCAGTGGTTGCAGAGTCCAAGTTTTGAATTATTTTTCTCAAGCGATGACATGGTGGGTCGTTGGCAATTCAAGTTGAGAGAATTGAGGTTGTTTTTTTTTGTTTAAAATAATATTCTATTATTATTTTTACTATTATTATATCAAAGTAATCTAAAAATACAAAAAACTAATTTAAAATGAAATAATTTTTATTTTATTTTTTAAAATAAAGTTTCAAACAAACACTAGAATTTATTCGGTTGGTTTGAGTGATTAGGCAGGTTTTAATAGGTCTGACAGAGTAGATTGTAGACTAGTATATAAAGTATAAACAATTAACCGTGCCGGATTCTTCGCCTACATGCGATCCAGTTTTGCTAGCTATCCTGGGAGCCATAATCCTTAAGCTCATCATTACAGCTCGAACAAACTTCCATCCCCTTAGCTAACGGCAATGAACATAGTTATTGTTAATCGAGTAATTGGCATCAATGGCCAATTCTGTTTGGTTCTAAAGTGCATGCATCAAATAAAAGTAAAATCGTCGGATTAGGAGTTTTGGTCGGATACAAATTGCTAATTCATAGTATTCTCGTACCTTTTATGACGAGGATTCATCTGACTTGGTAACTCTAACACTAACTTCATGAAATTTCTAACTTTCATGCTTCCTTGTTTTTGTACCAACTTAAGTTTAATAACTAACATGAAATACTGTAATTAGAGAGAGTTGTTTGTTAAAGATCGCCGGGCTCTGGATACAAGGCATTAAATTTTACCCTAAATTTCTCCAATCCATGTCAACCATCAATGGAAAGTACTGCCCTAAAAGAAATGAAACCAGCTGCCTGCTTCTCTGCTCGGTATGGGCTTGTCGACCAATTGATGTGAAAGCAGAATCGGGGTACAGACATGCAAGAAGGTCAACTTTCCATTGCTAAACAGTTAGTAACTTGCCGGTGCCGGAAAGGTTTAATCATCTTCTTGAAAATTCAAACGGACGATGTCGCCGACGACAGCGGGGAATTTCGAAAGAACTAGTAGCCTTGCATTTCTAATTACGTCGATGATTATTTATGTGCTCACCCGTGCTTTGCATTTTCAGAGAGTAGTTTAAAATTCTCAACATCTGTCGTCCTTTCAGGGTAAAACTACAGAAAAAGTTTTAAAGAATTTTTTTTTGCAAAAGTCTTAGAAGATAACTTTTATTTTATTATTATTATTATTATATAATTTAGATTATTGATTAAGATAAAATAAAAACTATTTATTTAGGGAAATTGGATCCTTAGATCATCAGATAGGAAAGTCGGGAGTCTCTCCTCCTTTTAGGTCCGTACAAGTAAAAGTTTGTCAAAAGGACTATCTTACCCCGCCATCATCAAGAAGTTTTACTTTCATCAGTAATCATAATAGCTCTCAGGCCAGTATTATTATTATTAATGACAAGAAAATTTGTTGATGATGGCGGGATAAGCCAGTCTACTTGAGAAACATGGAGGTCGTTTGATATTTTTATTATTTTTAAAATTTATTTTTGTTATTAATATAGTGAAATAATTAAAAAAAAAAGATTGAAACTTGATTACGAATACTTTTAGTTTTCTGAGTTTGGAGCTATGAGCCTATGACTGTCCTCCTGCGTGATGAGCCGCTACAGCCCCTGAAACCGTATTCCTTGAAAGGATGACACCTGGCATGCTATCTCCTCAGGGCCCAGACAGTCCAGATCATCTTGCAAATAACTGGGACCGATGCTTACGGTTTCCAGTCCCTTCACTTTTCCCTGCCTCGGAAAATGAGAACTTAATAGTTAATAATAAACCAAAGTCTCATTTATTTTCTAACTAGCACAGAGAAAATCACTGAAAGCTGCAACCCTGATTAGCATAATTTAAACCGAATTTTATTTTTGCGTCTTTAAAATTTCTGGTGGATGGAGTTTTTGAGAAATTAATAATTTTTTAGTTTTAAGTTATTTTTTATATTTTAAAATTATTTAAACATTTTAATATTAAAAAACATATTTTAAAATAAAAAATGACTGGTGATCAGGAAGGATTGTTATTTTTTTTTTCAATTATGATAATCTCATTTAATTTATTTGCAAGTTACAAAATCGATTTTTATTCTTGGAATTGAACACTTAATTGTTGCCAAAATGTTTTTTTTAAATGCCGTAATAATCAAATAAAAAACAAATAGATAAACTATCAATTTTAAATTCCACCAAACACGAAATTAAATGGTGAATTTCTTTTAAAACAAACAAATAAATAATCAAAGTCATAAAAGGATGGGAAAAGGAGAGGAATACCTTGCGAATTCAAAGCGATTGCTCTCACGTGCTTCAGTGAGTTAAAGGCTGATGGCTTTGTTTTTTTAATTAAGAGTCCTATTTTAATTATAAATTTAACATATCAATAATTAAATTAAATTTTAAGATTTATTATAAATATATAAAATTATCAATTGAATTCAATTCCAAGCACTTCTTAGCATTCATTATTATATCTTGTGTCGGTGTGCTCTCATTTTCTTAATATAAAATATGGAAATACTAAAATTATATGATCTGCATGACTGTTAAAGTTCAAGGACCAAAGTGTATCTATTATAAACTTACAGCATGCCATCCATGTTACGTATCCTTTTCATTTTGATCCTTTTATTTCAGACCCCTTTTTCAACAAGAAAACAAAATTAATTGATTTTTAACTATAACTAAATCACTGAAAACAATTGAAAATCAAAATAAAAATAAATAAAAAAAATACATAGCTAATTCACACTCACATGGCAGAGGGTAAGAAGTATAACCTCACGCAGTGAAAACCCCACAGACCTTCAAAAGTTATCTTAAGAAGACAAAGGCAAAAAAACTAGATTTCGAATGAGAATAAAGAAAAGAAGGAACTTTCTTATTTTTTTCGGATAAGCTCTCACACACTCAATAATTAACCTTTTCGTAATAATTTGTTTTTCCTAGAATAATTAACAAGCAAGGTACGAATTTGACTGAGAGGATTTCAGAGAACAAGAGATGCCAATCTCCATGGTTCTCATAACATCACCCTCCCCGATGGTTGTCTCTATCACAGCCGCCTCCATTCTGTTCTTTCTTTCTTCTCCGTCGAAATAATTAAAATGAAAAGCTAGAGAGCCCTACCATGGAAGTAAAACATTTTTTTATTTATTATAAAGTATAAACCACTGCGAACACACCACATATTCCCAAGAATTTGCAGCTTCTTCTCTGTTGTTCTTCATTCAAGAACAACACACGCATTCACTCTTCTTTGAATTTCTTATTCTTCTATAGAGAATCGAAAGGGTAAACCACAAATTTCCAGGAACCTAACCCATTTCGAGTGCTCTGCTTCGATGAAGCTTTCTAATGGCCGCATTCTCTTAATTTGCCTCTTTGCTTTATTCATTCCTTACATTATCGAAACTACTGCCTTCAATCTCTCCCTTCCCCATCAACATCCAGACCCTGAGGCTGTTGCTGAAGATGTAAAACGGCAAGACCTTTACATCCATCTGGTTTTAACTCATTTGATGGTTTTGCGCGTTATGTTTTTTTTTTTTTGGTGTAGTTCCGATGACTTGCCACCTGGTCAGAGAAGAATGCTAACTTGGGTTTTTGATTTTGGGGTTTATGATGGTTTCTATTTTCTTGGCTTTGAAAAAATTCATGCCCTTGTTTTGCTAATTACAAGGTTTTGCATTCTACAGTGATTTTGATCCAGCAATGGAGAATACAACCACATTTTCTTGATTTGCCATGTTTTCTCAGCAACCAAACAGGGGGCGACTCGAACAGAATCCTATCTGGGTTCTGTTCATCGAAGGCTTCTGTCTCATGATCGCCTCTCATTTTCAACTATTGACTCATCCAAAACACCAAAACAAGATAGAATTGTCATTGCATTTTTTCAGAAAATAAACAGAGCACGCTCTGTTTCCCCTATTTCTTCTAACCTTTCTCTTTACCAAATTCTTGCTGTAGCTGCTTGGCTCTTATTATATTCCCACATTTTACGTTTTCTTGAAGACAACCAAAAATTCTTTCCTTTCGTTTGTATCTCATTATTAGTTTTTTTATATTCACCTTGCAGAAGAGTCAATGCATCTTTATCAAGAAGGAACCTTTTTTCCATCGAAGAAAAGGACCAATGCCAAACCGGAAACCCCATCGACGATTGCTGGAGATGCGACCCCGATTGGGCTAGCAACCGCCAACGTTTAGCTGACTGCGCCATTGGGTTTGGTCAAGGCTCATTAGGTGGTCGAGGTGGTCAGGTCTACGTGGTCACTGACTCCTCTGACCACGACCCAGCCAACCCCACACCAGGCACATTACGCTATGCTGTTATCCAAGTCCAGCCTCTCTGGATCATCTTTTCTTCCAACATGGCCATCAAGCTCAAACATGAACTTATTTTCAACAGTTTCAAAACTATTGATGGCCGCGGCGCTAACGTGCACATTACAGGAAACGGGTGCATAACACTTCAATTTGTGACACACATTATTATCCACAACATCCACGTCCACCATTGCAAGCCTTCTGGTAACACCAACATTGCATCATCGCCAACACAAGTTGTACGCAGAGGAGAATCGGACGGCGATGGTATTTCCATCTACGGGTCCCAGAAGATTTGGATTGATCACTGTTCATTATCGTACTGCACTGATGGTTTGATCGATGCTATAATGGGGTCCACCGCGATTACCATATCAAACACCCATTTTGCGCACCATGATGAAGTGATGCTATTGGGGCACAACGATAAGTATGTATTGGACGCAGGAATGCAGGTTACTATAGCTTTTAATCACTTCGGTGTAGGGCTGGTCCAGCGTATGCCAAGGTGTAGAAGAGGGTATATACACGTGGTGAACAATGATTTTACAGCTTGGGAGATGTATGCTATCGGCGGTAGCGCGAGCCCTACCATAAATAGTCAGGGGAATCGATATACAGCGCCAGCAGATGATAATGCCAAAGAGGTTAGTCTACTCTAAATTATTTTGCTTTATTCGTGAGTTTGCTAAAGCTTGTGTTTTTTATTTCTAAATATATTAAAATATTTATGGAAAAACTTGTTTGCAAACGAATCTTCTACGAGTGAGCTAAAACATAATTGATTAATGATATTTGCATGGGAGATTAATGTGAACTTTTTGACTTTTGTTCCGAGATTAGATGGCGCCCTCACCACAATGTTTGTGGCGAGTGTTTGCACGCGCCGTCGTTTTGGGAATGGCTGTGGCCATAGCTAGAAATGGCATGCATAATTGTGAAATAATCGGTTCCCGAGTCTTTTCAGCCACACGAGTCCTTCCTGCCTCCAAATTAAAAAACTAATCTGTGTTTTTAGATATTTTCATGTAATAATATTAAAAATTATTTTAATATATTTCTAAATAAAAAATAATTTCAATTAAACTTCCAAAGCTGCCAGCGATCAGAGACATTACAAAATTCCCTGCCTATTCCCACACTCGTTTTAGGAACGTACGGTACAATCTCCGGCTGATTTTTGAGATTTTGCAGGTAACAAAGAGGGTGGACACGAACGAGGGAGAGTGGGCAGATTGGAATTGGAGAACAGACGAGGACATGATGGTAAATGGAGCCTTCTTTGTGCCCTCAGGAGCTGGTCTGAGCGCGCAGTATGGCAAAGCCTCCAGCGTGGAACCCAGGTCTGCTAGGTTAATTACACAACTCACCATGAATGCCGGTGTCTTTGGTGATCCCAGGTAAACTATTCTTTACCCCACCATGCTTTCTTCTTCAACTTTTTAGACACTTTTGTTCATCTCAGATCCTCGCCATCAACTGAATTACCTGCCACCTATTATAACAACTCATCATGGAATATATATATATAGCACTTTGCCATTACCATGTGTGTTTATAGTTGTCCATGTAGGCTTTATGTGTCTGTCCAAACATATGCATGTGAGCGAATGCGGAAAGCAAGTAGCTTTTTCCTAGAGATAATTTTGAGACCTTGGACTGGTGGTGTGATTCAGTCTTATGTAAGAGAAGGTGACTTTTGAGTGTCTGGAGGGTGATGATTTTTGTTTCTAGATGTGTTTTCAATAGGGTGTTTTTATTTTTAATATTTTTATATAATTTTGACTAGTTGATATAAAAAATTGTATTTTTAATGTATTATTAAATAAAAATTAATTTTGAAAAGCATTATATTTCATAATAACACATACATGCAAGTGATTTCATATTCAAGTCCTGTAATTATTAATATAATAATTATTAAAAAATTATATTTTAAAATTAAGAAACATAATATTAGTTTTGCGCGAAAACTGTTCCGGAGGTATGGCTGGACACGGGAAAGCAGCTGTGCCATCAGTAGTGGAAAAGGAGCTTTCCGTGTGACGTCGTTTTACTGGTCTGATTTATATTTTTAGGTCTTGGAACTAATTTCTCCTGACTCTGCAGTAAAAAGTTTAAAATGGTGGGGAAAGGCTGTGCTTAAGCTCTGGTGCGGTATTGATAATTGACACTAAGATTCCATTTTAGCCTATGGTAGAGTGCCCGTCATTAAATGGAAAAGAAGTGAAATGTATTTTGATTTTCCAAGTTATTCTAAAGTTTCTTTTACTTTCTGGGGTTCTCTATTTTATTCTTACACAAATACAGTCCGTAGGCTGTCACTCAGATTTGGTAACGTTGTTTTTTTCTGAAAACTTTCTGGGCAAATCAACATGTTTAACACCAGAGAAGGGGTTAAGCCACGATTACTCCTCGGGGTTTCGTCAATGTTTTGTGACTGTTTCATGTGGGACCGCCCATGACCCAGATGCTGACATGGCTGGGCCATAGGCAAGATTATAGGTTTCTGTGCCACCCAACGTTAGGCATAGTTGCGGATCCTTATCCTTGTCGTTGTGGAGTTTATTGAGAGTATTTTATAAGAGTATGTCTACTGTTAGATTCATTATTAAGCATAATTTTCTGTTGAATCAAATGTCATCATTTGGTCTTTTACGATAATATAATGGCTGGTTGGTTTTCAATCAGAGATGATAGCGGGGGCACTTCCAGTCCTGCATTCAGCGGTGCTGGGACCAATGACACACCCACCACCGCCATTCAAGGGACGGGGGCCAGTGGCGGTGATGGCGACTACTTTGGAATGATATTCGGCAGCGGCTCTTCGCTACCCCCACCACCTACTTCTATTAGCTTAATCTTTTTGTCTCTTCTAATTATTTTAGCTATGAGCACGATCACCAGCCATGGTGCCTTGTTATCTTCCCCCCTATTATCATTATAGAAGTGAGGAAAATATTTATCATCAATATTAAAATGTACAGAGAAAAATAAAATAAAATCATCGCAAACAATTTGATTCCATTGCAAGCCCCACCGATTATAACATCAAAATTCAATGATTTGAGCCCCATCATGTTTCGTCAAGAAAAACGGAAACATATTATTTGTGGTCATTCGTCCATTCTTTGCTCAGCAAAATTCAAGTTTCTGGAAGAAGTCTTGGGAAGGGATAGGGTATAGATGTTTGAGGTGGCATTTCGGATTCAGTTTCAGATTATTTTTGTTTTCCGTGTCGGTGCTGTTAATACAGTTACAGTTCAAGTTTCAACGAGGGTATTCTTGTTGTCGGAGAAAATTGTCAAAATTAATTTCTGCCGCCGTCTGTGGGAATCGAACCCACGACCACATGGTTAAAAGCCATGCGCTCTACCAGCTGAGCTAAGACGGCTTCTTGTAGTTTTAAGCAATATACTTATACTTGAATAACATATACAAAACTGAGCACCGGACATTGGCCCTTTCCATTTTGATATTAACTTTGCATCCGAATTATTTTTATATAATTCTACCCCTAAATTATTTAATTTCCATAATTAAATTGAGTTAAGAGTTGATTAAAATCACTGAGTATTTTTTTATATGAAGTAATATATAATTTATATGAAAATATGCATATTAGTTTTTAATTGATAATTTCTAATAATTTAGAATTAAAATCGAGATAAAAAGAATTTTATAATAAAACTGAATTTACGCGTATCTTTTAGATTTGTCCCTTTCATTTTCTGGATAAGTGTACTTTTCAGGATACATTTAGTGGTTTTCTATCAAAATGAGAATTTCAAAGTTAATAATGGGCCCGTGAATTTTATTGGGCGAAGCCCATGCATAATAGCCCATGAGGAATTGTAACGATACATCACCCAAGGGGCTATCCTATCCAACACCGACACCATCCCCTCACGGGTTAAGGCATTGTTGAACAACAGGGCCCGTCTTCATGACTGAACCCTGTCTTCTTCAATGTTTGTTAACAAAATTAAACTAAACTTTCAAACATCATAAACAATGTTGCTGTTAAGTTAAAACCTGAAACATGCCAATTATGGATACCAATTTCGAGGTTTTACTTGCAAACCTAGAAGGCAGATTCTGCCATTGCATCATATCCATAAATGCAGATTAAGCTCACCAAGTTTCTCTGGGAATGAAGCTCGCCATGTTAATGCAATACATTTCTCTCTCCAACACTTGTAAAGCAACCAGTAAGTGCTCCATCTTCCAAGTTGAAGCCTGCCCAGGTAATTTCTTGCCTGGCCATATTCTTCTGTAACCTGTTCGTATCATCTGTTTAACCTGATTGAGCACTCAAAAAATCGTTTCCAAAGTTATCTGTTGAGCCGATTGAGCTGGACAAGCAAAAATCACTGGACAACCATGAATATCAGAGCGATTTTATGATAGAAACCAAGAAGGCATATTTCTGGCACTAGGGAAATAACATCTTGAGATGCAACTGCGATAAATATTTGCACAAGTACAGGCTTAGATAACCATATATACATACTAAATACTGTCATAAACTAGAAACCGTCTCCATGAGCAGTGCTGCAAGAGCAACTCCTTTCGGGAGTAGCGGAAATCAAAATGCCAAGCAAACAGAAATTTGAGTCCAGGGCAGAGTTTGAAAAGAAATACTGCTTTGTCAGATCCACTCCTAACCGTGAACAAGACAATAAGCTAATATGTACAGCTCCTTTAAACTTCAAAAATTACATACCATGGCTACTTCTGCAAAGCAATTACCACCCTCCTTCGCTATTTCCACCCTTCCCTTTGTTTCCCCAAGAACTTGTTGATGCTTTATTACCCCATGGATCAGCCGGCTTACCACTTTCACTTTCATTTCCACCTTTCGCCTCTGTAGATTGAACCCAACCAGATGATTGCCCTCCGCCAGAAGCAATAGATTGATTACAGGTCTTAGCATAGCCTCCATCTCCCAAACCTGCTCCTTTGTCCCCCCAGCCATCACCTTGAGCATTAGAACTGGATCTTTTGTTCCAGCCACTCCCTTGGTCATCAGAACCTTTAATGTCTTTGCTTGATTGATTCCAAGAACTTGTTGATGATGCTTTGCCATGCGGGTCAGTTAGTTCCCCACCAGTATGAGTTCCTTCTTTTCCCTCTGTTGATCCACTCCAACCAGATGTCTGTCCTCCGCCAGAAGCACCAGATTGATTCCAGGTCTTGGCATCACTTCCAATCATCCCTGCATCTCCTGAGCCTACTCCTTTTGTCCCCCAGCCACCACCTTGAGCACTGGAACCGGTTCCTTTGTTCCAGCCACCCCCTTGATCTCCTGAACCTTTAATTTCTTTGCTTGATTGACTCCAGCCCTCGCCAGAAAGATTTGATGACTTCAACCTGTTTCCTTCACTCCAAGCAGCATCGCTGTTTGCACTGGTTCCCTTGTTCCAACCACCAGCAATAAGGTCACTGCCACCACTATCTTTGGCTGTTCTTAACTGGTTCCAGTCTGAACCTTGGCTATTCCAACCACCTCCTTCATTGCTTGTTCCACCACTTCCAGAATTCCAGCTATTCTGTTGGCCCCTATCACCACCTCCTCGGTTCCAACTGCTTCCACCACCATCATTTTTCCATCCTCCACTGCTATTGCTTGCCCCATTCTTCCAGTCAAATGTCTTATCTTCAGCAGAATTGTTGTCACTCCAACCGCCATTTTGATCCCTCCTTCCTCTGCCTCTACCACTAAAGCCTCCTCTGTCCCCTCTACCTCTAAAGCCCCCTCTGTCTGGATCACCTCTGCCTCCAAATCCACCTCTGTCGGATCTGCCTCTACCTCCATAACCCCCTCTGCCTGAGCCATTTCTACCTCCAAAGTCACCTCTGTCACCTTTACCTCTAAAACCCCCTCTGTCTGAACCATCCCTACCACCAAATCCACCTCTCCAACTCCCACCAACTGCCCTATTACCATGGGTCTCACTTTGGCCTTCATCATCACAGGCTACTGAAGCATCCTGGTTACCATCACCATATCTAGAGCTCCATTTCTTGTCCCAACCAGATTCTTGGTTCACATCAGTAGATCCAGAGTTCCAATTACTTTTCTTGCCCCAACTAGAACCTCGGTTTGCGTCTTTGGACCCGGAGTTCCAGTTGCTTTTGTTCGCCCAGCCAGAATCTTGATTTTCATCAGCATTATTGGATTCAGAGCTCCATTTGCCCTTGCCCCGGTCAGAGCCAGCATTTCCACCTGCGTCACTTGATCCAGAGTTCCAATTGCTCTTCTTACCCCAGCTAGAATTCTGGTTTCCATCTCTCTTGCTGTCCTTTTCAAGTTCAGGAGATTTCTTATTCCAACAGCTTTCATTACCCCAACCAGATGATTGGTTGGCATCTACATGACCAGTTTTATTATCCCAGCTTGATGACTGGTCTCCTTTAGAAGCTTTTGGAGCACCCCAGTCAGACTGCTGGGTGCCAGTCCCACTTGTTCCAGTTTTCCATCCAGTCGGATTGTCACCAGTTGAAGCTTTCCCTGAGTTCCACTTGCTGCCTCCACCCCAACTTCCACCTGGTACTTCATCAGCAGCAGAAGCACTATTCCATCCAGAAGACGAGTTACCGTCACTTGATTTGGGTGCTCTCCAACTAGCACCTTCATTTTGCCCTCCTGAAGACAGATTCGAAGCAAAACCTTTGCTCCCATTGTGACCTTGAGTTTGATCATTGTTCCAACTCGATTTGTTCTCACTGTTCCATTTGTCCCCGCTCCCACCAGTCTCTTTATCAGCTCCCCCGCTTTTGTTCCAACCTAATCCATTATCACTCCCAAAAGAAACAGACTTCCATCCACCCTCCCTACTTCCCTCAAACTCCTTGGATTTACCCCAGCCACCTCCTTGATCATTGCCAGTTGAATTGTTTTCTCCACCTTTCCAACCTGAAGACTGGCCATCACCAAAGGATCTTCCTCTGCCAAACTGATCTCTACCACCACGACCCCTTCCTCTTCCCCTGCTCCCACCTGAACCATGACCCCCATCAGATGTCTTGTTCCAACCACCAAACTCTTGATCTCCATCTGGTCTATTCCCATTACCCCAAGATCCCCCCTCTTGTTTATCCCAGGAGGATTCTCCCTGTTTATTCCAAGATCCCCTATCAGCACCAAAGGCCTTTGGCTTATTCCAACTATCAGTCTGATTCTTGTTACTAGATCCATCTTTATTCCACTCAGTTGCATCTTCACTAATTTTTTTCCCATTGCCCCAACTTGAAGTTTGACCTGAACCATCTTCTTTGTCTTTCATCCAGCCACTTCCTTTATCAGCTTCTGATTGGGTGCCGCTCCTGCCTGCCTTACCCCAACCCTCATTTGGCTTTTCAGCACTATTTTTGCTATCCCGCTTCTCTGCAGCTTTACCCCAGGAATCATTTTGTGCAGCACCCTTATCTTGTTCTTCTGCAGCTTTAATCCAAGGGTCTCCTCCATCTTGTGATTTCTGTTGATTCCACCTGGTAGTCTTGTTACTCCAGCAGTCCTCTCCTGTGCCAGAGCTTTTATTCTTCTCCCCGGATCCTGCTTCAACTGCATCATTACATTTTCCCCATGAATCCACTTGATTCTTCCCGGTAGCTGCCTCACCCCAACTGCCATTTTGGTTTCCAATAACAGTCTTTCCTTTGTCCCAAGCAGAAGCTGCAGCATCAATAGAAGAATTTTCATTTCCGAGGATCCCTTGACCCCAATTATCTCCACAACCTCTTGAAGAGCCTGGCAGATCTTCATTGGATAAAGTTGCTTTACCCCAGCCAACAGATGCACCGCTGCTAGAACCAATGTTAGAGGCAGCTTTGTTCCAAGAGTCAGCTGCAGCTGCACCCCAAGATGAAGTCTGTTTTGCTTTAGCTTGACTCCCCCAAGTATCATCTACACATTCCAAAACATGCAGATTAGCCACTTTGGTGCTTGTGATACATTCACTACAAAAGATATTGCATAATTATACATTCATCAAGTACTTTGGTGCTTCTAACATGCTAAAATGGAATGGCTGAACTGCCAACATGAGGAATAAGTACACACCTTTATTTGGTTCATTATCTACAGAATTTGATGGATTTACAGTGTTGGTTTCAGGTTGAAGCTGCAGAAAACAGAAAGTTCAGGAGATTATCACATTATGCTGTTGTTTGGGGTTGGGTAGAGAGAGAGTGAGTGAGGGAGGGAGAATTATCACTAACCTTGAAGCCCGATCTAGACCAAGAAGCCCTGCAAGAAAAATGCCATACCAGATTATAGACAAAAATACAAATCAAAAGGATAAGTAATGTGTAAAAACAATGCAATAAAAATGCTGCAAGCATAGAAACATGAGGATGCTGGTAATTTCCAAATTGAGCAGCAGAGGGTACTGAAACATTGCTTCATTTGATACTTTAATTCCATAAATTCAGTTCAAACACAAATTCCATTAAATCAACACAGTTAGATCTTCAAAAGCTTAGCTTCACATTTCCATTTTGCATCAACAATAAAAAGCATGCTAATCATACACACAAACATAGTGGCCCTAATCAAATCAGAAGGATTCACCACCGCCATATCCATTCCCATCACAAGACATAAAGAATTTGATTTGCACAAACATCAACAAAATAACAGGTTTCAATCTACATTACAGTAGATCCACATTGTTGAGAAAATTTAAAGCCCTGCACAAGCTTGGCTCTTGGCTGTGTTTTAACGACTCCCTTCAGCAAGCGCTCCTCTATTGGTGCTAAATTGCATGGTAACTGGGAAGTTCTTTCAAGATGAATTTTGTTTTCTTATTTCACTGACGACCATGCCATCCGGTGACAATGCATAGCAAACTTATGCCACTATGGATCAAGCAAACAATAGTCTCTACTAAACATTAAACTGATATTAAACCTTAAAATTATTTAGTGCAAAATGACAGCTATAGTTTCAGCCCATGACTAGGACCCCCACTTACAGTTTCAGCCCGCTGAGAATTATGATGACAAAACCAATAATTACTTTAAAGCATACATCACCAGCAAGTGCATGAACAGTACTTTGACAACAAAAAGAAAAGGAAAACCTTTCAGTGGAGAGGCCACCGGCATTCCAGCCATCACCCTCAGTTGATGTCCCAGCTCCACCAGTCCAACCTTCATGAATACAAAGTTTAAAGGAAAATTAATTATGTCAGATATCAACTAAGAAGAAAAAAACACCTATTAGGAACAAAATTGCAGATTGTGCACGACAAAAATCCCGTGCTAAATAGGAATTGATAACGAAAGTGTCTTCAAGAAAAATATCATCAGAATTTTTTCATATTGTGAGAGTAATGGAATTCCCACCTCCAGAGCCACCTTCATTTCCAAGTAAATCAAATGGTTTGAAAGAACCGGGTCGTGGATCATCACTTTCATAAATAGAAAAGTAACATGTCAGAGCACCTTCAACAGGCTATCCAAACCATACTCGTGAAAAAAGCTGAGACAAATGGGATATAGCTATAAAATATGCACCTTAAAGACATGGCTGAGCTCTTTGCACGGAGCTCAGAAAGATGCTCACTTTTAACTTCAGAAACATAAACCATAAAAAATTAGAAAATAAGTAAACTGAAAATCAAACAGGACCAAAGGTAACCCTTTTGTTAAGAACCTGTAAGAACTTTCTGCTGAGAGCCAAGCTTCACAGTAACATCAGAATAGCGTAAGGCCACGACCTGGCATAGATACCCCTTTAAAGGTCCTACTCGGATTCTCAAGGTTTGACCAATGGAGAACAATCCATCCTTGTCACCTTGGTTGACTGCAAAGAATAATAAAGTCAGTACAAGAAACTTGACATCAGGGTCAAAACTAAAGAAAAAAACACTACAAAAAGCACAAGTACAATGCATACAGCCACGACTATTTTCTCTCGCTTGCCACGGTTTTTTGGGTGATAGGGGGGATTTGGGAGATGATGGGAAGTCTTCAAAACCTAGAGAGCCCGGTTCGCCATCCTGAAATGAAAGCAAAGAGAGATAGTCTTTTAAACCACCAGAAACAATTCGGGTTAGAGATTGGTGTAGACAATGATGTTATTGCTCTTTTCAAAAGGCACAACCTTTCCATAGCAAGCATCAAAAGAAAGCTTGATTTTTTCACACATCTGAGCTTTCGAACAGAAATAACCACCATCTTCTGTTTCATTCTGATCATATATAAATATGATACCTCTGTAGATTTGCTTAACAATTCCTTGCCTATCCTGCAAAGAGCAACTTGCATGATAGCCTCAAGCCTAGTGTAACAACTTGCTTCAGAATCACGTTAAAAAAAAAGAAGTGAAATCAGTGCCAAACCTTCAATGGACCTTCCAGAACCTTAACAGTATCGTTAACTGACATGGCTTTCTTGTGATGATCTAAAGCAGTAAACTTCATATCAGTCGGCCCATTCTTTAGATCGCGTAATGCAACAGTAACCACATCAGGTTTTTCAGGTCCATGTTTTAGAATCTGGATCGGTGAAAAAAATATGAAGAACTCTAATCCTCAAATAGAACATTAGAGGAAGTTAAATAGCCAGCAGCAAAGCCACAAAGCAAGTAAACTAGATTCCATACCTTGTAAGATTCATCTTTCTCCATACCAACAATAAGACCAAAATCTTTGCGGCTGCAAGCCAGTAATACAAAATCAAAGATTTTAATTTACATATTATCAGATCACGGAAAACCAGTGATTGTTATGGAACTTACCCAAAACACACAAGATCATATAGTTCGAATCTATTCTGCCCAGATGCTGACGAGCCCTCTCCTTTCTCGCCACTTTTCTCATTTCTAATTATCCGTTTTTTCTTCTGTCCAACATATATCTGTGCAAGCCATTCCGAATTCTCTGATTCATTATTTTCAGAAGACTTGAACTTCAACAACTCCTCTTCCGAAGGCATAACACCCAAGCAGCTTAAAGAATCTATAGATACTCTTTTATATAAATATCCATCCTTGAGCATAAGGCCATCAAGAACCTCAAACATCTTGCCAGTATCACGGTCACGTTTATATTGAATAAGAGGTCGGAACTCCCTGCACAGGTCAAGTATAATGGCATATAAGAAGTCATGATATTGCAGGTCAGATGAACTATATGTTGGATATATGGATATTACTCAAGTTCACTTGAGCTGATTAGTCTTGGAGCTGGGATGGCAGATTTCTTTTTTGCAAGTCCCCCTCCCTGTGAAGCAAATTGGTTACGAAATGCTTTTCATGTAAATCACAAATAAAGCATCAAACTTGCCATCATGCTCATGTTATAATCTGCAAACAATGTCTTCAGAATAGAACTAAAAGATTTGAATATATAGATACATGTGTGTGTTAACTGTTAATAGTCTTTTAATAAATTTAAAGCAGTTGAATCCACTTTCAAACTAACATATAATCAAGGTATATCTACAGTATGCACCCAAAATTCATGAAACCACCACTAAACTTGAAGACCCAAACAAAATAAACAAAGTTCAAAAGTATATTTGAAGCAGAGGATGTCAGTTCCACTCTTCAAAGTCTCCTTACAAATTTTTGCGCCAATATTTGCAAATCAATTCTTGGAATCAGCTTCACTGTTGCTTTTTTCCTCAGATCATTTACAGCCACAATCTACAGAAAAAAAAATTAGTTCAGAGTACAGACAGATTAGTTTTTGCAACCAAGAAACAGCCAACAAGCTCACAGGCACTCCACCTGTGCCAAGTCCCCTTTATAGTTCCCATTCTTTACACGAGCCCACATGCCTCCAGTAACTTGATTGCAACTTTTTCGGATGGAGAGCAGGTGAGACACTTCATTTTTAGGAACTGGTGCCATTCTGCTAGAATATATGCTACAAAGCCCTTTACATGCCTAAAATAAGAATTGTTGAGGATATATAGAAAAATATTAGTTATCTGACAAAAATAACCTGAAAAGGAGCAAATTCCCCAGCACAGAAAAATAATAAATTCCTAATTCCTTATTTGGTGATAAAAATGTGTTACCTCGATAATATCTATTTGCCTGTAAGCTTCAATATAAATAAAACCCTTAACATGATCAATTGCAAATGCAGATATTATCTGCAGTTTGGTACCCAGAGACTTCAAGTCAGCAAACTTCTGCATTAGGCAAAAAGCTGAATGCCTCTCACGTCCAACCTACAACCAAGAAGTTCCAGTTGACAACTGTGAACACATGCAAAGGCAATGGTGGTAGATGTTAAAGGATGCAATGGAAAATAAAATGCCGAGTTTGGAGCTATTTGCCTATATAATGAACATCCTACCATGCATTTCACTTTCCAGATAACTGGATCCATTGCAGAAGGCTCAAGAGAATTTCTTTCCATGGATCTTTTAGCCTCATCAGCATCTTCAGCAAAACAAAATCTTGGATTATTCTTGAAACGCTCTTCCATCATCTTATCAAATTCTTCCCCGTCCATCTCCTCCTCTTTGGGAACAATTGGAACATTTTGGGTTTTTGGTGGATCATTCTTTACTTTCAGCTCTACATCGTATTCTTCATCCATAAAATCTGTTTTCCACAATTAGGAGAAGATTAGTAAAAATAAGCTTTCCTGGTCTAAGGAAGAGAAGCAAGGGAACCCAGATAATAATGTGCTGTTGAAAAAAGAGAAGGAACATGGTATGAGCAAGACCTCAAAAAAAAGATCCTATACAAAGTCATTCCATTTAGCTCAAAACCCAAACTACATAACAGAAGACAAAAAAAGAACCTCCACAATGCAAAACAAATCCTAATTGCTCCAATATTTCTATTAAATCTGCCATAACATCAATTTCCTAATTCTATAAAATCTCCAGTGAATCCACCGCAAGATTAACCTCAGTTACAGCAAGTAAATGCACTCAAATACCCTCAATGTACAATTTTACGGCACAGCAAGCTCAAAAACAACTTCACAGATCCGCTTGCACAGACAGAATTTTTTAAAACACAGAGACTTACCATTTTCTGTGAGCATGTAAAAAAACTCCATATATTCTATACATCGTAGCAAAAGCGAAAACTTTAACTAACAAAACCTCACCAACATAACAAGTAAATTTCTTTAAAACATCATGACTAAAAATACCTCACAGAAAACCCTTCACAGAAGCCTACTACAACAACATGCAGCACCGGTACAAGACAAGTGGCAAGAACATAAAAGTAAAAACACACCATTTGACCATCTCAAAATCGCTGCTATAACACACATTTTCACTCAAACAAACTTTACTTGGAAAATCATAACTAACTAGAAGATTTCCAAAAATCCATCATGCACCGCCAAAACATAATAATAATAATAATAATAATAATAATAATAATAATAATAATAATAATAATAATAATAAAGACGTTAAACCACCGCCAGAGTCACTGGCGTCTCGCATTTTCAGCCAAACCTCAGAAATTAAAAAAATCAAAAACCTCAAAACGCCATCGTTTTACCAGCTCGAAGCCCTAGAAAGGTCAAAAAAATTAATTTCAAGAAAAACAGATTACAAAAGGTGAGATTTTTTTTAACCTTCAATGTCAAAATTAAGATCACTGCCATCACTCTCGTAGTCACTATAATCAGCTTCGTCTTCGAAGAACTGAAGAACCGCACGGTTCCGTTTCGCCTTTCCACCACCGGTCTTGTCGTCGTCAACACCGCCACGTTTCCGTTTATCTCCGTCGGTAGCGACGGCCTTTCCCTTCCCCTTCGACGACATTTTGCAGCGATAATGTCGGGTTTCGTTTTTCTTATTTTTTTCAAATTAAAATACAGGGAAAAAGATTTACATGAGTAGATGAGGAAAACAAATAAGAAAAGAGACTATTCGGGTTATGTTGGTACAAGCGTGTTTGGTGTGAGAGTGTGTCTCTGAGCTCTGGAGTTAAAGAAGTGGAAGGAACATGTTTCAATTTACATTAATAACCTTCTTTTCAAGAATGGTATTCATGATTTTCATCTTTTCTTGATGGGCAAAATAGAAATAAGAATATATATGAATATGTTGGCAAGATGTCTTGAACTTTGAGCCAGGCCTGTTCATGGCTGATGGGCTCATCTCAAAATTACGTGTTCATGGGGCATAGCCTCGCTTTGGGGATGGATGTTATATTTTTTTCGGAAATTATTACAGTTTCTTTTATAAAAAAAGCACTGTCGAAAAATATTTAAAAGGTAAAATAGACATATACTTAGTTATTTTTCAAAATCTTTTCATCCAATACTAATTTACAAGTCTTATGTTTTCTATGTTTTAAAAATTTATAACTTTTATATTTCATTTGGATACAAAAAATACTAATAAATTTAAATTTAAAAAAATATATAAACCGATACAGATATACAATCATCTTATAAAGAGGGTGTTTGGGAGAGTTGTTACTGTAGCTTTTCAAAGTGCTTTTCGTGCCGAAATATATCAAAATGATATTTTTTTTATTTTTTTTAAATTATTTTTGATATCAACACATCAAAATGATCTAAAAACACCAAACCATATTCATTTAAAATGAAAAAAATTGCAAACCGGCGTTTGAAACGTCATCTAAACAGGCTCAAAATGATCATGACTGCACAAATAAATTTGACTGTGTGATTATAATATGTGTATAATTTTTTAAGATGTATGTGTATTTTCTAAGTTTTTGTAACAATAAAAATACAAGTTTGCCTGTAAAATCAAAGAAATATTGAGTTGATAAACAAAGATATTTTACGTTTTTTTTATGAGCAAGGACGAATTTACCATTTGAAGAGATAAGAATAAGAATCGCCGGACAATTGTATTTTAGATGTTTTTGGTTTTATAAATAGTGACATGAGTAGTTTACAATTTGAAAAGACAAAAACAAAGTTTTATCTCTAGGTATTTGGGTGTTTTTACAGAGATTTTTTTGTTATTAGAAAAAACTTGGAGGATATTTTGGTATTTTTCATATTTTTTTTAAAAATGGCACGTATTTTACTAGAGATTGCAGTTTTTTAAGGTGTCTACACCATGTAAACAGCGTATGAAACATACCATGCGATGATAAAATATGGTTATTTATCATCTCCCTGCATATGCATCCATGTCATTTTCCACATGAAAATGCAATGTGTAAGTGTATGGTGGTTAGGGTGTCACACTCCAAAACCTTGGTTTTTTAATTTCATGTTTCGTCCAAAATCTTTCTATAAAGGGTTTGATTTGTCTCAATTTCATTATTCGATTAGAATTTGTTCGTGTGTTTTATTTTTCATTTTATTCTTTGTTTTTTAATTTTTTTTTGTTCCTTTTATAGTTTCATTTAATATATTCTTGTATTTATCCTCTTAATTTTGTTTTTTGATTTTTTTTCTTTAAGTTTTATTTATTTTTAATCTAGTCTTTCAAATTTAATTGGTCTAGATGAAACACTTTTCAAAAACACCCCATGTCAATTGCCACCTGCTTCGTGTGTACGTTTGTGAGAGAAAAATACAGAAGACTACTGTAATATTAAATATTATCAAATGACAATTTAGACCGTATATTTATATCTTTTATTTATTTTCAAATGACTCTACACAGGCTATAATTTAATAATTCAAAAATTTAAAGTTTTAGAACCCAATAAACCCAATGCTCATGCGGACGATTTAAATATTGTTTGTTGAAAGAATATCTTCACATAAAAAGTCATGAAAATAATTTTATATTATATTTTAATACATATTTTAAATAAAAACTATTTAAATTTAAAACTTGTTTACTATTTTATACTTAATTTTATTAATTAAATTATATTTAAACTTATAAAATATTAATAATTAATATTCTGACACTATAAAATGTTTATAAATTATTAAATGATATTTAAAAAATAATTTTATATTATTTTATAACAAAAGTCTCATTGTCAAGCCAGGAATACTTTGCTCTGCCCAAGAGTGTAAAATATATCTAGTTATGTACAACTAAGAGCATCTCCAATGGGAGGAGCTATTTTGAAGAGCCAAATCTTTAAAATAGCTCTTTGAATAGTGTATATATGGTTTTTTTTATTGATATGTACTCTAATGGCAATAGCCATTTTGGAGAGCCATTTTTTATATTATTTTAAATATAATGCAATTATTTTGTATGTAATTTAATTATGCAATTAATTATATAATTAATAGGAGTAAGTTATATAATTAAATAAGTACTTTTAAAATACCCTCCAACAATATAATTATTAATTTTTTAATAAACTTGTAAAAACATATATTTAATACAAGGAAAATAACATTAGCTATAAACATAAAATTTAAACAGTTTATAAATCTATCAGTAAATTTATAGTATGTAATTAAGTTAACTAACAAAAAAATCCTAATTAATGAATTTCGCATAATTATTTTTCCGTGCTAACTATTTTTTTATGCTAACTATTTTAACCGGCAAAAAAATCTTAATTAACGAATTTCACATATTTATTTTTTTGTGCTAACTATTATTTTATATTAACTATTATAATTAATAATAATACTATATAACCCCCCCCCCCAATTTTTTCCAAACCCTACATTCCTTCTACACAACAACGCTGCCCCCCCCCTCTCTGCACTCTCCGGCGAACTCCATTCCCATTCCCCTTACTCTCTTTCTCCTTCTCCCGGCCTAACCATAGCAGCCCAACCTCACGGTCTACTTTCCAGCCCCCCTTCATAGATCGACCAGCTGTGCTGCCAGCCCCCTCAGCTCACATCCTTTCCTTTTTCGTCGGCAAGCGGCTGCAGCCCCCCACGGCCCCAACCTCAATCTCTTCTCCTCGGCAGCGCACCTAACAGTCTAGCCACTCCTTGAGAAGAAGAAGACACCGAGAGCAGTTCTGAGATCTGATGAGAATAAAATTGATTTTTATGCTTGTTTGTTTGTTGTGTGCTGTTTGTTTATGTACACAGGGCATCTCGAGACACCATCGCTAGCGAGATAAAGAAGAGGAAAACAGGAGAATAAAAACGGACCAAGAGATTTCTGCAACGTAAAATTCTGTCAATATTCCAACGGCTAGTTTAACGAGTATTTTAATTTTTTATTCCTGGATCAATATATGTAGGAATGCCTTCCGCCGAGAAGAAGAGGCAAAATGCCTCCAGGGATGGCTCTCCTGCTGGGGAGCAAAAATTGACAAAAACAACTATATTTTTAAATATTTGGCTTTGACTCCCGGGATAGCTCCTCCCTTTGGAGATGTCCTAATAATACCGGCAGGCATTTCCTTTCCGAACCTTGGTACAAATCTATGGCCCATATATGACCAATGATGCAAAGCCCGTTGGGGTGATATTTACGGATGGACATGGGCTCGGTTAGGGGTGGGTTATACTTCACCCATTCCTGCCTCTATATTGATCGAGTTCGAGGTCGGGAGGAAAATCTACCACTGGCTCCGGGGCAAGTCTCGAGGATTTCTAATCAATGAAAAATATATTTTCTGTACTTAGAATTCATATTTGATAGGTAATATAAAACGGAAAAAATAATATTAATTATATTTAAATATTTAAATCTGCAATAACTCCTATAGATGATTAAAATATAGATAAATAAATAAACCTATTTTAAAAGATCAATTGTTCAGAAACAAATACAGGACAAGATACTAAAAATTCGTCTCATACCTATCCTACTGGGCTGGCTTTTGTCGAACACCCTTCCATCCAGTAGATGTGTATATCAGGAAAAATGGCTAAGATTTTTATTTTATTTTAGTTTATCGGGAGGTCTACTGGATGTTAAACTACATAAAAACACACAGCAACCCCTTTATCGTTTCCTCTCGAAGATGAGGATTCTCCGTTCTATATTCTCCACCACTGCCCGGTTCCCACTAAAAATTTATAGATCTGCCGAGCAATAGCAGTGAGAATACCATCATCATGGCCAGAGATAATAGCCTGCGTATCGTGGAATTCATACGGAGTCACGGAGACGTGTGGCATAAAATGGCCATGCAAACTACGTTTGGTCGTGAACAGTAAATTACCATCTTCACTACATGTAAAACAAAAACATTTACATGACGATGCAGATAATTTCAGTTTTTCGTTGTTGGTGAACATTAAAGCTACGGAAATACCTCCAAAATGACAAAAACACAAGGCTAAAGATGGGGCATAATGGCATTTTCATATCAGGCTTTTCCATTATTATCATTATCTCGTGGATGATGAAGTAATTCTGTATTTTTTTAATATTTTTTTGGGTTAACTGCAGGCAGTCATCTTCCGCTTGATGATGCACCGTCGACATAAAGAGTTCGTAATCACTGAATTACACACGCATATAAAAACAGCAGGTCGTTTTGCTGCGAGCAACAAATATAGCTAGCTAAATTGCTGTTCGAAAAGAAATGGAGATATAATTGATTGATTGATTTGTACTTATTAAAAGAGATTAATACAAACACTATGGGACAAAGGGGGTCGGGAAATCTGGACCAGTTTTTGGAATCTTGGATAGTTCTACTCTTTTCGGCATGCTTGAAGTTGTCAGAAAGGGGAAAAGAGTGAAAATGAAAGACAATTGCATGCTTGTAAACTGATTATTGGAAAGATAGACCCAGTGAAAAGGGAAGAAAATTGGATTATTAGGAGCATTGCCACACCTTTTTGAAAAACAAAGGAAGCATGATGTTAATTTCCCCGTGAGCTTTGAAATGCTAGATAATAATATAAATTAAATTTTGAGATTTTATTTAAAAATTTAAACTATTAGGTAAGATTTTAAAAATTAATTTATATTATTTTTTAATATAAAAACCTATAGAACTTGTTCTTGCGTTAATGACCGAGAAAGAAAATCTACTTTACAGTAGAAGAAAGACAACTTTAATTACATTTTAAACCTTTTAAAACAAATTTAAAGTCCATGCATCAGGGCAACCTTGAACTGTAGTGCAGCGTCAACATTTTATTTTATTTTATTTTAAAATAAAATAATCTTGATTGATTTTGGAGGGTTGTGTGAGATTATCGATGACCCGCTTATAAATTTATTTTTGATTTTGCACTGTGATCTGACTGGATCAATGGCATCTCATTTAAAATTTAATTTTCAAATTTAATGTTATACATATATTGTAGCAAACATTGCCCCAAATCTGTCAAGCCAAGTTAAATTTTTTTTGCATGATTGAAAGTGTGGTTGCAATTCATATTTTTGTATTTTTAAAAAATTATTTTTAATATCAAATTAAAATAATCTAAAAATATTAATTTTTTTTAAATATTTTTGAAACATAATAATAAAAAAAAGGAGCTCTATTAGATCATTTTAAAAAAACAATAATATAAAGGAGTATCAGCCTAAACGATCACCCTTCTTCCGTCTAGGGATCAACCAATGAGAAAAAAAGAGGAAAAAACAGTAAGTTTAAAATCAATCATGATTATCCAAAGGAACAATTGGTTTCACACAAGAACAAGAAAAAGAAAGAACTGGGACCTATGGAAATTAAAAATAGAGAGAAATGGGACCTCTCTTTGACTAAACAGGGTTGCGGTCCTAGTTGGGAGCCATAAAGAATTAATCGGTCAAAAACCTCGTTGCTATCAAGCCAAGAAGCAGCAGCACACTAACCAATTAAGTAAACAAGTTTCTTTATGTTATACAATGTTTACAAGAAACCCCCTTCATGTTTACAATTCATCAATGGCACTTGTCTCCCCTGTAAGTTCTAAACTTTTCTTTTGACGTAACAATTAAAAACCCTAGCCATTCTTTGTCTCCGTCCGTCCGACAGTATTCCCGGACACCGCCATTTCTGTCTCAGCTTCCTCTGCCGCCTCTCGGAATTTCTTGTAGATGTCGCTTTTATAGAACTTCCTAGTCCTGTGCACCAAGATTAACGAAACAAAGGTACCAAACAATGTCGCGGCTGTGATGATAATGAAGGACAGCCTGAAGCACTCGTCGCCGACGCAATCTAGGGCTTCGCCGTGCTTTCTTACGAGACCCTTAGCTGCCAATTGCTTCCTTGCCTCTTTATCATACAAATGCCCCGTCAGTTTCACATTAAGTAGATATAGCCCGACAGGGCTAGCCACAGCCCCAAAATTGTACAACGTCGAGTAGTACTTGAGCCCAAATAGTTCTGAGATGATAGCGAAGAGTAATGGCCACTGAGCACCAAAACAAAAGCCAATAATGACTGATGCCACGTAGAGACCACCGCGAACGTTGAAGGCGATGAGGAGGTGACCGGCGCAAGAAAGTAGGAGGGTTAGGGTGAGCAGCAAAGGGCGAGGAAATTTGTACTTTTTCAAGACATGTTCAGACCCGAAACCTGATACAACTCGACCGAGATAATTCCAGATGCTCACCAACGACACGAAAGTGCTAGTGCTCTTTTTAGGGTACCCTAATGAGGCTCCAATCTGACCCAGGTTGTCTATAGCTGTTAACGTGCCACCAATACCGCAAATTGTAGCAAAGAAGAGGATGAACATGTCAGCGCTAAAAAGAGCTTGTAGTATGGTGAAATCCTCTCCTCTGTTCGGTGGCGTAAAAGCGGTTTTCCAACAAGATACATTGCTGTTGTCCGTGGAGCTTGGTGGTGACTCTGTGGTGGCCAAATTTTTTTCATTAGATGTAGATGGCGGGGGAGGAGACGGGGCGGGAATTTCTTGGCTTGGTGGTGGCTTTTCAGCGACAATTCTCAGTGGGGAAGGGTCATTCAAGGCTTGCTTTTTGCTACTCCAAATCTTGTATTCTTCTACAACAACAACAGCAATTGGCACGAAGAGCATGAAAATCACCACGGCAGCGCTACCACCATATTCACCTCCAGTAAAATCAAGCATTTTCTCGAGGATGATCATGATCATCAAAAACCCGGCCAGGGCGAGAGATATATAGAGAAAATTGTAGAAAACTTTAAGCTCGTTCGGTTGGCGAATTACCTTCATGATTCGAATGGTACGCAAGAAGGCAAAAGAGATTGCAGCGGGAAGCCATCCTATGAGCAAAATCAAAGCCCTCGAATCATGCCCATAAAAAGCATGGAACAACTGAGTTATGATTGCACCACTGAGACCAACATAACCCTTCAAGATCCCAAGCACACTCCCTCGGCTTTCAGGGAAATTCTTGACACAGGTGACAAGAGAGCCAGTGTTGGCAAAAGATTGAGAATTTGCACCTATACATATGTATAAGCACATATGCCACACCTGAACACCAGTAATTTTCTTGGTGACGGCCAGCCATATCATGAAGTAACCGAAGAAATTCAAGACTGCCCCCAGTGACAGAACCACCCATGGAGGAGTGACCTCGTTGATGAGGCCGGAGAGGACACCAACATTGGTACCTACATCTTTGAAGAAGCTAAGCAAATTAAGGGTGGTTTGATCATACCCCAGGGACTCTTTGATATCGGGGGAGTAGAGTCCAAACATATAGGTTGCACCAGCAGCCGACATGATTAGAAGCGATGCGAACACCATGAACCACCGGCCGGTGATGATCTGGGTGGCTAGACCCTTCATGTCAGCCACACCACCGATACCTCCACCACCACCTGGGCCAGCAATCGCCATTTTTTCCTTTCTTCTCCTTTTTTTGGCCCTTCGGGGTAATGTTTGGCCACTCGCCCTTAGCCTATACTGTTAGAGAGGATGTATGGGGACTCGTGGTCTATAAATAACACAAAATATACGAGATAGAGGAGGGAGGGAAGAAAAAAAATTCGATCAGTTGACATTTGGGTGCTTCCAGGAAAGAAATCAGGAATTAAATGTACATATATAATACAAGAAAATATTTGAAGGATAAAAAAACTTTTTGTGGCACTGATTTCACAGGGATGATCTTATCCATAAGATAATGCTGAAGGATCATCCTTTCCATTTTTATAATTATATGCAGTACTATAGCAGGTTTACTAGAAAATCCCATTTTTAGCCGTGTAAGTGTATCTGACATCGTCCTTTTCAAACACTTTTTCTTTTGATGAACATCGTTATTTACAACATCGGTGAGGAGTTTAATTGATTTTTTTTCTTCCTCTGCCGCTGTCTGGTTAGCCATCTCAGGAGACATTATTTTTGATAAATAAGTTTTGGGATGGAAAGTTTTGAGCCACATCGTTTTCCCTTCTCTCTCTCTATATATTCCCAAAAAAGAATTAATTTTCGTTTTTCTTTAAGAAAATCACAATCACTTTTATATATTTACATGACGACGCAAATAGCTACGACTCCATGCCCATTAATCTGTCAATTAACCATCAAATCGATCTATAATAAAAGCAATACTGTCGGCTAATTAATCTAAAGCGTTTTTAAAACAAAATTTTTTCTTTTTTTATAATAGTATTAAAAACAATATTTTAAATAAAAAGATATTTTAATATATTTTTAAATAAAAATCAATTGAAAACAGCACGAAACACATTGCTGGCTGCCCTCCCGGATAAGCCAGGGCATCATGACATTGGCAGGTCAATTTCACGACTCTTTACTTGCCCCGCATGCGTCTATATATTATTGACTGTCTGTCTAAATTTATAATAATATCTACCGATTTTCAGATCGGATCGACTACTAACCACATGGGGATCTCCCTGTTCGTGTAACCCTTCACTTTTTTTTGCATTTTTTTTATCCACGCATTTTTAAACCTCCCTCAATTCTGCATGTTTTCTGCTTCAACTTTCATGTAAACAAGAGTGTGAACCTTATTTCTCTCTCTCTCTCTCTCTCTCTCTCTCTCTCTCTCTCTCTCTCTCTCCCCCTCTCTCTCCCCCTCTCTCTCTCCCTCTCTCTCTCTATGAGTTGATGATAATTTGTTTTTTTGGTAAAATATAATAACATTTTCGAGATATTGTAAAATTCATATTCGTCAAAAAAAAAAACATAAACTAACATGCCCTTAATTATTATTTCGAAAAGGGATACTTGTATTGAAAAAAACTATAGAAAATATTAAAAATATCATATATATATATATATTACAGATGAACAATGTTAATATCAAAGTTTAATTTGATCAATTTTGATTGAAGTTAGAAAAATAAAAATGAAGAGGATTTTCTGACAAGTGTTAAAAATTTTAGATACATGATGTATTTTTAGATACCTCATCGCCCCAATATAAAACTCAAATCTAAACTCTTTTAAGGCCAAGTCAAGTTCTAACTACTTAAGCTAATTGATATTTCAATTTGTATCCTAATTTGTTTGGACATAAAAATCAAAATAGATTATCTTACAGCTCGATTAGCTAACTCACGGGGAATGTCTCCAAATATTCTTAAAAATTGCTACAACTTCTTGTTTTTTCATTAATTAATGTCTTGAAGGTATGTGCAAGTTGTAGTGTAAAATTATGGTTTCACGTTAAAAAACCCTACCATTAACCATGATTTGATTTTGTTAGAGGATAGTGTTTAAGAGTTTAAATCTCATTCCTCTATCTTAATTAATAAAAAATAAATACAACATAATATAAAATTATATAAGCTTCACACTTAAAAAATAATATAAAATTTCTATTTGAATCTCTTTTGATAATTTAAATTATTAAATCAAGATAATTATTTGAAAAAAATATTTAAAATTATTTGTTTTTAATAGAAAAATGTTATTTTATTTTTAATATTCCATAACTTAGCATGCCAGCAATGGACGTCAAATCATCACCAGCTGACACTTCTCCTTTTACTTTTAACATCACCATCGCATTCTGATAAAATAATTATAATTACTTGGACTCACTGTTGCTTTGGTTGACGAGCCCAACCTATAACAAGTGCTTTAGCCTTCATAATTATTACTAATATAAAAATATATAACTAGTCAATAACGAAAAAATTGATTCAAACAAACCATTTTGTCCACATGGATGTGATCGTTTAGAGAGAGATTTTAATGGACTAAACCGACCGACCCTGGATTAAAGATTCTCCCGTTCAGCTAATTACAGAGTTCTTTAATAATAATAATAATAAAAAAGGGTTCGTGCGTATTTCTCTAAATAACCTATGGTTGGAGATTTGAATTAATTAATGATCCAACTGGTTCCACGAATACTTGGAGAATGACTCGGGCGAGTCAAGCTAGAAATGACAACATCTCACTCACAACAGCTAGCATGCATATATTTGTTTATATCCATTGACATTTCTAGACCGGTTTTTGGCCGAAATTTAAAAAAAAAAATTTATTTTAAAGACCAGCGGTTTGATGTTTTTAGATCATTTTGATGTGCTGATTTCAAAAATGATTTTTAAAAAATAAAAAAAAACATCATTTTGATGTATTTCGGCACGATAAGCACTTTGAAAAGCTACCACAATCACACTCCCAAACAGGCGTTCATCTACTGGTTTGACAGCTACGTTGAACTCATGAACTGGAAAATATTATGATTGATATTGAATTTTTTAATTACTTTTTTCTCTCCTAAGATCCAGGAAATTCGTTTCTTATTTAAGCAGGAGAAAACAAGCAATCTACCCAGCACAGCTGCATGAAACCAGTGAAGAGGAAGAAGTCCACCCTTGTAAATACCTTGAGGAGGTTTACTATTCCAACAAAAAGCATAATTGTTACTTAAGATTTTCTCGAAAGATAATCAATGAACCTGCCTGTAGTTTATAGAAATGTATATTTCGAGAAAAAAGAAACACCTGCAAAAAATATTTCCCGTGCTGTTCTTGTGCAGTTAGATGCTGGCTAGGTTTTCTTCAGCTGATACTGGCTCACCAAAGCGACAAGTAGCAATAACCATGAATATCGTTGAATAATAGTTAAGCAAGAGGTTAATCTTAATTAAATAGCCAATTAGCTGATGGAAATGGTGAAAATCAATGCATGCATGCATGTGAGTAGCAACGTGACGTTTAGATCATCGAAGAGACATCCAAATATTTAAACAAGAATTTCCTCGTGCTTGTCAAATCTTGGCCGCTATACAACAAAACTTTAAATAATTAATAACTTGGTTAAGAGCTCACAGAACGAGAGCTCTCCTATTCTTGTGGGATTTAAAAACTTGCCAGTTGCTCTCTAGTTATGAATCTAAGAAAAGATACCTGTCACTACCGACTTCCTTCCTGTGTAGGGCCTGTCGATGTTCAAGTTGGTCCAGTGCCAACTTTATCTTCGGAGTCAAGGAATCGAAGATATCTTTTATTCGGTCAACGCCCGGCTCTCTTCTCTCCTTCATTGGTTGAATATTCTAAAGAAATGATCGGTGTGAGCTGATATAAAATGTACAGAGATTTCATCAGGGGAACAGCGCAGCGCTTGGAATTTATCCCTGGATGTGTAGTGGGAAAGGTTGGCGTCGATAATTCTAGCAATCAAAAGAGTGGCCGGCATCTTTAATTAGAATAGTCTTGAAATAAAAAGAGATGACGTTCATTATTATAACAAAAATTAGTTTTTTGTGGCCCATAAATGGAGTAGCTAGAAATGGATGGTGTTCAAAGATGAATGGTCTCCAGGAACTGTCTTGGGGTGCATCAAATTTGAAAAAAAAACAAAAAAAAACGATGCTGAATTTATTTACAGGCCCTTCCTTGATTTCTTTTGTAATTTGGCAACGCAAAAAGCCAGTGGAGAAAGTAATTTTCTAAAAATAAATGAAAAGGACAGTCATTAGCTGTAAAGGAGGTCGATTTGATTGCAAATTGTAACTCCACGTTGAACAAGAATCAAATCTCTAAAATGGTATTTTTGAATAATGTATATATGATTTTTTTATTTATATGTACTTCAATGATAAAAATTATTTTGGAGAGCTATTTTTTATATCATTTTAAATATAATGCAATTATTTTGTATATAGTTTAATTATGTAATTAATTATACAATTACTAGGAGTAAATTGTATAATTAAATAATTACTTTTAAATAAAATTATTATTTTTAAATAAAAAAATGAATTTAAAATAAAATACCCGCAAACAAAAAAACAACAACTATCAAATACTAAAATTAACACACTAAACAATATATTTCAAGTAACCAATAAGGTTAAACATAATTAATTAAAATACATTCCATTACAAATAATTAAATCAAATTAATTATAAATTAAAACTCCTATTTGCCATAATTTCCAACTTTCTATTTTGAAAATACGCTGCAAAAATTGGATCCAATGTAGAAATATCCATCTTCATAATTTGATCTTCTTTCTCAATCCAATCAATTTCTTGTTTCTCTTGCTTTTGTTTAATCATTAGAGCTTGTTGCTCTAACATAATTTTTCTGTCTTGTTTTTTTCCTCCTTCAATTTCAACTAAAGTATCCTTGAGTTGTTGTAAGAGATTTGTTACACTTGTCTCCCCAACTTTCTTTTTTTCTTGTCTGCGTTTAAGTCGTTCCTTTGCAGCTTTTTGACCAATTGGTCTATTTTGATAAATAAATACATCACTACCTTCTCCTAAACTAACAGAATCAGGGGTTGATGGAGTTGAAGAAGTTGGACTTTCATGATTTTTTTTGTTTCTTATTTGACTTTTGATGAATACTTGCACACTTAAATTTATAGACAAATGGTCTAACAACTCGTGAGCATGTCCAAAGCCAAAGAAAATACAAAATTCAATTTTCATTTACACTTCAATTCAGAACTAAGTTTTCCATCAAATTCCTAGAGGAAATGAAAATTACACTAAATTTTATGTAAATTTAAGACTAATGACAGACACGGTTTAAACCACAAATGCTTGTTTATATTCCTAGAACACAAATTCTTCTATTTAATATCAAAATGCATAAACACATGACAATCAATCAAGCAAAAACCCATATTAAAACCAAACCCATATCAAAACTCAAATCAAACAACTTTTATTTTGCCTCTCAGATCAAGAAACAAAAAATAGAAAAAGATTAGAAAACTTACCTTTTCGGGTGGAAGCAGTGGATTCTTTAGAGCAAGTCCAAGTTCGTGCTTTTTCTTAACTCTTGGGGCTACAAATCAATCCCTTGAAGAAGATACCGGTTCGAGGTGATTTATTCATTTTGACAAACAGTGTTTCTGAACAGTAGTATTTCAATGATAACATTTACTTTTAACTTTTGTCTTTCGAGCTGCCACAAATAGCAACCCACCAACAGAACAACTATTTTCCCTACTTAAATAACTGTCTCGTTGGAGTGTTATAAAATGAAAAGTAAAGCTAAAAGTACAAAATTTTGGATATAACTCTTCATATATCTTCACCGTTATACTTGCCCTTACACTCGATCTTGATCTCAGTCTAATATCAGTACATGGTCAATCATGCAAATATTCAACTGCTGAAAATGTGGAAAATGTTGGACTAATTCAGTCTTCAGCCAATACATGGTGCATGGTTGCTTTATTGTATCCTCGAGTCTAGATTTTCTTGTACCATCTCCGGGAAGAAAATTTTCGATGACAACTTTTACATCAATATATTATATTTGTTTTGAATTATTATTTTTTATAAAAATAAAATCTTATATCAATATATTTCTCTTTTTTATATTACTCAATATAATATTTTTAACTATAAACATTGTTTCTGTTTTTTGTTTTATTAAAATCTCATGGTTGTTGAAGCAAGTTAAAAAAAAAGAGTCGAAATAGCAAGTTCATCTTTTATGTGATTGAAAGCTAACAAATTTATAAATGGATAAAATTATATTTGAAATCTCTTTAAATATTTTAATAAGAAACATTTAATTTCAATGGATTTTTCATAAATAACTTTTTATTAGTATTAAACAAAATAATTAAAAATATATATTTATTTTCAAATAAAAAAAAATTAAAAAAAAAATATCAAAACCAAAAAGTAAATGAAGCCAGTAAATTGTTTGCAATGTGTTTAAAAAACAAAGAACAAAAAGCTAGAAAATGAAAGAAGAGGAAGAAGTCACCAGTAGACCCACGCTTGACTGACACGTATAAAGATACTATTTGATATTGTATTTTATTAAAAAATTAAATTATTTTTATTTTTTTTCTACTTTAAATTATCCTTTTAGATTTTTAGATTATTTTTATATATTGATATCAAAAATAATTTTTAAAAAATAAAAAAATATAATTTAATATATTTTTGAAAATAAATTAAATAATGACAACCATTCTTATAAATAAACACAAAGTAAGAGAGGAGCTCGAGCCTAGGCCAAGCTCATTTACCAGCCCCTGTTTTGTTTTGTATTTGTTATAAATTGATTAAATGTGTTGATTACAAACTGATAAAAAATGTGGTAGAAGTTACGTGTCAATTTCGTTTTGGTTAGTATTTTATTTTTTCAATTAAAACGAAATGTTTCGGTTTTAGAGCGTTTCAGCGCGTTGTTTTAAGGTTGTTCAAAAAAATTTATTTCAAATCCAAAAATAAAATTATTTAGAATTCTGCAATTTAATCTAAAAAAAACACTAAAATAATTTTTCTAAATAAAATTATGAACATGTATAATATTACAAGAATATCACCATCAATTTCGCAAGGTCATTACATTCTCTGTTTCCTTTGAAATTTTAACATAGTATATATAAATATGTCAAGAGACTTCTCGTACAATTTCATCTCAATCTAACAGTCAGATTAAGAGAAATTATTGATATTATAAAATTATTCATTATTTTAAAAAATATTATTTGACAAAAACAAAACAAGCAGAACAAAATCAGAATATGACCAGAATTTGAAAGGAATTTCCGAAATCAACTAAAATTTTAAACAAGATAAAAAGTACATCATTTTATCTTTTTTTTTAAAAAAAAAACATTTTCCAAAACTAAATCAACAGTAACGGCTAGAAGTGGATGTGTTAGAGCAAGTCCAATGGTAAGAGCCATTTTTAAAAGCCAAATCTGTAAAATGGCTCTTGAATAGTGTTTATATGACTTTTTTGTTGATGTGTGCTCCAATGGTAAGAGCCATTTTGGAGAGCCATTTTTTTTAATATTATTTTAAATATAGTTCAATTATTTTATATATAATTTAATTATGCAATTAATTATACAATTAATAGGAGTAAATTATATAAATAAATAATTGCTTCTAAAAAACCTTTAAACAATATAATTATTAATTTAATTTTTTACTTTCTTGTTGAGGTATTTTTAAATAAAAATAAAAATAAATATTTTTGATATATATATAAAAAACACAGGAACGAAAATTTTGAAGCCAAAAATTTTGTTTTTGATGTACCCATGGCTCCAGAATTTTGAAGCCAAAATTTTGGCTTCTTTGCATCTGAGCTGCTACAAATAGCAGCTAAACCAAGAACAACTATTTTTAGCTAGTCACATAGCTAATCCGTTGGAGAGCCTACAGTGAAAAAAAAAAGCTAAAAAGAAGCCAAATTTGACTTTGGCAAGCTAAAAAGGAGCCAAATTTAGCTTTGGCTCTGCTCGGTTGGACTTGCCCATATAGCGTTCCACTGTTTATATAAACAGTAAAACATATTAGAATACCCTATATTTTTAGCGTTTTAAATCTACGATTCAATTTCCTCTAATTAAATTACAAAAAATATATCAAAGACTTATGGATCCATGATGTGATCTTAAACCTACAAAATTTAGAATAATAAAAAAAAACCCAGATTCATCTAATAATTAAAATTTTTTAGTAAAGTTATTTGACAAAAATAGCGTGCACGTGCAGCACGCATCCGGTTGCATAGATGTTAAGAATGGAAATAAAAAAAATAAATCAGATCAGCATCAACACTGATATTTCTTAACAATCACATCGTCCTGCATTAAAACTGTTCAAACTGGATAAATAAAACACGATATCGACCTAAAAGTTTGAAAAAACTTATCACAGGCTAACAATTAGTAGCGCTCAAAGGAAGATGGGCGCCCTCCTCTGCTAGGGCGGTGGTCATAAGGTCCTGGCCTATTCTTGTAGCTCCTATCATTGCGCGATGGCCCTCCACTTCCACCATACCTATCATTGCCCCCTCGTGGACCACCATCCCTATCATAGCCTCTGTCCTTGCCATTCTGTGCATAGCGATCTGAACCACCGTACCTATCTCCAGCAAATCGATCCCCATTGCTTGGGTACCTGCATGGTTTACAATTATGAACCGCTTTATTCATGAAAATGAAAGCACAAACAGGTCATCATGCCACAGATGGTACTTAATCAACGAATTTGCTCAGGAATTTGCCAGTAAATACTGCTATGATTGTAAGGATGAAGGCACGAGGCACACAATATCATTCAACCATTTTTGAATCTTCAAAACTCAAGGTACCTGTCACTAGCATAGCGATCACGCCCCCCGTACTTGTTGTCTCTACTGTCAAAACGATCCCTATCACCGTAGCGTCCTCCATCATAGCGATCATCCATGTATCTATCACGATCTCCACCAAAACGATCCCCACGGTCTCCAGCTCCTCCAAACCTAGAACGTGAAGGTAATAAACCTCCACCACTGCCTCGGCCACCAGCTGAAGGGCAATCTCTAGCCCAATGCCCTGAACGCCCACACTTGAAGCACTCATCTTGTCCAGCAGGTCTGTCTCCTCCACCATAGCCTCCTCTGCTTCCAGTTGAATAGCCACCTCTGTAGCCATGATCTGAATCATCCCCTCCCATTTTTGGTTGGGCCTTGTTCACTGAGATGACACGGTCACCAAAGTCCCGTCCATGCATCTCCCTGATAGCGTCATCCATGGCTCGATGATCCGCAAAAGTAATAAATCCAAATCCCCGTGGACGGCCGGTATCTCTTTCCAACATCACCTGGAGAAACACCAGACAGGAAAAGTGTGATGAAAAGCAATTACGTGTAAGAAAACCAGGCTGTAGCTGAAGTGCTTTCATTATACTACGAAAAAGGATGACACGGCTAGACACTATGTACCCGATGCACATTGAGATTGAATGGCTAGCACATGTATATGCTGCTAAACAGTGAATTCACCTATAATATCAAAATCAAGAAAACATGAATCTGCACACACTTGAAGCAGGAGATGTTTTACAAGTAGTTAAGGTATAAGTAGGAGAAAACCAGCAACTATGATTGGGTTTTGGATTTGTCTTAGAACAATTCCAACACAATATATTAGTTGCTTTATTCCATTATGCTGGTTCAATATCCTTCAAACACGATGACCAATGAAGAGCACTAGATGTGCTTCAAATGTACTCATTTTGATTCTTAAATCTTGATTTTACCCTTAATATTTTACAGCAGATAGTGTCTAAAATATGTAGTTTATCTTACATGCAGGCAAAAAGATAAGTCAGACAACAATTATGCTTTGACTGTCAACTATGAACATGTATTTTGAGACAACAAAAGGAAGTAAATTTGGACCAATATAACAGGACAGACAGGGTACCAATAATGGGTGAGAAATATAACTCCAACTTATAACTACAAAACACAAAGATCAACACACTCATCAGTAAACAAACCTGCATTACCAAAACAAAGCACATTATTCAAAGTACACTGACTGAATAATTGGTTTTAGAAGCAATTTCAAACGTGATATCATCTCTCTCAATGGGAAAGGAAGGGGGGACAAAAAAAAAGCTGCACTAGGTTGGCTTGCATGAACAAGTAATCCAGAAGAAGATGATCAATAGTAACAAGTAAATAACTTACTTTCACTTTGTAATATGGAATACTAAGGGATCCCGATATGATTGATTTTGCAAAGAGTTGTTAAAGAAAACAGAGGAATCTTCTAACCCATAACTGATATCTAGTAAGTTGACCTCTGACCATTATTTGCCACAATCAAAGATAGGGGTTCCATAACAACCATCACACACCCTCCATAAACCTGAACGCATCAATCTTCATCAAACATCCCACTTAAGATGGTCATCTATGCTAGTACTCTACTGAATATGATCACATTCCAACCTATTCCCCAAAATGTAACCAATCTCCATGGCTCTCATAAAACCAAATTATTCACAACCAAACATTTCAAATTATCAATCCTTGTCAATACAGATTGGACATGACAATTTCCATCAATCTGGATCCTTCTTCAGTAGCTCATCACTTAGTTGGCAAACTGACAAAAGAACCCGCTCAACTACGCAATCAAGAAACAATGAATTTCTCAATGCATCTGCCCACACAATAAATGGACAAAAGCAGAGCTTGATCACATAGTCAGATATGCCGTCATGAATTGCCCTAATCAACTCAAACAAGGCTTTGTGTACCAGAAAACTAAGACTATTGTCTATTTCTTCAATGCTGAAAACTTTCAGTGCTTGTGCTAGCTGGTAGCCGATGTCCAGTTACAAAGCGGATAAAGAATGGTGGATACGAATAGGAGAGGGAGGGAGAGAGAGAAAAGGAAAACAATTCCAGCAGCTAACAACTTCATATATTCAATGTGTAGGTCTGACAAGATCCACATATCAGCATTTCCAGTTACCAAGAACAGTTAGCCTTGCTTCTGACTGGTGAAGGCAGTTTTTAAATTAACAAAACCACCACTGAAAAGCTACGAGACACCCAATTCTGTATTGCTGCGACAGCACTGAATCAGTCCTCTGCAAGTTCCGTTACATCATAACAACAAATACAACTTATGGCTCCTGAGGCTTCCAACAGACAAAAGTAACTGCATGGGACCCACAGACAAACAAGGCAACAAACAGGGTGACCTACACATGCTGGAGTACAGGATGCAGTGTGCGATTTAATCAATGTTAATGAGCCATGTCCATGCTCTGAAAACTTATCTTGAACCTTGAATGGATAAGTCCACCAACAGAAATATTGTTATAGGAGACAAGCATGAAGCTGGTTACAGTTCATATATGAGGACTAAATGTGAGGATGAAAAGCAGGAACCTTGAGTCAAACAGGACTAGCATTCTAAAAGGATTTACTTTCAAGCAGAAAGAGATGGCTTTAACTGTTTCACATGAGTTGCAACATTGAGCATGATAAGCCAGGACTAGCTTTCTACTCCTGGGCAACCGCAGATACAATATCACCCAAAGTTCATGCCAAAATCGAAGTTCATGCATGCTGTCTATAACAAAGAGATCAAGCATAAGGGATGGAGCACTTCTGATTATCAGTGTAGGGAAAGTCAAGTGTGGCAAAGAAACACGATGACACAGAAGTCCAAAACAAACTCCTCATATGCTATACCGCAGAACAGCATCCATATGGAACCAGGTAATCATCAAGATTCTCAGAAAAGGAAAGCATAATGACATAAAATCCACCCAATAAACATCCAAGGAAGAACCACGGTGACAAGCTTCCATCTTGAAAAATCTTCCCACAACCTTGGTAATGTTCTGGTTTAACTAACAAGGAAAAAACAACTGAAAGAGAATGTATGTGATCCTCAATAAAATTAAGCTCCGTGTTAATGGAAATTTCAGTTAGACTCCTCAGTACAACATCCATGAATCTAGGGCGACAGCAACTGTCAAAGCCAATGAATCGCTAAACCATTCAATCATGTCCATTCCCAACTTCTCCGACTGCCATATCTTCCTCAAAAATATACTCTTTACCCTGATAGGAATTTTTAAGAAACCTGTATTTTCACTTCAACAGTCCACACATCACGAGACCACTGCTGAATCCTGGCTTGCAAAATTAAAATAAGGATCCGACCAAACTAATCTAATCAATCAAACAAATGTTACTGTGCTTCAGCAACCACTCTGATGGGAAAATATCTCTAAAAACACAGCATCTCAAAGATCATAACCCAGGAAACAAAAAAAAACATATTAATACGATGGAAATATAAAAATAATTCAGAAAAACTACAGTAATTATCCTTAAACTAAGCGAAACCAGAAACAGAAAAAAGGAATAAATAACTCAACCATAAGAAATTTATTATTATTATTATTAAGCATTTTCTATCTGTTCGTAAGTTTTTATATATAGTTCATTAATTATAAAATTCCAAGACTTCACGGAACTTTCCTCGTTATCTAATTTTCTCAGCAACCAAACAGAAAGCAATACCTGACACTCGACGATTTTTCCAAATCGATCAAACGCATTTTCAAGCTGTCGTTCAGTGATGTCCCATGATAAACCTCCAACAAATATTCGATTCTCTTCCTTTCCAGACATATCTCTCTCGAAGTCAAATAAAAACGAAGTTTTCTGCATGAACACGATGCCGTATTATACAGAGATTGAAACGGCATTAAAACAAGAAAACAAGAGAAGAAGTTTGTTACCTTTTTTTAGTGTCTCTGTTGGTGTAGAAACCCTAGAAAGATCCGTGAATTTTATTTTTATATTCTTGGTTGAGTGACTTTATTTGTATCTTCCTAGAGATGGGCTGTGGATCATAAATGTTTTGGGGCCTTATTTAATTGAGCAAGGCCTCTGCTCATGACCCATATTGGCAGGCAAAAGAATTATAAATGGTAGGCCATTTTAATAACAACAAAATCAGATTTTATTTAAATTTATCCAAGCTTTGAAAAACTATAAAATAAATACGAGAATGTTTTCATTTTACGGAAGCTTTCCTGGGAGTTTAAATCTGTAACAATTATATTCTTTTAGTTATAATTTTAAATCGTTAATCACTAAAAAAAATGTATAATTTTTAATGTTAATTTGTGTGTATCTTGATTAATCTCACTGACCCTGAAGTTAATAACCATATAAACCTCCAATGACTATTATATTAACAATCACAGAGTTCGAACCTAAAACTACATAAAAAACAAACATTTTAACACCAAATTCTTATGGTCGGGCCACCTATTAGAGAATTATGATAGTTTTAGTTTTTTTATATGACCGAGTGTTGTTATCCATGGCTATCGAGGTTCTGGGTGAAGACATGTAGTTGTGAAAGTGTCGGGGTTATGCAAGTTGTTAAGATGCTTTTACTTTATATGAGATTTAATAATAATAATAATAATAATAATAATAAAATCATTTAATAACTTTTGATTTTTTTGGCTCTCGAAAAAGTTTCTAGAATTTCATCAAACACCTTCTTCCCTAGTTTCTGGAGAAAAAATCCCTGAGGTAAGGGATGGGAGACCACATTGCGGGATCAAGGAAAGGAATACAACAGCTGTGGAACGAGAGTTAGTGGATGATGCCATAATACTTTCAAGGTAAACTTAGCAAAATTTGATATCACGACAAGAAAGAGAACATTAAAAAAAAAAAAAAAAAACTTTGCTTAAGGATAGGGTATGTATTTCGACACGGGAGTCAAAAGACCTTGTCATTTCCCTTGAGAAACTTCTTGATCTGTGTTTAGCATGCGTTAGCGCCTGTATGTACCAGAGACTCGAAATTATAAGATATGCTGTACAGAGAGATGGTGATGGCCCCTTACTGAAGTTGGCGTCTCGATTTATTCCCAGCCCATCAATATTTTTCTAACACCCTCCTCAATCTTGTTTCTGGACACTGGCAACCCATCCCCTTCATCAAGTAGTATTCTGTACACTTCCCATTCCCGATCGTGAATCATGTATCTCCCTATCTCAACCTGATCAGAAAATAAAAGATGCAATAAAGTGTGAGACAATCTTGGACAGCAATCATGTGTGATTTGTGCACCCAAAGAGAGGAAAATGAATGGTACCGAGAAGATGGGGGTGTTCAGATTCTTGAGAGCCAGAGTGATATCGTAGAAGACAAGTGGCCGGCCCCTGCCGGATAGCTCAACAGGGTTCGCAACAAGCAGCTCAGTATCAGGGCCCCGACTAGCCACGACCAGTCTAAGAGGACGCAAAAGCTCCATTCTCAGACGAGAACACAAAGCATTTTGTTTGTTGGGATCAACTATCTTCTTGCCATCTGCTTGGATTAAGAACAAGTCCATTTCACAGTTTCCTTTTCTATTGGCGAAGAAGCGTCCGTAGGGAATCTGAGATAAATTCATGTTTCACGATAAATATTACTGGTAACCAATGGGAGAATCACCTAGAAAGAGAAGCCATTAGGGAACTTTCATAGCTCAATGAAACCCAGAACCTTTTTCTAAGAGTTCCACAACAGGTTCCTTGAACAAAACCATGATGATTTTCTAGTTTGAGTGGGGGCTACGATCATGAATCCTTTATAGTACAGGGCAGGTTTTGCAACATCTTATTATGGGTTTCCTTCATCAACATTTCCCCAACTCAGCCTACAGGTTATTCCCCTAGAAAGGTCAAACATACCAAGACTACCTAGGTATAAATGGTTCATGGTTTGAATAACTTACCTGGATATTATAATCCTTCAGGGTTCTCGTTATATCGTAAAGGAGACCCTTGTGATCCTTGCAGAAAATTTGAACGAGTGTGTGTGAGGGACTGAGGTCATTGTCCACCGTAACGGAGACAGGATTAGGAGCAAGAAAGCCACTTCGGTGTTTATTGGGAAGCTCCAAACTAAACATGTCTTCTGTGATTGCCGAAGGAAGAAATGATGAACCTTGAGAACAGGCAGTAAATTCTGGCCCAGCTAATTCAATCTCACAACTAATCAAGGCCTTCCCTAACACATTCTTCAGACAATGGATTGTTTCCTCCTGTCTCATTTTTGTGCCAAGAAGTTCCCTAATAACAAATGATCGAATTCCATTGATTACCAAGAGAAAAGAAGGACAACCTTCGGACTCTCTATCTCTCTCCAAACACACACACACATTATAGAAACATCCAGAGTGAAAATGATGGTAATATGAGGAAAAAAGTTCTCTTTTTCTAGACAATAGCTTGCATAAAGGATTAGTTAAACATGACATGATACTATATGTGGAAGAGCCACATAGCACAATAACTGGATTTATCCAAATATTGAACTAAAACGTTGAACTCTGAAATGATTGGGCATGGATGCTAGTATCATGGCAATTTAAACAGGAACAGATTTTTTAAAATTCAAAGAAAAATGCAGGTCAAGCCATGTAGCATTCGCTTGGATTACTTAACCACCACACGTTATACTAAGCACTTGTCAGATAGAAGCAAGACTTGTATATTTATCAAAATTGACAAATTTGAGGTTATCATCACAAAATGGCAACAATTCTGTTTTTACTAGATGCTTAAGCCAACACTGGCATATCCAATAGAGGCCATTGGTCAACTTTTCATATTGCAATTAGCCTTGTTTTTCCTTGGTAAAGCAACCACAGGAGCATATAATTAATAATAATAAACTATTAAAAGCAGAAATGGACGAAGAGCTACAGAAAGACATGAACATAGTTCAGTGAAGTTTCCAAGAATGACCAACCTAGTATCAGTTATGTAAAAGAGGTCCATCACTCTCCCATCCGGAGTGGTGGAAACCTTCACTCTTTTTATTGTTAGCTCCAGCTCACATAGAACTTCAGTTACATCTAAGAAGAAAAGAGACTAATTAGCAATGAATAGTTAAAAGATAATGTTCTACATGCTGTGATCCTATATTAAAACACATATATTGGACAAGAACGATCATTTATAGAAAAAGAGGAGTAATTGGAATGCACATAATTACTGCACTGTGAAGTTAAGAGAAAGATTCATCGCTATCCTATGTTTCCAGTAGTGAAAAAAATGTCCTGGCATACATTTTGAGAACTAATATACCCGTATCACAAGGCTTCCATCTCCCAAG
The DNA here is from genome assembly GCA_025169955.1 of Salix arbutifolia. Lineage (NCBI taxonomy): Eukaryota > Viridiplantae > Streptophyta > Magnoliopsida > Malpighiales > Salicaceae > Salix > Salix arbutifolia. The sequence continues at coordinate 1,788,748 of CM045909.1, forward strand.
TTTCCAAAACTTTCCAACAGGAAGCAAGCCCATATGAGCAGAACTAATTTTAAAAGCTGGCATGATGTCCCCAGAGATGAAATATTGGATTACCATGTAAAAGGCCTTCATAGTCACAAGAGCACCAGAACATCAGCAGGAACACATCTGGCAGCCTCGGTTGTTGATTCTCGAGCTTGTAGTAGTCAATCTCAGAAGTTGAAAAATATGATGGACACACCTCTAATAGCCTCTGCTTCAATAAATTCCATCTTGTGCTTGGCTTCCCCACCACCCAAAAGACTATATAGCACCATTTCCCATCCGTTTGTCCATCTTCACCATGCAAAATCAATTCAAAACTAATCAACTATGGATTCAGAGAAACTAAGTGTACCATAATAAAACTCGAGGAGCAAACTCGTATTTCATGAACTATAACAATGTTTCATAAAATAAAAAACCTAACTCAAACAATGATATGAAATTGGAAAAATAGCAGGGAAAAACAGTTAGATGCATACACAATTTTTAATGATTGTATTGGTTATCCAAAATACACCTACAACCTGAATCATGAAAGCACACGCACGCACACACTTCATTTTTTATTTTTTTAAGATTTAACTACCTAATTTTTAACAGAGAATCCCAACTACCTCTTTCAACGTTGAGATAAAGGCAAGGTGCAGACAAAAAAATATAATTTCCCTTTAATTCCTTCTCCTTCAAATAACGGATCAAAACCCAAATTGATAATCAGATAAAATCAAATTTACAAAACCACGACAACCATAGTGATCTTTGATCCCAGCAGTAAAAGAAATCTCACAAAAGAAAAAAAGCAAACACTCAGCAATCTTTTTGATACGAATCACAGAGGCCCAACTGCAGTAACTCAAAATTAACAATTCCAAAAACATTATTAGGTGAAAAATAAGCTTACCTCCTTTACAAATGCTTAATCCAAAAAGCAAGATAACCCTGCACAAATCACAACAAAGTCCAGCTTTATCAGGACAATTCACAGTAATTAAAGTTGGCTCTCCAGGCTTCTCTCCTCGACTTATCACTACAGCATCCTCATACAATATCTCCATTCTCACCACTCTCTTCTCCCTCTCCCAACGCACCCTCTTTTCACTCTCACTCACTCTCTTTATTACCTTCAAGGGGAGAAGAAACAAAAGCAAATTTAACGAGAAGGGTTGCTTTTGTTTCTGCTTTTGTACATTTAGAAGCTTCCTCCTTCCATGTAGGTCTGGATATAGTTTTTCTTTTTGTTGCCAAGTTTGGGTGGATATTCAAGATTGGATGGAGACTTTGGGACCCAGAAAAAAAAAGGTGAGCAGAAACCAAAGTACTTTACCTGCAACAGAAAGAAATGGAACAAGAGACTCGGGTTTTTTGTCACTCTCTTGAAGTGAGTTTGCTTTCTTCTTTGCCGGGGTTTCAATTTCTCGTGCCTTTCGTTTTTTATACGTTAAGATATTCGAAATAATAGCTCGAGTCAATGTTTTGTAGCCCTTGTTCTTGTCAAATATTCAATTTCAGCTCTTATAGTTTAAGATTCTCAGTATTAACTTTACTTTACCATTCCAACAAAAAAATAACATTGTATTTTAAAAAAATATTATTTTTATTTTAAATTAATTTTTTATCTGTTTTTAAATAATTTTGATGTGCTAATATTAAAAATAATTTAAATATATATATATATATATATATATTGATATTTTTCTAAACAAAAACACTTTGAAAAACAATCTCAATCACACTCCCGAATAAACAGTTATTATGAAACTGAACCACAAAAAAATATTGAAATAGGGCAAAAATTTTTTTTCCTATATGGATTTATTATTTTCTAGCAAAACCCAATAAATATGATAGTATCCAGTTAAATTTTTTGAAAAACACACACACCAAAAACAATTATTATAAATTCCATGAGATTCATTTTTTTTGTAATTTCCTTTTGCATTTTCTTCCTGGACCCTAATACATGTCATACTATTCCATAAAAATTCTTTAAAGTCAATAAAATAAAATAAATACTATAAGTCTATGAAAGACATAATCCCATGCTTCACTTCAATTAATTTAAAAATCTTATTCGGGTTTTCATTTTATTTGAATTCATGATTTTTATATTCATCTTCACCGAGAATTATTAGATAATTTAAATACTTTATTGTTTAATTCAAGTGATTTATCATAATTAGCTTTATGTTTATACATGTGCATAAACACTAGATAATAACAAATAATTTATTTATCCTTACTACGCAAGAGAGCCCAGGACCAAGCAGTTTTTTCGTTAGTTATAAAATGACACGATGGGGCACATTGAGATTTTCTTCGAAACTGTAGTTAGTTCTAGATCTTTTTCCATACGTGTCAGAATGGGAACTCTTTTTATTTGTCCACGCTATCCGTTTGCTGGGCCTTGGTACATGCGTGGATGATGGACATTGGTTGGATTGTAAAAGGTGCGCACTCGATGAGGACGTTACGTGATAGAGATTTGTTACGATTGCAGATTGCAACAGAGTGAGCTGTGATCATATCAAAAAATAATATAAATTATATTATAAAATTTTATTTAATAATTTAAGTTTTTAAATAAAATAATTTTTTAACATGGTATTAGAGTCTTGTTGATTTAGTGGTCACGGTTCGAATCTTACCACTTTCATTCTATTTAATAAAAATCAAGCACTATATACTGTGGGTCTGTACAAGTTTCAAGTCCAAAGTGTTTTCACTTAAGAGGTGTGTTAGATAATGATATAAATCATATTCTAGATTTTATTTAATAATTTAAATTTTTAGATGAGATAATTTATTAAAATAAAAGGTCGGAGAAGTCACGATTGTTGGTAATTAACGACTTTACAAGCTTGTTGGTAGATCTCTTGTATTTATTTTGAAAATATTTTAAAATATTAAAATAATATTAAATGTTTTTTAAAAATAAAAAAAAACCTGTATTTGGACCACACTTCCAAACTGGTGTAGAGCTAATTTAAAAAAAACAATTTCAATGATTAAAAAAATAGAATATTTTATTATTTTTAGGGAGTTTAAAATGGAAATGTAAGAATATCAGTAGAAGATTCTTTTCCTTTGTTAAAAAGACGATTATAGTCTCTATCATTTTGTTTATGCGAGCTTGAATGGTAACTTGACAAGAACAGAAAAAAAAAGCTTTATTTCTTTTAGATTCTTTTTTAATTTTCTTGATAAAAAAGGATTTATATACATGCTGTCAGATTTTATCCAATCAGAATCACAATTGAAATCTATGATAGAACATAATTGTTTTAAATTCATTTTTTCAAAGTTTAGTTTTCCATACACAGAAACTCCATTTATATAAAAAAAATAAAAGATTAACTTAAATACCTAATTATTTATCATTCAAGTGTCATGAAATATATTTACCATGGCATTCAAGATTATAGAAAATCATCGTCATTCATTTTTTATATTTGAAAATCAATCGGTGATAATTAGTGGACTTTAAAGTAGCTGCATGGATCGTGGTCTACCATATTTATGATACTTTTTAGGTTTTATTTTTTAGGAAGGTATCCGGATTTTTTCTTGAATCCATGTGTCCAAGGCTCATTTTTAAGGCAACTTTATCTTTTCTACTGAAATCCAATGGATAAACACATGATTATCCAATGGAATGAAAATGGTTTTGCAAACTCTTTTCACGTGTGATTATCCAAGGATATTGTTAGATTAATACTTTACCATATGATTTATATTTAATCTGTCCAATTAAATATATCTTCTCAATGTATTGAGTTTACATATAATTAAAAGAATATATAGCAGCATAAATTCATTTTTTTTATGCTGGAAAGCAAAGAAAGAATGGTTGAATAAACCACCAACCTGACATAGTTGCCCATTGAAATCAACTAGTTAAAAAACTATGGCCCAGGTTTCCTTGTAAGAACCGACCTTAGCTGGCTCATTGCAAGGTAAGGTTCGGCTGGTTTTTGGCTCAATCTCCGTTAAAAGCAACGAGAATATTCCAATCAGATTCCAGAAACTTCATCATCATGTTTCTCGTTTCCGGATAATTTGGAAGACGATATTTAGAAATTAAGAAAAGGACATGTTTGGTGGGAATCTGATCACCCGCCAGAGATATTATGAAAACATTTTATAAAATCATAATTCACGGAAATCGAATGTGCTTTTGTGATGCTGTTTTTTTAAAATGTAATAAATAAATATTGTTTTACGTGATGTTATTTTTTAATGTAATTTTTATTAAAAAATATATTAAAATAATATTTTTTATTTTTTAAAAAATTATTTTTAATATTACCCTGTAAAAATATTTAAAATATTATTTTTTAAATTTAAAATAAAAAATTCATTTTTTTTAAAACGCAGCTTTAAACCGCCTTCAACCATCGTTTGCTCAAAATTCAATTTTTTTTTTATTCTAAATGAAAATTTTTTGGTGTTTTTAAATTATTTTGATGTGTTGATGTCAAAAATAATTTTTGAAAAATAAAAAAATATCATTTTGATGTATTTCTAAATGAAAAACACTTTAAAAAACAACCGCAACCATATTTCCAAACAGACATTAAATACGACCTACAGCCTTGCGGCCACTTTTCGTACTGAAAACTCCTGAATTGTTTTACATGTTTCCTTGCGAGTTGCGACTTTGAATGAATTCGAACTGAATCCTTGCAGGCCAAGTTTCTCCATCAAACATGTTCTCTGAATAATCCGTGCTGGTTGCTAATAATCCTCTTGGTATATTGAGCTCATGGAATGAATCCGCACCTCTGATAATGGTCAGGTGTTACATGTGGAAAGCAGCACCAGAGAGTTGTAGAGCTTTACCTGAAGCCTTGCGAACTGGCGGCCAACTTATCTCCTCACGTTGGCAGCCTGAGTTTTCTCAGGACAATAAAGCTGTTTGGCACGGCTTTTTTCAAGTCGTGCCGCAGCTTTTGACTTTTTTTTTATTTTAAATAAATATGTTTTGATGTTTTTAGATTATTTTGATGTGCTAATGTCAAAAATGATTTTTAAAAATAAAAAAATATTATTTGGATGTATTTCAGCACGAAACACTTTTTGAAAAGCTATGAAAAGTTACAGCAACAGCTCTCCCAAACACCCTCTAACCCGGAAAACAACTGCTTCAGCCAGAACTTTCCTCGGGGACTGGGTAGTTTGTTTCGGCTTAGAGGCTTTGGTCCTAACAAACAACTCGTTCAGTGGTGAAATCCCTGCAAACATTTCTCGTTGCTCAAATCTCTTGAGCCTTGAATCAGATGGCAACAATCTCACAGGCAAACTTCGGATTATTGTCGAAGCCAAAAGTACTTAATTTCCAATGAAACAACCTGTTTGGTGAGATTCCACCTGCTTATGGAAATCTTTCATCCTTCGAGGAAATTTGTGGACGTGTCAATAATTTGCAAGGAGATATTCCAAATAGTATTGGGCAATTGAAAAGATTGAAGTACTTCTCTTCTGGCACAAATAATCTGAGCTGTACGATCCCTCCCTCCATATACAATCTCTCACCCCTTACTTATGTTTAGCTGTCAGCTAATCAACCTCATGGGAGTCTTCCTCTTGACTTGGGCCTAACTCTTCCAAACCTTGAAACTCTTAGAATTCACTCCAACAAATTCAGTGGATTGATCCCATCGACAATCCCCAATGCCTCTACTATTTCTCTTCTTGATCTTGGAACCAGCAACTTCATTGGGAAAGCGCCTCCCTTAACAGGCCTTCCTATTCTCTTTTACAGCAGCTTGACTGGCCAAATTACAAGGTTTTTGGCAGACTTCAAGTTGATGCAGTGATTGGATGTGTCGTTTAATCACCTTGAAGGTGAGGTGCCTGCTAAATAAAACAATTTAAAATACATAAAAGGGAATTAAAAAAAAGGGGCTAGATATCATTATAATCATATCAGATACTTGCTTAACTTAATCTAAATACAAAAAGATAAATAACCTACCCTATATATTATATATTCTTAACAGTGTCTACACAAGGAGTTTTTGGAAATGCAAACTCAGTTTCCATTTTGGGAAACAGCAAGTGTTAAAGAGGATCACGCAGAATCACACAGAATAGGAAAGTAATATCGCAGAATTCAATTGCTGAATATTTGATCAAATCGTATTGTATTACATGAATAACTGATACAGCTTTAAACAAGAATTGTGAATCCAAGATCCTATTCTATTGCCCATAATCTCGGCTAATCAAGATCAAACAGGGAAGTAAATAATCAAGCATTAATCTGCAATATTAATTTCCTATTCTGTGTGATTCTGCGTGATTCTCTTTAACAACAAGTTTTGTGGAGGAATATCTCGGTTCAGTTTATCCACATGCATGTCCAAGGAGTCAAAAATGCCGAAATCTTCTACCAAGCTGTTGTTATTAATTGCAATTCCTTGGGTGGTCTAGGGTTACCTTGCGTGATTGCTTGCCCTCTTTTCTGCTGCTTGTGGAAAACAAAAAAGATAAGCCTGCTTCTGAAGCTTCTTGGGGGATCTCATTTCGGAGTAACGTATGGAGAGCTCTTTCAAGCAACTGATGGATTCTCCTCATCCAATTTAATTGGTGCAGGCAGTTTTGGGTCCGCGTACAAAAGAATTCTTGCATCAGATGGAGCAGCTGTTGCAGTGAAAGTATTCAACTTCTACGTAAAGGAGCTTCAGATTTCAGACGAGCCACACGAGGCAAGAAACTTGAACCTTATTCAGAGGTTATGCATTTCAGTTGATGTGGCCGCTGCGCTCGACTCTTTGCATCGTGATTGCCAAATTCCTGTTGTTCACTTTGATCTCAAGCCTACCAATGTTCTTCTGGATTGTGATATGACTGCTCGTGTTGGTGATTTTGGATTAGCAAGGTTCGGTCCAAAAGTTTCCCTCCGGTCATCTTCAATTCAGAGACCATCGGCTACGCTGCGCCAGGTATCATTAGAATAATTTTTTTTTAAAATGGAATTAATTCATAAAAATCATACTAAACCGAATCAAATTATTATTAATGATATAACCTGTTGTCTCCAACTCGATTCCAAGAACGAACTCTCTCGAATGACTTTCTACCAATTAATTGAAATGAAAACAAATCAAAAAATTTGAACTGAACCAGAAGAATAAAAAAAATTATAACATATTTTTTTTAAATTTAAACCAGTTCAGTTTAATTTTAATTTACCAGTTTTTACTTCAAAAACCGAACTGCACCGGAACTCTTAAAAAAAGTAATCAGTTCTTTTTATTCTATTTTCTCAATTTATTCTGTTTTTCGGTTTTTTTTATTACCCCTGATCCATCCTTTTCCTCTATATTTGTATCCTTAACGCAGCGTCCCCAACCATATGTTTCTCAATATATCATTAATGATCTGTTTGGGATAGCTGTTATTGTAGTTTTTCAAAGTGTTTTTCGTGCCGAAATATATCAAACTAATGTTTTTTTATTTTTTAAAAATCATTTTTAACATTAGCACATCAAAATATCTAAAAACACAAAAACATATTTATTTAAAATAATTTTTTTTTAAAAAAACATAATTTCAAAAAATATCTCAAACAGCTTCTGAAACAAAACCACCACGCGTGACTTTCCGCATGCCGTGTTCATTTTTCTTGCTAATGATTCTTTTCTTGTGAAGAGTTAAAACATTTTGAGCTTTAAAATATATTTATATTGTAACTCCATTGGTTAACGTGCAAGTTCGAGCTTAATAATTACAAGTTTAAGCGACATGACAACATTATGTTTTTAAGGTGACATATAAGTTGTTGTTTGTGTGTTTTTTTATAAAAGAATTGCAGGCAATAGACGCACGGCAGCCATGCATCTAGTTTTTTCTTCTTCAATAAGCCAATGATTCTTTTTATATTAGGGTTTTGTGTTTTTCTTTTGCCGTTTCTTTTTAATTATATTCTTTAATGTTGAGTTTTTATTGAATTTATATCATTCGTACCAAGTTGTAGTTTTATTATATAATAAAAAACAATATTCAATTTAGTGGGTTCATAATCATGACCATAGACATTAGAGATTGACTAAGAAATTGTTTGGGAGGGCGGTTAAAATGCCGTTTTCTTTAAATTTGAATTTTTATTTTATTTTAAATTGTCAAATGAAAATGAATGGTTATTTTTTTAATTTTTTCAGACCTACTTTGACAAAGTTATGAGAAGATATTTTTAAAGTTTGAACCGTTCAATGACCAAGCTGTGAAATTTCCAATGTTTAAATATCTTTTATATTTTAAAAAATCTTTGATCCAAGCCATCAAACGTTGTCTGAAGTCAACCTTAGCATTGCATCCATCCTTTCCTCTGTATTTGCATCAAAAGCGCAGCGCTGCCAACCATAAGTTTCTCAATACTAAAGCTCCAAGTTTGCATTAAAAAATGGAGGTGCCAGGAATGAGTTCATGCAAATTGTGGCTGCTTTTCTTGCAAATAATGCGACTCGCCATTTCTTTCTCATTACCTGCAGGAGGAAATGAGACAGATAGGCTGTCCCTGCTAGATCTTAAGAGCCATATCACTAACGATCCCCTTAGCACGCTGAGCTCCTGGAATGAATCTTTGCACTTCTGCGAGTGGTCAGGAGTTATATGTGGAAAGAGGCACCGGAGAGTAGTCGAGATTGACCTGCACTCCGCCCAACTGGTGGGCAGTCTATCTCCACACATTGGCAACTTGAGTTTTCTCAGGATACTTAACCTGGAAATAAACAGCTTCAGCTATGTTATTCCACAGGAGCTAGGGCGTTTGTTTCGGATCCAGGAGTTAACCCTTGGGAACAACACGTTCAGTGGAGAAATCCCTGCCAACATTTCGCGCTGCACAAATCTCTTGAGTATTGGATTGGGGAGCAACAATCTCACCGGCAAGCTTCCTGCAGAACTTGGATCACTGTCAAAGCTGCAGGTATTTAATTTCCAGCATAACCATCTATCTGGTGAGATTCCGCCTTCATATGGAAATCTTTCTGAACTTGAGAGCATTCTTGGAGTGCGGAATAATTTGCAAGGAGGTATTCCCGATAGTATTGCGCAACTAAAAAGACTAACAGTTTTTAAATTTGGTGTCAATAGTTTGAGTGGTACGATCCCTTCCTCCATGCACAATATGTCATCCCTTGTTAGTTTCAGTGCACCACTTAACCAACTTTATGGGATTCTTCCCCCTGAATTAGGCATAACTCTTCCAAACCTTGAAACCTTCAACATTCACAGCAACCAATTTAGGGGACTAATTCCATCTACCCTATCCAATGCCTCGAAAATTTCTGATCTTCAACTTAGAAACAACAGCTTCACTGGAAAAGTGCCTTCTTTAGCAGGCCTGCATAATCTACAGAAACTGTTACTTGATTTCAATAACCTTGGAAACAATGAGGATGATGACCTGGGCTTTCTCTATACCCTTGCAAACACTACCACTTTGGAAGTTTTGGCGATCAATGATAACAATTTTGGAGGGGTGCTGCCTGCAATAGTTGGCAACTTCTCCGAGAAGCTCAGAATAATGATAATCGGAGGAAATAACCTACGTGGAAGCATTCCAACTGAGATTGGAAACCTCATCGGCCTGGATACTTTGGGCTTGGAGCTGAATCAATTGACTGGCAGTATACCAAGTTCTATTGGAAAATTACAGCGTTTGAGTGTTTTCAATATCAATGGAAATAAAATATCAGGAAACATCCCATCTTCTCTGGGCAATATCACTTCCTTGCTAGAAGTTTATTTCTTTGCAAATAATTTACAAGGTAGAATCCCATCAAGTCTTGGAAATTGCCAAAATTTGTTGTCATTGCTTCTCTTTCAAAACAATTTGAGTGGTTCTATACCAAAAGAAGTACTTGGAGTTTCATCTTTGTCCATGTATTTAGACTTATCTGAAAATCAGTTGACTGGTCCCCTTCCCTCAGAAGTGGGTAAGCTGGTACATCTTGCATTTTTGGACGTTCACAAAAACAAGTTATCTGGTGAGATTCCCAGAACACTTGGAAGCTGTGTGAGTTTGGAATATTTGTACATGGAAGGGAATCTTTTCCAAGGGCCGATTCCTGAGTCGTTGAGTTCTTTGAGAGCACTTCAAAATCTAAATCTTTCCCACAACAACCTGAGTGGAGGAATTCCAAAGTTTTTGGCAGAGTATAAGTTGCTGAAAAGTTTGGATCTTTCGTTCAATGACCTTGGAGGTGAGGTGCCTGTCCAAGGAGTCTTTGCTAGTGCGAGTGGATTTTCAATCTCGGGAAACAAGGAGCTTTGTGGAGGAATACCTCAGCTGAATCTGTCCAGATGCACGTCCAAGAAATCAGAAAAGCTGAAATCTTCTACCAAGCTGAAATTGATAATTGCAATTCCTTGTGGCTTTGTTGGAATTATCCTGCTCATCTCTTCCATACTTTTCTTTTTCCCGAGAGAAAAGAAAAGTAGGCCAGCTTCAGGCTCCCCATGGGAGACCACATTTCAGCGAGTTTCCTACGAAGAACTGCTTCAAGCAACCAGCGGGTTCTCCCCTGCCAATTTAATTGGCGCAGGTAGTTTTGGATCAGTGTATAAGGGAATCCTCGCATCAGATCATGGAGAAGCTGTTGCAGTCAAGGTATTCAACCTGCTACGTGAAGGAGCATCCAAGAGTTTCATGGCGGAATGTGCAGCCTTGATAAACATCAGGCACCGAAATCTTTTAAAAGTCTTAACAGCAAGTTCTGGCATTGATTTCCAAGGTGATGATTTTAAAGCTCTAGTCTATGAGTTCATGGTGAACGGGAGTCTAGAAGAGTGGCTGCACCCCTGTTCCAACATCCGACGAGCCACACCGGCGAAGAGATTTGAGTCTCCTTCAGCGGCTGAGCATCGCAATTGACGTGGCTAGTGCACTTGATTATCTGCACAACCATTGCCAGATTGCCGTTGTTCATTGCGATCTGAAGCCAAGCAATGTCCTTCTGGATGCTGACATGACTGCTCATGTTGGTGACTTTGGATTAGCAAGGCTCCTCCCACAAGCTTCCCATCAGCCCTGTTTGGATCAGACAAGCTCCATCGGTTTAAGAGGCACCATTGGCTACGCAGCTCCGGGTAAAATTAGAATAATCCTTCCTTCCATTACTTACTTTATTTCAGTTCAAACCCTTTGACTGAATTCATTTGATTTACAAGTATTTGGAACCATCTTATCTGAATTGCAGAGTATGGCCTTGGAAATGAGGTGTCGCCTTACGGGGACGTGTACAGCTTTGGCATCCTATTATTGGAGGTGTTTACAGGAAGGAGACCTACGGATGGCTTGTTTAAAGATGGGCTTAACCTGCATAACTTTGCTAAAATGGCTTCGCCGTCGAAGTGCTGGACCGGTTCTTGTAACAGAAGCTGAGGAAACGAGCGGCGATAGTGGAAATCATATGGAGTGTCTTGCTGGTATTGTCAAGGTTGGAGTGGCTTGTTCTGCAGAATCCCCAAGCGAACGCATGGAAATTAGCAGTGTTGCGGTTGAACTGCATCGAATCAGGAACATTCTTATGGGACTTCAGACTCATGGGTAGCGCGGAATTATTGCTGCACCAGAAAGTAAATTTCCATAATTTGATGTTGACTTCAGACACATGGACAAGCATATATGCATGTCTAACAAGCGGATTTTCTGCTTACACGGCCTAAATAAGTTACAAGTATCTAAGAGAACATTTACTGATCCTGTGTTTCAGGACAGTGATCAAGAGATCAGAGTGCCAATGAAATGCTTCGGGATCCAAAGGAGAATAGATGTCAACATCTAAATGGTTGAAGAATTGGAATAAGACTTCCTCGTGTTGTCAAGGGAACATGTTTTAATTTTCAATTATGTCCCTGTTTGCTGACATGTTAGATTTTCAAGTTATGTTCATTTCATGATATTTGTGGACGAATTATACTATGTTTCGATGAATTTAAGGATGGAATATCTAGTGATTGATGCAGATCTAAGTTCTTAATCATCTAGCAATAGCAGCAGGAGAAGCATTCTCATGATTTTGGTAGCTCATTTAAAAATCTGAAAGTGGATGATGGATTTAGAAATTACAAGACATCATCATCATCATCAAATGTTTTTTCCACCTTAAACTGAAACAATATCAGCGCATAACTGATGGCGGCCCGAACCTTGCAGATGATGCGCAAGCTAATCTGACGAGAGACGATGTCAATCGAATTATAAAAAAGAAAGAAAGAGAGGCTAAATTTGAAGAAATCCAATCATAAGAAATTTGAGAATTGTTGAAGAGTTTTAAAAATCAGTTCCATCGGCCTAAAAGGCACCGCTGGTTATGCAGCCCCAGGAAACATCCGAAGATCGAATGCCCATTTTTCATTGCTAATATTTGTTTCTCAATTTCCTTTCAAACGGTCCATTTGTTCATCTCAGTGGTATATTTTTTTCTCCAGGACTTTGATAGAAAATAATAATTAATAAAATATCTTAGCAAGAAATGACTGAGTTTATTGCCAGCCAATGCATTACAGCTGGTTCTCTCTTACACAGGTGCAAGTCCTTGAGCAAACACAAACATACAAGCAGGAAAGCATTTCCAATAAAAATATTTATGACTTTTCTATAAATAAATAAAAATTAAAAAATAATCCATAAAAATCATACTGAACCGAATCAAATTATTAATGATATAACCTTTTGTCCCCAACTCGATTCGAAGAACGAACTCTCTCGAATGACTTTGAGATCACGATGATGCTTGTTGAAGTATTTACAAATGGGCCTTGTTTGATTTAATGGGTATTTGAATTTTATGTTATTGAGCTTTGTTTAGTTTAATGGGCCTTTGAAGTCTGCTTGAGCTGGCTTTGTTAGTCCATGGGCCTTGTAGATTTGTGTTCCTTTGTTCTGTGCAAGTTTCCATCTCAGCCGCCCACTCTTTTTTCGCTTTCCTTTTATCTTACAAGACGGTGGTTCTCCACCATGATTCTGCCCGTAGGCATTCCCCTTCCTCAAGAAAACATCACCTCAACTTGCTCATACTCAGCAGCATGATGATAATCTAATAGCCATTGATTCAAATAAATGCCTACTTTTTTTAATTTTATGTAATTTATAATCTATAAGATATGAATATTAACAAATTTAAACTTAAATTCGATCTAAATCCTTTCCAAAATATACACACCAATATATATATATATATATATATATATATATATATATATATATATATATATATATGTGAGGTAACTGGAGCAGTAAACAAGGGATCGTTGGCAATAAAGAGTGCTCCATTTTTATTACTATGATTTTTATCTGTCAGAGTAGGTTCATAGTAAAAACAAATTAAGAGTAAATTTAATTTAATTTAATTGATATTCAATATTGTTCAAAACTATCTTTACTCTCAAATTAAACAAAATAATAAAAAATAAAGATAGCTACTATTGCTTGAACCTAAAAATAAAGATAGTAGGGCCTGACCCGTTGCCAGAAGTCAATCGTAGCATTATATCCTTAGTATACTAAAATTTAGTATTTTCGGTTCAGTTTGGTTTATTTATGAAAATAATTAAATTAAAAAAAATTAAATTGAATCACATCCAATTTAAATTGGATCAGTTTCAGTTTGATTTGGTTTAGTTTTTTAACAAAAAAACTGAAAAAAAAGTTTCGGTTTTTTTAGATTTTTATTACTTTGATCAAGTTTTTCCTTCTATCAATTAATCGAAATACAAGCAAACCAAAAAATTTGAACTGAACCAAAAGAATAAAAAAAAATATATCATATTTTTTTTATAATTTAAACCGGTTTAATTTAATTTTGATTTACCAGTTTTTTACTTCAAAAATCGAACTGCACCGGAACTCTTAAAAAAATTAATCAGTTCTTTTTATTCTATTTTCTCAATTTATTCTGTTTTTCGGTTTTTTTTATTACCCCTAATCCATCCTTTTCCTCTATATTTGTATCCGTAACGCAGCGCCCCCAACCATATGTTTCTCCGTATACCATTAAAACGAAGCCACCACGCGTGACTTTCCGCATGCCGTGTTCATTTTTCTTGCTAACGAGCTGATTTGCCGGCGCGTTGCGCTGGACTTTTTTATATATAGAAAAATAATTGATTTATAACATGTTGTATTTTTTTTAATTCTTAGAAAATTATTTTTGATATTAGCACATCAAAATCATGTAGAAACATTTTTTTAATTTAAAATTAGAAAAAATTAAAATTTCTTCAAAAGCGATTTTCAAACGCATTACCAAACACTCATGTCATATCTCACCAGAATCATAATTCAATCAATTTTTTTAAATAGTAATGAAAAACGAAAATCATATTTCAAATCACTGTTTATAACTGTTTGAAATTGTAATCTCCTTTGGCTATGCACGTAAGCTAGCTTGGACATTCTAGTTATAAAAAATATTAATAAGTTGAAAAAAAATAAAAAACAATGTCAAAGGATTATTCGTGACACGTGTAACCTACCCCGGTTCTAAAAAATATATATATGTGAGGAAAAAATTGTGGTGCGTGTAAACTGACCCGGACACCGCGAGTATAAAAAAAAAAAGCCTGAAAAAAAGAAGAGGAAAAAACATTTTTAAATATTAATAAACAGTGAAAATTGTTAAAAAAAATTAAGTTCAGAGATTTATTGTGATGCGCATAAGCTGACTCGGACACCCCAGTTATCGAAGAAATGATTGGAAAAAAAAACATGTGAAACACTTATGAACAATAGAAAACACTATTCTTTACTCAAAAATCATTTTCGGTGGCAGGGGGACTCGAACTCCAGCAACCTGAGAAAAAATATTAACTCTTATTATCTATAATTAACTAAATAATTGGCGATGCGACGAGTTTTTTTTCTCTATGTAGAAAATTAATTGCTTGTATATGTATTGTATTTTATTATTTCAATATTTAGTTAGTGTAATTATATTTAAGAATACTGATATGAATTTTTATCCTTAAAAAAATCCAAAGTTATTTTCCCTCTCTCTTAATATATTTTTAGGCGATAATATTCAATAAATATCAGACATATTAGAAATAAAAATATTATAATTTGTTTTTCAAACATAAACTTAATTTTTTTAGGCGATAATATTCAATAAATATCAGACATATTAGAAATAAAAATATTATAATTTGTTTTTCAAACATAAACTTAATTTTTTTTTTGTTATAATTATTTATTTGCCGTCTAAAAAGAGCAGTCTAATGGAAACGGGAAGTGACTTGTATATTTTTTAATTTGACTTGTAGATAATGCAGGTAAATTTGTCAACATTTTTTTTTTGAGTTTTTTTTTGCAGTAATATTATATTTAAAATATTAAAAATGAAAACATTGGAAATCCTTGTAAAGAAATAAACTTAAATAAAAGAGCACAAAATTAATTTTTGAAGCCAAATTTTTTTTATATAAGATTTATTAATCATATTATTATATTAAATATATTTAAGAAAACATGATATGAATTTCTGCCCTTCAAAAAATCCTAGGTCATTTTTCTTCCCTGTCAATATATTTTTAGGCGATAATATTCAATAAATATTCAAACATATAATTAGTTTTATATATTTTAATTTGACATAAATATACAAAATATAATTAATTTGACATAATTTCAATAATATATTTAATTTAAAAGATAATCTTAGGCTATTTTGTTCTCTCTCTCTATATATTCTTAGGTGATGATATTCAATAAATATTAGAACATATAATTGGTTTAACATATTTTAATTTGATATAAATACACAAATATATAATTAAAAAGTCAAAACACTGAAAATTTATTTCAAGAAAGAAACTTAAACAAAAGAGCACAAAAATTACTCTTGAAGCTAATATATTTTTTTATAAGATTTATTTATTATATTATTATATTAAATTTATTTAAGAATACTGATATGAATTTCTGTTATTAAAAAAATCCTAGGTCATTTTTCCTCTCCCTATATATATTTTTAGGCGATAATATTCAATAAATATTTGAACATAATATTAGTTTTACATACTTTAATTTGACATAATTATACAAATATATAATTAATTTGATATACTTGCAATAATATATTTAATTTAAAAAACAGAATTGAAGTAAACCCAAACATTGAAATCAAATAATTCAAAACAAAACCGGAAATTAAAAGAACTGGGACTGAAATTAAACTGAAATTCATAATTAACTTGCATAGAAGGATAGAATTGAAAAAAATCAAACTTTTGGTACCTAAAATATTAAGGATTTATAATAAATTTGCATGGAAGGATGAAATTGAAATCAATCAAAACTTTGATACCAAAAATATTTAGAATTTCAGCCCACCCCACAAAATTAAAAGAATGAGGACCGAACTGGATCTTCAAAACGTAATCAATTTCAATTGAAGGACGAAATTGAAACAAATCAAAACCCATTTAATAAAAATAAGGGCAAGAAAAACAAATTAAAACGTTTAGGGACTGAAATGAACTTTGACAAAAAACAGCTTAGCTGACGTCATATTGCGCAGGCAGGAGAGAGAAATTGGGTGGGGAAATTCGAACGCGGGGCGCGGTCTTACCACTCGCCCAAGCGACTTCTTTGGACAGTTGTCGGATACAAATAATAATAATAATATCAATTTATTTTTTAATTATTTCAAAAATTCGTTATTACAGAGATTCGAACTCTCGCGCCCTGCCTCGCTTGGGCGCTCTCTAACCACCACGCCAAGCAACTTTTTATACAGGTGTAGTCTACAACTAATAATAATATTATAAAGTAACTTGACTGTTTCTGTCCTCAGTGATTGAGTCTAGATGAACAGTGCCAAAACACTGTTCAAAAACCGTGATCTTTTTTAGCTTTTAGATAATAATAATATAATATGACTGTTTAATTTCCAATCTCTTTAAGCTTTTAAAATATAATATAATAATATAATATAATATAATAATAATATAATATAATAATAATCAAAATCATTTAGTAAATATATATATATATATATTAAATAAATATTAAAATATATAATTAGTCCGACATATTCAAAATAAAATAAAACTTAAAAATAATCATAATCATTATTTTGAATGTCTTATCTATAATAATTAGAAATTTAAACACCTAACAATATTAACAAAAAAGCAATTAAGAAAAAAACAAACAAAAAAAAAAGAAGTCAGGGGAAAGCACATTTTCAAACAGTAATAAAAAATGAAAATCACCGTTAATTTTGGGGAATAAAAAGTGATGTGCGTAAGCCAACACAGACAACCCGGTTATAAAAAAAAAACTAAAAAAAATTGTATAAGTGGAGGAAAAGAAACAATAAAAAATGTTAATAAAAAGTGGACCGAGAAATTAATCATGGTGCGCATAAGCTGGCCCGGACACCACGGTTAGAAAAAAATTGTTAAAAAGGAAAAAACGTTTAAGAAGAAAAAAATGTTTAAGAAGGAAAAAAAAAGTTTAAAAAGAAAAAAAAAGGAAATCATTTTTTCGCCCCACTGGAATTCGAACTCCGGGCTCCCGTGTGCAGACACATTTTTGAACCACTCGCCCAAAGCAATTTCATTGTTTAACATTGTATACAAATTATAAATAATGCAAATAATAAGATATTAAAAATCCAAAACCATTTTTGTCGCCGGGAGATTCGAACTCCAGTCTACTTTATAGACGCGCGTGCCTTAACCACTCACCCGAAGCCATGTCTTTGTTCTGTCTTGGTACTCAAATTATACTTATATTATTTTGTAATCTCACTATTCAAGTCTATAGTTATCTGAGTCTACATAAACAGTGATCCATGCTACAGTATAACAGTGATCTGTTTTAGCTTTATAGATAAGAAAAAAAAATGGATTCGGGGATTAATTATAGTGCGCTTAAGCTATTCCGGACACCCCAATAAAAAAAAAATTGATGGAAAAAAATGAAAAACAAAATCAGTAAAAATATGAAAAAAAACTATAAAAAAATAAAATATGAGGATTAATTGTGGTGTGTTTAAGTTAACCCAAATACCTCTATTATAAAAAAATAAAATAAAATAATATATAAATAGAAAAAAAATATAACCAGAAAAAAAAATTTTCAACACCTAACAATAATTAGAAAAAAAGGAGCGAAAAAAAGAAAAAATATCAAACAGTAATAAAAAGTGAAAATCAACGTTAATTTTGGGGAATAAAAAGTGATGTGCGTAAGCGAACACAGACAACCTGGTTATCAAAAAATAAACTAAAAAAATTATATAAGTGGAGGAAAAGAAACAATAAAAAATGTTAATAAAAAGGTGAAAATCACTGTTAATTTTGGGGAATAAAAAGTGATGTGCGTAAACCAACACAGACAACCCGGTTATCAAAAAATAAACTAAAAAAAATTGTATAAGTGGAGGAAAAGAAATAATAAAAAATATTAATAAAAAGTGGACCGAGAAATTAATCATGGTGCGCATAAGTTGTCCCGGACACCACGGTTAGAAAAAAATATTTAAAAAGGAAAAAACGTTTAAGAAGAAAAAAACATTTAAGAAGGTAAAAAAACGTAAAAAAAAAAGAAATCAGTTTTTTTTTTTAAAAAAAGGTAAAAAAACGTTTTAAGAAAAAAAAACAGTTTTTCAAAAAAAAAAAAGAAAAAAAAGAGAAACACTGTTCAAATCCACAGTGTTTCCGCGTTATGGTTTTTTTAAAAAAAGGTAAAAAAAAATCATTTAAAAAAAAAAAAAAAAACACTGTTTAAATCCACAGTGTTTCTGCGTTATGGTTTAGCTGTATGTATAATGTATAATGTATAATGATTCCTTTCTTGTGAAGAGTTAAAACATTTTGAGCTTTAAAATATATTTATATTGTAACTCCATTGGTTAACGTGCAAGTTCGAGCTTAATAATTACAAGTTTAAGCGACATGACAACATTATGTTTTTAAGGTGACATATAAGTTGTTGTTTGTGTGTTTTTTTATAAAAGAATTGCAGGCAATAGACGCACGGCAGCCATGTATCTAGTTTTTTTTGTCTTCAGTAAGCCAATGATTCTTTTTATATTAGGGTTTTGTGTTTTTTTTTTTTGCTGTTTCTTTTTAATTATATTCTTTAATGTTGAGTTTTTATTGAATTTATATCATTCGTACCAAGTTGTAGTTTTATTATATAATAAAAAACAATATTCAAACAATATCCAGCCGAAGTGCTGGACCCGGTTCTTGTAACAGAAGCTGAGGAAACGAGCGGCGATAGTGGAAATCATATGGAGTGTCTTGCTGGTATTGTCAAGGTTGGAGTGGCTTGTTCTGCAGAATCCCCAAGAGAACGCATGGAAATTAGCAGTGTCGCAGTTGAACTGCATCGAATCAGGAACATTTTCATGGGACTTCAGACTCATGGGCAGCACGGAATCATTTCTGAACCAGAAGGTGAATTTCTATAATTTGATTAGGACCTGGACAAATAGAAAGGATGGAATTCAGGAGGCAACCCCACATTGCGTATTCTCATTTCCGAGAGCTACGTGTAATACACCCAATTTGACAAGTAGATCCATGTAAAAACAATTTGGTCAAGATTTACCTCGTCGCTGTAGATCTTAATTGATTAAACCAGCTGGACTAATTTGTATTAACTTCGAATATTAATACCAATTAAAATCTGGGAAAATTTATAAAAAATAAACGTACCCGTTTTTCAAGAAATTAAAAATTTGTGGAAGTTTTTATAGAATGAAAAAATTGAAAATCTTTGAAGAGCAACTTGTAAACTCTGATTAAATTTTTTTTAAAAATAAAACTTTTGTTTGCAGAATTAAAGAAAATATTTGGAAAATGCTCGACCATAAAAATACAATTAAAACATTGTTTTTAAGTTGGATAAAATAGAAAATGTGAGAAACTTTTTTAACAAACACTTCAAGGCACGGTTTCTTAGTATTGGTTTGTTGTGAATTATGTTTTCTTAATTTAATTTCAAATTCATATCACAAAACTCTTGTTTAAATGAGATGTAAAAGTAAAAATCAAGAAAATCATCTCTTATACCTGATTGATTCACATTAAAGTCTTTCTACGTGTTCAGATTTATGATAGCATATAAGTTGAATTACGTATTATTTGATTTTTATTTTCCAATTATTATTTTTATATAAAATTACAAAATCAAGTGTTATAGTAGTATTTGTTTGTAAAGTTGAGAGTAATTAATAATTTAAATTCAAAATATTATACATTTTGATTTTCTTTGTTATTTATTATTTTAGTTTAGGAAAGGGGATTTTTAACCTTAATTTTAAATAATAAAAAATCATAAATTGATACCAGGTTGGAGAAAAAAAAATCAAATGCTATAAAAATTAAATAAATTTTATTTTAATATGGCTGTAAATTTATTACTATTATTATTTAAGCGCACGCGCATGCACGCCCTTCTAATATTGCCTGAGATTTT
Organism: Salix arbutifolia; assembly: GCA_025169955.1. Lineage (NCBI taxonomy): Eukaryota > Viridiplantae > Streptophyta > Magnoliopsida > Malpighiales > Salicaceae > Salix > Salix arbutifolia. Next base: position 1,809,215 of record CM045909.1, read on the forward strand.
TAACATTACCTGGGGGCGGGGCATACGCGCCCAACTACCTTGAACTGTTGAATTTAATGTGTACTAAAGTTTTGAGAGAAATCTTCAAGCTCTCATTAAAACGAAGCAGGTAAATCAGACAGGTTTGTTGTTGCTGCAATCATGTCTTGCATTTGCTGTTCTGTCTTGCACAAGTACAATGATCATTAATGTTTTGAATGCATAGCTACCCGACCCGCAATATCACATATTAGCATTTATAATAATTTTAATGTGATTTCTAATTATATAATTATTAATTTCAGGATTTATGGAATTAATTGAGATGCGCACAAGCTAACCAAATATTATATTAAGGGCCTGTTTGAGAGGGCGGTTGCGGTTGGTTTTGAAAGTGCTTTTCATTTAGAAATACATCAAAATGATATTTTTTTTATTTTTTAAAAATCATTTTTGACATCAACACATCAAAATGATTTAAAAACAGTAAAATTTTTTCATTTAAAATGAAAAAAAAAGATTTTTGATGAAACGGCGGTTGAAACGCCAAAACAAACAGTTTCTAATAAAAATAATTACTAAAAGAAAATTAAAACCGGTGGGTGAAGTTGAAGAGTAGTGTCCCCCAACCAAAGAGAAGGCAAAACCATGCTGGTGAAGCAGCTTGATCAGAGCCAATTATGAAGCTGTTTGGCGCAGCGTTTCACCCGCCGCGCCGCAATTTTTCATTTTTTTTATTTATTTTAAATGAATATATTTTGGTGTTTTTAGATCATTTTAATGTGCTGATATCAAAAATAATTTTTAAAAAATAAAAAAAATCATTTAGATGTATTTCAGCATGAAAAGTACTTTAAAAAATTACCGTAACTGCCATCCCAAACAGGCTATTATCTCTCCATGTAACTAGAAACCAAAACGATTTGCACACGCATGACCCTCTTCGCTCACATTTATGTGGCAGCGGAGATCTTAAATGGATGTTAAGAGAGAGCAGTGTATCAGGTTTATTCAATAACTTCTCATTGACCCCGCCAAATTTGTAAGTTGAATCTGGTAGATAAAAATTAAAAGACGGGTATTTATTAATTTCTACAACTTATTGTCTCGATCAGACTAAAAGGGTATTTAATAATACAATTGTGTTGTTTTTTAAAATGATTTTTTACTTATTAATATATTAAAATAATATTTCTTTATTTTTTTTTGGATTTATCTTCTCAATTGTTTTTGGAGATGCAATTTGTGTTGCTTTCGGAATTTTGACATCTCTCTCTCTCTCTCATCTCTCTTGTTAATTTAATTTTTTTTTAAATATTATAGAATAGTGACAAATTATAAATATTTTAATTTTTAATCATGACATGTATAAATTATGTTTTTTTTTTAATAATATTGTTTTTTTTAATAAAAAAAACCTCTTTTTTCGTTGCTCCACTGGATGAAAATTAGTTTCATGACACCAAGCATAAATGTTCTGACAGGTTTTTAAATGCATTTTCCTACCCTGCAACATCTAATAAAATATAGAAATGTTAGGTGAAATTGAAATATGAGTTATGCTATGTATTTTTAATATTTTTAAAAGGTCATTTCACAAAATCATTCAAATCCTAAAATTTCAGCTATAATTAGTTAAACAAAATTATGTTTTTATACCTTCTACATATATATTTTTTTATTAATGTGGGTATTTAGGTCAATTTGCATGCACCTCAACTAATTCTATGGATCCTAAAATTAACGACCATGTAAACCTACAGTGATCATTTTATTAACAATCACAGGACTCGAACCTAAAATACAAAAAAAAACAAAATTTTTAATCTCAAACTCTTACCACTGAACCACCTACTAGATGTTTACTTCTACATATGTTATGTCATAAGAGACTTGGTTATCAATACAACATTTGAGCACATATCTTGGAATAATTAATGGCAACATATATATACCATATTACATTCTGTTTTTTTTTTATTTTAATTAATTAGAAAAAAAGAAAAAGAAAGAGGAAACTTCAAACTGTCTGCATGCTTCTACCTCTATATAAGGCACCCCATTGTTGTGGCTATTCAAAAAATAAGTGCGTAGCCACTCGTAAATTCAATTTGGCATAACAAGAGTCTTGTTAAAATGAAGATGGAAGTTCAAATCGTTTCAAGAGAAGTCATCAAACCATCTTCACCAGAAGTTCAGCATAAAAAACCCTACAAACTCTCCCTTTTAGATCAGCTCACCCCCACAACGTATTCAACAGTTATTTTCTTCTACCGCATGAATGATGTCAATTCCGATGATATCACAAGAACCAAAATTGATCGCTGCAAGAAATCTCTCACAGAGACCCTCAATATCTTCTACCCTTTATCTGGAAGGGTAAAGGGTAACCGTTTCATTGATTCTTTCAACGAAGGTGTTCTCTTCATTGAAGCCCAAGTCAATTGTCGCTTGTCCGATTTCTTGAAACACAATGAAATTGAGTCGTTGAATCGTTTTCTTCCATGCCAACCCTTTACCAAGGAAGCTATGGACACACCTCCAATAGTACTTCAGTTGACCGTGTTTGCTTGTGGAGGAATGGCATTAGCCGGTGCTGCTTCGCACAAGATCGTGGATGGAGTAACAAGCAAGGCTCTCTTCTCAACTTGGGCAGCTATAACTCGAGGAGATTGCAATGATATTAAACAGCCTGATTTCGAACAGGCATCGCTCTTTTTTCCACCGAGAGATTCAATTCCACAGAGCCATTTATCTCTGATGGAAACCCTGTGGTTCACAGAAGGAAATTACATTACAAGAAGATATGTATTTAATGCCAAAGCGATAGCCACGTTTAAGGCTATGGCCGTAGCTGGCAAGCCTGGCGTAAAGACATCAAGAATTCAAGCGTTGACATGTTTCATTTGGAAGTCTTTTATTGCTGCTTCAAGGGCAACATCAGATTCACCAAAACCATCCATTCTGGTTGAAGCAGTCGATCTCCGTTCTCGAACAAAGCCACCCATGTCTTATGATTCCACCGGGAATGCCTATTGGTGGGCAACTGCGTTTGTGAACCCCATGGGAACAAAGACACAGTTACCTGAATTAGTAGAAACATTGAATGCTGCCACTGCACTCTATGAAACTGATTACACGCAAACTCTACAGGGAGAAGATGGGTTTGAAACAATGTCTGAATACTGTAACCAGCTAGAAGAGTTATTTTCTCTGGAAAAGCCGGATTTATTTGCATTTACTTGCTGGTCTTATCTTGGTTTCACGGAGACCAACTTTGGATGGGGAGAGCCCTTTTGGGTTGCTCTCATGGGAAAAGCTGGCCCTGCATTCAGAAATCTTACTGTTCTTATTGAAACCAGAGACGGTAGAGGGATCGAGGCATGGATTACCTTAGATAAGGAAAGAATGGCTATCCTGGAACGTGATCCTGAATTCCTGGCTTTTGCATCTCCAAATCCCAGGTTTTCAAGCCTGTGATGTCTTTTTTCCCCTCGTGATCCTATCTGTCAGAGTAACAGGTATAATAATTAATTATAAATCATTAGTCAGTACTTCTAGAGGATCTAATTACAAAGAATCTGTAATACATGATACTCTCTAGAACTAGATTACAGCCATATCGGTTTCTTGCCTTTTTCGTTTTGTTTGTGACGAGCAAATTAGTGAATGATTCAGAACCATTATTATTGGCAGACTATTGGGTAATTAACCTACTGTGCAACGCTGTGATCAGTACTGTGTTAGCTAGAATTGCTGTGACTATATTATCTTCTAACCAAATATTAACCTGGGATTCCTTGTCTAAATGCCAGGAATTTATTGGATTTCAATCCTTGCTTTATCATTTGGAGCTGCATGTTTACCGCCCTGGTTTGTTAAGTTATCTTTGCTGTTTGTATACAAAGTTGTGTTTATCTTATCTTAATAAAGTTTTTTTATAAACGACAACAATTTCGGAGGGTTTCTGCCTAATATAGTTAGCAACTTCCCAGAAAACCTCAAGAGAATAACATTCGGAAGAAACCAAATACGTGGAAGTATTCCAAGTGATATAGAAAATCTCATTGGCCTGGATACTTTGGGATTGTAGATGAATTAATTGACTGGTGTTATTCCAAACTCTATTGGTAAATTACAAAACTTAGGCATACTGGCTCTTGGTAGAAACAAAATCTCAGGGAATATCCCATCTTCTATGGGCAATATCACCTCCTTGCTCGAAGTTTATTTATTTGCAAATAACTTACAAGGTAGGATTGTCACGACGGCGGTTTTCGCGCTTTGTGTCCCGTTGTCCCTGGGTTGGGGAGACAACAACGCGCGATGAAACGAGATGTGTTTTATAGTCGTAAAATTATAATTATAATTATCAGGAGTCGACACCTAGTATTAAGGTTACTAGAAAACCTAGTGGTTTACGAGAGTCTGGGTAAGGGGACTTGTTGTACAAGGGGAAGACTCATCACCCCCAGTGCACCCTACCTAAAGCAAGCTGCATTGTTGTTTGATTGTTTTTTTCTATGTTTGATTTTTTTGTTGTCTTTTCTAAAGTTTGATGTAGATCTCTTTTTGTGAGAGAATCTCTACCTCATTACGAGTTGAAAGACTAACCAAAAAGAATTTTACACTCGGAAAAAAAAAAGTTTTTTTCCCCAGGGTGTACTTTACAATGTAATTTTACACCATAGTAAAAGAAAACCCTTTTTTAATATCTGGAGGTGTATTTTACAATGTAATTTTATACCGAGATAGCTAAAACAAAAATAATTTTTAATTTTTTTGATATTTTGGCCAAATTTCCACGGATAATCATAAACTTGTTACGATATCCAATTTTTGTTCAAAATATATGAAATATGCAACATATATTTTTATGAAAAATATGCTTGAAAAATCATGGAATTCGGCCGTATGCACGAAAATAATGTATTTTTTTATATTTTTTATAAAAAAAAATATGGGTTGGGCCTGGCCCAACCACATGGGCCGCCCCATCCAAGTAGGGCCAAAGACCCAACTATGAGAGGCTTGGGCTGGACCCGGCCCAGCCAAGCCGCGTTGCATGTGTGTATATATATATATATATTAAACGCTGCATGAATGTAAAGTGGTGGTTGGCCGACCACCACAAGAGGTTCACCTGCCACTTCTACCGGGTAGAGAAGATCGAGGTGGTTATCCCTGTCATGGTGGCGCCGAAAATGGTGGTCTGTTGTGGTCGTGGGAGGTGTCGGAAGGGGCTGGTCTGTTACTTGCCGCTGCAACTATCAAGGCTGGAGCTCTCACCGGAGCTGGAGAAGAAGGCTGGGCTGGAGCTACTGGTGGAGCTTCTGACGCTGAGGAGGTACAGAGAGGGTCGTGGTGGCTTGCTGTCGTGATTGTGGCTGCTGCTAGTTGAGAGAGAGAGAGAGACACAGTCGAGGAAGGAGAGAGAGAGCATGTGCAAGGTTGAGAGAAAGAGAGCTGATAGTGCAAATGGAGAGGGAGAATTGTCGCCGGCGATGGAGATGATGGGCTTCTGGCGCTTGCTGTTGCCGTCGGCGAGGAAGAGGATGAGGGGCCGTCGGTGGTTTCACGTGATTGCTCTCTAAACTCGATCGTCCCCTCTCGTCGTTCTCGTTCTGTTATCCCCATCGAAATTCTGCCTGTTTTCCCCGAGTTCCCTCTAGTGTTATTTCCCCTGTTTCAATATTTTCTCCCCCCGTTGCTGTCTACCCCCCCCGGTTTCAAAAACTTGACTGCAAAATTTAACCCAAATTTGGCTTACAAATTTAATTTCTTGCGAATTAAATTTTTAATAAAATTAATTTGATCCATTTAAAATATAATTAAGCCCTTGTGTTTAATTAAATCTTTTAATTGGGCTCTCAATTAATTCTAAAACATAATTACATTTTAAATTGGCCGACGATTAAATCAAATTGGCTCATAAAAATATAATTATGTCTTTCGAATTAAGTTTTAAGCAGATTTATCCTAAATAAATTATTTTAGCATTGAATCTGCATTTTCCTTCATTTCTGGGCAAAAAAAGGTACAACTAGGCTTTCAAAAACGTTCAAAATTTATATCTTGATTTTTCTGCAGACACCAACCATTTTTATTTTATTTTTGTTATTTTTAGATAGATATGGAGAATAATCCAGAAATTGAGTTAAGTCTTGGAAATTGCGCTGTCTGTCGATCTTACGTCTCGACCAAAACAATTTGAGTGGCTCCATACCAAAAGAAGTAATTAGTATTCCATCCTCATCAAGAATTTTAGTTCTATCTGAAAACCAGTTGACAGGTAATTCGCTTCCCCTGGAAGTGGGCAAGTTGGCGAATCTTGGATATCTCAGTCTTTCCCATAACAGGTTATCTGGTGAGATTCCCAGAACACTTAGGAAGCTGTGTGAGTTTGGAATATTATACATGGAGGGGAATCTTTTTCAAGGGTCGATTCCTGAGTCGTTGAGTTCTGTGAGAGCACTTCAAGATCTAAATCTTTCCCACAACAACCTGAGTGGAGGAATTCCAAAGTTCTTGGCAGAGTATAAGTTGTTGACGAGTTTGGATCTTTCGTTCAAAGACCTTGGAGGTGAGGTGCCTGTCCAAGGAGTCTTTGCTTGTGCGAGTGGATTTTCAATCTCGGGAAACAAGGAGCTTTGTGGAGGAATACCTCAGCTGAATCTGCCCAGATGCACATCCAAAAAATCAGAAAAGCTGAAATCTTCTACCAAGCTGAAATTTATAATTGCAATTCCTTGTGGCTTTGTTGGAATTATCTTGCTCATCTCTTCCATACTTTTCTTTTTCCCGAGAGAAAAGAAAAGTAGGCCAGCTTCAGGCTCCCCATGGGAGACCACATTTCAGCGAGTTTCCTACGAAGAACTGCTTCAAGCAACCAGCGGGTTCTCCCCTGCCAATTTAATTGGCGCAGGTAGTTTTGGATCAGTGTATAAGGGAATCCTCGCATCAGATCATGGAGAAGCTGTTGCAGTCAAGGTATTCAACCTGCTACGTGAAGGAGCATCCAAGAGTTTCATGGCGGAATGCGCAGCCTTGATAAACATCAGGCACCGAAATCTTTTAAAAGTCTTAACAGCAATTGCAAGGTCTTTAATGGCAGAGAAGGGAATCCCAACTGAATTTTGGGCTGAGGCTATGAATGTATCTGTTTATCTCCAAAACAGATGCTATACATCAGCTAATGAAGAAAAAACACCATTTGAGGTATTTACAGGAAGGAAACCTGGGGTTAAACACCTCAAGGTATTTGGCTGCATATGCTACAATTTTGTTCCATCAGTTTTGAGGCAGAAATTTGATGAAAAATCTGAGAAGGGAGTGTTTATGGGCTATGGCAGCTGTGAAAAGGGGTATAGAGTATATCTACTACATGCTAAGAAGATCATATTATCCAGAGATGTTATCTTTGAGGAAGATAAATCTTGGAACTGGGGAATAGTACATGACCAATCTGTTTTTGTGATTTTCCCTATTGAGGACAGAATTGAGAAGGGGGAAGATCATGCAGGACAGACACTGGAAACTCAGAATAATGGTGAAGAGAACTATCACTCAGTACAATCAAATACTGAGTCACCTGAAGATGAAGATGAAAACAGCAGTCAAGATGGCTCAACACCAGTAAAGATGAGGAGTCTTGAAGATATCTATGCTAGGTGTAACATGTGCATTATTGAGCCAGAAAACTATCAAGAAGCAGCAAGGGATAAAGCTTGGGTAGAAGCTATGAATGCTGAGTTGGAAATGATAGATAAAAATGACACATGGGACTTAGTAGAGAGGCTAGCTGACAAACCAGTGATAGGGGTCAAATGGGTGTACAAAACCAAGTTAAACTTGGATGGGACCATACAAAAACACAAGGCAAGGTTGGTTGCCAAGGGTTATGCACAGAAACCAGGTATAGACTACAATGAAACATTTGCACCCGTGGCAAGACTTGACACAATTCGAACCATTGTTGCATTGGCAGCACAGAAAGGGTGGAGACTGTTACAATTGGATGTCAAGTCAGCCTGAAGGGTATTTAACCGTGAATGCAGAAAACAAAGTCTATAAGTTGAATAAGGCTTTGTATGGGCTCAAACAGGCTCCTAGAGCCTGGTATGCTGAGATTGACAAATACCTTGCAAAGTGCAAGTTTAAAAGAAGCATCAGTGAGGCTACTCTGTACACCAGGAAGGATTGTGAAGGAGAGATCATCATTGTTGCAATCTATGTGGATGACATAATATATACTAGAAACAGTGAAAGAATGCTTGCTGAATTCAAGAAGGACATGATGCAGAGGTATGAGATGACAGACCTCGGGTTGTTGCATCATTTCCTTGGCATGGGAATATTTCAAAGTAATCAAGGGATATTCATACATCAAAGTAAGTATGCAAAATCCCTATTAGTGAAGTTTGGACTGGAAGATTGTAAACCAGTCACAATCCCCTTGGTTGTTGGTGAGAAACTAAGAAAGGAGGATGGTAGTGAGGCTGCAGATGAAGGTCTATACAGAAGAATAATGGGGAGTTTGCTGTATTTAACAGCAACAAGACCAGACTTGATGTACTCAGCAAGTCTCTTGTCAAGGTTTATGACTAATCCTACAAGGAAACACATGGGGGTTGCAAGGAGGGTCCTTAGGTATGTCCAAGGGCACTCACCTATGGAATTGAATACAAAAGGGAGATAACAGCAACTCTTATTGGCTATTGCGATGCTGACTGGGCTGGAAGTGAGGATGACAGTAGGAGCACCTCAGGGTATATTTTCAGTTTTGGCAGTGGCATTTTCTCATGGGCATCAGTCAAACAAACTTCAGTTGCACTGTCTACAGCAGAAGCTGAATATGTTTCAGCTTCTGAGGCCACAACACAAGTAATTTGGCTGAGATGTGTGCTTGAAGATCTAGGAGAATCACAGACAGAAGCTACACTCTTGAAATGTGATAACATGTTTGCAATCTCAATGTCTAGAAATCCAGTTTTCCACCAAAAGACTAGACATATCAACAGAAAATTTCACTTCATACGGGAAGCACTACAGGAAGGAGTTATAAATGTGCAGTATTGTAGAAGTGAGGAGCAATTAGCAGATATCCTAACTAAAGCACTACCTAAGGAGAAATTCAATCAATTAAGATTGAAGCTGGGAGTGAAGTCAGTGAGTAGCTTAGGAGAGGCTGTTGAAAACTAAGCAACACATTGACATTCAAGTCAAGTGAAGATAATGCCATGTGGAGCAGCATCAAGAGAAGATGAAGAAGAAGGCTAAACTACTGTCTGTCATAACAGTCAGAGGAAGAAGAAGAGGCCAACGAGATTCTAACAGAATTAGTTAATTCATTGTAACTGATTCTAAGTAGTTAAATGTGGTTAACAAACTGTTAATACAGTTAATCACACAAGTAAAGCATGTAAACAATTTGCTCCTTATGACAATATAAATAGGGCATTTCATCAAGCACAATGTAAGGAATTACATATACCCAATACAAGAATATACGAAGTTAGTGAAAAAGCTTATCTCTTTCTCTTTCTCTCTTTAAACTCTTTCTTTTCATCTTCCACAAAATTACCCAAAGTAAATTACCTGCAACAAAACAATTAACAACAAATGTTAGTTGAAATCAACAAAATCAACAGTTCTGGCATTGATTTCCAAGGTGATGATTTTAAAGCTCTAGTCTATGAGTTCATGGGGAACGGGAGTCTAGAAGAGTGGTGACACCCCTGTTCCAACATCCGACGAGCCACACCGGCGAAGAGATTTGAATCTCCTTCAGCGGCTAAGCATCGCAATTGACGTGGCTAGTGCACTTGATTATCTGCACAGCCATTGCCAGATTGCCGTTGTTCATTGCGATCTGAAGCCAAGCAATGTCCTTCTGGATGCTGACATGACTGCTCATGTTGGTGACTTTGGATTAGCAAGGCTCCTCCCACAAGCTTCCCATCAGCCCTGTTCGGATCAGACAAGCTCCATTGGTTTAAGAGGCACCGTTGGCTACGCAGCTCCGGGTAAAATTAGAATAATCCTTCCTTCCATTACTTGCTTTATTTCAGTTCAAACCCTTTGACTGAATTCATTTGATTTACAAGTATTTGGAACCATCTTATCTGAATTGCAGAGTATGGCCTTGGAAATGAGGTGTCGCCTTACGGGGACGTGTACAGCTTTGGCATCCTATTATTGGAGGTGTTTACAGGAAGGAGACCTACGGATGGCTTGTTTAAAGATGGGCTTAACCTGCATAACTTTGCTAAAATGGCTTCGCCAGCCGAAGTGCTGGACCGGGTTCTTGTAACAGAAGCTGAGGAAACGAGCGGCGATAGTGGAAATCATATGGAGTGTCTCGCTGGTATTGTCAAGGTTGGAGTGGCTTGTTCTGCAGAATCCCCAGGAGAACGCATGGAAATTAGCAGTGTCGCAGTTGAACTGCATCGAATCAAGAACATTCTGATGGGACTTCAGACTCATGGGCAGCGCGGAATCATTGCTGAACCAGAAGGTGAATTTCTATAATCTGATTAGTACGTGGACAAATAGAAAGGATGGCATTCAGGAGGCAACCCAAATTGCACATTCTCGTTTCTGAGAGCTACGTGTAATACACCCAATTTGACAAGTAGATCCATGTAAAAACAATATGGTCAAGATTTACCATGTCGCTGTAGATCTTAATTGATTAAACCAGCTGGACTAATTTGTATTAAATTCGAAGATTAATACCAATTAAAATCTAGGAAAATTTATAAAAAATTAAATGTGCCCGTTTTTCATGAAATTGAGAATATGTGAAAGTTTTTATTGAATGAAAAAAATTGAGAATCTTTGAAGAACAACTTGTAAACTCTGATTAAATTTTTTTGAAGACATTCAATCATAATTTATTTTGGAAAAATGTTTGAGAAAATTTTCTTTTTTAAAATAAAATTTGTTTGCAGAATTAAGAAAATATTTGGAAAATGCTCGACCATAAAAATACAATTAAAACATTGTTTTTAAGTTGGATAAAATAGAAAATGTGAGAAACATTTTTAAAAAACAATTTAAAAAATTATTTTTTCTTAATTTAATTTCAATTTCATATCACAACACTCTTGTTTAAATGAGATGTAAAAGTAAAAAAAAAAAAATCAAGAAAATCATCTCTTATACCTGATTGATTCACATGAAAGTCTCTCTAGGTGTTCAGATTTATGATAGCATATAATTTGTATTACGTATTATTTGATTTTTTTCCAATTATTATTTTTATATAAAATTACAAAATCAATTGTAAAGTTGAGAGTAATAAATATTTAAATTCAAAATATTACGCATTCTTATTTTCTTTGTTATTTATTATTTTAGTTTAGGAAAGGGAATTTTTAACTTTATTTTAAATAATAAAAAATCATAAATTGATAATAGGTTGGAGAAAAAAATCAAATGCTATAAAAATTAAATAAATTTTATTTTAATAATTTTTATGGCTGTGAATTTATTACTATTATTATTTAAACACAGCATGATCATTACTAATAAATACAATTATAATGATTACGATCAGGATAACTTATAAATTAGACTGCAATAAGATAATTAAATAATTAATTATACACGAGTACTTTAAGTTAATGTTTGAGAGTATAGTTGAAGTTATTTTTTAAAGTATTTTTTGTTAAGAAATTTATTAAAATGATATTTTTTATTTTTAAAAAAATATTTTTTATATCAGCATATAAAAATAATCTAAACATCAAAAAAAATTAATTTAAAATAATAAAAAAATCATATGAAAATAATCTAAACATCAAAAACTTTTAATTTTTTTTAAAAAAAATTAGAAGTATCTCGGGTATCCGGTGAGATACAAGTGGCAGAAATGACCAAATAACAATTAACAAAACAAGGAAACGCACGCGCATGCACGCCCTTCTAATATTGCTTGATTTTTAACATAACTCGGGGGCTGGGGCGGGGCCTACGCGCACAACTACGCTGAACTGGCGACTTTAATCAGCATCGATCTGTACTTATGTTTTGTGAGAAATCTTGAAGCTCTCATTAAAACGAAGCAGGTAAATCGGATAGGATTAGTTTAATGTTGCTGCATCCATGTCTTGCACTTGCTGCTGTTCGGGTCTTGCACAAGTACAATCACCATTAATTTCTTAATGCATCCCCGACCAGCAATATCACATTTATATTAGCATTTATAATAATTTTATTAAAATCAACCTTTTTTAGTTGATAACGAGCCTATTTGCTCGCTTCGCTCAGGTTTTTTATCTATGTAGAAAATTAATTGATTTTATAAATATTGTATTTTGTTATTTTAATATTTAGTTAGTAAAATTGTAATTGATAAAATTTGTTAAAAATAGTTTTTTTCAACCAAAATGTAATTGAATATTGCTATTGCTAAAAAACTTTTGATAAAATTTATTAGAAAATTTGCTAAAAAGGTGACATGATTTATTAGAAATTTGTTGTCACAGGTACTCTGGTTAAGAAAAAAAACCCGGTTAAAAAAGAACAACTGACTTGGACACTAAAAAATAAAAAATACATGTGAAAAAAAGGTCATTGTTTCTTAAAAGGAAAAAAAAAGAGTCTAAAATATAAATTTAAATTCAAAACCAAAGTTTTTTTATAAGATTTATTCATCATATTATTATATTAAATATATTTAAGAATACCGATATTAATTTTTTTTGCAAGAAATCATAGGTCATTTTTTCTCTCTCTTTATATATTTTTAGGCCATAATATTAAATAAATATTAAACACATATACTTAGTCTCACATACTATATAGTGTGATCGAAATAGGAAGTGATTTTTATATTTTTTAATTGTAGATAACCTAGATAAATTTGCAAAACAAAAAAAATATGAGTTGCCTTTTTTCCCCAGTAATATTAGATCTGACACATTATTAATAAAAATATTGCAATTTTTTTGAAAAAAGAAATATAAATTTTTTGCGTGCTATAATTACTTATTTGCCGTCTAAAAAGAACAGTGTAGTCGAAACGGAAAGTGCCTCGTATATTTTTTAATTGTAGATAATGTAGGTAAATTTGTTTACCTTTTGTTTTTTGAGTTGTATTTTTTCCCGGGTAATATTAGATCTTAAATATTAAAAATCCAATTTTTTTTATTTTTTTAAGAAATAAACTTGAACAAAAGAGCACAAAATTAAAATTCACAGCCAATTTTTTTTTTATAATATTTATTCATCATATTATAATATTAAATGTATTTAAGAATGCTGATATTAATTTTTTTTCCTGCAAAAAATCCGAGGTCATTTTTTTTTTCTTTATATATTTTTAGGCGATAATATGCAATAAATATTAAAACATATAATAATGACTTGTTTGCCGTTTAAAAGGAACAGTGTAATCGAGACAAAAGTGACTTGTATCGTTTTATAATTGTAGATAACTAGGTAAATTTGTCTATTTTTTGTTCTTGAGTTGTCTTTTATCCCCAGTAATATTAGATACAAAATCACTATTGCTATTATTGCAAAAACAATTAAAATTATCAAATTATCCCAAAAGAAAAAACACTAAAAAACATTGACAAAAGCGTAAGCAAGAAAAAGAATATATTATTATTAATCTTATTATTATTATAACAATGATGATGATGATTATTATTGTGTTAATGATGAATAAAGAACAGAAATAAATAAAAGAAAAAAATCATAATAACTTTAAAAAAAACAAAAACATAATTATGAGGGGGGGAAAATTCATCTAACTTGAAAATAATAACAATAAAACCAATAAAAAACAATAAAAGACAGAGCACATAAAAAAATATAATAGATGATAAAACAAAAAAAAATTATTAGCTGAAAAAATAATTTAATTTGAAAATTTTAAAAAAATATATGTTCTATGTTACGGGCTGAGTAAACAATTTTTATAGGATTTGCTGGATGCAAATAAAAATATAATTTTTATTTATGCGAAATTTAATATAATAAAATAGCTCAACACCCCCTAGTATAACAATAGCAAAATCAAAGTTTGAAAATCTAAAATTATCATTGTTCTTACTATTAAAATAATAAAAATTATCAAATTATCCTAAAAAAAATACTCAGAAACATTAACAAAAGAGTAAGTAAGAGAAACAATTACATTATTATTATTATTATTATTATTATTATTATTATTATTATTATTATTATTATAAACATAAATGAAAGACTAAAAAAATGCTAGAAACTTGAACAAAAGATAAAACAAAGACATAAAATAAAAATAAAAATTATCATTGCTATTACTCAAAAAAAATAAAAATTATCAAATTATCCGAAGAAAAAAAACATTATCAAAGAAGCAAGTAAGAAAAACAATTAAATTATTATTATTGTTGTTGTTGTTGTTATTATTATTATTATTATTATTATTATTATTGTGTTAAACACACTTATATATACATGGACAAAAGTAGGGGTTAAAAATCAAATATAAAGGGATGAAAATCAAAAATTAAAAGTTTAAGGGCTGAAATGAAAATCAGATTTATTAACATTTTCAATTAAAGGACAAATTTGCAAAAATTGAAACTTCTGTACCGAATATATTCAGCCTTTTCAACCCAATCCGGAAATTAAAAGATGGAGGACCAAAGTGAAACATTAACATTTAATTAATTGCAATCGAAGGACCCAATCGAACAAAATCAAAACTTATATAACTGAAATCAGGGCCATATACACAATTAAAAGTCAAGGGACCGAAGTGAAAGTATACAAAACTCGGGGGGCTCTTCTGCACTTTTACGTGCAGGAGAGAGAGAAACGGTACAACTGGCTTTAACCGGCCACCGCCGCGTACACGGCCACCATGTGGAACAACGCGCCGCACCGGGAGGAAGACCAAGCGGAGGCGCACCGGATTAAACGCCGGTAGCCCATTTCCGGCCACCGTAGCATACCTCACGCGCCACTTGAAAGGGGCGTTAGGGGAATACAGTGCGTCGCGTGAACCGCATGCGCCTGACAGAATTTCATAAAATAAATAAATAATAATGGTCAGTTACCGTTATGCCCTTGTGCTTAATTCATCCATTTTGTCTTATTGGGGGCTATAATAGTCTTTAGCCATTTAAAAAAAAAGGTTGCGGCGGACCGGACCGAACCAGTCCGTACACGCGCAATTACAACCGTAGCCCTCAGCCGAAAATGTTATTTTGTCTTATTACCAGGGCTACAATCGTTACTACACTGTTCATAGGCGGAAAAAAAAAAGGATGGACGAACTCGCGCGACGCACGGATGAAAAATGTCCAGTCCACAGTGATAATGTGTCTGAAGCTACAGTATCGAGGCCGAGCTGTTTTAGCTCTTATGTAATATAATGCTCACTAGAAACTTATATTATCGTTAAGTTCAAGATCTGTAGAACTAGTCGACATGCACCCAAAATAACCCCGGCATCTATGTTAAGAAAAGAAAAATAAAATATGTTGGTGATGACAAGTAGTGTCACCCAACGAAAGAGAAGGCAAAAACATGCTGCTGAAGCAGCTTGATGAGAGTCAATTGTATCTCCATGTAAAAACCAAAACGATTTTCACCCGCATGGCCCTCTTCGCTCACATTTATGTGGTAGTGGAGATCTTAATGGATGTTAAGAAACAGAGCAGTGTATCAGTTTTATCCAATAATTTCTCATTGACCCCACCAGTTTTTTAAGTTGAGAAGTTGTTTGGCTCTGCGTTTTAACCGGTGTTTTATGAAAATTTGAATTTTTATTTTATTTTAAATGAATATATTTTGGTGTTTTTAGATCATTTTGATGTGTTGATGTCAAAAATGATTTTTAAAAAATAAAAAAATATCATTTTGATGTATTTCGGCACAAAAAGCACTTTGAAAAGCTACCGCAACCACTCTCCCAAACAAGCCTAGATCTGGTAGATTAAAATTAAAAGACAGGTATTTGTTAGTTTTAGATTAAAATTAAAAAAAAAAGAAGATTAAAATCTGGCAAAGCACTTTTAAAATGCTTACCGCACACCCTGATAGCCTAATTAATTGATGTAAGAATCTTGTCTGCGTATGGTTGAGAGACATTCTACGCGTTTGCTTTGATTGGCTGTTCTGATCGGTTAAGTTCAATCATGACTTGATCGACTGTCTATGAAATCCAGTTATGATCACGAAATATCGTTCTATCCGAATCGCAGCTCCATAAAAACACTATAAAATCTGTTTCCGGGAAATCAGCTTGCTTGAGGACCTAGAAATTACAGATAAATGTGTTTGTTATCGCTAATAATTTGGTTGCTTCTCTCTAAGTCTGGATTAATCTAATTGATTATGGTACTTTTTTGGTTCTTCTCGTTTTGTCTTGTTTGTAACAGCAATGCTCCTAGCCACCATAATTTGTATTATTAAGAGCTGAATTATTAAGTTTTGAATTTTACTGGATTTTTCTTACTAGATTTGACAAGGGAGATATTAAAATTTATTACAATACGCGAGCTAACTGTTTCGTACTTTGTTTGGTGAGGTTTGAGGATGTTTTTTGTTTTTTGACAAATCGGAAAAACTCATCTCTATATACTCTGGAACGAAAATGGCGTAACCCGGGCAACGCCATAAAGAGAGAGAGAGACCACTCAACTATGTTAGAGAGTGTCAAGAAAACAATGTATAAAGCTTGTTGATGACAATTTATGTGTATAATGAATATTGAAAGATATTTAAATAATTAATTATTGATAAAAATGGAACTAATTAGGGCCTGCTTGGGACAGCTGTTGCTGTAGCTTTTCAAAGTGTTTTTCGTGTTGAAATATATCAAAATAATATATTTTTTTTAAATCATCTTTGACATTAACACATCAAAATGATCTAAAAATACCAAAATATATTCATTTAAAATGAAAAAAAAAAAGAAATTTTTTGAAACGCACTTTGAGAAACTGTTCCAGACAGCTTCTTAATCATTAGAAATCAACACTGCTAGAAATCAAAATTATGAGGTGTGACATGATGACAAAGAGTTTACGATTTGTGTAATTGATCTCGAGTTCGAGTCAGGACGTATATTTCTTGTAAGAGCTCGAGATAACCAGAGTTTTACTCGTGCACCTGAACTTATAAAATACTTTTTCCAAAAAATAGAGTTTTTTCGCATAAAAAACCCCTCTCTGTTACTGTATTATGAACATAATTACAAATTTGACTCTAGATTATCTGTTTTTAGATGAATAAACTTTTTAATTATCCTATTCTGTTATTTCCTAATGCATGGCAGATCTGTCCCTTAAACTCGATCCATGGTGAATGATTTTCTGGACCAGAAAACTGTAAACCACGCATTTACTTCAGTCACTGTCTTTAACACCACCCATTTGCTTCAGTCACTCTCTATGCGTTTTGCCTAATCGGAGCCTTCAACAACTAGAACCCGCGAATTGAAGGATTTGTTTGCAAATTAGCTGGCATGCAGAAGCCGGAATCGGAAGGGTAAAAACTGAATTGACAAGATATCCTAATTTATTGATTGAAAAATACAATACTTCCACCTTCATATGGCAAGTGTTACCTATTTGAGTCACTGATAATAACTTGTCGTTGCATTTATTTTCTGAATTTATTTTTAGAGATATTCGGAATTTTGACGTGTTTTCTTTCCTTCATCTCTCTTGCTAATTTAATTTTTTTTTTAATATTATAGAATAGTGACAAATTATAAATATTTTAGGTTTTAATCATGACATGTATAGATTATGTTATTTTATTATTTTTTTCGATAATTTTAATTTTTTTTTTTTAAAAAAAAAACTCTTTTTCGTTGCTCCACTGGATGAAAATTAATTTCACGACACCAAGCATCAATGTTCTGACAGGTTTTTAAATGCATTTTCCTACCCAACAGCATTTAATAAAAAGTATAAATGCTGGGTGAAAGTGAAATATGAGTTATGCCATGTAGTTTTCACAAAATCATTCAAATCCTAAAATTTCAGCTATAATTAGTTAAACAAAATTATATTTTTAAACTTCTACACTTGCTCAGGAGGAATGATATGATAATAAAGAGCTTGTGATCTGCATAATAGATCTCAATTTGAGTTAGGATATGCATCTTTTATAAGAACTCGAAACAACCTGGATTTTACTTGTTTATCTGAATCTATAAAATACAATTTCCAAATAAGATTTCCTCATATTAAAAAGAAAAAAAACTCTTCTATATGTTATGTCATTCAGACCAGTCTATCAACACAACATTTGAGCACACAATAAAGAGAATATATATATATTTTTTATAAGAACTTGTAACAACCTGAATTTTATTTATTTATTTGGATGTATAAAATATATTTTTCAAGATAAAATTTTCTCATATTAGAAAAAAAAAACTTTTACGTATGTTATGTCATAGAGAGACTAGTCTATCAACACAACATTTGAGCACATATCTTGGAATAATTTTTAATGGCCGCATATATATACCGTATTACATTCTGTTTATTTTATTTTAATTCCTTAGAAAAAAAAGAAAGAAAGAAAGAGGAAACTTCAAACTGTCCGCATGCTTCTACCTCTATATAAGACACCGCATTGTTGTGGATATTTCAGAAAATAAGTGCCTAGCCAGTCGTAAATTCAATTTGGCATAGCAAGAGTCTTGTGAAAATGAAGATGGAAGTTCACATCGTTTCACGAGAAGTCATCAAACCATCTTCACCAGAAGTTGAGCATAAAAAACCCTACAAACTCTCCCTTTTTGATCAGCTTACTCCCACAACATATTCAACAGTTATTTTCTTCTACCGCACGGACGATGTCAATTCCGATGATATCACAAGAACCAGAATTGATCGCTACAAGAAATCTTTCTCGGAGACCCTCAATATCTTCTACCATTTATCTGGGAGGGTAAAGGGTAACCTTTCCATTGATTCTTTCAACGAAGGTGTTCCGTACATTGAAGCCCAAGTTAATTGTCGCTTATCCGATTTCTTGAAATACAATGAAATTGAGTCGTTGAATCGTTTTCTTCCATGCCAACCCTTTACCAAGGAAGCTATGGACGCACCTCCAATAGTACTTCAATTGACCGTGTTTGCTTGTGGAGGAATGGCAATAGCCGGTGCTGCTTCGCACAAGATCGTGGATGGAGCAACAAGCAAGGCTCTCTTCTCAACTTGGGCTGCTATATCTCGGGGAGATTGGAATGATATTGAACACCCTGATTTCGAGCAGGCATCGCTCTTTTTTCCACCGAGAGATTCAATTCCACAGAGCCATTTATCTCTGATGGAAACCCTGTGGTTCACAGAAGGAAATTACATTACAAGAAGATTTGTATTTAATGCCAAAGCGATAGCCACGTTTAAGGCTATGGCCGTAGCTGGCAAGCCTGGCGTAAAGACATCAAGAATTCAAGCGTTGACATGTTTCATTTGGAAGTCTTTTATTGCTGCTTCAAGGGCAACATCAGATTCACCAAAACCATCCATTCTGGTTGAAGCAGTCGATCTCCGTTCTCGAACAAAGCCACCCATGTCTCATGTTTCCACCGGGAATGCCTTTTGGTGGGCAACGGCGTTTGTGAACACCATGGGAACAAAGACACAGCTACCTGAATTAGTAGAAACATTGAATGCTGCCACTGCACTCTATGAAACTGATTACACGCAAACTCTACAGGGAGAAGATGGGTTTGAAACAATGTCTGAATACTGTAACCAGCTAGAAGAGTTATTTTCTCTCGAGAAGCCGGATTTATTTGCATTTACTTGCTGGTCTTATCTTGGTTTCACCGAGACCAACTTTGGATGGGGAGAGCCCTTCTGGGTTGGTCTCATGGGAAAAGTTGGCCCTGCTTTCAGAAATCTCACTGTTCTTATTGAAACCAGAGATGGTAGAGGGATCGAGGCATGGATTACCTTAGATGAGCAGAGGATGGCTATCCTGGAACGTGATCCTGAATTCCTGGCTTTTGCATCTCCAAATCCCAGGTTTTCAAGCCTGTGATGTCTTTTCCCCCCTCGTGATCCTATCTGTCAAAGTAACAGGTATAATAATTAATTATATATCATTAATCAGTGCTTTTAGAGGATCTAAATACGATGAATTTGCAATAAATGATACGCTGTGATCAGTACTGTGTTAGCTAGAATTGCAGTGACTATAGTATCTTCTACCCGAATATTAACGTGGGATTCCTTGTCTAAATGCCAGGAATTTATTGGATTTCAATCTTTGCTTTATCATTTGGAGCTGCATGTTTACAGCCCTGGTTTGTTAAGTTATCTTTGCTGTTTTTATACAAAGTTGTGTTTATCTTATATTATCTTAATAAAGTTTTTTTTTATGATAAATCTATATATCATATATCATCATTTATAAGGAAAATAAAATAAAAGGGTATAGGCTATTTGATGAGAGTTTTTTGCAAGGTTGTCAATAGCGTTCCGGTTTTTCTATTGGTACGAAATGTTTCGGTTTCGGGGCGTTTCGGCGTGCCATTTCGGGGTTGTATTGTTCATATAATTATATATATATATATATATATATATATGAAAATAAAATAAAATATTAATTTAACAAGCATAACTAAAATTCAAGATAAATTAACTTTAAATTAAACAATATAAATACAAAATCAAACAAATATAATCTCTAAATTAGAAACACAACCACAGGTTAATCAAAATCTCAAAATAAGAAAACAAGGAGGATTTTGAGGCCGAAACAACACGCCCGGAATGATACCGAGGCGTTCCGGCCGGTATTTCTGGAATGGACCGGAATTAAAACTGAGACGAAAACGACACCGTTTTGTCTCGGTTTTTTTAATGGCACGGAACGTTCCGGTCATTCTGGTCGGAACAGAATGGTATTAACAACCCTGGTTTTTTGCACAACCAGAATAAAAGAAGATGATAACTCTAGATCCCTACCTTGGATGTTTATACACGGAGTAATCTCGGCCTAAAATATTTTGCTAGAATGACAACTCCTGGACTTGACATCTAGTTGAGTTCAAAAGATAAGGGTTTGACAGTATCATTTTGATGTATTTTTGAATGAAAAATATTTTAAAAAATAATATCAACAACACTCTCAAATAGACATTTAACTGAGCTTAATCGGGTTTGAATCTTGATTTCTTGTCAAATTTATGTGTTTGAATGTAGCCGAACCCAAAAAATTAAATCTAACTTATTTTGGACTCACATGTATTTAGATTTGCCGTGTAATTGAGCTTAAGAAAAAAACTAAATTTGACATTTTATCAAATTCATAGATGCTTGAGCTCGAAACGTATTCGAGCTCAACATGATCTCATATCTTACAAGATCGCTATAATACATATTTCTCTCCCTTGGTCTTTTTTAATCATGATCCTTCCGAGGAAAAATAGTTTTTAGCATTAAATATTTGATACGCCGGAGAGAATTTTAATTCTAAATCTTTGTAGATAATCACGACAAATGATAGTACGTAGTGAATGAGAAGAGAGTGGGGTGTTTGACATTATATTTAAAAGTATTATTAAAAAAATGAATTTTTTTAATTTTATTTTAAATTAAAAAAATAGAGTATTTTCATATACTAAAAATGATTTTTAAAAATAAAAAATATTATTTTAATATATTTGAAATAAAAATTACCATGAAACAACCTCCACAAGACGAACACTCGAAAATTCAGATTTTAGCACAACGAATCTGAAGAAACGGTGAAGATAGAAATTGAAATTGTTTCAAGAGAAATCATTAAACCATACCATCTTCACCAATAGTTCAGTACAAAAAAACCCTATAAACTCTCCCTTTTAGACAAGCTTACTCCCACAACTTACCCGTCAATTATTTTCTTCTATCCAATGAACGATGTCAACTCCAATAGTATCACAAAAACCAGGACTGCTCACTTAAAGAAATCTCTCTAATATCTACTACCCGTTAGCTGGAAGGGTAAAGGATAAGCTTTTCATTGATTCTTTCAATGGAGCTGGAGCTCCATCCTTAATTTGAAGCCCAGGTTCACTGTTGCCTGTTCGATTTCCTTAAACACTTCGATAGATATTGAAGAGAATAATATAAATTATATTATAAAATCTCATATTGTTTAAAATTTTAGATAAAATGATTTTTTAATATAGTATCAAAATCTTATTGATCTAATGGTTATAAATTCAAATCTCATCACCCCAATTCTATTTGATAAAAATTAAACACAAGATAGTGTGAATCTGTGCAAGTTTCAAGCCCAAGAGAATTTTACTTGAGAGAATATATATATTAAAGAGTAATATAAATTATATTCTTATAAGAACTCACCTAATAATTTAAGATTTTAAATAAAATAATTCATCACCAGTAATGAATGTTCCTGTGATGTCAATAAAAGTGAACAGGTTTACTTGTGGAGGAATGGCAGTCGGATTTCCTGCATCACACAGCTCGTGGCCAGAGCAACATTTAAAGCTTTCCTCGCAGCTTTGACTTTTATATCTCGAGGAGATTGCGATGATGTTAAACAGCCTGATTTCGAGCAGGCGTCACTCCTCCTTCCACCAAGAAATTCACTTCCACGAAACCATTTATCAATAATGGAAACCTTGTGGTTCACAGAAGGAAATTAAATTGCAAGAAGGTTTGTCTAAAATACCAAAGCGATAGCCATGTTAAGGTCTATATACGTTTGATCATTTGGAAATGTTGTATGGCTGCTTCAAAGGCCATATATATCAGGCTCACCAAAACCATCCATTTTCGTTGAAGCGGTAGATCTTCGGCCGCGAACAAAGCCACCCATCTCTGATACTTCCACCGGGGATGTCTTCCGATGGGCAAATGCACTTGTTAACCCCATGGCCACAACAACAGAGTTTGCCTGAATTGGTTAAAATACTAAATGAAGCCACTGCACTCTATGATAGTGATTACACACAAACCCTAGCTCAAGGTGAAGAAGGGTTTAAAACCGTTGAATACTGTAAAGTGTAACCAGCTAGAAGAGTTATTTCCCCTTGAAAAGCCAGATATATTTGCAATTACTAGCTGGTGTCATTCTGGTTTCACAAAGCCCAACTTTGGATGGGGAGAACCCATTTGGGCTGGTCACATGGGCAAGATTGTCAAAATCGCGATTTTGAAACGAATTGGAAGGGATTTCAAAAAATCGGATCGTAAAATCATAAAATCGTACCCGAATTTGTCCATACAAAAATCGTAAAATCACAGCTAAAATCGTGTGAGAAGAAAAATCGTAAAATCGTATGTAAAATATTTCTGAATACAAAATAGCATAATTATGGATATTTTTTTTATGATTGTTGTAATTTGAACTACTTATTTTATGTTTTTCAAGTAATTGTATATTTTTGTATGATTGTTATATTTGAAATTAATTAATGTTATTTATTATCTTAAATTAATAGGTTTATTATTATTATTATTATTATTATTATTATTATTATTATTATTATCAATTTATCATAACCCCTCCCCGTATATATTATTATTATTATTATTATTAATAATAATAATAATTTATAACCCCCCATGAAAGTAGAAATTTCATTTTTATATATAATATATGTGTGTGTAAAACGAGAGAGAGAGATAGAATATATATATATATATAGAAGGGGGGCCTGGGGCTGCATTGGGGCTGCTTTAAAATTCTGGGCGGTTGAAAATTTGGTGAAATCATAAAATCGGATCGATCCGGTTCGATTTTGCAATTTTGACCGAGTTTGACTAAGTTTGACCAGAAACAATTTTTCTCCCCGAGTTGACATGATTTGATGAGTTGACTCATAAAATCATATAATTTTGCGAGTCAACTCGTGATTTTGACAAACTTGCACATGGGAATGGTCGGCTCTGCTTTCAAAAATCTCACTATGTTTATTGAAACCAAAGATGGTGAAGGCATGGGTCACCTTAGACGAGGAAAGAGTGGCTATCAAAGAAAATTGAAGTAGAGCATCTCTATCAAAGAAGCTTCTATGACATGGAATCACTACGTCACTGGATTCAAAGTCAGGTTTTTGTTACGCTGGTATGCACCATACCATACCTTACCATGCATTTACTTCTGATTGTTTTTGTTTATGATAGGATCTCGAAGCTGAAGCACCAGGGCGGTGAAATTGTAGTTTCATGCCGGGCACTGCTGTTCGGAATGGGTAATTTTGCATTAATATTTACGGTTGCGATTTTAAATGGATTGCTACCTAACCACCGTATTATCTTTTATTATAATCCCTTCGTAGTATTTACGTCCTTACTACTCCATCGGTATTTTTAACCTAATAATCAACGGCGAATTTAAAGCATGTATGATTAGGGTTATTTTTTATTTAAAAATATATTAAAATAATATTTTATTTTATTTTTAAAAAATTGTTTTTAAAATCATCATATTAAAATAATCTAAAAATATTAAATCAGTTAATTTAAAATAAAAATAATTTTTTTAAAACGTAAAACCTCATTTATATATGTGAGCTACTTGGTTTTACGGCTGAGCCATATCTTATTGTTTTCATGCATGCTATCAACTAAAAAGTTAGTTTGAACATTAATTTTAAATTAGTTTTTCGTTAATTTTAAATTTATGAAAACTATTAGAATTATATATTTTATTCTAAAAATATCCTTGAGTATTAATTTGAACATATAATAGAAACATTTCTCCAAATATTTCGAGAAATAAAAGGATTTACAAATTACTGTTCAACCATGTATACAAAATTATAAAATTATTGCTTGCGTGTTAAAGCAAAAGTCCACCTTCTCTATATAAAGAAACAAGGCCTCTACCTCAATCAATAAGCACTCATCAAACACAGATAAATTTTTGCATAGCAAGAGTCTTGTGAAAATGGTGAAGATAGAAGTTCACATCATTTCAAAAGAACTCATCAAACCATCTTCCCCAACAATTCAGCAGAAGAAACCCTACAAACTCTCCCTTTTGGATCAGCTCACTCCCACAACTTATTCCCCAGTTATCTTCTTCTACCCCATGATGAACGATGGCAGTTTCAACAACATTACTGTCAAAACCAGAATTGATAGCTTAAAGAAATCTCTCTCAGAAACCCTTAACCTCTACTACCCCATTTCTGGAAGGGTTAAAGATAATCTCTTCATTGGTTGTTTCAATGCAGGGGTCCCATTCCTCGAAGCCCAAGTTAACTGTCGCTTGTCTGATTACCTCAAGCACCATGAATTCGAGTCACTACCGAACCATTTCCTTCCATGCCAACCCTTTACAAAGGAAGACATGAGTGCACCTATATCAGCTTTTCAAGTGAGCATATTTGCCTGTGGAGGAATATCACTTGGCTGGTCTGCTTCACATAAGCTCGTTGATGGGGCAACAGCCAAGGCTTTCCTTTCAACTTGGGCATCTAAATCTCGAGGAGAACATTCTGAGGTCATACAGCCTGATTTCGGTGAGGCGTCACTCTTTTTCCCACCAAGAAACTCACTTCCACAAAACCATGTATCACTAATGGAAACCTTGTGGTTCACAGAAGGAAATTACATTACAAGAAGGTTTGTCTTTAATCACAAAGCAATAGCCATGTTAAGGGCTAAGGCCAAAGGTGGCAAGCCGGACACTAAGCCATCAAGAACCGAGACATTGTCATGTTTCATTTGGAAATGCAGCATGGCTGCTTCAAAGGCAATTTCAGGTTCGCCAAAGCCATCAATTCTGGTCGAGGCAGTGAATCTCCGGACGCGTACGAAGCCACCCATGTCCGATGCTTCTGTCGGGGATATCTTTTGGTGGGCAACTGCTATGGCACACCCCACAGACGCAAACACAGAACTGCATGAATTGGTAGGCCAGTTGAATGAAGCTACTGCACTGTATGATAGTGATTATACGCGAACTATGCAAGGTGAAGAAGGGTTTGAAACCATGTCTAATTTCTGCAGCCAGCTAGAAGGGCTATTTTCTCTTGAAAAGCCAGATATATTTGCATTTACTTGTTGGTGTCATCTAGGTTTCACCAAGGCAAACTTTGGATGGGGAGAGCCCATTTGGGTTGGTCTCATGGGCAAAGTTGGCCCTGCATTCAGAAATCTCACTGTACTTATCGAAACCAAAGATGGTAACGGGATTGAGGCATGGGTCACCTTGGACGAGGAACGAATGGCTATATTGGAACGTGATCCTGAATTTTTGGCATTTGCTTCTCCAAATCCTAAGTTTTCAAGCCTCTGATGTTTTTCCTTTCAAATCCCATTGTAGGTCCTATGGTAAAATAATTATATATTTTGATTAGTTTGCTAGCTTGGAGCTAGACAAATTAGCGACTCTCTAGAGTTTGCTAGATTAATCGACTATATATCCATGCATGCATGCTGCTGGTTTCTTGATCCCTCCTCCCTTTCTGGTAATTTGTAAGGCACAACGTCTCTTTCCACAGCTATTTGGACTGCCAGACTGGATCTAATGCTGAGTAAATCTTTTTAGTAAACTTAATTAAGTTGTTTACCGTTTTAATTTGAAATATTTGTGTCATTTGTACGAAACTATATATCAAAGGAAATCATTCAAGCGCTGCCTAAACAGCTAGTTTAAGAAATCTCTCATATTTCTGTTCTAAGTATCTATTTGGGAATATAGGTGATATTGTTTTTGAAAATATTTTTTGTTTAGATATATATTAAAATGATATTTTATTATTATTTTTAAAAATTATTTCTGACATCAGTATATGAAAATAATTTAAAAATATTATTTTTTTAATTTAAAAAAAATTAAAACTCAAAAATAAACAGGCACTACCACTCGAGCCCCAGTTATACGTTTGTTCAATGAGAAACTTGTTGTAAAAATTATAATAGATATTTCAAAAGACTATCCCACAATGGTAAAACACTTGATAAATTTGTAACCATTGAAAATTTATTTTTAAGAGTTACAAATATAAATATTACCATAATTTAATTTTGTAACGGATATATTCTAAATCATAATTTAATTTTGTAACGGATATATTTTAAACCATAATTTAATTTTGTAACGGATATATTTTAAACCATAATTTAATTTTATAACGGACATATTTTAAATTATTGTAACTGCTAATTTAATTTCATAATTAAATTAGATGTGACCGTTACATTATGGTTATCTATAAATACCATGCAACTTTTTCAAACAAATGGATTCCAAAACTAATTCTCTTCTTCCTCTCATTTGTTGGACTCTTCTTATTTCTAAGCTGTTTATTGTGTTTCCCCTCTTTGTTTGAGGAAGAACTTGTTGAATCCTGGAGGGTACCTCATTGTTGGGGAAATATTCTTAAGCACAGTGCTAAGCATGCCTCAAGTTTTAGTTTCCGTTTCCTTGTTTTCCATTATTTTCACAACAAAACCAACCTAGCTTACAATATTAGATCCAGATGAGGAGAACAGGGATACCTATAAAACAATTTTTCTTAAAAGATTGAGGTCATTCGGTGTATAAGTTAGTTTAAGTGAGAGATTGAAATAAATTTTTATAATTAATGATCACATACATACTTTTTTTTTTTTGAAAGAGTTAATGTATTCGATCATTTAAGGTAGAGGTAATATGGTGTTAGAATTTAAGGTGAGTCCACAAAAAGAGAAGATTTAGTTCCAGGTTTGATTATGATGTGGTGCATTCAGGTATAGCAGCTTGCTGTGGTTGCATCAGCCTTATCCAATACGGGGTAGATTCTCAATGAACTTCTAAGGAGCAGCGGGTCTAGTGATTGTGAATGCTTAGATGATCGCCACAAATGAGAAGTAGAAAATTTTCCCTATTTAATATTGAATTATATTCCTTAATTTTCGCACATTTAAGGGTGCTTACGAAGCCAGCAAAAAGTTTTTTTTTGGGAGAAAAATGAATTTCCTTTTGGTGTTAAACTAATTTCTTTATTTTTAAAAAAAAATATGTGTTAATATTAAAAATAATTTTTAAAAAATAAAATATATTTTAAAAAACAATTTTAATCACAATTACAACACAAGCATTTAATATTCTCATTCTTAGCCAGAAGTTTTTAGTCGTGATTAGATGCTTGTAAATGTGATTGCACTTATTTTTTAAAATATTTTTTGTTAAGAAATATTTTAAAATAATATTTTATTTTTTAAAAATTATTTTTAACATCAGCACATAAAAAATATCTAAAAACACTAAAAATTTTTAATTTAAAATAAAAAATAAAGCAATATAAACATCCTGAAGCACAAGAAAAATTATTGAATGGGTAACTATTCAATGAGAGTACTGCACATCCTATAGGCGTAGAGCACTAGAAAAATTATTGAATGGGTAACTATGCAATGAGAGTACCGCCTGCATGTATCGGAATGACATACGAAACATCATGGGGCTTTGCGCTTATAATGCCACGTGCATGCATCAGAATGACGTACTTAGCATCATGGGCCTTCGCTTCCTGTCAGCTATATATGACATGGTCCGTTTTGTCTTGATCATGATTAATTATTTAATATGTTTTTTTTAATGGAATTATCGGGTCGTTTTTTAATAAATATTGACTGAGTAATTATGTAATAATATCACCACGTGCTTGTATTGAAATGAAATACAAAAAGTATCATGGGTCTAAATCAAAGTTGTCAATTCCATTCCATTTCGTTAAAAAAATTGAGACGAAACAGTGTTATTTTTGTCTCAGTTTTAATTCCGGCTCGTTCCGGAAATTCCAGCCGGAACATCTTGGTACCGTTCCGGGTGTGCCGTTCTGGCCTTAAAATCCTCTTTTTTTATTAACTTGTGATTTTTTTTTTCTAATTTTGAGATTATGTTTGTTTGACTTTGTGTTTATATTGTATAATTTAAAGTTAATTTATCTTGAATTTTAATTATGCTTGCTAAATTAATATTTTAATTTTATATATATATATAATTAATTATATATGAACAGTACAACCCTGAAATGACACGTCGAAACGCTCCGAAACCGGAATGTTCCGTTCCAATAGAAAAACCAAAACGACGACCAGAATAATATTGACAACCTTGATCTAAACCAAAATCTTTGGTCCATTTCTATGAAGGACGTTGCTTCCCCAGCTCCAAATATTCTTTGGCCCAAATTTTAATATCTACTACTTATTTTTTAAAATATATATTTAAATATTTTTCTTACATCAAACTAATTTAAAAACATTAAAAAAATTAAAAACAAAAAAAAATTACTTTTTTCAAAAATATTTTCAAAACACAAACACAGACAAAATAGAGAGATAGAATATTGATTTTTTATGGTCCACAGGTTCGGTGAGATTTAAATCCAGAGTACAGAAGTTGATTAATGCGAGCAACATCTCAACTGCACGTCATTATTAATTTTATATCCACCTACTTGAAGATAATAATTGGAAACATGATAATAACTGTTATTTCCCTATATTTTAAAAATGTTTTTAAAATAAATAGATTTTTTTTATTTTAATTAATTTTTTTTTTTTTTAAATTATTAAAAATAAAAAAATATTATTTTAATATATTTATAAATAAAAAATAATTTTAAAAATAATCTCAAAAGAGAACTAAAAAATGGTGAAGATGGAAGTTCACTTTATTTCAAGAGATCTGTTTAGGAGTGTGATTGCGGTAGTTTTTTAAAGTGTTTTTCGTGCCAAAATATATAAAAATGATATTTTTTTATTTTTTAAAAATCATTTTTGACATCAGCACATTAAAATGATCTAAAAACACCAAAACATATTCATTTAAAATAAAATAAAAAATCAAATTTTCGACAAATATCGATTGCAACGCACACCAAACGGGAATAAGCTGACATCTTAGCCATCTTCAACAGCAATTCAAAATCTACAGCCCTACAAGCGCTGCCACACCCAATTTCTGACACGCCTCGAAAGGTCACTCTCTGATACACTGAATATACTCTACCCACTTTCTGGTAGGGTAAAAGGTGCCGTAATATGAACCCTGAGGAGGCGTAGCCCCACTGATCATGAAACACAGAAACTAAATTTACTATGTAATTAGGTCGCACAAAACCCAATTTATATTAATTTCTTGGTTTAGAAAAACAAAGATTTGAACGGGAAAAACAAAGATTTGACTATTTAGATTTCGACAGTTTAACGTTCATGGATACCCCCCTGCAAGTGGTGTTTCCAGGATCCAGCTTCGTCATCCATGTTCATGGGAGCTGAGCTCATTAACAATTGTATGGACCCAGACTTGCCCCCCTTTCCTGAATTGGGTTCTTGAGTTCTTGTTAAGAGAGTAACCGATAGCCATTACTGTAAACCGGGTTCTTGGAGGTCGAGATTTCTGAGTTATTTAAAACTGCATTAGATGAATATGAAAACAACATCCATGAACGAGAACTTAGATGAAGAGGTATATATGTAATGGTCCGGAGGTTTTTGTGATGTCACAAATAACCATTTTTGTAAGCTAAAGAACTATGTTTGTGGACTGAAGTAGGCTTCATGACGATAGTATATTAATTTCTCAAAATCATAATCACAAGCTAGTATGAGCAAATGTATCTTTGACACGAAGAAATGAAGTTTTTTATGTAGCTAGTTAGATTGCGTGTGATGCGCAGATGATGGTAGGGCGGATATCTCAGAAAGAACATCACGTGATCTCTCTATCATAGAGTGTAGATGAATAATATCAAGCTCGCGATAAATAAATAATATAAAATATTTAATTTAAAATAAAAAAAATAAAAAAAAAATTTAAAAATGTTTTTCAAAAATACTTCTACTTAGGCCCCGTTTGTTTCCCGGAATTCATTTTCCAGGGAACCACTTTCCAAACTTTCCTGTGTTTGTTTGCCTTCCGGAAAGTTGGTCAACGGAAAACACTTTCCGGTCAAAGAAAAATTTGGCTTGGTTTTCAGGAAAGTGTTTTCTGGAAAATTTGGGAGGAAAACACTTTCCGGAAGTTGTGAAAAATTCAGAAATATCATTATTTACTGATTATATCAAATTTGATCCTCAAACTTTTGATTGCTATATATAATTTGTTTTTGAATATTTATTTTTCAATTCCATCTCTTAAAATTTAATTTTTATATTAATTTTGGTCCTTATTTTTATAATTGCTATTTGCTTTTTTCTTATCATTTTTTATTGAAATTTTTTATCTATCAAATTTGGTCCTCATTTTTTTTTATTGTTACTTATTTTATTTGAAATAATTTATGAAATGTTAATTATTATTATTTTAATTTATTCATCTTTCATTTTTTTTTAAATTTTTAGATTTGATCTCTATTATTTTGATTATTATTTATTTTATTTGAGATAATTTATGAAATTATATTTTTTTTTCAATTTCATTCTCATTCAACTTTTTAATTTGTAAGATTTGTTCCTCATTATTTTAATAAACTTAAAAAAAAAAAAATTTATTAATAAATTATTTTCCAGTTCATTTTCCATAACACAAACAAACACTGGAAAGTATTTTCCAGTTCATTTTCCATAACACTGCCAAACATCGGAATTCACTTTTCAGGAATTCACTTTTCAGGAATTTACTTTCCTCAAAATTCATTTTCCAAAAGAAAACTACTTTTCAGCAAACAAACGGTATTAGTGTTTATTGAAAATATGACCTTTCGTTCCCAGAAAAGGGAGCTGCATCGGATATGGCAACATCATACAACTGAGCTGTAACATCCCCAGCTTGTCCCTGTCTCCCCATGGAGATGGAAACAAGAGGCCACTGCGGTAAAAAACTTGCTATCTGACGCGGCTGGTAATGTAAATTATTTTTTTAGATTATTTTTATTTGTTTATATTAAAAATATATATTTTCATCAATAGCGATAAATCTCAACATTATAAATTTCTCGCTGTTGTAATCTTAGAATTTTTTATAAGAAATTTAAATATACTTATTAAACCAACATTTTACCCTTCAACCCAAATAACGAAAAATTAAAACATCCATGTGAAGATCTCGTATAAACAGTCACAGAGACTTACTTGAGTAAATGTAAAGTTACAAACTATAGGGACCGTAAAAAAAACTAAAAACAAATTTACTGCACTTCTTTCTGGGTCTAAATTCCCTCTCTCTCTCAATCCCAGACGAAATACCACAAATCCTCTCTTTTCCTCTCCGACACTCCCGCTCATAAATTCCAATTCCCTCTCCACTCAGATCCACACAGCTTCTTCTGCTATGAACTCTCCTTGTTAGGAATTAGTTTTTCTTCTTCTTTCTTTCTCTCTTAATCTTCCAAAATGCATGGAAAAACAATTATCTCACTAGCATTCATAACCCTTCTCTTAATCACTTTCTCCCTCGTCATCGGCACTGTTGATATCAGATCATACTTTTTTCCATCACCAGATGGAGCCCACAACTTCCCCTGTAAGCCTACCGGCACGCAATCCTCTCCTTCTGCTCCTCTCAAAGTGTACATGTATGATCTTCCACGTCGATTCAACATCGGAATGATGGAGAGGAAGAAGGGGGGTGGAGATGACACGCCGGTGAGGACAGAGGAGGAGTTGCCGCGGTGGCCGGCGAATGCGGGGGTGAGGAGGCAACATAGTGTGGAGTATTGGCTAATGGCTTCGCTTTTGGGAAGAGGCGGTGAGGGAGAGGAGAGGGAGGCTGTTAGGGTTTTGGATCCAGAGATTGCGGAAGCGTTTTTTGTGCCGTTTTTTAGTTCGCTGAGTTTTAATACTCATGGACGCAACATGACTGATCCTGAAACAGAAAAGGATCGGCAATTGCAGGTGATTTTGGACTCATTTTTTTAGCTCAAGTGTTGAGTTTTCTGTGTTTAATCTGGAGAATTTTGATTTTTCTTAAGGGCTGAAGGCTGGCGGGTTTTAAAACTTTTGGGTTTAGAATTGGTGTGATTTCTAGCTTAATAAACCATGGCATCCTGTTTTGACTAGCCTTTTTAGTGCAAAGGGTTATTGGCTTAGAATTTTGATTCCAAAAAGAAAAAAGAATTTGTAGAGAGTAATGTATTGATTCATGATTGGATGGTGTTTTTTTTTCAAGTCGGTTTTCTTTCGATAGGATGTGAAATCAGCTCAATGCACTGATATTGCGGTTTGTTTTTGTTTAATAGAGTTGATGTTTTTTAAAGCTTTTTTAGAGACTGAAGTTTGATGAGGGTGATATAGAAATGGAGGGTATAACTTAATAATCTTGTTGAATTAAGGAGTTTTATGTGCAAGGGGATTGAGTTTTCTTGCTGATGTTGATATGGGGAAGCAGTTATGAACCCCTCGCTAGTTGTTAATCTTTACAAGCTGGTACTGGACTGATAATCAGATATTCTCTAGTCAATTCACACTAGATCTAGAAGCAGAGAATCTTTTGAAGTTAAATTCAGTTTCAGATATCATAATTTGTAATTCAGTTTCAGATATCAAATTTGTTATATCCTGCCATTACAAATTATGATATCTATTACTGAGTTCCAATATATTTTGCTTGAGATCGAGTTGCTTAAGGTTGACTGTATGATTCTTCTGGTTTCAGGTTGATTTAATAGGCTTTTTGCGAAAGTCGAAGTACTGGCAGAGGTCTGGAGGCAGAGATCATGTGATTCCAATGACACATCCAAATGCTTTTAGATTTCTCCGACAACTGGTGAATGCGTCCATTCTTATTGTTGCAGATTTTGGTCGCTACCCTAAATCCTTGTCAACTCTTAGCAAAGATGTGGTGTCACCATATGTACACAATGTGGATTCCTTTAAAGATGATGACCTATTGGACCCATTTGAGTCTCGAAAGACACTTCTTTTCTTCAGGGGGAATACAGTCAGAAAAGATGTATGTGTGCTGCTCTTGGTGATATCAATCTCATTTAAAATGTCTGGTTTGATGCCAAGGTGGTTTTTAATGGACCTATTGTGTTGCAGAAAGGAAAAGTTCGTGCCAAACTTGAAAAGATATTGGCTGGCTATGATGATATTCGTTATGAACGAAGCTCGCCTACAGCTGAAGCAATACAAGCGGTGAGTAGTGAAGTGATGGAGGTTGCCAAAATTGACATTGTCATTGCATACTGAGTTTCTTCCAAAAATTTTTTATGAAGAAATGACCTTAAAATTAGGATCTGACAAGTACCATTTGACATCATACATCATGATATGATTTGCCATGTTTTATTATGCTTAACACTCCCTGCCATTTAATGAACGGGATCTTCCCATGCATACTAGGTATTGAAAATGGAAAAGGTCATTATTTAGGATCTCATGTAGAGAGAGAATGTCATCAATGTGTCGGGTTTTCCAAATAGGATAACCCTAAGTCAGTTACTGTGTTATCCGAATAAATTTAAGTAATTTTTATGTCACATTTCTTTTCTTACCTGAATGCCAGTCAACTCAAGGGATGCGGTCATCGAAGTTCTGTCTGCATCCTGCAGGAGACACTCCATCCTCTTGCCGGCTTTTCGATGCTATTGTTAGCCACTGTGTTCCGGTCATTGTGAGCGATCTAATTGAGCTCCCTTATGAAGATGAAATAGACTACAGCCAGTTCTCAATTTTCTTCTCTATAAATGAGGCTATACAGCCAGATTACCTGGTTAATCAGCTCCGGCAATTTCCAAAGGACAGATGGGTTAAAATGTGGAGACAGCTCAAGAAGATCTCCCATCACTTTGAATTTCATTACCCCCCCATGAAGGAAGACGCAGTCAACATGCTATGGAGGCAGGTTAAGCACAAGCTTCCAGGGGTCCAACTTGAAGTGCATAGAAATCACAGGTTGAAAGTCCCAGACTGGTGGCAGCAGAGAAGATGATTCTGTTCTGGTGGTTCCTTACTGGATACTGTACATTCATGATTTTTTTTTAATCATACACAGTGATAACCCATTGAGGGAATAATCTGATGTAGTTACAATCACCAGCTGTCATCTACCTTTATACAGAAATTACGAAATGTTCACACTTGCTAATCAGCGTCGGATCAAAGAAGATTCTCTTTTGAAGATGAGATGTGCGGTGATGCATCCTTGCCTGTCTAGTATTCTTTTTTTCTTCCCCAGTAGTTCAATAGTCAGTCCGGATAAATAACTTTCAAATGTAGACGTCCAGAATTTGGCAAAGAACAAATTCCACGCTGTTGTATTTTTCTCTTTCGATCTATGCAGTTTATTTCATGGAAAGTGATTAAACCTTCCATCCATCAAAGAAGTTTCCTGGGAAAAAAAAGGTCTTTTTTCTTTTCAGTTTTCGTTCTTTTTTTGTCCGGATTTCTTATTACAGAATTCCTTTAGCCGTTTTATCAACCAATTCCTGATCGGAAGCACGCTCCTGACCAAGGTACAGGAATATTTTATAATGCCAGGGCAGGGACGGTTGCAGGGCAATTTTTTAATCTTGCGGCGGCGCATAAAAATTTTGGAGATCAAGGTTGTAGTCATGCCTGTCAATCAATCTACGTGGTTTTTTCAAGGTTTTCTTCTTTTTTATATAATTGTTTTTGTCTTGTATAAAGTGTAAGGAATATTCGAAGAAAATTACATATATATAAAAAAAAAAGAGGAAAGAAAATAAAAATCCGACCTGCCGGATTCGAACCAGCGACCTAAGGATAACAGCAACTACTACAGTCCTCCGCTCTGCCAACTGAGCTAAGGTCGGTTTGCTAATTCTGTTACCATAATGCTTACATATCCTTACATTTATCCGTCACTGCACAAATTATGATATTTAAGTATAATTGCTGCTTTTATTTCCATACAACTCAAAGGAATTTGATTGGACACTCTTTGTGGATGATTTATTTTGCTTTTGGAGGAGTTTTGACTATTGTTGGATGATGAATGAAAGTGGAGCATTAAATAATATTTATAAATAAAAAATATTTTAAAAAATAATCATACATCACACTACTAAACATGCTAAAAATACGTTACCCACGTGAATATCACTCGTACTAGTAGTGGGGGGCGATAGCTTGTAAAAGCAAAAGGGAAATCAAGAATAGAAAAAAAGACAGAAATAATTAAATTTCACGGGCTTGCGTAGCGTTTAAGATACCAATAAAATACATGGGTAGTAAAATTTGAAAAAAAAAATCATTTTAAATGAATATGTTTTGGTGTTTTTAGATCATTTTGATATGCTGATGTTAAAAATGATTTTTAAAAAATAAAAAAATATCATTTTGATGTATTTCGACACGAAAAGCTACCGCAATCGCACTCCCAAACAGGCTGTACAACTGAAAAGCAAGCTCAAATAGAAAGATGTGATTTAGGGCCTGTTTGGGGGCGGTTGCGATTGCTTTTGAAAGTGTTTTTTATTTAGAAATACATCAAAATAATATTTTTTTATTTTTTAAAAATCATTTTTGACATCAACACATCAAAATAATTTTAAAACACCAAAAAAATTTCATTTAAAATAATAAAAAAAATTGAATTTTGAGCAAACAGTGGTTGTACCACAGAACCATAGCTGTCAATTCCATGCCGTTCCGGCCGGAACGTGCCATGCCGGTGAGAAAACCGGGACGAAACGACGTCGTTTTCGTCCCGGTTTTCATTCCGGCCCGTTTCGGAAATTCCGGCCAAATTCCGGCCGGAACGTCTCGGTTCCGTTCCGGGCGTTCCGTTCCGGGTTCAAAATCAAAACGACGCCGTTTAATGTATCTTTACCTCTCCGATTTAAATCAAACATACAGTCCTGGCACCCAAAAATTCTTCCCCAAATCAATTTTCCATAATTCTTCCATCAGCTCACCTCGAATCTCACCTCAAATCTCAACTTCTCAAATCTCAATCCCTAATCCAATAATCCCTCATCTCAAAATCGCAGCCCAAATCCTTAACTCAAAATCACAAACCCTAACTTGTTCTTCCGGATATGGCGTATTTCTTTTTCACTAAGGATATTTTGAATGGGAAAACTATACCAATTTTTGAGGCTGCGAATCATGGTAATGTTGCCTGGGATTTTACTTACATTGATGATATTGTGAAGGGTTGTTGGGCTCGTTGGATACGGCAGAGAAGAGTACTGGGAGCGGAGGGAAGAAGAAAGGGCCGGCAAAATTGAGGGTTTTCAATTTGGGGAATACATCTCCTGTGCTGGTTACTGATCTTGTTAGTATTTTGGAAAGGCTTTTGAAGGTCAAGGCTAAAAGGAATATCATGAAGTTGCCACGCAATGGGGATGTTCCATATACGCACGCGAATATTAGTTATGCTCAAAAGGAATTTGGATATAAGACTACCACGGATCTGCAGACAGGATTGAAGAAATTTGTGTGGTGGTACCTCAGTTACTATGGAAACACGAAGGCTGTTGCGAGATGAGATGAATTCTTTTGGTTCGGTACTTGGAAAACATTCCTTGTTCATTATGATTCTTATAATTGTTTTCTTAGCATTTCTGTGTTCCCTCATTGCACGATAATTGTCTTTGGTATATGTTTAATTGATGCTGTACAAGGAGGAACATCTTGTCTTATGTTGAAGAAGAGTGTCTGGTTGGTGGATTCTGTTTTCTGGAGCACCCTACGTGTGCTGTATCAAAACAAAGCCAGAACCATCCTTTTCTTTTGTTTCCGATTTTTGGAATCTGTAATTGTTGTAGTTTCGGTGTTGTAGACTGATAGAGCATATGCTGATTGTTGGACATGTATCAATCAATAAAACAGTACACGTTAATTTCATATATTTGTTTTCTTACTGAACAAATTGAATTCCATTTGACTATTGTATAGTGTGTATTTTTTTTTTCTTTCTGTTATTGACATCCGTGATGAACAAACCTGCAACTATTTCTTTTTTGCTTGTTGATTTTGATGGTGAACTTGTCTGCGTTGTGGCATATATACTTGATTCAAAAGTTCATCAAGTCCTTCCTTTGGTTTTTGCTGTTCTAATAGATATGAGATATGTCACCTGGAGGTCTATCTTGTTCTTTTTCATACATGGTATCCCAGGATTTTGTCAATGCATGTGATGCTCCAGAGGTCACGTTTGCTGGCAGAGTTTATCAAATTTTGTATGCTTCCAACTCTGCATTCGTAATTTTTCCATTGCAGTCTTGCCCTGACCTTCTGTTCCTTTTTTCATTCCTAGATATGCTATTTTTTATCCATTTCTAATGCAATGCATGTTTGTTGAGCTTCTTCTTTGGGATTTGATGTTCCCTCGCGAGACAGAATATGAAAGAGGAGTTGGTTGTTAAACAATAATTTGGAGGTAAACTTTCACTGTTTATTTTGCTCATTCCCTGAGACTTTGAAGAATTCACTTGAAGAAATCATGGTGTTTTTAAACTCCATTTATATTCATGTATTCTGTCCATGTCTTCTTATCTTGCAGGCAACTGTTTTGATTTTTTTGACAATTTCCCCCCCTAAAAATCAGAGAGAATGAATTTCAATTATTTAGGCACAAATGAGATTATGTTTTAGAGATGTTTCTAATTTTGAGATTATATTTGTTTGACTTTGTATGTGTATTATATAATTTAAAGTTAATTTATCTTGAATTTTAATTATGCTTGTTAAATTAATATTTTATTTTTTTCATATATATATATATATGAACAGTACGGCGACCGGAACGGCACGAAACCGGAACGTTCCGTTCCAATCGAAAAACCGGAACGGCGACCGGAACGGCGACCGGAACGGCGACCAGAACGGCGACCGGAACGGTATTGACAGCTATGACAGAAACAAACAGCTTCTTAATCTTTCACTTGTAGACCCCTAACATAATACCAAGATTTGAGATCTAACTTCTCCTTCAAAGAAACTATAGCTGAAATGGCCAGGCATAACCAAACAGTAGCCATGACCCTTTACCATAAACTAGGTTTTAAGTTCTAATCTCGCTGTCCTAAATCTAGACGACAAATTTATGACCAAAGTGCAACGGAGAGAAAAAAAAAGAAAAAAGAAGTGTGGTACGTGGATAGTGGTTTTGGATTGTTGCTGCTTTGAAATGACAAAGACACCCATAGATGATCCACCTACCGTGAGGTTTAGCAGCTAGTGAAGGGCATGTCAGTCATCGCGGTATAAAGACAACTTAGCTTATCCACTCCAAATTTCCCCGAATCAAATCCACGTCAGCTGGAAAGAGGAATAAAAAAAAGAAAATGAAAACCTTGAGGAGGAGGAAGCTAACAAGGCAAGAAAAGAACACGAGGGGCTGGTTAAAGTCAAGGTCAAGGGACATGTTTACTTGGCCATTAATGTTGAAATTTAAGGTTAGATTAAGGGTGATTTGAAATTGTGGATTTTTTTATAAAATTATGTTAAAATAATATATATTTTATTTTTAAAAAATATTTTGGATATCATTGCATAAAAAATAATATGAAAATATTTAATTTAAAATAAATATAAAAATCTATTTTTAAAAATCTATTTGTGTATGTGTCAACAACTATTAAAAAACCGAAAATAATTATTTAAAAAAAAATCTCTTAATCCAATTATAGATAATTTACTTTATGTGTGCGCGCGTATGAAAATGGGTTTTTTCTTCTAATACAAAGATTATTATATGAACATACCAAAAGCCAATAACTATCAAAACCTCCTCCTCCCTCCCTCTCTCTAAAAGAAACACTTTAGAATCGGCATTAAAACACCCAATGCGTTGATAAATAATCTGCAACTAGGTATTGCCCAGCCTTTTCTCTCTTTCCCAGTGTTAATTCTTGATGGGGATTTTAATTTATTTCTGCTTAAGATTACCTTTTATACCATATTGAAAAAAAGATTGGCTAAATGCATGCTGTTTTAAATTTAGAAAATGTTTCTGAGTTCTGAAAATGATTTTGAGCTCATGGGATTTTCTTTCGTAACTTCTGTGTCCGTGTTTTTGTAATCTGTTTGGTTTGTTTTACATTTTGAGCATGTTTTGTTCTGCATATACCAACAAGAAAACAAGAAGGGTAGTGTAAAAGTAGATAAACCGTGGCTGATATGATGAGCAAACGAAGGTCGGCTAAAGAATGTGAAAGATAGTTGATTTAACGGCCCAGTTCTTGAAATCTGTTCTTGTGTGGGAATTTTTTGTACTGGATTTGTAGAGCGAGGAGTTGCATAGTAACATGGTGGGATTTGATTTTTTTTGCCAGAGGAATTGGCTCACAACCTGGTGAATTGTGCAAAATGATGTGTGGTCTTTTTTTGGATTTTCTTGGTGACTTGGCGGGGATGTGAAGAAGTAAATGCATGTCTTTGATGGTTCTGTTCTGTGGGTTTGTTCTCGGAAAAGTTCTTACTTAGCAACAGATCTGAGTTTGTGTTGAATGTATTGACTGTAGAGAATAGAATATTATAGCAAGTTCAGATGAAAAAAACATCTTTTTTTGTTGATCACTGCACTAGTGCTCTAATGATGACTGACAAAAAAATTTGATTGTTGAGAGACTTTTATTTTCCTTGTTTTATAGTTCATGTGCTTTTGGTTTATTTATTAGTTTACATTATGTGTGTGAAAGGAAGCTTGTTAGAAAGAAAGATTAAGGATGGACAGTAATACTGATAGGGCCAGGGCATCTGCTTTTCTAGGGTGGAACTTATGTTGCCATTAACATAAATGGACACTGAAGGTTTTGCTGATTAATTTACTGAAGATTTTTCATAGATTTTCAAAAGCAAGGTGAACATGATTAATATTGAAGATGGCCATGGTTTTATATTTGATCCAATGAGAAGAATGTGGTTCCTTTTTTCAAAGTGTGTCGCTATTGTGTTCAAGTGACATTCTGACTCATATTTCCATGTTGTTACCTTTCCTTTAGAGCAAATGGAGGTAAATTCTGTAAGTTCCCTCTCCAATGAGAAGCAATCATCAGAGCATTCCACATCCACCAATGTAGAACATACATCCACCAATGTAGAACATATGAACACCGAAAAAGAGAAGAGTACATCTGTATTTGTTAATCATGGTGAGTCTCTCGCCTTATTCATGAATGCCAGCAATTTCTCTAAATCTGTGCCCTTCCTTCTGGGATGTTTTAAAGCAACTCAATTGCTGATTGTTTATAACAGCGATTTTTCTAGTCTTACATCTGCTGTTTTTTAGGGTTTTAAAATTTTAATTATACATGTTGTTAGAGATTTCTTTTGCTGTATAAAAGATACACATAATGCCATTTGAAATTTCGTGCTTTATAAGGAGAAGGACATAATAAGTGTATTATTCTACCATTGACTTCACTGGAATAATCTGAATAAACATCATTGATAATGTTCTGTACTAAAATGCCCTGGAAACTTTGTACCTTTTCTAAGTGTTGCATCACATGGGTTTCTAAGTAATCCGGTGAGGCCAGAGTCTCAAATAGTAAATACTTCTTTGGTTTTGCTTTTGTGATCGGTATGCAATCTTTCTCTCCTTGTGCAAATCCCAGTAGCGAGCCTTGATCTATTCATATTCATTCTTTTCTGTTTCTTTTAATGTGTAACTTTATTTTCCATGAGTATAAACTGTCTAAATGCACTGTTTAGCTGCAATTGCATGGCATGAGAGCAGAAGAAAGTGGATAGGAGATCAATCATGTCAGCCACAAAGAACGACTAAGGACCCAATTATAGGGTAATTGTCTATGAAGCTTAGTGAACGCTATGATCTCTATTTCTGTGGTCAACTATTTCTATCATCTATAAGCCTGGAAGCTCTCTACTCTGAATAATTTTTTGTATTTCATGTTTTAAGGGTGCATATAGTAAATTTTGCCTTATCAATTAATGAGGAAAAAATAAGAATTTTATTACACTTCCTGATGGCAGCCACTGTAAGGTTTGGAGAGGGAAATGAATTGTTGAACTGCATTTCACTGGCTGCTGCATTCAGCCAAGAATAATGCATGTGTCAACATGTAATTAAGTAGGGGCTATTCTGGTCCTTCCAAAACCTATATGTAAAAAAATCAGAT
Source organism: Salix arbutifolia (assembly GCA_025169955.1). NCBI lineage: Eukaryota > Viridiplantae > Streptophyta > Magnoliopsida > Malpighiales > Salicaceae > Salix > Salix arbutifolia. The sequence goes on from CM045909.1 coordinate 1,851,123, forward strand.
TTTTTTTTTAAGTGGCTTCATAAGTAGGACTGACAGAGATTCCCCATTGACACCTCCAAGAGAATTTATATGCTTCCTATTTAGTTTGTGTATTACGTGGTTCATGTTGTTAGAGAATAATATAAATCATATTCTGGGGTCTTACCTACAAGCTTGAGCTTTTAGGTGAGATGGTTCCTTAACATGGTATCAGAGCCTTATTGACCCAACGGTCATGAGTTCGAATCTCACCACCCCCATTCGATTTGATAAAAATCAAACACAAGGCAGTGTGGGCTTATGTGCAAGTTTCAAGCCCAAATGGCTTTCACTTGAGGGGTGTGTTAGAGAATAATATAAATTATATTCTGGGGCCTTACCTACAAGCTTGAGCTTTTAGGTGAGATGGTTCCTTAACACATGTTATCATGCCATTGTCTGTTTCATTATTTTTGCCTATACATACTGTGGTGATATCTTCCTAGTCTGTTCATGTATTCTGATGGTTCATGACAATTGACATGATTATATTGGTTATTAATCTTCATTTGTAATTACTCGTATGTATGGTCTGGAGTCTTGACCTTGCTATGGTCCCACCTAAGAGGGAGCCAAGACGATAGCTTAAGAAAACACAATCTTTTGAGCATTTTTGCATGACATGGTGCTTTCAAGACTCAAGCATGCATCCTCGGGGCCAATCGTGTTGATAGATGAAACATAACAGGATAACTTTTCTTTTGCAGCTGGTCAAAAACCTATGAAGATTTGCTTTCTACTCACGAGCCCTTCTCTGAGCCAATTCCTTTATCTGTAAGCTCTCTTCTGACAACCACACTCACACCAAGTGAATTTTATGGTTTATTGGTTTTGAATCTTCTTTAGTGGTAGTGTTCATGAGCATGCGCGTGAAGGGTTACGTGTCAAAGATTTTGGACTGTTCATTCTTTCTTATCTTTCAGAACTTCCACTTTTAGTTTTCTTCCTAACTTCCTATGCAGCTGTTGATCTCGGTTCAACTGGTTGTTGAATTTTGCAGGAGATGGTGGATTTTTTAGTCGATATTTGGTTTGATGAAGGCCTCTTTGATTAAGTAATAGATGAAAATGTTGTAATTCTCGCGCATTGGAGGCTAATAGAAGGTAAAGCATACAGAGATTTCTGGCAGCCTCAAAGTGCAGCCTGATTTCTTGTAATTGTTTTTTCCATGTAGAATATGATATGGAAAGGCTTCAATGTACCTGAAAGTAATTCCTAGTGGACCTGTTAGGTTTTTTTTCCACCTTATCATCACGGGGACTACATTTCCCAGATATAATTTTACACTCATCTGTAACAAACAACTTGTATATTTATTCACCATGAAAACTGGACTGTCATTGTTAGCATCAGATGGAGAATGATGCGCCTCTTTGGATGTTCGGCATTTCTATCCAATTTTCTAATGGTGCTACATAAAATTGCTTCTGATTCATTCTTGTTAATATATATATAATAACTGTAGTTTTGTTTGCTATAATGCAACACAACAGTGTTTGCTAAATAAGTCCCCCCCCCCCCCCCCCAATATTTTCATCTTTTTTATCTCAACACTAAATGTTATCTATAAAATTAGTTCACAAAAGTATTTAATATTATCAATTGATTAAAAAACAATTCTCAAATTTTGCTAGTTTTTTTGTTCATTAGGAGCTTCTTTGACAATTTATACTGTGTTAGTGATTGTTTATTTTTTAAAATGTATTTTGTCTGAAAATATATTAAAATGATATTTTTAAAATTTATTTTTAATATCAGCAAATCAAAAATCAAAAATAATTTAAAGTAAAAAAAATAAGTTTTTACAAAAACAAAAAAAGTAATTTTTGACCGAAAATAATTAAAAAATAAACAGAGCCAAGAAGAAACAAAATCTATAATTGATTCTCAAATCTGTACAGTAAAATTGAACATAATAAAAAAAGTAATTTGCCCATTCATTTCCTTGTTAAGAAAAGGAAGAAAATCCATCTTTAAGAAGAAAGAGAAAGGGAAGCTCTCTTCTAAAAAAGGCAACGCAGCGGTTTATGGTACGATGTGTCGTTTGCCAGCTCTTAATGTGCAACGACAGCACGATTTATGTCAAAACACTATACACGCTGGCAAAACACTAGTGTTCCTCTGGAAACAGAAGAAAAACATTCCCGGAAAATAAACACCGAATAGAAAATCTAGCTTCGATCCTCAGCTATTATTCATAGACGGAGAGTGATTGTTCTCCTGTTAAAGTTGAGAGCTTGAGAGAGAGTGATGGATAAATTCAAGAGCATGTTACAACCGAAATCAAACCCACAACAGCAATTGAGGGATTGGCAGAGAAAACTACGTCAAGAGTGCCGTAACATTGAGCGGCAAATCAGAGGCAAGTTTCCAACTTTTCAATTTTGTTAATACTATGGTTTTGTACAACTATGTGCTTGGATTGATGGATTTGTTGCATTCTGTGTGGTGATGGCGAATTTGGGCTAAAAAGCTAGGGGTTTTGTTATGGTTTTAGATGTGCAGAGAGAGGAGAAAAGTGTACATAAGGCAATTAAGGAGGCTGCCAAGAGAAATGACATGGGCTCAGCTAAGGTAAATTGTCAAACTTAGAGTTGATTTTACTCAATTTTTGATGAAATTGGTGCTGAATAAAGATAAAAATGAAAGATCTGTAGTGTCGTGATTGTGAACTTGGAAGATCATTGAGGATTTTTCGGACATTCATGCATGATGGACTTAGGGGTTGTTTGGGGTAGCAGTGCAACAGCTTTTCATCAAATTTTGAAAATATATTCTAAATTATTTTTTTAATGTTTTTGAATCGTTTTGATGTGTACAAAAATAATTTTTTAAAATTAAAAAAAATATATTTTGATATATTTCCAAGCAAAAATCACTTTGAAAAGCAGTCGCTACCTCACTCCTAAAACCCCCAAGATAGCTTCATTTTGTTGGCCAGCTTTTGTTTCATTATCCCAGCTTCTCTGTGAGCTACCGAAACTAAAACTGCCAGTTGGTTTATGTGCTTGATCATGTGCATGGATTAATGATCGTGCTCGGGATTTTAGATGTCTCTTTTGGTAGTCATGCTTCAAATTCTTCTATGGATCATAATAACTGAACTGGCATAACTTTTTTAACTTTGAATTGGAGCTTAGAGCTAGAAAGCCATGTGGATAATGTTGAATATTAAATAAAGTTTAGGTTGAAAGTTGAAACTAGTGATGTACTCAGACTTATCCTGCAAGTATGTTGAACTGAAAAGAAAATAAAAAATGAACCTCAGTAGTAGTTTGTGTGCCTGCCTTTGGCTGAGTCCTGGTTGAGCCATGAAAGATGCCTATTTCATGTCTTTTTGTATGGCTTGCTGTATCATATATACATGCTCATTAATTTCCCTTTCCTTCTATTATGTTTCAGGCACTTGCAAAGGAGATTGTGATGTCGAGAAAAGCAGTGAACCGTCTTTATGAAAATAAGGCCCAACTGAATTCAATATCAATGCACCTTGGAGAAAGTGTTGGTAGGATATTTTACTTGGCATGCGTTTAAATTACTTGGTTTTAAGATTTTTTTCACCTGAAAGTCCTTTTATGAGAATGTTCATTCCAAAGATATGTGAAAAGGTGTGAAATAAGTTTCAAACTTCAACATTTTTATGGAAAGGAAAAATAGGCAAACCCTTGTTTTATTGTTGAACTTTGCCAAATTTCCTTGGAAGCTTATTTTATATTACAGATGTGATGTGGCATGAGAGTCTTTAGTCATATGTCCATATTGGTCAGTTTTTTTCTCACACCACTGTGATCATGCTGTTATATTCTTGGTTGCTTGCATTTTACTTTCAACTTAATGGCTTGAACTGTCTGAAATAGTTTTTGTCAATAAAAGAAGACTTTATTGTTGTTCTGTTTCATTGAGACTATTTCTTGGGGATTGACATGTTTGGTTTGATTCTCAGCAATTGCCCGTACCGTGGGTCATTTATCTAAAAGTGCTGAAGTCATGAAACTTGTCAATAACCTTATGAAAGCTCCAGAAATGGCTGCCACAATGCAAGAATTCAGCAAGGAAATGACAAAGGTTTGTTTCTTCTTCATTTCCTGGAAAACATTTCTTGAATTGTGTCAATGGAAAACCAACTGGTTTCACATTCTGTTTAAACACATCAAAAATTCAACATGTTGAGCCCATGATGGGATCTAATTAATGTCTGCAATTTTTTTTTTCTGAATATATATATTATCATTGCTGTAGTAAAAAAAATCCCTGTGATCTCGAGCAGAAATTATGACTAAGAAACTTTTCTCCTATGAAAATACAATTATGTCTTATGTAAACTGTAATTGCAAATTAATTTATGTAGTTTGGGAATCCCACCAATTAACAGAGCTCAAAGTTTATATGTGGGAATGGAGAACGTATTTCTAAGGATCCATGCACCTCTTTATCAGATAGGGCTTGATGTTTGTTAGAGTGAGAGCGTCGGATGCAGTAGGTTCATAATGTCCACTAACAATGAAAGCAAACTTCGAGCAACGTTTAATGTTTACTTCTTCACCTATATTTTACATTCTTGGCTTTTGGTTTGCACTTTTTAGGCCGGGGTTATTGAAGAAATGGTAACTGATGCGGTTGACTCAGCACTGGATTCTGAAGACATGGAAGAGGAAATTGAAGAAGAAGTTGACAAGGTCCTGACAGAAATAGCTGGTGAGACAGCTGCTCAGCTTCCTGAAGCTGTCAGAAAGGAACGAGTAAGGGTACCTGCCCAAGAAGCAAGCACCTCACGAGAAGTACGATTAACTTCTATCAATTTTTTTGCATACTTCGTTTGAGGAAGGTGGGACCTAACTTCATTGCAATGTTCACAGGAAGAACCTGTTGCAGAGGGTGTAGATGACGAGGAAGAACTAGAGGAGCTACGGGCCCGGCTAGCCAAAGTCAGATGGTAGTTCGATGCACACTGCATTTCCCGCGGTGTTTATTGAAGAAAAATTAATGAGATTAGAGGCCATTTACCCAGTTTCCATAATTTTAGCAGAAAATGTATCTCTGCGCTTGTCATATCAGTTTGTATTATAATACCACCACTTGGATTTTACTTCTACCTGAAACCCTGGAACACGCTACAGCATAACATCATCTTGTGATCCAAAAATACTTGGGAGAGCCAGCACTGTCTGGTGTCTCAATTTCGTAGCATGAGTCCGTACTCACAAAATGGAGTCTCCAATAATCACTTTATAGTGTCATTTAGCCTCCAATGGCTTCTACACAAGTCACCGCGCGACGGCAAACAAGTGGAAGAATTTCAAGTACGCTGCTTTTAATATAATAATATCAATAATAAATAATTTAATTTATTTTAAAATAAAAATGAACTTTTAAAAAATTAATTTTACCTGTGATAAAGCGCAAGACAAGCGTGTCGTAACGTATGTTTTCCATCAAGATATCTCTCTATCTTCCTTTTTCTTTTCTTTTTTTATTATTATTTGCCTTTGAAACCGTCACCACCGACCTTTTCCACTTTCTTGGTTCTTCCATTCCAAGCACACTTTGATTGTTGCACCCCAAATGGATCGTCACCATTCACAACCTTGACTTTTAAAACTCTAACAAATCAACGATCATGATCTCCCATCTAAAAGAATTTGATCACCGACCCACATTTCCTAGTCAGCACTCCAGACTAAAGTTTCAGGCATTTGGAACCTAAAAACTTCATTAAACAAAATAATCGAGTTCTTTGCTAAATTCCCTTTTCTTAAAAAAAAATAATGATTAAATTTGCGAAACCCACCAATGAAATCCAAGCATTCAACAGATCAACGGATGAAAATTTCAAAAAATGATTTCAGAAACATACCTGTAGTTAAATAAAATAATTATTAAATTTTCAAATAATGCTTTTATAAATAAGATAACAACACACACTATCCCCCTGTATAAACACACAATCAACTTGCGTGCACATTTCTAACAGTGGACCCCTTCTCGCGTCATCAAAAATCCCTTCATCCCCTCACCCGCAATCTAAAGCAAAAACGACACCACATCATATCATCACCAACAACAACTACGACACGCTGTCTCCCTCACGTTTCCTTTGCTTCCCGTGCATAAAAAGCACAGGATGAGAATGCAACTTAGTCCTTATATTTCTTAAGATATTACACTCATATACCTATATTCAACAACGCTTTGTATTGCCCAAAAACATCGTTGAATTTCTAACAACAGAATCACTGATTGTTTTGTCTATTTGTTCTCACCTTCTGATATAATACATCTACGATTGCTGGTATGAATATGTAGCTTGACTCATCATATATAACAATATTATTATTTTATTCATCATTATCATTAATCAAATAGAATATGTAGCTTGATTCATCATGTATAATGATAATATGATTTTATTCATCATTATCATTGATTTAAATAAAAAATATATATTTATTAAGAAAATAAAACCAAACTGAATAAGACTAGATATGTACTTGATATTGATATTGTTGCTTAATTTATTTTTTAAAATATTCTTTTATCTCGAAAAATATTAATGAATTAAAAATAGTAAAATATGTTTTTTATCTGGAAAAATATTGTTGTTCAATTAATATTTTTTATTTATTTTTTAAATAATATTAATGTGCTATTGTAAATAAAAAATAAAATATTTATTTATTTATTTTTTAGACCAAGTCTTGCAACGAAAGGGAAACTTAAAGCACCTTTCCAGGATTTAATTGAATACTAAAGAGCTGCAAGGACTAAAAGTAACTTCAACCCGAGCATTCTCAACCAACATTCCCTATGATGTTAACCCTTAAAATAAGACGGGCAGTTATGCCACGTGTCCCTCTTCAAAACAAACTGAAGTACACTTCTTCTCTATAAAGTTCTCACCTTTGTCTCCCACTCATTCTTCAGAACCTACAAAATGGAGAACCTTGATTTCATTCTAGTCTTTCTCTTCTCACTTATCGCGATATCTCACGCGAGCTTCTCAGACAATGCTTATCCCAATCTCGGGAAGTCAAATTTCCCGTCTGTGCAAGCAGAGAAGCTGATAAGGGAACTGAATTTGTTTCCTCATTCAGAAGTCAACGTGATAGACGGTGGTGATGATGGTGTTGGTGTTATTGACCAAGCAGCGTATAATAAGAAGATCGTAGAGAGAAAATTTAGGTTTCCTAATGTAGTTGGTGACGAGGAAGAAAGCTTTGCTGTTGATGATTTGGGACATCATGCTGGTTATTACAAGATTGAGAATTCTCATGATGCCAGGTATTTAATTTTAAAAACCCTTGATATTTTTGGCTTTGAGCTGAGTTTGGGGAGATGGGTTTTGCTGGCTTTTGTGTTTGCTTGTTTTGGTCTGGTCAAAGTCTTGATTTTTGGTGTAAGATTGGATTTTTGAGATTGGAGATTAAGTGGATTGGTCATTGTTTTTTAGAATTTTTGAGTGTGTGCCATTGAATGTTTGATTTTTTTGTTGGAAGTTAAAAGAGTGGAATTTTCAGTCAGTTTGTTGGTTTCCGATTATTGATGCTGTAAGGAATGTTTGAATAAGGTTTCATTTTGTTTAAGTATCTTTCTGGTTGATTTTATTTTATTTATTTATTAAAATTGGATGTTTGGAATTGAAGTTTGAATGGGTTGTTAAAATATGATTTTTTTAAAGTTTGTTTGTTGGTTTCTAAATAATGTTTACGTATTGGTGTACTTGTGGTTTTGTAGGATGTTTTACTTTTTCTTTGAATCAAGGACCAGCAAGAAGGATCCTGTGGTCATTTGGTTGACTGGAGGACCAGGGTGTAGTAGTGAATTGGCTATGTTTTATGAAAATGGTCCATATACCATTGCAAATAACTTGTCGCTTGTGCAAAATAAGTACGGGTGGGACAAGGTAAGATGCCGTTAAATCTTCTTCAGTTTATGCAATACTTCATTAATTCTGGGCTGTAATTTCTTAATTCTTTCTTCATAAAAAATTAACAAATATTTTTTTTTCCATAAAGTAGCAAATGTAAATTGTGAAATATCATATAATGCTATGTCAAATGGAGCAAATATCCAATTTAATTAAAAGTGTATTTCTAGTTGTGTATTATTTACAAATCTTGGCCCTTAATCAGCCCAGAGTAAGAGTTGATAGTCAGTTGTTGATATGTTCTGTACTAATCACAGGGATGCCGCAGTCGGTTTTGAACCTGCAGACTTTATGTGATTTCATTGTTGCAACTCTTAAGCTAGTTGCTTGGTCAGTAGTTTGTTGTTTATTTGATTTAAGATCTTGGGTTTTATTTTGTGAATATTTCCCAACAAAATACTTGCACTATAGAGTTATTTTCTTCATTTTGGCACACAGTTGCACTTTATGCATCGGAGTGCACTTTAAGTTGGTTCTTAGTGCATTGTTTTGTTTGTGATATTGTGTTAGCAGAAATATGAAGCACAAATTAAATAAGATGTGTTCTGAAAAAATGAAGGGTCGTTATTAGCGTTATTGAGTTTGGCTTTTTTTTCTCTATTCCTTTTCATTAATTTGGCAGGGAAGAACTGCAACTTCCCTGCTCGGTGACAAGAGAATTAACATGTTTCTATGATGATTTTGCAGGTGTCAAACCTTTTATATGTTGACCAACCTACTGGGACTGGATACAGTTATAGTACTGATAGGCGTGACATTCGCCATGATGAAGATGGAGTTAGTAATGATCTCTATGACTTCTTAAAGGTTAGTTATCATGTATTTCTTAGTGATAAGAAATGAAATAGAGCATAATATTCTGGCATCCCCATGAACTTATATATTAATTTATCAGGAAAGAACTGTAATTGCTGAAGTTTTACTGTACTGAATGCTAGTCTTAGCTTGGGACACTAAAAACACATTATGTGAAACGTGAAAGGATTGGTGAATTGTTGTTTGGAAATGATTAATATTTGTTAAAGCAACATATTGATAGGGCTGAAGTGCATTCTTTGTATGGCACCAGGCCTTCTTCGAGGAGCATCCAGAATTGGCAAAGAATGACTTCTACATAACTGGAGAATCATATGCTGGCCACTATATTCCAGCTTTTGCAGCCCGAGTCCACAAAGGAAACAAAGCTAAAGAAGGAATTCATATAAACCTCAAGGTATATTAATGATTTTGCCTAATACTGACCTTTGATGGATCTGTTTTCTACATTTATTAATTGCAATAAATAAATGGAACAGGGATTCGCCATTGGTAATGGACTCACTGATCCTGCAATCCAATATAAAGCATACGCAGATTATGCATTGGATATGGGAATAATTAAACAAGCTGAGCATGATCGCATCAACAAGATAGTTCCAGTGTGTGAAATGGCAATAAAGCTTTGTGGTAATGTTGGATCATTGTTTTTAGATCACATTTTTGTATCAATCAAATTTGTTTTTCAAATCTTTCTCCATGCATGAGGGTTTGACTTTTAGCTCCAGTTTCCTTGCTTGAACATGTGCTTTCCGTCTCAGGCACTGACGGTACAGTCTCTTGCATGGCCTCCTATTTAGTTTGCAACACCATATTCAACAGCATTATATCAGTTGCTGGTAATATAAATGTAAGATCTCATAAACCCTCCTGTAGGGGTGTTCATGTGCAAAATATTTTTGTCGATTTACAATGTGCTCCCATTGATCATATTTCTCCTTGAAGGAATTCTTCTTTACATTCAGTAAACTATGTCCTTGAGGAATTTATATCAGAAGCACTTTTGTAGTCGTGAAAATAATCTGCATACTGGATGCATGATATGTATAGCAACCAACCAAAAATGGACAAGCATTGATAAATTATCTCTGCAGTATTATGACATTCGAAAGAATTGTGAGGGGAGCCTCTGCTATGACTTCTCAAACATGGAGAAATTTCTGGGCCAGAAATCTGTTAAGGAGGCACTTGGTGTTGGGGATATAGACTTTGTCTCCTGTAGCCCTACAGTCTACCAGGCGATGCTTGTCGACTGGATGAGAAATCTTGAAGTGGGCATTCCAGCTCTCCTTGAGGATGGAATCAAGTTGCTTGTGTATGCTGGAGAATATGATCTCATCTGCAACTGGCTTGGTAAGTAGTGCCAACAATTAGGGTACAGCAAGATTCATTTACTAATTATTTATAATTGTTAGAGCAAGATTCATTTGCTAATTATTTATCCAAGGCCTCACATGAGCAGGTAATTCAAGATGGGTTCATGCCATGGAATGGCCTGGTCAGAAGGAGTTTGTGGCATCTCCTGAAGTCCCTTTCGAAGTTAGTGGTTCTGAAGCTGGAGTACTGAAAAGCTATGGGCCTCTCACATTCCTTAAGGTTTCTCTCCTCTCTCTGTAAAGAGCAGTAGCTTCCATTTTCGTTACCATAAACCATAGCTTCCATTTTATGATGAGTGCTAATCTAGTTGCTCGATGCCTCTGCCAACAGGTCCATGATGCCGGGCACATGGTTCCCATGGACCAGCCCGAGGCTTCATTAGAGATGCTAAAGAGATGGACTCGGGGAAAATTGTCAGAAGCCACAGAGGAGCCCCAACAATTGGTTGCTGGGATTTGATTGCCTTTATCTAGCATTGATAAGAATGACCGCCATCTATGGTTTCCTTGATTTTCCTGTACGTTTGTAAATATTATTTTCTCACGGAACAAACAGAATCCTATACAACGTGGTATCTTGGCTTTTGATTCCTTGAAGATTATAGACTGCTAGAATCGGTGTTTTATGGATGCGTACTTGTTTGTGTAGCTGCTAAATCGTTTGTGATTTGTGCCGGAATCTTACGTTGCATGTATTTGTTTGGAGGAATTTCTGTTATTTATATTATTCTCTAACACTTTCTTCCAAGTGAAAATCCTTTTGGGTTTGAAATTTGAACACAAGTGCATACTATCTTATATTTGATTTTTATCAAATAGAATATGGGTGGTGAGATTATGATTGTTGGGTCAATAAGGTTCTGATATCATATTAAGAAATCATCTTATCTAAAATCTTAAGCTTGTAGGTGAGGCTCAGAATATAATTTATATTATTCTCTGACAATTTTAGTCATCTAGCAAAAGCTATCTGAGATGTCAACGTGAGCTTCCAGCATTGGCCCACAACGAACTAACTATAATTTCTTTACAGAGGCACGCACTTTTGGGTCTTAGAGCTGGTAATTTGAGAGTTTAGGTTTAGTGCAAAATTGAGAGAACCAAGGATTTCAAGTTTTGCAGATGTTACCCTTTTACCGGAAGGACCCGTGTAGTTGTCAATCGCAGTCCGACTCCACTAGGAAATGTTTGTGAAAATAGAATTGCATGGCATCCTTTTTCATGAAAACCTAATTTTCGGGCTAGTAGATGAATTTTAGGACAAAAACTTATCTCATTGCTGAACATAAGGGCATCACCAAGAAATAGAAAACTATTTTTTTAGCTCTTCTATCTTGATTTTACAGCTTTAAAGAGAGAGCTAAATAAAGGTTGTGTTTGAATTGTGATGATAGTTGCTTTTTAAAGTGTTTTGATATTTAAAAATGTATTGAAATAATATTTTATTTTTATTTTTTTTATATTAGCACATCAAAATAATTTAAAAATACTAAAAATATATATATTTTAAAAAATATGGTTGAATTACAAAAACAAACAAGGTTGAAAAGTCAAAATAATATTTTAGTACAATAAAAGTTGTTCTTACATATTCATTAAAAATATAAAAAACATTAAAATAAATTATTTAAAGTTTTATCTTTTCATCTCCACAACTTTTTTCAATAATCTTTATATAATATAAAGTATTAGTATTAAAATAGAAATGGGTTATTAATATAATTTTATTTTTCATTGGAGTATATAAAAAACTATATTTGTACTATTTAAAATATTATAACAATATTCAAGCTATTCTAAATTATATTTATCATTGAAGATGCTCGAGCGTGGTCTTTTTCCTGCTAATTCAGGAGACAGGTTTATCTTGTTTGGACAATGCAATGTCGTAGCAGCATTTTAGTTTCTATAATGGGTGACAGATAACTTACGAGAAATCTAGTGAATGCACTGGTATGGATTAAGATTCAAATAAATTACAACTTGGTCCTTGATGTGTCCAAATATATCTATTAGTACCCCCAAAAAATCAACTTCTCATGCCTCTTATCATAATTTGATGTGGCAAGTTATTATTGGATACACTGGAAGATCCTGGTACCAGTAACACTGGACAAGATCCAAACCTTAAACTAGTTTCATCAAGAACATAGAACAAAGGATTACTGTTAACTCCCAAAAGATAAAGAAAAGAAGTGTTCGCTTTCATGGCTTCTGCTCTTGCATTCTCAACCAACCATTTTTTAAATTCTCGTGCCCTTTTGCTTCCTTCAGTTTCATCAAACTCTCTTGTAACCTCAAAGATATCAACAGTTTCTTATTTATCAACAAAAGATGCAGCCCATCACATGAAGTTAAAGCATCCATCACGAGCATCTGCTGGGGGTATGCTCAGCACCCTTTCAAGCTTACTAATCAGGATTGCTTCAGTTAAGATGTGCACTTATCTCTTGCAGGAATTCCTAGTGAGTTAATGGATGAAGATTCGAAGTTTGTTCCCTTAAACGAGGAGGATTCTGCATATGGCCCACCTGTAAGTTCTGGTTAGTTCTTTTCCTATTGCCTTCAAATTTGAACAATTCCTGCCACTATGCAATTGATTTTTATGTTTTGATGGCCAACGAACATATCCGGCCTCTATTCAAGTGAGGCTAAAGAACCTTTATTTATTTATTTTGCAGGCCTTGTTGTTGTTGGGGTTTGAAGTAGAGGAAGCAGTGAGGGTAATTCTTGTTTTCTGTCTACTGACCTTTCATGAATCTGCTATGGAAATTGCCAATACTGATAGTGATTTGTGGCATTTTATTTATAACCTGTTGTCGTAATTCCTGATAAGTGGGAACCATTAATATGAGAGTTAGCTTATGCGTTGGTGCAGAGGGTACTGGATAGGCCAGCACAATAGTTACTGCAAGTACCAACATTTATACTACTGTAGGTCTGTTCAATATAATTCTGACTAATTTCTGGGGAAAAAGTGCCTTGTCTCTTGAAGGCACCAAAATAATTGTTTAAGGCAGTATGTCCGGGAAACAAGTCTAACTTTGTACAACTTTGAATCTTCTTTGAACAGATAAGAGAGTTTCTGAAAGAGTTGGATGGTGAATTCTTACAGGTAATATAAAATCTCTCCATTTATCGGTTCATCCTCATCTAATTGGATTGTGGATTTAATAAGAAATAGCTGGAACATCATGAAATCAGTGTCTAAAGTTTTATTTTCTTTCTGGGTTTTAATATCACATCAATGCATGGAATAGAATAATGTTACAGAAACAAGTGATCTAATCAAGCAGAGTCCATGAACTTTCTTGGTGAAGGGGGGCTAGAAGAAGGTTAATCACTATCCATGTATTTGTTTTTGCTTTTAAGACTTCAGGCTCGAGACAATGGAAAAGATGTTACGATGGATGCTCAGCTTGTAACCAAGAACATGGATACACTTCCGAGTGTTATTGAACTGATCTGTGTTTGATGTTCTCCATTGCAGGTTATTTTTTGTACCGAAGACATGATTCCTCGGTCGCTATGGGAAGCAATGAATACAAGCCAAACAAATTTGGAAACTGTGAAGGTTGATTTTCTTAACATGCTGCCCCCAGCAGCCTGTTCTTTTTCCTGCCTGTTTATGATGCATTTAGCTATCCGGGGACGGTCAAATAATTGGATCTCATGAATACTTTTGGTGAAAAGACCAGCAATTGGAACCTGGAAGAGCATGTTCTTATTAATCAATATCATGAGTTTGCAAAAAGAAAGATAGCAAGATGAGTTGATGAATAAAGAAAATCAGTTAATTTGGCTGTATTTCTCTGTCCTATGCAGGAAGTATATCATTTGTTAATATTGTTAAATCTTGTGTACTGTTTTAGAAGTTGCCTGAATTTATTGCATCCTGTTCTGCAGATTGCAAAGTCACTGCCACGGATCTGCTTTTTGTCTGGCCTTAGTGGGGAGGAGATGATGATGTTCATTGATGCTTTTCCAGAAACAGGTATTCCATTGTTCTTTTCTCCAAAGTAATATCAGTTTAAAGCAACTATTAGTTTGACAGTAATTTAATTCTAACTTCAAATCATACTCATGTCAGAAGGTTTTAGTAATCTTTGCCATAAAAAGAATTGTTAGGTGCATGGTATTGAATTCATTGGACAGAATTTAGTATTCCATTCTTTTTTTTTAATGGGAAATAGTATAGCACATCATTCAACCCAATTAGCCAAAAGAGATATGCATTAACCTGCTCAATTGGCTATATCCAGGACTAGAACCAGCTGTGTTTGCGGCTCTTGTTCCAAACAGTGCTGACAAACCACTTGAGGAATTAATAGAAGAAATTATGGGGGACCATGAAATGCTGGTGAGCTGTTCTTGCTAGTTCTGATAAACTCCTGAGCAAGCATCTCCATCTTAGTTCTCACTAATGATACGTTTTAATCTCCTGCGCAGGCTGCAAATAATCCTAGCTCAACATAGGCAAATCAGATTCTAGCTGAAGGCTCGAGATTATTTCTACTGTCGTTTATGGTGTTTTCAGACAATAAAGTTCTCATTGATTGTGATTCATGGGGGAAAACAGTTGCGTTTTTTTTCTTTCCCTTTTCTTTTACCAGAATAATAGCATGTATTGAACCTCCTTTGTTGTTAAATTATAATTAGTATTATTATTATTATTATTATAATTGTTTTGTTATTATTAATATTCTTTATAATATTTTATGAGTTATTGTTATTATTATTATCAAATTCATAATTATTAACACTATAAACACTATAGCCATTACAATAAATTACAATTGCTATTATCATTATGATTAGTGATGCCATATTGCCATGATTATAACACCTAAAATTATTATTATTATTATTACTTCTTAAACAATAAAATTATTAAATTACCCCGAAGAATAAAAAACCCCTCAAAAACTAACAAAAGAGTAAGCAAGAAAAAAACTAAAATTATTATTATTATTATTGTGTAAATAATGGAAATAACAAAATTTCCTTGAAGAATAAAAAAAACCCTAAAAACTTTAACAAAAGAGCAAACAAAAAAAAATGACAAAAAAATAAATATTATTAGCTTAAAAAAATCATTTGACTTGAAGAAAAAATAAATATAAAAAAAACAAAAAAAAATAACAAAGGAAAAAAAAAACAATTTTGAAATGACTACCAACACAAATTAAAATTTAAGAACTAAATTGAATAAAAATACAACCACAACAAAAGAGAAATTATTAAAAATTAAAAACCAAAACTAAAGTATATACATATAAACATCGACGAAATATAGAGACTATTTCAGAAGGATTAAACAAATTAAAGGAATTAAAATCAAATAAAAAATTAAAAGAATAAGAGTCAAAATGAAAAAAACAATATATGATCAATTTCAATCAAGGACAGAATAAAATAAAAACCAAACTTGTATATCAAAAAAACTAAAATCAAATCCAAATCAAAAGAATAAGGACTAAAATGAAAGTCAAATATTATTCAATTTCAATTGAAAGACAAAATTAAAACAAATCAAAACTTCTAAAACAGAAATCAAGACCAAACAAAACAATCTAAAGAGGAGGAATTGAACTGAAAACACCATAAACCAAGGGGATTTCTTTGTAATTTAAGCTGCAGGAGAGAGAAAAGGAAAAAAAAGAATAACCGACCACTGTTAGATGACACACACACCATCATGTGGAAGAGGACATGACGGCGCATCCGATGAGATGCTGGATGAACATTTTTCATCATCGCATGACATCGCAAACTCCACTTGAAGGGAGCACAAGGAAGAAAATCGTTGACATGTTCAACCGACACGCCAACAATATTTTGCAGAATAAAATTAAAAATATAAAATTACTTAAATACCCCTACAACCAACTCTTGAATTTGTTTTTCTGACGACATATCTATACTTGTATTGTGTAGAAACATTTGAAAAACTAGAAACACCCCATCGACATCTTTGATTTTTGTTTTATTAAAGGATAATATAATTATTTTACTGTTTAAAACAATATAAAAAATTGAAAATATTTTTGGGTAGTCAATTGTTTGTTGGCAAGAATAAAAATATAGTTTAATTGTATAAAAAAACCTGGAAAAGAGTCAAATACCTAGAAATAATCAGATAATATCAATTAGTCTCATAAAAAAGCTAAAATACCCCCAATTTCAAGACTTAAAATTTATTGAAGAGCAAAATAATTATACTATTATAATCCCTATTTCAATTACTATAGTGAAAAACCTACACAATTTACTTCTTCTTTAATTTACCTAAAACGTAATCAGTTAAAAGAAAAGGAAGAGAAACCACAGAATTAATTTATTCCATAAATAAAATAGTTTAATTTACCGTGTAAAAATATGTACCCATTTTCTTTTTAAAAAAAAAACAAAACCTATTCATCAACAAACTCAGAAACAATATTCTCTCTCTCAGAAACCTATCCGTCAACTGTGAAAGGAAGAATACAAAGATTGACAATTTTTTGGTTCCACTCCAACCTTCGCCTTATATTATCAAACCCCCCAAGCTAAAATACTGTCTAGCATCAAGCAAAGTTTTATTCTGTCATGGTCCATCACCGAATCTATAAGAAAAGTTGGAAAAATTTAACTTCACGAAACAAGAACCAGAAGATTGTAATTATTTTTTTCCACTCCTGGGTCTCTCTGTAAGTGATTTTCGCTCCCCCCCGGTATAATTCTTTTCATCTACTCAAAGATTGCATTTACTGAACCATATGTATTTGATATAATTCGATGTTATGAGAACTGGGGTTTGTTTCTTTTGTGATTTTCTCATGTGGGATTGAATTTAAGTTTCTGATATTTGGTTTATTCTCGATTTCGTGGTGTGTCGTGCGTTATTAGGGGGAAATCATGGGATGTTTAATTTCTCAATTAAGAATGAGCTTTAATATGCAATTCAATGCAGAGAAAACATGAACACTGCTGAAATAAGTTTTAAATGTGACGACGAAGCTCTTAACTTGAAACAGAGAAACTGGAAATCAACCAAAGAAATAATCTTTAATGGTCAAAGAATGTGTTAAGAGAACTATTTGATATTGTTGTCCTAGTAGACCCTTTTCATTTGAATTCTTTGTTTCTCCACATTGAGTAGCAGTTGCATCTGTAATTTGTGACAAAAGCAGTAATGAACTGCCACTGGCCTTTGACAAAATGCATGGAGTTTCCATGGTTGATGGCTTTGTGGAGATAACTGAAAGCTTGGCCGAGATGATCAAGTATGTGGTGAACGAACCCTCTGTAGGGCTTTTCTATATTCAGCAGCATACTCAGAATGCAGTTCCGAATGTCATTAGGCTCAAGAATAATGTTGTGGAGAAGTCACGTGAAACAAATTTGCACACTGAAGACCTGGAGGATTCTATCACCATGGTGAAATCAATGAAAGAATGTGGTTTCCCTGTTGCTGATGAGATGATTAGAGACATAAGGACATCTTTAGCAATAATGTCAGCAAGACAACCAAGAAGAGGATTAATCAATAGCCCAGTTTCAGGTTTCCAGATGGGAAGAACCAGCTCATGGGGACCAGGCACTTGGGGTCGTAATGGAGATGATGCTGAGAAGGATGGCAGAAAAACAAGCAGTTACTTTTCGACTGTATTTAAATCTGCCAAAGAAAAGGCAAGCAATTTCAAGTGGCCACCACTGGATTCAAAAGAATCAACCACAAACCAGGCAGAAAAACCATTGTCTTATCCCAATCCGTCACAATTGGTCAGTATCTCTAGTTCATCTTTGCCCGATGCAGAAGTTGATGTACTGCCCATGTCCAGTCCAACTGCTGACGAGCAACAATTAGATGAAGAAGAGGATCAGGTTGGTGTAAATTCACCACCTCATAATATATTGTTGGTAACAGAAAAATACGATGACTTCAAGGCTGATAAGGAAGCCAAGCTAGAGGAGTGGCTGGGAGGGACTGCTGACAACCTAGATAAAGTGCAATGGAGCAAATGATGCAGGCGGCTTTTCCTCCTTCTTCATCTAACATGTCCAATGTCACTGCTTCTCAAAAACTCTTTTGTTTGTATAATCTTTTGTTTTTACCCACTGAACATAGAAGTTATATTACACGGCTCATCAAAATACTTTTATCTGAATTTTGGTTGGTTTCACATAGCTTTAGCGTGTCTGTGTCAGGTTTCTTTTATCATCTTTTTTCTGTTTTCTTCTTAAGCAATTAAATGTAATTAGAGAGATCTCCTGTATAATTGCTGCACAAGGTAAACTCTTCGGCTCATATTTGTGAAGCAGGATTTATGAGCATATGCAACGCTCCCAGCGATGTATATTTTGGAACTTATCCCGCAGGAAAACTCCAGCTCCCATCTATTACGAATAGGATCCTGGTTATAGCTCAAGCCTGGCACATTTGCAAACACCCTTGAGATGTTGATGTTCAGCTTTGTTGTCCAGATTTGTCTCTTCAGTAGAGTTAGGCAAGATAATTGAAGTCCTAAGTTGGCAAACAATTGCGGGGGATCTTGAAAGGTTCTTCCAGTTGTTTTGTTTGAGCGTGTCGATAAAGTTGATAAAGTTGTTTTTGAAAATATTTTTTTGTTTAAAAATATATCATAATAATATAATATATATATATATATATTGTATATATATAAAAAAATAGTCATATTCTAACGATCGTCGAGTCTTCTCTGGTGAAAAACTTGTACAGTGAGGTCGATCATCATTATGCAATGATTTTGCACGAAAAGATTTGATCATCTTCTGGGGGGCTTGAGCTTCATTAGCAGAGATCTACGATTGGATTAGCACCCGTTCTGTGGTGGAATCGGTCCTGAAGTATTCGTGGATTGAATACTAACCACGCGCAGTGTTGAACACAGTTATGAATACTCACGAAGACTTCTAGCTTGGATGATTCACAAACCGCAAGAAGAGATTTTCTTAACAACTAATAAGTAGACTTATGACACCACTGAAATTCTTGATATTCTATTCTCACTACGATCGATATTTCTTGCTGAAAGCATGGACTCATCACCAGGGAAAAAAACAGGAGAGGAAAGAAATAAATACATGGGACCAATCAAATTATTTTTTATAAATCAAAAACTCAATCCACTGGATAATATAATACATGATTATTATTATTGTTGGGTTATGTGGAAGACCAGCCGTTTGATTTCTTGGGTTCCTCCTCCCCGTGATTTGTGGAAGCTTAATGTGGATGGCAGTGTTTAGGGGTAAACGGGGTGCTGATTTCCTTTATAGCAAGCTTGCTTTGGATCAAACTTGGGCTTCTCCCATGGCCGATCTTGTATGATCAAACAGAGCTAATCAACAACCCAGGGAGATTCAAGAAGCTTAGAGATGAGACCAATACAGTTGCTGGGTCCAACAGGATAGTCAAAAGAATCTGACTTCCCGAAACTCTCTTACGTGATGGCAAATCTAAGACCTCACCCTTTAGCACACCCTCGATCCCACGAGAGAATGTGCTGAGCATTGCAAGGTCGACGGCTTCTGTTGTGATATCAATGCCAAGACACGAGTTGCAACTAATGTCTGCGCTATCACGAGGGATTCGGATTCATGGAGTTTTACAGTGAAAAATTGTGTACGGCTGCATCACTTGCTATGATGGTGAAAGGCTTAGGTGCATTGTTTTGAAACCCAGTTCCACGAGTTGATCTGAAACCCAACAAACCCAAGTCCAAATCAGTCTCAAATATAAAAAATATACAAAAAAATAAAAAACAGAGACAACTCAGATTAAGATTTTCATTTGACTTGATCAATAAGATTAAATTGTGAGATGAATTCACTTTTCAGAGATACCATTGAATTTGTGACAAGTTCAAGATTAAATTGTTCTTTAGGTCTATCACAAAGTCTGTCCGGTGGACTTATGGAGAGCCAAGTATGTAATCACTTGAAAATTAACATATTGATCCGTTTGTCCCCAATTCCAGTATCCTTACACATTGCTTTTGTAAAATAATAACGTTGTGCCTACTTTGATCGATTTTTCTGGCCTTGACCACAGCTATATTCACTCAGCTCGATTCGGGATGGGATGAACGAGTCAAACTACCCAAAATACACTTTGATCTACTTACTATACAAAGTACAGGCGGAACCCAAGATGAAACGGGATTGACTAAAGCCTCTAACCATAGGATCACTATCTACGCATTTAAAAGCACAATTGCAACCGAAGCTCTGTTTTTTTCTCTCCTGCATTTTGTTTGCCACCAAGCTGTCCATCCTGTAACTGAAACGGCAAAGTTGAATCAATTTTTTCACTTCATTTTTACAGATCATTACACGGCAGTCTTCGGCATCCGAGACAGTCTTGCTTAACATTTGACATTGATGATACCGAGTCTACCAAATGAGCTGAATCTGTCCACGAGCCTGCACTGACAACCAAGTTTAGTACAGGCCTTTACTGGCAGTCATCACAAAAAAAAATTATGACCTTGATTAAGGTCTGGCATCAATGATCATATCTTGTGCTTTTGTGATAGAGGAGGTTTAAGTCAGATATCACCATGACTAACGCTTACAACATAAAATCTTCTCTGCATCATGTCACAATAAAGTTGTGCTGTTTTAAAATAATGATGAATTGAACTTGGAAACAATCAACAAAAACATAAGCATTTTACCTGGATTCATAAAACCTCCTCCATAAGGACACGTTCTCTACACCACAGTTGGCTTGGGGACAAGCTGCATGGTAAATGGGTAGTTCAGAAGCATTGCCTCTCCAAGGCATGGCCAAACATTTGGCCTTTGTAAAAAAGCTCCAATTCATTGTGCAGTCTTTGAGAAATGACTGCAGTGATGAAGAATGGGGAGTCATTGATGACATCTTGTTTGATTAGATACTGCCATTTTCACTTCTCATTGCAGACACACCATCCATTACTCCTAGTGCTTTTGCACATGGAACAGGCATCTTCAACAGTTGGGAATAGCACAGGGAGTTCTCCAGCGTCCCTAGTTGGCTACATCAGAAGAGAGAAGGAACAAATTCTGCAACACATCAAAGAAAAGTATTCAAAAAGGAAAGCGAGTTCCCCACCAAACAGGGATAAAATATCAAATCCAGATAGTGATACATGTTTGATCACATTTCAATTTTATCACCAAAGAGAGAGAGCAAGTAGCATCAATTTGAAATAAAATTCAGAAACATGTATCATTAAAATGCATTCAACCTGGTAATCATCAAGAAAAATGAGTGCTCATTTGCAATGCACCAAGTGACATGATGAAAAACAATATCAGAAACCATTAAATTCTCAAAAAAACCATGGGGGTAGAGGATAAGTTCACCATTCTAGACACTCATCAGGGAGGTGCTTTCTGATCATTCTTCAACATGCATACTTGACTTTGTCCTAACAACATTGAAGCATGTATTTTAGATTTCTGTGATGAGAATAGTTAGAAAAATTAATACTAATGAATGAATATGGACAGGAAAAAAAAAGGGCATCAGTTTATATTCCTCTTTATTGAGTGTAACAAAGTGTGTCATCACATAGCTACTTCTGTGGTTCTTGAGAATAAATGTCACTTCTCTCTATGGAAATACAAGCACTAAAGTCATCATATTATATAGGACATGGATAGATTATATTGATGTTAGTATGAAGTGATAGAGGGCATTTATATTAACTTTACATAACAAGGGAAGAAGAGGCTCAATATGCATGTTAAGAGTAAGCAGAACAGGAATGGTTCACTTCCACCTTGCATCCAAATGCACAAAAACTAACAGATTTATAATAAAACTAAAAGGCTTTGATGTTTACCTGCACCATACGTTTCAGGAGGTGCCTGATTTGTTGTCCGAATTTCTTCAGATGCCTTAGCATTAACCATGTTAGAATTGGGCAGAGGAGCAAGGTTATTGCTGCTGCGCACTATTTTAGCCCTCCTGAGAGTTTTTAGAAATAAGAGTTATCAGGGAAAATTTCCAGTCAAATGGTACAAGAAAAGGTTTGGAAGATCAAAAGAAACAATAATGATAAATCATCTTCAATCAACACAAACCTGACCAATTTTCGCTTCAAAGTTCCCTTTTGTAGTTTTGACACCCCTTTCCAAAAAAGAAGTAAAACATTATTTCAAGTTCCACATAACAGACTAACTTCATAATTTGGAGAAAAGATGAAGAATACGAAAAATGTTCATCATTTTCACCTGATTTTGGACCTAAAGAAGTGGCAGAGGCTTTGCGACTACCTCTCTCAGCCTTGATAGAAGCAATAAGTGAATCAGCAGTGGGCCCCAAACCCTTTCTCCCAATCAATTTCACTCCTAGCTTCTCACAGAGATAATTCATCCTCATTTCATCCCCCCCTCTCACCTCTCTCAACTCAAGTGCCTGCTGCTTTGACAATAAAGTGTACACACGAAGCGGCTGTTGCTGATTGAAATGTGACTGAAGCTGCTGAAAAAGTAGCTTATTGGAATGCTGTTGATCTGGCCTGGAACTTTCCTGAGTCTTTTTCCGTGGTTCATTAAATGTAACCCTTAAAATTGCTGTTGACTTCAAGTCAGGATTATTTCTGACAAAAATAACAGAAAAACTCCCAAACTCCATATCTGGATCCCTAAATAAATCTGCAAGGGAAGCACAAGTGTGGGCATTATTTGATGGGCTCCGATTAACCTTCACCCTCAAGGCTCGAGCGCTAGCATGGTGAGTTATGTTTTCAGCTTCTCTTAACCCACTGAGAAAAGCTCCATGCATGGTTGCTGGATACCGCCTCATTGTGGCCTCCCCAGCAAAGAAAAGTCTCCCATCTCCCACACTTTCTGCTAATATATCATAGTCATCTCCTGATGCTCCAACTGCAACATTAGAGTAAGAACCAAGAGTAAATGGGTCACTACCCCATCTTGTGCAGACAGTTTGGATAGGCTCTGGGACAGTGATTCCTTGCGGTTCATAAATACCTGCATGCATTTAAACTTGAGTCGCATATAAATAATATCTAATCATCTACTCAATATTCAGATTTGCTTTTCATCTTAAAACAGACAATTACAATGGGCAATGCTACTGAGCATGGAAGGAAAGCCAATTTAAAATGACCATGCATAATGATGTAACTACTCCAAATGTTTGCAACTAACACACAAATATGGTATTCTAGAGATTGCAGAGATTTATAAGAAAGAAAGGAGACAACTACATAAACAGTATTTTCAAACAAAAAGTTGAATATATTACCCTTGAGGATCTGAATAACCTGGGTCCCCGCATCTGCAGATGGCATACTCTCAAATGTATGTGCAGCTTCCCCTGCTACTAAAGCAATCAAGACCGGACCACCTGCAACAGTTGCATAGCTATAGAACAAGAAGAACTCCCCTCGAGAGCTTGTATTGTCAGTCAAATGACCAAATGTGTCAAGATCAGTTTCCCAAAACATGTAGGGAAAAAGCATCGCGACCTTATTCAATAGTCCATATCCTAATCTTTTTATCCCATCAAGCTTCCTCTGTGGTAACTCAGGAATAAACTTGATTGACCCATTCTTCAATACCCCAAGTGGAACCGTACACAGCACCATATCCCCCTCAAAGACTTGACTCCCTGCAATAACCCGCACCCCATCACTCCCATGCCTAATAGTATGCACAGTCTTCTCATACAAAATCTGTACATTCTCAGCTAAAGCCTGCACCAATCGCCCATTCCCTCCAGGCAAAAAACAATGATAACCTCCCATGTCATACGGATCGTCCTGGTCCCAAAATGCCAATGATAACTTTGACAACAAACCTGCATTTGCATATTCCAAGTTAGCACAATGCCAATTAAACAAATTGATCTCCTCCTTATTCACTGCATCCTCATAAACCTGCCTAAATGTCTCCAATGCAGCCCCCAACGAAACATCCACCGAGACGTCCCCCATCAACTGCCTGAGCCTACTTGCTTTATCCAACAACCTATTAAATGCCGTCTCAACCTTCATATCCATATCCAAATCAACTGGTTTCCCATCCACACTATAAAGCGGACACTTATCCCTCACCTTATGCATTGAATGCCCCAACTGCCTCGCCAAAATCCCCAGCGGGTTCCCCAATGTCCCCGTCAACACACTCCCTCCTAAATCCACCAACGCACTCACCCTATTCCCGGCTCCTCCTTCCATTTTCTTCGTATAAACTCTCCCACCAGCACGCTTCCTCCCTTCCAAAACCGTAACCTTAAATCCCGACCTCATTAACTGCCTCGCCGCACTCAACCCCGCCAATCCTGCCCCAACAACAATCACATTTGACTTCGTATACTCCTGGGGAAATTGCTCTTTTATCGACTGCGAAACTCCAAAATTAATATACCCATGCGAGACTAAATAATTATAAGCAGATTCTAATAACCCATGACAGTGTTTCGGCACGGAATTAAAAAACATTTCCTTGGTCACCCAAACATTAACATTCTCACGCCATTTCGTAATTATATGATTCCTAATTAATATGTAATTAACCTGTTCGATTCCGCCAATATTGGTGACCACACGGGCATCTATTTCCTCTTCAGTTAAGGAATCAGCAGGGAATCCAGCAGAGAGACCGATTACGGCCTCGTTTGTTGGATCTTTGTTGATTATTATGATTTCTTCGGAGATATCGGGGATTGGTTGTTGTTTTTGTGTGAACAACTGGGGGAATTGAAAAGAGGTTTGAGCCTTTTGGGGTCGGCCGCGGCGGCGTTTCTTGGGAATAGGGAAGGAGAGGAAGGCGTTGGGATCAGGAAGCGCTGGCGCTGGGGCGGGCTGGTTTTGGATTGGACTAGGGGTGGTTTGGGAAGGAAGAGGAAGGAAGGGGATGAATTCGAGAGGGAGAGAGGAGAAATCGTCGGACGTTGGCGGGTCCATGATTGTACGATTTTAGTTGTTGGTCGCTGTGGAGAGAGCGAAGGGGGATGTCGAGGTGTAATAGTTAGTTTCATGAAACGTACTGGATTGCTTTGTAAACGACGTTTCGTTGATAGCGATTTGAGACTAGTTAAGTATCGAGACAAACCACGTGTTGTTGGCACGACACGGGGATCTTTGCTGGGCCTGGAACCACTTTTTTTTTCCTGCACTTCAATTTTGTTCTTTGTTTTTTCTGGTAACGAATACACTCGAGAGGAATTGATTTGAATGTTGAAGCCATTCGATCTAAATGCATAAATCTTTATATCAGACTTTTATGGCAATGTTTGAATATATTTGAAAAGTATTTTTGAAAAATTTGAATTATTTTATTTTTATTTTAGATTTTAAATTAAAAAAATATTTTTTTATCATTTTGATGGGTTGACATGAGAAATAATTATTAAAAAATAAAAAAATTATTTTAATATATTTTTGAATAAAAAATAATTTTAAAAATTGAGCAAATAATTATATCCTAGCGTCACAGTTACATAATTTCAAGATACAGGGACTGATATGAAACAATATCTAAACTTTCAGTATCTAACTCGTGGTTATTCCAAATGAAAAAAATCCAAATATACAAATCGGAGCTCCATCCTTTTTCCTAAAAATAGAAGGATAAATTATTACAGAGCCAGCCAAGAGCTGGAAATAACTCCATAAGCTAAATACAGCTTTCTTTCATTTTCGACGTCGTTCTCCGTCTTTGCCAGTCTCCCTCTCTGTATCAACAACGGTAACAAATTGATCATCCTTTTCACTGCCTCGTAAACCGGCGATTTCGCCGATATTTCGGTCTCGCCAATGTGATATCTGCATCAATCATCCCGCCGATTCATAGGAACACCTCCATGTCCGCGTTCCACTTCGCTCTTATTCAACCATCAATCATCCGAATACGACGCCGTTTTCTTCTTTCGAATTGAAAAGCACAAATCTGATCAGCTATTTCGAGTTTGTTATCAGCTACTGTTTGTGAATTGTTTTGAATTTGTTTTGGTAAAGCAGCTGCCTTTGTTAATTTATTTAATTTTCAGCTTAATCAGGGTTAGTGGTTGTATTTTGTGAAAATGATGCGATATTAGTATCCACCGTGTTGGATCTGGCATTTGCTTCTTTTTATACTTAATTTCCCCCCTTGATTTTATTATCTGTTTGGTTGCTGAGAAAACGCTGCATACTTCGCTTTCTCTTGTTTCTTAAATTGTTTTTAGAACGGCTGTTTCTTAATGAAGAAGAGAAAATTGTTAATAGATTTTTTATTATAAAAAATCAGCAATTAGGCTGCGAAGATTACAATAGCAAAGAAAAATTTGAAAATCTCTGTCCTTTGGAGTATAACTTTCGTAGAAAAGATTACTTGTATTGGTTATGTCTCAACAGCGAATAAGAGTCAAATCATGCATTCAGAGAGCATTCAACTTTGACTTTTACACACTATTCCTTAGAAACTAAGAAATAGTACTTCAAAAAATGCAATATATTTTCATCTCAACTTAATTATACATTATTGTTTTTGTAACTTTTAGTGGGCATTTGAAGGAGACTAGTTGAACATTGTATTTATGGGTTATGAAACAATGAGAATATTTTGACTTTGTTGGAGAAAGTTGCTGGATGTTTGACTGATTGTCGTTTCATTTTATTGAATTATATATGTTTTAGAGATTGAATCATTATCAAGATCCAAAAGAAAAATGAAGGGCCTTATTGGGATGAGCTGGGTGTAAAACTGCAGTTGAAGTGAAAGGATTAAGATGGGGATTTTTGATGGGTTGCCTGTCCCTCCTGACAAAGCAGTGAGTCGTTTATTTGTTTATTGGGGTGCTTTTGTAAAAGTTTAATGCAATATCTTTTATCATGTGCATTGAGAACTGTTGTTTAGTCAGGGTTCTGGTTTGTGCAGTAGATTTCAGATTTTAATTCAACATCTTGACTAGAATTATTGGATTGGAAGTTGATGGTGTTATTTTGGCAAGAAACTACCATGTGATTATAAATTTACATGATAAGAGCCTATGATGAATCATAAATGTGTGTGTCGCCATTATATGTATATCTTTCTTGCAGTGGTAGATGGTGCTGCATCTCGCGAAAACAATTTAAGGGTTGTCGAGCATCTTTAGGTGTTAATGTGGAAAGATATTGTATTTAATCTCATGATGGTCTTTCTATGATTGATTTCATGTCAAGTGATAGTAACTTCATATCAAATTGCTAATCACATTATCAAATAGATCATTCAATAATATCATGTAGTTTTGTGTCATCTTCTGTTTTATTATCCTGTTGTTGTTTTTCTCATTCCTGTGGTTTGCTCCTTTGGTACAAAGCAGTATTTAAGAGAAGAGCTTTCAAGAATAGATGAGAGTTGGGCTGCTGCACGTTTTGACTCATTGCCTCATGTTGTCCATATTTTAACCTCAAAAGATCGCGAAGCCGAAGCCCAAGTTTTGAAGGAGCAAAGTGATGTTGTTGAGGATGTTGTCGATGAAGTTGTGCAATCTTATCATAGTGGCTTCAACAAAGCAATTCAAAATTATTCTCAGGTTCCTTAAATATGTTTCTATATGCTGATCTAAACTATGCCTATTTCTATTTTTTATCGATTTTCTTGCTTTTGTGTATCCAAGACAGCAAAAGATTTCCTTTTATTCCTTTTTTTTCTTATTTTTCAAAGATCAGTTTCATATAAAATATCAATATTCCCACTCATAATTCAGATTGTAGAATGTTATGATATGATATGAAAGACTATGATCATACTATAAAATATCAATGTTGTCCTCTTCTAATGCAAATTGTTATTTGAAAGTTAGGATCATACTATATAAATTGCAACAATTTATTAATGGTATGATTCTAAAAACACTACATATTTAAGTACACACTATTTTGCAGATTGAAGCCATGTCAATGACCAAGGATTATTTTTTGCGACCCCATGTAAACTAAAAGAATACAATAGAAGTCTGCTAAAAAGCATTTCCTTTAACTTATTTTCAGATTAGATGTAGATGGAAAATCTATAGAGTGCATAGTTTGTGTTACCTTCTGACTACATATGATACAATTTTACTGAATTGAGTTCCAGAATCTCGAGTTCATTCCCAAACAATTTTATTTCATTTTGCATTCTAGTATAAACCTCCTAAGTTCCCTCCCGACCATGGTTCAATTATTAAACCGTATGTTTTAGGTAAATTTGTGCATTATATAGTAGTTTTTTGTTGATTTCAATAAATGTTTAAATAAAATTTATATCAGTAGCTTTCTCACTGTCGAAGCTGTTGGTTTTCAAAGTTTATCATCCAAAAATAACAATTCTCTAGCCAAACATGTTTCCACATGTGTTTCCCATAGATGAAGATTGTGATCCAGCTGCCCCTTGTTATAATGGCCATTCAGTTGCTTTAGATTATATATTTTTATATGTTTTTACCTATTTTTTCTCAAGAAATTCCCAACTTCATTCACTATTTTCTTCTTAATTGTTACTTGTATTAATCCTAAAATTTCCCTTTTATGATGTAAAAGCCTGATTGGATGCTTCTTCTTAAAAAGTGATAAATGATTGATTGATAAAGAACTGAGGGTGATCAGCCATAGGAGGAGTGAGTGAAATTGTATGCTAGATTGTGTTGATTTCATCACAAGTTCTGTGGGACTAGATGTACTCATAACCTCATAAAGGATTACCATATATCTAACTTCTCTAGAATTTGACAAAAAAGAGCCGGTGTCTATTCTTGATTATCTTCTTTTTTTCCTTCCAGATCTTGCGATTATTCAGTGAATCTGCTGAAAGTATCGCCACATTAAAGATTGATTTGGCTGAAGCAAAGAAATGTCTTGGTAACCAGAATAAGCAATTGCATCAGTTGTGGTATCGGTCGGTTACACTACGGCACATAATCTCTCTTTTAGATCAAATTGAAGGCATTGCTAAGGTTGGTCTAAATTCCCAGCAGATTTTGTAAAAGATTTGCATAATGAAATGATTTGCTCTACTACCACACTACAATTCATTAACATAACATTGTTTATGGCAGAACTATTTCCATGTCAAATATTTTGATGTTCTAGAACCAATCTACTGCTTTTTTTTGGCTTAGGTCCCGGCTCGTATCGAGAAACTCATTGCTGAAAAGCAATTTTATGCAGCAGTTCAATTGCATGCTCACTCATCATTGATGCTTGAGCGAGAAGGTCTTCAAACGGTGGGTTGTCAAACTTCCTGCAATTTGCTCATGAGAATGGTCCATGTCCTTTAGTGTTTGTTTGGTTTAAGTTGAAGCTCTGTTTTATCTCATCTTTTTTATGTCATCTTGCTTCCAATCCTAGTTTTGATGATGGTAACTTAGGACATCATAGGTTATTGGTGATTATTTACTGGATCTACACTGCTTATTATAGATGTCCAACAAAAAAAAATTTCATCACTCACCATTCTTATTATTATTTTCAAAACCTGCCTTTGAGATTTGTTTGACTTGTAATATGATTCTTTGGAGATATGGAAGCAATATCCTTTCTACGAAGGTCAATTTTTGCTTAACACTGGTTCAGGATTTCAACATGGGGTTTTTGCACATGCTTTTGATTATTTTTTTTTGGCTGACTTGACCCTGATGTGTCGTCTAATTGGTATTTTGGGAACTTTGAATTTACTATGAGTATTGTCTCTCAGGTTGGTGCTCTTCAAGATGTGCGATCTGAACTGACAAAGTTGCGAGGAGTTCTCTTCTATAAAGTTTTGGAGGATTTGCATGCACATCTTTACAACAAGGGAGAACATGGGTAAATAGAATTTTGATGGCATTTTGTGCTTTATTTCTATTTGCCTTTTGTTTGCCAATTTATACTCTCGTATATTGCGCATGGAGGGTGAGGAGAGTATTGCTCATTCTCGCTTATATGAAATAGATTGTGTGCTTTATACTGGGAGCTGTTCTTTATAATGTTAAAGAAAAGTGATGACATTTTAAAGAAAGCTTCTCTCACTGTTGTGATTCTTATGTTTGCTGGAACTTTTGATCTTTTGAAGTTTAATGCAATCTACAATTTGAGACTTCTTTTTCTACTAT
Source organism: Salix arbutifolia (assembly GCA_025169955.1). Classification (NCBI taxonomy): domain Eukaryota; kingdom Viridiplantae; phylum Streptophyta; class Magnoliopsida; order Malpighiales; family Salicaceae; genus Salix; species Salix arbutifolia. The sequence continues at coordinate 1,881,319 of CM045909.1, forward strand.
TGAATTTCCTTATCATTGGTTTGATTGTTTTCTGTAGCTCAGTTGCCTCAAGCATGCATGAGAGATATGATGAATTGCCGACTACCGTTGCTGTTACTTTTACTATGAGCAATTCACAATCTCTATCTCGAAGAACAAAGTTGATGAAAGGTGACAATCATAGCTTTGTTGATGGATCATACAGGCCAAGCTCTATTGATGGAAGGTAAGAATAGCTTTCTTTGTAATTCAGTGCTACTCTCCCTTTGCTTTGTTCTTCCCCTGATCATCAATCCTCTCTTACTCTTGACATTCCATTTTTCATTTTTATGAAATGATTTCTAATTTTGAATAGATTGTTTGTGTTTGTTTCCACTTTGAACAATAATATGTTTTCCTGATATCTTATATGCTCACGCATATCATTGAATCAATTGTTTTGACCCAATATGCCTTTTGATGTTCTAGTAAAGTTTTCAAGGTTTTAATTGGTTACTTTTTAGATTGAGTAATTCCAAGCTTTATCGTGGCCACTTTGTTCCCTGCTTATTAATTGTCACTTACGAAGTCAATGCCCTTACGCAAAATTTTCAGTACATTTCAGTTACTTCCTTTCCATCACTTTGGGAGATGTTTTCAAATTGGTTTCATATTTTCTATAGAAGTGCAAATTGTGAAGATTTTCAAGATTCAGCATTCATGGATATGTATAAGATTTTTTTTAAGTGTTTATTTTGTAGTGATCAGCTGTTATTTGTTATTATTTTCTGAGCATTAATGTCTATCTGCCTTCACAGTTCATTTGATGGTCATGATGGGGATCTTGATATATCTGATGAGGTATCCTCCGATGGGCACATTGCATCAATGAGAGCAAGTGGCGGCGATGGGAACATGAAGGACATTAAAATTGCTTCTCGTCAAATACCAAGTTGGCTTTCAAATTCTACTCCAGATGAATTTATTGTATGAACATTATACTTAAAAACCACACTCATGTTGAATTTGTGGTGGTTATTTTCATTTTCTCTGGGCTGAAGTGCCAGTTCTTACATTTGCATGCAGGAAACTATTAAAAAGAGTGATGCTCCACTTCATGTGAAGTATTTGCAGACCATGGTTGAGTGCCTCTGCATGCTGGGCAAAGTTGCAGCTGCTGGTGCAATAATGTGGTTGGTTATCTGGCCGGTGCACTTCATTTATTATGTTCCACTGAAGGGGGGGAAATCCAATTTATGTGGTCTTCATATCTGCAACTATACTAAATTAATAATGATCACCCATGTGTATGGCATGAATTTGTTATGCTAATTATTTTATTTTCCTCCTTTCCCCTTCAATGACTGGATCTGTATTTGAACGACATCTATTAAGGGGGGTTTCATCTCATGTTCAGCACTTGTATACATTATTGGCATAGCAATGCTCCTTGTCAGGTTATACAAGACCAAAAGAGGCATTGTCTTATTGAATGTTTAGGTCATCTCACACCTCTATTCATTCTCATTTAGAACTAGTTAGTCTTGTACATCATATTTTTTTTGATATGCTTGGATAAAGTATATGACGTACTTTCCCCCTTTTTTTTTCTCAACAGCCAAAGGTTGCGACCTACAATTCATGACATCATCACTTCCAAGATAAAAGCTCACTCAGAACTTGTCAACTCCTCAAGGTCTTGCAATGACCAAAATGCCCATACCAGAGGTCTTCATTTTGTGAAAGGACAGCTAGGAAGCTACCAGTTGTCAAAACATAAGCGTCAGAATGGGATATCATTGTCAGGGACACTATTGGCAGTAAGCCCTGTCTCACCAGTGATGGCTCCCACAGGGAAAGCACAGGCTGCTGCAAAAGAGCTTCTTGATTCAATTTTGGACATTGTTGTTCAAATATTTGGTAGGCTACTGACTGCCATTTTTATTAATATGGTTTGAAAAAATACATTTGCCCTTGACACCTTTGTTGGTCTAGAGAATCATGTCATTGTTGGAGAGCTTCTGGAGTTGAAAACTGCTCAGAATGTTGATATGAACACACCAAGGTCGTTGACAACAGATGCAAATTGGAGCCCAGATTCTGAAGCATCTCAAGTTACTGGAGGTTACAGTATTGGATTGTCCTTGACAGTTTTACAGGTAGTTTGGTACTTGATGAACAAAGTCAGTGCATTTGAATGTCTATTTTCTGGTGGAAAACCTTTGCTCATTTTTATTTAATGTTTTCCTTTTACAATTGCGCAAAAGAGTGAATGCCAACAACTCATATGTGAAATTCTGCGAGCTACACCTGAAGCTGCATCTGCAGATGCTTCTGTACAAACTGCTAGACTGGCAAGCAAAGTCCCTTCCAAGGGAAAAAAGTGGGTAACATTAATTTCTTACAGTGTTCCTTGCCTCTTTATGGTACATTTTCTTTTGGGTCTATAAAGGGGTTTCTTTAGGTCACTTTCAACCAGTCAGCAAGCTCCTTTTCTGCTAGTTCGTGTCATGTAATCTTGTTTCATTCTCTTTGAAGGAAATATTCTTCTTTTCTTTTCTTTTAGAAAAATAAAATAAAAATGAACAGTTTTGTTCTATCAGAAAGATTGAATAGCAATGCCCTGACAATTCTAATGTGTTACAGGGATGGCTCAGAAGATGGGCTCACCTTTGCTTTTCGCTTCACGGATGCAACTATATCTATACCTAACCAAGGTAGCTGGTATTCATTCTTTTGTAATGCTGCTATGTCTGCTTTTGTACAATCTTGAATAGTTCAAAATTAGGCCCATTGAAAATTTATTTGAATCTACTGAAACCATGCTTTAGATGACAATCTTATGGTATGGATTCTCCTCTCAAATTGATATAGAAGGAAACAGTCACTGGTGACTTCATGTTGTTTGCCTCAATTATGCTTCAGTTTTCATCTGTTACTTTTTTTCAATCATTTTCTATGTTGTTAGATTTGTTTTTCATAGGCTATGGGTTCCTGTCTGGTTAATCCTTAAGTTTCATGGTTCCCCATGTTATAAATTACTCAGGTGTTGATCTCATCCGTCAAGGATGGAACAGGAAGGGTCCAAATGTGCTACAAGAAGGCTATGGATCTGCTGCTGTCTTGCCTGAGCAAGGCATATATCTAGCAGCTTCTGTATACCGTCCTGTTCTTCAGGTTAGTGACTGACTTTGACCCATAGTGTCATACTTGAAATGTAATACATGTTGAAGGCTTATCTTGTTGGGCCTTGACTAAAGTGATTTTTTCCTCTTCAGTTTACAGATAAGGTTGCTTCAATGCTGCCGAAAAAGTATTTCCAGCTTGGGTAAGCTTGAAAACCACTGTGCTTTTTGTCTGGTGATGTGCACATGCAATCAAAGGCCCCCTTGCATGATCCACACCATGCATATTTGAGTGTAGATAGAGTCAAAAACTTTTCATTAAATTTTTGTGTTTCAACTTCCTTTTGCCATTCATCACTTGGCTGAATTCAAACGTTGCACTAAATGAAAGTAATGTGCTAAGGTTAAATAGTGGGGCAGGGAAGATCCTTGACTACCTTCCAACCAAAAATTGACTCGTTGTATAGTCAGTCCAAATTCTCATTCCCTAATCAACTACCGAACAGAATCACTGTATTTGATATCATTTCTGTTAAGGGGCAGAGCGGTTGTTGGCATTCAAATTATCCGAAGTGAGCTAACATGACCTGAGTATGGTCTTGTTACATCATTATCTAGGTAGTTCAATATTTTTGAACATTTTCTCAAAGATGATCACAATGAATGGGCATCTGTGGTGTTTATTTATTTTGAACCATGAAGAGATGGAACTTTTTATGCTGATTATACTCCAGATGTTTAGAGCTCGACCATAGTATATTTAGCTCAATCAAATGTTTTATTTCGAAGATTGCTGCACAGTTAGTGTACGTGTTTCTTATTTTTGTGTTTTTTTTTTTTTTTATCTAAGAGACTCTGGGGATGCTGATGTAATTTTTGTACTCTTTGCTAAAAAACTGCAGGAATGATGGATTGTTAGCTTTTGTGGAGAACTTTGTGAAAGATCATTTTTTACCAACTATGTTTGTGGATTACCGGAAGGGTGTACAGCAGGCTATTTCAAGCAAGTTCTTCTATATGCTCCAAAATTTAGTTTCACTGTGTTGATGTTTAATAATGCATGATATGCCTTTTCATAAATTAATTAAGTTCATCATACACTTGTTAGTTTTCCCTTGAGTAGCTTCTTGTGCTCTAGTTTCTATACCATCAGCAGACATGATTGTTTGAAGTTGCAACAGTGTCAGTAGATTGTAAGACAATAGGTTGAGTGCCGAAATCACATTAACAATTGGAAGAACTCTATTTCTTACTAGCATTTTGAAGAGAGAAAAAAAACTGTTACTCCCAATGAAGATCTTTGAATCTCTTATAGAGGTCTCATCTCTCTTAAGCAAACAAACAAAGGGGGCCACTGATTTCAAGGGTTTCCCTTGTCGAGTCAGCTTTTGAGGCCTTTGCCAAGGAAAATCCTGAAATGGATCCCAAATTTTTGTTTTCTTATGATCAAGGACATGGAATACAAATAAGGTACATAAGTACCTTGACCAATTTTAATGATACCGAGAGAAACTGCTGTCAGAATCTACTGCATATTCATGCTCAATGAGAGATTGTTTAAACTCATTTGTTCTGTTGTTAATCTTTCCCTTTTTCATTGTTTATACTGTTTAAAATCTAATTCTGGAAGTACTATCACAGGTCCAGCTGCATTTCGTCCGAGGGCCCATACTGTTGCTCCATATACACCATCAATTGAGAAAGGTCGACCTGTCTTGCAGGGACTTTTGGCTATTGATTTCTTGGCAAAAGAGGCAAGGATATCTAATCTTTCCATTTTTCCCTTCCTTGAATAAGTGAAATTTTTGTTGGCTTTGAGAAGATCTTGACTGTGATGCTTTTATATGTTATGGGATACTTTTTAACATTTCCTATCGGTTAGTTTAGTCTGATGTATTAGATTTTGTGACGTCTAATGAACACTTATCCTTATCTCCAGGTGCTTGGTTGGGCTCAAGCAATGCCTAAATTTGCTGGTGACCTTGTGAAATTTGTGCAAACCTTCCTCGAGCGGACATATGAAAGATGTCGGACATCATATATGGAGGCATTTCCCTCTTTTCTTTTCCTACTAACTATAAGAATCATCAGTGATCTTTGCTTCATCTCTATCTATTACAATAAAGTCTAGTTTTATGTTTCTTGAAAGCATTAAGTTCTTGCTTTATTGTTACTGCTCATGAACTCCATTGAAAAGAGCTGATTTCTGCATATGCATGCTAATTTTTGTCTTGTGTAGTCACCATGTAGCATCCATCAGCTAAATTTGTTGGTAATCTTTCAGGCAGTTCTCGAGAAGCAGAGTTACATGTTGATCGGAAGGCATGATATTGAGAAATTGATGCGATTTGACCCAGCAAGTGCATATTTACCAAATTCGGTCAGTGCATCAAACATGGTAAGCAGTGCCTCAGATGCTGAATCTTTAGAGATTGAATCAGAATTGAGTGAATTATTATTCAGTCTGCGACCTATCAAGCAGGTATGTGTAATTATATCAGCCAGTTGCATTTTTTATTACAGGGGTTTATTTTTGTCCCTTTTTGTTGTTACTAAGTATTGCTCTCTCTTAGGGGTGAGAGTGTTGTAGGGGCAAGTAAGGTAACTGGAATTCTATTCTACTTAAATGGTTGAGGTGCTTGTTTTGGAGACAGTTCCTCCATTACTGACTGATAGATTGGACATTGTGAATGAACTTTGTTGAGTCCTGTTGATGAGTTTTTCTTTCCTGCTTTGTATTCTCTCTAAAATTTGTATCACAAATGCAATTGATTTTCTTTTCCACTCATGTCTCATTTGCAGGAAAATTTAATTCATGATGATAACAAGCTTATTTTGCTAGCTTCCCTTAGTGATTCACTTGAGTATGTTGCAGACTCAATTGAAAGGCAAGTTCATCTTGTTAGAGCATTAAATATGTGCTTTAGTATTCTTTTTGTTTGTTGCATGAATAAACAATATGAGGAAATGAGGAAGTCAATTAAGAAACATCAATCTTATATTGTTGAAAACTAGCCCTTTGATATTATAGGATTACTATGAAGTTCTTGATGCTTTCCTTTTCAGCAATTCATTTTCTGAGCTGCTATGGTATGCTTGATAAGTTATGTATTGAAGTATTAGGTGCTTTCTATTAGAGAATAATATAAATCATATTCTGGGACCTCATCTAACAGCTTAAGCTTTTAGGTGAGATGGTTCTTTAATATGGTATCAGAGCCTTGTTGACCCAACGATCGCGAGTTCAAATCTTACCACCCCCATTCTATTTGATAAAAATCAAGCATAAGATAGTGTGGGTCTATGCAAGTCTCAAGCCCAAAAGTCTTTCACTTGAGAGGATGTGTTAGAGAATAATATAAATCATATTTTGGAGGCTCACCTAACAGCTTAAGTTTTTAGATGAGATGATTCTTTAATACCTTCTACATAAATGGTGAACCTTTGTGGAACTTATGGTCATCAGGAAATGAATACCTATTAGGAATAGACATGAAGACAAGGGTATTCTATTTATTGTGAACTTTCAATTGGTGCCAACCATTTTGTGGCAAATCCCAGGCCTCAAAAATAAATGATAACTAAAATCCCATGGAATACTCTGTGGTGGACTCTATTCTCATGTTTGTGCTTTGTGGGATCAGGTTTTGTCAACCCTCCAACTAGCAAGGGTCTAACTAACTCCTATCAAAGGCACTTGAATGTTTGGAGAACCCTTCCCAAAGTTCATTATCTTTCCTTTTTAAGGGATGGTAATTGTGAATAAATGAGCTTTACTCATGATTTACCCCTTCAAGACACTTGGTAAACATTATTGTTACCTTTTATCTCTAGGATAATATTTCCATATATTTTAGGTGTGCCACTTGCTATGGTAGTATTTAATTTAATACTTTAGTTTATTTTTGTCACCAATAAAGTGCAACTGCTGAAGGGACTAGTTCAAATCTTTTATCTTCTCTGGGATTAGATTTTTATGCAGTTCTGATAAGTAGAAAATTGTTGTTTTTCAAAACTTCATTCATTAGAAAATACTGAGCATTAGCTTATGTGAGAGATTTTGTTTAATTTATAGGCTTGGGCAAAGAACCGCACGATCACCAAATCAAGTAGCAGATAAGGGCAAGACACTAGCATCATTTGCTGATGATTATAGAAAATTGGCTATTGACTGCCTAAAGGTTTTGCGTGTAGAGATGCAGTTGGTGACAATATTCCATATGCAGGTTTGAGAAACACATGTATTCCAAGAACTTAATCCCTAAATTGGAAGTGATATCTTTCAAATTAATTCTTCTGACGGAATACCTTCAAACAGGAAATGACCAACAGGGTGTACTTGGAGGACCAAGATGCAGAAGAGCCAGATGAATTCATTATTTCACTCACAGCACAGGTCAGTGTCGATGATGTATGGTTGGCATAATGGTATCAAATGGTAGATGTCCATTTCAATCTTCTCCCACAGCTTGTGTGGACAATTGTTTTAGATGAAACATTGTTGCACGGAGCATATTTTAGAGAATTTTACCTATCTTGCTCAGTGTCTTTTAATGCTATTGATATCAAATTTTATATCATTTCTTCAGTTTTCCTCTATCTTATTGGAATCAAATGTTACATCTCTTTCCTTTACTATAGATAACACGTAGAGATGAGGAAATGGCACCCTTTGTTGCGGGAGTGAAGCAGAATTACATATTTGGTGGAATTTGTAGCATCGCAGCAAGTGCATCTATCAAGGTTTGAATCTCTACTCTTGAAAATTTGGCTGACTTTGATGCTGTCTTACTTCTTTTTTCCTGCTAACTGGAAACACAATTTCTTATCAGGCTCTGGCTGACATGAAGTCCATTAACCTTTTTGGAGTTCAACAAATATGCCGAAATTCAATTGCATTGGAACAGGTAAAGTTTAATGCATAATAACTGTGTAATTTCTGGACTCTGGCATCCTACTGTTAACCTGATGATATATTTACCAAGAATTGAGTGCTAATAATTGAAATGCACCTTGCCATTAGATTGTATGAAAAAAAAAACGTGGTATAATTATTTTTATTGGCATTTTACAGGCCCTTGCAGCTATTCCATCAATTGATGGTGAAGCTGTACAGCAGAGATTAGATCATGTCCGAACATATTATGAACTGCTAAACATGCCATATGAGGCAAGTCGCTGGAAACATAGTTTTTTTCTGTTAATAAATCTCTTTACTGCCATACTAACACCACTGTCATCTCCTGAATTTTTTTCAGGCCTTGCTTGCTTTCATCACAGAACACGAGGGCTTGTTTACAGCTGCAGAGTCAGTTTCTATGACCCTTTATCTCTTATGAGAACTTAATTAAGATGTAATCAAATAAAAAATTACATTGATTTTGCAGGTATACCAATCTTTTAAAGGTCAGCGTCTCAGGGAGAGAAATCCCCCCAGATGCACAGGATCGAGTATCACACATTTTATCTCATTAACTCTTTCATTGGTGGGAGGAGGATTATTTTGAGTGAAAATCCAAGTGGTTCATTATTAATGTTGCTTCATAAATGTATAGAAGCGATTATTTAGTGTCTTAAGTTTGTGGATATCAAATTCCTAAGTATGTGCCACTTTGTGGTGAATTTTTGTGGTATATTGTAGAGGTAAGGGGATTGTCAATGCTTTTATTATTGTAATGCCTTGTAGTAATATTATTTTATGTCTCGTCTTTCCTTGGATTTGAGAGAAAAGGACCAGGGTCGAGTGCTATTTAGAAAAGTAATTGATGTATTTTTCTCTTCACTTTGTAAATCGTTCATGTTGTTATTTTTCCCATATACTCCTAGCACTATAAGTCTAGTTATTTTTTTTAAAAAAAAAACAGCAAATGCTAGGCATCGAACTTGTTCATACTCCGTGTAAGAGGTGTTCGAAGTTATGCACTGCGCTTTCAATGACCGCCGCCCCCATTTTGTAAGTACGTGCCTGTTTGACATTGTGATCTCACTGGTTTTTTGCTGAAATTTGAAGAAAAAAAAATTCATTTTAAAAACCGGTGGTTTGGTGTTTTAGATCATTTTGATGTGCTGTTTCAAAAATGATTTTTAAAAAATAAAAAAAAATCATTTTGATGTATTTCGGCACGATAATCACTTTGAAAAGTTACTGTAATCGCACTCTCAAATAGGCTCTATATTGTCGTTTATTCAGGTTGATCACTTCAAAAGAATTAAAACTAATTAACTTAGTTCGTAGATCTAATCTTAGTGGCCCTTTCTTTTGCCCTGGCATTTAAAATCCAAGCAACTGTGTTCAGTATGTTGAAAAACAAAAACCAACAGTAAGAAACATTCATTGTATTCTGTGTATAAAAAATCTTATATTTAGAAAAGTGTCAAATTCACAAATGTTAAATACTTTGGTTGATTGTGATAAATTTTTCTTATAAAATGAAGAAAGTCCAGATTTTCGGATATTTCATGTTATTAGAGGTTATATATTATTAATATTTATGAGTTAATATTTGGTTACGGTTTCAAAATAGAAAAAACAAAGATATTAAAAATAGGAAAGGTTGTCTTCTTTTCAAAATATAAATCACTCGTGGGGTTCAACAGATATAGAAACGCGAGAATGAGAATCCAAACTTTTGAGCATTGCTGTAAAGCTTCGACTCGTCGGGCTACGCTGCTAGGAAAGACTATAAAAAGAATAGGCGCATGAAATATGCAACAGGATGGGCCGTCTCTTTTCTCTTCTGGAGTTAACAAATGAAACCTGGCACGGGATGCCTGACTAGGTGACCAACCGATTTGCGCCTGCCTTGGCTGTCCATGAAAGAACTGCTTTTTATCAATCAGAATAGACTTGACAGTAAAAATCAGTGGATGGCATCCACTAAGAAATGTATACGGTGGCGACAATGTTAGTTCAAGTAATCAAAACAGGTCATGAAATCTCCATATCTTTGATTTTTTTATTATTTCATGAAAAATGACATGTAGGCTCTTCACTCACATTTACATTTCCATTGTATGCATACAGATCCTCCTTGCATCCAAGATATTTCCTGATTCAATATATGGGTTTACATTTTGATACTCGTAATGCAGCTTCCCCAACATAGCCTGCCTGCTTCTCCTGCAGTGGTATATATCAACCCCTTCAATTTAAATGCCAGTCTGATTCATAAATATTTATGTCATCCAACAATGCAGCAATAGTGAGCAAAAAGCATAGGCACCTCTTGCAAGTTAAAACCTTGAAGCTGTGTCCCATCCGATATTGAAAGTTGCTTCCAGGTAGAGAATGTAAAACTCCAGCCATTTTGCAGCGACAGCTCTTAACATTTCCAACCCAGAGTCTTCAGATCAGTTTGTTTTAGCTCAACATGATTCCCAAGCCTGAGAACAGAATAAAACAAAACCTAGAGTTTTCAGATCAACTGAACACAAAAAAGTTGGATTCTAAAAAAATATAGCATCGCCAGTGAAAGGCAGCCTCTTTTGGAAAATGCAAGCTCCATCAACTACAACAAGCAGCACCACCAGTGAGCCCTTTCCCTAAAGGGACGAGAGTAATTGGGCCTGGCACCCACCATTTGCCCAAAACATCTATTTCATTATATATCAAATGTTTTAACTTCTTATTTCTTTCCAAGGTTCACCATATCAGCATTGAGGCTGCTAAAGTTACCACAACTAGCAAGGGAGATAAGCTTTGCTATTCTTTCTTCCCCTTTTGCAAAATGAAAAATTTGATTCAAGTGAAAATGATGAGAGAGGATATTCAAGAACATTCTCAAAAACAGAAAAATGTCAGAGACAATCACCCGAGGTCTGATGGGAGTCTGAAACCACCAATGCGGACACGTTTCAATGAATGAATCTGAAAAATACAATAAAAAATGGAGAAATATCAGATGCCAACACATTGAGCAATAAACAAGACAAGCATGGAGTTGCTATTAGTAGCCAACATAGGAAGAATGCCACTAAAACTGGTAATGGCTATTGTCGGTGTTAGTTTTTACGATAAAAGCACACAAGTAAAAGGACAAAAATGTTTATCATCTTAAGCCACACTTTAGATTAAGAAGCAATAAACATGTCACTTTACTTCCCCTGGACAACCTCTTAGGATATAATTGATTGGAGGATACAAATAACAATGCTGATGAGACTGCTAGTTTCCTTTTTTCCCCCTATAACAAGGGTCTCATAAAAAAACTAAAACCAACCTCAAGCCCAGCATTTTTTACTAGTTCTCGGACCTCATGGTTCCTCCCTTCATGAACCTGCAACAACAGTCAAAAGTCTTTAGCATTTATGTGTGTTAATCAGCTGAGATGAGATAAAATGAACAAAGCAAAACATCAAAATCAGAAAGAAACACCAACATTATACAAATTGAAAAGGAAAATGATCATTGAGGAACAATACTTGAGGTTACATATCATCCATCACATTGGTGTAAACAGCTCTCTTGCCCCACTTTTTTCCTCTTCTTCTTGGTGAATATAAAAGAAATGGAGATTTTTTTTTATCAAAACCATCTCATTGAAATCCAAATGTAATATCATTTACGCACTTTATAGAAAAGCATAAAACTGATTCATTGTGTTGGGATTTGGAACACTGCTGAAAATCTATCCTTGAAGTCTGAACACAATGAGGAAGGTCAAATTCTAATGCAAGATTTTGAAATATATGATAAAACAAGTAGATCCACGATAGGAAAGGTTGTGATGGATATATGACGTGTATTTATAGATGCAATACTATAAGATATTAAATTAATTCTTGCTGAATGAAACAAGCAAAAAATACCACAATACGAAGACGAGGTCTTGGTGCATCTGATTGTTGTGGTAACAACTCCACAGAGTCTGGGGTACAATGGACACCTTCAATGACTGTTCCCTCGCTGATGGCAAACAAATGCCGCTTGCTTACTACACCATTTATTGTTGCAATATATCTGCAATCACACATGCAGTTACTAAAATGCAGAGGATATCCCCACATCAAACCATTCACAGCAAGTTATATCCAGTCATTTCTCACCAAAAATTAGAAAGCATTTTCAGTCATGATTCAATCTTTTCTGCTGGACAATTAAGCTTAACAGTTTGTAGTTAGAATAAAGGACAAATCGCGTGAAACTTACTCCTTTGACAAATTTGACGATGGATGAGCAATTTGTTGGGCAAAGTCTCCTGGGGAAGAAAGGCATTGGTTATTATCAATCCATTAAATTTTGAAAAGAAATAAAAAAACAATCAGAAAATCCCAATTCAATATATTCACAAATCATCATCACACCATCATTGGTCACAATTATCAACCCAGTTGTGGCAACATCAAGTCTTCCGACAGTAAATAGCCGTGGCTTAGGTAATCCTGGATTTCTTTTATCCTACAAAACACAAACAATTATGACAAACTTCCAGAACCAAGTAGATAAAAAACAATAGCATAACACCTTACCCAACTCTGAAAATAATCATCCAATAAGCACATTACAGACTTGGACTCTTTCTTCCCCAACGAGCAAATGTACCTGCCATAATTCGTGGATCACATCAATTTCCACCGCACATGCTGAATAAACATCAAGAATACTTAAAAAAACCCAAACCTAAATGCTAACCTACCCTTTTGGCTTATTGAGAGCAAGATAAACTTTCGGGGCCAGTTTCTTGGGAAGCCGGTTTCCATTAACATAAATAGCATCCCTCCCAGGATCAACTCGAGTCTAAACATCATTAATACAATTTAACAAAGTCATAAATTCCAAATTCCAACAGAAATACTAGTTTCATTAATAGAGAAATCATATATCTATGATTATTACCTGTGGAGTATTGCATACAGAACCATTAACAGTCACTTTGCCTTCAAAAATCAACTCTTCACTGCTCCTCCTCGACGCCACTAATTACACAGTTAATAACAGATTAACCGTGCATGTATATATACGTATGTGCATATATATATGCGTATGCAATAGTCGAATACGTAGAGAATTTTACAGTAATTTACCTCCGGCAGCGGCTAGAACTTTACTCAACCGCTGCGCTTTGTCTCTGAAATTCTCATTATAGAACCTACGCGCCGCCTTAGACCGCTTAGGCTCCACTTCCATCCTGGCCTTCACATTTCCCCCACTCTCTTTCTTCACCTGGTCTTTCTTTTTCTTTGGTTGTGTTTTGGCATCGGCGATATCGTGGATGAGGCGCGCAGGAGGGTTTGATTGGAGCTTGAGATTTCCATCTTCTCCGCGGACTATCCAGGGAATGAAGTGTTGGCCTGGAGGGAGAGAGGGGGATGCGGCGTCGGTTTGGAGGTTGGCAGGGAGTTTGGGTTTGGGTTTAGGAGGGGCGAAGGTGATGTTGAATTCTAGAGAAGCGGTGATGCGCGTGGAACGGACGGATTTGTTGAGGAGGGAGAATGAGGGCTTTCGGAAGAAGGTGAGTTGGTGGTGAAGATGGAGAGTGGATAGCGATGCTGCCATTTTAGGGAGGAGGATTGAGATTGGTCTGCGGGAGGTTTAGTTTAGCCGTTAAGTTGGGATTTTGTATTTGGGCTGGGTCTCCTTTTCTAATGGCCTGGGCTTTTCCTTCTATTTTACTCCGGTGCTGAGTTTCTTTTAAATTTAACCTTTTCCTTTTTTGTTTTTCAAGGTTAGGATATGGACTTACTTTTGATTTATTTTTTTGAAATTATTTTTAATTTAAAAATATATTAAAATAATATTTTTTATTTCTTAAAATTATTTTTAATATCAATACATAAAAATAATTTAAAAAATCAAAAAAAAATTAAAAAAATCTTTTTTTCTTCTTTCAAAAACTGAGTTCAGAACCCCCCCCTGAATACGAAGGCATACCCTATAGAAAGAGGAGACGGGGTGGCATATTACGAATGAACAACAAATCTAGGCCTATAGAAAGCCCAAGCCCATAAACAGAGTCCAAGCTCTCTTCAAGTCAGTTCAAAAAATAAAAAAAGTTAATCCCATTATCACGTCATCATCTCCATCTCGATTCTCCGATCCTCCTCCGTCTCCCTCCCTGTAGCAGATACAGAACAGAAGCCGAAGAGAAAGTTTTCACTTTTTCGCACTCTCGAGTTCATATCAACAATGGCTCAAATCCCTAACTTAGACAACTCTCCTCTCAATCTTAAATCCCTCAGGTCCGTAATAATCACCATTTAATTACTACTCTGAATCACGATCACTAATCTACTATTTTTTAACTCTAATTATTTTTTCAGGGAACAATCTCAGAAAGAGCTCGTTGACATCCTAAAGAACGTAAGTTCATTGTCTGTTTCCCGAGAAAATGCAAAATATCAAGTATCTTGTAGATCCGTTACTTTAGTTTAACGGAATTCCTTGTACATTGTAGATTAGCGGTGCTCATATTCTAGCTAGTCTTATGAATTTTGATCAATTTTATGTTTTATTGAGTTTAAATGTTGATTTTGCTTGTAAATTTAATAGATTCGAGGAAAGAAGTGTTTAGTGATTGATCCAAAGCTTAGTGGATCAATTTCGCTGATCATCCAGACAACAATTCTTAGGGTAAAAAATTTCTCAATTTTGTCATGCTTTAGTGTGTTTTATTAACTTGATGAATTTGAATTGTGTAATTGCTGATTTTAGAAATTCTGTTGTGTTAATTGATAATAAACAGGAAAATGGTGCTGAATTGCGGCATCTTTCAGCGGAACCAATTCAGACTGATTGCACTAAAGTGGTTTACCTTGTTCGTTCAGAGTCCAGTCTGATGAGATTAATATGTTCCAATATTCATCATGATATGTCACAAGGACTCCAGAGGGAGTACTATGTTTATTTTGCGCCTCGTCGTGAGGTTGTTTGTGAGAAGGTAGTTTTAGTGATAGTTCATGTGCTGGCACATTTGAATTTTCGTGTATTGATCATGTCTAGGGTTGTAAGGTGTTTACTTGGTTGTGTAGGTCCTTGAGGAAGAAAAGGTTCATAACTTGGTGACAATTGGGGAGTACCCATTATACATGGTTCCATTGGATGAGGATGTTCTATCATTTGAACTTGACCTAGCTAACAAAGTATGGGTGTTGTTATGTTCTCTCAAAAAGACCTTTTGGATATTCTTTTTGTTTATCCGCATCTATATATCTTCTTTTTCTTATTCTTTTTTCCATTGAGTGTGGCAGGAATGCCTAGTTGATGGTAATACAAGTTCACTTTGGCATATTGCAAAGGCCATTCACAAGCTTGAGGTTAGATGATTCGATGGATCCAAAATGGTTACTTTTAAACAATATAGTATTGAGAATGTTCCCGATAAGTATGCTTCTCATTATTATACTTTATGGGAAATTATGTCTGCAGTCTTCTTTTGGAGTGATACCAAATGTGAGAGCAAAAGGTAAAGCATCAGTACGCATTGCTGATATTCTCAATCGCATGCAAGCAGAAGACCCAGTTAACTCATCCGATGTAATTTTGTCTATTTTTAGTATGCTTTTAAGTTTTAACCGATGTACCCGTTAGACACTTCTTTGTATATTTACAATTGATTTGTTTCCTGTGACTGATTACTTGCCCATCATTTCAGATGGTTATGCCAGAAATAAATACACTCATTCTTATAGACAGGGAGGTAAACTATCTCTCTTACTTTCCTTCTTAGCATATGCAAGGTGATGTGATGCAACCCATGTACATGTGCACTGACATGCATAACTTTGCATCATTATCTTAAGAACATGACTGCACTTTTGAATAGGATGAGCATTTGAAAATTTTAAGAAAACTGAAAATTAGAAAGTGAATGCACATCTCAAAACATGATATTGGATTTTTAGTGTAAGGATTGGTAACAATCCTAGATAATGAGATGGAAATTGCTTTTATTTATACTGCTCCTGGGAAAACTGTGTTATCACCCTCTTTCATGAAAAAAATTATATAAATTAAAAGTTTTCTATCAGTTCTTCTAGAGTCCAAGTACTGTTTCCATGGTATCTACCCAATGAAATTCCAAACTGTAGTTTCAATGAAAGTAAGTTGTGCGGACATTGGGTTAAATGCCAACCATGATCATGAAATTAAGACACCTAGATTCTTTAGCTAATTTAGAAGTTAGTTGTAGGGCTTCGGAGGGGTGTGCATATCAATGAGTTGTAGCACTTTGCAGGAGTGTGCATATCAAGTCTGTCAGCAAAGAAATCAATTGAAGTTTCCGTTGTTGAGCTAAGCTGATACTTGGGCTAAGCTAGAATTAAAGCATAAACTTGTTGTATGAATTGTAAAGCTGATATCTCTTGGACTTTGCATATTAAGATATTTAAATAAATACTCCTGCTATCTAAAAATTTATCTGCTCGCTGCAGGTGGACATGGTTACTCCTATGTGCTCTCAATTAACGTATGAAGGACTTCTGGATGAGGTAATTTGACACTCAAGTTTAAACCAAGATTCTTTAGCTATCTTGACTGCTTTTTGGAGAATATATGTGCTAATTTTGTTACTAAATATGATTACTGGTAGAAAAATGTGTGTGTGTCTGTAATTCTATTGTTTCTGCTTCAAATTAAGTATAACCTTGACGCAAAAATATTTGATCTCTCCTAGCATGGACATCAGAAAGTTTTAGATTCTATTATTTGGAAGCTGAATATTCTAAGTGTTTCTGAATGGACAAAAATGATAATACTTATCTATGGTTAGTTGGATATGTTATTAGCCAATCTCTAATAGATTTAGTGCAGTTTCTGCACATCAACAATGGTGCCGTGGAACTTGATCCATCTATCATGGGCGCTCAACAAGAAGGAAAAAAGATGAAAGTCCCACTCAATTCAAGGTATGCTATGTGATGAATGGGTATTTTTTACCCTCTTATCTGTTCCATAGAAAAGGGCAAAGAGATGATACAATGGGTTTAGATGGATGTCGGCTAGGAAGTGTTATCCTTGATTGAAATCCCAACTCGTGTAAATGCATGTTGTTGCATAGGTACAGCTGGGTTAAGATTTATACCCCATGTTTCACTGAGCTATCAGAACTTTCTCCCTTGCTCTCTACCCCTGCCTTTTCTTATTTCTTGGCAATTAATTCACTGTACATGGCTGAACCTTTTTTCAGTGACAAGCTGTTCAAGGAAATCCGAGATCTCAACTTTGAAGTTGTTGTCCAGGTTGCTTCATATTTCTGGAAGTTTATTTTTAATTTCCACATTAATTTAAGATTCTCTTTTACAACTGTTATCAGTTCTTTGTATGCTCTTCAGTTTCTGTTTCCTTAGTGGCCATCTGCAGTATGATTACAGGTCCTTCGTCAAAAGGCAACATCTATGAAGCAGGACTACGCAGAAATGACAACTACTGTACGTGAATTGTCATCTCCTGAACTTTCATGTCTGTTTTCTCATAATTAATGAACTAGTGTTGCCGACTCACTATCTGCTTAATTAGCTGCCATGTATTTGTTTGTTCTTCTTTCTGCTTTATGAGAGAGCTTCCTAGGTCGAAATTTGCAGCTACAGTGTATACCAATAATCAGATTACTATTGCATGCAAGCTTGATCTCTTGGATGCCTTACTTTTGGATACTTGAAGAGTTATGTGCGATTTCTAATCAGGTGTCATTTAATTGATACAGCACCAGACAGTTTCTGAGTTAAAGGATTTTGTTAAAAAGCTGAATTCATTGCCGGAGATGACTGTAAGTCATGCTAATTCAATTCTCACCTATCATGCCCTCTGTCAGTGTTGTTCCAGTGATACTAGGTTTTGATTTGCTGCTTCTGATGGCTTCAGAGACACATAAATCTTGCTCAGCATATGTCAACATTCACATCAAAGCATTCATTTCAGTCACGACTTGACATGGAACAGACACTTGTTGAGGCTCAGAGTTATGACATGTAAGTTGATTTGAATTCTTACATCCTTGCTTTGAGAGCTTTGTAGGCTCTGTTCTTTTCTGCATATGGATTAATAGGTTAATAGGCAACATTTGCATTTGTTCTATGTCATTCAGTTACTGACCTTATTCTGCACACTAACACTTGTAGAAGATACTGGAGGCAATATTTTTATATCGTGTGCAAAAAAAATAGTTTACTTGATTTCCTTTAAAAATTTAGGGTGTGTTCGATGAGTAGATGGATTGGTCTGGAGAGACTGCATGGGACAAACTTATGCAATAGGGGATGTTGGACAAAACTCTGGGCATGTGGCAAGATAGAAACTATTTTTATGTCAAGCAATAGTATAAGAGTTGTACTGTCTAGTCCTATTAATCAAACACTACCTTATTTCCTGCTCATATGCTTTAATAAAACTTTCCTGTACCTTTAGTTTTTTTCTTCCACGATATTGGAAATGCTTCCTCAATTCAAAATGTTGTATGCATTGGGAATAATGTAATTGACTAAGACTGTTTTTTCAGATGCTTCGATTACATTGAAGAATTAATTCAAAAGCAGGAGCCTCTAGTTACTGTCCTGCGTCTTCTGATCTTATTTTCCATCACAAATTCAGGGCTTCCAAAAAAGAATTTTGACCATTTGAGGTAAGAATAGCTTGGTTCACTTCTTTTTCTTAACTTCAATTCCTCCTGTTCTTGACTTTCACAGCTGTTTTATCCATTCTACTATGTAATTATATTCCAGTTTGCTGTATTATGGGTTATTCAATACTTCTGCACTCGTCATTTAGGCGGGAGCTGCTTCATAGCTATGGATTTGAGCACATGGCAATGTTGAATAATTTAGAGAAGGCTGGATTGCTTAAAAAGCAGGTTTAGTATGATTTTTCCTTCATAGCAAGGCATTTTGCTTGCATCACATCATAATTTAATAGTTAAGGTAAACAGCATCTTTTGAATTCCCAAGTTCATTGTACATCATTCTAGTCTTGCAGGAAAGTAAAGGCAACTGGCTGACAATCAAACGTAATCTCCAGCTTGTAGCTGAGGATACTGACACTACCAAGTATGCAACCTCTTGATCATTCAATCTGTTTTTATAATAAAATTATTTAAAGAGTGTTTAATATGTTGTCCATTTAGCTCTGCTAATCTTTTGCTCCAAGGCTGAAGATGCCCTGGGATATAATGAACTGGAATGTATTATGGGGCCTGTTTTCCTGTGGCTCAGATTTTATTTTTTTCCTGTTTCTGATGTTGAAAGTTACAGAGAGTCTGCTAAAAACATGTTTTAGATTGTTTTCTAGAAACACATTTTCTTAAATTCTCCTGAAACTGCACCTATGAGCTTCTGCAGTACGCTTTCAATTTGTTTTTCCTAATTTATCTCTGAAAAGCTGAAATCATCTTAAATTGATATTCTCCAATTCTATTGCTGTTTGAAAAATTCATTCTTGAAAATGAAATGGATGCCATGAAAAAATGAAGCACGCTTTTCTGCACTTATAAATTTATGCGTTTTTGATTTATTGCGCAAGTTTTCTTTTTCTAACAGTCCTTTGTTTTCTTTCATAACTTGTAAAACTATTTCTTATGCAACAGCCCCAATGACATTGCGTATGTCTTTTCTGGATATGCACCACTTAGCATCCGCCTTGTTCAGCATGCTGTTCGATCTGGATGGTAGGGTATATTTTGAATTCTGAATTGAGCTTGTGTTCTTCTTCAGCAGTGGATCCTGCATGTTTACTGATCATCTATATTCATTTTTGTAATAATTGTGAACTACCTTGAAGATTAATGCATCTGCACCTTTTCTGGTCTTACTTAAAGACAAAGCCATTATAGGTTGAATTGAAGCAAGTTTAATGTGATCGAGTCCAATTAATGCACAATCATTTAGAGTTGATTTATCACCTTGTTTCTAATTCCAAGAAGCTTAAGTTCATGTGCTCTTTGGTACATTTAATTGTATACATAACCATCTTTGCACTATAAATGTGAACTTTACAAGTGACCTTATCTTAGTCAAACATGATGGCCTGAACTTTCAGGCGTTCCATGGAAGAAACTTTGAGGCTGTTGCCTGGACCTCATTCAGAAATGAAGAGGGTCAGTACACCTCTCTCCCTCCTCCCTTCCTCTTTTTTCTGTTGCTTCTAATATTCTTGTAATATTGATGGTATGCTTCTATTTTCTTACATATATGCATGCCATAGATTTTTGATATCTTTACCACAATAGCTTTCATACTACTTGTGCAGGGTGGATTCTCAAGCAGTTCATCGTTTGACAGGCTGCATGGGGCTCCAGCAGCTGTTGACAGGCTTGTTCAAACTAATCCTGGTTTCTTGTATTTTGCTTAAGCTTGTTTCTAGTCAATTGATATTTACATTGCTTTGATGGTGTCATGCCATCATTGATGACCGTGAGGTTATCTACATTTTCAGATTGATATAATCTAAAGAGCATTGCCTGTGACTAAGGATCTTAAAACTTTATACGTGCATCTCTTTCATATCACTTTCACCAAATACTTAATAGTTCAAAAAGTTTTTGTGAATGACTGGTCACTGAACTAGGTGGATTAATCACGCACTCTAAGTGTTTAGAGTAGATTCAATTTCAACCTCGTAACGTCCAACATCTTGATCTTCATTGAATTGTAACACTAGTTTACATGTTTCAGAGTTGCTGATGGAAGACGCTCCCTGGTACTTGTTGTTTTCATTGGAGGGGTAACATTTGCAGAAATTTCGGCACTTCGATTTCTAAGTGCTCAGGTTTGTTAAATACTGTGTGTCTGGATCTGTATTAGCAATTCTAATATGCGGATCTTGATTAGGCAGTTGATTATCGTAGCTGCTTGTGGGTGAGACCTTGGTTTTTCTCCCATATTAATGAAAGCATTTAGACTAACATTTCAAAATGAATAAAGGATGGTGCATCCCTTTGGATGATTTTGCTGGATCCTTTTTTCCAATTTAGTTTCTCTTTCATTACTGAAAAGCTCTATAATAGGACTCCTGAAAAGAAAATTCTGTCTAGAGTATTTGGATTTTGACAAGATTGTATTTGAATGGTTGTTATGTTGTGTATATTGTTTTCTTTGTTTATATATATATAAATATTCATCTATTCTTCAGGAAGCGATGGCATATGATATGATCATTGGGACAACAAAAATCATCAATGGTAACACCTTAATTGAGACATACATGGAAAAGTTGGGGGTTAATTTGTAAAGAATTATATTTTACACCGACTTCTTAATCGAAGACTTGGAATATTTTTGGTTACCAAGCCGAGAATGAGACCGCTCACAGCAAATGCTAGCACATGGAGAAAGCGCCAAGGAAAATGCTATCGAGCTATTCTGTGTGGAGAAACAGTGGTAACTTTTTTTTGTTTTTTTACCTGACCGGAATTGTCGGTGTATACACGTTGTGTTGACATTTGCTGGTGAATTCTTGAAAATTGTTTGTTTGGGTTGAATGAAAGGGAGGTTTTTGTCGAGGGAATCAATTATGTATTAATTAGGAAAATAATTATAAGTTATAGATAATAGTGTTTTAGTAGAACACTTATGCTTTTATACTTAGCCCTAATTTGTAGTTAGATTTATTGTCTATTTAAGAGACAAGACACTCAAGAAAAAAGGCATTTCAGTACCTATTCAATATAATTTTGACAGTTTTTTCAGTCAATAAATGCTACTGTCAATATCTTTCGACCCAACTCGTTGCAATGAGATTTTGTTCCACGCCATCTTAGGCTGACAACAGCTGCATCTCTCAATTAACAATCATGGATGAAAAGGGCTCGGATGACACCAGAAAATGTTTTTAAAATATAGCCATTACAAGTCAGCTCCAACCTCTTAACATATTACATAACATTTGGCGAGGAAATGTGGATGCTCAAAGCACTTCTAAACGTTTGTTCACTGAAAGAACACATCACCTTGACCGGGTCGGGCTCAACAAAAGACCGTGTAAAAGATCGATTCATGAATTCGATACTTCAAGGTGGACACCCTCTATACATCACCCCATGAAATCGCTGTAGCGTTGTTGCTTTCATCTTCTCTATACCAAACTCCTCCATCTCATACAGATATTTAAAATTGCTGAAATCAATGATGCCAGCAGCAGCTCATAGAACGTGAACGAGTCCCACCTGAGCCGGCACAATTTTAAATCCAGAGCCACTGACCTTTCCTGCCAATTGGTGAAAGCTGACCCTTCTTTTAACCTTTATCTTAGTTGGTGGATTCGCATCAGTATGCACACTTCCATATCTGCCCCTTTGTACAGAGATACATAACCATTCAAAATTGAATTACTATTCAAACAGACATGATTTTGGTTTGCAGTTTTCTGAAGTATTGCAGGATGATTCAGAATCAGCTTTGATTAACCAAAGTATCAACTCGTTGAAGGAGCTCTAATATGTTTCCAGCCTTTCTCTTGGCCCTGTCAGTACCACTCTCTGAGAGTTCCTTGAGTGCCTCTTCAGCACCAAACTGCTTAGCTAACATCAACAGCTGTGAATCACCAGTGCAGAGTGACCACAAGATGGCCACAGCATTCTCTCGGTTGCGTTGAGATCCAGTCCTGATGACCTCTATCAGAATAGGAATCGGATCAACCTGACCAATTGCTACCTTCCCTTCTTGATGGCCTGCAAGGATGGCAAGAATTGCCAGTGCTTCATCCACCATTCCTCCCCCAGCATCCTTCAGCAAACTCATCAGGGGTGGCACTATACCAGCTTTTACAGCCCTCGCCTTGTTTCCCTGGTAAATTGAAAGGTTAAAGATAGCAGTAGCAGCATCCTTCTTTCCTCTTGGAGTCCCATCACAAAGCAACTTTATAAGAGCTGGGATTGCCCCAGCTGCTCCTATTGCCACCTTATTCTCATCTACCACAGACAAACTGAAAAGAGTTGCGGCTGCGTTTTCCCTCGCCTCCATGCTTCCATTTTTTAAAACATCAACTATATCAGAAATGGCTCCTGCATTAACAATGGTTCCCTTGTTAATGTCATTTATGGAAAGGTTGAGAAGTGCTGTAACAGCATGCTCTTGGGTTCGAGGATCTGTTGAGGATAATAGCTCCACAAGGAGTGGAATTGCTCCTGCTTCAGCAATGCAGACTCTGTTATCCGCATTCCTCTTTGCTAATAAACGAAGCTCTCCAGCAGCTGATCTTTGTTGCTCCAGACTACCATTGGCCAATTTGTCTAATAAGGTAGTGATTGCAACTCGGTCACAATCTGATACACTGCTTCCTACTTTTTTGCTTCTAAAGGCCCCTGACTGTTTAGGAAGCTCTACTCCATTGCTCTCACACCATAAAGCAATCAAACTCTTCAAAACATAGTTCGGCGTAAGCGCGGTATGCAAAAGGGTCTGCTGTGTTTTGGGACATGTCTTATGGCCGGCATCAAGCCATTTTTGGATGCAGGATCTTTCATATGTCTGGACAAGGAAATAAACGATTAATGAATAATGGCTACTAACAAGGCAAGGATGCAAAGCTGTAAACTATAAGAGAACTTGTAGAAAACCTGTCCAGTAGAGACAATAACAGGATCTTTCATCAGTTCAAGAGATATTGGGCACCGGAAATCATCTGGGATAACAGGAGATCTGTGTTTAATCAAACCCTTCTCAGCCTCAGAAGAATCAATTTCAGGGTTTTCCATCTGAACATAGTCCTTCAACTTCTTAAAGAGGGATGACAGCTTCTCAAACCAGTCTCCTGGATCTCCAACACCTGCAATAACCATTTCATGGAAAGCAAGGGATTCTTTCTTCAGATCATCGATAGTCTGGAGATGCAACTTTTCTGAAAGCCTTTTTAGTATTGCACGGTCAGGGTCCTTTTCTCTCATTGCTGTGGCCAAATCAACTTCCAGTTGATGATCTTGGAGTTCTGGCCTTCCCTTTGCTCTTCTGAATTGAGCGTGCACAAGTTCAATCTGGAAAAAAGAAGTGAATATAGCATCAACTGTCAGCACTATAATTAAGCAATCCATTGATTAATTTGAGTCATCATCTTGTGTCAAAACCATATCAGAACATCGTATGATGTGCATAAATAAAATGGAAAAGGAGGTTCTTGTAAATATGCTAAAATAATTCAATGTGGTCATAAGATTACCTGTTCTTGAACTTCCTCTGATAAATTGAGTTTGTCGTAAGGAATCTCACCCAATGCTGCTTCAATTTTTTCTGTAATCTGGTTGAAATTATTTGCTATGTCATCCCTTTGCAAGGTCTGCATTCCAAACATGGCTTTATTTTAATTTGGAAGCTTGGATCTAAAGTATCATGTTTGCAAATGAAAAAAAACTGCTAAATTTGATACCAAAACCTTAATTTACAGGCTTAAATATCAAATCATTCAAACTCAAAAACCGAATGTTTAAGTTCTAAAACTATCAATGAAAAGAAAAAACCAAAGTATTTGTTGCAGAACACCAGAAGTAAAGCATGGGAAGATGATGGGCATAATCAGAATCCAAGGAAATCATGCGATCCCACCATGAACTAAGGATGCTGATTGCAATATCCTAGCAGTTGGGTTAAAAACACAAAAAAGTGGGAAGTGGTCACTAAATTCAGTGACAGACATTAGCAATTGCACGCATTGACCTGTACTACGAAAACTTTGTATTTCCAAGTCTGTTCTTTCAATTCATCAAAAAATTTACAGTGATTTTTATGTTTTCAGACATGCACAGCTATCTATTCAGCAACTGGTAAAACTAATAATGAAGAAGTTCATAATCAAAGTCCTTGGCTCTCGTTCTATTCTAAATCAATAATATCTTCATACATCAAATATAAGAAAAAGAAAAACTCAAAACACATAACTTCCATCCATTTTCTCAGAAACCAAACAGAAAATTGAGATAAATAAACATATAAATGAACCTTCCTCATAAAAATTATCCAATAGACAATATAATTTGTCCTTGAACAGATAATGATTAAACCACAGTTCCAACTCACAGCTAACAAAGAAGAAAAACACAGAGCTTGATGCTTTCATTTTTCTTCTTCCTTGTAACCAAGCAGAAAGAACAAAAAACAGTACCTGATATACCTTGCTTCCTTCAACAACCGATTTGAGAAGTTCCTTAGCAGAACCTAAAACGGTTCTCAATAATTCAAATCCTTTAGTCTCTTCTTCACTCAGCTCTTCATTATTATCCTTCAATTCTTCAAACAAAGGGCTCAACAGCTTAATCCTACGTACCAAATCGCCATGCGTCTTCTTAAAAACATTTTTACACTCCGGTAGCCCAGAAATCTCTTTCACTGAGTCAACGAGTCGACCCATCAACTCAGAACTCGGGTCTTCCTTTAATGCCATGTGTATCAAAGACCCAGAAACGATTGAAGTATGCAAATTTAGCCTTAAAGTGAGGGTTTTGAAAAATGATTTTCTTTCGATAAATATATGGAGTTTTTAATAACTGAAATCAAGCAAACAAACAGGGTCAAGATACAAACTTTAGGCCAAAAGCTGAGGAATTTGAGGGAAATAGGAGAGACCCAGATGAGAAAATTGAAGGAATGAAACTGGGTTTTAGTGAATTGATCAAACAAAAAATGAATGGACAGTGGTTTAAAGTAAGGTTTATCAAAGAGAAGCGTTAAACACCATGGAAGCAGAGAGGTTTTTATGTGAAAGCACGAGAGTCTTTGATTTCTGGCCGAGAGAGAGATGGACAGTTTGGAGCTGAGCAGAAAGTCCTACTTTTGTTTCGGCTTAGAAATAAACTATAAAAAAAATGTGGGATTTATTGTTTTTCTCATCCGAAAAAGTTAACAAGAGAAAAATAGAAGTGGGGGTAATAAAGGAATTGCATTATCGGTCTAATTCCTGATGTGACTTGGACAAAGGAGGAAGGGAGAAAAATATATATTAAATTAATATTTTTTATTAGTTTTGACATACAGTTATTAAAACTAAAAAACATATTAAAAACATACCCTCATAATCGTGACCTCTCCAGTGCATAATCTTCCATCGAATTGGAATAGCACACAGGAGACTTACTCCCCACCCAGACCAGGTCTCCGAGTATAAATACAAATATATATTTAAAAAAAAAATAGAAATTCAGTTACCAGTTGAGCAGGCCCAACAGCCTGTCTATTGGCGCGTCATCGTCACTGCTAGTCTCTCTTCCCGCGCGGAAATGTCAATGGACGGTCAGATCTAGCCTCAAGCCTACCCCCACAGCCTCGGCTCGGCCTGGCTACTGAGTCTCTAACCCAAAAACCCAGAGAAGTAACGAAACATATCAAGTGCATGTGCGTGGTTTTCTCTCTCTTCGAATTACGTGATAATTTTTAATTGTTTTATACATCAATTGAAATTAATTTATTTTTCTAATAATTTTAAAAACACATCTGTGTATTAAAAATGGAAATTAATAGGAGGAGTTTTTGAACGAGTTGAGGGATTTGACGGGGGAAGTGGTGAGTGTGCCTAGGGTTTTTATATAGGGAAGGTACATAGGAGGAGTTGAATGAGTCAGGTCGACTCGGCTAGCTTGCAACAAAGCCACCAAGCAGCTGACGTGAAGGACTCAGCCGCGTAGAATCGACGCCGGCAGCTCATTGCAAGGCAGAAGAACGTGTCACTACCGTGCTCGCGTGGACTGATATTAGCCAATCACATAGCTTGGCGTGTAAGGCACCGAGCTTAGCGGGCCCTCCCTGCCTGTATTTTAATCATGCATTCCTACTTTCTGCGTGTGTTTGACATGAAGCCTCCTCTCTCTCTCTACCCAGACCGCACCGTATCTTGTTTTCCAGCGAGAATTATGATGGGCATGGTAGATGGCAATTGATGAGGTTGTTTGGGAGAGTTGTTATTGTTGCTGTAGTTTTTTATAGCTTTTTAAAAAATGTTTCGTGTTAAAATATATTAAAATGATATTTTTTTATTTTTTAAAAATCAGTTTTGATATCAGCACATCAAAATGATCTAAAAACTCTAAACCGCCGGTCTTTAAAATGAAAAAAAAATTGCAACTTATTTGGAAACCATGGTTGAAAAAGCTAAAATAAACAGTCTTCTTATTAGTGTTAATTTTGTTTTGTTTTGTACAAATTGATTTATACCTATTTAAAAACAAGATAAAACAATTTAGTTTTTACCACATTTGAAAATTTAGGTCATTCTAGAAATTTTACTCAAATTTCAGCTGGAGCGTTCTGATTTCATTACGCTCATTTTGTTTCGGCTAAATAGTATTTTTTAAAATAATAAATAATTTTATAATATCAATCATATCTCTTAATTTGATAGCTAGATTGAGATAAAATTTTACGAGGAGTCTCTTAATATATTTATATATATTATTTTAAAATTTCAGAGCAATCAGAAAATGTAATAACCTTGCGAGATTGATGGTGACATAATTATAATATTATACATGTTCATAATTTTGTTCATAAAAATCATTGTATTGTGTCTTTTTAGATTATATTGTACAATTCTAGATAAATAAAAATTGAATATGAACTAATTTTTTTAATTAAATATATAAACAGTAACCTCGCGTCAAAATACTTTAAAATTAAAACAGTGCGTTTCAATTAAGGTAGTCAAACTCGCGAGTCAACTCGCAAACTCGTACGAGTTTGCGAGTTGGCTCAGCAAACCTGGTTGAACCGGAAGAAAAATCGAAACCGGTCAAACTCGGTCAAAATCGGGTTGACTCGTAAAATCGGACCGGATCGGTCTGATTTTACGAGTTCATCATATTCTACAGTGCGCGGGTGAAGGGCTTTCTGCTTTCTTCAATTCCAGTTTTTCAATTCACTGCTCTTCGTAAAATATATGATATATGATATTAAGAAATGAAAAATATATGATAC
Organism: Salix arbutifolia; assembly: GCA_025169955.1. Lineage (NCBI taxonomy): Eukaryota > Viridiplantae > Streptophyta > Magnoliopsida > Malpighiales > Salicaceae > Salix > Salix arbutifolia. Next base: position 1,909,218 of record CM045909.1, read on the forward strand.
CCAGAAGCTGAAATTGAGGAGTAAGGAATTGGTCGTGGGAGAGCAAAAAGGACGGTGAAGATACGCTTCAGGAAATGAATGGAAAAACATTCTACATATTCTTCCTCTTTTAAAATTTTCCCTTGGGGACATGCCAGCAGTTGAGACCTGGGATATCAATTTAAAGGTCTCAGGCTTGAAGTCTAGGAGGAGCGGGTGGAAATTTAGGAATTGGAAAATGATCTAGCATTCTGTAAGAAAATGGAGAAGAGGAGATGAGGGTGGGCGGCAGCGTGGGAGAAGGAAATTGGGATTTAGGGTTATGTTAGGGCCTTAGGGGCTTTTATACTTAGTTATTATCATAATAATAATAATAATTAAAAAAAAAAGAAGGTAGGTTTCAGGGGGGTGATATAAATTATTAATAATAATAATAATAATAAAGTAGGTTTATACGGGGAGGGGTAATAATAATAATAATAATAATAATAATATGGGGGTTTATAATAATAATAATAATAATTAGCATAAAAAATATTTTTAAAAAAATCATATTAATTTAATATAATAAATAATATTAATTAATTTATATTTCACATCAACAAAATATTTATTTTTAGTTTGTTAATTTTTACCTAATGAAATTCTATGGACATAATTGTTTTGTAATGTATTTTTCAATTATTTTGAATCATGCATGAACCTTAACTAATGAAGTTTTATGGCCATAATTATGTTATATTATATTCGGAAATATTTTACATACGATTTTTCTTCTCACACGATTTTAGCTGTGATTTTACGATTTTTGTACGGACAGATTCGGGTACGATTTTATGATTTTACAATTCGATCTTTCAGAACCTTTTCCGATTCGTGTCAAAATCTCGATTTTGACTACCTTGGTTTCAATTAAAAAAATAACAAAGCAGAATTGACGAACTTGATTATTATTGGTCCATCTCTCTCCGTTGAATCGCGCATCTCTGACTCTTCAGGTCTTATTATTATTATTAGTCAGCTTTGCACGCGATGCTTGGTTTTTCTCTGGTCCAGTGTTAGGTGGCCGTGTTCATTCACCTCAAAAAACCAATGTATTCCCCCCCGTAATTTGTCTGAATTTGAACCTAAAATGGCAATTCCAAAGACCATTAGCCATGCATCCAATTAATTACTTACGAAGGTCTACTACATCATTAACATTTTATATCACTAAAAGTATAAACTAAATGTATCCTTAGATACTGTATTCATACTCTAATTGCTGTATATACGAGTTTTTTTCCCAAGTATATACAATACTGGCTATTCGTAGAGTGCTAAACATGATATGTATAAAAACATATGGGACCGATATGTAATTTTGACAAAACACGTCGACAGAAATGAGAAACACGTTGCACCATAAGCAAGCAATCCAAGTCCGACAAAAGAAACCTTAACAAAAAGCAAGTGTAAGTGTGTAACAGCCATTAACGACCTTGCAATCAGCTAAAAGAGAGGGGGGGAAATCAATCCTGATAAAACCCTAATTACACATTCTACATTTACAGTGTTAATTTCATCTTACAGTATCTCAACAAGAAGGTCATGGGTTGCTCCTCTTCTCTTCCAGGCAAACCCCTAATTTTTTTTCTTTGTGGACTTTCAACTCTTGGGTTATGATTTTATTTTGGTGATATTGTAAATTAAGTGGATCAAAATGCAATTTTGATGTTTGATTGATTTGATTTGTTTAATTTATTGAGTTGGAAGGGAATTTGGGATATATGTGTGTAATTGGGGAAATGGAATTTTGGGTAACTCGGGCCTGAGAAAGTTTTTTGTTGATAAAATAGTTTAACATACTGACCCTTTTGAGGATTTTTGCTAAATTTTTTGTCACGGTAGAAATTTCGGTCTTCTAGTTTCGGTGGTTGTTTACTTCGGGTTTTGGTTGTTAAGGAAGTAATTGATATTTTGATTTGATTTGATAATCGTGACTAATTTCGGGGTTTTCTGTTTGGGAAAATGTATGCAGATAGAAGTACTGGGAGGCTGGGTGGACTTAACGTTTCAGAGAGTGGTGGAGTGGTTGATCCCAAAAACCTACGTGTAAAGGTAAATTTATGGGCTTCAGATTTTAGATTGGTTGTTGTTTTAATTTTTCCCGTGTGCGATTTGGTTTGGGCAATCTTAAAATTCACGCGGGTAAGGTAGCAAGTGCTGAAATGGGATTAGGCTAGCAACTGAAACTATTTGAATTTTTCATAATTTTTTGGGGCTGAGTTGATCAGATTGCTCTAATTCCAAGCTCTTTGAGGTTTTTGGCAGCTGTTGATGAAAATGTGCATCAGTGTCTTCTTTTTCAAACCGAGGCATGTGTTTGAAGTTGTGACTTTTGGACTTTTGGTCCAAATAGGAAAAGATGGCTGCTGTTTTATCATGTTGGCTGTTCTTCTTCTTTTTTTTTGGTGAGGGTCGGGGGAGTTGATGGTTTTGCTTATGACCACTTTGTTTTTTTCTTTGTTGTGGTGCAGTGCTATGTGCCCTGTTTGAATTCTTGAATTAAGTTTTTACTTTTGGGAAAAAAGTTCTTAGCCTTCATGTATGCAATCTTGAGAATTTCTCAGGTTGTTTCTATGTAGTCATATATTGACTAACTTTGTTACAGTTAGCTGTTGATATAATATACTGCAGTTTGCTCTAAATTTATGTCTCTCTAGGCTTGCATAGAATCTGATTCAGAAAGATGGTTTAAAAGGTCAAATCATATATCTGCGTGTCATGCATTGTGAACTATAAGTTTTATATGTAACTTTAGACCATCAAAATACTCCGCATGATTGAATATACATTGTAGGAGGAGCATTTAATCATCTCTTTATTTGAATGTGTCTATGAAAAATCAAATACAAACTACTTGCTTATGTTTTCAACAAAAGCGATAAAGCATACAGGACTTGCTATTTTCTTGCTCGCACTTTTCAAAGTTAATGCAGCTGACTTTTCATTCCAATTCTGTGAACAGTTGGTTTTGTTAGGGGATTCTGGTGTTGGTAAAAGCTGTATTGTTCTTCGTTTTGTTCGTGGTCAGTTTGATCCAACATCCAAGGTAGGGAATCTGTCATTCTTTGCCATTCATTATTTGAGCCTCATTCCTCTTCCTCCTCCCTCTCTCTCACACACATATATACATAGACATAGGCTCTAGAAGGCTATAACTACTCTTTCAAAAACTTATTTAGATTTTTTGGTTTTCATTTCCAGGTAACTATTGGAGCTTCATTTTTGTCACAAACGATAGCATTACAAGATTCTACAACAGTTAAGTTCGAGATATGGGATACTGCAGGACAAGAAAGGTATTATTGGGCCAAATGTTTATTCTGTTCATCACACGCGCACATGTGCACAGATAGAAGCAAACAAGTCCACTTTTGAAATTTATTGGAAAAGCTTGTCTTACAATACTTTTTTCTTCTGGATGACCCCCCCACCGTTTCCTTCATGAATACCAAAGCTCTGATTGATTTTTGTTTCTTACTCAGGTATGCTGCACTGGCACCACTATATTACAGAGGCGCTGCAATTGCAGTTATTGTTTATGATATAACAAGCCCTGAGACGTTCACCAAAGCACAATATTGGGTGAAGGTAGTCTTCTCAGATCCCAATTTCATCCTCTCTCTCTCGCACACATGCTGACACATGTATGTGGGTGATGAATTTGCCTTTGGATTTAATGTGAAATGAATTTGGCTTATTTAATTTAAACTATTGCTACATTGCTTTCAAACACTACATATATATTCTGTATGCAAAATAACTTTTCCCATTCTGAGACTTGAGCCTGACATTTTGAAAATTGGCATAATTATTCAATGGCTTGAATTCCAAATACAGAACAAAATTTCCTTGAAACATAAAACAGAGGCCACCAAAAACTGTTAGATGATTAATAGTGTTTTAATATCATTGTTGTTGCAACACAAGTTGTTTTCACTGCACATTTACCATTTGAAAGCTATTTAAAAATCTCTTTTGTCAGAAAATAACCCCCCTCTCTGTCTCTGCATGTGAATTTAGTCAGAGATGTTTCATAGACTTGTGTTTACCTTTAGCATTTGCATAGTGATATATCCTCTGCTTCTTTATGTGAAAGTTTGTTTTTGTGGTTTATAACCTATTGTGTAACAGGAGCTACAAAAACATGGTAGCCCTGATATAGTCATGGCTTTAGTTGCTAACAAGGCTGATCTTCATGAGAAGCGAGAAGTACCCACTCAAGTAAGTCAGTTATTTATTGTGATTAGGTCATTCTTAAGTGCCGAATATATTTCAAGACATTTATTTATTGCAATTAGATCATTCCTAAATGATGAATATTTTTTAACTCATTTTTTATGTTTATATATGATTGAAGGATGGCATTGACTATGCGGAGAAGAATGGGATGTTCTTTATTGAGACATCTGCAAAAACTGCAGATAATATAAATCAACTGTTCGAGGTATTTTTGACACCAATGGCATGTTTTATTTCTGTAGCATGATACTACTCCAAAAATTATTACTTTTGATGCATTGCATGTGACTCTTGTCAATTATAATTAAAAGTTCCACTTTTAGTTGCAATCTAACAACCTCATCAATTTTCAGGAAATTGGTAAGCGACTTCCACGCCCTTCCTCAACTTGATTGCAGAACCTTGTAACTGAATGAACTAGAATGAACTAGATTGCCTCTGTTGTTACAAGAAAACCACTTGCCTATATCATGTCTGTGTATATTTTGACATTTGCTTATATTCTGTGATTTGAGTGTCAATCCAGTTGAAAACTTGCGCTCCCATTTATCATCTTGAATAACACATACAGCGTGTTGACTTACAGCCCACAAGTTTATGTCCATGTGAAAGGACTGCATAACAATGAAGCTTTTGTTTCAAATTGTGTGGTTTTCGGGTTACCCTGCCTGTTCATTGTATAAAAAATTAGTTGGGAGCACAAATTTATTAGGAGAAAAGTGGTGATTTAAGTACCATCCCGTGTATGCTTTGCTTCTGGGAATGGGAATTTGGTTTTTGTTAAGAGTTCTAGAAAATCATTTTCTAACCGACAGTGTGTGGCTTAGTAGATGTAAATCTTCCGGGGTGGGAAATGAGTCCACTTCAAACTGAGGGAATGGAACAAGTAACAGGGATGAAGCTATTTACCCACACCAGTTATCATCTTCAGACTTCAGCTTGGTATTTGACGAGATTGAGGTGTGGGAGATCATTTTTGATTTCCCTCTTTTTTTTTTTTCTTTTTTTTTTTGATAACCGAGGTATCCGGGCTAGCTTACACACACCACAACTAATCTCTAGATCTACTGAATATCCTGCAAGCTCAATGATCAAGTAAAGCACCACACAAGGCTCGAACCCTAGTGCAGAGGAAGGCTAAGCCAAGACCCCACCTGCAATTCCCCTCTTTAATCACACAGATTATTGCTGCATGCATTGCAAGGAATACTGAAGTTAAACAAATTTGATCTTTGGGATAAGATAATGGCATAGGTCTTATGAAATAATTGAAGCCATCAAAGAGACAAGCGGAGGAGTTACCCTGTTGAAAGGCTAAGCCAATAGTAGTTTTGCTTTCGTTTATACAATTCAACGGTCTTCGTCGTTTTAAGAACGCGGCTCAAACAGCTGAATCTGCTGACCTGTATGTCTGGATCTCCACAGGAGCTCAGATAACGTCAAGCCCTTATCATGTTCTGTTTGCCACGCCACTCGGTTGTGAAAGCTTACCTGTTGTCATTTTCTTGGTGCCCCTTGAGCAGCTCGTCGAAATCCCATTTTCTATTCGTATCGGCAATTAGTTTTCATGACCTAGAACCGGCCGTGCCCCGGTACACCATCTCTTGAATCCATCTTCTTGGGACCGGGATTGGAATTGTGGATCACACTTAAAAGGAAGTTTCTCTTTCAAGTTAATGAAACCACAAACAGAAAATAAAGTTTGTTCCGGGACCTATATTGCTGGCGAAACCTAACAGTAAATTACAGACTCGGGGACTGATTATCTGATAAGACACTGTTTAAGCTAAGGCAAACACAGTAGCACAAGAAGATGACGTTTGAAGAACATGCTGGAGATCGTGAGAGGGCAAAGCAGCTTTCATTGATCAGTGGAAACTGAGAAGTAGACATTGGTTTGGGCACGTTCAATGGTACTTCTCTTACCTGTTCCTGCTAGGGCCAGTGTGGAAGAGTTCTAAAGTAGTTCAGGATAGCGATGTATGATAATTATCCAATACACAAAGCTCCTCTGTACATCAATGTCAGGGACAGGGACCATATGACTGTTTCACCCAGTCATCGTCCTGTCTCCTGTGTTCTATCCATCAAATGTATGGGGGCAAAAATCCAATGCCTTCATTAAGTGATTTTTGTGATCTACTGTCACGTGCAATAAAAACAGTGTGTGTGTTCTTATTGGTAATTTTACAGGTACAACTATCGATAAAATTACCTATAAATCAGTCCATGATTAGTATTTCTAATCAAGTTTTGATCGGCGTGACGGGATTTTCAAAATCAACAAAATGGTCGCGGGAGTTTGACTTTCCTGCGTTCTTGAATCAAACTAAAACCGAGTCCGTTTCACCTAGCCTTATCTCATCACATCACAAGTAAAATCCTTCTGCTTAATTGGCATAGTTTCGCTTCCTTGATCCATGCCATTCTGTTTTTCAATGACAACCAATCTTGTCCAGGCTAGATCGTTTGATCAGATACAGCTCAGGCCATGCATCAACCTCACTTTCTCACATAGTCACATATTTAAGATTGTATATGATCTTGTGGGCTCTCTGGTTCGCAAACTAATCACACCTTGATTTATGCAAAACCATATTGCAATATCGTCTGATGAAACTCGAAATTATTTGATTGAAATAAATAAATAAAAAACTCAGTCTTGTTTTTCAGAACTGGTTGGAGCCATCAAAACATACAAAAGAGGGCCCTGACTGTGACTGTTATCCCAAAACACGGCTCTTATTGATGATAATATTGCACATGGCATCCTAAGCTTGATCCAGTTACAGTAGCATACAGAACTTACAAGGCATGGTGAGTCCCCTCCCATGGAGTTGTAGGAGGAGGAGCTGTCAGAAGGGAAAAAAGGGGATTTGCATCGCTAACATGCTGGGACAAGATTGGGAGCTCTTGAATGGACTAGCCAACCTCAGGCGACAAACCCACCTGAAGCTTAGAGATAAAATGGGGTCCATTTTTGGAAACATATTTTGATTTTAGAAAACAATGTGGACTTGCTGCTTTGATTGAAGGTTCCACTTTTAAGTTTTGATGGAAGCTCAATCTTGTCATAACCCAATCTTCTGACTGTAGTAGGTGTGGTGGTGGCCAACAGCTTTTCAGTTCGGACAAATGATGCTTTGAGAATCTTGAGTTCGACTCATAATCGACAATGACTCGCATGTTTTGGAGGGTCAAGGAGGAGATATCCCAAGACGAATGGCATGTTAAATAAATTTATGGAATATAAACATTTGGATTTTATCAAGCTTGCCTCTCCCTTTACTTCTCTCCCTCATTTCGTCTTGCTGTTTAATTTAGAAGAAAAGGAAATTAAAAAAATCATCGGATTATCGAAAGCATATAGTATATTTTAAGCTGCATTTGATTTTTTACTTGAAAAAGATTAAATCAATGTTTTATAAAATATAGTTTGATGATTCTAATATATTGATATTAAAAATAAAACATAAAAAAAAAAAACTATAATTTATTATGTCCCACTATGAAAAAACCCACTTGTACCGGACCTTGTGATTCGCGCACCAAAAGGTATAGCTCCCCTCGAACACAAAAACACCCAGCTTGTGTTCCAACGATATTTCTGTCTTTGTTTTTGAACAGGATGTATTTTTTTGTCGAAAGTTCATGGTTCCTTCCAAGTTCTTAGAAACAAAAGTAGATGATGACATCCTTGAATTTGCATCAGCAAGTAGCTTCTGTTTTGATTTTTGAATTCCCATTTGACATGGCTTCTGTGGGGCAGTGTTCTTGGGACAATGCCGTGAGCACCACAGGATTGAGCTACGATGGTGGTGGGAAACCCTAACTTATCCTATACAAGGGTAGATACCCATCATTTCTGCAGGCAAATCCATAACATCTTTCATTTATTGCTTCTCGCATTATGATAATCAGTTGGTGTTGACATTTTGCTTTTTTAATTAAAATGATATGATTTAATTTGAAGTATTTTGCCTTGTTGTTTCGAGATATATATATATATATATATATATATAATTTAAAATATTAATTCAATAGATATAATTTTAACTTAAATTAAAAAATAAACTAGATTATGTAATTCAAAATTCAAACACATGTAAAAAAATAGGAGGTGAACCAATATAACCCGATCAATTTGACGGGTTCAAAAATAACATGGATGACTAATAAAAATAGATTGACTAGAAAAATCAAGATAATATCCTCTTAAAAAATACCGAGACGATAATATACTGGATTGATTCGGGTCAACTTGAGTTGTCGTTTCAAATATGTGACATGGATTATGAGACCATGATGACCCTAAATAAAACAAATCAGAGCAAGATATAAAGTTTAATTCCTTATAAACTCATTATTGAATAATAAAATTGAGAAAAAAAATATTTTAAAAAATAATATAATAAATTATTTTTCAGAACCAAATTATGAGAATGCTACCAATAGTCTTGCAAATCCTTTTTAATCTTTAATTGCTCTACAATTATAACCTAATATATATTAATATATCAAGAAACTCCTCGTATAATTTTAGTTTTGGATTAAGAAATATAATTGATATTGTAAAACTATATATTATTTTTATATAAAAAAATTATTCGGTAAGAAAAAAATCAAAATATTTTGTTTAGGATTTTCAAAGCGATTTGAGATTCCGAGTAAGATAAAATATATCAAGAGACTCGTACAATTTTAGTTCAATTTAATGGTATATATATTTGATAGTATAAAACTATATATTTATATTAAAAATACTAAACCAGAATTTTTGAAATGAGTCAAAATCCCGAGCAAGTTAAAATTTATTATAATTTGTCTTATTTTTTAAAATGGAATGTACTATTTTAAATAAAATATAATGAAATTGACAACTTAGGGCTAGCAAAAGAATTTGGTGGACCAGTTCCCCACTCTGTTAAGCAACCTCATAATATTCGAGACTTGAACCTGGAAAAAGCGACATGTTTTTTTCCAGCACTCCCATGACCGTACCATCTAAAATTACGATAGATGGTATACGTAATTGGTTGGCAGCTTTGTGAATATTTAGTAGTCTAGTTAGTTAAAGTTGTTTTTGTTTATAAATATATTAAAATAATTTTTGTTTATTTATTTATTTAAATTATTTTTGATATTATGAAAATTATCTAAAAATACTAAAATTTTAATTTAAAATTAAAAATATATATTTTTAAAACACAATTCAAACATCCGTGTGGATATGGTGCATTAAATGGGAATATAAATTAAATTTGATTCACGTTCTTTGGAAGAAATACGTTCCAGGACATGGGAAAAAAAGGGAAAGATTAGTTGAGTTTATTTTTTAAAATGTTTTTTTGTTGAGAAATATATATATATATATATATAATTATATTTTACATCAGCATATTAAAATAATTTAAAAAATATTTTTAAAATACAGTATTGAATAAATACTAAGAATAAAAAAAAATTATCTTTGAATTTTAAGATCGTTCACTACAATCTTTATGCATCTATTATATACTCTCTTCTAACAGATTCTTTGCATCTTTATAATGAATATGAGACTGAAAATATATCAATAAAATTAATCTTGAAATAAAATTAATATTAAAAAAATAATACCTTTCTATATCAATATGTTTGTAAAGTTCATGAGCATATTTTTCAGACCAATATATCTGTAAAATTTAAAAAATTAATGTTCATTTAAATTCATTGAGCAGCTTGATAGGAGATGACATATATAATTAATTAATTAATTAATTTTTAAAAAATAAAAGAATATTTATGCTATAAATTACCAAATTTCAAGAGTCAAGTTTCTAAAATTTTGATTCACCTCAAAAATTCTCTCCAACATTTAAATTTATTAATTGAATATCCCTCATGTTATAAAATACAATAAAATCTCTCATGTTTCTAACATGGGAGACATACAACAAAACTCGCGTTCTAGCAGAACCACGGCATTCCGAGCTCGGAGAAGTTATAAATCCAAGCCTCTTTTTAAAATTATTATTAATAGAAGAAACATTATTTGCCTCCCTAAGAATTGGTCATCCCCACGACCAACACCAACATAATTTTTAATATTAAAATAAATATCTGTATCAGCTTACGAGTATCTCAATTAATTTTATAGATCCTGAAATTAATAATTATATAAATTTTTAATAATTATCATACAATCACAGAATTCAAAACTAAAATCATATGGTTACAACACTAGCATAATTTAGTTTACTTTCAAATATCCTATTATTCTTTTATATTAATTCCCATCTAATTCCTTTCGACCGACTGTTAACTTGGAAAAGACTAATCAAAATGAGAAATCGAAAGGTGATTGAACCTCCCATGTCTCCCGCACCCTAAGTAGAAAGGATCAGATCTCCCACGAGAACTTCACGTGTTCAAGCAGGTTCAAAAGGCTATGCCACAATCTGCCGGTCCCACTTTTCCATCCGAGGTGATTGCAATGAAGATTTGTCATACTTCAGATTTCGGGTATCCAAGTTTCTGACTGGGTTCAATAATTTTTTTTAATTGTTCGAATTAATTAATTTATACACATCTTAATTAATTTTATAAATCATAAAATTAATATAAGATAACCATCACATTAGCATGAATTCAATATTTTTTTTATCAACATAAATATTCGAATCAGTTTTCACACATCTCAATAAATTTTATAAAATTTAAAATTAATAATCATATAAATATTTAATAAATATGACATTAACATGAATTCAACAATTTATTCAGCCACGTGGGTAGTCGGTGGATGTGATTAGCCACCGTAATCAAAGATTACTCTCAAGTCCCCTTCAGTTAATCTCATGTCCCCTCCAAGTTGTCTCGTCCGAAAAATATAATTAAACATAAAAGGCTATTGCAAAATTCTTGAATACTATATTAACATGCTTTCAAAGATATATGTATATATATATAAAACCTTTTATTACAACTTACTTATATAAGCAATAGTGATGATCAAAATTCACTATATGATTGACTAATTTTAAAAAATATATTGTTTTATGATGAAATTAGTGACGGGTTTTGTTTATAAATCATTTTTTATATAAATAAATTAATTAATATTGTTTATAAACTTTATAGGTCTTCAAGTTTTAATTGACGTGAGGTATTGAAAACCGAGAGCACATGGCTTGTATTTACATTCATTATAATATTAACCCAAATCCTCTATATGACTGACTTGTTAGAGAATGATATAAATCATATGTTGGGGTCTCATCTACAAGTTTAAGCTTTTAGGTGAGATGATTCCTTAACATGATATTAGAGCCTTATTGACCCAGCGGTCATGAGTTCGAATCTCACCACCCCCATTCTATTTGATAAAAATCGAACACAAGGTAGTATGAACCTGTATACAAGTTTCAAGTCTAAAAGGCTTTCACTTGAGGGTGTGTGTTAGAGAATAATATAAATTATATTCTGGGGCCTCACCTACAAGTTTAAGCTTTTAGGTGAAATGATTTCTTAACATGACTAACTTTTCAAGTAATATTAAAAAAATATTTTTAATATAAACACATTAAAAAATAATTTAAAAACACTGTAAAAATATAATTTAAATTAAAAAAACATTTTTAAAATACAATTTGAACTGTGATGTCAAAAATACCTTTAAAAATCCAAATTCAAGCGCTATAAAGGTGTGTTGAGCACGCGCAAATGCACACACGGAAGAAGAACAGGAAGAGGAAGGAGTTCGCTCGATTAAAAAAATGCTGGCTTGGATCCCTGGTGTTCTTGATTAGACCAAGTGCTGATCATTTTCAAGGGGTCAAGAACTATATGAAGCTCGGGGATAACTGGGTCCATGGTGTAGATATTTTGCACCTGTTTTGGATTCTGAATTATTTTTAAAATATTTTTTTTCTATAAATATATTAAAATAATATATTTTTTATTTTAAAAAAATATTTTTAATATTATCAAAAATATAATATTTTCAATTTAAAATATTTTTTTTATTTTCAAAACAGAGTGACAATCAACCCATTCATATAATAGAAAATGCAAACCCTTGCTTAATTCTACGTCGTATAATGTCAAACCGAAAAATCAAGGAACAGGAAATTCTGTCCACAATTTCAATGGTCCAATGACCACTTGCAAAACATTTACGGAAGCTTGCGGATTGATGGAGCCATCAGACAATCCCATGTCATGCTGAGATTTTTCTGGCATCACAGACTCTTCAGAGCATCGAACGGGGTTTTACTACACCGTTTTGATTCATTCCCCCCCTTCAAACTCACCATGCACCATGCTGTTCATTCTTGAAAAAATACCACGATCAGTAAAATAAATAACTGGTGGGAAAAAGAAGAAGAAAACATCACAAAATAAAGCTGCTATTTAGAAAGAAAAATCCAAACGTAAACTACGACACCGAATATAGGAGAGCTCTGATATCTGATGCGACATCACGTCCAGATATCTCTCTCTCACTGCACGGGTGACTGTCATTTCCGTTTAGGCGTTGCATTGAGACTAAACTATTTGACTGTTTGATAAATTAATTGTTTTGTTTTTGAAAGTTTTTTTGTTTAGATTTATATTAAAAAAAAATAAAAAAATAATTTTGATATTAGTATATGAAAATAATTTTAAAAAATATAATTTAAAATAAAATATAATTTTTTTTTTTTTAAAAGTGTTTTGAAAACACTGAGATGGGGGCAGCTCAACGTGGGGGCATCCCCAGAATATGAAAGCAGGAAAAAAAATAGAGCAATAATTCGCTTTTCTGTCAAATATTTGCTCACTCATACGTTCAAATCAATCATTCATATAACCCACAAAGAAAGAAGAAAGGAAAAATGAAAAAATGTGCTGTGAGTTCTTTTGGTGGAAGTGTGAAGCTCGGTCCTACAAAGGTATTTTGAAACAAATCTACATGGATAGGTGCTAAATTGCATATTCTTAAACTATAAGTATAATTTTAATGCTGCGTTTAAGATAATATATATATAAAATCTACTTTCATTTATTTATTTAAAAAACAGACCTCACATTTCGAACACCCCGACAAGGAAGGCAAGAACACAAGCCACCACGATGATTCAAATTAGAAATCCTGTACTTGGACAATAGCATGAATAAACCAAACGAGAAGGAAAACAAGCTTATTATTATTTTTGAGCGAAGTTGAGAATCTATTCACTTCTCATTATAACACGTCAAATCATGGAACATGGGAAAACCTACTATATCCTATCTTCAACAGAGATCGAATTAATTAGCAAGATTGAATTAAAATGTATTCTATACAGAACATTCAATGATTATCAGAATTAGAAGAAATAATTAAAATAAAAAATAAATAACCAAGAAATTCACCGAGGAAAACTTGAGAGAAGCAAGTGATTATTAGCAGATTATTAAAATTAATATTAATATAGAGATCTAAACAAGATGGAGCCCTGTGAAATATGAACTCTCTTTCCAACATAATATAAGATACAACTTCTTTCACGAAAAAAAGAAGAAAAGCTGCTGTCTTCTCCAAAAAAAGAAAAGGAATCCCAGAACTTCCCCTTGTGTATACTGATATATAGTAGCATATGATACACTGCATGACCTCCTTGGAATATATGTTTCACGAGCAAAAAATTACCAGGATCACTAGCTCCTGATTAATACTAGGGTTCGCCATACTCGTGCCAGCAAACTAACATGGTAACACATCGCCGGAGAATGTAGAACCTTGCCCTGAGCTCCTTTACCAGGCCGCTGCATCTCCGGCCAAAAGATCTGCACGGGTCGCGAACATGCTTGCTGCAGAAACCCGTGCTCTCTTGCTTCATGATCTTCAATTTTCTCGCGAGCTAGCAATATCGAGCTTCTTGTTCTTGGTGGTGATTACGGTGCTTGAAATATTCTTAGTGGTGAGAGGAGAGAAATTCTGAGAGACCAAGAAAAGGGGAGTTTCTTGTGATTAATTTGCTGGTATAGAGTGGTGGGGGTTTAGCCTTTATATAAGTTTGATTATGATCAAGGGATTTGTGTAATAATTGAATGCTTTGTAAAGTTTAAAAGACAGTTCTACCCATGATATCAGAATGTTGGTCTTCCATAATTCAAGGGGCAAATAGTAATTTCACTGTTCATGATTGCCTGGCAGCAACCCAACCAGGGTCCAGTTTCTTTCTCTCCTTTCGTCACCCGGATGTAGTATTCAAGCAGTGTTGGAGGTTGGATTAGCAAGTATTTTTCAAACGTTTCTTATTTAAAAATATATTAAGATAATACATTTTTATTTTTATTTTTATTTTAAAAACATATTTAACATTCATATATCAAAACAATTAGAAAAAACACAAGAAATTTAAATAAGATTTTTTTTAAAAGAGCTATTTAACAGCAAAACACAAGCACTCTTCTTCTTTTCCAAATAATGGAGAATTACGAGGCTAAACATTAAATATAAAAAAATGAAAAAACACTAAAATTAAATTAAATTTTTCAAAATAAAATTTAATAAAAAATCGGATTTAGGGTTTTAAGATTTTAACAAATCGTTTATTATATAGAATTCGCTGGGTACAATTGTTGACCGGAGATCATTAGATGGGTGATTGGCCAAGATTTTATCTAATAAAAAAAGAACAAAAAATCACAGAATATATCATTAGCAGATAAGGGTTGATGGAAAAGTACTTAAGCAAAAGCCACAGTGCTAACAAATTTGATATTAATATTATGATTTCATGGTCACATGTTCCCAAGATGTGTTTGACCAACGAACACCAACCTTGTTTTAATATATAGGATGGGTTTAACAGTGTTTTTATAGTATTTTTTTTAAAAAATATTTTTTTATATTTTAGATTAAATTTTATTAGTGTTTTTAAATTATTTTTATTTGTTGGTGTCAAAAATAATTTTTAAAAATTAAAAAAATTATTATAATATTATCTGAATGAAAAAATACTTTTAAAAAAAACATCCATCGCATTTTCAAGTAGATACATAGTACATTCACGGGTATTTTGGAAGGGCAAAACTGAAATACTTTGGATTTTTTTTGTTAAAGGGGTCATTTTGCTAATCCTTTTATTTAAATCCTAGTCGGAGGGTTACTAGACAAGAAAAATCTCGCCTCTTGATTTGTTTAGTGAATGTAGAATTAACTAAGAGATTACATGATAGCAGGATCTTTTTACGACCGTCATTGTTAAGAAACTAATTTAAAAGCTTAAGTTGTCATGTAAGTTTATAATATGATTTATATTATTTTTTAACACATGTTTTTAAATAAAAATTCTTTGAATTTAAAGTTTATACAGATTCACATTATCTTGTGCTTGTTTTTATCAAATAGAAAGGGATGGTGAGATTCGAACTCATGACCGCTAGATCAATAAAATTATAATATAATATTAAAAAATCATCTCATCTTAAAATATAAATTTTTAAGAAATAACAAAATATAATTTATATTATTATCTAATATATTTATACGACCGAAAGTTGAAAAACAAAGGCACAGGCTTATCTTGGGAGCCCAGCTGTGATCCAGGCTTCTTTCCTGTCGCAAAATTCACAGGCCTGCAAGCGATGCAGGAAGCCTGTAGCTGGAGAGCAACAGCTTTGCCCCGCATCAAACCCGTGATATTAACAGGGCCATCCAGGCCTCCTCGCCACCACCTAAACCACCATGCCTGCTAGGGTTCAAGCTAGCCTTGAAAAAGCTGAGATTTTTATCCCACATCAAGGGCATGCCCTCTTGTTTCGATGTTTAAATGACAAGCAAGCAAGATAATTTTTTCACCTGAGAAAAAAATGGCTGGGAATAGCTTACGGGCTTACCTGATACAACACACTCGGTTGAGGCTGCCCACTTCGGTGGTTCTTCCGACCCATTTTTTTCTCACGGCTTCCATTGAAATAACAAGGATATATAGCAGTGGACGCTATCAGAGTTTCTGATTTTCGAGCATAATGTAAATAATTATGAAGAACGATCGAGAATGGACTTCGATCATGCTTACATAGGAGAAAATTATATAATTGAATATATTAATTTGATATACATGCAATCACACTCGTTACATAGCTTGAAACTCTCTTTTTTTTTTCATGGTGCATCGACGTGTTTGCTCGGAGCACACATTGTTGATCCAAGAGTATGATAATTTATATATCGGCTAGGGGCAGAAGTGGGGTGGAATCCTTTTGGCAAGCAATTCTGCACTTCTCTATCATGGAACTCTTGCTGCCCATGATTGGTTTTCGGCTCCAATGTCTCGTAGCTTGGAGATTCCAATGGCCGCGTCGCCGCCGCAACTCCAGCCATGGAATCTGTACCGACCAACATTGGCGGTGGAGAGAGGAGGAGGAGGATAAGATAGAAGAAAGCCATGAAGGAAAGAGTAGGGCTAGACATTTTGGACTCCATGTCGTTTAGAATCAAGGGAGCACCGAGAGGGTTATTTGTAAGGTTGAACAGGAACGGAGATGATGCTTTAAATAAGATAGCTCGTGAAGACATAGATGACCTGCAGCTCATTGCTAGCTAGCAAAGCAAATATTGCCGGTCCTGATAGCACAACTGCTTGATCGGTTGGGTAATTGAAGCACTTTTTGACTGTGCAAGGGAGATTGCCCGTGCTCTTCATAACTCTATCTTCCTAGCTCCTTTCGTCGAAGTACCGTATATTTTGAGTTTGAATTAGTATTTGTATATCTTGTAAGAACTTGACATAACCAGAATTTTACTCATTTGCTTCGATCCATAAGGTATGCTATTTAGAGGATGGGGTTTCATCGTATCTAAAAAATAAAAAACTATAACAAGATTATATAGCCCTACACATACCAAATCAAAGATATATTATCCATACTTCATTTCAAATGCTTCTGTTACTTAAATAGCAACAATTAGAACAATGTGGATTAATTTTATCTTAAATAATCATTTTGGTTGTGGATTTAAGAAAAGGGATTGTTTTTCTTCATAAATATACTAGCATGAATATAACAATAGGTTATTTATATTTGTTTCATAGTAGTGATGTTCTTCGGAAAATGTAATTGAAATATCAAGGAATAAATATATAAACTACTAAAGCCCAACAGTTGTTTTAAAAAAAAAATTAAATTGTTTTATATTTTCATATTATTTTGATTTGTTTGTGTTAATATATTTTAAAAAAATATTATTATAATATATTTCTGAAAAAACAAACTTAATCTCTCAAACAGATAATTTACGAGGTTGTCCAAATCTTACAGTTTCTTACAGCTAATAATTTAAGAGGGTTGCAAATCAATGAAGTATTTGAATCGAGCAGGGAGGGTCTTCTACGTCCCACATGGAAGCATTCCATTGGGCCACTTCGGACTACTAACTAACCTTCGTGGACAATTTACAAGTGTTACTCTTTACACATCATCTCCTGACTTTATCAGTCGCCACCAGGTTTCAGCATTTCAACAAGCAAATCTATCGGTGAAAACACTTTATGGTTTACATATCTCAACGGCCACTAATTCTGTCTAAGATGATCGATGAACTACACGTGTGACAATATCAGAGGCTCGGTGATCGTGAAATAAAACATACTTGGAAAAAATTGATTTTTCTTAATTCATTTACAATGAACTTATTATTATAGGAGGTTTACATAAAAACCTAATACAATATTTAATAATTTAATATAAAAATTTAATTTTACATATTTTTAGATGTTTGTTTGTGATGTGTATTGTACGATTGGGTTTAGTCGCATTTAAAAAAATATTATACGATATAACTAAAAACATATATATTTTTAAAAAGATTTAAATAAACATAATCTTGCCATCACGGTGGTAGGTGTATACACTAAGTAAATGGTGATTAATCGTTGATTGGCTAGAAACCTTAATAAATCACATTGCAATTTTTTTTAAAAAGTAATGATAAATGCAAATGTTTTTTATTTTTTCGTGCAACAAAATAGTAGCTATCTTGCAAATTTGTGAGCACCGATTAACGAATGGCCCAATTCAGCCAATTTAACAGGCCCAATAGCTAGTTTACATTGCGTTTCCCAGGCCATGAAAATCCAAGGAGATGATAGCAGGCCTGTTTAGAAGATGGACTTACATACTTTCGAACGGGGCTCAAATGAGCCCAGTCAAAGACCTGAGGGGCATAAAGATGAAAGAGAAGTCTAGCCCAGCCCAAGGAGATGTGAAGAATTAAAGATGGAGAGATTTACGGATTCTGTTCTAAATGTTTGTTTGACTGGGCCGAGGAGATGATAGCAGGCCTGTTTCGTATGATGCCTAGGGTTATGTTCTAAGTGTTTGTTTAAAAAACATGTGAGTTTTGAAAGAATTTTTGTTTCGGGTGGGTTTTGGGTTTCGGGTCATTTTTTTGGTTGCTATGGATTTGGTTATTAAATATTTAATACAGTAAAACTCTTATACAATATTATTAAATCAATCAAGTTTATTAAAGTTATTAAATGTTTTGGATATTTTTGTATACAATTGGCTGATTAGTTTCTCTGTAAAATCAATCAAATACAACAAAATATGCAAAATAAAAAATATATTTTTTCATGTCTGACCGTCTAATTTAATTGGGCTAGCGGGATCTACCTGGTTAAATCAACAGCAAGGATTTAGAGCCCGTTTGGCTATGCGTTTCAATCGACGTTTTGCTGAAATTTAATTTTTTTTTCATTTTAAATGAATATAGTTTGGTGTTTTTAGATCATTTTGATGTGCTGATGTCAAAAATGATTTTAAAAAAAATAAGAAAACATCATTTTAATATATTTCAGCACGAAAAACACTTTGAAAAGCTACCGCAACCGTACTCCCAGACAGGGTCTTAGTCTTCCAATTGGCTCTAACTTAGCACCATGTTTTACAACAATAACTTAAATCCTATAGAAAATCCACGAAAATTTATCAAGCTAAGATCATCACCACCAAGAAAGGTCAGGTAAGAACATATGTGATGGTTGAGAGGCAAAACAGTGGAGAAACTGTGACCTTTTTCTAAGAAAATGGGGAAAAAATGTTTATCCATTTAAATTTTGTGTTCACAATTCAATGTTATTAGTTCACTCGTTAGGGTTAGCGGCAACGGTCAATTTTCACAGAAGTTGATCGAATTCTCACTCGCTATGCTTTTTTTTTTTCTTTTTTTTTATGTATATTGTAATTGTATGAGCCTTCCATCTTCCCCCACCTGCCAGCATTGAATGTTCCCTGTCTCCATTCTCCAACGTGCGAGGATTGAAGAGAAAAATTTAAGGAATCCATAGAAAGAATCTGATGGTGAGTTGGTGACAAATTAAAAATATTAATTAAGTGCTGGATACGCCCGCTGTATCGAAGTAATAAACCACCACCATTAGCCACAAGGCATGAATTGTTCCTCAACTTCGAAAAGGGTTAAGGTTAATTAATCAACCACAAGTACTTAGCTAAGGTGATTACTTTACAATTAAGATTTCTCTATCAACTTTAGAAGGCGGATTAAATAAACATCTAATATAATGTCATTTCAATTATTTATACCTATTTCATTTAGATGATCACCGACAAGATAAAAAGTATCATCATCAGATCAGGTTGGAGAAGATAAAAAAATTGATGATCATGTGAATAAATCATCGTCATCCACATGACCCATGTTCATTCATGATTAAACTTGATCTAATTACCACCGCGCAAGTTGTAATATATATATTAAAAAACAAAATATATAAAATCAGAACGATACAGAACCGGTTAAATTTTAACAGCTAATCTCGATCCCGTGACAAAACTCCCTAGAGAAATTAAGGAAAATCGGAAATCTTAGTATTCTTCCAAGGTTCTTAAGCTTAGAACATAGAATCAAGTTGGGATCACTTGCTGATGAACGTTCTCATTGAACAAGAATCTTATTACAAAATCCATGAAAACATCCTGGCTGACCTGTTTAAACATGATGGGGTTTTGATGTATCGTTCAAGATTTACATTGAATCGGCTATACAATTCGGTTGACGATGAAGCCACCTTCCAATTAGATTTGTGAATTAGCACAAATCTTCTCTGCGAAGAAGAAACCAAGTAACTATGATCCAAAAGAACTTTAAATGACAACTAACTGATTGAAATGCCAGCCACCAATAAAACCGTTAATCAAGAGAAAAGATGTGGGCATCAAGGAAAAAAAAGAAAAAAAGAGAGTAGTGATTGGCTATGGAGGCTAAAGTAGTACTAGGTTGTTGGCCATGAATAAGGCACGTATAGTCCAATTAAAGACATCACCCTAGTTAGTTGGTCACTCGGGCTTCATTATTACAGCCATTTAATGAGGTTTTTATGTGGACAGGTGGCGCCATGTACGGGCTCGAACAACGAGGCTTCCCATTAAAAATTAAAAATAAATAAATCAATAAATATCCCTTTAAGTCGTACTATAAGATCGTTGTAAATACATCGGTTTGATCGAGTCTATCTAAACTTACTTTTTATTAATAAAAATCATTTCCTTGAGGTAACAATTAGTCTATCTTCAATTTTTATTTTTTTTGTTTCTCTCATAAAATCCACAAGAGTATCCTCTAGTTAGATAATTCTGATTAATTATAAAAGGAGATCAGATGTTAGGAGAGAGTTGAGATTAAATGCCACGTGTCTTAAGAAGAAAAAAGATTTTATTTAGTGTATAAATGATAATGCAGTGCTCTCTCTTTTGTTTTTTAAAGTATTTTTAATTAAAAATACATTAAAATAAAATAAAAATTCAAGTTTTAATTTTATTCATGTTTAGAACCAACATTTTAAAACATTTGAACATAAAAAATATCAATATGATGTATTTTAAACATATAAATAATTAGAAACAGAGATTGAACTATAAAATCAAACCCTCCAAGTGTGACGTAGTTTAGGTTGCTGTATAGTAGTCACATTTTTAACACCCATTGATAATTGTACGTGTCTTGTGTTAGAGAATAATATAAATTTTATTCTAAGATCTCATCTAAAAACTTAAATTTTTAGGGGAAATGGTTTCTTGACATGATATCAGAGTCTTATTGACTCATCAGTCACGAGTTCGAATTTCACCATCCTCAATCTATTGATAAAAATTAAACACAAGATAATATGAACCTGTGTGCAAGTTTCAAGCACAAATAACTTTCACGTAAAGAAGTGTGTTAAAAAATAATATAAATTATATTTTAAGATTTCATCTAATAGTTTTATCTTTTAAGTGAGATAATTCTTTGACATCTTGAGATTAGATGAGAGTTGATAATGGTTGTACCGAGCTGTATCTCCATTGGTGGAGAGTAGTTTATTGCTCCTTGATGGTTGATCATCACAACTTGTCATGAGTGAAAAGAGTGTAGATAAATTGTAGGTTTGCCTAACCTATCTGCTTGTATACATTATTGTAACGTTAATTAGATCGACACAACCATGTCGCAGTTACCTTGCCCACCATTTCTCTTGGACAAGATGATTCGATTATACAAGTTTAACTCCACTTCGTAGTTCGTAGCCTTCTCCCAGCTAAATCCTTGCTGGTACTTCGATGGATTCCCAAATGACAGATGTGATGCAGAAATTGAAGGAGCTGCCGGAAAAGCTGTAGACTGATAGCATCTTGAAATTAAAGGAAAAGATGAAGAAGGCTGAAGAAATAATCATCTTTTAGGATGCATGGTTAATTAGTTTCCATATATCTGTTCTCCATGAATATAGTCTATTAAACTGTATTAAGTGGATGAATTCTATTGAACGGGAAGAGGTGGCCAATCCAACAATTAGTCTACAGAGAAAATTAATTTATTCTATTCTAATGAGGTTCGGACGCACGATTGATCAGAATATCCTCGGGAGTGGAACTACCGACAATATTACTTATATTCCTCCAACAAGGAAAATAAAGCTTTTTATTCACAGCGTAAGACCCTTTTTAATTAAATGCTCATGGGACAGAGAGTGAAGAACAGCTTCTGCTGACATGATCAAACTTTGCTGGGTTGATGGCAAAGACAGAGAGTCTTGAACAACTTCAGCTGACCCGATCAAAACTTTGACGGGCTGCTGACATAATCCGGTTCGTCGAGCAATATCCATGATCATAAACGTTTCAGGTTATATAAATATTTTGATGCTGCATGAGAAAAACCTTTCAGGTGACACCCATTTCAGGTGGATGCTTTTCTTGCAGTTTTCACATGATTTTTTCTTGGTTGGTGCGATTGTAGCTGGTGCTTGACACAAGGAATCTGCGCCTCAAATTTGCATGTTTCTCTCAAATTTTGAGTGGTGATTAATTGAAGAGTTTGTCCTGCATATTGCGCTCTGTGTATGCCCAATCATGACAAAATCACGATGACATATTGAAGACAGCAATTCAACGTGGATGGAGGGAGTATAGCGGCTGTATTGGTGGTAGTTTCCGATTAGCCGGGCTTTCTTTCACCGGAATTTAATCTACCTCGGCAGTCCAATCAAGTTATTAATTCATGCCAGATGAAATTCAATGTTAAAAACAGTACTGCTGTCTTAAATTTGTGATATTTGAACCATTGGATGGCCAAATTGCTTCCACCACGACACCTTTTCTCTATCTGTTTTTTCTGTTCCTATCAAACATATTGATTGATCGCAGGTCTAATAAGGGATTTTATGAATTTCCCAGAGATACCCGTACATATCTAGCTAGAATCAATAGAATTTTCAGCAATTTTAATACCCGTGTCAGAAAACTAGAGCTGACCAAATGTCAATTTGTTATTGGAAGGATTTTTTTGGGATATTTTCGCTGACATGGTCATTGGCATCTCAAATGATTTTGAGGGATCACAAAATTTGCAAGGATATGAAAACCAAGTCATAATTACGAGTTTAAATGGTAAGCATACGATGATTAAGGTGATCGATAGTGGATTGTGTTTCATTATGACGACAAGAAGTACAATGGTGGTAATCATGATGGGAGAGGTAATGAGAAAATTATACATACAATAAATTCTGATTATGAATAATAATAATAATAATAGAAATTATAAACATTAGTGGTGGTCATGTGTGGTCGATCATTGTAAAATTAAAATAAAAATAAATAAACCCTTTGAGTTTAGATGCAAACGAGGGGATTTTTCATTTTCTTATCCAGGGTATGAATATAAGAAGAAAATAAAAGTAGGAGAAAATACTATTATTGTACATGGATGATGGTGGGAATAGCCAGGTATCTGAAATTAAGTGCCTGTTTGGATGGCATTTCAAACGCCGGTTTGCAGTTTTTTTTTTCCATTTTAAATGAATATGGTTTGATGTTTTTAGATCATTTTGATGTGCTGATGTTAAAAATGATTTTTAAAAAATAAAAAAAATATCATTTTAATATATTTCGACACGAAAATCATTTTAAAAAGCTACAACAACAGTTCTCTCAAACACCCTCTAATTAGTAAGCATCCAGTTCTTAGTAAGAAACTAGCCTGAGATTAGTACACACTAACTTTAACACAAGCAAAGGCTAGATTCCATCTACTGATGTTCAATCTGTATTTTATATAGTTGAATAGAGTAGACCGATACTCTAAATTCTTGCAAATCAATCACTGCGATGATCATCTTTTTAAACAAATGTGGCCCCCAAAGGTCATTCGCTTATTTCTTCCACGTGGCTACATCTATTTTAGTCACAAAGACTAGGTAAATGTCATGTAAGATTGATTTAATTATCATATGATTGACTATATATATATATTTATATAATTTGTCACAGTAAATTAACTTTAGTATTAACATCCCCTCCAGTATTAATTAGACATGGTTTTTCAAAAAGTTAGAGTCGATTTCAACACTTGTATCCAAAACATAAGGCCAGGACGAAAAATCATCCAAGCGCTAAATTATTTGATGCGTTGCTTTCTTGACACTAACTGAAGCTTTCCGCAAATGAAGATCAAGTACCATGATTTGTTCCTAGCTTTGTGTTGATTTGACAACGTATTTCTGTTCTTCATTCAAAATATCAAGAACAATCTCTGAAATTGATGAGAAGATATTTTTATGATGATCTTGCCGTTAAACTGTTGAATGTAAGATCAAACGAAAGGACGAGCTGATCAATTATTGAATGGGTTTTTGGAGATGAACGATTGTATTATGCGGGAAATTCAGGATGTGACGTGATGATAAAAATTTTGTGATTTGAACGGTAAATCTCTGAGTTTGAGTCATTATCTAAATCATGACAGGCAAAACCCTCATGTCAATTGAAATGCTAATATCACATGCATGCCTCATTAACAGCTACTAATTACATAATTAAGGATTTAATTATTAATTTAGAAAGCTCACACTGAATTTCAAGTTTTACTATACAGATCAGCTTAGTATATATTATATGCGTTTGCTCGCATAAAATAATAGATTTCATCTTATAATTGACCTAAAGTCAAATTACTTAATTGCTCTTTTATATTATTTTTATTTTCTCTGCGCCTTTAAATCAGCCAGTCTAAAAAATCTGAGCATTGTGATCGAAGTCAAGCTTGCTAGCTACATGGGCACGCGATGCACCATCTCAAAAGAAATGTTGAGGGGGAAATAAAAGTTTGATTTCAATTTAATTGATTCAGATATTCAGAAGGTATAAATAGATCTAAAATTCATTAAATTGCTGGATTTTAATCGTGACAATGACAGCTCATTATTTCGAAACCCTTTAACAATGAGAATTCAAAGACATTCTCGATTTTTTTAATCGTGTTGGAGATTCCTTGACTCTCATGTCCATGTCATTGTGATTGACTTGTACACAGAAGAACACCTATACCCTTTTTTTTTTTTTTTAATTTGAGAAAATTTTATTTTTTTAGGTATTTTTTGCGAGATCAATTTAAAAAAATAAAATTGTAATTGTTTTTAATTCTTATTAAGTAAATATGCTCTGATTTGAACTTGAAATCTAGAAATTAGATGTCAAGTTTGTTGTTATCACATCACGCTTCTTGAAATGCCAGAGCTCCTATATACCAGCTTGGTTGTTGAGTGTTTCAATGTGAATTCTTGTATGATCTAATTTTTTATTTTTAATATATGATTGATCTACTAACTTTTTGGATTTAAATTTTGATAATTAATCTTTACGAATACCCTAAGATTAATGTAAAGAGATGCGAATTTAAGACTATTTAAATAAAGAACGTAGCCTTGACAATATCTTTTATTATAAAATTAAAAAATGAATACATACATACATACATACATACATACATACATATTCCATTTATGATTCATATCAAAACTAAACGTTTAATCTGACGTGAATTCTAATTGAGGTTAGTTGGGTGGCGTTATTCTGATTTAATGAATTGTTGATCCCTTTCCATATTTATTACACGTTTTATTCATAGACTCTTTAGCACTTTTATTTTAATGTAATTATAAAATATCTTATTATGACATAATCAAAATCTACTATACATTCTATTCTAATTATTAAATTTCAAAATCAATTCAAATTAAAAAAAAAGAAAAAGTATATAGATTGAAGCGCTTAGACTTTTAATTATTATATTATATTTTTTGAAATAAAGATTTTATTGATAGATAATTATTGTATTATATTTTTTAAAATATCCTGGATACAAAACAAGACTTTCTATGAGCTAGCTATATTTTTAGATATGAGTTTACATTAATGTCATTATTTAAAAAAATATAATTATCAATACTTGTGAAAAAAGAGAATTTTATCTCAACTTTGATTTTTCATTTTTCAATTATCAATTAAAGAACAAACCCTAGAAAATAAAGGAAAAGGATACGGAACTTCCATACACCCACGAGTCACGGAAGAAGTCGTTTAAGAATCAAAGCATCGTGTGTATATAAGAACCTCAAAACCCCTTCTCCTCACCTACTCCAACCCTTCCTCTCTCCCTTCGTTTTTTCTCAGTATTATAAGGGCTAGATCTCGACCTCTCCATTCCCTTTTCTTCCTACTCCTGCCACTTTGATCTCTGATCATCACTGCTTGATCAACTTCATTACGAGTTATATTCTCTTACTTTTTTTGTCAGCTCTGTTTCTCTAATGGTTGTCGTACCTAATCTCAAAGATTTTTTGTTTATTTATTTTCGATTCTGGATTTCTTTCTTTAGTGATTCTTTTTTTTTGATAGTTGCTAGTTTGTTTTAATTTTTTCCAAGGGAAAAGTTGTTTTTTTTTTCTTGTTTCAGAATTTCCTGGTTCTTCTTCTTCTTGTAACCGTACCTATATAACCCACAAAAAAAATCTAGAAACCCCAAAACCACGAATTACTGAAAAGAAAAAGAAAGAGGCAGAGATGTTGGTTTTGAGTGATTTTATTTTCTGCATAAATTTCTGGGTTTTACTGTTCAGAGGTATATATATACAGGGTTCTTCTGTGTGGGAAACCTTGTAAACCATCTGTTAGTTGCCGCTTGTACTTTAAAAAGTAGATGCGTAGATCTCTCTCAGTCTGAGCTCTGTTGCTCCCGTGCTCTCTCCTTGCTCCAACTTTTTTCTCTACCTTTAACTGAGTTCATATTATAACAAGTCTTTTCAACAATCGAATATGCATGGACGACATGGATCGACAACATTCAACAGTCGTTTTTTGCAGGTGCAGCACCATCAAGATTCACATTCAAGTAGATGTACGGAAGCTATAAAGCTATGGAACTAGCTAGCAATGTGTACTCATTGTAGGTGAGAATCTTGATGATGCTGCATCAGCCATAAATGACTATATATACACATATCCCTGTAGTTGGATCTACGTTTTTCCGCTTCTGAACAAGGTAAAAGTTCCAATCCTTTTTTTTACTATATTTGTTTTACTTTTAGTCAGTACAGGCCTCAAAGAAAACAGTACTACCGTGTGCTATGATTGATTCAGATGTCGGATTCGATTTGGGATTGGAATTTGGATTTCCTTTTTGCTGTTAACACGCTGTGAAAGACGTAGATGGATAGCATATAATAGACAGGAAAGTAGTTCTGGAATTAGTCCCTTTTGCTGTTATGTTATTGGTTGTGACCATACTGGTTTTAAATGCGCTTAATTAGGAATAACATACATGAATTAGCCCTTTCATGTCATATTTGGTCGTGATCATGCTCGTTTCAGAATACCCTTTTCTGCATGTTTTAATGTATTAGCAGCAAGGTTGATTATTTCTTAAGATGAACTCAGTTCTTGAAGTTTAGGGTTTTGTTAGTTAATTTGAATAAATAGCTAAAGAAATTTAGCATTTGCTATCAATTTGAACTTAGTATATGCCGTGGCTGCGTGCTTTTAATTACTGAATTCTTTCAATATTGACACTAGGTTAATCAATGATTATCTTAGATCTTAGAGTTAATTTCCGTATATGCACATCCAGACTTGATGGTTGATCAACCTGCAGGCAATGGCGGAGAGCGTCTTTTTCACACGGCTAGCTCCTCCACAAATACAATCAACAGAAAAATCATTCCTCCTTCTGCGTGCTCCCTTGAAACATATGATTAAGCAACCGCATTTCACTTGCTGCATTAGTAATTAATTCATTAATTTCTCTCGAGTTCCCTTCATGATTCTCTACCTACAGTACTGCTATTCCTCGTGGATCAGTCAAAGGAAAAAACAAATGCGATGGATTTCTATGACGACCTTTCATTTTGCATTTTTAGTATTTTCCTGATACATTACTTGTGTTTTTCACCATGAACATGCATGTCCAAGCAGCTTGCAGTACGTATACATATCTCTTTCGGATGTCATAAATACACATCCTTTTGTTGTTTCCTCTATTCTTGTCCGAACCTGAACTATTTGATAAATAATATTTTATTTGGGAATCTTGCAGTCATTTCCTATAGATTTCATCCTTCCAAAGGAATCTGTAAGGAACTCTGTGTTGTGCATGGAGAATAAGGAAGAGAGCACAGTATTATTCAATTCACACAGTATCCCTTACGGACATTTTTACAGTCAGACTTAAGCTGGCTGAATGTCCCACACGCAGCACAGGCAACAAAACAATAGAGAGAGCGTTAGCTAGCTAGCTAGCTAGCTGTAACTCAGCGAAACAAAAAAAAGAAAGAAGAACATTATAATGATTCTAAGCGATCGACTTGCATTAATTATTTTTTCACCTTATTCATGCAGTAATCATGGGCTTATGGGAATTTTTCGGACAGACTACAGAGTTTAATTGTCAAGATGTATAGGGTATATATATTCTGATCAATCACCGATTAATTAGCTCGGGACTTCTACGTAGCTGAGCTTAGCCTGTTAATTAGGCAGGAGATATTAAGATTTTTCCATCAGCATTTTGTGATCATCGTATGTATTATGATAATTAAGTACATTATACGTTGCAGGAATTAGTTGCAACAAAGAGAATCATCGTAATTCTTGGATCGAGTTGCGTTTTTTCTCAACGGGACAAATATAGGCAAGGGGCTTAGGTGATCGAATTTTGTTTTCTGGTGCCAACAGGTACAATTCAAGCTGGACATGACTTAGAAAGCACCAAAAGAGTGCGATCCTGTGTATGTGACGATCTAATATAATACAGGTATTTCTTACCAGTCCTGGATTTGAAGAAGAATCTTAGCCATGTCAGGTGGGGCAATTTGAGACAAAAACTGGTACTGTCGATTGACATGTGAAGGCGAGAATAGCGAATCATTCTTTCTTGCTGAGGTCCACTAGTAGATAAAATAGAGGGGGGAAATCAATATTGGTCTACCTTGTGATCATAGCAAATCAATTTATGCTTGTTTTCATATGAACATAATGCAATTTTGGATGTGCATGTCTCAGTCTTTCACTTGCTTCGATCTCTGGCTCTTTATTGGGTTTAATATATCCATGTTTCTCATTAAAAACTTAACTCGCATTTCTTAATTGGGCTAAAACTTAATCTCCATCTCTCTCTCTCTCTCTCTCTCTCTCTCTCTCTCTCTCTCTCTATCTATGTATATATCAATGCTATAAGATTTTACAAACCCTAAATAATAAGCAATGAATATACCTATACTGAAGCAATAATATTACTGGCAACTAGTGCGACCAATTAATTTACTGTTACTCGTAGTTTAATCCTACTTGTGTCCATGAACTGGGACTTTTATCACACTGAACCAAAGAAAATGTTCCTTGCAGACAGGAAACGTTCAAAGTATATGAAGTCATTGTATGACATAAGGTTTCATATAAATAGAATCGGACAGGAAACATTCTTAAGTATATCAAGTCATTCTATGAAATAAGGTTTCATCTAGTGTAGTTATTTGACCCGTGCTTCGCTAGAGTTGGATAATTTTTTTGGCAAAACAAATTAAAAAGACAAGCTTCTTAAATTTATTTTTTTAATAAAATAACCTAATTATAAATAAAAAAAACTTACCCTGAGTCATAAAATTCATGCTTATATATAATAAAATATAATGAAAGTCACATGTATTATTCAAAAATATATAAAATCGTAAACTAATCTTAACGTATCTAAAAAATAAAACAATGTTGCAATTGTTAGTACAACACTATTTTCTTAGTCTGTAGAATAGTTTTTTTAAAAACAAATTATAAAAGACTAAAGATAAAAACAAAAATAATGGTATAAATAGATCAAGCGTAAAGAATAAGCAATAATTAATATATATTTTTTTTAAATATAAAGAATAAAGAAGGAAAAACTTAAAATGCATTACAAAAAAATAAAGATAAAAAACATAAGTATAAGGAGATAAAAAAATCTAACAAAAACTTTTTTTTTTTAAAAAAAAGATGACAATTACAGCTATAAACCCATTACAGTACAGCAACACCATTTAGTACAATATATCCAAAAGAAGCCAAAATCCTAAATATAATTACAAAATCATTATTTCTACAATGAAATAACATTTCCTACAATTAGAGACTTTCACATACTAAGAAGGTCATATCATCAGATCATATAGGTGCTATTCTACCAGTATTTTCGTAGAGAATTGTCAATTTTTTCTGTAGTTAATCCCATTGCACCAGTGGCCATTTGATTATCTTGCACTCAGTGCTGTTGTTCCTCACTTTCTCTTTGATGATCCACAAGGAAAGGGAGTGGAGAAAAGTGATAAAAAATCACTTTAATTAATCGAGCAATTCCAGCCAAGCTATTTATCAAATCGGAGGATCTTACTCTCTCTATATTGCCTTAATTATACTTGGCAATCCAATTCTGGGATTGTACATTCACCACACCCTCCGCCAGAACTTATTAGGTCATGTTTGCAATTTGCCTCTAAAATATATCAGGAAAACAAAAAGGAAGCAAATTGCAGAGAGTGAAACAGTGGAAGGCAGCTAGCTTAATTTTGAAATAATTCACAAAAACCAGTACTGTACCGCACAAGATTTTAAAATCAATGTAGCCTGCCACTACCACAGTTTCTTATCCTCCCATTGCTCAGTACCCCAGTCAGTTCATCTCATGCGTGGCACAGCAGAAGCGTACATCAAGGGATGCCATATTTCCTGCTTGATCACTAAATTTCTTGAGGCTTGACTGTGTTAACAAGAATGTTTGATCTTCACCTTCGGATTGACGAGTTCGAAATCGATGAAGGACTGCAACAAGCAGTAAAAACAAAAGATTGAAATGTTCCGCGATCCGGTATCACTTTTACATATCGGTGTAACAATTAGGTTACATCATTTTCAAAACAGTCCATTAAAAAACCTGTAGGATCATCGCAAGGTGGAGCAATAGATCTTTGGGTCCATGCGCGAGGAAAATCAAGGGTCCCCACGCCAGAACATGATGATGATATTTTTCGTTCGTTGTGGGGCGTGATCCCTACTCAACATGTATAATGGCAAACGCAAAATGATTTCGAAATTGAATGATCATAGCAATCAACTTTGTACGTGTGATTTGAGGCCACAAGAAGGAAGGGCAGTACAGCCACGCAGAGCTTGTAGTAAAAGGCTAAACTTTGATAATTGTGTTGGTTTGCTACGTAGCCTCAACACCCAGCAGAAATGGTCTCCACATTCTGTACTTTTTAAGTTTAAATTTTTGGGGAAAAAATAAAGTTTTTTCCATTAATTGACGTTACACCAGATTTTGTTAGGCTAGTGGAAGACAATCTTCAAATGCCAAGAACAGGGTAGGCTGGTTCAGAAAGGGCGGTGTAAAATTTGCATGGATACAAAAGAAAACCTAGATAGTACAGCTGGTAAAAACATACTGTAATATTTGAGAATGAGAATTTTGGAAAATACCTTTATTGCAATGTCCTATATTACCCTCGGCATAAAACCTTTTTTGTGTGTGGTGTCAAATTATCACAATAAGCTTCAAAAGGTTAGGGGATGACATTGTTTGAGAAAAAAACTTGACATAACATAGTTTAACCTTGTTGTGTTTTACAAGCACGACATCAACTAAATAACACGCTTGTGAAAATACATAGACGTTGTCTCTCTCTCATAACCCACCCATCATTCTCCAGGGTTTATTTGATATAGCTAAACTTGAAAAATAAGTTGTGTTGCGTTTAGTTTAGGTTAAGTTGGCGAGTTAGAGATTATTAATGTATATTGTTGGAATTGGGCAGTAATGTAATCAAATATGCTTGATGATTTCATGCAATAAAACATAAATATAGTTGAATTATGAATAATTACATGTTCTGTTTGATAAGTTGATGAATTTTGTATTTTCTTTGAATTATATTAATTTGCTATGGATTTGGATTTGATTTAATACAATTGAGCATGAAAATATCAATTAGACTTTGTATGATGAATTATCTTTATTTTTTTAAGTTTGCTTTAACGTGAAATTTTGAGAATTTGGTTGGATTTGCTATGAATCTTGCCAATTAGGGTTAGGATAGTGCAAGATTGTTAAAGTTATATTAAATTGACAAGAGTTTGATTTTTTTACTTTACAGAATGTCTAATCACATATTTATATTATGTCATTACGATGATAATATTGTTTATGAAGGATGTAGTAATATCACGTACAATGGCAAGAACAATTTGTTGTTAACTAGTAATTTAGGCATATCATATACATAATTGAAAGAAATCATTTGTCATGAACTTGTATGAAATTATAATAATATTGATATTGAAATAATTTTAAGGTGTCAAATTAGTGAGCATCAATATCATCTTATACATTGTGTGTGATGATAATTTTAATATAATGATTTATTGTTTCATTCAAAGTGGTTTGAGCATGATGATATGGTATATGAGTAGTCAACTAAAATCTATGTGTGTCCCAACTTTTGTTGTTCTTTCAAATTAAGTTGGTAAAGGTAAAGATAGTTTATTAACAGATGATATGGTGTAAATGATAAATAATATCATGTTTGACAATTCTTTTATTGATTAACATAGATTTTACTATTCTGAAACTGATGACAATGAAGATGATGTTGTTGATAATGATATTGATGATGAAATTATTCCTTATGTTTCTAAGTTTAGATATGTCTACAGGTATAGTTTTGTTGTTTCGCATGATTGGACACTAAGTTATAGATACATGTCAGGAGAGTTTGATTTGAAGGTTTGTGAAACACTTAATAGTAAAACATGAATTAATTAATGTCATTAAACGATGACATATGATACACTCAATTGAGTATCGAGCCCGACTGTCGAACTCTATATTTGTTCAATTACAATGCGTGAAAACACCAAAATATAAGTGGTACTTAGGTGTGGAATATCATAAAAGATTATAACATCTTCTTGTGGGTACACCCTAGATACCAAGATAATGGACTAAGACAGTTCAAACTGTGAGGGTTATACTCCATCTTCCACTAGAATATAGGTATGCAATGTTAAATTTTTAAATCTATAAAATCATATAATAAATAAAAATTTATATTAACAAAAAATATGATTCTATGATATTTTTTCAAGCTTGAAACACGAAATGATATTAAAAAATGGACAATAACCTAAATGATACGAGCGTTTCTAAAAAAAATCAGACCGTTGTGGCTATTATCCAAAACGGGACATCCTCAAACCATATAATATTTCACTATTTATTTATATATTTCGGGTGTCAATTACTCAATTTATCCAAAACTTTTAACCTTTGGTGCACGGAGCACCATGGCTGGCCACCATAGAAGAATCGCCTCTTGTTTTGATAGCAATTTAGCCTCTTTGTTGGATATCCACCTCAATTTTTTGAATCCCTCGAGCTCCGTACATCCCTCACTCCGAGGCCCATGGTCAATCTGCTTTAAGAAAGTGCTGCTCCCTAATTCCGAGGCCGCGGCCAGGAAAACTGTAGAGAATCAGCCGAGCCCGGTTTCTTGATCCAGAATATCGCTAGAACCATTACGTGGTACTGGACCTGGTATGCAACCGATTCTTTCCTTGTTTTATTTTTTCTTATATTTTTGAATCGTAGTAGTGTTAAACAATAATAAATAATAATAAATAATAATTTTTCTAGTAATATATTTTTAAATTAAATCACATTTAAAATTCAATATTGGTACAAACTCCAAACATGATCTTTCACCTCTCATGATTGAATTCAATTGGAATAACCAACTTTAATTTCCTCTCCAGCAACAAAAGCACAAAAATAACTGAACTGACTTGTGAAAATCAGACAATAAAACCTCTGCTTCTGAACAAAAAAGATACCAAAAATTCTCAATGACGTGGAAGAGATTCTTGTTGATCCCAGTTCTTAGTGTTTTTTTGTTGATTAAATAACAGTCTCCATAATTATTGAAAGAATGATTTGGGTTACAGAGCTCAGATGAGACTTTGAATGCTATGATCCTTACTTTTAGGGCTTCTTTATGTCTTATCACCTTTCTTGTTTGTGTTTTAACCGAACCTGGTTATGTCCCTTCTCCTTATGTTCCTGATGTTGAAGGAGCTCCTGTCCCACCTCAACAAGAACCGCTCAATAATGTAAGTAATTTATGAACGCTCATTACAGGTTTCTTCCCCGTTTCACTAATGTATGTGTCTGAATAGTGATGTGATTTGTATTTTTTTTTTCGATTTTTTTTTTATAAAATTCAGGAAAAAAGAAGAAAAGTGAAATTTTGAGTGTCATTTTTCGTGTTTGTGATTTGGTGTATAATGTTATGTTCCTTGGTTTTGGCTTGGTTGATGATAAATCAGGGGTAGGATATCTATCTATCTATCTATCTATTTCTATATTCGTGTGTGTGTGTGTATGTATGTATGTATGTATGTATGTATGTATGTATGTATAGGTGTGGAGTTCAATTATTTATGTCTTTTGTGTTAGAATGTGGAAGTAAATCCATACCAACGGTGCAAAGGTTGAAACTTTGGGCTGCGCTAGGGTTTGATGATTTAATTGTTAATTGATTTGCTGTGAATTCTTTAGATAGATGGTGGTTTTAGTGAATGATCTGGTGTTTTGTTGGCTCAAGTTTTAGCTTCTAGTTGGTTTCCATGATAAGAAGAACGATGATTTTGGTTTTTATTTGAGTTTCTAACTTGATTGCAGGACCGTCGTCGTCCAGAAGCTTTTTGCACGCTCAGATTTCCAAAAGAACTGGGTTTTCAGAGGAAGGATTCCTATGAAGATTTATTTTTTGTAAGAAGGTATTTAATCTTGTACGGCAGCCTTTTGATTGTGTAGTTCTTCTAAAAAAAAAATTAGGAGGAGGTTTTGCCACATGGTCAGGTCCATTCCCTGATAAGAACATAGAGGACATAACTCAAGAACACAAGCTGTATACTAGAGACGCACAAAAAAGGATAAGAGTTAGATAGAGTAAAAACCCAAAAAACAAGATCTAAAGTTCATGTATTTTGTGATCTATGCTTTTCTGTTGTTTGCCAGTTAAATTCTAGAAATTCAAGACCGTGTCATATGAAGGATAACAACTTACAAGGTCAAACATGGCTTCTGACCATCATAGATTGTGGCCGTAAAGACAGTTTTGTTATAGTCACTGCTAGATGATCCTGAATAGCATCTCAAACATCTTAAACTTCTCCGACATCATTCTCATGACTCCAAATATTGAAAAATGTTTTGCAAGATAGCTTGGAAGTGAAGCCAAGAATCTTTTGGTTTTTATTCATCCAATGAATCAAATTTTAGACAGAGGCGAGGCACTTGAATA
Source organism: Salix arbutifolia (assembly GCA_025169955.1). NCBI lineage: Eukaryota > Viridiplantae > Streptophyta > Magnoliopsida > Malpighiales > Salicaceae > Salix > Salix arbutifolia. Next base: position 1,944,662 of record CM045909.1, read on the forward strand.
AAACTTGCCTAAATTATTCCTATCAGCCAGTACAAATAATTGCATGTTAGTAGTTCATGACTCGATATTCCTTCTCTTAATATCTGTTCGTTCTTGCATTTTCATACAAATATACTGTTTTGAGCTCCTGGGGCTTCTGATGAAATCTGACAATCCATGTATTTTAGGCTGTTTCTGGAGCATTGATGTCTGGCTTGACATATACATCTCATTACTCGCCATTTGACAGCCATGGAAGTGAGTTTTCAATTGCATAGTCAGGTATGCAACTCAAATTATTTTTGTGGTTATTGATGATAACTAGAATGGGTCTTTGCCGGAATACATGCAGCGTGGCTGGCCAGGAAATCCGGACAGAGTTATTGATATCCATTTAACCTCTGCGTTTACAAAAACATCATCTCGGTCTCTCTCTCTCTATCTCACACACTTTATCCTTGTGGTGTTGTTCTTTTGATCCTCAAAGTAGCTATGTAATCTGCTTTTGATCAGGTATTGAGTCCAAACATGTTGAAATGGTTTTGCCCCACAGCAGTAATCCATCTAAAAGATGGAATGAGCTACCCAACTGCACATGATAGTTGATACATATTTCTGGGATCGTGATCACCTCTCCAAAAATTTGTGGATCTTTATTTATACCCGCTGGAGTTGAGCCATGTGTTGCTATATCAATAAAATATTCTCATTCCGCTACAACCTCGAAAATGTTTCAAGATAGAGCTGGAGATTTGATCTCATATATTCACATCTATAGCAAATGGCTGTTGCAAGGAAGAATGAATGTGTCATTGATTTGGTGCAATGCATGACATGGTGAGGGAAATTTTACCGAACATTTACCCGCCGAGGTTTGCTATTCTACCAGAATATATAAAATTAAAGGACATTTTGGGCGGAGCAATTTTGACACACGATGACGGTGATCTGGATTCTTGGCATGCAGGGCGACCTTAACAACTGACCTGAGGCATTGATAAATTTAGGACAGAAGAATTAGAGTCGGAGCAACAGAAGCAGAAGGTTAGTTGGAATCATTTTTTGTGTCTCCAGCTTCGGGCAAACTCTAATGATACTGAACTTTGTATGTGTTGGACTTTGTGACTTATCGGGCGTCCATGGTTAACAAAAACACACATGAGATTTCGGCGAGTCAAAGAATCACCCACGTTTATAAAAGGGCCTCCATCAATTTCCTCATCATTGAAGGGTTCTTGAACAGTAGAAAGTTTTGATTGATCAAAAGAAATGTTGATTATTGATTTGTAAGACACATGAAACAATCTTGTGATGTTCTTGGTGAATTTCTATTAAAACTATGAAAGGTATGCTCATGAACTCCACTCTTCCTCTGCTATTATCTATATTGTCTCTGTAATTCTACAGCCTATCTTACTGGCAATGATTGAGAGAGAAGCTTTGTAAGTTGTGTTGGGAAAAAAACATTTGTATCTTCTTTTCATGAACTCATTGCATAAATAAAACTTAGTGCTTTGACTGTTTATTTGATGTCTATCTTTGCTATTGTGATTGTAATCATGAATTCAGGGCAATTTTTCAAACTGTTAAATTTGGACAGGTGAGACATGGTGTTCTTGTGATTACACGTGGAATGCATTATGTAAAGATGGCTTGATTTGGATTTAGGACATGATTCATCACGAATAAACTTAAACGTCAAAAGATTCTATACAAGAATATACTTTTTTTTCATGATTCTCCTGCATTTGCCTCTTCACCTTTCTGCTATATTATTCCTAAAAGAACTGAATAATATGTGATTCAGTCACTTGGAATCTTGCTTAGTGTTCTGTGAAGTGTTGTTGAATAATCTGGTGGGCCTTTTTTTTTCTGGTCTCCCACTATGCACCTCCTTTAGGTTAATGGGTGCTCCTCTCATGAAGGTGTTTGTGTACAGAACTAATATCCAACACAGCTCGTATTCGAGTCCTGGATAGCAGATGACATTAGGCTTCATGAAGAGCATGACATTAGACAGCCTTAGCGTGATCTGAATCCAGTGGCTGAAATTCAACGAATATGATAGAGACAGTAATGTGGGGAAACATGGCAGGAATCGCAGGATCCAAACCCGCCCGCTGCTATCTAATTGGGCTGGAACTCGAAATTTTTCTTAATGCATTTCGATGCTCATAAGGTTAAATGAACCTGAAAAAAAAGCTTCAATTTGGTGGTTTTGTGTTAGAGAATAATATAAATTATATTTTAGGATCTCATTTAACAACTTAAGTTTTTAGGTGAGATGGTTCCTTAACATAGTATCAGAATCTTCTAGACCCAACAGTCACGAGTTCAAAGATTACAGCCCACGTTAATGGTTATCAACAAGGAAAAACAACCTACTACTAGTCAACAAGGATTATTCAAAAATAGAAGATTAAACCTAACAAGGTTGTCAATCCCATTCTGTTTTGGTTGAAACATTTCGTATCAGTTAAAAAAAACAAGACAAAACATGATTATATACACAAATAGTATAACTTCAAAACAGGGCGTTGAAATACTTCAAAACCACATTTTGTATCAGTTAAAAAAATAAGATAAAACAAGATTATATACATAAATAGTACAACTCCAAAATAGCACGCCGAAACACTTCAAAATCAAAATATTTTGTTCCAATTGAAAAACAAAATATTAACCTGTTAGCTAACAAAAACACCTACGAACTCGTCAGAAAAAGGCACGAAATGATTGATCTGATGAAAATATTCCGGAATTATGCCTTGATATTCGATTCTTACTACCAGTGCTTTGACCCCATAAGACGCGTTTTCTGCTGTTCTCTGTTGTCTTTCTCTGTGTCTTTTATCGATCATCTAATTGCAATTATTTTAAATTACTCCGAAGACTTGTAACTCGATTGTAATTCTTTATTCCTTATTCACAATCTGTCATCCTCCTTCAAGCAAAGTGAAATTAAAACGCTTTTGCCTCAAATTACAACCTTAAGATCCACCATTGCAAAGCCTTGATAATGTGTCGGATTCATTATTTGTTAAGATTTCGGTGAATTTCCGATCATGGTCAAAGCGAAAGCTGCAACACATTCATCCTTCCGATGATGATTGCCAAAAAAACAGCAAAGAAATTCATGTGATTTTTCAGCTGTATTTGAATTTCACCGTGTAAAGATTTCCTTTTGCTTTCCAATTTATTCATGGAAATGATTAGTTATTTCGGACGAGGTAAAAAAACCAGCCTAATAACAGGTTTTGTGCTAATTACATGAGTCCACGATGCCTCTTCTATGTGTTGACTCTTTGATTGACAATGAGAGAACACCTCCAAAATCATACTGGTTCTCAGCAAATCAAATGACAATGCCTCTTACTCGAGCAGAAAATAAAGTGTAGAAAGGCTATTGTTTTGCCAGCCCAACTTGTTGTGTTTCAGATTGGATATTGGAGTAGTTTATGTAGTTCTCCTAATCTATAACTTATATGTAGTTATATCATATAAATTTATCGTTATGTATTTATTTATGTTAAATTATATATACAAGAATGCCCGCGGCACTGCGCGGGCAATATAGCTAATATATATATATATATATATAATATGTTTTTATGATCGAGAAGCATGTTATTTTAGGTTTTATAAAACTAAAATTTAAATACAATTACATGAGAGTTTGAATGTAAAAAACAAAAATGATTTTACCAATCAAATAGTAATTTTTCTATAATTAAAAAAAAAAAAAAATTATCGCAACAACAAACCCATCTGAAGGGATGTTTTTTATTCTGAATCTATATGGATTCAATCTCTCCCAATTGGTAGTATGCAAGCTTCGGCCTCCTGCCCAATGGGGTTTTTTGGCACGCGCATATTTTTTTCCATCAAGCTCAATGGCATTACCAATGTTTTGGGATCCAACCCTTCTCTTTCCAAATAAAATAAGAAAAATATTCTGCCATTTCAAGTAACTTTCTTTTCAGAACTAGTGAAAGTTTTATGGGATTATAGAAAAAAAAGGTTGCAAGAATCGTCCAGGTTCAATGAAATCTGAGACCATGGAGAGTAAAAGATTTCCATGGCATTCACTCTCTTTCCCTAACAGAGACAAACACATCATCAAATCACGGGGCCCCTCCAGCCAACTTCCATTGATAATTTATTAAATGAAAATCAGCACATGGAACGATGAAGCACTCATGGATCTATCCTCACATGGACAGGCATCTTATCCACAACGATGAAAATGCTCTCTGCACGTAAAAAGCAAAGCATAAAATCAATCTGCGACGCTACATAATGAAGCCGTTTGATCCTATCAGTAAATTGACTGGTTGCTCCTGTTCTGCACGCGTCTTCCCAATTATTACAAAATAAATATTTTAATATCTTTCTTGGAGTTAGAGGAAGTAGTTCCCCTCACAATTATTTGATGAAAAGGGCTCGCTGATTTGGACATTTGGTGACCAGCGATTGCTCACTGTGTTCATCAAAGAATTCTAAACTTGATGATATAATGCATAGATATGAACCTGAAGAACAAACACTGTGTTATCTTACAGGAATACTTGATTTTTAGATTTTTGATGTCATCGTGCTGCCATTTGATCATGTGGGGTTTTTTAATTTATAAAAATAAATGAAAAGAAAACGGATCTTGATCTGTATCTTCTGTGAACTTCCTATGGGTGCATTGCATCATTGCAGTTGTTTTCTCGCCCGATCTTCTGCAATTTTGTAATCTGCTGGAGATTTCTCGTTCGGGGCAAACTTAAACTATAAAGCACCCCTCTAAGATCCCATAGTTCCATCAACTTCCATCTACAGATTAAATCTTGTTAAATATCCTGTGAATTCTCAATTTTGTTCTCAGTTGAATGTTTATCCTTCCATCTGATAATTCGGACACGTGAAGGGTCTACAACGAACTGAAAACTAAATCGAAACCCTGAGAAAATTTCGGCCCTTTGTTTTTTTTTTTTAAAAATTTGGTTGGATGACTTTTCTTGATCTTCACCCTTTCTGATAACTGATTTGAGGCCAATTTTGGGCAATGAACAATGTTCGAAACGGGGGAATGTAAATGAAGTAATGAGCTGAGTTCACTGGTGGAAGAAATAATGAGATGATTACGGTAATACTGACTGAAAAACCGACTGATTCGGGGTCTAATTTAACCCTATGAATATAACCCTATGGAATAATGTAAAACTTGATTAAAACCATGTTTTTTTATAACAAAAATGTTTTATTTAAAATAATGTTGTTTTGATTTTTTATATATTTAAAAATTAGGTTTAAAACTACTATAGCTTTTGTAATGTGTGTAATAAACAGCCTACCGTCCAAGCCAAGTAATACACATCATATAAACAAAGCGATACAGATATATAAATGCATCTTTGAACACATTCATTAGAGTACCAACAGACATCAAAAGAAACACAAAAGTTTCTGTCCAAGTTCTAAGAAGCCAGAACTTTTTCTGGTCTTTCACGAGTTTCTTCAGATCCCAGACTCGAGAAGAAAACTCTCTTTCGGAGATTGTTGAGTTTAAACAAAAACACCCCCCTGCCCCCTTTTAAGATCTTTGCGGGGTTGCAGCAATATTGCACAACAACAGAGAGGAGAAAAACAAAGAAGCAAGAACAAGAACAGTAATCTCTGCGGGATTGCAGCAATACTACGTAAGACTTTTTACTCTAAAAAACACTTTTTTTTTTCTTGTTTGTCAATCACTTTTTGTGCATTAAAAGGCTATCTTTTCGTTCACTGCTGTTTTCGCTATAAAGTTTCCTAAACCTTTTGTCTTTTGCTTTTCTGTATTTTCTTGACAGCCAAAGATAAATAGAAGGTGAAGCTCCTTTCGATTATTTTCCTTGAAAATTTTAGCATGTTTCCAAATATATCTACTTGTCCAAATTTAGACTCCCTTTTGGATGGTGATTACGCATTTGCTTTTTCTTGCATTTATTTCTGATTGTTGACCTTACCAATTTTAACACCATTGTAGGCTACCCAGTGTAAAAAAAGCTGCGAAGGGCTGGTGCTAAAACAATAAAACTACAAAAGCCTGTAGGAAAAAAGGTGATCAATTTCATCTGAGGTTTGTGGCAGTTCTCTTTTAACTTCAATCGTGAAGCTCTTGAATCAATTCTTTCTTTTTTATTTTTGTTATAGATAAAAAATTTTGGTTGTGTTAATTTTAGCTGGGATTTTTTAAGGGGTGAGAAACAGAAGAAGAAAAGAGAAAATGAAGAATTCTATATCAGATCAGAGTTTTTACTTAGAAAGTGAAGAAGAAGATGAAGAGAAGGAACTTGGCAGAGATGGACAGGGTGAAGAAGATAATAATGAATCAGATTCTGATAATTCTTTGGCCGATGATAATCTACAGCAGAGTAAAACTGGTTTATACAACACCTCCTGGCCTCAAAGTTACAGGTTTCCTCTCCCTCACCCTTCTTTCTTATGCTCTGTTTTCCTCTGTTGATTTCATGTCATGGTCAATCTCGGACTTTCTTGGAGGTATGATTTATCAAAGAAAAATATGTTTTCCGGATAACCAAGTCATGGGGTCACTCTAATAGGCCTTCATACAGGGAAAGTGATTATCTTGGGGTCATGGACTCGTTAATCCACGATGACTAGGAACCAAAAGAGTTGGAAAAATTCTATGTTTTTTTTTTATATTTTCAATTTAATGGTCGAATGAATGATTCTCCTTATCACCTAAATGAGTTTTGAGCCTTTACAGTACTCTTCTTCTTTTTCGAGTAGTGATCTGGTGATATTGAAACCAATCTGTGAACTATGTAACTTGCAAATCCAAGAGTCCTCGTGTTGTTTCATTAATATCGATTTGGTGCTGTTTATAGCTCCAGATTCTCACCTATTGTAGTTGACTGGTGTTTCAGGCAATCCATCGATTTATACAGCAGTGTGCCATCTCCAAGTCTGACATTTTTGGGCACACCCACGCTGTCAAGATTTGGCAGTTCATTTCTCTCCTCTTCACTTACAAGAAGATACACACCAGAATCCTTACCTTCTGCGGCAAAACCTCTACTGTACAAACCAGAAGAGGAGCAACTTCCACCACAAAGACGTAGTTCTCTTTCTCTACTAGCTCCAATCACATCGAGAAGGTCATCTGTCATTAGAAAGGATGAGAAACCATCCCAGGTTTCACATGAACTTCCCATGTCTCGTCAAAGCTCATTTGGACAAGCTGTTGTTAATGGTAAGTTGAGATTAACACAAAGGAAAATGCTATGAACACTGGCCGACACACACACACTGGTGGGTAAATCCAGACCATCCATTGAAGTGTGACCCCATGTAATTGACGGCTTGTATCTGCCCACGATTGTCTAAAATCATCCTCTGAGACATTATTGTTAGCAGTGATCCTACCTGTCAACCAAACTTGATCCTACCTGGACCCTACAATTGCGAGGAATGATGTTACAGATGATGTCCTATTGCTTTCTTACCATCACTTGCTTACTTGGCCTCAGGTTTTTAGTTTCGTCTATCTATGATGACATCTTGTTTTTTAGTGTTTCCATGAGTCAGCTAATATGAATGGCATGTCTGAGAGACTCAATCTAGGAAATCAATATTGCCAGTAGCGATTAATATCTCCAAACAACCAAAACTGCCTGTGGGGATGATTTGTTGTTTATGAAACTAAATGTAGATCTTGTAGACAAGGGGCCCTGCCTTTGTCCACATCTCATTATTGTCTCCCTTTATGGGCATAAAACAGCCATGTTTGTATTTCATAATTTGGTGGCGTAGTTATCACATGAAAACTCAGAACTAAACAACAAGAATATCCGCCAGGTTGTTGTTGAACCTTTTGGCCTCTTTGTGTAGGCTTATGTAAAGTTTTCACTTGCAATTAACTGTAAATCTGCATGGCTCGGTATCAAGTTGAATTTCTGTATCATAAATTGAAAAGGGTTTTTTGATTTAATGGTTATTGAGTTCTTTTCGGGGTTCACAATGCAGGCTTGAATGTTCTGTGTGGAGTTGGGATTTTATCTACTCCTTACGCTGCTAAAGAAGGAGGATGGCTAGGGCTCATCATATTGCTCATATTTGCAGTTCTGTCTTTTTACACTGGGATGCTCTTGCGTTACTGCTTGGATAGTGAACCAGGACTTGAAACTTACCCAGACATTGGCCAAGCTGCCTTCGGCACCACCGGTCGCATTGTCATCTCAGTGAGTCTGGTTTTTATTTTCCATTTCCTGCAGACTTTGCAGTTAAAATGCTTAGATTGATATGTATCATTTCTCTCTTAAACTTCATAGCTGAAAGCTATTATATCAAGCACTGTTGTATAAATTTGACTAGACACTAATGTTGTCGTCTCTGCCTTTGTTTTTTCTTTTCTTTTCTTTTTGCAGATAATACTGTATGTGGAGCTGTATGTAAGTACATCTTGCTTTTCCTGAATGATTTACTTTCTGTATTTTAATCAATCAAGTATAATGTTCTTGGAAAGAGATAAAGATGGGAACCAAGATTTCTTCTGGGGCCACTTAAGTTCTTGGTCCCAAAATTTGGATCTTGTTTTCTTTGACAAGAACTTCACAATCTGACCTATAGGTTTAGAATTAATGTGAACCCAAATTCAAAATGGTATTGCTTTCGGCCTATATAGCAACCAAGATCCAATAAAATGGTGATGATATTTGTGTCCTTAAAAATCATATTTATTTGACTATTAGTCATTCAATAGTGAATAGATCCTCTCTTTAACTTAGCATAAACAACCACGGGACTTGCATACTTCAGATAACAACCCAAGGCAGCCACTTTTTTGCTGCTGCAAATATGCAATTCTGTAAACGTGGCCTAAGGTGATCAATTTTGATTAATTGACATAGACAAAGGTGCAGTAATTTCTTTAGCATTGCCCATGCATTTCTATATTTTTTCAGTCCTGTGAAAGCCAGTGTTCATAATGAAGTAAGCAGAAGATATTTGATAGAATTGCTGATGTTACCTATCTAAATATTCTTCAATGCTGCAGGCTTGTTGCGTTGAATATATAATTTTGGAGAGTGATAACTTATCCTCTTTATTTCCAAATGCACATATAAGTTTGGGTGGATTTGAGATGGATTCCCATCATCTATTTGCTTTGATGACCACCCTTGCTGTTCTTCCTACTGTTTGGCTTAGAGACCTTAGTGTCCTTAGTTATATTTCTGGTAAGTGTTCTTAAATTAAGTTATTTTGGATTTTAAACATTTCTCAACGGATTTCAAAATCATTTGATCCTCTCGCTTGCCTAAGCTACATCAACTGGTCAGGGCTACAATTTTCTGTAAATTGGAAGAAACTGCAGAACAGAAAATGTTTCTTAGCATGTCATAGGCTGCAAGAAATAAGCAGCGATCTTGTTTTGAAATGTTCTTAATTTCAGCTTTTTTTCTTCCAGCTGGTGGAGTCGTTGCATCAGCTTTGGTGGTCTTCTCCTTGTTCTGGGCTGGTCTGGTTGATGATGTGGGCATCCACAGCAAAGGGACAGTGCTCAACCTGGGAACTCTTCCTGTTGCCATTGGTCTCTACGGTTATTGTTACTCAGGACATGCTGTTTTTCCGAACATCTACACTTCCATGGCACAACCTAGTAGATTTCCAACAGTTCTCCTAGCATGGTACCTTAAGTTTCTCAACCTTCCTACTTCATCGCAGAAACATATTTCAGCTGACTATGATTTTAATATTCCTGGATTCATCTTCGCTTGGTTTTGTTGTCCATGCAGCTTCAGTATTTGTACTTTGATGTATGCCGGGGTTGCGTATATGGGATACACGATGTTCGGAGAATCAACAGAATCTCAATTCACTCTTAACTTGCCCCAAGATCTAGCCGTCTCAAAGGTTGCTGTGTGGACTACGGTAAGCTCGCCAGTTCTTACAGAAACATCTTTTTCCTGTTCTGTTTGTTCTCTGCCATTGATCTAGCTTGTTGTTTGTTCTTTTGCAGGTGGTTAACCCATTTACCAAGTATGCATTAACCATGTCTCCGGTGGCCATGAGTCTGGAGGAGCTGATACCATCTAACCACAGGAAGTCTCACATGTATGCGATCTGCATCAGGACAGCATTGGTGATCTCTACCTTACTCGTCGGTCTCGCCATCCCCTTTTTCGGTTAGTCTCCGTTAACTGTACTGTCCTGCAACTTGTCTCTTGCAAAACCAGTTGATTTCCATTAAACCTGCAATTTTCTTGCAAAATTCTCTTTCATTGCAGGCTTGGTCATGTCACTGATCGGATCTTTGCTTACAATGCTTGTAGTAAGTTTTCTGCTACCATTTTAGTCATTTAGCTGCATATCGGAGTCTTGCCCTGCCATTTGGTCTCCCCTGTATTCTTCAGAAGATTAATCAACTTGCTCGTAATTTCTTTAACAGACATTGATACTTCCTTGTGCTTGCTTTCTGAGCATCTTGAGGGGTAAAGCTACAAGACTTCAGGTATCCCTACTGCAACATTCCCCTTCCTAGCTCTAAATTTTGTCAGCGCTTCTGAAACATGGTTTGATGGATTTGATGGTGCTCTCATTCCCGTCTTTTGCTTTTCTCTTTGCAGGGCGTAGCTTGTATCATAATCATTGCAGTAGGGATTGTATCATCAGTCTTTGGAACCCACTCAGCACTCTCCAAAATCATCGAGAGTTTGAGCAGCTGAAATTTCGGGTTACTTCTCCGACAACAATGGCAACTAGAGTTTCATTTTAAGTAGTTCACCTCCTTATTGCCCATTCCATTTCTGAGACGCTATTCCATTTTGTTAACTTTCAATTTTGAATGCTTATGGACAGGTAATTTATGGTTCGATTTCTTGATTTTGTAAAGACAATTATCTTTTCAGGTAATATCAAAATAATATTTTTTTAATTTTTAAAATTTTATTTTTTATATTATTATATCAAAACGATCTTGAAAGAAAGAAAATATTAATTTGAAGCAAGAAATTAAAAAACCAAAATAAAAAAATGTAAAACAAAATAATTTTTAATTAAATGGGTGTTAATTTTAAGGGGACGTTGAATGCATATTTAAGTTTTTTTTTCAAATATCCTTGTTACTAACTCACTTTATTATAAATATTTTTTCATAAATAAATTTAAAAAATAATTTATTTTTTGTCACTCGGTAACTGTACTCCTTGAAGACCACCTAAAAAACTAAATAAAAATCATAGCTCTCTGCCCCTTATTATAAAAAACTAAAATGTACACTTAATTAATATATTTCGTAAACATTTCAGAATTATACGCAGATCACTTTTTTATATTTCAGAATTATTAACTGACAAGTAGTGCTACCAGCGACATCTGTTACTTGCTGTGCCAAAAAAAAAAGAAACAGAAAAAAGCCAAAAACAAATTCAACTAATAATATTTATTTATTTTTTTCATTTATTTTATTTTTTGTTTGCTTTTTGGTTAAAATTTTTAGGTTTTTTTATTCTTCGAGGTAATTTTGTTATTTCCCAATAATAATAATAATTTTATATATTCATTTTATTATGGATAAGGTGTTTAAAATAATAATAATAACAATTATTTTAAATGTATTTTTTTCTTTAAAATATATGAGGCTAATTATATATGTTGATATTTGTTTAATTTAACGCCTTGAAATATATATATATAAAAAAATAAGCTAAGTTTTTTTGAAAAAATCTCAAATTAATTTCATCTCGGTGTTTTGAAATACTTTTAATATAATAATATGAATAATAAATCTTAAAAAATTAAATAAAATTTAATTTCTTTTATAATAATAATGGTGGTGGCAACGATAATATTGCTAATAATAATTAGAATATTAATTATTTACAATAATGATTATAATGACAACTATAATAATAGTGACAATTTAATAATCATGGTAATAACAGTGAGAATAATAATCAAAATAATTCATCAGTCGATGTTGTTTTTGTTAAAAAATAACTTTTGCGGCTTTTTATGTATGATATTTCAAAACTAATATCACGTAAATAGAAAATATACAAACTCACACATAGACAGAACAAGCGAAAAATTTAGATCAAATTATCTACAGTGAAAAAATATACGAGTCACTTGCCCTGTGTTTTGCCGTAGCCAAAACCAATTTTTTTTACATGTAAAAAAATATTACTGGTCTTAAAAAATATTTACGATGCTATACATTTGAGAGAAATAATCAACCTACAAGCCTTTTGATTTTATTTTATTTTATATTCATTTTTTTATGGATAAGGTATTTAAAATAATGAGAATGATTATTTTTAATATTTTTTCGCTTAAAAATATTTATATATTCTGATATTTGTTAAGTATCAACGCCTGAAAATATATATAAAAAAATGAACTAAGTTTATTTAAAATCTCATATTAATTTAATCTAAGTGTTCTGAAATACTTTTAATATAATAATATGAATAATAAATCTTAAAAAAAACAATTTTTTTAAATAAAAATCACTTTAAACTAAAAATATATCATGTCATATATATATATAAAATAAATGCAAAAAAACACAAAAATGTAAGATAAATATTATATGTATGCTAGGATGAACAACTAAGTCGAGTGGTTAACGCGTTTGCTGCCGCACCACAAGAGCGAAAGTTCGAATCTCTCCGGCTGCTAATGTTTTTAAGCACTGATGAACAATGATTTTCACTTTTCATTACTGTTTGAACAGTTTTTTTTTAACTAGGCTTCTTTTTTAAAAAAAAGTCGGAGTATCTATGTCAGCTTACGCACACCATGACTAATCTCCAGATCCACTTTCTTTTTGCATTTTTTTCCCTGTTTTTTTCCTACTTATATTTTTTTTTCCATGACCAGGGTGTCCAGGTTAGTTTATGTGCGCCACAATTTTCTCTCTCATTACTGTTTAAAAATGTGGTTTCCCCTTGCACTTTTTTTCTATAAACCGGACTTCTTTTTTTTTAATAAATGAGGTGGCCGGGACAGCTTACACGTATCATGACTAATCTTTGTACTCATCTTTTTTTAACATTTTTTTCTTTTTTTTTTTTCCAATTACACATTTTTTTTTTGTTTTTTTATAACCGGGGTGTCCTGGTTAGCTTTTTTTAATATTTTTTTTAATTGGGTTTCTTTTTTTGCGTTTTTTTAACCAAAGTATCCGTGACAATTTACGTGCACCACAACTAATCTCCGAATCTATTTTTTTTAACATTTTTTCCCCCGATTTCCCCCCCACATATACGTTTTTTATTTATAATTGTGATGCTTGGGACAACTTACGCGCGCCACGAATAATCCTCAGACCCATCTTTTTGAATTTTTTTCTGTTTTTTTCCCATTTATAATTTTTTTTTTCTATAAACAGGGTGTCCGGGTCAGCTTACGGGAACCACTGCCATTATTTTATAAAATAGCTAAAGGAGGTTGCAATTTTAAACAGTAATGAACAATTATTTCAATTGTGGTTTTCGTTGTTCATTACCATTTGAAAAAAAAATCCTTTTTTTATATTTCTTACATAGTTCTTATTTATGTCAATATATATACATGCTCTTAGTTTTTGTTTCAATTTTTTTACTCCTCTCTTATTAAGATTTTTTTAAATTTTTTAATTTTAATCTGTGTTGGTGATCATTTCAAAAACAATATTTGTTATTATTTCTGTTTTTTTTATTCTTCAAGTTAAATAATTTCTTTAAATATAATCATATTTATTTTTTGTTAATATTGTTAGGTATTAAATTTTCTAATTATTATAGATAAAACATTCAAAATAATGATAATGATTATTTGTAAGTTTTGTTTTCTTTTAAATATGTTAGACTATATATATATAATAATATTGTGCGCGCGTGCGCGCGTGACCTAAGCTTTTTTGGAAAAAAATATTAATATCATTGTTCTGAAATACTTTTAATATAATATTATAAAAATAAAAAAAAATTATGGAATTTTTTTCTCTAACAATAATTATGGTCTCACCAATTTTTATTATTTATACTGTTATTAAGGTTATTTTCTTTTATGTTTACATTTTAATTTTTGTTGGTAGTCATTTCAAAAATGATATTTTCTATTTTCTCTTTTTTTATTCTTCATTTCAATTTTTTTTAAAATCTAATAATATTTATTTTTGTTTTTCCATTTTTTAGTTTTTTAAATTTTTTTAATACTGTTAGGTGTTGAAATTTCTTATTATTATAGATAAGACATTAAAAATAATGATAATGATTATTTTTTTTCTTATAAATATGTGAGACCTATTTATTATTATTCTAAAATATTTTTAATATAATAATATGAGCAATACATTTTACAATCAATTTTCTACATATAAAAAAAAATCATTTCTAACGATTTTTATCAAAAGAGGTTTGGTAGTAGCAATATTCAATCATTTTTTAGTAGAAAAAACACCTGTGTTTAACAGATTTTATCAATTATAATTTTACTCATTGAATATTAAAATAACAAAATACAACACGTATAAAATCAATTAATTTTCTATATAAATAAAAAAACTCAGCGCATCGTGCGGGTAATTCGCTCGTTAATGCTAAAATGCAGGTGACATTTTGTATTATTATTATTATTACTACTACGTAGCGAGCGAGCTAGGTTACATTAGGTCAAGCAAAGCGAAGCAAGGCAGCGATAAGCCGCCAGATTTCTGCTAACCTGTCACGCAAGGTATTGCTATGAGCATTTGCTGAGGAGAAAAGTTTCCGTTCTCGCAAAAGCAAAAGTGATAATTTGAAGATGGTTTTTGATTACAAAAAACACGTTTGCATGATTTAGGGCAGTAGGGTTTGCAGTCATCATCGTTCACGCATGGCATGCCCTTCATTGCTGTGGTTTCTGTAGCTTCAACTGATCCTCGCAGGTAACCTGTCAACAGTTTCTGCTCTATCAGTCAAGGATTTGGACATTGATAAATAGGGAAAGCATACGAGAGAGGGAGAGGCTCACAGATTGTAGAAAATATCAGAGCAATTAGGACTGCCAACTTATAAGAGGCTTTCTCCATTCCCTCTTCTTCTTCTTCTTCTGTAGTGGTGTGCTTGACGAGAAATAACGAGTGGTGTTGATAGAGTAGACTTGTACTAGAGTTCGTACGATATATATGTGTTGAGAAAATAAATCAAGGTTATCTATTTTTCAATTCAAATTCTATAAATATAATCTCTGCTTGTGGAAACAAATCAAAAATCACGTCAAGAGATTAAATTGAGAATTTTGAAAATTAAATATTGTGATTTATTCCTTAATTAGAATTTTGTATTGAAACTACATCAATACAACAATCACTAATTATGAGGTGAATCATACATCACACCGAAAGATGTAATCAATACAATCAAAAAATTAATTAAGAATTTTAAATAATTTAATATTATAATTCATTTATTAAATGTTAAATTGTATTTCTATATATACGTTGAATGTAATAATAATCATTTTTATCTACTATTTTTTAAAAATATTTAAAAAAAACTCAAAAACAAATTCGATTCGATTTGACTGATTCCATCATTTCATTATTTTTGATATTGTGTAAAGGTTGTTACTATTTTGGAAAAGGAAAATGTTGATACCGTAGATTGCTTTCCAAAATACCAATAATCAATATTGTTTTGGGCAAATATATCTATTTTTAATGTCGTGATTTGCTATTTATGCTTTTCAGTTCGAATATTCTGTGGTGATTCAATAATTAATTAGATCATTATTATCATAAATAAGGATTGAATTGACAATGTTTTATTTCTTGGGTATTGAATTAACTTTTGTCCTCGATGCCTTCCTCACTTGATCGTGAAATTAAATATATACTTCTTTTGAAAATCAATTAATTATTAACCTTCAAAAGAAGATATATATATATATGGATGGATGGATGGCAGGTTAGAGTTGTTAATTTATAGCACAGAATAGTTCTCATATATATTTGAAAGTTTACAATCTTCATAGCAGGTCTCGAGTTTGAATCAGGGTATACATCTCTTATAAAAATCTGAAATAGTCAGTGTTTTACTTGCTCATCTGAGTCTATAAAATATATTTTCCGGGTAGGGTTCATCGCATCCAAAAAAAAATATAACACAGAAAATCACAGCACTGCACATTAATGAAAAAAATGCAGGCGTTACAATGCATTATTTTTGCAGAATTATTATTACTAGTAGCTAGTATTATTACTACACTCAACAGATACATCATCAGATATTACTGCGTGGTGATAGTATTTTGATATAGCTAGCTACCGTTAGATCAATCTGGCGAAATAAGGTAGTGATGCCTCTCCATTAGATCATCTCCATCAGAGGAGAAGCTAGCTAGCTTTATATTAACATTGAACACAAGGTACTGCTACGGACATTTGCAGAGGAGAAAGAGAAGGGTTCTGGCATAATTAGCACGTTCCATCGCCTGGAGAGCCTTTACCTGAACAAAATACGTTGCAAGTTTTAGGGCAGAAGGCTATAATACGCTCTTCATCGCTAGTAGATATCACGTCATTTATTTTAGATGAAGATTCTTGACATGCACTGTATTTTCTGTAGCTTGAGCTGTTCCCTGTAGAAAACCTGTCAAATATTCTTGATCTGCACTGTATTTTCGATGTCTTATTCCTCTTTGGATGACGTGTGTGTGGCGGTTCAACATGGTTTGGTCCAGTGAGGTTAGCACTCAGCTATTTGATGATTTGAATAGGCTCACGTATGGATTTTTTTATATTGTTTTTTTGTCAAATTAATTATTGTTGTTGTTGTTTTTGGCATTGTTAAGTTGTCACCTAACATTGAGACTGAATGATTTTTTAGAGGGTGTTTGTGACTGTTTTTTAAAAATATTTTAAAAAAAATTGATTTTTTTTTATTTTTAAGTTTAAATTAAAAAAAAATAGTGTTTTTAAATTATTTTGAAGCGCAGGCAACGGATATTCAAATTACCTAGACATCAAGTTACCCCTTTCTTCCAAGACTACTTGTTTTGGGTTTTTGATATGTCTATTTTTAGTCGAGAATACTTTGAATTTAAAAATTAGATGTTAAATTCCATTTTAACAATCCAAACTTTAAACATTTTCCCTGTAATTCCAAACTTGTAGATTAATCAAATTTAAACTTATGGATTAATCAAATAACTTGAAAAAAATTGGAAAAATAAAAGGCTAATAAGTAGTAATTAAAAAATTAAGGATCGGAATAGATAAAAAAAAAAAAGAGTTGCAATAAAATGCTCTCTAGATATTATGAAAAAGTCTCTAAATATTTGTTTATATTATAAAACAATACTCCTTGAATCTTCTAAAAAAAGTCTCAACAACTTTATTTAATAACAACGCAAAAATTGAATAGGAATGTGATATTAACCTCATAAAAAGAAAATAAAAAAAATTAAAGCTCAGTTACCAATAAATTAAATATTGAAAGACAAAAGGGGGAAATGATATTTAAAAAGGATTTTTTTTTTACTCCAATCAACATTTTTAATTTGTTCATGAAACTATGATAACTTTATAAATCAAATAAAATAATAGAGGTTAACTTTCAAGGAAATTAAACGATGAAAGGTGAGATTGAATAAAAAAAAATTAAAAAATATTGAAAAAATGTGTCAACATGAGTTGACTCGACTAAATCACAAGTTCAGATAAATTCACGTGAAGGAAAGTGGAAAAAATCACAGAGCTCAATGCCCATTAATATAATGACAAATGATGAATCATGACACGTAAAACAAATTAAAACAAAATAATTTTTTAAATCAAAGTTAAATCATATATTGTTTTTTACAGCTAATAACCCGAGTTATGAGATCAAAAATGCCTCCTGGAAGAAAAATAGGAAGCAAATTTTCTAATTATAAAAAAATTTAAAAACAAAATAAATAGCATTAAGAGCATTGGAGACGAAATATGATATAAAAACTAAATGAAAAAAATAAATATCATATATTGTTTTTTATTTTTTATTTTTTTTAAATTGTCATTACACTATTCTAATCTAGCGTGCAACAACTATATTTCGCTGAAATCTTTTGTTTTAATTTTAATTTTATAATAAGTCATCATGCACCAATACAATACAATACAATACAATACAATACAATACAATATTGTTATTATATTGTATTGATGAAAGACTA
Source organism: Salix arbutifolia (assembly GCA_025169955.1). Lineage (NCBI taxonomy): Eukaryota > Viridiplantae > Streptophyta > Magnoliopsida > Malpighiales > Salicaceae > Salix > Salix arbutifolia. The sequence continues at coordinate 1,962,812 of CM045909.1, forward strand.
ATCAAACGGTCAAAAAAGACTACCCTCTCCTTCGGTGCATCAGAAAGAGCACCGATTCCTTGCCAAGACTGTAACCTTGTGATGAAAGACTAATCAACGGTAAAAAAAAGAGTTCCAGCTCTGACATTTCCTTAGATTGTTTTCAACTAGTATCTGGTGGAATCCCCATCTTGTATTGAAATCTAGACTTTCCTTTAGCAAATTACTATATTTGCCTCTTCAAACATGTCTAAGATCTTACACAGCCCACCATCTCTCAGACTTCTGTCGCCAAACTCAATTCAACGTGACTTGTCAGTATTGAGGAGTACTCTTTCCTGTCAAAATCCCTCTATTTCAACTTTCAATACACTTTCTTCTCCCGGAAAATTTATTTTTTCCGGGAAAATTCACGGGGTTGAAGGGAAAAATGGAATCTTTCATTCTTGGAGCCAAGAGGGGTCTTTACAAGAGGTGGATGATTCTCCTGTTTCGTTTGAGTTGGAGTCCATTTACAGTGAGAGTGATTTTGATCGTGTGATAGCAGAGGCACAGCAACATGAGGAATCTGTTATCATTGTTTGGTATGTGGTGTTAGTTTGTCTCTGGGCTTTGTTTGAATTGGCTAGATTTTGCTTTAAAGCATGTTTGTAACCTCGATTTAATGAATTTTTATGTATTTTTCAAGTTTTAAAAATCAAACTATAATTATAAAAACCCTTAAAATAATATAAAAATTAAAAAATACTCTGAATCTTTTTTTAAAAAAATCTTTGAAAAAATAAATTGAAGGTCTTAACGAGAGTAATATAAAAAATAAAACTAATTGAATTATTTTTTTAAAAAAATGTTAATTCTAATTTATTTATCAATTGAACTTAAACCAAACACTATAATATGTAATTAGAGAATTGTTTTCAAATAACCTTTTAATTATGACTGTTTCTGCTTCTGGGTCAATTTTTTTCTTTTTCATTGAAAAAATATGAGAAAAGAAGCAAGTTCAGATTTTTTAGTCTTGTATCAGTTTCAATAAGATGTCTTTGTTTCTCATGTTTTTGTTCCAATTGGTATGTTTCTGAAACTGGCTAATACGGTTAAAGAGAAATCTTAGCAAATGGGAGTGCAAATTTTAATCTTTGTGGGTTTATTTGTGTGTTCTGAGTTGAACTTGAAGTAATAGTCCCTTCTCATCTGGGTCAAGTTACTGTATAACAATTGGTTTATATGATCTTGTTGAAGGATATTTGTTCTTGTAGGACGGCAAGCTGGTGCAGAAAATGTATATTTTTGAAACCAAAATTGGAAAAGCTGGCAGCTGATTACCATGGAAGGTTTGCTCTAATTTCGTTTCTGATCGATCGTCTATGGCTTAATTAGAGGGGAATTGCCCATTGGAGATGTTGAAAATTGTATAGTTGTTGAGAATGTTCCTTATTCTTGTATCCACTGATGCTACACAGATTGCGGTTTCACTGTGTCGATGTCAATAATGTTCCACACAAACTTGTCACTCGTGCAGGAGTCACTGTAAGTCTTATGGTTCCATATACTTTCTGTATTTCGTCCTTCTTTGTAACTTTATATCCAACAGCCAGGAGAAGTAGAGTCTGATTGTAACTGAGCAGCTATAAGCCATTCTATCTAGGAAACAAGAGATAGAAAATCAATTTGGGAAAAAAAAGTGGGGATCTAGGGCCGGAAGAGGGATGGAATTTTAGTTTAAGATCACTTTCAGAGGTGGGGGGTGGCTATTTCTTGTCATAAATTCCACTCCAAGGCTATTCTTGTTACAAAAACTTTTAACATGCACAAGCATATCAAAAAAGGAAGAACGCAAGCATGTGGAAGGTTAATCCCATATTTTCTGTCTGCTCCATCAAATACATATTCCAAGCACTTGTGATTAACCGTTAATTGTTCGATTTTTCATGTGTTTGCTTGCTGTGGACTGTGAAATCTGTGCAGAAAATGCCAACGATCCAGGTAATTGCCATTTTTGATTGCATGTCTTTGAGATTCAATATTTTCCATCACCACTTCTCATCCTAAAGCCGTTTCTCTCTGTTTTACAGCTATGGAAGGATAGCAAGAAACAGGCAGAGGTGATCGGTGGTCACAAAGCATATTTGGTCATCAATGAAGTTCGTGAAATGATTGAAAATGAGGATACGTTGTGAATTATGGAGTACTGATCTGCAGCAAGAAGAAAATATACTTTGAGAAATACACAATAAAGAAAAAATTGGTGACCGCGTCAGTGCTATTCATCCTCCGATGCTCTTTTTACTTGACCGAATATAGCTTTTTTTTAAATGGATTATATTTTTTAATTAAATTAAATTAAATTATTTTGTTAGCTTTCCAAGTCTTTGCTTCTAAAACACCTAATGTTCGGTGTCAATTACCAAATTCTTAAATTTCTCCTAATTGTATATTAAAACATTAATATATCTTATAATGATAATGATAATTTCACAGGTTTATGAGAGAGAGAGAGAGAGAGAGAGAGAGAGAGAGAGAGACTTCAAACGATCTCTACAAGAATGCTGGCCATGCACGTAACGACCGTCTATCACCGTCCATTATCGATAAACGGTCCTCACAATTCCCTCTCTTTTTTCAATCTCTATAAAATAATAAATAAATAATCGAAAACAGAATAAGTGACCGTTTCTTGAGAATCTCCTCTCCCCATGCTCTCGCTCCCTCTGTAAATCCTCTCTCTCTTCATTTTTCTTTTTTCACATTTTTTTATATTACCTCATATTAATCAAGAAGCTCTTCTCAATTCTAGACTCGACGTCGTTTGTTGCTTAACCCTTTTTCCTAAGTCCCGCATTCTTAGATTTTTTTATATAAATAAAACTACACGAGTTCGTTTGATTATTTATTTATATTTGTTTTTTAGGTTCCAGTTCTTTCATTGATGTGACGATAAATCGTGAAGGTATGGAATCTTGATACAATTGACGTTTTTTTTTTTTAATCTTTGAAGCCCTGTTTGGTTGCTGAGAAACAACGCTAAAAAACGGAATAAAATGCATGAGCTTTTCCTGTATTAATTTTTAAATAAGAAAATGCAATAATAAAAGTTCATTTTTTTGCTTGATTGATTAATAATCATGCGATATAAATATCGGGCTTAGATTTTAGTTTATTTTACGTTGGCGCTATCTTTCTACACGTCTGGTTATGTTCAGGAAATAATATTTACGGTATTTTCTTGGTGATTTGACTTTGTCTGAAAAAGCCTGCGCTCATTATGTTTAATTTTTTGTTAAATTTTATATTCCAGAAATTCTAATTTTGCTAAATGTGCCAGTTTACTCGACCCTTTTTTCTTAAATTGAATTTCGTGATTTTCCTCAGCGAGCGTACAGAGAATTAGTGTTATAGTTTGGATTTTTAATTTTTAATTTGAACCCTCTTTGTTTAAAATGAGTTTTGTAGATTTTCTTAGCAGGTAAACTTAGAATTTGTTGGGAGGTTTGGATATATTTATTTTTTATTTGGTTGCTTGTTGTATTTTGCTTATTTTCAGTTTCTTTGAGAGATGGCCACTGGGAGCAGCTACATAGAGATGCTACCGACAGTGGATGAATATCTACAAGGGGGTTTCGGCGGTGATTTAGAGGATAATTTGCAGGGCGAACTGGAATTGATTCTACAAGCACGGCATCGTAATCAACGCCTAGAAAGGGATCTTGATAGATATAGGGGTGGCAGTGCTCCGCCTACTTTTGAGGGATCATTAAGTGCCGTGGGAAGTCTTTTTAGGAACTATAATTTGTGTGACATCAATGGTGTCGCTAGTAGTAATGGTAACTGTAACGATGAAGTTTTGACCGAAGAGGAGATTCGCTCACACCCATCTTACCTTTCATATTACTATTCTCATGATAACATTAACCCAAGATTGCCCCCACCTTTATTGTCAAAGGAGGATTGGCGTGCTGCACAAAGGTTTCAGTCTTCTGGGTCTATGCTTGGTGGTATTGGCAGCTTGAGCAAGAATAAGGTGGTAGAAGATAGCGATAGTCCATCACTGTTTTCAATACAGCCAGGACTTTCAGTGCATAAGGTTGACGTTGATCTGACAGAATTGAGTAATTCAAGAAGAAATAATGTCATCAGGAATGCTCCATCCAAGTGGCTTGATAGAGGTTCCAGTAATCCTGGATTGCAGCGCTCCAGGCTTGGTGCAAGGAGGAAAAGTTTTGCTGACATTCTTCAGGTATTGGATTTAGCAATATAAAAATAAAGAGCTTTTACGAGAATCAACTTATCAACTGTTTAATAATACTATAAGAATTGGTAGCTGAACATTAGCAAATATCATATATGGCCCAACCATTTGTGCATAAATGACGTTGGATTTTTTTTCTTTTTTACAGTTATGACAATTATCAAAGTCTATCTTAGCTTATCAAGGACAAAATGTTTGCACTAGTTGATATATTTTAAGGTTGAAGAACGGGACAATGAGTGAAGCAATTTATCGTTAATCAAGCAACAAATTGTACTGCAAACAAGTGATGATAAATCTGAGAGTCTTGACTGATATAAAAGATTATCAGTAAATAAGCAACAATTGTCTGATAAAGTGAGGGAACTTATGGATAATTTTCATAAAAATCATCATTTTAATGTTTATTATTCTTGAAAACGGTCTTGGTATTGCCCATAGTTATTCAACCAAATTAATTTGATTCACCCGACATGCACACCAGCAAATGCTAGGTATTGCATTCATTTTGCTTTTTAAATGACATCTTTATGTTTCCAGGAAGGACTTGATCAGCCCACTTCCATACCTGGTTACCTATCATCCCCAGCAAGTCGTAGTACTTTTGCTAATCTTCTGGATACAACTGGTGAATGTGATCCTCATCAAAATGGGTTATGTGATGGAATGGAATCCCAGGAAGGCTTGCATTCTGGAGCAGATATCACTGACTTCACAGGAACTCAAAGCCACATCAATACCTTTTCTCGCTCCTTTGCATCTGCTGTGGGTTCATCATTGTCTAGGAGTACAACACCTGAACAGCAGCTGCTTGGGAGGCCTGCTATTTCTAGTCTGCGTCCTGTTGGCAGCAGAGTTGGTCCAATTGAGAAGAAGAATGTTGTTGGCATGACTGTCCAAAATAATCACTCTTCTGGGATTACCGAACTTGGGGAAATTGCCGATACGTTATCTGGATTACGACTTTTGAACACTAGACTCACAGATGAAGCGAGTCATATACGAGGCCAACTGCAAATGGATCCGGACAGTGAGCTGGATTTTCCTTTTAACATGTCAAATGGTGCTGACCAGGCTCTGCATCAGCAACTCATAGAAACATCCAAGGTAGAAAGTCTCTCATTTTCTATCAACCATACTGATATGCTGAGAAACTACGGGATCATACCAAACCATAATGCTTCTAAGATAAGTTATAATGGGGAAGTTACTATTCCCAGAAGAACTTCTTCCTCTACGAATCTTCACTCACAAATGAATTCCTTGGGCCTTGGAAGTTTGGAAAGATCAAATGTTTATCATCAAAATGCAAATATTCCAATTGTGGATTTCACTGGCCATGTACCTGATGATTATTCGACACTGAAACTGAATTCAATGATCAAGAATCATCTTGACACAGGTTATCTTTGTTTCTTTTGAGCTTTCATGGAAATTATTTGTACAATATACATGTGGATAGATAGATACATTTCTTGCTAGTTTGATTGATTTTTTTTTGCTTTAGGTGGTATTGGAATTGGGCATGGTTTCAACAGACTGGGAAATCAAGTAGGGTCTGATCTTCATTCTCCAGTTATGGACCCACACTATGCTCAGTCCTTACAAAGAATGTCGGATTATGCAACACGTGATGTAGCTAGTTCAAGTGAGCCTTCAGTTAGAGATTATTTTGGAACTTCAGAGGGAGACTTGGACAGCATTCAGAAAGCTTATCTTGAGACATTGCTTGTTCAACAGAAGCAACAATATGAGCTGCCAATTCTAGGCAGGTTGAAACAGGGATACCATAGGAATTCATCATATAATCTTAGCATGCCATATCCAGAGAACTCAGCAGTGAAATCTATGCTTCCTTCTGTTGGATCTGGAGGTTATCGGAGCGGGCGGGCTGCACACTTAGCTTCTGCAATGAGGAGTTCAATTGGAGGATCCACTGGGACATGGCAGTCTGATATTGGCTGCAATGCTGAAAGAAGACAGTCTTTATCCTTAATAGATGAATTTAAGAACAAGAAGACTGGTTCTTTTGAACTTTCAGGCATTGTTGGTCATGTTGTTGAATTCAGGTATATATTGAACTATTTCTGGTGCTTTTTTCTCTCATACAGTTTCTGGAGTGCTGAGTTTAACATTTCCTCTTGAGCAAATGCAGCACAGATCAGTATGGAAGTCGGTTTATTCAGCAGAAACTAGAAACTGCTTCAGTTGAAGAGACAAACAAGATATTCCCTGAGATTATTCCTCATGCTTGCACCTTGATGACTGATGTGTTTGGAAATTATGTTATACAAAAGGTACATTTTTTTTTATTTGAAATTCCAATTGCTGGTTATCTTCTTTACAACTTCATGCTCTGTGTATGATTTATTAATATTACATTGTTTTTCTTGAATGCACAGTTTCTTGATCATGGTACAGAAAGTCAAAGAATGGAGTTAGCCAATCAGCTTACTGGTCATGTTTTATCTCTCAGTCTTCAAATGTATGGGTGCAGAGTAATCCAGAAGGTACTTTTCTGAGTCCCTTGTTGTCTTAAATACATGTGCACATGTGACATGTCCATGATGCGCACACTCATGTATGTTAGTTCTCAGCATGTCTTTGAGATTTTTACTGGACATGGATATGCTTGAAGCAAGCATATTCTATGTGCATTTTGTTGTTGGTGATGAATATTTTGCTGAGCAATATCTGGTTCCTGGGCATTTTAATTTATCACTGTGATGTGGCTTGGTGTAATGCCAGGGCTTTCCTTAGATGCATAATTAAAATATTATGATTTGGTATATCTTACATGCGTCCATTACAAGGAACGAAGAAGAATTATTTGATCAGGGCGTGAAATGCAGCTTACCACCTTATGTTCAAGATGATTACCCTTTTCTGGCCATCAAAATTACTTAATGAGCTAGATCTGACCACAGGCTTTGGAGGTGATTGGTGTGGATCGACAGACTCAAATGGTGGCAGAGCTTGATGGCTCTGTCATGAAATGTATTCTAGATCAGAATGGTAATCATGTTATTCAGAAGTGTATAGAGTGTGTTCCTGGAGATCGAATACAGTTCATCACCTCAGCTTTCTATGGGCAAGTTTTGGCCCTTTCTACCCACCCTTATGGTTGCCGTGTTATCCAGGTTAGAAATTACTCACTATTCACTTTCTTGATGGAAATATATTATCATATTTGACTTGTCATTTTTTTGATCTGGCATCAACAGAGGGTCTTGGAGCATTGTAAGGACATGAAAACGCAGCAAATTATTATGGATGAAATTATGCAGTCTGTATGCACTTTGGCACAAGATCAATATGGAAATTATGTCATTCAGGTATTGAAAATTATCCAGCTAAGCGTGTATTGACTGGCGAATGAAATCCTTTATTCGTAGGATATAAGTTTGTCTGGTCATTCTTGCCCTGCATGCTAATCCTAAAATTGTAGTTTTTTTCTGTCAAAACTCATTGAATATGAAAGATAATCAACGCAGAATTAGTCTATAATTTACGGGGATTTATTTTTCTTCTTGGTTAGATATTATCCTATTACTCTTATTTTCAAGACAAAACAATATCTAACAATATACAAACCTTTAGGAGACTATCAGGGGAAACTATTTCTTTGTGTGAAAGATCATATATTGCGGGTAGGAGTTAAGAAAATTGAGTTACACGGCTTTTCTTTCCTGGACTGGTAATGAAGTCATTGATATGTAGTGGAACTATCGAGTGCCAAGTTATGAAAGTTATAATCTTTAATATCCTTGGAATCTTCCTTCTCCTTCACGGATTCAGTTTTTGTCAGATTTACCTTCATCTGTTAGAGCACTCTGCATCCATGTTGACTTCTCTATGTTGACTAAAGATATGGGTTTGATCTTGTTTTCGGATTACGTTGCATCATTGGCATGAAATTGGGTGGCCTTGTTCTGTACATAACTGTTCCGCTATTGTGCTGCATCATTAGTTTCCTGATGTTTGTACTATTGTTTTTCTATAGCATGTCCTTGAGCATGGTAAGCCACGACAACGATCTGTTATTATTAGCAAGCTTGCAGGACAGATTGTTTTGATGAGTCAGCAGAAATTTGCTTCTAATGTTGTGGAGAAGTGCTTAACATTTGGTGGCCCTGATGAGCGCCAGCTTTTGGTGAATGAGATGCTTGGTTCCACTGATGAAAATGAGCCCTTGCAGGTCATATAAGCATTAACAACCCTTACCCACATGCACACACAAAGATTAAAATTAAGCTTGATTATGGAACACTTGAATGATCATCCAATCTTGACATACTCTTCGCTCATGAATATCAGGATTTCTGCAGCCTATGCTGTTTCAAGGCTTCCAATTTTGGTTTTTATTTACTTTCACTGATCATTGACTGGATGACCAATGTGTTTGGAATGCAAAACTGCAGGCTATGATGAAAGATCCGTTTGGAAATTATGTTGTGCAAAAGGTTCTTGAGACCTGTGATGATCGAAGTCTAGAGTTAATTCTTTCTCGCATTAGGGTTCATTTGAGTGCGCTGAAGAGATACACTTATGGCAAACATATTGTTTCGCGCGTTGAGAAGCTCATCACAACTGGAGGTGAGGAATCTTTGGAGTTTATTCTTGGAAAATTCAGTTGCTCGTCCTTGCCTTGTTTTTACATGCATAATTCTCTCTCTCTCTCTCTCTCATATGCAGAAAGGCGCATACGATTGTCATTCTCAGTCTCCTCCTGACTTGATTTAATCTGGAAACATGGAGGGAACTTTTTCTTTGATGCCATGAAAAGCAAAAAGGGCATGCAAATTCTGTACAGCTAACATGGAAGGTGATTTTTGCAAGTCGTCATCTCATAGATGTAAATAAACAGGAGAGAAATAAACCAGGAAAACCGGAAAACCGCACGCTTGCGGAATAAGACGTGGTCGTTTTTGTCAATATCTGATTGTATATGCGCAGCTCACAGAATAAAGGTAAATTTAGGTTAGAGAGGCAATTTATGGTTGACCAGTCTCCTCTTGGAGTACAGTCGCAACCCGTACGGTCTGTAAAAAGGAATGGAATGTAAAGATGACATATTTTGCTTCAGAAGGCCCGTGTTTTTAGATTGTCAAGCACAGGAATTGGATTTTCTCATCTTCTTGCTGATTGGAATATGTCGAGAATATTCTATTTTGATTAGTTTGCATCAATTCAATAATATCCTGACAAGGACTTGAATTTACCTGCAAGAACTGATCATTAACAAGCTCAGCCACCTCTGTGCTGTAACTTTGAGTTGCGATATCCTCTTAGTGTAATTAATTGTTTGGAACAGCTGTTGCGTAGTTTTTTAAAGTGTTTTTCATGTTGAAATATATCAAAATAATATTTTTTTATTTTTTAAAAATCATTTTTTACATCAGCACATCAAAATGATCTAAAAACACCAAAATATATTCATTTAAAATGAAAAAAATAAATAAATTTGAAAACACAATTTCAAAAACTGTCTTAGTCTCTTCAAATAATTAGTGATACTCTCAAAATTACATGAAGAAATTTACACAACGATAAAAAGTTTGCACGTATCCGTGGCTGAAATTCACTTGAGATGGCAGGTATATAATAATCCAGTAATTAAAGAGGTTAAATGGACCAAGTACCTGAAGGAAGTGGATCAGAATCACTCGACAAGAACACAGCTTTCAGCTCTAATTTACTCTACTTTTACAATCTACCTAATTCAACACGCTCTTCTTCATCAGCACAATCCAAATCTAAATCCAATTTTGGACGTTCGACATAAGGATTGTTCACTCTTCTCCTCTTCAGAGTCACCTCTGATTCCTTCATCAAGTTAATGTACTTGTTCCGGATCCTTAACACAGGATGTCTCTCAATGGCCATTTTATCACAATAAGCCTCCTTAAGAATAGCAGTGCAAGTTTTGTTCCTCAAAGACAGATAAAACATGTAGGGATGCCTTTCAAATGCTTTATGAACTTTCTGTGGCAACCCAAAATACTTCTTAAGACACAGCAGTCTTCTCCTTTCTGCAGAATGCTCAACGAATAAACAGAGCAACTCATGAAGAAACCCAGCAACCCTTTTCTCAGCAATATCACTATTAGGATCCAAATGTGAATAATCCTCGTATGGGGACACATATGGAACCTGTTGAAACTCTTTTAACCAAACCTCAATCTTCCTCCTTAGCCTCACACCCTTGGATGGGAAAAGTGGAAACTCAATTGCCTCCATGGGTTCATTGGAATACACTCCTTTTTTCATTGCATTTTTTTGCAAAACAGACAAAAACTTTTCATTGCTCTCAACGGCTAATCCCTTTAACCCTTCCTCCATCTCCACCACCCGTAAGGATCCATCAAGATTCATATCCAAACACTCCAAGAAATCCTCAGGCAAACCCAAATACCATAACATCCCTTGAATAACCTTTAAAGGCAACACCTTTTGTTTGCTCATCAAAATAAACTTCTTTAACCTCTCTCTCAGATCCTCTTTACAATTCTCATACAACTTTCGCTCTTCTCTATCAATCTCTGCAGCTTCTTGGGTCAGTCTAAACCAAGGCAGATTATACTGAGGACCAGTGAACTCCTCAAAAATCGATGGGTATTGCCTCAAAAACCTCGCAACCTTGACTTTCACATCAAAGTGCAAGCCTTTCTTTGACACGTCAGAGATTGGAACACAACCATTGGGGTTTTGGGCTATCACATTTTTCAAGGAAATGATGGGTTTAAGTTGAATGGACATGTGTATGTGATCGATTGTGTCAAGGTAGTGATCTTTTTTCCATTTCATGTACACATCTACATAGTTCTTGGTTTGTGTGTACGTACATGGTGGGTTCTTGGCTTTATGGTTTATATGGGAAAAGATTGGATTTTGAGAAGAGTGGAGTAAGACTTTTAGGGTTTTAGAGATGGTTTTTTTGAAGAACATCGATTTGGGATTTAGTGGTGTAGGGTTTTAGGGGTTTTGGTGGAGAAGATTAAGGGTGTCTTGTGGCTTCTATTGGTGGGGATGACTGGTCGTTTATAGGAAGACTTAAAATACACCTAAGCTGTTGCAACTTGCAACTTGGGGTGCCTTTTTGGAAAATAAAAAAATAGAAAAACAATATTCTGCTCTTTTCCAAATGCATTTCTTTCAATTTCGTCCGAGATCTATTCAAAATTAAACAATTGCCCCTCCAAGAAGGAAATGTCAAGTGTTCTTTGTGTGGAAGGGTAATGTTATCTGATTTCTCACGTATGAAATTGATAGAATTAATTTATTTATGTTGGAATCTAGAGTTAGACAACACATTGGGTATGAAAATAAAGTTTTGTCATACAAACATTATATTTTTTGTTTTAATAATTAAAATATCCACAGATCAACTTTATTATAAGAACATATCTATATATTAAAGAGTTTAATTAAATTACGCAGTAATAATAATTTCCTTCTAATAAATATGATGTTCCATGTACCTAAAAAGATTAATAATGATTCTTCTTGAATCACATTTACATGTTTGTTAAAAAATTCTATTTTTTTTCATTTTAGATTCTATTTTTATGTTTTAAATGATGTTAAAAATAATTATTTTTAAAAAACAATTAATGCATTTCCAAGAAAAAAAATATTTTAAAAAACATCCATCACATTAACGAACACTACCTTCATTTTTTTTTTTTATTTCAGTTGGAACTGTCTTTTTTTTAATCTCATGTTAATACTTTTTTTTTCCAATAATTAAATGAATATCCGAGCCATTACTTTTTTATATCTTTATAGATTGAATTGAAGTTTCGAGTATGCAAATAAACTTCTTAAACCAACTCTTCATTTCAATCCAGCCCCCAAAATTCAACTCCCTTTTCTCCTGTTCTTTCCATTTCACAAACATTTTGACCATACCTCCATGCAGTTTGTTTTTTTCCTGTTGGATTTACTCAATTAGTTCGGATTGAATCTTCTAATAAAAAAAGTGAGAATAGAAGCAAAAGCTGAAGAGCACAGATCTTAAAAGTTTTCGACAAAAAGTAAACAGATATACAGCAGCAACGATTTATATCAACTCCATTAGATTCAGAAAGAGTGTCTCCGGTTCTGCCATGAAGGGTAAAAGAAACCCTTCTATTGCTATTGCCCTGCCTACTTACTATGTACAATCAGAACTGAGGGAAAAAGAATGGAAAAATGACACGAAAAACGGAACTGGAGGGAGGGGGTGTCATATCTAAAATATATAATATGCACACAGGAAGCTAATAACGGAGCAGTAATGGCATCCGCATTTCCCCCTTCTCTCTGATTCGCCAAATTGTGTGGCAATTGAATAAAAACGAAACGAGTAGCCTCTCCATGTAATGAAACCACTTCTTTCTTACGAGGTTTGCCACTGAAAGTCCTAGCTTCGAATCATCGAAGGTTCCACCAGCACTTCTTTTTCTTAGGCTCATACTGCGGTACCTCTATATTAGAGAGAAAGAGATAGCAGCCATGGTTAAGCGGCTGAATCTGTTAGAATTTAGGAACAGATATCTTGCATGCAAGTTACGGCCCCCAACTACTTGAAATGACAATAGAATTGAGCAAAGAAGATTCCACCCAAACAAATCAAACACACATGACAAAGTATCGGATGACATAATAAGATACTTGGGAAATTTGCAAATGGACATTTGTTTACCCCCAACAGTACTTCACCCATGGTGTTTTCATATCGCAGACAAGAGATGCTCATGTTTTTCAAATTTGCTATGATTGAAGACCAAGACAACATAATATGGAAGTCAAAAATAAAGATAGACCCTAATAAGAAGAATCATAGAACAATTTTCATTGCTTTGACAAATAAGATCCAAATGTTTACCTCCTTCTGGATAAATAGAATTGTAGTGCACCTCCGCCCAAAAGCTCAAGAAAATAACTGCACAAATCACAAGTTGCAAGGGAATTGGATTTCAGATCTCATCCAACTTTTTCACAGATCTATCTTTTCTTTTTTGTCTCTTTTTTTTTATAAAAAAATTAATTGGTTGAAGCTGAATAAGAACTTTTTTGGTCTGATTATTTGAGTGTTCAATGTAATAAACTTTTCCCCATTCTACATTTCCTAATTCCATGATCAATAAATTTTATTTTACAACCAAAAAATCTTACATGTAAAATTTCCACATGTTAGAAAGATGGCGGGGTATTCTTCACTTTTAGATTTGTATTAAGCAACACACAGGTTCAAAATGTACAATTTTATAATCTTACCTCGATTGGACTTCTGAACATGTGGAAGGATTTCGATGTAACATGTATCCCTGAATGAAGTTATCATAAATATCTTGATACCATACTGTAATTGCATGGCAACATGCAGAGACATTAGTTAAAGAAGCTTTAAGCTTCTAAAATAAAATGACCGGCAGCAAAAATATAGCATAAATGAAATCATAAAAAATAATAATAAAAAAGTAATAAAGTAATGGAGCAAGCTTGCATGGATATTTCATGTTAGTAGCTACATGCATATTTCAAGTTGTATATGATGAATTAAGAAAAATATACCGTCAGAGAAGAACAGCAATAATTACACAATTTTTATCCTAGTAAGAATCACTCGTAAGCATAAAAGCAATTCACTTAATTAAAGTTATGAGAGTTGACATAATAATCCTTGGTCATCTCATGAAGAATTTGGCTCACAAAAAGCAGAGTGAAGGAAAAAGATTTGTGTAACTCAATTCAACTAGTTGGAGATTCAGGTTTAGGGAAGTTCAGTTGCATAAATAGCTAGTTGAATCCATATTTTCAATATCCATTAGTGATCATCATCAAATTTTCGACTCATTGATACATTCCAGAAAAGGTTAATAGGTAACATGAAAATCAACAGAAAGAAAAGCAGACAAAAGAAGAGGGAATCTACAAAGTAAGGTATTTGCCCATACCGAATCTGCAGCAGCCTGCAATGTGACGTGATCACCCCATTCACCACTCCTAATTTTAGCCAATTAAAAAGTACATACATATGAGCATGAAATCTATTTAAAGAAAACCGTGGGATTTTTTTTTAAAAAAAAAAAAAAAAACAAGAGAGAGAAAGAAACAGAGATAAGTAACAGACTTGCTCATTTTCTTAAGATAGTCGCCATAAGCCATAGGAACATAGCCGTTGTACAATTGCGGCTGAGACTTGAGCTGATGAAATCAACATGGTGGGAATTATGATTACAGTTCATGCTTAAATGTATAAGAATGGATTAAGAAGACTCTAATACAAGTACATAGAAGCACACTTATTGAAACACCAACCAACCTGATCAATAACTTGTTCTCTCACCAATTTGTGGTGCTCAGGAGAATGATAGAGTTGATCTGACAGAGAACTAAACTGCAAAAACACATAAACATGTGAGACATAACTTGAGCAAAAAATACCAGGTAATAGAATTCTAGAAGAAAGCTTTTTGCACCAAAATTTATCTTTAAAATTAAAAAGGGCACCAACCTGACAGTTACCATCTCCTTGAACTTTATTCTCTACAAGATAATATACCTTCAACCTAATAAAACAGAGAAGATATTGATATTAAAAATACTGTTCAAGTCAAAACAATTTAGATGAATCACTCAAACCACACAAAACCACAACATTCATCAAGGAAAGAGACATGAAACACGCCAAAACCTAGATCTCAAAACCCATACAGTAGGAAAACATGATAGCATGAAACATGCTAACACCCACACACCATGCCTTAGCTGCTACTGAAATCCAAAATATTAATAATTGATAATAATATGAATGTATCCATCAAGAAAACATAGTTATCCACAACATTTTCCAATGGGAGGTATAACATGAGGCACCTAATAATCCATTTCCAGCCAGTTCTTGATCTCCTGTGTAGTTTGAAGCAGTAAATTATAATATAAAGACAACACTTGGGGATTCACACCTTATGAGATGGTCCAGGAGACAAATTTGCATAAAATTAAAAACACAGGAGGAATTTATATATACAACACCTTTCTAGCAGTCTTTGATGATCGGACATCTGTTGATCCTCCGATGGTATTTCTCCATTAGTTTTAGGAACATGCTGCCACAAACAGATGATAAATTTAGGACACTCAATTCTTCATTTTTGAAAGGGTATCAATCACTCAAGTTTGGAAGTAATATAATCTTCATTGCAATGAGGTATAGTTTGACAGAAATCATTCGTACAGGAACAGGAACCATCTCAGTTATCCTCTTGCCTACTTCACCATCGAGAGCAGATTCACTTGCTATATTTAAAATAACCTCCAGCTCTTCCATATTGAGGGAATTTTCTCCATTGCTAGAAGATGAAATAGGAATCAAAATTTCATCCTTGCTAGAAGAATCTGCAACATTTTCGCTGCAGTAATCAGCATCCATCTTGCTTTCACTGTAAACAACAGCGACTGTCTGATCATCCTCGTGCTCTGCACATGGTAGATAAAATAAAATAAATCATGAAGAATAGAGGGCCACAAATAACCATGAAATTGCATTGCAGGTGCTGAATTTCCTAGTACCGGAATCATGGTATGTTTCATGAGGACCAGGCCAGTGCTGTGTAATAATTGATTCTTGTTCGGTGTTATTTAACCCAGATGCTTCCACATCAGCAATCCTTGAAAGTTCTTCTTGGAGAGCACGAGCAATAACAGCATCATTTTCCACATTACTTGCATATAACGGATCATTATAATATTCTCTAACATACTCAACATTAATTGTATCCATGCCATAACAAGTAACAGAATTACATGAGCCAGAATTTGAAAGTGTACAAACATCAATTAGATTATGGAGACCCCATCGAACAACATCAGGATCCTGCTCATAAACAAACATCTTGGCTATCAAAATAGATGAAATCTCTTAACAGAAGCACAACTGCCTAGCGTTATGTACTTGCACAAATCTTTCTGACGGGCACCTGCAAAATTAGCCATGATATGCAAAATCTAATAAAGCTCACTATACAGAAACAGAACAAATAACTTCAAGCTTTCACTAATTGAAAATAAAAACTTTCAATATCCTACAATAAGGCCACAAAATCCACTTGCAGCGATCGAGATTAAACCCTCCTAGTTTCAACATAGAAAACCACTCAAGCAATTATGCTGCTGACACAATTCCCAACTTTCAATTAAAACCTCGTATTCCAACATAAAAAAGCTACATCTTAGGTTAACTTTTAAAAGAAAACATCATTAAACAACCATCTATCATCAAATTCAATTAAGGAAAATTCAACTACCTCAACAAACCAGAAAAAAGAACATGACTTTACTCTCTTTTGTATTTAAAAAAAAAAAAAAAACCTAACAGCATTCAATTCAATCAAAAACCCCAAAGAAAAACAAAACCCATCACCAACTCAACCAAACACATCATAAAGTCCAGACCTTATTCAAATCCCATAAGAAATCCGAATACATCAGCATAAGTACGTACCTTGTTCAGGCTTTTAACTCCGAGATAGGCTACAAAGAATCTATCTTTTTTTCTTTTTTACTTTCCCTTTCGAACTAGATACATAAAGGGATATACTCGAAAACCGAACAAGTTACTAGGAAGACTCTTAACGGAAAGAATATTATAGAGGTATTGGGTTTGGTGAAAGTTGCCGTCTGTTTAGGCATCCTTTGTTGAAATTTATATATTGCTGATGATGCCTTGTGCTGCGCTATCCCTGAATCCTCTAAATCCTGGTTTCTCAGCCACGTGTGATTTCTTTAAATTGCCCTTAATTTGCAGCATTTAGTTGCATTTATTTATATTTCTTATAAATATGTTCATTTGCATATTCATTTCAGGGAATGCTGTATTTAATATCTTGGTGGGTTTTTTTATCCAGTTAAAAAATGATTTCCAAAGTATTTTATAAATAATCTCTAACATTACGTGCAAAATTCTCTTAGATCATGTTGTGATATGAGATGAAAGATTTTTAAGAAAAAAAAAAAGAAAAAATTAAGATTAAAGAATAGATCATGAATAATTATGGATCAAGTACAACTATAAATAATTTTAAATTAAATAGAATTAAGAAAAACAAATAACAAGATTGGAGGTGGGGTAAGTCAACATGCTTTTGGATAGGTTAACGTTTATTGTTTCTTGAAAAACAAATTAATATTGATTTATATAATATAGTTTTTAAACAAAACATTGATCATCTTGAGTCACTAAATTTGAAATATTTTAATACACGAATAATTTAAAAACAAATGTGTGCTATACTTGGATTCTAAGTTCACACATCACCAAATCAATTAATCAATCAATCAAGTTGTGTTTGATAATTATACTTTAAAATTAAAATGAATTTCTTATATATATATATATAATAATCACAAAAGTCAAAATTTTCAGCCCTTCTAGAACCCTTCCATTTCCATGGCTATCACTAAACCCTCCGTGGGAAGACAAATATAAACATTCTTCAAAATATTTTTAATATCAGTATATAAAAATAATTTAAAATATAAAAAAAATAATTTAAAATAAAAAATAAAAAAAAATATTTTTAAAATACAATATCAAATATCCCTTTAAAGAATTGAACACATATCAATAATTATTTTTAAATATAAAACCCTATATATTTTTTTATAAATATAAATCATGAGATGTCAAGATGAGCCTCAAGGTCTAGTCCTCAACATTGAAATTTTTTAATTAGCATATCATTATGTAATTAAACAATTATATTCATGAACTCGTTGAAAATCTTTAAATTTTTAAAAGGAAAAGGTATGAACTAGTATTAGATAATGTATCAGATTTCAAATAAAAAAAATGAAAGTGTGGAGATTTTGAGAGGCATAGGCAATTTCAGAAGAAGTAATTAGGTTTCTTTCCTTTATAGGGTTTGGGCCATTGAAGCTACCGCAAACGTGGGCTTTCACTTACTGGACCAAAGGCCTAAACATGATACAAGAAGAATCTATAAATCCAAGCCTAGGTCGCCCTCAATGGCCCATCCGAGCCCATTGCTGATCTTTCTCAAATTAGGCAGAGGCTTGTTTGGCGACATAAGAAATTGATTCTAATCAAGTTAACCTTAGGGGTCCGGGCAAGGGTTTTCCCTTCTGACAACTAGCAAGTCCACGTGTTTTTTGCTTTGATTTTTATCTGGGGCTTCCATGGATTCTTGATCACATTTTTTTAATACCTTTATGTATCACGTTATCATGGTTGAGTCTCCAACTATCGTGGCGTGATGATAAAAAACTTGAGATCTATACAGCTGGTCTTGAGTTTGAATCAAAGTGTGCACTTCTTGAATTTGAACTATTTTTTTAAAAAATTAATATATTTAATTATATATATATACATAAATATTACAATATATACATAAATATTACAATCTCGAAACAGTATGCCGAAACATTCCAAAACAAAAACATTTTGTTCTAATTAAAAAAACAAAACACCAACTGAAACAAACAACTTGCATACAATAGGTGGAATTACACTTGTGACCAGGTGTCTCAAGTTTTTCAAAATTACTTTTATAGAAGACCAAGACAACATCAGATGGCGGCCAGAAAACGATAGACCCTACGCAGAAGTATCACCGATCACCTTTCATTGCCTTGACAAATAAGATCCAAATGTTAAACTCCTTCTGGATAAATAGAATCGTAGTGAACCTCCGCCCAAAAGCTCAAGTAAATAACTGCACAAAACACAAGTTGCAGGGGAATTGAATTTCAGATCTCATCCAACGTTTTCATGGATCTTTCTTTTCTTTTTTCTTCCCTTTTATTTCTGGAAACCAATTGGTTAAAGCTGAATAAGATTCTTGTTCTCATTATTTGAGTGTCAATGTTATAAACTTTTCCCCATTTTACATTTCCTAGTTCCATAATCAACAAAACTTGTTCTACAACAAAATAAAAATACATTTAAATCTCCACATATTTGAAAGATGGTGGAGCATTCATTCTTCACTTTAAGATTTGTATTAATCAACACACAGGTTCAAAATGTAGAATTTTCTAATCATACCTCGATTGGACTTTTTTGCTTTTGGAAAGATCTCGATGCAACATGTATCCCTGAATGAAGTTATCAAAAATATCTTGATACCATACTGCAATTGCATGGCAACATGCACAGACATTAGTTAAAGAAGCTCTAAGCCTCTGAAATAAAATGATCGACAGCAAACATGTTGCAAACATGAGATCATATGAAATAATAATCAAAAAGCAATAAAGTAATGTAGCAAGCTTGCCTGCTTGCATGAATATTTCATGTTGTATATAATGAATTAAGAAAAACATACCGTCAGAGAAGAACAGCAATTACACAGTTTTTATCCTAGAAAGAATCGCTCGTAAATTAGGGGAATTCAGTTGCATAAATAACTAGTTGAGTCCATATTTTCAATATCCATTAGTGATCCACATCAAGTTCACGACTCATTGATACATTCCAGAAAAGGTTAATAGGAAACATGAAAATCAACAGAAAGAAAAGCAGACAAAGTAAGGTTTTGCCCATACCGAATCTGCAGCAGCCTGCAATGTGACGTGATCACCCCATTCACCACTCCTAATTTTAGCCATATGAGCATGAATCTATTTAAAGATAGCCATGGGATTTTTAAAAAAAAAACAAACAAACAAGAAAGATAGAAAGAAATAGAGAGAAGTAACAAACTTGTTCATTTTCTCCAGATAGTCGCCATAAGCCATAGGAACATAGCAATTGTACCTTTCTGGCTCAGACTCGAGCTGACGAAATCAACATGGTGGGAAATATGATTACAGTTCATGGTTATATGTATAGGATACAACTACATAGAAGCACACTAAATCAAACACTAACCAACCTGTTTAACAACAAGCTCTCTCACCACTTGGTGGTGCTCAGGAGAACGATAGAGTTGATCTGACAGAGAACGAAACTGCAAAAACACATGAACAAGTGAGGCTTAACTTGAGCAAAAAATGCCAGGTAATAGAATTCTAAAAGCAAGCTTTCTGCACCGCCATTCATTCTTAAAATAAGGAAGGCAACCTGACAGTTACCATCTCCTTGAACTTTCTTCTCAACACAATCATAAGACTTCAACCTAATAAAACAGAGAAGACATTGATATTAAAAATACTGTTCAGGTCAAAATAGTTTAGAGGCAAAATCACAACATTCATCAAGGAAAGATACATGAAACACGCCAAAAACCTAGAAAAGATCTCAAAACTCATACTGTAAGAGAACATGATAACACAAAAGATACTAACACCTGCACACTATGCCTTAGAGACTGAAACCTTTACCCCCAAAATGTTAATGATTTATTATAATAGGAATGTATTTAATAATTTGAATTTATCCATCTAGAAAACAAAGTTATCATCAACATTTTCCGATGGGAGGTATACCAACTAATAATCCACTTCCAGTTTGAAGCAGTACATTATAATATATAGACAGATACTTGGGGATTCACACCTTATGAGATGGTTCAGGAGACAAGTTTGCATAAAATTAACAACACAGAGAGGAATATATATATACACACACAACACCTTTCTAGCAGTCTTTGATGATCGGACATCTGTTCATCCTCCGATGGTATTTCTCCATTAGTTTTAGGAGCATGCTGCCAAAAACAGATGCGAAATTTAGGATACTCAATTCTTCATTTTTGAAAGGATATCAATCACTCAAGTTTGGAAGTAATATAATCTTAATCTTCATTGCAATGAGGTATAATTTGGAAGGAGTCATACTTACAGGAAAAAGAACCATCTCAGTTATCCTATTGCCCACTTCACCATCAAGAGCAGATTCACTTGAAAGTTCTTCTTGGAGAGCATGAGCAATAATTGCATCATTCTCCACATTACTTGCATGTAAAGGATCATTATAATGTTCTCTAACATACTCAATGTTATTTAACCCAGATCCTTCTGCAGCAGCATCCCTTGAAAGTTCCTCTTGGAGAGCACGAGCAATGACAGCATCATTCTCCACAATCATCTTGGATATCAAAATAAATGAAATCTCTTAACGAAAGCACAACTGCCTTGCGCTATGTACTTGCACAAATCTTTCTAACCGGCACCTGCAAAATCAGCCATAATATGCAAAATCTAATACAGCTCGCAATACAGAAACAAAACAAATAACTTCAAACTTTCACTAATTAAAAATCAAAACTTTCTATATCCTGCAATAAGGCCACAAAACCCTCTTGCAGCGATCGAAATCATACTCCTAATTTCAACGTAAAAAACCCACTCGTGCAATTATGCTGCTAACCCAATTCCCAACTTTCAATCAAAACTTCATATTTCCAACATCAAGAAGGTACATCTTAGTAAAAACATCATTAAACAGCCATCTATCATCAAATTCAAATAAATAAAAAATTCAAGTGCATCAACAGAGCAGCAAAAAGAACATAACTTTACTTGGAAAAAAAAGACATTTCCTTGAAACCCCTAACAACACTCAATTCTATCAAAAACACCCGAGAAAAAAAACCCATCGCCAATTCAATCAAACATAACATAAAGTCCAAACCTTATTCAATCCCATAAGAAATCTGAATACAACAACATAAGTACGTACCTTGTTCAGGTTTTTAACTCCAAGATAGGCGACAATCTTTTTTTTTCTTTCCCTTTCGAACTAAAAGATAAAGGGATTTACTTGAAAACCAACAAGTCAACGGATGAATATCATAAACATACCGGGTTTCATGAAAGTTGCCAACTGTCGACTGTTTAGGCATCCTTTGTTGAAATTAGCTGATGATGCCGTGGGCTAAATCCAGGTTTCTTGAGCCGCACGTGTATATTTTTTAGATTTTCTTTTTTCATTAGTTTTTTCATAAGGTGACTTTTCGGTTTCCCTGCTTGTTAAGATTAGTTTTTTTTTGGAAGGTTGAGAATGATGTTTGTTCCAAAATAATATAAATTATCAATGATTGAATTAACCAATAAATCCTAGGGATGTGCTAATTATAATGATTGATTTTAACCATAAAATTAGATGAATGGGATAATTTCTGAGAGTGGTTGTAATTTTGGATTGTTTAGTGGAACATTTTTATTTTATTTTTATGATTTTTGGTATAATAAGATTAAATACCAAATTGTTTCGATATACAACATCTACCAATTGATTTTGCTGATTTGATCAATACAGTGATCAAGGCAGTAGTGTACCTCTCTATGTTCTTCTTCACAAACCCAAGATCCTCCTTCACCGATAATTACATCCTCACGCTCTGTATTGTCTACTGTGTAACTGGAATAGCCTATGTATTGGCCATCTTTTCTGAACCAGGTCCAGCCCGGCTGGTGAGTAATGGTGCACTAGCATCTATTTGTGCTGACGAATTTCTTTTCTTCGGTCAGTTCTTCCAGTTGTTTTGACTCTCATTGCAGCACAGCAAAACAATGGTGAACTTTTAAAGTTGGTAGCCAACTTGTGCTACCTAAATGGGCTTTGGAAGCATTTGAGATAGCAAATGCTGAAAGGTATGAAAATTGGCTTGCGCAAATACACAATTTATCTACTTTATCGTGCTACTAATGATTTGATGAAACTAACCCTAATCCTGTTTCTTTTCCCACAGGTGCTATGGAGTGTGGTCGATCACTAGCGTTTCACTAATGCAAAGCGGTCATAATCTTCATTACTGGGGTCTATGTATATTCCTCCCCATACTTAAAAGGTCTAGTTCGAGTTGTGGCATTATTTGGGATGATAACCTTACAAAAGAAGTGAATTCACAATGAAGCATCATTCTTTTGTCATTCTATTGTACTTGCAAAAGTGGAAATTCATTTAAGTCATATACTCACTTGCAACAGCAACAGCACAGAGATTCTGGCCTATTTTGTAGTTTATTCTAGATTTGCATATTAGAATCTTTGTGAGTGGATTGCTACAGATTTAGATAACTCCTGCAAGAAATGATATTCTTTTTAACAAAAAGGGGGTGCCAATAACTCGAAACATTTGATTTGTTTCCATGCCATGTGTTACGATTGATTGGCACTTTGTGCTCATTGGGAACTACATGAATAGCATGTTACTGCCATGTCAAATTTAAGTTGTATGACGAGGCTAGAGAAATTTAAATCTTCTGTTGCGAAAGCAGAAAGGAAAACAAAAGGGTACTATCTCATTGAATTTTTCACCCTTCACAATGTTGAGAACAAGGGCCTCCCCTACCAATCCTGCTCGACGTAGCTTCACTGTGGATTCGGAAGTACAGGAGACTTCAGTTTCTTCTGTATCAAGTAATTTCCGCTGGCAATGAAAAGAGCATTTAAACCTCCGGTTCACGTAGTTCTTCATTTGGAATGAAATAGACATCTCCAAGCAACTGCTTGGACCATTCTACAGATACTCATTTCCATATAATATCCCCCAGAAATTTAAGGGCTGGAACACCTCTGATCTCTACATCAACTAAAGGTCCCTGTATCAATGTCAAGCTCGAGAGTTCTGGATCATTCTGTATCATGTCAAGAGCACGCAATTGATCCTGAAATTTTCAAAAAAGATAAATGATTAATGATTTATTTATGTTAAACCTCAGCTCAAAATGTCAATCTTAATGAGAAATATTAATTTTCCTATGCTGCAAGTGCAAACGAGATGGGTGGGGGTGGGGTAATGATGGTCAAAGCTTCAAAGGTGCAAACTATCTGTAATAATACCTTTCTTTTCATCGCACAGAACTTGCAGTCAGAGGTAGATGGAGGGAGAATTTGATTAACAACGAGCCTGTTAACGGGAACATTCTCCTTCTTCAAGGATGCACGCAACCTAGACGATTCACTGATTGCCATCACCTTAGAAAAACAAACGAAATGGTAAGTATATCTTTTGAAGCAAAACATTCTTAATAAGCTAATATACTTCTAGCTATCCTTTTCCTCTCCTCATATGAAAATGAGCTACTCTAAAAAATGACACCATTATACTTTGGCCATTCAAGGGTATATTGTGCATTGGATGTTTCCCCAACTGTTGAGCTAATAATCGTTCTAGAGAACACACCAGAGCATGGAAAAGTGTGAATAGCTCCATTTTATTTTTATCTTTTTTCTTTCAAGGGGAGAAAAAAAGTTCTCCCCTCAAGCTTCGACTTAAAGGAGGATTAAATTAGCGAGCAAATAAGCCTTTCATTTGACAATACATCATATTACCGTGGGAATTGTTACTATGACAAACTCTGTGGCCTCTGTGTCACGAAAAAGCTCACGCACTTTTATCATCCTCTCCCTCAATCGCTCCAATTTGTCAGCCTGCAAAGAGAGAATTTTTAAAAAAAGAGGGCTTGCGAATTTAAAAAGTGGAGCGTAAAGCCATTTCCCAAAGAATTTGGGCTTACAGCATCCTGTTGGCTAGGTTGTTCTTGGCCAAAGACAGATTTGATAGCTGATGTTGCTGAAGTTATTTTTTGTCTAAGCTGCAGTACAATAGAAACAGTTTTAGAGAAATGCACGGTAGCCAAATAAAAAACTGTTTCAAAGGAGCTAAAACAAGTAATTAGTCACCAACACATCCCTAGACCCTAGTTATTCCTTTGATAATTCAACACAGCGATGAACTTTTTAAAAGTCACCAAAGTCATGTAAAATTAAATGGCGCACAGTTCATTCATTACAAATAATGTCAAGGAGGTACCTACAACTTACACTGTATAGCAACACCTTTTCTAGATAAGTAATTAAAGATTAAATTTTCCAGGTTTATCAAAAGTGTCAAGAACACATTCATGTTTTCATTGTTTCATGTTGGTGTTTCTACCTTCAGTATCTTGCCAATGGATGCATCCAGGAAGTCTGGCAAGGACAAAAGTCGCAATGTATGGCCCTGTAAAGAACAATCATGAACCTTCGTTGATTCATTCCAAAAATTCACATAATCCTGATGCTTAAGCTCACCGTGGGTGCAGTATCAAAAACTATTCGAGTAAACATACTATATTCCGGTGATTCGAGAAACTGCATCACCTGCCAAGAGTATTTATGTTCAACTAGGAAATCAATAAATACAGAGACATTTCACTCACAGTACAAAAAGAACAACGAAAAGATAAATCATACTTTGGCAATGGCTATAGCTTCATCCAAACCAGGAGGAGGTGTGTCCAGTAGCTCTCCCAATTTCAACTCTCCTAACTTTGTTGACAAAAGGATGAAAAAACAAGCAAGAGAAGTAGGGTATCAATCATGATCCATTATACAAGGATAATTCCAATTTTTGTTCTGATGACAGAGGGGAAAGAAAGATCCAAAATTCTAGGTGAAGGTTCGTATAAACACAAGTGCTACTTGTCCAACTTTAAATGACCAACAGAAATGGAAAAGGGAAAAACAGAGAGATTTGCCATTGACTAACAAGTTATAACAGCATTGAAACCATGAATGACAAGTCAGGATGCAAGTCCAGTCAGTTCTTAAGTTGCAATGCCAACAGATATAGACAACGAATTACCTGTTCAACGAGCATTCCAAGGCCCATGCCTTCCATGAAATCTTTGACCCCAGTTCCACCACTTGTCTGAGTCGCACTACGAAATTCTTCCCGAGATTTGTCAGGATTTATCTGTTGCAAAGCTAAAATCTGGCTTACTGAGTTCTTTAAGCAGCAAAATCATCATAAAATCACCAACAGATAGTTTTTTTTTTTCGAATGATGATTATCTCATGGAGCACGTGAAAAAGAGAGCAGCCATTAAAGAAAATCAAAGGAAGGTTTATCCCACAAACCTCAAGTGCAAACAGTGGATTTTCAGGTCCTTCAACAGGTACTAGTGTACCTCCAGTCAAATCCTGAATACAAACACGACACTCATGTTCTGCTCTATTAAAATTCAAAGCAGATACTTGTAATCAAAACGAAAAAGGTACTTTCTAGTTCCAACCTGAGCAAAAGAATCACTCAAGGAGTGTGCTGGATCAGTTGAAACCACTAAAGTGGGGTGTCCACTGTTTGCAAATTTCACAGCAAGTGAAGCAGCACAGCTCGTCTTTCCTACGCCTCCCTTCCCACCAAGCATGTAATACTTCCTCTGTGTCCCAGCAACCATATCATCAAACCCAGCAACATCTTCTACTGGTGCAGCCACTGACATCACTGTCAAAAAGAACAAACAAAACAAAACAAACCCATTTCAACGCAGTCAAACTCTCTAAGAAGCTGCAGAAACTCCTTAAAGAAAATCACTTTTCTAAATTGCAAACCACCACTAAACATAATCTATTAATAAAATTGTTCCCTCATCCATGAATTCATCAATAAACAAGTTTGTATTAACACTTAACTATACAATTCATCAATCAAAATCTAATTAAGTAGAGCTGGCCAATGAAACAAAGACAAAGTAATAGCTCTCAATTCATATTCCAATCACAAAATATTGAGAACAAACCATCACATTCTACACTTAAGCCAAATTCCACTTAAAGAATTCCACTTCACAAATCTTGAGAAACCATGATAAATACGTTAAACAAGAAAACAGGTAAAGCCCAATAAAGTTCCTGTCTTTATAGATAAAAAAAAAAAAAAAAAAAATCAATGAATCGGAAATTTAACATAATTGGGTTTGAAAAAACCATTCTGCACTTAAGCCAAATTCCAGTTAAAGAATTCCACTTCACAAATCTCGAGAAACCATGATAAATACGTTAAACAAGAAAACAGGTAAAGCCCAACAAAGTTCCTGTCTTTATAGATAAAAAAACCCATTAATGAATCGGAAATTTAACATAACTGGGTTTGAAAAATCACCTCTAAATGAACTTTTATGATAAGCCCTATGCTTGATAGAGTGAAGGATAAAGATTGAAGTTTTTGGTGCAAAAGAGAGCAAACCCACAGTGGTCACGGAGTTTCTTGAAGTGAATAACTTGCGTAGAGAAGATGAACCTAAAGAAGAAGTGGAAGTAATTAGAGAAAAAGAAGCCATTTTTAATGCTTTGGTTTGCTGGTTGCTGCTTCTGGTAAGAAACAGGACACAGTTTGTTTTTGTTTAGGATTTTGTTTTTGTGTTTATATACTTTCTTCTTGAACAAACCTCATAACAGTCCCCAACTTATAAGAAAATCCCATCAGGTCCCCAAACTTTTTCTCGTGTTTCCGATGTATCAATTAATTCTAAATCATATAATTGTATCTGATCAGAGAAGACCAGTCGAGGACAATGATCTGATAGCCCTCTCTGCAGAGATGTAAAATTTATAAAGCAGCAAGGGATTGCAAGAACTTCTGTAATTACTGCAAAACTACTAGAAGAATGAAAGAGAAACATCACCACAATTAGGATGATTTGAAACTAATTGATACATTTTCTACAGTTAGAAGTAGAGCATGAAGATTGGAAAGTTCGTTTTTAAATCCTTTAGATCGTCATTTCTTACAACAGTGCCTGCTTTGATTTAAAGACTTCCAAACGAAAGAGATGGCTAGAGATTGACAAAAAAAAAGGCTTTTACTCAGCCAATTTCTTTAGAGTTCTGAAGCTTGCAGGAAAAGAAAACAGATCAGAGAGAGATTAAACAAGTTCTTTGAATCTCTGTACAAGAATACTTGCTAGTTATAATTACAATTGCAATTGCAACTAAATCGAATGATCAACAGCTAGCCAAATGAACAGTGAAATCTGGCAAAGAAAATCTTTCAAAACTCCAATTACAAGATGAATTTCACCCATAAGGCAAAGTATATATATCTAATCATCATAAAGCTATCTTCTTTTTGGAATTTTCCACTGCTTCCTCCATTATCCTCATGAGTTCTTGGACATGCTCGTTACAGTGAAATCAATTGCAACGAGATCTATCTTTAGCTCGTCAACCTACTCTGCTAGGTATGGGTAGCAGATGCAGGACCAGCTCTCATATTTTTCATACCAAAGCATGAACCAATACAGAAGCCCAGAAATCTTCTTGCAGGTTTTTTGTGCTCTGGAAGACGTCCATCATCATGTGTCCTAAAATCTGAGTCCAAATTGTGAGTATTCAATTGAAGACTGCAATGGGAAGATCCCAAAGGCTTGTCGGTACTGGCACGAAAGGAAACTGTCACATCGTGTTCAGCAGAAATTTCTAAATTAATTGATTGTAGAGCCTCTTGATCTCTGACAGATTGTAAGCAATCAGGATGCCTCTCAGGTGCTTTCTCGATGCTTCCACGTGAAGTTTTCCAGCTAGGAACCAGCTGCATTACCAAGATATCAATCAACTCAGCATTATAAGCTGCATCTTCAGGTGACAATTCAAGTTGTTCGACCATCTCCTCAGTAACCGAAACTGCAGTATCTGAGTCAAGATGAAAAGAAAACCCCACTTTCCTTTCTCGACTACATGAAGTTTCCGTAATCCTCAAACTCAATGAAATCTTATTGTTGTCGATTTTCTCCCCTCGTAATCTGAATTCATTTTTCTCGGTGAACTTACAAATTTCTGGAGTTGAAAACTGGAGCTTCTCATTGATACTTTCCTGACAAGATCCTACCAGAAGCTTCTTGTTGTCAATGTCCATCGAACGGGATTCTGAATGTGGCAAGTTGATCACTTGCTTGAGCATAAGATTATCTGGTAACTTCATAGAACCAGAAACAGTATCTTTTGAATTTTCAGTTGCTAAGAATGGATCTTTCAAAAGCTCTATCGCCGGTAATCTCAAAGAGGCTGGAACTAGGCACTTCTCTATGAACTGTTTAACCTGGGGATCATTCACCTTATCGAGGGAAGCCGGCCTCAAGCCGGAGATAACCTTCTTGTATACCTGCCCTGGGTTTTTTATTTCAGAGTATGGAAACTCACAAGTAACCATCTCTAACATGCACATGCCGAAAGAATAAACATCGACAAGCTCATTGCATTCCTCTTCACAGATCTCAGGAGCCATATTCGCTGGAGTACCTAAATCTCTTAAACCAGTAGGCTGTTGCGTAACAATGGCTAGTCCAAGATCTCCAATCTTAACCTCTCCATTGTTTCCGTTAACAAATATGTTATCACATTTCAAATCTCCAAGAATGATCGGAGGTTCAAGAGTATGTAAATAGTGCAAACCTTGAAGAATCTGCCTTGCCCAGTTCTTAATAGCCTTCGTCTCAACATTCTTGTGCTTCTTGCAATACTGGCTCAAACTCCCAGAAACGAATATCTCAGTTATCATGTTAAGAGTTTTCTTCCCATCATCAATCCAAAAATCATAAAACTTTATGATGTTCTTATTTTTCAACGACTTCAATAAACGAGCCTCAGAAGTCCATCTTTCTAGTTGCTCTGGCGATACATCTTCGACGTTTACTTGTTTCCACGCAACTTCAACTCCATCAACTTCATCAAAAGCCCCATATACAGTCTTGATTCCTCCTCCTCCTAAGATTTCATCACGCCTAACGTAACGACCTGTTGGATCTTTCTCCACGAACTCATCACTATCTAAATCCATGGCTTCTAATAAAAACAACAACAACAGGAACCCTCCGAAAACAAACTACAAGACAGTAGAAACAACTGCCTGGTCTGTTCTCTCTGCTTTCTTTTTGAGATAACTTTCCTTTTGGAAACGGAATTCGCATTCAATAATTAATGTAGAAGATCTGAAGACGGTGCAATTCCTGTAGGTAATGAATTTGTATCGTAATCGGATTCCACATCTTTTGGGCCTGGAGCCCGGGAGTTCCATTCAATCAGAACACCGTCCTTTTGTTTACAGTAATTATTTATGTATTATGTTTATCTCAAGCGATAAGCTCAATTTTCTTATCTCGAGCTTAAAATTCAAGCTACTCGATATTAAGCTTTTTATAATATTAATTAATTTACCAATATTCATTTCAATAATGATTGTTTTTTCTTTTTTCTTTGATTTTTTAATCATTTATTTTAATTTTGTTTTTTAATATTAGATTTGTTTTTTAATGAGTCATTACACTTTCATGATATTTATCATAAGTTTGGTGGTTAAACTAATTGACTAAAAAAAAATTATTTATTGAATTGATTGAGAATTATATTTCATGATTTATTTTATATATTTTTTGTGTTATTTTAGCCTAATGACCTGAAAATAATACTTGATAGATTAAGTTTTGGTATTTTAACCCTGGTTAAATTGAGTTGTTGTTTTTTCCTTATATGAATATATCAATCTTATGACCTAGATCTCTGGTAGGAGTGAGCAAAAAAAATAAAAAAATTAACCAATTAAACAGAGAAAACCGAGAAAAAATAACCAAGAAAAAAAACCCAATTAAACTTATTAGAATTTTTAAAAAAAAAACTTCCAATCCAGTTTGGTTTTTAGTTTTTTAAGTAAAAAACTGGTAAACCAAAACCGAACTGAACCGGTTCAAATAATAAAAAAAATATGCTATAGTTTTTTTATTCTTCCGATTTAGTTCAATTTTTTTGGTTTGCTTCCATTTTTGTTAAATGGAGAAGGGAAAATTGGTTAAAGTAAAAAAATCTTAAGAAAACTGAAACTATTTTTTGGTTTTTAGTTAAAAAATCAAACAAAACCGAAACCAGCTAGTTAAAATCAGGTCATGTCCGGTTTTGCTTTTTTTATTTTTTTCAGTTTGGTTATTTTTATTGATAAAAACCGAACCGAACCAAAAATATTCACCTCTAATCTTTGGTCCTTCAACAATGAATTTGCTTTTTATTGGATTTTTCTGGTCTCATGACTCAAGACGTGAGTTTGACAAATTAATCCAATTGAATCAGTTTTTTGCATCTTTTTCTTAATTGACTTTTTTCAAATTCATTATTTAATATTGTGTTTGATTGAAAATTAGACATCATTATTTATTTTGGTTTGATTTTTATTTAATTGTCTTGGTCTTTTGATTTAGAGATAATGCTTGACGAGATAACTTGAGTTGATATCGCTTATTTTTTGTATCATTTTTGAATTAAATAACTTTTCAATTTCATTGTTCGATATTAGGTCCAATAGGAGAAATTAAGAATTGAGTTTCACGATTTATTTTGATTTTCTCTCTATCAAGTTATTTCGGTTTTATAACCATGATCGTGAATTTGGAAGGTTAACCAAGATTAAATATATTATTATTATTTTCAATTTCTTTCTATAAAGTTATCTTGGTTTGATGACTTGGGACATGGGTTTGACTCGAGTTTCTTTTTTATGTTATTTTTTTAATTAATTTCTTTTTAATCTCATTCTTTAATAAAAATGTCATTTTGATATTCTTTTTAGTCAAGCTTTGTTTTATGAGTTCTATAAGTTGTTTTTAGACACACAAAGTCAACCAAATTATATTGGGTTAATCCTCACATAATTTATTTTTTTATATTAGAAAAAACATTAGCAATATAATGAAAAGCCACACTTTTCACTTTGTTCCTCTAATATTTTAGGTTTTTTATTTTTATTTTTCAATATTAGATCTACTAGGTATAGAACTTCATAATTTGTTTTGATTTTCTTTTTATGAAGTTATCTCGATCTCATCACCCGGGTTGTGAATTTTACGGGTTAATT
The DNA here is from genome assembly GCA_025169955.1 of Salix arbutifolia. Classification (NCBI taxonomy): domain Eukaryota; kingdom Viridiplantae; phylum Streptophyta; class Magnoliopsida; order Malpighiales; family Salicaceae; genus Salix; species Salix arbutifolia. The sequence goes on from CM045909.1 coordinate 1,994,593, forward strand.
ATGTTGACTCAAGTTGTTTTTTAATTATTTTTCTTCAATTTATCCTCCAACATTGAGTTGTTTAGGAATTGAACTCTATAAAAAAATTTAAATCGTTTTCTATAGTGTTATCCCAATCTGATGACCCGAGTTTAACAAGTTATCCTAGGTTGATTAGGGTAAATGTTTTTTTTTCAATTTAATCCTTAAAAATGGGTTGATTGAGAATTAAGATTTACAATATTTTAATTTTTTTGTATGAGGTTATCATGATTTTAGGACTTGGATTGCAAGTTAAGTCAGTTGACTTAGTTTTTTTTTTCTTCTTTTTTAGTGATTTTTTTCATTTCATCCTACCTTTCAACATTGGGTTGATTGGGGATTAAATTTTATAATTTGTTTTGATTTGTTTTTTATGAGATTATCTTGATCTTGTTATCCATGTTTTGCAAGTTGACACTTTTTTTAGTTGAATTTTGTTTTTGAAATTCATTATTTAACATTAGGTTAATTGATAATTGAGTTTAATATTTATTTTTATAGGATTATCATGGTTTCATGATTTGGATAATATATTTGACATAAACCCAAATTAATCGAAATCAATCTAATATTATGTCGTTTAGATATTTTTTTAAATATTTTCCTAATTTTTTAAAAGTCAAATTGTATTTTTATTGATCGTTCAAGTTGTCTTTAAACATGTCAAGTCAACTTAGTCATATAAAACCAATCCTCATATATTTTGTTTTCTCTAAAACATGCATTAACAATGCCTTAATATTTTTTATGTTAAAAAAAAATACAATTTGACCCGCAGCATAACATGAGCAGCAAGTATCTAGTTAAAAGCTAATTTTCAAAACTTTATTATTTCTTTTAATTATATATATATATAAAAAAAACTAGGGTTATAATTGATGATACCGTGCTCCTTGTGAACCGGGATTAAAAAAATTCTCCATATCCAAAACCTTTATATTAACAAGCTTAGGTTTCTTCTAGGATTCGTTTTACGCCAACAATAAAATAAACAATCCTTGAGCAGATGGTTAACAAATCATGATAACAACAACAATGATAGAATCGTGTCATGTTTTGTGGACTACCTCCAGGCTTTTGTTTAATACTATGATCAAATATAAAAGGAAAAAAATGATAGTGTCCTGTCATTTCATTTATATTTAATTTAAATTATAAATAAAAACAAATATATCCATGAGAGTCAAGCCAACAAATGCCATATTGAAAAGAAGAAACTCCATACCGGTCACTAGAATGATGTTACATGGCAGCTGAATTCACTCTTTGAAGGTTTTATTTCCAGCTAGATCTTCAAGTGTTAAATTAAATGTATCGGCAGACCCTTTTTTCACTTCCTCCCCTCGAGCAGTCAGGATTTCCTCAATGGTTCCAGGCTGTCCGAACCATCCAAGATGGTCTGCAATCAGGTGCAGGTTATTGCAACCACCACACCGTGCCACCACCACACCTTTTTCATATGATTCACGACAAACTGTCTTGACAGATCTTGTCTCGCAGACCTTGCAAGTAAAGATCATGGCAAGATCATGCCTTGGAGAGGTTTTCAAGTTAGATAAAGCAGAAAAAGTTGCAGCAGAACCCTCATTGCTGTTCGCTTGGGAGGGAGCAGTGGCTGAGCTGCAATCGGGCTTCAAATTATTTTCATGATTTTCCGACTCCTCGTTAGATTGGCTGGTTGGTTTTGCTAGAGTCTGCAGCCCTCTTCCATAAAAATCATTGCTGGTGAAGAGTGAACTTGCAGAAGGAAGAATCTTCCAGCTATGTTCTGCGAACAAGAATTATATTAAATCACAAGAAATATCTGAGAATTGAAGTAGAAGTTCTCGTGTTTCAAATATTGCACAAATGATCGTGTGTTAAGAACCATGAAGTCCAGAAACAATCGGATGGGCAAATTGCGGGGGGTAGGGGGGAGTGATTGCGAATATTGAAATCAGTAAAAGGGAGGGGCTGAGTTTCTTTAAACGTTAGCAGCTAAATAATTCCCCATGCAGGTGCAGTCATAAATTCAAACCCCAGCCATGGCCGGGACAGCCATAGGGAGTAAAATGCCAGTTGATTCTCCAAGGTATTCAGAGGTTTTAGTGGCATGAAAATGAGGACATGGGTCACAATCCATTAAACTTTCATCTGTCTGCATGATAAATGCCTCGAGTGGTTTGAACCTTGAAATATAAGTTCAATCTTTGTTTCACGGGCATGCTATTAGACACACTGAAACCGAATTCAGCCCAGGTTAGACTGAGTTTCTCAAATCTGATTGGCTCATTTGTAGCACCACCAAATGGCAAAATGCTAATATAGCATAACATTTTATTCAAGTGTTAGCCGTCTAATTGCTCAACAGAAACTGTTTTCCACTTAAGAAAAACAAGGTACAGTTTAAACCATGGGAAAATCTTCGCTTGGTTTGCCTAAAACTCCACGCCAAGGATCAGTAGTCCCCTTATCAAGGAACAACTGATCATTCATGAGAGAAGAGGTTAAAACGTAAACAGCAACCGCAAAAAAAAAAAAAAAAACAGACTACTAATTTACTTTATCTTCCATTACAGCAAGTTTAAACTTTGAAATAAAACCCAAATCAGCAACAACCACAATACATTTGAATAGACGTGAACCTAGAATCAACAACAGTACCATTTGAAAAAAATCAAATATAAGAAAATTGATAAACATATGAATTATCAAAAGAAGTGCAAAGGCCTTACATTATAGCTTAAGCTGACCATAACAAACAATGCTTCCAACCTCATCCTTCAAAGAGGAGGCGTCGTTGTGGCATGCCACGTTTACATATTCTTATGAAGACCATGGCTTTAGATTTTCTTAAAACATGCAAGCAATACGTTGATCCACTAATTGGAACCGATTGGAAGGTATCGGTGTCAAGAATTATCATTTCCTTTCTGAAATCTCTTCATTCCCAAGCTTATGGATAGATTGAACGAGTAATGTGTCCAGGAAACTTATAGCAAGTGAACTATATCTTGTCATTCATGGCCCTAGTGAAATTCAAAGTTTTCACATTGATACACAATAACTGAAAACTACCAAATTGATGAAATTTATTAAAAATTGCCATGAGGATAATCAAGATTATAAACTGCCAATAGAAGCAAATAACTACTCTCCCAATACCATGTCCCTAGCAACTCAAAGATTCTGCAAAACACTCAATCAGCAAAAACCCACTTTCCCAATTCGGTTTAAAATAAAAAAAAGAAAATGAAAACAAAGAAACCCCGAGTTTTACGGCCCAGGTTTCATGCTGAACACAAACTCAAAGAAACAGACGGTTTCCCACGAAGTGAATGAGACAGAGAGAGACAAATAGGTTACCTTTATTGAGAGAAGAGGCGAGGGGCTGGTTATTATGGGAAAGAACAGAGAGTAATCGCCTCAGCCGCAACGTGTTTCTAGCTGCCGCCATGAAAGATTGTTGTCCAAGCTCGCAGCCCTGTTTTTCTTCTTGGATTACAAGTCGGAGAAATGAGAGCGCAGAAGTGTCTTTGTAAATAGAAGAGGGTGTTTTTTGGACTTGCGAATAAGTTTTGGGGTGTGTTTTATAAATAGAGAGAAAAGATGATTTTATAAACCCGACCCTTAAGTTTGAAGATAATTAATATGATTTGTATAAACTTTGTCCATAAATCTCATTAGAATTCCACATTAAATTTCACCCTGAAAAATATTTTTATTTTTAAAAGATGCTTTTAACTTCAATTTATTAAGGGTCTGTTTGGGACAGTTGTTGCTGTAGTTTTTCAAAGTGCTTTTCGTGCCGAAATATATCAAAATAATATATTTTTTTATTTTTTAAAAATCATTTTTGATATCACCACATCAAAATGATCTAAAAACACCAAAACATATTCATTTAAAATGAAAAAAAAATGATTTTTTTGGAAACGACGTTTTAAAAGTTGTCCCAAACAGCTTCTAAAACAGGTTCAAAAAAACATTTCAGCAAGATTTTGAGCTTAGCATAAAAAAACTATCCAAACATTTGAGGCCAAATTAGAATTAGAACCCTAGTCTCGTCAATCAGCTTGATTAATTTTATTGCCAGGAAATTAAGTACACATGTTCTTGTCTGCATCAATTTTCATTGACTTGTAATCTATGCATGCAAAGCCTTTTAAAAATAAACAAGTCATATTCTTGCTACGTTGAACACTCTGAATGCAGCCGTAATCTATCTTTTTCATTGATGTCCACCATAAACAGTAGTCAAATTGGTGTTTTATCATATATTTTTTAATTTATAAATATATTAAAATGATATTTTTTATTCTTTTAAAATGATTTTTAAATCATTACATATATATATATATACACACACTAAATAAATTCCTTGTGAAGGCTGAGCATTTTGTTCTTCTCTACATTTCAATTTTTTTTAACACGAAATCTGAATTGAAAGTTATTTAAGTTTGAAACTGGTACAAGTCTATATTATCTTATACTTGATTTTTATCAAATAAAATGAGAGTGATGAGATTCGAATTCGTAATCACTGAGTCAACAAGGTTCTAATACCATATCAAAGAACCATCTCCTCTAAAAATTTAAGCTGTTAAATTAGATCACAAAATATGATTTATATTATTGTTTAATACTAAATCCCCTTACCGTAGCTGCTTTGATGTTTTATACAGCAACAAGGTTATCGAGAATAGGCAAGTATTACCTTACCTCTCGATCCAATGCAATCATTTCACTCCTTTATATTACCAGAATCCAGTGGTGCAACAAGCATCTTCTGAAGCTCAAGCTGAAAACAAAGATGATTTTTCCTGCTACCCTCAATTAAGGAACCATTTGCTTTGCTGCAGATAATAAAATGACAGAAAAAAATAAAAACGAACAAGCATATATATCAATGCAGAAATGTCACTTGTTATATCATCAGCATGATTACAAAAATAATCAATTGATCCACTATCAATCTGATATCTCAAATCCTATCTGTATGAGTTATCAGCAGCAGCAGCAGCAGCAGAACTGGAGGAAAACAATGGATCCATCATTTCTTATTAATCACTGTCATCGTGGCGCCAATGAGACCGAGAAATCAGTGGGCAAACCAAACTTTTCAGCCCATTTCTTCGACTTCAAATACAATTTAGAGACTCTAACATCAATTAGCCCTGTATGGGGCCGCCTCTCAGGATCATCATCTACACACTCCAATCCCAGCAACACCATCTTCTCTGCTACTTCAACCGGATACGAATCCTTCATCCTCTTGTCAACCCACTTCCTCAACTCACCCCCACCGACAGCCACCACCTCCCTTGCCCTCTCAATCACACTAATTCTCTTATAAACTCCACCCCCCTTATCGAACACATATCGCAACGCCTCCTCCCCAGACACCAGCTCCAAAATCACCACCCCGAATGCATACACATCGCATTTCTGAGTCACAAATGCACTTGCCTGAAACTCCGGCGCCATGTATCCTGCCGTTCCGTCAAATTTCATTCCCCTACTATCTGACCTGCCAGAATTTTTCGACAAAGAACTTTCATTCCCCACCCTCTCTCCACACAATTCAGCAGTCCCAAAATGACAAATCTTGGCATTCAAAGAATCTTCAGTAACTAAAATGCTTGAACTTTTTATATGACCATGCACAGATTCTGAATTCAAACCTGAACAGTGGTGAATATAATCAAGACCATTAGCTATATCAGTAGCAATCTGCATACGAGATAACCAGGATGATAAAACTGTGTAACTGGGATTCTGTGGATTCCTAAGACACGTAGCTAAATTTGCACCGTGAACATACTCATAAACAAGATAGATATAGTTCCCTGGAGAGGAAACACCAAAAAGCTTGATCACGCTGCTGTGATGACTCCTGCAAATGGTCAACAACCTCCTTTGAAGCTCAGGTAATCCAATCTGAAGGCGAAACTTGCGTTGAAAAATAATCACTTCTTTTCCACGAATTGAGCATCTCCAAGAGGTTGATGAAGAGGAAGAAGAAAAGGGTTTCTTTAAAAAGTTGTTGGTTGCTTCACAGATTTCAGACAAGTCATATATGTGAGGGTTTTCTGGTAATGAATCTTTGAGGCTGGAAAGAGATGTTTTGCTTGAAAAAGACAGGGAATTGGATGCTTCTGTGCAGGTTGGAGAGTCATCTGTTGATGGGTAGTTACTAGATGACAGGTTGATCGAAGATGATGCAGATGATGATGATGTTGCTGCCGTTGATGATGGCGGCGGTGACGGTTTTAAGGACTCCGATGTCTTGGGTTTTGGGGTTAGATTGTTGATCATGTCCATGATCTTCTTTGATTTACGCATGAGCGAAGAAATCTTTGAAACAGAAATTTGGTTTTTGGATATCTGGGGACATGAGAAAGGAGAAGCAAAGGAAGTCGTCAATTTCTAGATATCTGGGAATTCCAGGCTGTTTGTGGTTTTTGGAGGTTCCCTGTTAGTCCTTGTCCATCCGAGTTTTCTCTCTCCTTTGACTACTATTAAGCCAAACCTCGAACTAGTTAGGCTCAAATCGGGTCCTGTAAATATCGTGACTTTTAATTTGTACTAAAATAAACGATTTTATTTCTTAAATATAGATAAAATAGAGGGACCACACTTGATTTTTAGTCATGTAAATCGTCTCGGGTTTTCGGCTAAAGTAATAAAAGACACGGTTCATCCTTGATGCACGCTTGGAAGTCTTCGTTGCACTTAGATTCGGGGAGTTTAGTCAACCATTTCTTCGAGTAACTATTTCCTTACACATACATATACACACGTGTGTGTGTGTGTGTGTGTGAATGTGGAATCATATATTATGATCCATCGCTTGGATTTTCTTTAAAACGTTGCATAATGTTTAATTATTTACCTTAATTCATTCCTGATTTATATCAAAATAAATCAAACAATTACGGCCTAAACCAACGGGGTTACATGATTCGTGATGAGAATCTAGACGGTTTGGATTATTGTTTTCTTAAAAAAACTATTTATATATTCTGGTTAATTAGGTATTGAAATTTTAAATTGTTTAAAAAATGCCAACGCACCACCTAGTCATCTAAAAACTGCAGCCGACAACCGCAGACAAATCAAATAAATGACACCTAGACATGCTCTATAGAATTCACATTAGACGAACCGTTGACCACTGTATACGATGTTAAGGATTTGACAGAATTGTTAGTTCGGGCCCCGTTTTCAGTGAAGCTGACTTCATTCAACCTTGAAACTTACAATTTTTTTATTTTATTATAATTAATTTATGCTGACTTATATTTTAAAATCAATTTCAACTCGGAATTCCATTAAATATTGATCCTAATTTTCAAAAAGACCTAAAAAAAAGAGAGGATGGACTTTATGGCAATGAGAATTATCCTTCAAATTAAATTTCAACTTGTATACACACACTATTTAACTTTTTCGATAGTATAATGCAGGCTACGTCCCCTGAAAAAGTTTATATATAGCTTATATATATATATTTGTAGAATAACACATTTTAAAAAAGAATTAATAAAATATTACAATTTATTTCTTACCTGTCGCAAATGAAAAACATGTCATTCAATTTTATTGCTATTTAATAACATGGTATTTTAAAAAAAAATGTGAAATGAGTTGCAAACACAAAAGGAAAAGAGTGGAGAGAGACAAAAATAAATAAAAAAAGGTTATTGATGACATATCAAAGTTCTAATTATAACACCACTTATATTATTAAAAATATTTCAATGAGATAGATCTAGTAATATAAAGAAATATAATCAATGGCAACATGAATATAACAGATTTGTCGTCCTAAGATGTCTAGTGACTCACTTGCGGTGACAAATATGATTCGCTTTATCCATCGTTGATAATTGTTCTCCAATATTATTTGTTCATCCTGTCATTATTTTTAAGGTACATACATGTGATGTGTTTAATCATTGATAAACAAATTTTGAAGCATGCAAATATGTTTTTAAGAATCTTGATGAGACGAATTCATGTTACTACCATTGAATGAAATAGATCATACTCATTGTCAAAAATAAGTGTCACTCGCCTTTTACATGTACAAACTATACACCTCCCCTGTTTTTTTTAGAAATATGTTATTTTATTAATAATTTTTTAAAACCATAATAATAAGAGAAATAGCTAATTACACAACCCAAAAAGAAAATCATGGTCCTGTAACAGTGAGCTTCAGTTAAAAATCTAACTTTTAAAAGTTCTGAACTAGAAAAAAACTTATGGTATAATCAGCCTTGTAGGCAGCTCTGCGATATCTTGTTTACAGATCAGATCGATTCAAGTTTTGGGACATTTGACCATGTTGGAAGCACTGTAGAGACTCAAGCATGAAGTCAACGCCGGGCATTTCATTTTACCAGACAAAGCATGTCATCAGTGGATAACGTCAGCTAAATAATTTCCTGATCATCAAGAAAAAAAGAGGGTTTTAAATTCCAAGGGTCGTCCTGGATTTGTTTTTTCTTTCTGATAAAAATGCAGTAATCTTTCTCTGATAACAGGAACAGAGGAGGGTGTGAAGCACGATTACTGTTGAAATTTGAAGCCCTGTCTAAAGATGGAAACAAACAGCAAAACCCTATCTTGGTTTTCTATCCCTTTCTTTTGTGGGGGGTAATGCCAGTGTTGTTATTTTTATTTTGTTTTCAAACTAGTTAAAAAAATAAGACAACGGTATTGTTTTTAATTTAGTTTAAATTCTAGTCAATTCTGGTTTTTTTTGTCAAATACAGGTTGAAATGTTCCGGTTTTGTTCTGTCCGTTCTGTTTAGGTCAAATATTGTTTTTTTATTTTAAATAATGAATAATTTTACATTATCATTCATATTTTTTAATCTAACTGTTAGATTGAGATGAAATTTTACAAGGAGTCTTTGGACATATTTATATATATTATGTTAAAATTTTAGATCAATCAGAGAATGTAATGACATTGTGAGATTGATGATGACATTCTCATAATTGTATATATATTCATAATTTTGTTCAGAAAAATCATTTTATTATGTCTTTTTTGTAGATTAAATTGCATAGTTCTAAATAATTTTATTTTGGATTTGAACTAAATTTCTTTTAATTAATACACACATATAAACTGTATAACCCTGAAACAGCACGCCGAAACATTCCAAAACCAAAACATAATATTCCAATTGAAAAAACAAAACACCAATCGAAACGAAATTGACAAATTTAGGTAATACATTTGATTCCGGTGACGCGCACTCCTTTGGAAGTTAGAGCGTCTGTGCGTTCTCCATTTTTCTTGTTTCAGGCAACAAAGTTAGTGCAGAAATATAGAACTAGTCATAGCCTCTGGTTTTTTTGTTGCGAGCAAAGAGCAGGGCAACATCATTTCACATAGAAGACATGGTAAGACTATGCCAGATCAACATCCTTCACACATCACTTTGAAGTTAACTGAAAAAACTAAATTTACATAAGCTTTTACAGTCATTAGTTGTGTGGATTAATCCGCATTAGACCCACTCACAAGTTTCATCCATCGCAGGATTAAGCATAGCGTTCCTTGTGAAGGCTGCATTTTTTAGCTTCTTTGTAGAGGGAGAAACATCTAGTTTTTCTCAACATGAATATCATGATGCTGCTCAAGATGTTTTTCGAGCTCAAGATGACATTTTTGAATACCATTTCGAAAAACATTAGTTGATTTTCCAGTAGAATTGAAGTTAATATGTATCGACAGCAACAAACAAACATGTTTTTCGAGCTCAAGATGACATTTTTAGCCTACTGCATTCAGTGAAGGAAGAAATTAGTAAAGATACTGTAATGACAGGAAAAAAAACTAAAGCATATTGATGCAGAAATCTCGATTGTTTATATTATCAACACGTATACAAAAATCAACAAATTCTATCAATTTCTCCAGAAAGAATGACTGTAAAATCAGGAGTCCAGATAAAAAATTCAAATCCTATATGCACAGGCACAATCGACAACCAAAGTCATCAATTGATGTATCATTTCTCACTAACCACTCTCAACGAGGCGCCATTGAGACTGAGAAATCAGTAGGCAAACCAATCTTTTCAGCCCAATTCTTTGACTCTAAATATAATTTAGACACTCTACCATCAACCAGCCCCATATCCGGCCGCTTCTCTGGATCATCATCCACACATTCCAATCCTAACAACAACATCCTCTCTGCAACTTCAACTGGATACGAATCCTTCATCCTCTTATCTACCCACTTCCTCAACTCACCCCCACCAACAGCCATCACCCCCCTTGCCCTCTCAATAACACTAATTCTCTTATAAGCTCCCCCTCCCTCATCAAGCACATACCTCAACGCCTCCTCCCCAGACACCAGCTCCAAAATCACCACCCCGAATGCATACACATCACATTTCTGTGTCGTAAATCCACTTGCCTGGAACTCAGGCGCCATATAGCCTCTTGTTCCCTCAATTTTCATTACCTTACTATTCGACCTCCCAAATTTTTTCGAGGAAGACACTTCCTTCCCCACTATCTCTCCACACAATTCAGCAGTCCCAAAATGACAAATCTTTGCATTTAAAGAATCTTCAGTAACTAAAATACTTGAACTTTTTATATGATTATGCACAAATTCTGAATTCAAACCTGAACAGTGGTGAATATAATCAAGACCATTAGCTATATCAGTAGCAATCTGCATACGAGATAACCAAGATGATAAAACTGTGTAACTAGGGTTCAGTGGATTCCTAAGACAAGTAGCTAAATTTGCACCATTAACATACTCATAAGCAAGATAAATATAATTCCCTGAAGTGGAAGCACCAAGAAGCTTGATCACGCTGCTGTGATGACTCCTGCAAATGGTCAACAACCTCTGTTGAAGCTCAGGCAATTCAATTTGACGGCGAAACTTGCGCTGAAAAAGAATCAATTCTTTTCCACGAATTGAGCATCTCCAAGAGATGGATGAAGAGGAAGACGAAAAGGGTTTTTGTAAGAAGTTGTTTGTAGCTTTGCTGATTTCAGAGAAATCATAAATGTGAGGGTTTTCTGGTAATGAATCTTTAAGGTTAGAAAGAGATGTCTTGCTCGAAAAAGACCAGGACTTCGATGTGGATGGGTATTTTGGCGAGTAATTTGTTGATGGGTATTTTTGCGAGTAATTTGTTGACGGGTAGTTGTGAGTAGATGATGATGGGTTGATATAAGATGAAGTTGATGATGAAGATGATGCTGTATGTGGTGGTGATCTTAAGGATTTGCCAGCCATGGATTTTGGGGTAGTTGCAGAACTGATGGTTTTGGTGCTCTTTTTTGATTTGCACATGAATAAAGCAATGAAAGGAACATAAATTGTTGAAACAGATCGGTAGAACTGTAAAGTTTTGGTTTTCGATTGCCAAGATAAGCTTGTAAATTTCAAGAAACATGGGATTGTCGGTTTTTTATGGGGTTTCCAGATAGGTCCTTGTCCGAGTTGTCTTCTTATAACTTGCAAGATGCAGAGAATCTTTCCGGTCCATGGTGTTCAGGTTGTGCTGGAAGAAGATGGTACGAGACAAAGTAAATTGTGATCCTTCTATTTGCTATACATTACCAATGAAGGTCCTAATATTGAATTTGATCCAAATCAACACCTATGTTTTCCAATTACTCATGCTTCATCCGATCATCTAATAACATGTGGATTTCATCTTGCCATTTTATTGCGAAATAAACTGCATAAAAGTACCGAGATCACTTTTAATTGAAAATCAATAAAATGATTCGGTCCAATTAGTAAAGCTATATATTCGTTGAAGTTATTTTTTTAAATAATTTATATTTATAAAATTATTAAAATTATATTTTTTTAATTATTTTTAATATCAACACATAAAAATAATTTAAAAACATTAAATATTTTTAATTTAAAATAAAAAATGAAAATAAAATTAATTAAAACATAATACCAAACACCTCGAAGTCTTGGACGTGGTCATGTGGGCCCCTCGGTTGGAAGTCATGGATGGGTTTATCATACGACTATGAATTCATGATTGATCCCTTAAGGTTATCTTTATTTTTTTGTTTTCTACCTTGAATTTCAATCATTTACATACATAAATATCTATTCTTTATGTGGAAACTTCATAAAAGAATGGGTTTTCCATGGTGTAGAATGACAAGATAATCCTTGCATTCTGGATTTTTATCATTTAAAAAAATTTAATTTAAAATAAAAAATAAAAAAATAAAAAATTCAATTTTTTTCATAAACACTCCGAAACACCACCGTATATTAACGCCGGTGATATTTGAATTCCAGATTCCTCTTGCGAAAATAAGAAAGGTTGACGATGGCTGAGGGATAATCAGCTCTTAATATAATAATAAATAGATAATTAAATCAAGGCTAGCCGCCATTCTTCATTGCCTAACTTAATATTATGATAGTGAGTGACTTCATCCCTGACCTATCAATAGTGACATGGATGTTTTAAAGTATTTCTAGAACACCTTTCTCGATCAGATCGAAGAACCATATACATTAAAAGAAAACACCCTGCAAATGTTGCGAACACTTTATGTTACACACACACACACATTTAATTAAGAGCCTCCTCAAATCTTCTGTTTTCATGAAGGCCTATCTCAAGCTTATATATTAATAGATTTTACAAAAAATAAAATAAAATAGATACATGCAAGTGTTTTTGTAAACGTTTTTCCAAGTATATTTAATTATAGTATTGATAAATCTCGTTAAAAATGGATAACAATTGTATATTTAATTATTGCTTTGTCAGAAAAACAAGAGGGCTGTCTAATTTTTAATTGGATGATAATTGATATGCAAACTGTAAGTAGCTATTTTTTTATTTTTAGATTCGAGGAAATCTTAATTTCTAGAAAATATATTACTAGATTTTTACAAGAAATACATGTCACAACTCGAATTATTTACGGGAAAAAGAAAAAAATTATAATAAGAGATAGAGATCTAGAAATTAAAACTTAGTTTTTTTTTTTAAAGAACAGTGCCCAGTAGAGTAGTGGAATGGTGTTACGAATGGATTTTGCTTCCTTCAGAAAATCGAATAAATGGATAATGGTGAGGATAATTCATTGGACTTTACAAAAAGTAATTTGTTTCCACCGATGAAGTTTTCCTCTACGTCATAGAACATTGATAATTAATATATTTTTCATAGAGCCATCTTTGAACGCATTATCACATTGTCAAGACTCGCGAACTTACCTATTTAAAATTTTAAATTACTTGACAATGAAGCGTAGGTTTTTAACATGGTGAGATTATTTTATTTTATAAAGTGTTTTTTATTTAAAATTATAAAATAAAAATTTTAATTTTTTTCAAAAACATTTTTAAAACACAATATTAAAAAATATATTTATATATACACACAACAAAATAGAACACAATGAAAGAGAGGGTAGAGAGACTCATTGAGAAATCAAAGAAAAAAGAAAGAACGATCTTGTTTGGAATTCTCTATAAAACCCTTGCAAACCCCCTAGCCTCCCCACAATTCACTCTTCATCTTCTTTGAGCAATCCTTCCACTTCTCTAAAACCTAGCTCACTTCTTGTCCATATAAACCCTAAATCACAAAAACCCTAAACCAAACCAAACCAAACCAAACCAATGGCTTCCGATATATCACCACCACCACCACCACCACCACCACCACCAGCTCCAGCCTCCCTCGCCGCCCCCGCTACCCTAGTGGGTCAGCACCAACTCTACATTCGTATTCGCCTAGCAACACCCGCTGATGTCCCTCACATCCACAAACTCATGTATCACATGGCTGTCTTTCAAAACGACACTCATCTCTTCACTGCAACTGAATCTTCCCTTGCCTCCACTCTCTTTAACTCTCCTCCTTTCCAATCCTTCACTCTCTTTATCCTCGAGCTCTCCTCTCACCCCTTCAAAAACATTCACTCTCCAGCTTTCCTTCCCATTGAACGCGCCGTCCTTGTTGATCATGTAGCTACTGATCCCGACGCCGAGACATTCAAGAGTAGTGTTGCTAATGAAGATGGTACTGATAATGTTACTGTGGCAGGGTTCGTGTTGTTTATGCCAAGCTACACTACATTTGCAGGGAAGCCAGGGTTTCACGTGGAGGATCTGCTGGTCAGGGAGTGCTATAGAAGGAAAGGTTTCGGGAAGATGTTGCTGTCCGCGGTGGTGGAGCAGGCGGTGAAGATGGGGTTTAAGAGAGTGGAGTGGTCGGTTTTGGAGTGGAATGTGAGCGCTGTCAAGTTTTACGAGGAGATGGGCGCTAAGGTTTTGAGTGAGTGGCGGGTTTGCAGGTTGACTGGCGATGCTCTTGAGGCATATGGTGATGCTAATTGCTAGAGATCTCTCTCTCTCTCGTTTTGGAATCAAGATACAGATAATGCTTATATTAATAATAAAAAATATTTTCCAAAGAAAAAAACAGAAATAAATAAATAAATCCTCTTCTCTTTTGGGCTCTAGCTAGCTAGGTTGCCTTTATTATTGAGGTGGGAAAATATTGAGCAAATTAAGATCTTTTTGTGTGTGGAAGAAGCTTTTTTATAGATTTGATGTTGGCCTTGTGGCATTTGCATTTCGAGCTAGCTCAAATGTTAATGAAATTGGTCTTATTTTTTTTTAGGTAGAGAGAATCTTGTGCTGTCTAAATTTCTTTGGTTGTTTAAGCATGTATGATCATGTGGTAGCACTAAAAACGATGTAATTAAGAAGAAAAAACCCTACTTATATCAAAGAAAATATTAAATGAGAACATGATGATCAAATAAAAAGAAAAATGAAAGAAAAAAAAACATGAATCGTAATTATTAGAAAATAAAATGTCGAGAGATAAAATTAAAAGAAAAAAGACCTGAGTCTATTCAAGCTAGCATATCAAATTTACAACTTAGTCATAAGATCATGATAACTCCATGAAAAATATTTAAATAAAATCTTGATGCTTAATTCTCAAATGAACCATGTATTGAATGTACAAAAAATATTTTTTTTCATAAAAAAAAGTAACATAAAAAGATCTCAGTTAGCCCCGACCTCTAAATTCATGATCAGATCAAGATAAATCCATGAAAAAGTAAAAAAACTAATAGTGAATATAAATAAATCCTCAACTAACACGATATTAAGTAATAATTGATTTTTTTGAGTTGTAAAGTAAGAGATTACTATGTAAATCACCAATAAAATTAGGGAGAGTTCACGAGTGAAGGTTTGATCAATTTTTTTTGGTCTAATTTAATTTCAGCACAGGGCAACGACAGGCTTGTAAATTAACAAGGCCAATTACCCGTTTGAATTTTGACCAGTCAGCTTTTAAGCGTTCTTGTTAAGAGTAGGCTGACCAGCACTATAATTCTCAATCGTCTTTCTACTACGGGAAAATAGTCAACAGCTAATGAAGATTAGTTTGGAAGTGATTAAAGTAAGAACGTGTTACTATATCTGGTAAGTACTTAATTAATAAACATGGAGTTGCAACATTTGGAAATTAGTGTTATGTTCAATGGGAAAATATCATGTTGAATTCTCAACCCACCTTGATCCACCGTAGCTGCCAATCATGAAAAACCATTACAATATAGACTTCTCAACGAGGCCTACTACTTCTATTGATCAATTAACCCTGATCATAGAGAAAATTGTGCTGAAAAGATAAATCAAACGTCTTTCTTGTTTAACTGATCTCGCAATACACGACGAAGTTGCAAGAAAATGGGATAAAATGCAATTCAAGTTGCAGTTCCACCATCTTCCTCCTCGAGGTCTATTCTAACCCTTCAAGAATTCACTCTCCAGCTTATGCTCCGATTGAATGTTCTGACCTTGTTGATCATCTAGCCATTGACCCTATAGCACCTAACCCCTGAAAGAACCCGCTCTCCAGTTTTTGTGTTCCCATTGAACGTACTGACATCAAAGCAGAAACATTCAAGAGCAATATTTATGAAGATGATGATGTTCTTAGAGTAGTGTTTGTATTATTTATTCAGATTCGTGCTTAATTTTTATTAATTAGAATAAAAATAATAAGATTTAAACTCATGATTACTTGATTTACAACATTGATCTAAAAACTTAGATTGTTAAGGTTAAGGGAGATGGATGGTGAAAGGTATTGAGTTTCATGAGATGGGTGCTAAGGTCTTGAGTGATTGGAACGTTTGCGGGATGACTGGTGATCCTCTCCACTCTCGAGGCTAATGGCGATGCTAATTACTGTAGACAATAAGTTTTATAGGAGGTTTCAATGAAAAAATAACAACATAGCTTTTCCAGAATTCGCACCAAGAGCATGCGTTAACAAGGATCAAACATTTTCTTACATCACTACCGATTTGTGATCCAACAACCACAATCAAGGTAACCTTAAACGAATCAATAATAAGAATTTCTCGTACTTTATGGGGTGATGATGAACCAGAACTCCATCTGGACTAGTAAAAAAAAAATTGTTCCTGAAAATTTACTGAAAAAACTTTATAGAGATCGATGCAGCTCTTGTTACCTTTGTAACTCTGGGCTTCCAGTCCGATGTTAAAGAAATAGTTCTTTTATCTGTTAGACAAAGAGAGAACCTTGTGTTTTCTGCAGTCTGGTTCTCACTTCTCAGAAGCAATAGAGCATGACACAAAGCAAACCACACGGCATGTCAATCTTCAAACAGTTGACACCTTTCACAAATTCATAGTCATACTCCATTATAGCTTCAATTTTAGTCATCTAAAGAATCAAATCTTCTCAGGTGCAATTCCACAACACATCAAACATGGAGACGGTTCCAGGCACATCCCTGGAGAATAGAATCAAATCTTGCTATTTATCAAATTTATATCTTTTAACTGCAAAATCAAACGGAGAGATTGACGGACATGTCTTTTTGTCCTGGAATTACTGCACAGGCTAAATCCCAATTAACCAGCAGATCAAGGACGCAGTGCAACACAAATACCAATTTTTTGAGCTAAACAGAAATTTTAACACATACAAACACAAGCAGAACATCTCCAATAAGCCAGTTTGATTTTATTTGGGTTCATCCTTATTCGATGTTTAATTTATCCCCATTTTGCACTATTATAACATTGAAAAGAGACAAACTTCTATAATCCTTTCTTCCCCTTTATCTATAACATGAATGACAAATTAATCACATTTCCTTCTCAGAAATTCCAATGTCATATCATAGTAGATTGAGATCAATAACAGAGAAACCAAACAAATCTTTATTCAATGTTGAGTTCATTAGAAACTATCACTTAAAATATAAATATAACAAGAGTAAGACCTGAAGTTCTCTTATGAATTCTTTGTTTTTGATCAACAGACAAAACCATGAAATACGCAGACCCACAAAGGCATCTGTTAGACATAACCCAACAAATCTTAAACCCCTCAAGAAAACACAGAAACTCACTTCAGATAGCATCACGATAAGCCTCAAGTGCAGGGCCAGTTAGCCGGCAAATCCTCCATTCAGGCAAAACATTAGCACCCATTTCCTCGTAAAACTTTATAGCATTAACATTCCAGTCAAGAACGACCCATTCCACTCTCCCATACTCCATTTTCACGGCCTGTGAAGCCACAGCAGAAAGCAACAACTTCCCTAGCCCCTTCCTTCTATAGCACTCTCTCACAAACAAATCCTCCACATAAAACCCAGGCTTCCCCAAAAAAGTAGAGAAATTTGGAAAAAACAAAACAAACCCAGCAACAACAACGTCACTATTGATCCCACTTTTGAAAGTTTCAGCTTCTGGGTCTATTAAAGTATGATCAAGATTGAAAATTCTTTCAATGGGAGTGAAGCTTTGAGAGTGGAAGTTCGAATCTTTTTCAAAAGGGTGTGCGGAGACTTCAAGGAGGAAGATGGTGAAAGATTGGAAAGGTGGAGACTTGAATAGAGTAGAGGCAAGGGAGGATTCTGTGGCAGTGAAAAGGTGGGTTAACTTTTCAAAGATGGCCATTTGGTGGATGAGTTTGTGGATGCGAGGGATGTCTAGTGGTGTTGCAAGGCGGATCCTGGTGAAGAGAGGGTGGCCTACTGGTGTTGAGTCTGAGTCTGGGAGGCCTGTAGGGGCGGAGGGGGCAGGGGTTGGCGGTGGCGGTGGTGCTGCGGCTGCCATTTTGATGGAAATGGAAATGGGTGGTTCTAGAGAAGTGGAGAGCGTGTTAAGGTGAGTGATTAAAGAGAAAAAAAAAGGGTGGGACTTGAGGACAGGGGTGTGGAGTTAAGTAGCGTGGGGTGGGGGGTTTTATATTTGAGGTTTTAGGGTGTTTTATGGGACTTTATGGGCATTTTATGGTACAGGGAGGGTAATTTTGTCAAGAACACTTTTGTGGGATTTTTCCTTTGAAGTTATTTCGCACCTGGAGAAATGGACTCCGTTCTGCTTTCAAGTTAAAGCCGTCCGGTCATTAACGCTGGGTGTTCTTTAAATTTTATTTTAAAAGTATTTTTAAAAATTAAATAAATATTATTTTAGTATATTTTTGAAGAAGAAACATTTTAAAATATAATCTCGATCATACTCTCAAGTATACATTTATAATCAAGACTAAACTTCTTTTTTTAATTACTAATTTTTGATTATTTTTATTTGTTGATGTTAAAAATAAAATTTAAAAATAAAAATATATATTATTTTAATATATTTCCACATATAAAATATTTTTAAAAAATAATTTCAAATAGATTCAAGTATTTATTAACTTTTTAATAAACATTTGACTGAATCGAACATGATCCTGAAAATCAGTAAAAAAAAAATCACCAAACATCATTCCTTATACATGATCTTTGATCCAAGAATTTGTAGAGGCCTGGTGTTTACGAGGCCAGCACCAATATCAATGTTTATACCTTTGTCGAGCATTAGAAATTGCAGCTTGTGAAGATATCACCGCTCAGTAACACAAGAACACAAGTCAGAACAAGTGAGCAGCCCCATTCATGAATAAATATCAGGAAATGCCATTGGAGAATAAGAGATTAAGATTTGTTGATTAGTTCCATGATTACAAAGCTTCTAGGAAACCTCAACATGTTGCGTAGCTTAACATCTCTAAAAGTGTTTCCTCTAAAGCTAATTATGTATGCACGTTGCCCTTGTGGTCACCAGTCCTATTCAAAGGAAAAAGGTATCGAAAGATCCAGATGCATGGGAATAGGAACAGGAAAAAGGGTTTTCAACTATCACAGAAATCAAATAATTGAAGAATGTATGCCCCACTACTAAAGGATCAGTGTAACCCTAACCTACAACAGCATTCAAGCTTTTATACGACTTTGCAGGCCTCTTTGGCCTCAATTCAATCTCTCATTTCCATATGGTACAGAGCCAACCTGATTAAAAAACAAATCTTCAGGCAGGTGCGTTCAAATAGTGTCCTGTTTTCCTCCTATGCCGACTGAAGTCAGATACAAACCTGAAAGAACAGCCACAGCCATCGACCTTGCACTGGTATGGCTTCTCACCCGTGTGCACCCGAATATGCTCAATCCTAGCCCATGCCCACTTGAATGACATGGTGCAACCCTTCCATGGACATTTGAGGGGTCTATCATCTTCATGAACACGTTGATGTACAAATGCATATTTGTGGGAACTGAACTTCTTACCACATCCATCGTATGTGCATTGATTGCGCTTATGCAATCGTAACTCTGCTTTTGTCTCAAAACTCATGCGGCAACCTTCTAGGTCACACTTGTAAGATCGTTGTGTGATTTCTTTCCTTTTTGAGCGAGGAACTGAAACAGTAGAAGGTTTCTTTAACCTCTTTGGTATTGGATTCTCCTCAGCTGATTTCCCAACATCTTTCCCAGCCCTCGGTCTCAAACCTTCGCATGGACTCCTAATAAAGTCATTGCTATCAACCTTGTTTTCTGTTAGCTGCTCCACTTCATCCTTTCTTTTTCTTCCCTTTCCAGCAGTTGGTATAAAGTCTAAAACAGTTGACTCGATGCTCTCAATCTCCTGAGATGAACAAAATTTGTTGCATGTTACCATGCTTTCTCCAACACATGATTTATCGTCAACGTTGGAACATTTTATAACTGGGGAAGGAGTTGGCGGCTGATTTACCAGAATAACCAGAGCAGAAACATGCATGTCCTCATTAATCAAACTTGTGCCCTGGTGTATTTTCTGCACCCCACTGTCTCCAGTCACCCTGTTACTGGAATGAACTGCTCCTTCACCTTCCAAATCCATGCAAGCATACGAATCTTGAATAGCACAAATCTCTTTTGAAGCTTCAGAAAGTTCTTGGTTTATGGTTGCAGCAATAGAGGCAAGTTCCTCCACAGTGCTTATGTCTGCAGTTGGAATTTCCGGTGGCACAATGATGTCCAAAGCTAAGCCACTGCACAAATCATTTTCAGCATAGCCCTGCCTATGAAGTTTAGAGAATTCTGATGAAGCAGTAGATGAATTTATTTCCTTTTGTGCAAAAGAACATGAGATAAGTTCCTTGTTAGAATCATTTGTGGTCTGAAAAGCCAGCTTCTTTCCATTTTCAAAAGCCATGCCATTGCACAAGTTGATTGTGTCATGCAGCTCTCTATGAAATTCAGAACTTTCATCCATCGGCACATGATTAGACACACTAATAACATTACTAAGAATGATTTCCTCATTACTCCCATTTTTTATTCCAGCTTCTTTCTGCATCTTATTTTGTACAGTACTGGTCTCTTGCTCATGGCCACATCTTTCATCCATTGAGGCAGTAGGCTGATTCATCAATGTGTCATCACTTGAAGAGCATTGGTCACCATTAGTTCTGTTTTTAGCCACAAGTTCTTTCTTCACTTCATTATCCAAAGTCACAGGAGGAGAAACCTCGTTTTTAATGAAAGAATTCTCCACAACTACATCTGCCTTTAGTCTGATGGGGAGGTGAGAAATATGTAAACTCGCTACGATAGCAAGATCAGAAACCTCATCCACTGAAGCATCCCCATCATTCAGGACCCTGTGTTGCCCTTCAGAAACCATATTACAAGTCTCGTCCATGTTAACATTTCCCAAAATTTGTTCCTCT
Organism: Salix arbutifolia; assembly: GCA_025169955.1. Classification (NCBI taxonomy): domain Eukaryota; kingdom Viridiplantae; phylum Streptophyta; class Magnoliopsida; order Malpighiales; family Salicaceae; genus Salix; species Salix arbutifolia. Next base: position 2,015,696 of record CM045909.1, read on the forward strand.
ATCTGCATTGCAAAATTTTCATTAGCTACAGTGATGAATGGACTACAGCATTTTGTGGTGTAAAAACCCTGTTTTTCACTGGTATCTCCAGCGGCATTTATCTGATGCTCTATCTCAGAAGTACCACTGGCTTTTACATTACAGGTATTTCTCGCATTTTTTGATTCCTTCAACAGTTGATCCTCAATCTGCCCCCCAACACTTTTGACAGCGACAGTAGCAGTGAGAACTGAACATGCAACTTGTGACGGAGCAGAATTCAAGGTCAAACACTGAGCTGCTTCAAGCACCTTGACTTCATGCAGCATTTCAGGATCTTCAATGGGAGAAAAAACAAATCCTGTAGAACTTCTGGCAATCCCAATATTGGAAGGGTAAATCACAGTCATTTGTTCAGTATAATTATCAGGATCATCACCACTAGCTCCTGAAACCTCTTCTGCAAAGCATCTTCTAGAGCATCCTACAAGCCCATTTGAATAATCTATTTTTACCTTGTACTTCCTTCTAGTGTACTGAATAAGTTTTTCCTCTTTTTTGACAGTGAGAGCATCTGACTTATTCCCCAACATTTCATCTTTGACTGGTTCCATAATCTTGCATGGTTTACAATGGCAAGGCTGGTTTAACTTGCTTCTTGACCGAGATCTTCTACATTGCCATTTGATGTTTAAGAAATCTGTGAGACTTCTGTCAGAGAATAATCCTCCCAATGCCAATGCATGTTGAACTTTCTTAGATGGAGAGTTCTTTCTGATCTTTACGCAATACCGTAAGTTGATACCCAGTTTTGATGTCCAGTCTTCTCCACATTCATGATGATCTTCATCGTCAATTGCAAGATTTATCAAGTTCATATTTTCTTTAGATACAGCTTCTAAAGGAACCTCATTATAATGGAAAGGACTCTCAATTTCCTCAGCGATGGCATAAGCATGTGCTTTTATTTTTTGATAGTCTACAAAAAAAATTTGCAAAATAATTATTGACCAATTTGACAAACAGACATCCAATATCAAAGAGAATAAACAGGATAGTATATCATGCATGTGCATACGTTACATCTCATTTTACCAAGTAACTGCAGAAAAATTGAGAACCCATCTCACCTGAATGGCAAATTATAAGCAAGTTTGCTCCACCTTTAGACTGTAACAGTTCCTCAATTAGGACACCATGCTCCAGGCAGAAAATACGAGGTCTCAAAAACTTATGATAAGTGTTCCACCCTGTGGGCATTGGAAGATCCTTCAGAGGCACAGAATAATCTCTGACAGGACCATGATCATCTGCAGAGCCAAGAAAAATGGACGAACTAATTAGCTTTAGCACCTGAAGAGGCCCAGTAGAACAAAAAGGTAAATTTACTATGATAAGATTTGATGTTTCAATTTGCTCAAATGAGGAATCAAATACATCATTTTAGGCCTCTCTTATCTCCTATACACTTGAGATATATCAGCCATTAAAAATCCACACAAACTTTAAGTATCCCACAAATATTTTACCAAATGGCAATCAAATGTTTGTCATTTGTGCATTCCATATGTTAGAGAATAATATAAATCATATTTTGGGGTCTCACCTAACAGTTTAAGTTTTTAAGTGTTGACCCAATGGTCACAAATTCGAATCTTAACACTTTTATTTTATTTGATAAAAATAAAGCACAAAGTAGTGTGGACCTGTATGTAAGTTTCAAGCCCAAAAGCCTTTTACTTGAGGGGTTGTATTAGAGAATAATAAAAATCATATTCTGGGGCTCCACCTAACAGCTTAAGCTTTTAGGTGAGATGGTTCTTTGATACCATGAATTCTACACAACAAAAGTGAAATAGGATAGTACCATGGACTGCATATAGAGGAGCTAAAACTACTTACACATGCTTCCTGGTTGAACTTTTATTGCTCAACACTATATGAAAATGGACATGTGCATTACTTGATAAAAAAGGACAAGCGCATATAAGGAAAGAATAAATTGACTGCAACTACATGTGCCAGGATAAACCACGCAGCACTAAGTTATAATTCATCTGATACTGCTGAAATTTTCTCCATCTGAAATGCAGGAAGGTGATAGGTGAAGCATATGGAATTTAGAGTTCTAGGTATATTGATTCATAGTAATGTAAAAGAACATAGGAATTATATGATCTCCCATAAGAATAACGGTGGCATGCATTGGAAACTGGCTATATATTCCAAAATGCTCTGAATCATGCAAAGACAATGTTTTGTACAAACTCAACCTAGTGCCTTCCTTTATTAATTAAAATTTCCTGTATGCTTTGCATAGAAGATAGTAAGAAATATCTATTCTGGATCGAGCAAGAAGTCATTATCAAATGCGCAAAAAGGAAAGTGAAAAAAGGAAAAAGAACAAGAGTAAGGGGGTGAACAATACAAAAGTATAAAGTAGAATAAAGTACATAAATTCAGTACCTGAAACAGAGCCTTTGACGGGGCTATCAGAGTCTGAAGAGGGCTGTAAATTATCAATTCTTGTAACTCCCGGCTCTTTGCCAGTCATTAGTTCTATTGATGCTTTCTCACGTGGTTGCACCACTGACATAAAAGGAAAACCAAGGATTCCACAAGCAACACATGCTAAAGTCCCTGAATCAACTTGAAAATCACACGACAAATCATTGCCTTCCATATAAATCATCGAGAGTTTCCATATACAAGCTCATCTCCTTATACAGATTGTTCTCATTGCAATTACTATTTACATTGGAATGATTATGGGAAGCATTTTGTTTTGGTGTAGTGGTAATAGTAGAAGTTATGTCGAGTATGTGAGACTCTTTACTTGTAAAAGGAAGCGAATCAGGGTTCCATATCATTGCATGACAAATGGATTTCTTCTCAAGAAAAGCAGATAAAATGTCATTTTCTTTTAACATGTCTTCTAGAAAAGCCTTCTTTACTGACAACTCTCTTTCTTCTCTTTGACGATCTCTAAGACGAGAACTCCGAGCACCTGGTAGTAAGGATCTTGGCACCCTAGCATCCAAATAAATCCATAACAATAATCAATGAAGCATACCAATAATAACTTTATAAATGCAATAAGAATTAGAAAATGATCACACAAACTATTCAAAAATAAAAATATAAAGTACTACATAGAAAAATATTTGTGTGGTAATGGGGCTCAAAAGCTCCACAGAATTTAGCCAGATATATCTCAATCTTACAAAAGTAATTCACATGTAATTTAAAAATCATGTTGAAGGATCCACAAAAAGGCAAGTTGGTTAATCTCCTGACATCTAGTGAAAAAACAACTGATTTCAAGTAGAAATCAAAACATATATACAAAACCAGTTAAAATGAGCCATGTAAACGTGAAATAAAATATGGGACAGATTAAAACAATCCATCACAAATCTCAAAGTTTTCTATTGATCACCATAACAGGACATGCCACCAAAGTAATTTGAAAAACTAGAACATTCACTGTCAATTTTCACTTATGAATCATTTTATCTATGCTCCATCAGGCCAAAAGCTCCCATTTAGCGGGCATACATTTTTCATAGAGGTTTCATAAACTACAACATACAGGACACTACAGTCAATGCTCAATAGTCTACTTACCTTGAAACAAAAGACATGGTCAACAGGTATAGAAGCTGCTGATGTGAAAGCATTGGAAGATAGTTCATGGCAGCTCTACGGATCGCGGCTTCCTTAGCTACTTTAAGCCATTGTGGAGTTCCAAAATTGGCAGCTTCCCCACAGTTAAAACCTATCAAAATCCCCAGTTAAAATAAGGTAAAGCAATATTTCATCCAAGTCATTAAAATAGCACATTGCCTACAACAGACAAGAAAAACAAATATGTATTTAATTTTACTATGTATTTTAGATTGTGTGTGTGTGTGTGTGTGGGTGGGGGGTAAGTAATCGAGGTGTTCATCTGACTGATATCAATTATGTTCTTCATTAGTTCTGCAAAAAGTGCAACAGTAAAGCATACTGTGGCTGAATCCTACATGGTAGGCCCTTGGAAAAGTCACAACAAATTCACCAGGATTCTGTACTAACCTACAACAAAGACCAGAATAAGATTGATCAGAATTTTAACAGTTACAGTCAGCATAACCCCCAATTTGAAAATCAAGACCACATCTAAATCTGAATTTTCATGAAAAAGACCACTCCATTTCTGCGAAGTCCTTTGCCATGAGGGACCAAAGCTACAAGTGAAACTAAAAGGGAAAAATGGAAAAGAAAATACAAAAGGGAAAGAAGAATGACTTACCTACAACAAGGAATGCCTGAGGAAATTATTGCTTCAGGAGACAGAAGGGTTGTCTTCTCACCCAACAGGCTCAGGGCAGCTAGCAAAAGAAAGCAGAATTAAGTTCCAAAAATACCAACAAGAAATAATGCCCAACAATTCCAGATTCAGACAAACCATTTCATTAAAACAGAGTTGATACAAGTTGCCAGACTAACAAATATACCTTTCGAAGCAGTTACGAACTAGAACTTACACAATTTGAGAAAATACAAATAATCTAGCTTTGGATTGTTTAATTCTTAAAAAAAATAAAAAAATAAAGATGCAAAAAAAAATTCATCAATCATGAGAATTCTTTGCAACCTGATTGAAAATTCCGGTACACATTTAGACAGTTGGCTTCCAACAGCCCTGGCAGATCCAATTGGCATAAACAACTTGAATTGAACTTAAGTTGCATACTTCTTTGGGGGAAAGATTTAATTCCATTGTTAAGAAGTCCAAAACCATTAATTAAGGGCCATGATTTGTGTAGCATTAAAATAGGAAATCAGGCAGCACAGTACGCATTGGAGAAGCTATATTGAGCCTAGAACAATAGGTGGAAACATGAGAGAATGATGGGCTAACACATAGGGGAGTTTTGTAACAAGGAAATACCTCTGCTAGCAAAATAGCAAGACCTAATCATTAACGAGATATATCTCAAACAAAACAAAAAGTTCTACAAGTCCATTTATCTGCTACAGTTTTGGCAATAAAATGGCTAAGCAGAAAGAGAGATCAAGCAAACAGAAAGCACATGAAAGAGGACCTCTTCACAAGTAAATACATGATCTCAAGGAAGGCATGACAGAGAAATAGGATAAATCATGCTAAATTAAATGGTAGAAATTAACACATACCTAAGCGATCAATATTACCACCATAAGCCTCAGTGCGTATAACTTCCTCGAAAGCAAATACATAATCTCCAGGGACAGAATACCAAGTCTTTGGAGAACCGGTATGTAGAAAATTCATGCTGTGAAGTTCATGATCCTCAACATGCCAAGCAAACCAACTAAACAGCATATGTAGACCATAGGTGAAGAAACACCTGGGATATCATCTGGCATAAATCGTGTAAGAGAGCCAGGTGAGCGCGCAATCACCTGTAGATTCCAAGGGCTATTTGAAAGCTTCCAACCTGCAGTACCTTCCATATCATTAGTTGTAGTTACACTCTTTGCTTAGAAGACCTCAGATTATCCTCTGCAAATGAAGTTGAAGATGCCACAGATGACCTGGGTGTCGTCTCCAAAGACAAGCTCGACACATTCTTAATGGAAACACCTTTACCCTCATCATTATGGGAATTCTTTACACCATCGATGTCAATTGTCCTGCAAACATGGTTTTCTCTACTCCTACGATAAGATTGATACGATGCCCTCTTCCTCCTCCGCCGTCTATGAAAGTAACTAGAGTGACTTTCTGGTTCCCCAAAACCTGAACCAGACACATCATTTGCATATTCCACATAGATAAGCTTCTCAGAATTAGCCTTCCAAAACAATGCCTCTATAACCAATGGATTAACCTCCTTAACCATACCTAACAAGCTCCTTGCAAAAGCCTTAGACTTTGACTCAAACTGTTCCAACGTGTAAGCCTCCCCACTTTGCCAAACTTGCTTATGAACACCTGATTGCAGATTCTCCTTAACCATCCCTTTTGCTTTCTTCACACTCTGCCCTAACTCCTGCTGCCTAGTTGTAAACACCGCCCTATTCTCCCCATCATTACCACCATCCCTTCCACCACCGTTTGACGAGGAACAAACATTCGACATGTCCACGTCATCACCCAACTCTGGACACTTAGATAGTGACCTATTCAAGTTACTAAAAACATATCTTTTAGAAGGCTTAGGTAATGGGGGTATGATCTTACAAATCCCAAAAGCACTAGCTTCCTTCTCAATTTTCGATATATATGCAATTGGGTCTGCAAATTCAGTATCAGTTGGCCTGAACTCGGGTGCCAAGGGCAACCCTTTTAACCATTTGGGTATTTCCACATTACTCATTTCAACAAATCTTTACATTAATACCAATTACAGCAGCACATCAAAATCTTCATTACCACCGTATCATTCTCAAGTATGTAACTTTCATTGTCATTCAAGCTAAAGAGCCCATATTTTGAAAACCCCAATCCAAAGATTCTTACTTGGTGATATCGTTATATAAGTTTTGTGTTTTGTAGTGATTAATATATCAACTTGGGAAACAAAAAAACAAACATAAGATAGAATATAAGTTAAAATAAAACAGAACCTGGTTCAAAGCAAGAAATTTCTTTGATTTTGCCTTAATCAAAACCACCAAACTGGAGAGGGGGGGAGAGAGACTGGCTGAGAAGGGGGCTTGGAGGTTTGTATAGGTTAAGAAGCGTTTTCTCATCCCGGCGCAAGGTAGTATTTTAGTGTGTCGATGTGTTAACGTGACAAGGGGGGGCAATGCGCACGGGGCAAAGCTCCTGTTTCTTCACTGTACGATATAAGTCGGGGGGTTCCTCAGCGCGAAATAAGGGGTGTATTGTAAGCGCAATTTAGCAGTAGATGGTGATAAAATATAGAAAGGGACAGCTGAGGTGTGTAGAGATTGATACGATTGTGATGTGTAAGCGGTGATCAAGAATATAATATGAACTCTTGACTCGATCATGGAGTAGCGTTGGGTATTTTTTAAAATATACTAGTGATAAGTTGTTGAGATCAAGTGGGTTAGTTTTATTATTATTATTATTATATATAAAAAAACTTAATTTTGAAATATGAAAATCAATTATTAAATATTATCAGTGGTCAAATAAGAAAATGGTTGAAAAGATAGTAATAACGTTTGAATGCTTTGATCATGAATCCTTTGTTTTTTTAGTTTTCTAATTTTGACAATTATGTCGATTGTAATTTGGTTCTACAATAACATCCAATTATGGAATTACAAAATATTTATGATAAACAATATCGACAATCATTTTTTTATATATGTATATATATATTGGAAGCTTGAATCTTGGACAGTTTGACAGTATAGTCATCTTTCGTTGCTTGTTGACAGCAGTTTGCAATTTCATGTCATGTGTCTCTCAATCTCGATGCCTAAACCTCTCTCAACTTATAGCCATTGAAGAATCATTTTTCATCGAATTATGTCTATCATTTCATACATATAAATGCATTAAATGCTTAATTTCGACGATTCATCAAATTAATTTCTATATCATTCCCATGTGTTTCAAGATTCTTACTAAGAGGCTGAAACTTGTCAAGTTTCATTTATCTTGCTGGGACAATTGCTGACTACAAATTGCATTCCCTATCAATTTCAGAATTTAAAGCTAGTTTAAGATCCAAACCACCACCACCACCAGCAGCTGAAGGTCAGGTTTGAATCAAATTGATTAACTAGTTGATGTTAGCCATTTTTTTTCCAGTTGAGCAATGTAGTAATCCAGTTGGTAGAACTAGCACTTCTAGCAGCACCTCTACCATATGAACTACTGCAGTAACTTGTGCAGGCTATTTAACAGGCAGGGACACTCGAATGCGGTGCTTGAAGACATGCTGCATGCATAACTCGGCACATTGTGCTAGTCCTTCGGTCATGTTCTTACGTGCCACGATTGCCAATGTAAAGACTGGCAAGGTTGCAATGGTTTTCTTGATGGCCATTTTGTTTTGTGTTGACTGATGATTTTCTCTGTCTTTCTCCTTCTCTTCGGTGGTTATGGAAATTTGTCAGTGTGATCAATGGATTGATAAAAGAGAGTTCCATTGTCTATATAAAGGAACAGGCAGATGATAAATTCCTCTACATGTCTGTCAAGTGGTTAGAAGCAGTGTTATTAATTTCATTTCGTTTCGGCTGAAACGATTAAATATTTTATAGCAGTTAAAAAACGATATCTGGATTTGGAACAAGTGAGGGGTGGAAGAGGTGAGATCATGGAGTTTCTTTAGGTTCAAGTGGCGAGCATGCAGCGATAAGATTTTTTTATCGGTTTTTCAGCACAGAATTTCCATTTCTGTGACCGTCTAGCTAATGTTTTACCTTGGCGTAAAGGGAAATGTTAAAATGCCAGCATTTTACACAGTTTGTTGTTATGGAGACAATGGTTATATCTTGGAGAGGCGAGACTGTTGGAGAATAGAGTTTCTTGATCCATACCTGCTTTGTTACCCTCGTGTAAAGGACAATATATGCTCATTGATTGATCGGTCCTACATCATATACTTTAAAAATAATTTTCATGGGGATTAAATTTTCAAATTTCATATCAGTCAGTAAAGAGACACCAAGTAGGTGATTAGACGTGTACAAATTGTACAGTAGGCCATGGTGGCCATCAGAGGGAACACCCGAGAATGGGAGCAGCAGGGTCCCATGAAATATAACAACACAGAAACGTGAACACATGCTTTGTAGGAGGACTGCTCGCTGAAAATAACAATAAAATTTATTCCTCCTTCTCTTTTAGATCTTTTATAGAAACTCTATGCTTATCAATACTACCCTATTGCTCAGGAGATTATAAAAACTAATTGAGCAATGAAGTGAAAATCCTGTCTTAACAGAGTTGTGAGAAAGACTTCCAACCTCCGACCATGACCTCTCCTTGCAAATAGGGTGGGGGGTGGGGATCAAGACAATTCCGACCATGTTTTCAATCTTATGACTAGCTGTTTCATCCATAGTTATCAATACCGTTCCGGGTACCGTTCCGGATTTTCGATTGGAACGGAACGTTCCGGTTTCGGAGCGTTCCGGCGTACCGTTTCGGTGTCGTACTGTTCATATATAATTAATTATATATATATATGAAAAAAATAAAATATTAATTTAACAAGCATAATTAAAATTTAAATTCTTTTTTATTTAAAATATTTTGGTGTTTTTAAATTATTTTGATGTATAGATGTCAAAAATAATTTTTTAAAAATAAAAAAAATAGATTTTGAACCCGGAACGGTACGCCCGGAACGGAACCGGGGCGTTCCGGCCGGAATTTGGCCGGAATTTCCGGAACGGACCGGAATTAAAACCGGGACGAAAACGACGCCGTTTTGTCCCGGATTTATGAACGGAACGGAACGTTCCGGCCGGAACGGAACGTTCCGGCCGAACGGAACGGAATCAATAACTATGGTTTCATCTCATCAAATAGCACCTAACAAAACAATGTCCTTTGAGCCAAATCCGTGTGCTAACTTCAGGTTTAACTTGAAAGTTGAAACAATGCCGACTTGTCTGGAAGGCGGTTGATTACCTGGTCCCACAAATCCAATCAAATCAAGTTAGTATGTGTATTTTTTTTATAAATTTAAAATAATTAGAATTTTATTCTTTTAATTGGTTTCACAAAAATCATTTTCAAAATGGGTTTCTCGCATAAAAAAATTAAAATAAAATCAATAACTACCGATGCCATATTCTTAACGGGACTTGAGCCCCATTTGGAAGAGAGTTCAGCAGTGATTGCTTCTCATTTTCTTTATAACTCGGTCCTTCAAATTACTGCATGATCTTGATTTGTTCCAAAGATTTTAACTCGTTCCTTCAAATCACAGTTTCCTGATTAGGGCACAGTCATGATGCTTTTGAAACCATGCGGATATTTACTTCATCAGGATTTGGAGCACTCTTGTTCGTCAGAACTATTGTGAAGTGCCTTTTCAAAATATTCAATGACAGCAAAACAATGTCAAGTGGGAAACATATTTCACGTCAGAGCTTTCCCAACTAGATCTATTCGGATAGCTGTTTTATCAGTAATATACAGAGCGTGTGGAATAAAGAAAAGGTGCATGAACCATGAACCCCCCAAAAAAGATAAGGTGCATGAAAATTTGCAATTTTGGACAGCTATAAAAACCACGCATCCAATTCCATAATTTCCCATCCTCTTTCCCTCTTTATATCTCTCTCTTTCTCATAGGAACATGGTGGTAAAGATGATAAACAAGGGCAGGTTTCTCAAACATTGTCCCTCCAAGAGCATCAATCTGGGAACCAACTGGTTTATGAAACATGCAACTCGTTACCATTTTCAAGATTGGAAAAGCTGGTCTCTTTTGTCGGAGAATGACTACTGCATAGTACCAAATGACGTTCCGAAAGGTCATTTAGCGGTCTATGGAGGTGAAGACTGCAAAAGATATGTTATCAAGCTTACTTTACTCAACCATCCTCACTTCAAGGCATTGCTTGATCGAGCCGAGGAGGTTTTTGGTTTCACCACGGGCTCAAAACTTTGCATTCCATGCAATGAAAACATGTTCAAAAGCATGCTACACTGCGTTAACTCTCAACAGGATAGTGGGTTTTAGTTGAGTTTCTGAATAGCAAAGATTTAGCAATTTTTAGTTGAGAAGAAATTGTAATTGTAATGGCAATTGTAATTCTGTTGTTCATTAACATGTAAGTTTTGAGAGTTCTGTGTAGCATGGAAGGCAAGTACGATATCATGATTTTTAATGACTTGGGTTTATTTTCTAAGAAACAAGTCACAAGTATTGTTTGTATTTAAAAGCTTCAATAAAATGGTTGAAACTCGGCCAGAAGGTTGAAGTGCTTAGAACTGATAATAGAAGTGAGTATACCTCAAACGAGTTCAATGTTGTTTGTCAAGTAGCTGGTATGATACACCAGCTAACAGCTTTCTATTGACCGTAGTAGAATGGTCTCTGATGTTAAGGAACCATCTCACCTTCTCATCTAAAAACTCAAGCTTATAGGTGAGGTTCCAGAATATGATTTATATTATTCTCTAACACACCCCCTCAAGTGAAAGCCTTTTGGGCTTGAAACTTGCACAAGCCCACATCACCTTGTGCTTGGTTTTTTTATCAAATAAAATGGGGATGGTGAGATTCGAACTCGTGACCATTGGGTCAACAAGGCTCTGATACCATGTTAAGGAACCATCTCACCTAAAAGCTCAAGCTTATAGGTGAGGCCCCAGAATATGTTATATTATTCTCTAACACACCCCCTCAAGTGAAAGCCCTTTGGACTTGAAACTTGCACACAGGTCCATACTACCTTGTGCTTGATTTTTATCAAATAGAATGGGGGTGGTGAGATTCGAACTCATGACCGCTGGGTCAACAAGGTTCTGATACCATATTAAGGAACCATCTCACCTAAAAGCTCAAGCTTATAGATGAGGTCCCAGAATATGATTTATATTATTCTCTAACATCTGAGAGGAAGAACAAAACTGTGATGGAGATGTCAAGTTGCGTGCTATTACCAAAACTTCTATGGACTGAAGGAGTCAACACCTCATTGTATTTGCTTAACAGACAAACAATTAAGTCTGTTCAAAGCAAAACACCAATAGAGGCATGGTCTAGTGTAAAACCTTCTGTCAAGCACCAAGAAGTGTTAGGCTCATTATGCTACCTTTATCTTTATGTGCCATATGTCAAGAAAGGCATGTTTGCTGAAAAAGATAAGAATGGTGTCCTTGTTGGGTATGCAGCAAAAACAAAAGCTTACAATTTTTTTAACTGAACTGGAAAGAAATTTGTGAAAAATAAAGATGTGCATCTGATGAAAACTCCTACTGGAATTGGGACTTGAAGGAAGTCCGATCAAACCACTCCATCTATTCTTGAACCAGCAAGTATAGATCCATTTGATATTGAAGCAACATCAGAGACACCAGTACTTAAGGTAAAGCCATTATCTAATGTGTATGAGAAGTGCAATCTTGTACATGTGAAGCCTACATGTTACATGGAAGTTGCAAGATTTCCAGAATGGATTGAGGCCATAAAAGCTGAAATTGAAGCTATTGAAACAAATGAAACCTGGAGGCTAACAGGACCATGATCTCAACAAAAATAACATCAGGATGATTCTACTTCAAGGGGCATAAAAATATATATATCATACTCCTGAAATGACATCATCGCCAAGCTAGCACAAGCGCTTTAGGTCTTTTAGCTGAATCAAGCATGGCATTAAAACTTATTTAGTTAAAAACCTATAGCTCACATATGCCTGGATATATCTATGCTGGAAATGGAACTACCAAGAGTAAAGCAAACTGAAGTTCAAAAGATACACCAATAACCTTGAATGCTCAAAATTAGGACTTGACATTTGGATCAATAGCCTTTTTTGGAAGGGGAAGCCGGGCTGGCAGAGTTGAAAGGAGTCAGGATCCAAGGGTCAAAACTGAAGTGAAATATCCTAATCTACTAGAGATGTGGATTTTGGAGAAACTTGATATTTGGATTTGGAACAAGTGAGGTGTGGAAGAGGTGAGATCATGGAGTTTCATTCAAGGAGATTTGAAACATTCATTAGGTGCAAGTGGCGAGCATGCAGAGATAAAGGTTTTTATCGCTTTTACTGCACAGAATTTCCATTTCTGTGACCATCTAGCTAATGTTTTTCCTTCGGGTAAAGCGAAATGATAAAATGCCAATATTTTACACAGTTTGTTGTTATAAAGGACAACGCTAATTGATTGATCGGTCCTGCATCATGTACTTGAAAAATACTTCTCAGGGGGATCAAATTTTCAAATTTCATATCAGTCAGCAAAGACACCAAGTAGGTGATTAGACGCGTACAAATTGTACAGTAGGCCAGGGTTTCTATGAGGTATCAAATCAGAGGAACACCCGAGAATGGGAGCAGCAGGGTCCCATGAAATATAACAACACAGAAACGTAAACACATGCTTTGTAGGAGGACTGCTTGCTGAAAATAACATAAAATTTATTTATTCTCTTTTAGATCTTTTATAGAAACTCTATGCTTATTAATATGACCCTCTTTCTCAAAAGATAATAAAAAATAATTGAGTAATGAAGTGGAAAATACTGTCTTAAACAAACTGAGTTTTTAGCATCATGTGAGAAAGAATTCAAACCTCCGACCATGACCACTCTCTCCTTGCAAATAGGCCAACAGGGTAGGGGAGCAATGAAGTCCTTGAGATTATTCAGACCATGATTTCAAATCTGTTGACTAGTTGTTTCATATTTCTTAATGCCGTGTCATTCAACATATCTTCAAATAGCACCTAGAAAAACTATGTCCTTTAAGCCAAATCCGAGTGCTAACTTCAGGTTTTACTTGAATTTTCTTGTGAAAACTTGATGAAGCCATGCCGACTTGTCTGGAAGACAGATGATTAGAGCAACAGTTTCAAAACTAACTGAATTCTTAATGCTTATTGATAGCTAATCATCAGAATTCAGAGGAATGCGCACGATCCAGCCTAATTTGATTGGCATGAAAAATTACCCTGAAGCTTTACCAAATCCTGCTAAACGATCAACTACCACTGCCAGTTTATTAACGGGAACCTGAACCCCATTTGGAAGAGATTTAAGCAATGCTTGCTTCTCATTTTCCTTATAACTCGGTCCTTCAAATTACTGCATGATCTTAATTTGTCCGAAGATTTTAGCTTCATTAAGTTATATTTCTTACACAGTTTCCTGATTAGGGCACAGTCATGATGCATTTGAAACCATGCGGATATTTACTTCATCAGCATTTGGAGCACACTTGTTTGTCTGAACTATTGTGAACTGCTGTTTCAAAATATCCAATGACAGCCAAAAATGTCAAGTGGGTAACGTATTTCACATCAGAGCTTTCCCAACTAGATCTATTATGATACCTACTCTTTTATCAGTAATATACGTACATAGCGTGTGAGATAAAGATAAGGTGCATGAACCCCAAAAAAGGTGGAGAATATGCTGTCTTTAACACCTCGATCTTCTTATTAATCAATGAAAATTTGCAATTTTGGACAGCTATAAAAACCACACATCCAGTTCCAGAAATTCCCATCCTCTTTCCCTCTTTATATCTCTCTTTCTCATAGGAGCACGGTGCTAAAGATGATAAACAAGGGCAGCTTTGTCAAACATTGTCCCTCCAGGAGCATCAATCTGGGAACCAACTGGTTTATGAAACATGCAACTCGTTACCATTTTCAAGATTGGAAAAGCTGGTCTCTTTTGCCCGAGGACGACTGCTGCGTAGTACCAAATGACGTTCCGAAAGGTCATTTAGCGGTCTATGTAGGTGAAGACTGCAAAAGATATGTGATCAAGCTTACTTTACTCAACCATCCTCACTTCAAGGCAATGCTTGATCGCGCCGAGGAGGTTTTTGGTTTCACCACGGGCTCAAAACTTTGCATTCCATGCAATGAGAACATGTTCAAAAGCATGCTACACTGCGTTAACTCTCAACAGGATAGTGGGTTTTAGTTGAGTTTCTGAAGTGCAAAGGTGTAAAGCTTGTAATTGTATTTTTCGATTTCTTAATCTTGTGTTACAGTTGTAGTATATATACAAATAACAATGCTCTCTGTCTACTTCTATTTTTCCTAGACTGCAGAAATAATACTAAAGCTACACGTAACCTACAACGGTAACCTGCACATCTGTAATTATAGTAGATGTGCAGCTGTATTCTCAACACTCCCCCTCAAGATGGAGCATAGATATTTATCATGCCCATCTTGCTAATGGCGTCGTAAAATACTCTTCCTGAAACTGCCTTTGTGAGGATATCCGCTAACTGATCTTCGGACCGAACAAACGGAAATTGTATAATTTTCCGATCAAGATTTTCTTTGATGAAATGTCGGTCTACCTCGACGTGTTTTGTACGATCATGTTGTACCGGATTGTGGGCAATCTCAATAGCCGCTTTATTATCACAGTGCAGGTTCATAGACGTCTCATAATCGATTCCCAAATCCTGCAACACATGTTTTACCCATAATAATTCGCACACACCATGGGCCATACCTCGAAATTCTGCTTCTGCACTTGATCTAGCGACTACTTTCTGCTTCTTACTTCTCCAAGTGACAAGGTTGCCTTCTACAAAAGTAAAGTAACCTGATGTCGATCTCCTATCAGTCTGGTTTCCTGCCTAATCTGAGTCTGTATACCCTTCAATTTTGCGAATCTCCCCTTTTGAGAACAGTAGGCCTCTTCCTGGTGCACTCTTCAAATACCTTAAAATCCGATATACTGCCTCCATATGTTCTTCTACTGGTGAATGCATAAACTGACTTACCACACTTACTGCATAGGCTATGTCTGGCCTTGTATGTGATAAATATATCAACTGCCCAACTAACCGTTGATAACGTCCTTTGTCTGTTGACTTCTGATTTTTCATTTCTCCTAGCTTGTGATTCATTTCCATTGGTGTGTCAACTGGTTTACACGCGAGCATACCGGTTTCTGTTAACAAATCTAACACATACTTTCTTTGTGATAGACATATCCCGGTTTTTGATCTTGAAACTTCAATCCCTAAGAAATACTTCAGTTGTCCGAGATCTTTCATTTCAAATTTTGATGCTAGAAATTGTTGGAGTGCTTGTCTTTCTTCTGGATCATCTCCTGTTAGAACCATGTCGTCCACATACACAATTAATGCTGTAATCTTTCCTTCTTTGTGCTTTATAAATAACGTGTGATCCGAGTTGCTTTGCTTATACCCAAATTCCTTCATCGTAGAGGAGAACCTTCCAAACCATGCTCGTGGTGATTGTTTCAGACCATATAATGCTTTCTTTAGCTTGCAGACTTCGTTTCTACACGAGGATTTTTGTTTAGCTCCAGGTGGCAAATCCATGTAGACTTCTTCTTCAAGGTCTCCGTTTAGGAAAGCATTTTTTACATCGAATTGTTGTAAGACCCAATCTCGGTTAACTGCTAAAGATATGAGGATGCGGATAGTATTGATTTTTTCAACTGGGGCAAACGTCTCTTGGTAATCCACCCCATACTTTTGCGTATACCCTTTCGCAACTAGCCTTGCTTTGTACCTGTCAATACTACCATCCGCATTGAGTTTTACAGTGAACACCCATCTGCACCCAACTGTCTTCTTCCCTTCTGGTAATGGACATATCTCCCAAGTGTTATTCCTCTGAAGTGCCTCCATTTCTTCGTTCATAGCCTTAGTCCATTTATGATCTGCTAGTGCATCCTGCAAATTACTAGGAATAGATACAGTAGATAATTGGTTAACAGAAAATGCATACGACTTAGACAGCCTATGGGAAGACACATAATTACTGATAGGGTATTTATTCTTGGTTTTTGGGTCAGGTTCATATTGTTTCCTCGGGACTCCCCTATTTGATCTTTGTGGGTATTTATTTTCTACAAGAGCAGGAATTTCATTAGTTTCATCAAGGACATGGTTTGGATTTACCTGAGGACAAGTATACTGGGTTGATTCTTCAGCTAGTGGTGTAGATGTAGACATCTCTGGAGACCGAGTGGGGGTGTTGCCGAGATAATTCTGATCTATGTAAACATCCAAACTAGTACCATCGTTAGGATCCAAACCATTTTGTCTTATTTCTTCATTGAACTTGTCAAGTGCCCCTTCATTTTCCTCTAATTTAAATAGATCGTCGTCGTTCTCTTCATTATTTCTCGCCCCCTGAAGGGACGACCCAGATGCTCCCCCTGAATAGTAAGGTTCTAATTCATGAAACGAGGTATCTAGGGTTATATGTAACTTCTAGATGGGCAGCTGCTGTTGAGAACAAGCACTGTGGGAATCAAAGGAAAAAAAAAATTGGGTTTACGGGCAAGGGAAAAAATTCGATACAACAATTCGAGGTTTGCTCTGATACAGCAATTCAATTTCAGAAATTCGATTTCAGAGAGAAAAAATGAGGTTTGCTCTGATACCATGTAAAGCTTGTAATTGTATTTTTCGATTTCTTAATCTTGTGTTACAGTTGTAGTATATATACAAATAACAATGCTCTCTGTCTACTTCTATTTTTCCTAGACTGCAGAAATAATACTAAAGCTACACGTAACCTACAACGGTAACCTGCACATCTGTAATTATAGTAGATGTGCAGCTGTATTCTCAACAAAAGGTTTAGCAATTTTTAGTTGAGAAGAAATTATAATGTAATTGCAATTGTCACTGTAATTCTGTTGTTCATTAATATGTAAATTTTGAGAGTTCTGTGTAGCGTGGAAGGCAAGTATGATATCATGATTGGCCTGCAAACAAATCTAGCTCAGCAAGTCTAATTGATTTTGAGTGAGAATCGTACTTCCTATGTATTATTGGGTCATTACAACTTATAGAAAATTATTGATCATTTGAGTAGACATTATGGAGCACAATTAAATGCTAAGATATAATATGTACTTGGAACAAAGATTTAATAAAAAAACCTAGCAGCTGCTTAATGCAAAGTATTGTCCGAAACCTAGCAGATGCTTCGTTGCAGAATTTATGGTTTAGGGTTTGAGATGGGAAACAAGAAATAGGCATCAAAATCATTGATTGTCTATTCTAATACATATTAGGATACGTCTAAATGATCATGTCCAAAATCATTGATTTGGCATTAATTGTTGTTTCATGCAGAAAGGTAAACGATGGCCCCTGCAGCTATTAGCAGTAGCATGCCTATCTGTAGCAGCAAAATTGGAGGAAACAAGAGTCCCATCTCTTTTAGACATATATTTTTTTTTAATTCAAGGAAACTATCTTCGAAAAATATATTTTATGAATTCAGATGAGAGAATAAAATCTCGATTGTACTAGAATTTTATAAAAAATAAATGTTCTAATTCAAACTCAAAACCTGTTATACAGATCTTAAATTCTTTATCATCATGCTTTTAAACATTTAAACATTGGAACCCAGATTCTTATTTAAACAAAGTACAGTTCAAAGGATGGAGCTTTTGGTCATGGGCAGTCTCAAGTGGCGATTACAAATCATTACCCCTTTCTCTTTTCTGCGTTATTTCGTTGCTAAGCTTTCACATAACAAGCGCCCCAGAAGTAATTTTTTTGTTTTTCTTAGCTCATTCATCCGATCTTATCACATGTAGAGGTAATTCCTAGAGTAACTAAATCTTCCCATCTTTTTTATACACACAAAAATCATTACAGCTAGCTCGCATGAATTCTTAACAGTGATGAATATCTGGGCTTATACTCCATCCACAGTAGCAGCAGCTGCAGTCCTCTGGGTGACCGATCAAAATATTGATTGCCCCAAATTAGAGTGCTTTCACAACAGAATGAACAGGGTAAGATCTTCAACATCGTCTTCGTTAAAACGACCTTTGACAATTAACTTGTTCTTGTATGAATCTATTTTTGTTACGGTTTCATGACAAAAACGGACACAGGAAATGGTGCAAGGATGCTGCAACCTTATTAAGCAAAACACGCCTCAATTGTCTCTTGGTAAAGTACTTGATGCAGCTATGCCGGGGAAATATCATACAAAGAAATGTTATGGGAAGGATTTCAAGCCAAGTCAAGACAATTTGTACACGTCTCCAAGCAAGTGCTGAAAATTGATGTTGCTTACTAAATGAGTCCTTTAGTAAGATGGATTCACTTTTCATTTCATATTTATTTTTTGGATTGTCTGAGTTGATTCGAAAGGCAATTGTGAGAAAAAGTTTGCTGTTATTAAACAAACTATCTCAATCGAAAAACATAAACTATCAAGTGATTATGATTTATAGATGTGAAAATGCACAAATTAAATAACTTTTCAGCAATGTCGATCATGCCTAGGAAGAGTCGTTGCGGATACTTGTAAAGATCGGGAAGACAACCGACTCCCATGGGATTTCATTCTATTAGACCATCCAAATTATAACAAATACTTTTAAAATCATTTGTTAAACGCACTAGATCGACAAGAGGGTTGTATCCTAAAAATAGTTTTAAAAAGAAATCTCATCTCAATTAGCATACAAATCGGTCTGAAAATATTCTCTAAGGTTGAAAAAAGAAGAAGAAATATCTACAAACGCATTGAAACACAGAAATTTAAAAGGAATAAAAGGAATGATCGCAGGGGGGGCATCAACTGAGGGAAATCGATCACAAAACTCATATGGCAACTAGCTTGGATGATATTTCCTTGAGATTGAATCATAAGTACCTCGCGCGAGTAGGTTGCAATTCCAAGTATTAAATAAAACCGGTAAATCATGTTCTTTCATTAGTGCAGTGCCAGCATTGCAGAAGGCCACGGGCCTTGTAAAGGATTCCTTTCTCTTAAGGCTTCTGTGTTTAATGCACGAGTCTTGATTAATTCCTAAAATTTGGTATCACGTCTTTGGATTTGGAATTCTTTTCCATTGTTTGGTAGTAGGGATGATGGGTTTGACGGAACAACAAACATTGGTTTACAAGTAAGAAACTGAGGTACAATCCAGGATAAGGCTTCAAATAATTTTCACGGGGATCAAATTTTCAAATTTCATATCAGTCAGCAAAGAGACACCAAGTAGGTGATTAGATATGTACAAATTGCACAGTAGGCCAGGGTGGATATGAAGCATCAAATCGGAGGATCACCCGAGAATGGGAGCAGCAGGGTCCCATGAAATATAACAACACAGAAACGTGAACACATGCTTTGTAGGAGGACTGCTCGCTGTAAATAACCATAAAATTTATTTTTTCTTTTAGATCTATTATAGAAACTCTATGCTTATCAATACGACCCTATTTCTCATAAGATTATAAAAAATAATTGAGCAACGAAGTGGAAAATCCTGTCTCAAACTAGCAGAGTTTTTTAGCATCATGTGAGAAAGACTTCCAACCTCCGACCATGACCTCTCTCTCCTTGCAAATAGGGTTGGGGGGGGGGGGGGGGGGGGGGGGGGTAAGATTATTCAGACCATGTTTTCAAATTTGTTGACTAGTTGTTTCATCTCTTCAAACAGCACATAACAAAACTATGTCCTTTAAGCCAAACCCGTGTGCTAACTTCAGGTTTAACTTGCATTTTCTTGTGAAATCTTGAAACCATGCCGACTTGTCTGGAAGGCAGTTGATTAAGCAACACTTTCAAAACTAACTGAATTCCTAATGTTTGTTGATAGCTAACATAAGAATTCAGAGGAATAAGCAGGATCCAGCCTAATTTGATTGGCATGAAAAATTACCCTGAAGGTTTACCAAATTCTGCTTAACGATCAAGAACTACCAATACCATATTCTTAACGGGAACTTGAGCCCCATTTGGAAGAGAGTTCAGCAGTGATTGCTTCTCATTTTCTTTGTAACTCGGTCCTTCAAATTACTGCATGATCGTAATTTGTTCCGAAGATTCTAGCTTCATTAAGTTGTATTTTTATACAGTTCCCTGATTAGCGCACAGTCATGATGCTTTTGAAACCATGCGGATATTTACGTCATCAGGATTTGGAGCACATTTCGCTGTCTGAACTATAATGAAGTGCATTTTCAAAATATCCAAAGACAGCCAAAAATGGCAACTTGCTAACATATTTCACGTCAGAACTTTCCCAACTAGATCTATTCAGCTAGCTGCTCTTTTATCAGCAAAATACAGAGAGAGTGGAATATAGATAAGGTGCATGAACCCAAAAGAAAAGATGGCGAATATGTAGTCTTTAACACCTTCTTATTAATCAATGAGAATTTGCAAATTCAATAAGTTTTGGAAAGCTATAAAATCCGCACATCCAGTTCCATAATTTCCCATCCTCTTTCCCTCTTTATATCTCTCTCTTTCTCATAGGAGCATGGTGTTAAAGATGATAAACAAGGGCAGGTTTCTCAAACATTCCCCCTGCAAGTGCATCAATCTGGGAACCAACTGGTTTATGAAACATGCAACTCGTTACCATTTTCATGATTGGAAAAGCTGGTCTCTTTTGCCCGAGGACGACTGCTGCGTAGTACCAAATGACGTTCCGAAAGGTCATTTAGCGGTCTATGTAGGTGAAGACTGCAAAAGATATGTGATCAAGCTTACTTTACTCAACCATCCTCACTTCAAGTTATTGCTTGATCGCGCCGAGGAGGTTTTTGGTTTCACCACGGGCTCAAAACTTCGCATTCCATGCAATGAGAACATGTTCAAAAGCATGCTACTCTGCGTTACCTCTCAACAGGATAGTGGGTTTCAGTTGAGTTTCTGAATAGCAAAGGTTTAGCAATTTTTAGTTGAGAAGAAATAGTAATTGTAGTCTCAATTGTAATTCTGTTGTTCATTGACATGTAAAATAATTTAAAAATACAAGATAAAATAATTGTGTCCAAAAAACTACACAAGGGAAGAAACAAGTAAAAGAATGGCCTAGACAAGAAGCTAAATGATCAGAGCTATATTTGCAGTATTGGGATTGAAAAGCACCATAAGACTCTTATGGCCATCTGGGATCTATTGCTTCTTTCAGAACCATTCACGCAGTGCAAACATTCTGATTAAAATCAAATCTTAACCCACCCAACTTCATTAACTTCATTGAGATGAAGTTGTTGCAGCCGAACAACATTGGTTTCCAGATTTCAAGTCTTGCGGTTACCATTTCTGCTTTGGAAGGTTGACTTTTCATGGTGTACGGATTTTATTATCAGCCACCAGAATCAATTTCATTCCATGGATCACCAAGATCATAACAGTCACTGACTCACTGTGGTGTAATGACAAAAAATTAAAAAGGAAAAGACAGCAATGCTCTTGATGGCTTAGAATTAGATATAAATAAATGAAGAGTATTGTAGTAATTGTATAAACTTTATAAATATAAATAGAAACAAAAAAAGATAGATCTGAAAATGAGAGAATCGGGATGAGAGAAAGAAAGGAGAAGAAGAGAAAAGAAGAAGAATATATTGAGGTAATGTTTATGTTTTAATATATATAAATGTTGTTATTAGTTAAGATTTTGCTTGTATTGATTATTAGGGTTTGAGGATTTTGTTTTGGATTTGATTGATGAGTTGATTGAGATGTTAAGAGTTGAATGTGTTGGGTGATGGTTTAATTCATTTGATTGTAGATGATTTTGAAATTAATTAATGTTTGATGTATAATAATATTGAGAAATTGTGAAAAATCTTTGCTGGAATTCTGGACAGTAGGCTGGAGGATGAAGAAGACGAAATTTCAGTTTGGTCTTTTTTGTGAAAATTACAGTTTAGTCCCCAAACTGTGGGAAAAAATCAGTTTAGTCCCTGGAGTAAAATTTGAGATTCTGGACAAAATTGAGGATGAATTATGGGTAAAATTTCAGTATAATTATGAATTTATGAGGTGTTCAATTTAGTCATTCAATTCGATAAAATTACAATTTAACCCTAAAGATATGAGAAAATTACAAAATATTCTCTAGATAAAATATTATTTTTTTCAGATTGATTTGGTGGATTATATTAACTTGTACGATTTTACAAGTCAACTCGTGAGTTTAACAATTTTAGTTGATAGACAAGGCAAGGTAGCATATCGATGATCATCGGTGGTGTGGTGCCTTTTCCTAATTATAATTGGTGCATCAAATTTAGTAAGTCTATCTATCTTCTTCGCCAACTCAATTAAAAAATAATTAAACCTCTTTACCAAGTTTTCATATCCAAAGTATTTTTTTTAGTGGTCTATATATTATTTTTAATTTATTTTATTAAATAAGAGATAATATTTTTCTGAATAAAAATATATTTCATTCCTTCTTAGAATTTAAATATGCGAATTAAACTCAAATTTATAGTTTTATTTATGTCATGATTGTATAAATATTGTGCAACAAAGACAGTTTGTAATCTCGACGAGCCCGGAAGCATTCTCAACATTGAAAAAAAATATACTTCGGCCAGCAACACCATGCACGTCTTTCTCCTGCATTTTCTCGTCTTTATAGGAATAGATTTTGGTGTAAAGTTTCAATTTGCTTCAAGAATCAAAGAATTCCTGGGGCAAAAATCCAAGAATTTGATTTCCAACAAACACTAACCATCATGAAACTTGATCCAAATCCTGCTCATGAACACATTCATTGAAGAGTTCCTTTCTTCTTAAGGCTTCTATGTTTAATGCACGTGTCTTGTTTCATTCCTGAATTTTGGTATCCCGTCTTTGGATTTGGAATTCTTTTCCATTGTTTGGTAGTAGGGATGATGGGTTTGACGGGGCAAGAAACCTTGGTTTACATGTGTAAGAAACAGAGGTACAATTCAGGATATAAGGCTTCAAAGTGTCAATAGACACAAAGGAAGAGTAGAATTTGTTGCGGATCATGATTTGTATAAAAAAAATAAAAACAGAGATAGAGGTAGCTCTTTTGCTATGAGATTGGTAAAATATTTTAGACCTTGAAATAGAAAGAAATGGGGACACGAGTACTTCTTTAGTGTCGTGTAGATAGCTGGGAGAATGTGATGCCATGTTATTAACTAGGTAATATAAATAGCACAAATGCTTTAAAGAACAACACTCATCTGAACCAAGTCTTTGGTTCATTTTTCATTACCAAAAAAGGGGGAAAATGCTTGGGGGATTAAGCCACGGATAGACTTGTCAGCTTCGCAGCCTACCATCCCAAGCATATACAACATCGATGATATCAGAATAAAAACTCCCTGCCAAAATATATGGGTTCAGGAGCAAATAATATAGGCCGCCGCAATCATGCATCGGCGAGAACACACAGAAAAACTTACTCCGATACAGTGTATAGTAAAACTTTCAGATGGGAGAAAGGAGCCTAGCTGAAATCGGGCTTCTCAGGATATGTGCAGCCTGACCTCTGGATAATGACATTTGCTGCATAGCAACCAGCTTTCACACAGTCTTCGAGGGGCTTCTCTTGTACCAGTTGTGACAAAAATCCACCAACAAATGCATCACCTGCCACGAAAGAAAAGCTATTATTCCCTTTTGTTGTGGGACTTCCAAACTTCTAAGACATTAGCACCAGCTCTTCTTTAATAACTTATTCATCTTATTGAGCCACATGAATCCTGCTGGGATACTGAAGCTAATAGCAGCTTAAAACACTAAATTTCACTGGCGATTTTTTTTTTTACATTTCTTGTCACCAAAATGGAAGATGATTTAGCTTTCTATCAAGTTAGCTGTTGAAATGGAGGGAGTGAGATAGATATAACAATACTATTGATACACTTCTAAATAAAATGTTGAGCTAGGTTGAAAAATACAGTATGGCAGCCATTAACCTTTAAACACTTTGAAATTCAAATCAAAGGATGCGTCCTAAAGATCTCTCAGCAGTTCCAAACATTGGACATAGTAAAAAAGATACAGTACTGAGTGAGCATACCTGCTCCATTGGTGTCAACCAGCTTCTCCTTGGGTAACAATATCACAGGGAATAATTTCACCTTCCCGTCCTCAGCAACCACGACAGGATCTGCACCCTGAGTAATAACAGTAATCCTCTTGTGTGCCCCTGATGCCTTGGGCCATTGGGAAATCTTAAGAGCAATCTCCTCGACATTCTCAGTCTGGTAAAGCAGAAAAAACCCATTTGAGTAATTTGCATTGAGTAACTGAATGTGGTTCTCTGATTAACTATAACACACCAAGAAATAATTACCTCCCATCCATGAACCTTGGCAAAGGTTCTGGCTTCGGTCTCATTTCCAAAGACATAGTCCATATAACTGTAGGCAAAAGGTGGATCAGTTTTGAACCGCTGACAAGCATCATGAGTAAAGGAGGGGATAGAAAACTTACGGTAGAGCTTTCTCCTGCACATCCTTGAAGAACTCGCAGATAAATGGAGCAGAAAGATTCATCGAGAAGATCTGAACATGCATGTCTCAGAATATTGAATTTCAAAAAAAAAAGGCAATGATTACAAGAGATAAGATTTGATTGCACAAGCTTTACCTTGTTGTTTGCAGCTGCATGTTCAGCAACAAGCATAATGGATTCAGGAGACACGGTAAGGAAGAACCCAGCAATGTAGAAATATTTTGCCTTTTCAACTGTTCAAAAAAAGGGAATAAGTTGCATTCATGAGACCAACATGACATATGACCAAAAACTAAACAAACTACTGAAAGCAGAAGCAGGGAAAAAGAAATGGAAGTAGTACCGAGTGCCCAATTTTCTGGCCTCTTTAAATGCTCAGATTTGTAACAATTTGCAGCCGACAAATTTGCAATAAGTGACCTGAATGAACAACCAGTTGAACTAAACTTTTAACCTAGAAAACTACAATTGTCAAAACACAAAATTTGGAAGAGGGGGTGGGGCCATTAGCAGTCCTCCAGTATAAATGGCAGTCCACCTAAGTGTGCCATCAATACTGTGTGGAGAATTGTAGCCCCACCCTTGGCACAGTTGCAACCAACTCCAATAGGCATACCCACAGATGCTCAGCATGTAGAATCAAAACTGAACAAAATGTTGATCTAGAACCCAGTGCTAGACAATAAGGTACCCATGATGACTGGAAAGTCAGTATGCAGAAAATTACATGAAAATCCAATCATTCAAAAAGGCAAGTCAATCAATTATGGCTTGCATCTTTCAATAATCAAATGCAATGTACCTAAAAAGATGATGCTTGTTACAAACAGCATAGTTCTGAAATTTTTGCAACTGGAGCAATTTCATGTCAGTTTGCAGCAATGTATTCAGATTATAAATACATGGCAATCAGGTAAAACTGACCTCTCACCACCAACAACACAAACAGCACATGTTCCTGTTGGAGCAGCCTCATCCTCATAATATTGTACCTGTATTCACATTCTAATTAAATCTCCTAGACTATACAAACAACCTAAACATTGAAAACAAAAGATGCAGAGTAACTTACATTAACACCAGCTTTCGTTGAATTTTTCTTCATCTCCTCCCCAAACTTGTCCTTTCCAATGCAGCCCATATAGCTGGTTGCACCAGGAATTTGGAGCATCCACTATAAGAGACACAAAAATTAACAGGACTCAGAACAAATTAGACAGATTATATAAGCATAACTACTAAAACATATGCAGTCATATATGTTAAAACTAACCTGTGCAACTTTGATTGAATTTTGTGTAGCACCTAGAGGTAACATACAAAACATCAATAAAAACACCTTATTTCGAAAACTCAAAGTCTTGGACTAAAAAAAGTAAAAATGGCATCCTTAAACTTCCTTCATCGGGAAATTCTGATGTTACCTCCTGCAATGTATTCTACGGTATACTTGCTGGCCATCTCATCGTACCTTCAAATGTCCATCAAAACAACAATCAATAAGCGCCAATGCAGTGTTTCAAACCCCTGAAAAAAGTCATTCATTTAGCAAAATAAGAACCGAACAATTATGTCAAAGAGCTTACATAGGTAGGTGCTTGTCTTCCGCAAGGATAGCATTGTTCAGCTTGATGTCATACCTACCAAAATAATCAAATTACAAAAATCAGCAATATTAAATTCACAAACTAAACCACCACATACATAAATTTGAATCTAGTAAAATCCGATCTGTAGAAAACAACTGAAGTCACTAAATCAAGCTCAATTCTCACATCTGACACATCAAACATAGAATTATTTTTCTCGGTAACCAAACATTCACAATAAAGTTTTCAATAGGAGAAATCAATCATGAAATGTAAGAACAAAATCAGATCTGTCATTGCAAACCTAAACACACAAAGAGACCAGCTCGGATCTGCCTCTTATTTAAAATCATATTACAAAATATGATCAACAGTTAACAGATACAGATCAAACTGTATCGAATGATAAAGATTCAAGCATTGGAAGAAAAGTAATAAGCAAATAAAAGTTTAGGGTTTGGTTTCTGCAAAATTGGACGTAGTAAACATAGTTACGGAGGAATTTGAAAGAGGCAGCACTTACTTTTGCAAGAAACTATCGTCAACAACAGCAGAAATGTCAAGGAGCGGGTTTCCCATACCCAACAAGATCCTCTCGGACGCCATTTCTGTGTTATTTGCCGGAGAGATTAATCGAGAGTGAGATGCAGCAGCTGATGCGAGTAGAAAGGAGGGGGGTTCTTCGTGGCGAAAGGAGAATGGGGCTTCGTGGGTTTATAGTAAGGGGGTTGTTGCGGGGTTCATTGTGTTATTTAGTCCCTTTACTGTCTATTTCATTTTATTCTGGTGCTTACAATGTCTTTTTCTCCCAATATCATCCTTATTTTTTTTATCTCACAGCAAAATAATCATGAATGAAAATAATTTAGAATTAAATGATGATAGTGTTGAGATGAAACTAACAAGAGGATCGAAGTGAGACGAAGCAAAAATATAGAGAGAAAATCAACGTGTTGTTGGTGAGGTGTTGGTGCAGCACAACAACCCCCACCATTTTCGTTTCTTAAATGCTACTTTTGGTCTTTGATTTTGCTTGGTTTGAAATATAGTGTTTTTTGGGATCAATTTTGCTGTAGTTTTTTAAAGTGTTTTTCATACTGAAATATATCAAAATTGTACTTTGCGTTTATTTGACCTCCATTTTACGTTTTCTTTTTCAAGATAATGACATATTTTTTATGTACTGATATAAAAAATAACATTTAAAAAATATAAAATATTATTTTAATATATTTTAAAAACAATTAAAAAACAAACATTACAGTAATATCAAATGGACCCGACAAGCTTAAATGTTTTTACAATTGGCAACATATAGTTTTTAAAATTAATTATTAGAAGTTTTTATTTGATAATGTGAAATATAAGCTAGTTTTTATATAATTATTTATTGTTTCATTGAAATTTATTATTGACAAATGTCATGTTAATCTGATAATAATTAACATTTCTCGATTTAATCAATAATTATTATATAATTATAACCATCTTAAACATTTACAAACAGAATATAAGTTAATAATTTCTTTAAAAGTTGGTGGAAATGATCTACTTGTATTTGAGTGACAAATTGAACTGTAAAATTGTCAAACGGAAGAGTTAATTACTTATGCAATAATTTTTATCTAACTTTTCTTTTTAAAAAATGAAAAGAATTCGTGTAAATCGACCTCTTTTACATATTTACAAATATAAATGTATAAAAAATATATATAATCAGACAGCGCTTGCAACTCTACATTCTTTGTCGTTTCATTGTCTGAATATTTACTCATCTAAATTAACTCTTGAGAGTTTCTGGTGGCTTGAACGGCTGAGATGGTGCTACGTGGCCTAGTATAAGATCTCCCTCACCCCTAGGAAGTCACTAGTATAAGCTAGCCTTTTATTTTGCAGGCTAGGCTTCGTTGGATTTACAGCTCAGACCCCTTCTTGTTATGGGCTTCTTTTGGGTTTGAGCATAGCTTCCGACTATAGACATAGGGTCTGTTTGGGACAGTTGTTGCTGTAGTTTTTTAAACTGTTTTTCGTGCTGAAATATATTCAAATGATTTTTTTTATTTTTAAAAATTATTTTTGACATCATCACATCAAAATGAACTAAAAATACCAAAATATATTCATTTAAAATAAAATAAAAAAACTTCAAAAGTTGCAGCACGGCTTGAAAAAAACCATGTCAAACACCCTCTTAGTGTCATGTACTTTTTTTAACGTGATTTATAAGTTAAATGCAATAAAGATATAGGATTTCCAGCGAAATCATTACAAAATTTGTGTTTTAAAATATTTGAGAAATCGCAGACCATTTTTTTTTTTAGAAAAAAAGATATATAGCCTTTTTTATCTTCCAAGTTGTTTGGGAACTTTAGATTTTAAAAATATCATTTAATTAATTATAGTACTTGATAAGCTTTAAGTAATATAAATGAATTCAATAGCTAATTAAAATTAAATAATTTTATATTTTTACATTAAGGATGAAAGCAAATAAGATGGATGATACATGTTTAAACTAACACAAGCTAAATTAACTCTACAATTTTAAAACTGATTTGAAAGAAAAAGATTAAATTATAAAATCAAATCAATTTACTTAAATATACCTAATTTAAGTTCTGAGGAAGATCTTATAGATAATGCATTTGTTGGTGTACAATTGAACTTAAATTCATAATAAAAATAAAAAGATTCTTTAATGACCAGAAGAAAATAAACAAAAAAAGAAAAGAAAAATGATTACAGGAAATTAGTAGCTCAAGAAAGAGGAAGAGGAGCACCATTCCATTCCTTCAAGCATTCCAGCAAGGGATCAATCAACTTCCCTGCACAAATAGCTGTGAATACCTTGTCAAACTCTTCCCCGGGCGATCCCACCTTCTCACCAGTAAGCAAACTTGTTCCCACTTCTTCCCTCACAAACTTGTACAAGGGGTATGACCTGCATTCCCTGATCCTGTTCGGAATAGATGGATTTCCGTTTTCAAGCTCAAGTCTAGCACTCTCTACTTCTTTGGGCAAAAGGGTCTTCAGTTCTTCCTCGAAAACCCCAATCTTCTGGAAAATCGAGGTGCTTGAATTCTTTTCTTTCTCACCATTCACCAGGGCATGTTCAACTAGTACTTGCCTTAGTTTCTGCATTAATGGGTAGGTTGCACTGCAAGGGTCATCGATGTAGGCAAAGACATGTTCTCTGTCGACAACCTTGAGCAAGTCTTTCTCGCAGAATCTCGAGGGGTGAAGCTCGCCGTTGAAGCCCATTGTCAGGGCTCTCTTTGCGACTTGGCTGACAACGTTCTTGACTGTGTTCTTCAGGTTCTCCTCTATGTGCCTCAAGTCTATGGCCTGACATAGAGCAACCAACCAAGTGGTAGACATGAGCTTCAATATGTCAACAGCTTCAGCCGTTTTTCTTGCAGAAATCAATCCTAAGGAGTTGACATCTTGGTTGTGTTGTTCAGCGCTTTGGACATGATTGGTGACAGGATTAGCAAGGAATTGGAGCTCTGAGCAGTAAGATGCCATGGCAATTTCAGCACCTTTGAACCCGTAATCCAAGCTTGGATTGCGTCCACCGGTGAGGTTTGAAGGCAACCCGTTGTTGTAGTAGTCATTAACAAGTTCAGAGAATTGTGCAAACATAAGTTTGCCAATTGAAGCAATTGCCAAACGAGTGTTGTCCATGGAGACACCAATAGGAGTCCCCTGAAAATTCCCTCCATGGAGAGCCTTGTTCCTTGACACATCAATCAATGGATTGTCATTGACAGAGTTGATTTCTCGTTCGATCATTTTTGTTGAAGTTCTAATCACTTCTATAAGAGGACCAAGCCATTGAGGAGATGTTCGAAGAGCATATCGGTCTTGTTTAGGCTTCTGTAGAGGATCGATCTCGTGTAACTTTTGAGCAGCTTTTACATAAGAGCTACCAACTAAAATATGTTCCATGATGGCTGCCGCTTCAATTTGGCCAGGATGATGCTTCAATTTATGTGTCAAATGATCAGTAAACTCTGGTTTCCCTTGCATAACTTCAGCAAAAATTGCCGACAGAACTTCTGACAGGATTGCCAACACATTAGTCTCAAAAAGCACCATTGAAGCAAGACCAGAACCAACAGCAGTGCCATTTACAAGTGCTAGCCCCTCCTTTGGTTGCAACTCAAAAAATCCACCATTAATCCCAGCTAGTGTAAAGGCTTCAACAGCGGTCAGGGGTTCTCCTTTGGGCCCCACGGCCTTTGAATTGGGCCTGCCTGTTAGGAGCCCGGCAATGTATGACAATGGGACAAGATCACCAGAAGCGGTGATTGTTCCTCTGAGTGGCAAACAGGGGGTGATGTTGTGGTTGAGCAACTTGGTGATGGCTTCCAAGATCTCAAATCTTATACCAGAATAACCTTGTAAAAGGGTGTTAATTCTGACCAACATGGCTGCCCTGGATGCCGAGTGAGGCAATGTGTGAGTAGACTCTGTGCCATTACCAAAGATACCAGCATTCAAGAACCTGGTGAAACAGAAAAATTCAGAATCACATCATCAACAATCTTAACCATAAAACTTAAAAACAAAAATTATATTGAGATTGGGTCAAAATAAATAACAATTTTAGCTTAGATATGGGAATTTAATTGATTGTCTTACCAGTTTTTTCCTAAGCAGACTTGAAATTCTACGATATTTTATTTGGACACATCATCAATCAGTTCCTACCAATTTCAGATCTGTTTCTAAAGTTGGGAGGAAGTTACTAGTTTCTTCGGTTTGCAGACCCTTAATTGACACTAAAGCACTCTAATATACGAGTTAAGTCAAGTTGGAGATCTTCTTATTATTTATTTTTATTATTTTAAATTGGTCGCCTACCTACCACCACAGATTTTATTATTTTTATTTTTATTGGGGGTGCCTTGCGGAGCTTCCACTTGCTCAGCTCACCAACCCACCAATAATAAGCTGAGTAGACGACGTGTGTGTGCTAATTTCAGCCAGTTTTTAGGAGAGTGGAAGAGAATTAACTAATTGAATAAAAGAAGTATACACTGTCTAGTGCCACGTAAATTTAAGGATCACATATCTCTTGTGGTATAACCCCCTTCTTAGCTAACACCCCAGAAAAAATATTAAAAACCCTAAAAAAAACACTTATTCTACATCTTTATCCTGCCCGATCTAACCATTTATCATATATGTTTTGCATTTTTTGCTGGTGATTATCCAAAATCACAATTAGCTTAAAGAACACTTTTGCTTCCCTTCTCTAAGAAAAATAAATCTTCAATACGTTTGTTGCGTGATTAGATCAATATATTCATGTGATCAATGATTCAGCCGCTAACGCTAACATGTGTGCCCGAACGTGAAAGCAATTAAGACATGAAGGAGTCTTGGCGACACCAAGATCATCTTTTGTCCGAAACAGGGCATTAGTAATTTATTTGGCGAAATATCAATAATTAACAGCCAAGGGCCGCTGTTTAGAGAAACATATTAACAATATTATGACAGAAAAAAAGATTCCATGTAAGCATAATTAAGAAACTAAGCTAGCAGTTAAGGTATAATTTGGAATTTATGAATTTAATTACCTAATAAGCTCCTTCTGAAGCTCTCCACCCTGCTTCGTTCTTCTATGTGAGGTTGCCCCGAAACCAGTGGTGACACCGTAACTGTCCGTGCCCTTGTTCATGCTGTCCATAACCCAGTCACTGCTAGCCTTGACACCGACACGAGCCTCCTCCGACAACTCCACCTTGACACCAACATCACGGCTAGCGATGGCTGCTACTTGGCCTATGGTCAGGGTCTCACCTCCTAACTTGACCATAGGCTTCCTGTACTCCTCAACCATACGCTTCACCTCGTCCAGGTGGCTGCCTTTTAGTGACTCTGCCACCATGCCCCAGTTCAAGGGGTCACTGGGGTTGAATCCCAATGAACCATTGGCATTGCTCGAGTCCTGACAGAATTCCATTTTCTCCTTTCCGTGAAAGTGATGACTCTCTGTGCCAAGACGGGAAAACGAAGGGAATTGTGGATTGATCGGAGAAAATGGAGCTGTTTCTTTCGTGTTTGTAAAAATATAAGAGGGTTGTTTAGCATACAAAGTTAAGATAGCTCGGCTCTATTTGTATGTAGGAATTTTCAGGCCACCCAAAATTCCTGAGTTGTTCACCTAAAATCGAGTGCTTTAAATAGAGTGAGGTGGGGAGCTTAGGCTAATTGAGAGGGGGGGTTGGCGATGTGTTCGTTGGAAAGTTTGCGTGGCCGTCGGATCTCCATGTCTTTAAATGGGTACGATCATGACACGTGGGTTCCGTGGTAAGTAGCACGTACCTGGGTGGGTCCAGGAGGAACTGGAGTTTTTCCGGTCAAAAAAATAGAAGGTGGGAGAAATGGGGTTGGTGGGAAGTGGCACGTAAGTGCCACGTCATGGCTTTAAAGTCCATTACTTAAACCTACAATTTCTTTTCCAAAAAACATAAATTAAATAACAATGCTGTCCATCTACAATGGATAGAAATTAAGAATAAGGTGTGAGAGGTGGTGGTAGGTTTCATTGCAATTGTCATTTACTTACTTATTTTTCTGCACACAAATAGTCAGAAAATCTCCAATTCTTTCCCAAATTACTCTTAAAGTATGAACAAACTCTTTCATTTTGAATTATTTATTCATTTTGATCAATTTTATTACGCCTTTAATATAGAACTTGAACCGAAATATTCAAGCCTCGAACACAGTATCGATTACGAACGATATGTTGGTGTGGTCAATGAGACCATGTCAAGGAAAAGCTTGAACGATTCCACTCTCGGCCGGCCGTTTTGCATCCGTCACATGGAGCACTACTCGGCCATTTCTTTTCTCCGACCTCCTTGTCACTTGACGAATTGAAATCCACATGAAGGACAGCCAATATTCAATCTCTTATTGTGAACCCTTTGCATTTGTAGTGATCTAAAACCAATTTAATAGATTTTGTGGTACTGTTTTTTGAAGCAGAATTTGGTGTCTTTCTGGTCCGTAATGGAAGCAACAGTTAACAGAGACTTCTTGTCGATGAATTATTATGTTTCAATAATATGATTTATATTATTTTCTAGTATATTTCTTTAAGTGCAAATCTTTTAGACTTGAAATTTGTATACATATTCACTCTACCTTGTATTTCATTTGTATCAAATATAATAATAGTAATGAAATTCAAACTCGTGATCGTTAGATCAATCAGACTCTAATATTAGATTAGAAATCATTTTATTTTAAAACTTAAATAAAATCTAAAATACGATTTATATTATTATATAAAAGACTCAAATTTATCTGTCCTGAAACCATGAAAAAGATGCATCGTCTGCACACCTGCGCTAGGGCTTTATTTGAAGCTAGCTGGGTTCCTGGGCTAACCAGCACTACCGTTTTGAGTTTGGAAATTGGAATGGATAGCATGAATTCTTGCTTTTTCGTCAACTTGTATGCTTATAGTGGAATGCCTACCAACCCCCGTTCTAATTTAATTAGATTGTGGTTGGTAGGAAGCTGTCATAGGAATGCCCTACCTCCCTCGTCATCCCAATAATTATTTGCCGAGAACAGCACTAATTTATTTGGATTTAGTGTCGAGTTTATGCCATGTATGGTGTGCTGTCACAATCTCAACGCTGGTATTAGCTACAGGGCCATCCTTTTGACATTATCGAGTTGGAGCTGCAGCAGTGACAAATATTCAGGAAATTAAACAAGGAACTGGACTTCGGATCGAGGGACCATGCTTTTTTAAATAAATAAATAAATAAAATTAGTAGTGCATTAACGATCTCATCGTTAACTAGGACATAACATTTAAAAGATCATGAAATCCCTACTTGACATAACGAAACAAAAATAGCAAGATTCGTCGCAATGAGACGGAGAAACCTCGATTATATATATATATATATATATATATATATATATATATATATATATATGTGGAGGTCTATATGGAAGAAAAAACGTCGGACTCCTGAGATTAAAGCATCAAACCCTTTTAATAATAATAATAATAATAATAGCTGTTGTTTTTGTTGTTGGTGGGGTTATGATTTAGTCTTATTTGATCTTCCATAGAATCACGCGTTCTACCTAATTCAAAGCAACTAGTCCAGGGCGTGCTCTTCTTTAAGCAAATTGTTGGTGATTCAAAATCCAAGATGAGACTTTTTAGTGTTGAACAGTTGATAATTACATATTCACATCAAGATTTACTTCTTAAGAGTTTGCGGTAGATGATAGAATCATAGCTGTCAATACCGTTCCGTTCCGGTCATCGTTCCGATTTTTTGATTGAAACGGAATATTATACACTTTTGACAATAGTTTTTGAAGAAAAAAGGGCTCAGAAACTAATATAGAAGCAAAAGAGAGAATGTTTTTTTCTTGTGCCTCTAATAAATTGTTCGTAATATACCCTTTTCTTGCACCTCTAATACAATGATCTACAGTTCTAACCGATTAAGAAAATTATAACACCTATTAAAGATATTATAACATCTTAATTTAGCCCAAACCAAGTGGATATAATAAAAAGATTATTATTATTTACATCAGCTAAACTAGAAAACAACAGCTAAGATAATTAATATAAAATATTCTCGAATAGTATTTAAGAGTTCAATGTGTGTTTGTGTGCTCAAATGAAGTATTGCATCGTATAAATTTTCATAAATACAAAATGGGCTATCATCTTTGACATAATTCATCTGCAACATGAGTTTTCAGATCGATTGTTAATGATATAGATTACATACAACAGAGTAGCAAATAACATGGTGTGATGATAAAAAATTTAAAATCTACATAATAGATCTCTAATTCAAATCAGGACATATATTTTTTATAAAAATATAAAACAGTTATAATTTTTCTCGCTCAATTGCACTATAAAATATATTTTCCGCTACTATGTTTCTTCCTATCCAAAAAAATAATATAGATTACGTTTCCGCAATGATGTTTCTTCCTATCCAAAAAAATAATATAGATTACGTACGAACACACTCATGGCACAAACATCAACTGTAGTTCACGGTCGTGTTTTATTTTTTCCACGTTGACTTCATTCATTTTTTTCACGTGTTTCTTCTCAACAACTATTGATCGTAAAATGCAGAATAGCAGTCAAACCTCGATAAGGTTGATTGTTTCAAACATGCACACCTTTTTCACAAGTCTTGCTACATTTTTTCTCCCATGGTGCAGCAGTGTATATAAGTTTTATTTCAACTATAAATTCAAAAATATTTAGTTAATTAAAATATTAAGAATATAAGGTTATTTTATTTTATTATTTATTAAAGGTGAAGTAGTTTCTTTGTATTTAGATTAAATTAATCGTGTATTGAGTTTATTCATTATGAAATCCTAGTCTCTTCTTTTATGTCTGTATCTTGTCTTTATTTATTTCAATTGCTTAGCAATCTCTATTGATAGTAAATTTGTTTTTAGAATATAAGGTTATTTGTTTTATCGGTATAGTTTGTGTGTTTCATCATAATTATAAATTTAAATATATTTAGTTAATTGATATATATATTATAGTTTTATATGAGTTTTATTAAAAACTCTCTTTAAGTTTTATTTGAAAAAAACTATAAATAATTAGCAAGGCTATATTTTTAAATTATAATCACAAAAACTAGTAAAATATCAAATAAATACTTAGCTGCAATATTGACCGGGCAATCTCTAAAAACAAAAACAATCTTCAATGATCAAATGCAATATTGACTCAAGCTGACAATGAAGGCTTGGGTTTTTTTTTGGTTGATGTATATGATGAGGGTTAGGTGTATATCCAAGAGCCATCGTCATTAAAAATAATAAAAATCAAATTAGCTTGGAATTGTTGTGGGTGGACAGGTCTCGTTCACCACCAACCACCACCGTTTTGGTTTTTGCTTCCGGTTAGGTGAAGACAATGAGAGAATCATGAGATATTAAGTTTGTGATTTATCTAACAATTGTCAAACTTTTGGATAAGATGCGTGCATGGTTGTTGAGTGCCTGAATTAATATCTATCGATAGATGGATGGATGGTAAAAAAGTCGAAATGATTTTCTGGGTAAAATATATTTAGTCATTAGAAATTAAGATATACTTTTTCCCTTTGGATTAATTAAAAAAATTAAAAGGTCTTGACTCAATTACACAAGGCATGTATGCTCTGAACTCTGGTGATAATATATATATATTTTAAATAAATTATATAATAGTTAGGCTGATCATTTATATACAACACTGATGTTCTGTTTCAACAATATATATGGTTGGCTTTAATTCCATTTAATTTCACATTTATATCTCCGTTGACACACCACGTAGCAATTAGAGCCTTAATTTCCGATAAAATGATAGACAAATCCAGCACACAACTACACAATTCAAATTAGATTAGAATTTAGACCCATAAACTTGCAACCCTTTTTGCAGTTCTTGCTCACCTGATGAGCCCTAGAGCTTTTCTTATTTTGGACCTCAATACATTGATCAAATCTATCACTAGCTAAAGGAATTAATGCATCCCTGGCCTTAAAACGACTAATAACCTTAATATCTAATCTAGGACTCGATGTCTTTAGAAATAGCTCATTAAAACTGTTAGAAAATAATATAAATTATATCTTGAAACCTCACCTAATAGTTTGAGCTTTTACGTGAGATAATTCTTTAATATTGTATCAGAGCCTTGTTGACCTAACGGTCACGAGTTCGAATCTCACTACTCTCATTTGTATTTGATAAAAATCAAATACAATATAGTGTGAGTCTATATACAAGTTTCAAACTCAAAAGGTTTTTACTTAAGGATGGGTATGAGAGAATAATATAAATTTTATTTTAGTACCTTACCTAACAATTTAAGTTTTTACGTAAGATAGTTCTTGACAAATCCACATCTAATCTCTAGGTCAGGGCACAATATTTGGGTACAAATGGTACGCAGAACGCCATGCTAAGAACAACCAAGCTGATTTCTTCGGATTGCAATCTTTGTTCATCGAAGACTCTGCGCTGAAGATACATTTCTTCACCTACCAGTCGAAATTTTAGATCAATACCCGCTCGTAGAGTTATCAACCGAATATCTAACGGTCCAATTCCAAACCAAAAAGATATCATCTCAATTTGATTTTTTGTATTTTCTTTCGTGTTAACCTGTCAGTAATTTAATCTATTGATTTTAATTCGTAAATGAAACATATGAACATCTTTCAAGACCGGCTGCTGAAGACCTCCAACATTTTGTTTACCATTTGATGAACATTCTTTCCCGAGGAGGCATCATCAACCCGTTCAGGAACTATAGCCACTTCTGGCGTGCGGGTGTTGAAAACTATATGCAGAACGGTAGGAATCCGTCCGATTTATTGGCTCGTGAGTTTTGTCTTGTCCTCGGCTTTGAAACAAATTTAATGAAAAGTATAGGAAGAAAATAATAGCACCGTTGGAAATTGGAATCATTACGATGGAAACAGGTCGTTTTTTTAAATAAAAAGAAAAGAAAAAAGAAAAATCACTATGTTAAGGAACCATCTCACCTAAAAGCTCAAGCTTGTAGGTGAGGTCCCATGATATGATATATATTATTCTCTAACACACCCCTCAAGTGAAAGTCCTTTGGGCTTGAAACTTGTACACAAGCCCACATTGTCTTGTGTTTGATTTTTATCAAATAGAATGGGGGTGGTGAGATTCGAACTCATGACCGCTGGGTCAATAAGGCTCTGATACCATGTCAGGGAACCATCTCACCGAAAAGCTCAAGTTTGTAAGTGAGACTCCAAAATATGATTTATATTATTCTCTAACACAGAATTTAATTGTTGAGGAAATAAATATACTTTAAAAAAAGTTATTACCCCTTTTCTTTCTAAATCACGATCGAATATTTACCATGAGATTTTTGGGGCAGAAGTTTTTATAAAATTGATCTGCGTTAACAGAAGTTTTTCTAAAAGGTTGCAAATGAGTTTTTCAATAAAACATTTTAAAGACCTTATTTTTTCGGCAATTATCGTGGCCAAGTTTGAGAGATGAATAGACGACGTGTCCATTGTTAATGCAAAGGACGTGAGAAATATATATATATATATATATATAGGTTTGCATGCGG
The DNA here is from genome assembly GCA_025169955.1 of Salix arbutifolia. Lineage (NCBI taxonomy): Eukaryota > Viridiplantae > Streptophyta > Magnoliopsida > Malpighiales > Salicaceae > Salix > Salix arbutifolia. Next base: position 2,054,296 of record CM045909.1, read on the forward strand.
TCAGTTGCTTGATTGAGTCAAGCACTAGACCCAGCCTAACAGACTCAATTGTGATATTTTTATTTTATTTTATATAGATTAAATTTGTCTTTCTTTTAAAAAAAAATTATAATATTTTCTTTTAGAAAAGCGTTTGATAGGAAAAAAACAATACCATAATCTAACACAAAAAAAAAAAAAAAAACTCATAAAAAAATTCTGCAACAAATAATATAAAAGAAAAGAGGGAGAGAGTCGCGTCACTCATATTGCACGTAAGCTGGACTTTTGAGATTCTCGTACCATTACAAAGTAGAAAAAACAACGTTTTACTTGTCTATATAGGGACAATGGGTAGAGAAGTTTAGTCAAAATAATTTTTTTTGTTTGATAATAATATACATCAGTATTTATGAGTTATAATCTTATTATTTTTATTTTATATAATAAGAATTAAATACACCATAATGTAAAGAGATATTAAAAAATAAAATATATTATATTTCAAGACTTCATCTAAAAATTAAAACCTTTAAATTTATAGAGAGATTAGTTTACAAATCAAGGCTGTAAATAAATTAATTATAAATAATTTCTTATGCCATTTTAAATATGTTTTATGGTGCTAAATGAAAATGGCAGGCCAATTTCAATACATAATTATTTTTACTTATATATAACTAATTTAAATTTTGAGCTAGTTTTTAATGATAACACATTTGTTGATGTACATTTGAACTGAAATTCATATAAAAAAGAAGAAAGATTCTTTAATGATTGGAAGTAAATAAACGAGAAACCTTAGCAAGAAAAAATAAAGATGATTACAGGAAATCCATAGCTCAACAAAGAGGAAGAGGAGCACCATTCCATTCCTTCAAGCATTCCAGCAAGGGATCAATCAACTTCCCTGCACAAATAGCTGTGAATACCTTGTCAAACTCCTCCCCGGGCGATTCAACCTTCTCACCAGTAAGCAAACTTGTTCCCACTTCTTCCCTCACAAACTTGTACAAGGGGTATGACCTGCATTCCCTGATCCTGTTCGGAATAGATGGATTTCCGTTCTCAAGCTCAAGTCTAGCACTCTCTACTTCTTTGGGCAAAAGGGTCTTCAGTTCTTCCTCGAAAACCCCAATCTTCTGGAAAATCGAGGTGCTTGAATTCTTTTCCTTCTCACCATTCACCAGGGCATGTTCAACTAGTACTTGCCTTAGTTTCTGCATTAATGGGTAGGTTGCACTGCAAGGGTCATCGATGTAGGCAAAGACATGTTCTCTGTCGACAACCTTGAGCAAGTCTTTCTCGCAGAATCTCGAGGGGTGAAGCTCGCCGTTGAAGCCCATTGTCAGGGCTCTCTTTGCGACTTGGCTGACAACGTTCTTGACTGTGTTCTTCAGGTTCTCCTCTATGTGCCTCAAGTCTATGGCCTGACATAGAGCAACCAACCAAGTGGTAGACATGAGCTTCAATATGTCAACAGCTTCAGCCGTTTTTCTTGCAGAAATCAATCCTAAGGAGTTGACATCTTGGTTGTGTTGTTCAGCGCTTTGGACATGATTGGTGACAGGATTAGCAAGGAATTGGAGTTCTGAGCAGTAAGATGCCATGGCAATTTCAGCACCTTTGAACCCGTAATCCAAGCTTGGATTGCGTCCACCGGTGAGGTTTGAAGGCAACCCGTTGTTGTAGTAGTCATTAACAAGTTCAGAGAATTGTGCAAACATGAGTTTGCCAATTGAAGCAATTGCCAAACGAGTGTTGTCCATTGAGACACCAATAGGAGTCCCCTGGAAATTCCCTCCATGTAAAGCCTTGTTCCTTGACACATCAATCAATGGATTGTCATTGACAGAGTTGATTTCTCGTTCGATCATTTTTGTTGAAGTTCTAATCACTTCAATCAGAGGACCTAGCCATTGAGGAGATGTTCGGAGAGCATATCTGTCTTGTTTAGGCTTCTGTAGAGGATCGATCTCGTGTAACTTTTGAGCAGCTTTTACATAAGAGCTACCAACTAAAATATGTTCCATGATGGCTGCCGCTTCAATTTGGCCTGGATGATGTTTCAATTTATGTGTCAGGTGATCAGTAAACTCTGGTTTCCCTTGCATAACTTCAGCAAAAATTGCCGACAGAACTTCTGACAGGATTGCCAACACATTAGTCTCGAAAAGCACCATTGAAGCAAGCCCTGAACCAACAGCAGTGCCATTTACAAGTGCTAGCCCCTCCTTTGGTTGCAACTCAAAAAATCCACCATTAATCCCAGCTAGTGTAAAGGCTTCAACAGCGGTCAGGGGTTCTCCTTTGGGCCCCACGGCCTTTGAATTGGGCCTCCCTGTGAGGAGCCCGGCAATGTATGACAATGGGACAAGATCACCAGAAGCGGTGATTGTTCCTCTGAGTGGCAAACAGGGGGTGATGTTGTGGTTGAGCAACTTGGTGATGGCTTCCAAGATCTCAAATCTTATACCAGAATAACCTTGTAGAAGGGTGTTAATTCTGACCAACATGGCTGCCCTGGATGCCGAGTGAGGCAATGTGTGAGTAGACTCTGTGCCATTACCGAAGATACCAGCATTCAAAAACCTGGTGAAACAACAAAATTCGGAATCACATCATCAACAATTTTAACCAAAAATATTAAAAACAAAAACAAAATATTTTTATATTGAGAGAGCATTGGGTCAAAATATCATCAAAAGTACAGCAGAAGTTATTGCAAGGGCCAGTATTTATCGATGGGCCATATGGGCTCCAGAAGGCTCAGCTGGGACGGTGAGATTTGTGTCTACAGGTGGGTGGAAGTTACTAATTTCTTCTGTTTATAGACCCTTAATTGACACTAAAGCATTCTATAATACGAGTCGTTTTACTTGAAAATCAGAACCCAAGGGATAATATAGGGATGTTATTTAAATAATATTAAGCTTTGTTGAAGAACTCAACCCTCCTCCTCCTCGTCCTCCCTCTTTATTTTATTATTTTAAATTGGTCGCCTACCTACTACAACAGATTTTTTTTTTTTTTTTTTTGGGGGTGCCTTGCTGAGCTTCCACTTCCTCAGCTTACCAACCCAACAATAATAAGCTGACTAGACGGCTAATTTCAGCCACTTTTCAGGAGAGTGGAGGAGAATTAACTAATTGAATAAAAGAAGTATACACTTTCTAGTGCCACGTAAATCTAAGGATCACATATCTCTTGTGGTATAACCCCCTTCTTAGCTAAAACCCCAGAAGAAGAAGAAAATCCTAAAAAAAACCTTTATCTTTATCCTGCCCCATCTAAGCATTTATCATATATGTTTTTGCAATTTTTGCTAGTGAACATCCAAAATCACAATTAGCTTAAAAGAACATTTTTGCTTCCCTTCTCTAAGAAAAAGACATTTTCATTACGTTTGTTGCGTGATTAGATCAATATATTCATGTGATCAATGATTCAGCCGCTAACGCTAACATGTGTGCCCGAACGTGAAATCAATTAAGACATGAAGGAGTCTTGGCGACAAGAAGATCATCTTATGTCCGAAACAGGGCATTAGTAATTTATTTGGCGAAATATCAATAATTAACAGCCAAGGGCCGCTGTTTAGAGAAACATATTAACAATATTATGACAGAAAAAAAGATTTCATGTAAGCGTAATTAAGAAACTAAGCTAGCAGTTAAGGTATAATTTGGAATTTATGAATTTAATTACCTAATAAGCTCCTTCTGAAGCTCTCCACCCTGCTTCGTTCTTCTATGTGAGGTTGCCCCGAAACCAGTGGTGACACCGTAACTGTCCGTGCCCTTGTTCATGCTGTCCATAACCCAGTCACTGCTAGCCTTGACACCGACACGAGCCTCCTCCGACAACTCCACCTTGACACCAACATCACGGCTAGCGATGGCTGCTACTTGGCCTATGGTCAGGGTCTCACCTCCTAACTTGACCACAGGCTTCCTGTACTCGTCAACCATCCGCTTCACCTCGTCCAGGTGGCTGCCTTTTAGTGACTCTGCCACCATGCCCCAGTTCAAGGGGTCACTGGGGTTGAATCCCAGGGAACCATTGGCAGTGCTCGAGTCCTGACAGAATTCCATTTTCTCCTTTCCGTGAAAGTGATGACTCTGCGGGAAAATGAAGGGAATCGTGGATTGATCGGAGAAAATGGACCTGTTTCTTTCGTGTTTGTAGAAATATAAGAGTTTTTAAGATAGCTCGGCTCTATATGTGTGTAGGAATTTTCAGGCCACCCAAAATTCCTGATTTGTTCACCTAAAATCGAGTGCTTTAAATAGAGTGAGTTGGGGAGCCTAGGCTTCTTGAGGGGGGGGTGGCCCATGTGTTCGTTGAAATGTGTGCGTGTCCGTTGGATCGCCATGTCTTTAAATGGGTATGATCATGACACGTGGGTCTCGTGGTAAGTAGCACGTACTTGGGTGGCTCCAGGAATTGGAGTTTTTCCGGTCAAAAAATACAGGGTGGGAGAAATGGGGGTTGGTGGGAAGTGGCACGTAAGCACTCCGTCATGGCTTTAAAGTCCATTACTTAAACCTACAATTTCTTTTTCCCAAAAAAAAAGAGGAAATTAAATAACAATGCTGTCCATCTAAGATGGATAGAAACTAAGAACAGGGTGTGATAGGTGGAAGGTTGCATTGTAGACCCATTACCTAAAATTAAACTATTTTAATACTTTAAATATATATATATATAATCATTGGATATTTCTAATTCCGAAATGCATTTATCTCTCAATCTTTTCTTTTTAGAAGAAGAGCCGAGCATATATGGAACCCTTATTATATTCAATATTTCTGTTGTCTAATTATTTATAACATGGAAAGAGAACTTTATCCCATCCAACAATTTATGCTTTCAAGCAACCATTTCATTTATGGTTGATGAAAAGTAATTTATTTATTTATTTATTTATTTATTTATCAAATTCTGATCTTTTTCATTGGTGACGTCAATGAAGCCATGAATATCATGATTGCTCGGCTTCCATTGATACACATTGTGATTTTAAAAAATGATTTTTACTTACTTATTTCTCTACACGCATATAGCCATTAGAATACAAGTTTTAAATTCTTTCATTTCGAATTCTTTTTTCAGGTCATAACTAAGGAATCCTTTCATATAAATTTTATATTAAATATAAATATATTTATTTCTCACCTTTAATATAAAACTTGGTCCGCAATGGAAGCAACAGCCGTCTTCGTGGCAAAGCTAAGAGAGACTCCTCATCTGTCCTGAAATCATTTGAAGCTGGGTTTCTGGGTTAACTTTTTCACGTCAAAACTAAGGAACCCTCGTATTTTTCTGTCCTGAAACCATGAAAAAGATGCATCGTCTGCACGCCTGCGCAATGCCATTATTTGAAGCTGGGTTTCTGAGTTAACCAGCACCTTTTTGAGTTTCGAAATTGGAATGGATAGCATGGATTCTTACTTTTCTGTACTTTTTCGTCAACTTGTATGCTTGTAGTGGAATGCCTACCAACCCCCGCTCTAATTAATATAATTAGATTGCGGTTGGTAGGAAGCTGTCACGAACCCTTCTTTGCCCTACCTGACTCGTCATCCCCACAATTAATTTTCTGAATATCTCTACTGGTTGAAGTTTTTTTTACCGAGAACAGCGCAAATTTCTTTGGATTTAGTGTCGAGTTTCTGCCATGCATGGTGTGCTGCCACATCTTTTTGATACTATCTGAGTTGGAGATGCAACAGTGACAAGTAGTATTCAGGAAATTAAACAAGGGACTGGACTTAAGATCAGGGACCAGGTTTTATTAATTTTAATAAAAATATAATTAATTAGTAAGTCTATTTTTTTTTAAATTATAATCACAAAAACTAGTAAGATATCAAATACATACTTGGCTGCAATATTGACCGAGCAATCGTTAAAAACAAAAACAATCCTTCAATAATCAAATGCAACATCGACTCAAGCTGACAATGAAGGCTTGGGTGGATTTATATTAGGAGGGTTAGGTGTCTATCCAAGAGCCATCGTCAATAAAAATAATAAAAAATAGATTTGATCAGCATGAGAGCATACATTCTCCAAAATAATCAAAAGGATATATATTAGCTTGGAGTTGTTGTGGGTGGAGAGGTGTTGTTCACCAACAACCACCACCACCACCCACCACTGTTTTGGTGTTTGCTTCCGGTTAGGTGAGACAAGGAGAGAATCATGAGATATTAAGTTTGTGATTTATCTAACGATTGTCAAACTTTTGGATAAGATGCATGCATGGTTGAGTTGACACAGCAAACAATTAACTTGTCACTAAATCAGGTTGATATGCTAATTCAATCTATTTAGTTGAGTTGGAATGTCCATCGACCAATTACATGTGACATAAAAAAGATTTTTATAAGTAAAATATACAATTTTATTTGTTAAATATATAAAAATAAAAGACAAAAGTAAAAGTGACGATTTATTGGCTCGTGAGTTTTGTCTTGTCCTAGGCTTTGAAACAAATCAATGCTCTCTTTTTTTTCCTTTAATGAAAATAACAACAACACAATATTATTGCTTTGTCTATATTCCTTTCAGTAAAATATAATAAAAAAAATGAGAGCATATAAATTGTAATTGAAGAAATCATGATCACAAACAAGAAATTCCAAATTGTACTCTCCATGAAACAAGTGGTTCTTCCATGAACAATATCCACTTGTATTGCATTTCGATTATGAAATGAAGTGTGAAGATTTAATTTAAAAAACCTGTCATAAATTCATGATATATATATATATATATAAAGCCAAAACGTGTGGTGTTTTTTGAAGAGATATCAGTGATCTGTCAAGCATAATTCCAGGTCAAGCATGATTCCAGCCATTGCCTTCATTACTCTGATCTGCATACGAGATTACCTTCCAAACACAGCATGATAGGCTGAGATTATGTTTCCATGTATAGCACATAATCTTCCATGTATAGCACAATAGACAGCCATGAATTGGCTATGTAACCGTTACATATATTCCTGTAATTCTCTATTTAAAGATGAATAAAAATCAAAAGGAAAAGTAAGTTAGTTTTTCTACATGGTATCAGAGCCTTTAGAGGTATCACCAACAATGGAGTCTTCTACCTCTGTGATCCCACCTGTGACCAGTTCTCACTCCTCTGAAATCCCACCCGTTATTCCTCATTTACCTGATATCTCTGTTAAGCTATCTTCCAATAATTATTTGTTGTGGAAAACACAAGTCATTCCCATTTTACGTGGCAATGGACTTCTTAGCTATGTGCAGAATCAAGATTCTTGCCCATCACAAACCATCACTGGTGAAGATGGTGTGTCAAAAACCAATCCAGCAGCAGCTATGTGGCTGCGAACTGATCAATTGATCCTTGGGTGGATCAATAGCTCCCTCTCTGATGGTCCCCTATCCCAAGTCATCAGCAGTGAAACCTCCTATGATGCTTGGCATGTCTTGCAGACTCTTTATGGAAGTCACACTAGGGATCGTCTTCAACAGATAAAGGGCGAATTGCAGTCGCTCAACAAAGGCAGTTCTTCTTTGGAAGATTACCTGCACAAGGCCAAATCTCTATCCTTGTCCTTGCGAGGTGCAGGTAAGCCAATGGATGATGATGAGTTCATCATATGCATTCTTAGAGGCTTAGGGTCTGAGTTTGATCCTATGGTGGCAGCCTTGAATGCTAGAGATGTTTTTCCACCTCTTGAAGGAGTGATTGGAAAATTACGTGATTTTGAAATACGTCTTCAAGCAACACGAGTGAATGTGCCTTCTCCTAATGTTGCATTTTTTACAAATCGTGGCAGACCCAATAATAAGTTTCGTGGAACTTAGGCTCTCGTGGTCGTAATAATACTACACCAAATCAGCTGTCTCCTCAATTTCATCAACGAGATGGTCGTCTGCCACGCTTCGCAAGAGGTAATTCTGGAACTCGTACTCAAACACTTCCAAATCGTGGTGGACGCAGTGCTGGTCGTGGGCGTGGAGGCATAACTTGCTTCAGATGTGGAGGTCCAAATCATAAGGCTGATGGGTGTTTTGCCACTGATGAGGAAGCAGAGCAATTCAAAGCCTTCGCTGCAATTCAAATTGCAGATCCTACAGAAGACACTTGGTACACCGATACAGGAGCAAATAACCATATGACAGCTGATACAAGTGAAGTGCAAGGTATTCACTCTTATCTTGGCAATGAATCTGTTATGGTTGGAAATGGAAATGGATTACAAATATCTGGCATTGGTCAAGTTTCCCTACCTGCTACTGATATTAAACTCAATAATGTTCTTGTGGTTCCTGACATTAAAAAGAAATTGCTCTCCGTATCTCAACTTACAAAGGAACATAATTGTTATTTCATATTTTATTCTTGGGGCTTTCTTCTTAAGGACTTGAGGACGAAACAAGTGCTGCTTAAAGGCTACATGGTTGATGGTTTGTATCCACTCCAGCTACGACATGGTTGTGCAAAATCTCCAGTTGGTCTGTTATCAACAAAAGAATCTGGCAGCTTGTGGCATGCTCGGCTGGGACATCCTCAATCTCGAGTTCTTCAGTTTTTACGTTTATCATCTTTGAATAATACTGTTGGTTTTTGTGAAAGTTGTGCTTTGGGTAAATCCTCAAAGCTACCATTTTGCTCACGAAAGACATATGCTACTACTTTTTTGCACACTCTTCATACCGATGTGTGGGGACCGGCTTCAACTCCATCCTATGATGGATTTCGGTTTTATTTAATAATTGTTGATGAATATTCCCGATACATATGGCATTTTCCTATGGCTCGTAAATCTGATGTTATTACTATATTTCCAGCATTTCTGAAGCAAATGACTAATCAGTTCAATACCACTGTAAAAATAATTCAAAGTGATGGTGGAGGAGAATTTGTAAATCAGAGTTTACAAGATTATTTTGTATCCACTGGGATTATTCACAGATTATCATGTCCTGGCACACCAGAGCAAAATGGATTGGCCGAGCGTCGACATCGGCATGTTGTGGAGACTGGTTTAACTTTAATGGCGCATGCATCCATTCCACCGTAATTCTGGTCAGCTGCATTCACCACGGCAGTATTCCTGATCAATCGACTTCCAACTTCTATTCTTGGAAATAAGTCCCCTTGTGAGCTTGTTTTTGGATCACCACCATCATATTCTCTTTTAAGAGTTTTCGGGTGTGCCTGTTATCCTTTACTTACCCCGTTTGGGAGATCCAAATTGGACTATAAATCTGTTCGCTGTGTGTTCTTGGGCTACTCTACACAGCATAAAGGATATCAGTGCTTAAACATGCAAACAGGTCGCATATACATATCTCGGCATGTTAAATTTAATGAGCTAACCTTTCCCTTCAGGTCTGCACAAAGGAGCACAAAATCTGATTTTCGTGAGTTCAAAGTGCGTGCACTTCCCAAGCCCCTTCAACTTAAAACTGTGGAATCTATACCACGGTCTTCTTTGCCTCCAGCTGTCACTGTTAGTAACAATGAGCAGTCTCCATTTATGTCTCGTTCCACTCCATGCCAAGACTCTTCTCCTATCACGGTCATCCAGGATGCACCTGCCATTTCTCCTCCCGTTGCTGAAACAGAGTCATCTCCTCTGTCACCTGAGACTAGTCCACCATCTGCTCCACGTCGCAGCCATCATATGGTCACCCGAGCTCAAACAGGCTCCTTAAAGCCTAAAACTTTCTTTGCTACGAGATATCCAATATCTGAATGTTTTCTTGCAGATTTTGCTAATCATCCACAGGAGCCTCGGTCGTATAAACAAGCTCTTAATGAACCAAAATGGCAGCTAGCCATGCAAGCTGAAATGACTGCCCTCGCCAGCAACAATACATGGACTTTGGTGCCTAGACGACCAGACATGAACATAGTCAGCAGTAAATGGGTGTTTAAAATTAAAACACGCTCTGATGGCTCAATCGAGCGCTATAAAGCCCGCCTGGTTGCCCGTGGCTTCACCTAATTACCCGGCTTGGACTATGATGAAACTTTTAGTCCAGTGGTTAAACATGGCACAATCAGATTGGTTCTCACACTTGGTTTGTCCCATGGCTGGTCCATTAAACAACTTGATGTCAGTAATGCGTTCCTTCATGGCGAATTACAAGAACGGGTCTATTTATCTCAACCACCTGGCTTTGAAGACCTATCTCATCCTCAGCATGTTTGTCACTTGCATAAAGCACTTTACGGTTTAAAACAGGCTCCAAGAGCTTGGTACATGAAGTTCAGTGCTTATATTCAGCAATTGGGTTTTCATCGGTGTCCCTATGATCAATCTTTATTCACTCGACGCCAAGGTTCAGATATTATCATGCTATTGATTTATGTCGATGATATCCTTATCACAGGTAGCTCTCCTTCTAACATCAGAAGCTTTATTTCTCACCTATCCGCTGCTTTTCATATGAAGGACCTTGGCGATGCTCACTTCTTCTTGGGACTCCAGATTACACGTGATGAGTCGAACATCACTGTAACCCAAACTCGCTACCTTCTTTCCTTACTTGAGAAGTTTGGTCTAGCTGGCGCAAAACCAGTATCCACACCTATGGCTTCTGGTACATCGTTAACTGCTGATGAAGGCACTCCTCTATCTGATTCGACTTATTATCGTTGTCTTGTTGGATCACTTCAATATCTGACTTTGACACGCCCCGATGTCTCCTATGCAGTCCATAATGTCTGCCAATTTATGCAACACCCTCGTGACTCTCATCTCATTGCAGTCAAGCGTATATTTCGGTACCTTAAAGGTACTATTAATATTGGTCTTCACTTTGTTAAAACTCCTCACATTACACTTCGTGGTTTTTGTGATGCGGACTGGGCTGGCTCAAGGGATGACCGTCGTTCAACAACTGGTTTTGCCATTTATATGGGAGATAATTTATTGTCCTGGGGAGCTAAGAAGCAAGCTACAGTATCTCGGTCAACAGCGGAGGCTGAGTATCGTGCTTTAGCGTCCACCACTGCTGAACTTATGTGGTTTATAAATCTTTTGAAAAGCATCGGTTATTCACTTCCAGCTCCCACATTATATTGTGACAATCTCAGTGCTCTCAGCATGGCCAAAAATCCTGTCTTCCACCATCGCACGAAACATATTGAGATCGATGTTCATTTTGTTAGGGAACAAGTTGCGCGTGGAAGCCTTTCTCTACAACATATCTCTGGTCCTGATCAAATCGCTGACATCTTTACAAAACCGTTATGCGTGGCCAAATTTTTACCAAATAGAACCAAGCTCTTCACCAGTCTAATACCGCCTTGAGCTTGAGGGGGGATGAAGAGATATCAGTGATCTGTCAAGCATGATTCCAGGTCAAGCATGATTCCAGCCATTGCCTTCATTACTCTGATCTGCATACGAGATTACCTTCCAAACACAGCATGATAGGCTGAGATTATGTTTCCATGTATAGCACATAATCTTCCATGTATAGCACAATAGACAGCCATGAATTGGCTATGTAACCGTTACATATATTCCTGTAATTCTCTATTTAAAGATGAATAAAAATCAAAAGGAAAAGTAAGTTAGTTTTTCTACATTTTTAATGTTCACAAAAAAAACCATTCACTCTCTCGTATTGTATTATAAATTACATCCATGTAATATTTAAAAAAATAATTTGGTAATCAAACTTGTTTTTGCACAATTAAGTCCTTTTGAAACTAGATTAGAGCATGTATTCTTTCCCCTCCTTTTTTTTTTGTAAAAGAGGTTTGAATTTAAAGAAATGATACTAAAATAAATAAGGGTCGGTAATATAGGTCTTAGATTGAAAATTTGCATCACGAAATCATTCAACTTCTATTTTTTAAGTTATTAGAAGATTGGTCCCTTGAATTTTACAAAATTCAATTTTGATATTAAACTTTTATTTATAGTTTTTTTTTTTTTGGTTGGATGAGAGAGAGAAGATGGTTATTAGTGAGGAATTTAGTCACCAAACACGGTTGATTTTTTGTATCGATGAGAATAGTTACGATTAATTTTTGTTCTTATATAGAAATCACCTAAAAAAATCATATTTAAGCTTGGAAAGTTTGTTTTATTTAAGGCAAATTGTGGTGTTTTAGGGTGTTTTTGGTTATGTTTTTCATGGGCATTAATTAGTTTGATTAACAAGATCTCTAAAGTGTTTTTATAGTTGTTTTGGTTCAAAAATGAATTTAAAAAAACTATTTTTTCTCCAAAAGGTGTTTGTCGTGGTCCCTTGGATTTGAAGCTGTTGAATGTTGAATTCAACATAGAAATGAACTTTGGTAAAATGCCTATAACGTACCAAAATATCACTCAATTATTGAAGGAGGATAATAAGAATTGCAATTTAAATAGTTTTTTTTTATTGATTTTACCATTCAATATTGAATTGGGTTGAAGTTTTTTTCCTTCTTCTTATAGAGTTATTATCGTCTTGAATAAGTTTTAATTTTAGATTAGCGCTTAATTTTGTGACTGTTTATTTTTATCATATTATTAAAAAAATATTAAACTCAACGGAGTCCACGGCACAATTTTCTTAATAACTGAGATCGATCTAATATGTCATTGTCTTGATATTTTTTGTGAACAATATGTTATTGTCTAAGAGATGAGTTATGTTTTTACTGGTAATTAAGATTTTACAAATTTAATCTGCAAAATTTAAAGACGAACCAAATAAAAACATAATCATATTGTTAATGTTTTTTTACATTTTAAAATATCTATCACAATTGAGGCGAGTGGATAGGGTGTTTGCACAGGGTGATGTAATTAAAATTAATGTTAATATTATATGCACGGGCTTGGCAGTTAAAACTTAAAACTGTAAGTTAGGTTTTCTTGGTATAACTGAGCCTATCCTGTGTCGAATCAAATGTTTTTGTCCCCCTTCAAGACATGGTTCATGTTTTGGTGGTCCATGTCCATCACATGCCGTATATATATGGGTTCGAATCTTAAATAAACAACAAAAATAAATAAACAGAAAACACAAAAAAAGAATTAAAAAAAAGAAATATTAATTTTAAAATGAATATTAATATAAATTAAAATTTAAGGATTGAACCAAATAAAAATAAAACCACAACAAAAATAAAAAGTAAAAGTATATGTGCATAAATACAGGTAAAAATAAACATTGAAAAAAAAAACCGACAAAACAAAATGAATTAATACCAAATACAAAATTTGAAAAAATAAGGGTCGAAATGAAAAATAAAATATATAATCAATTTCAATCAAAGAAAAAAATTGAAACAAATAAAAATGTTGGGATCGAAACAAATAAAGACATTGTTTTTAAAAAATACAGTGTAATTTTGTTATAAAATTAAAAAATAAGGATTGCAATCAAAAGTTGCATATATGACCAATTTTAATTGGAGGACAAAATTAAAACAAATTTAAATCCACATATCAAAAAATTAAAGGAACCAAAAACAAATCAAAAATCAAAAATAAAAAAAATAAGGACTAAAATAAAAAAAACAACATATATAATCACTTTTAATTGAAGAGCACAATTGAAAAAAAAAGAAGTTTCCATTGAAAAAATCAAGAATAAAACCGAAATCAAAAGAGTAAGGATTAAACTAAAACCATTAAAAACATGAAGGACTTACCTGTAATTTCTAGAGGTTGGAGAGATAAAAGAGAGAGAAAATCAAAAATCATTCATCGGCGATACACGACCACCTTCAACAGACAAGCGTCATACCAAGAGGCAGAGGACATGGTGGCGAACTGTGTGACATAGTAGGAGGTCAGTTTCCACCTCTAAGGTACATCGCATACACCGCCTGAAAGACACATGAAACACTTCTAGTGCATCCGTACGATGCTCTGCACTGTTTTTGAAAAGAAATAATAAAAAATAGTAAGTTACCTATACAGTTCTGGTCTCAACAATAACCACAAAAATAATATATTTTTCAGATTTAGGTTAAAATGATAATTTTACTGTTTGAATCTATAGTAATTCGTGTCTATGTGTACAATGAAAAATACACAGGGAAAAGGGCACGCCTTTTATTTTATAGTAATATACTAGAATAATTTGAAAACAATATATAGAATTAATTTAAAAAATGAAAAAAAAATATTTTTTTCAAAAATAGTTTTAAAAGTCAGCGCCAAATATTCAATTAATTATCATTAAATTTTTCGGCCTGGAAAAAACAGGATGAAAAAATCAGGGTAATAAATATCATTTTCGGCATTAAAAGCGTTTGGTGGGCTTGGAGTGATTGATGTTAATATTTGTGGAAGACAGCAGGCATCATCAGATTTTCGATCAACACTCCCTTTCCTGTTTCTTTGATATATGGCCTCAAAAAGCTTGACGTTTCTTTCATCAGTTTCCCAGTGTCTTTAATTTCCAGTTGCATTTTCCCTTTTATTTGTTTTTTTACCCTAAAATCTTCGTTTATTTGTGGTAACCCAACAATTTTTTTATTTATTCAGAGCATGGGGATTATTTTTAAAAATAATAATAAAGTTTTTATTTTAAATTAATTATTTTTGTATTTTTATATTGTTTTTGTTAAAGAATAATATAAATCATATTCTGGGGCTCACCTACAAGCTTAAGTTTTTAGATGAGATGGTTCTTTAACTTGGTATCAAAACCTTGTTGACCCAGTGGTCACGAGTTTGAATCCCACCACCCTTATTTTATTTGATAAAAATCAAACACAAGGTAGAGTGGGGTTTTATAGAAGTTTCAAGCCCAAATGGTTTTCACTTAAAAATGTGTGTTAAAGAATAATATAAATCAAATTCTAGAGTCTCACCTACAAGTTTAAATTTTTAGGTGAGATGATTCCTTAACAGTTTTGATGTATTAATGTTAAAAATAAATTATAAAAACAAAAAAATTATTCCAATGCATTTTTTAAATAAATATATTTTAAAAAACAGCTATTACCAAAATATTAAAAGGGTTAAATCAAAAAAACACAGGGACTATATTTAAAATATTCTAGTTTTAAAGATAAAATCATAAATATAAAAAAGAAGGATTTTCTTACAGGGGACGGTCCCTGCTTGCTTGCTAGCATTGTAGTTCCACCACTGAACATAGATATATCACTAGTTTTATGGCTCGCAATTCGTTGCGAGCGGAGCAAACAATTTTTATAATTATTCAAATTAAAATATAATATTTTTACATGTAAAGTTTGATATAATGAAACAAATCAAAATACTCTGTCATAACAACAGTAACATCGAAGTATTAACTTCTAAAATTATCATCACTATTATTGTCAAAATAATAACAATTATTAAAATACCTCAAGAGAGAAAAAAGCAAGTAAGAACAAAAACTCAAATTATTATTATTATTCTTAATATTAATATTATTATTGCGTAATAACAAAAAAAAATAGATCAAAGACTAAAAGAAGTCTAAAAACATTAACAAAAGAACAAATAAAAAATAAAATAAATGATAAAACAAAAATAAAAATTATTACCTGAAAAAAAAATCATTTCACTTGAAAATTAAAAAAATTGATCACACTACATTGCGGGCTGAGCAAATAATTTTTATGATTGTTGGGATTAAAGAAATTGATAGGATTTGTTGGTCTAAAATTAAAATATAATATCTATATATACGAAATATAATATAATAAAACAGATTACCACGCTCTATTATAAAAATAGTAAAATCAAAATTTTAACATCTAAAATTATCATTGCTATTACTGCCAAAACAATTAAAATTATCAAATTATCCTAAGAGAAAAAACACTAAAAAATATTCACAAAAGAGTAAGCAAAAAAAATAATTAAATTTATTATTATTATTATTATTATTATTATTATTATTATCATCATTATCATTATCATTATCATTATCATTATTATTATTGTGTTAATAATGAATAAAAAACAAGAAATAAATGAAAGACAAAAAAAATCCTAATAACTTTAACAAAAGATCAAACAAAAAAATAATATCAAAATTATCAGGCAAAAAACATTAATCTAACTTGAAAATATATAAAAAAAACAATAAAAAACTAAAAGACATAGCAAATAAAAAAAATATAATAGATGATAAAACAAAAATAAAAATTATAAGCTGAAAAAAATCATTTAATTTGAAAATTTAAAAAAATATATGTTCTACGTTGCGGGCTGAGCAAACAATTTTTATAGGACTTGCTGGATCAAAATTAAAATATAATATTTATATATGTGAAATTTAATATAATAAAATAGCTCAACACACCCTATTATAACAATAGCAAAATCAAAGTCTTAAAATCTAAAATTATCATTGCTGTTACTATTAAAACAATAAAAATTATCAAATTATCCTGAAAAAAACACCCAAAAACATTAACAAAAGAGTAAGCAAGAGAAACAATTAAATTATTATTATTATTATTATTATTATTATTATGTTAATAATGAAAGAAACATAAATAAATGAAAGACTAAAAAACATGCTAGAAACTTTAACAAAAGATAAAACAAAAAATAAAAATAAAAATTATCATTGCTATTACTGTCAAAATAATAAAAATTATCAAATCATCCGGAGAAAAAAACACTAACAAACATTAACAAAAGAGTAAGTAAGAAAAACAATTAAATTATTATTATTGTTGTTGTTGTGTTAAACACACTTATATATATATGGAGAAAAGTAGGGTTTATTCTAGAAATATTAAAAAATAAAAGTATAAGGGCTGAAATAAAAATCAAATATAAAGGGATTAAAATAAAAAATTAAAAGTTTAAAGGTTGAAATGAAAATCACATTTATTAACATTTTCAATTAAAGGACAAAGTTGCAAAATTTGAAACTTCTGTATCGAATATATTAAGCCTTTTCAACCCAATCCGGAAATTAAAAGAAGGAGGACCGAAGTGAAACATTAACATTGAATTAATTGCAATCGAAGGATCCAATTGAACTAAATCAAAACTTATATAACAGAAATCAGGACCATAGACAAAATTAAAAGTCAAGAGACCAAAATGAAAAGCCACCAAAATCGGGGGTCTCTTTTGCACTTTTACGTGCAGAAGAAAGAGAAATGGTGAACTGGCTTTAACTGGCCACCGCCGCATCCACGTCCACCGTATGACAAAACATGCTGCACCGGGAGAAAGACCAAGAGGAGGCGCACCGACTGAGACGCCGGTAGCCCATTTCCGGCCACCCTATCAGCCTTCACGCACCACCCAAAATGGGCGTGAGGCGGCGAGACACGTGACCGACAGTATTTCAAAAAAAAACAAATAATAATGATCAATTACTGGTCTACCCCTGTTCTGAATTCATCAATTTTATCTTATCAGGGGTTATATCCGTATTTAGCCATTTTAAATAATATTAAAAAAAAAGTTGCGGCGGACCGAACCGGTCCGTATGCGCGCAATTACATCCGTGACCCTCAGTTGGAATCATTTTTTGTCCTATTAGCGGGGGCAAAACCGTTAAAACACTGTTCACAATAAAAAAAAAAAGAGTGAGTGAACTCGCACGACGCACGGACAAAAAATGTCCAGTCCATAGTGCAATGAGTCTAGTGCTACAATGAATTCCTGATGTTTTTTAGTTTATTTTATAATATATATTACTTTGCCTGGACCATATTTAAAGGGGACGGATAACGTGCATGTATCAAATCAAAATCTTCATTTTCAATTATTATTATTATTGATTTGCTGGTTTTAGCTGCCTATATTAATTATATGGCAACAATCTTCCTCGTGATATCTCACTGACATTATTATGGGAAGGACAGGGATATGGGAAGAAAAAATAAAACTTGGTTGCTATGTTTCAATGCAGGCTGAATTTATATATTTATTCATTAATGTAATTCTAGCTTCACACGGATAGCTCCATTCATTGGGATGGTGGTCTCTGGCTGACTTTCTGGTCCGCCACAGCCTGTATAAATAATTGCCTGTCCAGCCCTCCAAGACAAGGTGGCCACACAGCTGCACAACCGTCTCAACGTGCCAGGACACCATTATTTGATGGGTTGTTCGGCACTGGGTTCCAGAAATATTTTGATTTTTTTTTTAATTTTAATTTTAGATTAATTTTTTTAGATATTTTTATGTATTAATATTAAAAATAATATTATATATATATATTTATAAAAAAAATATTTTCAAAAACAACTGAAATTATATTAACAAACAGCTGGTTATGATTTTAGCTAACAAGAAATCAAAACAAGGCTGTCGATCCTTAAATTTGAAACCAGGTTGGATGATAATCATCAAGACTGCAGGGATTCACCACACGAAATGTCAATCGACTGCCACAAGTTACTGCCACCTAGCCATGTGTAAATTATCACGTCACAGAACTTGACACAAAGACCCTTCATATGTGGAAAAAGAGACGTTAGTTCTTAGGATTATTTTATGTCTATTTTATATTCATTTGCCGCCCTCCATGCCCCTTCACCAACTAGCGGCATTTTCTTTTTTACTAAAATATAACGGCATATCCCTCGTATATATTAGCCAAATCCCACCATTTCTAACCATCTAAGTTGATAATGCAATATTAAAAATATAGTATTAAAGGGCTTGTTCCCCTTTTAGTCTTAATTTTCCACTTTTATGATCACTAATATAACGATCACTAAAAATTTACATGATCATTAACTTCATGATCATGAAATTAATCGAGACACACATAAGCTGGTCATACAAGCTGGTCTGGTTAACTCCTCCTCCTCCAACAAATCTACTCTCTTCCTCATTGTCTTCCATTTTAGATTTCAAAACCCTTCATATCCCATTTTCCAATTTCAATTTCTCACCAAACCCACTTCTTTTTTTGAAGTTAAAGTTCATTCCTTTATCGTCGCCGCCAAATGTTCCCTTGAATTCTTTCTTATATAATCTACACGGCCAAATCTTATGATCTGGCAAGAAAATCCTAATCAAAATCATACCCGGATTTCCCCCCACTTAAATATAGGAAGAGAATATATCTTGTAATTAATTATCTGCCACTTGAATTTGTTGCAATCTTATTTTGTTCCGCTAATTATTGGAAAATGTGAAGGTGTTGATACAAGCAATGGAATGCTCCGCCAATATCAACCATCCTTTCGGTGTCCACATTAAATTAAATTAATTAATAATTCATATCTTAATTATATCTCTGTGTAAACAAAATTTGAGAGGGAAACCTTCATTGTATTCCCATCTTACCCTTGCATTATTGTACACAAAACCCACACACATTCTCATACAGTTCAAAAACTTGATCTCAAATTACCCTAACTTCCACCAAAATGATAGTATAGAGTCAAATTTATATGAAATAAAAATAAAAATGATGTCTTATGACTGATTTAATAATATACTCTTTGACTATTTTTTAATTATAACCAAATATTTATTAATTCAAATCTTATTGCTTTATATTTTAATCAAAATCTCGTCTTTTTTTATTTATTCTTCTAATTAAAACTAATTAATACTAGAAGAGTGTATTAAAATATAATATAAATAGTATTTTAAATTTCATAATATAGGGACAACAAGTTACACAAGTAATATAAAGAACTCTGGCAGTTCTTGAATTTAAAATTTTAATCAAGAACTTTGTGTTTGTTTCTTTGTTTTCGATCTTGACGACGCCAATCAGACTAACAAGTGATTAGCCACAACGTGCCCACTCTCTTTCTTTCTCTCGTTGTTTTATCAAAATTGGCGGTTATGGTCGTCTCTCTATCTTTCTCTTCAACTGGTCGTTACGTTTCCCAGTAGACATTTTCCCTTGCACCTCAATAAGTATTTTCTCTCGGTGCTATTGGTTTTGTCGACAGAGAGATGGGATTCTTGAATACTTTCTTGGAACTTCTTGGTTTTGTAATTGGACTTCCTTTTGGTGTCTTGATTGGTTTCCTTCTTTTCGTTTATTCTAAGCCTAAAGATACTGTTAAGGTAATAAATTGTGTATTTTCATCCTTGTCTCTCGTTCCCTCTCTCTCTATAAGTGTTAGTTTGCTGTTTTTGTTTGGTAGTTTAAGGTACATAACGTTGTTAAGATGTTTGATAATTGTTTTACTCTGATTCATTACATATATATGTTGTCCTCTAAAAGTTGTTTTTTTCGTTTTTGGGTTGAGGTTGTGGAGTAGCACTGCATTTGTTTACGTCAAGATTCTTGCTTTTCTCGGTTTCTATATATGATTGTGTTTTGTCAGGAACACAGTTCTTGAGTGCGATGCTGTGTTCTTCAGCAAAATGTGACTCGATGTTGAATGAAGTAATTCTTATTTTCTATGACATTTTATTTAGAATTATTGAAGGCTAATTAAGCTAGGCCTTCTAATGCAGGATCCAGTGGTCAGGCCACTTCATGAGCTAGACACAGACGCTCTGCTAGATATTCTACCAGATATTCCATTATGGGTAAAATGCCCTGATTATGAAAGAGTACGTGCACTACATTATTCCTGCTCTGTTTGAACATTCGCATCAGCTACTGATCATGACGTTTTCTTGTTTCCCAGTTAAATTTGATCTCAAATGTGTGACTATACTGATTATTGCTATGTGATCTTCACAGGTTGACTGGTTGAACAAGTTTCTCTCGGATATGTGGCCCTACCTTGATCAGGTGATTTGATAATTAAGATTGCCTTCATCTTGCTAAAGTATTTTCAAGATTTCGAGTTCATGGCTGCATGCAGGCAGTTTGTGCAATGATAAGAAGCACAACGCAATCTATGCTTGCGGAGTATATTGGGAAATATAAGATACAAGCCATCGAGTTTGAGCATTTAACTCTTGGAACTCTCCCCCCTACAATTCACGGTAATCAAGTTTCTAATTCTTGGTTCTTCTGGTATAATTGTCTGAAACCAATCCTTTATTGTAATTAAATTTAATTATAATTGTTGATTTGAATTTAATTAATAAATAAATGGAATTCACTTGTTTGAAGGATTTTTTTTTATATGTTTTTCATACTATCTACGTTACCTTCATTTTATTTCTTCAATTTTTTTTAAGAGAAGTTTAAACGAGTATTTTTTATTAAAAAAAATGATATTTATTTTTTTGTCTTTGAATTTTTAAATCAGAAGGGTTAATATCTAATTTATTTTTATAGTATTTTTAGAAATTAAATTCTATTTGAAATTTAATTCTTAACACTTGACAATAAGAGGTTTCAAATATTAAATTTTATTAAAACCTCTTAATTAAATTCAATGAAGATGTTTCTGAACATGCAATGACAATTCTGTTCAATTGCAGAAATTATATATGAACTTTAGCAGAATCTTATGAACCATTCACAGAAGGAATTGATCCTTCAAGGTCCGCAATTTTTTCCCTGTTCATGTGTGAACTGTAATTTCTCAGGTCTTAAAGTCTACGAAACTAACGAGAAGGATTTGATCATGGAACCAGCGATAAGGTGGGCTGGGAATCCCAACATTGTTCTGGTGCTTAAATTGATGTCTTTGCGGGTTGCAGTACAGGTAAAAAGAGCCAAAAGGCACAATCTTTCTTCAGAAAACTAGCTAGCGCTGTTAGCTGACAATGCTTCCTCGCAGCTAGTTGATCCGCAGATATTTGCAGCGCCACGGGTAGCTTTGAAACCTCTGGTCCCTACGTTTCCATGTTTTGCGAATATTGTGGTGTCCTTGATGGAGAGGGTAAGAGCTCTGGCACAGTGAGGTTTTATCTTATCTAAATCCAGATGACTGGTCATCTTCGTATGATCTTCTTTTTCTACTGATATGTCTCCAGCCGCATGTTGATTTTGGTCTGAAAATCCTGGGAGGAGATGTCATGTCCATACCTGGCCTTTATCGATTAGTTCAGGTGCTGCAATAATTTAATTGGATCAGTGTTAAAATTTCTTGCATTAGATCAAAACGGTTAGGTGGGTTTCAATCAACTAATAGCTCCAACTGCTTGCAGGAGAATATAAAAAAACAAGTAGCAAGCCTCTGCCTATGGCCCCAAACTCTCGATATACCTATCCTTGATTCTTCAACGTAAGTTTATATTAGATGTTGAACGTGATATGATTCATTAAGTTTTCCATTTTCTTTCAATGAATTTAAGTTCGATATGTCTGTCATTTTCACTACTGCTATCATCCAATACTTCATGCCTGAAAACACTATAATTAGCTGTCAGATTGAGAGAACCTGCAGGACTTGATTTAGAAACTCCTCGTTGAGTTTTTTTAATGACAGTCTAGCTTATTGTCTGATTCTACTTTTCTTAAGAGTAATTATTAAGAAGCCTGTGGGGATACTTCATGTGAAAGTTGTGCGGGCAAATGAACTCATGAAAGCTGATCTACTCGGAACATCTGATCCATATGTGAAACTTAACCTTACTGGAGAAAAGCTTCCAGCAAAGAAAACGACAATCAAGAAGAAGAATTTGAATCCTGAATGGAACGAGAACTTCAAGCTTGTTGTCAAGGATCCTGAATACCAAGCTCTAGAACTACAAGTGTTTGACTGGGACAAGGTTTTTCCTTAGAAATCCAAGCATTGATTCTTTATATTTTTCAATTTTCCTGGCATCCAAAATCCTTTGAAGAACTGATAGAAAATTCTTTTCTGGCTCTCTGAGGACAGCATTTGAAAGAAATTCTGTTCGGTTGAGTTTAAATTTGCATTTCGCTTTGCAGCAGGAGTTCAAACTTCTTGCTTGCTGATTTATTTTGCAGGTTGGTTGTCATGACAGATTAGGGATGCAGTTAGTTCCCCTGAAAGTGCTTACTCCCCGTGAAACGAAGGGCTTCACTCTTGATTTGCTCAAGCACACAAATATTTCCGACTCCCGGGACAAGAATCCGCGGGGACAAATCGTGGTGGAGTTGACCTATGTGCCTTTTAGAGAAGATAGTATCAAGTTTAGCGGAGCTTTGTCTTCTCCAGAAGAAGCGCCATTGAGTGGAGCAGGTTTACTCTCAGTTAGGGTTCATGGAGCTGAGGATGTAGAAGGGAGGCATCACAATAATCCCTATGCTCTACTCCTTTTCAGAGGAGAAAGGAAGAGAACTAAGGTGAACGTTCTTCATTATAGTAAAACATCAAGTCCTCGATCGATCTCTCCTGAAATTACTGCAGACACAGTCCAGTCTTACATTTTTATTTACATCTGCAACTTGGTTCCAGCAGACGATTAAAAAGACTCGTGATCCTCGTTGGAACGAAGAGTTCCAATTTCCGCTCGACCAACCTCCCGTGCATGAGTTGATTCGTATCGAGGTCTGGAGCAGGCGAACAAGCTTTAGTTTCCGATCAAAGGTACAGGAATCATTAATTTTTTCAACTGGACTGCTGTTTTTCTTACAATATTGATGGTGTTTTCGACGTGAAGGAATCGCTGGGGCATGTGGAAATCAATCTTGATGATGTCGTGTACAACGGACGCATCAACCAGAGCTACCATCTAATTGATTCAAGGAATGGAGTGGCGCATGTTGAGATTAGATGGAGTACAGTTTGAGAAATTGAAGATTGTAAAGTAATATTATTTTTATTTTTTATTTGTTTTGAGAACACACAATTGTGATACAAAATTTATTGTAGGGCAAACAAAATAAAGAATTGATTATAATTTTTTAAAATATAAACTTATGTGTTTGTAAACAAAATTGAAATGTCAAGGACTTATTTTCAACAACTTAGCCAGGGAGTAGGTGCTAATTTGGCATTATGGTACCTTTTAAATTGTTTTATATATAAAAAAAAACTGAATTTTTTTTATGATTTTGATGTACGGGAAAAAGTAAAAATATGATTTAATATATTTTTAATTTAAAAAATCCAATAATTATATCACCAAATCCACAATTCTAGACTCTAGCTATTAAAATGCTAATGGGCCAAACCAGAATGCAATGTCCCCCCCCTAAAAGTCGTTGAAGCATTGACTCGTCAAGGGGCAATCCTTGATTACAAAAGAGGTAAGAGGCCAAACTTGGATGATTACATAAGACATCACTACAAAGCTATCTCTACAGCGTGAGAGCACTAAGACGATCTTGAATAACCTTGTTTGTTTTGGTGCAATTATATGAATTTGAAAAGAAAAATCGATCCCACCACGTCGAGATCATTGACTTTTCATATATTTCTCGATTAATTTTATATATTTTAAAATTAATAAATAATTAAAATTTATAATATATAGAACTCGAGCTAGTAATATACTAAGAGTAACTATTAATGCCATAATCAATGCCAGCACTTGAGATCTACTCGCCTCGATATGTCTGCCAATAATCTCGTTGCGGAAGCATCCCTTTGGAAGATCCATACAAGAATTGAGGAACCCTAATTGAAGGAATCATTGATTTGGGGTAAACCTAATTTTCACCTACAAATTAAAATCATGAAGAAGCACAAGTAGGTCGATGCACGCTAGCTGGTGTCAAATGACAGTGAAACATTGAATTCGCCGGGTCGACATAATCCTAACCATATGGACCCCAATGCATGCATGGATTAGGTTTGACTTGCTGATGAATGAATAGTAGAAAGACTTTCATGTAACATCATGATTAAGGAAAACCACCACATTGGCTACATGTTTTCCTGTATCGAATTGGATTTTTATGAATGCTTGGCTGTCGTCTTCTGTTTGTATTGCTTGAAGCAGTGATTACACTGTGAATAAAATTGACTTCTAATAATGGTCTTACTTTTTTATTTTTTAATAATTATTGACAATAGATGAAGAGAATAGCACCCTTTAATATCAATACTTGTATCGAGTTTGATCAGGTTCTAGATAGGTTTTACTCGATTTTAGTATCGATTTTCGCCTGGTTGACCTTATTGTTTTTCCTATCATTCTTATTGTTTTAATGGTGTTTCATACACTATACATATTCTATAAGTTTTTAGGAGATTTATAAAATACTTATATTAAATATCTTAACGATTTAAAAAACATTTAAATATATAGAATATCATTTGTTTTTTCTTTCGGTCACTTGCACAAACACTCTACTAATTTAGATATTAGAGTAATTAGCTGTATAATCTCGTGATCACCAATGAAGCTTTTGAGATCATCGAAATATGTTTTGCCGATAGAAGAGAAAACCGATGTGGGGTGAGCCAGGCGCCTAGCTAGCTAGCTTCGTCTTACGAAATTGTTTTTAGGGTACCAAAACACTTAAAAATTCACTAGTATATGGTTTATAGTTAAATTAAATGGTATCTTATTATATATGGGATAGAGACAAGATAATTAAATCATGGGTTACTGTGATTAAATTTCTAAGTGCAGCAAGACATCTCGTTGCTCATAAATCGCCTCCAAAGTGGGAGAGGCTCCCTTGGTATCATAATAAAAATAAAGGTTCCAGCTTGCTCGTTGACTTGCCCCATAAAGTCTGGCAAATTTAGAGGCAGCGAAGGGAATCCTATCCCTGCACCCGCAGAGGTTTTTATGAGATTCTTTGTTAATGGATCTCCACTCATAGCGTTGAATTCTCTTATAAAATAATATAAATTATATTACGAGACTTCATTTACAGGTTTAAATTTTCAGGTGAATTGGTTTTTTAATATGATATCATAGCCTTGTTGACCCAGCAGTTACGAGTTCGAATCTCACCACTTTCATTATACTTTATAAAAATCAAGCACAAAATAGTGTGGTCATGTGTGCAGGTTTCAAGCTCAAACAACTTTCATTTGAGGAGGTGTGTTAGAGAATAATATAAATTATATTCTAGAATTTCACCTAACAATTTAGTTTTTTAGATGAGTTGTTGTTTAATTTCTCTCTCTTTCCATCTCTAACAAGTTGTGTGAGAGTGTGTATGGCATGGGTGCTCTAAAAAGCAAGGGTGAAATGAAAAGGAGTGTTCCTTGTTGATGTTTTCTGGGGGGGGTAGGAATAGCTTTTGGCATTCTAAAAAGTTAGAACATTTTTTTTTTCTTTTAAAAGGTTGTCTTTTAAGAGTGGAAAAGAAAGTGGGAATAGGAAACTCCACTCAAAATCCTCTCAGGTTAGCACTCAATTCTCAGGTTCTGTAGTCTTAATTCTCTCTCAATGTGGTGCTTTTGGCCATGTCGATGCAAGCTTGGACAGTGCACTCCCCGACTTCTCCCTGTCATTTTTGTGCCCCAATACCAAAATAACTTTGAAATTGAAAGAATGCCAACACTCGATTTGCAATTGCCATATTTTCCAAGGAGAGAATAAAGTGGAATGTGCTATTCCAAAAGCAATGGGGCACGTTGGACTCAACTCAAATTGACTTCTATTGGTCTCCTTGGAATGATTTTCAGTGGTCCATTCAGGGAACTTGTGCTCAAGAATCATTCCCACCATATGGTCAATTCTTCAATAAATGTGAATCTTGGAATAACTTACAACGCTATATTTTCATAATATTATATACTAGAAAATAATATAAATTGTATTTCAAGGTTTCATCTAATGGTTTAGATTAATATGATTTTTAATATAATATAAGAGATTTAATGACTAAATTTAATTAACCAGACAGACAAACAGCTGAATCCATGTTAAGCTAAGGACTTTGGACTGGTTCGATAAGCTAAAGCCATTTGTATATAAAATTCAAAACACATGGCTACATGTTGAAAGTTCCTAGGAGATAAGATTTTGACCATTGAATCCCAGTTCTGAGACTGTTCGGTTCCTCCGCCAATGTGTTTTTTTTAAAACATATAAAACACACGTTCCAACTTCCAAGTTCCATGCTACAATATATATATATATATATATATATATATATATATATATGTCCATAATAAGTTAAGAACCGCTACTTTTTTTATTTCAGACAACGGTCAAGTTAATAGCTTCTAATTATCGAAGTGCTTAGGGTTTCTAGATTGTAAGATTTTTCATTGCATATAACTGGTCTATATAAAGAATATTTCAAATGGATTAATTAGGGTTTGAACGGCGGGCTGCATATATCTTGATTCAAACTCGAGCTAGCCACTTGTCAAATTCAAATGAGTTGGGCAATCTACTCAAGGCACCGAATTTGTCAAAATTATATTTTTCAATAATAGCTGTAATCTCGTGCAAGAAAGGTATGCGTACGTGGAAACTCCATTCAAATGTTTATTTCATTTGACCAAATTGGAAGATGGGGAAATAAAAGAAATTTAAGGGTAAAAAATAGCCAGCAATGTCAACCCTGATGACATGGGAACCACAAAACGACTAAACGGTGATGATGTGCACGTGTGGTGTACTTATGATGTCATGTGCGAAAAATAAGAAAAAGAAAGAAAGATTAACATCATTAGAAAAATCCCCACCGTTTGACTCATGCCCTGCAATGATTCATCATCATGGTGGCCTTGGCCAAAGCCAGGCCATTCATAGAAATGGAGTCCTACATGTAGTGATGAGGCTGTATTATTTTGTGACAGAAATTGTTCTTGAAATTATGTTTTATTTAAAAATATATTAAAATAATATTTTTTATTTTTCAAAAATTATTTTTGATATCATCAGCATAAGAAAATAATTTAAAAATATCTAATTTAAAATAAAAAATATATTTTTTAATATTTTTAAAACACAAAACAAATACTAGTGGAGGGTCCTGAAAGAGTATTATGGCAATCATCCACTAAGGGAATTTTGATATTTTTTTCTTAATCTTTTTTTTTACTTCAATTGACTCGAAGAGCTGTTCTGACATGCAGACTTGACAACCAAGCACTAACATTAAAATCATACTCCCACATTTTTAAAAAGGATCGCTCGAGGGTTTTCCTTTTAAATTTCAGGAGAGCAGTGAAAAAAGCGAGGAAGAGAAAGCTCCACCATTAACATCTGCCCCCGAACCCTAATGAGTTCCTGACTGGTGGTTGTCGGCTCAACTTAACTTCTCATTTGATTTGAGATTTAGATCGTTGAATAAATCCTCGGATCACTGCTTCCATCTTGAAATGGTAATAATTTGGTAAAATAAATAAAAAAATCCTCGTTCTAGTCGAGTCTCACCCATGTTCGTCAAGGAAAATCATATCACAAATCAACTCATCTTATTACCTAGTTTGGACAAGTCAGCACCTAGAACAATTCAAAATAAAACCTTGTTCTATTCATATTTCAAATGTATAGATAATTTTTTTAATAGTTATAGGGTATATTTTAAAGTATTTCAAAACAAAAACATTTTAAAAACTAATATTAATCACATTTTTAATACAATCAGTCGGCAGCATGATAGGTTGATAACATCACTAAAATATTGAAAATTATTATTATACTTAAACATCAAATTTATGGTTACTGGAAAAGTCTCGACCATACAAAGACTTTGATATTGATGGAAAAATATTTTACAATATATTTTTATTATTATTTATTTTTAATTAATTTTTATATTTTTAGATATTTTTATGTTTTTAAATAGAATATAATTTTTTAAAAAAATAATAAAATATATTTTAAAAAACAATTTCGGAAGTATAACGCTACGAAGCAGCCTCTCTCTAGAGGGTGCTGACCATTTTTTACCAGGACGGGAAAAGTGGTTTACTTTTATTTTTTTATTATTATTGTTTGAACACATAGACATAGTGGGAAGAGTCCAAAAACATTTTGTCCTAAAACAAAAGATTTGTCGGGGAGTAATTGCAAGTTTCCCGAGGGTTAAATACATAGTCAACTGTATGGGCATCCCAACCTAAAAGATGGACTAGCAAGCATGCGACCCATTTTTCCTTTTCTTTTTCTTTTTTTTTATAAAAAAAACACTGTGATTTTTAAGCTACAGATAAATATATTATTTAAATATATATATATATATATTACTGTTCTATGATAGGGTTGGAAATATATCTTTCTAGTTTTATTTAGACAAATAAAAATCAAGAAAAAAAATAAGACCTACAAACTAAATTTATTCTTAGACTTGAATTAAATTAAATTTAAAAATTATTTTTATTTACAAATACATTAAAATAATATATTTTTTATTTTTTTAAAATTATTTTTGAGAAATCACGAAAAAATATACGGGAGGTCGGGTTTAATAACCGTTATTTTAGTTGGTATTTTTGGACAGAAGAAAAAAAAAGAAGAAGAAGGGTGGTAAATAGACAGAGCTGTAAAGGACGTGAAAGAGTAAAAAGAGAGAGAAAAAGAAAATGAAGGAAAAGAGTATTTTGATGGGCAAGAAATGCATGATTGATTGCAAAAAAGCAATGGACTCGCTTTCTCTATTCAACCAAAACGTGCCCCTTTTTTATATATATAAAAATTATTTTTCAAAAATTTATTTATGTCTCTTTTTACGACTCTCAAAGTCGCAACAATCCCATTCCCCCACCTCCAACCAAGCAGCGGCTGCAGCAGCAGCAGCAGAGTCCAAACTCTACATCCTATCATCTCTCTAAGAAACCCACTTGCGTCTCTCTCTTCAATGGCGGCCGAGAAGAACACCACAAGAAGGCTTGTACTGCTCTTAAGCCACCCGTTTATTAATCTGTGTCTGAGACCGAGTCACTTGCCTTGACATTTATTTTCGGCCTTACAAAACCCACATTTTACTCTCTAGAATACGTAACACCACCACGAAACAAAAATAACACCTCCCTCCACTAACGCCTCTCTTTTGTTCTTGGTTTTCGTGTTCCGTTTCTACTTTTGTTAAAAACCCATTACTTATCTCTATCATCCCAAGAAAGAAAACACAAAAAGGAAGCGTCTTAGAATTTCAAAGGCTTTCTTTCACTTTGAGATCTGTTCTTGTTTTTTTTGTTTGGTTATTGTCCTGGTTAGTTTCTCTGAGTTATTGAATTTGGTTTCTTGAATCTTGAAAGAAAGATTCTTAGAAGTAAAAGATGGGAAGTAAATGGAGAAAAGCAAAGCTGGCCTTGGGTTTAAATCTTTGTGTTTATGTTCCAAGAACTCTGGATGACTCAGCAGCGCCTTCAAGTGAAAGATTATCTGATGCTGCTTTGCTTTCACCTACAAATTGGGATTCTAGGCCAATGACACCAACACCATCTTCAAATGGCTTAAGGTTGGCCAAGAGTGGAAGCAAATCATCCAAGGTTTGTTTACTATATATATATATATATATATATATATATTCACACTTTTAGATGTTTTATTTGGAAAGGATTGAACTTTAGCGTGCCCTTTCTCTTTCCTTGATGGGTTTGGGTTGCTCTTTGTTGAGACTTTAATGAAGAAGTTTTGTCTGCAGTATTTGCTATATTCTGGTCTTTGTGCTTCATGGCTAGTTATTAGTTTAGATGTCTGCCTTTGCTATGCTCTATTACGGCTTATGCTCTTGCCCAAGCTTGTGATTTTCAAGTAAATATAGGTGATGGACCTCTAATTACCTGTTTTGCCTTTGATTCCTTAGAAAATAGAAAGAAAGTTTTAACAACACCTACTGTTTTTTTGTTGTTTTGCTGATCCATAAACCCCAGCTCGACTAGCTCTAATATGCCAGTTACGTGTACTACCGTTAATTAAATGAATGTTTTCCCTTGTTTGGTGTAGCATAGATAAAGAATCTAGTTTCCCAGATTTTCATTATTTTTTTTGTACAACGTCGTTTTCACCTTCAACTTTGGGGCACTGGATTCCTTATAAGCATTTATCTCCTTTGTTTTATTCTCACGACATGGACAACTGAAATAGTTTAGGCATTTATAAGTGTTTTCCAACTTCTTTGTTTTATTTTCGTTTCAGAGATTTTCACCATTAATCATGGTATTTATTGCTATTTTTCCTGCTTCTAATTAAGTTGTAAGAGTTTGTATCTTCGTTTCTTGTTGGGCTCTTTTGGCTCATTTTTAAAGTCAACATCTAGCTAGATCCTGCGTCTATCTTTGGATCTGGTTTGATATTTTTTGCCTGCATATAATCTTTGTGCAGAAAAAATGGACTGTAGAATTGAATGGTATATTTTTACCTGATCTGATCTTAAATCAGTAGTTTTGGCAGTTTCTGAGGAGTGCTTGAAATTATTGAGCAGTGTGGCTGATGTCACCTTGTTTTCCTTTCTTTGACCTTGTGGGGTTGGTGCACGAGTCCCTTTCTGAACCATTACCGATTGCCTTAATAGTAAAATGAACACTACAGGCTTCATCTTTCCTTGTCATCGTTCCCTTAGACGCAAGAAAAGCAGCTTGTGTTGTGGCTTGAACTATTTTGAGTATTTGGTTCCAAGTTTTCTAGGTGTGAAAGTTCTCGAAGAAGTAGAAGAAATGATTTGGATTTATCATTGCTTCTCCTGTTTCTGTTGAAAGCTTTGGTTCATCTGTATCCACTGTGTTGTTGCTTGATAACCTTTAAAAGTCACTCTCTTACTGTAACTCTACATTTCCCAGTGTGCCCATTGACCGATACCTAACATTGACTTCCTTTTATCTTAGTGGTGATTTCTTGCTGCTTTTCTTCTTGCCTTTTTGATAGTACTGCTTTTATGGCCTGGTTCAAGGCTCTAAAGCTTTTCACACCTATGATTGTAATCAAATGTGAGTAGTGCTACCTGAACAACACGAAATAACCTTATATTCATCTTTTATTGAAACCAGAGAGAGAGGATAAGAAAATGGGAGGATTACAAGTCAAAAATTTTGAAAAATATTTAGAAACTCATTTTATTCCGTGACAGATATGCTATCAATATGTTATCATGCAATTTGTGATGATATAGTTGACATTAAACAATCTGATATCTATGATTTATGCTGATATCGTACAGTTTAAACCACAGGGGAAAAAAAATGTAAGCACGTGCCTTTTCTTATGTTAAAAGTCCTTTTTCTTAATAATTAGATGTCAAAAGTAGTGTCTGATTTTTGCTGTTCAAACTGACAAGCAGCCTCTCAAATATTAGATGCCAAATTCTGGGGATTCATCTTAAACTACCCAGCCAATCACATGAAGATTTGGATTATTATTATTATTATTATTATTATTATTATTATTATGTTCTTAACACTGTTATGTGGTTGGAAGCTTTTGAGTGGACCACTTTGTGAGTTTATAGTAACATGCTCACTAACCTTGAGTGGTCCTGTGATACGGCAACTTGTACCTAGTTACTATTGCTGTTGCCATTCTTTAACAAGTATTGAGACTTGTCAAATTGCTCAATACAACAAGTAATTCTTTTTCTTGTTTCCGTGTATCAATTTTATATTCATAATTCTTTCCTAGATGAGTGTTGTTGATGAGATTACTGGTGTGCTATAGCATCTGCATGCTCCTCATCTATTCTACTGCTGCTGTCATGACTGTTATGAGATTTTATTATTATTTCAAATCTCATCTGATACATGTCCTCTCTGGCATTTTTTTATTTGCAATTTCAGCAAACCTGCTCAATATGCCTGACTAAGATGAAACAAGGTGGTGGACATGCTATTTTTACTGCAGAGTGCTCACATTCTTTCCATTTCCACTGCATTTCTTCAAATGTCAAACATGGCAACCAACTCTGTCCAGTTTGCAGAGCAAAATGGAAAGAAATCCCCTTTCAGGCACCAACTTTGGATCCCCAGCCTGGGAGAGCACCAGTAGGTTGGCCACAAACTGATGCCATGATGACTGTTGTCCGTCGATTACCTCCTCCACCACGTCGAGATCGGAGGCATGTTGTGCCATTGCTGCAGGTTCCTGAACCTAGTGTGTTTAATGATGATGAATCCTTGGATCTCCAACCTGCATTTGCCGAGAGCTCTGGCAACAAAATGGCAGCAGGCCACAATGCTGGTAAAACAGTAGAGATCAAAACATACCCAGAAGTGTCAGCTGCATCACGTTTTAATTCTTACGATAACTTCACAGTCCTGGTCCATCTCAAAGCTGCTGCAACAGTTGCAAGAGAAAACCCCAGAGGAAACCTGGCTAGCTTACCTCAGCTATCTCAAACTCCTCGTGCTCCAGTTGATCTAGTCACAGTGCTTGACATCAGTGGCAGTATGGCAGGTACAAAGCTGGCATTGCTAAAACGAGCAATGGGGTTTGTTATACAGAACCTTGGCTCCAATGACAGGCTCTCAGTTATTGCCTTTTCTTCCACTGCCCGCCGCCTCTTTTTGCTTCGTAGAATGTCCGACGCAGGCCGGCAGCATGCACTTCAAGCTGTCAACTCTTTGGTTGCGAATGGTGGGACCAACATTGCTGAAGGTCTGAGAAAGGGAGCCAAGGTAATGGAAGAACGAAGGGAAAAGAATCCTGTGGCAAGTATTATACTTCTATCTGATGGGCAGGATACTTATACTGTCAGTGGCAGTAGTGGTAACCAACCTCAACCAAATTACCAGTTGCTCCTCCCTTTGTCGATTCATGGCGGTGACAATGCAGGATTCCAGATTCCAGTGCATGCTTTTGGTTTTGGTGCGGACCATGATGCTTCGTCAATGCATTCCATTTCAGAAATTTCTGGAGGCACCTTCTCTTTCATTGAGACTGAAGCTGTGATCCAGGATGCATTTGCACAGTGCATTGGGGGCCTTCTGAGTGTTGTAGTGCAGGAGTTGCAAGTGGGACTTGAGTGTATGCACCCTAGTATCCACCTTGGCTCATTGAAAGCAGGAAGTTACCCTAGTCGTGTGATGGCTGATACCCGTTCAGGGTTTATCGATGTTGGAGATTTATATGCTGATGAAGAGAGAGATTTTCTGGTTTCCATCAATGTTCCAGCAGAGTCTTCCATGAATCTAACATCACTGCTAAAGGTGAGATGTGCATACCGGGATCCTTTAACTAAAGAAATGGCAACATTAGAAAGTGAAGAAGTTAAACTTGAAAGACCTGAGATATCTGGAGAAGCAGTAGTGTCAATTGAAGTGGACAGGCAACGCAACAGGCTCCAAGCAGCTGAAGCCATGTCACAGGCAAGAACCACAGCTGAACGGGGAGATCTAGCTGGTGCAGCTTCTATCCTTGAAAACTGCAGAAGGTTATTGTCAGAAACTGTATCAGCCAAGTCCCATGATCGATTATGTATTGCATTAGATGCTGAGCTCAAGGAGATGCAAGAAAGATTGGCAAGCAGACATGTATATGAGGCATCCGGGAGAGCATATATTCTATCAGGCCTAAGCTCGCACTCATGGCAAAGAGCAACTGCGAGAGGAGACTCCACTGATGGTTCAAGTCTAGTTCAATCTTACCAAACCCCATCAATGACCGAGATGCTTACTCGATCTCAGGCGACGTTACTTGGCAGTCCATCAGCCCAGAGACTTGTTCAACCGTTATGGTCATTTGGATCACAACCAAAGCCAAGGTGATCACTTAGGACTATTGTGGGCATTATCTTCAAGTAGCTTTTTGCAGTGCCTTCTCCTTTTGCTTTCAAATATTATTTAGGGTTAAGGGGATAAAATTGGAGAGTTGAGAAGAGAGTTTTTTTGTACTGTGATTTTGCTGATGCCACGTGTAAATGAAAAAAAACTTGGTAAAGGTGTTGGGAGGATATATTTGGGAGGGAAGAGAAAAGGAACACTAGGTAGGTTTTACAACTTTTGCTCTCTTATTTGTGTTGTTGGGGGTGATGTACATAAGGAGCAATGGTATTTTCTCTCTGGGGTAACTGGGTATAAGTTTGTAATTGTGGAGATGGTTGGGGTGAAGTTTTCGCCTAATATAGTTTACCTGCTCTCAATTCTTTTCAGAGAGTGTTAATTTATTTTGCCAATTTAGTTCTCTCTCTCTCTCTCCTCTCTGTGTGCATGCACATGCATAATTTACCTATTTGGGTCTTCATGTCATTAATATCAGAGTAGCAAGAGAATAAATACTTACTTTAAAATGTAATCTCTTCCATTGATGAAAAGTTTAGCCATGGAAATTCCAATCCCAAGAAACCCCAATCTCTTCCAGAAAACTACCCTGGCCAGACACCAACAGGTTTCCAAGCTACCCCAATGTACAAGAACTACCCATCTGCCAGCCTTCAAGAGAGTAGAATAACGAAATGTAACTATACTAGCATCTTAATGTACTATATCAACCGGCAGCAATTTCTGTCTGCAACTATATGCCAACATGAGCCAAAAAAAAACATTGAAATTAAGTCACTTGTTATTTTTAATAGTTCAAACACGCCAAACCTAAGCAATTTGTGACGATTAAGAAGAGAAAGTGAACACTTAGCAACTCACCAACACATGCTAGCATATGATTATCCTTAAAACACTCGTTGGGTTTTTAATAAAACCACATCAGAAAATAAAAAAAAACTTCATAAACACACAAACTTTTTAACAAAGTTCACAAACCAGAGACAGAAGCCAACATTATCAGCCCAAATTCAGCATCAGCCTAATATAAAAACAAAAACTACGAACTGGTTTTTTCACAAAACCACAAAAAGAAACTGTTCTGACGTGAGATTTTTGCAATGTTACATTATTACAAAGATCCCATCTTTCATCATAGGATCTATAAAGCTACAAACTTTTTCATAAATTGAGAAAAAGAAAAGCCCAAACCTGGCTTGCAAGAGATGAAGCAAGTCCTAAAGCACCCAAAACAGTGAGAGAAATCATGGGGAGGCCGTATCTGATAAAGGGGTGGCCTCTACTTGAACGTGATGCAAATGTGTCTCAATCTTTTTAGCCGTGTTGGTAATTTTTTGGGGCCAGCTCATGCTGGTCTCAATTGTTGACATATTTTAACTAAATCACTCACAGTTGCGTGCATCAAAGGTTAGAGATTCTTGGGTTTTTGGTCAACAATTGAAAACTTGCCTAATTTGGGTTTCGATTTTCGATTTCTAGGTTTTGGTTTTGGATTCTGTTTGAGGCATCGATCGGTATTGCTATTCGGCTTTTTCTTAAAAAAAATCTGAAATAAACATTAATTTAATATTTTTTTCATATAAAAAATACTTTTCGTTGTCGAACACGCTTACTGATTTTAACTGCTTGATTTGAGGAGTCTTTTGCGTGTTTGGGGAATTTGAATCTGCCGGGCTGAGCTTTTGCTGTGGTTTAACTTCATGAAAATTAGATTTCCAGATTAATTGGAAAAAACTCAAACTAAATGATATTTATTGAAGTTCTCAATAACTTACAAATAACAAAAGCATCACTGCAAGGGAGGAGTAAAATAAAGAGTTGACACAAATCAAGTATCAATGGCCTCGCCAATAGCTAGCTACTGACAGAGTAAAAGGTCTGACCGCTTGGTATTAGCTGCAGTAGCAGGGCATTGGTTGATATCTAACCGCATTGCCCCTTTTTGATGAATGAATGATAACAATCAAAATTAAAGAGTATTGAAAACTGTGAAGCATTTCTAAAAAGTACGTGAATGATTCAATTGGGCCAACTTGATTTCTTGAATCTCAGGAAAAGCTGGGTCGAGAATTACCACCTATGGCGGGGGAGGTCAGATCGCGCGATATAGGAGCAATCTATCATCCTGGCCCCATCTTTTAAGTTGACTCTATAATTTGTTAGAAGATTGTACAGTTGTTTCTTTGCACTTAGAGTTTACATTTAAGGCAAAAGGCAGTGTTTCTTTTGATGATCCACAAGCTGTGATCCACACATTTTGATCAATTGTTTGCCCTTGAAATATATCCATGGGCGAGTAAAGCAGTTTCATGGTGTCATATGCTCCGTCATAAACACAAGGGAGACTAAAAGCAATTCAAAACAGAAGCAGAAAGTCATGCGGAAACAACCAAAGATTCTAGTTTGCGCGCATGGGACATG
Organism: Salix arbutifolia; assembly: GCA_025169955.1. NCBI lineage: Eukaryota > Viridiplantae > Streptophyta > Magnoliopsida > Malpighiales > Salicaceae > Salix > Salix arbutifolia. The sequence goes on from CM045909.1 coordinate 2,090,992, forward strand.
GATTGAGAGAAATGAATCTAATCTGGATAGTTTGTGCTGAAAGAGGAGAAACAGAAAGATAATAAAAAGCAACCAAAAATATAAGATCAAAATGAATCCGAGAGATCCAACAGTATAAGTAGTAACTATAATCACAGGATAAGTTAAACCAACTTCTAAATAGCGAGTAGCGACACCTAGACAGCTTAAGCAAACTCAAGAAAGGAGATGTCTTCTTCATTTATTTCCAGAGTGTTTGATGTTCATTCTACTGGTTCATTATTCTGATTTTCTCCTCCATTTATGAGTGGTGCTGAGGACGTTGGCAATTCTTTGGTATCCGTTGGTTTTGATGCTTTTGGATCCTCATATTTTGACTTTGATCGACTAAAACCAAACCTTCTTAACAAGATGTTCCAACTCGACACCTTTGTTCTTCCCAGCTTCTCAATCTCTTGTTTCATGCTGAAATACTCTTTCTCAAGCTCAGAAACTCGTTCTTTCATGTCATCTACCATGATGCGGCCATGTATGCCTCCTGCTTGAGGATGCAAATCGTTTCTTGCAAGATTCCCACTTAGGTTTTGTGAATTATCAAGGTTTTCAGAGACAAAGAACCAGCCAGAAACAGAGGTGCGAAGCCGTAGTTGTTCAAAGAATAAAACTTGGACAATGACTCTAAGAGGTAGCCTCTCATTCTGGGCTGCGTGAGTGCTGGCTTCCAATGAAAACTTTTGACAGTTCATGAGCCTGCAAAGCTGTTCCCTCTCAGAGTCTGTTAGCCATGGATGAGCCTGCAGTAAAAGAAAATTTTAGTGACCACTGATATAACAAAGCATAGCTCTAGGTCACAAGAAAATAGCTTTGTCGGGAAAAAATAACAATTTCCAAACAAAACAGTGCTCCATTTTGAAAAATGTAATTGGACAATGAACAAAGAATTTGTAAGCTTGAATGATATCATCAAATTTAATGATAAACTTTGGTAGGGAATACAGATAAAGAACCATTTGAAGATTATTGCCTTTACCTTGAGATATATATCAATTGCTCGGTAAATTCCATCATCTATTGGCCTGGCATATTCAGGGACTACAGCAGCAAGGGACTGAAACTTTGCTAACTTCAAATTAACATCTGATGCTACCTCTGCTAGATAACTATCAATCAGGTTTGCCACCATTGTCATTGGAGTGAGCGAATGCAAACTTTCTGTCATTTGCCCTTCATGTTCAATGTAATTTGATGTCAGATCATCACGATCCACCAGCATGAAATGATCGAGAATTCGCTGAACAGAGTCAATATCATAAAGGGTTTCCACTGAGTAGCCTGAATTTGGTATCAGAAGGTCTTGAAGAGATGCTTGATCCAACTGGGTTCCAACACGTTTCTCTAAGTTCTCTCGGCATGATGGACTTGCATGTACTATCATGGCTGTTCGCAGAAGCCTAAGCAGGAAATTGCTTGGAGTTACACCCTTTTGATCAGGCAACAATTCCACTAATTCTTCAAGGAGACTCCTTTGATCTGCTTCAGAAGTAGCAGAAATAGTTGATCTAGATGCAGCATAGTTTCCACTCTCTATGCTTGATTGCCTACCCAACAAAGGGAGATGCTTCTTTGCATAGTACATCAGTGCCCCAGCAACCCTCCCAGGATTCATACCATTTGAACCAACTTCCAGAATTAGCCTTTTGTACAGAGGTAATCTAAGGAAGGAAACATCCTCATACCACCAATCCTCACCCATAGGATGCGGCTTCGCTGAAGTACGTATTCCATTCCAGAATAGAGTGCCATCTGGGTTCTTCATGTCACTTCCTCCTTGCATGGGCCAACTGAACAAACTTGGATCTGCGCAAGCTTTCATTGCCAAAGAATTTATGCATCTTGAAACAACATGAAGCTCTTCTGCTTGTAAAAGAACTTCTTCGCAGGTTTCAAGAGCTTTAACGGATTCTGTCCAGCTGCCAAAAACTTCATTGAGAAAATTTTCTGTTTGTGTGATGAGGTTTTCCTCCCCGTAGTCTTCACTCATTCCAAGATACTCGGCAGCACATCTGAGACTGACTACATTCAATGCAGTGAGTTCCATTTTTACACCGTAGCAGAATTTGGCAGCAAGCAAGAAGGTTTTGGCTCCACCAGGTACATCATGAAGTTGTAGAACACACCTTTTCTTGTCCTCGCTAAAATGCTCTCCAATAAGATTTTCTAGTACTTTACTTCTGGAGAGCAACGGAAACTGCAGGAGATAAACGATAGAACTCAGCTCAATAGTAAGTAAATAAAATAAAAAAAAGTGAAATCTAGCAGGTATTTTATCCGTGTCTATCACAGCTTTAATTAGCTAGGCAGAGAAGAAGCCTTTTGTTCTTCCCTGATGAATGGTAGAGGGCACCAAGGCCAAGGCGTAAGAGTCAAGTATCATTATATCTGAGAATAAGAAGCATGGAGAAACAATCGAAGAAATAATAACAGGATGGAGATAATTGCTTCCAAAAATCCTTTCCATTTCACTAACTCCATTCATTGAAATTTTCATAAACAACAAAGAAAAAGGTATAAAATATATTATCAGTGCTGAACCCAGTTTTGATCCATGATATCCCTATATTTTGAGGTGAAATGAGCTAATTCAGCACACGGAAGCAATATCTTCCAACATCAGAACACAACAGATGAAACTGGGTATAAGAAAACAAATAACATCAAATGTCAGTATGAAATCCTTTAGCTACCTGTAGTATTGGAGAAAACTAAAAAAATCAATGCAACTAAACTTTTCTCTAATTACTTGGAAGGATCAATGGTACAATGATCAAGTAAACACTTCCCTTCAATAAAAAAAGGTGCACATTAAGCGTTCCAAGTAGCAGGATTTCCCTAAAAACTTTCAGTATACTCTGCTTCAAGTATGGTCTGTTTTATTAAATAGTTGACGAAAGAATAACTTGGTGTTACAAGATGAGCATGCCATTCTAGTTAATTTCTAGTCTATTTGCAAAACTCACACACATAAGGTGAACTATAAGGTATGAGATATGCACTTCCAGGCTTAATGTTGCTGTTAAAGGGACATGCTTCAAATGTCACCTCTGATTGAACCTTGAAGTAAGCCTTCGAGTATGGTGTCTATATATCACAGCAAATTTTGGTAATCAGGTGATAGAATAAAAGTACGGTTTGGCCATGTAACACACACCTTGTGGAGATGGAAAGACATCTCCCCGATTTCAATAATGACATCACTTTGAAGTCCAGTTGAGCAAAGCCTGCACCAAAGCACAATCTGGTTTTATTTAAAATGCAGTTGGAAATCTCTAAGCAAACTCTATGTACACATAGAAGTACAGTAAGATATCAAGTGAGTTTATACATGTCCTCTTCTTCATAAAAAAATTAGCATCCATGAATGATACAATGCCTGAATAATCCTTTTTGTAATCCAAAAGCAAGTGAAAGTAAATCCAATTGATACTGCACTCGGTAATTAGAAATGCCCCCTGCAAAGTTTTCACCTCAGAACTGAAAAGGGGAAAGACCCCACTCATTCATCTGATATCAGTTATCATTATATTGACTACATCAAAACCACTACGTAATGCCAGTGATCATTGCAAATAATCATCTTTACAAACACATTTCTCGAACATAATAAGCCGTGATAAACGCACAACAACCACACGTTAATATTCATTCATTACTGTCATAATCAACCCAAAAACTCATCTCAGCTTAAAAAACAAAATAAACCCAATACATGATTTCCAACTTTGACAAAAACCCACATTCTCAGATCATCATTGACGCCAGTCCTTAACCATAATCAGATACATTACATTCATCCACACACAGATATACAAGTATATATGTAAAGAAAAGAGTGACAGACCAGGTACAGCCATCAAGATGAAAGACTTCTGATTTTGATCCCAGCTTCATGCAAGCCATGTATAGCCTAAGCTATTACACACGTTGTCAAAGCAACAGTCTTTTTCTGATGGAAATATCAAAGATACAATCTTTAATGAGAAAAGGCAACGGAAAAGGAGATTTCTGAATTCTGATAGGGTGGAAAGGGAAATGAGTGAAAAACAAAATGTGGGAAGTCTTTGTTGATAAATTTTGCAGCTTTTCGGGTAATAAAGTAAAAAATAAATAAAAATTTCGAGTAAACAAAGAGCCCCGAGTCCAAGGGGAAAATCCAGGAGCAGAATCGGTTGCTGCTTTTACAAGAAAAAGGCAAGAGTTTGTTTCGGTCATCTTTTATAAGCACTTACTGTTTTCTTACGTTAGTACTGGAGAGGTAATAAACATTTTGCATTTAAAGTATGCTTCGTTTCTTGTGAATACACCTTGAAATTATCTCCAATTTATTAGTTTATACTTTATAGTATCAAAAGAAATTGATTGAATTTTACCTGTAATTTTATTAGCATAGAAATGACAAATGATGTTATTTCGAAACAAAATAATCACCTACCGTTCAAAGTAGAACTGTTTGGAGGAGTGGAAAATGAAAAGCAAATTTTTTCAAGATGGTGGAATTTAAGAGTTAACATTCAACTTTGAGCCTTGTGATATGGGACTCTGGGATAAAGGATCTTTCACGGGAAAAAGAAAAAGAAAAAGCACTTTGTTTACCCTCTTGTTTTTTCACTTTTTCACTTTTATTAAATTTTTTATATTAGTATATACAAATCATCTAAAAACATATAATTTAATACATTTTTTTAAGATGAAAATAATTTAGAACACAGGTTAATTTGATCTGATTTTGTTGTGGGGAACATTATTATTATTAATAATAATTTCTTCAACTCCTACCATGCTAAGATCATTTTATCTTCAAAATATACTTTTTTAATATTAAATCTCCAATTTTACCTTATACCAAAATCAATATAAGAATATACATGGTATTTTATTTATTTAGATCTATAGTTTATTTAATTTATATTTTAAATAAAATTGTATTTAAGAAAAATATTGGATTAATAATTGTTATTAGATTCTTGTGAATTATTGCTCAGCCACAGGCGCGGGAAACAGGCTAACACCCACATAATGATAACTAATGATTCCTCAGAAGACCAGTCCAGTCAGGATGAAGGGGGGCTTCGAGAGGCGAAATTAGGGTTTTTTTTTTGGATGGGTCCAGACTAGTATCCGATAAGGCCCATATCGGAATACCTTGCTCCACATGACAAAGCCGAAGGCCCATTTGGTCTTTGTCTGTTCGAAAAGCCCAAACATGCTCTCTCCTGTCCTCCTTCGCCACTGCCATTTATTTCTCGCAACTGGCAGAAGCGAAGACAGCAGAGGACTTGGCAGTTTCCAAGACATGGCGAGGTCAATATCCATGGAAGCAGCGGGATTCACTCTACCTTTCTTGATCCTCACATTTCTCACAATTTCCGCTGCATCCTCAACTAACCAGATCCAAATCCTTAACGCCGAACGTAGAGTAAGAGCAGCCATGTCTCTTCGCTCAATTTCAAAAATACAAAATGATTAGACCCTTAAAAGGAAGAAGATGATATTTCATGACTTCTTGTGTTGTTTGTTTGTGTGATAATTGGTGCAGATTGACTTGAGTTCACATATTGTTAAGGTCTTCTTGACTTTAAAGGTATGCCATTTCTTACATTACTCTGTTTGATTCTTCTTTTTTATAGTCAAATAAATGAGTTTATGAAGAATTTGCACAAAAAAAAAATTGGGGCTTAAATTTGTCCTTGGTTTTTGAAATTTGCAATCTTTCATGGCGCAGAAATCAGATTTTGATATTCTAGCTTAAAACTCAATGATAGAACATTAGCTCAAAACCTTCTGGCATGGTGACTAAGAGTTTGCTTCGAGTTATGTGAATGAGGTAAATGTATTAGGTGCAAACCCTCTATATTTGTGCAATGGTTGCAATACTGATCCAGTTTCCTACACGGTACTTGCCACCTTAATGGTTTGTATGTGGTCAAACGTTCTGTCAACCTTTGATCATATAGAAAGAGTTGAGTGTGCATGATTATAAAGTCTACAATTGGGTAAAAAAATCTAAGGATTTTGGCTAGTATATTCACGCGTGGAGATATGTGCATTCCAGATAGGAAGTTCTTTTGTGTTTGTGATTCTCTTTTTTATGGATACAAGTATGAATTTGATTCAGGTTGAGAATGTCATGACAGCCCCTGCTTCAGAAATCGTTCTTGCATTTCCACCTGCACAAGCTGATCATCTAGCACTTGTCAAAGCACAAGCAGCTATAGGCAAGAAGAAGAAGAAAAGTTATGTTCATCTTGATGTAAACCCAACAGAGCTACCTGATGCGCCAAATGGGACTGAATATTTTAGTATATCTTTGCTTAATCCGTTAAGTTCAGGTGAAACTGCAACTCTGGAAGTGCTCTATATATTAACACATTCTCTGAAACCTTTCCCAGCAGAGATAAGCCAATCAGAATCACAATTAGTATATTTCCGTGACAGCGCATTAATACTGTCACCATATCATGTTAAGCAGCAAACTACTTTTCTTAAGACACCAAGTACAAAAGTGGAATCATTTACAAGAGTGGAACCCACCAAGTTTGCTGGTAGAGAACTAAAGTATGGACCATATGAAGATCATCCTCCCTATTCATTTTCTCCAGTAATTGTGCATCTTGAGAATAACAGCCCATTTGCTGTTGTTGAAGAGCTTTTAAGAGAAGTAGAGATATCTCACTGGGGCAACATTCAGATAACAGAGCATTACAAATTGGTCCATGCTGGAGCTCGACACAAAGGCGTGTTTTCCAGGTTGGAATCGTGTCTGTGTTTTTCCCTCCCTTCATAATCATTCAATTTGCTGCACCCCTCTGCCCCCTATTCTCTTTATTTTTCCATTATCTACCTTTGAATTGAGGCCACAATGCAACGCAAAATAATCAGCATAATTGCACATCAGCAAATTCCTCTATGGATAACGCATAGCAAATGATTTTCTAACCTATTTCTGATCTAAATAAGTTTTGTGTACCTTTCTTATTTCAAGGACCATGGTCGGCAGTCAGCCATTTGATGAAGCTAAAACTGTAAACACATAGTTATATGACTGTTTTTTCCTTTTTCATTAGTGTTTCATTTCTGTAATTAGATCATTTTAATCTCATATTTTGAGACAACCTTTTGGCAGAGTTGAGTATCAATCCAGGCCATCTTTTAGTGGCACATCTTCATTCAAACACCTTCTAGCAAGTCTACCACCTAGGGTGCACTCTGTGTATTATCGAGATGACATCGGAAACATATCATCATCACATTTACGCTCAGATTACCGCAAGGTATTGCCCCAATTTTCTAGTTATATACTTGCATCGTAATGGAACTATGGCTATATATTTATTGAAGGAGAGATGCCAAGGAAAAATGATACTCTGTTATTTTATGGACATGTCTTCCTCTGTGCTGACTCTAGACATTTTAAACAGTCAGAACTTGAAATCGAACCACGGTATCCTTTATTTGGAGGTTGGAAGGCTACTTTTGTTATTGGATATGGGCTACCACTAGAAGACTTCCTTTTTGAGTCTCCTGATGGCAAGCGATACCTCAACTTCAGCTTCGGCTGTCCTCTTGCAGAGACTGTCGTGGACAAGCTGACTATTAAAGTGGGTTTGCTTCTATTGATCATTTGCATTCATGATGCTGTTGTCTGATGTTTGTCCATTAGTTGCTTCTGTCATGTTTTCCATGTGCTAATGCCAGAAGATGTTTTATTTCAGGTTGTGCTACCAGAGGGATCAAAAGACCCTTCAACTGCTGTTCCTTTTCCAGTGGAGCAGCGTCTAGAGGTACTAATCCCAGCACAGCTCAAAATATTACTCTTAAATTTTAACAAGTTTGTAGGTGGATTGTTAACATATTTCATTACTATGTACTATAAGGCTATAAACAATAACAAGAAAATTGCTTAAAATTTTTAGTATAAAAAACTGGAATGATATTTAACTCCTCCTTGTAAGAAGTATTCGATCTATAAAACTTAGCTTGGTGCTTTGCTTTGTTGCAACATAAAGGCACTGATCGTGTGTGTTTATATTTTTGGAAATTTGTTCACTTTGAACTGACATGTCTACTATGTTTGGATTTTGTGCAGACCAAATATTCATACCTTGATGTTGTTGGGAGGACCGTTCTGGTTCTGGAGAAGAAAAATGTAGTTCCTGAGCACATTACTCCTTTCCAGGTGATTTGCACTTCCCTTGAACATCAATGTGTTACTGCCCTTGTATCTCACTTTTGATTTTCCTAGGTATCAAATGAAGGGTCGTGATAGCCAGGTTTCAAGTGGCAATTAAATACTAATCAATGTCACCTTTTTAGGACTAGATTTAGGCAGTTTTAGATGCAATCATTTCATTTATTTATGGATGTTGATTTTGGGTATGAAAATAAGGATTGTTGAGGATTGGGATTCCACCTGATGCTAACGGCACCATCTCTACTTGAGTGCTATTTACCTCTGCAATGTTGTAGGTTGTGTAAGTTATCTAGGCAAGCTGCATGGTTCCCGAAAATATAAGATTTGAAATTTGAACAGTTGAGAGCTTTAAAAATGCGTGATATGTGATATAGGATAGGACTGTATGTTTCTACTTACAATGACTGTTATGCTTTGCCCGAATTGGTTATTGCCTCATTTTGAGTTGTGGAAGCTCTCTTTGGTGGTATGAATCTTGGGATTTAAAATGCCTGGCTGACTCTATCAAATTAGTTAAATGCCTGTGACTTGCATGATTTGTAATGTTCCACGACAGTCGTAAGTATTTCCATTTTGATTCTCTCATACAAAAAAAAAAACCTTTGATTCCCGTATTTGTGAAAGTTTAATAACATTTATCTTGTGCTTGCAGGTTTACTACACTTTCAAACCTATATTTATGCTAGCAGAACCATTGATGTTGGCATCTGTATTTTTCTTGTTTTTCGTGGCCTGTTTAGCTTACCTACACAATGATCTTTCCATACGGAAGTGACAAATGCTCCAGAAAGGCCTGATTATGCAACTTAGTAGTGATATATGTACCAGTTTTTGACAATGATATGCTCATTCTGCCATCCGTGGACGAGGAGGGTGTCAGCATTACTTGTTTAATCTTGAATTGAGCAGCTCAGACTCTGTGGCCCGTCAGGGACCGTTTTGAGCCACTTATAGAACTTTTAGATTTTCTGCAGTGAAAGTAGTTTTGAACTTGAAAATTTTCTTGTCAAGTAGCAGGATTTAACTTCCACTCCACCCTTTGTGGGGGGGGCATTGAACAGTACTTCACCCATGAAAATATAAGGATTTTGCGGTAGTTTGACAGGGAGGCAACCTGTTTCCTTTTTCTTTCTTTTTCTCCCTAAAAATCAATGGCTGGGAATTGGGATTTGGCTAGAAACTTGGTCATATCATTTTCCCCAATGTGATAGACAAACATTTTGACCTCAACTAGGAAGTTTCGTAACATGTTTGAGCAACTATAACTCCCAAGAGAGTAATGCCCAAAGTATTTGGCTTGCCAGTATCAAATGGATTCAGTTTTCATCGTCAATCTTTTGTGAGACGACAGGCTCGAATTGATGAAGTTGCAGCTTTGCAGGGAAGTGGAAGCCATGATCCTTTTCAGGGCTAGCCAGCTATGTTGTCTCTAAATTCATCTGCTTGCCCATGTTCTCCTAATTGAGGCTGAAGAAAGAACAAGTTTATCTGGAGCTGTTGACAGTTTACCTGTGCCTCGCATTTTCTCCTAAAATAGCTGTCTTATTCGGGTCGTGTCAAACACCTACAAGTAGATGAACAACTCGGTGAAACTGGGTTGAGTCAAAATCCGAGTGGCAGAATAAATAAATAAATAAATATAAGGGTGCAAAGACCTGGTCAGCTCTGGTGAACAAGGAATGGGGCAAGCAAGGACAGCTGTCAGGGGCACTTTGTGGTGAGATAAGAGCAACAAAATGAGACGGATTTTCTCTTCTATTTGCCTTGCTAGCTCTTCATGGATCTTTCAAGCCAAGCTGTAGTCTATTCCTTCCGACTAAGCTGATTAACTTATCGCATTAATTAATTGATAGGCTGCACCAAGTAGCTTCCATCTCTTGTGTTGTTCACTCTGGCAAGAAAAATCACGTCTCCTTGAAATGCGAATCTGTCATCTCATGTCTTTGTCAGGAGAAGGAGAAAGGGAGGGAGGGGTGAAGGTTGGGCAATGAGTGTATAAAGATAATACAGAAGAAATGATGTTTTGAGTGTATAAAGATAACCGATGGATTAAGTTATAAAATCAAGTTGGCTGATGTTAGTAGTCTTGAGGTTTAAGAAACTATAATTAATCAGCGACTGGTGGAGCTTAAGATTCCGTCCACGTTTCTTCTAATGATCTTACAACTCTTTCGTGCTTGAATAGCTTAATTTAATGAATGGCTGAGAAATGCTCTTGAGCTATGGATGGAGACGAGTTCGGCATCATTTCAAGATGCTACGATGCCTCTGTTTTTTTTTTTTTTTTTAACTGGGGTGTTGGAGCAGCTTTGCTTATGCACACCCCAAATAAATCTCGAATTTATTGAATATTTTGCAAGCTCAGTGAATAAGGCACCACAAGAACAAGAATAAAGGCATGCATAGTAGGGATTGAACCCTTGTGCGGAGGAAGGTCACCTGCAAAATAAAGGCATAATGCAAGCTACGATGCCTCTGTTGACCCAGTGGGCGGAGGCTATTTGCTTGTATTTTTTTTTCATGTGCAACAAATCAACGAATTTATTACAAAAGATTACGGTCCAAATGGTAAATAAAATAAATTTAGTTTGAATCATAAGAGCATTATGAAGAAAATGTTTTTCATAAATACAACAATTTCTGTGTGGCTAGAGGCTTAGAACATGGCACCGCAGATTTTAATCTCGATGCATGGAACTTGAACTGGTTAATATCCAGCTTTATATACGCAGAGAGAGTTTAGCAAAGTTGATAATGAAAAAAAATTGCATGATATATCGAATAGTTGAGGGAGCACTGCGAAATCCTCAAGAACTAAAGAAAGTATTCGTGTTATTCATAAAAACAACGTGGGAAACTTGATGTCGGCACAGTTCTTGAACAACCCAGAAAGGGACTGTAAATTTAGACCATGGAAGGAGGTTAGAGCAGTCACAGATGGTTTGACTCCATGGTTCAGCTGGCATAATTCACAGGAATTATGGTCAAAATCTATGCTGGGAATCGCCACTGTGATGACGAACTTACCTTTTGTTCTTAGATAGCAGGGGAGAGATGATATTTTGTCTGACATGGTAAAAGTTAAGAGGAGAAAAGACAGGGAGGCAGAACGTTAATTTTTGGTAATCTTTGGAAGGAGTAAGAAGCTGTTTGGTATGGAGTTTCACCTGCCGTGTTGCATTTTTTTATTTTTTTTTATTTTTTTTCATTTTAAATAAATATATTTTGGTGTTTTTAGATCATTTTGATGTATTGATGTCAAAAATAATTTTTAAAAAATAAAAAAACATCATTTGAATATATTTCGGCATGAAAAACACTTTAAAAAGCTATCACAACCGCCCTCCCAAACAGACTCTAAAAGAAATCAAAAGAATGGTCACCATCCACTTGGATGATTTTCCAAAGACTAAAAACATCTTGTTTTAAGGTTAAAAAAACAGTATATATTTTGTTTGACTAACTAAGACGGCTATACTTTTTCCTGGCAGATAAATCTAAAAAAAATCAAAATAAAATAAAAATATATACGATAATCATGATCCGTTGCAAAAACAATAGGTAAATAGTTTTTAGTTACAACTCATTTCTGCATTCTAGTGCAACTCTAACCCTAACCACTAATGTGTGTCTTCAAAGGCTGTCTGTCTCGCATACATCTGCAATTTTACTTTCAAGTAAAAATGATGCATCGTTTTTGAATTTTACCATACTGCCCCTTTCTCAGGGCACAACATATATATATATATGAACAAGAAAAGAAACGACTAAAATCATAATTGTGGCAAGAAATTCTGAAGGCACTGACTGTCCTGTGCAATTAGCAGGCTAAAAGTCCAGAAATCATTACAAGAAGACATGCCATGTTCTTAAAACCTTGTACACCATGATGCTAGTCAACAAAGCCACATCACAAATGCAACTGAGACGTGATTTAGCAAATAATATTTTCATAATATTCAATTTAATATCTTTTCTTTCAACAATATGAATCACTGGATGATCTGTTTTATGTAAAATCCACTAGTTATGTCCATACCCCATCAATAAATGATATGATCTAAAAATAATAAAAATAAAAATAAAGCAATTATAAAAACAGTTTTCTTTCATAAATGAAAAAAAAGGGTTAAGGGCAATATGGTAATTTTACCATGACAATAACTTGGTCGAAGAAACAATTCAATTGCTCTGTCAACCCCAACAATAGTTAATTTGGAAAGAGGAAAATGGAAAAACTTGGAAGGGGACCGGAAAAGAATCAAAAGGGAAGAATTGTCACGACCCGATTCCCGGATCCGTGACCGGCACATAGGCATGGTCCCCCTCCAAGGTTCCACACCTATGCGAACCCAAACTCATACAAACTTATCATTCAACATTCAAAATTCAACGCAGCGGAAATAACAAAGTAAACTTTATATTAGAATTCGATTGTCTCTATACAAGAGTTGATTACATATTGTTATGCTTGTGGAGCATTAACTAGACATATGAACAAAAAGTGTCGGCTACAACCAAAATAGCAGGTTCCCAGAGTAGGACAAAAATGACCTGCTAGCAAGCTACGACCCTGAAAATAATGAATAATGAGGGAGTGAGTTCAACAACTCAGTGAGTAGATAATATCCAATATACACATACGAGATAATATAGCAAAGAGAAGTATAATATCAAATCGGCTCAAGGTTCTTAGAACAAATTTCTCAAATAGGTCATAACAAGAATGTATAGGTAAAGCTCGTCAGAAAACCAGAATACAGTGAGCATGAGGCTCCGTACTGTGGGATGATCAGTCCACACAGGTTGGTGACTCCCCCGACCAACTAGGGTTTCAGATACGATGTGCACAAAGGCTAACACTACCCTGTTAGCATGGGTATTCTGACTGGCATACCATAGGTATATCTTATAATCAAACAAACATATTCATATCTCAAGGCTCAACTCATGGTATCAATCAAATGAGGAGCTATCAATTCACAAACAGATATAGGCTCATATCAAGAACATATATTCAACAAATGATTATGCTTTATCGTATCAAGAATATAATCAAGGTATATATTATCAAAAAGCATAATCCAATTCATACTAGCAAATTCAAATATTTATACTATTTCTCATGCATATTAAATGTTATCCACTCACCTGACTTAAGAGCAAACAAGGTTTAGAAGCAGAGTGTTGACGAAATCCTACTGATGTCCCGCGGGTTGAATATCGGGATTATCTGAATATATATATAAAAGAAGATATACTCAAAAATGACTCAAAAGAAGTAAAATAAGTTTAATAACATATCTAAGTGTTCAAATTATAATCCTATGTGTTTTTGAATCAAACTATCCATTTCTTCGCAAAAACCTAAAACAAAGGTTTCTTCCGAAATCTAATTCCAAAATACACAATTCGTAAAATTGATATTAATCCATCAAATGAGCTTCAATTATCCATCAAACCAATCTGAAATACTATTATTTCTCTTAGGGACCATTCTGAAATTTTCTTATATTTTTAGGGTCAAATTGTAATTTTATCAAATTGAAGGACTAAATTGAACACTTCATAAATTCATAGCTATCCTAAAATCTTGTCCATAATTCATCCTCAATTCTGTCCAGAATCTTCAATTTCACTCCAGGGACCAAACTGAAAATTTCCAAAGTTTGGGGACTAAATTGTAGTTTTCACCAAAAAGGACCAAAATGAATTTTTCATCATCTTCAACCTTAACCCAGATTTCCAGCAGGCTATTTTCGAAATTGCTCAACATTATTCACCATTTTTCTCAATATTTTCTTAAACCAAATATCTCAAAATTTCAAAATCATCTACCATCAAACTAATTAAACTATTACCCAACACATTCAACCCTTAACATCTCTCTTAATTCATCAATCAAACCCAAATAAAATTCTCAAACCCTAACAACCCATACAAGCAAAATCATAGCTAATAATCACATTTATACATAATAAAACACACACATTACCTTAACAACTATATCTCCTTCTTCTTTTCTCCTCCTTTTCTCTTTCCCTCTTTTCTCTTCTTCTTCTTCTTCTTTCTTTCTCTCTTCCGATTCTCTCTCTCAAATTTCAGATTACTTCTCTTTTTTTTTCTTTCTTTTTTTTCTCCTCTTATTTTCTATTTATATTTATAAACTTATGCAATTACTACCCTACCCTTAACCTAATTCTAAGCTACTAAGGGCATTCATGTATTTTTCCTTTTAAAAAGTTTCAAAACACTACAATCTCCCCACCTTATAAAAGTTTCGTCCTCGAAACTAAATAAATGTTTGAATACGTACCGAGATTATCAAAAAGATGAGGGTATTCCTCATGCATCTTATCCTCAAGTTCTCATGTTGCTTCTTCAATTGAATGACCATATCGAGTTCTAAAGGTTGTTTTTGGAACATCTTCCTTACTTATCCTCAACAATTTACTACAGCTCTATGCTTTGACAACCAATCCATTCTCAAAATCACACCAAAATCAATCATATCTAAAACATTCAAGTCTTCCATAAGGATCTTATCTCCAATTTCTATCTCACAATTTTGATACACATACTTCACTAATATTAATTCCCAAAATCACATCAAAATCAATTATATGTAAAACATTCAAGTCTCCCATAAGGATCTTATCTCCAACTTCTATCTCACAATTTTGATACACATACTTCACTAATATTAATTCCTAAAATCACATCAAAATCAATCATATCTAAGACATTCAAGTCACCCATAAAAATTCTATCTCCAATTTCTTCATCAAAATTTGGATACACATACTTCACTAATATTAATTCTTCATCCACGGAAATATAAACAGAAATGAGAAATCCTAACAGAGTTAGTTGTCTTTCTAACCTCATGAAAATATAAGGACACAAATGAATGAGTTGCACTAGTATCGAACAAAACTTTTGCTTCAAAAGAGCAAACAAGAAGAATACCTGAGACAACTATGTTGGATGTCTGAGCATCCTGTTGAGTCAAGGCAAAGACTCTAGCATGCCTCTGATCCTGTTGCATCTGACCTCTCTGACCATGACCACTAAAACTTCTACTACCATGAGCTATAGATTGGCCTGTCGATGGTGTCTGAATAGAATGTTGAGCTGAACTAGATGCCCCTGAAGCTGACAACTGTCTCCTAGGGCACTCTCTAACCTTGTGGCCTAGTTGGCCGCAACCAAAACAAGCTCCGGTCATTCTATAACACTCTGCACTAGTATGCTCTCCTCCACAATATTGACATAGGGAATTGTCCCTAGATGGAACAAATGAGCTACGAGGTGCAGTTTGAACTGAACTCTGACCATAACTCTGAACACCACTACTACCACTTTGATTGCCTGAGCCACTAACTGTGGTCCTTGGTCTAAACCTCCTTTGAACCCTAGAATCCTGACGACCACTTTGTTCCCTAAACAGACCCACACTTGATCCTCCTAGTTGTCTAGAAAACTGACCCTCTTCTCTAGATCTTTTAGGCTGACTTGTAACTACATCCTCAAATTCTCGCGCCTCTATCAGTCTGGCGCAGTCAACAGCTGAGGAGTACGATGGAAACACCTGGGACACCATCGCTATGAACATAGAGGATTTAAGCCCTCTTATGAACCTTTTGACTCTCCACTCTTCTGTAGGTAGAAGTTGTTCAGCATACCTAGACAGCTGAGTAAACTTTAGATCATATTCATCAACCGTCATACTCCCTTGAGATAACCTCTCAAATTCATAAAGCCGAGCATCTCTAACACTCTGAGGGAGAAATCTGTCTAAAAACATGGTGCTAAACTCCTTCCATGTCCACTGAGCCTCTGCTAGTCTTGCCCTCTTCCTAGACTCAAACCAAGAAATGGCCACATCTCCTTCCAACCTAAATGACGCCAAACTTACGGCTCGATGGTCAGTACATCCTAAAATTTCACATCGGCGCCATATATCATCAAGGAACCTTTGAGGATCCTCTGAACTATTCATCCCCGTGAAGGTAGGAGGTGCCAACTTCATGAAATCATTCAATGGCACATTAACTCCTTGAACAGTATGAGATGATGATGGCACATCTCTATCCCTTCTCCTATCTCTCCCCATATTAGATTCCATCCAAGTTCGCATAGTCCTGCTAAGCTGCCGCAACTCTGTCATTATTTCAGTGGTAGCCTCTCCTGCACCTGTTTCATCAACCTCATTTTCCTCTTCAACCTCATAAGACTCCTCCTCTACTGATGGAGGTATCTCTTCAACATATTGAGGCGCTGGTGCACCTCCTCTTCTTTGCCTAGTATTTCTCAATTGTACAATAGGGACATCATCCCGATCATCACCTACTCTAATATTATCAGCTACACGCCTATTCCTCGGCATATCCTAAAAGAGATAACACACTCTTGTCATTCTAGAACAATAGCACAATAGTTATCAAATAATTATCGGAAAGCATATCTATAGAAGACATAAGGAATCAGGAAGATATGCTTGATGATAATTCAGAATTTCAAGGATGACAGACAAGACAAAACGGATCCTAATGCTCCACAATACGAATCCTAACTTTACTATTATTTCATGAATAACAAGCTTTGATACTAAGTCGTAACTACTACCCTTCTTTTTATCTTTTGTCACATACTCTTTTACTTTTATTCATTTATAAATTTTAGCTCTGATACCATCTTTGTCACGACCCGATTCCCGGATCCGTGACCGGCACATAGGCATGGTCCCCCTCCAAGGTTCCACACCTATGCGAACCCAAACTCATACAAACTTATCATTCAACATTCAAAATTCAACGCAGCGGAAATAACAAAGTAAACTTTATATTAGAATTCGATTGTCTCTATACAAGAGTTGATTACATATTGTTATGCTTGTGGAGCATTAACTAGACATATGAACAAAAAGTGTCGGCTACAACCAAAATAGCAGGTTCCCAGAGTAGGACAAAAATGACCTGCTAGCAAGCTACGACCCTGAAAATAATGAATAATGAGGGAGTGAGTTCAACAACTCAGTGAGTAGATAATATCCAATATACACATACGAGATAATATAGCAAAGAGAAGTATAATATCAAATCGGCTCAAGGTTCTTAGAACAAATTTCTCAAATAGGTCATAACAAGAATGTATAGGTAAAGCTCGTCAGAAAACCAGAATACAGTGAGCATGAGGCTCCGTACTGTGGGATGATCAGTCCACACAGGTTGGTGACTCCCCCGACCAACTAGGGTTTCAGATACGATGTGCACAAAGGCTAACACTACCCTGTTAGCATGGGTATTCTGACTGGCATACCATAGGTATATCTTATAATCAAACAAACATATTCATATCTCAAGGCTCAACTCATGGTATCAATCAAATGAGGAGCTATCAATTCACAAACAGATATAGGCTCATATCAAGAACATATATTCAACAAATGATTATGCTTTATCGTATCAAGAATATAATCAAGGTATATATTATCAAAAAGCATAATCCAATTCATACTAGCAAATTCAAATATTTATACTATTTCTCATGCATATTAAATGTTATCCACTCACCTGACTTAAGAGCAAACAAGGTTTAGAAGCAGAGTGTTGACGAAATCCTACTGATGTCCCGCGGGTTGAATATCGGGATTATCTGAATATATATATAAAAGAAGATATACTCAAAAATGACTCAAAAGAAGTAAAATAAGTTTAATAACATATCTAAGTGTTCAAATTATAATCCTATGTGTTTTTGAATCAAACTATCCATTTCTTCGCAAAAACCTAAAACAAAGGTTTCTTCCGAAATCTAATTCCAAAATACACAATTCGTAAAATTGATATTAATCCATCAAATGAGCTTCAATTATCCATCAAACCAATCTGAAATACTATTATTTCTCTTAGGGACCATTCTGAAATTTTCTTATATTTTTAGGGTCAAATTGTAATTTTATCAAATTGAAGGACTAAATTGAACACTTCATAAATTCATAGCTATCCTAAAATCTTGTCCATAATTCATCCTCAATTCTGTCCAGAATCTTCAATTTCACTCCAGGGACCAAACTGAAAATTTCCAAAGTTTGGGGACTAAATTGTAGTTTTCACCAAAAAGGACCAAAATGAATTTTTCATCATCTTCAACCTTAACCCAGATTTCCAGCAGGCTATTTTCGAAATTGCTCAACATTATTCACCATTTTTCTCAATATTTTCTTAAACCAAATATCTCAAAATTTCAAAATCATCTACCATCAAACTAATTAAACTATTACCCAACACATTCAACCCTTAACATCTCTCTTAATTCATCAATCAAACCCAAATAAAATTCTCAAACCCTAACAACCCATACAAGCAAAATCATAGCTAATAATCACATTTATACATAATAAAACACACACATTACCTTAACAACTATATCTCCTTCTTCTTTTCTCCTCCTTTTCTCTTTCCCTCTTTTCTCTTCTTCTTCTTCTTCTTTCTTTCTCTCTTCCGATTCTCTCTCTCAAATTTCAGATTACTTCTCTTTTTTTTTCTTTCTTTTTTTTCTCCTCTTATTTTCTATTTATATTTATAAACTTATGCAATTACTACCCTACCCTTAACCTAATTCTAAGCTACTAAGGGCATTCATGTATTTTTCCTTTTAAAAAGTTTCAAAACACTACAAGAATTCTCTGAAAGATTTGTACGAGACTGACAATTTGATTCTCTGACTCCCTAAGGTGGGATCAGAGGATCAGCATCATATACAAGCATATATATTTTTATTTATAAATTAAAAGAAAAAATCTGCACGTAAAAAGAGTTGCATATTATCCTTGTACGAGACTCTTACATAGCCATTTCAGCAACATAGGTCAAAAACTAGAAGAAAAGGTAGCATGAAACATTGTTGAGAAGGTTTTTGAAAGGTGGATTAACTTTTCTGTGTGGTTTGCTGAAATGGGCGTGCCTCCAAATGATGGGAAAATGGAAGGGTGGTTGTATATAATCAGGTCCCATAGGTTTGGTTTACAGTTTTCTCGCAGAAGGTACTTCATTCTTCAAGAAAACTACCTCCGATGCTATAAGACAACGTCCATTTCACAGGAAGAGGTAATTAACTTCTTGTTTCGTTTTGTTTCTGTTGTATTTCTTCATTTGAAATTCTGATCAACTCACAATTAATGTAAAAGGATGCAGGCAGATACAATGTTTATAGATTTCTTTCTATTTTCCAGCTCTTGTCCTTTTTATTGGTATAATTGGGAATTGGATAGGGTTGAGAAAAGGTTTGAATGTGCCCTTGATTTTCTCAAGCAGAATCTGCGCGGGGGGGTGAATGTTTGTTTGGTTATGATATTGATTTGTATGCCTGTTGTATACCTGTATGATTTTTGGACTTTTATAATCTAAATGTTAACTGAAAATGGATTCTTCCTTCTCTGAATTTTTTATTTACTGATTTGGATTCATGATTTTGCTTTCGGCATCAAATATTTCAGAATCTATCAACTTTATTTTTGAATCCTGGATATGATTTAATCTATCCCAGAAAAAAAAAAGGTGATGAAGTGAGTTTTTCAAGTGGTTTATAATATTAAATCAATGGTGGGGCGTGAAGCCTATCTTTCTGAAAATGTTATGCCTTGCTGGGAATTGAAAGATGACACCTTTTATATTTGATCTCTCGCTTTAAATGCTTGTGCTATTAATGAGATGGAGGGTGGCATCATGCCAGAAATGAAGGGTGTTGAGTTGAATCGTAACTTATTTGTTGACTTGAATTAAAATCAGGATAAGATAGCTTCAAAGTTTTGCTTACGTAGAATCCTCTGTAAAACCATTGCTTCAACTTTCATTAATGATTGGAGAAGATTTTAATAGAATATTATTTGTGATGAGGCCCTGAAGTAGACATCCTGGAAAGCTGTAGGGGCTAGAAGTAGACATCCTATTAAAGATGTGTTTCTGTAGATGCCAGTTATGTTGGAGCTGTAATTCATGTTCGAAAATAAATTTCCGTGCTGAAAAACTAGAGTTTTGAAAGGAAAACAAATAAATGACATGATATGCTTCCATTTCAACTTCTTTTATCAGCTTCATCTATAGGATGCTGTCAGTTCCTTTTGCAATTTCCATCAGATGGTTTGATTATCTCTGATAGTAACGCAAAAGGCCTAATTGAAATTTTATTTTTCAGGAGCCACTTAGAAGTGCAAAAATAGACTCCTACATTCGCATTACAGATAACGGAAGAGAAAGCATCAATCGGAAAGTATGCCCTTTGTTTTCATAGTTTCTGTTTTTCTAATCCATGATGGACGAAATTCTTCATGGCCCTGCAAGGGACGGGTTTTTTTTTCCAAGCACGAGTAATTGTTTGCAATTTGCAGGTCTTCTTCATTTTCACGCTTTACAATACTTTAAACGAAAATGATCATCTTAAGGTGAAGTAAATTCCAGGCGATATCATTCTTTTTGATTTATAAATTTGTGTAACATAAGCTCTAACAAACACATATTTTATAGTTGGGAGCAAGTGGTTCAGAAGATGCCGGAAGATGGATTCGTTCCTTGCAGAATGCTGTCTTGAAGGTATTTTTTTACTGTTAACTTGTAATAAACCATTTCAATGGTTTATCTGGTGATGAAAACCTCACGTTTGATTATGTTTTCCAGGAGTGCCCAAATCCAGAAAAAGAGTTCATGTCTTTTTCTAAGAAGAACTGGCTACCTTCAAGGTATGTCAGGCTCTGCTAGGACAAGTTCACGAAACTGAACCTTTTCATTTGATTCTTAATTTTTATTTTCCAATTTTGCATCTTATTTCTTCCCGACTTCAATAAACACTAGATATATGTGCAATTTCAAACTATAGGCTTGTGCTAGTGATTTTGACTCGATCTCCATTACTGTGGAGCATAGAGGTATATGCATTGCTACTTGCAGAGAGCCTGCATTTGTAATCAGATTCTACTCTTCAATGCTTACTGATCATCTAAGAAAAGAGCCTCGTAATAATTTCATGATTAGATTCTTGAAATGTAATTACCATGAATTCTACCATTTGAAGATTTGGAACTCCCCCATAAACACTCCTCTGTCTTAATCATTAGGAATTCCTAGTAAGCTTCAATCTGCTAAGTAGCGATATTTTGAAGTTTTAGATTTCTTTCCACTGCAATAATCCAAGGTTGCTGCAACAGATTTGGCAATGCAAAGAGGGCTCACCGCCAAAGATCTATAGATTATTACTCCTTCTTGCACAACGAGGCAGTGACATCTGATGTAATTGCGCCGTCACCATGGAAAATATTTGGTTGTCAGAATGGTAAGTCTTACATTTTTAATCTAGTATTCACGGGAGGATGCGTATTTGCTTAAAACCTGTTGCAAATTCAGGGTTGCGTCTCTTCAAAGAAGCAAAAGATTGGGATTCTCGTGGGAAGGTAAGTTGAAGCACTCTTTCATTGCCTGGTGATTATAATAAGCTGCACTTCACTTCTTCAGCTAAAGAATTTCTTTTCAGCATTGGGATGCTCACCCAGCTATAATGGCAGTTGGCGTGATTAACGGGACTCCAGAGGCCATTTTCCGTACTCTTATGTCTCTTGGTGCCTCGAGATCAGAGTAAGATTGCTGGAATGTTTCCTCTTATCTTCTAAAAGGCAGAATTGGAAGCATGCTTTGTTACAATTTCATTCTGAATCTTTAAGATATATATATATTAACATTCCAGAGGCTGAATTGTCATTTCTTGCAGATGGGACTTCAGTTTTTACCGAGGCAATGTGGTTGAGCACCTCGATGGTCACACAGATATTCTTCACGCGAAGTTATACAGCAATTGGTTACCATGGTTAGATAAAGACCTTTGAAAAGTTGACTTAACTTCTAATATATGTTCCCATCGACTCGTAACTTCTTTGCAGGGGGATGATGCGGAGAGATTTTTTGTTGCGACGATATTGGAGAAGAGAGGAAGATGGAACATACGGTAATATTTCATAATTTGTACAGAAAATCCATTCAATATCAAGAAGGCGTACGGTCTCAACAAGCTGCAGCCTTTATGATTTGGCCCTGACATTTTATCTGGTTTTTTCACAGTAATTCTCTACCATTCTGTGATTCACAAGAAGTGTCCTCCACAAAATGGATATGTTCGAGCTTGCCTTAAAAGTAATGTATGCTTTCCTTTTGGAAATTTAAAGTGTTAATTCACTTCTTAATGCTGCCAATTGACCCTACAATGAACGGGAAAGACAAGAATTTCAATCTGGAGAGTTAATTTGCATCTCTCACTATTCTTTGCCGGTTCTTCCAACAATTATATAAAGTAAAGATTAATTTTGAGGATATTTCAGCTTTTTGCTCATGGTGAATTTTGCTTATCTGCTGCTATCTCCATTTTACTATATATCTATTTTTGTTTTTATTTTCTGTTTATCTGTGAGTTCCAGTTGGTTGTGTTGAATTGTTATCCTTCATGCCATACCTTTCCTGAATATGTATTAATTTCTGACAAACCTGCAGGTGGAGGGTACGTGATAACTCCTGTGAATAAAGGAAGGGAATCGCTTGTAAAACACATGCTAGCAGTTGATTGGAAGTTTTGGAAAGTATATTTGCGCCAGCCATATGCAAGATCTTTAACCATCCGTATGCTTGAAAGACTTGCGGGTACCTTCTATTCTACTGATCAGGAACTTTACCTGCGATGCATTTTAGCTATATGAACTGAAAGTTTTCTCTACTAAATCACCATCTCTGTTGTTGCATTTTGCAGCCCTGAGGGAGATGTTTCGAGCCAAAGCCGGCAACTATCCATCTGATTTCTCTTCTGCAGACTCGGAAGTAAAAACAATGTTGGACCAGGCTGCAGTGGAGGATATTAAATCAGAAGATATAAGCCAACAGAAGCTCGAATTGAATGCAGATTTAGAGGAGGACGAGGCAGAAAAAACAACTTCAGGGCGCAGAAGTTTAATGAGCCTGAATGATGCCTCTGATGAATTCTTTGATGTTCCCGATTCTGGTGAAATGATAGCTTTTGACCATTTGGAGAATGGCTGGTTTCCTGAAGTGAGTCAAGAATGGCCTGCTTCGGTATTTACTAACCTCCATGATTGAGTCTATGTTTTCCAAAATGTAGTTTAATCAGACTTAAAAAGACTTTTCTGTTTGGCGTTTTGTATCACGACCTTCAGAAGTTGATGCTAATACTTGCTTAGGTTTTTCTTCTATGTACATGTAAGAGATAAATTCTGATAAAGAGCTGCAACCTTTTGTTCTCTGACTTTTTGGGAATTTAATTATGCAGAACATGTCCCAGCCCAGATTATCATCTGCTGCTGTCTTTGTGAAGAAAATACATGACCTCGCAGGTTAGTCAAGTCGTGGTCGCCAAAGTTATCGATTTTAGGTTGATTGTTGAATGGAGGATGGTAGAATCACTGATTCATTGTGTTCTGATAAAAAAAAATCCTTCAAAACTTGTCTGCTGCAGTTCAGAAGAAGGGTTACATGGACTTTCAAGAGTTGGCTAAAGACGAAAACGTAGTGCCATCCTTTGGAAATACTCTTCAAAAGGACTCAGCCTGTTCTTTACCGTGCAGTTGGGCTACTTCTGATCCTACTACCTTTCTGATTCGTGGAGAAAATTATTTGAAAGACAGTCAGAAGGTGCCTTAAATTCTAGCTAATTCAGTTACTTAGAACTTCCACCTTTTCATTCTAAATTTCATGTTCAAGCATTTTATTTTCTCCAGATCAAGGCAAAGGGCACCTTAATGCAAATGGTTGGTGCCGACTGGCTAAGATCCGAGCACCGAGAAGATGATCTTGGAAGCCGAGCTGAGAGTATTGTTCAGGTTTTATATCAATCATCTCTATCAACTATGTGCATGTATCTTCCTATAAGAATATATATATAAAGAAAAATTGACCTGTTGTTGGAAATGCAATTTTCTTCATGCAATCAATTGTTATTGGATCCATGCAGAAGTATGCAGCACAAGGCCGACCAGAATTCTTCTTCATTGTCAATATACAGGTTAATTAAGTTAATGCAAACGCTGATGATGAATATCACCATCAAGAAACAGATTATATGATATTTGATCATGAATCAGGTTCCCGGTGTAACCCAATATACCCTTGCACTATACTATATGCTAAAAACTCCTCTGGAAGAAACTCCCCTGCTTCACAGCTTTGTCAATGGCGATGATGCCTTCAGGAATTCAAGATTTAAGCTCATACCTTATATTTCTAAGGTAAGTAGTAAAAAAAGGCTGAGCTAGTTGGGTTCATAGAATATCAGATAAATCACGCAGCTCAAACTTTTGCATTGCTGGTGATTTCGCAGGGATCATGGATAGTCAAGCAGAGTGTTGGTAAGAAAGCTTGCTTAGTGGGGCAAGCGCTTGAAATGCATTACTTCCGAGGGAAGAACTACTTGGAGGTAGATTTCAAATAATATGTTTTCTGCGTCCATAGTTTTCAGGTTGAGTTGTGATATGCTGCTGAGCTCTAAATGTTTCTGAATTTCAGCTCGACATTGATGTCGGATCTTCGACTGTAGCTAGAGGGGTGGTCAGTCTTGTTCTTGGATACCTGAACCATCTGGTCATAGAAATGGCATTTGTGATTCAGGTGACACGTGTTAATCTCTCTAGAACTTCATCCAGCTTACTAAATCCTCATGCTCTGAGCTAATTAATTAACTGCATGTGCATGATGAGATTGAACGAAAAGGTTTCGAAATCTTCAAGTGATTTCAAAAGCTGTGCTGAAGCTAATATCGAGTGTTTGGGAATGTGTTTTAATATTTTAATATATTTCTAAACGAGTAATATTTTCAAAAACAATCTACTCCCAGACAGGCCAGATTCAGGATAGTTTTTTTGTAACCTGATGGAACAAGAGCTTTAACACTTTCTCTCTAATAACGTGTGTAGGGTAACACTGAGGAGGAGCTCCCGGAAGTCCTTCTCGGAACCTGTCGGCTCAATAATCTGGATGCGTCCAAATCAGTCCTTGTATAACCCCCCCATATGATGATGACCACAATTTTTTCTCCTCCTTTTTGTTTCATTCATTCATTTAAAACTCGAGTGATGACAGTTTACTGATTTCGTCGGTGGTTCTCTGGTAGGGCAAATTACTGTGTAGAGTTTTCTTCTTTTTTATTCTTAGATACATGACCGAAGTCCATTATTTGTTCTTCATTTTTTAATCTAATCTGCTAATTGAACCCATATTTTACAAATAAAATTGTTTTTTTTCTCTTCTTGTAAGGTAATTTATCTGGGTTCGAATTTCAAATAGATGGATTGGTGTCATCAAGCTTAGTAATCGATTCTTTTCTCCAGGTGTGTGGTTTCAATTGGTAGGAGTTTTTTTTATTAGTCGTTTGAAACAAAGATTGGATTCGATTATAAGTATTTGATTTAAATTTAATTAATAAATAAACTCAATAAATTAATCTATCATGTTTGAATTAAGTTTGATAAAGTCAGCTAAATTATTATAAATTTATCAAATCCAGTAAAAATTTGATCGGATAATTCAATTAAAATTTAATTCAAGACAAGCTCTAGATATAAAATTTATAGAGCTTATGATTTGATAAGCATGTTTAAAACCAAAAATACTCTTTATGTTATGAAAGCTTGGTAGAGAAAAACATGATCAGTGCAGGAATGCAGGATTGTAATTAAAGTTGTTTTTTAAAGTATTTTTTATTTAAAATTGTATTAAAATAATATTTTTTTTATTTTTTAAAATAATTTTTGACAATATCTAAAAACATTAAAAATATTAATTTAAAATAAAATGACAAACAGGCCTTAAAAAGCCGAGATGGATGCTATATTTTCATTAGAGTGGCCCAGTGCAATGTACGGCCTTAGAAATCAGCGGCCCAATCAAACCATTCAACACCCGTTCGAGCCTGTTACTGCAGAATAACCCAGGCAGGCGGGCGGAGTGGTGTTGTTTTCCCTACGAGTGAACTTCGATCACATTTAAAGAAAAAACATCACAATTCAATGGCCACGGAATTTAAAATAAAAATAATTTCATGTTGGCTTTTTGTGTTTTATAAACTAGGCTCCAAAATCAGACCAAATAAAAATAAATAAAAGTACGAAATAAAATAAAATAAAATGCATGCACGGTATAGCCATAAATTTGTGGGGAACATGCGCTTCTATTGCATGGGTTAGATACATTGCTTCCTCCTGTATTGAATTTGTCTCCCACATGTTTTAAAGAGAAGTGGGATGCCACTCTCCCAGCATGCCTAATGAAATGGATCTGAGCCTTCGATTGAAACCCCGATCCTTTTTCCACGCTTGCCCTAAATACCCCCACAAAACTTACTGGAATCACTTCGCGGCATGGGCAACCTTGCCATTTCACCACCACCTTCCAAGATTTAAAAAATATTTAACACTGTATTTTTAAAATATTTAAAAAAAAAAAACATTTCAAAAAAATATCATTTTAATATATTTATAAACAACAAACATTTTTAAAACAAATTCAATTACTGTTTCAAACAATCATTTAGTTCTCTAACCACGTCGTACTATTAGATTTGATGCACCCACATGGCAAGTGGTTACGTACAAATATGTTTTATAGTTTTATTTTAACCTCTCTTTTTTGTGTGTGTTGTGTGTGTTAATATGTTATAATAGATTTTAACATTTCATGTGACGTTAGGTTAGGCAAATCCTAAAATGCTACATTATCAGCACGGAATCTGAATCCTACAGGTATGTCTGTTTTTGTAAATAGTTTATTATTTTTATTTTTTAAAGTATTTAAAAAATAATTTTCACATAAATTAACAGACCTAAATCTAGCAATTTATAAAACATCTCATGCATCATCGTCCCTAAATAACGTGACATAATATTAAAAAACTTGTAATTTATAAATTAAGATATATATTTCTTATAAAAACTTAAGATAATTTAGATTTTATTTATTTATTCAGACCTACAAAATATGAGATTTAATCTCATCCAGAAAAAAAAAACTCACGCATTATCATCCCATTCAATGTATTTTTCCTGTCCCAAAATAAATAAGCATTATTTTCTACATCACCGTCACGATATTATTTTTAATGATTGCAATAAACATGCAACCACGTGGCATCATCACATGCTGCTCTCGACGCCTTCTCTGCTATCCAGCACGGCGGACCTGTCGTTTGATCTATAAATTAGCGCACGTTATCTAGTATTTTCGATTATATACTGTCAAACGACAATTTTGCCTCATGATATGCCTGTGCAAGAAATCCATGGCTAGGGCATATTTTGTCAATACATTATTTATCTAGAGCCTCTTGTCAAAAAAATTTAAAAAATTCATTCGTTGAGCACAAGGGCGCTGTCATGTGATGGGAGCTTCGCTAACAATTTAAATTTTGAGCACAAGGGCGCCTTGGTTTTGGCAGGTTTTGCCAAGTCTAGTGGTGGCGACTCCACATGAACACCGCAACTTGGAAAGCGTTTATTTGTTTCAAAAATATTTTTAAAAATAAATTAAAAAAATATATATTATTAGATATTTTTATGTATTGAAATTTAAAATATTTTTTAAAATATAAAAAAATATCTTTTTAATATATTTTAAACAAAAAAATATTTTCAAAATTAAATAGTAATAATAATACCAAACAGCACCGATTCGATTCCAGACACAGCTTCTGTCAGAGACTGATAAACATGGTGCTCCAAGAAACCTGATTCAGACGTCAAGCAGGTCATTTAACTGGTATAGCTGCCGTTTTTAGCAGTTGATCAGGTCGTAAAAATGCTTGGTAATAAGTGAAATGTTTTTTTAGGAGGCACTGCGGTATTTTTATACAGAATTCCCGTCACATTTTAGATAGATCATCATAACATTTAGTTTCAAAAATGTATTTAAAAAAATATTTTTTATTTTTTATATTAAATAAAAAAAAAGTAGTGGTTTTAGATATTTTAAAAATAGTATAAAAAAATAAAAAATATTTTTTTTAATAAAATCAACCACGATACCGGTTACGAAATGTCAAACGGTCGAAAAACAGGGAAGGAAAGTAAAACGTTAAAGCTCTGGAGTTTCTAAGTACAACTCGCAAGAGTCAAAATTTAACGCCACCGACGCGTTAAATTGCATCATGTAAATTGTCTGTACATTAGCAACCCTTCTTAGCCGGTAAACACTTCCCATGCAAGACTTTATCCCCTGTTGATCCCGGTAATTCTGTCGGTGCTAAGGATTGTCGGCACCGACACGCCAGATTTATCACCGGAAGACAACCTTTAGCTCGATGCAGTTTTCATTACAAGCCACTAAAATTTAGGGTTATATGGTTCTCGTGGGAATTTCATACATGTCAAGGGAGGGAGAGGAATTGTGTGCCGGGGAATTATGACCATCATAGCAGGTTTGATTGGTTAAGGGGGTTTGGAGAGGGTTTAATTTTAAAAAAAAATATTTATTATTATTATTATTTTATATGCTAATACTAAGATAAATTTTAATAAATAAATAAATTATTTTATTATATTCCAAACAAAAAAATATTTTTTAAAAAATAACCGTCATTAAACTATAAGACACCTTCTAGTTTCCGTTTGTTTCCATTTATTTAATTTCATCTTGAACCAAGAATACCTCAAGGCTTTGATAAATTATATATAATAACTCTAAAATACCTTAAAAACATCCAGAAAAAGTACAAATATTTTTTTCATTTAATTTTTAGAAATTGCTTGATATAATAGTAGTAGTTCTTTTCAAAAATATTTTTTATTTATAAATATACTGAAACAATATTGTTCCTATTTTTATTTTTTTAATATATCACATTAAAAATGATCTAAAAACTAAAAAATAAATAATATTTAAAAAATATATATACTTTTTCAAAAGCATTGTTAAAAGAAAAGAAAAGCTCAGAGCAACTAGGTCGATGGTCAAAAGGAAGGTGACTGAATATATAATTTTCTCTTTTCTTGTTGTTATCATGAGATATTCTCTCTTCTCAAAAAAAGATAAACTTTTCAACAGAAATAAAAATAGAAGAGAATTTAGGATTAAAAACACCTTTTTGTGTTTAATGTTTTAGTCCTGTATTTTATTTCCATAAATTCAATTATAATCTCATCTAATTATGCCTTGAATTAATTTATTTTATTTTTTTAAAATAAAATAAATGAGTAGCTTCACTGTTTCCAAATCTCCTAGATGTACGTATAATGTGAACCGTGGGTCCTGCCCTTCCTTTTTCTATGTGTTTTTCCTCCTCTCTGGAACTTCTTGATGCCTGTATCCGTCAAAGAAACGACAGGCTTCTAGCAAACTTTGGCAGCAATTCTCCTACGGTGGATTGCTTACCGGTTTCTGGACTGTACTCCAATCATGACATGGCCCACACTAGATCAGGACTTTGTACGGCTCGTCGTTTGAAGCCCCCCGTACAGCCACTCTGGTCATGAACTCATGATCAACAAAACCTTCAAAATTCCAGATCACGTGACCCAGAAAGGTAATAAAAACAATTCCCCGAGGACACTTTCGTCTCACAGAAGTCAGCCTAGAGACGTGGCAACCAATGACTGGGCCAAAATGGAATAATCTATCTACGCACAAATCCCTACACAAAGCCACGTGACTCCCAGCATCAAAGTAACGTGACACTGCGTACCAAGCTGGCACTGAGCAGGTTTCGATTCGCTGTGTGGATCCCACGGGTACACGATAAAATCGGATTTGTTGTGCCATGTCGATCAGCGCGTGGACTTATATCCCAACTCTTGTTCTGAACGTGCAAGCTAAGATGGGTCCCACGACGAACATGGCCTCTTACTCGCATGCACGCGCGACGCATGTGCCATCGCCCGCCGCATATCTCGCCGGGCACAGCCACGTCACCAGCTGCTCCAACGAGCTGCTAATTGACGATAATAGCCACAAGAAAGGGTAATCTGGTCATTTGACAATGAGGATGGTTACAACGTCACTTTTATATATCCACCCCCCATGTGTACGTGCCAACCAACATGTGTAACACCGGAGGGATTAATTTTGAATGACAGGGAATGATCAGCTACATGACCGTATATTAAAAGAGCGTCCGAGTGCTCAATTCAGACAGATTATAAACAAATCAATCGCCATTAAGTGACCAATGAAGCTTAAATCCCTTGGAATTTATAAATCACTGGATCATCACATCTAATCTTTCGCATCTTAGGACTAATTCTTTGACCGATTGATGACTCGCTTGTACATGCTTAGTAAACAAGCATTTTAATCCCACGTCCGAGGGGATTTGCCACTGATCAGCACGGCAGCTTGCTAGCCAGCCTGACCCACGAGCATATTTCGATGGGCCATTTCTGAATTTTCAATTGAATGCATGCTTGTTCGGTTAGGGCACAGAAGCATGTGCTGTTTCTGCTCGGCTATTTTTTGCACAGTGTCAAGTTTTTTTTTTCCTTACCGACACATGGGTGCTCGATTATTGAGGGTGGTGATTTTGTGCTGCGTTGCATTTATGAATCGTTTTTAATTTCGTGGCGTGGACAATACGATTGTGAAAGTGGACGGACGCTGGGCCTGTTGAACCGAGGACGTCGATGTCGTGTGATTAAGATGTACGAATTGCTCGGGAAGACTTTTTAAAAGCTCCTGTGAAATGCAAATCGATGGACAAACCGAGTGTTGAAATAATATATTTTCTGTGCGTGATGGGTTATTTTTTTTTTTTTTTCGTCGGTGCCATTTATAGAGTTATTTATTCACTGCGGTGACTTGCTTGTTCATGTCTTACGACAGAGAAACAGAGCTCCGGCATTGATCAAGCAATCCGAGCCCTGGAACCTGGACTTGGCTCTTTGTTATTTTTGCTGGCCTTCGTGTGGGGTGCAGGAAAATGTTGGAACTAATCTCTTTCAAGATGCTTGGAATTGACTGTGCTCTGGCTATATAAATTATTTAGGTGGTCATAGATTAACTTATTTTACAATCACTTTTATATCGTCTTGCCACATTTATCAAAACCATCATCTCGATTCTTTTAATTGTGTGTTTAGAAATGTAGTTGAAGTTGATTTTGAAAATAATTTTTATCTAAAAATACATAAAAATAATAATTTTTTTTATTTTTTTTAAATTATTTTTAACACATTACATGTAAATGATCTAAAAATATTTTAATTTAAAATAAAAAAATTAATGTTTTTTTAAAAATATTTTTGAAATGCGGTATTAAAAACACCCCTTAGGAGGTGCAAGCCATCCAGGGTAAGAATTATCGGTGGATTCCACCAACTAAATGGCTTTAACCAGCACTTATGCTCGAAAAAATCTGGTTGGCACGATTCTCTGGATCAACTTTTTCTTGATCGGGAGGGAATAAAAAGAGACATAAAAAAATTGTTTATATTTACATTTAACCATGGCTATATGTGATGAGCACTATCTGTGCATATACGTGTCATTAATGTCAAACACAGCACATTCTGGCATCTTTTCCCGTTGTTTTCAGAAAAACTCATCGTTTCATTATGGCAGCCGCTCCATTTTCAGTGGTGCAAGGAGCCTAATTAATTAACCTGCGGTGGCTGCCCTGAAATATAATTGGGTTCTTACCGAATTCACTTTTTCTCCGAAGATCGACAGGTGCCTCGGAGGGAAGTGGTTCAAAGAGTGGAATCGAAGTTAGCTCAAAATCCTTTCGATTGATATTGATTTCTTTCGAGGGATTTGTGTAGAGTATCTCGGAAGGGATTGGTGCAAAGGGTAGACCTCAAGTTAGCTGAAAAGAGAGAAGGGGTCGTGTGAGTGAGCCCATCGTTTTGTATTAAGCCCAAGATAAAAACATGTTCCTGGTGCGCTGTCACTTTAACAGTTTAACTAACCTTTCTCAATTTTAAATTCAGTCCTTCAACAAGTATTAAATCCCATATTTAATACCTTTAATTGCTTATAAAGCCTTTCCGTTTCCAGGCTCACCAGAGGTGCCCCCCCCGCCCCGAAAAAAAAACAAAACAAAAGAGGTGGCATTGAAGGATGACAGGTTCACCATGAGGATACTCCTTGCCATGCGTTCACCCACCCACGCAGAACGCTATAAAAGCTAGGAAGAAAACAGTTAGGATTGTCTTGTTTATGTTGTTTTTTTAATGTGTTTTATTCATAAATATATTAAAATAATATATATTTTTATTTTTTAATAATTATTTTTTAAATCAATATATTAAAATAATATAAAAGATTAAAAAAATAATTTAAAATATAAAATAAAGATATTTTTCTCAAAATTTCTTCAAAACAGTCACGAAACTTAAGCCATTGTTATAAATTATAAAGCATGATATGATTACGAGGTTGACTTTTCGGATTATTAGATTAATTTCAAATGTTTTTTTTTAAAAAAAACCCTAGAAATATGTTATTTCAATGAGATTTTGAAATAAAACCTAGTTCATAACATTAAAAAGTGTAGAATTCATGAGTTGTTTAAATATTAAAAATCATACTTTAAAATACTAACGTGTGAAACATAGTTAAGAATATAAAACGGGCTGGTACAGTTTTGAATGTCGTGCCCCGACGCTGGAATAAATCAAGGAGCAATTAACTCCTTTTCTTTTCTTTTCAAAACACGTAGTGCATTGCACGAATAATACAGTGAGCGTCGATTGGTGACCCCTTCTTCGTGCTATCTTATTCCTGGAAATCGAGAGGCAGATAACTTCCCCAAAATCATTTCCTCTGGCGATATTTTTGCTCGGTTTTTTCACACCCGTGGTTATTAAAATAATAATAATAATAATTAAAATTCTAGAAAATATGATTGTAAACATGTTCCCAGACAATATGAAAATATGAGGTGGTATAATTATAAAAGTATTTAATTAATAATACTATGTAATTTTTATAAATCTTTGGAAAATATATTATTAAAACAATATAATTTATAACTTTTAGGTTTTCTTGGGGTGTGATTTGTTTTAGGAGAGGTTTGACATTCTATTTCAAAAACACTTTGAAAAAAATCTAAAATATTATTTTTATTTTAAATTAATATTTTTAAATTACTTTTATATGATAATATTAAAAATAATTTTAAAAAATAAAAAATATTATTTTAATATATTTCTGAATAAAAAATAATTTAAAAAATCATCTTAATTAAAGTCACAAGCAATAGCAGTTAAAAGATACTGCGGGGATTAACGATAATATTTAATTAATAATACTATATAATTTTTATAAATCTTTGGAACATATATTATTAAATATTTATTAAAAAAAATATAATTTATAACTTTTAATTTTGTTGGGTGTAATCTTTATAGGGAATTGTTTAATATTGCGTTTCAAAAATACTTTTAAAAATTTGAAATTTTTTTATTTTTATTTTTTATTTTAAATTAATTTTTTTGTGTGTGTTTTTAAATTATTTTTATAGGATAATGTTAAAAAAATCGTTTTAATATATTTTTAAATAAAAAATAATATTAATTAAACTCGTAACGGTCAGAGTAGTTAAACAGTAGCAGTTAAAAGATACTGACCCCGTGTGAAATCGGAATTGACTTCCTTAAAAAACACACCAAAACAAGGTCCTGAAAAAATGACCAGTGGTACGTCCTTTTTATAAAATAAAAATAGATAACTACAAATTAGTCCCCGTGTATTTTTGGTATTTCTCACATTTCTCAAAGCTTTATTTTGTTTAACAGGTTCGTCCCTCCCTGTTTCAATTTTATCATAACGATGTGAAAATTGGTTACCAACCTTAAAAAGAATTTACAAGCATCACTTGTATAAATAATTATATAATTTTTAATTTTGTGAAAATAAAATAAAATAAAAAGGCCTCAATAAAAAAACTACATGATCATTTTTATCTCAGATTTATATAACTAAATAGATTTATTACATGCAATACCTTACACTCTAGGATTTAACTAGTGAAAATAAAAAATTTCACTTGAATTTATTTGATGTGATGTATTAATTATTGTATGAAAGGATAAAAATTTCTATATAAGCATTTGTGTGTGTGATTTACTCATAGAGCTGTGTATAATTAATTTAGTTTACAGTAGGAGACTGGCGGGGGGTGAATTAGGTAGAGCAGATCAATTACAGAGAAAAATAAGAAATAGTTTAAACTTCAGGGACCGACTCGTAGTAATTCCTTTGAATTATGAAGGAGCTGAAGGCCCGACTTCCACTGTTTGTCGATATGGGAGCTCTTATCCAGAAAGAATGTACACCGCAGTAAAAAAAGCTGACACCGTCACAGGGCTCTCTCTCTCTCCCCCTCTCGCTCTGTACAGAATTCTAATAACTCCGCGGCGGTAAAAATTATATTTTATATAAAGAAATATTAAATTAATTGTCTACGGATATTTCTTAATATTATTTTAATTAATAAAATCACTATTATAATTTTATAAAATACCAATAAATAGCACAACCCAACTCATTGCTATGAAACCCGACCCAACCCACAAGGTTGACCTGGAGCATTAACCAAGTTTAAAATAGTTAAAAATAATTCTTTCAATTGACCTAGTTAAAATGTGATGATTACTGGGTCAACTCAAAATCCAAGTGACCCGACACAACCCGAAGGAAACTATTTATTATATTTATATGTATAATAAACCTAAAAAACATATATTATTTATATGAATTGCTTGTTAAATTTGCAATACAAAATATTAAACCATAAATATTTAATTTTTTCAATCTCAGACAAGTTAAAACCGATAGCCAGGTTTGATAAGTAGCAAGCAGTCCAGCCTCTGTTTGTCTTTTAGAGAGTGTATCCATATATATATATATATAACGAGACCCGAGAAAATCTAGTGGTCATTATCATAACGAATGCTGCAAATCATGAAAGAAAAAAGCAGGAGGAAGCCAAGAAGACATAACAAAACAAAAGAGAAAAACCATTTGTTTTCAAAATCCAGTAGCGGGATTTTCCTTTTCGGCATCCTGGTTCTCGATCACTGTTACTGGATCAGTTCACCATTGAATATTTCTATTAAAACGTCTTATTTATTTATTTATTTGATTATTGAAAACATTTTTGGGTCGAGAAGGTTTTACTAAAATAATTTATCATTAAATTTAACCCAGTTATATTTCAAATAATATCCCGGTCCAAACCACGATTAATAATTATGCAATGAAAATCTGACTTATGTGAGACTCGAACAGGTAATACAAAGTGACCGACGCTAAAAATTGGACGCATACAATGCAAATCATAAGCATAAATTCACGCTATCAACCTCATTTATCAAAAATCATATATCATTTTGATATGTTGATGTGAAAAATAATTTAAAAATATATTATTTTAATATATTTTAAAATAAAAATATTATAAAAATCAACTCATAAACTAAAATTCATACCAGCAGTTTTAATTCAACACTAGTATCCTCTAACCACAGCATCCTGTCGGTTGGATTTTACCAATTTATTTTGAAAACACAGTCAATGGACTTGCGAGTGTGTTCATAACAACTTTAATCTTGTTGTGATTCCAGCCCAATCTCAGCAATTCAGCCAAGAATCCATCAACGCCAACATTAAAATCCGCTGTGGTTCAAAAAAATAATAAAACAAAGAAAAAGAGAGATTTTTTTCAAAAAAAGAGGTGCGGGACCCGTGTAATCAGGGGGGGGAGGAGGTAGAGAAGACTTCAACATCAAGACAGAGAGGGAGGGGAGGGATAGCAGTAAAAAATACAGCTAGCATGAAGGTGCAGGCTCACCTACCGTAGCCCTCTCCTCCCATCTCCTTCAATCAACTACTTGGCCACTAACACTATTAGTAGTACCCCATCTCCTCCTCTTTTCTTTTCTTTTGTAGCTCCAATCTCTCTCCCTCTCCTTCACTCCCCCTCTCCGCTTCAAAAATCTCAAACACGTTCCTCGTCGCTCCCACTGCCCTCTCTCTTTTCCTTCAAGGTAATGCGGTGTTCAATTACTTCTGCTTTGTTTGAGATAATCTGAGTGATTCTTTTCGGTTTTAAGAACGCTCAGAGCTTAACTTTGTTGTTCAAACTGTTTTGAAACTGATTTTCATGCGTCGGAAGAATTGCATTTTCTGGGCTGCGTGGTTTTTACGGAAATTCAGAGTTGTTCTCCGTTTTGGGGGGGAATGACGAGTGGTTCTGGTTTGACCCTGCATTTTCAGTGGTTTTAAGCTCAATTACTCTTCTTTTTTCTTCAAAACGAGTTTGAAATTGTTTCGAAAACGATAATGTTTTCGAGTGCCGGCATGGTTCATGTGACTAAAATTAGTAGAGGGTTAACTTGGGTGAATGGCAACCTTGTTTGGTTGCTTAGAAACTGCAGCAAAGCAAAGAAAGAAGAGATAGGCAAAGGAAAATTCCTGAATTCGAGAGAGTTTATCGCATTCTCCCCTCTAACACCCAATCTCAGAGCCAAACCCCGTTTCCTGTTTTTTTTACTTTCCCCGCTTGTTAACAATCAAATTGAGCATCCAATGAATATTATAGCGGTAATTCCTTGAACAAATTCCCCAAAATTCGAAAAGGCTCAGTCCATTGTTTCTGCAAACTCCACGACATTTTTTTTTTATATAAAAAATGCATTTCCTGAACAGTAATTAAGCACTCACAGTGGCATTAATTAATTATTATTTTATTTTGCAGGTGTTTAAATTTACGATCTCCCAAAAATCCCACCAGGAAATTCGAATTACCAATTCCCTCAAGGTAACTATAATTGTCCTTCCCCAAATTAGATTCCAAATTTTACACTTGCTATATTTCCAAATAAGAAAAGTAAAGCACGAATATTAGATGTCTCTTTTTGACCTAAACGTGTAGCATTTTTGCTAAATTACGCTACACGAATTACACGCTGTTGCTGGGATTAGGAATCCGCCATTGATTGACAGTGAGACAGGGACAAAATTTTGAAAAATATAATTTTTATATTATTTTTTGAGAAACTTTTCAAAGACCCACAGAAAAAACGCCACAAACCACTCCTAATTATAATGTTCCTTCTATACATATACAAAATCACTTTATAATTAGTATAGCGTTTCGCCCATTACTATTTTCCTTTCATTTTCTCACACCCTTGAAATAATTTTCTCAGGAAAGAAGAAAACGTTAAAGAAGCGAAGACAAGAGAAAATGATTGGACAGACAAACACTACTAGTAATTTCATGGACGAAATAGATTGTGGAAGCTTTTTCGAGCAAATCGACGACCTCCTCGAATTCCCTTCTGATGATGTCGACGCTACTTTACCTGACTGCACCACCACAAACAACCATAGCAGTTGTTTCATGAACAACGATGATAACTCGTTTCCTGGTATTTGGTCGACTCAGTCCGACTCGCTCCCCGGTTCTGCCTCTGACCTATCCGCCGAGTTGTCCGTTCCGGTGAGTGGATTTAATTATTTACACGCGGCAGTTTTGTATGATTCGGTGTTCTTTTCTCTAGGTGGTTAACGTTAGCCGTCGTATATTTTTATGCTGATGTCATTGATTGCCAGCCTGTCATTTTGTGTTAGAATTTGAAAATATTTTGGTATGAAGGGTTGTTTTCGTCATCTAGCGGGATTGTCGGCGACAAGCTGGACTTTTTTCAAAATTAAATATTTGGTTCAGTTATGGGTCACGTGGCCTGTCATGTGATTCACTCAAAGTGAATTATGATCATGTGCAAGTTGTGATAGCCTTGTAGGCCCACCAAAAAAGCAGAAAGTGTTTGATTTTTTTTAAAAAAAAATTATTGTTAATTGTGTGTTAAGCAAGTGAAAGATTCAGGTTATAATAACTAGTGGTTGGATAATTAATTATGTTTAATGAAAAGATTAAGGTTGTCAAATATTTCTTGGTTGTCATTGACCAGAATTATAATATTAAATAGCTGTGTACTGATTAACTTAGGATTTTTAGGCTTTCATTGGAATTGCTGACTTAAAAATGGATGATTTTGAATTGGAAAACTCAGTATGGAATGGTTTGATTATGGTATAAGATTTAGAGTATTTAATTTTGAAATCTAAACATGTGGAATTTTGTGTTGTAGTATGAAGATATTGTTCAGCTGGAA
Organism: Salix arbutifolia; assembly: GCA_025169955.1. Lineage (NCBI taxonomy): Eukaryota > Viridiplantae > Streptophyta > Magnoliopsida > Malpighiales > Salicaceae > Salix > Salix arbutifolia. The sequence continues at coordinate 2,129,370 of CM045909.1, forward strand.
TGGCTGTCGAACTTTGTGGAGGATTCCTTCTCTGGAGGAAGCCTGACAATGAAGAAAGAGGAGTCCACCATCGTCAACAACAAGGACTCGACGCCACATCACCAATACCAGTTCCAGACTTCCAGCCCAGTTTCTGTCCTGGAGAGCAGTAGCTCCTGCTCAGGAGAGAAAACTGCACCGCGTAGCCCTGAAGTCGGTGCTTCTGGCAAACGTGGGCGTGCTCGTAGCAAGCGTCCTCGCCCTGCTACATTCACTCCTCGTCCGGCAATGCAACTCATTTCACCCACGTCGTCAATCACCGAGGTGCCCCAGCCATTCGTTCCACCTAAGGTCGCTTTGGATTCTGAGAACTTTGCTGAATCCAGGCTTGTGATCAAGATACCGAACCATGTTGACCCAGATCATAAGAAGAAGAAGAAGATTAAGTTCACTGTTCCGTTAGGTCCTGTTGAGATGAACCAAATTTCATCACCACAGCAAGCTGTGAGAAAATGCATGCATTGTGAGATAACCAAGACGCCGCAATGGCGAGCAGGGCCAATGGGACCAAAAACCCTTTGCAATGCTTGCGGTGTTCGCTACAAGTCAGGCCGGCTTTTCCCCGAGTACCGGCCTGCGGCCAGTCCAACCTTCGTTCCTTCCCTGCACTCCAATTCCCACAAGAAAGTAGTTGAGATGAGAGCAAAGGTCGGGGAGAAAATTACTGTCAGCAGACCTGCTGCAATGGCGGCCAACTCGCCGGAGTTGATTCCAAATAACACCAGCCCTGCAATGGATTACATGTGAGGGATGGTGTAGAGAACAGTGTTCCGGTTGGATCATTTCAAATTGATGGCTGCCTGTTTTCACTCTCATGCTGTTCGTTTACTGTTATTTCATTTCTCTCTTCGTTGGATTTTTGTACAGGGATGGAATGGGGAATAGAAGCACTAGATGACCACAATTTTAGCCAGTAGAGAAGCATTGTAAGACAGATCTCAGAAAATGGTTAGTGCCTAATGGAAGCTTAAGGGGTAGTAGAGGTTTAGGTTTAGTCAAGGCTAGGTCCTTAATTTTAAGTTAAGTAGGTATTGAGAGTGTGTTTGTTTCTTCCTTGCATTCTTTTTTATTTTTTATATTTCCTTTGCCATGCGTATTCTTTTTGCAGCTCAATGTGTTGGTAAAAAAATCTAAGACGAGTAATGGATTTTGAGCACTTTGTAATGCTTCATCAATTGTCAGCTTGTTCTCCTATGCCCAATTGCTGTTCAGTTTTTTTTTATTCCTCGTTTCAGCTATAATTATGCAGGCTGTGAGGCTTGGTTGGGTTTTTTAAAAACATATTGTTGAGCCTTGAATGACCTAATTTTTCTGGATTAGAGAAACACGTCAAAGAATGCAGGAGATTCAAGCTCCATGATCATGGAGCTCCTTGTACAAATCTATGGATCAAGCTAGGGAATTGAACAAAAAATGTATATGTTCTCTACTTTGTGGGTTCAGGCTGTGCCAGACTCTTACAAGGGATGCACGTCCTGACTCGAACTCGGGACTTGCTGTGCAAATTGCAAGATTTTTGTCATGCGCCATGTCTTTGGTGATTTGCCGGGTTGAAAAGTTGATCAAAATCTTGAATGAATTACCTTGAAATCATGAGCAGGAAATTCAACCTTGCGCTGTTGATTTCATCAGATATTATAATGATTTAGGTGGAGGATGGGATTGAGAAAAAGTCCTGGCACCATTCGAGATAAGAACTGACCATCCTCGATCCAACCATCAGCATACGTGAAGGGATGTTGATGAACCAACGAATCTAAAAGGATAACGAAATCTGTGTGCCATGTCTCTGGCGTGGGAATCAAATATCCTGGCCCAAAGACGTGTAGGTAACAATGCTTTATTATATTGCTCGGACCACCCTGCAAGTTCAGAATTCAGAATATAGCCACGCTCGAACACGATACGAAACAATGGCGTGGAACAAGGTGATGCAAACTCAGCTTGCCGAGCCTGGACAAGGGAAAGCCAGCAAGGTGGCAAGAGATTGGTCGCATGAAATTCTACCTTGCTTCGGCTTGCCGATGTGGCCAACCGAGCCATCATGTCCAACACTGTATAACTCGAGTACAAACCAATTACAGGACAAATTGGAGCTCGTGCTCGTGATGATATTATGAAAGAAATCATGCTCCAGACCTGCTACTAGCTAGGTAGGTGACGATTTGGGAAAGACGAATAGCTTGGGCAAAAAACAGAAGACTTACGTTTGCTTAAACTTCAGCTATGTAATCATAGTCGTGCATTAGGTTGTTAACGGGGCATTCGGCGACACGTCGTAGTCAGACCCAACACCACCATGGAAAGTCATTATTAAGAATAATTACAGATGCAAGAAACACAATTAAATCAATAATTCTAGTTTGCTTTCACAAGTTTAAAGTTTGATTCAACATTGTAATCATTAGGTATGACATGCTTCATGTCTATGCTTGATAATAAAAACAGTTGGACGGTGCCATTCATAAGAATGACAACTCCCCATCAGCGAGGATTTTGTCTTTTTTTCCCCCACCAAATTGAAAACCTAATTTGGACTCAATCCCTGTTTTCATGCACATATATGCAACGAAAAGAGTTTTTCTTTTTCTTATTAATTTAATGAGAGACTAAGCATGGTAATCACTATTCTCTTATTCGATTCATTCTAATTGGCTTGAAATTTATGAACTCAATTCATTAGTTATTAAACCCAGTTAACAAATTTTTATCTCAAAACCCTACTCAAAGGTTTTAGCCAGAATTTACATCCTTCCCTCTTTTTAAAAGACTAATTTATAATAAAACTGAAGGGGGGAACCTGTGATCTTAAGACGATAATACCAATCAAGAAGAAAAAAACTAGTTGAAACACTTTTCCAGAGCACTTCAGCTATGGACACCTTGATGGTGACCCACTTAATTATTGTTGCTCAGGCCTCGTTTTTGCATATATATATATACACACACACTCGTGATGGGCTTTACAAATAAGATGACTGCTGCTTCTGGGAGGGGACTGGGAATGGATAGGGCAATCAGACTTCAATAATGAAACACGAAATATTTGAATTAAGGTTAAGCCCACAAAACAAAATGAGCTGAGCCGTGAGTAGCTTGGCATTACTTGGACTCTGATGATCTGTGTGCTGAAGTAGTGGGTGTAGAAGATGGATGTGGTCCAAAGGACATATGGACATGAAAATCGGTGGAGAAGTATCGTAATATAAATTATATTCTGGGATCTTATTTAATATATTAAATTTTTAGATAAGATTATTATTTAACATGATAAATTTATTCAACACCAACCATTGAAAACAAATGATTTGTCATCATATTTAAAAAGAATGATTTTTGTTCTTTACTTTAAATCAAATATTTTATATTATTTTAATATAAAAATTGATTGGTCAATCACTTGTCTATACACAATTAAATGTCAAGTAAATGTGGAAAGATGTTGGACCCATAATCTATGAGCTCGATTAAGTATTGAGCCGATAAGTATATGAGTCCTGCAACTTGTTAAATTCTTCATCTTAAAACTCGGTCGATCATCAAATTATTTGACAACTTACTCTACGCATTATTTATTGGCTTAACCTATCTTTGAACCTGGATTTATATGGTTTGATAAGTTGTCAAACACATGCAGGCTTAACAAGTTACGAGATCCATTATCCCCAGGTTTAACCAAGCACTAAACAAAATACATGTGAGTTTGACAAGTTACTAGACTTATCGACTCTATGACTATGTTTTTTAGCTCTAAATAAATCTCAAGCTTCTTGATAGGGTTGCGGGTCACAAATATTTTATTTTGACGAGTTTTAGATATTTTACCTTTACGAGTCAAATATATTTTTTTATCATGATGATATATAGATATTTTATCATAACAAGTCAAATATATTTGGTAAGATAGAAATATCTCATCTTAATATATAATAGATCTTTATTTTGATATCATTAAAATATTTTACTAGTACATAAACTATTTCCCCTTGGACAAAGAGAGGCTCAAAGGTTATAAAAAGAGAAAAATATAACCTCTAAGATAAGTACATATTTTTTTTTATATTGATAATGGTAGATCTATCTTCAAAATATAGTTAATCTTTCTCTAAATCAACATTGATTTAATCGTCAAAAAGTCTCTGGACATATTAAATAAAATATTTTGCAGGCGATAAAAATGATTTACCAACCACTTTGATAATTAAAGATATATAATAACTAGGAGATTAATAATTTTATCTCAAGCCTCAACTTAGTCTTCAAGCCCATGAAATATAAACAAACTTCATCCTATTGAATCTCGTTGTATTTACATAACATAGTACTGGAATTTTATTTATTCGGCGGTCATAAATTCGAATCTCAATATCTTTATTTTATTTGATAAAAATCAAACATAGAGTAATATGAGTTTGTGCAAGTTTTAAATCAAAAGAGTTTTCAATTGAGATGATATGTTAAAGAATAATATAAATTATATATTAGAGTTTCACTTAACATATTAATTTTTTAGATGAGATAGTTCATTCCACGATGAAAGACAGGCTGAGCCCAGACATAAACTGAACAGGCTCGTTAGCATGCGCAAAGCTTAGCTGCAATTACCTTCTCATCATCACATCCTTGAATTCGTGTTGATGGAGCTGATTCGCAACTGATTCATGGAAAGAATCTCGGCTCATTTTCATCATTTTTTATCGATAGTTATGGACACTCACCCAGGGATTATAAAAAGGAAAAAGTCTTCATGATATCTCGTTTTTCCCACGACAACTAATTAAGTTTCATTAATAGCTTTGTCTTGGGCAGCATTTGTTAACTCTGATGGGATCTATATAACTAATGCTCATCAAATCACAGCTAGCTAGCTGGCCCTAGAGGTGAAGATTTAAGTTGAAAGCAAACACATCCGCAATCCCGCCGCCTGCGGCCACCGTGACGGCATATCAGCTGCCTCCGCTGGCGTGTCATAAACGTGTAGCAATCAATGCTGAGAGAGCCAATAATAAGTTAATAATGCAAATTTAACAAATCTTTGTTGCCCCTCACATGCCAGAAGACACAAACTCCACATCCCGTCACAGACATTGCAACCACTTCCAGGTCAACACTACATGACAAACTTTCCTCGGTAACACGTAATTGGATTGATAAATGAAGAATGAAGACAACCTCTGATATGTTGTGTGCTTCCCATCTGCTCACTCTGTGTGTCCCACTGCCATCTGAGCTCATCGACTGTCCCGATTACTCGATAAAATTGCCATTTTTTCCCGGCCGAACAACAATCACTGGCCTCTCCTGTGCAATGTCTTTAATTCGGTGGCTTTTGTCAAAACCTAATCCATTGGTTGTTTGGCCTGCTGGAAAGGGTTGCTTGTTGCGCCATCTAATCTGATTGCTGTAGTTATCGACTGGTTGGTTTTTTCCAACACCAAACCAGACAGCTGCTACTGATGGAAAGTAGATGGAGAGTAAAAGGAAGGTGTGTTGATGTCATGGCTTAGACCTGCTATCATTAAAATGTGTAATGAAGTTTGACTCTAGCTCGATGATGCCTTGTAGCTTTGAAACAATCTGTGTAACGGAATCTTCACAAGAATGTCAAGCTTTCACATGATCAATTTAGTCTCTGCCCATGATTTTTTTTTATCATGCCTGGTTTTGCAGAGCCCTTTTTTTCTGGTGTGTTTTCCTTGCTGATGTGCTACCTCTGGCAGTGCCTTCGTCGCATATTTCATGGATTTTAATACTTTAAATTCTACAAACACCCAAGGAAATTAACAAGTCTCCCGTCAACCTTAACTGAAAATAAAAAGCATAATGCTACGAGAAGCACACAGATCTTGACGAACAGTGGGGCTTAGAAAAGAATGAGTTTCTCTTCTTCTTCTTCTTCTTTTTCTTCCCAATTTCCACAGATAATTTTATCCATATGTGGTCAATTGGGGCGCATATGCTATAAATAAGTTATTTAGTACGTGCACAACTGCTTTTTATTTATGTGCTAGAGTGGGAATTATTTTTTTAATTGTACTAATTTAAAAATAAAAATTTTAAAATACGGTACCAAAATAATCGTACAATTTCTATTTGGTCGAATACATGTCACGACATGTATATCTCATTCGCAAGTTATAAAATTTTCTTTACCTTTTATTTCTACCCCAAATTCTTACTTGTATCATCTCAAAGGACTATAAATTCTCGATTGCAATTTTCAATCGGTAGGTTCATACTCTCGAAGTTCGAGTTCCAATGGTATTGACAAAGCAAAAATTAAATTCACCGACTCCGAGAAATAATTTGTATTTAAAAATTATATTTTTTCTGTATGGATAATTTTTGGGCATAGATATTTAACGGTTTGAGATTTTCTTTTCTTTTCTGTAAGGAAGGATATTTTTGGGGGCATAGATATTTATCGGTTTGAGAATTTAATTTAGATAATCTGAATATCCTAATTATATATATACATAAAAAATTCTAACCATCTAGTAGGAGGTTTAGAAATAAAAATTTAGGACTACGAGGTTTGTTTCTTGTGATCTCAGGTTCGAGTTTTGTGGTTACTAATATGATGGTCACTGAAAACGTATATTCTTTTTAATTTTAGAACTCGTGGAATTAATCGAGACGCACGCAACTTGACCTGAACATCCATATTAACAACAAAATTAAAATCCTACACCGGAAATAATGTGATTTTAAGTAATCAGGATCCGATAATTAAAGAAAATCGTGAAATGTCGAGACACTTTCTGGTTCCACGATGAAAAAATCCCACTGAGGATATATTTGTTGTTGAGGAAGTCAATCAAATACGGTCCAAAGTATAATCATGCTGGGCCATGGATGAAATAATGACTGAACAACTAGGTAGAAGACTAAAATTAGTGCAGAGAAATACGGGTGATCTATACGAATATATTGTGATGATGAGACAGTTGAATTGTTCTGGGTCATCTGATTGTTCGGTTGGGCAGGAACACCATGGAAACAATGGTGGTGGTGTTTATATAGGTTGTGGCTCTAGTGAACCACCTTATCATGACTCTTCTTACTCACACTGTGTCTTGTGCTTAATTATGAGAGAGAAAAATTATTAACACCGGTATTCGGGTTAGCTTGTATGTAACTCGATTAATCCTGTAATCTTTAAAATTTATGATTATATAATTATTTAGTGACTATCATATTAACAATCACAAGAATTAAATATAAAAAAATAAACTTTTTAGTTCTAAATTCTCAAGCTCTTGTTACTACTGAATCACCTACTAAAAGTTTAATTATAGAGCTTTTGATACACCAAGTCGCCGATCGAGATGGTTAGAAAAGTAAAGAAACTTTCCTTCGGGCATCACTGTTCTTGACTCTAATTACTTCATCAATTTATTGACCCTGATTCTCTGGTTGAGAAATTGAGTTTATATGTATGGACTGAAACCTCTTGTTAATTATAAAAATATTTAATTTTAATTGTAAATGTTTAGCTCGAAAGTTTTTGGTAAAACCATGGGAGGAAAATAACATGGAGGTAGGGATGAAGGATGGGGGCGTTATGCATGTTTGTAGATCGATCGTATGAAGCTCGAGTGATTTACTCGATTCTTTGTAGAACTTGCCTTTTTGTTAGTCAATCCAAATTCAAATCTCACATAATTTCGCGATGGATAAAACTCCTAGGCAATTTTATTTTTATTATTATCATGAAATGTTATTCTAATCGGGTATATCTTTGATCATGTTATTCAAAAAGTAATTATATTAAAAATATCAAATTAATATTTTTTATATTTTATTACATTGCTATATTATGGTCAAGAGGCTACCGTCTATGATGGGGGAAAATACAAATATTTTACAGCATGTTTAATTCAATCTATCATTTAAAAAAATAAATAGAAACACTATAATTGTAGGGTGTGTTGTTACGTGCACGATGTTGGAAAAAAATATACTAGATTGAAAAGATTTTAGAACTAGTCATAGGATTATATTTCAAAGAAGTCATCTCTTATTATAATAGTCACTAAAAAACCTAATAATATATGATAGTCCAGGTAAATAAATTAGTCGTATAGAGAAAATATATATCGCTTTAGTGCACCTTATATATGGTGTGTTGTATTGTTATTTGATTGTTTTTTTAGACTATGTTCTATTCATCGATATATTTTAATAATTAATTGATCTCAAACTTTGATTTTATTGCAATTTTATCATTAATTCCATCCAATTGAGTCTGAAGACTTAGTTTTATACAAATTCATTCAATATTCACTCAAGTTAACCTTATATTTGCATTGTTCTTCATATTCAAGTCCTGCAATTGAACTTTTAATTTTGCACTTAAATTCCTCTCTAAGTCTATTTTTGCTATTTAAGTTGTTGGTTCTCTTTTATTTTTACTTTTAGTTTTTTTATTTATTTTAATTCTCGGTTGTTTTTTAAAGTAAAAGAAGGTCCTGGAGGAAATACAAAATTGAGCTAAGACAAGGTGTTTGACTTTAAATTTGCTTGTGCTTTAATGTTATTTATTTTTTACTTGAAAAAATATTAAATTGTTAAATAATGAAAAAAAATTAATATATTTTTTAATGAAATGTTATTTTAAAACGCACATTATATTATAATACCAGGTATCGAATGACAAATTAAAGCTGTGGTTAGATTAAACTCAGTGTTTAGCCGATTAACTTAAAAGTCTTAAATTACGAGTTAAAGTCTTTTTTTAGAAGAAAAAAAAAGTTGAATAATTCGAAACAATGTGATTATTTAATCGAGAAATAATAATCGGAAGTAAAACTTTGAAGCAAATTACTGGAATGATTTGACGGGAAGACAGATTTTACAGACATGGATCGATAAAAAAAATACAGCATCAGGAAAAAAATAAACAAAAGGCATGCAAAGTAACAAAGTCTCCGACAAAGCTGTAATAAGACTTTCACTAGTTCCAGAAGTAACGACAGAGATTCGGGCATGGGACCGGTTGCTTTCCGGGGCCCACTCGTCATGTCCCATCACTGACGAGATGCACACAGAACTGGGCCTGCTATGACAAGATACAACACGTGTCGGAGTGTAAACCGCTTCAGCGGTTGAAATTCCTTACACGTACGGTTCCATATAGGGTCCTATTGCTGTCACGCTAGCGTGGCCGGTTTTAGTTATATTTTAACTTGTTTATTTTTTTTATCTCTTACCCTCTGGCACATGTTAGCAGGGAGCTGTGATTGCTTCCTGCTACCGTGACAGTGACCGGCTTTATCAATGACAGAAGGGCCCGATTATTTCAAGGACATAAAAAGGACAGGAGGTAAAAAAAAGAAATAAATAAATATTTATTATGAGTAATTTTATAGTATCTTCAAAGGTAGGCAACGGATTATTTTTCCAGTCTTGCAATTGACGACAGGGGCACTGCATTTTCCACGATGTCAAAACAACTCGGTGATAGAAAATTCGAAATAATGATCCAATGTCTTTCGAAGAAAGTAATAAAAAATAAAAATGATCAAGATTTAAAAGTTTAAAAAATGTGTCGGCAAAACCCGTTCAATACCAGCCATTGAAAACAAACGGTCTGTCATCGTATTTAAAAAAAATGATTTTTTTTCTTTGCTGTAAAATAAATATTTTTGATATTTTATATTATTTTAATATAAAAATTGATTGGTCAATCACTTGATCTACACACAAGTAAATGTGAAAAGATGTTGGACCCATAATTTATTAGCTAGATTCATTGTTTTTTAAAGTCTTTTTTATTTAAAAATATATTAATTTTTTTATATCATCACATCCAAGTAATTTTAAAAATATCAAAAAAATAATTTAAATTAAAAAAGAATTTTTAATTTTTTTTTTCAATAATACTTTTCAAACATATTCACAAACACCCCCTTAAATATTGAGCCTTTAAGTGCATGAATCTCTAAGCTCGATCGAGCATTAGACCAAATACCTATGAGTTTGACGAGATATTGGACTTACCGACTCTATGATTGTGTTTTTTAAGCTCTATATAAATCCAAAGCTTCTTAATAGGATTACGGGTCATAAATATTTTATTTTGATGAGTTTTAAATATTTTATCCTGATAAGTCAAATATTTTTTTTTATCACGATGGTATATAAATATTTTATCATGACAAGCCAAATATATTCGGTAAGATAGAAATATCTCATCTTAATACATAACAAATCTTTATTTTTATATCATTAAAATATCTCACTATTACACAAACTATTTCCCCTCAAACAAAGAGAGGCCACAACCTTTAGGATAAGTACATTTTCTTCTTTATATTGACAATGGTAGATCTATCTTCAAACTTCTCCCCCCTTTAAAAGTCAAACAATTATTTCAAGCAAAAACAAAGTAAAAGACACGTTGTAATAACTTCAAAAAAAGGTTGTGAAAAACACAAAATTGTAAGTAGATTTTCTTCTTCTCATGCGGATAATAAACAATTCCACCGATGAAACATGCGGTGTACTTGTTCTTGCATAGTAAAATCCTGCCATGCAATATTCAAAAATAAATAAATATGGCAAGACTTTGCATAAAAAAACATTAAAATTAGTCATGTCTTCGCAACTATTTGTTGGTCAACACCAGTTTCAATTCAAAGTTGAGGCAAGACTGTGTTTCCTCCATCCTTGAACTGTTAATTAATGAAAATAACAGTGAGTAAATACAAGGGTATGCAATGAAAAAATTAAAAGCTTAAAAATCAATAAATAACAGTGAGTAAATACAAGGGTATGCAGTGAATTGATTAAATACAACGTATAGTCTCGGCATCAAAAGAAAATAGAAAAAATAAACATGAAGTTAATGTCTTAATGGCAAGAGACAAGGGTAAGTTCTGTGTCAGCTGAATTGTCCCTGTCAAAGGGCCGCACATGAAAGACAACCAGAAGACAATCATTTTACTTTTGGACAAAATTCCTTCTAGAGATGCTCCATGCTCAGGGTATGTGTATAGACTGAGCAGACACTGGTTGGAGAAAACCCACCAAAATTCATAGTTGAGAGGTCACTTGAAAAACATTAATTGATGGGTCAAGTACTTTTGTTTCTTGCTGGAGAAAAGCGATGGATGGATAAGCTGGACAAAACTCTGGTGTCTCTGTCACTGTCTGTTTCTCTCCCAACTGTTTCTGCCGGTTCGCTTCGTTTCCATCTGTATCCTCCATGTCTGGTTAAAGCGTCACTTTCTCGGTGCTTTCAGCTTGTGGGAAATTCTCGAGAATGTCTGTGGCCGAAGTCGGCACGTTCATCTTTCCCTTTGTGGTGTCTGCGGGAGAGAAGAGGCCGAGAGAGAGGTTTCCCTGCGCTTGAAAATTAACAACTTGTTGGCACTGCGAGATAACTCTCGACTCGGATGGCGCCCTTTCCATCCCATCGTTTTTGAGATGAGATAATTAATTTCTTCAGGAACCAGTGGTGTGATAGTGGCCACGACCTCCTCATGCTGCTCCTTTCCATGCTGGTGCTGGGTCTGTGTCAGCAATCAAATTTTCTTTTTTAACAGAAACTCAGGCACACGCAACCATGGGAGTGTGTATTTATATTAACTCGGACGTCTGCAACTCATAATTATGCCAGGTCCAGTCACATAAATGGTTCGATATGATGTGTGAGTTAATAGTTTCTTCCATGTAAACAAGTTCTATACACTGTCATTGCCGGGCTCAGTTTGGTTCTGTTACTTGAAAGCAACAATTCAGTAAAACACAGGCCGGAAAAGGTATCACTGCCATTAAAAACTCGAGGTCAATTGCCTCGATATATATATATATATATAATTCCCATTTTATTTCCTTTCCATTTTAAACCTTTTAATGTATTTCAAATCAAAACACAGTCTCGTATATTTCTCTCTGGATAGAAATTGCATGGTATTTTTGCTATAATTACTAGATTTTTACAGCATATAAGACATAATCTCAAATATTAAAAAAATAACTTTTCATTTAAATTAAAATTTATGATCTTCTCTCGGTGTATCTTTATCTCTTCCCAAGAATTTTCCTATACATATTTATCTGACACACGGCGAAGACTTTTTTTTCCCCTTTCTGCTGCGCTAATTTTACCTCATTCCTCCAGTTAAAGGATCAGCCACACGTCTCCCAGATCATAAAGGAAAGTGCAAATTTTGTTTTTGTGGCAGTCAATAGATGTCCATGCACGCCAGTTAGAAAGCTCCAAATGTAGGGGTTGATTGGGAGTGCGATTGCAGTAGCTTTTCAAAGTGCTTTTTGTGTCGAAATATATTAAAATGATATTTTTTTATTTTTTAAAAATTATTTTTAACTTCAGCATATCAAAATGATCTAAAAACACCAAAACATATTCATTTAAAATGAATTTCGTTTTCTTCAAATTTTCGGCAAACACCGGTTGCATCACATTACCAAACAGGGTCTTAGCCTAACAGATTCAAAATCCCCGAGCCATTAAAATCAGTGGGAATCCTTTCGACCCATGGCTCTACCTTGCAGCAGCCTGAGAAAATTACCAGCCTAAACTCACGTCCCCTGATTGGACCGATCGGATTATTTATGCAACCAGTGTAAAATCATCTATGTTAACTTTTTATTTTTATTTTTTATCCCAATGTCACCATGAAACATTGCCACCTGAATTCTCCGATCCAGGATCCAAGTCATCTGCAAAACAAGGTCCCCACCAGTACCATGGCCCGAAGAACTAATCTAAACAAACCCTAATCCGATGGCGCATTTGTGTGATTTCAGCTTAGCAATCCAAAATGACAGGGAAGTTTTACTTCTACCCACTTGTGTCCTCCCCGAAAATTACTATGACCAGATCTTTTTTTCCTACCAAAAAATCAGAAACACACATAACAACCGGTGACAGGGGAGTCTAGGGTGTTGACTAATGACCATGGTTAACTTAACATCACCCTGGGAATCAGTAAACCATTAACCATGGTTATCCCAAAGAGTTAGGGCATTGGTCTCACTATCTTTGGATGAGCTTTAACTACGGTCAGATGTATCTGGTTAGGATTTGGGTTTGGTTGCCTTGATTTCAGAGCTTAGCCTAAACAACTCCTCGCTACATCTTTGACGAAACTTTTGCGATGTGGAGCCTTTTTTTATTTATTAATGTTTTTCTGGGGGGATTATCTAATTTATAAGCAGGCGAGGTGGTGTTTTTTTATTTGTTAAATAAATTCTCTTCTCCTTTTATTTAAGAACTTGGATACTTCTGTAAGAAAAAAACACCACCACTTTCTTTTTTGTATCGCGTGTTTGTCACTTTTCAAGAAGCCAGGGTAGTTTGGTGCCTGTAACCTTTCAAGTTATAAATTAAAATTTCATCCTTACAAAATCTCTGCCATTATTTTAAAAAATATTTTTGAAAATTTTATTTTTAATTTTATTTTAAATTAAATAAATTTAGTGTTTTTATATTATTTTCATATGCTGATGTAAGAAATGATTTTTAAAAAATAAAAAAAACATTTTGATATATTTTCAAACGAAAAATACTTCAAAAAATAACCTCAACCAAATTTGGTACATGCCATATTTATTGTTGTATTCAATATATATTGATATTTTAAAAACATTTAAGAGTTATTTTCATCAAATATAAACTTTTTATATCCTATATATTTTTTTAAAAATATAATTTTACATATAACTAGGAGAATCAACACAAGCTCAATAACCAAGAGGGCTCAAACTCAAGATATAAAATAAAAAGGAGAGAAAATGAAAATAGCACAGTAAAAGAAGCAAATCTTTTTCATAAAATAGCTGAAAACTATTAAATAAAAAATATCAGAGAGTGAGACACACGCGCTAGCACAGACCAAACTGGGGTTGAAAGTGCTTATAAACACACGCGCTAAAATAGTTGTATTAATGTTGTTCTATTTACACGTGAATAAAGTAAAATATTAGCAGAGGGGAGAAAGGAGAGGAAAAAAAATCACAGAGAGATGATGGATTCATTTTCACCTGAAGATTGGATATGATGGTGGACTCTTGTGATCCAAAACACATAATTAAAAAGCCACCCAATTTCTTTATCCTCCTCGAGAAAACCCATAAAACAATTACTATCTCTTTCCCTTTTGTTTTTTCTCTTGTCAAATCCTTCCCTGCGAGTCTGGTCGGCAGAAGGAACTTCACAAGCACACTCTTAAAAAACCCATTAACAAACTACCTCACTTCATACCCTTTCACCTGCTTGCTCAGCTCTTACTAAGATCTCTACCCTTTTAATAGTCCTGCAACTCTTTTTGTGTTTTTTAAAGCTAAGTTCTGTGCTCTACTCTGCCTGTCCCTAACAGAATTTATGTTTGAGGCAAAGCTTAGAGACGGTAAGTTATCCTTTGATTTTGGTCGAAATTCATTACGATATCGTGCTTCTTCTTCTTCTTCTTTTTGTATAGAGTAGATTCATTTTCAACAACTTCTCAATTTTTTTAATAATCGTTGCTAAAAATTGATACCATTAAAGTTTGATCTTTTTTTATTTCTCATCTTCACTGCCCCCTGTTTTTGGCTGATTAAGCATGAAAAAAATCGTATGATAGATATATTATGCAGCTGATCCGGGTAATAAAGATGGTGTTCTTTTCTCTCATATATTTATTTTTCTTTTGTAAATTTCAGGTTATACCCAGGTTCTTCAAATCCCAAAACTGCATAGTGGTCCAATGATTAGGGAGTTTGCAGTTATGAATCCCCATAAGGAACAGATGAGAGTGGCAGAAAAATGTTTAGATTCACAATTATGGCATGCTTGTGCTGGTAGCATGGTCCAAATGCCAGCAGTTAACTCAAAAGTTTTCTATTTTCCTCAGGGTCATGCAGAACATGCTCAGGGGAGTGTAGATTTTGGTAATTTTCAGATTCCTGCACTAATCCCTTGTAAGGTATCCGCTATTAAGTACATGGCAGATCCCGAAACCGATGAGGTTTATGCCAAAATTAGGCTAACCCCATCCAGTAATAGTGATTTAATGTTTGGAGATGGTTGTGGTGAAGATAGTGATGATAGGTTGCCTAATGGAACTGAGTCTCAGGAGAAGCCTGCTTCTTTTGCCAAGACATTGACTCAATCCGATGCTAATAATGGTGGTGGGTTCTCTGTGCCACGTTATTGCGCTGAGACTATATTTCCAAGATTAGATTACGCCGCTGAGCCTCCTGTGCAGACCATTCTTGCCAAGGATGTGCACGGAGAGACCTGGAAATTTAGGCATATTTACAGAGGGACGCCTCGTCGCCATTTGTTGACTACTGGATGGAGTAGTTTTGTGAATCAAAAGAAACTTGTGGCTGGGGACGCTATTGTGTTTTTGAGAGCAGAGAATGGGGACCTTTGTGTTGGAATTAGACGTGCCAAGAGAGGGATTGGTGGTGGGAATGAATGCTCAACGGGGTGGAATTCATTTGGGGGCTATTCTGGGTTTTTGAGGGAAGATGAGAGCAAATTGATGAGGAGGAGTGGTAATGGGGATATGAAGGGGAAAGTGAAGCCCGAGTCTGTTATTGAAGCTGCGTCTCTCGCAGCCAGTGGACAGACTTTTGAAGTTGTCTATTATCCAAGAGGGAGCACTCCAGAATTTTGTGTAAGGGCCTCATCTGTGAGGACTGCAATGCATATTCAGTGGTGTCCAGGGATGAGGTTCAAAATGGCCTTTGAGACTGAGGATTCGTCTAGGATTAGCTGGTTCATGGGAACAATATCTTCTGTTCAGTTTGCTGACCCCATCCGCTGGCCAAATTCTCCATGGCGACTTCTCCAGGTACCGTGAATCTCAATTTTGGATGTGGGAATTTTCTACCTTTTGATCTTTAGTACTTACTGCCTTGCTTTTCTTCTGCTACCTGTTCAATTTATTATTGATTTGGAATGATGTATTTATATATGATTGATATATTTGGGCAACAGATGGTGTTGTTGGATCGGTGAATCTGAAAATCCTCAGCTAAAGTTCAAGATTTGCTGTCCTGCTATTTTGAGTACTTCATTTTATTTAGTAATTAATTCGAAAGAAATAATTTTTCGACTCACACACCTTATAGCACGTGTTACTTTTCTCGACCTGAATATTATCACTCATTAACCACAAAACTGTTGTTTTCATGGATGTACAAATTTTGCATGGTTATGATTTCTTGAAATACAATGGAATAAAAAACTGTTGCTGATATATTCATAGTTTAGCTGTTTGCAAACAGTAGTAGGAAGAAGGTAGCGAAATAGCCAATACACTTTCATCAACTTGAGCACGCTGCAAAAAATCTGCCTTGGGCTTGAATCACCTGATTATTATTATTATTTTCCCGACTCTAATCTTCTTTCATGGTTTCATTTTTCAGGTAGCATGGGATGAGCCAGATCTACTGCAGAATGTGAAGCGTGTTAGCCCATGGTTGGCTGAACTGGTATCAAACATGCCAGCCATTCATCTCTCGCCCTTCTCACCCCCAAGAAAGAAGCTGAGACTTCCACAACCCCCGGACTTTCCCTTATTCGGTCAAATTCCAATGCCGTCATTTAACGGCATCCCACTTAGGTCGAACAGTCCCTTATGCTGTGTCTCAGATAACATTCCTGCAGGCATACAGGGAGCCAGGCATGCTCAATTTGGACTATCTTCATCAGATCTCCACCTCAACAAACTGCAGTCAGGACTGTTCCCAGTTGATTTTCAGCGACGTGATCATGCTGCCTCGCCATCTAGAGTCTCCAGCAGTAACTTCATGGGCAATACTGAGAAAACTGAGAATATTTCTTGCTTGCTGACAATGGGAAATTCCTCACAGAGTTTGAAGGAAAGCAGTGAAACAAAGACAGCCCACATCTTACTGTTTGGTCAGCTTATTGTTACCGATCAACAGAGTTCTCAAAGCTGCTCCGGTGTTACAAACACAAACAGTTTATCAGATGGAAATCCAGGGAAGGCCAGCTCTGATGGGTCTGGTTCTGCATTACAACAGAATGGTCGGATGGGAAATTCTTCAGATGAGAGGTCTACTTGGTACAAGCATCACCAAAAAACTGATCATTGCCTGGAGACTGATCATTGCAAGGTGTTCATGGAATCAGAGGATATTGGTCGAACCCTCGACCTATCAGTCCTTGGCTCATATGAAGATCTGCACAGAAGGTTGGCTAGTATGTTTGGCATCGAGAGTTCAGAGATGCCGAGCAATGTGCTTTACCGGGATGCTGTTGGCGCCACCAAACACACTGGAGATGAGCCCTTTAGGTATCTTCACTTCATCTCCTTTTTAGATGTTACATGTTACATTTTTTTTCGTGGCTTGTTATATACCGTTCGCTCATAGATTGCAATTCTAATTTCTTGGCAGTGAGTTTTTGAAGACAGCAAGAAGGTTAACAATTCTTTCAGATGCAAGTAGCGACAACTTAGGAAGATAGACAGACAATGAGGAATTTCCATCGAATTGTACAGTTAGCAAGTCATTTGTTTTGATTGTAATTTTTCACGTTTTTTTGTCTATTGGGAGTTGTGGGATAAGTCCACTCCAACCACTTTTGGGATATGATTTAACTTTCCTATGAAATGACTTTTTATGTTCATCGCAAATGCCATTCAATTCCGGCATCTTATTTTTTGCTGTAGCTTGCAATGATATGCCGGATCTCCCCCCCCGTTTCTCTCTTCAACAGTGGTTGATGGAGAGAGTGTCTCCACCAATTCTTGTTCGGAGTTTTTGAA
The DNA here is from genome assembly GCA_025169955.1 of Salix arbutifolia. Taxonomy (NCBI): domain Eukaryota; kingdom Viridiplantae; phylum Streptophyta; class Magnoliopsida; order Malpighiales; family Salicaceae; genus Salix; species Salix arbutifolia. The sequence continues at coordinate 2,147,165 of CM045909.1, forward strand.
ATTTGCTCAGTCTATCAATTGTCCGTGGCTAAAAGGAAATGATTTGTTGCAGGTGGTTTAGTTCATAGGAAATGGCATGACATAATTTCGTTGCCAAAGCAACAAAAAATTTCAAGGCAGCAACAGTTTTTGTTAACGTTGTTGTGGATCGTCAAATACACGGGTAAGATCATGACGCGTAGGATTATGACCAAGTCATTGCCCGACACGTTTCGGTCAGGGCAATAGCTTATCGACTAGTGTTTGAAACCAGAATTAAATGACATCTAGCCAGCCCAATGGCAGGGGGGAAAGGTGCGAATTAAATTCAGATCGTGATCTCTTTTCGATTCGGTGCTTGATGAATTTGATTTCCTTGCTCTGCAACGATTAAGACTATTTTTTTTTCATTCTCTCTTAAATATATTGACTTGGTGTATTCATAAAAACAAGTTTCTATGATATTGATCTTAAAATTTAAAACTAATAAACCAAAAAAAAAGCAGTAAAATAATCAGTCAAATCGATCTTGGTGCCGCAAATCCTGAGAAAATAAACTATGCTCATCGGGATTTGAATTTCCATGCACCCGTTAAACAAAAGATTAACTTGCATGAACATATACAGATTAAAACAAGTGTTGAAAAGTTTGCAGATGCAAAGGAGCAAGGTCTTGAAGTGGGATTTTTTAATGCTACTCTCGGCAGACAGAGATTCGTGAGTCAAGGAATGCCAACCCCCCCTGCTAGCTTCCCTGTACACACTCACCAACACAGACCTCCATCAAATCTCTCTCTCTCTCTCTCTCTCAAATTGTAAAATGAGTTTGACTAGCCAAAGGTTTAAAATATGAAAAAATAATCATAATCACTAGCTACAGTCTAAAGTTACAAAACTCGATGTGTTTCTATACACACGTTTTGAAGGGCCAAGACCTGTTACAGAGGGGATCTTTTTTTTTGGGGGGTCAAATCATATGTCTCTTGGTTGGTTTACTTGATAAGGATCAACTGCTATCAACTAAGATAGCATTGTCGAGGTATTTAATTGATAGTTAATGGGTTTAATTCATTTTGAGTTTAAAGAGATCATGAGAAAAAATCTCTTGGATGCTCTAAATTTAGCATGGACTACTTGTTTAAAATTCTCAAAAAAATAAAAATAAAAAATGGGAATAATTTATCCCGATGAATAAAAACTATTATAGCGACATCCTGATTAATAATAATAAAGACTTGATGAAAAACAATCACAATATTGTTGGATTTTTTTATTTATAATAATAATAATAAAGTGTTGAGTGCATGTCTTTGACACTGTCCGATCAAGAGCAGCATTAAACAGTAGACAACAACAAAGATAACAAGCAAGACACATTCTGCATGTCTAGTGTTGGATCCATCGTATTATTATTAAAAAATACCATTTCTTCTTCTTCGTCTCCTTTTTTTTTTCCTAAGAAAAACACGTAGAAGATAATAGGAAAGTTAATTAATAGCTAATCACATGAGGCCAAGGTCAACCACTCATACAATGTGCCGTTTTGATGGCCGAGCCCTCTTCCCACGGGATGCTTTTTTGACTGTCCAACGAACAGTCCATAATTTTTGGTCAATCATCCAAATCTTCAACCATCAACCACTATCTATCCCGATGTAAAAGGATTAACAATGCCAGGTACATTTTTAACCGTTGCAAGGTATATACGAGGGAGGCTTAAGTGTTTTTTTTTATATATATAAGTAGAAGGGAGGCCTGAGTTTGAACATGGTGGGAGAAAATCTACTGATATAGTTGATACAGGTTCAAGAAAATGCTAATGACAGTTGTATTTGTGCGTGCCATTAATGCCACATAATAGTTTTTAATTTATTGAGTGGTTTAGTGGGCTCTTAACACTTTATTATACTATGATCTGATTGAGTCTACTATTCCTCGGTTAATTTAGAAAGACGCAAAGCCCCGATTATTACCAAAAAAAAAACTACATAATTCGTTGGCTCCATAACTATTGGGATTTTGAATATTTCTATATATATATATATATTTGAATGTGAGTAAATCTAATCATGAAAATTATATTTTATAATTCCAAGTGAGCAAGTAAAACCCCGATTGTCTCGGGCTCTTGCAAGAGTTGTACGTCCTGATTCAAAGTCAAGACCTGCTGTGCATATCACAAGTCCTCTACCATCATGTTACGCCATTTAAAAACATTTTTCTATATATGTTAATTATGCAAGGCAAATTACAGTGAATATTCTTGTGAATGTATTGTCTCTGGGAAGTGAAAATTAAGCCCAATTAATTTAAAATGACTCATCAAATAATAATCCAGGATTAAACAGCACTACCATGTAATCGGAAGCAGCCAATTAACCATCTTGCTATTAAAAAAAAGGAATTAAAATCGCCGAGGGAGAGGATGGTATTATTGCAAGGCAAAAGTGACAGGGAACATAGCATTGAATCTGACGAGCCCTGTTCGTTTCAAGATGTCATGTTATTGATGCCATGCTGTGTTCCTTTCGTGTTATTTTATAGACCAAGATCCAAGAAACTCCATTGATATGGCTCGCGAGTCAACCCCATGATATCAGATTTCCGACATGGGAATTGGAAGCCTCCGAGCTGTCTTTCATCGTAACATGAATGTGCGGGGAACAGAAACTTAGAAAAACAAAGACTATTTTAAAAACAATGAGGCATTGGAGCAAGTAACTGTTTAATTAACTTCGTCAACTTACAACTGTGAGGAAGAAAAAAAAAGCCATTTTTGTCAACACAGCATGTTGTGTTTTGTGAAATTATTTCTCGGCGACGAGCTTCGAAGCCACTCATCATCCACCGAAAGCCCTATTCCGTGCAACAAAGATTAAGGCCTACGTGAAAGAACCGACTGTCCACGCCTTCATCACGTTCGAGTGACATTTTCTCCACAGGACTTGTTCGTTGAAAAATGTTGCAAATACAACCAAATATTTTCTACCTATTAAAATATTATTTAAAAAATAAATTATTTTTACATTATCATATCAAAATATCACATCAAATCTAAATTTTTCAAAATAATTTAATTAAAGTCAAAACTAATTTATTTTTTTTATTTTTTTTAAATATTTTTGAAACGCAATACCAATTGTCGCTTAAATTATACATATAAACCAATGTATTTTATTACATATTAATGCAAGTTAAATATTTTTCTTCTAAAAAAATGCTCAAGTCATGAAACTGGTTTAGTGGATTAATTTTTTTGTGAAATTTTATCATATCTTAAATTATGTTTTTACAGTATGATATGATTGGATGGTGGTTTTTTTAATGTTTATTCATCTAGTTTTTACAGTATGATATTTTATTAAGAAATATGTATAAATCACATGTTTTTTAACGAAAGAAGAATTGAAATATAACGCAAGTGTCAATCAAAATGCATTATACATACATACATATATATGCCTTTTTTTTCCTACTTTTTATTGGGTGTGTACGAGATAATCTCTCTCGTGTTACGATTTTTTTTTTTTCTCGTATAGGAACCGAACAAACAAGGAATTCAGGGCAAAACCGAAGGATCGTCAACGAGCATAATAGAAGGGCCCAATAAACCAGGACAATGATTATTGGACCCTTATGACTTCGACAAATTAGATGCTCGCACCCAGATTTAAGCGAGTATGGAGCTGATATGGGCCGAGAGGAATTAAAAGGTTCGATGCAGTCCCATAAGAGCTCCTTAGACCCGTAGATTCTATTTTTTTGGACTTCAGCCCATTTCAAAACCCGGGCAAAAAAATGGGGCTTCTCACACTACCCTCGTTAAAACTTTAAAGTCCAGATCAGGCCATGGGGACATGCGAACCCGATTTGAGGGGAAGTTTCCTGGTTTAAGAACTTGATGACTTTCCATGAAAAAGAGTAAAGGAGGCTGCATTGTATACCTCACGAGCAGGGACTTCTAAAGCCTTTGTTGGCATGGCTTACAAGTCCAGGACTGGTTGGGGATATTCGTAAATGTTCTCTTTCGCGGCTGATGACGAAGGAAAAATCGATTCTGGCCCTTGCAATGGGTACCGCATGCAATCCACGGCTTCTCGTATTCTATTATGGTCTTCGAGATTTTCATGGCCAGTTAGGTTGGAGTCCCTGTGCGAGGAATCAATGTTCTCCAAGCTTGCAAGCAGGCCAACCTGGAGGGTGAATAGAGCAGGCAGGGCAGCTGAAAGGACGTAGCTGGCGATCGGAAGTGAACCGAGTGATTGCTAGACCCCGCGGCATTCATAACGTGAAGAGCCAAGATTTCTGCAGGTGGTGGTGTTACTAACCATGTATTAGAGAAATGTGACAAAGCACCGGCCACCGAATTGGCCTATCTCCGTATCGTAAGCGTAAATCCAGAAAAAGAATTTACATCATCGCAACAGAACAAGGAGTAGTGTGGGCTAAGTCAACTCTTAACACACGAGTGACAAGTCCCACAAACCTTCATCATTAGCTTAACAATTTCTTCTTCGTAAGAACCTCTTGATTTTTTAAACCACCCAATCTAAAGACACGCACTAAAGATATCACAGAAAGCAGAACCAAAAAAATATTTCTTTTGTGTATACTTGATTAAGGGAGTCGACGGGGTAATCTGTGCAATCCTCGCGATGCATTCTTCCTAGTTTTCTTCTTTTCATGGTAAAACGGAACATGTTCCTGTAAATTGTGTGGTGATTTTGAAGAAATATGAAATATATTGTGTTTTTACGTAACCAAGCATATAGATTTGAATGACACCCCTTGCAATCAGTATACGGGGAAAGATAATTTGAGAATGAAATGGTGGAACCAGTAGATGGTTACGTCATATATTTTCATTTCCTTCAAAGGCACACCGAAAGTAAACGACTACAAGTGGCTCATAAACATCAGGGGTCCATTATGAATCACCACGAGTTGTTGAATATCTACGTGCACAAGTGCTGATAGGCAACAGCCAGTGGCTCATAAACAGCATTAAAGCCAGTTGGTCTGTTGGATGGTAAGTGAAAGTTTCATTGCAATATTGACCAGCTTGCATCTAAATCATATTGCATGCTGTTTATTGAAAATATAAACCACAAACCCACGTGATGATTCAAACCACAGAGAAAAAGACATAAACTAGTTCATGGTGCGTGTTTACGAGCAGTGATTTCATTCTCATGTCTTCGTGGAAAATGATAAGATCAAGGCATAGAGCATGCACAAGCCATCAGCAAAATAGAAATCTAGTTAGTTGTCCAATTAACCAGTTTTTCATCCTATTGAAACCCTAAGAATCCCGGTTATAAAACCGACCAATTCACAGACAATTGAAACACTTGTACCAAACAGAACACACTGCAAGTTTACATATTATAACCAAATCTAGTCATGACAGTGATTACATATTTTATAAAAGTATAAGTGCATCAATTACAAAGCATCAAGCTAATCGCAAATAGTAGGGAATTACAAGCAAAGAAGGGGCAGCCTCATCTTCCACAATGCCTTGCCATACGACGCTGGAGTTCCTGGATCATTGAGGAAAAGTGGGGAAAAAAAGAGGCAGTAAATTTCCTTGTCACTTTTCTCTCAACTACAAGAAACAAATTTATCAAAAAAACGATAAAAAATGCATCTTAACCAATTTGACTATATTCCTCTAATACAGTCATAGTCTATCAAATAGCTCCATGAATTATGGCACAAAATACATAATAAAACAAGTGAAATAAAATTTATCTTGTGAGATGAAAACCAAAACCGGCCAACTATCCCGATATATATATCAATTTAAAACAAGATTGGCAAGCGATATTGCCACCAAACAAATTCACCACAAGGCTATCAACTTCAATCAGCCTAAAAGGAAAGCAAAATAAAGAATACAGCCTCATTAGCACAAGACAATACCGTATAATAACTCAAATAAATGTGAAAGAAGTTGCTTTAAACATTTATTTCAACGAGACATAATTAAGCTTACCATTTATATTTAAAACCATGTGCTTCATCACTAAGCTTTCTTCTCTAGAACGAAATCACCAAAACAATATCCACAATTCAACAAGTTTAACGCAGCTCAACATCTCTCTATATTTGCTATAGCATATCAAAGGCTAGCCAAAGAGGTAAATCGTCAACAAATTCGCTTCTAGATTAAAACTGAAGACAGTTAACTTACTCCAGCAATTTGACAAATTAAAATTCACCCAGAAAAAAAACAGTCAATTTCATTAGAATTCAATCACAGCCCATTATCATGAGAAAAAACCCGCAAAATAAATTTAACATCAAATCCCTAGAAACAGTAAAAAAAATCGATTATGAAAGAGAAGGAGATTACATGTTTGTTCTAGTTGTAGTAGAGCTCGAGGCCCATGCCATCATGAATCTCGTAATCCTTGAGGGTAATATGGTCCTTGTAGATGTTGTACCACTTCTGGATCCGGATCTTCTCAGCTCGGGTACCGGTCTGTGCAGCCACAAGCTTCTTGAGGTCTCCGATCGTGTCGTCGTCGTTGCACTTCACTCTCACTTTCTTTCCCAAACGATCGTTCAACACCACCTCCAACATCTTCAGAGAAATTATTGTCAAACCCAAACCCTAGATAGAAAGGACTTTTTCTTCAATTGGCGCGATAACAAAGCGAAACTGAATGGAAGGGGTTGCTTGGCGTCTGATTTTGTATTTATTGGAAAATTCAAGGGCCGCCTTGGGGACTGGACTGGTTTCAGCGTTGACTTGAAAACGATGTCGTTTATTGCGATATTTTAACCATGGTTGTTAAAATCGCGAGACTTGGGTAGAAAAATCGGGTCCTTGTAGGTGGGTCACATAAGTAATATTTGTATTATATACTCAATTTAATTAATATATAATATAAGTTTTATAAATGATAATGAATTAAAAAAATATTAATTTTATGTTCCCAAAAAGATGAAGAATTACGACTGGATACAACTTTTAAGTTAAGATCCAACCTACAGTGTCCATGAACACACGTGATTGTGTGAATGTTAGCTGGATCTCTTTAGTGGCTGTGAGTTTTGAATTTAGAATTTTTGTTTGAGCTCTTAACATTTTTTTACAGTATTTTTTTATAGAATTTAACTTTAAATTGTTTTTACTAACGTTCCATTTTCATCAATTTCTCCGTCACCCATCCTCGTTCTCTCTCTGTCTTAAGACTCTTTAACAACCAAAAATCGGCATCACCGTCAGTAACCGTCAAAGAAAATGGCAGGTAAGTAGAGTTGAATTCCACTTCTCATTTCCATCACAGTAATCAAATTCAAGCAATTGTAGAAACTGAATCGAGTTCTACAACCTGATTTCACTCTATCAGCACAGTGACCACCAACCTCTCTAGCTTTGCTAAATCGATATTTAACTTTTGGAATTGTGGTTGTGCGTGCAGCAGTGTGTGAGAAGATTGTTGAAAATGTAATTGTAGCAAAGAATAGGTTGTTGACGACAAATCAATACAACCAAAGGGACTGTTGTTCTGCGGCGGCCCCTTATAACCACCGCAACTTCCTCTCCTTCCACGGAGGGAAAAAGTTGTTACCAAAATACCACTGTGGTTTCGTTAACCGTCGAAATATATACTGCAATGGTCTGTACTGTTCTGTTGTAGACTCTCATTTTTCCAGGTTTATCATTGCATGAAAATTCTTGTGTTTTTTGATCGTGTTCTGTGTATGTAAAGAGCATGCTTTTGTTTTTCTGTTTGTGATGGAAACAGATGTTGTTGCACTAATAACTCCGATCTGTTACTGTGAGTTTACAGTATTTTTTACACATTCTCTGCTTCTGGTCTTTCTTGCAGCTGCTCCGTCGACGACCTCGATTCCATATGTGGAGAAGGTAGATTTTATGAAACTTCAGAATGGAAGGTGAGGATTTTCTGTGGTTATAGGCATAATTTTAGAATTATTTGGTGGAAATTGTTTATTCACTGTCCTGATTTCATAGTTATTACTCATGCTTCATGCTTGGATGCTGGAACTAAGCTAACGTTAGTGTTAATTGGAAGTGGTTGAACTTGGAGCATGTGTTTGTATTATCTCATAATGTGAACATAGCGATATTCGAGGTGTGGCTGTTGCTGGCGTTGAGGGAGAACCTGTTACCCTCACTGAACCAGTTACAGAAGCAATAGCAGCAGCCTTTTCCGCGTGGTTACTGGAAATGAAGAGGGCTGATGCTTCCAAACCTTTGAGAGTGTCTGTTGGCCACGATTCCCGCATATCTGCACAGGTGTTGCAGGTAGTTATTGTTTTTCCTTTTGCACATAAATCCACCGGCTATTTGGAACCTTCTGCAAACAATTTTAAGTCTTTTCTTCTCTGCCATTCTGACTGGTCAACTGTTCTATGGTTCTTTTTTAAGCTCATATGATGCTTGTGTTATTGGCATTCATGAACCATGCTTCTAGCAGTTGGGCTCTGAACCGTCAACTCCCTCTTATGAAGAAATTAGGTCCAACAGAAAGGAAGATGCTTTCTTCTGACTGGATCCATCAAGTTTCTTTGTTTAGGCTATGCAATTGATGTCTAGTTGTTTACACTTTTCACTTTTAATTCTCTATATTCTTTATATGTGAAAAATAGTAGTTGCTAATTTTACCTATACTATAAAAAATGCTATTCAAACAGAAAAAAATATAATATTTTTGAAAGAGTGTTGCTCTTAATACATCTACCATGCAGCGTTAGAGCTATTATGTAATGGAATATCGGCATCCACTAATATAAACTACTGTAATTTAACGGTTCAACTTGCAGGATGCAGTTTCTCGAGGTATTGCTGGTGCTGGCCTGGATGTTGTTCAATACAGGTGGGTTTATGATTTCCCATCTTGATTTGATTTTCTAGCAATTGTTTTCATCTTACTGTTCATGGCCTTCTCTTAGATATTCCAAGCTCAATGATATTGGGCCAAAAATCTCCAGCTAGAGGCCTTTAAAATGTCATTGTTGAAGTGTTCTCTCTTTGGCTGGATCTTTTGATGGCCTTTTCAGGGAAGACAACTTATATGACTTTTTCCTCCTCTGGGAAGATTGTGATGGATCTTAGCATACATTGTGATGGATCCTCCTCCAGCTATATTTGTTGAAAAATGTTTTGTTTTCCTATGATGTGTACTTTCCACTGATTCAATGTAAGATCCAGTGTCCTCGTGAGATCTGTGGATCGGTGGCTAAGACATGGTTTAACCATTGTTCCTTTAATGATTTTTTCTCAACTTTCTTAGCGTCTTACCTTTTGCAGACTGGCATCTACCCCTGCAATGTTTAATAGCACACTAACTGAAGACGAGGCTTTTTTATGTCCTGTTGATGGGGCTATAATGATAACAGGTAACTGGTTGATTTTCTTTCAGATTAAGTTGACCTATTATAATTGTGAGATTTGGAAATGGTGCCCTGTAATGTTTCCACTTTTGTTGCTTGAAATTTTATGTAATCCTTGCTTTACTTTCGATCATGTTAATAGACTATTTGATTGTCTTTCACCTGATCAAATTTTCGGCTGATGTTATTTTGCAAATAGCTAGTCATCTTCCTTACAACAGAAACGGGTTCAAATTCTTCACAAATGCTGGTGGGCTTGGGAAGGCAGATATCAAAAACATTTTAGAGCGTGCTGCAGACATATATAAGAGCTTCACAGATGAAGGTTTAATGAAGTCAAAACGGAAGGCTTCTGAATCCATAAAAAGTGTTGATTACATGACTGTGTATACATCTGATCTTGTGAAGGCAGTCCGCAAAGCTGCAGAAAATATAGGTAAATGTTCTCAAAAAAGTTGTCATACTAAACCATATCCCGGAATTAAATTTAATTACCCATGGTGTGAAACACTAATTGGTGAATTTGGAAATGCTACATCTATTCCTTCAAATTTTTTTACTTCGCTTCATTAAGAGGGTCTCTGGACCCCACTCATTTTGGGATTTGAGCCCAAGACTAAAATTCATAAGTTTAAACTGGGTATTTCCCTTGCAGTCTTTTTTTTTTTTTAAATATTTTGCATTTTCTTGGAGATGTTTTACATGAGATTTGTACTTAATGTTACTAGTACATGTTATTAGAGAATAATATAAATAATATACTTGGACTTCACCTAATAGTTTAAGTTTTTAAGTGAGATGGTTCTTGACACATGTTTAGTCTATTTACTTCCCAATTGCCTGTTAAGGTGGTTTGATCCCATTTGCTAATTGTTGATTGGAAATTGATAAACTTTTAGAGAGGCCATTGGAAGGATTCCATATAGTTGTTGATGCAGGAAATGGAGCGGGAGGATTTTTTGCTGTAAGTCATATTGTGATTTCTTTAGCTTTCTTTTGTTTGTATAAAACTTCAGTGTACTCGTTTGTTACAAAATCTATACTTGATGTACATTTAATGCTTCCCAGTAATTAACTTTCAAAACACTATTGCCTCTGTTATAACCAGCATATAACCAGATTGTGGCGACAAAATCCACAACATATATGCAGTTGTTTTGTTGAAGAACTTCCTTCCATTTCCATTATTCAACCTTTTCATCACCCTGTCTTCAAATATGCTAACATTTCAGATGGTTTTCCAGGAAAGAGTTCTTCAACCTCTTGGGGCTATCACTTCTGGCAGCCAGTTTTTGGAACCAGATGGTAATGTTGATGTCAGAATTTTTTTATGGCTTTTGATATGCAAATTCTTTATATAGTAATACTAAAGTGACTTTTCAAAAAGGTCTGTTTCCAAATCATATTCCCAACCCAGAGGACAAGACAGCAATGAAGGCCATCACCCAGGCAGTCCTTGTGAACAAGGCTGATCTGGGTATCATATTTGATACTGATGTTGACAGGTGTTTTTATCATCCCAATCTTTCCAACATAGCACATTTATGTATCAGTTCCTTTTTCAATGTAAAATAATTTCCTGTAGATCTGCTGCTGTTGATTCCACTGGTCATGAGTTCAACCGGAATCGTCTGATTGCCTTGATGTCTGCCATTGTTCTAGAGGAAGTAAGAACTTCATCTTGTGTCCATTTCTCTTTTTCCTGCCAAACTCATTATCAATTTGGCCTGTTGTGTTTTCCATTTAGCATCCAGGAACAACCATTGTTACAGACAGTGTGACTTCAGATGGTCTGACAACATTTATTGAAAAGAAACTTGGTATGCAGAAAGCCAAAAATTACACATTGTTTATTCCCTGTACATGAATATGCTTATAACTGCAGTCCTTTTTAGGGGGAAAGCACCATCGGTTCAAAAGAGGTTATAAAAATGTCATTGATGAGGCTGTTCGTCTGGTAAGTTGAGATGCCAAATTTTTTACTTGCTAATTTTTGGGATAGTTTAATGAAGAAAGAAACCAAATAGGGAAATTTTGGTATGCAAGCTTGATTGTTGGACTAGTAATGCTGATAATGTTTGAATGATGGCTGGATGAAGTTTCTAACCACTTGGAATATGATGGTATTCATGAAGGTTGTATGCAAATCAGTATGAAAGTTGGTTTGAGGAAATTGTTAATTGAATGATAAACCTTATCTAAAGGTGACTGAATTTGTTAAGAGTTTCTGATTTTCTTTCTGTTTGAAATGCTAAAATCTTTGTTAGCTCTTAATCATCTATTGTATATAGTCCATATCATATCGTTTTGAACAGGTTTATAGGATCTTGTCTTCAGTGAGCTAGAGTTTATTAAATTTCTTCCTGTCAATTTTAGTATAACAACTTTCAACAGCATGTCTTGTTCTGTATTTGGTATTTAGATAGTCTCAGTGCCATTGTATAACAATTTGGATGATCTTGTCGCTTTATAGATTCTCAAACAAATGTGTTCACTTTGCTCGCAGAACTCGGTTGGCGAGGAATCACATCTGGCCATCGAAACCAGTGGCCATGGAGCTCTGAAGGAAAACCACTGGCTTGATGATGGAGCATACCTCATGGTAGGCTTTAAATGAAACAGAGCAACGTTAAGCTTCGTTTATTGTAATGTCAATTCACTGCATAATTTTCTTCTTTCCCATTTTCTCTTTATTCATTCAGGTTAAAGTTTTAAATAAACTGGCTTCAGCTAGAGCTTCTGGAATTGCTGGTGGCAGCAAAGTTTTGACTGATCTGGTAGAGGGTCTGCAGGAACCAGGAGTAGCTGTGGAATTAAGATTGAAAATCGATCAGAATCATCCAGATCTTAAAGGAGGGTACGGTTCTCTGCATGGTTTGTCATATTTCTATATTATTTTGCTGTGGTGTAACTGATCACTTAGAACTTCCAGATCTTTCCGAGAATATGGCGTGGCAGTGCTGCGACTTTTGGAGAATCATATAGAGTCAGATCCAAATCTTCAAAAAGCGCCTGTTAACTATGAAGGGGTGAGTTTGACACAGATCAAAATCATTTAGGATGTATCGAAGTACCTGTGACTAGTGATTTGACATCAAGTGTCATGCTCTCAAGGCATCACGATAAATTCTCTCCTGTCCTTATTCCCTTTTCTCTTTCTTAAACAGGTTCGCGCTTCTGGTTTTGGTGGGTGGTTCCTTCTTAGACTCTCACTTCATGATCCCGTTCTTCCCCTTAACATCGAGGTAGAAAAGATTCTTTCATTCTCTGCATCAACTGCTACTTATATATATATATATATCGACTAACAGTAAGTGTTCTTCAGGCGGCTAGCCATGAAGATGCTGTGAAACTTGGACTCGCTGTGTCTTCTGCTGTCAAGGATTTCCATGCTTTGGATATGTCTGCCCTGGATAAGTTTATCCAACCATAAGTAGTTGAGTTTTGAGTTGCAGCCTTTCAGTTTCCATGTGCAAGCCTGTTTGTTGAAGCTGGCATCCTTTCCGAGTGGTTATCTGCGGGGAAGCAAAAGACCAGGTGCTCCGGAGAGTCTTTCTCATTAAATCTAATTTTGCTGAGATATTAATAAATATAGAGTGACGAGTCTTTTGCCCATAATAATAAATTGCAGTCTTCGGTTAAACATGCCTTTTGAATCCTATGCTGTTCCTCAAATGTTTAACATATTGGCTTCTTTATAGTTTCGAGGGACCAGAAAAGAGTTAATATAATAAATTGCTAATCGGGCAAAGCAAAAATTATGATTGAATTGAGGAAGCGAGAGCAGCTAGATAAACAAGGAGCATATTTGAGTTATGTGAAGTGACAAAGTGGCAGGCAAAGTGAAGTCATCTTATCTGAAATAGTTCCCAAGAGCTTTACAAAAAGGCCATCTATCACACAAACGGGCACACGGTAAACATTGCAGGCATCATAAATACAACACTATGGGATCCGTGGAAACCCCTTTAAGATCCAGCACATATACAAGATTATACGAGGCAGTTTCATTATCCTACTTTCAATTTTCCTACAATGTTTTACCTTATCAATTCTTCGTGTGCTCCTAAAAATTCTATGTGGTGATTGGGGTGTTCAGAAGCTTCATCATGAAATCGAATTTGATATCTGGTGAGGTCTTAGGCTGGGGCCAGTTTGCACCTTCTGGTGCCTTGATACATTTGAAACCCTGCTCTTTATACAGTTTTGTGGCTCCAGGGTTATTCAAGTCACAGTGCAAAGCAATGGAACGGCAGCCCCAGCTCCTAGCCTGAGCCTCTGCCTTCGCTATGAGTCTTTTAGCTATCCCCTTCCGACGAAATCTCTCCCGAACAGCAACATTTGATATATATGCAATTCCAGTCCTGTGGCAGAAGCTTACATATCACATTTGTGGGCATAAAGTTTAAGAAACCATTTGAATAATGCAACTGAACTAATCAAGGCAATAGAAGCAAGTAAAAGATATTAAGTGGATATAAATAATGTTTATCAGAGCATTTGTATTAGGGTTGTCTTTGCTTATTATTCCTTGTTGCAGCATGAACATGAAATGGTCAGCAAAGATTGTCCGAAAAGTATTTCTCAAAAAACTCTTGGTCGATCAAACAAAGAGACGGTAGCCAGCAAGTTTTCAGCAGTCAATTCTCTTTGAATAGCTAGGACAACAAAACTAATGTGCTAGTTTAGTGGCCCACTAAAAGAGTTTAATTCAAATCTACTCAAAAACAAATGGATGCAAGATTGCACTTTGCAACACAAGGTTTACACAATTAAAAAGACCTGATTGTCATAAGAGCAAAAAACTCACCTTCTCTGCCTGAGAGGGCCTTTCCTCGGAAGAAAATCAGCAACCGTGTCCACGGTCAATATCCCAGTAACATAGCCCCGATTGAGACTGAACTTCCCATCAAAACCTCCGATTTTGAAATCTTCACTTCCAATATAGAAAGTTTGATTAACTGAGCTACCTATGACGGCAACCAGACAAGTTCTTCGGCAGCCATTTGGTATACTGAATCCTGATAGCATGGCTGCCAGCCTGTCAACCCTCAGCACAAAATCTAGAGGGAAGGAATATTCAGGAAAGAAGGAACTGCAGTGAGTCTCGGCCACTTCCCAACAATCCTCCAACCTCGCTTCCCTTACAACTATCTCCGGAGATACAGCAGGAAAAAATTCAGCCACTTGACTTGCTCTGCATAGTCCTACACTCATTGACCAGAATCATCCAACTGAACTTTAGGGAACAGATTCTACGCAAGCAGATGATAAAAGATACCATATTCGGCGATTTATTTTTGACAAGCAGTCTTACTAGCCCAAAAGAAGGGTTCTTGTTTTCATAAACCTGTTAAATAATCTTTTATTCACAAGGAAGCCCATCAAGCCATTGGCCACGCTACCCAAGGGATGAAAGCCTTCCCTCGCTTTGCCCCTACCATCTCCAATTAGAGCAGGATTCAATCCTAGACCGTTTGTTATCATGTGATTTTACTATCTAGATTAGCTAACACCATCAGTTGAGATAATATATTGGAAGTCTAAGCAATGCAGCGCGATTAACTACAGTTTTCTTATCAATTCTGAGAACAAGATTATATCAAGAGTTGAAATCAATTCAAAATCACAAATAGATCAGAGATCATAGCAATCAGTTAGTCAAAAAAATATTGTCTACAGGCCAACTGTTGAAACAACAACACGATAAAGCATAAATATAAAACACAATTAGGAAAGAAAACCCGCAAAAGATAATCCACAGTAACTTCAAATCCAGCTAGATATGAATGAAAAGCTTAAAAGGGCAAGGGGTTTCACCTGATTTGGGGAGAGAAGAGAGAGTGAGTTCATGGTGAGAAACCCTTGTTGAAGAAGAAGTCAAAAAAGATTGATTTTGTTGTTGTCGTTTCTGTTTCTTGGGATTGAAATTAAGGTTGCTGTTGTTTATGGATGTCGGAGATACTGAGAATCCCAACGGTATTGACCGCATTTCTATTGGAAGAAACTGGAGAGATTCTCTCTCTGTCTCCTCCTCCACCTCTATCTCTCTATATGGAAATGGAGATTCTTTCTGGTTTTTGTTTTGGTTCAGTGAAACGTGAGCGCAGCGAACAAAATGCATCACACGTGTGCTGTTTGTCACTATACTTTGTGGCTTCTTCACCTCCATGTAGATTTCATTGGCACGTGTTACCGAGTGATACAAAAATTATTAAACCCGGATCACTATGCTGACCCAAGTAACCTGTGGCCCGTGCCTTGAAGTTTGATCCGGTTAGGAAATAAAAAAAAAATCCCATTGGTTATATCTTATAACATGTAACGATTGAGGTTGTTTTTTTAAAATAATTTTTATTTAGAAATGAATTAAAATAATATTTAAAAATATATATTTTTAATATTATTATATTAAAATATCTAAAAACACAAAATAATTAATTTACAATAAAAAATAATTTTTTTTTCAAAAATAATTTTGAAACGCAATTAAAAACAAGATATTAAATAACAATCCACTACCACATCCTTTTTAAAAACCCTACAGCTTCCTTTTACTTACTGGTCTCAAGTTTTGAGCGCCTGCCTGTCTCTCGACAATTATTTCTGACCAAAATTCTTGAATTCATTGGAATCTAGTTATGTACCGTGTCTACGATCGAGATTCTCAAGCATGCAAACTATGTAAGTGTCGTATAGTTTTGTTGTAATTCGTTTGAATCTGAATCCCGAACCATATTTGGATGATAAAAGCATCAGCATTTTAGATGATTTTTAAAGTAATTTTGTTAAAACTATTAAAAATACATCTTATAAATAATAAAATTTTAAATTTAACTAAATTTAGATGAATTTAATTCAACGTGTCCTATATATAAAAAATAGTAAAACCTACCCCAACCAATAATTAGGTTTACAAGACGCTAAAATAAAATAGTTAACAATAATAGTAAATCATGTAGGCTTACGCATGTTTAATATGTTTAATATTGTATTTTAAAAATAATTTTTTTTAAAAATAAATCTTTATTTTTTTTATCTTAAATTAATTTTTTAGTGTTTTCAAATTATTTTGATGTGGTAATATTAAAAATAATTTTGATGGTAAGTTAATGAAAATGAAGTATTTGATTTAATTTTTTATAATGGTCTGTTAATTATGCAAGCCAGTTCCAAGTTTAAATTATTTATTGGTTGCTTAATTTTGCTTGAGGCATGTTTGGAAGTTATGAATAATGTTGCTTTTAAATTATTTTTTATTTAAAATACATTAAAATAATTTGTTTTTAACATTATTACATTAAAATAATTTAAAAATACCAAAAAATTAATTTAAAACAAAAAAAATAAAAAATACTTTTTTTTTCAAAATTGATTGTCAATGTGTAATATCAAATCATGAACTATGTAAAACAGTAAATGACTGCGATAGTGTGAAGAGAAATGGGAAGAAGATCAACATCCATCCGTTGAAACTGAAAGATGGAGCACTCGATTTACAGTGTACATATTCTGCTGAACCTTTTATATAACTAAACAATAACTTATTGCTCATCAGAATACCATTACGGCTTCTCATTTATGTCACCGGTCTAGGGCTTCTCTCTTCTCTCAAGTCTCATCTGCTCATAAATCAACCGTTCATTCAAAACACACAGGCTCGCTTCTTTTTCTCTATCAAGATGCAAATCTTGAATGCTATCACTTTTTTCCCCATTTCTATTCTCTCTCGAAACTATCGGGTTCAGGTCTTTGATGATGGGTTGGTTTGGTTGATGATGGCTTGAGGCTGGTGGTGGCGCGTGGAAGGGATGGCAGGGCTGTTATGCACGGATGTCGTCTGGTGGTTGTAGTGTGAGTGTTCAGGTTTAGATGTGGTCGGAATCCGTTAAGTGGAAAAGGAAGAGAGAAAGGTGTGTATCGGTGGTGTTTTTTTTTGGATTCTTGGGTATTGTATACGGTAGTTTGAATGGAATACATACATAGTATTTAATAATTTATATTCTCATCAGAGAGGACCATAATATTTCCACGAAAGAGCTGAAGAGCAAACAAAATCATGAAAAACATTGTCTATCTTTCTAACGTCAACGAAATTTATTTCCATTGCACAGCATTTTGTTTAATATTCTTTCTAAAAGGCAAAAAAAAAAAACCTCTATAATTTACGTGCACAAGATTCAAGAAGCAGGTAAATGTGAGAGTTTAATAAAAAAACGTCCCCAGTTATCGGAAGAGAAATTCATTTACCTAGAAATTAACCGGAAGGCTGCTCAAGAAAGCTAGAGTGAGGGGCGATGTCGATTTTCCAAACAGGGAGCACCATGTAGGGAGTCTTGCAAGCACTCTCTCAGCTTTTGGAGTTAATCGGTCAACATCTGTTCTTAACTTCAACAAAGGACGGTGGTCCTGTATCGTTCTATCCACATTGTCAGCGGAGGGCATAGTTTTCACCGACCAGAAAAGAGCTAGCTCAAACTTCCTTGGCGACTCTTTCCCTCCTGAAAACTGAATGTGATGCCATCCATCGACACTAGTCTTGTTGCCATAAGGAATTAATTCTTCAGAGTTTCCTGTAATAAAAATTTCAGAGGTAGGTGAGAGGGGGAGGAGGATGTTCAAATGGATGTATTCCAATGAAGGTACTCAAACACAGAAAAGAGGAGATGCACACCAGAGAAACCTCAACATACCTTTCAAGACGAAATCTTCTATTTCCTTAGTATTGATCGCAAGAGACCAGCGCGTGGAGGATTTTGTATCAATTGAAACTTGAGTCAGTCTTTCTTCCCCCTTGGTATCACTATCAACGTGCAAAGTAGGAATATCTGACTCGCTCCATCCACTTTCAGTATCGTCATGGGTCCAACAACCATAGTTGACTGAAAAGGTGACAAAATCGACAACCTTGTCTTCACCACATTTGAATCCTTCTTTGATCTGTTCAACCTCCTTCTCGAGCTTTCCAGGGGTGTTTGAAAATAGAGATATATAAGATATAGGATCTTGCTTTTCACCATAGCTTCCTGAAGCATCGACAACATGCACAACCTGTGTACCATAGCGGACATATTACAGAAATTAAGTGACACGGCAGGGCACATCACAAAACAAAGAGATTGTGCTTTTTAAAGATATATTGCAAAACCAAGGGCACCCAAGAGAAAGCATGAAAAGCTGTGGCAATGCCAGGACTTCACTGATAATTGAATGGACCTAAAATATTTTACTTAAGATAGCCACATCAAATTTATTGTATTACAGTAATATGTACCTTTTTGAAGTACATCAATAATTTGACTATTTGTTCAAACAACATAACTGATATGGTGTCAGTGTCTAGTATCACGTGATTCAAACAGCATAGCATTTCTAAACCTTTCCATATTTGATGTTTTCCTAAATTTGGCGCGGCAATGTTATAGGGACACAATATTTCATGATAGTTTCTGTTCGATTACTTGAGACAGTATATGGATACCAATGAGAAAATGTCAAGGTTGCTAGCTATACACAGTCCACTACCCAATAATCATTCAAAGCACTTTTAAGGACACGGATCAACAAAAACAATTATAGTCAATTTGGAAATAGATACTTACATTTACAGCTCTGGCAGTGTCTTCTGTAAAAGGTTGAGTGAAACCAGATAGTACTAAAGTAAGTGAGAGGCCAAACAAGATGCTGATTGCAAGAATGATTGACCTTTTTGCACCTACACGCAAATGGCACGAGCAAGATGAGTAACAATAATTGATTACCAGTAATATAATTTTTTTTATAAAAAAAACCTTGAATATATTTTCAGTAACCACTGAAATTGATAATTAAATACTCATTAAAGCCTTCTATACAAACAGTATGAGTCGGCCAACATTTCATAGAGAATGCATATGCAGGTCAATTACTAACATAATCAGGTCAATCATTTTAGCAATAAGCCATACTATGATAATTAATTTCTGTTGTACTGCATCTACATAGACAAACTGGCCATTTGAAACAGTTAATCCCTGTTCACTGACAGATGTAAATTATGATTATTTAGATCTAGCCCAGATTCACATAAAAATCATTTTCACGCAGCAAACTATTACTGATTTTACGCAATAAGGTCTCATCATCAAACAATAACCAATACAAAAGTATCATTAAACACAAATATCAATATCAAATGCAACCAAATAAAGAAATCGCATAGAGTGCAAACCTGAAATATGAACATATGAAAGTATATAAATAAAAGTCAGGCATATGCAAACAGCAATGAAAGTGGAAATTATTACATTCCACAGCCATTCTGGTGTGCCGCCAGGATTCCTGCACAAAATTAAAAGGCAATATCAATTTCTGAATGTCCCGTGAATCAAAGTAGCTTTGTAATTAAGTAGATATATGAAGGGCTCTAGATGCTAAATGAGACTATTCAGTATGTTCCATGTTGAAACATAGTGTGCTACACGACCAATAAGGCCATAATAAGTTTAGAAGAAAAGGAAAAACTGAATTTGTAGAAAGTAGCATGATTAAAAGATTAACTTCACCTGTCAAATCGAACTGCCATTCCGATAATTGTTCCAGCCAAGCGAATGAAAGTTCCAGAAGAAATCAGAATTGGTAATGCCAAGCCCATCAAGAGGGTTGCAAGTTTGAGTGGCTTAGGCAGCCGAGCTGGTGTCAGAGTTGCTTCAAGCAAACCATCTGAATGTTCCAATGCCACAAATAGTTTAGAGAAAACACCATGAGAACAGCAATTTACGAGAATTTGTTCTCATGCTAATGGTAAAATACGCTTCTGTTGGACTGTAATTTGTTCTTTACACAAATATTTTCCTCATATAAGGTAGAAAAGGGTGTTTCTTTCTTATGAAGGGTGGAAAGATGTCAAACATAAACTTACATGCAAATGCTGGTGGAACAAGCCAAAAGACTGCTAGGTACGATGATCCAATTTTATAATAGTTTCCTACGATCAGAAGAACAAGCCACTGAACAAAACCAGCTTTATATAGCCACCTTTCAGCCTCTAACTTTACCAAATCAGCTATGATAACCGATGGCAGCTGTTTTTTCTTGGAGTAGACATTCAATAAATACTTCTTAAGAATAAGATAACCCAAATGTTGGCCCGTCAAAGCTCCAAGGAGTGCAGGTGCAGCAAATAGCCCAAGCACCAGCAATGGATTTGCAACATAGGGCACTGGCGATGGAGATATTTGCGGTAGAATGAAGGCCACAAAAGCAGAGAAACTTATTGAAAATAACATCATCAGGATAGCACTCAGGCATGACAAACCCAGTGAAATGATTGCTGAAGAACCACCCATAAACAATGATGCTGCCCATATTAGAAGTGATTGCAGTATCACTGAGTTATGAAGCATGCTTGCAAAACGTTGACTGTACACAATCATATATGTCCCCTGAGATTTACTCAAATGTCAGATAAAACAGTGGAAGACTTCAAACTTAGGTTGCCAAATGCGCTCAATAACCATCTCAATGCAAAGCCAAGAAAAGTGGTAAAGAATCCCAGTAGTTATAGCGTACCAAAATATCAAAAAATATGGCAGTGTCATGGCCAGTTTTTAGCTCTCTGTCCATGTCCTTGTCTTTTGGAAGATGAGGGGATGAAGCAATCCGAAGCAGAAAAGCAAGCATATTTTCTCCAAGATGCTGGAGAGATCCAGACTTCAAGAGATCCAATTTGTCATTCTGCATGGGGAAATTTTCAAAATTTAAATGAATACTGTAATTTTGTTCAATGTCAAGTAACATTTTTATGGCAATGCTACTCATTTCTTTTTTCTGGATGACTGTCAAAGAGGTCCAATTAGAGCGATATTCTGACAGTAGTAAACCTATACTAACATGCAGCTAAATATACACAATCCATCTACCTAACTCAAGGCCACAACCATCAAACAATACCATGCTACCCACCAGTGCACCAAAGCCTGTTACTCCAGGTACTATTACTATGTGGAGTCGTTTCTTTTCTTCAACATTTATCAAGCCACCCTAAAAATTACAGGTCATGGATGACCATAGCCAGAGTGTGAGATATAGTCAAAGTATCATGCCATGACTCAAACCTCTATCTTTGTTGATAATGAAACTTATTCAATAGGATAAATAAACACAACAGAACTATGATCTCCAACATATACATCTCAGGTTAAATTGTTGAAGACAGTATTTCTATGAACTTCCATCATTTTTCATTACAAGCAGAAGGGTTTTGTGAAGCAAATGAACATGACACATCCTTCCAAGGATAGATAAAAAATGGAGAGGACAAGAAAGTACCTTAGTGTGATAAACTGCACCATTATCTGTGAAAGCAAAGTCAAGCCCTGAAAGACCAGCAACATCTTTGTATACTTGGAAATCTGTCGCAGATTTGATGATTCCAGCAGAAAACAGATCCTGCAAAACTAAAGCCAATCAAATACATCAACTACCCCAAAGTAATATAGAGGAAAACAACTTTGATAATAAAAGCTACAAACCTGTGCTATGATATTCCCGGATGGGTATTTCGCTGCCGATGCAAAGTTTTCAATGGCCCATGGATGAGGTCCGGCCTGTTAGGAGAAGAACCGTAAATAAGGGAGGGTAAAAAGGAAGAAAAAGGTTCAGAGGCTGAGAAGCAAAAAGGAAAAGTTGAGAATAAGGAGGTGTTGACTAAATGAATGAGAATACAATAATACGTAAATTTATACAGAAAACAACACCTGAAATATGCCAGACTTTCCTCCTATACCCATAGCCTCCAAATCAACAGCCAGACGAATAGTCTTACTCCATGGATGCTGCATCAGAAAACACAATTCAGAATATGTAAGTCACCATGGCACACTCAAAAGATTTGTAATTTGAAATAGCCAAAAAAAGTAGTCACACCAAAAGGCAAAATAGGAGGGGGGGGTAAATTAGTAATCAATAATGCTTCCAACCTGGGTTATAAAGCTATGAGCCCCGCTCAAACCCTCCTCTTCCCCAGTATTAAACAAAAATATCACACCATTTTTAAACCCATGAGCCCGTTGCGAAATCCCTCGAGCAAGTTCCAACATCACAGCTACACATGAACTGCAATCTCCAGCCCCTCCCCTGATACATCAATAACAATCTTATCACTACAAGAACCAATAAATAACAGCATATTCATCAAAACAACCTTAAAGCACATGTAACTAAACAACCAGTTCGACGAGCAAGTAGTACAAGACCGGATTAGATAGGACATTGCAAACATAGAACGAACCAAAAGTTACTATTTGTCCCGTTCCATGAGTGTTGTTACGTCCAGTCCTGTCCGGTCTCATGTACCAAATATTATGTAATCAGTCATCAAAAAATGTAAAAACCAACTAACTTTTTAAATGATCAATAAAAGCCAGGACAGAAATCATACGTGGAGAAAACGGTATCAATGTGAGAAGAGACAAGAATGGTATTATCAGCAGCTTGATTTGCAGTAAATTTGGGCAAAATTCTTAAAACAACATGTTTAAGATCGGCATAAACAACAGTTTTCCCCCTAAATAATCCACTAGTTAACCGATTCGCTCCGGTTTTCGAGTGAAAAAAATCCACCTCAACATCCACCTCATAGTACGCGTTTTTCTTTATATTCTCCACTTCCGCCAAAACATACTGCAAAAATAAATAAAAAACTGATAAAATAAAATAAAATAAAATGAGTGAATAAGTAAATTAGTATACCTGCAAAGCGAGGTCGAGAGAATCAGAGCCGACGGGATGAGGACCGAAATCGGTCAATGCTTTGACGTGTTTGATGGCTTGGAATTCAGAGAAACCTCTTTTACCGGCTTGGTCAGCGGTTAAAGGCGAAGGCAGATTTTCAAACTGGTAATAGTGAACGGAATAACACGAGTAAATTATGACTGTGGATAAGATTATCCATACAGATCCTGACCGTATTGATTTCATTGATGAACTCAGGCTGGTTGTGCTATTCGCAATTGGTGGTTGTTTGGTCGGTCGTCGTTGTGAGCTCGAAGAGGAAGAAGTTTCCGGTCGTTTTCGCATATTGTTTTTTAAGAAAAAGCTTAAAGAGACGAGTTTTGCGGTTTGTTTGCCTCTGATGTTGCGAGTGAGTGAGTGAGTGAGGGCTTCGTTTCTGTGTTTGACTGTTGCGGGGTTCGCTGATTTTTTGATAAAAGGAGAGAGGTTGACTTTGGATTATTCGTTTTAATTTTTATTTCTCCTTATTGGATCACAGGCTTGTTTGGGAGCTGATTGGAGCGGTTGCTGAAGGAGAAAGGGGACTAGATGGGCTGGGCGTTTATTTTGACCGGGGCCAGTCAGTACTTGGACTCACAGCTGTCGGGTCCGATCCACAAGCTGACTTCGACATGGATCATTAAATTATTATTAGGGTTATTCTTTTTAATTTATGAATTATTTTTTCAGTTTAAATTAATTATTTTTATTAAAATAATATCGTTTCGTTTTTATTATTAACTTATTGAACTTGATCAGGATAGCTGAAAATCTAATTTAATTAACTAGACTTCGGCATATAAATATTTTTTTTCTAATTCAATTTAAAACCTAGCTGGTACAATTCTAATTTGCTTCAAACCAGGTGTTTTAATATAAAAATTAATTAATTAATTTTTTATTATATAAATAATTTTGTGGTTATAAATATAAAAATCTAAAGATTTAATCGAGTTACAGTCAAACTATACTATGATAAAAAGGTAAAGGCTAGGGACAAATTAAACACGTAAAATTTGCCTTGTTGCCTGCACATAATTGCTCCAAAAGTTGGACCGTTGGGCTTCTTATCCGGTTCATACCGGCCCATTATGCTCACATGCGGCCCACTATAAAATCCAAATATTCAGAGGCAACATCCTCTCTTCTATAGGCGTACATTAATATTCGCTGTAGAAGCTCCTCATTTGATCCCAATTTCCATAAAAAAAAAAAGAGCTCTTTCCTTCTTTATATCTCTAAAAACACCAACTGAAAGTCTGAAAGAGCTCCTCTACTCAACTTTTTTTAAAAATAGGGTTTAGGGCTCGAGAAAATCGATGTCCGGTCTGAATCGATCTAGCAGCGCTGCGTTTAAGAACGGCGGCCTTCCTCCTCAAGAACTCCTCGACGATCTCTGCAGCCGGTTTGTCTTAAATGTGCCTAAAGAAGATCAACAGTCCTTCGAGAGAATTCTATTTCTCGTAGAGTACGCCCATTGGTTCTATGAAGATAACTCTGTCGAGAAAAATCCCTCCTTGAAGTCTTTCACTTTGAAGGAATTCACTTCTTTAAGTATCCTTTTTTTTATTTTTATTCTGTTTTTTTTCTTTGATCTCTACGATATTGCTGTCTATTTTATTATATGAGTAAGTTTTTTTTCCCTTAATACGTTGCAGTGTTTAACAGTTGTGATGTTTTAAGACCGTATGTTGCCCATATTGATGATATTTTTAAGGATTTTACTTCCTACAAAGTTAAAGTTCCTGTGACCGGTGCGATTATTTTGGATGTGACTTTCGAACGGGTGAGGCCTTTGTATATGTGAAACATAGTGATAAGTAGTTTTCTTGGTATTTGTTATGTGTTTGTGTGGAATTTCGTGTTGATTTGTTATAAATTATGATTATTGCCTGTATTTTATTTGCATTATTCGGTGCTTGATTTTTAATATTTTTAAGGGATGGAGGAAAAAAGGGAAAGAAAGTCTTTTGTGCTGTGATTTAAACAGAATGAGAGGAAATAAATGTGCTTGTTTTTTCATCAAGATTTTGGATTTTGAACATATGGCAATGGAAATGAGAGTGTTGATACGATGCTGAATTGAATCTAAGGGCAAGTTAGTCAGAAACTTGGAGGATTAGTGATATGGGGTGAAATACTCTTTCAGCTGGAGAAACTTTAGTTTAGGTTCATTAGGTCAATGATGCAAATTGTTTGGTGAATGGGTGCTAGTGTTGCATTTATCTTCCATATGAGATCTGGCCTTTTTCCTGAGAAGTAAGTAAAGCACTTGAAAAGTAAAAGGAAAGAGGGAAGATGCTCCTTGGATGACAGGGTAGTTCTGAAAACTCATATACATCAAGTGCTTTGAATCATGGACATAGTTGGGATGATGTCTAATCTTTTAAAAAGGTATTGATTTGTGTGTATGGCAATGGCTGTGTGATCTTAGTAAATTATGATGCTGACTTTCAAAGCATGCTTACCTGATTCCCTGTTTTAAGCTGTAATTATTGGGCTTCAATCAAAGCTTTTCTGTGTGATTTAAGGAATAGTTATAAACTATTTAATTTGTCCTAGTTATTAATACTTCAGTAAATGATTCTGGATTTGTGAAGTCCTCTTATCAACACTCTTATCTTGGTCGATGTAATTGACAGTGCTTGCTAGTGAAGGGATGGAAAGGGACGAGCTGGAGTTTCCCTAGGGGTAAAAAGAACAAAGATGAGGAAGACCATGCTTGTGCTGTCCGAGAAGTAAGTTTTTTTCCTTTGCTCTGTGTACTCGTACATTTACCTATGAAATCATTTTAATTTGGTGCAGATGTAATAATCTATGATTAGTGAGAGTCAATTTATCGAGGTTTCAGACATTAGTAGTTATAGTTACTTTTATGATGAATGCTGCTATTAGTTGTAATAGTTGCTTTTATTATGAATGCTACTATGCATTGTTACAGTTAATTTTATGCCGAATGTTGCTATGAGTTGTTATAGTTAGTTTTATGCTGACTGTTGCTATTGATTCAGTTAAACACAGAGTGGCCTGGCTACACATGTTTCAATTGTAGACAGCCTGATAAATGCATGCAACAGTGGGCTAGGGATCTTGAAATTCTGTCCAAGGAAACTCTCTTTTCTGTTTTGATATATTTAAAAGGAGAAAAACACATAATTGTTAATGGTTTTTCACCTCTCTACTTTCACTGACCATAATCTAGCTTGTAATGACCCAACCTTTGATTCCTTCTAACACAACTGTTCTATTTTAAGAATCTTAAATCGTCGACCTTCATTCTGTAACAGTGAATGGTAGCTGAGAGTAGTGTAGCTGGATAGAATAGAAGGAAACAGTGCTTAGAGAAAAGAGAAGAGAAAGAACACTTGAAGTGATGACCCATACTAAACGTCTCATTATCCCATTATCAAAGTCTTTTCAATCGCATATTTGGGTGCTGCATTTGGAGGCATTAAAAGTCTTGACAGTTATGGATGATATAGGAAATTGAAATGTGGATTGGAAAATAATAGAAAATGCATGATTGATATTTTAGTTCTCAGATAAGTTCAGGGTTTGTTCTTGAACAAAAACCTATTTTTCTTTTTCTTTTCCAGTTTTTTTCCCTTTTAAAATTTTCGTTTTCGATTGAAAATAGAAAAACATGTTTATTTGTTGAGGATGGAGAAGAATTTTTCCACTGAAAAAAATAAGAAATATAATTAAAATCATAATTTATAACAGTCATATTAATATTTTACACTCATGATAATTTTATTTCATTCAAATTAAAATTATTGTGAAGAAACCAAACTTGATAGCTCATAAAAATGAAGTCTATTACATTAGATCTATAATAAAATAAATAAATTTATGACACTAACTAAATATGAAAATGTAAAAAGAAAAATTGTTTTACATTGCTAAAACAATGCTTGTATATAAAAGAAAAATATCATATTATTCATCATTGTGGTTTTTTTTTCCATTTGGCAAACAATGAAAAGCATTTGATGGGAAACCAGGGAGAATCTCTAAAATATGGTTTCCAAACTTATCACAAACTTGAAAAGGTGTAAAATTAGTTTCTCAGTTCTTTGGATGGAGAAATGTTACATTTTTTCAAATTGATTTTCCTTTTTCCCACTTCAATATTTTAGAAAATTGCAATATTACTTGCTCTTTAACAGCCTCTTAGATCCCTAAATATTATTAATAATCATAAGTATATGAATTCCTACATAGACTAGTTCAACAAGAAATCTCAAAAAAAAAAAAAAAATTGTCAATTAAAATATAGTTTTTTCTTTCCTTTGCTACATCATCAATATTTTTGGTTTTTCCAATCTGAATGCTGGCTTGCTCTTATTCAAACTTCTCTTTTGGTCCAAAGTGGAAAAGGTTATAGTACGATGGGAAGTTATTTTTAATCCATCTGATGCATAGGCATTGGCGCAAGTCATTTTTGTTGATCCTCAGGTGGTTGGGGGGAGAGCTTCTCTTGGGAAAGGGGCTTTAATTGACTGCTGCATACTTTTGAATGCTACTTGATAATAGGAGGATGCAAATGATCACCCTGCACCCAACACACATTAGTCTTTAACCTGCCTTCTCTTGTGGAATATAGGTGCTGGAGGAAACTGGTTTTGATGTTTCACATCTTCTTAACAAAGATGACTACATTGAAGAGATGTTTGGACAGCAGAGGGTGCGGCTCTACATAATTGCTGGTGTGAAGGATGATACTGCCTTTGCACCCCTTACAAAAAAGGAGATCAGTGTATGTGGCCTCCTATATATATATATATATTCATTTAGAGTTATTTTTATTTTTATTGACTTAATATCTTTTTACTAAGAAACAATAAGAATTGCACCAGGTCATTAATTAAGGTTTTTCTGAATTCAATTTGACCAAACAAGGATATAAGATACTAACATACATCAGTAAAATGAGTGTTTTACTTTGATTGGAGAATCTTAGTTGGACTGTCTGTCATACCTTTGGACTTTGCACCTATTAGCCTACAGTATCCATGGCTTCTATGGCCTAGCCTGCATATCTTGTCTGTTTTCACTAACAAGTAGCGGCCTGCTTAACTTTTTATTGTAGGGCTATGTTGCTATCTTCTAATTGATAGAATGAATATTAAATCTTGGTTGCTTTTAGAATTTAGCAATGATGTGGTCATTTATGTTTTCTGCTTGCAGGAAATTGCATGGCAGCGGCTTGATGAACTTCAGCCAGCAAGTGATGAGTTATCAGTAATATCTCGCAGCATCACTGGCCTCAAGCTTTACATGGTTGCTCCATTTTTAGCGTGAGTACTCTGGTACACCAACATCAGTACAGCTTTCTCATGCCTTAACTATTTTTTGCAATTTTTGATAGATGTAATGTCTATACACAGGTCTTTGAAATCATGGATTTCATCACACCAGCCCCCTGTAGCCCCTAGACCTGATATGCCTTTCAAAGGTTTGGCCTTTTTCTTTCCAATCCCAGAATGTTAAGATATATGAATACATTTAGAGAAGAGAATTATGCCTTTGATAACAGGGGAGACCAATGATTTCATAAATTTTTGCATACACCATCTTATGAGGCTTTGGTGCCACATTTAGTATGGTCTTATACGTGATACTCTGTTCTGGAGATATTAACAGGATTCCTTCTATAAAAAATAAAAATATAAATCAATGAAGTAGCAACCCTATTTTTCACTGATGAGTTCTTTTTTTTTATTTCTGTCAAGCTATGTGCGTGTGGAAAGCAAGGAACAATTCTATAGGGAGCGGCACAGTGATAATGGAGAGCCATTTAAATAAGCCTGTATCTGATGCTCATCCTCCTGACATGGGCCCTGGCAAGAGCTTCAGAAATTTTAGATTTGATACTGCTGCCATCTTGCGAGCGATGGAATCTGGGTTTCCTGCTTAACTTTCAGAACTCTTTCTTTCTTTTGTTTTTGTAAATGCTTTATGCTCACATAGCTGGTTAGCATTTCTCTTGTAACCAAACATCATCAATCACCTCCATGCCAACTTGTTGGCTGTGCCTGATGTATAATGTTCGTGTCAGAATTCCAGGTCTGGGCTTGATGTATATCCTGTACAGAAGCTCGTTTGTGATTAAGAGCGCACTTTCAAGGTTTTTCATTTGAAAAAAAATGTTGTCCATTGGCATAGTGAAAATCAACTGGATTTTAACCTATTTTGAGAAAGTATTCAAAGATTACTAATTAAAGAGATAGATTTGAGAGTCAAAATTAATTAATTAATTCTGATAGGATTGTATACGAGTCCTGCGAAGTCATTGTGGATCCTTTGATTGTTGTCGGAACACGTGGTTGCATTTTGGTCTAGGCTTTCTTTTGACTGCTTTACAATGAGAGCGCAGAGCTAAATTTGTGATGATTAACGTGCAGGATTAACTTACTCATGATGTCTGGTAAGGTTTTTATGGATGATTGACTGGGAAAAGGAGCTTTCCATGTAATAATGTTCAAACCCTCATGCTGTAGTGGCTAAAATTAAACGAAAGTGACCCGACTGAAATAATGGCATCTGCACTTGCATGTCTTTCAATAAAACATTATTGTTAGCTTGTTAATTTCCCTTTTTTTTGCAAATAACCATGTAAACAACGATATGATTGATCTTGGTCCAGCTGTTATGCATGCCATTTTGTTTTCAAGTATTTATTGTGTTAGGCATGAATTGTAGAAATTTCTTTAATCTCCTTCATTCGCGTGGCCATCCATTCTTGCCAAACTGTATGTTGGTTGGAAAGATTCTGTCCATTATTGGGTCCTAACTTTGTTCATGTGGTGTTTGTTTCTTTAATATGCAACTTTTTGTTGCGTACTTCTTTTTGCTGTTTACAGTATCTCTTTGTCACGACCCTTGGCGATTTGATATGACATAAAAAGATGAGCAGGTTTGTTTTGTTGAAGAATAATTGGAAAAAAAGCTATTATTCTTGAAACAAACCTTCAAAGGAAAATAGCACCCCGCTACTTCCATGTGGGATTTTCTACCTATTCATGTTCCTTGTATTTGGGTGGTCTTCGCTCGAAACCTAGGCTGTGATTGACTTTAGGTCATAAAACTGTGCATAAACATGCGAAGTTGTAGGTTGTTTTGTTTTTGTCTCCCTCGAGCCTTGGTCAGATTTCTGTGCAAATGATCGCTGCATTGGAGGCATGGTCCTCATTGAAAGCTATGTCTATTTATTTTAGCTGACTGCAGGGAAGAAGGTGTTCTTCAATTGATAACGGCTAGCTCGAATTTCCAAGTGGTCCAGGCAAGGATTCTGATTTACTGACGCAAATGAGTCTCGAACTATCCTTCCTGCCTCCATGCCCTTCAATTCAGCATCTTGATTTCGTGACCTCGGGGCCCTACAGTGGCCTTGATTGAAAACTCCCCTTTTGGCTTTGCATTTTTGCTCCCCAGTTAAGATTCTGTTCCAAAATATTTGGTGTGGAAGGAATGTAATTTCTCAAAGATATGACCGAATTGCTTCGCAGGAGATCTTAAACTGATCTCAGAGCTGATGGAATTACAGTATACTGTTTCCAGTCCATGGATTCACCTTGTGTCGTTGCTCAAGTGGCCGCATCTTCAATTTTTTTTTATTTTTTCTAGACTAATCATTGCTGAGAAAAAAGAGAGGTCTAGCAGATTGTCCAAGTGTTTTTTTCAATTCCTTTCTTTATAGACACTGAAAATATTGATTTTTGTGTCGATTACATCAAACAAAATAAAGTTATTAAATCCAATCATGATTTAAATCACTTGTTTGTAAAGGTTAAACAACGAAACCAGTGTTAATTCAACATATTGAATTATTTTATGTTTTAAAAATTAATTGTTTTTATTTTGAAACGTTTATCATGATATGTTTATTCTTGGTTTGTAGGGCTAATTTATTTCAATTTGGTTTCTATAAAATTGTTACTGTCTTGTGATTCTAGTTGTAGTTTTGATAGATTGATTTTAATACATCACCTTTATTATTATTATTATTATTATTATTATTATTATTATTATTATTATTATTATTATTATTATTATAGTACATGTATTTTATTTTTACAAATCACAGCACCCAATTTATTCAAATGAAAACGACGCGCAGCACATCAGCATGATAGTGAATGGATCAGGTTTTGAACCATATGTAATAATAAACAACTCCTACTTGGGGGTGGTGTGATTGTGATCCCTACGAATATTTATCCGTTTCATGCACGAAAAATACAAGGCTTGCTCTATATGCTATACTTTTTTATTGTCTATACATACGAATGTTGTTGAAATTATTTTTTAAAATATTTTTTGTTCAGAAATATATTAAAAAAATATTTATATATTTTTCAAAAATTATTTTTACATCACATGAAAATAATTTAAAAACACTTCATTTTTTATTTTAAAATAAAAATTAAATCTTTTTTAAAAATCTTTTTAAAACCCAATAACAAACAACAACTTAATCTTCACCTTTCCATAGATGGGCATGAACTAGAAAACAAAATTAGGATCCCTTGGGATTGAAGATCCTTCCCTACTTTTTCTGTGTTTCCCATGTCGTCTAGGAGCCAAGCACAGGCATTTATCTAGTTAGGATCACAATCCTTAAATTGTCCTGGCTACACAATCCACGTATGCTACAGTTAATTAGTGTTCACACCTAGGGTAGGGTTTGAATTTCCTCCGAGCAGCAACGATGATGAACTACTGTGCAGCCGACCAAGCTTCATCTCTTCTTTCGAGACCCAATTCCGGCTTCTCGAGTGTCAAGTCGGTAGTGACAACAATCATTCAAGACCAAAGAAAAAATAGAAAGAACTCGACACGTGGCATGCAACGATTTGTTGGGAGTCGAAGTTAGGCCGAGTTGGCCGGCTAGTCAAATTCAACCGACATTACTGTTATTATTTTCACGTGTGTCGACGAAAATGAAAGTGATACATTTCACAGCTTTTAAAGAAAAAATGATTTTTTTTTAATTAAAAAAATATGATTTTACATCGATATTAAAAATAATTTTTAAAAAATAAAAAAATAATTTATATTTTTCTAAATAAAAAAAATCTTGAAAAACAAATATAGTATTGCATACGAATACTGCAAGATGTTGCTGTATCAATGCCTGACATTGCTCTTTCTGTTTTTTTTTTTTAAATAAGATTTTGTTTTTGATAATTATCGTTATAACTGTTTTTCACGTGTGTGATTGGTAGATCGGCATCACCTCGACCACAGAAACGAGACAGTGTACAATTGTTGAACCGGGCAATGAAGTCAGAATACTTTTGTTCACAAGTTTTTTGTCTTTGAATTAATTATGGTAATGTCTGTTACGAGCTGTCTCGGACAATCATGCTACAGGCTCGAATATCATCTGATGCTTTGCTCCGGAATATTGTCTTGCATTTCTTTCGGGGAGAATTGAAAATGATTGGTTTATAATAAGAACATTATCTCATCGGCCGGCCGGCTCTTGTACCTAATTAGTGATAAGAACATGCGTCTATTATATATGCCCTCTCGCGCCTACCAATGCTTAAGAAGCAATCAATGATTAATTATTAAATAAACGACAATTAACAGTTCTATCCATCAAAACTGGGATTGTTTGACATTATTTTTACAAAAAGGTTTTCCAAAAAAAGAGTTTTCCAATGTCCAAGGGGAGGAGGGAATGTTTGACATTGAGTAATTATTGTTTTTTTGTTTAAAAACACAATAAAATATTATATTTTTTAAATTTTGTTTTTAATATAAAATGTCAAAATATTTGCACTCTCAAATGAACGTTATAAACTTTATTTTTCATTGTGTTTTAATTTTTTTTTAAATAAAAAATATATTTTTATTTTATATTTTAAATTAAATATTTTTGATGTTTTTATATTATTTTCACATGCTAATATTAAAATAATTTTTAAAAATAAAAAATATATTATTTTGATGTATTTCTAAATAAAAAATATTTTAAAAAACAAAGCTCAATTACACTTTCAAATTGACACAAAGATTGCACTCTGAAATCTGTAATTAAAAATCAATTCTTTCCCGTGCTCTCCAATACAGATACAAGATCAAGTGTCTATTTAGAAGTATGATTGAAGTTGTTTTTTATTTAGAAATGCATTAAATTGATTTTTATTTTATTTTTAAAAAATTATTTTTGATATCAGCACATGAAAATAATCTAAAAACATCAATAAATTTAATTTTAAGGTATTGTTTTTTCAAAAATATTTTTGAAAAAAATAAAAAATATATTTTTATTTTAAATTAAAAATTTCTAGTATTTTTATATTATTTTTATGTGATGATATTAAAAATAACTTTTAAAAAATAAAAAAATATATATTATAATAACGTTTTTTTTCTTCAAAAACAACTTAAACAAAACTTAAAAAAAACATCATTCATACAGACAGGAAACACTAAAAACAGTCTAATCAAAATCTATAATTTGATGACTAAGCCACGTTTAAGACATTCCATCTCCACTCCCGATGCTCTCGACTCTGCAAGCTCCATAGAATTCGACGAGGGATGGACAGAGAGATATCGGCTCCTGTTTTCCCTTTTAGGTTCAACTTACTGGTAAATAATTAAATTAAATGATCACTATCAATAATTAACTAACAAAGACGTTAGACAAAACACTGTGAGGTCAGGATGGGTTAGGTCTTGCTCGGTGGGCCTCATCTTCTGTGCTTGATTTGTGAATAGGTGGGTGTGCTTTGCTGGCTGACCGACCAATTAGACATGTTTGCCTGTGATCATGGGACCCATGGAAGGTCCGCTTAGGACAAGAAGTAACAAAATTTTATTCCATGTTGACAACCAAACGAAAAAATAAAATAAAAGAATATCACCGTCTTCTTATTTTAATCATTTTCAAAACGTTGGTATAATGTCATTAACATTTTAGCAAGCGTACATTCCTCATTAAAAAAAACGTTTTTGGTATACGGACATGAACATGGTGAGCTGCACAAAATTCACGACCAACAACCATGATAATTCAATAGACATGGGAGTACGAGACTAAAAAATTTGTTTTTTCATGTGATTTCATGTTTGAGCTATATAGTTGTTAATATAATTGAAAATTTACATGATTGTTAATTTTAGAACACGTAGAATTAGTCGAAATGCACGTAAACTGGTCCGAACACCTATATTAATAAAATAACAATAATAATTCAACAAATGACAGTGAACTAAATGGTTCGTGAATAAATTTATTTACAGCACTAATAAATAAATGATTTTTGTTATTTTATTTGTATTAGAGGACCAAGATAAGTGCAGTTGATTTGTATCATATGCTACTTGATATTTCTATAAGAAGAGTATTTAAAATTATCCTTTCTTTTCTAATCTAAATTAAAGGGGTGCGGTTATGTCACTATTTATAGAGTTGGCTGAGATACAATGTATCCATAGCTTTTTATTTTTATTTTAATAGAATAAAATTAGACTAAATACTAAGACTAAGCATAAAATAATTAACCGGGAATAAAAAGTTAAATGAGAGAAATAAAAACAATACAGGGAGTTGTTTTCTATTTGTCTTTCTAGTCTTTAACACGAATATTAAAATAATATATATTTTAAAATTTTATTTTGATGTTACATATATAAAAAAATATCTAAAATTACTAAAAAAAAGCTAATTTAAAGCAAAAGAAAAAAGAAACTCAATTAAAAAAAAGCATTTCTGCACTTTAAAAAAAAGGCTACAACTTTCATATAAATCAAGAGGTTGATGATTGTCTAACCACTAATCAAATCCCAACGGTCATATAAACTTTTCATTTACTTAAAAACCTATTTCTTTATTCTTCAGAATTCAGATAGATAAATTAAAAATAAATGCCTTTGTTGCCACGTCAAGAGCATCTGCAACCTGCTCAGTTTTTAAAATGGGTGGAATACAAAGTATGGTGACCTGTACACATGTCATATAGTTGTTTTTCTTATCCAATAGGAAACCACGGACCTGCCATGGGGTCCCATATCGCCACCATTGACCACCCACCCCCAACGTTCACTTCTCTACACCGCCAAGCCATCTCAGGCCACAATTTATGCCACGCGGGGAAAGCCTAATATCTCATAAAAGCACGATTTTACTGCCTCTTCGAAGAACTGGCCGAGACAAACCCACGTGTCCCTTCTTTTACTTTCCTTACCACCACAGCAACCAGTAATGATCAAACTATATATTAGGTGTTTTAGTGTTCAAAAATTAGAATAAATTTTTTTATTTTTATGCGTTTTCATATTTGAATTCTATAATTACTAATATAATAAATATTAGAGATTTATATAATTATTAATTTTAAAATCCATATAATTAGTCTAGTTACTCGAAAATTTACCTGGATCGCATTAATAATAATAATAATAATAAAAAAAAAGTAAGCCACTTCTGTCATCTCTGGATCACTCGGGTATAGACCACTGGCCTCTCACGTGTTTTAGCTCCCATACAATACAATTGGTAGTCTCTAGTCAGCCCGAACACAAAAGTAAGCCCTGCATTAATGCCCTCTTTTTTTTATGCGTGTTGAGGGAATCGGCCACTAAAAAAGTGTTTAAGTTTTAAAAGTGTTTTAAAAAAAAAACAAATATTTTTATTTTTTAACTTTAAATCGTAATTTTTTTAATATTTTTAAACAAAAAACTATTTCAAAAACAAAATCAACAACATCACCGAACAGTCACTAAATGCCGATGCAGTGAAAAGTTAGTTGATAAAGTGGTTGAAATATATTGAATGGCAGACCCGCCTTGTAAAAGAGAAAAGAACAAGACTTTATTTAGAAAAAAGGAAGAAGAAACCAATGGGAGTAAATTAACTTTGAAGGGTAATTGAGTGACATGGACAAATCAAACAAGGAAAAGACCCTGTCGGAGTAAGTGGCCAGGACACCATAAGGCTAGCAAACCCTAAGTGCCAGCACACAGAACAGGATGGAGGTTGAGGAACCCAGCCAAGAACCAAAAACAAAACAAAATACAACAACGCATGCTCACTTGTTGTCATGTACGTAAAATTAAACTTATTCTCTGATTGATGTAAATGAGTATTGTCTTCGTATTTTAGTATAAGATTTGTATTTAATAATAAGTTATATGAATAGCATTATCTTCTACGCCGTTCTAATGATGCATGGCTTGCTTAAAATTTATTAGAAAATTCGGTCGAGATAAGGTTATCTCGGTATGTAAGAATTTTCCCTACAACATCTTTAAAGAAAAAAACAAAATGAAACCCCGATTTAAAAAACAATGAAAAAAATAAAGAAAATTAAAAAAGAAAATGGAAACCAGTGGCTACTAGCTAGGCTATACTTACTTTCATCACCATATATACCCCTGCTCTCCCTCCCTCACACCGTCACTCAACTCCTAAAATCGAAAGGCCTAAACCTCCGTTCTCCTCTCAACCTTTCTTTGAAGTACTTATCTTTCTGAGAAGTTTAGTGTTTTGGTATGGCGAAAGATGCTGAAGTAGCAGAGGCAGGATCATTCTCTGCAAAAGATTACCAAGACCCACCCCCAGCACCATTGATTGATGCAGAAGAGTTAACAAAGTGGTCGTTTTACAGGGCTTTGATTGCGGAGTTTATAGCAACTCTGCTCTTTCTTTACATCACTGTTTTGACTGTTATTGGGTACAAAAGCCAGATTGATGGAAATTCTGATCCTTGTGGTGGGGTTGGTATTCTTGGTATTGCCTGGGCCTTTGGTGGCATGATCTTTGTTCTTGTTTACTGCACTGCTGGTATTTCAGGTGGGTTTTTTTTTTTGCTACTCTCCTTTTCTCCTTTCTCCTGTTCATAAAGTTCGTGTCTTTGTAACTCTTGAGTATTTTTTAGCTTAGCTTAGCTTCTCTTCTTTTTTTAGTTCTCGCAGCTATGTTATCTTCCTTTTAGTTTCTGTTATAGTTTCTGAAATTAACTAAACTATATGGAAAAAAAGGATTTACCTAAAACTGAGAATAATATACTCATTTAGTCTCTTCTGATATATAAAACAATTTCTAAATGTTTTATATGTTTGCCTACCATATCGAGTAAGAGTTGGAAGGTCCAGCTTGAGTTTTTGAATCTCTCCTTCCTAGGTATGGTTTGGGGGTGAACCGGCGTGTGTTAGTCAAGACTAACACAAAACTTTCTTTGTTACGCAGGGGGTCACATTAACCCAGCAGTGACATTCGGGCTTTTCTTGGCCAGGAAGGTGTCTTTGATCAGGGCTGTGATGTACATGGTGGCTCAATGCCTGGGAGCCATTTGTGGTGTTGGGTTGGTCAAGGCCTTCCAAAAGTCTCTCTACACAAGATATAATGGCGGAGCCAACGTTTTGGCCGATGGGTACAGCACTGGCACTGGATTGGGTGCAGAGATTATTGGGACTTTTGTCTTAGTCTACACCGTGTTCTCTGCTACTGATCCCAAGAGGAGTGCTAGGGACTCCCATGTGCCTGTATGTGCCTTAACACTCTCACGTCTCTTTACTTTGTTTCTACCATTTAGTTGATTATCAGCCAATAAATAGGTGGTTAATGACTTAATTCATGCTTCTGGTAACTTAGGTTTAACCCCATCAATATTTATTTATTGATTTGTTATTGGACCTTTTTGTTTAGTTTACTGAGTTAGTATATATTGACTATTGAATTCCAAGATCCTTCTCTTGATATGTAGCTCAAAATGTTTGGTTACATGTTCATAATTCAGTCTCTATGCACAGAAAGAAAGAAAGTAAAGTCATTGTTCAAATTCATATCTATGGCATGAAATTAGCTATTTGTTTTTCTATTAAAGATAGTGGTACCAATTATTTCCTTTGGTTTGAACTTGGCAATAGAGCAATCAAGTAATGATGAAGTAAATGGAACTAGCATGAGCAACAACTTGAAAAGGAATAAATTTTCCATCTTTGCACTTTTGGGGTGCCATCCATATTATTTCAATGCACTCGTCACAATTTCTCGTCTTCTTTTCTTCTCTAATCATAAAGAAGACTCGCCTTTTTCAGTGCTGGATACCTGTGCTCTATGTCCATGACCAAGAACAGTTTCTACCCTACTTTATTCACAACAACGGTCCTCCTCGATTTTTTTACAAATTTGGTCCTTTGTTAGTCTTACGTGAACAATCCGTTTTAGCATTATCATATACAGCTAGAGCGTCCTCAAAGGGCGTAGTGTGATGACAAAAGACTTGAGATCTACACAAGAGGTTTTAAGTTTGAGTCAATGTGTGCATCTCTTGTAAGAGACTCTGAGACAATAGGGTTTTACTCACTCATCTAGGCTTATAAAATACGCTTTCCGGAAAATAGGATTTCCTCAAATCCAAAATAAAAAATAAAAAATATACAGCTAAAGCAAAACGACTTCTTGTAGATGTGCTTGATGTCATCTTCCTTGATGCTTCACATGTTCATGTATGGCAGTTTTTGTTTTCATTGAAGTTTGGACCTTTATGTTCTTTTAATTTGCTGTTGAGAAGGTTTGTATGTATATTATATTATTCACATTTATTTATCTGATTCGTGTTTTATTCTTAATCAATAGGTATTGGCTCCTCTCCCAATTGGATTTGCTGTCTTCATGGTTCACTTGGCCACCATCCCAATCACTGGAACTGGAATCAACCCCGCTAGGAGTTTTGGAGCTGCTGTTATCTACAACAATGCCAAGGCCTGGGATGACCAAGTAAGCATCCACTAGATTCTACAGATAATTAAATTAATTAACTGGCAGTATTTATTTACTTTGAAGAGGGGACTCAATTTTTTTCATTATCTTCTCTTGTAGTGGATCTTCTGGGTTGGACCCTTCATTGGTGCAGCCATTGCAGCCTTCTACCACCAGTTCATCTTGAGAGCAGGAGCTATTAAGGCTCTGGGGTCATTCAGGAGCAACCCGGCTAATTAAACCTGCAGTCTTTTCAGCATGAATAACGAGGAAGTGCGCTAGTTCGTGCATGATAGTTGCTTTAGCCCTTAGATTTCGGGTGGAGAATGAGGGTTTGGGAATCATGGAATTTGTAGATAAAGTCTCTTTGAAAAGGGAGGCAGCATTTATTATCCATTGTCATTTTCAGGCACTTGCCTTAGAATTCACTTCAATGTTGTGTTTTCTTCTTTGCAACTATTATGCTTCTAAGTGAAGTCCAGGCTATGTTTTCGTTCTTCCTTGCCTATGATTATAATCACTTTTTTTCAAGTTTCTTCATCATCACATTTTTCCACTACTCAGATACTGTATCTCCCATTGTCGCCCCATCTGTATTTAAACTTTGCAGGTCAGAAATTCTCCAATTAAGCTTCGATCATTCATCAAGTGAACCTTGATTCGGCCAAACCCCATGAAGCTAAAAGATAAAATGAAAGATTACGGCATGACCACTACATATCTTGTCCCCAATAAATAAATGGCGCAAATCTTCCTATTGGACAACTCGTTTCAACCTATACCACAGAGCACTCAAGGGATTGAAGCTTGCGATTGCCACTCAACTACCGTTCATCTTTTTAGTCATTTTGTGACTACCAGCTAGCATTTTGAGTGCATTTCACAGTATGAATTCTTATTTTATACATACAAAAACAGGGAAATTAAATAATATTTATCTTCTGTGATTCTATATTAGCTATGCTACATAGTAGATCATCTCATCGGATAGACATTGAGAAGTCAACGATGAAAGTGATATACTTTTCAAACTGCTCTCTTGGGATCAAGTGTTAGGTTAAGAAAAAACAAGTAGAATCTTCTTTACTAAACATGCTATTTTTTTCTCTTGTATCGCACCAAACCAGACAAGGATGGCTATTGCTTAACTGCAGATGATGTAATTCTAGAGTTGAAATCGAAGTATTTTAAAGCGGGACCGAGTTAAAGCCGGCTGCAGATGAAACATGGCTGGCTCTGTTAACGATGTAATGCTCGAACCTTTAAGAACTGGAAAGGCTTGAAATCGAGGGTTTCTAGGCTCAAACCATTGTCCAGGTTCTGCTAGAAGATTAGCGCATCTGCCGTTTTCTGGGCTCAGGTAGCAACAATAATATGTTTTCCAGTTCTTGGAACCCATTCTTTATTTTAGTCCATATTCACCTGAGATTTTCTCCTGAATGTTGCTACTGTATCCCGGGGAATTCCAACCTCAAAGCTCCCCGGAGGCTGCTGTATAACATCACTTACTTTTCTTATTACAAATATGTGGTCGAGTAGATAGATTTTTCGGGGTTCATTTGGACACGCCAATCACGTTGGACTACATCGCGGGAACAAATCATTCCATAAAATTGCCTCAAAACTTCATTGAAAGAAGAACAAACGCGGGCAAGTAGATAGATTGGTTCATATCCAATATCCATATATATATTAGAAAAATATAGCGTTATGGGATGTTTTTTAAAAGACTTTTGGATATTTGTCATGGGATTAGCTGTGGTCTACAAGCATGTAATATTATTGTTAAAGTCCTGCCTCGTGATCGGCAGAGATGAGGGCATCTGTTTAAGCGATGGATAATCAGGGCATGATCAAAGGTTTAGCTGTATTCATAAAAACACAGGACAGCTCCATGGCATCTCTTTCTGAAGGTTCTGCGATGATAAAAGTGGAGTATCAGCACAAATCATCAATGGTTAGTTCAAAAGCACGTTTCACCACAGTTGTAAGAACTGAATTATGGATAAGTTTAAGTTAAAATCTTGTATTAAAAGTAATCTGAAACGTCATTTTATAATCTGTGAAGCCAAGCCAAGTCTTGCTGCTATAATATTTACGAATTTAAGTGTAGGTCCATGATAATCATGAAGTGCATTATTAATTTTATTCTGGAGACAAATTGGACATGCAAAACGATGCTCGACAACCACCGCTACCTGTCCTTGGTTTCTTTAATCTGGACGCGTAGAGCTGACAGGACTGGTTTACTAACTGTTTGGTGATGTGATTATAGCTTTTATCTCTTTTTTTTGCTGTAATTGCAGATCTATGGATATTCAGAAATATATTAATTGATTGTTTTTTAAAGGTTTTTTAGAAAAATATCAAAAATAAATTATTATTATGTTTTTAAATTACTAATGTTTTAATATTGAAAATAAGTTTTAAATAATAATAATAAAATAATAATTTATTATATTTCTAAATGTGAAATAGTTTGAAAAATAATCATCATTACAAAACCATGCACCCTCTTAATCTGATTTTTTTTAACCTTAATCTCTAAATCTAACATTTTCTTTAGTAGAAATAAAAATGTACAAACTTTTCAAATGGGCTTTTTTTCTTAAGAAATATAATTATAAATTAAAATAACCATGCATGCATTTAATTCAATACATCAAAAACCATATATGTTAATAAATATAAAAAAACAAAGTGTTAGCATGTCAATTCAATTTGCTTCAGTCGAATATTTTTTTCTATTTTAAAAGAACTAATATATACGTGTTATTTGATATTGATTAAAAAATATAACTATATATCAAAAAGTCAATGCATATATATAATTAAATATAATAAAGATTATATGTATTAATAAAAACATATAAAAATCCATATATAATTTTTAAAGAATGAAATAATATTGTAATTGCTACAGAAAAACATTATTTCATGAATCTTTGTATAATAATTTATAAAACAAATGTAAAGAAAAAAAATTAAAAACAAGTTAGATAAGAATATAAATAAAAAAATAGTATAAATAGACTAAGTGTATAGTGATAAATATTCAAATTGTAAGAATTAAAAAAAGAATATATTTTTTAAAAAAATAGTGTAAGGAAAGAAGGAAAAAACTATAAATTTTTTTGGAAAAATTAATAATAAATATATCAAGTATAAAATGATTAAAGTATCAAGTACAAATAAAGAAAAAATATAAGAAAAACTTATTTTATATAAAAAAAAACCTAAAAATTACTATTTTATCATCACTACAATACAACTACAATTGAATATATTATTGGAAAAATTTATATTATTTGAGTTAATCCACCAAACCTGCAACATGAGTTATAAAACAAAAATAATCTAATAAAAAACAAATTCATTGTTGAAGGACTAATGATCTAGATCATGTGAGATTGGGATAAACTATTATAAAAGCAAATAAATAAATAACTATTTAATTAAGATTAAAATATCAAAACTTGCGGTTTTGATAATGAGATCAAAATACTCGCATAAAAAACAAATTAAAATGGACAATAAAATTTAGTTTTCAATTGACATGATAGGATTGGAAAGAAAATAATTAAAAAAAACAATTTTAGTCCATTTATATTAACTCATTATGCACTATTATTGGATTATAAAGTTGAAATAACATAATAAAAAGTTCAGAAGATCATAAAATATAATTATCAATCAACATTTTATTTAAAAACAAAATTAAAAAAAATAGTTAACCGGATTAATCCGTTAAAATTATGTTTGTGTTATTGAAAGTACAATAATTCAATTAAAAAAACAAATACTATTAAAAAAAATTGAATGAAAAAACAATCAAAAGCAAAAGGAAAAGGAAAAGGAAAAGCAAAAGCAAAATAGAAACACCATTCATGATTTGATTTGCGAGGAGAGCTCCTCTTTTAGTTTACACTTTACAGTTAAAATAGTATGCTGTCACTCTGACTGAAACCACCCACTTTCACACTTATTTGTCGGTAAAACTTGAAAACATTAAAAGATAATAATTTTTTAAGCATCAGGGAAGGCATTTGATGCACACCTGGCATTCCATTTCAGCCTTTTTGCGTCTGTGCATCTGTGTGGATCGTTAGATTCATAGCCACAACCACTTCTTTCATGCCTTGTCGAAACCCGCAAAGAAAGCAATAAATTAAGATCATAAAACCCCAGACAGAAATCTGAGCAGTAAGTCAAAACTATGGCACCTATCACCACCCTTTTCTTCTTCCTCTTTTCCTGGTTTTATGCTCTCTCCACCCCTCGAGTACTATTACCACTCCACATTATGGATTTTCAGGACTCCCCTTCGTTCCCGACTCTGGGATATGGTCTCCTAGTCCAGGGTTTTTCAACCCCCTATTGATTTGATGAGTACACAGGGCTTGCATTATCCGCCATAGTCTGTCGAACATGTATAAAGGCTGCTCCAGCAAAGCTAGTCTGCGTATCTTGTTTGTGTGCCCAGTCTTGCTGTAAATTTGAGGCAAATAATACCTTTTTCCTTGCATGATCCGAGTCTTCAGAATTTCTCAGCATGTTCGTCTTCATTTATATCTTGTACTCGTTGTTCTGACATTTGCATGCACATCATGGTATATTG
This sequence comes from Salix arbutifolia, assembly GCA_025169955.1. Lineage (NCBI taxonomy): Eukaryota > Viridiplantae > Streptophyta > Magnoliopsida > Malpighiales > Salicaceae > Salix > Salix arbutifolia. The sequence goes on from CM045909.1 coordinate 2,190,610, forward strand.
CGTTTTAAGTTTTTTTATGTTAACGAACTAGTCTTGAGTTTAATGTAATATAATGCTGGTGCCCAGTTGTTTAAGTTAAGCTGCTGGAAGTAGTCAGATTTTACCTATTTTTATTGCTTGTCTGATAAATTTAAAACCTATTAAAGATCTATCTGATGGGAAGCTGAATTTACAACTATATCCTTCTTAAACCTCATCTATCAGTCAGGAAAGATAAAATTGAAGTATTGGTTCCCACCTAAAAAGTTTTAATGGTTACTTTGCTATCACTACAAAGTGCTCTCTGCACCTCCCTTGTATGCAGTTTATGGAGAATATGTAACAACTTCGAAGCCCTAAGACCAAAAATCATGCTCTCAATTTATCCTGTTACTGCAATGCATCAAATTTCCAATCAAATGGTTACCCCATGTCATAATAGATGCAGCAATTTATGACACAGAAAAACTGAGACCCTCTGCCTGCATAAATTCATTTCGGTGGAGATCGACACTCGGATAGCTAAACAGATGAAGCATCAAGCCATCAATCATCAGTGTTTTGATTGTTTACCATGCTTAAGCAAATGCATATTTTAAATTCAGATGAGTTATTCCATGATTCAATGTTTTTGTCTGTTATTTTTCAAGTCCAGAGGTTTTCAAGGATGCAAGAAGCTGGTACTGGGATAAGCATGCTTCATTACTCATTAGTGCACTAAATATTGCCTATCCACATTGGAATGCATATTACCAAAGACAGCACGCATTACCTCAAATTGCAGTTTTTCGGACAGCGATGTCGCAAAATTTGATGCTTAATCCTGCACAACTGATAAAAATATTCAAGTAAGATGTGCATATAATGTTATCACAACAAAATGCTTATGTTTGTACCGAAAATATTCAAAACACTGCAATAGTCAGCATGGGAGGAAGGATAGTGATCGGGCTGAGTTATCTCCATGCCGCTTACAACCCACGCTGCATACTCTATAATCTGGTTCCACTCAAACTGCCTAACCTTATTCGTAGCTTTCTGATCAAATTTCATAATTCTTCTACTGAATAACAATATTAAATAAAAAACATGGAGAAGAAGAAATCGGAGTGGAGAAGATGCAATGTAACCTACACCAACAAGAAGGGGTCATCGTTTGTTCAATAGCAGATACATTTGACTTTTCTCATAACTGCAAGTAAACAATAACGACAAAAGACACTTACACAAGTGGGAGCTTTACTTTCATAAACTATATATCTAAACAATTCATGCCTAGGTGCAGGCTTCAGGTTTCAATGATCCAAATTCTTTCAGGGGATCTGTTATCTCTTACGTACTGCGCAACTCCTTCTCTGGCAGGACATGATTAATCCACAAATAAGAAAGTGCTATTTTCAGAGCATCCAGTATGCCTCGTCTTGATATAACGCAAACGGACTGCTTCCATCAGGACTCCAAACATAGAAATCCATCCAATTAATCCTTGTCAAGTATTTCCATTAAACCTTGAGCTCGTGGAATACGATAAACACTAAAGAGGGATCCGCTTCCAAGGTGAAGCCCTACTCATTTCTCCTTTAAAATATGGACGCTTTATTTCCAGCACTCCTCTGGAATTCCACCCAGAACACTTGTCAACTAGCCCATCAGGTGAAGCGGCAAGCCAGTCATCTTCTAAGCTGTTCTTACCGTGGACCTGAAACTTGGGAAACAAAACTATATTTCCTGTAGTCAACTTATATCTTTCAAGTGCTTCCTCTTCTCTGGCAATGGTCCGACAGATAGCCACGTGACCAGAAAATGGTTCTTTTGCACCAAGTTTCTCTAACCAGAGCTGGACATGAGCAGTGACTGGCCGGGCAAGTTTGCCAAGAGGAATCCACTGCATAGAGACACCAATCAGGCTTTACTAAGCAGCTTCAGGGTGTCTGAAACAGTAGATATAATATCGTCTGTTTAATCTACTAGTTTGCAGAGAGACGGCAAGGTGAAAAGGGTTTTAGAATTGAGGTTTAAGAGGCAGAACAGGCCTTTTCTGTGTATGCATATGCTTTGACTATTATTAGCCACTGTAGTTTTCTATTATTATAAATTAGGCACTGTGGTTTTCAAAACGAATCGAATAATCCTTCTAGTTTTTTAATTAGTCTTTGATTATTATTACTAAAAGGAGGAGAGTTAGGGAAAGGGACGAGAAGGTACGAGAAGAAGGAAAAGAGGCGGGGGGTAAGAGATGATAATGGACATTAATGAGTTGACAGGGCAATTCGAGACTGGTTTTTATTGTGTAATGACATTTATAGCTATTTTTTAAAAAAAATATATTTTTTAATATTTTAAAGTAATCTTGATATACTAACATTAAAAATAATATTTTAAAAATATATTTTTTTAAATAAAAAAACAATGTGCGTCAAACACCAAACATCCCAACAGAAAGCTATTACCATGTTTTAAAATGTAGGACTAATTAATTAATGTGTGACAATAGAAGGATCAATTGGTTTGGTATGAGAACTACAGTGGCTAAAATGTCATCGTGGCAGTGCCGTTTGCTGGATGTTTTCCTTCTTACCTGCCAGTCTGTCTGTCAAACCAAAAAAAAAATACTTCATAGAACCCCAACAAAGAAATAAACAAGCCTACGTTTTTCTTGTGAATCAAAGAAAGATGCATCTATGGCCTACGATGAGGATAAGGGAGTCTTTCAAGATTTCATATTTGAAAAAATATGAATGGAATCTTCATAGAATGAATAGTGAAAAGAAGCGGCAGTCTCAAGAAGCCAACGACAACAGCAGCCAGCAAAGACTCTTGGATGTTGCTGGTGAGAACAGCACTAACCAACAGCAAGCGGCAAACAATTCTAAAGCTGTTATGATTTGCAGAGAGATTCTCATGGTTATCACTTGTTGCTACTGGTGCTTCTGTTGTGGAGGTAAAGTTTTAATCTTTTTGCCCGTTTTAGTGTATCTTGTGTGTGTGTGTTTAGGGCTCGTGTTTGGATTGTTTTTTTTTATCTGGGTTTTTGTTATTTTTGAGCTTAATTGGTGGGACTTTGATTCTCAGAATCACGTTATTGCTTCTGTGCGATTCGTTGGAACTTAAGTTTGCGGATTTGAGAGTTCCTTTGATATACTCCATGCGATATTGAGGTGATGGTATGAATAAGTATACTACTTGGCGGTGTAGAGCCACTTGTTGAGTTCTTGCAGTCGAGTTAGTGTGCTCAGATTCAATGCTAGACTCTTGAATGGTTGTTTAATTGTTTTCCCAGCAAGTAAGATTATACATGCACAAAGTCAGAGATGGTTTTAGGATTTGTATTGCATGAGCACTTCAGTTAATTGTGATAGCCTGTTAAAATATAGGATATTCTATTGAATCATGAAACTATTGGCATAACCCACTTGACCACTGTTTGACCGAATGGGATTTAGAATAGCTTAGGGATTAATCCTTTAGAATTCCCTATGATGATATCATCAGTATGATGAAATGTTGGGTGATATTTAGTTTCATTTCGAAAATCTCCTTAGGAAGCTCAAGAGAAATCAAAAGCAAAGATTTTCCAAGAATTAGTTGTGAACTGTGATGTTATTATTGGCTGATGTACGAAGCCGCAAAGATCAAACACCTGTTGCTACTCAATTTTTGGGCCAGAGCACTTTTAAGGGAAATCAAAATGAACATTTCCCTAGAACTAATTAAGAACTGTGATATTATTATTTTTTTGAATAAATTCAAATGTATTAAAAGAGAGGAAAATACAAAGAGGGCCTGCTAGCTCCGGCACAGGGCTCGGGCAAAAGAGCAGGGAAGCGGCCACCCGCTTTGGAGAAAAGCAAAACAAGCCTGTAGGCTAGGACCAGCCCAACGAATAAAGGCTAGAGAAAGGAAAGAAAAGAAAGCAAAAAGGGGAGAGACCCCCAATCCAGGGCCTACCCCACCCAAAACAAAAAGGCTTGCGGAAGGCAGATAAAACGACTAAAGCCCTACTGACTACCGGCCTTCGAAACCGGCCCTTCATCTCACCACACTGCATGCAGGAGGCTAGACATATCCTCATAGCATGAAGGACTCAGCATTACACCCTCCATCGATTTCTAGCATAATTTGGGATATGGCCTTATAGTTCATCAACAACAGCCTTATGTGAGTGACTGCCTCATGCACTAGAATCCCAGTAGACTTGTTCTGGCTTTGAAAAATTCTACGGTTTCTTTCTGTCCAAATGAAATAAACTGCAGTGGCTAGCGTGTGCTTAGCTAGGAGGCAGTTGAATCTCTTCTTTTTTATGAACCTTATTCCAGCCCATTGAAGAACATTTGCCTACTCTATTTTTTGGCTAGAGTACTTTGTGAGCTGATCTACAAACTAGCAGGATTCATTTGGCTCATATTATTCCAGGAAATGAGCTCAATGCTTGAAGGGGTGGAGGTTTTTTCTCCAAGAAAAAATGGGCTTGGGGGATGTTTCTGACTAGCTAAGTATGTGTTACTAATAAAACAGCAAGGGGGCATTTGAAGGGCACGGTATTCTTTACCTTTTCTGATGGATGATTGGATTAGGAGTATAAATCAATAGCATGAGGAGAAAACTCTTGCGACTAAAAATGACGCGGTAGAGTTGGTTGGATTGTCATTTATTGTAGTTGGCACCCCCTTGGGCTTTTTAATAGATTTCTGGCGTTTATTTCAGTTTGGAAATTACTGATATCATTCAATTTGGTGGTTTTAAGGTGGATTTTGTGTTTTCAAGTTGTGGATAATAAGATGCAATATACTGGAGTGATTGTGAGGGACTACATAGAAAGCAAGTAGTTTTAAGAGTGATGATCCAGTCAATGTTTTGTTTTAGCAATGAAGTGATGAATAACGATCGCATACCCTTCCAACCTTTTTTTCCCATCAAGTTCTTTGTTGTTACCTGTCTGGGTTGCTGCTTGTTTCTTGGATGGTTTCTGTTTCTTTTTAAAAAATTGTCCCTTTGCTACATCACTTGTGAATATTCCATTTTCCTGATGGTGCTTATACATTTTAAATAAATTATTTGCTTTTTAGAGACAAGAGAACTAATTTTGTTGGGGCGGTATCCACGTGTCTGTCTCATTTGTGATCTTTAAAAGGGACTATGGTTGTATAGATGAGGTTAACTCTTCATGGAGGCATGAATATTTCTTGAAATGAATGGATTCTACTATGCTTCGTTTAATATTTCAGCGCAACCCCTGTTGCATGGTTGCACCACATCAAAAAGCATTAGACTTTCATGTTTTTGTTGCACTGAACCCCATACCAAACTGGCAGTATGTCTGATAAATTTAACACAGAGGTTTCTGATTTCTGAATTCATTATTTGCCACAAGGATTGTGCAAGATGACAGTAACTGTGCTAGTTATATGACTAGAAAGACTTCCATTTGACATTAATTCTTCTCTTTCAGCCTGTGTTGATCAAGACGAGGAATGATGCTGTTTCAGAAGGGGTTAGGCAACTGAATCTGCTTTGTAAAGATAATATTTCAGAAGGTGGGACAGGAATTGTACAGTTTAGCCGTTAGTGTTTTGCTAGTGTTACTGGACTTTATTCCGAGCAGGAAATGAAGTGATTTGTGATCAAAACCGATATCATGCCGCTGAGAGAATGCAATATGTTTAATCTGAGAGAATGCAATATGTTTAATGTTTCTATCTGGAGATATTTTGCTCAAGTTACAGGGTGGAGTGTCCGTGCTAGTGACAGGGAAACATTCATTAAAATTATCATCTGGAGTAGTCTAACTACAATCGAATATTTGTGCACCCAAGAAAACCTCCAACCTCCTCGCCCTCCCTCTCCTTTCTTTGGACAAAACAATTCTTAAAATAGTCTCTTTCCATAAGCAGTTTGGTACGGAGAAACACACTTCGATCTTATCAGACCTCAAGCTTAAAGCTGATGAATAGCAGAATCGAAGAGCTCTCACTTGAGAAAGAGAGAGGGAGATACATAGCGAATGAGATTGGATGAGAAGGGATGGTTTTAGCCCTCTTGCAGTAATTAGGTATACAGATGGTACGGCAGAATTGGTACTCTTTCGGACACAGCAGTGCATGTTTTTCCAAGATCATGTAGTCATCCAATTTCCTGTCTTTAGTTCATTCAGAATGGTTAAATTGTGTGGATAGCCCTCCAAGATACATAATATTGCTGTATAGATTTTCCCGTTCTGTATGAAAAGGCAAGGAAAAGCGTGTAAAAAGGCTTTTGATAGTGGTATTTTGTGCATTAGTGCAATTCCAACTCCAATGGAAATGCCATTTGAAGAGTTCAAAATAAAAATATAGTTTTTTAGTATGTTTGTTTTATTTTTTATTCTTCAACGGAAAGCTATTTTGACAGCCAAAGTACCCGTTTATCATTGCGATCCCACCGGTTTTTGGCCGAAATTTGAAAAAAAAAATTCATTTTAAAAACCGGTGGTTTAGTTTTTTTAGATCATTTTGATGTGCTAATTTTAAAAATTATTTTTAAAAAATAAAAAAAATATTATTTTGATGTATTTCAGCACGATAAACACTTTAAAAAACTACTGCAAACACATTCCAAAATATCTTTCCTCATGTCTACATGAGGTGCTCAAAGCCATAATGCTTTTTTCTTATAACTTTTGATGTTCACGTGATGACTGGGTTTTATTAATGGATAAAGAGAGTTGCTCATGGGTCTTTAATGTTTTTTCTTTTTCTGTCTATCTTTACACTAGTTTAATTTTTTTAATAATAAAAAACAAATATTTATGGACCCGAAAAAAAAAGATATTTATCAAGGAAAAAAAATGATAAAAGAAATAATTGATTTAAAAACACCATAACAATGACAACTACAATAATAACTAGGTGGCTGACATCTCACAGCGCCATGATAATATTTTTTTATTAAAAAATAATGATGTAAATAGATTAAAAATGAGTAGAACGACCTTAAAAAACAATTGTCATGAAAACATTATAAAACTTAATTTCAAGACAAAATTAATATTAAATTTAAAATAAAAAAAGAAAAACTTGATTTAATCAAGTTAACATGATAAACTCATAATCTGAACCATAAAATTAAAATATTTAGATTTTTTTTAATAATTATATTGTTAAAGAGTCTTTTAAAAACAATTATTTAATTATATAACTTACTTCTATTAATTTTATAATTAAATTATATATAAAATAATTATATTATATTTAAAATGATATATAAAAAATAACTTTTCTAAATAATTTTTATCATTATAATAAACATAAATAAAAAAACTATATTTATAAAATTCAAAATACTATTTTAAAGATTTAACTCTTCAAAATAATTCGAGCAATTCCACAGCAACCGACTTTTCTCCATCGTGACAAGGACAACCGTCACTCACGTTCAATATCAAGAGGAGTTGGTTGCGCTGCCAACGCCAATCTTAATGTCGCATTAACTGACTGATTTGTAGTTTGGTTTAGATTGTTTTGGAAATAATTTTTGTTTCAAAATATATTAAAATAATTTTTATTTTATTTTTTAAAATTTATTTTATATTAATACATCCAAATAATCTAAATATATTAAAAAGTTTAATTTTAAATAAAAAAATAAATTTGGTTAAAAACACTTTTAAAATACAGCCAAAACCCCTATAAATTAGCCGACCCTCCATTTCAGCAGGCTTTAACTCAAATGGGCCCCTTGATGTGTTCGATTGATTGATTGATTGGCGTCCTCACAATTTCTGTTTTTTTTAATATTAATGTGTTGATATTAAAATAATTATTTTAATAAAATATATATAAATAAAGAAATCTTATGTAAACTTTTATTATTTTTGGCGAACTATGGATTTAATTATTATTATTTATTTGTATTTATCTATTTGTTTTTTCTAACATTGACTCGCAGAGATTAAGGGAAGGGACCACAAAACTTTGGGGTCATGGCATCTCAAAATTTAAAAATCTTTGTATTTTGGTTTTACAATTTTATTTTTTTGTCACGATAATCGTGCATTTAATCTCAAAATATCACGCTATTTACTTTGAAATACATATTCAATTAATTTCTCGTAACGAGAAGTTTTTTCCATTTATAATTATGTAATTCCACCCCAATCCCAACCTGTTTCACAAAACAAAATCATGGAGAAACAGAAAAAGGCCATTACTATATTTTCATCATATATCTTTCAAATAAAAATTCTAATTGAGAAATAAAAAATATCCAAGTATAAAATTAATACTAACTAATATTATTTGTTTTAGAGTTTGCCCAATAATTATCTCTTGGTTTCTTCTCACATGCATGCAAGTACACCATGCTCCAAAACCATGGAATCCCCACCGCACCTCCAGGCTCCAGCAATCAAATAAATACCCCTAACTCTCAACAAGATCCACGATCACACTTGCAATGATCCCCCCCTTCGTCTCCCACTCACTCCCACTCACTTCACATTCCCCCCTCTGACACCCTCATCCCCAGCAAACCAAAAAATAAAAAAAAATGGTGCAGCACCCAGTGGCAGAAGCCAACGATCACAGCCCGTTTGGGACCCTTTCCCCCTCTGAATTCTACGCCAAACACCAAGTCACCCACGATTCCGAATACATCACTAACTCCCGGGGTCTCAAGCTCTTCACTCAATGGTGGGCCCCACTTCCCCCGACGGAAATTATTGGGTGCGTGGCCGTTGTCCATGGCTTCTCCGGTGAGTCCAGCTGGCTCGTCCAGTTAACTTCAATTCTCTTTGCTGAACATGGGTTCGTTGTCTGCGCTATCGATCACCAAGGCCATGGGTTCTCTGATGGGCTTGACAACCTGATATATCACATCCCAGATATCAACCCAGTCGTGGAAGATTGCATGCAGTATTTTAAGACTTTTCGAGAGACTCGCGCGCCCAATTTGCCGGCTTTTTTGTACTCGGAATCCCTGGGCGGGGCGATAGCTTTGTACATTGCGCTCCGCCAGAGAGGCGCGTGGGATGGGTTGATTCTGAACGGGGCTATGTGCGGAATTAGCGCCAAGTTCAAGCCACCGTGGCCGTTGGAGCACCTGCTTTTCGTAGTCGCGGCAGTGGTACCCACCTGGAGCGTGATTCCCACTCGCGGGTCGATTCCTGATTTGTCGTTCAAGGAGGAGTGGAAGCGGAAGTTGGGGTGTGCGAGCCCGAGGAGGGTGGCAATGAGGCCACGCGCGGCGACGGCATACGAGCTCATGAGAGTATGTACGGAACTTCAAGGTAGGTTTGAGGAGGTGGATGTGCCTTTGTTGGTTGTGCATGGCGGTGATGACGTGGTGTGCGACCCTGCGAGCGCCAAGGAGCTGTATGAACGCGCTGCGAGTGCTGATAAGACATTGAAGATGTATTCTGGGATGTGGCACCAGCTGATCGGTGAGCCCGAGAAGAATGTGAATTTGGTGTTTGGGGATATGGTGGAGTGGCTCCAAAACCGTGCTGAACGCCATAAGAAGGATGGGGATGTGGCTCGCGCTGCTGCGTAGTGATGGTGGCGAGTGATATGCTCTTTGTTACTAGGAGGAAAAATCTTCTTTCAGATAATCTAATTAATGTACTAATATAATAATTACTGAAATTTTATATGGCTGTGAATCTTAAAACCTGTAAAATGAATTGAGATGGACGGAAATTGACCCAAACATCTGCATAATAAAAATAAATAAATATGGCAATATTTTAGCCGGCGGTGCGTCATGGATCATAACATGCACCAGCCAATGGGCAACCTGCGATTTTAAATATGGTGGGTGATGGAATTAATAAAGGAAAGGGACATTGCTCTAAATTTTGTATTTTCTCGTGATCTTTAAAGTATATATATAGTTGTAGTTTTGAGAGTGTAGTTGATATTGTTTTTGAAATTGTTTTTTATTAAAAAATATATTAAAATAATTTTTTTTATTTTTCAAAAATTATTTTTTATATTAAAATATTAAAATAATCTAAAAATATTAATTTTTTAATTTAAAATAAAATATTTTCAGAGAGGCATTGATGGACTTGGGGTCTACTGCTGAATCTGAGATGACCTAATGTCAGGATGCCAGGGCCGAGAGTAAATCTTTCGAAGCACATGCTTTACAGGGAACAATAAGGGAGGAAATATCCACAACCCTTCTCAAAGAAATTTTCTAGGAATGGAATGAGGCTACAGAAAGGTACAATGCTGAAAGCATTATTAAGGGGAAAATGTATCAGATTGCCTTTTAAGAGACCATCAGAGGTATTGCAAGCAGTGCAAATCACATGGTAAGCAAATTCAAAGATTTGAAATATCCAGAGAATACTGTGGATAGCTTTGCTCAGGGTAAGTGATTCGTGCCCGGTTGATGATATCTTTCATGTTATGTATATTTCTAAGGCTTATGTACTAGTTTATGTGGGTTATTCAAAGGAGGAAAATTATATGGAGTACGTTTATGAGACCACCTTTACATTGATGTTCAGAAAAAAACACTAGATGGTCAATTGGTTGTGCAAATTTGGGTTGATCAATGTATGCTATCAATTCTTGTTGTAGTTGCATCTGGTGCTCAATTCCTGTAATCTATGCAAGTCTTACTGATTACAATGGCATGAGTTGCATACCTTAGAATCACAAGTTGCTCATAATCCTTATTTCAGATTGGAAATATTCTGGTTTGTTTGTTCGGATATGCAACGATTGTGATAGTTTTGTTTGATTTTTATTGATTGTTTTCATGAATTTCGATTCCTACAATGATGGCAGGGTTCCGATACCAAGGAGCTTGCTGCAGCGCAAAGCAGCATATTGAAGTCAACTTCTATCAAACTGCTAATTCCGAGGTTGCAAGGTTGTTCCATATAGACCCACAAATCAAACACCCTGCTTTGGTCATGCGGAAGCTGAAGTGGATGACAACAAACCATAGCCATTTTGGTTTTGGTCAGTTTCATCGATATACACCCCAATATCATTCAAAGACCAAAATTTCCGTAGTAATTTTGACTGGCACATTCATTATTGTTTTGTACAGACGGTCGATTCACTACATCAGAAATATCGAACTATATATCCGAAAATAAACTTCCTTCAGTGATCACACATTCATAGAAGAAGATGCTCCCAGTATTCTCAAGAATCCTATGAAACAGGTAAAACCTTGTCCGGTATTTCTCTCTCCTGATATTAGAGATCCAACAACTTGATGATTGCATAACGTTTTATGTTAAATCCTTCCCAGTTATGGCCTTTTGACGCTACATATCCAAAGGAGGTTTTAACCCCATTTATGGAGGCGGCAGACCATTTCAAAGGGAAGGTAATGCTAAATATTTGTACTTACTCCAGTATTCTGTTATAGCCTCATTGAAATTTAAGATTGGTTAAAGGCCCGGTGATTTTACCTACATAGATGCAATGAGTAGCGAAGGTTTCCATTGACACGGTGTTCTGAACTTCTGATACACATGTACATATGGGAGAAAAGGTGATGATAATATTGAATCAACAATACATCTGCTACAATATTTTTGAATTATGGTTCATTTAAAATTAAATTGTTTGTGATTTTATGTTACAAAGTTACAATTGTTGACTGAAAAGTCTTTAGTTTTTCAACAAAGATTAGATCTTCTCCATGATCATTAGAAACCATGGAATTATCCACTTGCTTCCCTCTCTAAGAATGAGTCAAAGAATGCTACAAGTTCTTAATTCTTGTTCGAAACTGTTTCGGAGTTACATTTATACGAGGCTGCTAACTAGAAACACCTATTATGTTTTAAAAAGGGTGAGCTGCAGATCATAATTACTTCATTGTACTGGTAGTTATACATTAAGCCAAAACATCGTGTGTTGTTGTTGATTATGCCTTGCTTTTGTTATGTTTATCGAATATTAATATATAACTGGCATGGTTTTCTTGTGTTTGTTGTAGCTTCTCTTTGTCCATATGGAAACTGGATATAATTATATGCAAAGTCGAATTTCTTATGAGTTTGGCATTGCTGAAGGTGTTCCACAAAGAGTGCCTCCAGCTCCAGCCCCTTCCTCCTTGTTAAAGCCCTTGTTTCCTGTCCAAACGACATCTTTAGGTCCATGCGTGCAAGAAATCGTCATCCTCTGCAGTGCCTGTGATGCCTGAAGGAAGGTCCAACAACAAGTTTTTGATTGCTTTGGCCTTGAGGAACGGAAAAGATTGTGCAAATAATGGTCGCCGGACTACGTCGCCACCCAGCAATACTCCATCTGTTAAAGCATAGCGAGAACAAGAGCAACGTTTACATTTATGTAGCTGAGAGACCTCCTTTAATCTTTGCAATTCATTTTTTTTTATTTTATTTAATGGAACTCCTGTTCCAACTTGAATTTCTGGAAGGTAAAGCTTTCAGTTCAACCAGTTCCAACTTGAAAGAATGATCTTCGACACCCATCAGATTCTCATAAAATTTAATCATCTTTGATTCCAAATGCGTAGGATGGTTAAAACTGAATTGTGAGCAATAACTTGTATGTATGACAATACATTTCTGTCGTGAAATAGAATGGTGCTCCTTTTGTGAGAATCCGTACAAGTCAGCCTTGTATGCCCTCTAACATTAATTTATTCATTGTTGAAAATCAAGTGAACCAGATACCAAAATTCATGTTGTGATCAGGCTGTTAAGGTAGTAGTCGTATAACATTCCTTTTTTCTGTCAAAGCTATTCCTTTGTGCCGATTTGGTAAATTACTTGTTACTCTGTGTTTTGGTTATGTTTACAAAGTTATTCTTCATAAGAAATAACGATCAAACTATTAATAAATCTGTCACTCCACTACAAAAAAAAAATCATTTCATGAAATATAACGCCGGTCAGGACACGGCAGCTGAAGACTTTGGGGTCAACACCTTATCTTTCCTGCTCCCGTCAATACCCATCATTTCGTTCTGCGTGGATTTCTCAACAACAATGTCAGGAGCTCCGAGAATCTCTCTCTTTCTCTTCACTTCAATCCTTCTTATCTTCACCATCCTATGGTTTTCGCCTGTCTCCCATCTCCCATCATCACTTCTTCCAAAAGTTCTTTCATTCTTTAAACACCAGGAAGACACCTTCATCTATGAAAGCAGCACCTACAAGGATGTCTTTTATTATGAGGGTTCTGAGAACCCAGGGACTAACTCTCGGCGAAAGAATCCAGTGGTTGATGAGAAGGATGTGGTGGTGCTCACAGAGAAGAACTTCAGTGCTTTCATTGCTACAAATCCGTACGTGATGGTGGAGTTTTATGCATCATGGTGCTACTGGAGTCGTAAGTTGGCACCAGAATACTCTGCTGCCGCTACCCTACTGAAAGGCGAGGCCGTGCTTGCAAAGGTCGAAGCTACGGTAGAAAAGGGGTTGGCAAGGAAGTATGAAATTCAGGGGTATCCTTCTGTATTTTTATTTGCTGGTGGAATTCAAAAGGCTTGCTATTATGGTGAAGGGACCAGGTGAGATCCCTTTTTTCTTTTCTTGCATATTTGGAGGGTTCAAGTCTACGAGTTCAATTTGCAGAAACCTTTGGCTTGAGCCAGTTTAACTACTTGATCAATGCTTTATTGGCTAGCCTCTTTGGTTCTTTAATTTCTGACAAATATGAAAAACGGGGACGTTCTATTTCATTGTTTTTTTATTGATTCCAGAGTCTTATTTTGTTATTTGTTTTAATTTTAAATTTATTTCATGTAGAGATGCTATTGCAACTTGGATGAGGCAGAAAACTGGCCTGGCTGTTCAAACTATATCAACAACAGAGGAGGCTAAAAGGATACTGAGGACAAACTATGTGATCGTAATGGGATTCCTTGACACTTTAGAGGTATTTAGTCCCTGCTGGATCATATTTTCATTTCCATCTGATGAATAATATTATTTCAATTTCTTTTTTCATGATGTAGTCTGTCCAACTCACTACCATACCAGTCATTAAAATTTGAGGAGCTCATAATTACTGCGCACCCAGATTGATCGATTCCATATGAACTTAGAATTCTTGTACCTGATAAATATTTATGGTGGAGAAGTGCAAATATTTCTCATCTGCTCCCATGTTTAATCTTTCCTGAAAAAAATGGCAGGGTTCAGATGCCAAGGAGCTCGGCGCTGCTTCCAAACTGCATGCTGATGTCAGTTTCTATCAAACTGATAGTGTTTATGTTGCAAGGCTGTTTCGCATTGACCCACAAATCAAACCTCCTGCTTTAGTCATGCTAAAATGGGAGGCTGCAAATCGTAGCCATGTTGGTTTTGGTTAGTTTCATCAATTTGTGAGTCAATAGTTCGGAGAAATTCCAAGTAATACAAGTTATTTGACTTTAATGACCGATTCTACTCTTCTTTCTGCAGACGGTCAATTCACCAAATCTGAAATATCTGACTTTGTATCCACAAACAACTTTCAATCCACCAAACCAGAAATACCTGACTCTGTATCCACAAACAACGCCCCTTCGGTGATCACTTTTACGGTAGACGATGCCTCGCGTATTTTAGGCAATCCTATGAAACAGGCAAGTCCTTACGTCTATTTCCCTGACTTCAAGAACTTCATGATTATTTAACATGTCTATTTGTTCACTCAGCTGTGGCTTTTTTCAACAAACCACTCGTTGGAGCTGATATCCACATTTGAAGAGGCAGCGAAAGCTTTCAGAGACAAGGTAGTCATTTAATTTTCTGTATGCTTCTGCTAAGAGCACCTGGAAATTGGATTATCTTGCTGTATTCTATAACTCGGCTTGGTGAAAACTGCATCGCGCTTGCCTAATCTGAGACTCGTTAGGAATTACACCAACATAAAGTTGAACAGAAAAAAATAAAGATTATTTCCGCATAACTGGAAGATTGGATAAATTACCATGGCTTGGTTTGTGTCAAATGTCAAATGATTTTGTCTTTCCAAATTCAATTGACATTCTGGCAATACTGGGACTGAAAATCCCATTATTCATGTGTTGGAACATTAACAACAACGAATCATAAATTAAATATATCAAATAGTTAGTTGTTGGTTGTGAATGTCAAGCGTAGATTATAATACAAGAATCCAAGGAAAGAAGGAAAAGGACCGAAGTGAAGTCATAATTACTAACTCCAAGACACATGTTACTTTAAAGATAGAGGTCTGTTTCTTCTCCAAAGCCTCATTTGATTCCGAGTCTTTTGTTCTTCGCTGCGTTTCTTGTAGCTTGTATTTGTCTATGAGGAGACTGATGGTACAGATTTTGGAATTGGAGCAAACCTTGTTTTTGAATTTGGATTGCCTGAAGGTTCACCAAGAGTTAGTAATCCTAAACCCGAAACTCTTTTTCTCGGAAACAGAAAAAGAACAGGAGAAAACTTAAATACTATTTGTGCCATTTCTTCCAAGCTTTTTTCCTGTAATTAATGAGTTGCAGTGAGATAAAGCCTTCTTCAAAATATTTTAAATTTTTTTGGATGTGATGTGTGTTTGTGCAGGTTGCGGCTCGCATGGCTAATGGCGACAAGTATCTATATCACGGTGAAATGACCTTTGATGGCATTAAGGTATCCGAGTTACTTTTACTGGATTTTTTTAAAGAATTTTTAACTGAACAATTAAACAGGACAGGAAGGACTATCACTCTACTTCTTGACATGTTTTTCCTGTACAGTTTCTAAGATCTTTGATACATCTTCTATGTTGTGATGCAGACATTTGCAGAAGAGTTTCTGGAAGATAATCTGTCAATCCATTCAGTTCAAATTTCAAAGTCAGTTCTTCGACTTCCATCAGATTCTCATTAATCTAGCCCGCCTTTGTTTTCATACGTACACTCTATATACTTAAGACTGAACTGCAAGCAATGACTTGTACGGTATCGCCTTCTGTTGTGTAAAACTAGCAACAATTATTGATGAATATTGAAATAACAAAGTTTAACGTGCTTAAGCAATGCGATTATATGCATAGGAGCTAGGGTTACATGGTATGTATTTATAATAGATCCTAAATTATCCAAGAAAACCTTGCTGACCAAGAAATCCTAACCGTGTTCAAGGATTATTAATAATTTTTCATTATCCACTCCAGAATCTGTAGTAGAATGATGCTCCTTAATAATCTAGTATGCCCTCTTGTATCACGTTGTTATTCATTTTGGAAACAAGTAAGCCAGAAAATATATATATATATTGTGAACAGGCTGTTGAGGTATTGGTTGGATAACATTTTGGCAATATACTTGATAAGGATACCCTCCAATGAACTCCCAATTCTAAAAATAATAAATAATAAAAATGAAATGGATAATAAGAATCTTTGTCAAAGTTTGTTAATTTCTGCTTGGAATCAGTGTTATTAACCCTGGTTGGGTGAGTGACCCAAAACCTAGGCCAAGTCGGGTTTCAAAGGGTGAGAGTTGACGGGGCTAAACTAGGAGACCTTGTCAATCAAAACTTGGTTAAATAAAAAATTTAAACGATGATGTTTTGATTGACTGGTTAACTCGCCCAACTTGTAATCTAAATCCTGGGTTGGTTCATGGGCCGGCTAGGTTTAATAACTTTGGTTGGGAAGTTACAGGCAAATCTAAAGTTTCCATTTTTTTTTCTTTAGCTGATAAATGCAATGATCATACCAACACTGTGCTTGTTTTATTTTTCATTTCGAAACTTCCATGCAAAAACTTCCTCTTGAACAATTAGCCTGGCATTGCATGGACGGATTAGCCTGCTATGTAGCAACCTGCCACATCGTTTGACTATAATTAATCTGATATATTTAGTAATTTCAAGCTGTATTAATAGCCAAATTAAACAGTTGTAGTCCTTGGATGAATCATAGGAGGACTCACCACCAAATAAAGAGTTTTTTTCTCGGTAATTTCCTATACGGCTATACTGCTGCAATTTTAATGTCAGATTAGAAAACATTTTTCACCACCTGCACAGATGAACATTTCCATTGAATATCATTTCATTACCCACCGCTAGATCTCTCTAAGGACATAACAATCGATCCAGTCGCAATGGCGGTGCCACCGTTTAGGTTAAGAACCCCTGAGGTCTGGAGGGAGGCTGTTGTTCTTTCCATGGAGATAACAATCCTTCTTGGCGGCGCTTTGCTTTTCTATACAATTCTTCTCATTCTACAGCAAATCTTTTCTTACACTGGGGTGGTAGTACTCTCGATAGCCGCGATTGTTCTGTTGACTCGGGATCACAGTAACAATAGCAGTCTGCCAGTCGCCACCGCACGCAAATTAATGGAAATTAGCACGCAACTGGGCCACATTGTCGTTTCGATCACATATAAATTATGTGAAGAGCCCATTACAAATTACCCTCATTTGGAGAGAAGATGCTCGGGGACCATTGCTATATGGACGAGCTATGTAGCTTACGCTGGTCTTCTGATTCAAGTGCTTTTAAGATATCCCATATCATTAGACACATTTTTTGCAGGTGGGTTAATTACCATTGCTGTCTGTGCAAACCATACATTTTTTTTTTCTTGCATGTGGGATTCAATAAAGAGGAAGAGTCTCGGCCAAGATCGTGATCAGGCTGACAGCATGAACAAGGTAATGGTCTCAATCACCTCGGAATTGTCTTTCAGATTTTTGTGAAAAGCATATGAATGTACCCATTATTATTTTATATTTAATTTTTATCAAATATAATAAAAATGATAAGATTTGAATTCGCTAAATTAATATAATTATGATACTATGTTAAATTAACATATTATTTAAAAGCTTAAATTATTAAATAATACCCCAATACATTATTCGGGGTATAACCTGGTAGTATATTTCGTAGAATCACAGAATTTCCTAAAACTTCCAATTGTCGATTGATATTGCATGAGATGCCCCCATTTATGTATTTCAGACATTCATTTTGTATATATATATTTATCGTGGTTAATTGTTTTTATGGGGAGGTTGATGAGAATGAACTGAAGGCTAAATATGATGAAGATCGGCAAAGGTGGGAGGAGGAGAAGAAGGATCTTACAGAACAGCTCAACGTGGCAAAATCAAAACTTAAGGAAAAGGAGAAAGTTTATAGTATGTTTGGAAACTTTAACTGGGATTAACAAGGGGAAGAAATCAAACCTCCTTTTATGGTAAGAAATCTTAAAGCTTCCGTCAGAGGCTTCCTCTCTCGGCCCGGACTCCGAGCTTTTTTCGCCTACCTCCCTTCGCTTGGATTGTTAAGCATTCTGATGTTGACAGAAAACAGCGCCGAGTAGTGGGATCTTATCGTGCAGTGGGGATGAGACTGTGCTCTGTATTGATGATCGATTTAGATTTATCAATTAGAGAAATTTCCTTCAATTCCAATAAATAATAATAATAATAAAATATTTGTTGTGCTCGGCAACATTTCCTTGGTGAAATTGGTGGCGTGCTGATGAAGGCCGAAACAAATTGGGTATGGGATGAAAAATAGTTTACAGGCCACTCTAGGATCAGATGCTAAACGGCCCATAAATTTTCTTGAGTAGACATAAATGGCAAAACTCACCTTTACTTCATTGGGCCTTTTATTTTCATCGAATGACCCGGCCTCGGGCCGAAAATTGGGATATATTCTGAGAAAATAATAATACTTTCATCGAAGAGAAGAGAAGAGAAGGCTTTGTCCAAGCCCACTATCAGCTCTTGAAAGTTTTCGGTATAGGAAACGGTCCGAGCCCCCCCCCCTTTCTACGGTTTTTTCTACCAGGGAGTACATGGAAAGATGAGAGGTATTGTACTTTGGAATTTGATTTTACAGTTTTATGATATTTTCACTCTGAAAAAAAAAATTAAAAACATCTCATCTCACACCACAATCACAAAATTAAAAAAAAAGTAGTCACGGGAGATTATTAGAAATTAATCTTTGTGAGGCAGAAACATTTTATTTTTGGAAATCTTCTTTTCACTATCAATTTGTTGTTGTTGTTGTTGTAAGATGTAAAAACTAAGGTTGTAAGAAATATTTTTTAATATAGTACGAGAAATACAATGTAAACTTTGAATAATAAATTTATAGATAATTTTTTTAATTAATTATATGTTGATAAATCCAATTAAATACAATAAAGAGAACCGACAAAATTATAATCAACAAGTGATATGAGTAAATTAAGATATAAATAGTATGAATAAAAAATTTAATGATATAAAAATTAAAATATTGTTGCTACCATCACTGACAAGTTTTCAATTAGTAAAACTTCAAATTAAATAAAACTCAAATTTCACAGGAAACATATAATGTGATTTCACAAATCTCAAAAACAAAATCACTTATTTAAATATTTGTCATATCTAGTTCAATTCTTGTACAAGCGATGTAAATTGTAATATAATTATATATTTTTAATAAGTATACATCAAACATTATTTTTTAATAAATGCAAGAAAAAAAATACAAGCACATATAAAAAGCTCATAGAAAAATTTATCAAATGAAATAAATAATTTAATATGACATGGTGTCAAGTACAAGACAAGACCATAGCTAAATGTTTCTAAAACAAATACTGAAATCCAATTTAATAATATTTTAAAAATGTAACTTGTTATATTTGAATTATAATAATATGTTGAGTGATAGAAGATAAAAAATATATACACAGGAATAGAAATGCTATGAATTATTTTGTTTTAAAGGTTTTTTTTGTTTTTAGTATTTGTTACCATTGTAAAAAAAAAAAATCTCTCTCTCTCTATATATTAATATTACAATTGAATCAAAGCTAATTTCAAAAGTTAAATTAGTGAAGTTGCAAAATTGATCTAATTTTATAGATTTTATACCAATCAAGTCCAATTTTACTAATTTTTAATTATTTTAATTTAATTTTATAGATTAGATATATGCTAAATTGTAAAATTATATTATTCTACACGTCAACTCATATTTTAATAACTAGTGGAAGCCACTAAAAAAACTATATAAAAAAAATAAAATCATCGTGTCAATAACCGGCTGCAGAGGACTAAATTTGTAATTTCATCACCCAGGTTTAGATAATATAATCAGGGACCCAAATAATATGTTGGGCTCCAATAAGTTTTCTTTCCGACACATCGAGCTTGTTGCTCTTAGAAAATCTCTTGACCAGAAAGAAACACAGCAAGCGCCGATACCTCAGGTACCTCATCTCTCTCTCTCATTACTTCCTCATGTTTCTAGATTTCCTGCTACTTCTTTGGCTGCATCTCTGCATAAATTCTCAGATCGCAATGCACCCTTTGCTTGGATTTTTTTACTGTGATGGGTCGCCAAGTTTTTCTTGATCTCATTTTCTTGAATAGAAAAAAAATAGGGAACTTCAATGGTAAATCTAAATATTTGAGATTCGTAGGTGAAAATTTTTAATGGGTTTAATCGTCTTGTTTTTTTGAGTTGGTGGGAGTTGGCGTGGTTGCTAGTGCATCTAGTTTACTCTTTGTAGTTGACATTGAATTCAGTTATTTGTGTGGATCTTGATTGTCAAGGGTGGGGATGTGCTGGATCAGATCAGTGAGATTTGTGAATCAGACAGGAATTTTTTTTCCCGAAGGAGTAGTAGTGAATGGAATCTGGGAATTTTGGAGTTTGAGCATTGGGTGCAATCTATAGAGATGACAGTCACAGGATGGCTAGATTTGCAAGTACTTATTGATCTTGTCGAGAATTATGACCACTGAATAGATCCCCCCCCCCCCCCCCCCCAGAAAATGCCGTCTTTTGGCTTTTAAAAAAGTCATTCATAGCAATTAGCTTATTTTGTAAATGATTGTGGATTTGTATTTTTTTTTTTACTTGTCGAGCCTTATATTTGTCTACTGTGTTTGCTTGTTCTGATGGGGTCTAAATGCAAATCAAAATTTGTTTTGTTACTTGAAGAGGCTGACTTGATAATTTACTGGAAGGAGCATCATCCGATGCTGATTGTAGGTCCATTCATGGTCTTTTTATTTCAATATAACATTGGATATTTCAGGAAGCATGGAGGCCAACAGGGGTCAGAATGGAATCCAACTCTTGCTTGCTGCAGAGCAAGAAGCTCAGCATATTGTCAACACTGCCAGAAATGGTAATCACTTCTTCCCTCTATGCTTTTAATAATTGAAGTACTGCCCTTGTTTTCTATATATACTAGCCATCCCTTTGATTGCATATTCTATTTGTGTGGGTAGAGGGGAGTAGGACATATGAGTAGGGGTAAGGAATGGAAATTATGAGGTTCTCATTTCATTTAAGAAGTATATCCCTGATCAAGGAAGAGAGGGATCCACTCCTTTATCTAGAGTCATATTTTCAATTCTTTTAAAATTGGGAGGAAGGCATGTCTTTCTTCTTTCTTACCTTTCCTTTTCTTGCCTTTCAACCAAACAAGGAGAAGACAGGCTTCCATTTTTATTTTATTTTGTGTGTTTCATATGATCTACCACAACTTATATATGCATAACATGGTTCAAAGGAAATTTAAAATTTGATCTGCCACTTAATTTAAATTGAAGCTTATGTTGTTTGTTTTCAGTTATGATATCGTAACACTTAAGTTTTACTTCTTGGAAGAAACTTCATGCTTTGCTAATTGCATTTATGATGCAAGCAGTCGCTGCATTGGTGAAGATCTTGATTTTTACATGCTTCTGTTTCTTTTTGTCCAGGGAAAATGGCTAGACTGAAACAAGCCAAAGAAGAGGCTGACAAGGAAATTGCTGAATTTCGTTCTCATATGGAAGCTGAATATCAGAGGAAGCTTGCTGAGGTTAGAACACAAATGAAAGGCTCCTATTAAACCATTCATATGATAACATGTTAAATCCACTTGCAATCTCAAATATTAGCTGCAAACTTTGATCTTTATAGTGATTCTTACTTAAGTTTATGACTGAGGAAATGAAATATTGAGTAATTTGCCAATCACCTTTGCTACTTGTGTGTGTGAGAGAGAGATAAATCTATGTCGCATTCATAGCATCTTATGATACTTCTCCAACATTGCTTATCCTGTACTGGTTCTCTTATTTTCTTGAATTCCTTTCCAGTCATTCTACAGAGTTGGCAAATCTGGCCATTGTTACTCTATCATCTAAGACTTAAGTAAAACACGGATTAACCCATTAGCTACTTTGAGTTACATTGTTGCATTATTCAAAAGCTGACTTGAACCTACTCGGTTGGACATCATACAGAGCAGCGGGGACTCTGGTGCTAATGTGAAGCGATTGGAGCGAGAAACTGAGGCAAAGATAGGTCACCTAAAGACAGAAGCCTCAAGGATCTCCCATGATGTTGTACAAATGCTTTTGAAGCATGTGACAACAGTGAAAAACTAGGATCCTCGGTCTACGAGGCTAGATGTGTTCAAATACTGTATTTTGCGTGTACTTCATAAACTTGAAGGTAGGAATTCCAGCTTGGTGAGAATGCTTGTATTCAGCTGTCTAATATGTTTATGACTAATTGATTATGTTCCTCCATGCAATAATTTTCTTGAGTAAAACGCCTGTGAAATAAATTAAATTAAATTGATGATTTTCAAATCGATGTGGTTTTATTGGTTTGTTTCAATCTCACTAGTTCTGCCCGCTAAGATCAGAATGTTGATGAAGTAGTATGTTTGCACAATATCATTTTTTTTGTCGACTTTTTTGGACTGTCTGATAGGACTGAACAGTGCAGAACTGCAGGTGGAAATGGGACAATCTAAGGAGAGGTGTTTAGGAGAGCTTCAAAAATTGTTTTTTATGTAAAAAAATATATTTTAATGTTTTTTCCTATCAGTGTCACCCTAATAAAACTGTTCAGTTGTTTTTTCCTATCAGTGTTGCCCTGGGAAAACTGTTCAATTGTATGTTAAGGTCAAAATCATATACAATTTCATATTAATGGGTCACTGGCGTTTGAAGCCCTGAACTGTATATTAAAAAGTTTTTTTGAAAAAAATTAAAAAAAAATAATTTTTATTTTTTTGCTTTAAATTATTTTTTAAAAATATTTTTAGATTATTTTTATATGTTGATATTAAAATTAAATTTTTAAAAAATATGTTAGGTTGCGGCAACCCAGAACGGGAGGAAAAGTATGTTTGCATAGTTATGCTTGAATAGTAAAGAGAAAAAAAAGGCGAAAGGCAACTTCTACTTGGAATGAAATGATTTCGGCCATCTTTGTTGAGGGTGGAATGCTGAGAATTCCTGCGAGATTTGCTCCATCACTACCCCGCTTAAAAAGATGCCGCCCCAAGAAACGCAGGCAATGCTCTTGATAGCGCATTTTGATCAGTGTCCTCTCGTCCCCTGTTATACGTTGTCCACGCCATTTCCGGTCGGAGAACTCCGTGAAGCATTTTCAATGATCAGGAAAATTGGTTCTCTGGGTTTTAAAACGAAACTGTGCATTGATTCAGAACATGAGTTAGTACTGGATGAGCTAAACGCTAGTTGCTATTCCTTTCGAAAACCCTAGAGTTTCATTTGTGCTTTTGCTTTCCATACCCTTCAGGAATTTACAGCAACGCCTGTGGCAGCAGAGAATGCATCTGGAACAATGGTTGAGAGCTCGTGTTGGAGCAACTGCCATTGCTGAGAAGCTGATTCTATTCCTTTCCACCATCCACTCAACCCAATTGGTTCCTGTTACATTCTCGCATTTTGAGCTAATGATATTACTAATTTGCTGGAACAGAGAGCTTGTGCTGATAAATGCTCAAGATGTGGCAGAATTAGAGACGGAAAAAAACAGTTGATTGTGATGTTCGTGTAGCTTTTGAAGAAGGTGAGAGGTTCTTCAGTGTCTCCTTCAAGAAGTCGGAGAAGCCGAGGAGGGTGCCATAAATGAAACCCCGCTCCATCTCTCACTGATCATAGAGAATCTATTCATCTGTTGTTAAATTAGGAGCTACGATAACTAGAGATTTACTGAGCATCTCTACACTTCATAGAATACGCAGACTAATGGGGGGGTTTCCATCTTTTTCAGAAGTTAGAGTAATTAATTATATCCTGAACATGTGGTCTCCACAGGAGATAACCAATTATTTTCATTCGTTTCTGTTGCCTTCTAGCAAGTGATGGAATTACTGTGACATTTTTGTGTCCTTCGGAGTACAAGGAAGAGGACGAAGGCATGCGCTGTGACAGGGAAAAGAAGATGTATGGAAACGAATGAACCACGAATGCAAGCTCCCTCCATGTATCTTGGAAGTGGACCATGTTAGAAAGAAGATCCATGGATTTGTCAAATTATTGAGCAACACAACACTGAACTACTGAGTACAGGAATGCAACTCAACCAGCGTGCCTCGCGGCTCCGGTGTCCTCGTTAGGTCATTTTACAAGAACGTACACTGTTCTACCACACTAATTCAAGAAAGAAAGGAGCTCGTAAATGGGCTTGCACGAGACCATGAGTCACGTTGAGAAGGCCCATTATTCAACAACAAATTCAGTCTGCCTCAGTTACTGCCACTTCGACTAATTCTTTTTTTGCCCCACGAACCTGTGAAGGAGCTTCATAGCAACATGATGATAAAGTTTTTGAATATAGTTTTGGTTGATGTTTTGTTTTTTTAATTGGAATAAAATATTTTAATTTTAAAGTATTTTGACTTGTTGTTTCAAGATTGTACTATTTAATAATATATATATATATATATATATATTCAAAAACAAATTAGTTCAAATTCAAAAATAAAATTGTGCAATTTAATCTAAAAAAACACAATAAAATGTTTTTTTCTGCACTGTTTACCTAGCCATGAGTTATCAGCTGTTTGATTCCATGGTTGAAAATGGGATAGTCAACAGTTACGTATTGGTCAGGCCCATTATTCAAAGACCTAATTTGCACACCAGAAATTAATATGCATAGGATCCAGTTGACACAGAGTCGACTAGTCATTGCCAGCAGGCTGGATTGTGACACGGGAAGGTGAGTAGGGGAATGGGTTAACAGATAAACGTGAAAAAAACTGCAGTTTTATGGAGAGGTATGGGAAATCACTGGACAGAAGCCGAGGAGGTGCTTCGACGTATTGTGTTTGCAGCCCCCTGTAAGAATCCAGCCACCGCGAGCCCATCTCCTGCTTGATAGAATGTCCCGGACGCATATAACACTGTTTATTCACGTGCATCTATTACTATGCTTTTGTCTCGGTTATGTGATGATTCTTTCGGTTTTTTGCAAAAAAAAACCGGTGAAGATCGTTCGAGAAAAATATATACAAGCGGGTTGATGAAACAATAATTTATTGAGTATGGGAATGACTTTTGAGCCTATCGGAAGTTAGAGACATCCAATAAAAAAATTCTCTAATAATTATTTTCTTTGTTAGGTGTGATTCGGATGAAAGCTTTGCAATAAGTTTACATGTTTTTTTGCAATGGATTGTGTTTCTAAAATGTTTTATATATTTTTTTAGATTTATTTTTAATATTAACACATAGAAATGATTTAAATACATTGAATCTTTTTTATTTTTTTAAAAAAATATTTTTAAAACACAAAAATAAACAGCTCTAAGTAAACCCTAATATAATTTTCACCGTGATTTATGGACTAAGTAAAGCTTCACAAAAAATTCTCTAGTCTCGTGGATTAGTATCTTGCTATGAGTGGAAAAGTGGGGAAAGATGCCGATGTTAATGCCGATAATTTTCCCAGGACAGCAGCTCTTTTCGAGTTCATTGCATTGTCAAACCTCATGAAAGTGAAAAATAACAACTAAGAAAACAACTTTAGAGAGATAACGAAAGAGACCCTCTGGATTTTCGTGGGTAGAGGGAGTTTCTTTTATATATAATTGGATTGGATGGAGGGAATTGGAGCAATGGGAGCTTGTTGAATTTGGACAAAATTAGATTCAAATGAAAAAATTTAGTGGACGGCTTCATGATTATTGCCAACAAGCTCGTGTATAATTGAGCAAGTGGGAAATTTATATTTACAAAACCATTATTAAAAATCTATATTTCGTCATTATCCACAAAACAATCAACAGGATATGATGCCATTGACTTGCCGATCAATTGCTTGCTATCGAGAAATTGTATAGATTAGTGGATTACAGAGAGGTGCTTCCATCAATCCGATGCCAACCCCAGCATCAGTTTTCTCACCACGAATTGATGGGTTCCAGAAAAACTTGCCCCATGTCAGCATTTCGTTTTACCTGTTCTTGTCTCGCGTCACATGAAACTTCTCCCCTGACCTGGGATACAGCAAGAAGTCTCGGGCGACTCTCCTGAATCGCAGAACATGTGGTTTGATTGGCATTGAGCAGTAAAGGAACATGGAAAAGGTAATTTGAAGTCAAATGACATGAACGGAACACAGGGATGACATCAAAATGGAAATGTAACCCTAACAGGACGAGTAGCTGGCGAGCTTTTGAGGATTTCAGACTATTTTTTTGACAATTTCAACTAATTTCATGCTTATGAACAGGCCATGGGCATTGACTATTGTCTCTGAAACCAAAGACCAGGTAATTCCACGAGTTTTTCGCATCTCTTTTTTTTTTCCTTTTCTATTGTGGCGGGTACGTTTCTCCCAGCTACGTGGGTTATTGATTCATTCTTATTATCCAATAACAATGCTTCATGGAAAAGTTATTTGCTTCCGTAGACAGAAAATTCTGAGAAACTTATTAAATCGCCGCAAAGAATTGGTCGTTGGGATCTGTACAGCGTCTATTCGTCTTAGGTGCACGGCTAGAAGATGGCTGGGTTCTTTTTTGTTTTTTTTTAAATATATTTGGATATTGATAACAAAAATTAAATGAGAATAAAATTTAAATTGCATGAAGGTTAATTTGATATAATTAGATTAACTTTGTAGATTCAAGAACAATTATTATAACTTGTAAAAATATAGTTTGATAAAAAACAATCAAAATCCTTTTTTTTTAATATTAATATAACAACATTGATTTGACTTGCATTAAACTTTGTTAGCATGTCAAGTCTACAACTTGAATTACAAGACTACGATAATCTCATGAAAAATAATTTAAAATAAATTATGAAACCTAGATCTCACATAACATAATGTTAAATGATAGAGTTGAAAAATCAATTGATTTTTTTATAAAAAAAAACAACCTTAAAAGCATGTGACCCAATTCACGAGATTAAGATAAAAAAAATTTAAAATAAGTTATGAATTTCAATCCTTGATCAATCTAATATTGAGTGATAATATTTGAAAAATAAAATAACTTGAGTCAAATCATCAAACTTAAGACCTAGACAATCAAATTGAGAATTATTTAACTTAGGTTAGCTTGCCAATTACGTGAGATTGAGATAACCTAAAATTAGAATGAGTTAAACAATGAAGTTTGTAATAATTTTTATTAGAAAATGACACAAAAATGAGTCAAGTCAACATTATAAAAAGAAAACCAAAACAAGTCACAGTGCCTAATTCTCATTTAGACACGATATTAAATAATAAGATTGAGAGAATAACTTGGGGAAAAAAATGAGTTAATTGGGTTAACATGTCAACCCCCACAATCAGAGACAACCTAATAAAAAATTTCAATGTCGAAGAACTTGTTACCTGGATTGTGAGATAACCATATTTAATCGGAGTTAAAATACAAAAACATGCATTTTTTATTGTGAAACTAAAACATTCATATAGAAATCAAATCAAAAATAGATTATGAAGCTTAATTATTAACTGATTTAATATTAAAAAAATCAATCAAGAAAAAATCAAAAAAAATTATGAAGCTCATTCAAGAAAAAAATTAAGATATAAAATGACTTGATGTAAAAAAAAATTAAAAAAAAACTCAATCAAGAAACATATAAAAACTGACTTGGGTTAGTTTTGGTTAACTCGTCTAGCACTAATTTTAGATCACGAGGTTGAAACAACATAATAAAAAATAAATTAAACAAGACAAATCATGAAATCTAATTATCAACCAATTAATATTGCAAATGAAATTGAAAAAAAGAAACGAGTTAGCTAATTTAACCCATTAAACCTATGATTTGTTTCATGAAAATGTGATAACTCAAAGAAAACATTGATAAAATAAGAAGTCAAAGATTAAAAAAATAAACATAAATTACGAGGTCTAATTCACAATCATTTTAATATTAAAAAAATTAATCAGGTTAACTCATTAAATTTATAATCAATGTTATAAAAATACGATAACTTAATAAGAAAAAAAAAAGATAGAGTAAAACGCTATTAAAATTACTAATAGTTTATAGTTAATTAACTTTAGTCAAATCTTTGATATAGTTTCTAATATATTTTCTATCTATACCTTGTCTACTTAGCTACCCGGACTGTACTGTTTGTAAGTATATTTAGTTTACTTTTTAAAATATTTTTTATTTAGAAAAATATTAGAATAATTTTTTTTTATATTAATACATGAAAATAATTTAAAAATTCTAAAAAATATATATTTTTTTTTAAATAAAAAAAAATATTTTTAAATACGTTATAAACCGCGGCTAGGCCAATTCCTCAAATTTGCTATTTTCACATGTTGACAATGCCACAGCTACTGCTCACCATACATTAATCTATACCCTGCCAGTAACCAACCAGTGACCTGCATTTGCCGTCACCACGCAGACCTGATGGTACCCCTTCTGCCCCTAATTAATCTAATCATGGCAATTGCTCCAAACCTCCCAACCATATAATAAAACATTTGATATATTTATTAAAAAGAATTTAACCTAGTAACGAAAGTAACAGCACACATACAAACATTTTTTTTTTAATGTAAATCCTATATAGTATAGAAGCAAGCATATTT
The DNA here is from genome assembly GCA_025169955.1 of Salix arbutifolia. Lineage (NCBI taxonomy): Eukaryota > Viridiplantae > Streptophyta > Magnoliopsida > Malpighiales > Salicaceae > Salix > Salix arbutifolia. The sequence goes on from CM045909.1 coordinate 2,219,376, forward strand.
TATAGTACCTACTTGGGAGTGTGGTTGCGGTTGTTTTTTAAAGTGTTTTTTGTTCAAAAATACATTAAAATTATATTTTTCTTATTTTTTAAAAATTATTTTTGATATCATCACATCAAAATAATCTTAAAATATCAAATTTTATTAATTTAAAATTAAAAAAAAATTCTTTTAAAAACATTTTAAAAAAGCACCCCCAAACATCCCATAAACAAGAGGTTAGCATAGCGAGAAAAATGAGGGCCACCACAACCAGCGCTGGTGCGGCTCCACCATTCTTTCGCCGACGGGGCGGCCCCTACCCCACGTGTGTAAGGACAATTAGGGCGGGAGGAGAAATTAGAAAAAAGAAAAGAGAGCAAAAGGTACAAGGCAGCGGTCTTAGTTGGTCCTCCATTTGACCGTTGATCACGGGAAAACAGTGTAAACAAAATCTAGATCCTTGAATCTAGAGCAAGCAATGACCCAGCCTTCAAGTACAGCCGTCAGATGCTGCGCTCCATCTTCTTTGTTTCAACTCCGGCTGGATGGAGAACCTATGTGGAAAAAGATATTGTTTCCTTATGTGGCTGAGTCAACTTCTGCCTCGTCGTGTTAACCTGGTGGCGGGTGGGTGGGTGGGTGGATTAACTGCAGGATAACGTATTGAATTGAAACATGTTTTCATTCCTAACATTATTTTTTAAGTATTTCAAAATATAAATAACAGTTTCAAATTAATAAACACTAATCAAACATTCAAAATATAAATTAAATTTAAATCCACGAATATCTAGATGAAATCAGTCGCAATTTATAATTAAAAAAATATGATCCTTTCTCCATCGTACAATAAAAATTATTAAAACTCCGACGTGAAAGGATATCTAATTTCCATTCTCCAATGCAATTTAAGAAACTTAATTCACAATAATAGTAATAATAATGAGAATTTACACTTCATCTGAGGTGTGATTTGAATCAAATTAATACGAAGAATTTACGGTTGACGACCAGGCGGCTAGTTTCTTTACATCGGTGTCTTGTTGAGAAGAGAAACCATCGAGAGCAGTGAAATATGAGAGGATAAGGAAAAGGAATCAAAAGGGGTCAACGAAATTAAAATAGAAGAAGCCTTGCCTATCCATGTAGGTGAGGTGGCTACATACTATAAAGACTATGATAGAGAGAGGGGAAAGGAGTGACCGTTTTGAAAAATGTTTTAGTGGTTTTAAAACAGACATGCCCTGCGACTGCTGTGTTCTTGCCTCCACCTCCTACAAACACCAACACCTCTCTTTGGCTTCTTTTGTGTTTTGTTTTTCGTGTTAGCTTGCTAGTTGTCTGTTTGTTTGGTTTTTTGTTGGCTGGCTGGCTGATCTTTGTAAGCATCAATCTAGCTACTGATTCTTGTGCTCTTTCCAGCTTTAGCGTGCTCTGATAAAAGATACCTAAAGAGCACACAGGGAGAGGAAAAGGATAGGAAGAGCGACAGAGAGAGTTGGGGATTGGGCAAAGGGTATGTTTTTGTTTTTTTACTCCTTTTCTTGTAAAGAATGATTGGTTACAGGGTTGAACTGAAGTGAAAGTCTGGTTTTAGTCACAAAAAAGAAGAGAAAAATCATTTGAAGTTTCTTGATCAAGAAAGATTGCCAAAAAACAACATGCGGGGTGCTGCTTTGAATGGATCGGTTGGCTGAGCCTTCTTTTCATGCTTCCTTGTTCTTTTGTAAGATTCTTGTAAAGCTTATTGTCTTAATTAAATTCAACAAGTTTTACATTATTCGATCGACAACGAGATCAAAATTTGCCAAAACTCTTTGTATAGCCATATTGAGATAAGAAGCAGCTGCAGCAGAGTGTGTGTAGCCTTAGCATCAAAAAAGAATTTATTATTGTTCAACAATAAATTCTTCCTTTCAAGAAACAAGCTCACTCCATCGGAAGAAATTTCACAGCTTACATTTTGTCTTCTCTCTTTCTTTTTCTATGGAGTACAATCAATCTTCAGAAATGCAAGAACCCAGCATCGACACTGACAAGCTCAGCTACGAAATCTTTTCAATTCTTGAAAGCAAATTTCTTTTCGGCTATGATGATCAGAAACTCTGGGTTCCTAAACAGATCTCTCCTGCAACAATTGAAGCGAAACCCGAGCCACAGAATCCTTCAGTTCTCACAGAAAACAACGGCAACGGGCTGTCAGCGATCAAGAATCAGCGAGGCAAAATTTGCATATTGTCTATTGATGGTGGTGGCAGTCTAAAAGGGATTATTTCAGGGAAAGCATTGGCTTATCTTGAAAACGCTTTGAAATTGAAATCAGGTGATCCTGACGCCAGAGTTGCCGATTATTTTGACGTTGCAGCCGGAACTGGAATTGGTGGAATCTTCACGGCCATGCTTTTTGGCACAAAAGATCACAACCGTCCGATTATGAAAGCCGAGGAGACTTGGAGATTTTTAGCTGATCAGGGCAAGAAATTTCTCACTTCTGGTAACATAAATGGTGGGTTTTTAAAGCGGCTTTTCATAGGGAGCTCAACTGGGTCTACCGCTGCCACAGCCGGTTTAGAGAAAGCCATGAAAGAGACTTTTACTGAGAAGGGCCGGAATTTGACTTTGAAAGATACTTTAAAACCGGTTTTGATCCCTTGTTATGATCTTTCCAGTACGGCGCCGTTTTTGTTTTCTAGAGCGGATGCCTTGGAAACGGACAGTTTCGATTTCCGGCTTTGGGAGGTTTGTCGGGCTACATCAGCTGAACCAGGTTTGTTTGACCCTGTTTTAATGCGGTCCGTTGATGGTCAGACCAAATGTTTGGCAGTTGACGGTGGTTTAGCCATGAGCAACCCGACCGCGGCAGCTATAACTCACGTTCTGCATAATAAGCAGGAATTTCCGTTCGTTAGAGGAGTCGAGGATTTGTTGGTTCTATCATTAGGGACCGGTCAAATTCTTGAGGTTAGCTATGATTACGAGCAGGTTAAGAATTGGAGGGCCAAGCAGTGGGCTCGACCGATGGCTCGAATTTCAGGTGATGGTTCGGCTGATTCAGTGGACCAGGCAGTGGCCATGGCATTTGGCCAGTGTGGAAGCAGTAACTATGTAAGAATTCAGGTATGGCATCTCTTATCTTTAATCGTATTTTTGGACATGGTTTTTAGTTTCTTGATTTTAATGTACAAGATAGCTGTGGCCAGGCTGGAATGGTTAACATAGCTGTTCTTTTACACCCATATACAATTTTAGTGCATATTTACGGGTCGGTGGTGCAATGTGTCTAGTGGCTTCTGTTTAGCCGACAATGTGGTATGGGTTAGCCGGGAAACCATAAATTCAAGTCCTGCAATGGCTCATGTGAGCATATGGGTGCCTGTGTCTGCCTTCTTGTTTTCTGTTGCCAAACGTTGGGTTTCGGTATGGCTCGAGACTCGGATTTTGGGTTCTGGAAATCCGGTTTAACTTTGAAGTTACCATGGTTCCCCTGTAGTTTAGCTAACCCGCATCTTTTAATGTGGAGTGTCTTAATTTTAATCGCATTATCATGAAAATAATTTTGTGCACAGAGAAGAGGGTAGAAAAGGGGCAGGCTTCTGTGTGGTTTTTTTTTGCAGTAAATAGTAAATAGAAATGGCCGGAGACTGGATTTTTAATTTAAAATAAAAAATTCTTATGCTGAATGTCGTTTCAAAAATGTTTTTAAAAAAATTGAATTTTTTCATTTTAAATTAAAAAATTTGATGTTTTTAAATTATTTTGATGTATTGATATAAAAAAAATATTATTTTAATATATTTTTGAATGAAAAATACTTTTAAAAATAATTTCAATCATATTTTCAAACGATCACAATATAAAGGAATGATGGACCTTTTCTTCTGTTAGCATGCGTAAAGGGTAACCTGTCTGTTTTTCATTTTTGGAGCATAAATTTCAAGGTAGTAGAATTATTAGGCAGTCCAAGTATTTAATTTTTGCTATATAAAGTGGATACAGAGCAAGATCATAGAGAATGTGGAGTGCAAGTCAGGCTACTTTTTTTTTTTTTTTTGAAATTTAATCGTCAGTTTCTACGGACCGTACACCAAAGCCAATTTATTTCCCATCTTTACTTGTTAGTTACCATTCCAATTTAAATGGACTGAACTAAAGCATGTATAGAATATAAAATGAGCCTCGGGTGTCCTTAGTTGTACAAGCCTTCGTTATTTGAGGGGCCATTCTTTTTGTGGGTGGTGGTGGTGGTGGTGGTTTGGCTAATTCACAACGTCCAGGAATTTCTAATGGTAGAAGGATTAAAATAGCAATAATTTAATTACAATTCTCTGGATTGAATTATCTGACACCTGGTGTCCGACCCCTTTATTATCATTCAGTGTTATTAAATATGATACGTGTAAACAATTCTCCTAATCATATTAGCTTCGGCGTGACAGGCAAATGGGTCCAGCTTAGGAAGAAGATGTGGACCTAATGCGGACACGGATCCTAGTCCTCACAATGTAAAGATGATGATTGGGATAGCAGAGGAGATGTTGAAGCAGAAAAATGTAGAATCTGTACTGTTTGGTGGTAAGAGGATCGGAGAGAAAAGCAATTCTGAGAAACTTGATTGGTTTGCTGAGCAGCTTGTTCTTGAGCATAAGAGGAGGAGCTGCAGAATTGCTCCCACTGTCGCTTTCAAGCAAGCTGCCACCAGAACAATCTAGATTAATTTTCTCGGCAATGCCATGACCAAAACCAAACATAAAAACAAAAAGATATGAAAAAATGTAAGCTCTTTCTTTCCATTTACTGTATGATAACCCTATATCTTTACGCTAGCGTCTCAAATTTCAAAGCATCTCGCCGAACCCTAGCTGATCTGGATGTAAATGTTCAAGTGGGGACACTCCTAAATACCAGAGGGAAAGTTCAAATGTTTTTCACCAAAGGCTTTCAAAAGTCTTTGCTGGGGTTTGAAAATTTACGAGTTTGAAACAAGTTTGTATTTAAGTTTTTCGATCGATTTCTCCTTTCCAGCCTTGAATTGTCCCTGTCAAGTGAAATCAATTGCACCTGCACGAAAATGAATACTCCTGTCTCGGGGACTATGTTAAGCTATCACATTTAGCTCATGCATTCTCTTATTGCAGTGCATGACACCCTTAGAACCTCCACCAGAGCTTCTGTTGTCTTAAGTAATAAATGGATTTAAAAAGCTGCAGGTAATAGCCTGGAATTGTCATTTTGTGAACTCGTGGGCTCGCCCTGTCATTTTCATTATTTGATTCGAAAGCTCAAACAGCCATATAGCAACCAGTTGTTATTGTTTTTGCTGAAAGCTAGGGGCTGTAAGAAGTATCCAAATTGATGATGTGGGGGGAGCCATTCTCAATTGTTGTCGGTCGACCGACACTGATTCTTGCGATGGATTTGGGATATCTTGGTCATTTTGTGGCACAACCCCTGCTTCTACGTCATTTACAAATGAACTAGATCATTGAGGTGATTAAGGGTATTATATCTATGGTGTTTTCAAGAGGTGTGATGTGATTATAGAGAATTTATAATCTATATAGTAAATTTTAAATTCAAATCAGGATATGTATTTCTTATAAAAATTTTACCTATTCAAGAAATGAGTTTCCTCGGATCTAAAAAAAATATTATATCCGATGTGCCCCAAAAAAATTATCTTTTATCATTGTCTGGTTCACTATTATTAGGACAAAGCTGGATTCCAGGCACTCATCTCAACACTTTTATCAGCCTGTCAACCAAATCCCATTCTTACGATCAAGATTTCTACACGAACCCTGCCTGTAAATATTGGCTATGCTGTCACATCTTTTAATTGCCTTCCAAGTTCCCTAATGCCACCGGGTCCCCGGACAGATGTGGAGAGGGGAACTATTGCCATTATTTCATTTAAAGTTTCAGTGCTGCACTCAGGACATCTAAGGTGAACAGTACATGTCTCCATTTTTTTAAACAACATCACGAAGACAACCTTTTGAACTTCTCCCTTTTCTTGGTGGTTTGATTTAAAACTACAGTCCGCAAATTGCTGTGCCTGTCCATGTATTTGATTTGTGTTCCAGTACTTTATGGACCATTATTACTCTATGGCGTAAAGAAGGGGAACTCTCCTGCAAATGAATTCTCTGGCACCTACCAGCAACCATTAAATTTAGCCCCGTGTCGCTGAATTGAATGAATTGTGTGCAGTGCGGGGGACCAATAACGTTAAAATTTGCTCTCAAATTCTTGGTGGGCTTGATCGGGTGATTTCAATATTATGGAACTTGCCAGGTGAGTGATCTAACAGGGATTAAAAAACAGTTAAAGAGAGGAATTAGGGATGTAAATTCATGTTTAGCTGCTAGAAAGTAAGAAGAGGAAGCGTGCTGTGCTCCGAATATGAATTTACTTGTTGAATATTTTGCCTTTCCCTTTCAACCTCAGCACTGCATTGTTTTGAGATATCATACCTTTTGAGTTGCCCAAATGTTGAAGGGGGCGTGGTCGAAAGAATTGCATTGGACTGTGAAATTTTGAACTTCGTGCTTCATCTTGGTTTCTTTTTATCTGTTGAAACTCATCTATGATTTATTTATTGGTAATAGTAAGTTGATGTCCTGAAATGCAGGTAGGAAATATATTTCAAGGAACAAAAAGAAAGGAAAACAAAGTAATATAGCAGTTTTTTTATTATTATCGTGATATTTAGATTGCATCGTAACTCGATTAATCAAATAAATCCTAAAATTAATTATAAAAATCTTCAAATGATTAAATTAAATGAAAAACAAACTCCTTTCCTTGATCACAAATTCTTCCATATATTACACCTACTGTATAATTGTAATATAGCAGCTTTTACTTTTCAAAGTCATGGAGATAGAAAGAGAGGACGAGGAGGTGGGGGAAATGAGTGAAAAAGGACAAGAGAAACATAAAGGGTAGAAGATCTTAGTGGGATACTTTGCCTGCCAGGTGATAGACATGGTGGTGTCCACTCCACTTTTTTACCATGCAAGAAACACAGAGAAGAAAACGCATATATAATTAAAGTTGTTTGTAACAGCTTTTTAAATTGTGTTTCTAAATTTATTTATTTTTTAATTTAATTAAATATATTTTAGTGTTTTTAGATCATTTTGATGTGGTTATGTCAAAAATGATTTTTTAAAAATAAAAAAACATCATTTTGATATATTTCGACACGAAAAGCACTTTGAAAAGCTACAACAACAGCTATCCCAAACAGGCATATCTGTTCAGCTTTTGAGGGTCAAACCAAGAATCGGGTTTCGATATCAATTAAGATTTTAGGGTTTGAAGGCTGTTTTTATATTTTATTTCTTTAATTTATTTTCTTTCTTAATTAAACGCACTCATCTCTGTACAAACTCGAGTGGGGGTGCATGATGGGCTACTTGTCATTGAATCCCAGGTAATGTAGCCGAAATCCTAAGTTCTTTACCCGACCTTCGCACCCTTTTCATCATTTTTCTTTTCTTCAAATAGATTGTAGTGGTGAAGAATAGATTTGAGAGTGACTGGTCGATTCTCCCTAGACGACGGCCTGGCCGTGTTTTTTATTTTTAAATTTGATATAAAAAATATTTTTTTTCTTTATATATATATATACACGAGCTGATTTGCCCGCGCGTTGCGCTGGACTTTTTTATATGTAAAAAATAATTGTTTTTTAACGTGTTGTAATTTTTTTTTATTTTTTAAAAATTATTTTTGACATTAGCACATCAAAATCATGTAGAAACACTGTTTTTAATTTAAAATTGAAAAAATTTAAAATTTGTTCAAAAGCGATTTTCAAACGCATTACCAAACACTCCTGTTATCTCTCACCAGAATCATAGTTCAATCAACTTTTTAAAATAGTAATGAACAACGAAAACCACATTTCAAATCACTGTTTATTACTGTTTGAAATTGCGATCTCCTTTGGCTATGTAAAAAATAATAGTCATGGTGCATGTAAGCTAGCTTGGACATTCTAGTTATGAAAAAAATTTATAAGTTGAAAAAAATTAAAAAACAATGTCCAGGGATTATTCGTGACACGTGTAACCTACCCCGGTTATAAAAAATATATATGTGTGAGGAAAAAATTGTGGTGCGTGTAAACTGACCCGGACACCGCGAGTATCAAAAAAACCAAAAAAAAAGAAGCCTGAAAAAAAGAAGAGGAAAACACATTTTCAAACATTAATAAACAGTGGAAATTTTAGAAAAAAATTAAGTTCAGAGATTTATTGTCATGCGCATAAGCTGACCCGGACACCACAGTTATAAAAAAAATGACTGAAAAAAAAACATGTCAAACACTTATGAACAATAGAAAACACTGTTCTTTACTCAAAAATCATTTTAGGTGGCAGGGGGACTCGAACTCGAGCAACCTGAGAAAAAATATTTACTCCTATCATCTATAATTAACTAAATAATTGGCGATGCGGCGAGTTTTTTTATCTATGTAGAAAATTGATTGCTTTTATATGTATTGTATTTTATTATTTTAATATTTAGTTAGTATAATTATATTTAAGAATACTGATATGAATTTTTGTCTTTCAAAAAATTCAAAGTCATTTTCCCTCTCTCTCAATATATTTTTAGGCGATAATATTCAATAAATATCAGACATATTAGAAATAAAAATATTGTAATTTGTTTTTAAAACATAAACTTAAATTTTTTGTGTGCTATAATTATTTATTTGCTGTCTAAAAAGAACAGTCCAATGGAAACGGGGAGTGACTTGTATATTTTTTAATTTGACTTGTAGATAATCAATTTCAATTGAAAAAATATTACTATGATTATGATTATTATTATTATTATATTATTATTATATTTTTTAATTCTACAACTAATAATAATATTATAAAGTAACTTGACTGTTCCTGTCCTCAGTGATTGAGTGTAGATGAACAGTGCCAAAACACTGTTAAAAAACCGTGACCTTTTTTAGCTTTTAGATAATAATAATATAATATGACTGTTTAATTTCCAATCTCTTTAAGCTTTTAAAATATAATAAAATAATATAATATAATATAATAATAATCAAAATCATTTAGTAATTATATATATATATATATATATATTCGGGGAATAAAAAGTGATGTGCGTAAGCCAACACAGACAACCCGGTTATAAAAAAAAAACTAAAAAAAATTGTATAAGTGGAGGAAAAGAAACAATAAAAAATGTTAATAAAAAGTGGACCGAGAAATTAATCATGGTGCGCATAAGCTGCCCCGGACACCACGGTTAGAAAAAAAATGTTTAAAAAGGAAAAAATGTTTAAGAAGAAAGAAATGTTTAAGAAGGAAAAAAACGTTTAAAAAGAAAAAAAAAAGAAATCAGTTTTTTGGGCCACTGGAATTCGAACTCCGGGCTCCCGCGTGCAGACACATTTTGAACCACTCGCCCAAAGCAATTTCTTTGTTTAACATTGTATACAAATTATAAATAATGCAAATAATAAGATATTATAAATCCAAAACCATTTTTGTCGCCTGGGAGATTCGAACTCCAATCTACTTTACAGACGCGCGCGCCTTAACCACTCACCCGAGGCCATGCCTTTGCTCTGTCTTGGTATACAAATTATACTTATATTATTTTATAATCTCACTATTCAAGTCCACAGTTATCTGAGTCTACATGAACAGTGATCCATGCTATAGTATAACCGTGATCTGTTTTAGCTTCATAGATAATAAAAAAAAGAAATTGGATTCGGGGATTAATTATAGTGCGTTTAAGCTATTCCGGACACCCCAATAAAAAAAATATTTGATGGAAAAAAATGAAAAACAAAATCAGTAAAAATATGAAAAAAACTATAAAAAAAATAAGATCTGAGGATTAATTGTGGTGTGTTTAAGTTAACCCAAACACCTCAATTATAAAAAATAAAATAAAATTATATATAAGTAGAAAAAAATATAACCAAAAAAAAAAAATTTCATGAAAAAAAATAATTAGAAAAAAAAGGAACGAAAAAAAGAAAAAAATATCAAACAGTAATAAAAAGTGAAAATCACTGTTAATTTTGGGGAATAAAAAGTGATGTGCGTAAGCCAACACAGACAACCCGGTTATCAAAAAATAAACTAAATAAAATTGTATAAGTGGAGGAAAAGAAACAATAAAAAATGTTAATAAAAAGATCTGAGGATTAATTGTGGTGTGTTTAAGGTAACCCAAACACCTCAATTATAAAAAAATAAAATAAAATTATATGAACTAAATAAAATGTATAAGTGGAGGAAAAGAAACAATAAAAAATGTTAATAAAAAGATCCGAGGATTAATTGTGGTGTGTTTAAGTTAACCCAAACACCTTAAATATAAAAAAATAAAATAAAATTATATATAAGTAGAAAAAACTATAACCAGAAAAAAAAAATTCATGAAAAAAAATAATTAGAAAAAAAAAGAACAAAAAAAAGAAAAAAAATATGAAACAGTAATAAAAAGTGAAAATCACTGTTAATTTTGGGGAATAAAAAGTGATGTGTGTAAGCCAACACAGACAACCCGGTTATCAAAAAATAAACTAAAAAAAATTGTATAAGTGGAGGAAAAGAAACAATAAAAAATATTAATAAAAAGTGGACCGAGAAAATAATCATGGTGCGCATAAGCTGTCCCGGACACCACGGTTAAAAAAAAAGAAATCAGTTTTTCTCAAAAAAAAAAATTAAGAAGAAAAAAAGGTTAAGAAGGAAAAAAAGGTAAAAAAGAAGAAGAAATAAATCAGTTTTTCAAAAAAAAAAAAGTTACTGTTCAAATCCACGGTGAAACCATGTTTTGGTTTAGCTGTATAGATAATATATGTGAGCACTACTTTTCTTGCAAAATTTTCAACCTTGATTACAAGATTTTGGGGTCCTGTGTTGAATTTTATATTTTTGGAAACGCTCGTGATGTTATTATACATGATTGTTTGGAGGAAGAGAAAACTTGCGAATACAAAACGAGTTGTGGTAGATGATTGTTGGTGATTTGTTTTTACTTAGTAGGTACAAAATTCAAAAATATTTATTTTTTAATATATTTTCATATTTTATTAATTGAATTTATAATTATTTACAATTATAATATTATATTACAAAAATCAATATAATCCAATAATTTTTTAATTACTAAATTATATTTTAAAATATAATTTTTATTATTTTTTAATAGAATTGATGATACTATCACATGATTAGCGGGAATTAGATGGATAATGGTACTAGGGCTGGGCATAGAAAAATTGTAAGATGGGATATTTAATATGCGCGCGCCTTGGATTGCATGCTTTTTAAAAAGAACTTAGCTTTCATGTTTTTGAGTGACTGTTTAGAAGCTTAAGCATGATTGATGATGTTTTTAAGAATATTTTTTATTTAAAAATATATTAAAATAATATATATATATTTTTTAATATTGATATATGAAAATAATCTAAAAACATCTAAAATATTTAATTTAAAATAAAAAGTTTAATTTTTAATTTTTTTAAAAAAATATTTTCAAAATAAAATGTAAGTATGGCTAATTGGTGGCTCCATTCAACAAGCACTTGGATGATCTAATTGAACTTGACTATCCAGGGAAAAAAATGACTATTATTCTATTTTTATCATCTTTAAAACAATTAAAAATAGTAAGTGTTTATTCATGTTGATTTATTTTATTTTATTTGAAGAAAAATTGCAAGCGTGCCCATCAAAAATTGGCCTTCAAGAAATTATCAAAAGAAAACAGTGGATATTGTAGGGGTGCTCACTTCTCTTCGAGGCAAAATCCATTCCAATATATATTAATACTACAAAAATAAAAATAAAAATAAAAAGGGCATCTTTTATGGAGGAGGGTCATTCCATCTTTGGCTACACAATTCATGGTAGTCCATTCAAATTAGTGCTGCTTCTGGCTAACTTTTAACTCTTTATAGTAATTACATAAGGATTTCTCTTCTAATCGATGGCATATAATTCGGAGGGTTAGGGTTTCTCGTGCTCTTTACACGAGTGGATGATTCAGCTTATTCACATCATGTAAACTATATTGAATAATTATACTGTATTTCAAAAATATTTTTTTTTTTTTTTTTACTCGAAAGAGGAGTTGCAAAATTGTTAGCTCAACGAAAATTGCTATCGAGTGGCTTTGCTTCTATATTAGAGAATAATATAAATTATATTATAAAATTATATTATATATATTAAAAACGTTAATCACAATCTTTTCTAAGTTTAGGTTGTGTTTGTTTCTCGGAATTCACTTTCCGGGAAATCACTTTCTAAACTTTCCTGTGTTTGTTTGCCTTCCGGAAAGTTGGTCAACAGAAAACACTTTCCGGTCAACGGAAAACACTTTTCAGTCAAAGAAAAATTTGGCTTGGTTTTCAGGAAAGTGTTTTCCGGAAAATTTGGGCGGAAAACACTTTCCGGAAGTTGTGAAAAATTTAGAAATGTCATTATTTGCTGATTATATCAAATTTGATCCTCAAACTTTTGATTGCTATATATAATTTGTTTTTGAATATTTATTTTTCAATTCAATCTCTTAAAATTTAATTTTTAAATTAATTTTGGTCCTTATTTTTATAATTGCTATTTGCTTTTTTCTTATCATTTTTTTATTGAAATTTTTTATCTATCAAATTTGGTCCTCATTTTTTTTATTGTTACTTATTTTATTTGAAATAATTTATGAAATGTTAATTATTATTATTTTAATTTATTCACCTTTTATTTTTTTTTAATTTTTAGATTTGATCTCTATTATTTTGATTATTATTTATTTTATTTGAAATAATTTATGAAATTATATTTTTTTCAATTTCATTCTCATTCAACCTTTTAATTTGTAAGATTTGTTCCTCATTATTTTAATAAACTTGAAAAAAAAAATTAATTTATTAATAAATTATTTTCCAGTTCATTTTCCATAACACAAACAAACACTAGAAAGTATTTTCCAGTTTATTTTCCATAACACTGTCAAACATCGGAATTTACTTTTCAGGAATTTACTTTACAGGAATTCACTTTTCCCGGAATTCACTTTCCAAAAAAAAACTACTTTCCAGCAAACAAACGTGACCTTTTTCTATGCATGAATTATAGTGTCGACGGGTGATGTCTAATCCGACGTCCAATTTGTCAATAGCAACAAATTAAAAGACAAATGCAAAGCTCAATTAGACAAATTGATCCGCCTAAATAGGCTTTCTCATAAATCATGGGCTCGTGACCGACCAAATTGCATGCATCACACTAATTTTACTGTTTTAACCACCCATTTTGCTGCAAGGGACAGCGTGTTAATTGCATCCAATAAAGTCTGACTTTTTATCTTTTCTTACACATTTTTAGTAATCATATGCCAAACCCTAATCCACATACTTAGCCCGTAAATCTCTCATCTGCCCTACATGGCTGTGACGCACATTAGCATGCATGTTTTTGAAAAAAGAACCGAAGCTTTCGTATTTGTGAATCAGTGTTTTTAATTAAGGTTATTTTTTAAAGTATTTTTTGTTTATAAATATATTAAAATAATATATTTTTAATTTTTAAAAAATATTTCTGAAATCAGGAAAATGATATAGAAACTTATTATAATAAATAGAGTAAAATATTAACTTATTAAAAAACGTGGGAAAGTCAACCTATTGATCTTAAAAACATTGTCATAGAACTTAATAATCATTTTTTTTTTAAATAAAATTATTTACTCCCTTTTCAACTTTGTTTTCTTTAAACACCATGCTCTCTCTCTCTCTCTCTCTCTCTCTCTCTCTATATATATATATATATATATATATATATATAATCCATGCCCGTTGTATAATTATATATATACACACGAGTATACATATGCATGAAGATACGTCAAAAAGCGCACACATTATCACACGAGAAGCAGAAAATATACTAATTAATTATTTGTATTCATCGGTGGTTGTATTGAAAATACTGCTTACCCATAGATTTAATACGTGAACAACATCATAGCCAAGTAGTTGATCAAAATAAAGGAGCTTAAATCAACACGACCCGCTTGTTTAGGGGATCAGTAGGGCCATTAGCAAGCTAATTTCTTGCTAAAATTCATTTTTCTGGTGCGAAGTCCTTGTTGCGGATGGTAGCATGCCGGAGATGTTCCTCTTTGTCATCTTTCCCGGCGCGCTCTTTATTTAAATCAGGGAATTGCCTGTTTGGTCACTGTCACGCCCACCCTGCAAATTGCAGCCCACGGCATAACATATTATATTCAGTCATCCATGGCGAATTATGTTCTCTGTCCTTGCATTCTCGTTCCCGGTTCTTCTACGTAACATGTGTAGTGTATATATATATATATAAATTGGTGAAAAGTAGACGGCGACCTAACTTGATGATGGAATCTAGATGATCTGTTTTGTTATCATAATTGAATGGCTATCCATTTTACACGATGGAGTATTAGACGTGGATGAGGATGGATGCTTATAGTGTACAAAGAATTGCTAAATAATATATAAAGAAAATAATTATAATAATCATTTTGATATGATGAACACTCGGGCAACACGTCAATGCCTCGAGTGGCTAAACCGTTTCGCTTTAAACATATGAAACGCAAAGACTTTATGACAGAACATGATTAGTACTTGTTAATCAACTTCATAGGACAAAAAAAAGGGATAATCATTCACATAAAAAACTAAGGTAAACGAAGTATGCACGTGATCAGTAGGGAGATTAGAATAAGTTAATTGAAAAGGACGACAGCAGAAAACGTGAGTGAATGCTGTGGTCTTTCCCTATTATCTGCCGTTGTGGCCAACCTTGTTTTTGGTCGTAAGTTACGAGTAGCAGTGTTTGTTTAGAAATACAGTTGATATAAAAATAATATTTTTTATATTTTAAAAATTATTTTTTATATCAATACATAAAAATACCCAAATACTATTTTTTTAAAGAAAAAAATAGAAAAATATATTTTTTTATTTTTTTCAAAAAAACTTTTAAAACACTAAAAAAAATAACATCCCGAAATCATGCATCGGGAAGTTTTTGACAAGCTAATGCAATGATATGAATTATTCAGTGAGGTTTCATGTGCCAACTTGACCTTTCTTTTTGCTAAATTCAAGGCTATTTTACGATCATGCAACCAACACTCAGGCACTCAGCCATGTCCTTTACTATATACTGAAAGTGCTTCGAATTTTTACATATATATATATATATATATATATATATATAATTACAGTAAGTTTCAAACCTATAAGTTGCTCCCTCTTCTTACCTTTTTTTTGTGGTGGGGGATAGACGCGTGACTGTCAATTAGGGACGTGTCTCCCTATTCGAATCAATGTTGTTTTGTCACAACGTTATAAAACCATTTTTGAAATTATTATTTTTTTACTTTAAATTATTTTTTATATATATTTTTAGATCATTTTCATATAATTATTATCAAGGAACCATCTTATCTAAAAACTTAAGCTGTTAGGTGAGGTATTAATATATGATTTATATTATTCTTTAACACACTCCCTCGAGTGAAAACTTCTTAGGTTTTAAACCTGCACAGACTCACACTACTTTGTGCTTAATTTTTATTAAATAGAATGAGAATGATGAAATTCATACTCGTGTTCGTTGGGTCAACAAGACTCTGATACCATGTCAAGAAATCATCTCACCTAAAAATTTAAACTGTTAGGTGAGGTCCAAAAATATAATTTATATTATTCTCTTACACCGATGTCAAAAATAATTTTAAAAAAATTATTATTTTAATGCATTTCTAAATGAAAAAATATTTTTAAAAACAACAACAAGCACTCACAACCAGTTATGTCAATAATGAAACATAATTTGTTGTAGAAAGGACTGGGGTGAAAGATGTGAAAAAAACAGAACCCTAGAAAAGAGAAATAATCACAGTTTCCCCCCTACTCTTGAGAGAGTTTTCTTTTCTTTTTTTTAAAATAATTTTTCAATTAATATAAGGGATGATTTTGTACGAAAAGGGCTAAAGGTCATATGGGGTAAAAAAACGGATCACCAATATGCAATTAAAAAGCAGATAAATACTTAATCTTTTGTTTTCTTTTAACAGAATAATCCCTGGTAAATAACCCCACATTTTGTGATTTGTTTAAAAGTATTTTACTGATCAGTTAATTGATAAATGGATAGGAATAACCAAAGCGACTCGATATTAGCTTAAATAAATACATATATGTCACAGAACCAGGATCCATAATGTTTATCAATGGATGATGTTATGGGATCATAGTCTTTTTAAATTTATTTTAATTTGGGGTTTGTCTTACTTATATTTTGAAAGACTATCGATTTAAAAAAGAAAAGAAAAGAAAAGAAAAGAAAAGAAAAGAGAGAGGGGATATTTTGAGTATATACTATATACATGCTTCACTGCATTTTGCTTTGATTTTAATCTCATGATTTCACTACGAAACAAAGCCATGTATCCACTTCGAGGTGTCATTTCATATATAATTATTAAGTCGTGTAAATAAAAACCTAAGCATCGTAGGTCCATGTTTAGGCTTGATGAGAAGCTTAACCTAAAGGCTATTTGGATTAGGGTAGTGGCTGGATAGCTTTCCTAAAGTGGTCCGACATTCAACAAATCTTTGATGTACTTGGGTGAACTAAGCCTGCAGTCCTACACTAAGACTATCCATACCGAAAGTGATGGCTTTGTTGAACGCTACTTTGTCCATTTAAATCTACGCTAAAATGCAACAAAATACAAAAATCAATGCAGTAATTTGTTTTTTTCATTTCATTTTCAGTCATTGATGGATAACGGAAAGTGTTCGATCGAACGAAGCAGCAATGGACCAGAGACCTGCCCAGCTCGAGCCAGCCTCTCAGTTCAAGACAGGAGACTGAAATTTTCAACAGAATCTCCAGTCTCGTAAGATTGTTTGTCAGATCAACCGTCGAGGAGTGAAAATAGAGCGTCCTGATTTCTTACAAGACGTGTTTCTTACGACTTTGCGCTCATAATTCTGCTGGCAAGTGGATTAGATTTTTTAGGGTCCATTTTCACCTCATAGTAATTTTAATCTTGAATTTACAATTTCTAAACAATTTCAGAGATTACAAAAGCAGCAGGCTCAAGTAAACAAGGAAAAAAAATATGAACCTGTTATTCCACACGTCTCAGCAAGAAGACTTTGTTGCGAACCTTGGGAGCACTAATAAAGAATGAAAAATATGTTTACAGCAACTGGTACCTTTCATACAGAAGCGTTGGCTGCCTCAAGTCTTGGGATTGCCAGGGGTTCTTGTAGGTCTGAATTGATGGGAAACAGATAACTTTGCGAGTATTGTGCCATCAACTGGTCCATAAGCACCAAGGCTACCATGGCTTCCACCATTGGTACCGCTGCACCAAACAAAAACATACTCTTTGAGAAAATTTATCTTTCACTTTCAAACGAGAAAACATACATGAACAAACATTGGTTCTCTTCAATTTTCCTTAATGATGATAATATAGCCTACAAGCCCACTTCAGCTAGTTCAGTATTGAGGATTAGTTTGGTTAAGATTGATCAAATCATCAAAATATTCTCAATTATTTGAAATATCATCCTATTATCGGAGGACATACCTCGTGGGACAACACAGGGATCATGGCGGCCACGAGCTATTAGTTCTGTCTCCTTTTTATCTCGAGTAACTGTATGTTGCTTCTTCTGCAAAACCAGCCACAAGATAAATACAAAATATGGAAAAACTACATGCAAATATTTGAACAGTATATTCAAATATACGAGCATGGCTTAAATAAGAGCATGTAGAAGCATATTATGTGAAAAACAATGTGGTACTTCCTGGATCTTAAGAAACCTGAAAGAGCAGCAACTGTTTCTGTTAATGACATACATGTAGGCAGAGGGTGTGGATGTGGTTCCAAACTACCAGTCCTTGCTAGAAAATCCTAAGATAAGAGTTAACACATGGAGCACATGAAAAGGTATGGACCTGTAACTAATATCATCTTTCTTCAATTTTTCAATGACTTGATATTAGGTCACAAATATCCAAGGCCAACTTTTACACATCGAGACCAAATCCCTCCTATTCAGATCTAGGCAAGCCTGGGCTGGTGCATTCATGGAATTCTTTCTTGCATCCTCATTTTGGATGAATCCAGGATGACTATATTGAATCGCTACCCAATCCTAGGCTCAAGGATATGGTGAAAAACATGGTAAACCACCTCAACCAAACAGCATGGGTACAAATATGATCACATATATACATGATCTTTGCATCAAGAAAATTTGCATCTTAAAAACAAATTACTAACCATACACATAAATGCATGCACTAATATTGGTGTGTTTAGATAGATCAATCTTACTCCTATTGTAGATGTTGGCTTGAAAGCTATTCTCAAGTTTATAATTTCACCATTTGATATTCCTCCCTGTTCACCAACAGATGAAAGTGTCAAAACTGATGTTCATCAAAGGATATCTTTGCCAAAATACCAAAATTTGAAAAAGAGGATCTAGAATCAAATCAAACACAAACCTGTATTCCACCAGATCGATTTGTTCTTGTTCGGATTCTTCCATGTTCATTTGTGTAGAACTCATCATTATGTTCGCTCCCACTCAAGAAAGTACCTGCAGTGATTTTTATCATAGATTAAGACTTAGAATTGGTTTAAATATAGCAATAAAGAAATGCAAAGTGCATGATAGCATCCTAAGTATGTCACTATGAATAGGTGCCAGATGCATATGATAGGTTTTCAACCTGCAAATCCACTCCCAAATTCAAAGCCCTTCGTTGCAGGTAGTGACATAGCAGCTTTTGCAAGCTCAGCTTCAAGTTTGTCAAAGACTGGTGAACCAAGCCCCTGGCATGCAATTACAGATTTTAATAACAGGCAATGACTGCGCTCCAACAAGCCATAAGAATGAGCCTTGGATTTTTTTAAGGATCTAGAAACTTCTTTGAACAATTCAAAATCTGATAAAGAAACATAAATGCACATTACATGCAGGCTGCATGAGGAGATAGAGAGAGTCAAAACTTACACGTGGTGCATTCCTTACAATACACGTGACCACACCCCCAACAGAATCCCCCTTCACACGGACAGCATCAATGGCGGCTATCATCTTCTCTGCATATTCAGGATCTGGACATCTGACAATATTGCTCTCTATCTGTTAAGGTGGCACATTGGCTGGGTCAGAATACGTGCATGGATAATAAGTCAGTCAAAAACTAAATGAAGCTGATTAATAAAAATCTCCAGAAGAGGGAACTACACTTTCAGATTTATAAAATATTATTGCTTCCCAGTCAAACTTTCAGAAGCCCGAATACAATTTCACAGTTGTTTAAGTATTGTAACACTTCGAGCAACAAATCAAGGCACTCAGATTTGTGAGAGTTTCTTGCTATAAAGGACTCTTCAACTAGCAAAACAGGACTGACATCCCAGAAATATGGAGAAACTTCGTAGTCTGCTTCTCACATGGCTAAACATGAATTCAAGATAAATGTTGTTCAAAAAAACATACACTACAGCATCCGTACCTGATCAAGTGAAAGAGAGTCATGATCAACCACTCCTTCAGGAAGTACAACCTTGTGGACTTGAGAGACATAAGGAAGAACCTGAAGACAAAACAAATGCTAAGGGAAAATATAATGAAAAAAGAAAAGAAAAAACTCTTAGGATATCTGCATTATTTTTATTCTGATAATATGGATAAAATCATTACAATTAAGTGAACTTATTTAAAGTCGTTTAAAATCTATTACCATCAAACAGGCATATTTGGAAACAAAAATTAAAACTCCTAAGATAGCAACATTTATGCAGGATACTCGAGCATATCCATACAAGTAACACAAAAATCAAACATGCATGTGCGCTATAAAACTGACAGACCCAATAACCTAAAGATATATTCATTTGTCCTCAACAGGGAATGGAAACAAAAATGGAAAGAACAAGTTTTTCTATACCCAAGAGTTAATTAGCACACCTCAGTTCCTGCATATAGCTTAAGAATTTTCTTTGCAACAGCTCCAGCGGCAACTCTGCCAATTGTTTCTCTTGCTGAAGATCTACCCCCACCCTTAAATTAGAGTTCAAATAAACTGGGTCACACTTGCATTTCACAACAACGCCAGCAGTATCTTTATAATTGGAGACCACGGATTGCTTAAATACACTACCTGAACTGATCTAACACCATACTTCATGTCATAAGTTGCATCTGCATGCGATGGCCTGTAAGCAACGGACATTTCATTGTAATCCTGAAAATTCAACAAAATAGGAATGAGACCTTCTCAGCTGCTTAGAAACTACAGAACAATTGCCACCCAACATGTGCATGTGCCTTTCCAAGTAAATAGACACCCTGTCACCCATTTCATTCCACAACTTTCAAATTAAATCCAGAGCCTCAACTTCTTTTAGCAATCAAATAAACATGCAGTCACCATCATAGCGTAAAGAACAACATTTTGAAAATCCAGCATAAATCTTGCCAAAAACAGACTGCATTTTACCCTTTTCAGCTAAATTAACCATCAAATATCACTAAATACTCACGAATCCTCTCTGATCAGTATTTGGTACAAATACATGAATCGGCGTCCCAGTAGTCTGTCCTGCATTTGACACACCACCACCATATCAGCATATCAAAAACCAACACCATCAGCAATACATTCTTGACAAAAAAAAACCTTCAGAAACACCGGAAGATATTTTGCAGGTATCCGTCTCTTTTCTTGGAGTCGTAATTCGACTCTGTCCAGGCCTCCTGTACACAACACACCTACTTTCAGCCACGAAACAATGCACGCAAGTAATTCTTTAGGAAATCCGTACAAAAAGAACCTTCTGTCTAGATCAAATTGCATGTCAGATTCGGAGAGCGGAATGCGCGGGGGACATCCGTCGATTATACAGCCAACACCACCACCGTGTGATTCGCCAAATGTTGTTACTCTAAAATTGTTCCCAAACGTGCTCCCCGCCGCATTTATTTCTACAATTCAATGAAATTTCCTTAACTTAGTCATCAAGGTCAGTGAACCTAAATTAATATCTTACAAAAAAATGACAGAGAGAGACTAATTGAATGAGTAAGGTTGTTGTTACGGAGTTTCTTTGGAAGACGTGAGCGGAAGGAGATCTGAACGGAGGAGATTGAGAGTTTACGGAGGTGGTCGGACGAGAGAGAAGCAGTATCGATTCTTGAGGACCCGAGAAAGGATTTGGAAGTAAGAGTAGAAGAAGAAGCCATTGATTGATCTCTGCTACCAAACTAAATTAGGGGGAGAGATACATTGGCTTTATTTATGGAAGAGCAAATTGGGAGGGAGTTTTGTTACAAGTGGTTTGTTGGATGTAATTGCTTATTTTGAAGTTTCATAAACGATTCCTTTAAAAATTAATTTTTTTTATTTTAAATTAAATAATTTTAATATTAAAAATATTTTTTAAAAACTGAAAAAAACAAAATTTTAATATATTTCTAAATAAAAATAATTTTAAAAAACAAACTCGATTAAATTTTCAAAAATACCCAAAGTCAGTAGCCACCTACCCTCTCCTCTCCTCCCCTCTCTCTCCCTTTTTTTTTTTTTAATTTTTTTGGTTGGTGAGGGCCGGTACGGGGAGGGGAGGGGAAGACCATGGCCCGATCTTTGCTTCGAGACAATCCCAAACAGCCGTACAAATTAGTTGGTGGTGGAGTGCCGGTAGTGGGAGGGGAGGGGAAGACCATGGCCCAATCTTTGCTTCGGTACAATCGCAAACAGCCGTAGAATTTTGGTTGGTGGTGGGGTAAAAATATAAACGAGAAAAAAAAGGAAGATAATATAGGACTTGAATGGAAATATTTTACAAGCTTGGGGATAAAAGTTTGGTTAATTTTTAGTGACATGGCTACAATTTTCTTTTTATTATTAATTTACTTGGTTGTTATACTTTAAAATATATACCCATTGGGTTGGAAAGGAAAAGTGAAGAGATATGACCTAATCATGTCTTGAAATTTAATATATTTTATTAAAAAATTATTATAAATGTAGAATTTCTTGATCAATTATTTCTATCAGCATTTATTCAAATTGATGCTGTTTTATTGCATAAATATTATTAACATTTTAAAAAAGATATTTTTATCAACTTTATTGTAAGATTTTCTCCTAGTAGACGGTGCTTTATGATATAAAACACGCACATTGGACTTGCAATATAAAAAATAATTAACAAAAGGATTCAATTAAAGAATATAGAAAAATATTTGCAACTTGGATTTACAGGAATACGAATTATTATTTTTATTTTTTTAAAAAAAGAAGAAGAATCAGTTAGGTAGGAGTTGTGGGTCCTTTAGCATGACCAATCGGGTTTCAATCTCAACTGGAAAGAGCTACCAACCTCTAGTTTGTCCACACTCCATACTACCACCACGTGAGGTCTTTGTCTGATGGTCAATTATATGGTTCCTCTATTCTACACGGAGGCGCAGGCTATTCTTTCTTTTTGTTTAAAATTAGATTTTTTGCAATGGTCTCGAAATTTGGCACGAGTCAAGTTTAATTTTATTAGTTTTTAAGTTTAATCTAATTTAGTATATAAATATATATTAATTCACGATTTAACATATAACTCACAAAGCTGGTTTTCAACCACCATGGTGGTGGCTGAAATAGGGGCTAGCACACTACAACGGTTGATGTGTTGTCAGCCTATTATTTTTATTTAAAAAAATTAGGACAGATGACATCACTCCTTTAAATAAATAAATAAATAATAAGCCTATAAGGACACGCTTGAACTTTTTCTTTCTTGATTTTTTTATTCAATTAATACTTTTTATGTGTTTTTTTAAAATATTTTTCTAAGCTTGTTTTTTAATTAATACCTGTGCTATGTCATTTGTTTTAATTTTTTAAGCTTTGTTTGATAACAATTATATTTAAATTTATATTAGGTGTTTTTTTTATCTTTTACGAGTTTAACATGATTTATCTGTATTTTTTAAAATTTTATATAGATTAAATTTATTTTTAAAAATTAAAAATATTTAATATTTTTAATGTGTTCAACCTTACATAATATTATTTTTCTTATATTTTATTCAACAAATTCTACATGTCTGTTAATTTTTATTACAAAATGATTTTAATAAATAAGTTCGTTAAACAAAATCAAATAAATAACCCGTTTTGCATTTTTAAATATCTTAATCTATATTTTAAAAAATTCTTTTCTAATTTTATTTTATTCATCATTAATTTATTTTCAATTGATTATCCTGCACAATAACCATGTAATGTGAACATATATCATTTTGCCGATTAATTAAGGTCGAATATTAAACTATTTCAAATTAAAGTCCCTGGTCGTAATTTTCAACTCACACAGATCCGGTCGGTTTAATTTTCCTGGTTTCCCTGTTCAGGTGTGGCCGCAAGGAAAAATAAAAATGTCATCAGAGCAAAATGCAACACCGACAAATGTCTCATCTCGTTAAAGTGAAAGTCTTCTCGGGCTGTTTATTAAACCTTGAGACTGTATATATTAATTCGGATTAAAATAATATATTTTTTAAAAAGTTATTTTCGATACTATCATATCAAAAATATATAGAAACATGAAAAAATAATTTTAAATAAAAATAAATTATTTTTATTTAAAATTATTTTCAAACATATCTCCAAATAGTCTCGTGAACTTTCACTGTTCAAGATTGGTGCAGGATATATCTTTTTGAATATTACTATCGTCCACCAATATCCATTAAATGGGTGCAATTTATATAATCAAAGAACAAATCGACTTTGCTCAAAATGTGCAATTTAAATAGAGGGACCATTGTGTAGATTAAAGAACTATGGAGAGCATGTTGTAAGCGATAAGTGTAACGTTACATAGAAATGCCCTGAAACCGTTGCAAAAATTGACATAATTTTGCACTAGCTAGAGAGTAGCAAAAAACTTTCTTATTCATCCCCTCCCTTCTCCACTCTGCATAGAGGAACTATTCTGTAAGTTATAAAACATCAGGAAGCGAGGCTACAAGAAATCACTCAATTTTTTTGTCAAACGATGTTTTGCACTCCTAAACAGTAAAGAGCACTGTTCCATTTAAGAATTTTCTTGATCTGGTAAGATTGTTTTGTTGATGATGTTATGTTGTTGGGATTTAAAGGGAATCCTGCAAGATGGGAGAATGGTTGCCATCAAAATGCTTTCTGCAGAATCAAAACAAGGAGACAGGGAGTTCATCTCTGAGTGTTAGAGTATAGTATAGATCATATTATGGGACCTCACCTATTAACTTGAGATTTTAAGTGAGATGGTTTCTTAGCATGGTATCAGAGCCTTGTTAACCCAGCAGTCACGGGTTCGAATCTCACCACCCCATTCTATTTGATAAAAATCAAGCACAAGGTGCTGTGGGCTTGTGCAAGTTTTAATCTCAAATGGTTTTCACTTGAGGGTGTGTGTTATAGTATAATATAAATCATATTATGGGACCTCACCTATTAGCTTGAGTTTTTAGGTGGGGTGGTTCCTTAACACTGAGATAGCTTCATTGTCCAATTTTACCCATGGAAATCTTGTTCAGTTACACGGTGGGTGCAGTGAAGGTTCTTGTAAAATTCTCGTTTATGACTACATGGAAAACGGCAGTCTTCCTCATACTTTGCTCGGTAAATCTTCTAATTAATTCTTAAGTTCAAGGTGGCGAGGAAAAAAGAGAGAAATTCAGGTGGGAAACAATGAAAGAAATTTCGTAGGCATTGCTCAAGGTCTTGCTTATATTCATGAAGAGATTCAGCCCCATCTTCTGCATCGAGATATAAAAGCAAATATACTTCTGGATCAGAATTTGTGTCCAATAGTTTCGGACAATTTTGGTCTCTCTAAACTATTTCCTGAGAATTTTACTCATGCAAGTACACGAGTGGCTGACACATTGTAAGTGTATTTTTCACCTTTTCCTCTTATCGATTATTTTGCTGTGTTTATTGTTTCACAAACTTGGTCCTTTTCAGTTCATGTTAATCAGAATTATCTGACCGGTCGTTGTAATAAACACCATAGTTACTGTCTCTTTTGCAAGAGTTCTGCTGAGAACTGTCTCTTGTTGTAAAAGGGGATTTCTTGATCCATTAATGGCATGTTAATCTGACCCGGAAATTACCTGTGGGCGAAAAGCTGTTGATTTCGATCCAGAGCCTGGAGAACACTACCTGGTGGAGAAGGTATTGCTGTTTTTTTAAGCTTCAAATAGCAGTCCTTGTCTTATAAAGAATACTACGCTCTATAAATTATTTGGCAACGTTAAGTAAGTTTTTTTTTTAAAAAAAAAACCCATGAATTTACTATATTTTTCCTCGATCAAGGAATAAAACAGATCACATCTCTGTAAATTGAATAATTATATTAAGCAAGAAAAAGAAGATACGAGAGTAAATTTATGTCTTTGCATGGATTATTCCATCTTGTCATTAATAGGTAGAAATTTAATAGTTTTATATAGAAAATATGTATTTCTGTTACTTAAAACTAGTTGAGAATTCAAGTAAATATGTATTTTGTAATCAATATAAATATTTTTTAATTGAAAATATACAAAAATATTATTTTTCATTTTCATTTATTTTAATTTAATACAAGTTGAGGACTGTGGTGTAGTTGTAATATGTGCAAACTACATGGGCATCTGTTAATCAATCATTTGTCTCCTTCCCCGCTTCGGTTTTTTCTCGCCATCCCAGTGCTTCTTCCTCCACCCGGCCCAGTTGCTCCACCATAGCCAACACCTCTATAACTCTTTTTATCCGACGGGATTTCCCTCGACATATAGAAAAAAGAGTTGTAATCCACCAGTTGCTCAACTTTTGTTATGATCCAACCACCCTCATATTTAAGAATTTTATCATCTCCTTTTTCTTTCTTCTATTTTCTGATATATTTTTAGCTCTTCGAATAATTATATATTTGAATGATATAAAATCTAGGGCTTGGTTTTTATGAAGTTCAGTATCATTAATTTACGAGGCTCGTCGCTTTTAACTGAGTTGAACAGAGTTTCGCAATAAGATTTGTTGATGGAAACAGTTCTTGGACTTGCTGCTGGGAAAATGATCTTCGTCCTGTTAATTTTGTTTCCTTCATACAACAAAGTCCTATGAAACGATTCGTTTCCTTTTGAACGATGATATAAGATTTTTAATATAGGCTTGTTTTTTTCATAAATAAGAGTTTAATAATTTCTAGCGTTTGCAGGGAGGAAAGCTCAATTATTGCCTACCCTTGATGCTACTACGGTGCATAATTGACAAACTCAACTCGATCGGACCTGTCGTCTGGCCCAAACCATTAACCATTGATTATCAGCTCAGTTTTCAGATTGATGGTTGATCAATCGAAAGGTGATGGACTATATAAAATAATTAGGACAATAAATTTTAAAAATATTAAGAAAATCCTACAAGTTCATGAGAAGAGAAACCGATATTATTTTCGGGATTAATAGCAATCAGAATCACAGGCTTCTTAAGAGCCAGCGAGAACAATTATAGAAAAAGAAAGAAAGAAAAGGGGGATAATAAAAAAACACGTTTTTTTTATCTTTGCCCTCTGGCTAAAGATTCACATACATGATGAGGTCCGAAACACGTAATATCTGAAGAATCTCATGCTCGTACTGCACATTGCAAACGCAATCGTCACCGCAGTTTGATCCACAGAAGCATCTCACAATTTATTCTCTCTATCAACATCATCTTCTGCAATTAATCAAAGCAGGCTGATGCCAATAAATCCATTAATTAGCCGAAATTTATCTCTACCCTTTCCCTGGCTCTGAACTGAAACCTGCACTCACATATATGATCTTGCAGGATATGTGAGAGATCTAAGAACTCGGAGAACTGGCTAGCTCCTCTCCAATCCCTGCAGATTCTTTCAATTTAAAATGCAAATAACCAAACCTGGCTTGAGAAAGCAACGAGTATATAGTTACTCTGAATATGTAAAATCAACTCCCATCTGTTGAATTCTCATTTATCTTACTCTGTAAAGAAATTAGGGTACTGTCGAACATCTTCATTAGGTCCAAATCCTTGAAGAGTTAATTATACATGACACAGAGGAATTCGAGAGGCCATCATGGAAAGCCCAGCATGCTTTTGACATCGGTTGATATACTGGGGTTTTACCATTTTCATGAAAGAACACCGGGAAAAAAGTTTACGCAACTAAAACGAAGGAGGAAGATAGAAATGTCTGCCAGAAAAACGAAATCTGTGTACTTAGTCTTTGGAAGAAGATTTCTTTTGCACATAAACCTGAACTCATGATATGGTGTGACAGGAAATGTTACTTAATTAACTAGTAGATATGATTACAATTGATATTTCACCGCCATTAATTCACAGGTAGACATTGAATCCAGCTACTTTCTGTGAAAAACAGTGGCGGAGAGGGTGGTGGGACTTAAAGTACAACCTTCTTTTTTCAGCATGCATGCATCCCCCAATCCAGATTGGTGTCTGTAGCAGTGGAGAGGGTGGGACTTAACAGAGAAACTACAACCTTCGTTTTTCACCATTTTCCCTCTAATCACTCCAGGTAGAATGGATTCTGTAGATTACTAGGCTCCCTGGTTTTCTCCTCTTTCTTGCCCAAAAAAAAGAGAGAATAAATCATGAAAATATAATGTGGTCCCTCAATTTGCCTGACAGTATCCTTTAGACCTGCTTTGACCGTAAAATATACTCCACTGGCCAATGAAAAAGCGAGACACAGAGGAAGCGGGGTCCATTTCTTTTTGTATGAGATTCCCTAGTGATCATAATCCTGCTGCTGCACACTCCCTACTTTACTTTCCCTATAATCTATACTTCTTTTTCTTTCTTGAATCTCTGGCCCGACGTCGTACGTGTGTGACCACCATGATTGTGCCTGTACTTTTTTTTATGCAGATTAACCAAAGCATCTTATTTTCATTATATCTGGGCATGCAGGTGTTATCACGACTCCACTACTAGTTTAATTTTTAATTTGGAAAACAACAACAACAATAATAATCGGTGTTACTATTCATCTTTCATACATTAATTAGCCTTTTGCTTTTGACTAGTTAAAGCAGGAGAGCTTACTAAAAGAAGTGGGGTTTTCTTGTGCTTATGCTACTGAAACCTAATTAAAGCTGGACATAACTCCACTAACTATCCATCTAAAGCAAAAAAAACTACTGAAAAAATGGGTTGCACCGAGTTGTTTTATAGTTAATTGAAAGCGTGAGCCAACAACAAATTAAAAAACACTTTGCAACTTTAGGTTCTGTAGACCCGTTCAACTATATAGAGAGAATGGGGTTCATTTTCAGGTTCCTTTTTCCATAACACATTACTGGTTACGCGCCCGAAAGAAGTCAATTTTGAAGTTGTTTTTTGTTTAAAAATATATTAAAATAATATTTTTTGTATTTTTTAAAAATTAATTTTGATATTAGCATATAAAAATAATTTAAAACTATCAAAATTAATAACAAACATCACTTAACCAAGTTCAGTGGTAGTCTTTTAGCACTGACTTATAGGAGGTATCAATTGGTGTTTTTGACCTTCTAAAGAAGATATAATCAATAGTGCTCCAACATCATAGTATCTAATTGCCTTCGATCAATAAAAAGAAGAACAACAATAGTAACCCAACTACCACAGAAAAAAGCAAAACGTAAGATGATGTCGTTGTTATACACTTTATATAATCATATACTAAATATATATAATAGCGAAAATATAGATTGTAAACTCAAGTTTTGAAAAAATTCTCAATACAGCAGCAACATAACTTCAAAATAATATTTTTTTTTTAGAGAACCTATTGATCTATGTCTATCAATAACTACACGTACTATTATTTATATGTAGATCAGAGATCACTGTTATCACTTTGTTAACTAATTTTCTCCTTCTAACAAAAAAAAAATCAAGCAATTAATCTCTATGATCCTTAATAACAGTTTTGTGTATTATCAGTAACATAATGGTAATTTCTCACAGTCGTGTTAACGGTAGTTAATCAAACTTAAAATAGAAGTCAAGGTTACTCAGAGTAGATTAGCATCCAAAACCAAACATGGAGCGCAGAATACTATGAAAAACTTCTTGATAAAACAAATCAATCATTTCATATTTATCTACACCACCATGGAGTCTTGGAAACTAGGGAGAGCACAAATGACAACGGTTTCCAGTCTGGTTTCCCCTGATCAACGAACTGTGATCAAGATGAACTGTCTTTCTCACCTTTTTCGTGGTCAAAGCTATAGGAAATGATACCCTGATATTAGGTCTTATGACATGTACTTGATCAGATAAGCATGTGTTACAAGATCGATGATTAGATGGATGATATACAACTCTTATGTTGTCAGGAACGAAAAACTATAATTCATCCACTGTACATATAATATTTTGAGAGCTAAGAAGATAGATTTCTTATCAGATCCCTCGTTAC
This sequence comes from Salix arbutifolia, assembly GCA_025169955.1. Taxonomy (NCBI): domain Eukaryota; kingdom Viridiplantae; phylum Streptophyta; class Magnoliopsida; order Malpighiales; family Salicaceae; genus Salix; species Salix arbutifolia. The sequence continues at coordinate 2,248,947 of CM045909.1, forward strand.
AGGCGTCGAACATAGTCATGCTAAATCATATCAAGGAAACATACATGAGACTATTGGTAATGAGAAAATTATGCGAAAAAAGTAACTATTATTCTCCTGCAAAAGCTTTTAGAGAAACATCACTTCGTGAAAACCCTAAAAACTATACAGGAGAAGAGGATAAGCAAACACCTGTGCATCAGAGAGAACCTGATTCCTTTGGAAATTACAATGCTGCCCTTATAGACTTTTCAAATTTGGACAAAGTAACAGTCTAAATTTCCCTTCTGCGAGCAACATTAACCATGGATAATATACATGTGAATATGCATGGCTCCTCATACGCCATCCACGGAGACCATCGAAGATCCGTTGGGCTCTGCAAATGGCATACAGGGAGCCAGGCACATATAATATATATGGATGCATGGTGGTGAAAACATGTATACATGGATGCATTATGATTTATACCCATAGTGCATTAATGCATGAACTAGCTACAAGTGCATGCATATGGAAGATGAAGTATATATTCTCCACCACAGGCTGTCTTCCCCTTGAAGATCATACCTATGAAGTTGACGAGTAAATGTATTTCGTGAAGCATCAAAATTAGGGTAGAGAGATCAATCGATGGGAAATAGAAACTGGGCATGCATGATCTAATAAGGGTTTCAAAGCCCCACAAAAAATAGCCTTTTGAATTGGCATAACTCTAGGAAACCTGCGGCAAACTAGCTGGACTTGAGAAAGAAAGTGCCGGTCTGTAGAAGGAGATTGTTTATGTGTGGTTAAATTGAGAGGGGAAGAAGAGGTGAGGTGGGGTTTGTGGTTCCATCCCCAGCTCGCCAATAAATATAGACAGACACCATCATATGAGAGAGAGATATCCAGACAGAATAAAACGAGAAGTGGAAATGGTGTGGTTGGGTTACGAACCACGCAGTTTCCTAAGCCAACCCTTATGGTGGTTTGAAATCTCCTTTTTCTGAGTCGTAAAGCAAAGGTTGCTTTTCTTCTCAGAAGCTCATTTTGTCTGGGAGTGCTTGGAAACACATGGATTCTCTCTTTCTCTCCACTTTATTTTCCTTTATTTAAAATAAAGTGCTCAAAAAAGAAGAAGAAAAATACCACATAATTTACCCTGTCTTTCGATCTTTCATATCCCTTTTCTTTATCTCCATCGCTTCCTTCTTTTTATCCTTTTCATGTCCTTTTAATTATACCATCATTTTAATTACCCCTCCTTCTATTTGCTAATGTTATAACTACCCTGTTAAATAATTAAGCAACTGAGATTCGCACTGCTTAATTAGACTTTTTTTACGATCCCACTCAAATTCCTTCTCACGGGGATGTATCAGTGCCAGTATATATGTACATGTTTGTCTTTATATAAAATTTAGATATCAATTATATTCTCTAGCTATCTGATCATTTAATCAAATAGATGAATGTTAATAGGTCATTTCGCTCCTTACCTAACCTGGTTTTTATCTGGAAGACTCGTGTTTTCTTTTGAAGAACACTGTCGATGACGAAGTTTCTCTCCTAATTCTGATGGAGACATGTTCTTTCCTTGAGTTACCGTCCATCATGGCAGGAGTGATTATTAACTGCACTGTCAATAGCTTGCATGACCTTAATTTGTTCTTCACTGCATGCCTAAATTAACCCGCAATGTTTTCAAACGATGCATGTAACCTATGTGAATGTTCCTCGAATAGTCAAAATCTTTCTAAGAATCTTTTTTCTGTCAATATAAGGCCACCCCTTATACATTTTTAGGGTTGACAAAAAACAACAGGTGTCAGGTTTTCTTGTATGTCCATTCTCTGTCTTTCGTGATCTGCTCTAGCTGCGTGGATAATTTTGAGTTTTGGAGAGGATATAGTCCCATAAAATGAGCATGGAAATAACAAGAGATCATAATTTTCAAACTAACAGAGGTTTATTTTTTCTGAATTTTTAAAAAGTTGTGAGATTTTTAAAAAAAAAGAGAGAATATATTATACTATTGCTCAACAATATAAAAACTATGAATTAAGATACTTATATTCTAGCCCTATTTTCGACCAAGCTTTGTTTCTTCTATCCTTGTTGCTACCCTTATTATGGTGCGTCCACCTACATCAATTATTCATTAATTTATTTTTTCGTTTTCTCTTACCAACGGGTCTTGAGCTATAAAATATGTAACTCCACCTTCAAATTCCCACTATACCTCTTCTTCTTTTTTCCTTTTCATGATTTAACCTTAGACTAATTCCAACGTAAAAAAATTCCTTTCGTCTTTTCTTTTAATTACTATATTATACTATTTGCCTTTCCTGCAAAAGAATACAAAGGATACGCGATAGTGGACGTCGTCATAGGGTTGGTTTGAATAATTATCATATCAAACAACCTGGCATGATGAACTTGGCATGCTCTATAAATTAGTGACACATATAGAGTCGGTCCAGATAAGGAAATCAATTCTGTAATAAATAAGAAAAATAGCTGGTGTGTGTGATCAGATCTGGGAGCTGGTGACTGACTAAAAGTAAGATCTGCCAAAATCATAGCTGAGAAACATTTAATCTTTCTTTATGGGAACCGTGATTTTCAAAGATCTAAAGTGGCCACATTCCAAATACAAAGATAGTTTCACTTGACATAAGCTGATGTATATCGTTCTTGCGTTTTATAATTACTTTTTCAAGGCGTTTTAGATTAAAGTATTTTATATGTTTTGATCGGAGAAATTATTCAAAGGGATGTATTTGTTTTGTTGACCAATTACTTTTGGAGCAGACACGTTAATCCCTGCATTTATAAAATATTTGCTGGTTTAGTCTTCTTTTTTCCATAATATTTTTGGTTTGCAGCCACTCATCATCTGATACAACTCCACTTCAGTTCTTTGATGCAGCCTCAAATAATTCGGTCTCCAATGAATGCACGGAAGAAGAGAGTGATGTCTTGGACTATATGAATTATTAAGCTAGAGTCTAGATGCTTTTATAACACGCTTAAACAGGATTTATAGTCCTTGGAAAGTTATATAACTCCTAGCCCAAAACAAATGAATAGAGTGGATCGACAATTGATGACAGCATGTTTTTTTGCTTGATCAGTAGACAGTCTAGCTTACGAGGTTATATATGATCAGGGGGCAAAAAACATATTCTGGGAATATATAATTAAGGGTACGTTCAGACTGATTTGGAGCATGTAGGACTAAAATGAAAATTTCCAAACCTCGGGTGCCATGGCCTCCGAGCACCAAGTTAGTAGCCCCCCACAAGAATGAGATTCTCCAAGTACAAAAAACAAAATAGTAATCAATGCGGGCTAAATTAAATTCATAATCCCAGCTAGAATTAGTTTTAATCTTCTTTAATTTGAACTTTTTAGATACGATAATGTAATGGCTCCAGTGTATTACTTTGGACAGATACCTAATTGCAACTTGCAACAATGCAATAATAAAACATGAATAAGTTATAAATGCGCACATGTCAGGCAATGAACAAGCTTGAGTTTTTTTTTTCCTTTTTTTTTTGGGTCTGAAAATCGTATTTTGTGGATCCATGTGACTGGGTAAAATCCTAGTTATCCCAATTTCTTATAAAAAATGCACGTCCTAATTCGAATTTAAGACGCAAATCTCAAATTCTTTGTTATCACGCCACATCCTTTGAAGAAACTTAAACTGTTAAATAAAATCTCAAAATATGATTTATATTATCCTATGCATTGATTTTTCTACTTTGTTTGGATTTTGTCATCCATGTCTAGCCTAATCAATCGATATACAGGATGGGCACAGCACATGTGCAATCGTCTTGCATGTTGGAACCTGAAAGATAATATAAACTGCGCATGTTAAAATCCTAGCGTATATAGATCGATTTCTGCTACGGGTCAATTTAATTCCCCAACAGTATGACCCAGTATAGATTTCACTACAGTAACAAAAAGATACGCGTTAGAAACTCCAAGACAGCTAGGGCGGGCGGGCTAGCTACGAACAGTCTACACACATGAATGTTTTGTACATAAAACCATGATCACATAGGTTAAAACCCTCGTGGACAAGGGTTAATGACTGGAACTTTCAGTATTTAAGACACTAAAAAGTATAAATTTTGACCCTTGAGCAAATGAAGCTATAAAGGCATAGATCCGAAGAGTGAGTGAACAAACAGCTATTTGTCCAGTTGGAATGGAACAGCAATGTGAGCGAGTGAGAAAAGATAAAGAGAAAGTATTATAAACAAAAAGTATGGTGGTCAAAAGGGGGGACTGCAGGGGCCGGGAGGTGGGTCTAAGAGAGAGCGATCGATCTTCCATGTCTAGAAAAAGCTGCAGAGATGGGAATTTTCCCACCTCCCCTCGATGTAGAAAATGGTAAGCGATTCACAGGGAAAAAGAAAGAAAAAGAAAGGGGAACTCCTTATTAAAATTGGGAAAAGTTATTCGTCATTTTATCGTGTATAGTGTTGGAAGGAACAAGTGTGGGAATCTCTCTTGTCAGAGATTTATGGGTCTGATGATCATCTCGTCTCCCTTTTCCTAGCTGTTTGTACATTTGCAAATGTCTCTCACGGTAAGATTCTTCTCTCTACCTCCCTCCCTCCCTCTTCAGCTATATAATTTTAACCTAGTAATTAACCCTAGTTTTGTTTAACTAACTATTTTTGCATAAACCCAGTTGCTGAAACTTTCGGTTTGCAGTTTTTCGAGAAAAAATGTCTCAGATTCTTATCACTCATAAAGCAGATCAGTTTTGCAAGCTTCTCTACTTCCAGCGCCTCGAACTGCACACACGCAATAAACAAGTATTAGAATCATGATGTGGTGGTGGCGCAGAGAGTCATGCGCTAGCTTTGCAGGATTAACTCTTCCTTTTGCTTTCCATTTGTATGTATACGATCATTTGTGTAATTTTTGAGGCGTAAAATCAAGAAAGATTAGTGACACTTATGACATTATAAACAGTAACGCATGGTTTTCTTCATTCCTTCCTCGAATTTAACCCCAACGCCACCACGCATGTTATTGTGGCTGTACCATCCCGTGGACATGTTTTGCATCTGCGCTTCTTTTGAGACTCCTTACACCGCCGCTTCTCTTAGTCAGCTATTTTGTGTCTGTTTTATCAAACCCTAGGTCCTCCCTCCCTCCCTCTCTTAGCATGGCTGAACTGACGGGAAAAGTGAAAACCCTAGTTTTGCTTTGGTGGTGACAAGGGTTTCAAAGAAAATGGGGCTCTCAAATTTACTATAACGAGGTACCGTCACACCCCAAAAAGAAAAAGATAGAAAAGACTTCAACGTGGGGTCGGATGATAATGAGCAAACTGTAGCATGTACCCAATTCATAGGAACATCATGTACATGTACATGAAATTCACTTGAAACTTTGCATGTCACCTCGTTCAAGGGGGCATCACCACCACCACCACACGAAGAAATTGTTGCCACTAGCCCGACATCTCGTGGCAAAATAAATTTGTTTGTCTTTGCTCTGTGTTTGGAATTATATCAGATGTTAATGTGATACGGCAATTCGTTTAGATGATGAATTTCTTCATTTGCCATCCACGTATAAGCTAGTGGGTTTTGCTCGGATCGAATTTCTCATACAAGGAAGGAAGCGTGAGAGTTCGATTCATGATTTTACATTAACTTTGAACTCCATTATTTTTTTAAGAACTCATAAATATTCCAACATACAAAATCAAGTTCATTCATTTTTAAACTTTGGTCATTGAGATTAGCTAATCCCACCAGAAATGGGAATCCAATTTCCTATCTTGACCTCCTACGATTTGAACTTTGATGATATAATCAAGAAGCTTGAAGAAATGACAGTCTTTTTACTCCCCGGCCCATAATTATACTGTGGTGAATTTCAGAATTTGAATTTCAAGATAACATTCAATGTTATGATAATTGTCAAATTAGCCCCGGGACAGGTCAAGGGTGAAAAGGAGATGTCAATTGATCGGTAGCCCCAAGAGGAAAACGATCGGAATCTCGAAGATGTTTCATTTCAATGAAACATTTTAGTCTCTTCCTGCAAGACCAGTTAACATCTTTCCACCAGAAGGGGACACAGAGAGATAGAAATCTAGCCTAACCACATCTGTGTGAACATGAAAGCTCGAAGAATTCAAGAGCCAGTGGACCATGCAAGCAGTTCCTATTCAAATTCAAGATTTTTGATATATATTTTTCTGGTGGGTAGTAGAGAAAATACTGTCCTCGACGCCTGGATAAAGGATTTTATGTTTTTTTTTTAAAATACAAACTGCAATATCTAAACCACAAACTAAGAAATTACAATGTTGGGTCAGAAAATATTAGTCCACTGCTGCTCCCTGGTTCTTGTGGCCGTGGTTCTAAACCCTAGCAAGTGTTTAAGATCAACACAGCAGCAGCAGGCAAATGTTCAGAAACTGCAATCTAAAATAACCCATGTTTAGAACTATTCTATTTGTGAGCCCAAACCTATTCTCGAGGCCCAAAACCTTTAAACCATTTAGGTAGCAACCCTTGTTTGGACATCTCTTCCTTGGGCTCTTGCTTTTATGCCCGGCTCATATAGGCTTATCTCCAAATGGGCCTATGTATTCCAAGGCCGAGGTTGATCGTGGAGTTAAAGCGATAAATTTCCAACATTTCAGGGTACAAAAAGCCACATCTGAATTTGAAAAGACCAAAGAGAACGAAATCCTGTTTCATTGAAGATGGTTGCATGGAATTTTACAGCAGATACTCAATATTATCCCTACATATTGAAGATGGCCAGGCATCCAGTCTGCTGACATGGTGCACGAGAGGTGCCATTGACACCAGGAAGTGGAATCGAAGAGGCAAATTTGGACTTCGAAGATGAAAGAAGTGAAGGGAAAGCGGTGGCGATGCCACAGCTCATCAATGTATTGACGGCGGCCATTCTCTTAGAATCTGCGGCGAAGTGAAAGGATGATGAAGCGAGGACAGTGCAGGTAATATGGCTAAGGGGGGATACAAGCAAAATCTAAATGTGGATTGCAATTGGCTAAGGAGACTTGCTTGGGATTTGTTATTGGGTCACGTTGGATACGTTAATCTGGTTGCTGGGGTTCGTGTATTTCCAGTGGTTGAGATTGAGTGCCAGCTACAAAAAACGGAAGAGCGTTCGAGGGAGTAAAAATGGAGAAAAAGTTAACAGTCTGTGTGCCTCGCAGCGCCGGTTGGCGACGGTCCGATGAACATGATACTCGTCATGCGCGGGTACGTGCCCGTGGATATGAAATTATGCAAGATTTTGATTTTTCTTCCGGAACACAATGAACAAAGATAGTTGGGATTGGACTCGCGATGGAAATCCAACTTCATGCCATGCTCACATCCGTTGCACTCGCTCTAATTATTTATTTATTAAGAAAAAACTTCCCATGCTTTTACAAAATGTTTTTATATATAATTTTTTTTAAGCCGTATTCAAAAATTTTCATGCATATATATCTAATTAAATAAATTAACAGTAATTCATTTAAGAAAATAATTATAAAATTTAATATCTATTAAGTCATAATTAATCATTCAAATTTATTATTTTGATCATAAACTCAGTTACGCTCAATAATTTTTAGTTTTTTTTTTGTCTAAAATAAATAATTAAAAAATTAAAAACTGGCCCGATATAAATGCAAGTGATGAAAAAAAAGCAAATCAGGTCACCAATAATCAAGAATATATTAAATAGTGAAATTGTAAAGGAAAAAGCAAGGAATTTAAAAAATCCAACAAAAATTACTCGTCGTTTTTTATTTGTCCGTGAATTCGAATCTGTATTTGAAACTACTCGTCGTTTTTTATTTACACTTTTTTTCCAACAAAAAACATTTTAAAACACTCCAATCCCGGAAAGAGAAGAACTTAAATCGCAGGTCGTTTTAAGAAAAAAATACAAGAAGACCATTTTCTGATCTAAGAAATCCGGACAAGTCGAGTTGAAACGCTCTTCATCTTCAGCAATATCACATGATCATCCGTTGCATTTTACAACCAAATCAAAACCCTAAATCTCTCCATTATGAGCTCTCCATCCATTCTTGGAGTAATCTCACTTCATCTCTTCTTGAATTCTCGCTGCTCCTTACCGGATCTTGACCCGATTAACCTATTTGTTTTTAAATGGCAGGGCACGAGCTTGTTTACAGGATTCACGAAGCTGTGCAAAGGTCTCGCCGTGGTTCTCGTCGCTGGTCACATCGTAGTGCAGATTTTACCCCCTGCTGTTAACTATCTTGCTCTTATTCCTGCCAGGTATCTTCTAACTTTTCAATTCGTGAATTCCTTCTCGCTTCATTCATTGTTATCCTTATAAATTGAAAAATTGTTATCTCCTCAGTTTGTATTTTAGTAATGTGTTATTGATTAGAGACGGTAAAGGATCCGGAAACGATAACGTGAGGCAGGATCTTAGGAACTGAGAGTTGAGAGCTAACTACTCAAGATATGCAGCGTAGACTCAGAGAATTTTTTTTTTTACCAGTTGAATCTTTCTATATATCCATGAACTTGTAGATATATTTTGATCATTTCAATGTTGATTTGCTTCCATTTTCTTCTTGTTGTTTGAAAACATGGGGGTGCATTGTCTGGCGAGCTGCTGGATCTTTGCGTGGGAATTATTGTTCTGGTTAAATACAATAGTTTAGGATTTGGATGGAATTGTGGTTTGATACTGTTCTCTTAAATCACTTTTTAAAGATCACATAAACAACGTGTTGGTCCAATGCTGCAAATCAAAGTAACATCTGGAGATAGATTAGGAGTTTCTACTCTTCCGGATACTAATCGTGGAATGTTGAAATGATCAACAGAGCCTTTAAATCACTTTGGACTACACACCCTTTAAAATGTGCATGCTATACTCGTATTTTCCCTTGATCTCATGTTTTAGGACACAGGATATTGAAACTTGCTTCGACTTGCTTAATTTAGTGCAATTGCTTGCATTATGGGTAATCATATCCTTGCTGTTTGTATGGCCCTGCCATGGTACAATGAACAGTTGATTGGATGTGATTTTCTCTTGAAATTAGTGGATATCAATGAAGAAATGCAGTCAGAAAAAAAATATTGCTGGTGCAGGGGATTAAAGATAGAGACAGATATGAACTTATTATACTTGATTGCCCTCTTTGTTAGGTTGTGGAGATTGATATCATTCATGCACAATGCTTTATATGTTCAAGCTTAATTTCAATGATAAGAAAATTATTCCTTACATGAATTTCTGTTTTGAAGGACTATTCCTTTTGTATGGAACCTCATAACAGCTGGTTACATCGAACAATCGATATATGGGGTATGCAGTTCATCTGTTGATAGTGTTAATGTTTGTTTTGGTTTGTATAAATGTCCTATGGCTTTTATTTCCCTTCGTAAAGTTTCACAAATAATTAAATGGCTCTGTAGGTTGTTGCAAGCACTTTCTGCCTCCTCATAATGGGAAAGCTTCTTGAGCCAGTATGGGGTTCTAAAGAGTTCTTAAAGTTCATATTCATAGCCAACTTTCTCATCTCCATCTGTGTTTTCATTACTGCTATTAGCTTGTACTACATAACAAGGCGGGAAAATTACCTGTGAGTATGTGCTTCCAAGATGTGATATATTTGCTTTCTTCTTCGACTTATGCTATTGCCATTATACTGATTATCCCTGTTCTTTGTGGTAGTTATATGCCTATTTCTGGCTTCCAGGGGATCCTGGCAGGTTTCTTGGTTGGCATTAAGCAAATTATACCAGACCAAGAGCTGTCTCTATTGAGAATAAAGGCAAAGGTATGGACATGTACAATAGGGTTGATGATTTGTTTCACTTGCCTTGAACTTGAAGTTTCACTTGATGATTTGTTTTGCAAATTGAAAAGATGTCTCATTACATTCTCATTGGTGCTGTTGTAAATGTCATGCAGTGGTTTTCATCTCTTATGCTTTTGATAGCTATTGCTATAAGCTTCTTTACTGCAGAGTCTGCAACATATCTCCCAACCTTGATATTTGGCACATATATGAGCTGGATTTACTTGAGATACTTTCAGAGGAGACCAGAAACAAAACTAAGGGGTGATCCAAGTGATGAATTTGCATTCTCATCCTTCTTCCCTGAATTCCTCAGGTATTTTCTCCTTTTGTTGTAAGATACTGGTTTTTTAGTCCATGGAATGTATAAGTTTGTTTTAAGTTCTTCCATCTCCCTCTCTCTATCTGCTTCCAGGCCAATCATTGATCCTATTGCATCAATATTCCACCGGATGCTTTGTGGAAGATTTGAAACCTCTACTGAAGCCCATGGTGATACCTTGGGAGGTGCTCCATTGCCTGGTTCTGATCCTATTGAGGCAACTAGGAGGAGGTAAGTTTATCCATTCAGTTTCAAACTTTGGATAAGGATACATGCTCTTTTCAACTACTAGGAGATTGTTAAATTATCCCAATTTAATCAAGCGTCTTCAATATTGGTAAACTTACATGTGCAGTATTAATATAACAGCAGTAACAACAAGATGCCTGTCCATTTATTTAAGAAGGAAAAAAAACAAAGGAACAGTTAAAACAATGATTCAAAATCACCAAGCACCTCCGATGACTTGTAATGTTAAGAATACAGTCATTGTAAACTAAGTTTTAATGGGTGGCAAGAGGCCCCAGTTTATGACCAATCTTTCCCCTTGCAGAGAAAGGGGAGCTAGAGCATTGGAAGAAAGGTTGGCCACTGCTCCGAGTGCAGAGGAGTTGAAAAAGGATGCCGCAGAGAATGTTTGATTGGTTGACTACTTTCAAACAACAACAGAAAATTCAAAGTTGTATCTTTTATGACGATTTCAGAGTTGGTGCAGTGCTTGGAAAGAAGTCTTTTTGGTTGGTTTCCAAATAACCGATTTTTTAGTTCATATTTCTGTCGATTCTCATCTCTATTGTAAAATCTTTCCTATATCCTGAATAGATTTAGATCTGCCACGACGGAGGCTGCTATCCAAGATTCTGTAGCCATCAATAATTTTTTTGGGTGTATGGCCCTGTGTTCCCAGTTGGGACCCATTTTTGATGCAGATTTTGGAAGTCTAATGCTGTACATTAAAGGATCACAATCAGTATATTGCCTGCCATGTTTTGAAGACTTTGTATGCTTTGACAAAACCTTTCTTTTGAATTCGCCGGGTTAGATCAAAAGATGGAATTGGTTAGATCAAGATGGCCAGTCATTTTCGGCCGCTTCCGATTTTTAATTGCGAGTACCATTTAGGAGCCGTGGGTGAGTGAATCGTGCTTTGCAATAAAAGTTGGCCCTGGACCCATCCTTGTCCAGGAATAAAGAAAATTGCAAGATGAGACGTTGTTTGGGAATGGTGGTTCACGTCAATCACAGAAAAGAACTGCAAAAACAAGAAAAGAATTGGCGAGTAAGAAAAGGATGGTGCCGTGCAGAGTAGAGCACCCCAAAAAGGCTGCCCGGATTACTTTTAGGATTTTCTTTCTTCCCTTTTATTTTACTGCTCTATTTTTTATTTTAATTAAGTTTACGTCCTTGAAAAATGAGAGCCCCCACGTTTGACAAAACATAGTTAATTGTGGCTTCCCACGAGAACCCTTCACGGAATATTCTTTTCCTCTCTTGAATGCTTTCAACTGTAACTCATTATCCCTCTACGCATGTGCAGTTAATTCAGCTCGGTCAGGGTTAGTAGGATTTTTATCCGCAGAACAATGTGAGTAACGATTGCCGTCTCTTAATTCCACAATAGCCCATCCTGTCCCTTTTTTAAGCCGAGTCCTCTCCGAACCGCAGGGGATTTTTTTATTAGCCATTCCGGTTTTTGTTTTTTTAATAATTTTCTCTTGATAAAATTATTAAATCAACACTTAAAAAGCTATTAAATTATATCATAGTTTTCAAATAAAATTACTGTCTAACTCATAGTGTCCTGACGGAGCGATTAGACGCGCTCTCGTCACTTAAGAGATCTGGGGTTTGACTCGTTTCTTCGTTTGCAGCTAGCCCCTTAGAGAGTATTTGCTACCCGGTACGACAAGGATTAGTCTGCGCCAGCATTCAGGATACTCTTGGTTATACCAAATAAATAAATAAAATTACTGTCTTTTATGGTAATATTAATAATTATTTTATAAATAATTATATATGAAGCTTATTTAAAAAATACAGCGCAAATAAAACATTTATTTGTTTTATTTTATGTAATTTTTTAACCTTCACGATTTCTCAACATTTATTTTATTATTTCTTATATAATTCTATCAAATTGATTACTTTTTATTTTTTCATGCATTTTTTTTCTGTTTTTTTCTCTTCGAAATTAGCTTCCCCCCCCCCCCCCCCCCCCCCCCAAATCATTTAGTGCTTTTATTCACAAAATAATGTATTTGATAGAAAAAATATTTTTATAAAAAACACAATAATAAAAAATAAATTTCTAATTGAAAAGATATTTTTTTCTTACTAATATTTTTTTATAAAAAAAATATTTTTGTTAAATATATTTAAATAATATATATATATATCTACTTTAATTATTATTAAATTAAATTAAATTAAAAATTAAAAAATTCCAGCGCGTTGCGGGTCACATGCTGGTATAGACAAAGAGCTTATTTGTTTTTGTATTTTAAAATTATTATTTTTTAAATTAATTTAATTTTTATCTCATGTTTTACGTTAAATTATTTTTTTTTTATTTTTACGTTGTTATATTAAAAATATTTTAAAAAAAAATAAAAATAGTATTTAATATATTTTAAAATAAAAAATTGAGAAACTAATTATTATTACACACCCAAACGTCCCATCCCGGAATTACCACGACCCGAATTCTTATTAAGCACACGTTACATACATGACCCACAAAGTATGCCCGAGCAACTGATAACATATTATAGCCCTTTTACTAGAGAACAAAGTCAGAACACTCTCTTTCTCATCTCTTGGTTTGCTTTGCCAAACAAACAACAAAATTCCTCATTCATCCTCACCAAAGAATCAGCTCTACAAAAGTGCCATATGTAATCCTCCTTTCCTCTCTACGCCGCCCGATCCTCGGAGTCAGCTTAACAATCAAACGGCTCGGTACTTTCTCCGGCCAAATTTCTCCTTTCTCTTTCATGATCGAACTCTGGATTCACCTCTAATTTTCCGATTATATTTAATTATTTTGAGACCAAACGATCCTCTTCAATCTATATAACCGCGATGATTAAGTTATTTTTCTCTGGATAATTTTTATAAGTGATCGTCATTTTCTTTCCTTTCCCTTTCGCTCTCCGCTTTTCTGTAATGGATGCTTTGCTTTGCTTTTCATTTTTATTTTTATTATTTGCTGTATAATGATGTTTCTTTTTTGCGTGTTTGGGATATAAACGTGGCTATCATCTTTAAATCGTCTTTTTTTTTGTGCGCGCGCTTTTTATAAAATAAAATTTTAGCATTTGTCGTGTTTATTAATGTGCTGCTTATGTGTTTGTCGTTAAATTATGTGTTTTTTGTTTTACCTGATGAACTTGAAATTTATATTTTAGGACTGAAGTTAGGATTATTGCTTAAATCAGGCGCGGAACTAAAAAGTATAGAAAAACCAGAGCGAGGTCCCATCTTCGAAACTGAAGCTCATTATTCTAGCCTAGAAGCTGTGTTGTTTCTATTATTTCATTTTCACACCTTCATAAAGGAGCATTGAAAACAATTGGTGCGTGCAGAAATATATAGAAAGGGAATGGCACTTTCCGGTCTTAATTTCCATATATTCGTATGTATGCGTGCCAGTTTGATATGATTTTGTGCCAATAATTTGCCTTGAACCTTAAGTTCGTAGGTTCTTAATGATAATCTTATTTTGCATGTACTTATGAATAATGATTTGGTGCTTGCATGTGCTGTTTCTATACAAGAATAAGCAGCATGATTGCTATTGCAAAGCGAAAGATCACCTGCAATTATTGCCAGACGGCTTTGGCCGATGCTGCTATACCTAGGCAGTGGGAATCTATTATTCTATATTGATTTTCAGATGATGTAATGCATTAGATGCAACAATTCTCTCTGCCAGTTATTGCATTTTCTTTCTTTTCTTTGGCTCGCATATGGTTTTATAAAGTCAAAAGTTTTTCGTCTTTGCATTGATTTTCAAGGACTTGTGTTTTAGAGTGCAACAATATGATCACTGTTCTTTTTTCTTTGTTCATTTCTCTAGAATAGTTTTGGTGTCATCAATTGTAATAGGAGTGCTTGTTTTGGTCTAGCTGTTGATCTAAGGATACTAAAACAGAATTAGTGAATAGAAGTGGAGCCAGTGAGGCCTGAATGAGCCAAGATTAAAGCAATAAGATCATAAGGTTGCAATATTCCCAGGAGGGCAGCAGGATTGTTTTCTGAAACACCACAGGTGAGCAGACCTTGCTTTTAAGGTAAGATACGTGCTTGATCATGCCTGTGGCAATGATTCTGATAACTTGCAAAGAAAAACTCAGTTCTCTTCCCTGTTCATGGGTGCTTTGCTTCTAATCTGAGTGTTATGGAGCTAATTGCTTGAGCCAAAAAAATGAAGCAAATTTCATTTCTTTGCTTTTTTAGGTCTGCAGGTTTGGTGACTTCAAAAAGGGCAATACTGGCATTGTTTAGAGAGGCAAAGTTAAATGCTTGATAAGATTTAGGCTGTCATCCTAAGGCTTTAGGAGATAATTCTGCTTATAAAACTTTAATTGAAAATCCTTGGTTTGGCAAGTTTTCCACTGTTATTAGTTGCATCTTGTGATTGCTGTTCACCGCACCAAGAGCCTACAATTCTTGAATGTTGTTACTCCATAGCAATTATACTTGGTTGAGAGAAACCATGGCTTTGCATTCATCTTCTTGGCTGTATTTTCTGTTGTAGGTCTAATTTCCTTAAGGAGCCATTTCCTTCTCATTTTTTGTGTTATTAGCTCTGATGTGATTGCAGTCATTATTCCCTGGAGAATGGAGCCCTTTTATCAGACGGTTTAGGAAGAACACACATGCATACACAATTTGAAAGAAATTCTTGTGACAAGTTATGATATGAGGAGGCATCAATCACCTATGTCAGGAAAATTCGATCTTTATTAAAATATTAAAGTTTAATCTCAGTTAAATATGCTAATGATATCAGAAAAGTAAACATTAAAACTGTCACATACTTCGTCATTGAACTTGACGAGGGGAAAATTATATTGAGACTTTTACTGGAGTTTCAGACCTTGTGGTCTCTCAGTTTACCTAATTATTGATTTCACTACACGAACATTTATAAAAATAGTTACAAATCATTTTATTAACAGGATTTTGCCTTTCTCTGCTCTGTTGCTCTAAATTGAACTTAATCCTAGATGTTTTCCTTTTCTTTTTCATCTGGAGGATGGGAACAGGCGATTATTTGCAATCGACTGTCGTATGAAATTAAAATACCAATGAAATTTACAAGCAGGTACAGGAGTTCTTCCTAAGAGACTTTGTTAGGAAATGTTTTGTGCATGCTTTTGTTTTGAGAGGCTATATGTCCTAATGTTTAACTAAGTGAAGTTTTCTCTCCTTTCATCTTTCCAATCAATCCTGTTCCTTTTTTTCTTTTTCTTAGTATTTGATATTGCTGTAATCATTGCTTCAGTGAGATTGAAAGCTTAAGTGATGAAAAAGGGCATGAGTTCTGCCATAGTTCCTCTTCTCAAAGGAATTCACATGCACCAGCTTCTATGGAAGTGTTTCATGGTGTTCACAATTTTAAATTTACACAAGTCTTTTGCTGTTGGATTTGGGGTTAGTTGCATGAAAGTGCTTTTCTTATATCTGAGTGGTGTTGTTCCCTAGATATTGATACATACTCAAACTAATTGAAGCTTCTTGCAGATACTTTCTCAGTTTATTTCTCTTTTACCAACCCAAGGGCTCAATGAAGATGTAATGGAGCTAACAAAATTGTACCATCCTATGGATAGGCGGCACCTCTTTGGTGCTTTTCCTATTTCTACACTTTTACCCATCAAAAGAATTACTTTTCCCTGTGTTGGGTCTTTCCCTCCTATAGGCGTAGATGGCTAGCAAATTCTGGTTAATTGATGGTTCATATATCTGTTTTGGTTTATCATCAAGTACAGGTGAGTACAGAACTTGGTATCTATAGGATCTCTCTCTCTCTAAATTCCTTCAAACATTTCTGTTTTATCAAATCATTTTCAGTCTTGCTGTGTGCATAAACTTTATGCACCCTGTCAATATAGTTACTTAATCCCATAGAAATTCTATGAGGTTCAAAAGTTTCCTAAGTAGAGCCTCTGAAACAGTCTGAACCCTTAGCCTCAGCTCTTCTTATCTGTTCTTCTGTGATTTTATGTTTTCTTTAAGCAGTCACCAGTCACAGCCAACTAAATTCTAAAAGATATCTGCAATTTGGTAAATAGGAAGTTTATCTTTTATCATTATTAGCTTTTATCTAAAGTACAAGTGATATTGCGTTGCAGGCACCTTTGGTCTCAATGAGCACTTGAAGGACATTTTCATTTTTGAATTCCTGTATTTCACTTGAAATTCATTAATTCATGCAGCTGCAAAAATGTGCTAGAAACCAGTCCTTGTCCTGGAAGAACAAAATGCGGGGCATCCTAGATGTATTACTTTGATTTGAGTATTAGAGTTTCTATTTCACACTGGAGAGTACAAATACAAATCAAGGCCTGAAGATTTTCATTACTCTAATTAATCTTGTATAGGTGCAGTTTCCTCTGCAGGATGTTTTGACCTTAGAATCAGTCTCTCCAAATACACCCATTGTGGACAGATTGAGCATTTTAGGTCTCAATGGCGATATATTTTTATTTGGTTTCTCATCTTCTGGGTGATGTTTTTGATACAAGGAACCAAAATTTTATTAATTCTTGAAGAAGTTTCTGGCAGCAGGGTTGTGGAGACTTCCTTGATGGAGAGTATTTCCCATTGCAGGGTGAAATTCTGATGGCAATAAAGAAGATAAATAACTTGTCAGTATTGGGCGAGTGCTAGTGTTTCCTGGATCTTGAGAAATCTCCATTGAAATGCTGTAGTGAGAGAAAAATGTGAAATGAGTAGCCCTAGTTCCTTGTAGATGTTTGGAAAAATGATTTTGCATCAGGAATCCAAACATTATCTGATTGTGGTGACATTTTTGGGCATGTCGCAGTTCTGAGCAGATGTTATTCTATGGGCTCCTTTTAGCTGGTCTCTTCCTTTATATGGCTGATGTGATGCCATTTTTCCATTTCAATATGCTGGTCAAGATATTACTTTGGTGCATCTGGGTTGTTGCAGCCTCTCGCATAGTTTTCCAATACCGAGCAACTCAGTAGTATTTCTTTAGCAAGCAGTAGGGTTTTGGGTTTTTGAGTGCTGTTGTGGAGTTTTTGAGTACTGTTCTTTAACGACAACAGATTTGCGAATCTGCCACTAGGGATGAAGAAATGCTAACATCGCCCGTAGAGCAAGCAGTAGGGGTTGTTGAGTACTGTTAAGGAGTTTTTGCCTAGTCTTGTGAAGGGACTAAACGCACCTGTTCTTTTAACTACAACAGATTTGTGAATCTGCCACTAGGGACGAAGAAATGCTAGCATTGCCTGTAGAATTCATTATCTACAGAGAGGAGTGTCACTGCTGGACTTTGAGTCATAATTGTACTAGCCTATGTATCTACATTTCCTATGAACAATGTATCCTTTGTAAGCCTGCTTATTTAAGAGGCACTATAGACAGAATAAAGTAGTTATTGTAGTTATTGTTACTAGTATCGATGTTCTCTCAGTTCATTTTTGGTTGCAGGGACCAGTTGAAGTTCATTTTTCTTGAATTTGTTAAGTGATTTGTGTTTTCTCAGTGCATTAGGTTTTAGTATATGCCATTGAATTCCTGCAGCTGTACAGGATTACTGCTGTGTACAAAAATCCTGTTTGAACTGTTGCTGTTAGCAATTTCAGAACACTGAGTTTATTATTACCAATTTTCTCCTTTTTCTAGATTTGATTATTTGTTCATAGATTACCTTCCTCGACTCTGTTTCTCTCTCTTCTCTTATCTCCTTTAGAACAAATGTTTCTTGGTATTGCATGGCATTTTCTTTTGGGACTTTCAAGGGGAGTTCATTTTTTTTTAAAATGTTTTGTTTATTTTTAGCAGTTCTCAATTGTTCATGGTAAAAATCATAGACACCTTAACTATTGAAACTCTGCAACTTATTCAATATCAAAAAACTAGAAAACCTGTTTACGTAGTTTGCTTTCTAAATTTGAGACAGCCTGTTTTACATCTGTTATCATTTAAATGTAGTCGCATTTGATTTCTGAATCTTAATCATTATAATTCAATCCTATTTGCTCCTCATTTTAGGAGTTGCTTGAGGGACACTTTTTTTAGTTAATCACTTGGCAGAATGAACTCATTAGTGAGCTTCTGTCCCCTTGATTTAGCTGGCAATTGGTCATCGAATGGATAGAACTTTACGAGATTGTCTGATATCCTAATGATTGTGATTATTTCTCTGATGAGTAATTTTGACTTTTGTTTACCTGTCTTCTAAATGAACAACTTTTCTGAAGAAAATCAAAAGAATATTATAAATGTCATGTACTCCTTTCTTCAATGATATTTTCAAGCTTTCTGGTTTCAAGGGTTTGGGCTTTCTGGCATAGCAGGTATAGAATCATTTTGAAGTTCAATCTTCATCAGTTAATCGAAGTTGAAGACAAATATTAGTATGATGCCTGCTTTGATGACATGTAGAAACTGATGTATATTGGCACACTTGTACATATGTGATTTCTCTGAACATATTAGATGACTTCTATGCAGGTTGGTTCTTCCCCTCTTCAGAATCCAGAACTTCAATCATCTTCTGCTGTAAGGGGCTATGGGACATAGACAAATGTTCAACACATCTCAATTCTTTGAGATAGAGCAGGACTGGAGCCATGGCCACCCAGCTGCTGGACAATCCTATCTCCATATGGGTATGTTGCTTTATTATGTGTTACTCGGTAAAAATGCCTTTTGCTAGCATTCCTTCAAAACCTTGCACAAATGATGTCCAACTTCAGTTTAGATTGGCACTGAAGTGGGAAACTGGTGAATGGTTTGAATTTATCAATGATTATGATAGAAGGAAAATATTTCATTAATACATTGCTTTGGTGATCATTAACTGGGATGATAGCTAGTTTAGTGATATGCTATGCTTGCAAGTGGAAGTATGAGGATTGTAGGATTGTTTTGATTTATAGCCCAATTGAAACAGCACTTTTCATATTTTTTGGTCATAGACGATATTGTTGTAATTTGAATAATTTCATTGATATAATGTGTAAAATTAGCTGTACCCATCCATTGTGTTTTACCTTGGAGATTTGACCTTCTGAATGCCTTTTAGGCATTTGTGGAACAGCTATTGCTCTTTCATCTGCAACTGCTTATGTTGTGACTTAGCCTTTGTCTTGAAAACTATTTATGTTCTGAAAATAATTTTTGCAGGAAGGGCAGTCTCTCAAGAAAATGGCTCTTTTTCTCATCTGATCAATCCTATATCAACAAGTGGACTCAGCTGTGCCTCTCGACAGAACTCGGAAAGTGGATCACTTGAGCATTATTCAACATATTTCAGGCCAGAAGGTCCGCAAGTTCATCCTCCCATTTCTGCCCCCCCACATGATGTGTTCCCTCACTGTTCAGCTGGTGGAAACTTTTATCCTCCTCCAGAGCTCAATGCTGCCCAGGTTCATTATAATCAATACAACAGGCACGGTATCCATGAAGTTGAGGGTGGTTTACTTGATCAAACATTGAGCACCGGAAGAGGGCCATTCAAAAGAAAAGGCCCTGGTGTTTCTACATCATGGGAAAGAGGTGGCACCAGCAGTATCTACAGTGCAGGAAGTTCCTCCAATTCTATTGAACTTCACCATGAGAAACCAACTTCAGATTATAGAAATAACTTTGACTCCTCTGGTTTACCTCCCTACATGGGCGGCAGTCTGTCAATTGGGGCTGAAGATTCTCCAAGGAATGTGAGAAGCAGGTCTCAGCTTGATTTGGAGCCCAACCCAAGGAGAACTCATTTATCAAGTTACATGTCTCATCCTTTTTCTTCAACATCTCATCTCCGAAACCATCCTGGGCCGGTTGATGCTTCTAACTTGAATGCTGATAGAACCACTTATGAGCAGAACCATATTGGTATTCCTCCTCCTGCACATGGGCAGTTTCAAACTTTAGGTTAGTTAAAGATATATTACTTTCTATTTTCTACTCCCAGTTTCCCCGCAATTCCAAGACAAATGTAATTTACAACTTACAATTGCAGCAAATAATTCCTTGAGCCATGAGATGAATCAGCATTATGGTGGAGGGAATCCTACTGATATTCGCCGGTACAACCATGAATCCATCATAAGCAGAAATCCTGCTGCACCACCACGATATCTTCATGGCTCTCATGCTCAGGCTCTGAGGGAAGGGCAGAATAGTCATCCTCGGCGAGCTGTACCTACACATCAGACTGATATAAGCTCCTCTCATTTCAGACAAGAAGCAACTGCTATCGAAAATGGCCAGCATTTTCTGCCAGAAATCCATAATTCCAGATATCCGAGGCCACTTTCTTCTGGAGGTTGGCACAGCAATCATAGAGAAAGGCCAAGGATATCTATAGAGAGATTCCAGTCACTATCTAATGTGGTGGATGCACATGGCAGAATGGGATCTGAGGTGCGTGGTAATCGATTGTGACTTGTGCTGTGAATGAGGCTAGAATTTCTTCCAGTTCTCTCCCCTTTCCTCCAGCTTTTATCTTCTTTTTTTGTGCAATTTTAACCACGAGTGCAAGTTCAAGTCTTTAGAGGTAGCCACTCAAAATGCTAAGTTGTGGGATGCGTCTGAACTATTATATGACCCATGCTCTTTCTCCTCTCCTCTATGCAAATGTGTACATATCTCCACAAAACCAGAATATGGCTTCTGCTTGATCGGGGTTTCCATTCAGGGCTTATATATGAGGGTTCTGCTGCAGCTCATTGCCTGCTAACATTTATTTTGCATCTTTGCAGGCTCTCATGATGTTAGATCACCCATATTTATATGGCTCCAGAAATTTATTTGATCAATACAGGGACATGAGATTGGATGTTGACGGCATGAGTTATGAGGTTAGTGTTTTCAGGAAATGACTTGTTTTGACTGGCAGCTTTTTTTGTTTTTCCTATATAAAAATTATCTGCCTGTCACCTGGGCAGGAACTACTTGCTCTAGGAGAAAGGATAGGGAATGTCAACACAGGATTGCCTGAAGATGTGTTTTCAGAGTGTTTGATGGAGACAATATGCCTTTCTTCCGACAAGGGCCAGGAGGAAACATCCTGTGCTATCTGCCTTGTAAGTAATAATTGTGTTAATGGTGATTAATTATATTTTTAGTAAACATGAAGATATAGGTGAAGGTATCTTCAAGATTAAGCTTCACAAGAACATTACCATGATACATGGTCTTGAACCGTGCACTTCACAAGAACGATATCTGGTTCATGGTCTCGAACTGTGTACTGGCATACCTCTGGAAATATAAATCAGAGGGCAGGATTCTGGGTGCATTAACAGGATGCCTCTGTGAGCTAATTTGTTTCTGCAGTTTAGCATTGCAATTATTGTTTTTCAAAAATTTCAGACTGAAAGTCAGGTTAAGTAGTGATTTCGTCCAAAATGTGGTCAGAATTGAAACACAATTTTTGATACTCAATGTGGCATTATAGCGATTGTAACATTTCTGCACCTTGATGGTGATCGGAATTGACAGGAAGAATATAGGAGAGTGGACAAAGTGGGCACAATAAGGAACTGTGGGCACGGTTATCATGTTGGCTGCATCAAGAAGTGGTTGTCGATGAAGAATATGTGCCCCATCTGCAAAGCACCTGCTGTTGCTGATAGTTCGAACCAGGATTGATCTCTCTTGCATCTTATTTGATCTTGTAAATAATGTGGAGATGGGAGGCAGTGGCCATCCACAAAAATCTAATTTAAGCTCAGCCCATTTTCTTGACTTTTATATTTCTCTTAATCACGCTTTAAGCACATCTTACGTCCTCTCTGATGTTCATAGATGTATTGCAAGCATTGTCTTTGCAGGTGTCAAATAACAGTCGTGGTTATTATTATGAATGACACTTGTAACAGAAATGGTATGAATTACCTCTTCTCTTGCTCCACTGTTCTTATTTATAATATATCAGTACATTTAATTATAGCCTGTCAAGCCATATCTAGAGTGTTAGTTATAGTAAGTAAATCTTCCTATTTACACTTCAGAATAGATGCTTTTCTTTTCTGTGTTTATTGTCAGCCTTGGCATACTTTTCCTTTTCTATGTTAACTGTCCATTGTTCTTATTTTTTACTGTCAAAACTGTCATCCTTCTCTGATCTTACTGTCAACTTGAAAGTATATGCCGTAGAAAAAATGCACTATAACCCTGCGCGCGTGTAAACTTGAAATATACATGCTAACAGGGATCCTCATGGAATGTCAATCAATGTTAAGACGATTTGAGCCCCACAGGACAAAGCATAACATAAGAATGATAAAAGGCCAAAACAAGAATAAGTCTCTCCGGTTATACAAGAACCCAAACGGCGGCTTTTCATTGAATTAGAGATCTTGCTTTACAACTTGTAGATGTTATTTTTACAATGACAAGAAAGAAATATCACCTGCTTAACCAGAGTAGGAAGAAGGACTGAAATTACCTGAAAAAATATACAAGTTGAAGTCTTTTACACGAGAATGTTCATTAGGAGGGTGGTAATACAAGTATGGATAATAACTACACGCTCTTCCCCAAACCCAGAGATATGAACTCGTAGCTCAGCTCTCAAATACTTCTCCAGCGTAATACTGTCTGTGGACCATACTCTTGTAATCTGAGACAAATCCGCATAAAGAATTCTCTTTAGTTAATAGCAATGTGGCTGAGCATATCACCAAATTCTTCCAAACAAAAAAAAAAAACACCGTGCAGACCAGATAGTGAAGACAGGCACGTTTTGTTATCCTAGAGCATGTTTCCTGATAATTGTATGGATACATAAACGCCGGTACAGCTAGGTCATGTGTTCCGAGAACAATGAGCATGATTTTATTTTCAATATGGTAGGTGTCCCTATAAAGAAGAATCATAACCAGCAAGAACATCTAAACAGGAGCTCCGGCTTTATACACTCATCTCGATGTTTAAACAAAAGAAAATGATCTTAGATATGAAGTTAGGATATCCATCTAACCTTCCTGGTTATTCCAGAGCCTGGCAGCATAGTTGTTCAGAGGACTTTCTGGGTTGGGCTCTGCATGAAAGAACTACATGGTCAGGCAAAAACAGAAACGTTGACAAAGCTCAAGCACATACACAATCAGGAGCAGACCTCCCAAAAGACTTTGAATGGATAAGAGGATGGTTCTGCAATCATACGCTGAAGACCATTTATCCTGTGGAGACAAATAGGTAGGACCTCGTCAGTCACACGGGAGAAATAGCAACTTTCAATGCCAGGCACGTGAGAAAACTCCCTTCAACAGGAAGGACTAGACTTCGGCAATATCTCCTGCATCCTTTTAACTAGATGCACAAAGTTTGAAAAAGTATTGTCACGGCAAGAGGGTTAAAACCTGAAGAATATCAAGGCATATGTTCCCAAATTGATCAACATTTGGATGGAAGCACATCGTTTCAAATTTGACTTGGGGTGGTTTGAAAGGGTAGTCCGGAGGAAAACACAGAGAAAGCTTGTATGACAATCCCTCGTAGGCACTTCCCTTTCCACCCGTAATTGTGCCAATCCATGCAAAAATGCTCTCGCCTTCAGGAAAAGCTGACACTCCAAGATCTCCACCAATCATCTGCACAAGACCAGGCCATCATCATCACTTGACACAGTAAAAACTAATAAACAACCAAGACTGGCGACCCAATAAAACATTAAAATCAATTTTACAAAAAAAATAAAAGAAAAAGAAAAAGAAAGGATATTTGCATACCATAAGAGACATCAATTCCTTCTGTAGCCTGCAAAAATAAATAAAACAGAACCCACCAAGATCTTTTCACTTCCTTAAAAACAAAAACCAAAGAAACAACATACAAGATACTAAAAGCTACAAGGTTCCTATCCTTCGATTAATTCAAAGAGAACCAGAAGAAGAAATCAAGATTATAAATGGGTTTTTCTTTTTCTTTCTTAAAAATAAAATTTATTGGGAATCAAACAGGAAATTGAAGAAAGAGAGACCTTTGAGAAACTGAGGTGGTGTCAACTTTGTTAGAAGGAGCGACAGGTTGCTTTGATGGAGTTGCTGGCCCATGACGCCGATGCTGCGGAGAGTCATCAACCGTC
Source organism: Salix arbutifolia (assembly GCA_025169955.1). Classification (NCBI taxonomy): domain Eukaryota; kingdom Viridiplantae; phylum Streptophyta; class Magnoliopsida; order Malpighiales; family Salicaceae; genus Salix; species Salix arbutifolia. The sequence goes on from CM045909.1 coordinate 2,273,388, forward strand.
TGATTTGGCCTAACCTCCATGACTATTCTTTTAGAATCAAAAGATCAAACTAGTCGATTCTCGCAGTGATCAAAATCAGGGGCAGATATGCATTCAAGAAACGAATCAAATTCTTGAATTTATTTTTTTGATATTCTTGAAAAATTGTTGTTGGAGGTTTAGTTGTGTTGCGGGGGTCAAAGTGTTGGATTGCTTCTCTAAAACGAGAGCGAGACTGCACATATAGCACACAGCCTGCCACGACGTACCCTCTTGAAACTTGAAAGAGATGGCTAATCACAAGTGTAGTTGCATCTTATTAGCTCCAAATCACTTCCATCATTTTTTTTAATATCAATTAGGCAGGCTTGCTTCGGATGTTAATTGGGTTTTGGTGAGAATTTTTATCATAAATATCAATAATTACTCTTAAAGCACTCTAAAACTTTTCCTAAGAAAATCAGTATTGATTTTCGAGAGTTTATCTTGCAATAAATACTTCAGCCCCTCTGATAAGAAAATTTATCTCAATTCAATAATTGGAGCATATGGATGAAAATAATTTTATATATATATGTCTAGAAATTGATATAAATTAGTTTATACTCCATTGTTTTTAATAATGTGTTGACAACCTGTGATGCTTGATGTTGGACCTCCAGCTTGTAACTATAGTTTCTTGGCAAGTTAAATTTACGTGGACCCGAAAAACCTCCATGAAACTCTCATCTCAACCTTCTATTTGTCCCTCCATCTTTCTATTTTTAATACATTTTTTCTCTTGCAAAATCTCCACATTAAGCAACCACTCTGAAGAAATCCCAGGAAGTAGAGTCATTTTTGTAACTCAAGAATAATGGATTTGGAACTGTTTAATTTTTTATTTAAAATTATTTTTTAGTGTTTTATATTGTTTTGATGTGATAATATCAAGAATGAATTCTAAAATAAATAAATATTATTTCTCTGTATTTCTAAATGGCAGTGGTAGAGGAATCTTCAAGGAAAACCACAAGCATGTGGATAGAGTCTGAGCAATATTTGCTGATAATCTTTTCTTCTTTAAAGATGGATCTCCAATAATACGAACACGTCTCACCCTTTCTTCGTTGTCCATAAGAAACTGCCCAGGTCTCACCCTTTCTTCGCCGTCCGATAGCTGCTTAAGTCCTCCAGAAGTGCAGGAAACAGTTGATGTAGACATTTTCAATTCATCCCATAACATTTTTATTTTGAATCCTGATTTTGCTTTATTTACATAATGGAATGATGAATCTGACAGTGACGAGAAAAATCACCCTGTGAGAATCATTCTTGCAGATCCAACCAAGTTTTCGAAGGAGTTTCGACACAGAGAACGCTGTTAGCAAGCTCTTGATTTAAAGAGCTAAGAATCCAAGAGAGTGCATCGTTGCCACAACAAATATTTAGGATCAGATTCGCTTGGTGTAAATATAGTTCCGGTGATGAATCCCAATTTGTTCCGGTGATGAACTTACCAACACGAAACGTCTCCACATAGCATTATTGGTTCCATCAAGGACTTCTGGCACAAGAATCATACTTGGATGATCTGGGGCATGGATAAAAAAAGGATCAGATGGATCGATAATGAAACAAAACACGGTCTAATGAGTAATATCCTCCATAAAAAAAATTGTGGAAACTTAGTTGAGATGTTTAGGATTAACGCTCCGTTTCCATGGAAAACTAAAAAATGAAAAAATGTATTTATGAATGTATATTTTCTTTATTGTTACAACGATTATATATGCATTTATACACCTGATAAGCAATATATTAAAAATATAATATTTTGCGCGGGGGATTATAAGAGATTGAGATCAACGTAAAATATCATAACTACTCGGCGAGTCTTGGTGAGTCAAATCTTAACTGGAAGCAAAACTCACTCCCAGAACCATCGCTGCCTGTGTTGCTTTCAGGTTCCTGAAGTCTTTCTTTCGGCCCAAGTAGGTTTCTATTTTTCTCATGTGCAAGAGATGAACACCTGACAAGTAAAAATCATTTGCTGCATAAATCCTGTACGCTTCTGCTATCAATTTCTAAATGTGAAATCACGAGCACTGCCAAGGTTAATTTCGTGCTGGGTACGGATGGAGCCTGGCCCTCGAGGCAACTGGATCGATTTTGGATCTTGATTTTTGTTGGAAAATTCCTGAGGCACAAACAACTACTGTTCAGATCAGTGGCTGTTTTTACACTTGTGCCCAAAAAAAACAACCACTGTGCAGATTAGTGGAAAGTTTCTGCTTTAATTTGCAGAAAGTTGAGAACCAAGGCACTCGAAATTTTGAACAATTTTTGTTTTGAGAATTAGGAGCAGAATAACTTAAGGTTATTGCCATCCCTTGGATTTATTTACAGAAGAAAATTGAAACATTACAAGAATAGGAATTCTAGTCTATTACAAATTCTTAGCTAACTAGGAAATTGAAAACTCTTAGTCTAATTAGGAAATAGCTAACGTACTTGATCAACACTTTGATCTTATTAATACATAAATTAAAAACTACTAATGATCTTCTAATCTTCAATCCAGTTACAGTCTTGGAATCAAAGTCTTCAATCTTCAACAATTTTGAGTGACCTGGTCCCTGACATCAAGGCTTCCATGCTGTACGGGCTCGTTGAGTTCATAATCATGTACAGAATTCGCTTCCGCATCCCATTGATCATTGTTGTCGTGATTTGAACGCCTTGGAGAATTCGTGAAACTATCAGGAGCAGTGCTGCCGCGGTGGTTATGCAAGAGATGAGCAGGCGACATGCCATAAGACGGAGTTTGTGGTCTGCTCGACATCGGCGTGTGGGACTCGGAATTCTTGCCGTGTTTACTTTGCTTTTTGGCTGTCTGGTGCCAGGTTTTGAGTGCCGCTGCCACACGATCGTTAAACACGGTTGGTCTCATGCTAGAACCCATCTGAGAGATCACAGGAAACAGTACTGTCATTCACAGGATTACAAAATGTCTTCCTGCCATGAGCCAGGCATTTTAACCACAATACTAACCTGAGTCACTAAAGCATAGAGAGGCAGAGTCACGTAACTGCAGATGATCTGGATGACGACCCTGAAAATTTCCAGTTTACATCTTGTCAGCTATGCTTGAACCTTACGAAATCAGTAAAATATTGAGAGAGAGAGAGAGAGAAAATCCTAATTGTACAGAAGATTATAACTATGGGGTATTTTTTTTCTTGCTTTTCAGTATGTTAACGAAACTCACCCCAAAGTGATTCTGATGATAATAGCCTCATTGTGAGCATGGTAGCAGGATTTCAGTGTAAATTCATACTGAAAGAGAGTAATTAGCCAGGCGGAATGTGAGTGAAAAGTTCACACTTCTCAGGTTCTTAGCAAACTTCAGACAATGAATGCAATGAACTTAGCATTGGTTTGAATTGTCCACAAAACAAGATGATCTTTTTTTTCTTTTTTCAGGAAAAAAAGGTGTTAAATAATACTTTGAAGCAAAAACATGAGCATAATGTAAATGTTAAAAAGAAAACGGTAGAACTGCTTACCACACTCCATATGAAGAAAGCAATCTGAAATGCGTTCTGCGATGAAGAAGGTGAAGACAACAAGTAAGCATGAGCATAAACATAAGCAGGAAGCATTAAGATGTTCAGATAAAAGTAGATATCCAGATGTGTTTGAGTACCTGAAAAAGAACTACGTGAATGAGAAAGAGAAGGAGTCGTGGGCTTCCAAACCAGAAGAGGTCATCGCCTGGCTGGACAACGGGAGCACCCCTGACCACATCTCCTTTATCTTGAATCTTCAGCCCCATTTGAGTTATGATCACTTGTAGCTTAGTTCCTATCGATAAAATTACCTGCAGAATTTCCAGTTAAATGTTATGACTTCCTGATGCTCACAGAACTCGCAGGAGTAGGAAATTTATCAATCAATTATGATGGTAAAAGCAAAGGTTTTGAATGATATTTGTACTCACAACTAAAGGAATGAACGGTAACCAAAGATGAGAGTTCCATCCTGTCAGGAATAACGAAACAATTCTTAGCCCTTCAAACCAAATAACTTTTAATACCTTAATATCATCTGGGAACCAGTGCCAGAATATTGTTCCTACCATGTGTATCGGTCAACAGGAGCAGCACTGCAATGAACCATATAACTGGACTGCGTATACAAAGTAAGGTTAGGATTCTAAAAGAAACAATCAACCAGGGTAATTTAATGCCTCAAATGCTTGTAAGAACAGACCTGATCCCCACCACAACTTTAAAATCCTCATCAAGTGATCTTCTGATGTACTTTTGGAAGTTAAATCCTGTTTCGCTTCCAGGGGCCAAATGTGCCTGAAAGAAAACACCATAACATTGTAACTCCGATAACGAGAATACCTTGTCAGGGTAAAGATTGCGTAGTTTAAGGCTTCAAGTATATATGCTTGGCAACTCACCGTGATAAATCCATGTCTCAATGTCAGGTAATCAATCTTAGTAACTGATCCAAGAAACTGTCTGAAGAAACACACCTGATATAGGGGCAACAGAAAAAAAAATGAAAAATGAGTTTCATATAAAAAATGAACTCCGGTGTCCTGAAAAGTATAGGTTACAATGGATTAAAATACTAGTCATACCATCATTCCTATAGTGAAACAATGATCTACCGTATCTTGAGTTCAACACAGATTATACAGAGTGTTTCGGTGATGTTATCTTCATAGCCCACTTTGTTATTTCCTAAAGGCAAATTCTTTAAGAAAAATCCACATTCAGTACTTACAATCCAAAGGAGAACTTGTGACTTGCTCCATAGTTGCATATGCCTCTTTCCAAATGATGTCTCTCTTGCAAACCTAAACCTCTCGGGATCTGCAAGCCATAAAGTCATTTAAGTAAGTGTGGATGCCTAAAATAGAAATGGTTCCCACTGACTGACATTTTTAACCAACTAGTTCACTGAAAGTTATTTCCATCCTTGAAAATGTAATTTTGCATCTATAATGAAATTGTAGGCAACAAATAATGATTTAATAATTGACCATTAAGCTAAGCTTTGGACGAAGGACTTACCATTATGGTATTGGTACTCCAGCGTCATTGTTTCATTCTCCCATGTCTTCCAATTTCTCATCTGCATTCAAGAAGCATTGAAGAGATCGATCCGTCAGAAAAGGGAAAGCAAGTGAGCATATGAGAAGGAAGTGTGAATAAATGCTAGTATTGCAGTACCTTGGTTCTGCCTAAGAAATAGGTAATTATGCAGTAGAGCACATGTACAACTGCTAATATAAAGATGAAAATATGGAGCTGGTGGATTCCATATGATGATACGAGGGCCACTTTACCCTGAAACATGTGCAGGAATCAATGTTAAAAATCAGATGCTCAAAAAATAGAGCTCGAGAGAACATATTTTAGACTTACTTTCACTGATCCTCGCAAAATTTATTCAGTTAAGAATTGGTAGTCGGGTCCTATGATTACCTTTTCGACACATGTGTCATATTTTGAAGCTAAAAAACGTCTATGACTTTCTCCAGAATCCAGGAACTGAAGGAGTCTTCGACGATTTTCATTAGAATCTGATGACTTTCCCGCTTTTGCTTTCTCCTGGTTACCATCGCATGGATGCCAAGTGGCCGCAATGCTTTTTGGAATGCAAATATCAGAGATTGGTCCTTGTAGTATTGTAAGGAGCAAGGATATGAATCCCATAAGCATGAGCTCTACGAAAAAACATATGAGAACAGAAAGGGTTAGTCGCGTTGTTTTCTGATTAAAAAAAAATCAATCGACCTTAAAACTGGCAAGAGCTTATCAAACTAAAAATGGGTTACCTGCTTTAACCTTTTCAAGTGCTTCAACTAAAGCTATCTTGTGTTTTTTCTTCAACCACTGTAAAAAAGTACAGAAAAGCATCAGGTCTAAGCAACATAAATAGCCAATAAAACTTCTACTCCTTCAATTATGGGGACTGGCAGAAGTTTAGCTCAATCGCCAGAGCTGCCACAACTCCTTTTCCGTGAAAATAAACTCGAAGCAACATAAATAGCCATTAAAAACTCTACTCCTTCAACTATATATGGGGACTGGCAGAAGTTTAGCTCAATCGTCAGAGCTGCTATAACTCATTTTCCGTGAAAATAAACTCGAAAAAATGAGGGGGAGGGGGACTTCAAAATATACAAAACATGCTTTCAAGATTAACCAAGCTCTGGATTTCCTAACATGGTGCATATCATCTACCTAGCTAAACCTTTTAAAGAAGACATGTGCATACCTTTTCTACAACATGAATTAGATGTTCGATAACGATTGAAATGGCAACCAGAACGAAGCAGACCACAGCAACAGCCCATGTTGGTGTCTCCTCGAGAGATTTTGCTTTGGTTCCAGAAGACATCCTAGTATTGCTAGTAGCTTCTACCAAAACAACAGAACCACCCTCCAAAAACTCACCAAGAAACGTCAAACAAGAAACAGGACAGAAAAGAATGTCTAGAGGTGGATTCTATGAGCAATAAGTAGCAAATTCAGCACAGAAGTGTGCAGATCTCTTCGGCTGTTCTCTGCATATATTTTATTGTGTGTTTAGACGGGTTAGCTTCTTGTTTTATACAAGTCTTGAAGGGGGGAAATGCATGCAAAGACAAGAAACTCCCACTTATGGCATGTCGCCTGCTCTTCTCCTGCATAACCACCGCGGCAGCACTGCTCCTGCTAGTTTCCCGAACTCTCCAAGGCTTTCAAATCTCGACAACAATGATCAGTGGGATGCGGAAGCTAATTCTGTACATGATTATGAACTCAACGAGTCCGTCCACCATGGAAGCCTTGATGTTAGGGACCGAGTCACTCAGAATCAAGATCCAAAATCGATCCAGTTGCCTCGAGGGCCAGGCTCCATCCGTACCCAGCACGAAATTAACCTTGGCAGTGCTCGTGATTTCACATTTAGAAATTGATAGCAGAAGCGTGCAGTATCTATGCAGCAAATGATTTTTACTTGTCAGGTGTTCATTCTTGCACATGAGAAAAATAGAAACCTACACAGGCAGCGATGGTTCTGGGAGTGAGTTTTGCTTCCAGTTAAGATTTGATTCACCAGGACTCGCCGAGTTAGTTATGTAATTTATTTTTGTATTAAATGCTTAAAAATAGGGTAAGTTTAATTTTGGTGACATGACTGTTACATATGTATAGTGGATTTTTGTTGTTAGTAATTTGTTGTTTTTTTGTATTTTTTGTTTTATCTATGTGTGACTTGGTATATTTTTAGTTTTAAGTGATTTTTATTTTAAAAATAATATTTTTTTATTTTATTTTTTAAGATTTATTCCTTATATTATTATATTAAAAGTATTTTAAAACACTAATATTAAATTAATTTGAGATTTAAAAAAATTTAGTTCATATTACAAAACAGATAAAAGCCGTGGGATTATGCACTGTAGCTGCTCTCACAATTCACTGTGGATTGTGGCAGTGCAGGGACGAAAATGGGTCTCAGGGTCAGGCGTGTTGTATTTATTTAATGGGGGTATTTTCGGTTTTTGGCTTTTTTTTATTCAGCCGCAATGTGCACAGTGTAATCACGCAAAAACCCCTCGAAAACGACAAAATAGTGCACAGGGACGAGGGGCGCTTTCGGTTTTTCTCTCCTTCAGTGCACAGTGCACAGACGAGAAAGGGCCTACAAAACGACAAAACACTGCACAGTGAACGGGGACACGGGCTTCCTTTCCCCCTCGGTTTTTTCGTAGATCTGGGTTGGGTCAGGGGTGGCTTGGTAATTAGCCTATTTTTTTATTATATTCCCGTCTGAACCGCTGGCGCGTCGTCAGGACGCGACAGCGGCCCTCAGCGCCAACGCGTCCTTTAGGCGGCGCGTGCGGGTCAATGCGGCGGTAAAAAAATGTTCTCCGCCGGTGAGTACGGTGCGCCTCCAGGTGCTCTGTCTGCCGTCGCGGCGCGTTCACAACTTCGACTCCCGTGTAAGCGGCGGTGGCCGATTTTGTGGCGACTGTCGCTTTTCTCTCTCCTATGGGCCCAATGTCAGGTCCGGTCCCTCATGTTTGTGGTAAGTTAAATTTGGTCCCTGAAGGTTTGATTTCGATTTTCTTCCTGATTTCTTTAATTGAAAGTTTTATTATTTTCAATTGTGCCCTTCAATTAAAACTAATTATATAAAGAAATTTTAATTCGGTCCCTGTACTTTTGATTTTCGGTTTTGTTTTTGGTTCCCTCAATTTTTCCAGTACCGAAGTTTTGTTTTCTTTAATTTCATCCTCCAATTGCAATTGGTTATATATACAAAGTTTGATTTCAGTCCCTCTTCTTCTAATTTTTTTATACAATGACAGCATGTGATAAATATTTAATTTTTGGTCCTCCAATTATTTATTTTTTTCAATTTTATCCTTCAATTGGAATAAATTTTATATATGTCATTTTTCATTTTTGTCCTTATTCTTTTAATTTTCTATTTGATATTAATTCATATGATTTTTTTCAATGTTTATTTTTTATTGGTGTTTATGCATCTATGCTTTTAGTTTTTGTTCTCAGTGTAACTTTTTTCCATGTATATATAAGTGTATTTAACACAATAATAATAATAATAATAATAATAATAATAATAATAATCATGATTTAATTATTTTTCATTCTTACTCTTTTGTTTTTTTTTCCCTCCCGATAATTTGATAAAAAAATTTTTTGCCAGTAATAGCAATGGTAATTTTTTTTTATTTTTATCTTTTGTTAAAGTTTCTGGGATATTTTTAGTCTTTTATTTATTTATTTTTCTTTCATTATTAACATAATAATAATAATTATAATAAGAATAATAATAATAGTGATTATTATTAATATTATAATAATAGTGATTATGTATTCTATTATTATAATAATAGTGATTATTTATTCTTTCATAATAAGAATAATAATAATAATAATAATTTTTAATTGGTTTTTCTTGCTTGCTATTTTGTTCATGCTTTTTATTTTTTCCCCTTAGTATAATTTAATAATTTTTGCTGTTTTTATTCTAGCGGCAATAATAATTTTAGATGTTAAGACTCCGATGTTACTATTGTTATAATATTTTAAATTAATATTGCTTCCTTTTCCCTTTTTTTAATTTGCTCTTTCTATTAATTGATTTTTATAATTTTATTATCTCCACAATAATGATTTCAGTAAGTTTTTTTTGTTCTTATTCAAATATTTTGCTCTTTTTTCTAATGTTAGTGCGCACACTTTTGTGATCGTTTATGACGTAATACCTATATTCTAAAAGATGTAATCTATGCTTACGTGACAAACTCAACTCAAAATTTTAAACATTTTTTCTGTTAATCTATAATTTTTATTTACTTATATCATATAAATTTATCGTTATAGATTTAATTATGTTAAATTATATACAAAAAATTACCCGCGGCAACGCGCGGGCAATTAGCTAGTATATATATATATTAAGACAATTATATTAAACAGATATCAAAATATATAATTATTTTTAAGAGAAAAAACCTTAAAAATAATTGTTATCGATATTTTAAATGCCTTATTTATAATAAAATAAATATATAAAAAAACTAAATAATTGAAAGTTTTGGGGGCTGATTATTTCACTCAGATATATAGCAACATAAAAAAATTAGAACCATTAACATTTTTTTTACATGTTAAAAAATTTGGTTCTGGCTGCGGCGAAGCGCAGAGCAAGTGACACGTATATTTTTTTTATTGTGGATAATTTGATCCAATTTTTTTATTTATTTTGTCTACGTGTGACTTCTTATATTTTTTGTTTACGTGATATTAAATTTGAAATATCATACATAAAAAAATCTCAAAATTCAATTTTGAACAAAAACAACATAGACTATTATTCTGATTATTATTGGCAGTATTATTGTTATCACTATCATCATTATTTTAATTATTGTCATTATTATTACAATAATCATTATGATAACCAACATCATTATTTTATTAATATCACTGAAATTATAATTAGTATTATAATCATTATTATAATTATTTCTGTCATTATTGATATTATTTTATAAGTTATTGTTATTATTACCATCAAAGTCATAATTATTAATATCATAAGCTCTATAATCATTACAATAAATTACATTATTATTATCATTATGATTAATAATGTCACTATTATTAATATGATTATAACATCTAAAATTATTAAATCACCCCGGGGAATAAAAAAACTCAAAAACTTTAACAAAAAAGCTAGCAAGAAAAAATATAAAATTTTTCTTATTATTGCATAAATAATTGAAAAAATGAATTACCTTGAAGAATAAAAAAAACCTTAAAAAATTTAACAAAAAAGCAAATAAAAAAATAAAATAAATGACAAAAAAAAATATTATTAGCTTAAACTTATCATTTGACTTGAAGAATAAATAAAAAAATATCAATTTTCAAATGATCACTAATACAGATTAAAATTTAAGAACTAAAATATAAAAAAAATACAACCTTCACAAAAGTGAAAATAATAAAAATTAAAAACAAAAACTAAGAGCATATACATATAAACATGGACAAAAATAAGAATTATTTTATAAATAAATATATATATATATAAAAATAACAGAATTAAAATAAAATTAAAAATATAAGGGACAAAATAAAAAAAATATGATCAATTTTAATTAAAGGATGCAATTGAAAAAAAAATCTGAACTTCTTTACGGAAAATATTAAAAAAATTAAAAACAATCCCAAGATATAAAGGCATGAGCTTGGCCCGACACCGCATGAGCTTTTCAAGATGTAAAGGCACGTCGTACTTGCTGAGCGCGCCACTTTTATTTGTAAATTATATTTTTATTTAATAAGAAAACTTAATATCTCCTCATTCCAATTAATTACAATAAAAAACTACTGTGAAAACAATAAAATTCCCCTTAAAATTAGTTTTATATGCATATCATGGAGGACCGCTTTGTCTCCAATACCAAGTTAAACTATTTTGCAGAGAAGGACAAAACCGTGAAAATCCACAACAAAATATAAAATCGTATTTGAAGCTCACACGTCATCAATCAAGGTGGTTGCCTGTCCCTTTACATAAATGGGGCCATAGTTAATGGGGCACGTGTACAGATTGTCATCTCTTATGCAAGTGGTTCATTTCATTCAAGAGACCGAACACTCTTATGGCCTGGAGAGAGAACCCAGAACGAGCAGTCAAGGTTGACCTTGTAATGGTTTTGGAGTTGCTGTTGATGTTAATATAGAGTGTGTTTGGTATTGTCATTGCTGTTGTGGTTGAGATTTAAAAAAATAGTTTTATAAAAAATACTTTTAACTACAGTTCATAATTGAAATTGAAGTGTTTGGTTAAAATTATGGTTGGATTTGAGATTTAATGAAAAACAACAGTTTCGTGTGTTTGATTACCATGTTTTTCATATTGCTGTCAACTTGTGAAATTACTTTAAAAGACACATACACACATATCTATTTTATATAGATATGTGTGTGTATTGTTTTTTAAATATTGTAGATTAATATTGTCTTCATTGGTGTCAAATAACAGTCGTGGTTATTATTATGAATGTCAAGATGTTTAGGATTAACGCTTTGATTCCATGGAAAAATTTAAAAATGAAAAAATATATTTATGAATGTATATATTTCTTTATTGTTACAACGATTATATATGCACTAGACAATGCCCCCGCGCTTCGTCGCGGGCGGCACAATATTTTTTTCAATGTAAAAAATATTAATTGTGTGTATTTTTTATTATAATATAAATTTAGCTAAAATAATAAATCTGTGCAGAATTCATGTCAAGTGCAAGTTTTCTATAAAATATATGAATTTAAAATCGATATAAATTTATCTGTTTAGTAGTTTCAAACGAAATAACTAGTATAGATTTATCATCATCATTAAAAAAGCAAGAAAACTCGGATATCTGAATTATTAAGTCCACTGTATTAAGATTAGTTCATTTTATAATTCAATTTAAATCAAACAAAAATAAAATATAAATTGTGAAAATACCTACAATAATCAAATAAAAAAAATAAGTTGTTAATTTTCTATCAACAAAAAGACGAAAACATAGATTAAAAATTCATCCTGACGTTATTGCCATTATCATTGCTATTAAAGCTAAAATTATTACTAACATGACTGCCAAAACAATTAAAATAATTAAATTGCCATGAAAAATTAAAAAAAAAGCAAAAGATTTTTATAAAAAAAACAATAACTAAAATTATCATTATTATTGCATAAATAATAAAATCATAAAAATCATATAATCTAAAGAACAAATAAAAAAACAGAAAACAAAAAAAACGAATAAAGGGAAAAATAGAGTAATATTACTTTTAAAATGATCACCGATATAAATTAAAATTTCAGGAAAATCTTAAAAAAAATGAAAAGATTTTTATAAAAAATAATCACTAAAATTATCATTATTATTGCGCAAATAATAAAATTATAAAAATCATCTAATCCAATGAACAAATAAAAATAAAAGTGAACAAAAAAACATATAAGGAAAAAAAAATAAAAAATAATAATAAATTGGCTCGGAGATTAGTCATGGTGTGTCCACGCTGGTCTGGACACCCCGATTATCAAAAAATAGATTTGGTCCGAGGAGTGGTGGTGGTGCACTTGAGCTGGCCCGGAGATCGTGGTTATAAAAAAAATATAAGTGAAAAAAAATATATAAGTGAAAAAAAGAGCTTAAGCTGGCTGAGAGACCATGGTTACAAAAAAATGTATAAGCGAAAGAAAACAAAAAAAATGTATAAGCGTTAAAGCACTGTAGCAATCCATATTGTTTTTAAAAAAATTCGGCTCAAGAATTAGTCGTGGTGTGCTTAAGCTGGTCGAAGATCCCGGTTATAAAAAAAATATATAAGTGAATAAAAAAAAGTATAAAAAAAAGAAAAAAAATGTACCATCAGGAAAGCATTTTAGAAAAAAAATATGGGTCCGGGGATTGTCGTGGTATGCATAAGTTGGCCTAGACACCCTGGTTAACAAAAAAAATTTGGATATGGATATTAATCGTGGTGCATTTAAGCGAGCTCGGACACCCCGATTATTAAAAAACAAAAAACCAAAAAAATATATAAGTAGAAAAAATATATATAATAAGAAAAAAATGAAAAAAAATATAACAAGGAAAAAATACAAAAAAAAGAAGAAGCAAAAAATGGAGGAAAAAAAGAAGAAAAAGAATAATTAGAAAAAAAAGCAAAAAAAAAAAGAATAAACGAAAAAAAAAGGAGCGTAATCATAAAATAAAAACAAAAAAAAGCAGAAAAAAGAGAAAAAAAACATAAGCATAAAAAAAAAAGCAAAAAAAGCAAAAAAAAAAAAAAACTACTATTGCAATCCACAGTGCACTGAGTCTGTGTGCACAGTGCGTGGGTGTACAGTGAAACACCCACGCCTTTTATATATATAGTAATAAAAACAAAAAAAAAGTAGAAAAAAGAGAAAAAAAAACATAAGCAAAAAAAAAAGAAGCAAAAAAAGAGAAAAAAAAGAAAAACTACTATTGCAATCCACAGTGCACTGAGTCTGTGTGCACAGTGCATGGGTGTACAGTGAAACACCCACGCCTTTTATATATATAGTAATAATAATTTATACACCTGATAAGCAATATATTAAAAATATAATATTTTGCGCGGGGGATTATAAGAGATTGGATCAACGTAAAATATCCTTATCATAACTAACTCGGCGAGTCATGGTGAATCAAATCTTAACTGGAAGCAAAACTCACTCCCAGAACCATTGCTGCCTGTGTTGGTTTCTATTTTTCTCATGTGCAAGAGATGAACACCTGACAAGTAAAAATCATTTGCTTCATAAATCCTGCACGCTTCTGCTATCAATTTCTAATGTGAAATCACGAGCACTGCCAAGGTTAATTTCGTGCTGGGTGCGGATGGAGCCTGGCACTCGAGGCAGCTGGATCGATTTTGGATCTTGATTCTGAGTGACCGGGTCCCTCACATCAAGGCCTCCATGGTGGACGGCCTCGTTGAGTTCATAATCATGTACAGAATTCGCTTCCGCATCCAATTGATCATTGTTGTCCAGATTTGAAAGCCTTGGAGAATTCGGGAAACTTTCAGGAGCAGTGATGCCGCGGTGGTTATGCAAGAGATGAGCAGGCGACATGCCATAAGACGGAGTTTGTGGTCTGCTCGACATCGGCGTGTGGGACTCGGAATTCTTGCCGTGTTTACTTTGCTTTTTGGCTTTCTGGTGCCAGGTTTTGAGTGCCGTTGCCACACGATCGTTAAACACGGTTGGTTTCATGCTAGAACCCATCTGAGAGATCACAGGAAACACTGTCATTCACAGGATTACAAAATGTCTTCCTGCCATGAGCCAGGCATTTTAACCACAATACTAACCTGGGTCACTAAAGCATAGAGAGGCAGAGTCACGTAACTGCAGATGATCTGGATGACGACCCTGAAAATTTCCAGTTTACATCTTGTCAGCTATGCTTGAACCTTACGAAATCAGTAAAATATTGAGAGGGAGAGAGAGAGAGAATCCTAATTATACAGAAGATTATAACTATGGGGTATTTTTTTTCTTGCTTTTCAGCATGTTAACGAAACTCACCCCAAAGTGATTCTGATGATAATAGCCTCATTTTGAGCATGGTAGCAGGATGTCAGTGTAAATTCATACTGAAAGAGAGCAATCAGTCAGGCGGAATGTGAGTGAAAAGTTCAAACTTCTTAGGTTCTTAGCAAACTTCAGACAATGAAGGCAATGTACTTAGCATTGGTTTGAATTGTCCACAAAACAAGATGATCTTTTTTTTCTTTTTTCAGGAAAAAAAGGTGTTAAATGATGCTTTGAAGTAAAACGTTTCCTAAATCATGCTGTAAATGTTAAAAAGAAAACGGTAGAACTGCTTACTGTGCTCCATATGAAGAAAGCAATCTGAAATGCGTTCTGCGATGAAGAAGGTGAAGACAACAAGTAAGCATGAGCATAAACATAAGCAGGAAGCATTAAGATGTTCAGATAAAAGTAAATATCCAGATGTGTTAGAGTACCTGAAAGAGAGCTACGTGAATGAGAAAGAGAAGGAGTCGTGGTCTTCCAAACCAGAAGAGGTCATCGCCTGGCTGGACAACGGGAGCACCCCTGACCACATCTCCTCTATCTTGAATCTTCAGCCCCATTTGAGTTATGATCACTTGAAGCTTAGTTCCTATCAATAAAATTACCTGCAGAATTTCCAGTATAATGTTATGACTTCTTGATGCTCACAGAACTCTCAAGAGTTGGAAATTTATCAATCAATTATGATGGTAAAAGCAAAGGTTTTGAATGATATATGTACTCACAACTAAAGGAATGAACGGTAACCAAAGATGAGAGTTCCATCCTGTCAGGAATAACGAAACAATTCTTAGCCCTTCAACCAAATAACTTTAAATACCTTAATATCATCTGGGAACCAGTGCCAGAATATTGTTCTTACCATGTGTATCGGTCAACAGGAGCAACACTGCAATGAACCATATAACTGGACTGCATGTACAAAGTAAGGTTAGGGTTCTAAAAGAAACAATCAACCCGGGTAATTTACTGCTTCAAATGCTTGTAAGAACAGACCTGATCCCCACCACAACTTTAAAATCCTCGTCAAGTGATCTGCTGATATACTTTTGGAAGTCAAATCTTGTTTCGCTTCCAGGGGCCAAATGTGCCTGAAAGAAAATACCTTAACATTGTAACTCCGATAACGAGAATACCTTGTCAGAGTAAAGATTGCGTAGTTTAAGGCTTCAGGTATATATGCTGGCAACTCACCATGATAAATCCATGTCTCAATGTCATGTAATCAATCTTAGTAACTGATCGAAGAAACTGTCTGAAGAAACACACCTGATATAGGGGCAACAGAAGAAAAAAAATGAAAAATGAGATTCATATAATCATACCATCATTCCTATAGTGAAACGATGATCTACCGTATCTTGAGTTCAATACAGATTATACAGAGTGTTTCGGTGATGTTATCTTCACAGCCCACTTTGTAATTTCATAAAAGCAAATTCTTTAAGAAAAATCCACATTCAGTACTTACAATCCAAAGAAAAACTGGTGACTTGCTCCATAGTTGCATATGCCTCCTTCCAAATGATGTCTCTCTTGCAAATCTAAACCTCTCTGGATCTGCAAGCCATAAAGTCATTTAAGTAAGCGTGGATGCCTAAAATAGAAATGGTTCCCACTGACTGACATCTTTAACCAAATAGTTCACTGAAAGTTACTTCCATCCTTGCAAGTGTAAATTTGCATCTACAATGAAATTCTAGGCAACAAATTATAATTTGATAATTGATCATTAAGCTAAGCTTTGGAGGGAGGACTTACCATTATGGTATTGGTACTCAAGCGTCTTTGTTTCTTTCTCCCATGTCTTCCACCTTCTCATCTGCATTTCAAGAAGCATTGAAGAGATCGATCCGTCAGAAAAGGGAAAGCAACTGAGCATATGAGAAGGAAGTGTGAATAAATCCTAGTATTACAGTACCTTGGTTCTGCCTAAGAAATAGGTAGTTATGCAGTAGAGCACATGTACAACTGCCAATACAAAGATGAAAATATGGAGCTGGTGGATTCCATATGATGATACGAGGGCCACTTTACCCTGAAACATGTGCAAGAATCAATGTTAAAAATCAGCCGCTCAAAAAATAGAGCTCGAGAGAACATATTCTAGACTTACTTTCACCAATCCTGGCAAAATTTATGCTGTTAAGAATTGGTAGTCAAAGAATATGCCGGTCCTATGATTACCTTATCGATACATGCGTCATATTTTGAAGCTAAAACACGTCTATGACTTTCTCCAGAATCCAAGAACTGAAGGAGTCTTCGACGATTTTCATTAGAATCTGATGACTTTTCATATTTTGCTCTCTCCTGTTCACGACTGCAAGGGTGCCAAGTGGCCGCGATACTTTTTGGAATGCAAATATCAGAGATTGGTCCTTGTAGTATTGTTAGGAGCAAGGATATGAATCCCAAAAGCATGAGCTCTGCAAAAAGGCATATCAGAACAGAAAGGGTTGGTCACGTTGTTTTCTGATTGAAAAAAATCAATCGACCTTAAAACTGGCAAGAGCTTATCAAACTAAAAATGGGTTACCTGCTTTAACCTTTTCAAGTGCTTCAACTAAAGCTATCTTGTGTTTTTTCTTCAACCACTGTAAAAAAGTACAGAAAACCATCAGGTCTAAGCAACATAAATAGCCATTAAAAACTCTACTCCTTCAACTATATATGGGGACTGGCAGAAGTTTAGCTCAATCGTCAGAGCTGCTATAACTCATTTTCCGTGAAAATAAACTCGAAAAAATGAGGGGGGCCACTTCAAAATATACAAAAAATGCTTTCAAGATTAACCAAGCTCTGGATTTGCTAACATGGTGCATATCATCTACCCAGCTAAACCATTTAAAGAAGGCATGTGCATACCTTTTCTACAACATGAATTAGATGTTCAATAACGATTGAAATGGCAACCAGAACGAAGCAGACCACAGCAACAGCCCATGTTGGTGTCTCCTCGAGAGATTTTGCTTTGGTTCCAGAAGACATCCTAGTATTGCTAGTAGCTTCTACCAAAACAACAGAACCACCCTCCAAAAACTCACCAAGAAACGTCAAACAAGAAACAGAACAGAAAAGAATGTCTAGAGGTTGATTCTATGAGCAAGAAGTAGCAAATTCAGCACGGAAGTGTGCAGATCTCTTCGGCTGTTCTCTGCATATATTTTATTGTGTGTTTAGACGGGTTAGCTTCTTGTTTTATACAAGTCTTGAAGGGGGGAAATGCATGCAAAGACAAGAAATTCAACTTTGACTGATTCAGAGAAAGAGAGAGATTGAAATATTACTATTACTATATATATAAAACCTGTAGATTTTTTACTGTGCAGACACAGTGAAGTGAATTGTGGATTGGAATAGTTTTTTTTTTTTTTTACTTTTGCAATAGTAATTTTTTTTTTACTTTTTTTTTTGTTTTCTACTTACGTTTTTTTTCTTTTTTTTCTGCTTTTTTTTATTTTATGATTTCTTTTTTTTTTGCTTTTTTCCCTAATTATTCTTTTTCTTCTTTTTTTCCTCCGTTTTTTCTTCTTCTTTTTTTGTTTTTTTTTGTATTTTTTACTTATTATTTTTTTTCATTTTTTCTTATTATATATATATTTTTTTCTACTTATATATTTTTTTGGTTTTTTGTTTTTTAATAATCGGGGTGTCCGAGCTCGCTTAAATGCACCACGATTAATCTCCATATCCAATTTTTTTTGATAACCAAGGTGTCCAGGCCAACTTATGCATACCACGACAATCCCCGGACCCACATTTTTTTTCTAAAGTGCTTTCCTGCTGGTACTTTTTTTTTATAATTGTTTTTTATTCACTTATACATTTTTTTATAATCGGGATCTCCGACCAGCTTAAGCACACCACGACTAATTCTTGGGCCGAATTTTTTTAAAAACAATATGGATTGCTACAGTGCTTTCATGCTTATACTTTTTTTTTCTTTCGCTTATACATTTTTTTGTAAACATGGTCTCTCAGCCAGCTTAAGCTCTTTTTTTTCACTTATATATTTTTTTTTTATAACCACGATCTTCGGCCCAGCTCAAGTGCACCACCACTACTCCTCGGATCAAATCTGTTTTTTGATAATCGGGGTGTCCAGACCAGCGTGGACACACCATGACTAATCTCCGAACCAATTTATTATTATTTTTTATTTTTTTTTCCTTATACATTTTTTTGTTCACTTTTATTTTTATTTGTTCTTTGGATTAGATGATTTTTATAATTTTATTATTTGCGCAATAATAATGATAATTTTAGTGATTATTTTTTTATAAAAATCTTTTGATTTTTTTTTAAGATTTTCCTAAAATTTTAATTTATATCGGTGATCATTTTAAAAGTAATATTACTCTATTTTTCTCTTTATTCGTTTTTTTTTGTTTTCTGTTTCTTTATTTGTTCTTTAGATTATATGATTTTATTATTTATGCAATAATAATGATAATTTTAGTTATTGTTTTTTTTTATAAAAATCTTTTGCTTTTTTTTTAATTTTTCATGAAAATTTAATTATTTTAATTGTTTTGGCAGTAATGTTAGTAATAATTTTAGCTTTAATAGCAATGATAATGGCAATAACGTCATGATGAATTTTCAATCTATGTTTTCGTCTTTTTGTTGATAGAAAATTAACAACTTATTTTTTTTATTTGATTATTGTAGGTATTTTCACAATTTATATTTTATTTTTGTTTGATTTAAATTGAATTATAAAATGCACTAATCTTAATACAGTGAACTTAATAATTCAGATATCCGAGTTTTCTTGCTTTTTTAATGATGATGATAAATTTATGCTGGTTATTTCGTCTGAAACTACTAAACAGATAAATTTATATCGATTTTAAATTCATATATTTTATAAAAAAAAAACTTGCACTTGACATGAATTCTGCACAGATTTATTATTTTAGCTAAATTTATATTATAATAAAAAATACACATAATTAATATTTTTTATATTAAAAAAATATTGTACCGCCCGCGACGAAACGCGAGGGCATTGTCTAGTAATCCAATATTCGAAAAGGGTACAAAACAACGCGCTGGAAGTAAAAGCAAAAGGAACAACTTGATGAAGGGAAGACTCTCCTATGATATAAATAAAATAAAATAAAGTATTCCTCCTCGTTTGCTAGCTCGGTAACCATCAACTGAAGTTTTGGTCTGTCTTTGACTTGTTAAGTGCAGTCGGACCTTGTAAATCAACATGTTATCTTATTTCTTATAAATATTTTGAAGCACACGGAGTTCAAGTTTTTTTTTTTTTTGAAGTATTTGTTTGGTTTTACTACGTTGTGATGTGATTTGACTAGCGAATTATATGTATATTAAAAAAAATGTTGTTTAGATAGTGTTTGGTTGACAGTGTAATTCAGTTTGTTTTTGAAAGTATTTTTTACTTAAAAATATATTAAAATAATATTTTTTATTTATTTTTAAAAAATTATTTTGATATCAGCATATAAAAATAATTTAAAAATATTTAATTTAAAATTAAAAAAATATTATTTTTTTCATAAATATTTTTGAAATGCAATGCCAAAAAATAACATTACTGTAAATCTTGTTAATTATTTTTATAATAATGGTGGTATAAGATTATAATTTTCATGTTTTTGTTAATAAAAAACAAGTTTCTCTTATTTTTTCTTTATACTTGGTATTTTTATCATTTTATATTTGACCTATTTATCACTATTTGTTTTCTTATCTTTGTTCCCCTACAATTAATCTATTTTTTCTTTAAATATTTATCACTCAGTGATTTCAGAATAAAACATAATTATAGTTAAATATTATCTTAGACTAAAAGTAAGTAAAATCAGATTTACTTTTAAAATTTAAAGCTAATAGTCAATTATAGCAATCATCTAATCAATGATTTCACTTCAATGTCAAAATCATTAATTGAACACTTGTAGCTATAAATAATATATAATTTCCACCTTCAAGGAAGAGCTATAAGACGATAAATCGTCATGCTAGTTAACTTAATGTTATTGGTTGAAATTGATTAAAAAAATTATTATATTTTGACCGCTGTTCCTTACGTGCATACTGAAGCAACTTAATTAAGCTCAGCTCACTGGATTAATCAGCATAATATTTTTTTAACCTATAGTTCACGGTCATCCCTGGGTCCCTGTTGAATGCATCATATTTTTTTAATCTCGTCAGGTTTTGGAAAGTAGGTTCAAGAAATGAATCTTATCCCCCACCCAATCCCCAGCCAGCACGAAACCATTGACTTTTTTTCGTAGCGTCCAGATCAACCTTTCCAATAATAACTTGTTGTCTTATCATAGGCACAGTCATTTACGACCGATCAGTGCATGTACATTTAGTAACGGTTTTTTAAGTCTTATTGAGTTTAATTTTTAAACTATTTTTTATTTGAAAATTTATTAAATTGATAATTTTATTTTTAAAAAATTATTTTTATCAGCCAGCACGTTGTTCAAATCCAAGACTCTCGAATGATGTTTTAGATTGACCGTAAGCTAGGAATCGATCGACGAAGCTTGGGGGATTATGCCAGTGATTCATGTGAGCCCAGATCAGTGCCAAGACATTTCCAGTCTCTACGAGATTCTTCCATTGAGTTTTAACGAGTAAAGAGCGCGGAAAGGCTTCCCAGATTGACTGCAAGGAATCAAGAATTGTCCACTGAGTTAATTTCTGGTTTCTATTGCATTGAAAATTAGACGGAGACTGAGGCTTCCCAGATTGACTGCGAGGAATCAAGAATTGTCTCCCCTTTTGGCTTTTATGGAGGCTTTGGATGAGATTATTGAGAGAAGAAATTGAGCATTCCTTGGAAATCTCAGTATTTATTGAGCTAATGGGACCATTGAAGGTTGACGATTAAACCAAAAGTCCAGGAATTGAACGGGCAAGAGAGAAATTTACGAGATATTTGTTTGGTATTTTTATCAAGTTGTGATACTTGTTGCTTTTGTGTACGCAAGTTGAGTTTTCGTAGGCATTGCATGTGCCGTGTGATCATCATAGGCAATTAGTGTTTTCCTAGAAGGTTCCAGGGGCATAATTTCAAAGAATTTAAGATTTGCATTTCATTTTACGGGTTCAAGTTCTGATATGCTTGTCTTATAAAGATTAAGGATAGTTGTGGTTTTACTTGCTTAACCCGAATTTGCAAGGAGTGTCTAAAGAAGGGTAGAGTTTCCTCGAGTCCAAAAGGAGAGTCTCGACGAATCTCAAAGAAAAAATCTCTCAATTGGGACCTCATTCTATGACAATTTTCAATTTAGTCCTTCCTTGTAAGACTGTTACAAACTTTTAAAAGATGTCCAATTCTCTTGAAGAAAATGGCTTTTAAATAGAAATCACTGACGGATTTGAAAATGAGGCAAAACTAGGAGTGTTTTATGCACTAAAGAAAACCACAAGGACCCAATCAAGAATTCATTATAAGTTGGGGGCCTTGTACGAAGCTACGATGAAGCGAGTGGGATATTCAATTTGCTAAAGTTGTGGGGTGCCCGTGTAGTATTTGTTTTGTTTTTTTGGTTAAAAGCTTTGATATACATTAAACGAGCCAATGGCCTGTGTTCTGGGGCTCAACGAGAAATAAAATTTTTGTTTCTTTAATATATGTAATTTTTTGTTTTGTATTTTAGTTTTTATTCTTTATTTTTTTATTTAATTTTGATCCTTTTATTTTTAGGTTATTTTGGGATACTTTTTAATTTTTTGTTTGTATTTATATATCTATACTTTTAGTTTTGACTTTTTATTTTTATTGTAATTAATTTTTGTATTAAATACAGCTTGCATTAAAAAACATAATAAGTTTAACTTTGATGACGTGAAATGAGAATGAAACTTTCTCTTATGTATGTATAGTGAATCTTATATTGTTAGTAATTTGTTGTTGTTTTGCATTTTTTTGTTTTGTCTATGTACGACATGGTATATTTTTAGTTTAAAATGATTTTTATTTAGAAAAAAATTAATTTTTTTATTTTATTTTTTAAGATTTATTTCTCATATTATTATATTAAAAGTATTTCAAAACACTAAAATTAAATTAATTTGATATTTTTAAGGCGTTAATATTAAACAAATATCAAAATATATAATTATTTTTAAGAGAAAACCTTAAAAATAATCGTTATCATTACTTTAAACGTCTTATCTCTAATAAAATGAATATATAAACAATTAAATAATCAAAAGTTTTGTAGGCTGATTATTTTGCTTAGATGTATAGCATCATAAAAAAATTTAGAACCATTATCATTTTTTTTATATGTTAAAAAATTTGGTTTTGGTTGCGGCGAAGATCAGGGCAAGTGTGACTCGTATATTTTTTCATTGCAGATAATTTAGCCTAATTTTTCTACTCGTTTTATCTACGTGTGGTTTCGTATATTTTTTGTTTACGTGATATTAAATTTGAAATATCATACATAAAAAACCTCAAAATTAAATTTTGAACAAAAATAACATCAACTATTATTCTAATTATCATTGACAGTACTATTATTGCCACCATCATTATTACTATAATCATTGTCATTATTACGACAATAATCATTCCGATAACCAAGACCGTTATTTTTATTAATATCATTGAAATTATAATTAGTATTATTATCATTATTATAATTGTTTTTATTATCATTGATATTATTTTGTAAGCTATTATTATTATTACCATCAAAGTCATGATTATTAACCTCATAAGCTTTATAATCATTACAATAAATTACAATTGCTATTATCCTGATGATTAATAATGTCACTATTATTATCATGATTTTAACATTTAAAATTATTAAATTATCCCAAGGAATAAAAAAAAACTCAAAAACTTGAACAAAAAAAGCTAGTAAGAAAAAACAAATAAAATTATTATTATTATTGCATAAATAATTGAAAAAATAAAATTACCTCAAAGAATAAAAAAAAACTAAAAATTTTAACAAAAGAGTAAACAAAAAAATAAAATAAATGAAAAAAAAAGATAAATATTATTAGCTTAAAAAAATCATTTGATTTGAAGAATAAATAAATAAAAAAACAAAATGAAAAAATAAGAAATATCAATTTTCAAATGATCACCAACACAAATTAAAATTTAAGGACTAAATTAAAAAAATACAACCTTCACAAAACTGAAAATAATAAAAATTAAAAAAAAAGACTAAGAGTATATACATATAAACATGGACAAAAATATTGACTATTTCATAAATATATGTAAAAAGATAAAGGAATTAAAATCAAATATAAAATTAAAAGTATAAGGGAAGAAATGAAAAAATATATACGATCAATTTCAATCGAATGATAAAATTGAAAAAAAAATCCAAAATTCTATATCGAAAATATTAAGAGATTTAAAACTAATCCCAAAATTAAAAGAATGAGGACTGAAATGAAACTGAAATATATAATCAATTTTAGTTGAATAACAAAATTGAAACAAATCAAAACTTATACACAAAAATCAGGATCATGCAAAATAATGAAAAGATCAGGAACTGAAATGAAAATATCATAAACAATTGGGACTTTCATGTACTTTATCCTATAGGAGAGAGGAAGAGAAAAAAAAGATCAATCGACAACCGTAATGTCTCTAGCCACCGTGAGACGACACGCACCACCGGGTAAGTAATTTTTTATTGGTTGCTGGCAGGGATAAAATAATATTTTTACTATGTAAAAATACCCGAAAAACACTAAAACATCCTAAATATTTTGGTAATGTCAACCGGTCCCTTGTGAAAGTTTAAAATACCATTGAGTTCAAAGTTAAAATTGAGATACACTAAGGGGTAAAATGATAATTATACTATTATAATTTACAATAATCTATATAAATTGCTACAACATTATATTTCCTAATTGTGGACACTTGGTTGAACATTATGCAGAAGATGACATGTTATTTTCAAGAAATAATTTGGAGAACAATGTTTGGCCATACACGGCATGAGCTTTTCAAGAAGTGAAGGCACCTCCTACCTGCTGAGCATACCACTTTTATATTTAAATTTAATAAGAAACCTCAATATATGTCTAAAGAATTTCAGGAGTATCTCAAAAACAAAGGGATTCTTTCTCAAAGATCTTGTCCTTACACTCCTCAACAAAATGGAGTTGCCGAGCGTAAGAATCGTCATCTTTTAGATATTGTTCGTACCTTATTAATTGATTCTTCAGTACCTACTTGTTTTTGGGTAGAAGCGCTGTCAACAGTTGTTCATCTAATTAATCGTTTGCCTTTCCAAGTTCTAAAATTTGAATCTCCATACTCTATTTTATTTGGTGTTATTCTTGAGTATGATTCTCTCAATGTCTTTGGGTGTGTTTGTTTTGTTCACTTACCATTTACTGAACGTAATAAACTTACAGCCCAAGCTGCTCGCTTTGCTTTTCTAGGATACAGTAATTCTTATAAAGAGTTTGTGTGTTATGACGAAAATGCTCATAGAATTCGTATATCTCGAAATGTTATTTTCTTTGAGAATCAAAATTTTTCCCGTTTTGTTCCTCTACACAATCCAACTCTATCCAACTTCCCACATTTGATGATGATTGTCCATCTTCTCACTTTGAACGTTTTAAGCCAGGAAATGTATATCACAGATGTTCCACTTTGCCCCTTCCGAACACAGAACCGACATTTGATCTTCATCATCAACCAAGACGATCATCTTGGATTTCACGAGCCCCAGACAGGTATGGATACTCAGCTACTGCTATTGATAGTATTGTTGTACCCAAGACTTATGCGCAGGCTTCTACCCAAAACTGTTGGGCACAAGCCATGAAAGAAGAACTTCAGGCTCTTCAGGATAATCACACATGGGATATTGTCTCTTGTCCTCGTGGAACCAAACCTATTGGATGCAAATGGGTATACAATGTCAAATTAAAACCTGATGGGTCTGTGGAATGGTATAAAGCACGGTTAGTTGCTCTTAGAAATTGTCAAGCATATGGTATTAATTATGAGGAGACATTTGCACCTGTCGCTAAAATGACCACCATACACACTATTTTGGCAATTGCTGCTTCCAAAAGATGGTCAATTCGCCAAATGGATGTAAAAAATGTATTTTTACATGGTGATCTGAAAGAAGAGATCTATATGAATCCTCCCCCTGGTATGTTTACTCACCCATCCGATAAAATTTGTTGGTTGAAATGTTCCCTGTATGGTCTAAAACAGGCACCCCGAGCATGGTTTGAAAAGTTTCGCACTACTTTGTTGGATCTTCAATTTATTCAGAGTCAATAAGATTCCTCTTTGTTTCTCCAGCGAACTGCTAATGGTATTGTTGCTCTCCTGGTATATGTGAATGATATTATTATTACAGGATCTGATATTCCACTCATTGAGAATTTACAATGTTCTCTTAACACTGCATTCCATATTAAGGATCTTGGAGAACTTCATTATTTTCTTGGTCTACAGGTGCATTCTATGTCTAACGGAATATTTTTACATCAGCAAAAATATACTCAAGAAATATTACTTTTGGCCGGTCTGGAATTAGGAAACAGTGTTCTTACACCTCTTGAGATTAATTTAAAATTTTATCAGAATGATGGAGATTTATTGCCTGATCCTTCCATATACAGGCAATTGGTGGGCAATTTGAATTATTTAACTATTACTCGGCCAGACATTTCTTTTGCAGTACAACAAGTCAGTCAATTTTTACAGACTCCTCGGCAACCTCATCTAGCTGCTATCAAAAGAATTATTCGTTATCTTGAGGGTACATCTGGGAGAGGGATATTTTTTCCTGCCGACACCTCATTACAATTAACTGGTTATAGTGATGCAGATTGGGCAGGATGTATGGATACCCGTCGGTCTGTTACGGGATGGTGTATGTTTCTTGGAAATGCTTTAATTTCATGGAAAAGCAAAAAGCAAGATCGTATTTCAAAATCTTCCACAGAATCTGAGTACCGCGCTCTGTCCGCCATGTTCTGAAATTGTATGGCTCCGGGGTTTGTTACACAAACTTGGTTTTACTTAGCACCATCCTACACCGCTTCATGCTGATAACACAAGTGCTATTCAGATTGCTTCTAATCCTGTGTTTCATGAACGCACCAAACATATTGAAGTTGATGGTCACTATATTCGTGAAGCTCTTGATCATAATATTTTTACACTACCTCATATTTACACCGAACATCAGACTGCTGATGTCTTTACGAAGACTTTACCTCGGCCACGACATCAACTGCTGATTGATAAATTGATGCTTCTTGATCGACCAACATTAATTTGAGGAGGGATTTTTGAAGAAATCCCTCTGAAGAAACATTAAGCAACCACTCTGAAGAAATCCCAGGAAGTGGTCATTTTTAACTCAAGAATAATGGATTTTTGTTTTAAATTATTTTTTAATGTTTTATATTGTTTTGATGTGATAATATCAAGAATGAATTCTAAAATAAATAAATATTATTTCTCTGTATTTCTAAATGGCAGTGATGGAGGAAACTTCAAGGAAAACCACATGCATGTGGATAGAGTCTGAGCAATATTTGCTGATAATCTTTTCTTCTTCAAAGACGGATCTCCAATAATACGAACATGTCTCACCCTTTCTTCGTTGTCTATAAGAAACTGCCCAGGTCTCACCCTTTCTTCGTCGTCCGATAGCTGCTTAAGTCCTCCAGAAGTGCAGGAAACAGTTGGGCTGCACATTTTCAATTCATCCCATAACGTTTTTATTTTGATGTCATATGTGAAGAGTGAATCCTGATCTTGCTTTAATTCCACAATGGAATGCTGAATCTGATAGTGACGAGAAAAATCACCGTGAGAATCGTTCTTGCAGATCCAACCAAGTTTTTGAAGGAGTTTTCCACACAGAGAGCAAGCTCTTGATTTAAAGAGTTAAGAATCCAAGAGAGTGCATCGTTGCCACTACAAATATTTAGGATCAGATTCGCTTGGTGTAAATATAGTTCCGGTGATGAATCCCAATTTGTTCCGGTGATGAACTTACCAACACGAAACGTCTCCACATAGCATTATTGGTTCCATCAAGGACTTCTGGCACAAGAATCATACTTGGATGATCTGGGGCATGGATAAAAAAAGGATCAGATGGATCGATAATGAAACAAAACACGGTCTAATGAGTAATATCCTCCATTAAAAAAATTGTGGAAGCTTAGTTGAGATGTTTAGGATTAACGCTCCGTTTCCATGGAAAATTTTAAAAATGAAAAAATATATTTATGAATGTATATATTTCCTTATTGTTATAACGATTATATATGCATTTATACACCTGATAAGCAATATATTAAAAATATAATATTTTGCGCGGGGGATTATAAGAGATTGAGATCAACATAAAATATCCCTATCATAACTACTCGGCGAGTCTTGGTGAATCAAATCTTAACTGGAAGCAAAACTCACTCCCAGAACCATCGCTGCCTGTGTTGCTTTCAGGTTCCTGAAGTCTTTCTTTCGGCCCAAGTAGGTTTCTATTTTTCTCATGTGCAAGAGATGAACACCTGACAAGTAAAAATCATTTGCTGCATAAATCCTGCACGCTGCTGCTATCAATTTCTAAATGTGAAATCACGAGCACTGCCAAGGTTAATTTCGTGCTGGGTACGGATGGAGCCTGGCCCTGGAGGCAACTGGATCAAGTTTGGATCTTGATTCTGAGTGACCTGGTCCCTGACATCAAGGCCTCCATGGTGGACGGACTCGTTGAGTTCATAATCATGTACAGAATTCGCTTCCGCATCCCATTGATCATTGTTGTCCAGATTTGAAAGCCTTGGAGAATTCGTGAAACTATCAGGAGCAGTGCTGCCGCGGTGGTTATGCAAGAGATGAGCAGGCGACATGCCATAAGACGGAGTTTGTGGTCTGCTCGACATCGGCGTGTGGGACTCGGAATTCTTGCCGTGTTTACTTTGCTTTTTGGCTGTCTGGTGCCAGGTTTTGAGTGCCGCTGCCACACGATCGTTAAACACAGTTGGTCTCATGCTAGAACCCATCTGAGAGATCACAGGAAACAATGTGTCATTCACAGGATTACAAAATGTCTTCCTGCCATGAGCCAGGCATTTTAACCACAATACTAACCTGAGTCACTAAAGCATAGAGAGGCAGAGTCACGTAACTGCAGATGATCTGGATGACGACCCTGAAAATTTCCAGTTTACATCTTGTCAGCTATGCTTGAACCTTACGAAATCAGTAAAATATTGAGAGAGAGAGAGAGAGAAAATCCTAATTGTACAGAAGATTATAACTATGGGGTATTTTTTTTCTTGCTTTTCAGTATGTTAACGAAACTCACCCCAAAGTGATTCTGATGATAATAGCCTCATTGTGAGCATGGTAGCAGGATTTCAGTGAAAATTCATACTGAAAGAGAGCAATCAGTCAGGCGGAATGTAAGTGAAAATTTCACACTTCTTAGGTTCTTAGCAAACTTCAGACAATGAATGCAATGTACTTAGCATTGGTTTGAATTGTCCACAAAACAAGATGATCTTTTTTTTTTTCTTTTTTCAGGAAAAAAAGGTGTTAAATGATGCTTTGAAGTAAAACGTTTCCTAAATCTTGCTGTAAATGTTAAAAAGAAAACGGTAGAGCTGCTTACTGTGCTCCATATGAAGAAAGCAATCTGAAATGCGTTCTGCGATGAAGAAGGTGAAGACAACAAGTAAGCATGAGCATAAACATAAGCAGGAAGCATTAAGATGTTCAGATAAAAGTAGATATCCAGATGTGTTTGAGTACCTGAAAAAGAACTACGTGAATGAGAAAGAGAAGGAGTCGTGGTCTTCCAAACCAGAAGAGGTCATCGCCTGGCCGGACAACGGGAGCACCCCTGACCACGTCTCCTCTATCTTGAATCTTCAGCCCCATTTGAGTTATGATCACTAGAAGCTTAGTTCCTATCAATAAAATTACCTGCAGAATTTCCAGTTAAATGTTATGACTTCCTGATGCTCACAGAACTCGCATGAGTAGGAAATTTATCAATCAATTATGATGGTAAAAGCAAAGGTTTTGAATGATATTTGTACTCACAACTAAAGGAATGAACGGTACCCAAAGATAAGAGTTCCATCCTGTCAGGAATAACGAAACAATTCTTAGCCCTTCAAACCAAATAACTTTTAATACCTTAATATCATCTGGGAACCAGTGCCAGAATATTGTTCCTACCATGTGTATCGGTCAACAGGAGCAACACTGCAATGAACCATATAACTGGACTGCATGTACAAAGTAAGGTTAGGGTTCTGAAAGAAACAATCAACCAGGGTAATTTACTGCCTCAAATGCTTGTAAGAACAGACCTGATCCCCACCACAACTTTAAAATCCTCATCAAGTGATCTTCTGATGTACTTTTGGAAGTTAAATCTTGTTTCGCTTCCAGGGGCCAAGTGTGCCTGAAAGAAAACACCATAACATTGTAACTCCGATAACGAGAATACCTTGTCAGGGTAAAGATTGCGTAGTTTAAGGCTTCAAGTATATATGCGTGGCAACTCACCGTGATAAATCCATGTCTTAATGTCATGTAATCAATCTTAGTAACTGATCCAAGAAACTGTCTGAAGAAACACACCTGATATAGGGGCAACAGGAAAAAAAAATGAAAAATGAGTTTCATATAAAAAATGAACTCCGGTGTCCTGAAAAGTATAGGTTACAATGGATTAAAATACTAATCATACCATCATTCCTATAGTGAAACAATGATCTACGGTATCTTGAGTTCAACACAGATTATACAGAGTGTTTCGGTGATGTTATCTTCATAGCCCACTTTGTTATTTCGTAAAGGCAAATTCTTTAAGAAAAATCCACATTCAGTACTTACAATCCAAAGGAGAACTGGTGACTTGCTCCATAGTTGCATATGCCTCCTTCCAAATGATGTGTCTCTTGCAAACCTAAACCTCTCGGGATCTGCAAGCCATAAAGTCATTTAAGTAAGTGTGGATGCCTAAAATAGAAATGGTTCACACTGACTGTGACGTTTCTAACCAACTAGTTCACTGAAAGTTAGTTCCATCCTTGCAAGTGTAATTTTGCATCTACAGTGAAATTCTAGGCAACAAATTATGATTTGATAATTGATCATTAAGGGTGTGTTTAGTATTGTTATTGCTTTTGCTTTAGTGGTTGAGGTTTTAAAAAAACAATTTCATGAAAAGCATTTTAGTTGCGGTTCAAAATAAGTTTTAAAGTGTTTGGTTAAAACTATGTTGAGTTTAAAGTTAATGAAAAACAGTTTCAAGTGTTTGGTTACCAAACTTTTCATATTGCTTTCAACTTGAGAAATTATTTTAAAGGGCATAGACATACACACATATTTGTTTGTATGTATGTATGTATGTATGTATGTATGTTTAAATATTGTATTAATATATATTGTTTTTTAAATATTATAGATTTAATAATCATGATAATAAAATATATTTAATAATTCAAGTAAATTAGATACTTGTTTTTATTCTCTCATCAAACTACTTGTAATTCCATCACGAAGTAAATTCATACATGAAGGCCTCTACGATCCCTAACTATTATTTGATCGAGGAACAATAAACAAAATTAAGATTGCGAGATAAAAATATCATGTGATCTCCTTTTAATATATTTATTTATATTTTAATTATTTTTTAAGATTATTTTAATATTAAAAATATATAATAATACTCCCTGCCCCTCTTCCCAAATATTATAGATTTAACACCCCCAGCAGCCCCCTTCTCTCAATCAAAAAATCCGACGTAAGCTCTCGAATTAAAAAAGCAGGATAAGCAGGCCAAGAGACAAGCCAAGCCAAGCCAAGCCAGGCCAGAAGAAGCAGCTAATAGCTGCTTCTCCCCAACCTGCGTTTTCTCCAATTTTTTGGGGGCCATATTTGGGATAGCTGTTGTTATGGTTTTTTAAAGTGATTTTCATGTTGAAATATATTAAAATAATATTTTTTTATTTTTTAAAAATCATTTTTACATCAGCACATCAAAATAATCTAAAAACATCAAAACATATTTATTTAAAATGAAAAAAAAATTGAAATTTTTTGAAACGCAATTTGAGAAGTTGTTCCAAACATCTTCTAAATGCTTTTAACCGTTAACCAAACACCACAAAAACAAACACCCTCTAGGACTTACCATTATGGTATTGGTACTCCAGCGTCTTAGTTTCATTCTCCCATGTCTTCCACCTTCTCATCTGCATTTCAAGAAGCATTGAAGAGATCGATCCGTCAGAAAAGGGAAAGCAACTGAGCATATGAGAAGGAAGTGTGAATAAATGCCAGTATTGCAGTACCTTGGTTCTGCCTAAGAAATAGGTAGTTATGCAGTAGAGCACATGTACAACTGCCAATATAAAGATGAAAATATGGAGCTGGTGGATTCCATATGATGATACGAGGGCCACTTTACCCTGAAACATGTGCACGAATCAATGTTAAAAATCAGCTGCTCAAAAAATAGAGCTCGAGAGAACATGTTCTAGACTTACTTTCACCAATCCTGGCAAAATTTATGCTGTTAAGAATTGGTAGTCTGGTCCTATGATTACCTTTTCGACACATGTGTCGTATTTTGAAGCTAAAAAACGTCTATGACTTTCTCCAGAATCCAGGAACTGAAGGAGTCTTCGACGATTTTCATTAGAATCTGATGACTTCTCCGCTTTTGCTCTCTCCTGTTCACCACTGCAAGGGTGCCAAGTGGCCGCGATACTTTTTGGAATGCAAATATCAGAGATTAGTCCTTGTAGTATTGTTAGGAGCAAGGATATGAATCCCAAAAGCATGAGCTCTGCAAAAAGGCATATCAGAACAGAAAGGGTTGGTCACGTTGTTTTCTGATTAAAAAAAATCAATCGACCTTAAAACCGGCAAGAGCTTATCAAACTAAAAATGGGTTACCTGCTTTAACCTTTTCAAGTGCTTCAACCAAAGCTATCTTGTGTTTTTTCTTCAACCACTGTAAAAAAGTACAGAAAAGCATCAGGTCTAAGCAACATAAATAGCCAATAAAAATTCTACTCCTTCAATTATGGGGACTGGCAGAAGTTTAGCTCAATCGTCAGAGCTGCCATAACTCCTTTTCCGTGAAAATAAACTCGAAGCAACATAAATAGCCATTAAAAACTCTACTCTTTCAATTATGGGGACTGGCAGAAGTTTAGCTCAATCGCCAGAGCTGCCATAACTCCTTTTCCGTGAAAATAAACTCGAAGCAACATAAATAGCCATTAAAAACTCTACTCCTTCAATTATGGGGACTGGCAGAAGTTTAGCTCAATCGCCAGAGCTGCCATAACTCCTTTTCCGTGAAAATAAACTCGAAGCAACATAAATAGCCATTAAAAACTCTACTCCTTCAATTATGGGGACTGGCAGAAGTTTAGCTCAATCGCCAGAGCTGCCATAACTCCTTTTCCGTGAAAATAAACTCGAAGCAACATAAATAGCCATCAAAAACTCTACTCCTTCAATTATGGGGACTGGCAGAAGTTTAGCTCAATCGTCAGAGCTGCTATAACTCATTTTCCGTGAAAATAAACTCGAAAAAATGAGGGGGAGGGGGACTTCAAAATATACAAAACATGCTTTCAAGATTAACCAAGCTCTGGATTTCCTAACATGGTGCATATCATCTACCTAGCTAA
Source organism: Salix arbutifolia (assembly GCA_025169955.1). NCBI lineage: Eukaryota > Viridiplantae > Streptophyta > Magnoliopsida > Malpighiales > Salicaceae > Salix > Salix arbutifolia. The sequence continues at coordinate 2,306,750 of CM045909.1, forward strand.
ACCTTTTAAAGAAGGCATGTGCATACCTTTTCTACAACATGAATTAGATGTTCAATAACGATTGAAATGGCAACCAGAACGAAGCAGACCACAGCAACAGCCCATGTTGGTGTCTCCTCGAGAGATTTTGCTTTGGTTCCAGAAGACATCCTAGTATTGCTAGTAGCTTCTACCAAAACAACAGAACCACCCTCCAAAAACTCACCAAGAAACGTCAAACAAGAAACAGGACAGAAAAGAATGTCTAGAGGTGGATTCTATGAGCAATAAGTAGCAAATTCAGCACGGAAGTGTGCAGATCTCTTCGGCTGCTCTCTGCATATATTTTATTGTGTGTTTAGACGGCTTAGCTTCTTGTTTTAAGGGGGGAAATGCATGCAAAGACAAGAAATTCAACTTTGACTGATTCAGAGAAAGAGAGAGATTGAAATATATCCAATACTCGAATAGAGTACAAAACAACGCCCTGGAAGTAAAAGCAAAAGGAACAACTTGATGAAGGGAAGACTCTCCTATGATATAAATAAAATAAAATAAAGTATTCCTCCTCGTTTGCTAGCTCGGTAACCATCAACTGAAGTTTTGGTCTGTCTTTGACTTGTTAAGTGCAGTCGGACCTTGTAAATCAACATGTTATCTTATTTCTTATAAATATTTTGAAGCACACGGAGTTCAAGTTTTTTTTTTTTTTTGAAGTATTTGTTTGGTTTTACTACGTTGTGATGTGATTTGACTAGCGAATTATATGTATATTAAAAAAAATGTTGTTTAGATAGTGTTTGGTTGACAGTGTAATTCAGTTTGTTTTTGAAAGTATTTTTTACTTAAAAATATATTAAAATAATATTTTTTATTTATTTTTAAAAAATTATTTTGATATCAGCATATAAAAATAATTTAAAAATATTTAATTTAAAATTAAAAAAATATTATTTTTTTCATAAATATTTTTGAAATGCAATGCCAAAAAATAACATTACTGTAAATCTTGTTAATTATTTTTATAATAATGGTGGTATAAGATTATAATTTTCATGTTTTTGTTAATAAAAAACAAGTTTCTCTTATTTTTTCTTTATACTTGGTATTTTTATCATTTTATATTTGACCTATTTATCACTATTTGTTTTCTTATCTTTGTTCCCCTACAATTAATCTATTTTTTATTTAAATATTTATCACTCAGTGATTTCAGAATAAAACATAATTATACTTAAATATTATCTTAGACTAAAAGCAAGTAAAATCAGATTTACTTTTAAAATTTAACGCTAATGGTCAATTATAGCAATCATCTAACCAATGATTTCACTGCAATGTCAAAATCATTAATTGAACACTTGTAGCTGTAAATAATATATAATTTCCACCTTCAAGGAAGAGCTATAAGACGACAAATCGTCATGCTAGTTAACTTAATTTTATTGGTTGAGATTGATTAAAAAAATTATTATATTTTGACCGCTGTTCCTTACGTGCATACTGAAGCAGCTTAATTATGCTTAATATTTTTTTAACCTCGTCAGGTTTTGGAAAGTAGGTTCAAGAAATGAATCTTACCCCCCACCCAATCCCCAGCCAGCACGAAACCGTTGACTTTTTTCTCGTAGCGTCCTGATCAACCTTTACGATAATAACTTGTTGTCTTATCATAGGCACAGTCATTTACGACCGATCAGTGCATGTAAAACACAGTGACAAACCTAGAAACTGATCAGCCAGTACGTACGTTGTTCAAATCCAAGACTCTCGAATGATGTTTTAGATTTGACCGTTAGCTAGGAATCGACGAGGCATGGGGGGTTATGCCAGTGATTCATGTGAGCCCAGATCTGTGCCAAGACATTTCCAGTCTCTACGAGATTCTTCCATTGAGTTTTAACGGGTAAAGAGCGCGGAAAGGCTTCCAAGATTGACTGCATGGAATCAAGAATTGTCCACTGAGTTAATTTCTGGTTTCTATTGCATTGAAAATTATACGGAGACTGAGGCTTCCCAGATTGACTGCGAGGAATCAAGAATTGTCTCCCCTTTTGGCTTTCATGGAGGCTTTGGATGAGATTTTGAGAGAAGAAATTGAGCATTCCTTGGAAATCTCAGTATTTATTGAGCTAATGGGACCATTGAAGGTTGATGAATAAGCCAAAAGTCCAGGAATTGAACGGGCAAGAGAGAAATTTACGAGATATTTGTTTGGTATTTTTATCAGGTTGTGATGCTTGTTGCTTTGTGTACGCAAGTTGAGTTTTCGTAGGCATTGCACGTGCCGTGTGATCATCTTTGGCAATTAGTGTTTTCCTAGAAAGTTCCAGGGGCATAATTTCAAAGAATTTGAGATTTGAAATTGCATTTTTCGGGTTCAAATTAGGATATGCTCGTCTTGTAAAGGTTTAGGATCGTTGGGGTTTTACTCGCTTAACCCGAACTCGTAAGGAGTGTCTAAAGAAGGGTAGAGTTTACTCGAGTCCAAAAAAAAAGTCTTGATGAATCTCAAAGAAAAAATCTCTCAATTGGGACCTCATTCTATGACAATTCTCAATTTAGTCCTTCCTTGTAAGACTGTTACAAACTTTTAAGAGATGTCCAATTCTCTTTAAGAAAATGGCTTTTAAATAGAAATCACTGACGGATTTGAAAATGAGGCAAAACTAGGAGTGTTTTATGCACTAAAGAAAACCACAAGGACCCAATCAAGAATTCATTATAAGTTGGGGGCCTTGTACGAAGCTGCGATGAAGCGAGTGGGATATTCAATTTGCTAAAGTTGTGGGGTGCCCGTGTAGTATTTTTTTTTGGTTAAAAGCTTTGATATACATTAAACGAGCCAATGGCCTGCGTTCTGGGGCTCAACGAGAAATAAAAAAAAAATCTTTAATATATGTAATTTTTTGTTTTGTATTTTAGTTTTTATTCTTTATTTTTTTATTTAGTTATGATCCCTTTATTTTTCAGTTATTTTGGGATACTTTTTAATTTTTTATTTGTATTTATATATCTACTCTTAGTTTTGACTTTTTATTTTTATTGTAATTAATTTTTGTATTAAATACAGCTTGCGTTAAAAAATATAATAAGTTTAATTTTGGTGACGTGAAATGAGAATGAAACTCTCTCTTATGTATGTATAATGAATCTTCTATTGTTAGTAATTGTTGTTGTTTTGCATTTTTTTTGTTTTGTCTATGTATGGTATGGTATATTTTTAGTTTAAAATGATTTTTATTTAGAAAAAAATTAAATTTTTTATTTTATTTTTTAAGATTTATTCCTCATATTATTATATTAAAAGTATTTCAAAACACTAAAATTAAATTAATTTGAGATTTTTTAAGGCGTTAATATTAAACAAATATCAAAATATATAATTATTTTTAAAAGAAAACCTTAAAAATAATCGTTATTATTACTTTAAACATCTTATCTATAATAAAATAAATATATAAACAATTAAATAATCAAAAGTTTTGTGGGCTGATTATTTCGCTTAGATGTATAGCATCATAACAAAAAATTATAACCATTAACATTTTTTTTACATGTTAAAAAAATTGGTTTTGGTTGCGACGAAGATCGGGGCAAGTGACTTGTATATTTTTTCATTGTAGATAATTTAGCCTAATTTTTCTACTCATTTTATCTACGTGTGGTTTCGTATATTTTTTGTTTGCGTGATATTAAATTTGAAATATCATACATAAAAAACCTCAAAATTAAATTTTGAACAAAAATAACATCAACTATTATTCTAATTATCATTGACAGTACTACTGTTGTCACCATCATTATTAGTATAATCATTGTCATTATTACGACAATAATCATTCCGATAACCAACACCGTTATTTTTATTAATATCATTGAAATTATAATTAGTATTATTATAATTATTTTTATTATCATTGATATTATTTTATAAGTTATTGTTATTATTACCATCAAAGTCATGATTATTAACCTCATAAGCTTTATAATCAGTCCAATAAATTACAATTGCTATTATCATGATGATTAATAATGTCACTATTATTATCATGATTTTAACATTTAAAATTATTAAATTATCCCAAGGAATAAAAAAAACTCAAAAACTTGAACAAAAAAAGCTAGTAAGAAAAAACAACTAAAATTATTATTATTATTGCGTAAATAATTGGAAAATAAAATTACCTCAAAGAATAAAAAAAAGTAAAAAATTTAACAAAAGAGTAAAAAATAAAATAAAATAAATGACAAAAAAAAGATAAATATTATTAGCTTAAAAAAATCATTTGACTTGAAGAATAAATAAAAAAATAAATTGAAAAAAATAAGAAATATCAATTTTCAAATGATCACCAACACAAATTAAAATTTAAGGACTAAATTAAAAAAAAAACCTTCACAAAACTGAAAATAATAAAAATTAAAAACAAAACTAAGAGTATATACATATAAACATGGACAAAAATGTGGACTATTTCATAAATATATGTAAAAAGATAAAGGAATTGAAATCAAATATAAAATTAAAAGTATAAGGGAAGAAATGAAAAAATATATATGATCAATTTCAATCGAATGACAAAATTGAAAAAAAATCCATACTTCTATATCGAAAATATTAAGAGATTTAAAACTAATCCTAAAATTAAAAGAATGAGGACTGAAATGAAACCAAAATATATAATCAATTTTAGTTGAATAACAAAATTGAAACAAATCAAAATTTATATACAAAAATCAGGATCATACAAAATAATCAAAAGATCAGAAACTGAAATAAAAATATCATAAACAATGGGGACTTTCATGTAGTTTATCCTATAGGAGAGAGAAAATAGAAAAAAAAAGATCAATCGACAACCGTAACGTCTCTAGCCACAGTGAGACGACACACTCACCACCAGGTAAGTAATTTTTTATTGGCTGCTGGCAGGGGTAAAATAATATTTTTACTATGTAAAAATACCTAAAAAACACTAAAACATCCTAAATATTTTGGTAATGTCAACCAGTCCCCTATGAAAGTTTAAAATAACGGTGAGTCCAAAGTTAAAATTGAGATACACTAAGGGGTAAAATGATATAATTATACTATTATAGTTTACAATAATCTATATAAATTGCTACAGCATTATATTTCCTAATTGTGGACACTTGACTGAACACTGTGCTGTGCAGAAGATGACATGTTATTTCAAAAAATAATTTGGAGAACAATGTTTGGCCAGACACGGCATGAGATTTTCAAGAAGTGAAGGCACCTCCAACTTGCTGAGCATACCACTTTTATATTTAAATTATATTTATATTTAATAAGAAAACTCAATATCTCCTCATTCAAATTAATTACAATAAAAAACTACTACGTAAAATCATATTTGAAGCTCGCACGTCATCAAGGTGGTTGCCCGTCCCTTTACATAAATGGGGCCATAGTTAATGGGCCATGTGTACAGATTGTCATCTCTTATGCAAGTAGGTCGTATCATTCAAGAGATCGAAAACTGATGGTTCTTGCTGTTGAGGTTGATATGAGTTTTGGTGTTTGGTAATTCGATTAGGATTTAATCACAGTTTATATAATTGTGTGGCCATAAGAAACTGAGGTTCAATTAAGACCGGCTTGACATTACATTTTAAAAATATCTTTTATGAATTTTTTTTTTTTTTAACTTACACTAGCCAGTCATTTTCCTGCTGTCTTTCTGCCATGGTCCAAGAATGCAACCTAACCAGCTATGGGACACCCATCTAGCTACGGATATGATGACCTCGACGGCCTTGTAACCCGGAATCAAGGTTGTCAAAATCGAGATTTTGACATAAATTGGAAGGGACTTCAAAAAATTGGATTGTAATATCGGATCGTAAAATCGTACCCGAATTTGTTCGTACAAAAATCATAAAATCACAACTAAAATCGTGTGAGAAGAAAAATCGTAAAATCGTAAGTGAAATATTTTCGAATACAATACAATATAATTATGGTCATAAAATTTCATTAGTTAAGGTTCATACATGATTCAAAATAACTTAAAAATACATTACAAAACAATTATGTCCATAGAATTTCATTAGGTAAAAACTAACAAATTTAAAATAATTATTTTGTTGATGTGCTATATAAATTCAAATCAGTCTCATGACCGTTATTTTTCTCGTTATTTTTAATACATTCATTAAAAGGATTATTATTGAAAGGATTATCAGTACTAATATTGGTATCAACACCGATATTGCTAGTACTAGCTCCAACTCCAACAAATTATTTCGACATGAGGATATGAAAATGATTTTAAAAAATCAAAAAATTTAATTTAAAGTAAAAAAAAATATTTTTTTCAAAAATTTTAAAGTTAATATTACTAATTTTTAATAGTAATTCCATAATATATACAAGAGAGATAGAGAGAAACATAATTATATATATATATATAAAGAGACGGAGAGAGGTAATATTATTTATATATATATATATAAAAATAATATATATATATATATGTATGCAGATTGCAGACTGGAGGGGCGCGCGAATTGGAAGGAATGGGGAGGGGCGCGCGAATTGGAAGGAATTGGGAGGGGCGCGCCTAATATTATCAATTTTGCAGAATCGTAAAATCGGACCGATCCGGTCTAATTTTACGATTTTGTATAATTTTGACTGAATTTGACCAAAATCAATTTTTTTACCCGAGTTGACAAGTTTTGATGAATTGACTCGCAAAATCATATAATTTTGTGAGTCAACTCGTGATTTTAACAACCTTGCCAGGAAGACGCGTGCTGACCTCAGTTGTTGAGCCAAGCCGTGGCTACTCTTCCAAGGAGAGTTGACTAGCCCACCGGTAGCCGGGCAGGCTCAATGGATTGTCTTCATGATTCGTAGCTGGTCTCAGTAGTGGAGCGCTCACATTTAATTTGGACGGCAGATATATAAATGGAGTTGCAAATCTTAAGGAGCCAAGGGTGACTGACTCTGCGTGACCACACAAATTTAATTTGAACTTGATTAAATTGATTTTTCTTAAAAATAAATGAAAAGAAATATGATTTCATCAATGACGCAGTGTGAACAGAATAACTTAATTCGTAGACGACGCTTTGCTGTGGTATAATAATGAAGGCAACGTCTACACAATTGTCTAGATGATGGTAATATATACACCACATGGATGGTGCATGTGACACTTGGCATGTAGATAGTGGTTAGTTGCCATTCTTGAGCATGAGAAATTATTGTTATCCACAACGTGAATAAAAATAAATAAGAAGTCAAAGTGGTCCGGTCGGAAAGTCTGGGTCCAGAGGCGACCTCGCACGAGCGAGTTGACTGTCCAGCTCATGGAGAGCTGGGCTGGGCCTCTTTTTGCTAACATCAACAGTTTGTTTCTTTATACATCTCCGATTTAATACTATAGACCATCTCTTCGCAAAATAAATTATATATATATATATAGCAAGTTGAATATATAAAATAAAATAAAATAAAATTATGGATATATGTGTCAATAAATGAAGTCCTAAACAGGTGGCCACGACACAATTAATGTGAGCTTTAAAACTAAAAAGATGTATTAATCATATAATTATCACTCTAGTATCGTAACCTACAAAAGCCAAATATTTATTAGGTTTCCTAATTGCCAATTAATGGCTATATTTTTTTTTATAACCGGATTGTTCAAATCAGCTTGCGCACATCTCAACTATTTCTCAGACCCACTCAACATCCTGTAAGCCCAATAAATATGTAAAGCACCGCGGGGATAACAAGCATAACAAACAAGGAGCAAACCAGGGAGCCATGAAGAAAGGCGCCCTCCACATACCGCAGGGACTCTCAAATCTTGGTCTCGTGAAGGGGGACGCCCTCCAACAACCACTGGAACAGACCCTGTTGGTAACTAATGGCTATACTTGGTTCCTTAGTGATAAATTTAGAATTAAATCATAAGATTACATAACCTCCGGATCTTGATTAATCATGGACGATAATAGAGAATTAAAGAAGAGCTTGGGGGGAATATTTTGCCTTATAGATACCCCATCTATAATTTTCCCACCAGGCATTCGGTGTTTGTATATTTCTTCTTCCTCGATACATCCACACGTTCTTGCAATGGTGAGCGAAAAGCCTGCGATGGGTCGCCGAAAGATTAAAATTGAGAAAATAACCAAGAAAAACCATCTGCAAGTCACCTTCTCTAAACGACGTGCCGGTCTTTTCAAGAAGGCCAGTGAACTTAGCACGCTCTGTGGAGTTGACATTGCAATTATAGTTTTCTCCCCGGCTCAAAAGGCCTTTTCTTTCGGCCATCCTGATGTCGATTCCATAACGCGTCGGTTTCTCTCCGGAAGCCCTTCTCCTCCGAGTTCTGGCCTGCCCCAACTCATTGAAACGCGCCGGAATGCTAATGCCCATGACCAGAATGTGCAGTTAACTCGGATTCTTGATCACATAGAGGCCGAAAAGAAATATGGAGAAGTACTTGACCAGATGAGGAGAGCCGATAGAAGCCGATGTTTCTGGGAATCTCCTATTGAAGAGCTTGAATTGCACGAGCTTGAACAGATGAGAGGCGCATTGGAGGAGCTGAAGAAGACTGTAGCAAAACAAGTGAACAATATTTTGACCGAGTCCACCAGTTCTTTGCCCTTTTCGGCAGTGAATGGTGATGGTGGTGGTCAAACTGGAGATTGATAACGCTTCTTCGGCTGCTCTTCATTTCAACAATTGTGGTCATGCACGGAAGATTTGTTGAGCCATCATAATCCTCGGGGGCTGAACCCTGGAAAATTCTTCTATCCCCCTTGAAAATCCATTTTGCCAGACTTACATCATTTTTTATTTTGTTGATCGGATCAGAAAATCATGTATCTTGGTCCTGACAAGCATGTCAAACACATGTTTCTCCATGGACCTGCCATATTATCGTGTAAATAATATTTATATATTAAAATTATTGATAGTAAAAGACTTTTATTTTATTTTATTTAAAAAAAACAATAAAATTCAAATAGTATAAATGCTCTTGAATCCTTTAGGTAAGAGTTTCTGGAAAAATAGAAAAAAAGGATAGTTTTAGAAACTATTAATCAACTAAAAGCTCAAAAATAAATAGGTTTTAAAAGATTATTTGATTCATCTCCTACATATATTCACACACACACGCGCGCGCACGCTTTATCACCAAAAGATTACTAAGTGGCTTCGATCTGAGTATTTAGGTTAAGAAAAATTCAAATCTTATAAACTAATTGAAGACGTTTTATTTATATATCACTGATTTTGTAACCTCATCATATTTATCATTGGGAAATGACCTTCTAATGTTAAGATTTCTTGATGATCAATGCATCTTAAAAATCAGAAGATCATCATATATGGCCAGTTTAATTCCAAGATAATTATTTTTTGTGAATATAATTAAAGCTTGGTAGGTGTAATTTGAACCCTTGATGTATTTAAAGCTGCATGATGCAAACGGGTTGAAAAGTAAAAGGAAGATACTGCTGTGATCTTTGAAAATAAAGGTTAATCCATCTTTGTACATAAAAAAAGAAACAAAAACCAAGAAGTCTCTGTAAAGGCACCGTGAAAGGTGGTGACCTTGAAACTTCCAAGGCGTCCGTCCCATACACTGAAAAACAGCTGAATTGTCCCCCCTTTAGAGCACCAAACAACAAGCGCAGAAAATCTTTGAAAGATCACTGGAGCTTCGGCTAGTAAAGCTGTTCTCTCTTGTCCTGCCACCATCTCCACCTGTAAAGAAGGAAACCAAGAACATGACTACTCAGCGGCCATTCAATGAACCTAATTAAGATAAAATTAAAAAAAAAAAAGAATCTAAGAACATGGCTTGCTGTTTACTTACCAGTAATAATCCCATCTGGGTCGGACTTTAGTCATCCTGTTTTCCCCGTACGGGTAATCAGTTTCAGCCCTTCTTGTATTCCGGAAAGCACAGCATCCTATCGAGTAAATTCCGATCAGAAACACCAGCATCACGATGTTAAGAACTGAGAGCTTGTGCCAGTCCCTTCTAACATCTTCAAGAACTCCAGCTTTGCATGAATCACACTCATAGCACAGTAAAGTTGGGGCATTACTCCACCTGTAGCAATCCGTGTCTTGGGGTTCCACTGTTGCCATGTTGTAGTTACACGAAGTTGGTGGCTTGCAACATCCAGACTGCACCAAAAAATCACATACATACATACATATATGTATATCAGTATATATATATATATATATATATATAGTAAGAACTAGCCATAATTAAGGCCAAAATTCAAGAGATGACGCGAATGAGTAATTAGTTATATGGTACCTGAATGGGAGACATATCTTTCTCAAGATAATCAAGAGGAGTCCAAGAGGCAAGTTTAGCACAAGTCTTGGAACCCAGTATGCAGCTCCTGACGGTTCTCCAGTAATCGGGGTCTTTCATTTTATTCCTTAGCCATGGAGAATAATCTTCAGGCCTGTACTCCTTATAAACCCTACCAGGCACTCCCACGCCGCCGCCTTGGCTGGTGACAACAAAGCCGAATATGGTCAAACCCATTAGGGTTGCAATAAGGAACAGCATGACTACTAAGTAAACCCAGAGCGCCCATGCTACACGGAAACATGCTCCGATGAAGCCGGCTAGTGAGATTATCAGGACAACGAAACCTACAACAAGAAGTGGGGTTTGAAGGAAACTTTCACAGGTGGTGCTGCTCCTTGCCATCCATAAACCTCCACCAATTATTGGTATAGATCCTAAGAGAGTGAAAAGATTCAAGAAACCAATTACTGTGTTGCTAAACCTGTACATCTCGATCTCTTCGGCTTGAAATCTCTATATGTTATCACATCTGTTACTCTCTCCCTCTCTCTTTATTATGATGCTGCTTTTCTGTATGTCTTCTCCATGCTTCTTCTTCTTTTTCACTTTTTAACGGTGGCATTGCTTTTCTTTATTTTATGTTCCTGCGAGATTCAAGAATTCAAAATGCTTATAAACTTTGCTCTATCTGCTTTTCTTGTATTAATGTATTCAGAAAATCTTTATCTGATGACTGTAGAATAACTTAACTGTACTTCTTAGTCGGCAAGTGACTATGTTAAGCATTTAGATTGACTGATCTGCCCTGCAAGCACACTGTGTTGGGATTCCTATTCTGGTCTCAAGCTACAATTTGAAAGCATTTGGCTAAGGAATAAAATTGGGCAGCTGATGCCTCAACGTACAATTGTTAGAACGTATCAAAGAGATGAATGGTAACTTTTTCAGTTTTTTTTTAAATATAATCCACGATTTAAAAATCATTAGGTACAGAGGTATTTAGGTAATTGCAAGCTTGTAGTACAGTGAGTTGCTTTTAGGGCATGAAGCCCTTTTTTAACTTTTTTTTAAAAGCATGATCAGAAGCAGAATTATCTACGTAGATAATATTGAGGCTTCGTCCTTATCTCCACAAATCTTTGTTTTAGTGCCTTGTTTGATTCTGTTTACGGCCGGCACCACTAGACAATCTTGTTTCTTAATGGCAAAGAATTCCCACCAAGTTTCTTATCCATTGCTGCATCAAAAGACCTGAAGACTTTTAGTGCTGATTTTTTATTCTGATCAGCTGCATTGAAAGAAAGCAGTGGGAAGATAAAGGAGGCTAGAAAGAGCTGTTAGTTTTGTCAATTCTCCTTTTAGTTTGTTCGATCAAATTGCCTCACTACACCTTTAAAATTATCATACACAGCACAAACGTGTATTGATTCATATTCAAAGGGCAATTTGACAGATACAGGTGCTGATTTTGACAGAAAAAATAAGAACACTCTGTAATTTGCTAGTAACCTTGAGGATTAAATTAATACCAGGAAAGTCCTCTAAGACTGGAGTGCTGGCATGGGTTCATTTTTCAGAAATTGCGTAAATAGAATTAAAGCAAGTCGAGGCTGAGTCAAAGGCACTTCATGCCCTGCTCCCTTTACTGTCACGTAGGTCAAGCCCTTGTAAACTTGGCTCCAGCCACCAACCTGAACAAACAATCCATGAAAAAAAAAAACATGGGAAATTTGTATGTGCAGAAACCATGACTTTATATAGCTTATTTATATGGCTAACCTGTTGGTGATCATCGTACCAAGCATGCCAGCTTATGCTGGTCTCGAGCTGTAGAGCATTAATGGAGTATCTGGTTCCAGTTAGCGGCAAAATTGCATCCGCGTCACCACTGTTGATAGAACAAATATCAAATTGAGAATTACCATCTTCCTTCCTTTTCCTTTTCTTTTTACTAATTTTATGACGAGCCCTTAATGCAAATTTTCAAAATAAACGACTTGTGTTTTTTTAATTTTAACATGATCTTACCTGAAAACCCATATTCTGATACCAGCTGCTATAAGTTCTTTGAAGATCGGCAACATGGATTTAGGAGAATCACTCCAGTTTCTCCTAACAATAGAACTACAAGGGACCCAAGGATGAGGAATCCCGGTAATGTTGGCGTGAAGAGCCTTCTGCACCTCTGGACGGTTCATGTATCTTCTCGTGTACTTCACCACACACTCGTCATTTCCTCTGAACTTCCATGGCTAAATCCCGGCAAACAATAGACAAACAGATTCACACGTTGCACCAATAATTGGAAAATGGGAAAAGGGGTATATTTTGAGTGATCCAAAAATATACCAATGAATGCTTTAGACTGTGTCTAAGATTACTGGTTTTATTGCAGGGAAGGCTGTAGATGCTATAAGGATTGATGTCTCCAAACTCAGAATACGCCCTCTCCAAAGCACCGTGACATTCATTTCGAGGGAACAGGAACGTATTGTTTGGGCAGAACTTCTTTAAATCTCCATAAGTAGAATCCGATATCAATCCATGGCTCCACCAGAACTCGTATGTGCCAATGTTATCATGGTAATCATCTATGAGCGGATTTCCTAACTGCAAAATAAAAGATTAAGATTGCATGGCAAGATATTTTTAAACTATTTCTTAATGTTGTTAATTAGTACTGGCCCCAATTGACATACCAAGAAACCTCTGAAATTAATGACAGGATTCTTGACCCCGTTATTTCTCCGGGCTATAATCTGTGACAGCTCAGGAATGTAATGGCCTGAAAAGTGGATTGACAAAATCTTAATTAATGCAAGCAAATCAGTCAAACAGTACGTAGTCGGTGATGAGCACTTTATTATTTAACCTGCATAGCTTTCTCCAGCAATGTAGAAGGGCCTGTGCTTGTATTGAGGGTACCTCTCAAGCCAGTTAATCAGAAATCTGTAGGCATCTCCGGCTGCATTTTCATATTTCAGCAGTGATAGTCCAGGTAGTTGTTTGAGAGTTGTTTTTTAAAGTGATTTTTATTTAAAAATATATTAAAATACCTGTCCTCCTGTCACCAACCGTGTATATATCCGAAGAAGTATTTGAATAAGAAAATCCCACACCAGCAGGTGAATCAAGAAACAGCAAATTTGCCACTGCGACAACCAAAATTCTTTAATTTTATTTATTGGTGCCTCCACCAATGTACATGAAACTCGTGCAATTTAATACAGACCCCACCATTATTATAGGTCCCATCTTAATATAAATGTGGCCTTGATCACTGGTTGTAATGAAAAACAATAAACTATCAAGTCACTGGCCATAGAGATTATTGGATGGTTATCTTAATCATGTTTACCTTTACTCCAAGCATTTGGATTCAAATAGAGGGTCTTGCCATCGGGTCGGACCCTAAATGGGCCTACCTCCTCTGAAGCTCCATAGGCCACAGATGAGCAGCCTGGCCCGCCATTGAGCCATAAAACTAGTGGCTTATATCTGGGCCTGACAGTCTTGGGGGCCTCAATCAACCAGTAAAAGAGGGCCCTGCCTTCCAATGGGTCTACAGTGATGTAGCCGGAGAATTGAGAGAAGCTCACATTCGGTGGCTGCCCTGGTAGCCTGATAATCCTATCCCTCGTTTGCTCTTCGAGATGATCATGATCTGCAAGAGTAGAGAGCAGTAGAGTAGCAAAACTCAAGGCAGAGAAGAGAAAGCAAGAGGAGCTCTTGATTTGCATTGTGACAAGTGAAAACCAGGCTTTGCTTCTCTTGAATGTGCGGGTTTGGAGTCCCTATGTAGGTGTTATTAGTTTCTTATCCACTGAGTTCGGCCCCAGATTTAGGTTATCTAAGAGTATAATCAAAGCATTTATTTTCAAGGAAAAAAAACTGTATAGGCTGCCAAATCAGTTTATATATGCTATCATTTCTTGACTTCCACCATGCATCATGCACTGTATATTGTACCTCCTTTTGTTGAATTGCATGCACAAATGGTGAGGTGGTCATTTTTTTTTTATTTTCTTGTGTTGGTGCTTGGTAGTCTGCACTCCTCGTGACTTCATCATCGAAAGTTTTCTTTATGTTTTTTTTCAACCCACAACTGTTGGCAATTGTATTCACCTTAAGAAAACATGAACAGATGTTCTTTTAGAGTGAGTTTCTTTCGAGCACTAAAGATAATTAAGAACAGGTAAACCATAATAAATTTCGACAGGAAATATTATGAGACCGAGATTCAGGATGCCTCTGTACCTTAAGAGGTAGAGTTTATGCAACAAGAGGGAGGGGATTCAAGATGAACTTGTTGATCCATAGACATGTCGTGATGATAAAGAATTTGAAATCTGCGCGGTAAATCTTGAGTTCTGAATCAGAACATATATTTTTTATAAAACCCTGAAAAAACTATGGTTTTACTTAATTATTTGGACCTAAAACGTACAATTTACAGAAAATATATAGTTTAATCGAATAAAAAAAAAAGGGTGTTGTTACACCGTTTGAGCCATGTTTTGGCTACTATATGGGTGTCAGCATGAGAATTATAATATTGCAATGAGATGGAAAAGATCTGCCGCCCTATTATTAGACCATGGACCACTTCCTTTGATGGCGGTGGTGGCATTGATGGCGCTTGAGCATTCTCCCATAAGCAACATCGACATGGGGCATGTGGTCCTACCTCCTAGAGCACGCTGTTCCTTTTTGCCTCCAGGAATTCTGGACTTCTTGGTGTTGCACTGTTTCCTGGATTTAAAGATCATAAAATTAGCAGTTCATCCGCCCTCCATTTCGTTAAGTTTGAGGCACGAGCCCATTATTATACCTTCTACTTGATAGTGGTGATTATTCTACTACGTTTTGTGATTCTAATATCTCTATTGATATTCAAAATGATGTGTTTGCAAGAAAAATCTCTCATGGAGGAAATCTTGATTTGTATGATTCGTGCATGTAAGGTCAGAAGTATTGAGTTACTGCTCCCTCACTCTATCAATTTTGCATGTGATTGGAAATTGGTTAAGATTATTTTTAATAATATTTTTCGTTAAAAAAAATCAAATCAATAATTTTTTATTTTTAAAAAATATTTTTAATACCAACATATCAAAATGATCTAAAAACATTCAAAAACTTAATTTAAAATAAATATATATATATATATTTAAAAAATATAGTGTAAATATATACCCACGAGGCGCGTGCTTGACGTTCAGGCTTCAATGCATGGTTACCCTTGTAGGGTAATGTGCATTGAAGAGGAACAGAGAGAAGACTTTGCACCCCCATGGTGTTGATCTGTTAATTCTGAGATTATTTTATGGATTTGGAGGTGAAGTTTTCAAAAATAACGGTACTGGGGGCACAAACATTATAACCCCGTTACCCATAAATCTCTTACAAATGAGTACAATACAATTCTATGGTCAAAACTTGCGGTTTAAATAATTGAATTACTATAAAGAATAATTTCTTACACATGAATGTGCTACAGCTTCAAATATAGAAATGATGCATTGAAGAAAAAATAGAGGGGCACTCGAGAGGAATGCTTCTCTTATTCTGTCATTTGGCAGTGCCTGTATATAAATAATTCTATTATCTATGACTTGTTTATTAATCGGAGGTTGATGAACAGGAACAGAGGACTAAAAGCTTTGGCCAGGCATGGATTTGTTCCCCAAAAATGATCTGAAAAGAATAAATGCTTGTCGAGGGCGATGGAGTGGAACCTCGTGTCCTGCTCCGGTCACCGTCACGAAAGATAGCCCTTTGTATACTTGGCTCCACCCACCAACCTAATTACAGAAACAAGAAAAGCTGGGGGATGAGCAACTAACCATGGGCTTCAGCGAGAGTATTATCATACGACACCGTTTTTTCAGTACTGGTTATCATCATTTACATAAACAGAAGAGTATAGCAGCATTACAAGAAATTATGCTAAATCCCCAGCCATAAAAAGTTTGCTGTCAGACCAATAGCTTCACCAAATTAAGCTGCTTGTAACATTTTGTTGTCGGTAAAGATACTTACCTTTCCGTTGTCATACCAAGGATACCAATTGATAATAGTTGGTAGCTTCAAGGCATCAATGGAGTATCGAGTTGCAGTCACAGGAACCACTGCGTCAGTATCTCCACTGGTCAAAGAAATCAAACAGAATTAGATTCAATGCATGACAAGACTAAAAGCAATTGAAAGCAAAAGGTTTTAGTGCTGATCAGTGCCAGAGAAAGAAAAAAACCGACAAATCCGAATTGACAACGATAACGCCTGACCTTTTTTCATATCTTGGCGTTGCAGGGCATGCATGCCATACTGCTAGAACGTAGGAGAATATTTTATGTCCACAAAGTGAATTCTTCAAGTTGAAAAAACAAAAAGAAATATATTCCGTTATTTATAAATGACCATAGTTTTTTTGTCATCATTAAGCAGCTGTTTTTCTATCCCATTTACGCTCAGTTTTCAGATGCTAAGTTCGTGTTGACTTTGGTGTCTCTTCTTAGTATATTGTTCATGCACTTCCACCTAACATAAGAAGCACCTGGGCCCGGTGCAATCAATGGTGCTAGGGCACATAATGTGTCTCACCTACTATAAGCAAATCTGAAGTCATCAATCCTTATCAACAGTTAACACTACCTATTGCAGACAAGCTTCCCTGTCCAGGCATGGAGATTAATTCGTCGAGAAATCAGCAGTTCAAAAGAAAATTGTTTTGTTCCAACTTCCCACTTCCCAGCCACATGTAGATGAAAATATCATTCAACTAAACCTCTAGTCTCTTTGCCAACCAACTTAGTCCATGTATATTTAGTTGCAAACAAAGGTTAAACTCAGTATTCCATAAAAACAGACCACTAGATCCAAATAAAATTAAAATTAGATCAACTTAGGCTAGTTGGGATCAGCTAAACAAATCCTTTTCTTCGTTCCACTGTCTATGGCTACTGCTCTTTGGGATGTTCTGGAACAAAAACAACTAGAAACTACTCCGTATCAAAAATAGGATGCACATGTACAAGCCAACAATTTACAAAAAGGAGAAGTAATTAAAGCAGACATGGGATGTTGGGAATCGTAAATATTTCCTGAAGCCCAAATGAAGAGGACAAGGATTTAACCTCCTAATAATTTCAAACACCATATAGGCCACCAAGCTAATCTCTCCTCTGATATACCAAATTTAAGGACTAGATTTTAAACCAAGATCATGCAGTCTATATTTGCAGTACCGACAAATGTTCAAACAGAGGACTGGTCATCTTGACCATGACTTTTAAAAGAAATGACTCCATAATGTTCCTTAATTGATGGGCTATAACGCAGTGAAACCTTCAAACAGCTGTTTCTCAGATCCCCTCCTCACTGAGAACAAGCATTGAAAAAAGGTTCATGCATAGTCAACTCTGCCAATATTCCTACTAGAACCACCATCGCGCGAGTTCTTCAAAAAACTGAAAAGATTTCCCTACTTTAATCCAGAACGAGGGAATAGAGGAAAAGGTGGGAACTTACCTGTAGACCCATATCCTTAGACCAGCAGCAATGAGTTCTTTATATATAGGAAGCATGGAAAGTGGAGAGTCCGCCCAGTAGTCTCCAACAATATCACTGTAAAGTAGTGGTTTATATAACAGTGCTATTGGAATAGATGAACTGAATTCTAAAAAAATGCAGAGCAAAAATCTTACCTGCATGTTTGCCATGGGTATGGGATCCCAGTTACATTTGCATGGAGTGCCTTCTGGACTTCAGGGTGATTGAAGTACACTTTAGAGTACCTCTCTGTGCAGGGATCATACGCTCTGGACATCCATGGCTGAGTTTCAAAGTATTAGAAATGAGCTTGGTGTAAATATTAATGACCGGTCTATACCCGTAATATGGAAACAGTGAATGCACTTCTGTAAAGCATTTCTAGTTAACTCATCCGGCAATGAACAGTATTTAAATTCAAGAATTATTTGGTCCAAGACTTTTTACCTAAGATTTATCATAGGTGTAAATTGAAGAATAGAAAACAAACAAAAATCTGAAGAAAAATCAGACGAGAAAATAAGAAACGCGTATCATCATTTATGTGACACTCACTGTAGTGGAATCTTTTAGAAACTGTAGAAAACATAGGAGGACATAACATCAAAAGAAAAGGAATAGCTCCAGACTACAGTGAGTTGAAAGGTCACGAAAATTCTGGCACAAAATTGGAAGAATTCATGGTCAGAAACAGCAACAGATGATACCACAACCACGATTATGGTCCAAAAACCACAAACGTGATGCACGTCAAAAACTTGAAGTTAACATTTGACAACTACCTTCAGTAACCAAGATAAGCCCACAAATTAATTAGTCATTTTGGAAGCAAATCACTGTAAAAAGTTGTCAATTTTTTAAGCAGCGAAAACGCAAGGATAGTTTTTTAACAGCAGACAGAATATATTTGCAAATCGGAGCTAGGTGGATGATTTTGTTTAAATGCGAATATTTTGATAATTGGCATGCGAGTGCTTTTGCAGTTACTGCGAAATTATCCAGGAAACTTGCACGAACCTCTTTCCGTCTAAGAGAAGTTGCTATCTTCCAATCTCTATTCAAGCTATTAGTGGTAGAATTTAAACATTATTAGAAAAGGACAGACTTGTTCAGGATATTTTACCAAACAAATCCAAGACTTAGAGGTTGGTGCCAAAAAACACTCGGAGTATCAACTAAAACTGTCGTTGGTAAATGAAACAAGGATAGCCCTTTTTCGAGCAAGAAATATTGTGCCAGATGCAAAGAATCAACTATTGATAGTCATGCATCAGGTTCCTAGTCAAACTTCTCTTACATGTGTCTTTCTGCTGAGTGTTATGCGAAATTCCTTGATAATGTTGACAGAGAGAAAAAGATATATAAAAGCTTACATAATGACCCCTTAGATTGTGCCTCAATGCTGCAGTATTATTGCAAGGCTGTGTGAAAATGCTATATGGATCAATGTTCCCTTGCTCCAACTCTGCAAGCCTGAGAGCCTTGAAGCATTCTACTGATGGGTGCGTAGAGGATTCAAAATCACAGGTGACGCGTAAAGTTTGATAGGTAGAATCAGAAATTAAACCATGGGTCCACCAGTACTCAAAGGTGCCAACATAATCATGATAATCATCAGTGACTGCATTTCCAACCTAGAAGAGAGAAAAGGGCATCGGGCCAATTATACACATTCCATTAAGCAGTGGAAGTTGATAGAATTTCCAATCTTTATGAATAATGAGTTCTGAGTTCTCACCAAAAATCCCTTGAAGTTAATTACAGGATTCTTAATTCCCTTGTTCTTTTGATAAACAATTTGAGACAGCTGAGGTACATAGTGACCTGAAACCGAATTCCAAACAAGTAAATAGTGCAATCCATAAGATGAACAATAGAGAAAGTTCAAAGAAAAAAACGAAAGAAAAGAAAAGGTGTGCAATTTAAAACCTGCATAGCTTTCTCCAGCAATGTAGAAATCTCTATATTTGTATTGTGGAAACCTTTCAAACCAATTGACTAGAAATGTGTACGCATCTTCAGCTATAAATGCACGATATAAAGTTTCCGAAAGCATTTAAAGAAGTCAATATCAATTAACTTTAAGCTAAAGGGGCATATAATCAAATTGAATCAGGTACCATTTACACAGTACAATAATAAAGGCTTTACTCAATGAAGTGCTCAACATTTGAACAAATGAAACAAATTACCAGTTCTCTGGTCACCAGTCGTGTACAGATCCGATGATGTATTTGAATATGAAAAACCAACACCAGCTGGCGATTCAAGGAACAGCAAATTTGCCACTGCCAACACCACCACCACCAAAATAGAATTGAGATAAATTACTAAGAGAACAGGTTATAGCACAGAATAGTAAGTGCATTCCATCAATTATCTATCAGACATACACTTATTCCAAGCATACGGGTTAAAGTAGAGAGTTTTGCCATCAGGCCTGATGCGAAAAGGTCCAATCTCCTCAGCTGCTCCATAAGCAACAGAGGAGCAACCAGGGCCTCCATTTAGCCACAAAACAAGTGGTCTGGACTCGGGACTACGGCTTGTTGGTGCCTCAACCAGCCAGTAAAACAATGCCCTACCAGCTTGCTGGTTCGCAGTCACATAACCCGAGTACTGATTGAACTCTACATTCACTGGCTGCCCTGGTAAAGATGTGATTCTGTCTCTTTGTTGATCTTCCAGAGAAGAGCATGTACAAGAATAGATTAAAAGAGAGACTAAAAGGGAAGGAATAGAGAGTAAAGAATGATCCATTAATCAATAAACTAAAAAAATGATACAAATCAAGCAAAACCCAGAAACAGAAGTCACAAAAAGTTTCCGACTCTGCAGTGAAATTATCTACACAATGCTACAGGGGCATGATCCAGAGAGAGACGAGGAGTCGATGAACAAACACAGGAAAAAAAGACAAACAGCCACTTGAAGTGACTAAATTACAGACACAAGCGCATCAAAGAGTATTTCTTTTGATATTAAAAATAGCAAACACAAAGTAAAACCAAATAACAAAAAATCCGGAATCACTGCAGTGTCAACAAAATACAAAACAAAACCCTGTAACACCAATCAAAAAAATTTATCTGGGTTTTTCAGAATGAACTTAACAAGAATCACAAAAACAAATAGAACCCAGATCCCAAAATATCGGAGTT
This sequence comes from Salix arbutifolia, assembly GCA_025169955.1. Taxonomy (NCBI): domain Eukaryota; kingdom Viridiplantae; phylum Streptophyta; class Magnoliopsida; order Malpighiales; family Salicaceae; genus Salix; species Salix arbutifolia. Next base: position 2,327,778 of record CM045909.1, read on the forward strand.
TTTACCAAGAAAAAAAATCAGTACAGAGAGAGACCTAAAAAGAAAAGAGAAATACGAGACACTTATAATGAATAATTGGGGGCACTTAAATTCATACTCCCAGAGGTTGTGATTAGCTGTCTATGTAAGGTATGGTGTGAATACAAGCTTGCAATTTATTGTTATGTGTCTCTTTTTTTATTGCTATTGTGGTATTTTAGTTGATAACCATTCACTACAAAGTTTTTATTATTCTCTCTTTGAGCTTGGTTTCATCTGGCAATCGTCTGAAACAGGCAAGAGGTACACATGGGCTAGTTTTGAAAAGTAATTGAATAAACCAAAAGGTTCGTAACTTTTCAACTGAATACTTTAAATAATATGATGCAAGGAATGAGGCAAGACTCGAGAATGATAAAGAAAGCTTCTCCTAGCCAGTTAAAATAGGTCTATGAATATTCATCGGGCAATAATAGAGCAAGGGTAGTAGCTGTTCTTGTTGACAAAAAAACAAACATCTGGCATGTACTGGTGCGGTGTGGCTATGCTTGATGGCCCGCTGAATTTAACTCTAGCATGTACTGGTAGTTGTTATGTGGGTATTCATCAGGCAATAATATATTAAATCTCTCTAAATATGAACCCTAATTCAGGTCTTGTTAATTACGTTTCTGAAGATTTAGAAAAACATCAGAAAGCTTAAATTCGTATATACCTAATGATTGGAACATGGTTGCCCTTCATCTATTTTATAAAGGAAAGAAGAAAGAGAATCTGAAAGGAGTGGAGAGAAGAAAGGAATATTTCGTTATCGTGTTTTCAAGATTATATATATAAATATATACACATTATCTGAGTATATAAATGCATGTATAGAGATATTCATTTCTTCATCCTACCCTCTTTGTATTCCTTTCTTGCAGCTGACTAGCATTTTTTCCCGCAGAGATCAAGTGGGGTCGTTTTCTTAGCTGGTCTAAATTATTTACACATTTATTAATTGTCTGATTTTTTTATTAATTTGGATATTCATTCGTATCTCGATTAATACTATAAATTTTAAAATTAGTAATTGTATATATTCAATAATCATTATATTAATAAATACAAATCTCGTACCTGAGATAGCATTAACAGATCTTTTAATTCAAAACTTTTATAACTGGAATACCTACCATATAATTAATTAATTGTTTGATTTTATTACATATGGTCATGTTTTTTTTCTGAAAAAAAAAACTCGTAGGATTATTATTAAACCTGTCAACTATAAGACAAGAAGAAGAAAAGGATAATAGGGACTCGGCACGCATGTCGATGTTCAGGAAAGCGAAAGCATGGTGGGTTTGGGTATGGGCCAAGAAATGCGGCCATGTTCGAGCTAAGGAGCGCTACTCGTGTCAAAATTATGTTTTGTATTACCTGGAAAAAATGTTAATTTAGTGTGGCTGCTGGGATTCGAGCCCAGGTCTCCACGGCCACAACGTGGAATTCTTACCACTAAACTACAGCCACAAGATGTTTCAATAAGCCACGTTACATTATATATTATTAATAAGTACGTCATAGTAACTTGGTTTTTTTATAAGAAAAAAAATACATGCGTGGACAAATATTCTAAGAGTTCCTGAGCTACATGATGAAAAGAGTCTTCCCCCGACTCCTTAATCCCTTGTTTCTTACATCATGTTGCTTGCGACTAGTAAACCCAACTGCCGTGTTATTTCTAGGTAACTACTTGGCTATTCATCAAACAGATTATTTCTGGACTGAAAATTGTGATCGTGCTGATTGATTGAACAGATCAAATGTATAATGATAAAATATATATATATATATATATAAAAACTTAAAGAAAAAAATATTATAAAAAACAAAGATAAGAAAAAATAAGTGATGAACAGGCAAGATGTAAAATGATATAAACAAACTTATTTTTTTTGTAAAAAAATTTAAAAAAATCAGTGAAAAAACAATAAACTAATTTGATTGTTCGATAATGGTTGAAATTATTTTTGAAAATATTTTTTATTCAGAAATATATTAAAATAATATTTTTTAAAAAAATATATTTTTAAATTAACACATGAAAATAATCTAAAATTATTTAAAAATTAAATTAAATTAATTTTTTTAAAAAATTATTTTGAAATGCAATTCAAAATTTTGAAGATTCAACTTCATGGACGGTACAAAACGGAACTTTACCATGTTCAGGGCCCACATCAACCCTCGAATCGAGCTATATAAAACTCTCAGCCCGCCCAAAGAAAAAGTTTCAAGGCTGCTGATTCCGGTGTTATATTCTCCACGCCACTGAAAAACTGAAAACCACACGCTTTAAACTTTCACGCGACTTGTTTAACAGTCTCAGATCATCAGCTATAAATTCTAGTTTTTTTTATCACCTTACAATGGTTTTCATAAAAGAAACGGAAAAAAGAAAGAGCGGTCTTCAACTCGACGGAAGAGATGAATCACGAGAGCTATGAAGAGGTGCTTGTGCCATTCTATAAACTTTCTTGCCTGAAACGTGTTGTTGCGAAATTACAAGGACGAGTCTGAAAAAGGAGAGAGAATCGGATGTTGCCGACGATTATAGAAGATGCCATGGGTAGATTCGCCACGCCGACCTTATTTATCACTCACGTGCTATCTCAGCGCGTGAATTTCCGGTTCTCCTCAAAGCAGGTGATCGTGTTTTGTATTGTTTTTTGGTGTTTGAAATTACAGTCAAGTATGTTTTTTAAAATATTTTCTTTAAGAAAGTATTTTTAAAATCAGCATTGTAAAAAATATTTTTTAAATCCACAAAAGTTTTAGTGTTTTATATGCATATTGTGTTATTTTTGTGCTGTAAAAGTATTTTTAAAAAAAAAACTTGCTTCAAATTAATTTTAAATTATTTTAACATGATAAAACGATTTCTTGAAAAATAAAAATACACTATTTTAATATATTTTTAAATAAAAAACAGTTTTAATAACCAATTCATATATTTTTTAACACCACCAAGTGATCGGGTCGTCGATGACATGGTCGGGGCCATCTTGTCGTTTCGCGGCTTGTAAGAGAACAAAGGCGGGAAGTAAAAATGATGTTTACCTTGATATTTTGCTTGATTTACGGACCAGTCCTTGAATTTGATGGAACGGGTCAAACCTTTGTGGTTGTAGTTTCATTGTACACGACACCCACTATTACTATCAATCAGATCAGCCACGTGGACTTGAGACTCTAAAACTATTGCCCCTTTATTTTCGTGTTTGATTGGGCCATTTAAAAGATAAGAAAGGGATATACCAACGACACTGTTTGGTATATAATATAATATAATATAATCAAACTTTTTTCTTTGTAAATTGGTCCTCGTTTAAATGTTTCATACCCTTGTATTTTATTAAATCAAACATTTAATCTTTATTATAAAAAACTTCACAGTTAGATCCCTCCACGATTGCTTTCAATAGAGTAAAGGTTCTTTTTATATCTATCTATCTATATTACTGGTGAATGGTAGTGGTTCACCTGGTGGTTTTATAAATGTTTTTTTTTTTATCCCTAGAACTGATGAGATTGCTGACATTCATTTACAAGTGACTATTTAAATCAGGTAAAAACTATTTATTTATTGGTTATTAGGATTTAAACTAAATCCTGCTCGGGAAAAGTAAATTTTTTTAGCAAGTAATTAATGTTATTTGAAGGTGTGGTTTTGTTTTTTAAAGTATTTTTTTATAAATACATGAAACTGATATAATTTTATTTTTAAAAATTATTTTTAATCTTATTGCAACAAATTAATCTTGAAATATCAAAAAAAAATAAAAAATCATTTAAAAAAAAAACATATATTTTTTTTTTATTTTACATCAGAACTCGTTGATTTGAATATCTGACATGCATGTAAACAACGATGAACTTTCTTTATTATAAAACTGAAGTGATCACAGTTTCTCTGCTAATTTTTTTATTTTTTAAATAAACAGCAAGGATTTTCGGCCGGAAAGATATTGGCTGATTGTCCATGGGTGTTTTTCACTAAATTTTAAAAGTTTTTATGAAAGAAATTGAATTATTTTTTTTTACTTTAAATTTTTTTTATGTGTTTTTAAATATTTTAATATATTTACATATAAAAATCATTTTAAAAAACAAAAACAAACTCAACTGCTCCATAATTTGAGCTGTTTCGGAGGTGGTTGTTTTTTAAAGTGATTTTTATTTAGAAATACATCAAAATAATATTTTTTTTATTTTTTTTAAATTATTTTTAACATCAACATATTAAAATAATTTAAAAATATCAAAATATTTTTATTTAAAATAAAAAAATTGAACAAACAACAGTTATACCGCCGAATCAAGCAGACACAAATGTCATTTTTTTTTCCGGGTCAGTGAGTGCAGCGCTTTCTTCAGATTCCCATGGGCACACAAATCACAATTGGCCAATTACGTGTCCCGGTCCCTTGACCCTACAAGATTTAAGCTTCCCAAAGCATAAATTTAAGTAGGGATTTAAAAAGTCTGCCGTCCATAATTGGCGTCTCAAAGGACTACGATGATGTACTGGCTACTCACAACACTTAGGCCCGTTTGTTTTCCGGAATTCACTTTCCGAGAAACCACTTTCTAAATTTTTTTGTGTTTGTTTGCTTTCCGGAAAGTTGGTCAACGGAAAATACTTTCCGGTCAACGGAAAACACTTTCCAGTCAAAGAAAAATTTGGCTTGGTTTTCAGGAAAGTGTTTTCCGGAAAATTTGGGCGGAAAACACTTTCCGGAAGTTGTGAAAAATTTAGAAATGTCATTATTTACTGATTATATCAAATTTGATCCTCAAACTTTTGATTGCTATATATAATTTGTTTTTGAATATTTATTTTTCAATTCCATCTCTTAAAATTTAATTTTTATATTAATTTTGGTCCTTATTTTTATAATTGCTATTTGCTTTTTTCTTATCATTTTTTTATTGAAATTTTTTATCTATCAAATTTGGTCCTCATTTTTTTTATTGTTACTTATTTTATTTGAAATAATTTATGAAATGTTAATTATTATTATTTTAATTTATTCACCTTTCATTTTTTTAAAAATTTTTAGATCTGATCTCTATTATTTTGATTATTATTTATTTTATTTGAGATAATTTATGAAATTATATTTTTTTTCAATTTCATTCTCATTCAACTTTTTAATTTGTATGATTTATTCCTCATTATTTTAATAAACTTGAAAAAAAATTAATTTATTAATAAATTATTTTCCAGTTCATTTTCCATAACATAAACAAACACTGGAAAGTGTTTTCCAGTTCATTTTCCATAACACTGTCAAACATCGGAATTCACTTTTCAGGAATTCACTTTCCAGGAATTCATTTTTCCCGGAATTCACTTTCCAAAAGGAAACCACTTTCCAGCAAACAAACGGAGCCTTAAGGTCACTTGGTACTGGTGCCCGATTATATTTTTTTCCCGTATAAATCTCTAATTATTCCAATTTTTTATAAAAAATATATATATTAAATACATCATTTAAGGATGATGCCCAAATATACTGTAGATTAAGTGGTGCTTGATAATGTTATTTTAAAAAATATATTTTTTTATTTTTTATATTAGCACGATAAAAAAATTTAAATACAATAAAAATAATAAAATTCAATGAAAATTAGATTAAACCTCACCTCAAACATTCCTAACCACATGACCTATTCCCTGCAAAATCTTTAACAATTGGTTTTTGAAATTTACTAATTCAGGGCATATTTGGCATAGAGATCCAGGAATGCGCTACAAGATAGAGAGTTGTTTTCTATCGTATCATGTGTTTTTAATATTAATGTCCAGAATAGTTTATTAAATATTTTTTCTAACAGGGTACATTTTTATACTATTCATAAACTAATTTAATAATATTTTTATCCTTAAATAAAACAAATGAACTGCTAGACTTGCTTCCCACCGCAACTCCCCGAGCACGAGATAGATAAACCCTCAACTCCACATGACACCTGGAACGATCTCTTTGTTTGGTTGCTGCCTGGTCTAGACTCTGGATGACTTGCCGTTTTGTAATCAATATAGTACATGCTGTGGTTGGTCAATGGGCTTTTGACCGTAATGAATAGCCATTAAGTCCCGATTAACATGCTTGAAATTTATATTGCAGTTCTTGGCTCGAATTAAATTATATTTATTTTATAAAAAATTGAAATAATTGGAATTTTATTCATTTAATCCGGACATACAAAGAATAACTAAAAAGGTTTAATCGAAATCCAGAAGGATAGGTATTACTTGCTGTATCTGTAGAGCTGCTAGAGCATAACCATTCCATCCCCAGCGTAGATGGAGCCACTCTGTCTCACTTGTGTCGATGTCAGCCACTCGGTTGGCGTGCAGGTTTTGGTATAATTGGCACTAATTGCATTGTTTTAGCCACTACGCTACTGCCACGTCAAAATCTGCATGCTATCGCGAGTTATACACCGCTGCAGGCCGGCATGGTTCGTGATCTTAAGCCCCACGAGTTGCTTCTTTTTAAAGTTCAGTTGAGGTTAAGAAATTCCTGGTTGATCAGAATGCTTGGATGCAGGGGCGCGTTCTCGTGTAGTGTCAGATATTAATTTGCTGGATGATATTAGTGATTTGGTCGCTCAACCTTTTTAGTGGATAAAGTGCTTGATTGAGAGTGTGATTGTGATAGTTTTTCAAAGTATTTTTTGTGCCGAAATATATCAAAATGATATTTTTTTATTTTTTTAAAAATCATTTTTGACATCAGCACATCAAAATGATCAAAAAACATCAAAACATATTCATTTAAAATAAATAAAAATTCAAATTTTCAGCAAACGCCGGTTGTAACACACTCCCATACGGGGTAAAAAGCTATCAACTTTGTATAGATATTGAGTTATGTTTAACTCAAATTTCTGTCATCTTTAGTAATATTTATACCCTGTGAATTATTTACTGTAAATATTTATAGATAAAAGCTATCAACTTTTTTTATTTTTTTTAAATTATTTTTTACATGAACATATGAAGATAGTTTAAAAATATAATAATAAAAAATAAAAAATACTTATAAGAAACAATGACAAACAGGATTTAAGCTGCTCGAAATACAAAACCCGCCACGTGTATCCTGCAATTCTCGGCACCGCGAAGGCTAAGCTCGTCATCACCAGAAAACCTCCGTTCCAGCGCGTGGATTGCACTTCGTCTCCCGTGAATACCTGCCTAAATCAAGGGCATTAACGTGAGAAAGTAGAGGGAAACATTACGGGGGGCGAAGGAAAAGCAAAAGCTTCGATTGACGGGAAAATAAAATAAAATAAAATAAAATAAAATAAAATAAAGATACACTTCTCGATCAATAGTTAGCTAGAAACAAAATAATATTTTAAAAACCATCGGTGAGTTCATTTTCCCTCTATTGCCATTTTTATTATCTTTGTTTAGATATACTAGTTAATGTATGAGTATTATTAATAAAATACTATAGCGTATAGATAAATCAACGTCCATTCATCTCTCACACCATCGTATAAAAATACGTACATGTACACTGTACGCTTCCATAAATACATCCACTAACAAGAATCATAGCCAATCCCATACAAGGAGAATTTGACAACAATATTTTATTGTTTTCCTAGTCCATTTTGATCCCCCCCCCCTATTTTTAGATATAGCATAAAACCTTTTGAATTGCTAATTAACTATACAATTTTATTTATATTTTTTTACCCTAGGAACCAGTCTTTTATTTAATGCATCAAATCAAGTCCCTGATTAACATTATGTTTTAAAAATATTTTTGATTTTTTTATTTTAAATTAATTTTTTTAGTATTTTTAAATAATTTTTATTTTCATGTGTAAATATTAAAAAAATTAAAAATATTATTTTAATATATTTCTGAATTAAACCAATAATATTTTTTAAAAAATACCACAAACACATTATCAAACAATTACCAAAGCAAAACGTTGGTTTTTTAGATTTCTAAAAAATTTATCATAGAAAAAACTGCTTAAAAATAATTTAATTAAAAAAAACCCTACTAAAAAATATCACAATCCATGAAACAGGAAAAAAATTAATTGAAAAACAAAACCAGACCTAAAATATCTTATAAATTTATATTTATTTTAATAGCGGACTCGAGAGAAGAATGGAATATGATTTAATAGCGCCGTTGAGATACGGATGTCTCCCTCCCTCCCCTTCTCTTTCTCTCTCCTTTCTCTCCCTCTCAAGTTTCTCCTTGTCCCTTATCGTTTCACAGAAATTTTTTTCAAAGAAAGAGCAGATTTTCTTGTTTCCTGTAACCAAACAACGAAAAAGTTACTAGAACCCGAAATCTCCATGGCATCACCACACTCTTTTATCTTCTCCGATCCAAAACCCTAACTTTCACCAACTGCCAATCAATTCCTCTCCTCTCAGGTTCGATTAATCTTTCATAATGTTTCCATTAGTTTCTCCGGTTTTCTTTGATTGATTAGTCACTAACTCCCCGGATTTGGGTTATTTTAAATTCGCACATGCAAATACCAACTACAATTACAAATAATAACAATATTCTGCTGATTAGGTTTCTGGAGGCGTAATTTAGGCGCAGTGGACTATATTCAGTGCAGTTTTGAGCGGCTGCCAGTACTGCAGCTTTTTCGATCTGGTTTTCCGAGGATTTATGTTTGGTGTGCCGCAGGTGGAAAAGAATTGGCGGCGCATGCGAGGAAGGGGGCTTAGATTAGGGCTAGAGTTCTTGTCTTGTTAGTTTTGATGCCGCCGGAGCCATTGCCGTGGGATCGGAAGGACTTCTTTAAGGAGAGGAAGCACGAGAGGTCCGAGACAACGTCTTCTTCTTTTGGTGGCGGGTCTACGCCACGATGGAAGGAAATTTCTTATTCTTCCTCAAATCATTATGGATCCTCTCGTGATTTCAATCGCTGGGGTCCCCACGACTTTCGCAGGCCTCCTGGTGCGTTTTCCTTGTTTCTTGCAATTTCTCTACTCTTGTTTTTATATTTTTAATTGTATTCGCCAGTCTGCAATTGATTTTTTAGAAGAGATTTAATCTAGGGTTTCCGTGGATTCTCGGGCAATATGCCATTGCTCTGATTTTAGGCGTTTCTTTTCTCTTATAGTGAAAAAAATTAGTGATTCTTGAGGGGATTGAAGGCGCAGTGTTCTATTTTTCTCCCTCTTTTTATTGTTCTGATTTTGCTTTTAATGAAACAGATTTTATCTGGTTCTTTTTCTGTTATTAGAATTTTTTAGGTTCATATTTTCATTATTTTTGGCTAGATGGAACTTTTTTGGTCTGGGGTATTTGTTTTCTTTTCAAGGTTCTTTTATTCCCTTTTTCTCTGTGGTGAAAATATATTCTTTGCTTCCGTTAATTATGTGTTTCCCCTTATTTCTCTTTTGAATGCCTTGCGAAGGTCATGGTAAGCAGGGTAGCTGGCATATGCTTGCTGAAGAATCTGGTCACATGTATGCACCATATCGATCCAGTGACAAGATGCTGGAAGATGAGAATTGCCGGCCATTTCTGCGTGGAGATGGAAGATATGTCCGGAACAATAGGGGTTATTTCAGCCAGAGGGAATGGAGAGGTGGTCATTCATGGGAAATGAGTAACGGGTCTTCAAACATGCCTGTGAGGCAGCATGATGTGAGTAATGATCGTAGGTCAGTTGATGAAATGCTAATGTTTCCCCCATCTCATCCTGCTCATTCTGATTTTGCTAACACATGGGATCAGCATCAATTGAAAGACCAACATGATAATAATAAGATGGGTGGTGTCAATGGGCTGGGCACAGGCCAAAGAGGTGATAGAGAGAACTCACTAGATTGGAAGCCTCTTAAATGGACCCGTTCTGGAAGTTTGTCTTCCCGGGGGTCTGGTTTCAGTCATTCAAGTAGCTCGAAGAGCCTTGGAGGTGCAGATTCTAATGAAGTAAAGGCTGAGTTGCAGCCGAAGAATGCCACTCCAGTCCTTTCCCTTTCAGGGGATGCTGCTGCATGTGTTACTTCCGCAGCACCATCTGAAGAGATTTCTTCTAGGAAGAAGGCACGCCTTGGATGGGGTGAGGGGCTGGCAAAGTATGAGAAGAAGAAAGTTGAAGGCCCAGACACAAGTGAGAACAAAGATGAAGTTGTTGTGTCTGCTAGTAATGTAGAGCCCATTCAATCTCAAACTTCAAACTTGGCTGAAAAGAGCCATGGAGTAATGGGCTTTTCTGATTGTGCATCTCCTGCAACGCCCTCCTCTGTCGCCTGTAGTTCATCACCAGGTAATTGTTCATTTTTTTGTAATTTTCCTGTTAAGCTGCTTAGTATATAGTTATACCTTCTAATCTTTTTAAAAGGAAAATCTTACAACATTGATGTGGTTTTTAAACTTAAATAATACATTGGTATTATTTAATTCTGTTTCTTCATCGTTTTTGCTATTATTTAGTTGACTCCTTGTTCTGAAAGCATCACTAAACATGTCTGTTTAGAATAGTGAAATGCTATGGTGCCAATTTCTCCAGGAGGCAATGTACGTGACCTTCCACTAGTGGAAATTTTGCCATAGTTTACTCCAAAATGCCACTATTCATTTTAAAAAATAGAACCCCCCCCCCCCCCCCTCTCTTTTAAATATTCTAAGTCATTGCCTTTGTGTCCCAGGTTTAGAGGAGAAAACGTTAGTGAAGTCAACAGATGCTTATAATGCTGTTAGTAACTCATGTGGTTCACCTGGTGTTGGTTCTCAATGTCAAATGGAGGGATTGCCTTTTAATTTAGAGAAGATGGAAGTTAGTCTTGTAGCTAACCTGGGTTCTTCACTTGCTGATCTGCTTCAGTATTATGATCCAAGTTCTATGGACTCTAGTTTTGTGAGGTCTACTGCAATGAATAAGCTGCTTGTATGGAAAGGTGACATTTCAAAGTCACTGGAATTGACAGAATCTGAAATTGAGTCTCTTGAAAATGAACTCAAGTCCATGAGATTTGAATCTGGAAACAGATGTCCTTGTCCAGCAGCATCCAGTCCTCGTCCATTTGAAAGTGATGCAAAACCTTGTAATGTACAGGGGGTTGCCTCTAACTGTGTCCCACCTTCTCCCTTGCAAGTTGCATCATGTGGGGATGACATTGTAGAGAAGGTTTCTTTTTGCAATGGTGAGCTGGAAGAAGTTCATGCTGATGTTAAGGATGATTTTGATAGTCTGGTAACTGCTACATCTAAACTTGCTGAATCAGTATCTTTGACGAGGGCAGCTTCGTCAACTGTCACTGTGAAAGATGATTTTTATGCTATTCAGTCTGCAAGGATGAACTTGGAAGGCGCAGTTCCTTGTGCTGATGAGGAAGAGACTGGCATATTTACTTGCAAAGAAGATTTACCTTCTGTTGATGTGATGTCAGACAAATCTGGAGAAGATAATTTATGTAATCTAATACTGGCCTCCAATAAAGAATCTGCGAGTAGGGCATCTGAAGTATTTAATAAACTATTGCCTAGTGAGCAGTGTAGGTTTGATTTTTCGGGTGTTACCAATGGATCCTCTTCCTCTTGGCAGAGTGATGCCTTAGTTGTAGAAAAAATTGCCAGGCGGAAGCAGCTATTGAGATTTAAGGAGAGAGCCGTAACCTTGAAGTTTAAAGCCTTTCATCATCTTTGGAAGGAAGATATGCAAAGGAAATACCGTGTGAAGTCTCAGAAGAAATGGGAACAGAGCTTGCGGACAACTCAAAGTGGGTTTCAAAAGCATCGTTCTTCCATTCGTGCTCGATTCTCTTCTCCTGGTAATACTAAGATCACTGGAACCTTTCTTTATAAATAGCTGTGGTTTTTCTCGTTAAACTTGTTATTGCATTGGTAAATTGATAAAAAAAGGTGGCTTATTTTTTTTATCATCTAGAACTGCCATTAGGATACTATGCAAGTTTTGCTTCATATGGGTAGAAAATGTTGAGCTAACAGATATGCATGGGGTCTTTTAGCTTTCCATGTGATAAAGTGAGATCACATGGTTACTTGTTCATCATATTGCTGTGTTTACTTGTCCATCCATTGTCTATTGGAGCTGGAGATTCATCCTGTTAGAACTCTCTGTACTTGTGCTGCTGACTCTCCTGTTGTGGCACAAAGTACAGATGCCCTAATAGTGGTTTGCGGCTAAAAATGATGTGTAATTGTGTTTGTCTGTTCTTAGTTAATGTCCAGTGGACATGGATATTGGTATCTTTATATATTTGGATAGTTTCCTTCTTCCGTGAGTACTGCAGGTGTGATCTTATAGACTGGATTAGATTTTATAGATTTTGATGTTCAGTTGTAGGGAAACTGGGGTGTAAGGCAGGTCTTTATAGCGTGTGTGTATATAACCTGTACATTGTATGTCAAAATGGATACTGGCTCCATCTCTCTTATCAAAAAGGCTGATTGGCTAAATTTTTCGTTGATTTGGTAGCTTATAAAGTAACTGTAGAGAGTTTTGGTTATTTTGGTCAACAGAGATGATGGTCATTCTTCTCATGCTATATCAAGTTAGGTTACAGTGATCCAAGCCAAACAGATTACATCTGCTGTGGCCTTGGATTTGGTTACATACTGTTATGATGCAGATTTGGACAAGTAGTGTCAATTTAAGCAAGCGTTGTTGATTTTTGCCTCCCCCTCTTCCTCTTTTGTTATATATATTATGAAAATGTGATTTGCCAGAGTTGAATAACTGATTATATTTCAGAGAAAGAGCCATTTGATTTTTAAACCGAGGATTTTACTTGCTTGCTTAATGTTTTGTGAGGTCAAAATACAACAAACATGATTTTTAATGGTAATCTTAAATATCAAGGCTTATTTGGTTGACTTGTATTTTTTTTCAATCTCTGCAGCTGGAAATTTGAGCTTGGACCCTGCAACGGAGATACTTAACTTCACAAGCAAGCTGCTTTCAGATTCTCAGGTCAAGCTATACAGGAATGCTTTGAAAATGCCAGCATTAATTTTGGACAAGCAAGAGAAGATAGTATCACGGTTTATCTCTAGTAATGGATTGGTTGAGGATCCTTGGGCTGTTGAGAAGGAAAAAGCTATGATCAATCCCTGGACTTCTGATGAAAAAGAAATTTTCATGCATAAGCTAGCGACTTTTGGGAAGGATTTCCAAAAAATTGCTTCTTTTCTTGATCACAAGTCAACTGCAGACTGTGTTGAATTCTATTACAAAAACCACAAATCTGATTGTTTTGAAAAAACCAAGAAGAGCAAACAAACTAAATCTTCTACTAACTACTTGGTTGCATCAAGTACAAAATGGAATCGTGAATTGAATGCTGCGTCGCTTGATATTTTGGGTGCTGCCTCACTGATGGCAGCTGGTTCTGACCATGCTGTGAACAGTCAGCGATTGTGCTCTAGCAGAATCTTTTCAAGTGGCTACCGTAATTCTAAAATAACTGAAGGTCATGATGGTGTTTTAGAAGATTCAAGTATTTTGGATGTTCTTGGGAGTGAAAGAGAGACAGTTGCTGCTGATGTTTTAGCAGGTATCTGTGGTTCAATGTCCTCCGAGGTCATGAGTTCATGTATCACTACTTCTGTTAATCTTGTAGAGGGCTATCGAGAGCGAAAGTGCCAAAAGGTGGATTCTGTTGCAAAGCCACCTTTGACATTTGATGTTACACAGAATTTTGATGAAGAGACCTGTTCAGATGAGAGTTATGAGGAGATGGATCCTGCTGATTGGACGGATGAGGAGAAGTCCATATTTATACAAGCTGTATCATCCTATGGAAAGGATTTTGCAATGATCTCCCATGCTGTCAGGACAAGAACTAGGGACCAGTGCAAGGTGTTTTTTAGCAAGGCCAGGAAGTGCCTGGGTCTGGATTTGATGCGTCCTGGGCCTAGAAATTTTGGAACACAAGTTAGCAATATTGGAAATGAAGGTGGGAGTGACACTGAAGATGCCTGTGCTATAGAGACTGGATCAGCTATTTCTAGTGATAAGTTGGACTCTAAGATTGATGAGGACTTGCTGCTGTCTGTTGTGAATACTGAGCATAATGAATCTGATGCAGAGGAGAGGATAAGATTGCATGCAGAACTGGAAGGAACTGAAGACAATAATGCATCTGGGATATTAGATCAGAATGATTCCAAGATTGTGGATAAAATGGTTTCTGATCCAGCTTTTGTTGCAGACACCATAGTCATGAATTCTGTTAATCAGTTGGAGTCTGTGCAGGCCCAGAAAGTGTTGATTGTGTCGACTAATGCAGAATCTGAAACAGATCAAGTGGCTGACAAGAGTGTTTTTGTTGCTGAAGCAGGGCCTGTTGGAGGCGCAGTTGATGCCAGCATATCCAATGCAATCACTGCAGCTGAGTTGAAAGCTGTAGCTGAGGTCTCTAATGATGGAATGGAAAATGGTTTTCCTGGACAAGAATTTCTGTTGCCCGAAAAGAGTTTGTGTGTCCCAAGTGGTTTAATGCAAGATTCAACCAGCAATGCCTCACACCATGCAAATATGATTTCTTCTTCAGATACCAGTCGCTTTTCAGAAAATACACATCAAGTCTCTGTCCAGTTGGAATCTGTGGAAAAGCTTCCTGTCATCTCATTGCCACAGGAAAATGATCCTTCCATAACAAATTCTGTGGTACAAGATTCTGCAGTCATCCAACATGAGAAAAGGCTTGAAATTCAGGAGTGTAGAGATAATAAGCAGGGTAAAGCATCTGTTAGTAGAGATGACTACTTCCAGCATCTGTCTGGTCATCCTCTGGCTAGCCAGAATGATCCCTCCCAGATTCTCAGGGGTTATCCATTGCAAATTCCGACAAAGAAAGAGATGATTGGGGATATTTATGGCAGATCACTTTCTGAAGCTCGAATCTTTCCAAATTCTGAAAAGAATGTCACTGGTCAGTTTGAAGCTGAGGATTGCTATCTTCAAAAGTGTAGCGGTACAAAAGCTCAGCATTCAGTGTCTGATCTTCCATTCCTGTCTCAATGTTTTGAACATTCAAGTGATCATCCAAGAGATCATTCACAGAGGTCATCAGATATGGAAAAACCATGTAGGAATGGTGATGTCAAACTGTTTGGTAAAATACTGAGTAACCCCTCGCAAAAGCATGATTCTATTGCCCATGAGAATGGTGAAAAAGAGGCCCCGCATCTTAAGCCAGCAGGCAAGTCAGCAAATTTTAAATCAACTGGTCACCACCCTACAGAGGGGGGTAGCGTGGCTTTCTTGAAGCGTCATAATCCACAAGGCCTTGAGAATTTTCCCATGAGGAACCATGGGTTCTGGGATGGGAACAGAACACAATCAGGGTTACCTGATTCTGCTGCTTTACTGGCCAAGTACCCTGCTGCATTTAGCAAGTATCCTGTGCCATCATCCAAAATGCCACAACAGCAGACAATGCAAGCTGTTGTCAAGAGTAAAGAGTGTATTTTGCCTTCAAGGGAAGTAAGTGGGACCAATGGAGTGGTGGATTATCAAATGTACATAAGTCATGACAGTACTGGAGTGCAACCACTTACTGTAGATAAGAAGCAGCGGGAAGATATATTTGTGGAGATTCCGAGACTGAATGGACAGCAAGCAGGGGGGGGGATGGTTGGGATGAATGTTGTCGGAAGAGGGGGTGCTCTTTCCGGGGGACCCTGCACGGGTGTTTCTGATCCTGTGGTAGCCATTAAAAGGCACTATGCCAAAGCTGATCAGTATGGTGGGCAAAATGGAACCGTCTTCCGAGAAGAAGAATCTTGGAGAGGCAATGGGGACATAGGCAGGTAGTTAGGAGTGTTGAGAGGGCTTCTTTAGGACGCCCTCTCAGTGGCAAATTCTTCCTTTGCCGTACTTTGTACAATAGTTCTTGTATTTTTCAGTGGAATGATAGGGCACTAGACGGTTTCTCAGCTCCATCTTTTTGGCAAAAGTTATTTTAGGTGGCTGTTAATGTTTCTGTTAATTGTTGTAGTTGATGGAAAATACAAAAAATAATCTGTTGGAAAGGGGAGCACAAATGCCCCTTATTTCGAAAAGCCATCTCAACGACCGATTAACTCATGCTTGCACGTGACTTCAAATTTGTTCTGTTTTGCCGAGCAGGTGATGAACTTCATTACCATGAGGAGTCAGAGATTAGGTCGCAAAGCTCCTGCTGATTTTGATATTTTGCAATGAAATTGCTTCCAGTCAATATATATACACGAGAATGGCTACTGCAGCTCAACTGGGTGGTTGTTTGACCTTAACAGGCTTGAAATCAGCATGGATGGTATTCCTACCTCCTCCCCTCTTCGTTGCAAGACCGTAAAAGAAAAAGAAAAACCCATCGATATTAATATGATTGGTAATAAAGCTAAATTAAGTCCAGCTGGTTTGTTTAACTTGATGAGTTTAAAAGCATGGGAGGGCGACGATAATCTTGTACTGATATCAAGCAGAGAAGTTGAGTTTAAAGACGCATCTGAGGTATCTGGTAATGGAATGGAAAATAGTTTTCACGGGTTGAGAGCTTTTCGTTGCCAGGAAAACCGTTTGAGTAGCCCAAGGGGCTCGATGCAAGATTCAACCATCAACATGCCATCCTGTAAATAAGGAAGTTGTTCAGACTTCAGTCCAGGTTCAGAAAACATGCATCAAGTCTTCGTCCAGTTAGAGAATCCGTCTAACAAAGTTCAAGTAATATGCCTGCTACTTGAAAGAAAGTTTTCATGCAACGGAAATTGCTTATGTCAACATTCCTGCTCCCGATTGTGGACTGCGGCTCAACTATTTGTGGAGAAGAAAAGGAAAGGTTTAACAATGAAGATGACGGGTTAGTGATTCAAAATACATTCTCTATTGTGCGTTTCAACCTTTGCTCGCACAGCAACAGGAGCCAGTAAATGAGTCACCCATACCACCTTCATGTTTTGCCGCTAGTTGATTGAAATGCTCTTAGCAGAACTATTTCACATCAGTTCTTCGGTTTCTGCTTGTGTGCGTAAGATGGATGGGAGAGATGCTGTAATTTTTATTACCTGCTGCCAAACAAGAAAATAATTGTGAGAAAAGAGTATAGAAAGTTTTTCACATCTTATAAATTGCAGCAGAATACTTCGTCGCTAAAAAGAAACTTGAGAACATTTTTATAAGAGATCATGAAGTCATGGAGCACAAATTCACTAGAATAAAAAATCTCAACATTTTTTCTTGTTTTTTTAGTGCATCTCATTAAAATTATCATCAACAACGGCCTATACCAAGATTATATCCCCTGGAAAGGGTTTTACAGTTCATTGAATGCCAACCTCATTTGTGGTTGGGTGCGAGAGAACCAATTGATGTGCATGCAAGTAGTAGCCACAATCTCCTGGAACAGGTTTTGCTGGCCTTTCATATCCTCTACAAGAAGTAAAATCAAAGTAGCGGGATTCTGGATTTGATAAGAGGATAACACATGATTTCTGAATGACTGAGCTAAAAAACAAATCGATCAAACAAACTAGCAAACATGACCACAATGTTAGCACAGAAAAGCTGCTGCATGAGATATTTCTAGCTAATGAGAACTCGTTACATATATGAGAATTTTATCAAGTCATTTTGGTTCTGCTAGGCACGTAATAGATTTTTCCTTGCTCTTCATATTCTTTCCTCTAGTCACTCAAGTTAAGATTCTTCTTGAGGAACGTCTCTTTTTGGTAACAGCGGCATAGGACATATCTTAAGACTTGTTAATTCCATCAAAGAACTAATAATAGAGAAGGATTTGGAACTGATTTTGATAAATCAATGCAAACGTGCTTAAGGCTGGATTTAATATGAAGGTACACTTTGTTCTCAAGGTAAGGAGGAGAGTTCTCTTAGGTTGAAGATCAAACTCATCAAAAGCAGTCAAAGACCAAGTAACCTAGGTGAACGGTGTGCAATCCCCCTTTACAGCATTATGTCATTTGTTCAAAAGAAAACTCCCATATCTTAGCAAATATTAGCTTTCTGAAGAGCTGAAATCTGTTGCTGATTATCAGCAACTTCCTTTTCCTCTCTCGAAAATATCACTACTGCGACTAGTGTCAATGTGGAGGGAAAAAGATTATGAGATGAAAGACCAAACCATCTACAACTACATAAACAGAAATACATTTGTACCCGTCTTCAGCAAAACTCTCATCCTCATGTTCAGAATCAAAGCACATTGGTTGCCCTCCAGCATCATAAAGAGGATCACCTGATAATTTACAAAAGCATTGGTCAAACTTGTGCAATTAGATAGCTTCAACATCAGCTCCTTTAACTTTTGTACATATCTAATTAGCAACCACTAAACCATAATAAACACTCTGAAGAGATAATGGGCTTTCATTCCCATGTTTATTGCCTCCTGACTCTTGACAAGGATGTAGACTTCCTTCTAAGACACAGTAAAAAAAATATCAATGCTAAGGTTTACCCAGCAAAGGATGCCCAATGAAAGATAGATGAATGCGAATTTGGTGTGGCCGTCCTGATTCAATCTTGACCTGTTAAAACATATTAACAAGCACTTAAAGTTCAGAAAAGTCAAATGATGTTCCATATGCAGTTTATTCCAGAGAGTGTCTTCCCTAAATTTCTTCGGATGCTGAGTCACAGAAAGGTACTACATATGTGCATTAAGATTAATTCAAAATGTACAGTGTGAAGCATGCAGAATACCTGGACTAATGTTTGGTTTAGTTGTGAATCTCTTTCAAGGACTTCAACTTTGCTCAAAGCTGGTTTACCTAAACATGAGCAGAAATACATTTGAAATATCAAAGGATGATTTTCACTACGGAGAGTGGAATCACAAACACAGAAACATGGTGAAATTACTGAATTGAAAACACATCTATACAATTTCTTATACTTTTGAATTTTGTAACATAACTAGAAATACTTCAGATGGAAAACAAATCAGGGAAAAGTTATCGCGGAAAACATTTGATGAACCTGAGGGTGAAGCAACATACAGCCCTTTGGCCACTCCAGGGTAACGCGTTGTTCCAATTGGCTGTTTGATGATAATCTACAAAGCAAATAAGATCCTTATCATGTACAGTTGTTTTCAGGGAAAATAAAAATTGAGAAAAAACAAAAAACCACTTGATGCAGATGGTTCAAGTTTTCAGCATTATAAATACAAAATGAATTTTCAGCATTATAGACACAAAACAGTCAGTACCAACCAGAGGAGAAAGCACAGCATAACCCAGAGTGTACAAATGCTACAAACAAAAAAGGAAGCAAAAGGTAGTGGTTGAGCCAAGGTGTTACCTTATCCTGCTTCAGTATCCCATTCACTAGTGCTCGGTATATCTTTGAAATTTTCCTCCTTTTGCTCTGCTCCATGTTGGCGTTGCTATAGATGAGGGAATCAAATACTTTTTATCAGCAAAACATATTATGATAAGAAGGTGTGATGAGCAATACTTAAAAAAGGCTTTCACACAAACAGAAAGCTAGTAAGATGCATGCATTGTATAAAATACAAGCAACTGTTCCTTCAATGCTCAAAACTGTCAATCAGTTGCTGGTCTAGTGAACCATCTAAGAAACCAATTTGGATACAGTTGCTCTAAATTCTGGATTACCTGGAGTAGGCAGAATATACAGAGATTAAGGGTGACAAAATGGTTATTTGGCTGAATGCAGTCAGCTGGATAGGTACAGTAAATAATAGCTTCATCATGTTTTTAGAGGATTGAAAGTCCCTCTTCCAATTCATCAATGTCCACCCAAAGAATTCACAAAAAAACAAACCAGTAACCTACTGCATTGGAAGCATTTAGCCTAGGGGAGTCCATTTCTTTCTTCGTCGCATCTTTTTCTTATATGTGAGCCAAGAACATTAAAGCCAGGTAGGACAAAAAATAATCTTATGTCCGAAGTTTCCTACTCTTTTCAATTGACAATTCATATGTATTTAAACTAATACTGATATCTGAAGTGGGGCAAAACCAGATTTCAATTAGCTACCTAAAAAATTTCTCACTGTCCAAACAGATGCTGAACCAGATAACGAAGTCAATCCATGGCCACATAATTACTAGGTACCTTGTAACTGATAGCCTCAAAGAAATATGAATTTTTTTAATGTGAAGTCAAGATTTTCATAGAAAAACAACTCTAGGTGGAAAAAGGCAAGATGAAACTCTCCTGACCTGCTGTCTCCAATAAGGGATGTCCCCTCAGCAAAATATGCAGCAAGGCTAGTTTTAGCTACCTTTGTCTTGGCGCAAAGCAGTATTCCTATAATTCAATTAGTAAGCGATCATCAACTCATAGAAAACTTCACAAGAATAGCTGGTGTGTTCCCAGTTACTTTATTAAAACCAAAAAAGCAGAGTTCAAAAGTGAAGGTTGTCAAGTAGAAAAAAGAATAAAATGCTTGATAATACTTGTGCAAAATAAAAACAAGAAGCAGTCATCATTTAACATAAATATCTGGTTTACAACCATGACATTTGACTGCCACTTTATAATATCAAGAATTGTTTATTCAGTTAAACCATGAAATTCACTAAAAGCTACCATGAACAGAAGAAAAATACAGTGAGAACTTTGCTTCTCAGAACCTCTTATTTTCGTATCAATGAAAATTAGTTGTGCAAAGCAGTTCTCATCAGCATGCTTTCTCCTCACTGATTAATGAAGTTTGAGAAGGAGTGCAATTATCACTTGTACACTTCCAAAATTTAGCCAGTCATAAGCGGAGAAATAAAGTTATGGACATTTATTCAGCACCAGCACACACTCATTAGCTAACCTGATGTACCCCTTCCCAGGCGATGAACCGGAACAGGATGTGATCCTTGGGTTGCTAGGAAAGAGCTGCCCTTGCTTGCCCTCCACTGAAGTTGCATTAAAACAGTGCGTTGTTGGAAAAGCCCTCCCGGTAAAACTTGAAGACCAGCCGGCTTGTTCAAAGCAATCTGAACATGTAAGCATAGTTCCAAATAAATCAGCCAAACATAAACGCAAAAAACACATATACCCAAAAGTAATCAATACTCACTGCATGTAAAACACTTACCATATCATCATCTTCATATAAAACTTGAAGCAAGTAAGGAGCATCGGGCTCTCTCCACGGAAGCCTATGATAGATCAGTTCCATACCATCCCTAGACAAAATTTCATCCCCCCCCAACAATCATAATCTCTTCCTACACAAAAATAAATAAATAAATAAATGTACTAGTACAAAGTAACCACATTTAAAAAAAAAAAAAACCTGAGGATTGCTTTGGGCTCTTTAACAACTTCACCATCGATTGTTATCTGCAACCAAAACCAAAAACCATTTCGAATAATTACTCAATAGTCCATTACATTGCCATAAAAAATATGAAAAATTCACCATTTCTTAGTTTTTTGTGGAGGGTGAACCTGTCCATTGTGTATTCTCTGCAACCAACTGTTTAAGTACCAGTAAGTAAACCCAGTAGAAAAATAATCAAAAGCAAGCAGATTTCTTGAGAGAGAATTGATTACCCTTGTAAAGGAGCAGAATTTTTGTACTTGGAAGAGTAGAAGTGTATCAGAGTCAATCCTGAAATTAATTAATTATTGGTTAGCTGAGATGAGTAATGAATGGATGGAAATAAAATAGAAACTAATAGCCAAAAAAAAGAGACCAGAATCGGAGGTGGTGGAGACCGCGTCGCTGTAGAAAAGGCCATCGTTGAGATCAGGCCAAGGTGAGCCGAAAGAGTTAAGTGGTGATGTGGTGGTGGTGGTGGTGGTGCACAGCATTTCTTTCTATACGGTCTGTTTCAGTTTTGGTTGCTAATAGCAATAATCTCAGCAGCAGCTACAGCCGCTTTGTTCTTTTCTTCTTTAGTGGGAGGCGAGCGAGCTCAGATCAGTAATTGTTTGAGAGCATAAAGTTATTTTAAAAATTGTTTTTTTATTTAAAAATATATTAAAATAATATTTTTTATTTTTAAAAATTATTTTTTGAGATGTATGTGAATATAATTTAAAAATATAAAAAATATTTAATTTAAAATAAAATAAATCATTTTTTTTCAAAAATATTTTTGAGAATAAATAACAAACAGAACTGTGCCTTGCCTTCTAATACAGCGATTAACTTGAATTTATAGGATTATTTTATATAAGCCTTAAGTTTGTTTTTCCACCAAATTAAAAAAAAAAAAAAAAGGTTTGAATTCTCTTGCAGTTGAGTCAGGTCATCTATGGGTTTTCAGCTATGTTGTTTTGTTTTTAAAGTAATTTTTGTATTTAAAGATATATTAAAATAATATTTTTATTTTTAATATTAACATGTCAAAAAAATATGAAAAAAAATTAAATATACTTTTAAGACATAAAAATAAATAGGTTCTAGGTTACATATTCTATAACTGTGGTAAATATGGACAAAATGATCTATTTCTAATTAAAAAAAATAGTTCAAAGTATTAAAAACAAAACTTGTCAGGTTAAAATCTAAATTAAATATAGTTTATGCATGATTTAGCTTTGTCTTACACAAATCTTGTATTTCAAAAAAATAAAAATATTATTTCACCCGAAATTTCAATTTTATTAGTGAGTGCACCCTCTTTTTATCATATTTAGAAGAATTAATTTAATGGTTGATTTGGCTCAAGATCAAAATTTTAAATTATATGAGTTATTCTATTTTGTCGGAGTTCGACTCAAATAAATATTTGATATTGTGTTTGAAAAATATTTTTGAAAAAAATTAAAAAAAAATATTTTTATTTTTATTTTAAATTTATAAATTTTGTTGTTTTTATATTATTTTCATATGATAATGTCAAAAATATTATTTTGATGTATTTCTGAACGAAAATCATTTTAAAAAACAATCTCAACATAATCCAAAAATTATGATTAAAAAAAAAAAAACTAAAAAACTCAGAATAAAACAGTTGCACGATAAGACTACCACTACATGATTACAGCCATGCGATTATGAAATAAAACCCAACAAAACTTGTTTAACTCTGTTCAAAGGTATCGTATCTGTTCCTTCCTTATAAAACAACTTTAAAAAATTCAATTTTATTTCATAATCCCATGGCTGTAATCATGTAGTGGTAGTCTTATCGTGCAACTGTTAAAAGAACAAGCAAACAAAGGCTACCCCAACAGCAAAGGCATCCAACAAGCCACCTGACCTGACAAGATTCAAGAACATGGAACCCCAGGTTCAGTCGGGTCGTTTCCAGTGAGTATACAGTTTGACCTGTGATCATAAATTACGCAGTGAAAGATGAATCTGTTTACGAACACATCCATACTTTGCTGGTTAGAAACATATATTGGTGACTACTGGCTTCTGTTCTTGATTTGAACAGGCACAATTTTCTTTTTTGTTTTGAGCTTTTGGTGGTATGGTGTAAACGTGGATAGAAGTTGAGTTACATAGACGTCCTGGACACAGTAGCTGCTAAGAGATTGAAGATTACATTGTTAGATTTGCAGAACAGTGTCATTGGAAATAGTATTTTTTTCTCTATTAAATTCCATCATGGGGATTTAATTATAAAGAAAAAATAAATTAATTGCTCCTAATGACAGACTGAAATGATAAATACTGAGTGGTTGGCCATTCAACAATCAAGCATAAAATTGTCAACCTTAGGAGTTCAGCTTCGATTCTCTAGTGCTCTGGCAGTGCCTTTCATGATAATCCTCCGCAGCAGTATACAAAAGAAAAGATCCATCAAGAGGTGTCTACAATCAACACAGACACCCTTTAATTTCAAAATTCTTAATACCAAATTGCCCATATTCAGTCATGTTTTTTTTAGTTAAACACATAGAGTAGTGTCGACGGTGTCTTGGATAATATTATTTTTATAAATGGAGTTAAGTGCATTGAATTTTTGGGGTGAAAAATAAAGAAGGAAATATCTTGCCACCGATCAAGATTCGCAGATTTGACAAAAGCAGCAGCGTGCACCCGGTCAAAATTGGCACCACAGACCTTGCAGCATAAAATGCTGGCACACACGCTGACCAGGTCATTTCAGCCTGGCAAAAAAAAAAAACAATATAAACCAACAAGTAGAATCCAGGCAATTAGTTGACCTGCTCCCATGCATGATTGCAGCAAATACAAAAGAGGAACTGCAATGAATCTATCAGCCAGGATTGCATAAATGCGCATAAATGCAATCCTGTTTTTCAATAGAGGAAGAAACACGAAGTGTGATTTGCAGGTAGTCCATCAATATAGAAAAGAAAACCAAGATTTCATGAATCAGGTCGAGGCAGAAATTTGCCTGAACAATAAATAAATATATCACTCATTATTTATATATTTTTATTCCTTAAATTGCCGGAATCAGGTCTTTACAGGAAAGAGAACAACAACAACAATCATGGAAAACAAGGAATAGGCAAACGCCCTTTGTTGGAAACAAGGAATTACAATATTGTAAAAGCACGATGATGGGGCGAGCGACGGTGCCAATACAAGAATTAGCAGAATATGTCAGTTGCTGAAGATGAGTTTCCTGCCATCTGAAGGGAAACAGGATATTCCACCAGAGAACCGCAATGTCCACTCTTAACAGCAATAACTTGCACCTGGCTTAAGCTGCTGGCAGGTGTTTCGGTGAGAGGCATTCCCTTGGCAGCTACTCCCTTCAACCGGTATCGCTCTGCCCTAGATCCAATAACCTGTCCTAATATAGATGCTCCAATGGTAAATGCCATGGCTGACTTTGGCATCAATATGGATTTCCTAAGCATGGCTATGAAAGGAACTGCAGCATGGACAGCAGCGAACCATGATGGCGAGAATTTTTTGGTGTGCTCCCTCCATATTCCTAAAGGAACATTTGCTGCCATACCCAGCATCCCAATCACAAGTACTTTTGCAGGTAAGGGTTGTGGCCGAAGATTCTTGGCAAAGGCAGTTTGTGATATAGCTGCTCGGGCTGCAACTATTGCAGGTGGGCACTTGAATTTCATGCCTGGAGGGGGTTTCAGAACCTTCGCTACAAGTGGCAAGACACGACTAACTGCCTGGTATGATTTCGCAATAGGGCAGTTTCCAGTTTGCAGCCACTCATTGCTCAATGCCTCGTGTTTTGAGTGTCCTCCCTGAAACATCAATAAAACACTTGTCAATTTAAAGTTCCTAAATTTTCATCATTAATGTTATGAACTTCTGATGGCAATTTTGTCAGTTTAAAAAATCAACATTCATTTACCTGTGAAGACGTCTCTTTCTTGGATGAGTTGGAGTTTTTCTTCTGATTATTCCACTTCTTAGAAAATCCATCAAAACTGAAGGGTCCCCCAATTCCAAAAGATGAAAGACTGATTGTGGCTGCCTTTGCAGCTAAAGGATTGAACTCGGGTGCAGTACACCGAGGCTCTGCTTTCTCAGAACGTGGGAATGATCTTTCAGAAAGTGGGACTACTCCATCATGCCCATGGAATAGCCTAAATGTCATATCAAAATTGGGACCATCTTCGAAAATCGGGCCCTTACCTGCACGTACCTGGCAAAGATTGATCGAAATTTTAGTTGAATATTTCACGGAAATCAACCAATTTCAATTAAGTTAGTCGGGATCTGATTTTCCAAGTGAAGATTATACTGCTGTGATGGTCGCAATATCAGATTAAGGTAAGAGAGGCAAGACCAGGTTCTACATTTATTGGTTTCATAGTAAGCCAGGCTAGCTCTCAGTAACATACAACCTTTTGGTTCTCAAAGGAATTGCTAATAGAAATGCACGTATAATAAAAAAAGTACCCGATATAATACCCAACCAAGACTCAGATAAAGAAGCAGCTTACATTTAAACAAAACTGAGAAAAAAAATGAAAACTTACAGGCATAGAGAAAGGCATGGATGGGGAAAACGAAAAATTAGTTGGCTCATTGATGTTTTTCAAAAACGGACACCTGTGGATGTCCAGTTGAGAAGAAGCAGGATCCTCACTTAGACCTCTGAATAAAAAGTCCATCTTTATCAGAAATCGAGGTTATCTGCACAAAAAAGAGGAAAGGGCATGAGGATAAATGCCTTCATCATCTTCTGAACTAGAAAGGGTAAGCCTCCAGACATGAAATCAAACTCTCAACAATGTTAGAGTAAAAATTGACCACAGGCAATATCGCAAAGCAACTATTGATCATATAAACCAACGATCCATACTGTAAAACCAGTTCCAGGAACTGAAGAAAAATGTACAGGATTGTGATTGCAAAGTGTACGATCATATGCCCAGTAAACACAAACAATTCAATAACCACCAGTTCTAGCTGCAAAGTATAAAATTTAACAAAGAGGTAAACATCAATGACATCCAATATATGAAATCATGAAAAAGAACAAGACCATATACACATGGATACAGTTCGACTATAAAGAAACGAAATCCCATGTCAAACATTCATCAGCAGAACCGATTACATTCGTAAAAACAGAGCATAACTCTTAGAAAAGAATAAAACTAAACAAAACCTGACATCATCTGACAGGTCCATAAATCACTACACGAACCTTTTATTACTGGGGCTACAGAGTTTTAGATTCATCATTCAAAAAAGAAAACTGACTTCACCCAGAAATGATGGAACCCATCTGATTTCCAGGAAAACTCGTCAATGTTTTTCTTTGAACCTTTAAAGTATCAAATTTTCGCAAACTATTAAACCTCAAAATCAACGAAGTTCAATTATGATGAAAGAACACAAAGCACGGAGCAATGCAAAGAAAAAACCCGTAAGAGACAGATCTAAAACTAAAAGAAAGCGATATACTTTGTGATGCCATACCTCTTATTCAAATATTAGAGTTAAAACCCAGAAATCAAGAGAGAGGCAAAGGAGGAAAAAAGGATAATTCTGTTTTGAGAGATTGAAGAGACAGAGAAAGGAATCAAAGTTAGCTTTTAAGAGAAGAAGTACAGGACGGAGTAAACGACGACGTGGTGAACACACGTCTTGAATGCAAGAGCGTTGTTAATGTCAAGGTTGGAATGGTTTTTGGTGAGGTCAAAGATGGTAGATGGAGAATTCATGGACAGAGAATGCAGCCGTCTTAATTTAATAGAAATAAATAAATAAATATGCGTCCTGACTCTTTATTATTTTTCTTTTCAAACTCGGATACGAAATAATTGATTTTTGTCCAGGAAACAAAATGAGAAAAGAAAATATTAATCATGTTCTGGAAAACAAAACAAAATAGAATCACGTTTTTTTAGTGCTTGTTTGGGACAACATTTCAACTGCCGTTTTCTAAAAAAATTGAATTTTTTATTTTATTTTAAATGAATTTTTTATTTGCGTTTTTAAATCATTTTAATGTGTTGATGTCAAAAATAATTTTTAAAAAATAAAAAATATCATTTTAATATATTTTTAAATAAAAAGTATTTTCAAAAGCAACCG
Source organism: Salix arbutifolia (assembly GCA_025169955.1). Lineage (NCBI taxonomy): Eukaryota > Viridiplantae > Streptophyta > Magnoliopsida > Malpighiales > Salicaceae > Salix > Salix arbutifolia. Next base: position 2,355,208 of record CM045909.1, read on the forward strand.
CAACAATCCTTCCAAATTTATGTTTTGATTCGTAGGCCATATCATTAGATAGCAATTCTGTAATTTCAAAGAAAGAACATGAATTTCCCTCTACTTATAGTGATTGATTTCAACTTCTTTGTTTTTTCTTTGAAGAAATTATTTTTCTTGTGCTTCAAAAATATTTTAAAAATAAATAAATTAAATATATATTAATTTAATGTATTTTTGATAAAAATAAAATGAAAAACACGCTCTTCAATACTTTCAAAATAATTTCGTTATAGAACATGTGATCAATATTTTCAAGATTTTTTTATATAAAAAAATATTTTTCATGTTCCTAGCATAATAAATTCGAAATCAATATGTAATTAACATATAAATATCAAGTGCTAGGTAAACTTCACATGGCAGGTTAAAGCAACTAATTTAATGATTGTTTGAGAGTGTAGTTGAGATTGTTTTTAAAAGTATTTTTCGTTTAGAAATGTATTAAAATAATATATTTTTTATTTTTTAGAAATTATTTTTAGTTTAAAAATATAAAAATAATCTAAAAACACTAAATTTTTTTCCATTTATTTCAAAAACAGTTTCCAAACACATTATAGAACAAGAAGTCAAATTGAGCTAAAAAACAAGGTAAAACTTGAATGATTGTCTTAGCAATTCATTAGTGGTCGAGAAAAAAGAAGAACTTTGACTCATCTTCTTCAATCTAGAGACTTTATGATTTTCTGAAATAGATTCTAAAATTATTAAATCATGATCATAGAATACCTACTCTAGAAATAAGATCATGCTCCTGGTTATGCTGGAGGTCAGTGACAAGGCAAGTGACGAATTATGCAGCTCTAATTGATTTTCAAGTAGTTTCAACCGTGGATTTTAATAGTTAATATTGTTCATCATTTTTTAATCGTAATTTACAGTGCCATGGAAATAATATTCTTACATCACTGTTTTTTTTTTAAAAAAAAAAAAAAGTTATCCATGCATGAAGCACGTGGTGGGGGCGTTGAGATTGGAAAATAATTATTCAAAACCCATCTAGTCGCGGCGAACTATTTTAACTTTTCTAACCATTTTCACTCTTAATTTTAAAAAGTATTTTTAAAAAAAAATAAATTTATTATTTTAAATTAAAATTTTATAATATTTTTATATCATTTTCATATACTATATCAAAAATATTTTTAAAAAATTAAAAAATACTATTTTAATATATTTTTAAATAAAAAATACTTTAAAAATTAATTTCAACCATAAACACTATTCTCCACTAGCTTTTTCTTTCTTTTTGTTGATAGGCAAATCTCCACACAGAGCTCTGCTTGATTTGGGATTAATTTGGAGCTTCGATGCCAATAAAGATTGATTATTAAAATATATATATATATATTATTTTTTAATAATCAATCTTAATAAGTTGATATCAAAAATATTTTATAAAAAATAAAAAATATATTATTTTGATTATTTTTCAAGTGACAAATATATTAAAAATTATCTATTACAATACGCTCAAACACCTTAGGATCCATTTGATTATGTATTTCAAAATCATTTTTTAAAACATTTTTTTATTTTTAAAAATTATAAATATTTATTTTTATTTAAAAAAAAAACAAAGATTATCATGACTGGTACCATGCTGACAAATTCACAACACGGGTCTATATTACATACCAAAAGCTAAGGAGGCCCGCGTCTGACAAGAAAGAGAGAGAAAAGAATAGGACAGAAGGAGGGTTGTTGCAGTCTACTGTCGATTGAAACGTGTTAGAGTGTGTTTGACATTATTTTTGCTTTTGCGATTACAGTTGAAAAAAATCAGTTTCAAAAAAAGCACTTTTAGTGCGTTGCAAAATAAGCAGTTAAGTGTTTGGTTAAAACTGTGGTTGAGTTGGAGGTTGACAAAAAAACAGTTTTTGGTGTTTGGTTACCAAGCTTTTCATATTGTTTTTAACTTGTGAAATTACTTTAAAGGGTATATATATATAATCTTTTTAAATATTGTAAATTTAATAATTTTAATAATATAATGTAATTAATAATTCATGAAAAAACAAATATTATTTTAATATAATGTAATTAATAATTCATGGAAAAACAAATATTATTTTTTATTCTCCCATCAAACTACTTGTAATTTCAACACGAACAGATATTTCTCTTCCATTAGGACTGATCTGTATCTACATATTTTTTTAAAAAATATATATTTAAAAAAAATGGACTGGGCCGAGGGCAGACCAACCAAATTGGGCCTAAACCCCAACTTTGATGGACTTGGGCTGGGCCGAGTGCAGCCCAACCCAAGCCCATGTTTTAATTCTGAAGAAGTCAAAACGATGCGCTGCACTGTGCGTCTTCTTCACAGTGCAGCGCACTTGTGCACGTGAATTATTTCACGTGCACAGTGGCTTCCGACCGATCACGACGAGAGCTTCAACGGAGGATACCTACGGATAGAGGAGGCCGAGGTGGTTCTTCCTGTGGTGGTGGCGTCTGAAATGGTGGCCTGTGGTGGGCGGAGGCAGTGTTGGAAGGTGGCGGTACTGTTCACCGACCACGACGAGAGCTTCAACGGAGGATACCAACGGGTAGAGGAGGACGAGGTGGTTCTTCCTATGGTGGTTTCATCGTAAATGGTGGCCTGTGGTGGCCGGAGTCAGCGTTGGAAGCTCTCGGCTTCCATGGTTGCTCTGTTTTGGGCAGAGAGAGAGAGTCATGCACAGGATCATGACATGCAAAATACCAGTTTTTGTTAAATTATCGAACATACTCACATTGTAAAAATGTTGCCATTTCGTGCGCAGACGAGAGGAGGATAATTGTGGGTTTTTATTTTTAACAGTTATTCAAATGTAAATCACCGTTTCAATAACCACGGATCGCAGAGAAAAAAGCATCAAATTGATGCTTTGCATGAATCGGCGTTTTGACGAAAATTGGGTGTGGGTCCCACATGAAAAAAATCAGTTTGCCTGTTAACCAAACACCAAAATTGTGGTGTGATCTGGCAATCGCAGATCGCACTACAATGCCAAACACCTTCTTACTTTACAAAGGCACCGTCGTTTGGTAGCACACTTGACTGTTCTGCCAATGTTTGCAATAAGAGGAGGTTACTTGAGTGGGGATTTAAAAAAAAAATTATTTGGAAATATGTTGGGTTTTTTAAAAAAAGTTACATCAAAGTAATTTTTTTCTGATTATTCATAACTGCGTTGCAGAGTGCATGATGTTTTAGATGTTTTTACATTCATTATAGAAAATAAAATAAACACAACTACACGGCGTCGGTTTAATTGTATTATCTTTTTTACGTTACAAGATATTTGGGTCAAGCCAACAATTTATGAAAGAGCTGGTAATAATATAGTGGTGTTCATAACAATTTGTCCATGCTTCTGTTAAGATTAAAAAAAAAACTAGAATTACTTCATTGGAGATATGTAAATTCGAACCTTCAGTCACGGATCCATGAGTTTTTTTTCCTTATCTCGTGATACAGGATTATTTTATTTTTTATTATAATATGAATGTTCGAGTCAGTTTATATATTTTTTAATTAATTTTTTAGTTCTAAATTATTATCACTAAATGCGTGAACATGTAATGCACCGTCAATTTTCATGTTTCCTAGACGTGATCAAAGTGAAATTTGGATTTCTAAACCCTAAAAACATAAAATTTAATTTGTTTTTACCTAAAACAACCAAAATCATTTTTAAAAATTCAAATAGATTATTTTATAACCTCAAAGTACACTGTAATCACTCTAAAAATTAAAAATCAACTCAAGTTTAAAACAAAAAATTACGAGTCCCATTTTCTTTTCTTTTCAGCACGTCTAAGGATAAACATCATTATCATTGAACTTGACATAGAAATCAGTATATTTTCGTAGTCATGATTACGGTAAAAAAAAATCCTTGTACCCGCTTCTATTTTAAAGGAGTAGTGTTTTTTTTTCATCCCTCAAGATTCATAACTAAAATATAAAAAGAGAGAAGTTTACGATGAAAATATAAAATTTAAAAATAAAGGGGCCAAACATAAAAAGTTTAAAAATTATAGAATGAGAGTGTAGTTTTACACTTCTTTGATAATATTAATCTTTATCACTATTCTTTCAATTATTTTTTCTATCACAACAAAAAAAAAAGTATATTTTGTAAAATTGACCTCCCATTTAATGCTAATTTTTGAACACCTAACAGCATGTAGCCTGCAGAGAATAAGGGTGTGTTTGTCACATCTTTTGTTTTTGTGGTTGAGGTTTTAAAAAAACAGTTTTATAAAAAGTACTTTACCTGTGGTTCAAATTATAAATTATAAATTAATACCCCTATTTTTTATGCTAACTATAATAATAATAATAATAATAATAATTAGCATAAAACCCGAGACTCACACCCCATTTATCTAGAAACCCTACTTTTCTTCTCCCTCTCTTTGCTTTGCTGCTTTGCTCCATCCAGCCGCACGCTGGCCATCTTAAGAGAGGAATAGAGAGCCAACCATATTTTCCACACAAAATCGAAGAAGAAGAAGAAATAACACCTCTCCTTTTCTCTCTCTGTACAAATCCTGACTCTCTCTCTCTCTCTCTCCCCTTTGCAAAATTAAAAATTTCTGTAAACTCCCTCTTCATCTGCTGCACCTTTACTTTACAATACCCGATCGAACATTCAGGCCATTGTTTGTTTTAGCCATTGCAGCAACAAAATTGGAGGTTGATTCAGTTTGGGAGGTTCCAACTACCTTGCGATTTTCATCATGTAGTCCATGTTCATCTGGGGTTTTTGCTTCAGTTGCTTTTTTTGAACTTATACTATATAGTTTCCCGTGCTTCTCAACTGCAAAAGTAGAGTCTCTTCAATGAAAAATTGGATCCGATGTTGAGCTTGAAGGCGAGACTGTGATGTTGAGGGATGAGGGTTGATTTAAAATTAAAATTTCAACGGTAATTTATGTCGATTAAAAGCAATAAAAAGCAAGTAAAACCTGCTTTTTATGAAACGCTGGTTTGAAAGATTGTATTGGTGGGTTCTATGCATTAATAAGCTGGTTTGATAAATAACCAAACGCTTTTCTGTTTTTTTTCAAGCTATTTTTTTTGAAACTCCGGTGCAGCAGCTGTGCCAAACGGCCACTAAAATGACAACGTGACTTATAGGTATCAAATTGAAGAAAAAAAAGTACAGAGAAGTTAAAATTAAAGAAAGAAAATCTACCAAACGAACAACTCGGTGAGATGTTAATCCTTTTTTTAATGTTACTGTTAATTAATATAAAATATAAAATGATAATGCGTGGAGATTAAATTTATAATCGAAGACTGGGAGAGTCGTGAGAGGACAAATTGAAAAAGGCTTCTCACCTAATTCTATATTGGCAGTTGAGCCGGAAGTCAATGAAAACCACGCCGAAAAGACACTGCCAACGCCAGCATAATCCACGAAAAACGTTTGTAATTTTTCCCCGTACTCACTTGCCAAACTCCAAAACCCCACGAGCTGTCGCGCAGTCATTTGTAAAAAATAATCAACCAATCACATACCTCCACGCCACCCCCACACTCGCAACTCCAGCACGCAGCAAATTCCATCCCGGACTTGTATACAAACTCCAAAACATGAAATTTATAACCGTTTCAAATCCGTTATTCTTGTATGTAACAATCACCTGAACCATTTGTCGCTGCAAATTGAAGACCAGCCTCCCCCCCCCCCCTCTCTCAAACAGTTTGAAGTCATTACTCTTTACCGATTACTAGACTAGAAACCCTAGCTTAGTATAATCAGTGCCAAGTTCCTTTTTCCTTTCGATTTCTAGTCAAGGTAAGTCAACTTGTTTTAACTATGCCTTTTTTTTAGTGATTTATGGTTTTGGGGCTGAATTATGTGGTTTTGTTGCTGTTGTATTAAGAGTTTTTTGCGCTAATGGAAACGGATTCGATGGCTTGCTGCAAGGTAATTATTGATTTGCTAGTTTGTTATGATCATCACTGTGTTTTTGTTTTTAGCTTGGATTGAGTGTGGTTGTTTGAATGTTAATTTTGAGCTGACAAATATTTGCAATGAAAATGAATTTCATCGTATCATATTATGCATGCATGCAGGCGCGCGCGCGCGCGCATGTGTATGTGAGAATGTATGCTTGCACGTTTGCAAGTGTGCTAATGATGTTTACATGCTTAACTTGTAGGGAAAGTTGGCATACTTTAGAATTAAAGAGCTTAAGGATATTTTATCTCTGCTGGGTCTTCCAAAGCAAGGAAAGAAGCAGGTATTCTGCCTTTCTCTGGTCATCCCCCCCCCATTTTGTAACTGTTTGTGCAAAGATTTGCAGGTTTTTTATTTCATGAAGCTTTTACTATATTTCTAACATCTTTGCTAGCTCAATAATTACGCATCCTGCGTTTTTAATCATGATTGTTTTCTCTGGTATTTATTTTTCTTTTTGTGCAGGATCTATTGGACAGAGTTACAGGTTTGCTCTCTGATGATACAAGTGAGTTACCATATAAATTTTTCGTTTTCAATAGAATGTTATTGTTTGCCTTCGGTACTGATAGTCAAGATTGGTGTCCATCAACAGGAGAATCAGCCTGTAGGTTTTTGTCTTTTGTTTTCCCCCCCTTCCAGATGTGTTTTTAGTGCTTATCTAGAAAATTGAATATTCCCTTCTACTGTCAAGAATTGGTTCTCTCTTGTTTAGAATCAAAGTCATAACTCTTTGTTTACATTCCTCAACAGAGTTTAATTCAACTCTTGATAAATGTTGCTATACATGGGTGAAAACTTTGTGCAGTTTGCTCTGCTCGTGGCTTAGCAAGGAAAAAGCAGATTGGAAAGGAAGCTGTAGTGAAAATAATTGATGATGCTTACAGGTGCTTTTTTCAATTTTCATGTTATGCTCTTGAAATCTTGACAGTTGTTCTGCAGTGTGTCTTCTAAAACTTTATTTTACCTGTCTATTTACTGGAAAATAGTGTGTTTCCCCTTATTATTTTTATCATATGCCGTGTTTTAAACCAATTATTTTACCCAGAAATATGCAGATAACAGATGCATCAGATTTAGCAGCCAAGGCTCCAAATGGCTTTGATATCATGAGTGTCAAAGAAGAAGTTGAATATTTCATTAGTCCAGGGAAGACAATTCGTTGTCCTTGTGGAAGTTCGCTGCCTACTGAGTTCATGATACAGGTCAGGTCAAATATAGTGGTCATATCTATTCTGGGTTGGATGAACTGTGGAAGAACTCTGCAGTCATACTTCATTTCAGATTCAGTTCTTTGTTATTATCTCCGAGCTTTAGCAGGAAGAGAAAATAACTATGAAGTTGAATGTGTTACATTGCACCTTAGGATTGGAGCATTTGCAATGCCTGATTATTTTATTACTGCTTTCCTTGTAAAAATGTGGAGTCTTGTTTCGAATTCTCACTGAGGCCTTTTCTATTTGCAGTGTATAGATTCAAAATGTCAAGTGCAGCAACATATTAGTTGTGTCATTTTTACAGAGAACCCTATGGATAGTGAACGTCCACCTGTATTTTACTGTGAAACATGTCGAATTGAACGAGCGGATCCGTATGTATTTTATAGTTATCATTTTGTTCAGTCATATATGTATATTCCCTAGGAATCATTTCAAATTAGCCTGTCAATTACAAGCATCATCTTTTTTTCATCTTCTATTGCATACTTGGTGTCATCTAATGATGCATGTTCATGTAAATGACTTTGGGTCCACAATGGGTGCTTTTCCTTCTATTTGTGTATCATAAGATCATGATTGTTCTGTATATTGATGTGACTTTGAACTTGTTATATTTAAATTATTCCTTTCTACATTTCTAAACTAAATAGTAGTTCTTAGATAGAATGCGAAGTGAATGTACTCTTTATTTTCGCCTAGCAAAAAGTGTCTCCATTTTCACATAACAAAATGGTATAATAAAACCAAAAAGGTATGTCAAACTATTATTTCAGACATTCATGTTTTTGCATATATTATCAGCTTTCAGCCAAGTGTTTGGATGTCACGTGACAGATTTGATGTGAGCTGTCTTCATGCATGACATGATAATTTTCCATGAGAAATTCCTCGTGGACCACTGATCTTTCTTCTTGTGGGTCTTTGCAAGTTCCATATGCATGTTTAGGTTCATTCAAATGCATATCTTCAGAGGCACATTCATATACATGTATGAATCTTCTTACAAGTGATATCACCAAAAATGAGTATTGATGTGTATTTTCTGGCCGCTTTTAATTTGAGGATTTTAAAGAACTTCAACTTTAGAAGTGAATCTAAACCTCTGATGCAAATATTTAGCAGTGATGACTATAAAGAAAGAACATACTTTGAGTTGGTGAGAATGCCCATCAAACTCCATTTTAATATTGTGCATTTTGGATTTAGAGTGAATGATTGTATTGGACATGCCAATGAACCTTGTTGCTTTATATTAGTTTTTGGTTGTAGAATTGAGTTTGCTCAGTAGAGAAAATTAGAATGCAGGTAGTTTATATGCTTATCGAGTCATTGTTGACTAAAGTTCACCCCTCATGTTACCTTTTACAAGCAATTGATGATTGAGTGTTTGTTTGACCATACTGATTCCTTTGTATAAGTTGATACATGACCATTATCCATCCATAGGTGCTATGGATTAATATTGATTCATGTTTGTTTACAACCTTTTACTTTCATTTTCTTTAGATATGAGTTCTGAACGAAGGGTTCTACTGTTTAACATTTTCCTGTGGACAGGTTCTGGGTTACTGTGGCACATTTATTATTTCCTGTGAAGTTACCGAGTTCAAATATTTCAATGGATGGGTGAGTTCCTTCCCTCTCTCTCCCCCAACAACTTTAGACTAAAGTGCTACAACTAAGGACAGGGATCGATAATGGGGAAAATAATGTTATCCAATCATTAATCAAAGAAATATAAAAGGGAAAATAATAGGAAGTTCACTTAAGCCTAGCACTTGACAAAAAATAATGAGCCATGGAATTGATTTTATTAGCATTATCACTGTTGCTATAGCTTCCTGGATGATAATTTTGCAATGCTATGTTGTTGGTTATGGCTTTTTTTTTTCACGTGGCATTTTTACCTCCTTTGTTCTCTCAATTTATTTGCTCGTCTTTTTGCATTCTATTATATTCTGATCCTTTTCAATTTTCTTCAGTAATAACACACTGCAGAATGTGGAAGCAACATTTCAGTTGACAAGATCAGATCAACACCGACTACAGAATTGTGAATATGATGTTCAGGTTGGTTTTTTGAATGGTTTATTGATTTCAGAATGTTCACTATTGATATAAAAAAAGGGGATCGTGCACCCAGAGTTCTTTGTATGCAACTAAGTTTACATGCTGGAGCTATTTTCATGTAGGCTTGGTGCATGCTTCTCAATGATAAAGTTTTGTTTAGGATGCAGTGGCCACAGCATGCTGATTTACATGTTAATGGTATGCAAACTTGATCCTTTTCCATTATACGTTAATTGTACACCAGAAGCTTCATGATCTTTCTCAGGTGTTATAGAATTATGAGTATGAGAACAGTTTCTTCTGTCACGCCAATTTATGTGAGTGAAACTTTGGTTAAGCATTAGGGCTGTCCTCAAGACAGGCTTATAATTTTTAATTACTCAATAATGGCTAGGCTTTCCTTGGCCATGAGGTGGATGAATTGCATGGTGTTGTTGCAACGGATGAGGGTTCTCTCTTGAATAGAATCCTTGGACTAACAAATGTTATATCATAAACAATAACTGATAAACGCGGATGCATTACATAAGGAACTTATTATATCAGGCGTGGCACCTTGGCTCAAACAATTAGTTTTGGTTAGGTTAAGGTCATAAGATGGCTAGTGAATGATTGTGTATTTATTTAACAAAGAGAAGATTTAGTACCTTTCACAATAACTTGGCCTGCTAAGCTTGCTGCCTATGGAACCCCTTAAATGGTCTGATATTCTTTATGCCAAAGAGGCCAAATAGGTGTTTTGGGAATGTTTGCAGAGTATACTCATTGCTCGTACCCTACAAGCTAGTGGGTTTATCCTGTATTAATTTGTTGGCTGACAAGCTTATGCAGTTGATATCAAGTCTTATACCCCCCGCCCTATTTCAATGCAGGTATGCCTGTGAGAACACTTAATAGACCAGGATCACAATCTCTGGGTGCCAATGGCCGTGATGATGGCGCCCTAGTGAGTCTGCTCCCTCTTTTTTTCATAAGATGATTCTAAGTGTTAATATCTTACTCAGCATAATTTGTGACCTTTTTCTTGTGTATCTTTGTATTTGATTAGATATAGTGCTGGAGTTAAGTTCTTTCACTCATTCATTACATGCATCATTGAACTTAACATTGGTGCTCCTGATATCAGATTAAATTATACATTGAAGAGGGAATCAATAGAGTTTCTTTGTCTAAATGTGATTCTCGTGTTTTCTGCTTTGGCATTAGACTCGTGAAGCGACAAACAGTTGAACAGGTATTCCCACTACCTTTCATATGATTTTCTTGTTGGGGCAAATGGATTTCTCATCTCTCTGATGGTTATGTCCATTAGAATCAATTTTGTTGGAACATTATATTTTATCAAGCTCTGTTTGACTGCAAACAAAGCGTAGCAAACTAGTGACTTTTAATAAAAATGGTCTTCCTTAAGCTTGTTAATTTTGTTTTGTATATATTTGCTTGCACTCCTCTGCTCATCCTCTCACTCTTAGAGCCATTGAAACACTGTGTTCTGAGTTATACGTCACTAATTGATATTCCTCTCCCGGCCAATTTACTACCAAAGGTTCTCAACCTGATTCCTAAAGACGGTGAGCCTTTTGAAGATGCACTTGCTCGCGTTTGTCGTTGCATTGGTGGTGGGATGGGTACCACAAACGAAGATAGTGATAGCGATCTGGAGGTGATTGCAGAAGCAATTACAGTTAATCTCCGCTGTCCTGTGAGTAATGACTTGTCTTTTCTGTATTTCTGTTCCTCTATGTATTTAGCACATGCCTTGAAGTTTCATTTGGCTACAATATGGATAATTTTTCTGATTATTTGCAAAAGGCTCATTTGTCTTTTGATCTAGCATAATTCCAAGTGTGGGTATCTGGTGCCATCTTTGTACATCATGATGTTTGCATTTTGATAGGATAGTTGTTGTCTATTAAAGGTCCTAATATCTTTTTCTGTCTTATCCATTAACATGTCATTATAGTTTGTAACTATGACACACAAAATTGGCTCAATGAGAAGACCATTTCTATTAAAATTGTTGATTGAGAATAATATACATATCATTTTATATGATTTTTCTTGTGGTTTGGGGTCCATCAGTATTTTTTTTTCCTGAACTTGTCCATATTGTAGATAAGTGGCTCTAGAATGAAGATTGCTGGCAGATTTAAACCTTGTGTTCACATGGGCTGTTTTGATCTTGAAACTTTTGTGACAGTAAATCAACGTTCACGCAAGGCAAGTGATCTAAAATACTTGTATTATGATTTTTGTTTTGTATTTGAAACACAAGTTTATACATCTAAGGAAGAGGTGTTCTGCAATTGCAGTGGCAGTGTCCTGTTTGTCTTAAGAACTACTCCTTGGAGGATATTGTCATCGATCCTTACTTCAATCGCATTACAACAATGGTAGATCCTACGCTTAATATCTTAATTTTTTTGTAATAGTTAAATCCCCATCAAAAGATTAACAAAAGCAGATGAATGTATGCTTATTGGTATAGATGATTCATTGTGAAGATGACATAACTGAGATTGAGGTGAAACCTGATGGTTCCTGGACTGCAAAGACCAAAGTCGAGATTGGTGATCTTGGGAAATGGCATTTTCCTGATGGTTCTCTCTGTGCTTTTATGGATGAAGTTACTTCCTGTTATGAAATCTCAAGGCAGATTGAGAAGGGAGATGGCTTGAAAGCACATGGTAGTCCTGAAATTGGAACTAAGAGTTATCTCGGTGGAATGATGCAAGGAAGAAAACATCAGCTTGCCTTTTGTTCCTTGAAGAATCAAAGTGAGGGAAATTTTGTGAATCATGGGCAAAGGACAAAAACAAGCAGAAACACCACCAGAAGTGGCAGATATGAAGAGGACCCAAGTATAAACCAGGATTACAGTGGGCATGTTGAAATATCTCCTAGTAATGTCAATGACATCGACTCTATTTGTCATTTTTTTTATCCAACAATTGCAATAAACAATGTTAATTTTGTGCCATCAGGGAATGCTGACATCATTGATCTTAGTGATTCTGATGAAGAGACTGCCAATTTAGTTCCTCCTGAAATCGTCTGTAATACTTGCCCAGTAGACGGGAGTTTTTCTTCATTGGCTGCCAATCCTGGAATAGCAGACTCATACTTGGAAGATCTAGCACTTGTTGCAGGTGCAGATTCTTGTTTTGATCTCTTTGATAGAGGTGTGGATGATGTTGGGATGTCCAGCTGGTCCTATTCTTCCGGTACTCAAGCTGGTGCCCATTTCCAATTATTTAATACGGACTCAGATGTATCAGATGCTTTTATTGACCTGGAGCATTCTTCCATTAGTTGTGCTGCTCCAATGAATGGTAGTACATTGGCATCAACGCCAACTATAACTTCTGGCGGTGAAGTCCCAGATTCTTTGGCCTGTGATGCCGGTGTTTATATGGATGTTGGCTTTGTTGATAATCCAATGAGATTTGTTAGTGAGGACCCCTCATTACAAACATTTCTCCCAGCTCAACCTGTGCAGCCTGACTTGGTACACCAGCCTCCTGTATCTAATCCTGTCCCTAATGAGGATTGGATTTCCCTTAGGCTTGGCAGCACCAATGAGAGTTTTGGCAATCACACCATGGATCACACACAATGTCCTGCCAAAGATGGGGTAGATTTGCAAAACCAGTTAGGATCAAATCAAGGTGCTTGATTGATATTCTTACCTTTGTTTTAAGCAATATTTTAGATTAGATGGTAATGCCATTGCTTTATATTCCAACTGATTAAATCCCTGTTAAATTTCCAACATTTCAGAATTTCTATAATTTCCTCTTACAAGTTTGTTTCAAAGATGTATCGTAGAGGGTGTAATGATTTTGGGATTAAGAAAATCTTATCTTGATTTCTTTAGGGTCCTGAATTGGTATCTATGCCAATTTGTTTATATCATAATTGAATGTGATTGAGAAGTGTTCACATGGGGATTCTCATCACCTTTTTGTTCTTTTTTTTGCCAATGATATTGTTAGCATATTTTAAGTAAGATCAGGTCACGGGATCTCATGTGGTGCAATATCTGCAATCAAGCTTGTTCGTGAAGTTTCATGAGTGATGATTAACTAGGCTTTTAAAATCAGTTACTAATCTATGAACTTGGTTATTTCCCCCTCTAGTAGAAGATTTTTGGTCTAAATCAGGATTATGACAGGAATTGTGTGTCAACTCCATGCATGCAATATAATTTTGTGAGCTATAATATAGATGCTTTTGTTTTGTGGTTGTGTGCACAACAACACACTCATATATGTTTGATTATTAATCATTTCTGGTTTACAGTAAGGTGTTAACTTTGGGCCTTTGCATCTACTTCAGTTGCAGCTCTAAACGATGAAGCTAGGTCTAAAAGGAACTATAACAAGAAAATTTCAGGTGGCCCTTTCTCATTTCCTCGTCAGCCACGTTCAGTGAGACGTGATTATTCTCAATAGATGCTTACCAACATGAAGGGCTTGGACTCGTTTGATTCATCTGGAAGGCTAAAGCTGCCAACATGATGCTCCCTATTCGTGAAGCAAGTAATTTCTTTCTAGCATGTGCATGTGAAGCCTATTGGATTGACGCTGATGTTCCACTTGATTTTACGGCAGTAATGGGTCTGCTTTATTTTAATGGTGAGTGTCAATTGTATATTTACCATTTTAAATATTGATGTTGACTGATGCTTCATGACTTTCAGCTTCTATATTTTATTTGCATGTTCCTTTGCATATGTTAATATAGCTAAAAGGTTTTACAATAGAGTGGCTAATATAGCCAAAGAAAAATTGATTATGAGAATTTCAAAATGGAGTGTTTGATTCTATTTATTTATTGCTCTTTTACTAGAATTTCTGGCTTTTCAGTTATCATTCATCTGTAGTCCTCTGATGATAACCTTGTCTGAAAATGAAAAGAATATTGATTTTTTGAGAAAATAACTAAAGCTCGAGGCACGCCATTGTTACGCCTCTGACAACCAGCAATAGTTGTGAAATCCTATTTAATAGGAACCTATATGTGATGGGATTGTATCTGTTGCTAGTGTGCTAGCAGGATAGTTTGGATGCTTATTAATGAGCCTACTGTCTTTGATAGATTTGTAAAAAAAGAAGTTCATACAGAGTATCTAATGCTATCCGTCCCCCACTCTCTCTGCTTTTAGGTACCCTATTTTGATCCATTATTCGATCTTGACATCGAAGATTTGTCAGGTCAGACACCATCTTGTCTTTGTGAGCTCTCTAACTGCTAAAATCAGTCTGAAAAAGGGAATGAAAATTGCATGCCTCTCAGTGTTTGTTAATCTAAGACATCATTGGCAACCTCTTTGACATAAAAGGTAAAACAATAAATCTTCTCACCAAGCTGAATTTTCAGGGAGTTATAGACAGCTGGAGAAATTTGCTTATATTCTATGTTTGTGGCTACCAGTGAAGCCATGGGATAAGATCGGATGATGAGTTGCTGAGGGGGAAACATCTGTTGCCTTACCATGTTGATAGGATGAAAAAATGGGATAGAAGTTGCGCAGCAAAAAAAATTACATTGATCTCTAGATGAATGTGAAAGGAGACGATACCGACAGGAAGTGAGGCAGATCACGTCCTTCAGTTGCTTGAGTTGGTTAAATTTGATTTCCATATCTGGGAACTGCTATGTTGTAACATCGGAAGGCATGCAATATGGATCCAGGTTATCACTGAACCCAACAGCAAGCAAGCAGACTTCATTGTTCATTGCACGGCTAACAGGTTTTTTTCAAAAGTCAGTTGTAGATTGTATGGGATTTTGTCGGATGAAGCCAATGGCCCTTAATTGGATTTGTGGGAATTGTGTTCTAACATCTTGCTTTGGGGTTGCTCTGATAAGTGAATTTTGCCGTCATGGATATTTACCAGATCATCAAATTTAAATTGTTTGATCAAATGCAGACATGTTGGGCATTCGGATGATTTATCTCTGGTATTTTTGAGGTTGAGCACGGGGTAAATATCAGCCGTGTGCCTTGCAAAAAGAATAGATTCAAGGTGGTAAATTATGCAACGTCCATGATTCAGCTATTTCTTCATCATATGGCTATACTTGTGAACTGAACGTTGGCGCTGATGCAGATTATGAAAGTGTTCTTAAATATTATTCTTCTCATCGTGTAATTTTGGGCAATATAAAATTGTAAAGCATCTTCTCAAAACCACCAGTTTTAGATAATCATCTAGGGTTTGTGTTATTTTTTGTGATGTTCTTTCTCTGATCTTTTGTTCTCCAAAATGTAATTTGATTGTTGCTACGGCATGCCTATGTGCTGCAGAATAATCTTTGTAGCTGTAGATACGATTTCAAAGCTTATTTCTCTTTCTCTCTGCAATGTCTGGTCTTCCAAACAGTTGTAATTTGTCCGTGTGACTGAATTTGGCCGGATCTGGGGATTGCCCTGGAGATCTTCCCGGTTAATCAGTGCCGCAATCTAAGAAAATTAGAAAAGGAAAAAATTCCATGCGCATCCTGGGAAAAAAAAGGAGAATCTAAAAGTATAAATAGAAGATTTATTTTGTAGATTACCGTTGTCTAGTTAAGATTTTGTAAGGAGAAAGAAATGTTTCTCATTAATGGAAGAATGCTGATTTGAAGATTGAAATAGTTGGTGGTTGTTAGCGCCTTGAGTAACTAAGCACGAATAGAAGGATCATATAAAAACATATTTGACCGATGGCCACATTAAACAAATTACGGAAGTAGAGGGACACATGAGCTTATAAACCTGGTGTTTATATTATAAATTATATTTGTGTTTTTTTTTTAAAAAAATTCTTTGTTTTAAATTATTTTAATATATATTTATATTAAAAATAAAATAAAAATTTATTTTAATACACTCAAAAATATAAATAGTAAGCTCTTATTATTGACAACGGGCCTTGAAATTTCTTGGGTTTCAGGTACAAGTACAGCTGAAGAGATTTCCCACGCAACAAGTCATCCCAGATAAAGGGCATAAAATAAAACATCCGAGACTTCACTCGCTCCATCCCCCGACCACCTCTTCAACGCAGGCAAAGGCAGGAAAACAGACGGACGCGATCTACTCCAGCATCAAGTTACCTTCTCTGCTCACAGGTACGTTCCGCTTATTACAATCTACGTAGTTTCTCTCCCTGCATCAATCATTTCAATCTATGAACTTGTTCTTGATGTATCTCTGATTTGTGCACGAATTAGGTTACCTTCCAAATGTGGCCCGGATGAAAAAAAAATTCTGCAGGATAGGGGCTTAGTTTCAGTATTAATTGATGATAATTTTGTGTTGACGAGACACTGACAGTTAGTGTGCCTATATAAATCAGTCTGCTAGACACATACGGTGTTCTCTGCTCCTTTGGCGTATGTACTGAGTACGATATGAATTTAGGGCTTTAGTTTTGACCTATAGGGGGTTGAGTGCTTTGGTTATTACAGATTGGAGTTTTAAGTTCGTTGATTAATTAAATTGTTATTTGTCGCCCTATTGGGGAAAACTAGGGTTTGGTTGGTTAAAGCCTGTATTTGAGATTCATCTGCATGGGACATGTAGTTTCATTTAGGATTGATGGAAAGCAGAATGGAGGGAGAATTTTTTTTGTCAGGAAGTGATTGAGCTTCCCTTTTTTGCTTGCTTTATGATTTTATTAAAAGAGGGTAACATGGCACATTCATTGCCACACATTCCCACATCTGGAAAACCTAGCCACTACATCAAGAATAAAAGGACTATGTTGCATGTCTCCCTTAATGCGAAGCTGCAAATTTAGAATTGGTGAAAACATGATAAAAATGTGATTTCCACCATCCCATCTTGCTGAGGCATAATCGCTGTATCTTTTTATGTGGGTCCTATTTTTGTTGCGTTGCGTTGTTTAACTTGCTTTGTAAATTGCAAGTTTGATTACCCTGTGTGTATCAGCTTAAGCCCTTTAACTCCAACAGTATCATCTGCTACTAATCTCTCTTCGAATGCTGCTGGGCTATCCCCTCACCCTAGGCATGGAATAGTAACAGCCTCATTAAACATGAGTTTTTATTTCCCTGGAAATACTGCCAACCATCCTAGTTTTTAGATTGATTTCTTGCAATCAATTCTTTTTGGGGCATATGCACACTTTTATTCTATACCATCATTTTTCATTGCTCGAAGCAAGGGCACATGTCAAATAAAACTTCATTTTGCAGGACTTTGATATTTCAAAACATTCACCATGTCAACCTCGTATCTCCCTGCAACTACGGATTCAATTGCTCAGGCTTTAGAGGCGAAAAATCCATCTGAATCCATTTCGATCTTTTACCGCATACTAGAAAGTCCATCATCTTCTCCTGATTCCCTTAGGATTAAGGAACAGTCCATCACAAATCTCTCAGATCTTCTTAGACAGGAGAACCGGGCAGAGGAGCTTCGAAGCCTTCTGACCCAGTTGAGGCCCTTTTTTGCATTGATTCCCAAGGCAAAAACTGCAAAAATTGTCCGTGGGATAATTGATGCAGTAGCTAAAATACCAGGCACTTCTGATCTCCAGATTTCTCTGTGCAAAGAGATGGTGCAGTGGACCCGTGCCGAGAAGCGAACCTTTCTTCGGCAGCGAGTTGAAGCAAGACTGGCAGCCCTTTTGATGGAAAGTAAAGAGTATTCGGAAGCATTAAACCTGCTTTCTGACCTGATCAAGGAGGTGAGAAGATTGGATGACAAGCTTCTTCTCGTGGACATAGACTTGCTGGAGAGTAAGCTCCACTTTTCTCTAAGAAACCTCCCTAAAGCCAAGGCTGCACTAACGGCAGCAAGAACAGCAGCCAATGCAATTTATGTGCCTCCAGCTCAACAGGGTACTATAGATTTGCAGAGCGGGATCCTTCATGCAGAAGAGAAGGATTACAAAACTGGTTACAGCTACTTCTTCGAGGCATTTGAAGCCTTCAATGCTCTTGAAGATCCCCGAGCAGTATTTAGCCTCAAGTATATGTTGTTGTGCAAAATAATGGTGAGCCAAGCTGATGATGTAGCGGGGATAATATCATCCAAAGCAGGGCTACGGTATGTGGGACCAGAGATGGATGCAATGAAAGCTGTAGCTGATGCTCATGCGAAACGCTCCTTAAAGCTCTTTGAGACTGCTCTTCGGGATTTTAAAGCTCAACTAGAGGAGGACCCAATTGTTCATCGGCATCTCTCATCCCTATATGACACTTTACTGGAGCAGAACCTCTGCAGGTTGATCGAGCCATTCTCAAGGGTTGAGATTTCTCACATTGCAGATCTGATTGAACTGCCCGTAGATCATGTGGAAAAGAAATTATCTCAGATGATTCTGGATAAAAAGTTTGCCGGGACTTTAGACCAAGGTGCTGGATGCCTCGTCATTTTTGATGATCCAAAAACAGATGCAATCTACCCCGCTACGTTGGAGACCATTTCCAACGTTGGCAAGGTTGTTGATAGCCTCTACGTGAGGTCCGCCAAGATTATGGCCTAAGGTTCATGATGTAGGAGACGACTGTTTAGCTGCTGCTTCCTTCCTTCAAAAGAACTGTGTTTTGTTGCAGAAATGTGTTAATCTATTCTTCAATTGATTTAACTTAACGTTTCCCATTGGAGATAGTACATTGATAGCCACCAAGTTTGAGAGATTTTTTTTTAAAAAAATCTCCTCGCCTTGCCATGAAATGAGTGGGAATGTAGAATGGGGTCTCTTCACCAGCACAAAGTCCGTGACTGGGCTTCACCTGTGTTCGATAACATGAAGAAATATTAAAGTTGAGGGACCAAAATTGGGGTTTTTAAGTAGTTTGAACCGGGAAGAATGAGCAGATTTAGCGTGTAAAATTGATTATTATATTCCAGCACCTCTCTTATTTACAGTGATGAACAACCTAGCAATTAGTATATAGTTTTCCACCCAACATCACATGATTAATTCTATTATTTACATGTTTATTGTGGATTTCACGGCTGTAAATATTTTTAAATCAACCTTGGAAGCCACGAAAGATTCGAGAATTTGAAGCAAAGAAAAAAGAGAGGATGAAGCTGGCCACGTTGTTTTTAAAGGCTTTCCTGGCCCAAAAGGCCCAGTTGACCACGTTATTTTCCAACCAAGCAAGTTCAAGTAAGTCCAGCCCATAAGAAAATAAAATCCTACATCAAGCCCGGAACGGAACAACTGGGCCTGATATATTTTATCTCGACCGGTAACACGACGTCGCTGTTGCCTGCTTGTAGCAGCAAGTCTCTCTAATTTTTCACCAAGACACAACACTATCAAATCCTTGAACTGGAAAGTGGACTCAAAACACTTTCCCGCACTCTCACGCTTTTCTAAGGCGCGTTAAACCAAACTGAGGCAATGATTAACTTGCTATTTATAAGCGTGCATCCTCTGCGTCTCAGATGTGACCTCGCTGAAAAAGCAACGGAAGGATAATTTAGGGAATCGAAATGAAAAATGAGGACATTTTGGGAGTTAAAATTATAACATTAGTAATATAAATATCACAAACCCTAACACTCTTCTCCTCACTCCCTCCTCTGGTTCTCTCTACCTATCGTAACTTCTTTCGCGGCTAGGGTTTAAGCAAAATTTTCTTCAGGTGAGATTTTTCGATCCCCTTCACTTATCTGTTTCCTATTATAGTTTTAATGTAGATTGTCCTATCCTTAGTTGGTGGTTACTGCCTTCTTATTAAGATTCATGTTGATTTCTTAATTTAAGATTTGTTATGTGTTTTTAGGTTTCAGTGTTGAGTTTTAGGTTAGAAACTTGGTGTTCGGTCCCTTTGTAATCCTTATTTGAATTATTCATGCTATATGATTTTTTTTCTTGTTCATTTGATATAGATCTAAGAAATTAAACGCTGTGATTATGATCTTTAACAAGAAAAACATCATTTCATTTTGGTTTATTTCGTTTCTATTTAGATCTATAATTTTGGCGAAGCTCTGGTTTTAGGTCTTCTTCCTATTCCAACTTTTTTATTTGGTATTTTCATATTTATTCTATAATTGGTTTAGATGGGGTGCTATATTGATTTAAGCCTGTAGTTGATATTATGGTTCTTGTTGTTTAACGTTTCGTTTTAATGTATAACAGTTCATAATGGGAAAAGAGAAGTCGCACATCAACATCGTGGTCATTGGCCATGTCGACTCTGGAAAGTCGACCACCACCGGTCACTTGATCTACAAGCTTGGAGGCATTGACAAGCGTGTCATCGAGAGGTTCGAGAAGGAAGCTGCCGAGATGAACAAGAGGTCATTCAAGTATGCCTGGGTGCTTGACAAGCTCAAGGCTGAGCGTGAACGTGGTATTACCATTGATATCGCCCTGTGGAAGTTCGAGACCACCAGGTACTACTGCACTGTCATCGATGCTCCTGGACACCGTGACTTCATCAAGAACATGATTACCGGAACCTCCCAGGCTGACTGTGCAATCCTCATCATCGACTCTACCACTGGTGGTTTTGAGGCCGGTATCTCCAAGGATGGGCAGACCCGTGAGCATGCTCTTCTTGCCTTCACCCTTGGTGTCAAGCAAATGATCTGCTGCTGCAACAAGGTATGCTTGTGCACATTTCAAGCCACACCGCTCATTTTAATTTCCTGATTCTCCATTGCTTTGGAATTCCGGGTGTGAAATTCTGTGATTTGAAAGCTCGAGGTATTTGAAACTAATTTAAATTTGTGATGCTGTCACAGATGGACGCCACCACCCCGAAATACTCCAAGGCGAGGTTTGATGAAATTATCAAGGAAGTGTCATCCTACTTGAAGAAGGTGGGTTACAACCCTGACAAGATTCCCTTCGTACCTATCTCTGGATTTGAGGGTGATAACATGATCGAGAGGTCCACCAACCTGGACTGGTACAAGGGACCAACTCTCCTCGAGGCCCTTGACCAGATCCAAGAGCCCAAGAGGCCCACGGACAAGCCCCTCCGCCTGCCACTCCAGGACGTGTACAAGATTGGTGGTATCGGAACTGTCCCGGTGGGTCGTGTGGAAACCGGTGTGATCAAGCCTGGTACAGTTGTCACTTTCGGGCCAACAGGACTGACCACTGAAGTCAAGTCCGTTGAGATGCACCACGAAGCACTCCAGGAGGCTCTTCCTGGTGACAATGTTGGATTCAACGTTAAGAATGTCGCCGTGAAGGATCTGAAGCGTGGTTTTGTTGCCTCAAACTCAAAGGACGATCCCGCAAAGGAGGCTGCCAACTTCACCTCCCAGGTGATCATCATGAACCATCCTGGGCAGATCGGAAATGGTTACGCCCCTGTTCTTGACTGCCACACCTGTCACATAGCTGTGAAGTTTGCTGAGATCCTCACCAAGATTGACAGGCGATCCGGCAAGGAGTTGGAGAAGGAACCCAAATTCCTGAAGAACGGTGATGCTGGTATGATTAAGATGATTCCCACGAAGCCCATGGTGGTGGAGACTTTCTCAGAGTATCCCCCACTTGGTCGTTTTGCTGTGAGGGACATGCGGCAGACTGTTGCTGTGGGAGTGATCAAGAACGTGGAGAAGAAGGATGCTTCCAGTGCTAAGGTCACCAAATCTGCTGTCAAGAAGGGTGGCAAGTGAACCGTGCAGAGTTGATGTTAATTATCCATCAACCATGTCGGATGAGAAATGTAGTCTAATGTCTTCCCAGGGAAATTGAGAGAATTGGGTTTTTGATTGGCGGCAGCGGCGGCATTATTCAAGTTTTAATTTATTTTCTGCGTTCTTTATTTCTCGCAAGTTAAAATTTTGGAGTTATTTCTCACGATCTTCTCGTGAATTTTAGGTCTTGAAAAGCTTGATACTAAGAACTTGAAGATCTTTTTTATGCTATTAGTCTATAGTTTACTGTCTGCATATTGTCTTTTGGATCTGTTTTTGCTGTTTAGGTGATACTAGAGAATTTTTTATTAGTGTGTAATGTTACCTCGCATTTGTGCTGCTACGATTTGCAATGCTTTCTACAGCTTTTAGCTGCTACGTGCCTCCCACAGAATCCCGTCCCTTTTCCCCTTTGTTTCGCATTAGTCGATCTTGCGCAATTAGGATCTTGGCCATCTAACCGTTGATGTTGTCAATGTCCAGACTGTATTGGAACCAAAATGTTCCCGGCTGTATTTAAACAAGGTCATCAATGAAAGGCCAAAGGGTGTGTTTGCTTTAAATAATATTTAAAACGTGATGGGTATTACGAGCTAAGTTCAAATGGTAACTAACCCAAATGAAGGGAAGTGGGCGACATGCCGAGTCTAATTTACCACCTAGAAAAAAACGAACCTTGAGACAGTAAAACCTGTATGATCACAGAAGTTGCACAAATTCATTGTTTTTACATGACTTCCTTTCATGTTGCTTTATTTTGAGCTTGGTATGAAGGATTTCCAAGATCGGCTGCTAATATTAAAGGGAATAAATACAAAAAAAATAAAAATGATTAAAACAGAGCACAGAGACTTCTCCTATGCCAGCGGGCTTTAGGTCATTATCCACTCGTTAATGTACCTCAAATATCTGATCATATTCCATAATTCAATGCATTAAATCTCGGCAACATCCAGTTATCCCCCGATTGGATATCATGATATCCATGGCTTGGTGCATTTTACGCAATTCATTTTGTTTTAGAATGCCACAAAAAAAATGGGCCTCTTGCCTTTTAATTTGGAATATTAGTTTGATTCGTACTTGTAATTTAAGTTTAATCTTCGATGTATCTCTACTTTCATTACATATACATATACATATACATATACATATACATATACATATACATATATATATATATAGCATGCGGTGTTAGTTTTGGATTTTTCATGTGAGAGTATTTTTATTAATTTAAATAAAATTATCTGACAAGAAATGATAGTATATTCAAGAATAAAGTGCAAACAATTAAATTGAAGAAAGAATATAAAATATAATAACAGGTAAAGGAGTGAAAACGCTGCCTGGGTGAAGGAGTCGAGGCGGGGGAAGGTTGTCTTTCATTCTTTGCCGGCTAATCCCAAAGCCACGGAGGCTGTAGTGGTAAAAGAAGCTCTTCGATGGATTAAACTAGGGATCTTCGTCGAGTGCAGATTACTTTGAGATATCTCTGAGATTCGCAACAACTCGGCCGTTTGGGATGTGGCGGCTTATTCGACGAATACCCCATTGATGGTTGATTCTGGAGTCTCCGGGATCAATAATGTTGTCTGAGATCAAGCGAGCTGCTCATGTCATGGCTGCTCAGGTTTCTTGAACTAATCTTTCTAATTTTTTAGATTTGATGGAATCTTTCTAATTTTATTGTTAAAAAATAGGATGGCAGCTGTTGCTAATTTTGTTTCCCCCCGTCAACGGGCCTTTTTTTCTTCTATTAAATTGTGGTGATGTTATTGGAAATATATTTAAAATGTTTTTTATTTAGAAATATATTAAAATTATTTTTTAAAAAAATATTTTTGATATCCGCACATGAAAATGATTTAAAAACACTATTTTTTAATTTAAAATAAAAAAAATCATTTTTTTCAAAAACATTTTTAAAATACAATGTTAAACATATGCTAATTAAAGTCTCAATATGCGAGGTGTTTTTTTCCATATAAATTATCTTGACTTTCATCTTAATTGTAGTTTTCACATGTGATTTATGAGAATTATAATATATTATTTAAGATGTTAATTAAATTATAATTTTCAAATAAAAAAAAAGGTGCATGGTGTTGCATGATGATGTGAATATAGGCGTTCAATACATAACATTAGTTATTTTACAGTAATAGTAATAATATATAGTTAAACACTATACACGTAGTTATTTTTTAGAAGGTTCCACCATTCAATGTCTTAAAACATGTAAAACATATTGAATTATTTATGCATATAATTGTATTGATTGTTAATCGGCACTCACTAATAATGTCTGACGGCGTGATTATGTATGTTGCTACCAAATTTTTGACTCATTATTTTTATATTTCAAAAAAATATATATATATCTTGGTACAAGGGCAAAATTGAACAAATTGAGAGTTTAATGGCCAATGGAGGGTTAAATCGCGCAAATCAGAAATCAAGGACCAAAATAAAAAAGGCGCGCAAAGCTAAGGTTACTCTCGAAGTTTTAATGGGGATGCAATTGCACAAAATTGAAAGTTTAAAGCCAATTGAGGGTTCGATTAGAACAATTATAAAATTAAAGGACCAAATCATACTTTCACCTTCCTAAATATTTCGAAAATTGAACTGTTCATGCATCTGCATTGCACTGTTCAGGCGGCGGCAACCCTTCGCTGCACGCCATGGGCAGCCGAAGGGTTGCCTTTCATGGCTATAAATACAGAGAAAAAAAAAACACAGGGGAAGAGAAGGAGGGAAGTTTTCACGTAAAAAAAACTCCAACATTTTTACCGGCCCAGTATCATCAGCTTCTTTCTTTTCTTTTCTCTTTTTCTCTTCTCCCTCGGTCGTTCGACAGCTCCTCTCTCTAAAACAAGAAGAACCACTCTCTCTCTCCTCCAACAACCATTAACTCCGGCCACCACGCATTGTCTCGTCATCACCACAGCCTCCCTTCAACCCCTGCAGCTCAGTCATCTTCTCCGGTGAAGCAAAGCCAGAACAGCCCCAGCAACTGCAACGCCACCCGTCACCTTCCGACGCAAATTCCGGTCACCACAGGCCACCATTTCCGACGCCACCATGACCTGGAGAATCACCTCGATATCCTCAACCCAACGATGTTAACAGGTGCGCCGTTCAATACACTCCTAAAATTGGCATATTACTGTTCATCTTCTCCATTTTTGCATAACGAGGAGTGAATTAATTCACTCCCTGCTGGGTAAGTTAGGCCGGGCACAATGCCCGACCTGACCATCGAAGAGGACGGGTTTCCAGCTCGAGACTAGTGGCTCGAGAGTCCAGACCGAAAACAAATGGGCTGAAACCCCAGCCCAAGGTAATTGGGCTAGAAGCCCAGATCGAAGAAGGCGTGGGGTCGAGGCCCAATATGAAAAATAAGTTGGCTTAAGCCCAATAAGATTAGGTGGGCCGAGAGGCTGGCCCAATATGGTGGTGGGTTGAAAGCCCAACCCACGGTAGGCTGGCTTACAGCCCTGCCCCATGCAGGGGGCTGGTAGCCTAGTGAGTGGGCTGGCAGATTAGCCCATCAGGGCTCGGCAGCCAGCCCACCAAATAAAAAAATAATAAAAAATTAAAAAATATAAAATTTGCAAAAAAGATTTTTGCATTAAAAAAAAGATAAAATGTTTTGTTTTCTTGCATACGACCAATACACTAGCATATTTTTTTAAAAAAAATTTCTTTTTGTTTCAAAAATATATTATCTTGGAGTTTGAGAAAAAATATATTTTAGCATGGATTTCGCAAAGAAAAATCATTTCTTGCATCTTGAGATTTTACAACATGTTCGTAAAATCCAAAGGGTATTGATCAATATTTCAAAAATATAAAAATTTTATTTTTGAGAATTTATTATTCACTGTCGGTATTCGGATAAATAAATCCTAAGGGGTTAATATCCAAAATATTCGGCAGGAATGATATGTTATTATTCATTGTCGGTGTTTGGATAAATAAATCCTAAGGGGTTAATATCCAAAATATTCGGCGGGAATGATATGCTATTATTCACTGTCGGTGTTTGGATAAATAAATCTTATGGGGTTATTATCCAAAATATTCGGCAGGGTAATATTCCATCACCACTTAACCAACATATCCTTTGAAAGATCAAAACCATAACAGATCATAAGCAAACCAAAACGTCAAGCAGCTTACCTTAGGTAGAGCGTATTAGGGGTGCTAAAACCTTTCCTTTACGCAACTAGTCCCTTACCTTAGAATCTCTGAAAAATCAGTTTAGGTTTCCTAGTAACCATAATATTAGGTGGCGACTCCCTTTTTCATGAAAATAAAAATAAGACCGATACATGAATTCCCCCGCTCACGGGGAGGGTCGCCGCGACGCCGCGCTCTCGCGAAGGGGTGCGACAATGTATGTTTGGTATTGTATTACAATTTGTCTCAAATTCTTATAAATACTTAATCGTTTTAATTTTATACTACTTTACTCACAGCTCTTCCCTCTTCCTTCTTAATTTTCTCCTAAACTTTCAAATACAGGGACCAATTTGTTTTTTTACAAAAAAGTTTAGAGATCAATGCACATAAATCATAAATGCCAAGGACTAAGAAAATCACTTAAAATGATTTTATTTTGGTCGAAACCTCGTCGTTTTAATTCCAATTCAAAAAATGGGAAGGTTAGTTAAAACTTAAAAGCGTTCTCGATATTTTGCCAAATTACCAATGCATGCGAGGACATGACGGGGATTAGAATTCACAACGATGTCGTTTTAGTGAACAAAAATATCACCAGGGTTATATAAATATGTCTACAAACCGTTATCGCGCTCTCGCTCGCACACTGCCTCTTATTGCATTAGTCTGCTTCTCTTCTCTAGCGGCTAGGGTTTTAGCGCCTCTCTTCAGGTTCGATCCACTATGTTATCCTCTTCTCTCACATGTCCTTATTGATTAGCTTCTCTTATCGTAAACAAGCAAATGTTGTTTCTTATTTATCTTTTCAGCATCTGTGATTTGAATCAGTTTTACCGCCTTTAATGCTAGAAAATTCTTGGATCTTGATTCTTCGTGCCTTTTTTGTTTTCTTTGAAGACTGACGTGCGCATTACCTTTTAGATTATGTACGGTTCCCAGTGATAGTGATTGGCATACATCGTCGTTCATTTTTATTTAGATCTACTTTTTGTTTCTGTGTTGGTTTTGATATATCTAAAATGACTTATATTGATTTTTTGATTTTCTTCAGCTAGTTTAAGATCTGTGACTAAAATGAACTTATAATTTGTTGTCTAACTGATTATTAATCATAAACTGCAATACCAATGTGTATCTTCTAAATATATACTGCTGCTAAATAGAAAATGTTTTTTTTTTAGGTTTCAGCATTTTAAATATTAAGATATATTTGAAGTTGGCTTAAACATTTGTTTTTTGATTGATCTGTAGTCCGGGTACTTGCATCTTACCCTAGAGAATTTGTTATTACCCCGTGTTTTACTAGCAGACCCAGTTGCATATTTGAGTTTACTTTCTCCATGTGGTTTCATTTTTGTGGTGTTTTGTTACTAGCTCTTATAACCTTTTATATATGACAGTTCAACTTTAATACTTAAGAATGGGAAAAGAGAAGTCGCACATCAACATCGTGGTCATTGGCCATGTCGACTCTGGAAAGTCGACCACCACCGGTCACTTGATCTACAAGCTTGGAGGCATTGACAAGCGTGTCATCGAGAGGTTCGAGAAGGAAGCTGCCGAGATGAACAAGAGGTCATTCAAGTATGCCTGGGTGCTTGACAAGCTCAAGGCTGAGCGTGAACGTGGTATTACCATTGATATCGCCCTGTGGAAGTTCGAGACCACCAGGTACTACTGCACTGTCATCGATGCTCCTGGACACCGTGACTTCATCAAGAACATGATTACCGGAACCTCCCAGGCTGACTGTGCAATCCTCATCATCGACTCTACCACTGGTGGTTTTGAGGCCGGTATCTCCAAGGATGGTCAGACCCGTGAGCATGCTCTTCTTGCCTTCACCCTTGGTGTCAAGCAAATGATCTGCTGCTGCAACAAGGTATGCTTGTGCACATTTCAAGCCACACCACTCATTTTAATTTCGTGATTCTCCATTGCTTTGGAATTCTGGGTGTGAAATTCTGTGATTTGAAAGCTCGAGGTATTTGAAACTAATTTAAATTTGCGATGCTGTCACAGATGGATGCCACCACCCCGAAATACTCCAAGGCGAGGTTTGATGAAATTATCAAGGAAGTGTCATCCTACTTGAAGAAGGTCGGTTACAACCCTGACAAGATTCCCTTCGTACCTATCTCTGGATTTGAGGGTGACAACATGATCGAGAGGTCCACCAACCTGGACTGGTACAAGGGACCAACTCTCCTCGAGGCCCTTGACCAGATCCAAGAGCCCAAGAGGCCCACGGACAAGCCCCTCCGCCTGCCACTCCAGGACGTGTACAAGATTGGTGGTATCGGAACTGTCCCGGTGGGTCGTGTGGAAACCGGTGTGATCAAGCCTGGTACAGTTGTGACTTTCGGGCCAACAGGACTGACCACTGAAGTCAAGTCCGTTGAAATGCACCACGAAGCACTCCAGGAGGCTCTTCCTGGTGACAATGTTGGATTCAACGTTAAGAATGTCGCTGTGAAGGATCTGAAGCGTGGTTTTGTTGCCTCAAACTCAAAGGACGACCCCGCAAAGGAGGCTGCCAACTTCACCTCCCAGGTGATCATCATGAACCATCCTGGGCAGATCGGAAATGGTTACGCCCCTGTTCTTGACTGCCACACCTGTCACATCGCTGTGAAGTTTGCTGAGATCCTCACCAAGATTGACAGGCGATCCGGCAAGGAGTTGGAGAAGGAACCCAAATTCCTGAAGAACGGTGATGCTGGTATGATTAAGATGATTCCCACGAAGCCCATGGTGGTGGAGACTTTCTCAGAGTATCCCCCACTTGGTCGGTTTGCTGTGAGGGATATGCGGCAGACTGTTGCTGTGGGAGTGATCAAGAACGTGGAGAAGAAGGATGCTTCCAGTGCTAAGGTCACCAAATCTGCTGTCAAGAAGGGTGGCAAGTGAACCGTGCAGAGTGATGCAGCGAGATTCTACGATAGAAATCAAGAGTGGGTTTTTGTCACCAGTCTATTTATTGGTTCTCTAGCTGTTTGGTACGAGAACTTTAGTCTGAAGTCATCATCGTCATTGCCAGGCTGTGTTTCACAGAACCGCGTACTTGATAGGCGGTGGCGAGTTTTTGATCGGTAGTCTATTTCTGTCTGTAATGTCTCTCGGGTTGAGAATTTTATCCCTCTTTTCATTTTGACACTGCTCGAACTCTTGAATGTTTTGATACAAATTTTAATCTTCCTTCTCGAGTTGAGAATTTTATCTCCTTTTTTAATTCGACACTGCTCAGAACTCTTGAATTTTTTGTTACATCTTTTTCTCTCATTGTTTTGGGTTTTTTGCCTCTTTTTTTTTTAAATAACCATCCTTTTCAAAAATTATATTGGTTGTGTTTAATTTTTTTAGAGGTTAGTATAATTTATTTATAAATTATATATATGTATGTATATATGTGTATATTATATTAAATATTTATTTTTTATAATAGTTTTTATACGTGAAGACTTGTTGGATCATAAATACCTTGATTTTTATTGTTTTTTGATTTCTTATTTATTCTTTTATTCTATTCTATACAAAGATTTGTATATTTTGTTTTTTATTTGTTCTATACAAAGATTCTTAATTTGTATGATAATGTTTTTGTATTTATGATTTTTTTCATGTAAAATTTAAAAATGGCTTTCAATTTTTCATGTCATTTTTTTATTTATTAATGTCTACAATTTGATTTTTATTTTCTATATTTTTTATATGTTTCCCTTAATTTATTATATATTATACAAATTTTATTTTATTTTTTAATTGAAGTTGATAATATATTGTTTTTTTTTTTTAATTCTGATCCTCACTCATCAGTGTGTTTGTATATATAACCTGAGCTATTATTATTTGTTTTTATGAAACCAGGTTTATAGTACTAAATTATTTTACCATGAAAATAATAAACAATTGTAGAGTAGCACAGGTACAACCGTACATTATATAAGTCAACAACGATACCATCGAGACCTTTAATTTCTGAGACCCATGGGTCTATGAAATCAAGGTTCCCGAATAGCAATTTCAAAAAAGCCCAGTTCTTAAGTGTCGAGATTTTTCGATGACATGGGCTGAAAAACTGATAGGTTGAGTAACATGTGGCCGACCGACTCGTAGGGTTGTGCTGACATTTCAAACTGATGATATAAAAGGGCTTTTTATATACTTACGTTGGGCCTACGAACATGGACCTAAGTGAACTTTGAAAATCCACGCGTTCTGCACCAAGCAAGAGCATCATTCATGAATCACCAATCTGCAACGTTCATTAAATAGTCAACCTTACAGGTAGACGCTGTGTTTCTCATCTTGTTAGATCATCAAAGTTAAGGAAAGCATTGCTTGATGAAAAAATGTACATTCAAAATCTCGATCACATTAAAATGCAAACAGATTAAGCCATTCAAAAGCAGAATAAAAGGTAATCCACTGATTGAAATCCATCGTCATTGTACACCTTACAAAATCATGGCAGTACAAGTGAAGAGATTTACATTGCAAGAAATGAAACAGCTTTTGAATCTGGCCTTTTCATTTTTTTGCGAAAATTGGAAATGGCTGTGCATATTAGAATGGCTTTTGGTCGCAAGAGACAAATATCATTAACCAAGAGACAAGTCAAGATATGTGCTTTCTCCCTCCAATACTGGTCAGGCTCATTTTCTGATGGTAAGAATCACCAACCACTAATATGTTCCATGAGAAAAGGGCAATCAAGATGAAAGCTTACCAGAATCCATAACATTACTTAACTATGGTAAAATAAGATCAAGAGGAGGGCTTTTTACTCCTTTTCTTGGCAGGGCTTTCTACTCCTTTTCTTGGCAGTTTTGGCAATAGCATCGTAAATCTCTCTTTTACGTTTGTTGTTGTTGTTGCTAAGGGTGTTGTTGTTTTGGCCACCCGCGCTAGCTGCACTTTTTCCCTGGACTTCCAGCGCATCCTTCACAAAAAACTTTAGCCTCCATAGGGTGGATTCACTCTGCACAATTTGTTCCTTTACCAAGCAGTTCATTCAAGAATATATCGTTTAAGTAATAATTATGATATAAATTATGACCTGTGCATCGATGTCAAGGTCCACCTCTTCAGCTGTTGCTTGAAAGCCTGGATTATTCTGTGCAACAATCTCCAATGCTTTGGTTAGGTCTTCAGGAGATAGCCTTGTAAGAGCTGCCCCAAGCTTTCTTTTCTCTTCGGTGGACATCTTTCTGGAATGGCATTGGTTGTCAAAGAGAATTGAAAATTTAAATCTTCATGCAGAGGTAACTCATAAGTTTAATAATGAAAATGAATAGAGAAAAATAACTTGTAGTCATTAGTACTAGATAGATGGCTCAAGCTATATATCAGGCCGGGTCAAATGTTTCCTAACATGATAGAAAAATGACCACACGATGATAGAAGTTTTAAAGGAGCAAGAAAAATCCATGACCTATGAGAATAAGATAGTTGCACAAGAAGAAAAAACTAAAAGAAATAACATGAAGCTAAAAGCACAATAACTGAATATTGAAGGATGAAATTGAAGAAAAAAATTGAAATTAAATATAGCTAATCCTCGGAACTTGTTTCAATCATGAAATCAAAATTACTCCAAAGAAGGAAATCATGAAGCAAATTCTTAATTATCCAAAATTAAAAAAACAAACAAATAACGATCAAAGTAATAAGGACCAAACCTGATATAAAAACTAAAAGAAAAAAATAGAGGGACTAATTGGAAAATAAAATAAAAATAAAAAAAGATAAAAAACAATAAAAAGAATGAGAACCAAATTGGATATAAAACTTAAATGAACAAAATGTTGATGGACAAAATTGAAAACAAAATAAACTTAAAAAACATTAAAAAATAGCAATCAAAAGAATAAGAATCAAAACTGATACAAACACAAATTGATTGAGCAATTGTTTGACGCAAAACTCAAGGTAAAGAGAAAAGGGAGGAAAAGAACAATCCACCTAAGCTCAATTGCTCCTCCACCGTACACACGAGCCTGACCACCATGAAGAGAATGGTGAGACACGTCTAGCGCTGACATGAAAGGCGGTGTTTGATAGCCAAGGCACCACATGAGCAAACCGTTTTTATTTATATTTGTGAAAAGATTGAATTAATCCTCATTCAAATTGATTATAAAAAACAAAGATGACAAAAATACTAAGATGTCCCTAAATGTTAACTTAATTTTTGTTTTTTTTTAAAGAGCAATGAAGTCATTTCACTATGCAATGATACAGTAAAAGACCTAAAAGCCCTTAAACCACAATTTGTTTTTAGGTATTTAAATCATTTTAATGTGCAACTAAAATGTGAAGACTGTTTTGTCTCCAAGCAATATGATAATGACATATGAATCCTATTGAAAAGGATATTTTGCTCCTAATAGCTAGTTGAATGATTTTATTTGAGAAAGACAAAATAATCATTTCACTTCACTATTCCAATTCACAATCCACAATGACATGTGTCTTGCTGCACAATGAAATGTTGAGCCCTATTAGCTTTTTGTTAATTATTCACTCGCACGCAAAGTTGGATGACTGACCTGCACTTTTGAACAACCATTTCACGTAGCTCTTCCAAATGCATATCAACCTCATAAAGCTGGAAGGGTCATCATAGACCATTTCAACATGCAAACAAATATTTTTATAGATTATTCAAAAAGCTTAATTCATCAACCACGTGAAGAGGAAACAAAGTAAGAGCTATTTTATAACTCTAAATATTTTTAAGAAAGTTTGTTAACTTTTTTATACCTCATTACACAAATCACGAGCCATTTTAGCATGAGAAGCCTCCTGAGCAAGCTGCATATCCAATTGAGCCTCCGCTTCCTCCTCTTCTCGTCTTTTCTCCTGTGGGTACAGTAATTGGTGTTCAATAAAATGAGGCTGAAATAAAAGACAGCAAAATTGCCTTTTACTTTAGTAAAAGGTCATGGACTAAGATTGCTCACTAGCACATACCTCTTCGGTGACTTTAGGCAGAAACTGTAGCCATTTCTCCTCAAACTTTCCCAGCAATGTTTTGGCCATAACATGAACATCACTTCTTTCATCATTATATTTCATTGCATTCTTAAACACTAACCTCACATCAGCAAATATCTCCCTTACATTCTTGTATCCAGTGCCATCCTTGGCCTCCATTTGATTTTTAATTGTACTGAAGTCCATGGGCTTGTCGATAACCTGTTGAATGTCATAGGCGGCAAATTCTTTGAAATCAGATTCAGAAGGCACCCGTCTCTAAAATGGAAGAGCAATTAACAACAAGACAATAAATGATAGAACCAACTAAAATACAGGGCCATGTCTCCAACTACGCAACAAGTCACACTTGCATGTGCATGATCACACAAGTTGAACATGAAAAGGCATGATTCACTTTCCTTTAGAAACAACTCCATATGGTTCTCATGTGAACATGACATGTATTCATGTGTATAAGAGGGCAGCAAGTGTTGTAATGTGTTTGCAATTATTCTTGATGGCTCTTATGCAGTCACGGGAAAAAGGAAATCAGTAACCATGCTTCAAGTGATTTCTGATATAGCAAAAGCGGATTGAATAGGATATTGAGAAGGATGATAAAACTTCACCTCATAATAGTCATGCAAACCAAGACCTTTGACATCTACAGGTTGCATAAAAGGCCACGCCCATTTGTGCTGTGTAATCTGAACACAGCAAATAGAAATTACTTTACATAATGAAAATCACTTTGCGACACTTGTTTTTTCTTTAACCTTCTAGCATCCAAGAACAAGATCCAAATATAGATTTGATTTGGCAGAACAAATCAGATAAAAACAAATCATTGGGTCATAAGTTCACAAAATAAAGATGGCTAACAAAGACAAGAAACTAGGACCAACTCTCCAAGCACACACAGCAACTAATTGTTAACCATAAAGTGCGATGTAGTAGGGGTAACAGGAACCGATTTCCATAACATATGAAAAAATTCAGGCAGCAATTTCACAGTCCACCTTAAAATTTCATAGCAGAAAATGATAATCAAAACTCTTATCTCTGGCTAAAACGAAATTATGTTGTAGCCACTAAGACAGAATAAACATAAAGATATCGATAATAAAATGGCAGCAATAACAACAGCATTGATTGATACATTACTTGACGCAATATTGTACCGAATTGGCGCATAAGCTCTTGCATTCTCTTAGCAGCAGCTGCCTCTCGTTTCGATGCATCTTGATGCTGTTTCCTAATACTAGGAATATGCCTCTCTTTATCTTTCACGGTGGAGCTTCCACCTTTCGAAGAACCACTCTGCTGCTTTTTACTTGTATTCTTCAAGTAAAACTGCTCAACCTCACTCACTCTTTGCTCCAACTACACATTCATTCAAATATATATATATATATATATATATATAAAAAAACCAAACTCATCCCGAAGCAACAAATACAGGCTAGAAAAAATTAAATTATATAAAATCTCATTTACTTTATCAACTTTTTGAAAAATCTCATCCACGTTATGCTTGAGACCCTCTGCATCGGCATCGGCATCGGAATTTCTTATCGGGAGATTACCGAAATCCACAATCGACGGGCTTATCGCTTCCATTTAATCGCTGAAAAAGAAAAGAAATATTCCAAAATTGTAAAATTGAATTAATAAATTCTCATACATTGAGCTTAATTTAGAAAAAGAGCCACTAATTTATTTATTTTATATATATATATGGAATTCACTTACGATTGTTGAATAATGAACATAATTAGATTAAAGAAGTACTAATCAAGATTGTAAGGTGTTTTTTATGTCATGCATAAGTACCTGGAAATATACGTTTATGTATACGGGTACAGTGTAGGATGGTGGTGGGAGTAACAGAGCAGGCGAGGCGCGGAGAGACTTCCCTGTCTCGCTTCGCAACTATAACTGGGAAACGAAAACCTGACTTCTCTTTTAACGGCGTCGGTTTTACTCCTGTTGTTGTCATTTGTCGGGTAACGGCGCCGTTTCTTTCACTTTTTTTTTTTTTTGGGGGGGGGGGGGGGGGATTATTTGATTTATTTCCCTTTTTTCTATTCTCTTCTCGTTTTCTCATGGTAAATTGTAATTTGTGGGCGAGGGCTCCAAAATAACGGGCCTCCACCATATCTTTTTCTTTTTCATTTTATCCCTTTTATTTTTCAAGTTGTTTTTATCATATCCTTGGATTAGTTTCTATACATAAAAATCAACAACTTTTCTCAAAACGTATCGTTTAGAACTAGTTTAGGAATAAAATTAATTTAAAACAAAACATAAAAAAAATCATTTTTTTTATGTTTTGTTTTCGAAACGTCTTCTCGTAGCTGCGTGGAGTCCAAAGAGAAGAAGATAGAAGCAATCCAAGGATCGAACGCGGGATCTCTCTCACCCTATCCCAGGAGGACACCACCGGCATTTCAACAACGAATCTTTTTCTACATTAAAATATATTATTTTCCTTGAAAACCTTAAACCCAAACCCTTGGACTAGGATACTTCACTCACAAAGGAAGACCTCAAGAAACCAAAGGAGCTCAGAGAAATGGCGACAGGAGCAGCTCTTCTTCACTTACTTCGATCTCAAACCAAACAATTCCCATCCAGCAGAAAGTTCCACTCAGGTTTCTCTCTTCATCTTCTTTCCCAATCTACTTATTGCATCATGGGAGCTTTCATTTCACAATCTAATTTGTTACTTAGAAGAGCACAAATCAATGATTACCTTGAAAGCTATGCTCTAATATCTAATGCTTGACCGGAGAAGAAACCGACTTCCTTAGATCCTGTCGGGTTTTGTTACAGAGTGACTAAAGCTGGAATCTTTCGTACATACATAGGTTTTAATTTTGAAAAACATAAACTTTGAGAATTAGAAAACTGTAAGAGACCCGTGATGATTTCTATGCTCTTAGGAGTTGCGTTGGATTTAAAATGTCCTGGCGTTCCCAACAGGGGAAAAATAGCAGGCCAGGTTTGGATTGTGTGAAGTTGGGGTGGCTTATTACAGGTTGTACTGCAAAGGTTTCAGCCTTTCGACTAGTTTCATAGGAATTTTATATATAATGCAATTGGATGGGAACTAGTCTTCATATTTGTTGATTACCATCAATATCTGAGCATATGTGAACTTATGAGATGCATGTGTGAATAGTTTGATGTTGATGGAGTAACACAAATATTTGATATTCTTGAAGCTGGGATGCATTTGGCTTGGTGCCTGTTGTTTTGCAGTTTTAATTGACTGGTGGGCATATTCAGCAGGTAATGAAAGATATAGGATCAGCAAGTTCACATGAATTAAATTTGTTGTACCTTGTTACAAGATGGTTCTTCTCAACTGTTTTTCTGTGAATCTTTTTTCCCTGTGCTCCCTGGACCAAAACACACTCCAGTACTAATTAAATTTTCAGACCAAAAAAAGTAATTTTAATCTTGTTCAGAGTTCACTTTCTTGAACCAGTCTGTGTGTTGGCCAGTCTTTGTTCGTAATACCCTTGTTGTTCACCTGATTGTCTCTCACCTTTAAAGCAGTTTCATCAAACACTCTGAGGAATCTTGTTGTTCACCAGATTGTCTCTCGCCCTTAAAACAGTTTCATCGAATACCTAGGAGATTCTTACTACGAGTCAAATGCAGATTGTTCCTTCTATAGTTGCTTTTTTCATGTTTTAGCACTATCTGTTGTATAGTAATGTCTGCTTTTGTTTGGAGATGCTTGTCAACCATTGTAAAAGCACATTCAGTTTCCGGAAGCATTACTTAAAGAGACACTGTTTTACATGCTCTTATTGTTATTAATATTCTCTGTTTTAGGCTATCATCTTTGTCAGTTTGGCACACGGCCACACGGTCAGTGTGCCAAAGCCAACTTCAACCATGACACTCTTCTTGCCGCTACTCAGAAAAGATGGGCATCTCAAGCTAAAACAACAGAAGATGACAACAAGATCAGCATTGGACCCCGCCGAGGGAAGGAAGTGGGACAAGATGAAAAAGAGACTGGGGTAGTATATTATGGTCCGATCTCATCCACCATCAAGAAAGTAAAATTGCTCTCTCTTTCAACCTGCTGCCTGTCCGTATCCTTGGGTCCTGTCATAACTTTTATGACATCTCAAGATTCAAATGTCATCCTGAAGGGGGCAGTTGCCTCTACTGTCATATTCTTAAGTGCTTCGACCACTGCTGCTCTACACTGGTTTGTTAGCCCTTACATCCACAAGCTTAGATGGCAGCCGGGCTCGGACAGTTTTGAAGTGGAGATGATGTCCTGGCTGGCAAGCTACATTCCAAAGACTATGAAATTTGCTGATATCCGGCCTCCAGAAACCAACAGGCCTTTCGTAACATTCAAGGCCAACGGAAATTTCTACTTTGTTGATGCAGAGCACTGTCATAACAAGGCATTGCTGAATAGATTGACCCCACAAAAATCTGCTCATGAGTCTCCTTTCAAAAATCTGTGATAGGAATACATACATGGTGATGATTGGCCTGCGAGGTTTCCTTGAGAACATCAGGACCTGGTTTTACTTGATGGTTTGTGATAAGCTCATTAGCTCTGGCCTAGTTGAGCCGATGGGCATTTTGTTCCGTAGTCCTACTTTGCAAGACAAGGTTTCTCAGAGAAGATAAATAACCAATATTTGATGTTTAAATTTTAATCTTACGACTACGTCTATTATGCTTGAAAGTTTTACCTTTTATTTTCTTGGGTAATGCAAACGGACAAAAGTACCAGAACAAACTGACTACCCTTACAGTTATGTGGAGTGCAGTCGATATATTTTCTTGGTTCTGCATTTTGTTTGCCAGGCACTCAGCACGTGCAATGGCTTCATGAAACAAATATTGGAACAGTAATTTGTCATACCCCAATCATCGTTTTCTTTGCCAATTTCAGACATGGCAAGGCTGGACCTAAAAACCATTCTCTTTGGCAATTGGGGAAAAAAACTCAGATTGCCATTCTACGCTCACCGATCTGCTCTACTCTAACCTGTTTTTATTAGTGATGTTGTTTTGAACAATTCCACACTAACCTGGTTAGTGCCCACACTTTAAAGCCTCTTTTCAATCTGAACCGCGAGCCATAAAAATGTATGAACACCTCTAGGCACTCTCTCCACTACAAAACACATTCCCAAATGGCCATCCATTTCATTCCTAGGACATAGCTTCATAGTTCATACGGAGTCTTGACACAATTTTCCGTCATCCCATATCAGTTTATCCAAGCCCAAGTTTGAATCGGGACGACAGATGGCAAATTGGGACTGGTAATTATTGACCCGATTGCTTTCAAGAAAATCATTATTGACCATTTACCAGTCCCAATTGCCTCCGCTGTCAACTTGACAGTATATAAATAAGATTTGAGTGCAGAGATCTCGCTAGGAGCTAGTGCAGCAAGATGGCTCCTCTACACCCAATCCAAGTATCTTCCCTATGGCGAATCGATAGAATTTGCCTATTTTAACAACAAACAGGGTGATAAATATGTTGCAAAACCCCAATTAGATGGCATTTTCGAAGCTTAATAAAATTGCAGACAAATTAGTCAATGACAACAATATAACACTAGAAAATACACACACCCACATACTGATTCCATTCAATCGATTTACGCATTTTGAAAACGAGCAATTGAGCACTCAAAATAAATAAACGCAAGTTAGTGGACCATGTTACAGAGAACAAGAGACAAGTCAAAGTGTGTCGAAGGCTTTATGGACAATATAACTAGGTCTAAGGTTTTGTACTTAATATTAAAAATTAAAAGTTTTTATTGAGTGTAATTGTTTAATATTTTATAAAAGTTTACTCGTAGAAATGAGTTTATAATGGAAATGGTTCTAAACACGCTGTCAGAATAGAGATAATTCAGCGAAAAGAATTTAAAGTTGACAAGCAAAATTAGAAATCAAAATTAAAAAAAAGTTATAACAAACATTCAAGAGTTCTGAGCAGTCTCAAATTAAAAAAGAAAAAAAAGATAAAATTCTAAAGCCGACAGACATAACAAAGACAGAAATACACTCTAGATCAAAACCTTGCCACCGCCTATCACGCACACGGTTCTGTGAACAACAGCCTCGCAATGACAATGATGACTTCAGACTAGTGACAAGAACCAACTCTTGATTTCTATCGTAGCATCTAATTCCATCACTCTGCACGGTTCACTTGCCACCCTTCTTGACAGCAGATTTGGTGACCTTAGCACTGGAAGCATCCTTCTTCTCCACGTTCTTGATCACTCCCACAGCAACAGTCTGCCGCATATCCCTCACAGCAAAACGACCAAGTGGGGGATACTCTGAGAAAGTCTCCACCACCATGGGCTTCGTGGGAATCATCTTAATCATACCAGCATCACCGTTCTTCAGGAATTTGGGTTCCTTCTCCAACTCCTTGCCGGATCGCCTGTCAATCTTGGTGAGGATCTCAGCAAACTTCACAGCGATGTGACAGGTGTGGCAGTCAAGAACAGGGGCGTAACCATTTCCGATCTGCCCAGGATGGTTCATGATGATCACCTGGGAGGTGAAGTTGGCAGCCTCCTTTGCGGGATCGTCCTTTGAGTTTGAGGCAACAAAACCACGCTTCAGATCCTTCACGGCGACATTCTTAACGTTGAATCCAACATTGTCACCAGGAAGAGCCTCCTGGAGTGCTTCGTGGTGCATCTCGACGGACTTGACTTCAGTGGTCAGTCCTGTTGGCCCGAAAGTGACAACTGTACCAGGCTTGATCACACCGGTTTCCACACGACCCACCGGGACGGTTCCGATACCACCAATCTTGTACACGTCCTGGAGTGGCAGGCGGAGGGGCTTGTCCGTGGGCCTCTTGGGCTCTTGGATCTGGTCAAGGGCCTCGAGGAGAGTTGGTCCCTTGTACCAGTCCAGGTTGGTGGACCTCTCGATCATGTTATCACCCTCAAATCCAGAGATAGGTACGAAGGGAATCTTGTCAGGGTTGTAACCGACCTTCTTCAAGTAGGATGACACTTCCTTGATAATTTCATCAAACCTTGCCTTGGAGTATTTTGGGGTGGTGGCGTCCATCTGTGACAGCATCGCAAATTTAAATTAGTTTCAAATACCTCGAGCTTTCAAATCACAGAATTTCACACCCGGAATTCCAAAGCAACGGAGAATCAGGAAATTAAAATGAGTGGTGTAGCTTGAAATGTGCACAAGCATACCTTGTTGCAGCAGCAGATCATTTGCTTGACACCAAGGGTGAAGGCAAGAAGAGCATGCTCACGGGTCTGACCATCCTTGGAGATACCAGCCTCAAAACCACCAGTGGTAGAGTCGATGATGAGGATTGCACAGTCAGCCTGGGAGGTTCCGGTAATCATGTTCTTGATGAAGTCACGGTGTCCAGGAGCATCGATGACAGTGCAGTAGTACCTGGTGGTCTCGAACTTCCACAGGGCGATATCAATGGTAATACCACGTTCACGCTCAGCCTTGAGCTTGTCAAGCACCCAGGCATACTTGAATGACCTCTTGTTCATCTCGGCAGCTTCCTTCTCGAACCTCTCAATGACACGCTTGTCAATGCCTCCAAGCTTGTAGATCAAGTGACCGGTGGTGGTCGACTTTCCAGAGTCGACATGGCCAATGACCACGATGTTGATGTGCGACTTCTCTTTACCCATGATGAAATCTCAGAGCTTAACTGAAACTCAAAAGGTAAAATTATAACATGCAACTAAAATCAAAAGATGAAAACTCTAATTAATCACATTTGATAAATTAGACAGCTAAAGAGGATAAATTTGGATAAGAATTAATTCTCTAGATTCTGATAACCTTCACATCATTTGATCTAGGTGACAATTCATGGCAACATTTATCACAAAATATCAAATCAGCATGTTTTGATTATAAAGTTCGTTTACTATATATAAAAAATGAAAATCATGACAAGTAAAAACCAGTCCTACATATTAACATCTAATTGGATCTACCCCTAAAACAGTGACACCATGCTAAATCCATATAAATCAAGTATAATCCAATATATCTGCGTATATCGATCTTCAAAGCAAAGAAAAGGCCTTAACAGTCAAATTAAAACAGATTAATAGCTGAAAATACAGAACAACACCACATATTAAAGTTACAAATGCTGATGAATGCAATCAACTGGGCATCAGCGGTGATGAGGTGTCAGAGCGAATCAAGCCAGACAAAATGCATGGTTGAAACAAGAGAAAGAAAAGGGCGGGGGCGAACCTGAAGAAGGATGCAAAAACCCTAGCCGCGAGAGGATAGAATAAGGAGAAGCGAATGTGAGAGCGAGGAAATGGTGATAGGGTTTGTAGTTATTTATAGCACATTAGAGGCATTTTTCTTTCCTTAAATGTCCTTCACTTGCTTCGCTCGCAGTCTACTATCAACGGTCTCTTCTCAGGTCTTTTCAGGAATCATCTCTACAAGAATATAGGAGTAATTACCCGTTATTCACTTTCAAAAGAAAGATGAACAAATAGTAAGAAGTTGCTTGGAACAATTTTTAAAACCATGTTTCAAAAAAAATAATTTTTATTTTATTTTAAATGAATATGTTTGGTGTTTTTAGATCATTTTGATGTGTTGATATCAAAAATGATTTTTAAAAAATAAAAAATATATTATTTTGATATATTTCGGCACGAAAAACACTTTGAAAAGCTACATCAACAACTGTCCCAAACAGGATTACATTATTGAAACGCGTTATACTGTGGATGAAATTGTTTTTTTTAATATAAACAAAATTATTGACACGTATTTTGATATTATATTGTTAGATTAATTTTTTAACATAAAAAAATATTTAAGTATTTTATAGTGTTCTTTTACTTAAAAAAGAATCATAAAAGGTTGGTCTAACATGATCTCATTAACTTAATGGATCTAAAAAAAAACCTGGATAATCATGAAAAATACAATTAACCAAACGCTCATTAGCTTTTTTTCAAGCTGTTTTTTTTTAAAAACGAAGGAAAATAAGCTGTGCCAAACGGGCACGAAGGAATCTTATTGTAAAAAAAAAAGGTTTTCGCAAGTATATTTCTAGACTGCGATTTAACCTGCTTTGCACGATTATTTTTTTATTATTTTAATATTTTTAAATTTGTCCGTGTTAAAAACAAATCTTAAAGGTAAAAAATATTATTAAAATAAAAAACTAAATTACTTACCTGAATTGGAACCTGTCATCGTTCTCGTACTTTGTTATCAAGAACTTTAGGTCAACTTTCATCTGCAAATGGCCATGCCACGTACCAATAGAATAAGGCCCACTAGAAAACAAGCACATTCACGTTCATTATTATTATTATTATTATTTATTATTATTTATAAGTTGGTCTAAAGAGGGTGTATTGCAGCACAGCTGTCGTGTTTTTGTTAAAATTTATTTATTTATTTATACCATGTTAATATATTAATATTAAAAATAAATTTATTATTTTAATTAGAAATAATTTAAAAGGCGACCAACAGGATAACAGACGTTCTGTTAAATGCATTTAATATGGACATGAGTTGACTATTTTAACTTCAACAAAATTGTTACGAGATCATACATTGTTTGTATATATATGAACAACTAAATATTCTCTTACATCTCTTTTTTATTATATTCATTTATTATTTTCAAGTTCATTTGAATCTATATTTTTTTATGTTCTTTGATCTCACAGAATCCAACACATCGACGAAACTCTTTAGATCTGTGTAAACAATTTCATACAAAGATTAAAAAGGGCACAAGCAGAACTTAAAATTCCAGATTAAGGCCGCCAAAACGGTCACAAAACTTGGACAAATTAGCCAAATTAGTAACATGAAAATTAATGAGACACTAATCAGCAATTAATATCGCAATTTCACATTAAGGATACAATAATCTGTCCTGATGAAGTTTTGCTTAAACCCTAGCCGCGCGTGCGATGAAAGCAGAGTAGCAATGGTGGTGGAAGGTGCGAAGTGAGAGCGTGGGGTTTGAGATATCTATTTTAATTACCAATGATACCTTTTCTTTCCGAAATGTCCTCCGAATAAATTTATAATACCTGATATATCCTTCCGTTACTTTTATAAATGTCTCTCTATCTCACTCGCACAATCTCGCGTATACATATTTGTCAAAATCGCGAGTTGACTCGTAAAATTAGACAATTCATCAAACATTATCAACTCGGATAGAAAAATCAATTTTGGTCAAACTCGATCAAAATCGGTTAAAATCATAAAATCGGACCGGATCGATCCGATTTTACGATCCTGCTGTAACAAAAGCCAATTCGCCTCTTATATTTATACACAAATTTTTTTGCCTCTCAATTACTTATCCGATATGGGATAAGTTAAGGAAGGAAAAATTTAAAACTTGCTTGTCTCGGCTGAAGAGTGAAGAGTATTTAACTGAAGAATAAAGGGGGGGACAAATTGATTTGTCCGATGTGGGACAAATTGCATTGTCCCACACCGGACAAATCAATTTGTCCAACATTTCTGCTGGAAAAATTGTATATATATATTTTATAAATTTTTTAATATATATAAATTAAAAAATTATAAAAAATATATATTATAAAAAAATAAAATTCTATTAATCCCATCTTACTGTGTGAAATCCTCCTTTCAACTGGGACCATGCTTGTTAATTTCGTTCTGTTTCGGCGGAACGTTCCGTTCTATTAAAAAAATCGAGACGAAACGACGTCGTTTTCGTCTTGGTTTTAATTCCGGTCCGTTCCGAAAATTCTGGCTAAATTCCGGCCGAAACGTCTCGGTACCGTTTCGGCCGTGCCGTTCCATCTCAAAATCATAATATTTTTTTTATTTTAGAACATTTTACTATCATAATATTTTTGCAATTTTAGAGATGTTTATAATTTTGAGATTATGTTTGTTTGACTTTGTGTTTGTATTGTATAATTTAAAGTTAATTTATCTTGAATTTAAATTATACTTGTTAAATTAATATTTTTTTTCCATATATATATAGTTAATTATATATGAATAGTACAACCCCGAAACGGCACGCTGAAACGCTTTGAAACCAAAATATTTCGTTCCAATAGAAAAACCGGAACGGTGACAACCTTGATTGGGACAGTAAGGTATTAATAAAGAATTAATTAGTATTTATGGTTAGACTAAACCTAATTGAATATGTATATGACGTTTTTAGATAATCTAATGGCGTCAAACGGTATATTTAATATAAAAATATTTATTAAAACAACTTCTAAGACAATCGAAAGCGTCAAACGGTATATTTAAAAGAAATTTATTAATTTAAACAACAAGAAATACCGTAGAAATCAACGCTGGATGTAATG
The DNA here is from genome assembly GCA_025169955.1 of Salix arbutifolia. Classification (NCBI taxonomy): domain Eukaryota; kingdom Viridiplantae; phylum Streptophyta; class Magnoliopsida; order Malpighiales; family Salicaceae; genus Salix; species Salix arbutifolia. Next base: position 2,399,686 of record CM045909.1, read on the forward strand.
ATAACCTAGAATCCAACACATCAATTTAGATTTTGGAAAGTTAAATTAATAAAAAATGTCGTCAGGGAAACGTAGAAAAAATCAAACCCAACAAAGCGCTTAGACGTGTACGCCCAAATTAAAAAATATTTTTTATTTAAAAATATATTAAAAAAATATTTTTATTTATTAAATTTATTTTTAACATCAAACTATCAAAACAACTTAAAAATATAACTTTAAAAAAAAATTAATTTCTTAAAATACTTTTCAAAAACATTTCCAAACACGTCTTCTAGAAATAGCCATGTCTCTCTCTTTCCCTTCTATATATGTGTGTGCACCTGTAGATCTCTATTGCCCCCATCAAACTTTTTTCAACAGGCCTTCCTTACATCGATTACTTGCCTGATCCATATCTTTTTCATCTTCTCCATTTTCTGATCACACAATGATTGGCGCCGGGGAATTTAAACCTGGACGAGTTCAAGAAACGCCCCTCCTGCAAGATTTTGAAGATGCGGAAGAAACATTCTCATTTTCCAATCTTTCACTGAACAACCGCGACACTTACTGGGACACCTCCTCCAAACGAGATCAAAGCTCCCCTGCTGATCATGGAGTTTTATTCGAGTTTTTCAGTGATGAACTCGCCAGGACTGCTAGCTCTTCTGGTTCTTCAGACAGCGTAATCTTTTGTGGAAAGCTCATACCTTACAAAGGAGAAACAGTTGAAGATGAAACAGAAAAGAACCTGGAAATCACAGCACCACCAGAAGATCCAAAGAAGAGCTCCGTCTTCCCACCAAAACTATCGCACTCTTTCAGTAAATCAACTGGAAGTACTGGAAAAGGGTATGCGACCAGGAGATCAAGTGTTGATCAGAAGTATAATTCTTCAGTGAGAAAGGTATCGCTCCTGATGAAAACAGGGTGTCGTTCGTTTAGATTAGGAGTTGAGAAGTTTCCAATGGAGATGGATTTGAGCGATATAAGGAAGAGGCAAAGTAGGAGAGGTCCGACTCAATCAATGATGTTTCCATCAGGCGACGAGTGTGATCAAACGGGTAAGAGTAGCAGAGGAAAGAGAGAGAAGATTTTGTGGGGTTTGTTAATGGTCAACGCTTCACTTGGTTGCATCCCACAAGTTTCGAGTTAAGCTCTGGTAGCAGGTTTAAGCTGTTCATGGAAAAAAATAAAAAAACACAGAGGATATATGTTCTTCAGTACTGTACATATTTATCTGATTTTAAACTAGAATGTGTTCGAAAATTGTCCTCGTACTTAATCCCACCAAGATCCTTTCCTATTGGAGCGATGAGACTGGCCGTATATTCTTTAGTTTTCTCTACAAATATGATTTGATTATAACTTATGAACTCTATCTTCGAAACAGTTCAAGTATAATTGTTTAAATTCTCTCTCACTGGATTCAAACATATAATCTGATAACGGAATGTTGGGTAAACTATATTATGACCAATGATCTTAACCCTAAGTCTTCACAGCGACGATATACTGGATGGTGGCATTCGCTCGAAACAATAAACCTCATCCTTTTAAATTATTAGGTTCAGATTTCAAAATATAATTTATATTATTTTTTAACACATATCCTCAAGTAAAAGTTTTTTGAGTTTGAAACTTGAATAGACTCACACTAACTTGTACTTGATTTTTATCAAAAAAAATAAAGATGATAAGATTTAAACTTATGACTGCCGGGTCAATAAGTTTCTGATACCATATTAAAAAACAATCTCACATAAAAACTTAAATTATTATACAAATTATCGGAATATAATTTATATTATTTTATAACAATCCAAGTGATAATCTCGTCTTCATCTATATATCTTCATAAGAACCTAGATTCTAACGTCCATCTTTTTTAACTCATGCGTCCCTTGGGTAAATAGAATTAAGCAGGTGAAGTTGCTCAGTTACTCTATAACCAGTTCACTGAAAGGTAAGAGAAAAGATAAAACTTGTAAGCCAGGCCTAAACGAGTCTCGTCATTAAAATCTAACAAAAAAAACACGGCAAGGAGTGGAAAAAACTGATTTGACCGTTAATAAATCAAGGAGATGTAGAATGATTCAAGCCCATGATGCATTCTGTATTCCTAGTCTTCTAGAAGTGCGCGGTGCAACCCGTGTTTTGGCAAATTTTAATTTTTTTTATTTTTTTTTGTATTTTAAATGAATTTTTTTTAGTGTGTTTATATCATTTTGATGTGCTGATATCAAAAATTATTTTTAAAAAATAAAAAAAATATCATTTTGATGTATTTTGACATTAAAAACACTTTGAAAAGCAACTGTAACCGCTCTTCCAAACAGGCACGTAGCCAATTGTATCGACACGAACCAAAACTCTTTCCTTTCTGTCAATCTTAATTCCCCTTGAAATATATAACTAAAATTTGAAATTTTTAATGAGCGATCCATACATTGATCTCTCACTTGATCCAAATCTTTTATCTTGGCTGTTTTTCTGATATAGTGATTAGTAGTACCAAGGAATTTAGCCCTCGTGAAACAATGCACGCTAGAAATATACTGGCTTGAATGGTTTTGAAGTTGTAAAATAAACTCTCGTTTGCTGATCTTTCATTAAGCAACTGGGATAGTAATTTTTTTTATTTGAGGAAACTAAACGTATTTTATAGACTCGGGTGTGCGAGTAAAATCCAAAATATATACATATTAATTTGAACTCAAAATATGTTATACAGATCTTAAATTCTTTACCATCACGCTATATTTTTCTGGGATTTACAACTGGGATAGTACTTACAGGGATAACTTCTACAAACAAGATCGATGCTTCTCTTTTGATCATCAAGATTTCCTCGGGTTTCTCCGTGAAGAATGGGGCTGCCTCTACAGCTCATAAATTTCTTAGACAGCTTCATCTTTTGTGGCATGGCCATAACTAGCAAAGGAGAAACAGTGGTAGCAGCTGGGACAGAACAGAATCTAGAAAATTTAGACAAGTTAGAAAATACGAGGAGGAGTTCCATCTTCCGATCAAACGTGTCATACTCTTCCAATAAATCAACAGAGAGACATCGTGTAAGAAGCGGTTCATCTTGAGAGTGCTAGTTGAGGGCACGCAAGTACGGCATCAAGTGCATTTAAGTTTTAAATTCAAAAATATAATTTATATTATTTTTTAGTATATCTTTATAAATAAAAGTTTTTTGAATTTTAAATTTGCACACAATTTCATATTAACATGTGTTTAATTTTTATCAAATAGAATGAAAATGATGAGATTTGAATTTGTGATTGCTGGATCAACAAGACTCTGATATAGGTATAAATTTTCTAATATACAAACATGTTTTATTGTTGGATGATCAAGAAATCAAACCTGTCACCCTTGTGAAGTCAGGACGTCATAAATCAACAGAGAGCTTGTGCAAGAAGCTTTTGTCCTGGAATATTTCCGAGTCTTTATTAGCTTTATAATCTCCATACAATTACGTTTTATGTAATGCATTGCAGGAATAGCATATGAAACCAATCCCTTTTACGAAGCAATATTCACATTGTTGTTAGGGTTAGAAACTGTTATAATCAATTCAAAAATAATAAAATAAGATATTAAAGAAAAAAAAGAGGTGGTATTCATGCGAAAATTGAGGTAGCTGGGAAAACCTGCTCGAGAGTGTACTTGAGGTTGTTTTTTAAAGTATTTTTCGTTTAAAAATGCATCAAAATAATTTTTTTATTTTTTTAAAATAATTTCTGATATCATCACATTAAAATGATATAAGAACATCTTTTTTTTTAATCTGAATAAAAAATAAAAAATATTTTTTTAATTTTTTTTTCAAGAATGTTTTTAAAACATAATACCAAACAAGTTTTAAAGAGTTAAATTAACATTGCAATTAAACTTGAAACGTTAATGTTGTCATTAATTTTGTTATTTTCTCCAGCAACGAAAGCAAGTGACATCAAACTATATTTTTGTCAGCGACAAATTAGCACCGCATGATGTTTTTTTCATCATTGATTTCTCTTGCACTATTGCTCAGTAAGATGTCTAAATGCCATCCTTTAAGGGCATTCAATCAAATGTAAAGTAATGACACGTTGTGGAATTCCTGGCTAGAGAATTAAAGTGATTGATTTTTTTTTTATATATATATATATAAAAAACTTATTTTCAATAAAAATATCTAGAAAATATCCTAATAATTTTGTTAAATCAATCTTTAACTTTCAAAATCATAAGAAATAAAAATCAACCTAAAATTCATTTTTTTCTTGGACTCAAATATGTTTTTTTAGATATTTAAAAAATCAAAATAATATAAATTCTTCCTATCACGTCGAAACATCTAGAATAAAAATTGATTGTTTTGATAAATAAAATAATAGAAACAATAGATTTTTCTTTCCAGAACCCGAGGATTCTCTCTTTGATCTCCTCCCACTCAATCAAAACAAAAAAATAATTAAAATAAAAGTTTTGATGAGTCCACATATTAACTTAGTAACCAAGAAAAAACATTACCCTAAATTAAAATACGTGCTAATCAAGAATATTCTGATGAGTCCATTGGCTTGCTAGATCTCAAAACGTTCCACGTGGAGGACACGACAGCAATCAAGGGCTAATCAGTGCATACCCATAAGTCTAAAAAAACTATAGCAGTCGCATTATTTATCATTTTAATAAATAATAATAAGAAGAAGAAGAAGAAGAAGAAGAAGAAAAGTCAATATCCTCTCTCCTTACAATTGTAATTCTTTTATAGACCATGCCCCGTGTTTGTTTACAAGACTACCTCTTGGGACCTTGATAATAATGGAACTTGCATTTATCACTCGCACATCACACGAAAGCTACACATATCCTTCATTTTTCTTTTCGAAAAAAACACGTCTACGTGCGACAAATGTTACATTCTCGTTGATAACTCGTTTGTTTTTATATTTTAAAATTATTTTTAAAAGATTTTAACTTCAAATTAAAGTTTTTTTATATTATTTTGATATGCTAATATCATATATATTTTTAAAATTTAAACAATTTTTTTGAAGAAACAAAATAATATTAAAAAATAATATAAATTATATTTTAGAATCTCATTTAATAATTTAATTTTTTAATGCGAGATAATTAATTGTTATAGTTCAGAGCTTTGTTGACTTCTGGTTATTTTTATTTTATTCGATAAAAATTAAATATAAAATAATATGAATTTATGCAAGTTTTAAATTTATTTTTTTATTTAAAGAGATATGTTAAAGAATAATATAAATTATATTTTAAAATTTTATTTAATAACTTAAATTATTATTATTAGATATGATGATTTCCGGAAATATTCTAACAAATATTCCTCTAGCCGACCCTAAAGATACATTTTACGAAATCTTTAATCAACCTCTAGAAAAACTAGAAGCTGAAGACAACAAAACCCTATTCTGTTCATCGATGACCGCGCGCCTGCTCTTCTAGAAAGAGTTTCTAAAATCAAGAATAGTATGGATATTCTGGATACCTGCTACTTTCATTTATTCCATCTTCCTTGTTCTTTACCCTCTGGAAGCCGGCCCCACTCCTTCCCAACGAACTATTTTTAAGCTGCATGTCCAAGCATCTTCCCTTCAAGCTCCTTGCTTGTATATAGTCGTAGCAACTTGGCCAGTTTTTTCTCATCAATCTACAGCAAAGCCATTTACAGACTTCTTTCGATAATCTCTTCTCAGTTCTTTGTGGAACCCTCAGGTTTTCCTGCCATTGTTTGATTTTCACAGTGGTTGTAAGAGAAATGAGCTTTCAACCTGTATATGACAGCAGTGAGTTGCAAGATTTTGATGATGCAGAAGAAACACTCTCTCTCTGTGATCTTCCTTTAAATGGCGATGCTTCTAACTGGGATGACTTCTCCAAAGAAGATCAAAGCTTGGGATCGTGTTTTGATCAAGATTTCTTCGAGTTCTTCAGCGAAGACTTCACTGCCTCTACTTATCCCAAAGATGAAATCATCTTCTGTGGAAAGCTCATTACTTGCAAAGGAGAAACAGTAGCAGAAAAAACACAGAACCTGGAAAGCACAAAGAAGGCTAAAAAATCCAAGAAAAGCTTCATTTTCCCATGGAAACCATCCTCTTTCAACAAGTCAAGCAGGACTACATCATCAAAACAGCTACAGGAAAAGAGTGGCAAGACTTTGCAAGAGCATCTATCAGAGAATCACGGGTTCGCAACAAGGAAATGCGATGATAAGTATGGCTTTTCGATGAAGAAGGTATCAATACTAGCGACCCCGATGAAGCCAAGATGGTACTTTTTGGCATTTGGAGTTGGAAGACTTCCAATGGAGATGGAGTTAAGTGATATCAAGATGAGGCAGAGCAGGAAGCGCCCATCGGGGATGTTTCAATCTGAGAAGGTAACTGAGACGAGTAGGGGGGATAAGAAAGGGAAAGGATCGTGGAGTTTCCTCAGGTTTTTGGGGTGCAACATTCAACATTCCAGTGCCACGGCCACGGCATCATCTGGTTGCGCGCCGATTGTGTGAGTGGTCACCGGAGTCTTGGCAGGATGTATGGTTCAGCAGGCCAAAATTGACCGTGTTCTGAAACGTGACAGTAAACTAAGATGATCGTTTTTTGTAACTGGGTGGTGGCTCCCAGGCATTCAACAGGGACCTAGGGATGATGAAAGGTCAAGAACTATTCAATCAGAGACGCGCATCGCCTTCAAAATTTTGTTCCCAGGGAACGCGTGAGCATGGCTTAGATCATAATTTTTGAGTGGATGTGTGTGTGTGTGTGTATTGTCTGCATGTATTCCCCTTTGCACAATATTGATCATTTATTTCAGGATGTCAAAGCACATTATAATTTAAGGAAACCAAATTGCAAAACACGAGCAAAAATGACCTCGATTGACAAACTATAATTCATGAAGAAAGGTGCTGACAAAGTAGCAGTTTGCAAGCATCTGTTTTCGTATATTGCTGCTGCCAAAAGTGCCACCCACTAAGGTAGAACAATAAAATGTAGAGTTCTAATTACACAAACGTTAAGCTATTCGAAAGATAATGTCTGCCAGTCTGTCTGTCTGTATGTATGTATGTTGACTTTGCATTTCAGGGGCATGGATCCATATCATGGAAATAGAACAGCAGTTTCATGCACAATGTTTGTATGAAATGGCCGCTTCAGTTATGTCTCAATGTTTAATATATTAGCCACAGGAAAAATAATATGATACTGACCAAATATTGGCCATCATTAATCACGTAATACAAGAAATGAAATTAACCTTCGATGGGCTTCATATCTTTATCGCTTGGTTCTAAGTTCACAAGCTTGGACAAACAAACAATCTTTAGACAGAAAATATTAACCCAAAACTGGTGAGAAGGATTCACTAAGGATTCGTCAGACCTAACATCTTACAATCTAAACAAAAAATGAACCTGAACCCTGTTTGAAGATCAGAATGTCTTTAAGGCTAAATAAGAAGCAGTTCAAATTTGCTGTAAGACACTATAATTACCAAAATTGGAAGTTTTTATGATCTTACAAACATCAAATATGGTGGTAGGAAAACTGAAGTTCTTCCATTTCTCTCCACTGTTTACATTTCATCAAAATAGTTTAATGTGAATTTCCTTCAGCTTTAACAGCCAGATCCACATCCATTGCGTTCTTTGGAATTTGTTGCCTCTTTCCTTTTGATTTCTTCTGCTTCAGGGAGCTAAAAAAAATATCACAGTTTTAGTTGACCACTAACCAAAGCCCTTTTCAAGTTTTGTTTTTAAATATCATAGTCAAATACAGAATTACTAGAGATTAACAACGTTGCAGCTACAAGGGGGCATGCTCGCAATGGTGAGCCAATGCAGTGACAATATGGTGTAGCAATCCTAGTAGAACAACTACACTGTGCATGACCTACCATGACTGGGATATTGAAATCTCAATTAAATAAACCAAATCCAATTTGAGAAAAATTGGCATCTCACTATATTGGAACAGACACGAACCCTATGCAGGTATAGTTAAAAGTATTTGACTTCCTTTTCCAGGTGTCATTGGATATCAACATCACCAAAAATGTGGCATTGAGCGACTGAATGACTCAATTATCAGTTCAGTTTTATTCAAATTGAGAACAGCCCACGCCTACTAGTAAGTTGGAATTCAGTTCAACCTCTGTAAAGGCCCAAATATGTCAAAATACTCCTCATTCATTTGCCCCATGCTTATTTAAACGGTTTTCATAGCAGGGGGAAGATGCCTAAAAAACTGACGCCATCACAGCACAGGCCATTCGCTGCAGCAAATTAAGGGTGCAAAATAGGGTCAAATAGAGGCGCACCTTATTTTTCCATTCATAACCAGATTTCTGGAACCAGCCTTTTCAATTACACTTGTGTAATACTTTGTAAATGGAGCACTGCCACCGCTCTTTTCAAGCTGCACAGTAACCAGAAATCAAATTTAGAACAAGTGACATCTACTGAATCCTGCTTGAGAGGAGGTCACAGATGTATGCATAGAAAAAGGAGATGGACACAGACCTGAAGAAATGATTCAGCAGATTGCTGATCATTCGGAGAAAAAGTAACCTCATCTCTCTTCTTCCTGACAAACTCAATGTTCTGCTCTACCTACAGTTACAAACAAGTGCGAGAAACAGTGTCATGTGAATCATACATCCATCCAAGAATCACCATGCATCTCAACAAAAAATTAAAAAAGACCCCTACACAATCTGCACATCCATTTTGTTAACAGTAATAAAGCACTGCTGAATATCAATGATTATGGTTAAATATAAGAGAGAGAGAGAGAGAGAGAGAGAGAGAGAGAGAGAGAGAGAGAGAGAGAGAGAGAGAGAGAGAGAGAGAGAGAGAAGGGGACTAGCATAATCAAAATTAAGGAGTTTCCTGTTGTCACAATAACAAGGTGCTTAAAACATATTGCCATCACTAGGATTGCAATCAGAGCCCAGAGCTTTCAAGCATTTATGCCACCATGTAATATAAACTAAGTTTAACCTCTTAAGAAATCCTTTTCGTTAGACTGGGCTGAATGCTTTACAACTCAGGATCTCGCCATGCCCAGAAAGGCCTAGATACTCAGCTTAAAGAACCAAGTGGCCAGGAAGGAAAGCCTCTTGTCTCTCAACAAAAGCCTGAGTGTTTTGTGAGCCCGTTACTTATCACGGCTTGGATTCAAAGAGATCTCTAAACATATCTATAGTGCAAGACTATTTTCCTCTTATAGTAATTACCAAGTTCCTACGAACCATTTCCCGAGAGCAATCTCAAAAGTTAAACTTTCTTAAATATGATATAATCTAACACCTTACTCTTTGAATAGAAATCATGTACCTGATCAATAAAACGCTTCACCACACGCCGTAAACTCTCAATAGTAGTAAGCTCATGGAATTTCCTCAAATAGATTAGTGGAATAGTTGCAAGATCAGGAAATGATATGTGATAGCTCCACTGAGCAAAGTGCACTGCCAACAGCTCAATGGCTGAAAAAACACACTCGTCCTGGAAGTTTCGAGATTTTAGCCAGTGCTTTGGCAACTACACAGGAAACAACTACTATCAGCTTAACCATGCATGCAGTCTTAATGCCAGAGAGTTAACAGGTGGACTATAAAAACCAGCTGATTGGTAATAAAAGAAGACGAGTGTAAAAGGTTTGAACACATATCATAGAGCTAAACAGCATCACCATGTAAGCCACATAAGAAACCAGGCTCAGGATAGGTAAAATTTGTACTGACCTTAACTGCAGATGAAAAGCTGAAGTCTTTTCCAGGTTTAGAACTCTCCTTGCCTATTTTATATTCCAAAATATCCAGCACTAATGATGTAATTGGGATGAAAACTCCACTAGATGCAGAGAGAGCATTCAACCACTGGACACATTTAACTCTTAAAGGCATGTATCTTGGTCCTGGAAACAGGACAGCTACTCCATTTATGATCTGAATTATCGTATAAAGCAGAGGCTGCAAATCATAATCATGTATATTCAAAGAAATAAATGCAACCCACAGATCTACACAGTTAGCATACTGCCAACTGCATATCTTCTTGACTGCTTCCTGCATAAAAGCAACATTTCAACAAATTTTTTTGATCAATTCACTCTTTAAAGTTGAAAAATAAAGTACGCCAATCAGCAATGCAACCAAGGACAGATGTAAAATGATGTTAAGATTAAACAAAACAAGGTAACAGTATAGCTTTCTGAGTGAATACCTTCTTCTTAGTTCGTAAACCAAGCTGCAATATCTTGGCAAGTTGCTGGATAGAAACCATTGCCTTGTTATAAGCTTTCTGCAGATCTTGAGAGCATAGCTCGATGAAGGAGCTTTTCAGAAATTGTTGATGCTTAAACAGAACTGGCTCCACAAACTTGCAGTGGTCAATAAAAGCTTTGTATGCTTTAATCATGCAGGTTTCAAAGCAATTTGAGTTAAACACAGTAGCCACATCTTTGATGATGAGAAGTGAGCATGCTGATAGAGTTCCTTTGCCCGTTGCCCATAAATGAACTGATATCTGCATCCAATTTCGAGTCTTGGTAAGGCACAACCTCTTAAAGCATAAGATCGACATAAAACACCAAACAAATTCACAAAAAGTACTGAATAATGCAAAGGTCTGAAATTCCTGAGATTTACAAGACCCTAACATCCAATATAAAGCAAAATTGAGCAAGCCTTGGTAATATAAAAATTACACATGTAATGAAGATGCTATTATCATAGTCCCCAGAAAATCATTGTTATCTTGGTTTCTTAGTAGCGTTAGTTACAAATTTGTGACGGTATAGGATTAAAATACCTTGATGAGTCTGCCTAGTAAAAGAGGAAAGGCAGCAAAAAATACTATAGAAGCTCTGAGTCTGGTTAAGGCGAAGGCTAATATCTGAGAGTCAGTAACCTCATTTAAGAGAAACAGAGTACTTCTCAAGTAAGACTTGACTATTGGCTTCAAAGTTTTCCATTTGGAAGTATTCTTCAGTTCCAAGATGGCCTCTTTCCTGTCATTGGATTCTGATATTCCCAGAATTTTACGAAATATATTATCAGCCTCATGAAACATGAATGTCAAGATCTTGCTAAAAGTGTGGCTGTCTTCAACAATGGCGGGTGATTCAGATCCATAGTGGCAGGCAGCCCTGTAGCCGTTTAATAGCCTTACAAAAGCAGGAACATTATTCTGCTCCTTGACTAGTTTACACAATGAATCAACAGTAGAGCTATTCAACTTCCCCATTTCATTTGTGGACTCCCTGCCATCCTCATCAGACTCTTCTTCATCTGAATACTGCTGTGAAGGAAGAGATGGTTAAAACTTGATAGGGGGGGGGGGGGGGGGTATACAATAGACACAAAACAGGTTGAATATAAGATTCAATGAATGGAAATTACAAACTTTGATGGTGGGAGAAATTTCTTTTGTCTTAGAACAGATCTTATGGAAAATAATATAGATGACAGCTACAGATATGAACATCAAGTAGTCATAAGATAGATATACAAGCCAATGGAACTTGGAATATGCAAAAAACAATCCACACCTTTAATTTATCAACCATATTAACAATCCTGGAAAACAATCAAGACTTCAAAGCTTACATTTTCCTCGTCCCTTAATGTCTGCAGATGTTCCTTGTTGCTTTCCAAAAACTTGGCAAATTCTGGATCCTGTCAAATTTTAAGTGACAACGTTTAGTTGAATCTCTACATAGTGACAGTAAATTCATAAATTGGATTCTGCTACCTAGAAGATATTTTAAGTACAGAAACTAACAAGAGAAACTTAATACAATAGGTTGTCTGATAATGTAAAAGCCAAAAAACTACCACATATCCCAGACAAATGGTCAAATCCTAAATGGGTTTATAATAAAACGAGATTCCCTATCACAATTAGATTATGATTCCCTATCACAATCCTTTTGAACAACTCTATTTTGAGATAATAAAAAATATATATGATTTGATCACCTTGGCTTTCAATTTGTTCAGCCTTTTCATTTTCTTTGCCAGTTCTAAATGAATTTCCTTCTTCTGCACTGATAAATCACCATCACCATTGTACTCTGCATGCATATTACAAAAAACATAAATAAAAGGGGCAAATTTTAAATTTTAAAAACAATAAAAATAGTATCTCCTGACCTTCCAGATGATTCTCAATTCTAGTTTCACCATTATATGAACAGCTTGTATCCTGATAAGATACCATGACCAACAATGTTAGAAACACCTTACAGAGAAAATGTGCCAAATTAAGTTTACCAAAAACAAAGTTAGCATAGCATATTTCAAAACCTCAGATAAATATCCGTCACTATCTGAATCATCCCCGTCCATATCACTATCATCTTCACCGAATACCGCATCAAGGGAAATATCCTTAAAATCTTCAACTTCATTGTTTCTGCATACAAAATAAATCAATAAACAGCCCAATTCTCAAAATCATTTTCCTATGTAAGCAAAAACAAGCATAGACAGACAAAACAGATATCAATAAGAAGCAGATACACTATTTAAGAAATACCCTTAATCATATCTTAAGAGCTAAACAAAATTAAACTCAATCTTTCACGGTCAAAACAATGCGCCTAATCGCTGCAGCATTAATTTGCACCTGCTTTCTTTACCTTCCACTATACTTTTCTTCTCTTTCTCCATCGGAATCTTCAACTTGAGCTTTCTCATCTCCTAAACCAATAATTACCCATCAAATTCAAGCCACGGCAACAACAAAAGCAAAGAATGCAATGAAAGTAACAAACAACAAAGTTAGGCATACTTTTAGAAGCTTTCTTTTTGAAGAAAGTCTTGACCTTCCTCTGCCTTTTAAGCACTGACTGTAAATTCTTCTTTGCAAACTTCCTTGCTTTCTTTCCTAGTTTCCCCATTCCTTTACTTTACCTGCCCAAAAATATCACCAAAGTCTCTATAAGAGAGCACAGGACTTCAAAAAGAAAAGAACCCAGAAAGCACTTTATGCTTACTTCAAAAATTAGCAAACTTGAGCTCTTGGGGTTTGGTGGCTTTCGAGACTTGGAGAATAGCAGTGAAGTATCAGGGCAGATGAAGGAGGAGAGGGTTTAAGGTGGGTTTTTTCGTCTGAAAAGAAATAAAAATATAACCCTAAATATTTTGGGCCGTGATATGTGGCCCGGCCCATTGTAAACAAAATAAAACCACGTGATCACCATCATGTTATGCAACACCTGGCAGTTAATGGTCGGAGCTGTAAAGCGCCACAGAAACTAGGAGATGCACGGAATCAGCTAGAAGCTCTTTCACTGCTTCTTCTTCGTCTTCTTCTTCTACAGAAAGCCTTGAAGAGTTTTTAGCAGTATTCATTTTCTCTCTATTTATTACTATTTATAAATTTAAAAAAGAAATGGTGAGCAGATTCGATTAGAATTTTTGTGATTGAAATAATGATAGATGTGAAATTAATAATCGTGGAGTGATTTTCAGTCGACGCCGTTTCTGGCTGGGCTAGCAATAGCAGGAGCAGCCCTGGCAGGGAAATACGGAATCCAGGCATGGCAATCATTTAAAGCGAGACCACCGAAGCCTAGACTACGCAAATTTTATGACGGGGGTTTTCAGCCTAAAATGACGAGAAGAGAAGCTGCTCTAATTCTTGGCATCAGGTGATCAATTTCTATCATTATTCTTTCTTGATGGATGTTATTTGCTTGATTATCTTGAAATTTATGATTAATAATTGGAGTTGGAATGATGGGTTTTTTTTAGCAGAGAAAATGCTGGGGCGGAGAAGGTGAAGGAAGCGTATAGAAGAGTAATGGTAGCAAACCATCCTGATGCGGGTGGCAGCCACTACCTCGCTTCAAAAATCAACGAGGCTAAAGATGTGATGCTTGGAAAGACAAAGGATGGCGGATCTGCATTCTGATATTTCTTTGACATGCCCTCCTGCTTGCTTGCTTGCTCGCTGGCTGCCTGCTGCTCATAACACTGAATCGTTTTTTTTTTTTTTTAAATCACAAGAAACTGAGTTGCTGCAAACGCGTGCTCTTCTTGTCTCTTTAGTAGTCACAAGGAGAAGAAAAATTGATGGGGAAATAACCACGAACTAAACTTTATACCAAATCAGACCACATAAAAACGATCAAAACATCGATCACTTAAAATCGGAAAAGGGGATTTCAAGAACCAACAAAAACTACAAAACGTGAACAATCAGAGCTGAAAAAAACGACCAAGTAGTAAATGAAGAGCAGATGTTGTTACCTGAGTTTGAGGTTGTCGCTTGTTTATTGGAGAGAGAGCTCCAAGGGTGGGCTATCTTTCTCGAGAGGAAATATGATCGCGGTGATAAATTAGGGTTTTTTTTAGGATTCTGAAAATTGTGAGGAATTAGGGTTTTTGAGAGGGGCGGGCGCAAAGCAGTGGAGATGGCAAAGCAGGGGAAAAAGAGGCTGTTTGAGCTTTTTAATACATTATCAAACATCTATTTCATCAGCTTTTTTTCAAACTCTGGTAAAACCATAATATCAAACACTCACCAAAACTAACATGTGTATGTACCATCACAAATACCATCGCTAGTGATTTCTTACTCATGTCCTCCAAAGTGATGAACTTGCCTAATTAGTCCCAAAAATCTTATGCAACCGAGCAAAGATAATCCTTTATTTAAACAAAATAAAATAAAATTGAAAATAACACCCTTCTCACGATCAAGTGAACATGGCTGTGATTGTTGTAGAATTGTTGATCACGAGCGAATTGCCCGCGCGATGCGCTAGGTTTTTTTATCTATATAGAAAACTGATTGATTTTATATGTGTTGTATTTTGTTATTTTAATATTTAATTAGTAAAATTATAATTGATAAAATTTGTTAAAAACGGTTTTTTTCAACCAAAAAGTGATTGAATGTTGCTATTGCTAATTTTTTTGATAAAATCTGTTAGAAATTTTGCTAAGAAAATGAAATGATTTATTAGAAATTTGTTGTCACGGATACCCTAGTTAAAAAAAAACACAAAGAAGAAATCCGGTTTTAAAAAAAAGGCTGACTTAGACGCCCCGATTGTAAAAAAATTAAAAAATATGAAAAAAGGTCCTTGTTTATTAAAAGAACAGGAAAAATGAAGCCAGTCATAAAAAGAATTTGCAAGGGAAAGCACCTTTTTAAACAGTAATGAGAAAAAAATTATGGTGCGCGTAAACTAACTCGGAAACCCCGGTCATCGAAAAAAAATGTATAAGTGGGAAAACAAACAGGGAAGAAAAATGTTCAAAAAAAATGGATATGGAGATTAGCCGTAGTGTACACAAGTTGCTACCGGTACCTCGGTTAAAAAAAAAATAAAAAGCCCGGTTAAAAGAATAAAACATAACACCTTTTCAAATAGTGAAAATCATTGTTAAAAAAAAAAAAAAAGGAAGCTTGGTTATAAAAAAAAGTGTCAGGGGAAAGTATCTTTTTAAACAGTAATGAGAAGAAAAATCATGGTGCGCGTAAACTAACCCGGGCACCCCGGTCATTAAAAAAAATATATAAATGAAAAAAAACAGGAAAAAAATGTTTTAAAAAAATGGATTTGAAGATTAGTCATGGTGCGCGTAAGCTGGCACATATACCCTATTTTAAAAAAAAAGTCTGAAAAAAGAAAAGAAAAAAAACAAACGAAAAGGACCTTTCTAAACAGTAATGAACAGTGAAACCACTGTTCATTATTGTTTTAAAAATATTTGCAGCTGGAGAGATTTAAACTCTCACTCTCGTGATTTGGCCCCCAC
The DNA here is from genome assembly GCA_025169955.1 of Salix arbutifolia. Classification (NCBI taxonomy): domain Eukaryota; kingdom Viridiplantae; phylum Streptophyta; class Magnoliopsida; order Malpighiales; family Salicaceae; genus Salix; species Salix arbutifolia. Next base: position 2,415,484 of record CM045909.1, read on the forward strand.
ACTTAACCATTCGGCCAAATGATTTTGTTGTTCATCCTAGCATTCAAATAATACTTATCTTAGTATATAGTGTTTGCTATTCCACTCCACAATGTATATAAGTCTGGGTTAATAGTTCAATGAACAGTGAAAAATACTCATTCTGTTTTAGCTTATAGCGAGTGAACTTGCTCACGCGTTGCGCTAAGCTTCTATCTATATGAAAAACTGATTGATTTTATACCTGTTATATTCTGTTATTTATTTCATATTAGCACCTTGAAATATATATACTAAGCACTTTTTGGAATTGCAATCTCCTTTAGGTATTCTATAAAATAATAATAGTCATGGTTCGTGTAAGCTGATTCAGACACCCTAATTATATAAAAAAAATATATAAGGGGGGAAAACAGAAAAAAATGTTAAAAAAAAGTTAGTCCAGGGATTATTCGTGATGCACCACGTTGACCCGGAACAAAAGAAATATATACTTGGGAAGAAAAATCATGGTGCGTGTAAGTTGACCCGGACACCTTGGTTATAAAAAAACAAAAAAAAATGTATAAGTGGAAAAAAACAGGGAAAAAAATGTCAAAAAAAAGTGGATTTGGAAATTAGTCGTGGTGCGCGTAACTTGGCCCGTACACCTCAGTTATTAAAAAACAAATTGTAAAAAAACAACAACAATCAGTTATTGAAAAAAAATTGTAAAAAAACAACAACAATCAGTTATTGAAAAAAAAACCATTTTTTTAAAACCCGATTTTTGGAAAGAAAGAAAAATCAATTTTGTTGGTTGAGTGGTTCGAACTCCTACGCACAACATTTTTCAACGCGCAAAGAAACACTCGGCCACAGCCATTCATTTGACATTTCTACACTACAAATCCTAAAAAAGCAGCCCTGTATAAAAAAAGAAGACCACCGAGCTCATGTAGGCGCGAAGCAGTGGATCAAATGTCCAGTACACAGTGTTTTGTGTGTGTGTGTGAACAATTTTGCTACAGTAAAAGGGCGAGCTGTTTTAGCTTATACTGTAAATATATATATATATATAAAACAAAAATATAAGAAAAACACTTTAGAAAAAAAATGGGTCCGAGGATTAGTCTTGGTACACATAAACTGGTATGGACACCCTGGTTATAACAAAAAAAATTGGATCCGGAGATTAATTGTGGCGCGCTATAGCTAGCCCCAATCATAAAAAACAAAAAAATATATATAAGTAGAAATTTTTTTTTTTAAAAATATAACCAGAAAAAAAATATTTCATGGAGAAAAAAATCAGGAAAAAACAAAAATAAACTATAAAAAAATTGGATCCGAGAATTAATCGTGGTGCATTTAAGCTAGCCCGGTCACCTCGATCATATATATATAAGTGGAAAAAGGAAAAAAATATAACCAGAAAAAAAAATTTCATGAAAAAAAAATATAATCAGGAAAAAAAAAGCTATAAAAAACATTGAATCTGATGATTAATCATGATACATTTAAGCTTGTCAAACACTCTGATTATACAAAATACATATATATAAGTTGGAAAAAAAAGTATAACCAGAAAAAAAAATTCATGGGAAAATAATTAGAAAAAAAATAGGAAAAAAACAAATAAAGAAACAAAAAAGGCAAGAAATAAAAATAATTAGAAAAAAAAGTAATAAAAAAGCAAGAAAGAAAAGCAAGAAACGAATAAAATGAAAAAAGAAAAAAAAAGCAAAAAAAAAAAAAAAAACAAATCAGTTTTGCGTTTTGAGCGCCTCGAACTCGCGCGCGGACAACCGCTCGACCACAACCACTTCTTTGTTATTTCCACCGTAAATATTAGAAAAAGTAGTCCTGTTAAAAAAAAAAGGGAGCACATGCCCGCGCGAAGCACCAGAGCAAATTGTCAGTGAACAATGACAATGAGTCTAGCGCTACAGTAACCGATCCATTCTGTTTTAGATATATGTAATTTACTATTAAGGTTAGGAGTTCAATAGCAGCAAGTCCTTAAGCTACGAGATTGATGACGAAGGGGTTTTATTTTAAATTAAAAAATATATATTTTTAAATTATTTTTATATGATAATATAAAAAATAATTTTTAAAAATAAAAAAATATTTTATTGATGTATTTTTAAATTAAAATCACTTTAAAAAATAATTATAATTACACTCTCAAACACGGAAGATGATTAAAATATGTATCCAAACATTTGTTTATCACTTCTATTATTTGTGCCGGTTTGGAAGTGTGGTTGATATTATTTTTTAAAATAATTTTTATTTAAAAATATATTAAAATAATTATTTTATAAAAAAAAATTGATATCAACACATAAAAATAATCTAAATATTTTTTAAGAAAATAATTAAAATAAAAAATAAAAATGTTCAAATTTTTTAAAAAAAAAACACTTTTGGAACATAATTTCGAACAAATTTTTATCCTTTGGAGTCCAACCTGAAGTGTGGTTTACGCTGAGCCTTCAACCTGTATTCTTCAGCTGGCGGTAAAATTGCTTGTGCGGTGCACTGCAGGTTGTTTTAGGAATTCATGTTTCTCTCCGGCAAGAAGAAGAGCGGGTGCCCTACACCACCTATATGAGAAACGGATAGAGATGATTGATTTGGCATACCATGTTTTTTTATGGTCATATTAATGACATCGCATGTTACTATCCCATATGATATTCTCCTCCAATTTAACATGCCAGTATATGCAAAGTAATCTCACTCATCACTGAAAGAGCCCACGCTCCACACTCTAGCACGAAGGACGGTTAAGCCAATAGCCCAGCATCAGCATCCCCTCCTGTTAAAATGGGGTGGTTAGCCTAACCACAATCACACGATCACCTTATAGTAACTTGAAAAAAACAGTATTTGACATTTTTTTTCACACAAAAAAGGATCAGTTCAAGTATAGAACAGATAGTGGTGTTTTCTTGCTCCTCTGTTTATGTTCCAATGGGACACGGACAAAATATGTTATAACAATTAACAACAAAGTTAATTTACAAGTACTGTATTTGCAGTCCCTGCTGCTACATCTCTAAAAAGGAAGTGCGTGCACATGCCAATGACCAGTTCAAGCATATGAGTGGTGCCTATGCCGATCCTTCTCTCTTGATGAATAGGAGGAACTGTGGTAGTCACGGTCTGAAAATGCAGAATGGTCGTAGATGAGAGGACTGACATTTACATACATCGGGAGAAAGAAAGAGAAGACAAAAAAAGAGCCTCGTAAGAAAAGTTAAAACACATACCGCGTGAGGAGTGATGCCTTGATTTCTCTGAGTGTCCTACATTTAGATTAGAAGATCACATGTACAATTAGAAATGTGTTATCAGAGTAATTAAAGTTGTATCAAGTTTTAAACAGAGAAGTGCTAGCCTAGCCCCTAGATTTAGTTTAACATCTGGACAAAAACAAACTTGGGAGCTGACCTGACTCTCTTCCTCTATCCTTTGAACGATGACGACCTCTATCCTTAGCCCTATCCCTGTCTCTTTCAATTTCATCTCGCTCTCTTTCCCGATCAGAATCTCTGCCCCTATCACGATCCTGGGCCTTTATTCTATCCCTCTCTCTTTCCCTGTCCCTGTCCCTGTCCCTGTCCTTGCTCTTGTCACCACTTGCTTCTGTTCTGTGCTCAGACTTCGATCTTGGAATGAGATGTTCTCTTGCATCTCCCTCAGCAGGCTTGGATTCATCGTCACTCTTTTTAGATTCCTTCAGCTTGTCTAAGGCAACTTTTGTTATGTCCTTGGATCCACCAGATTCAACATTAACCCCACTTGAAGTTGCCTTTGGTTCAGTTGAATCATTATTAGCTGGCAGACTAGTACTCCGTGGAATTTCCTATTAAAGAGGAGAGATAATATAATTTCAGTCAAGGGGTTTATATGATGAAGCATCCCTGTAACAATCAGGTTGTTTTTTTCTTTCTGAAGGAAACAAGAGCAATACTTGCTTTTTCACGAGGTAATATGCTGCCTTTGATGACAAGGAGACAGTTGTAGATATTTTAAAGGCCAAAAATTAAAAAATTGGCTGGGAATCAAATTGAGAAAAAAAGAAAGACAGAACCACCTTTGAAACCGGCTGCAATTGGGAATCTGAAGACTTGTTAGAAAAAGAAAAATCTCCATCCTTGCAGACAGATGCATACTGTGCCTTAGGAAGGCTATATAGGTGAGCCAAAACTCTACAAACTTCATCAATCCCAGATTTCTCTGCATCAAATGCTTTCCACCATGGTGGATTCTCAGGAAGAGGTACTTGAAATCGACGAGCTGCAGCGTATACAACCCCGCAAGCCACAACTGCACTCTTGAAACGAACACACAAAGTTGTCCGCAAACTGCCAAGAAAATGGATTTATGAAGAAAACTACCAACAAAAAAGCACACTAGTATGTCCCAGGAAAAGAAGATATAGTAAACAAGCAATAACACCAAAATCCATTAATTTAAAAACAGAAACCGCATCTGTTTTTTTAACCATCATGTTGTGCAATTCTGTCATGTACTGATAGCTTGAAGAGATAAGCAACCAGATAAGCCTATTAATGATTGTAATCCTTGCTAACTATTACACCATAACCGTTGTTCATGCTACTAGTACTAGGCAATCTTTTGCCCAGCAATTAAAAAGGCCTTGAAAGATGATGCAATTGCTACAATTGATCAGAGGAAATAAGTTACAAAGGAAGAGGAACTTAAACTGATAGGATCCTGTCAAAAAGTAAACGCTCTTTTTTATTGAGAACAGAATGACTATTTAATTACCAAGTGCAAAAAAGCAGTTATCTGAAAACTGACATCCAGATTAGCTATTTAACTAAGCTAGGAATATTATTTCATATCTGCTGTAGTTTGGTTTAGGGAATCCCTACCTCTAAACAAATAATTCTTAGTTTCAAAATTGATGGTCATGTTGAACATAATTTATTTTTGCCACGGAAAAAGTAACAGCACAAAAATTCATCAAGCTGAATATACAGACTACACACATAAAACTCACAAAACAACTGTAGAACAATAAATTTAAAATGTTTGATTCGAAGAAATACCTATCATTGGCTAAGTTCCATGCTTCTTGTCTTAATTCTTGAGGTGTTCCAAGGGTAGGCGTTCCAAGGGTCATTAGGTAGTTTGAAATAAATTTGTGGGGATGCTCAACATGACAAACAAAACCCATTTCCTTCAATATATGCCTCTCTGTTTTGCTCAACTCAATCTTCAACTCTGCAAACTTCTATTGACACGGAAAGAAGAGTGTAAGTGCCTAGCACCAAAAGGACTAAAACCAGCTGTGAGCCAAAGGGGAGAGAATGATGCTAAAGCATCTTTATGCCAACGTGATTCGAAATTTCAAACCTTTGAATTCAGGTCCAAAAACTCTATGGGTAAGCTTTCCCTCCTGCATTCCATTCTGTGGAAAACAATGATGACTTGCCTCGATTTCCTGGGGCTTTCCTCTAGTTTAGATGCAAGCCATACACAACTAGACGCAACTTTCTGCAAAATATCAGCACATCCTAAAAATATTAGAAAATAAGTGGGAATTATACATATTGCACTGTTCCTGCTAGAACAATATAAATCAATCTCCATCTCTCGTAACTTTAACACTGCAGGTGAAAATATCACTTCTAACCTTGACATTGAAACGGGCAAATGACTTCTTGCAATAGAATCGGTGGAATAAAACTTGACCGGTAGCCATCACAGCTTGAGGTCTGTAGATATAAAAAATAATGAAACAGAAACAGATAGAACCAGCATGAGTAGAAGGTATCAGCAAAAAACGAAAAAAATAAAATATATATATATAGTACATGATTAAGCAAAGAAGAGAAAATACAGTTTGAGTAAAATGCCGCTCTCTTGGATAAGATCACAGCCATAGATCCTAAGAGTTGTCTCCGTAGCTTCATCGATTCCATCTTTCCTTGACGGGGAGTTTTGTAGCTCATCATCAGTTAAATAGAAGTTATCAATCGCTGTGTAAATCATTGAATCTGCCACAGATAAACCCGAATCAACTATAAATCTATAAATTCTGGCATGTTATTATAAACCCTTCTTTTTTTTCCTGCTAAACACAGAGAAGAAGCATGCTTGCTAGTTGATTGGCTTTTATACAGTAAAGAATGCTAAAATTATCCCCAAGATTTCCACAGTTGTGATGAGTTGCTTTATGCAGCAAACACACAATCAGAAACTGACCTGAGATCGCTGGCTAGAAGACGAATAGCGACAGTATTGAAGGAGAGAAGCTCCCGGTTGGGGGTAGGGATTGTGATTTGTGAGGTTTACAGGATGTTGGAATTTGATTTCTCTCGTTTCGGCTTAAAACGGCTACGTTTCCTTTTAAAGCGGTTTTTGTTTTTTCGTTGATCAGGCCGGTTGGATTTTCAAATTGTGGGCTTCGTTCTGCAAATTGAGCTGGATCTTTGTTATCGGGTTTTCGCTAAATTTGCATTTTGTTTTTGTATTTTTTAATGTTTGACTGGGCTGGGGGGCACCTTGGCAGTTCTCGGGATGCTGCATATATTCTGATTGACCATGTGTTTTTTTTTTAAATAAAAATATATATATATATATATATTATTTTGATTTCATATAATGATATTAAAAATAATTTTAAAAAATAAAAATATATTATTTTAATATATTATTAAATTAAAAACATTTTAAAAAATAATTTCATCACAATCTAAAATATAAACATCATTATTGTCTGGTACGTGTAGACTAGTTAATTACTATCGGTGATAGTTTAAGTTATTTCTTAAATTGTTTTTATTTAGAAATATATCAAAATAATATTATTTTATTTTTTAAAAATTATTTTTGATATCAGCACAAGAAAATGATCTCGAAACATCAAAAAACATTAATTTAAAATAAAAATAAAAAATGTAAATTTCTTTTAAAAACACTTTAAATGCCGTGTCAAGTACACCTTATGTTTGATTCAACTTCTTGCTATTATAAGACATTAAAATATAATTTAATTATTTATGTTGATTTTGGTGAGGTGGTAACATTTTCTTTCCCTGGGAGAAGAGATCTAGTGTTTGAATTTCACTCTGAACAAAAAAAAATATATTTAAAGCACTGTCTTGAAATTTTACTAGTCAATGTCTTGACCAATTAAATTATAAATTTGAGTTCGAGTTGGAGTGTTTATGATCTGCATAACATATATCGAATTCAAGTCAAAACCATATATTTTTTTATAAAAATTCAGAATAATTAGAATTTTATTCGTTCAATTTAGCTTATAAAATACATTTTCTAAGAGATGTGTTTCTACACATACCAAAAAAACTGGAATTGAAGACAACCAATGCATGTCTTTTGTAAATGTATTGATCTTTATTTTGTCTCGAACAAGAAAGCCAATGCCCTGAGCGCAGTGGATGTTTGGCTGTGGTGCTGCGCTCGCAGTGTGTAGTCATGCTCGATGTTCAATATGTAGTTTTTTTTAAAAAAAAAATTCTGTCGAGAGATCTCTGATCCTGCTTCCTTTGAAAATTTGTGATGTCTGTTAGGAATAATTTTTTTTGTTAATTTAAGGGCATGTTTTTTTAATGTTGTTAAAGTAGTTTTTTAAATGTTTTTTTATTTAGAAATACATTAAAGTCATATTTTTTATTGATAAAAAATATTTTTAATATTAACACATCAAGATAATAAAAATATATATAAAAAAAATTCAAAAACATTTCTAAAATGCAATAATAAACAGACACTTAGATCTTGATTGAAAAGCAATTTTTTTAAAAAAAATATGTATTTTTTTTAGTTTTTTCAGAAATTGATATTAAAAAATATTTTTTTTAAATATTTTTAAATAAAAAATAATTTTAATTGTAATACAAACATACAAGTAGTAGGAATAGTAGCATCCATGGAGAGTAAACAGAGTTGTGATTGTGGGCAGCATGAACATTGTATACATCAGAGATCTTCTCCGAGACATTCCTTTTCCTATTACTGCGGTGAAATGGGATGAAATTCGATCCCTATTCCTGTTATAATTTATTTAATTAAATACACATGTATTTTTTTTTTAATTTACTATTGATATTGTTTGATGTCATGAAACACTTGGAGAGTGTTGTTATATGTTTTTTTTACACATCGAACAAAAATTCACATGATGTAGTAACAATATAAAATACTTTTGAAATGCTTAACGAGTTTTTTTTTTTTTTTAAATACAATATCAAATAGTAATTTTAAATTAATTCACTGCTCAATCTAAATCATTATTTTTTCCAGATAATTTTAAAAGTGCCTCCAACGTCGACCCGGTCCATTTAAAGATAAACCTTTAAATAACACCGCAGCTTCTAATTATCATAAATAATTAGAACCATAAAAGGGTTATGTATTAATGCAGAAATTGATAGCCTGTGCCCAAAAGAACCATAAAAGGGTTCAGCCACAATTACAAAACCTGCTCCCGCAATCCGCCTGGATCACGTGTTTCAGAAATGTCACATGAAGTTGACAGCATTACATATTTTGATAGAAAAATGAATGTTTTAATATTTTTTTATATATTTTTAGATTATTTTGACATGATATTAAAAATAATTTTTTAAAAATAAAATAATTTTTAATATATTTTTGAATAAAAAACATATTAAAATTTAAAACTAATCTTGAATAAATCAATTTATAATTCAATTCAACATGAAAACTCATATATAAATGACTGAAACTGTTGATTTTGCCTGATTTGTTTGAGTTACGAATTATTTGTGAGTTTATTTTGAAAAATATTTTTTTTATCTAGAAAGATATTAAAATATATATTTTTTAATTTTAAAAATTATTTTTGACATCAATAAATCAAAATGATCTATTTTTTTAATATCAACAAATAAAATAATCTAAAAATAAAATAAAAACTAAAATTATAAAACTAAAAAATATTTAAACTCGGGAAAAAAAGAGAGAGGCTACAGTGTAGAATTAAAATCATCAAAACCAAAACCAAATTTGTATTTAAAAACCCAATGTGGATAGACATGGATTTGCACATTAAATCCACCAACAACCGAAGGATGCTGTCAGCACTCAAAATCTGATCCAAGTGTCCTCTCCCCTTCTACCGGGTCCTTGCGTCAGATTTTATCCATTTGTTTTTGTTTATCGGTAATATCCAAATATATATAAACAAAAACAAACGAACAAACAACAGTTGCACCAGGGTTAGCTAATAATAAAAGTTTTACCTTTAAAATATATATATATATATATATATATAATATTTTAATGTCGAGGTTCTTATATGGTAATTTCTTTCAATATAAAAATAAAAAAATTAATGGATATACACGAAATTAAAATATCTAATAAAAAATCAGTAGCAGGAACTTCCCTTCACTTTGTTCTGGTTTAACTTTGTGTTTAAAAAATATTTAAAAATAACTTTTTTTAATATTTTTAGATAATTTTATATCAAAAATATTTTTAAAAATAACCAAAACTACTTAATTTCACAAAAAATTATAACACCAAACTCTAACAATAAAAAACAAAAACCAATCTAGAGGCCTATTCTTCCTCTTGCTTCCCTGCCACCAAATCCTAACCCTCTCTCCTTAATTTTTTGAAAAAAGAACCCACCAAATTTTATTTAGCACCCTGTTCTCTCTAAAGGTCTAAAACTCTATCCACGAATTTTTCTTCTATTCACAAAAAATTGAGCTTTCACTGAATATATGAGAAAACCTCTCATTTCCAATCTTTTATTAACAACAAGCAAAAATGGACACAGCAACACCATTTACCAGTCCGTATAGTCAGGGTCTTGCAATTTTAGATTCAGATACTCTTAAGGCCGCTTCAATGGATCTTACGTCAACCCGGTTCAGTCCACTGTACATTTGCTGCACCTAGTTCTTTCTTTTGATTTAATCTCGTGCTTTTTTCTGGGCACAGTTTTATTTCTACAGTTTTTTTTTTTTTTATCAAACTCTTTGTTTAGATTTGAGTTGGTAAGGTACATATAAGAACTGGGGGGAGTGAAAAAACTGGATTTTTGTAATCGGGGTATTGTGATTTTGGAGTAATGGTGTCTACAAATGATCCAATAGAGTCTTTTATGAATTCAATTCAAGTAGTCAAAGATGCACTTTCACCTCTTGAACTTGGGATTCGGAAAGCTACTAAAGATCTTGAAACCTGTTGGGGGTTTTCAAAGAGTGATCATAAGGCAACCCGTGATTCACTTACTGATAATAGCAGTATAGTTTCAATCTTCACTGTGAAAAAGAAGAGTGTTAGTCTTGGAAATAGTGAAAATAGGCAGTGCGGGGTTAGTGAAGAGAAAAGGAAAGGATTTTTATCCATCAAGGTTCCTGTTAGGAGTTTACTGAGGATGTTTTCGATGAATTTGGAAAGTGGGCGCGGAAATGGTAGTGATGATAAGGTTGGGGTTTCGAAGAAATTGATGAAAGAAAAGGAAACGAGGAATGAAGATGGGTCTTGTGTAAATTGTTTGCGGTTTGCCCTGACCTGGTCTTTGTTGGTTAATGGTTTTGCCCAGGCATTTCCTAGCCCATTTAAAACAAACAAGAAACGGTTTCAGAAAGTCGGTGACGAGGATAAAGAGTATTTGTGCAGAAATGGGTCCCAAGCTGAGGTTTCGGGCGAACTGAAGCAAAGGGAATTGAAGGTTCAATCTGTTAAAGGGTATCAGAATGGGAACGAGAAGGGTAAAAAAGAGAAACATGTGTCCCTCGAATGCTTTATAGGGTTTCTATTTGACCACTTGATTCAGAATCTACTGAAGTTTGATCAGATTTTACAGGAAAGAAATGTCAAGGGTTGTAAGAATAAATGTTCGAACTCACCTCCAGCGTCCTCCCAGTTTGATCATTTGACAGCAATCATGAGTATTTGGGAAGGTCAAAAGGTGCATGTTGATGGATTTTTGGGAAACTTAAGTTTTGCGAGAGTTGGTGGGGTGCCATCAAGCATGGTTGGAGTATCCTCTTCAGTTAATGAAGTAGGTGATGATGGTGTAAGCAGCGCGCCTACCAACAGCACTGAGGATACCGGGGGTAGTTCGCCACAGAAACTAGCTGGTGGGATACTAAGCATTCCGCTATCGAATGTAGAGCGTTTGAGATCCACATTATCCACGGTTTCTTTGACAGAGCTGATTGAGCTTGTGCCGCACCTTGGTCGATCTTCTAAAGACTATCCTGACAAGAAAAGGCTGTTCTCTGTCCAGGATTTCTTTAGATACACAGAGGCCGAAGGTATGGTTTCTCGTCACCTTAGGAAATTGATCCATTATTGGTGCACGTTCTGATCCTGCTCGTATCAATGGAAAATTGGATATATACGTGCATGAAATATTGCTGAGCGTACTTCCTGTTAGTGTTCTAGTCTCATAGACTAGTAACACGTGTCTGTCAAAGTTTACTCAATATCAGCTGTATGTAGCTGATATATCCATCTGCTTGTGGAATGTGCATGGCTGGAATAGGAGATCTTATTTGACTAAGAGAACAGTTAGTAGATGCAACTGTTAATTTTTTACTCTGCGGACTAGAAAATAAAAGCAAAAAGAAAAAGAAGAAGAAGAAGAGAGAATTGTTTATCTTCAAATGGATTTCTGATTATACTGTCAATCCTTTTTTGTAACTCTCATCCTAAATATTGATCTTATTTGCACCCTCGCATTCTTGCAGGAAGAAGATTCTTCGAGGAACTGGACAGAGATGGTGATGGTCAAGTGACTTTGGAGGATCTCGAAATTGCATTGAGAAAGAGAAAATTACCCCGTAAATATGCTCGGGAATTCATGCACCGTACTAGAAGTCATCTATTCTCAAAATCATTTGGTTGGAAACAGTTTTTGTCCCTGATGGAACAGAAGGAACCGACAATTCTCCGTGCTTACACTTCTCTTTGTTTGAGCAAGTCTGGGACCCTGCAAAAGAGTGAAATAGTGGCATCATTAAAAAATGCTGGGTTGCCAGCAAATGAAGACAATGCTGTTGCTATGATGCGATTTTTGAATGCAGACACTGAAGAATCTATTTCTTATGGGCATTTTCGTAATTTTATGCTTCTGTTGCCTCCTGATCGACTCCAAGATGATCCCAGGTAAAATGTTTGTGTTTATTTGTCCAGAGCTATTACATAAGTGTTGTGCAAGCTCATTCGCATCGTTTACTGCAAGCTTGCCTTCATTTGACCAGCCAGAAAATGTGTAATTTTCTTGATCATTTCTAATTGTTGCTGGCTTCTTCTTCTAATACATACAGGAATATTTGGTTTGAAGCTGCAACTGTTGTTGCTGTTGCACCACCCGTGGAAATACCTGCTGGAAGTGTTTTAAGATCTGCATTGGCTGGTGGTCTTTCATGTGCACTCTCTTGCTCTCTGATGCACCCTGTTGATACAATTAAGGTGTACTATTCAGTGTTTTTTTTGTTCACTTGATTGTCTCTAATGCAGCTAAAAACTTTGGATCACAGCAACGTTGACTATTGGTCATATAGAGTGATATTCATGATCAAATACTACACAGCCTTTCCCCTTTAGTTGGTCATCCTTACTCTGTCGGTATCTTGTCTTCTGTTCATAATAGACTCGTATTAGACTGTCAAAAGGTGGAAAAAAGAGGAACTTAAAAAAATTATAATCCAGAGAATTAAATATCGGAGCACATAGATGTAAAGTTAAATTGAACAATGTCTTCTTAATTTACTTTTGGTGATCCTTATATATATGCGCGTGAGTGTGCAATTTTCCATTAGTGCTGATGTTAGGTCTTCTGATGATCTTTTAGACTCGGGTGCAAGCTTCAACGTTGACCTTCCCAGAAATAATTTCAAAACTTCCACAAATTGGAGCTCGAGGATTGTACAGGGGTTCAATTCCTGCAATTTGGGGACAGTTTTCAAGGTTATTATTAGTGTTTTTTCCTCCAGCCTTTTGCTGAGCAACAACTATTTATCTAGTAGCTCACCTTTTGTCCATGGGCATTTCAGCCATGGCCTGCGAACTGGGGTTTTTGAAGCAACCAAACTTGTGCTAATAAATGTTGCCCCAACACTCCCAGATATCCAGGTGATGTTTATCATTATGCTACTTGGGTTGTTAATTTTCCATTCACATGTACTAGATCATTTACATCTTGGTCTTCCCTAATCTCGTGAACGGTGTTTAATTGCAAAGAGTTCAATCTGGCAGTGATGATTTAGAGCAGCTATTTCTTTATTGTGGGTGATGGCAAAGCATTAAGAGATTCTGCTTAAGCATGAGACTTCCAACAATATTGCTGTTTCTTGTATCACTCAGTTCAGCTTTATTGTTATGTCTGCTGCTCCTATTGTTGCTATCTCTTCTGATCAAAACAATTCAGTTACTTTCTGGCTCACCTAGTGGTTCTTTCCACTAAATGTATACAGGGTGCTCAAACCATTGTGTTCAATTCATTTATCTTGCTCATCAGTTGTTGCAAATCTTGAGTGTTTGGAAGAAGATAGATCAGCACAGCATATAATTGTTTAATTTTAGTTTTTGACTAGGATATTTTCCATGCCTTGCACTCTATGTTATCACTCAAGAGGTGTTCCTGTGCAAAAGGAGATGCCTAGATAAGTGATGCATTGTACTCCAATTTTATGTTGTTTTGAAACAACTATTCCAATTCTGATCTGAAAGATAAGTGATGCATGGAAATGAATATGATTTAGGATTGTACACCCAATTTTATGTTGTTTTGAAACAACTATTCCAATTATAATCTGAAACAACTGTTAACAAGCGTCGGGATGTTATACAGGTTCAATCTGTAGCATCATTCTGCAGCACATTTTTGGGGACAGCAGTGCGGATCCCATGTGAGGTACTGAAGCAGCGTTTGCAGGCTGGCTTATTTGACAATGTAGGACAGGCTATTGTTGGTACTTGGCAGCAAGATGGCCTAAAGGGGTTCTTTCGCGGGACTGGTGCCACTCTTCTCCGTGAAGTTCCATTTTATGTTGCTGGCATGTGTCTATATGGCGAATCCAAGAAGGTAAGGAGATTTTTGTGCTTAAATATTAATTTAACTTTTATCTTTTTTCTGTGTAAAATTTTAAAGGTGCAGTTTTCAATTCTATGTGCGTGTCAACCAGAGCATGGTACTTTATTCTTGCATTCCACTAAATTAAGCAAAACAATAGAATGCCATTATCGATTTACCATGGGGGCTTGTTGTTTTTTTTGTTAACTTTCTTAAAAGAGGATTTCATTTTGAAGATGATTTGTAGAAATAACATTTATGTTGGGTTATGTACAACTGTATAATGCCAAGAATTGGTTGTTATCTTTAAATTATTAGCATGTGAACACCGTGTTAACGAACCAGAATGGGAAGCACAGTTACTTTCATCACTAAATATATGTTATAGAAACTTAAAGAGTTGTAAGGAGTGAAGTTATGACTACAGAAGGGAAAGGGAAAGGGAAAGGAAGTATGCCAATAAATTGTCCAAAACATGCCATGGGATAAAATATTTAACGTTCACTTCATCCTAGCACTGCCCCTAGATGCATTTGAGGATGCGCGACTGACTCGTGTTCTATTTTCTATTAAAACATAACGTTTTCTTCTGTCATGTTTTCCCTTTATTTTCTTGTTTTCCATTTAATGTGTAATTGGCCTGATTCTTCAAGGTTGCTCAACAACTTCTAAGGCGGGAGCTGGAACCCTGGGAAACAATTGCAGTTGGGGCTTTATCTGGAGGCCTAACTGCTGTTATCACTACCCCTTTTGACGTGATGAAAACCAGAATGATGACATCTCCACCAGGAATAACTGTATCGATGTCAATGATAGTTTTCTCTATACTCCAACATGAGGGGCCCCTTGGCTTATTCAAAGGAGCAGTGCCGAGGTTTTTCTGGATTGCTCCCTTAGGCGCCATGAATTTTGCAGGCTATGAGCTAGCAAGGAAGGCAATGGACAAAAACGAGGAGGCAGCTAGGTTAGCTGTCTCAGAAAAAATCTGATTAGTCCTGGATAGATAAAGACCTTTCTGAAGCAAGAAATCTATCAACCACAGCCTCCAGGTTTCAGTTTTGTGAATGCTGCTGGAAGATTTTTTTTCCTTGTCTGAATCTTCAGCAATAGATACATCAATTTTATCTGTCAAACCCCCCCGAATCTTCAGCAACAGGTGCGCCAAATTTTATCTGTCGACAAGCCCTTTTTGTTTTCCCTTTTCTTTCAGGTCAAGACATCTTATTTCAGGGTGTCTTGTTCAGAATTTTCAAGGTTTGCCAAGGATGGCAGTTGATCTGTTTTTGCAGTGATCTTGTTCCCAAATTTTGTACAGTACAATGCGCGATTATTTTGTTCTTTCCTTAATCCGAATCTTACCGCATTCAATTAACCAGTTGCAAGGATGGTGTTTAATTTTGCATTTGCTGTATCTTTATCTCCATCCAGCATCCACTTGCTTCTAGTTGACATCTGAAGTTGGGATTTGATGTTTGAGAGTAAAATTATATCTGGTATGATTTTTATAAATTAATTCAAGTTTTTTTATTATTACTATTCAAAGAAAATCCTTGGATATATTTGGTTCAAGATGATTTCTGATTTAAATTAGAATTTTGTTACAAAATTAAATCAAAATTTTAGGGTTTAGTTTGGAGTGTGATTGGGGTTGTTTTTAAAAATAATTTTTTTTGTCTAGAAAAATATCAGGATAATATTTTTTATTTTATATAAAATATTTTTGATATTAGTATTTGATTTTTTTTATTTTTACTTTGATTTTTTTTATATAAAAATCACATTGAAAATCTATGCATTTAATTTATAGGAAAAACAAAATCCATCCCATGGTGGCGAGAGGGTAAAATAGGTATAGCTAGTACATTAAGTCTTACAAAATTCCCAGATAAATACTTTGATGACATGTTTTTAAAACTTAACTTTCTATTGGTAAACTAGCTTTTATTTTTATCTTAATTAAATATATGAATTTGGAGCTCATTTATTTTTGCATTTGAAAAAAGTTTTTTTTTTCTGTTTCAATTTATTTTTTGAAGTGTTCCGTTTTAATATACTGAAATCAAAAATAATTTTTAAAAAATTAAAAAATATATATTATTTTAATACATTTCTAAGCTAACAAATATTTTTAAAAACAACTCTCATCGTATTATCAAATACCCCCTTGCTCTATTTCACTATAGAATGTAACTTTATTTTTTAATTTTACCATTGGAGTAGCTCCGTGGATTTTTTTTACCAGCAAAACATTTCGTGGTACAAGCATTTATACTCCTTTATCCTACTTTAAGAACAAAATGGACACAATAAAATAAATAAATTTATAACCCATACAAAAATTACAAAAATGTATTCAATAAAACTAAGCAAGGAACAAACCAACTCATTATCCAACACATTAACATTCAAGAACGATCCCTTTTATTTTTTTTATGAAGAATAATCTTCAAAGAGGCTCGAGGAAGCCTTGGCAGCATCCATGGTGATTACCTGGTGACAGTTTCGGAGGGTTCACTCTTCAATCAACGGTTGAGTAAGTCTGGGATTCCATGAGGAATATGGAAAAGAAAAGGGAAAACAAGCGACACCTGTGAAAGCTACGCAAAAAATTGTCGTCCTCATATTTATGTCGATGAACCTCAAAAGTTAATACAGGAGCAACACACAGAATTCTCTTGCCAACGGCGTTGGTAAAACAAAAGCCTTGCTCTCAAAATGGAATGGACTGCAATCCAGAATGAGTGTTTTGAATGTTAATCACTCCTCTGGATTATTTTCATCATAAACAGTTTAAAATGTAAAAATGAGGGCGATAGCAATTGATGCTGATCAAAGGAAGCACATCGCCTTGTAAATCCCCAACCTGCTTGTCCAAGTGAAGTTTAGCATCTGACATGGGCATTGTCGGAGGTCAAATTCTACAAACTGGGAGCACCTTTAAGTAATTATTATTAAAAAAGGAACAGGGAAAACACCACAAGTTCAGAATTCCAGGTTGGAGCCAAAATCAGCTAATGTGATCAATAACCCCAATTGTCATTGCGGATTTCATCATCGAACTTTTTCTTCAGCTCAGGATGCTTCTCGAAGTACTCCTCTGCAGTCATGGTGCCGATTTTTGTCTGTTCAAATTGATGTCTGGTGGTTAGAAATCATAAACTGGACAAGAATAGAACTAGAAGATAATGTATCCATTCCCATCACCTTCAATTCTTGAACTTCAGCAATTTCTTTCTCCAAACGCTCAGACTCCTTCAGGGATTGTTGCTCTGCTTCTTTCAATTCCACCGACTGCAAAACCAAAAGAGAATATTTACTGTAAAGGAGAGTGATGGAGGGAGGGGTGGTTGCAAGAGACAAATTTAAAAAACCACTATAACAATCAGAATTGCAATATTGGCTCACACCAATTGTTCAAATTTAGGCTTGTATTCTGGAGTCACTTTATCTTGAAACTTGGGGATTTCTATGCCTGCAAAAAAAATATGGACAAGCTGGCTCAATTCAGTATTCTGAAAGTGGCTCCATTTTAGTAACCAGACATTACAAGGATGAATATCAAGAATACATTCCTGCCATGCACTGATTCCAATCCAATAAGATAGCAGAGCTAAGATTCTATGTACACTTGCGCTATACTTTAAAACTGAAAAAATGGAAAAACAACCCTACTTGCAATATGGGCCAAACCTAAAGCAGACAAAGCACACTCCATTGTAGGCAACAAAACAGTTCACACAATGCAGGAACTAGGATTGGTGAAAGGAAACTAAAGTATAAGTCTAATTATGATCATGCATTGGGCAAACACATGCCAGGGAAGGAAATCAGTATCGAACTAGAGACAACCTAATAAATATTAATAAATCAACTTAATAACAGTATAAAACACATCGCAAGCAAAACAAGCATTAAGGTGAGTGTCTGAAACATAGAACCAAAACAATGTACTTCAAAAACAATAAAACAAAAAGAAAGCAAAAGGACTTACAGAAATGTAAGGAACACAAGAGTTTCAGAATCAGAGAGGTATAGGGTATTTTTATTTTCATTTTTATAAGCAAGTAAAAGGTAAAAGTTTTCAGGCCTTGGTTAGATTGAATCATAAGCAAATTAAGAAACATTAGACAGGTTTTCAATATAACTTATAAGGAGAAAAAAACATCACATGAGGTTTACAGGATGAATGATAACACTACAATGGATAGCTTTCATCATTAGACAGGTTTTCAATATAGCTTATAAGGATAAAAAAACATCACAAGAGGTTTAAAGGATGAATGATAACACTGCATTGAATAGCTTTCATCATTAGACAGGAATATAGCTTATAAGGAGAAAAAAACATCACGAGAGGTTTGAAGGATGAATGGTAACACTACATTGGATAGCTTTCATCATACCATCTCACAAAACCTCTTAATATGAATTAAAACGAGAAGATCAAACAAAGAGACTCGTCATCCATAGATGTTAAGATGAAATTCAACTTTGGGAAATTGTTTTAGACCCTGATGACAGGGAAGTCCATCCATCAAGTGTTTCCTCAAGCTCAACTATTAAAGGGCAATTAAAACAGTGAGGCCTAGAGCTAAAAACATGAAGATATGCGCCGCTAGCTATTAAAAGTTCAAGCACTCGACGAGTGCCAGCATATGAATCCAAGGTCAAAACTTTCCAGTTTCCACATATCATGCTAAACGCTATATCTGGTTAAGTTAACAATACAGTTCAACAAACATCTAATCATTTAAAGGAGGATGCATTTTTAGTCAACCTAAAGCAGATGGTTGCTAGAAATAATAAATCATTAAGCATCAATAGTGTCCCAAGTTAAATTATTTATCCAATAAAGGCAAGGGAACCTTACTCAAGAAACTTCCAGCAACATCATTGACATCAGCAATTAATAACAACATATCAAGTAAACAGGTATCAATCAGCATAAGGCAGCAGTTATAACAAAGCATAAATCAGGTAGACCAAAACACATGAGAGTCACGTCTGTTAATGAATAACGAAACATACTTTCATATGCCTGTTTGTACATGTCCACCAAGCGAGTGCCAATTCCTTTTCTATAATATTCCCAGTCTATGGGTTCAGGTTCCTGCACAATAAAACAATTCGCAATCATTAAACAATACTTACAATCACTAGAAAAAGTACCTAGAAAGCTAAAAATCAAAAGTAAGAGCAGCAGGAACAGATTTTATGGAGCTGCTTTTGAACAAACAAAGCCACTCCTAATAGACAAGCATGAAAGCCCCTCAGCATATGCACTATTAATAGGTCTCTGCTGCTATTGGATACATAATCGAGTGCAATGCAGCTTGAAATACCGACATTTACAACTGCAAAAATTATTGCAAAAATAATTCCCTTTTCTTATTGGCAACCATTTTAATTCTCTCATAAATCCAACAATAAATTATCCGCGATATAATCACAGTACGTGAACACAGCAATCACTAATTTCTCATTTTAATTTTCAGTGGCAACAGAGCAGTTTCAATGCAAACCAGACCCATTTCCTAAATCCCAACGAAATCCCTGATCAAATTTAAAATAAAAAAAGGGAATTAAAAATACCAATCAATCATTAAAACGATCGAGATAACTATAAAATCCCTATCTTTCTGATTAAGAAAATATATCCAAATTAAATACAATACAGTTAGCCAGAAATCTATATCTAGAGATGAAAGGATTCATAAAATAATTAAAACGAGAGGAGAGATCTAGAGAGAGGAAGTGAGGGAGACCTGGCTGAACTTGGTCTCGAGTTGGGAGTTAACTTCGTTGAAAGCGCGACGAAGTGTAGCGAATTCTTTGCGAGCCTCATCAGAGACTAAAAGCTTAGCCATCCCATCCCAATCGATGGTTCTCGATGCTTTAAATGCGACATCCACTACCTTCTTTGATGGTCCGCTCATTTTCTCTCTTCACTTTCTCGGCTGCCAAACAGAAGGTTTTCAGATTTGTAAAATGTTTTGTGTGATTTTATCACTGGCACAGGGGGTCACTTGATGGCTGTGGAGCCCTTGTTTTGCGTAGGCGTTTGAGTGAAATATGCGTCGTCGTCTGGGATAATGTTTCGAGTGGCAGACCAATGGGCCTGTGATGGGCTAGGCTCTATAGTTAATCTGATCCGCATCAAGTCCATATAAATTGGGCCAGCTAAGGATATTTCTTGTCTGGCGGTCTTCCGTTCAGAGAAGTGAAAATACCACCCTTTCTGTACTTCACAGTTGTAAACGGAAGAGTTGACCGCTAGCAGAGACGTGTGGTGTTTTGCAAGAAAATTTATTTGTTTTTTTGGGTACAGCTCGTCGATGACGTCTCGAAAAGGCCCACGGAGAAAGAAAAAGGAACTAATTTCGGAGACGTAGCTTTGCTCCAAAGCCTTATTGGGCCGGGCCTCATTGCAGCGAACAAATGAATTTTCCGAAGGAAATTTTGATAATGAAATCAGATCCAAAGGGAAAACCGTTTTGTTATCCAGTGGAGTCGTTTTATGCATGTGTGTTAAGTTTTCCATCAGTTTTTCTTAAAAAAAACACAATTTCGTTGCATAACATAAAAAAAGTGCACATTGGATGAAAGTGTAAACGGATGTTGATGCGAACACCCGATTAGAAAGTGAAAAATGTTAGGGACTCAATTGAAAAATGCATTTCTGGTCTTGTTTTGCTACTAGAGAATTATCTCACCTAAAATCTTAAACTAATAGGTGAAATCCCACAATATGATTTATATTATTCTCTAACACACCCTCTTAAGTGAAAATCCTTTGAGCTTGAAATTTGCACAAACTCACATTATCTTGTACTTGATTTTTATCAAATAAAATAGGAGTGATGAGATTCGAACTCATGATCGCTGGGTCAACAAGTCTTTGATACCATATTAGAGAACCATCTCACCTAAAAACTTACATTGTTAGGTAAGATCCTATAATATAATTTATATCATTCTCTAACAATAACATACATGCAGAAACTCCATCCACAATGCTCTTGACCCTTGCTAATTTTAACACATAAATTAAAGAGTAGCTGCTTGACAAAGCGAAACGAAACAAATGGTGGGAATTTAATATTATCCTCGACACTACCAGCAATGTCTTCCCTGCCAAAAGATTAAAATTGTGTTCATATCTGACTTGAAGCAGTGAAGCTCCTTGTCTTATCTATGGCTACAATTGCGACTCTATCTTTGATCCAAGGTGTTCACACCAATCTTCTCCGCTGTCAACATTGACATATGAACAGGTCCCAGTTGTCATATATAGACGCAGGATATTTATAAGACTAGGGTTGACAGTGGCGATTAAGAGCACCAATTGGCAAAGAATCTGGACAAGTTGAGGGTGGTTTGGTATATATAGCTACAAAATAATCAGGCACAACTTATATTTTTATAGTGTAGGTGCTGTCTTGAGTTCTTGGTTCAATAGCTATAAAAAATTATATTTATTCAGCTTGCAGTAGGCCAAGTTTTAATAAGGTTTTAAAATATGATTTATATTTATTTTTTTAGTGTGAATAAAAGAAAATCATGGAATAATATCTTATAAGAAATATAATGGGGCTTGAAATCATAATTATTAAATCTAATTTAAAAGTCGACTCGGTTGGAGATTCGAGCTAGGAGTTGAGTAAAATAACTTGGTCGATTATTTTCTTAAGAAAGTCAAATTGATATCATTTTAAATTATATTATAAAAAAATAAAAACAATTACATATTCAATTAAATCATTGGTTAATCCAATAGATTCGAGAGAAAAACCAGTCACACTCCAAATAACACATTGGGACATTCTACTGCAATTATAACAAACATGAGTCTGACTGTCTTCATCAGTTCTTCATGTTTTCAACCATGCAATTATTCTTCTATATTTAAAAAATATACATTATTTGTGGAGCTTCAATGCTAGTTTCTTTTTCTTTTTTTTCTTTTAGTTTTATCCTCGTATTTTTTTTAACCAGTGTTCGAGTTTTTTTAAAAAAAAACTTGTTAAATTAATTATATTATTTCATAATAACTCTTACATGATTTAATTTTAAATTTAGATGGGACAAAGAGTGAGTTGAAAAAACAAATTCCTATCAATTTGATTATTTTTTCTTATCAATTGGTCGGGTTGTCTATGCATTGATTAAATTGACTTTTCAATTCATCCTAATGATCATGGTCAATGGAGATGCAAACATAATTAGTTACTAATCTAGTTTTAGATTAAGATTTAAAAAATAAAAAAATTATTTTGATATATTTCTAAACAAAAAATACTTTAAAAAATAATTTTGTTTCAAAAAAAGACTTTTGGAAATCAACTCGTGGCTTGATGGATTCATTAACATGCACCCTTCAAATTCAAGACTGGTCAAATATTCTCCTCTAATCAATCAATCTATACAGAATTTTCAAAATGGATAACAACTAGTTTCTATTATTATAAAAAAAAAATCCATAAGGAAATTTGATTCCAATTATCTAATACACTAAAAGAGGTTAGAGTCGGTTATCGTGGTATACGAGTGTTTTTACCGTGGATTGGAGTAGTAATACTAAATTTTTAGGTGGGTTTGGGTCGTTAGGTTCGCAGTGTAATAGCATTATATTTATGTTTTCACAGTTTGGAGCAACAAAACGGCTGTAGCTCAGTGGATGGAGTATATATTTCAAAAAGAAGAAGTCAGAGGTTCGACCCTTTGCTCTCCCCTTCGCAGACTTACACTTCTAAATTTTCGTCCCCCCCCCTGAATATGCTTTTTAATTTATTTTTAACTCTGAATCATTTTTTTCCGTACTTATATTTTTTTCTTTTTTCACTTATACTTTTTTTTTTGTTGTTTTTTTTTGGTTTTTTTTTATTAATTTTTATATTTATTTTCACAATGATTTTTTAGCTAATAATTTTATTTTATTTTTATTTTTTGTTTGCTCTTTTGTTAAAGTTATTTGTCTTTTTTTTTTCTTTGATTGAATTTTTTTTCTCATTATTAATGCAACAACAACAATAATTTTAGTTTTTTTCTTACTTCCTCTTTTGCTAATGTTTTTTTTTCTCGGGGTAATTTAATATTTTTTATTATTTTAGCAGTAATAATAATGATATTTTTAGATGTTAATGCTTCAATGTTCCTGTTATTATAAGATGTGTTGATGCGTTTTATTATATTAAACATTACATGCATAGATGTTATACTTTATTTAATTTTTTCATTTGATTGAAATTGATAATATATTTGATTTTCATTTCGGTCCTTATACTTTTAATTTTATTTTTAATTCCTTTAATTTTTTATACCTCTTAAATAGTCCTTATTTTTGCCCATTTTTATATATGTGTGCTTTTAGTTTTTTTTTTAATTTTTATTATTTTCTCTTTGTTGAGATAACATTTTTTTCAAAAATTTTATTCTTAAATTTTAATTTATGTTTATGATCATTTGAAAATTGATATTTGTTTTTCTTTGTTTTTTCTTTTGGTTTTTTTTATTAGTTTTTTTTCCATGTCAAATGTTTTTTTTAGCTAATAATTTTAATTTTTTTTCTTGCTATTTTGTTAAAGTTTTTGGGCTTTTTTATTCTTCTATTGAATTTATTTTCCCATTATTCACGCATTAATAATAATAATAATAATAATAATAATAATAGTTTTAGTTTTTTTTCTTGCTTTCTTTTTTATTAATGTTTTCGAGTTTTTTCTCCTTGGAATAATTTAATAATTTTTATTGTTTTAGCAATAATAATAATGATATTTTTAGATATTAAGTCTTCGATGTTGCTGCTATTATAATAGGATGTGTTGATGTGTTTTATTATATCAAACCTTATATAGATATTATATTTTATTTTTAAATTAGTAAAATTTATTAATCATTTTAATCTTAATAATTATAAAAATTATTTGATTGGCCCCGCAAAATAATGCGGGTAATTAACTAATTGCCTCTATACGAGGACAACGTTGATGCTCCACCACGTATGCACCAAACAGCATCATAAATGAACAAAGAGTTGTTCATAGATAAAGGGAAAAGGAGATCGCGATGGCTCATAACTAGCAGTTGACCAGGAAAATCACCGTGTCAAGTTCTTTTTTTTGTTGAGAAAGTCGACATTAATTTTGCCTGGGAGTAGGGCTTACACCATACGCAACGCAGTACGGATGTTTTTAAAGGAAAGAAAGAACTCGAGCTTTGCTCACACATTAAATTAAAGTTTGTACTTGAGGTTATGATGCATTATTAATATTCATTTTCTGATCAAATTCTCGGTGGAGAAAACAATGATGAAGCTTAATAGTCTGTTTGAGAGTGTGATTGCGGTATCTTTTCAAAGTATTTTTTATGCTGAAATACATCAAAATGATGTTTTTATATTTTTTAAAAATTATTTTTGACATCAGCACATCAAAATGATCTAAAAACATCAAATCATATTCATTTAAAATAAAAAAAAAATTCCAGCAAAACACCGATTAAAACGAACAGCCAAACATACACTAAATAAGAAAGATTTCTAAATTCGAATAGATTTTCTATAAAAAGAAAAAAAAAAGGAAAGGAAAAGGATCCTTTCACGTAATGGAAAGGCTAGCTGGTAGAAAGAAGAAAAAGAAGCATCCTTGCACGTGCGATGGCAATGATTTTTTTTGTCCATACACTAAATTAGACTCTTTTGACCATGGAATTTTTTTTATATTCAAGTAAAACATTAATACTATATTTTATAGATTTAAATGAACAAATAAAATTTTAATTATTTTAATTTTTATAAAAATATACATTTTAATTTAAATTCAAAATTTATTATACAAATTACAAAACTTATGTCGTAACGACCAGACTATGGAATCGCTTGTTCATTGTTCGATACCAGCTATATGTGTTCACGGCTCATCTTGGACTTTGTTATTCTATCAAGACAGGATTGTCGGCATCTGTCTTAGGGCCGCGGCTTGCTAGGGAGCATGGGAATAGAAATAGAAGTACTGAGGCTGAGATTGGAATTATATATATATATATATATATATATATATATATATTAATTAATTTAACTTGAAGGAATGAAATTTAATTGGTTTTCTGGATTTTTTTTAATTTCTCCTGATATTTTTATTATTTAGGTCTGTTTTTTATTGCATTTGAAAAGTATTTTTTTAAAATAAAATAAAAATTACTTTTATTTTTAAATTTAAATTAAAAAAATTAGTATTTTTAGATCATTTTCATACACTGATATCAAAAATAATTTTTATAAAATAAAAAATATTTTAATGTATTTATAAATAAAAAATATTTTAAAAAATAATATCATCTACATTTCCAATCCAATTAAATCTGATAAACATTTGATAATATAATTAAATTTGTGGAAACCTACAATGAATTAAACTATATATAAATTAAAACAGACAAACTCGCACACGTATATCACACTCGCGTCACAAGTATCCTCGTGTTTAAACTCAATGAACTGCTGATCTAGCGGTTCAAAACGTGAATCAACATCGTGATGAACCGGATTAATGTATTCCCCTTAGGAAGTGCAAAGTCTCATGACCAGCCCCCCGTTTTTCCAGTCCAGTTTTTAATGTGTAAAGGTTCGAGTAAAGCAAAAACCAACTTGACTACTTGCAGGGTGCATCGCAGCCAATTTCGATGACTTGGAGAAAAAGTGTTAATGCGGGTCGTCTCATTGCTCAGCATTTTACACCAAGCTAGCTAGCTAGGAATAAACAAGAAGGATTACCAGGTCCCGACAACAAACCGTGCTGCTCGGCTTATGGCTTGACGCGTGCGTGATGGGATTTATTACTTTCCCTCATCGTTCACACAGTACGCAGTTACCTGACAGTCCCCGTTTGCAGAAATATATTTCCAGAATACAATATTTTATTTAAAAATTTAAATGATTAATTATAATTTATATTATTTTTTAACACATGCTTTTAAATGAAATAAATTTGAACTTGAAATTTGAACAAATTCACACTAAAATAAGTTGTCACTTTCAACTCATCCAAAACATGTAGTCCATTCTCTCTATAACTTATCCTAATAAGTTTATGAGATTGCAATCCTGTAAACAAAAAAAAAAGAAGGAAAACTTGACTAAATAATCACAAAAATAAAATATTTAACCAATAGAAACAAGATTCAATATGAGGTTCAGAATGAGATATACATTAGATAAAGACATGTGAGGTTTGATAACAAAACAAACACTTGCTAAAAGCATAAGAGTGTCATTAGTAGTCATGACATGAATAGAAAAAGAAAGAGACAAACACAAAAAATAAAGAATCTAAAGACATATAATGCGAAGTGCTAGAATCCAATACTTATTCAAAATGTGATATACCTGAAGAACTATGAGACAATTGATCTATGAAAGAAGAAGTGGACATAACTTATGATTGTAATAAGAGAAACATTTTAAAACTATTCAGCCAAATTACTAGGATCAATTAAAGAACTTTATAAGATTGATGTTGCATTATTATGGTATGATGGTTTGTAACTTTGAAATGGTTTAAGAGCATTAGATCGTGACTGACTTCTAGGTTTTAAGGCTTGATTGTATTGTCTTAACTTAGAACATTGAGTTTTTCAATGACCATTATGCTTATAAAAACTGCATTTGTCAAAAGCAACCATTGCATAAGACTTATTCTGATTACTAGAGAATGGTTTGAAAGGTGCTGTCAGCATAAACGGATTATGGAAAAACCCATTTTCAAAAGAAGAATGAAGATGTATTTTTTCAACTAATAACTCATTGACAACTGTATCAATAGAGAAAAGCGGAGAACAATGTAAATTTGATCCTCCAAGTGTTTTTAAAATCATTGTGAAATGCCATTAAAAATTATATCAATCATTGTTGTTCTCTACAATCAATATATGCACATGTCTTTAATTTTATTGATTGTGTAAGAGCCAATTGATAACAAAAATTTATCATAAAAAGACAAAACTTCTAAATACTCATATTCTTTTGGTGAAGAGCTCGTATGTTGTTCTTCAATTGATTTTGCTTTATAAAATTTAATTGAGTGAATAATCTTTGCAGATGATCCTAAACTTCTTTTGTTGTCTTGTACTTTGATAGTTTGTACCTATGGAATACTCAACAAAATTGTTAATTCAATTAGTATTTTTTTTCATTGTTTGTTTCCCATGCCTCTTTCAAAGCAGCATAACCCTCATCAATATTCTTAGGTTTTATAGGAGTTTTATTAACATAACTCCACATCTTTTTATCCTTAAAAAATTTCTCATCAAATAACTTCAATACAAATAATTCTTTTCATCCAACATCATATCTACATATTGAAGTTAATCATCTTTTTCAATACCCATAATGAACAAATTGAAGAAAAACAGAATGCACACAAAGAAAAACAAAATACCAGATTGCAGAAATAGAAGGGAAAATGAAATATTAGATTGCAAAATCCAAACAAATTATAGGATCACTCTAAAAACAATTATTATACAATTAAAAAATAATAAAATAAAATAACCCCATTATCATAGCATACTCATGTTCCATACATGCAAAATAATTTTGACGACAAGTCATTTTAATCACATTTACGCGTAAACGAGAACATACATATGTAAAAGAAAATAATAGATAATTTATTGTATATATATTTATACAACACTAAAAATACACATAGATATATTAAACCATTATAGCCGGGAGACACAAACATAGATGATGCATGGACCAGCAATTAAAAAATAATAATTCACTGTCTTGTCCCTTCAAGACTTCATGTACGGTCCGATTATGACCTGTATCTAAATATTTATTCTTTCCCCCCCTTTTAATTTCTGAAAAAATAAAAAAAGATTGTCATTATAGTGAAAGGATGCATGATTTATCAAGGTTCACAATTTAGCATTTTGACCTTAATTGAAATTTTGATGTCACTTGTATTCTTTTTGACGTGACGTGAAGTGGGGAGGTGCCTTGAAATTTTGATGTCACAATTTAGCATTATTATCGGAGTTAAAATACAAAATGTCGGAGGGCGTCGAGCACATTTTCTTAGGGAAAAAGATATCGAGCGTGTCTTTTGATCGATGATTTGTTTTTTTGCTTATTCATCAAAACACACATGCGAGGTGCACGTGACATTATCAACGTGAAAAAGTTGAAGAGCATGGTACGTGTTCAAAAAGAAGACATGGAACGCTTATGAATGGAGTTTCTTTTTAGGTAGCCCACCATTAACAATAAAATAAAAAAACAAAAGAGATGTCAAAACACTATTATTTAAATAGTATCTTGTATTCTTTTTTTTTCCTTTCGAAGTTATGGTTTTTTAATAAATATAATATTTAAAGTTGTATTTAGTTTGCGTGTTGAAAAAAATTTGTTTCCTATGAAGTAAGCGAGTAAAAATCCAATTGTCCCAGGCTATTACAGGAAATATATATTTTGACTCAAACTCAAGATCTGCTATGCAGATCATAAACCTTTGATTGAAGAAATATGAATAGGCACAAAATCAAAAACCTTGATATAATTTTACAATGAGTTTATATAATTTTTTTCTTTTACAAAATCAGAAATATATTCCAACTGTTTTTATTCTCTTATATCACCTAAAGCGTACAATAAATGCATGAACATAATATTTAAAGTTATATTTAGTTTGCGTGTTGAATTTTTTTTTTTTAATTTGTGGGATTTCACAAATAGAAATTCTACATAAGTTGTGTATATAGTTGCCATATGCTAAACAGCCAAAGGAAATGTCAAGATCCTCCAAATTTGCGGGATGAAGTGAAAAAAAGCATGGGTTTGAGTTTATTTTTATTTTTATTTTTATTTTGAATGATGGAGCAGATCCACCATTAATTAATTAGCAGCTATTTCCAGTAAAATAAAGATTAACAAGAAATATATAGCTATAGAGGTCATCGTGCAAAGTTTGACAAGGAACCCGGGAACAAACATAATATATTAGAAAATTAGGTCACCAATATATAAATTCTGCTTTAATTCGATTCAACAATTAGCACAAATCAATCTCCTTTCTCTCTTTTCCTCTCAATGTTTCCCTCCCTCTTTTCCTAACATTACATGTATAATAAAGACCCATCAATGTCAGTCCGTTTTCAAAGGTTTCACCGGTCAAAACGACTAACAGAAAATCATAATGACACATATCTACCAAAGCTAATACAGTTACTTTATTGAATTCTTTTCTTAATGAGTATGTTTTTCAATGTCTGATCATGCCTGCCCCATCTTGATCGAGGGCATAAGAATGGCATGCATGGTGGATCATGTCCATAGAGGTTCCCATGATGCGCCCAGATTGTTCTCGTCGAGAAAGCAGCTTGTGTCCATGTACTGGTGTTGCTGCAAGATGGGTTCTTGCTGAGATTGTTTCATTTCCATGCAAAGTAAAGCGACCAGATTGGCTTGCTGGCATTGCACGCTCACCACCTCGGCTTGCGCCTTGGCAAGCTGTGCTTGGAGGTCGCTGACTTGTTTTTGAAGTTGGGAAATTGCACCGGCGCAGCCGTAAACTGGGTCTCTAATTCGAGCATTAGCTTCATAAACCATGCTGCTCACTGCATCTGCTCTCTGGGACTCTGGCAGCTCCTGCAATTTTTTACATTGGAAACAGTAACAGTCAGTTTTGGAATTGAATCTTGAAACTGGCCCGAGCAATATCTTGAACAGAAATTGATATGATTCCTAACATGGCTATACATGTCGACCTCTACAGGGAATTCCATACATGCCCTTTGAAAGGGTCCCAGCTTCATTGCCCCTGGGCCGGGGAAGGAATTGGTGATGCATATTGCCGCCATGTGCAAGCTATGGTGTGGAAAGGACTTCTCTATAACATCAAGCGATTATGGTTGGTGGAGGTAGCGCATGAATTGACCTCTAGTATGTAAACCGTTTTTTGGGTTCTGACTCTGTGTGCGTTTGGCTTTCTAAGCTTGTAAGTAATCTGGCCATGCCCCTCCTTTTTTTTTTTCTTTTTTTTCTTTTGGTCCAGTCAGGAAATGGTTTATGCCCCATTTCAACGTTATGATCATTTTTTCCCATAAAGCAGGTGAAGCGCACTGCAGCGAGCTACTTTGCTTTATTGGAGAAAGGATTAAAATGGTTGGGGATGAAAAGTTTAAACCATATAAGATTAAAAATTCTAAAGCTACCTGTCCCTCGAATATCCATTCTTTAATTTCCATTAAAGAAAATCTTACAATTTCAGGAAAAATCATTTTTTGGTAAAATTGTTTCTAGCCAAACTGTAAGTATTGCTTGGTGTTTATACAATTCTGTCTAAAAGGAACTTTGAAAAGACATTAAAACAAAACCACTTAAATACAAACATCATGGAGGAAGGGTACTTGCGTTACGAAAATAACAGTGGAACTAACCTGCAAGAACTTGATGATGTTGCTAGCTCCAAAGACCCTATGAGCAATGGTGAACTTGAATGGTTCAGTTGGAGGAAAATAAGGAGCTAAAACACACTTGTCAACGCATCGCCGGCGAAGGATTTTGCAGGCAGCACAAGGGCTGATAACAACCGGCGGCGGCGGGGGAGTGACTGCTGAAGGTGAAGTGAGACTTAGTGAATTAGACTTTGAAGGAGAAGGAAAAGCACTTGGACAAGAATGGTGAGAAGAAGGTGGTGAAGAAGAGGAAGATGGGGAGTAGGAGAACTGAGAGGGAGACATTGCTGCAGGTTTCTCGAGCATATCCATATTTGATCGGAGAGAAATGGAGAAGGAAAATGGAGGCAGAGAGGAGCTATTTGCTGCTGCTGCTTTAATTTGCGAGTATTAGTTTAGCATAATGAAAAACGAAGGAATATATATAGAGAAAAATGGCATTTTCTTTATCGGCGAGTGTCAAGCTTACGTAATCAAACCAGTACATTATGTCACTCACAGTTTGAAATCACCTAGGCTTTTTTCTTTTTCGCCTTTCTTATTTTTAATTATCAAAATTCTCCCCTCACTATGTTTTTGTTGACTTGTTGAACTCCAACGATGAATATCCCAATTCCACACCGCTGAATTTTATTTCTCATTTATTGGAAATAAATAATTATTAAATGGGTGGGAGACAACAGGAGGCCTATGCTAGAAACCGTAACAAAATGGGACCATGATAAACATTAGGCATATGACATGTCATTTGTTTTTGTTACAGCAAGAAGAATGGATCAGTCAAGGGCTAAGCGTGTGACCTGTTTGGTCCTGTAAGAACATGCAAATTTTGGGAGAATATTATGTCTATAGTATTTAAAAGAATCTTACCATACCTAAGCCATGTGATCGAAACTTGAAGTAATTATATGAAGGAGCCGACCTCTAGGATGAGATTTGAAATCATAACATTATACGAAATAACGGATAAAAAAATATCTCATCTAAAAGTTTAAGCTGTCATGTGAAAGTCTAGAATATGATTCATTTATATTATTCGCTAATACATTCTCTCAAGTGAAAGTCATTTGAGTTTAAAACTTGCATATATTTACACTACTTTGTGCTTAATTTTTATTATCAATAAAATGAGGGTGATGAGATTTGAACTCATAACCGATGATTCAACAAAACTCTGATATTATGTCAAAAAATCATCCCAACTAAAAATTTAAACTGTTAGGCGAGAGTCTAGAATATAATTTATATTATCTTCTAACAATAATAATGATTAGAAAAGGTTTGATATTTGTAATCTAACTGGATTTTTTTAATTTTTTTAAAATTTAAAATTAATAGTTTTTAGTGGTTTTTTTTTATTGTTTTGACATGTTAATTATTAAAAATAGAATTAAAAAATATATTTTAGTTCAATAAAAAGAATACTTGAAAAAGTAAACCTACCGTACCTCATCCTTCTAGACAGACAGATTATAATCAACTCAAGCGGTTGACTGTATAGATGCATGGGAAACGTTGGATATGGAATGTGTTCCATGTCGTGAGTAGGAAGCCAATTTCTATAAGGCAAGACAGCTGAGGAAGAGTCGTACATTTACAGTACTGGCAAATTCAGAAAATTTCCTTTAACCAGGGGCTAAGAATTATCAAAATTTTGTTTTTAAGGTCACAAACAAAATAGCTAAGCCTAACGTTGATTTTTTAGGTAATTAATCGTTTTTATTAATATTGCTTTTTTCCACGGGGGAACGAAAAATAATAATAAAAAAAGGTTATTAGCATTTTTCCAAATCTACACAGGACAGAAGAAATATTCAGACTCCAGATCTGAGTTATAGCATGTTACGTTGAAACATTTTTCCATCCATTGTCTAGTCTTCGGAGGTGACCGGGATTGATATCGGAAAGTGTAAAGTGTTTTTGAAAAAAATTAAAAAATATATATTTTAAATTTTTATTTTAAATTAAAAGATTTTGATATCATTAGATTATTTTGATATACTAATATCAAAAATAATTTTTAAAAAATAAAAAATATTATTTTAATATATTTTTAAATAAAAAATATTTTTAAAAACAATCATAAAAAACGTGTATTTATTAGCATTGGGCTAATGATCTTCTCGAGGGAACTGTAGATGACATCAGAGAGCAAGAAAAGGGGAGGCAAAAATAAAAAAGAATATCCACCGGTAATTCATTAGAAATGTGGGGGCAAAGAATTAGTTTTAGGTCAAAAGGTCTACTAAAACACGATTATGTCTAAAACTAATTGATTAGGATAGTGCGTACGAGATTAACTCGATCACCCTGTAGATTAATTGATTTCTTCACCGAGATGGAATGGAACCCCTTTCAAGTAATGAAATCTCGTGTTTATATGATTTTCTGTGCATTTTCTACAACTATTTCAATTACTCAAAAAAGAGATAAATTATGAAAATGAATGTTCAACCACACCCATCTCTTCAGAGCTTCCCTGACCTATCCGTATGCATTGGATTTTTGGATTCTTGCGAATCAATATAAAACTGTATTTAATATTTATTTATTTTTATAACCAATTGATCAGAGTTCAATTCAAATCCGAGCTACCACCCTGTCCATGAGTTCCAAGCCCGAATTGCTCTTTTATTTATGAGTAATTATAAAGGATAATGGCGTGCGAGTCCTAGTGAATTTGGAGATAAGAAATATATAAAGATTATGCAATCAAAATCTAGAAAATCTTATCATCAAGTAAAATCTGTCTAGCAGTATTTTCCTTCTCTAAAAGGTTTCGTATTCAGATCTACATTGTAACAAAAAACTAAAATCTTCCTGTTCTTACACCATTACTGGATTCAGAATGCAAATTACTTAGATTCGAAAATATTTGTTTTGAAACAGGTTTTAAGTCTCAATAAGATTAAGAGACGTGGAGTGACGATAAAAAACTTACAATTTGTCTTGTAGATCTTGTATTCGAGTTAATGTGTGTTTGCTTTGTAAAAACCTGAAATAACTAGAATTTTAATCGTTTAATCCGGGCTTAAAAAAATAACTAACAGAAACGAGATTTCGTTAATCCAAAAAAAAGAGATCACCTTCAACCTTGTTGGCAACTTTCCATCGTTGCTAAGTGGTTCAAACCCAAGTAGGTGTCTCGGTCATTAATAACTCCATCCCAGTACGAGTCCTGTCATAATAATTGGTTTCAAGACTAGTGCCAATACAGCACTACAGCATTAGTCTTACACTTTTAGTTATAATTGCAGGGAAAAAAACAACTACCTCCGGTTATGTTACCACGAATATCACTTTCATACCTGTGTTCCCATGATCAGAACCACACAACTGTCCAATTTCCTAAATCTATAGCTATTATTTTGTTAGCCGAATTGGTAGATTAAAAATAATAATAATAATTAGGTCTGGCCATCCCTCGCTTGTTGAATCACTTGCCAAGAGACCTTGTTATAGAATCTCAAAGTTGATGAAATAACAGTGTTCTTGGCCTCCATCCACTTGTCTAAATAATGTATGTATATTCCACGTCGAATCACTTACCAGCCTTGTTATAGAATCTCAAAAGCTGATGAAATAACAGTGTTCTTGGTCTCCCTCCACTTGTCTATTACACCTTTATTTATTTATTTTTTAAAATAAATTGTTAGATGAGGGTTTAAAAACATTAACAACATGATCACTTTAAGTAAAAGCTTAGGTCCATGGTTATTTCGAAGATGGTAAAATTCAAAAATCAAGAAAACTTTGATACCATAATCTATAAATTTAAATATCTAAATTCCCCAAAATAGTTTTAGTTGACTCTTTAACATTACACATGTAACGAGTTGAAGAATTAAAACTTCGGAGGCTTGATTGGCTTGGCATTTTCAGAATTAGAATTTTATGTTACTGTATTTAAGATATTTTTTTATACGAGAAAATCTCATTTCTAAAAAGTATATTTTGTGGATACAGATGAGCAAGTAAAAATTCATTTGTCATAGATTCTTACAAAGGATGCACATACTGACTCGAACTCGAGACTTACTGTACAGATCACAAGCATTTTACTATCACATTACGCCAATTAGCGACCCTAAGATACAATGCGAGAGTTTGAAAATTAAACTGATTGCCATTATAAACAATAAATAAAGAATAACAAATCAATTATTTTGTGCAATAAATAAGAAGCGTAGTAGTTAAGAATCTCCTTGGACTTTCCGGTCCCTGATATTTTTTTATTCTGATTTAGATATGGACTCAAAGAATTGATCCCTAAACTTTTTTATTTATTTAAATATATGCCCTAAATTTACTTTTTAGGTAACAGTGTAATCCTTCCATCCATCTACCAGCACGTAGAGTGACGTGACCGAGTATAATACATGCCCGGACACACACACACAAATATATGTATGTATATGTGTATGTATATATGTATATGTCTATGTATGTGCATGCATGCATGCATGTCATTCTTCTATACGGACACGTGATTATACATGTAACCCAAATTGATAGAAGAACTACATTGATAGCTAAAAAGTAAATTTAGAACCTATATTATAATAAATAAAAAAAGCTTAAGCACTAATTTTTTGTTGACCGAGAATTGAGGATAGTTTTTAACCAATTAAAATGTGCTTTGTGGTATTTGGCCTCCTAAGCTGCTAATTTTCCTTTATCCACGTTGTTGTGTCATGGCAAGTGCCTAACACTGCCAGGGTGATCACAGAAGATCTCCGGTCTCAACTTCAAAGGGAATGCCACCTGGCTGATATTGCCATCCAAGTTAATTCATCGGAGCCGACTTTTTACCGAGGAATTATGATTTGATCGATGTTGATCGCTGTGCCGCAACCAAGTCAGCAGCATATTTTATGCATACTTATCACCAATTTTTTGATATACAGTGTTTTTTGGATCGAGTGGTTGTTTTTGAAAATATTTTTTTTATTTATAAATATATTAAAATAGTATTTTTTTAAATTATTTTTGATATCAACGTATTAAAATGATCTAAAAATATAAAAAAAATTAATCTAAAATAAAAATAAAAATAAAAATTTTCAATTTTTTTCAAAAATATAAAACACCCGCCGCTAGACCGAATTGAGTGGCGATTAACTGATTATGACCTAAGATTTAAGAGAGTACAAAGGATGGAGCCCCAGGCTCGTGTGGCCCATGGTGGGGCACTAGTTCGGTGAAGAACCGATGGCTCGTGGGGGGTGCAAAGAAAATGGGAGAAAAATGAGGATCCTTATCATCTTCATTTTGTTATGAAAAGTCCCCTGCAATGTGACCTGTCAAAAGAGACTTTTGTTTTCTGATGGTATTATTTCTACACTCGAATGCCATTCTTTCGTCGAGTTGGAAAATTTCGGGTCTTTAATATAGTTTGTAGTGGGAAGTAGTTGGATAGTATTTCCCTTGCCTGTTCTTAATTTCAATGTGCTGCCTCTGGTAGGTTGATTTCTCCTCGAAGTCTTCTAGTCATTGTTATTTTAATCTAGTTAGACTAATTGTGAAAAAGAAGGTGTTAAGACTTAAGAGTGATCATTAATTATATTTAAGTGTTAAACAAGATACTTAATCTGTGATCATTGCCCTTTTGTTTTATGATCGAGCGGGTTAGTTTTCATTTCATGTTTTGAAATCCCATGTTGAGATGAATTCTATCCATCAGCTGGCATGGTTGGACCAGAAGCACTGTAAAGCACTAACTCAGTCCACTCTCCGAGTTGTCCACTCTCCGAGTTTCCTTGTTCGAAAATGATTCCATTTGAACAGCTTCGCCGAGCCACGATTGAAGTTCTTCGGCTCTCTACTTCGCTTGTCATGTTCGAGACAGACAGAGTCTTTTGCGTGTGGACCAGACCAAACTTTAAAGAATTCGAGCTTTTACCCTCCAATTTAATAGAAAGTTAAACAGAGTGAGATTGATCGATCTTGAACTAATTCATTATTAACCATGATTGACACAGGTCATAATCATGTGACCGGTGACAACATTTCTTATATTTCCCGTTAATCTTGTGTGACCTAATACCCATGTCAATTTCTCCTAAAGTCAACAGAAGTGCGTGGTAAATTTAGCCACCAGTGTGTTCAAATTCATTTTCGATCCCGAAATCATGCTAGAATCACTCGAGCTCCACTGCAGTTGAAGGCTCGTTTGGAGATCGCCAAGCATGCATGAATAATCGGATGAGAAACTGCGTTTACGTAGCAGCCAGAGTTTGAATTATGTGAATCGATGTGAGCCCCATTTATAAAAAAATGTCCAAGGAAAAGATAAAAGAAAAATAAAAACTGAATTTCGGACACGATTAGTCTAAATTAGGCCGAGGAGCTATGATTTCTAAGGAGAAAACAAAAGAAGTTTGGTAGTCCGCATGTTACAAATACGAAGACAAGAGACGGAGCAAGGTAGACTAATAAATATGATAATAAATGGAAGACTAGGTATGAAATTGAGAATAAAATTTAAAACGGATTAAAGACTTAGATCTCACAGTGCATGTATAAAAAAGTCTTGGTAGTCATTTGACGACTCTACAACGCTATCTAGATTCTTCTACTGATCGATTACACAATTGTTTTGGACTATGATAAATTCTTTTCTACACTTTTTTTTTCTGACATCATTCTACACCATTAATCTAATGTAAGGAAAATAAATAATCGAATATGTTTTTTCCCGTATTTTAAAAGTATTTTTGAAAAAAAATTGTTTTTTTTTTTTTTAGATAGTTTTGATGGTATTTCAATGTATTTTTTAAAAATTAGACTTTATCACAATACCAACAAATCTAAAAACAAAATGAAATTGTTTTTGCTTCATACGTGGCCACAGAAACCATTATTTGGTTTAGAAAAGTTTGGATGCAGTCTAGTCAATAATAATAATAAAAAAATGCCTTTTCAAATTATATCCTTAATTGTTTTCAAGCTTTAATATAAGAGAACGCTGAGAAAAAAATAAAATGCTTTAGAATGGTCAATAATGCGTATAAAAAACTTGATGGATGGGAGATTTGTTTTTTAATTCTATTTTTAATTTTGTATTAATACATTTTAAAAGTGTGCTTATCTTGAACAAGTATTAAATTGACTTTCTTTGTATTTTTTTAATTATTTTTAAAAAAACACCTCTAATGTACACAATGCTAAACGCGGACTTAAGAGTTTGTTTGAGAATATAATAAAAATTAGTTTTTAAAATGCTTCTCGTTTAAAAATATATCAAAATAATATGTTTTTTATATTTTTAAATATTAGTAAATTAAAACAATAAAAAACATTAAAAAAATATTAATTTAAAACTAAAACAACTTAGAGGGTGTTTGGGAGAGCTGTTGCTGTAGCTTTTCAAAGTGCTTTTCGTGCCGAAATATATCAAAATGATATTTTTTTTATTTCTTAAAACTCATTTTTGATATCACCACATCAAAATGATCTAAAAACACCAAACCATATTCATTTAAAATGAAAAAAAAAACTCCAAACCGGCATTTAAAACGCCATCTAAACAGGCACTTAATAAACAAATGGTCCTCAAATGTCGCTATATAAACTTAATGGCTAATAATGCTGGCGTATAACATTAATAAACCATAATTATGAGGAAAAAACAAGGAGAGAAATAAATATCTATAGTTAGATATCGATCGATCGATCCTTCTCCAGCAGACGGCTAATCTCAGATCCATAAACGATTGATGCATTTCAACATCATGCATGCCAATGAGTGGATGACTTGGCATGAAATTTCAAGCAGAAAACCTAAGATTCCATTCATCTCATAATTAATCAGTTCAGAGCAGCTCACGATAATAATTAATCAGCTAGATCTCAAGCAAGAGCCACGTGGCCAATTCTAAACGAAAAATGTGAAGACACTTCGATTGAAAAGTAGGATTTTTCACGTCTTTTTATTGCAAGTTAACTGGTTTCCATTTGTGTGTTGGTATATATTAAGGTTGGTTCACGCGTAATTGCATAGTTGGACTAGGGCTCCCTGTGACACGGTTTCTTCCTTTATTTCTTGTTCTATTCCAGATGACCTTTTAGAAAAAGTAATGTAAATGTCGAGGCACGTCACTTGAAGAAATTAAATCTAACTCCCAAGTTAGGGTTTTGTTTACTTGTTTATAATAGTTCAAAAGTTAGCCAGAAGTTCCAATCAGTTAGTCGATTCGGATAGTGAGTGTTTTCTGATTAATGAACTGATAGGGATCGAGTCAAGTACATGCAAATTCTTGGCTCGGTGTAAAATGGATTTGAGCTATGGAGAAAAGTAAGAGGGTGGATTGTAAAATAGTCTTTAACTTGAAAGAAAATTCGTAAGAAATGAAAATAGCAAGACCAGGAAATCTTAGAAAAGGTCAACAAATGTGTCCTGCAAATTGGATTTCAGTGGGAATTTTCCGGCGATCATTTTCTAGAAATTGATCGGTGATCAGTCGTATAATGATGATCATGGAAAAAGAAAACAAGTGGTTGATAGATTTTTCAATTTGTTTGGCGAAGGAAAAACCCGGTCTTGCCATGTTGACACAGCCTTGATCGCCCCAGGATTTCCTTCACAGATCAGAATTTCTGCTAGAAGGATTGCTTAACAAGTTGCAGTATTGGTTTATCGTTGTTGATTTTTAGGTCTTCGCTAGAAAAACGTGAAACATGTCGGTCAGGTAAGGTTGGACGCCACTTCTCCTACCCCGGCTAACAAGGGTCAAGTCCCAACTTGCTAGAATGTTTCACTCTTTCTGAATCCATGACCTCAAGTGGTTTCGCAATGGAGGTTTGTGGGGTTTATGGCCTTGTAGTTAAACTGGACCGGAACATAGACGACTTGCAATGGCCACGTCTTATGCATGCTAGCTATAAATGTTCTTCGCAAATCCCAGGCATGGAGATCAATCTAGTTGATTATGAAACATGTGTCAAAGAGCTTTCTTTAAGGAGGATGTTAGAGAATAATACAAATCATATTCTAACATGGTATCAGAGCTTTGTTGATCCCAGCAGTCACGAGTTCAAATCTCATCACCCTATTCTATTTGATAAAGATCAAATACAAGATAGTGCGAGTTTGTACAAGTTTCAAGCTCAGAGAGCTTTCACTCGACGGGTATGTTAAAGAATAATATAAATTATATTCCGAGACCTCACCCAACAACTTAAGAAATTAGTTGAGATGTTTACTTAACAACATGAAAATCCAAATTAACCGCTAATTAAACAGAAAATCACGAAGCACGCCAACTCGTTGCAGCTAAAAAGTTGTGGATCCTCCAAAGGGATATGGAGAGAAAAGGGATCAGCGCACGTTACAGACTTCAGATATTCACCTTAAAAAGTATATTATCTTTTTAGATAAAAAAATAAAAAAAAAGTTGCAAAGTGGCAACTTTTGAAAAGCTAGCAAACAAGAAGGCAGGCGACCTTAATCTTTTGAAAAGTCTACAATCTAGATTCTCACATGTACCTTAGAATGGTGCTCCATCCTGTTTGACCATAGACAGCCGACAGGGTTAAGATTATGCAACCCTTCTCCCGGGACAAAAGCTAGACTAATCCAAAGTCATGCATTAATTAAATTTTTTCTTTTTAATGTAATTATCCTGTTAATTTGTCAACAAATACTAGCGTGCTCGTAAGACCTCATATTTTCTTTTCTGATAAAAAAGGAGCAGCAAGCGAGCAAACCTTGTTTACACATAGCGAAACCGCATTGCCGTTGCTGTGTACTTCGCACAAATGGGATTTATAGGAAAACAACAGTATAAAAGGGCGCTGCAAATGTGTTTATATTATATAAATATATTTGTAAAATATTTTGATTTTTTTTATTACAATATGATATACACATCTTACTATTAACATAAAACATACACGGGACACGTGTGTTTGTGTATATCAATTTATCATTTAATATATATTAACATGATTCATATATATATATATAATTATTTTTTATTGGTTAGTGAATAATAAATATTCGAATTTTGATTAATAATTTATAAATATTTAATTTTTTTACCCAGGATAGAGCGTGTCAAAAAACTTGTTGCAGTCACCACTGGTTATAGCTATTACTTAACAATGGGTTATCAACGACAAAACAATGGGCTGTCCGCTTCCATTCTACTAAACAGGGAGATCTGAAGTTCAAATCCTGGCATCCACGGAAAGGAATTTCAAATTCAAAATGTGGAGAGGTGGGGGTGTAGGGGTTTAGGGTTTCAAGCAAGAGGTTTTCTGATTTTAGGACATTTGTTAGGGTTTCTAATAATTCATGTTGTGTTTGTGGTTGAGGGATTTTGCTGTTGTTTATCCATTGTTGAGAATTTTCGAGCTTTGATTAGAAATTCCTTTTAGGACTTTCCCGCAAGGGGTTTAGAGGCCAGGCTGAAGAAGCCGGGAGTACCGGAAAAGGGATAGAAAGGTTAAAACGACGTATCGTTTGGTTCTCGTTAGACAAAAAGACATCGTCTCAGTCGGGTCAGAATCTTGTCCCGCCCACCTCCAAACTAGATAGGGCCGGGTGTGTAGGAATCCATCTTTTCTTTGAGCAACCATTTTCAATATCCCATGAAAAAATATAGTTCCATTTTCTAGTCACCAAGCAAGGACATTCTGTCTTCAACATGCTTCTGCGTCGAAGTATTTGAAACCAAGGGTAACCTACGTTTTCAAGTACAACTTCCCTCGGTGGAGAACTAAATTTTGCAGTTCGCACACATATGTTCTCACAGGCATGCAAATTGTCATACTTGGAGAGGTTAGCAAAAGAAGAATGAGAAAAGGGAAAAAAATTATGTTGGGATAAGGATAAAGTTTTTGGTCAATTACAGGAGATCTTCTGCTGTTTGAAAACAATGATTTTACAACCATTCTTCAAATTATGCTTCTAACGCATCAAACCGATGACCATTTCATCCGAGGAATCAACAACGTCCGGTTAACTGGACCAGTTTATTTGCTGATACAATGAATTTGTCTTCATGCTGTGATCAGCCCATCATCTGCAAAATTTCATGTTACAAGAATTCCGCCAGTGAGAAGTACTATAATTTCCACTTGCAAAAGAAAAGGAAAAGAATAATAATTTCCTTATAATTATATCCCAACTCTATTTTGCATATTTCACATATGATGCAGTAAACAATAAATCATCAGCGACAGTTATTTCATCGAAATGGGAGTAAAATTGCACTTCTTGACATAGAAGTCTAGCAAACGTTTCTCTGTCTGTCATCATATGCAATTATACAATGCATTTGAAGAGATCACATTATCGTTCGGAACATCGAAGTCCTGATCGATAGGATTAAGCCTATGTAACCTGTGTTGTCGAATGGTAGGGGCATCAATGTTGAAAGTTTTACCTTGAAAATATCTCCAAACATCCCTTGCAAGGGATTTCTACGTTGCACTCCATAGAACAACTCTGCAATTTCATCTAGTAGCTGAACCATAATCATGTTAGAATTATTACACGAACCAAATTGATCACAAGCCTCAGGAAAATAAATTCTAGTTAGCAGGAAAAGTGCACACCTCGTTGAATGCAGGTTCTCTGTCTATACATGACTTATAATTTGTTCTCAGCTTATTAAAAAGTGGTAAAGCATCTCTCTGCAACCTGTCAGGAAAAAAATGCACAGAACCATTTATAACCTAGATCAAGTAGATATGCCAAGTACTTTGCCGGAAAAAACCACAAAAGAAGCTCATGGTTAAAATCGAGTGGCTAATTCCAATTAAGGATGAATTACAACAAATATCCAACAATTTGAGAAAAATTATTTTCATTATCGTATAAAGATGTCTCAAAAGTAAATAAAGATTATTTTAGTCAATTTGGACATTGAACTCTGTAGTCTATTCCCACATGGAAGAAAATGCAACTTACGTTGGCAGAAGATAATTGATGAATTGGATCAAATCTGACTGGGGAAGGTCATGCTCCTTGTACTGTGCATGCTTCTTAAGCTCGTCCATCAGAAAATTAGCATCTCTGAGATTACCCATAGATAAATACCTACCACAGAGGAAGAGAATTACCTGATAAGTTGGAACTTCACATGAATACCATTACAAAATGGGGAACATGATCCATAATTTTGGCATTAATAACAGAAAACCACAGGCGTTTTTTTTTTAAATGTTTTAGAAGTGCTCACATTAAAATTCCTCGTGCAATAGCCAAATCTTCTTCACCAGGATAACACTGCAAGGTGGGAAATCCATCAAATACTAGCCAAGAAAAAGTTAAACCTGCCCCTATAAGACACAGATGAAATATTGCATCAAATTACTGGATAATGGATATGCAGTTTCTGGGACTGCTCAGCATAATATTACAGCAATCATGACTTCTAGATTATAATTGTTACATAAATGATTATAGGTTATCAGACTAGAATCTTGACGCTAATGATTTGGAGATACCTTATTAATCTTAGCTATTAAATACAACCAATAGTCAGCAGAAAAAAAACACTTCATAAACATATTTTATAAAGATACAAGATAACATTTGACGGAACAGTATAGATCCAATCCATTTGAATAACATTTCTCTACATAGAATCATGTAAGACTAACCTTGCCCATAAAATTTACTAAAGTAGATGCAAACTTCTTTGGGTTGTTGCCTCTAACAAAATGATATGATACTCTAGTCATTTCCTGTACAAAAGCAGCACATATCATTAATCACTCCACTTAGAAATGATTTAAAAGTTAAACCGTGCATAATATGGATCTCTATTTTCCATATCACCCCTTACACAGTGCATTTTAGAGAACCAAATATCAGGATAACTTTAAAAGCATAATGAAAATTTAGCATCTGGAAAAAAGAAAAGCCCAACAAATCTGTCAAAGCAAGTTAAGGCTGAAAAGAACCATCCAGAATCAAACAAATGGGAAATATGATACCATCCCTACAATGATTGTAACAAGCTCAAATAAACATCTTCTCTGAGTGAGTGAAAGGAAAATAATCCAACCAAGAGCCAATTTGCCAGCAAGTATTTACAAACAAATCAATCCAACAAAGAGCTTATAGCGAACTTTGAACTCAGACATACCAGCTCAGGAGATTCAGAATAAAGATATTCAGCTAGCATAGCATGTATTTCTGGAGATCCATTCCTATGAGCTCCAAACTCCGCAGACCACCTAAACACAAAATAGCCCCACGTCAATGAGGCAGTTAATATCAGTTCCACAGGAAACAGTCAAAGACACAAACATAAACACACTGCGCATCTTTGTTCCCTCTTGCAAGCAGATACACATGGATACATTTTTTTCGTTTTTATCCATCACACCTTCCCAGTCCATCCTCACTGTCTGTCTTATACTCTTTTCACTCCCTCCACGTATTATTTGCCCCATGTCAAATCTTTCCATGATTTCATCTCTTTATGATGAAAATGAAACTCAAATGCTCTAAAACACCCTCACAGATGCATATACTCCACAATATCAAACAGCTTCTCCATCCCAATAAATAACAAGCCAGATGGCCCACATTAGACAAGTTCTATACATGAGCTCCAAGAAAAAATCGTAGGTTTTGGAAACAAGAAAAATAGAGAAATCAGACGGAGAGGACTGTTTACTCCACACA
Organism: Salix arbutifolia; assembly: GCA_025169955.1. Taxonomy (NCBI): domain Eukaryota; kingdom Viridiplantae; phylum Streptophyta; class Magnoliopsida; order Malpighiales; family Salicaceae; genus Salix; species Salix arbutifolia. The sequence continues at coordinate 2,459,616 of CM045909.1, forward strand.
CCTTTCTACAACCAAAAAGGGGCTATTCAATCCAATCTAACAGCCACCAGTGGAGATAAAGGAGGCAAAAAAAACCCATCTTAAGCTATTCCACAAAGCACATGTATTGCAGTTATTATTGTAACAGCATATTACAATTTCCAAAAGAGTACAAAAAAGAGAAAGACAGGATATCTCACTTGATAGCAGCTTTTAAGAATGACATGCAGCACTCTACACGTGTTTTTGCAGCCCCGAGGGCTTCATTGAGTTGTTGCATATCATCATCTTCCCCCAAGTCTTGTGGCAAAGGTATCTGAGGAAATGTCTTATAGATTTTTCTGATGCGATCTATGATGGATATTAACTCATGATTAATACAGAAACATTGTCAAGAAATCAAAATAGGCAGTAGCATTAAGTGTGGCTATGCAAAAAAAGTTGAAAATCAAAGAAAACACTCTCTCTAAGTTAGTTTAATTCATATACAGCACTAAAATTTCAGTAACAAGACAGATGAAAGAAAGCACCCTCTTTCTTTCCCCTTTTGTTTTGTTGAAGATTGCAGCAAGGGAGAATTAGAAACATTAAGAACCACTACGTAACATCTGAAATTGACAAATGGAGGGTTGAAAATCAAAGAAAGAACTCTCTCTAAGTTAGTTTAATATTCATATACGGCACTAAAATTTCAGTAGCAAAACAGATGAAAGAAAGCACCCTCTTTCTTGCCCTTATTATAAAAAAAACTGCAGCAAGGGAGAATTAGAAAGCATTAAGAACCACTTCATAACATCAAACATTGATCAAACTAGAAAAGCATCACAAGCCATATCACCATGTTTGAACTAACCAAGTACATCATCATCATAAGAAACTTTTGCTTTAGCAAGCGTCTCCACAAAGATTACAGCAAGCTCCGACCCACATGTCACCTGAGATTGGTTTGTTATAGAATAAATTGTAATTCTACTAGTACAAGAATAGTCTAGAAACTCAGCAATATATTCCATCATGCACACATTATGAACATGTCATGCAGACATCCAACTCAGAAAACAAAACAATAAACTAAATCATCTGGCAAATGGAATGGAACAATGATAGCCTGACTTTCAAATATAGAAGATTGCTTTCCGGGGAAAGAAAATCCATAGCTGACATCGCTAATCCCAATTCAGTTGGACATGTTACATCTTAAATATGCAAAGTTGCATCCCAACTTGGAAGCTATTGATTTGTATATCCATGTAGTTGCAGGCAAAAAACATATGAAGTTTTCAAATGGATTGACAGATGATATATTTTCTAGCAGTCAACAGCTTTGATATGCTTTCTCCATTCTAAGACGCTGACTACCCATCAACCCTTGACTTCAATCAATTTTAAAAGTGGGGGTTTAACGAAGGTTCTTGCCATATCTTAATTTTTCTTCCATATTCATATACTCATTGGGTAACCGGTTGGACACAACACAAACCAATTATCAGCTTACAGAGGTAGCTCAGATATCTCAGCATCAAGCCCAATCTTTTTCTTTAACAGGAAAAAATTCACATTCCCATTGGCTTCTATTTAATAATATTAGCATCCAAAAATCGCCTGACAGAATTAGTAACCATGGACTTGAAAGAGAATAACCTGGCCATTTTTCAGCTGGAGGCACGCACCGGAGTGAAGAATGTCCAAAGCTTCAGAATATCTTTGAGCAGATACATATCTGTGAGAAATTAAGTTTCAATTTCATACGGAAGAATCATGTCAGAAAAAAACAAATGGGAACAAGTTTAAATATCAATTCACATACATGCACGTGCCTCAATTGTGTATCAAAAAAAAATTACATTTATTTAATCTATTTTCATCTATTAAGACTAGTAAGAGCCAGTGCCATCAGTTGCACAAACATCACTAAAAATAAGATTCAGTTGGAAAAAAAATGTACACGGTAAAATTAATACCTTGCACTGATAGACTTGTACATCTGTTGAGCTCCATAGTAATTACCTTCATTTATCACATCCTTCAATTTCTCAATATTCTACAATTGAACCGAAACACAATGCAAATCCATTAGAAACAATCTTCCTTCTTACACAAAAAGTAGACAAACCCCACATCAACTGTAAGAAATCACAGGCTTTACACTTTTTTTATCTCATTGGCACAGTTAATGTATAATTCGACAATTTCGTGCTAAAATCTCATGCTTCCCATTATCAACATCCAATTTCAACAAATATATCAATACAGCCCTTCAAAACAACAACACTACGAATCCAGTTCTCTGCATCAAAGGTTGGTTTCGTGATTAATTACCACTTCGGCTGGAGGCAGAGGAACCCTCCCTGGTCTTTGTCGGGACATGTCTCCCTCCTCTTCTTCACATACACGGAGATCCGATTCAGTTGACGTTGTTGTAAAAGGAAAAGGAAAAAACAAAAGGGACCCTTATTTCTTTTATGTTCCGTTGGGCGTCCATTGGGCCACATATGGGCTATAATATTCGAGCCCTAAGGCCCAATAAGAAAACCCCTCGGGATAAAATTCTCTCCCTTCTCCCATCTCGCATCTAGTCAATCCCTACAATTTCTCAGTAACCAAACAAATATACAAAATTTGATTTCTTTTTGCGGAGATGAGTTCCAAGACATTACAAGCTTCAAAGGTATATATGGATCTTCTCAAATCTGTCAACAAACACATAGGCAGAGAAGGGTATAAGAAGCATTTTGGAGACTATATAACACAAGAGTTTAGAAAGAACTGCGATGTTTTAGACCAATCTTCTGTTCAGCAAAAACTTAAGCTTGCTCGTGATTACACTTTATTACTTAACAGCGTGCAGCATCACAAGGTAATCAAAATGTTAATTGATATCAAAAGTTTAATCTTTTCGAATACTGTAATGTAAAGTTTTTTTTATTTTGTTTTTGGCTCGAGATTGTTGATAATTTATTTTAGTTTTCCGTTTTTCTTTATGTTTTTGAAAGAGGGGCATAACCTAATTGTTAGTTTTGCTAATATTGTACTTCTAATCAGTGCTGGCTTGACCTTTTTAATTTTGAGTTAAGTCACTTGGTATGAGATATCAAGGTCTAAGTTAGAACCAGGTTTAAGGTATAATTTCTCCGTCCTTGGGACTAGAGGAACTCAGGAAGGAGAAGGGGGGGCGGTGTATCTACATGTTTTGTATGGAATTAAATTATAGTATTTAATTTAAATTTAATATGAAATCTTGAAAAAAAAATTAATTCATTTTATTTTTTATATTACCTGTATCATCACTTTTATTTTATAAGATTTTTTTAAAGAAAAAAAAAAGGAATAAATGGAGCTTTTGGAAAGCTATAATCTACTTTTATATTATTTTTAGACATTAAATTTCATTTGAAATTCAATTTTTCACTATTCTAAATAGAAAACTTAATTAAAACCTAGAAATGAATTTAATTAAATGGTGTTTGTTCCAATAAACTGACAAGAATGGTGTTCATGTAGGGATGTTCTTTCTTCGTTTTGTATGTGGTTGATATTTTGGCAGAAAGCATTAATGGTGTTGCTTAAAACAATGCTGGCGCTGGCTGTTGTTTTTTTGCAGGAGTTGCTGTTCTCTCACAATATTGCTGTGGATAGATCGGATGAAATGAAAAAAACACTACGAAAATCAGCTGGAAGTGTAGGTCTTCAGCTCCCGGAGGTTTATCAAGATTGATGGTCGGTTGATTTTGAATATATTCTTGCTCCCTTGTTTGTTTGGAAAATTCTTGTCTGGTGCTTGCAAAATACCAATGGTTACGTCTCCTTGCTATGAACACTTTTATATTTCAGCAAATCACTTGACCGTCTTTATGAATTGTCAACTAAATCAGTAAGTTTCACTTCCAATAAGAGGATCATATTGGAGTTATGAGTTTGTAGACTTCTCTGCTTTAGTACACTGTGATTTCCAGCATCGTCCAGTTCCAACTGCAACTATTTTCTATCTGAAATGACCAGCAACGTGGAACTTCCCCCCTTTTTGCCCCTCTTCGCTGTTGTGTTCATCTCCTTTTCAAACATTAGAGATTATGTGTTTATGAAGTTTGTCACTGGATGTTTGATTTGTGACGTGGCATTATGATATGGATGTGAAATAGCTTATTCCTGAGAGTTTCATCTCCAGTTGGTCAAACATGTTAACAGATTTTGCAAAACAGCAATTATGGGTGTGCAGTAGCTTGTTCCTTGGAGGAAGAGAAGCTCTAGCTGGTGTGATACGAATTGCATGACGTTGGCAAGTCGCAGTGTATATTGCTTGATTCTGAATTAAGATTTGCTAAGTGTATTTGCCATTGGATTCAAAAATGTTGTGCATGTATGCAAAAACAAGTGTTCGCACAGTATACGAAGCCTGCTTTTCAAAAGATTACAAATATAGTGCCTATTTAGCATTGTGTTTGTGAGACCTTCAGAAAACAAACTTTACAATCTTCATTCTCTGCCTTACATAAATATATATAGAGCATCACTTTTTATAATATTATTATAATTTTTTTTTATCTAAAAAGATACTTATTTAAACATTAGATAGTCTCCACATCTATATATATAAAAATCTTTTACAGGTATTAGCCATGATCAATCTTAGCCCACCAAACATCTAATACAAGATGTGAGGTTACAATGACCAGTATCCAACCTCCATTTAGATTTTTGAGACTTTATTAGTAGCATTATTGGTGGGAAACTAATCAAAAAGCCATTCGTTTCTTTCTATTTTTCGACATTTTCATGTCATTTTATGGTACACAAACAATATTCATCTAGGATAGGACGAGATATAAGTTTATTCATTGTCATAAACAATCTTACATAGATATATATTTAACAACTCTTTGACTAGGTCCAACTCTTCATTGATAGAGTGATAGGCACTGACAGTGATGCCTCATGACCTTTTAAGAATACATATTGGAAATGATGAATCTAAAGTATTCATGATGCATTAGTACAACTATCTCAAGAAGGTGTAATTTTACAAAAAAAAAATGGCTAACTTCATTTTCCAAGTGTTGCATGCATCATTTTTCATGGGTGAACTTGGTCTTCCTAGTGCTACATGCACTAAATATTATCATTTTAAAACTATAAAAAATTAAAAAAAAAACTATTAATTTGAAAAATACACGAAAAAGCATTTCAAAAGTACTTTTTGTGTAAAATCTGTCGATAGCCCAAGACGGGTTGCAGGCCATGTCGGGCTTCCGAGCCCAACAGGATCCCTGGGTAAGTGTGACCAGTAACGGGTTCTTATAATCAGTTCTCCTTCAGAGCCCAGAAAGAGAAAAGGATACCGAAAGATCACAAGAGCACATCCGCCATAATATACAAAGTAAAAGACTATTTTCGTCAATTCAGGAAAATAGCAAGCAACCAAACAGCCGTAGGACACCTCCCACTCACCAAATTAGGGTTCCTCTTTGTTTTCTCTAGGCGGCTACTCTGTCCCTGCAATTAAACAACCAATCCTCGTCTCTTCAACCTACCAACACTTTTCTCAGCTAAAATGGGGTCAGTCTTTCTCTCAATGCGCACCTGTTGTTCGGTTTTGCTGAGTCATTCATGGCTTTGTTTCTGTTATGCCTGCTTTATAATTTACAGTTATCAAGTGGTTACGCGTCTCAATTTGTTTTAGTAAATTGAGATCTTTTTGTTGTTTTCAAACTGATTTTTTCTTATCTCAGAAGGGTCGCTGAGAAAAATGTGGAAAATTCAATAAACTGTGGAAGGCTGATCATTCATGGTTTATGTTGCAAAATAAAAAACCTTTTTAAAACCGTGATCTATTTGTAGTTTTTTTTGTTAAACTTTCCTTTGTAAAATAATGGGGTGGTTGTTAGCAAATTAATACATGTGTTAGTATGTGTGTTTTTCTTTTTAAGCTATAACTGTACATAATTTCTTGTGATCTTGCGTCTGACCCTTATTTGTGTTGATTTGAATTGGATGATTGAAAATTGTTTAATTTTTTTTCCTTGATTGAAACTTACTTGGTGAAGACTGCGGTTAAAAATGCTTATACGAATGCGTAATGTAGATGTATTTATTGGCTGTGCGCTGATAAGTCATTTGCAGTTGTTTTCGTACGAGGAACTCGAGCAATGGTGCTCCTTTTTCCTCTGTCAGAACTAGAATAGGATTTAATTACAATGGAATGGTACTATAGAAAATGAATGGGTTTGTAACTTGGGCAATGTGTGTGTCATACAGTAAGACTCGTGGAATGGGAGCTGGTCGCAAGCTGAAGTCCCACCGGAGAAGACAAAGGTGGGCTGACAAGTCATACAAGAAATCCAACCTTGGAAATGAGTGGAAGAAACCATTTGCTGGGTCTTCCCATGCCAAGGGGATTGTTCTTGAAAAGATGTAAGACTTGTTTCCCATTATTTAATGTTTCAAGGACTGCTACCGTATTCATAGTGCTTACAAATGGGGCCTTGATGTTTATTAATTGGTTTTTTATGCAGTGGCATTGAGGCTAAGCAGCCAAACTCTGCTATCCGAAAATGCGCTCGTGTTCAGTTGATCAAGAATGGGAAGAAAATTGCTGCCTTTGTACCCAATGATGGTTGCTTAAACTACATTGAGGAAAATGTAAGTTCTTTGCATGGTTTAACATGTTAAAAGTTTATAAGTCTAATACCATAAACTGTTATTAGCCCACCAATATTGCACAATGATATTTAGTTTCAAAGGAGATAACAGCCAGGGCCTAATTTTCTGATCATTATCTTTTTCTCTTTTAGTATTTCCTAACACTTAGGTCAATTATTCATGGGACACTGCTGTTCCTGAAACTGCTTAGCAGAAATTTGTTGTCAGAAGTCTTCTTTTCTTAGAAAGCTTGAAATGAAAAGTATTCTATGTTGTGTTATGGTTCATTGCCTCGTATATGCTAGATCTAATTTGTAGTTTGTTTGGCGCTTAGGATGAGGTTTTGATTGCTGGATTTGGACGAAAGGGACATGCTGTGGGAGATATTCCTGGAGTCAGGTTCAAGGTGGTGAAGGTGTCAGGTGTATCCCTTCTTGCACTGTTTAAAGAGAAGAAGGAAAAGCCAAGGTCTTAGATTTGCTGGGAGAGTTTTTCCTTGATTCACCCGCTTTCCTATTTTACCCTTTTATCTATAGCAGGCTTTATAATGTACTGTCGAATTTTGCAAATGACTCCTCCCTGAAATTGGAAAATGAGTCTGTTCTAATTGAGAGAACAAAATTTTGGAGCAGGATGGTGATGTTTTATGACATTTTTCCGCATGGTGTTGCCCTTATATTCTGTACTATGTTCTTGCTGAATTATTGACTGGACCTGAGATGGTCAAACTGATCCTTATATTTCTCAGGTAGGAGATTTAGCTTCAAGCTCTTTATCTCTTCTTAGCCAGTCATTTGTGATCGATCCAGTTGGAAGAGAAAAAAAGAAGCTATTTTGATTGTTGTGAAAATTAGTCATAGCCACAACTGGTATTTGCCTTTTAAGTGAAAAAATAAGGCAAGCTATTTATTTCAAGTGTTTGTTTAATAATGGTGTTTTTTGTTGAAAAACATATTAAAATAATATTTTTATTTTAAAAAGTAATCTTTGACATCTGAAAATGAATAAAAATTAATTTAAAACGAATTGTTTTTCAAAGATAATATTAAAAATAATTTTTAAATTTTAAAAATTATTATCTTAATATATTTTTAAATAAAAAATGCTCTAAAAAACAACTTCCCATCACAGATTCTCTTGTGCTTGGGAGGAACTGTTGTGAGACTTGTGTCCTCAACCTAGATGCATTTCCAATCTTCATCTTATCTTGCTTCGGATAAGATACTTGCATGATGAAGTGTTCGGGCAAGAAATTGTCTCAAAAGGTCAGCTCGTTAATATCAACTAGATATATGAAGAGTGAACCGCTATCCATCCGAGTTTCCTAGGTTTATCTGTTCACTAAGATAAGTGATTCGTCGATATGATTTATGATCGCATCAATATAGGGGGAGAAGACGCTTACAAAGTCATCTTCTAATTCAGCCATGTCTATGGAATTCGTTGGTTGAACAAGAAAGGAAAATCCAACACCCTTGAAAATAATCTAGATAGCAAACTGTAAAGGACATTGATTTACTTCAGGCTACTTGACCGAGTTCCTCCTAAAAAACAATGCCTTCCATTCGTCTACTCAGGCCATCAACCTGATTTTCAAAACTAACAATATTCTCTTTGTTATCTTCATTAAATCTCTGCACTTTATTTTCAGGACCATGTGCCTTGGCAATTTCAAGTTCTTTCAAAGGTTGCTTCTTCTCCTGTGAGCAGACCGGCTCCTTTGCGCCTGCTCTGTTCACAGATATCGGTGTGGCTCCCACCGATTGGTGCATTCTATTTCTTGTTCTTTCTGCAGATCCGTTTGCGTTACCGGTACCACTTCTGTGTTTGGAAGAAGTGGATTGTGCACCAGAAAACTTCAGGACTCCATTTGGTGCTTCATCCACAGAATTTCCCTGAGGGGAGAAGAATTCTTGCATATCAAGCATTTACTGTGAAATTAACTGTTTCAAATCTACTCGATTCAAATAAAAAAAGTGAACGGAAAAAAACTAACCACATCAAAAAATCCAATCTTTGGCGATGGCATTCGGAGACTTGAAGATTGTAAACCTTTTGAAACAATGGATGCATTAAGACTGGTTCGCTCTGGGGTTTTATTGAGTTGTGCTTTCATGAACTTTGTTTCATGACTTTCATGTACCAAATAAGACTCATTGCGTTGACGTCTCTTAGAATCTGATATTTGAGAGGCATCCTTGCCGAAAGAAATCCCTCTGCATGCTGTAGCTGCATGAATGGCACCAGATCTTGGGTTGAGAATTATGGAAGATGATTCTGAGGAGCATCCATCTGTGGAACTAGCAGGCGATGTACAGGATGAAGACTTGGGTGTGGATAACAAACAAGTAGAGATGCTAGAATTCACCAGCTCTTTTATGTTTCCAGCCGAATATTGTCGGGGAGTTCTAGAGTTTGAAGCAGAGACCTGGTAATTAATTTTTCTCCTCAGAGATCCTGGAGGAGATTTAACAGTGAAATTTGGAGCACTGCCAGATCCTCCTAACTCTTTCCCAAAGGGTGCAATTGAAGAAGATGATTTCACTGATGGTGTTGAGCTACGGATAATACAACATGAATTCCGGATACAAGTTTTCTTCGACAAAATCTTGGTTCTCCCTATAAGAATAACATACAGGTAATTACGAACAACAGTATCTGATGATGATGATGATGATGAATCAATTTTTGAAATTCTTACCAGAAGCAACTTGTGCACCTTTGTCTTCCAATTTAACATGGTTCGCACCCGAAGATGCCCTTTTGCTGGGAGCTGCGGACAGATTGCGATTTTGGCAGAATATCTGTGGTGGCTTGAGAAAAAATTTGGATTCTTTATTAGGTCCCTGCTTTGGTTGGTAAGCTAAACAATTTGGAAGCAAAAGCTGTAGAACACCTTTTTAATGGCTACCTAAGCTAAACCATGAAATTAAACGAACTGATGACCATTTCAGATGATGCATAGGTGAGGCCTTGGTACAGTACCGATAAAATGGAGTGAATATCAATCAAGACTACTTACTCTTAATCGAGAGGAAGCCTCCGATGCTTTTGAAGCTGAAGAAACGACAAAAGCAGCATGAGTATCGAATTGAACAGGTGTTTACTGGGTGAAAACAGGAGAACGAGATACAAATAACAAGGAAATGCACACAGCGTAAAGTTAAAAAGAATTGAAAGACAAATCGAGCAGTTACAATGACAAATATCTACAGGGGAAAACAAATGACCAAATTTTTGTTGCCTGGCTTGCCTAACATGGCTAAGATGAACAGAAATCATATTCAGAAGGAATGAGACTCAACGATTGAATGAAATCATTTCACAGCCAGACAAGGACAAATATTGAAAGAATAATCACTGCTGCTTCACTATCAATGCCCAGATATATATGGAAACAGCAAATACTTACTGTTACCCCTTTGCATTTCATTTTCTCTTCTAACTTTTCTAGTTGAAGTTTCCCTAGTGGATGATGCATCATTTGATTTCTGCATGGATGATCTCATATTGTCAAAAAGATCAATCTCAAGGCTTGCAAGGGAGTAAGCATCGGCATTTCTTGTTGAGTTTGATTCACCAGACCTCCAGACTTCTATAATCCCTGGAAGTGTATGTCCTTGTGATAGTCTAAATCCTCCGTTAACAAGAGACAACTCCTCAGCATTCAAAACTCCTGAGAGCAGAGAAAGTTTCTTTTACAATTACCACAACGAAACATGAAATTCACACAATATTACAAGAACAAGCATTGATTAACATAAAGAGCTTTGTCGGATACTTCTAAACCATGTAAAACGGCACCTGAACTTGTAAAAAAAGCACTATCCCAAGCTAAACTTCTGCGCAAACTGCACTCATCAATTGCACTCTTCCCTTCTGGTCCAGCAGACTGAGAGGCCACAGACCTCATATCCCCACCCCCAGTTGTGTCTACTCCATTATCCACAACCCGAATGCTAAGCTCCTCCAACTCTTCAGGGTCCAGGATTCCTGTGGAAGCACAAAACACATTCATATTTCCAACTTTCATTCTATGACAACAGTTGGTAGCACTTGTTTTGAGCAGGTTTTTGTCAACCTAGGAAGCAAACCTGGACTGGTGAAGAAGGCACTGTCCCATGCCAAACTTTTGCGCAAGTTAAACTCGGACTCAGACCGTGAAGCATCCGTCTCTCTATGTCCTATTCTATCAGAATGATTCTGCATGTGCTGAGGATTCAGGCTCTGAACATCAAATTTCTTTCTACTCTCTGAAACTTCTGCAAAATCAAAGATTGAAACCAAGCATGCAACCAAAGAAAACCAACAATGCTGATATGTGCTCGATTCTTTTTCTCTTTAAAGGGCACAGTTCAGTGTTTTCCTTTCCACCACCATTATTAAGACAATCTCTTACATTTTTTACACATCAGAAAAAAAAAAACCTCAGTTGAGACATAAGAAAAACAATTCTGTTCTCTCTTTCTTTCCATCCACCGATATCTAGAGAAAATAAATACAAAAACAATCCAAGCATTTCTTGCATCATAAACAGTTAATTACAGCAATTCTAGGCATTCCTTATAGTATCAAGAATACAATAAATCCATGAAAGGGAAAGGGAAAGGAAATCCATCAACTGCAAAAGCAGAAGGAGATTAAATTTCAATGACAAAATACAAGGCATTTCAAAACAGAGGGGGGGAAATCAAGAAATACTCAAAACAAAAAGGAAGATAGAAGAAAAAGAACACCAAAACCAATCTTCGTTGCATAGAAACACAGAGAAAGTACCTGATAATTGAAAATCTTGAAAATTTCTCTTAGAGGACATCTTTTATGAATTTGATTTTCTTCTCATTCATTCAATGATTCTTCTTCAATTCTTGAAGGCTTTTTCACACACACACACACAACACTGATAATATTTAGACAGAGGGAGAGAAGTTTATGAAGAGGGAAAATTTTAAATTTTGATAACGAGTGAGAGATAATTTTTTGAGTAATTAAAGGCGTTATTTATATATAAAAAACGGCTGCTATTTATTTTGTTCTGTTCTGGGGAGCGGAGTTGAAGAGTCTTTTTTTTCAAAACGGTAAAAGTGAGAATCCTATAGGCTCAATTACGCGCCATTTACAGGTATTGTCCAATAAGGTCAAATCATTTCGGCTAGTGATGAAAGGCATGGCCGCGGGTGAAACAATGATTGTTCATAATTTCAAATATAGGCGTGTTTATCATTGTGGCTAAACTATTGTCTGTTTAAAATGTGATTTTTTTAATTTAAAATTAATATTTTTAATATGTTAATATAAAATAATAATTTTTATAATAAAAAAATACTATTTTATATTTAAACGATTTTAAAAAAAAAAACATCACTTAAAAAATAATATTTTTTTTTTAAATTTTCTTATGGCCCTCTTTATACAAATATTGACTATTTTGAAAATATAGTTAGAAGGCTTTTTCTATGTGTTTATTAAAAATTTAATTTTATATATATCTACGTGTCCTAGAAAATCAGACAGTAAAAAGGGCAACAATTTCTATTTGGTATCCTGAAGACTTAAAAAACAAATTGCCTTGGATGTTGCCATGTCTCTCTGGTATATTTCTCAGCAGCATTTGTGACCAAATTATCACCCCATTTATAAAAAAAAAACACGATAATTAACGAAATAAAGATTGATTTGTTTCAGCAACCATGAAAAAAAAATGATCTTTTATGGAATTTTGTGCTGCACCTTTCAATGATCGAACGAAGAACATGACCACGGCTTATTTCAGGAAAACACTGGGAAGATGCGATAAGCCGCAGCTACCTGCCAGAGAACAGCATTCTAAACAGCCAACGCGTTCAGCTTATGAGCAGCAGTTTTCCACTTCTCTCGCGGGTATGCAAACCCTTGAAAAACAGTTGCCTTAGATGTTACCATGTCTTTCTGGTGCATCTCTGCAGCTTTCCAAATTGCGAGCGAATTGTTGCAGCCAATATGATAATCAATTTACTCCAAGGCCTCTTTCTTTGATGGTTCTTATAATTGTGAGAGTTTTGTACTAGACAGATAGAAGAAAAATAAATAAGAAAGAAGGAAAGAATTGATCTTTTATGGAAATTTGAGCTACACCTGCTGAATGATCAGACGAAGAACAAGGCCAACGCTTCTTTCAAGAGAGCACTGGAAAAATGCGATAGATCGGCTACCTGCCAAATATAACAGCATTCTAAACAGCCAGCGTGTTCAGCTTATGAACAAAAGTGTTCTCCCTCTCTCACAGTTTCGTATTGAAGGCAAGTCATTCAACCTAACATGTGGACTGACCAACACGAAGAACAAGCGGCATGATTCCATGATCGAATCTCCTCGTCAAGAACGTTACCTTTGATCCGCTAACTAGCTGCTTTACAATGCAATAAGCTGAAGCTATTGAGATTTTCAACAAGGCAACCTTCTACCATCCTGCTTAAGACAGTCAAGTGAACCTCAAGCGGAAGACGCAGCTAAATAGGTTATTATTAGTCTGGTTATCTTCATCAGCAAACCCGTCTGCTGAAATATAAGCCAAAACATCAGCAGTGGCACGGTTAACTTGTTAGCCAGTACTTTTTCCAGGCGAACTCATCGGTTAAGTATAGACGAGACATCACCAGCAGCTATGTTGTGTCTGCATGCATCTTCAGCACCAGCCATCTCCTATCATAAAAATTGATTAGTATATAAAAAAAGCACTTCAGATAACAAAGGAATCCATACAAGTGAGGAGAAGCTATAAAGATCATGTTATGGTATCCTAAGCAGTGACAGACAAGTTAATCTCCAGAGTGTTATAGCTGTCTTGAAGTACTTACGTTTCCTCAAAATGTTTCTAATTTTCGAGAGGGAGAAGTTTCAGGACAGTTCATGCTCTTGGTAGGAGATCAGAATTCACAACTTCATTAAGGGAGCATACATTACCCTATGAAAGAAATGCACACACAAGCACACATGTATAATTCTATCCGAGTGGTCTAGGTTCCCGGGACTTGCCAATTCCAGAAGTCAAGATTTCTATCGTCCTGTTTTTCTCCCCGCAAAAGTAAGTTTCCAGGCACTCTCCTGTCTTCAACAAATTCAAACACTCAACATTACTCTATTAATTTTGGCAGTGTATAATTTGGTTAAATGGAAATTAATTTATTATTTAAAAAATACATTTATACACCAAATGATTTGTTGAATTATTGCTATTTTGTAAAATAAATTAGGGCAAATATAGAAATACCTGTTGAGCTCGTTTTCTATTAAGAAATAGTATGGAGTTATTTAGTTTCAAATACTTGCACAGCTGGAAAGTTGAAATTAAGAAAAAAATAGCAGAATTTATAGACGATGTACTAGCATCAAAGCAGAAGGGGTAGTAAAAAATACTTTACAACAATTAGGAAAATTGATTCATGCCTCCTATTTTTGTTGGGAAAGTAAAGCAGCACATCCGAATAAAAAAGAAGAGGTTTGACCTGCTATGAACTCTATTAATAATATGCGAATTTGGGGGGGGGGGGGGAGAAGTTGTGAATCATGATTAAGTCATTATTTGTCCTAAATTGGCTAACCATTTCTAAGTACATTAAGCTCTAACAAGAAACCATATGGAAAAGACATTTCCAATACAGAAGGAAATTATCACACAGCTGCAGGTATTTACCATGAAACCATATGAAAAAGAGATTCCTAATACACAGTAGGAAATTATCATCCAGCTGCAAATATTCACCTGAGTGTCAAACTAGATCGACTTCAATATTGAAGAAAAAGAGTTACATCTTCCTCGTCTAGGATTGGTGGTGGAGTTTTAAATGGAACAGATATGGTGTAGTTAAGCTGGTAATTCACAAGAATTGGACCAAAAATGTTGAACTTTGGAGCACTGCCATAAGCAGCTTCTGCATCTGAACACCTCTTGAAAATTACTCTGGCGCGATTTGTATCCCTATCAACTTCAGTCTCAGATTCTTTTAGTGGTCCGAAGCGCTTGAACATCTTATTTAGGCTTATTTCTGAAGGAACTGAATCCACCACAGGGAAATGCATTACAAGCTCTGCCGGAGCGTTCTCATCCACATAACCACCTGGTTTCTGGGTCGATACATCATAACTGCTATCAGAATAGCGTTTCCTAGAGTTTGACCTACCGCTGGGTTTATCAAGAACAACAGGCACAAAAAGATTGTCCCTTTTCCTACTTTTACGTGGTGGTTGCTCTTCAGAACCATTTTGAATAACCCGGTCTGTCCAGTATGTGTCATTCATATCCTCGAATTCAAATGTTTCGGGAAAACCAACAGAAGAATGGGAAGTTTTTCTCTTACCACCGACTTTATCATGCTGGTCCATAACCACCGAGTTCCTGAAATCAGAGAAGAAACTAATGATGATGTTCAAGAAACCATAGCCTTTCAAGGGATCTTGTGCTGTCAATTGAAGCTCTGATAGCAATTCATCAAGTGACGAGTATTCTGTATTTTCGATCATTCTCTTTATCTCAGCATCCTCAGGATGCAGAGATGAAGTATCAGATCCATCCCCAATGAGCCCATCACTGCTTCCTTCTACCTTCTGGCTATTACACTTCAGGATAGAAGGAGACCCGGTCATTTGGCTAGCAACTCTTTGAATGCATTCGCCAATCTTGAAGGAAGGCTTGGGAAGAGTTGTGGTTGAAGACACTTTTGCAAAAGATATAGTCTTCCTCCCTTCTGTCATAGATGCATCATCAGCAAAGGTACCAGAGCCTTTTCTTTTCCTGCCAGAAGATGGGGAAACTAATTTATTGTTTGCTTTCCCATCAGGCCCAATTTCATCATCCAAAGAATCCCATGAGTCACCCATCAAATCAGACAAGTTTCTCTCTTTTTTCCTGGGAGTGATACAATCCTTCAAATTATGTTTACGTTTGCGAGAAGAGCCTCTTTGAGTTTGCAAAATCTCCTCACCAGATGAAATTTGCCCGTGATCCTCATAAACAGCTGATGCATGATCAATCACTTCATCCTCAAATCGTAATGTATCTGACTTTTCCAACAACTCTCCACAAACCTGATACTCAGGCAGTTCAGAGTAACCTTTCAAACGATAGAAGGCCAGCAACTGAGACTTTGCAATCACAAGCTCCAATCGATTAGCCCCATTAGCTGGAGACTGCGCTAATGCTTTCATAAAACCAACTAATTTATCTGGTTGAAACAAATCAGCACTTGTATCTTTGTCAACACCATCTCGTGTACTTGCCCCCGCCCGGATTCCAGCACTTTCAACAACCTGAAATTTGATTTCATCATAAGCATCCTTTGGCACACATGAGCAAGCCAGACCCAGCTCCACTCGTCTTGAAACTTCTTCCAAAGCACAGTCAACAGCATTCTGGAATACTTCCGAATTGCTCTGCTTCTCAACCTGAGAAAAGTGTGACGTGAAAGGCTTTAGCAAAGATGCTTCATTCCATGCAAATGTTCGGTCTCCAAAGTATGCTACTAAATAGCAGTCCTTCTTATTATACTTCATTGCTTTCTCGCTGGCATCTGATGGATCAAATATTTGTCCAGGCCACCAAGGGTGGCTCCTTACTTTACCCCAGACCAAATCTGATACAGAAAACTCACCTTCATTATTTGGTGGAAGTAGATAAGAAGCCTGATCTGCTTCCTCTGAGCTTCCAGGCTTTGAAGCTGTCAATTTAGTAGATTTCTCCTCAATGATGTTCAGCTGTTCATTGTCAGTATCCTGTTCTTCAACTTCCATTTCTTTCCCTTCTAGTAATTCGACCTGTTCAGCATCAAGAAAGTGTTCTTCAATTGTCATTTCTTGCCCCGCTTGCATATCCATCTCAAAAAGACCATGAGGAGTGCCCTCATCCAAACCTTCTGCAACCTTTAATTGCTGATCGCTTTCAGCAAGCTCCTTGAGTTCATTTTTGGGATTCAAAGCTTCTTCATTGCTTGCTATGACAGTTTCTCCTCCATCCATGAGCCGGGTATCTAATTCTGTGATCCTAGATTCTGTTTCGACCTGTGAGTTCTGTTCTTCTACCCTTTTCCTCTCCCCTTCAAGCTCTTCAGTATAAGAAGCCTGTTCTTGACCTTCCATCAGTTTCTCTTTGATTGAATCAACATGAGCAGGATGACAAGATGCACTTTTCCCTAAGCCTTCCTCAGTCTTCAACTGTTGATCTTTTACAGAAGGATCTGGAGCGCCAGTATGTGAGATCAAAACCTCAACATTGTTAGTTAAAGCCACTTCGACATCTATTTCTATCCCTCCACATTCTGTCTTAGTCCTTGTTTCGGTGCTTCCACTACTAATATCAGTTTTCTGCTGTTGCAAAACTGTTATCACTTGCTCTTTACGTAGACCAGCTTCTTCAGCATCATTAACTAAGCATTCAGTTATCAATTTTTTACTCTTTACAGGATTCAGAAGCACATTGTTTTCCTTAGCTACAACTCCAGCTTCTACAACTATTTGAGCTGGCTGATACGAAGATTGTGAATCTGCACATACATTATAGCCATTTTCAGCGCTCCCATGAGCTGTCTCGGATGTTCCCTGCAGTTCTTCCACTGAAAAATAAAAACTATCACTAAAACCATCAGTGTCCATACCTTCGGTGTTAGGACATGCGATGTTTTCGTCGTCAGTTGATGCAACCCTCCCTCCTCCAACAGCAACTTGAGTTTGTTTATCCAACAATTTGGAGTCTAAGTTGGCAAGGCCGTCTTTTTCTGGTAAAACTGATGGTCCTTCAGAAGATATAAGCCCCTCCGAATTACCAGCAAGTGCTCTTTCCAAAGCATCACTCCCACTTGCTTCAACCTTTGGATCTAAACCTTCATTATTA
Source organism: Salix arbutifolia (assembly GCA_025169955.1). Lineage (NCBI taxonomy): Eukaryota > Viridiplantae > Streptophyta > Magnoliopsida > Malpighiales > Salicaceae > Salix > Salix arbutifolia. The sequence goes on from CM045909.1 coordinate 2,477,092, forward strand.
GCCATCATTGCAACTTCCTCAATAACTTCGGTCTCTACACTTGTATCTTCCACGGTTGATGGGGAAGTTAACGCTGCAGTTTCAGTTCCAGAATTCCACACTTCGTCATGCAAAACACCCACCTCTAGTGTCTCTGAATCTTGAAGTGCGTCGTTCACATTGTCATCTTTGTCCTCAGTCTTCCCTGCGGCCTCCTCAACCAATTCAGATCTCTCTACAACTTGGGTTTCACCTACTGAATCACCTACTGCCACAGAAGGACCTCCCGCCCCATTTTCAGCTCTTTGATCCTGAGATTCATCCCCTGACAGTCCAATTCCTATAGAAGTCACTTTCTGGCTTATTTCAATCTTTTCTCCCTCAACACCTTCCTCCACCGATTCCCATTTCAAAGTCTCCTCCGTTGTAACAACTGTTACTTCTTCCACTACAACTTGGGTTTCCCCACCAATAACACTTGCATTTTCCACACTATGAAGATTTACATCAGCACCTGCAACCCCGACTTCAGATGAAGTCTTATCACCATTTCCACCGACCTCCATATCTTCATCTCCACCCTCTACTGGTTTACCTTCCACTTCAGATTCTGCAACCTTAGAAGACTGTCCAGCCTCACTCTCAACCCTCAACTCCTGAACTTCAGGTGAAGCCTTGCTGCTGTTTCCACTGAGCTCCCTCCCCTTCTCCCCACTCTCAACTGGTTTCCCTTCTTCAGGTTCTGCAGGCCGAGAAGACTCAAATCCTGAGTTTGATGCATCAACACCAGAATCCCTCTTCTCACGTGTCCCTAAATCACCATCAGCACTATCACAAGTAGCAGTTTCCTTGCTTGCTTCCCCGCCACCTCCATCACACAAGTCACGTGCGCATCCATCATCAACACCCTCACTGGAAGATCTCTCAACCATTACTTCATCTTCATTCCAAGAACCTCCTTCCTTTGCTTTCACATCCTCACTAGAAGAACACTCAATCTTACCCTGACCCTCCTCGATGGCAACAGGGTCAACAACACCTGGAGTCGTTGCTATAGTGGTTTTCTCACTATCATCACCATCTACACGTTCACTGACAGTCACAGTCGATAATCCCGCAACATTCCTTGATGAAACACTCTCATTCTTGCTTTCATCCATTGAAAACAGTACCTGGGTCAATTTCAGGATCCAAAAAATAAGCTTTTCTTTACTATAAAGAGCCGAAATTTTAAAACAAAAAAGAAATCAAGCGATAAACCCTAAAATCGAGAAAAATAGAAATCAAGCCATGTGCCTAAGAAAAAAATATAAATGAACAAAACTTCAGGTTTATAAGGTAATAAAAGGAGTGATTTTTACCTCTTTAGATCTTGTAAGTGGAAGCCAGGGGATTGTGGGGGTGTTTCGAGTTTTTGGAGAGAGAGATTAAAAAAGAAAGGCAGTGTTTGGGTGTGACCCATAAGTCGGGCCTCCTTTTAGGTGAATTTTAAGAGAAGTAAACGAAGTCGAGGACAACGGTACTGTTTGGTAGGATAGTAATTTTTTATTTTTTTTAATGTTTTTCTTATTTCTTAAAACAAATTCATAAAATACCATTTCTACTGCAAAAGTAAAAACCTCTGTAGGGTTCCTGTCCTTTTTCACTGACTGGTCAACACAATCAACAGGCTTTTCTTCCAATTTTTTCCATGGGGGGTGAGAATTTTTCAGTGACATATAGAATGTGACAGTCCAATGATTCTCGAACACGTGTTGTGAACTCTTACTGCGAAGTTGGGAATGGGTGGTTTGTAACGTGGCCTTTGATGAATGCAGGATGAGACATTGAGAGGGATTGCTAATTATTTGTATAACAGTTGTTAATCTGTAAAATATGTTTTAAAAAATTTATATTTTACGTTTGTTATATTTATTTTTGATATTCTTCTAATAAAAAAATATGATTTTTTTTTGAAAAATTAAAATTAAAATATTTTTAAAGCACAAAAATAAATACATTCTAATGTGACAGCGTTTATTTTTTAAAGTATTTTTTATGGATATATAAAATACGTTAATGATGGTTGATTTTTATATGACTGAGTTGAAACTTGAAACCAGGGAATCCGTGCTGGGAAGTGGACCCCAACTTAAACCTTTTCAAGTTTTTAGATATTTTGATGTGAAATATAAATTTTAAAAAATAAAAATAAAATTATTTTAATATATATTTCAAATGAAAATTATTTTTTAAAACAAGATACCATACTTTAAACCCAACCAATAATTTTCCAGGACAAAAACTCAGCTGCATGCTCAAGAGTTGTGCTCCGGTCCATGATAATGATAATGGTCACGAACCCAACTAGATTCCATTAGCCCAATTAAGCGCTGGCCCATTAGGGAAAATATGTCTCGCCCCAATTTACTGTTGTTGGGCCAGAGAGTTATGATCTGGGCCCATCATAAACTTGACGGCTGTTCTTGTATTGTATCCAGAGCCATGATCACCACTCTGATTGTCGGTCCAAATACCAGATTCCGAAGAAGCCCATCAAATCCACACTCTCGACATTTTCTAAGATCGACCCAGGAAACAACCGTGAGGAGGGCCTAAAGGCAGCTCCGGTCCTCCCAGCATGCTTAATTCTCTTCAGCAGCAGAGAGACTTAAAATGTATTTGTCATTGTTTTTGTTTTTATAGTTGAGATTTTAGAAAAATAGCTTTTTGAAAAGTATTTTTAGCTGTAATTTAAAATAATTTATGAAGTGTTTGGTTAAAACTGTGGTTGAGTTTGAGGTTAATAAAAAAATAATATTAATATATTAATAATTGAAATTGTTTTTTGCAAAAAAAAAATGAAGCTAATTAAAATAATTTGAGATAAAACCTGTATTGTATATTAAAAGTATTTTTAAAAATATTTTTTTTGATATTTTAAAATGTGATAATGTAAAAAATAATATTTAAAAAAATAAAAAAAATATTATTTTAATATATGTTTAAATAAAAAATACTTAAAAAAACATTTTTAATTACACCCCCAAAATGCTTTAGACTAGAATGTGATTTAACACAAGAAAGCAAGAACACATGTACGGACATGACCCATCGTTAGAGAACAACACAACACAACACAGAGGAGGGTCAAAGACGCTGACAAGATAAAAACAAAGGGAAGTAACCACGTAAGGAAAACGATGAAAAATTAATAATATTTGTGCATTGAGAAGTGAAAAAGACAATTACCATTCAAGAAAAGCAGCAGGACAAGACACATGTAAAACATCAATTTGTTTCTTTCCATGAAACAAAGTTTATAAGATTTTTTAAATAGGATCCATACAATTTTTTAAGTTTTTTTATATAAATTTTTTGAGGATTAAATTATTTTCAAGAATAATTTTTTAAAAAAATAATATTATTTTAATATATAATTTTTAATAGAAAACACTTTAAAACATAATCTAATCGCAGATGCTGGGATTGGAGGAGGACATTGAATCCCTGTTGGATTGGCCTTAAAAGACCGGATCAGAGATGGGAGTCCGATCAATCCTCGCAATGACGAGCCAGTGATGTGTTTTCATAAAATTATGCCCGGAACCTCGTTTAATAATTTATTTTTATATATATAAATATGATCATTTAACACTCCATCGTTTAATAGTTTATATTATCTTGGTTATAGGCTGAATTTCTTGGTATAATATAAAGCCTGAGCGTTGCCATAGACGAAAACATCGTGCTAATAATCCAGAGGGGTGGGAGACAGCAGATTACTTGACAGACGCCAGGCTTTTAAAGTAGAAAAGTTCATTGAAGCCATCAAAAGCAAGCCATAAGATATGGGCAAACACACATGACTTTTGTTACATTTTTTTTGTTTTTTTTTTTTGCTCGGAGTGCAGAGCTCAAGCTGAGATGTTAGATAGAGAATGAAAGAATCTTATCAAACACCTAAGAATCATAAAAATTAAAAAATAATTGGAAAGAAAAGCCACAACAGATCTGATAATAATGTTGTTCTGCAGCGGCTACTCCCCTCTCCTTTCGTTATTGCCACCTAATAAGTGCCCCCCCTCTCTTGTCCAACCTTTTCAAAGCTTTCACCCGTGCCAGCCGTACCTATTCCACAGCCAAGCAAACTGTCTCTGTAATATCAGTTTATATTTATCATCTAGAAAAATACTGATCAAAATAAAATAAAATAAAATAAAATAAAAACCAAGGTGATGCCCGGTAGATAACTTGTTTTTTGGCTTGCCGTAACCGCAAATTAGAAGGCGTGGTTTTATCTATAAGAAACCGACAGGTTGGCCAGCCAATTAAATTCTTCAAGGGACTTAAGGTGGCAGGTGACAACGAATCAAACAAAACTTATAAATTCTTAAATCAATTTGTGTTCTGTAAGAACCACCCAGCACGCGGGAGAATCCACTGACAAAGAGGGCAATTTGGTCCTCTCGGCACGTGAGTTCCTAGCATGCCAGTTGTAAGTGGGCCCCACTCAATCCGTAGGCACGGGATGCAATGATTCTTTTGTTTACATTGACTAAGGTTTATCATGTTACCATGTTATTACCAGAAGAGAAAAAAACATGTTACCATGTGAAGCGAACACAGGGGGCTGTAAGGCGATCGTGTGCAACTAACGTGCATGAGAGTGTATGTACCTGCGTTGGGAGGTGCCATTGATGGGGGCTTGGACATGATAGTCGGGACTGTTGCCATGGGGCCCGCCGAATTGGGTGGGAAGATGTGGGCAGCAGGTAGGCCCATAGCTTGTGATTGGTGGAAGTGATAAAGAGGGTACATTGGCATCAATGTATTGGCACCCACCATAGCTTGCCCTGGATACACCTGAGAGAAATGCCCATTCATGTAGGACCCCCCTCCAGTGTAGCTTAGCTTCTGTGGACCATCCATCACAGCAATACTACTTCAGCTCATAAGAAATGTAAGACTAATGAGGAGGGGGAGATTTTTGTTAATTATTCGTTCTCGGGAAAAAAAAATCTGCGAGAGAAGAGTTTTTTAAATTTGAGAATTTCAACTCCAGATTTAAACAGATATCTCATAAATCAACTGAACTTTTTAAGGGCGATACTGACGCTAATTTAATTATTGGGATTTCATCGACTTGCATAATCATCATAAGAGTGTAGAATCACTTACATGATTGTAGCTGATATCTGTGGCAATGTAAGCAGGAGAGTACCTGGAAGAAGTAATTACAGCATAATTAAGTCAAAGTCCATCTTCCAATTTCATACCACAAAATTAAGAGCAATGAAAGCTGGATTACCCGTAGAAAGGAACGGCTTGATGGTGCTGATGATGAAATGGTGACGCTGCAGCTGAACCTGCCGGATAATACCACTGGACGTGATTTGCCGGCGTTGCTGGCGTGGACCTGGGTCCGGCGATAATGTTCGGTCCTTCATGATTATTAAATTTAATGACAATTATTAGCAAACTATATATGATGCTCGTGTTTATTTCTCGTTTATATGAGTGTGGCGTGGACATTTTTGCCTTTCGATGAACAGTAAGTTTATACAAATTAATTGGGAAATTATATATACCAAATTTTGATGTTGATATTCAATGAATTTAATGCTGTGATTTTGTAAATTACTTATATATAGAAAGTGATAATACCATACACTAGACGATCGTCATATTTTTAGTTTTCCATATTTTTTCTCTTAATTTCCATATACCTGAAAAGGAAATAAGGATATATTCCTTTTCAAGAAACATATCTACGTACATAAACATTTATTTTGAAAATACGTACATATACGTTCAAATATCCATACCTTGTTGAGGAGGGGCCGGTGTTGCAGACCTAGGGCGGCGTGCACCAAGTGAAGCCAGGTTGCAGTTGGCACGGCGGCCATTGATGATGGGCGCAGCATCCTCGCAAGCCTTCCTTGCCGCTCCAGCATCCTTAAACGTAACCTAATCGATTAATGCGCACACACCAGAGCGAACATCAGAAAACGGCAGTGATTGACAGTGACAATTGAAAATGCAGTGGTAGAACTACAGTGAAAAATCAATCAAAACTTACAAATCCGTAGCCCTTGGATCTACCAGTGATTTTATCAGAAATAATCACAGCCTCCAGGATCTCGCCATACTTTTCGAAATGCTCTCCCAGGGCCTCCTTAGGTGTCTCCCATGCTAACCCACCAACAAACACTTTGGTCAGTGTGGTATCGCCAAACTGCCCTATATTGCTGCTCATTGTCATTCTCTTCCTAAATCCCCGCGCAGAAACTCAAAACTCGACGCCCTACACTACAAACCAGAACTTTTATCTATTTTTCACGACGAAACGTGTAGCTTTTTGTGCTCGGTGGAAGAGACAGAGTGGTCTGTCAGGAATGGATTTTCAGAGGCGAGAAGAGGAGAAGGAGGGAAATATAAGGAGGAGAGTGCGGAGGGGAAAGAGTACAGGGTGGTAAAGGAATAAAAGAATATAAGAAAAACAATTAGACAGAGAGGCAGACAGATGGACTAATTGGTGCTGAGGCTATCGACAACGTGATCACACTAACATATATACTTAATAGCACTTAGCGATGACATGCTTAGGTAATAATAAACGCGTGGTGTAATGATAAAAAATTTATAATTTGTATAATAAATTTTAAATTTGAATTAGAATGTGTATATTTTATAAAAATCTAAAATAGCTAAGGTTTTACTCGCTCACTTTAACCCAAAAAATATAATTTCTAGAGTATAGATTTACTCGCATAAAAAAAATACATGCCTCACTTTAATTCATCTTATCTCTTGGTCAGTGGCCGGATGATTAGCTTTTAATATGTTATGTTTTTTATGACATCTTATTTATTAAAAATAAATTAATATGAATCCCGACTTGGATTAAGTTTTGTTTTAGAACTAACACAATCAAATCCAGGTAAAATATATAAAATAAATAAATAAGTGTTTTGTTGACATGAATCCCGGCTTGGATCAAGTTTTATTTTAAAATTAACGTAAGTAAAATCCAAACGAATCAATTTTGATAATCTTATTTTTTATTCTAAACGATGTAGTTGAATTTTAGAAAATAAAATTATTATATGTTTTAGGATCGAGCTGATATATACAAGACTTGGATTTCAGACCGGACAGATCCGGTTCAGGTGCGTTAAGTATGGTCGGTGGAGAGATGTGAATTATGCTACTCGCGCTCACTCTTACGCGCCTCGATTAATTATGGAAGTATAATAATACGCCTCATATTATGGTTGGATTGAACGTGGTGTGAGTATCTTTCCCTCTGCATGCCCTAGCACGCGTGAACATTGCGCTGAATCCATCTTTCCTTTGAGTGTTCTCTACCAGCTAAACGATAACACTCGGAATTAATTGTATGATATATTTGTAATTCGGATAGCTGAATCATGTGCGGGGGAGGAAAAGAAATTAAACCCACATTCCTATTATGACGGAGCGTGCCCTCGCGCGTGGAGAAGACGGGTAAAATAAAAGGGACAAAAGACAGCTAAACCCCGTACATGGACAGAGAGAGAGGAGGGTCCAACAAAGTGAACAAAGTTAACGAACGCGTCGTGCAGTCCTGACTAGTATCTGTCTGTTTAGGAGTGTGATTGCGATAGTTTTTTAAAATATTTTTCGTGCTAAAATATATTAAAATAATATTTTTTTTATTTTTAAAAAATTATTTTTGACATCAGCACATCAAAATGATCTAAAAACACCAAATCATATTCATTTAAAATAAAAAAAAATCAAATTTCGGCAAAACACCGAATAAAATGCATAGATAAGAATAATCATCTACTTTGCCCTGCAACTCGCTCTAGTTACCCAAGTAGCCTTCATGCCTTGCCATATTCAGTCAAGCTTGCATTAACTCACGAGGTTAAAAGGGGAATATGAAAAGAGCAAATCTATTATTATTATTATTATGGTTAAAAGCTTGAAATGGCTGAGAATTATCAAGTGCAAAATTTAAATACAATAAAAAAAAAAAACAGAAAGAGAAATGGTAACCAGAAGTCTTTTTGACGCATCCAAAAAAGGGAAATATAATATAGGGATCAGGCTGAAATGGAGGGGGGAAACGAGGCCAAAATTTACAAATTAAATAATAAAGGGAGAGCTTGTGGGTGCAAAATATATATTTAATTGAAGGATATATTTAAAAGAATAAAGGACTTGACAGTATTTTTCAAAAAGTGAGAGTGTCAGGTCCCCACCCCTCATCCGTGCTTGCAGTCGTGTGGGGGAGATAAAACTCAGGCAAAGATGTCACTGCCATTTCATACGCAGGCCACATTTGAGGGTGGCTAATATTTCATTTATATTCGGTTTTTTAAATCATGAAAAAAATAAAATAAAAATAAATAACCATGGGCTAAGTGTCAGTGACTTGGCAGCCATGGTTGGGAAGCACGAACACCGAGTGTATACAGTACCGAACCACCAGGGGTGGGCTATTATCTCTCCGAACCTCCAGTATAGAGATGATATTATGAAGAGAAAAAAATGGAAACAGAGAAATGGTCAAAGTCAGAACTCAGAATACCTGTGATCGATCAGACGGCTGAATCGCCTCCTCCACCACTATCAATACAAAATATGCACAAGCCTGTAGCCAACTGGCTGGTGATCAAGTGGGTTGAAAAAAAAAATCACTAAATGCTTAACTTAATTTCACCAGACACGGTCTGGTACAAGACGTAAATCAGGGTTAATCATGTCAATTCACTGGTCAAACGGTTGACCCTAGTTAATTTATTTTCTTTTAAAAAAAACCCTCAACCAAATCAACTAACGGATGCATTTATATGTGATGCATCCACGTGACAGCCCTTGTGGTTTATTATTTGTTTTTGCATTTCAGAGATATTTTTTATATATTTTTTCTTGTTTTAAATTAACCCTTTTTTTAATGTTTTTTTAGATTATCTTATTAAGTTCATTATCATAGGTCCCACAAAAAATATATGTGGTCATTGAGTTATTTAGTTTTCCAGTTTCAAAAAAGCTTTTCAGAAAAATATTTTTTTTCATTTTAAATTAATTTTTTTAATATCTTTAAATTATTTTAAATGCTGATATTAAAATAAATAAATTATTTCCAAGTAAAAAGCAGCTTGTGCGTGAAATTGTTTCGGAGGTGTGTTGTTGTCAAAAGGGCCGTGGAATCTAAGAACGGTGGAGATGATTGGCTGCACGTAGCAACCTACCTGGTTAGAAACTTTAAACAGCTGAGTACATGGTATACACTTCGTTTTTCATCACCGCGTACGTGATCGAAGGGTGGTTTCTCTGAAAAATCAATGCGCTGATTGAGGGGATCCTGTAGATCTCGTACCAAACATCAAATGTCTAACATGTTCGGTTTATTTTTCTCGTACCATGTTTGTCTGTGATGTGATGGTGATTAAAGCTGTTTTTTAAGTAATTTTTATTTTATTAAAATAATATTTTCATTTTTATTATAAATTATTTTTTAATATTAATATATTCTAAAAACATCTTAAAAAATTAATTTAAAAAAAATAAAAATATTTTTAAAACACGGTAAGAAACAATAACTAAAGATTTCAAGGTATGACAACATCACACGTGCTTCTTTTCATAAAAAAAAAAACATGGATTTTTCTAAATATTAATATGTGAGTGACAAATATGCAATTTCCATGTTAAATGTTTAATAAATTTGTTTATACATCCGTTTTGACAACAAATTAAATTTTTTCACCGATTTTTGTGCCAGAATTAATATATAGGGCCTGTTTGGCACAGCTGTTGCTGTTGTGGTTGAGGTTGAAAAAAAGCAGGTTGATGAAAAGCGCTTTTAGCTGCGGTTCGTAACTGAAATTTGTGTTTGGTTAAAACTGTGGTTGAAATTGAGTTTAATAAAAAGCAGTTTCAAGTGTTTGGTTACTATGCTTTTCATATTACTGTTAACTTGTGAAATTACTTTAAAAGACACACATATATTTTTTTTTTAAAATATTGTAGATTTAATTATCATAATAATAAAATGTAATTAATAATTCAAGTAAATTACATAATTTTTAATTTTATGTTGGGAGCTTGAGAGATAAGAACAAGATATTTTACATTTTTATAAACAGCGAAATATTGAAATAATTAAATGTTATATTTATCTAACTTGTCACGATCGAACTCAGAACATGAATTTAATATATTAACTCTATGTTTTGAATAAAAAATAAAAACAAAAACCTTGAAATTGACATGGTAGAATTTTATCTTAATTTAGTCTAATTGACTAGTTTTAACTAGATAAACTTCAAATTAATTTTAAATAAAGCTCAATGTAACCTAGACTTTAAAATATATATAAAAAAATATCTAATCAAACCAGCTAGACATTTATAACTACGATAGGATAGGATGAAAAGGTATTATAGATATAAAAAATAAATATTATTAATAAATTAAATCTTACGGTATTCGTGGAAAAAAATAATCCAACCCAGACATAATTTTTGTCCGATCTGCATAATTATTATCATATTCTAAACACTTTTAAAAAAAAACATTTAACAAAGCCAAAAAGTCAAACAGTTCACATATTATTAATTTTTTTCCCATTAATGTCATTTTAATTCAAATTAAACATCTGAATATACCAAAACGCAAAACGGTGCGTTCGGTTTTAAAGAAAAAAACACAAAACGCACCGTTTTGCCTTTCGTTCTCTTTTTGCATGGCATGTGTACTGTGCATGTTACTGTTCACCGACTGTGACGAGAGGGTCAACGGCCGGTACCGACGAGTAGAGGAGGCCGAGGTGATTCTTCCTGTGGTGGCGGCGTCGGAAATGGTGGTGTGTGGTGGCCGGTATGAGTCTCGGAAGGTTGCAGCTGGTTTGGCAGACTGTGATCCTCTTGGCTTAGCATCCGACCCAGAAAAGAAAGAGAACCTTCAACTGGCAGAGATTAAGCATGCTAGGCTAGCTATGGTGGCCTTCCTTATATTTGGTATTCAAGCTGCTTTAATAGGAAAAGGCCCCGTTAGCTTCGTGGCTACCTTCAACAATTGATCTCTATAAAACTTCAAGGGAAAGAAATGCCACGGTCTAATTATTGATGATTCGTCTTTCCTTTCTTCGAAACCTATATATTTGTATATACATTTAGTGTTTCGTTGCTTAATTAAATATGTTGCCTTAATTAATTTTTATATTACATTTTAACGTAAATGAAAAGCTTAAGTTGGCTTTCTCCTGGTAATGGTTCGTAGAAAGAAAATATATGGCTAATGGCCCGGAGGAGTTACGGGGATGATGTAACGTCAGTTGAGGCAACGAGCATGAGTTCTTAAGAAGAGAGGGAGGGAGACGAGAGGCAAAGGCAGAGATGAGAGCACTGTTATTCATGCCGCAGCTGCAAAAGCAGCTCTCAGTTGCTTTTGTTATCGCGGCGTGAATTAATTTTTACTCGTGGGACCCACCATCAAAAATGTTATATTCGTTTGGTAACAGGTGTGGTTGGAGCCGCGGTTCAACGCAAACGTAGGTTGAACCGCGGCACCAAACACCCACATAATGTTCGATGAGCTGCAGCAGACGTTAAAAACAAAATAACCCTAACCCTACTCTCCTTTAAATCCCGGTTTTTTGAAGTTTAAATTCATCCACCACAGTAAATTACCAATAACTAGATAGTAACATGCCACTGCCAAACAGCACACAGTTGATCTGCTGTAATCTGGCCCACGACAGCAAGGCTTGTTTCCTCTGGTTCTCGGCAGATTACACGCAGTGAAAGCCCTCGGTTTGGCGACGGCATGCATTCCGAGTTTCCGACGAGGTGAACCGGAAGAGTAAAGTAAATGAAACCCAACCGGTGGAAAATTAAAGCCATTTTATTTGCTGTCACATTTGTTGTGGTCTTTATTGACTGTCGAGTGGCGAGTGACCAGTGGCCACCACCAATTCCACATCTCTAAAGCTTGCATGTATAATCAATGTTTTTTTAGTCACCCAGAAGTAAATATCACTACATAATATATAAAATTACGTTTTATTATTAATTGACTGATAACGATGATGATTATTTACCGGCAACAATTCACGAAACGAATTCTTTGTTTTATAAAGTGTCTAAATGGTTTAATTAAACAGTTTATAACGTGATCATCTAGTTCCATAAGAATATTAAACATGATTAGTATAGTTTTAATTGAAATAATTAAGAGCAAAAACATAAAAGAGAGGCTATAATTGTGAGTCCTTAGCTTAACCTACAGAAACTTCAATCTAGCCATGCAAATTAAGGATATATTGGGTAGAGATTGGGAGGTTAAAAGCTTCCATGTCTATAGAGAGACCAATTGTGTGGCTAATTGGTTAGCTAATTATGGGCTAACAAGGGATTTGTTAGATAGAGAGTCTGATATGCTTGAGGATTCTCCGTTAGGAGTTTATACCTTGTTGTATTATAACCTGATTGGATCTACTATTCCCCGTTTAATTTAGTAGGGCTTAATGCCCCGATTTCTACAAAAAAAAAAAAAACAGAAAATATTATGAATTGGGATTTTTATTGTCAATAGCCTCTAAAAAGGTTAGAATATAAATGCCTACAACTAGCAATATAATTGCATACCACGATGACCAACAATGATAATAATTAATGGGGTGTTTTTAATAATTTATTTAACCTACTTGTAACGAGGCGTCGTTATCTATCTTTAAATAGTTTTACGTGGATGAGAACAAAAAATTGAATCTTTGATTGTTTCGTTGATTTACTCTAGAATATACCATCATATTCAAAAGTATAGAAACAATACTATTTTATTTTCATAATTACTTGGTTAAATTAAAGGTGCCATGTAAGAGTTTTTTTAGGGATTTCTATCCTCTTTAAGTATTTTTTATGGACTGAATTAAATAAATAAAATTTTAAATTTTTATAAAATAAATATATTTTAACTCAAATTCAGGATCTGTAAATCAATACGCCACGTCTCTTGAGACCTGTGTAAGAGTTCATCGTTTACTCATAGAATTACGCTAAAGATAGTTGGTTTATTACTATTCCGAGAAGATGTGCGAAATAATCTTGATTTGTTACATCAAATAAATTATATTATAATGATATTGATAGTTCAATTTTTTTTGGACATAGAAAATCCCATGTATGAAAAGTATATTTTATAGGTTAGGTGAGTAAGTAAAATTTTGATTGTCTGATGCTTTTACAAGAGGTACACTTCCCGACTTGAATTTAAGATCTGATATATAGATCGTAAGTTTTTTATCATCGTGCTACCAACGAACCACTATATTCAAAATGGTAATTAGTAAAAATAATAAGAACCAGAATCGAGTTATAAGTATTTTTTGTTACGGTTAATGAATGTCGAGTACACTTCCTGAACTCATCAATTTTCCACCCTTCCATATAGTGCTTCAACTTGAAGGCTAGATTACTATATATCGCCTGGCTTCCGGTTTTCCAACTGCTTTTATAGCAAGCGCGTGCCCAGCAGCAGCGGCCAGGAACTGAGCGATGGAAACAAGAGAATAAAAGGTCTCGATGCTTCTGTCTGTGCTTGCAATGCACTTTGGGTTCAACCAACACAATTCCACGTGAGGATTGACAGATGTTTACTGTCTGAGAACTTTCCTCCCCTGCATGCTCTAACGTGGCCAGCTGGATGGAAAAAGGGCGATAACCTTGGTTTGACCATGGAAAAAACAGACCGGACAGTGAGTTTGACGAGGATCGCTTCTGGTTTTGGGTGTAAATTATGGAAGGAAGGCCAGGAATATTATCGTGTCAGCTGATGAGATATTATAAACAATATATGAACACGACCCAGTAACAAGGGGTGTTAGTGATGTGAGCTGGACCATTTTCTGCGTGTGATCAGTTGGCAAAGAGCAGACGTTTTGAGACACTTGCCTCTTCTTCTACCATGGTTGCACGGAAGACAAATGACAATGATTAATAAAATATCTCAATTAAAAACTTAAACTGTTAGATGAGATCATAAGATATGATTTATATTACTCCGTAATATATTTTTTCGAGTTACATTGCGCTTGATTTTTATATAATAGAAATGAGTTGGTGAGATTCGAAATCGTGATCGTTGAAGACTTGAAACTTGAACAGACTCACCCTACATTGTGCTTGATATTTATATAATAGAATAAGGGTGGTAAAATTCGAAATCGTGACCGCTGGATTAATAAGATTTTGATAGGTGAGATCTAAAATATGATTTATATTATTCCCTAACAGGAATGATATCTCCGCCGTTCATCATGCATCATAGGATATTAGGATTAACCTGGCACAAGATGTAATCTTTAATCTTTACAAATCAATCCGTCAACTAAAAATCTGTGGTCGTCGTTTCTTTATCTTACGTTACAGGAAAATACAGGATTAAAACTCAAATATTCTTCCCCTCGAACTATCCCAAAATAGCGATATATAGAACATGTTTGCTGGATTTGCCAAGTGCATAAACGAGTGAATATTTCGCAAAACATGAACTGGCTGAGTTGTGTGGCAATACGGATCCAAGAGTACCGATCGGATGCTTTATCTAGTGCAGTCCAGCAGATTTTTAAAAGTATTGGTCCTGGGAGAGGGAGGCTGATCAATTTTCTTGATCACGGAGGGCAAGTGGGAGGTGATGTGGGGTGAGCTGGAGGCCTCGTGCAGGCAAGAAATGATGCTCACGTCGTGGGAAGGGGTGAGAGATGGAGTCATTGGATATCACAGACATTGTTTTGTTTTTGTTTCAGGTACTGTGTGCTTCCATGTCCGAGTTTTTTCTTTTCTTCCAGAGACAGCAACAAAGCATGGCATGATGACTGTGACCCTCTCATTGCAAGACTGCATCATCACTGCTCACGTGCGTGTAATGTGTCACGTGCTACTATGTATGTGTTGTGCATATGGTAGGTGGCATATGCCAGTTGCTTTCAACCCCGCCTGACTGGGCCCGAACGCCTGGAAACCTGATCTATTACCATGGAAGCGCAGAAAAATTGAATTTCTTAAGCAACTGGATGGTAACGTAATTTATATGCCCACAATCTTATGGTGATAAATTGATTAGCTTTGAAATGGGAAAAAAAATCCAATTTATTAGTTATATAATTGATGTGGAAATTAAAATTAAAAAAAAGAAGAGAATTTTAAGCAGGTGGCTTAAAATCTGAAGCAACCCCCCAACACTTTCTCTCAGCGATGGCAGACAGAGATGCAGAAGAGAACTGGAAAGAAGCATGCCATTGCGCCATGCTCACCAAAAGCTGTACGTGACCTTCACATAAAAAGGGTGTCACCGGTGAAACTTTTAGATAAAGTTTTTATATATATATATATAAAGTTTATCACGACTAGCTTGAGTGCACCATACCACGTCTCTTCTCCTCCAGCAATGTTTTTAATCACAGAATATACTTTGTGGTTTGTGACTATCAGTAATATGAAAAGACAGAAATTTAAGTTTAAAATCACAGAGAAAGCATACCTCCTGTCTATCAATTCTAGATAAAGGTTGAAAAAATAGAGCCCGTGAATAAAAAATGCACCATTTAGTAGTTGAAGTTATAGATAGAGATTTTTTTTAATGTTTTTTGGGTTTTTTTTATGTGCTAATAACAAAAATAAATTTTAAAAATAAAAATATATATTATTTTGATATACTTTTAAGCAATAAATACTTTAAAATTAATTTTTGTCACAATCACAATCAAATTCGGTATTTAAAGTTTTTGATATTCTCTTGAAATATAACTGTTGGTAATGTGATGGTTGAAAATAAAAGGTTTTGACCCGGTGATATGTATTTGTTCTGTTTGATTCATGTGGAAAACTCCTAAGAAATTTAAATGAGTTTATTGTTTTACTTTTAATACCTAAATTCTTTAACATCCAATAATAAATTTATTTTTATAAAACTATACTTGCTATTGAAAATAATTAAATTATCAGCAAATCACATGATATATATATAGCTCCTAGCTATTTGAAATGTTATTAACCACAAGTAAAATATTTGTTTTTAGCAAAAATAAAAACTATATAGGCCCTTTCAACTCGTTTTTGACAAAAAAAATCTAATTATAATACGTATGTATTTAATTAAATAAAATAAGAACCATGTGTCAATGTACGTTTTCCTTTAATGTTCATGTTTTTATTTATTTAATTAACACACACACACACGTCAAACCCTCTGGGCCTAGCTGCGCACCTGGCTCATGTTGAAAAGAACCTGCCTCAAGCTCGTGATTTCTTTATCTGTAAATGAAACCATGTATTCAAAAATATAAAATCAAGCAACGCGTAGCGAGTTGTTTTTCAAATTCTGTCTCTAACAGTTGATGATAAATCAAATTGAAAATGTTAATCCAAACACCCTGTACACCTGGATAAACCCATACATAACTCAGATTACCCCCAAACCAATTTATAAATCTAAAATCAAACCTAAACAAAAAAAAACTTTATCACCATATAAATTTACTATTTTAGACTATAGGAAAGCCAATTAACACCTAGATAAGACTTCTTTCATTAAATAAAACTCGTTGACATTAAAATCAATATTTGTTTTTGATCTAAATCGGTATCAACCAAGACTTTTGATCTACTACCAGAATCTAGCAACTTTCTTTCTATCTCAAACCAGATTAACGTTATTTCAACAAATCAATAATGAATCCATTCAAAATCATATGAAGAATTGTCGATTATAAAAGTTCACTCCAAATCCAGGAACCACGGGTCACGGGCAAAAACATCAATGATGAAAAATGACAAATCAAAATCCCTGTTTCCAGTTTTTGGTCACTTTAAGGTTTGGTAGTGATGCTGGCTCGTCCTTGAATTTCAGGTTAAGTCCGTAAATTTGACAATAGACAGGCATATAACAAGGTACCATTCTGAAAAATCAAAAGCTGACATCATCGCTTATGAGGAATGACGTCAAATGCTCCAAGAAATCATGCTGGCGATACTCCGAAAAATATATATTTGATAAGGAACAAATTTACAGAACTTAATCTAACTATTAAAGCTGCATTGATGATGAGGGCACCAATCATATTCAAACCACCCCCAACAAACAACCAAAAACCAAAGCCACCGAAATATATAGGGAACTTTGGTTCCAATTAGATCAACTAATGCGAGAGATTCTACAAGCGTTGAACTAAAGTTTTACCAACGTTACAACTTACAATTCATTGAATTGACAAAAGCAAGCCAAACCCTACTCATTGCCTTGCATGGAAGGAAGGATCATATGCTGTCCCTGCGCCTGCGCAAGATGGCATGGAGCTCATAAGAATACAGGCCACAATTACAATTCGCCAAACCCCCCCTTATCCCCTTTCACTTTAAAAGAATGTGTGTGTGTGTGGTGTGTGGGGGGGGAGGGGGCATCTGATTTAATTTTCCACGTTGCTTATCGACACATCTATCTATGAGGAATGGGACAAGATAACAAGTAAACTAGCTACATCCTACGTGTAATCAAATCCTGACTGATCCTAATAATGTACACATTTAAGACAGTATGAATGTGTATGGTGCAAAAAGCCATCAAAGAATCATCATTTGTAAATGAAAGATAAAAACCACATGCATAAAAATCAATAATATGAAGTGTCTAATTTTTGTCCAACTCATTTAATTTAAACCACGCAAAAAGAGAATTTAACTACAGGCTCTTCACATGCCTCATAAAAATCAAGAATAGTTCATGTTTTGTTCATCCTTCGTATTAAAAGAAGATTTTAAAATGAAAATATCAACTGCTTTGCATTCTTCTTGAAATGGTCCTGGATATATTAGAAAGGATTAAACCGTTTCAATGAGAAATACATGACCTTTATTGCCAAATCATTAGGATGCGAAGTGTAGCTCTGTTTAGAGATTTTTCAAGACCACCATTTAAGAAAGACACTGACAAAGATACAATTCGATCATCAAGCCAAATATGATCTTTCACGTAATTAAACCAGGTCTAATCCCCCCACCACCCCTCTCTCCCCTAACACACACTATACAAAAGGATAAAAAAAGAGCAGGGATACAATTTCAATTACCAGCCCATGCTTGGATTAAACCGAACATTAACAAACTCTAAAAGATGTGGTTTCCCCCCCCAGCATATGCACTATGGACAAACTTATTATGGAAATATTACTTTGTTACACACAATCTTGTATATCTTTTCTTCATTGCTAGTATGACTATATCATGTGGGAATCATCACATGAGACAATTTGTACAATACAGACTCAAGTTCCCTTAAAGAAGTTTGCAAAGAGATGAAAGAATATGATGCAGGGATTGGTCAGGAAGAAGGCGATGTTTTGCCTCCCTCCTTTTACTTTACCTGGTTCCATGCAACACCATATGCCTATCAAGTTTTTTTTTCCTTGCCTAAATGATACAGTTTATGTCATATATAACAGACAAAAAAGTCTTAGGGGGTGTTTAGGAGTGTGACTACGGTTGCTTTTCAAAATGTTTCACTTATAAATGCATTTTTTTTTTAGAAATCATTTTTGACTTCAATACATCATCTATAAACACTAAAAAAATAATTCTTTTTTTTTTTGAAAAGCACTTTTCAAGTGCTTCCCAACAGGGCCTTAATAGAATGGTAGGGAGAGATAGTAGCCCTGTCCCAAACAAACTCATAGTCAACCACAGGTTATTTCAGCAAGCTGGAGCACTGATAAAGAATGTTAATCATTTGATGTCCAAGAAGAATTGGAAACTTGGGTAGGTTTTACTTTAAGCCACTAGGGGCTTATCGTTTGCATGTTAAATGTTTACCAGGCAGCAGTATATTATCATTGAGTGGTTGCCAGTTTTACCATTATTCAACTTGAATCCAACAAACTTCCCCACGTACTATATCAGGCTTAGGTAAAGCTGAAGGTTATTATTTTGCTTCCAGAGACTCTAGAAACTAGGAGTGTAACACCCTGATTTTTAAAAATCATTAAACTTCCTTATCCTTATGCATCTATCCAAACACTAAATGGGATAAGGTGAGATTAATCGGGGTGTTACAAGGAGTATTTTCATGGAACGATTGAAGACAGGTAATTTGAAATTGCCATTATCAGCGATGACAACTTCAAGCCTCTTCTCCAAGAATGGGTGTTCAATGGTGATTTCAACAAGGATAAAGGAAAAGCAACTGGCATTAAATTAGAGGCGCCAAACCAATTCTGACAGCAAGTTACACTAAGCACATAACAGCCCCCACTTTACATATACCTTCTAGCATTAATTTTAGAAAAAAATAGGTAACACACCCACAATTATTGATAAATTTATAAATTGCTTCAGATGCAGAGACACCAAGTAGCATTGCAAATGTCCTGATATATATATATTATGAGACCTAAAAGACCAGGATTCCCAGCAATCAAATACACCCTAAGCCTAGTAGCAATTTAGGAATGCATTCTCTCATTTTGTTAAATCAAATGGTTGAAAATTTACTTGCTTGCAAATATATACAAGTCACTATGTTGTGGTGATTAACTCCCCAACTGTGATTGGATTGGACCAATATAGTAAAAGACATTTCTTTCCTTCTGAACATTACCTACTCCTTTTATCAAAAAGATTGTAAGTAAATATACATGTAACTTCCTACAGAATTTTCCCTTTCACTCGGTGAGCTTTTAGTCATCAGACATCAGTCACCCTCTTCCTTCTCCTTTTCTCTTTTAAGTATTAATTAATTTTACACTTTTAGTCATCAGACATCAACATAATTAATTTTTTTCAAGCATTTAGTCAAATGTCTTTCCTATCAATCCATGATTAAAAATATGAGGGCCCTTTGGGAACAAGTGCAAACAGTGCTCCTACATATATATATTTTTGAAGAAAAGAAAAGGACTCGTTATTCTTGCATAAAATATATGTTATTTATATTTGACTCAATGACGACAGTATTTGATTCCAAGAGCAAAGGAAATTGCATGAGCATTAATTAAGTCAACAGCCAATTCAAAAAATCAAGATTTACAATTCTCTGATACTGTTGATTTAAATGTTTAACATTTGACTCTGTATTCCATTAGGTTTAAGATTCTGTGTTTGTTTGTCTGTGCTTGTGTGGAATAGAGAGGGGGGAGGCAGTGAGAAAGTATTACTTGTGGACTCGTATATCGATCCTTGAAGAGCAAACTGACACCATGGTTCATCCAAATGCAACAAGAAAACAGCATGGTGAGCTAATGAAACTTAGCAAGTTCAGAATAATCAACCTCCAAAGCATGACTATTAACTTACTTGTGCATTTTGACCAGGCAGACCTCCAACTGCATCCCGTTTAGAAGATCCATCTCCACCTCTAGCAGACCCCTTCGCATCACCCTGCAAAAGTTGCTAAAAATATAACTCACAGCTTTATAGAATTTTTTTCTTCAAGAAATATTCATATAGAAGTTGGTTAAACTGAAACAAAAAAAAGGATAAAAGAAATAAAAAGAAAGGAACAATATTTCAAGAAGAGAAATGTTAATTACCTCTAACTGTGACATGGAATTGATCCAATAAAGCCAATCGGTGAAAGAGAAGGAAAAAGAAAAGTCAGATATTTAGATTACAAACCAACATATATGTAAACAAAATAAATCAGACAAGAAAACAAAGTAATTACCTCCCGGTACCTAGCCAGGTACACCTTAAGCGGCTCAATATAGTCCTCAAATCCTAACGTTGCCATTGCCCACAACAAATCATCCCCATTGATCGTCTTCCTCTTCTCCTTCTGACACTTGTCACTCGCCCTAAAGAAAACAACATCCAATCACATGTCACAAAACCAGACCCTCAGTGCAAGTACCCTAATTTCCAAAGGCATAATTTCATTGCACAAATTAAAACCTCGATTCACAACTACATTAATCAGGAAACAAGAGAAAACCATTAATCCTAAGCCACCCGATCCAATAAACAAAAGTAACATCTCCGAAATACCATTGCATTTCATAAAGCAATCAATACCCCATTTTCCAAAACCACCAAATAACAGTTCTACACAGAATCCCAACACTATGAATACGATACACAAACAAAGGCAATCGTCAATAATCAAAACCAAAACCAATCAACTCTTTCGCTTACTCGCTGGTAACAAAGCTAATGAACTCAGAAACACATTCCTGAACAGTATCCTTAGCATCCTTGGCAATTTTTCCATTAGCCGGCAGCGCCTTCTTCATGATCCTACTTATATTAGCAATAGGCAGGTATCTATCCTGCTCTCTCACCCCTGACCGCGGGCTCTGCTCACCTCCACTATCGTGGCTCCCCGCCGCCGGACTGGTCGGATTATCGGCCATCTCACTAAAAAAATCTGAACATTGATCATTAAAGAAAATACGCCTCATTATTTCAAAATTCAAAGCAATTATAAACTAATCACAAACATTAAAAATTATCTCCTAATCAAACCCTAGATTACACGTATAATAAAATCAAATAGCACACAACACGTTTCTATACGTATGCACGTACGGACACGGACACGGACACGAATAGGTATAGGTATAGGAGACCGAAAGTATATAAGAGAGTGGAATTGAAGGAAATCCAAACCCTACGAGAGGTGGATTTTAGAGAGAGAGAGAGAGAGAGGAGGTTGTTAGTTATTACCTGGAGAAAGAGAGAGAGAGGAGGGGCGGTTTTGTATTTGGCGCGAGAGTTGGAGGGAGAGGGAGAAACAGAAAGAGAGAAATTTTTTAGATCTGACGATGGAGAAGAGAGAAGAAGGGAGAGGGATGAAGGAGATAACAGTTCGTGATTTGCCGGATTTTATTTTGATTTTGTTTTATTGGTTTGGCTTTATGTTTATCTGCACCGTTGGTTCTACGTTTGTTTGGCTGACTAGCTTTAAGTAACGAGGGTCCCCCTTGTCCTGGCCCACACGAAGTCATAGGTTTCTCTCCTCTATTTTTTAACCTCTTTTTTTTCTTCTTCTTTTTAACCTGTTAAAACTTACGATGGATTCTGGCGTGCGCTGAAGCTACGGTTTTTCTTCATCAAATCTTACATTTTCTTTTTATATTAACTATTCACGCATAATAAATTGACGTAAATCAGATTAAGTTATCAAGTGATTTGGATAATCATTAAAATATATTTTAAATATAATGGGAAAAAAATAAAATAAAAATCAATGATATATACAACTGGGCCCACTTTATAATTATTACTAAATACTTTGTAATAGTATCTCCTTAAACTATATTGTAAAGAGTTATAGGACCTCTTTCAAGATCTACGTTATAAGCTAGCCGGATCAATTTAATTAACCACAAAATTTTAACACTGTACCACCTACACATTTATGGATAGAGTATGCTGCCGAATCTGATGTGTTGCTTTCTTTCTCGTAAATGCTATATTGCCGTGCGTTCTCGGCTGGGTAATTGAAGTCTCAAGGGCCAAACTCCATGGGCCTTAGGGTTCTAACGTCCAATGTCTATAATAAGGTCACTCTATTTTTAGTTTTTACAGTATTACTTCCATCAGAAAAAGAAAAGAAGGAAAGAAAATGCTGCCAAATTATTCCAGTTACAGGGCCACCCACAGAACCTGTGTCCCAAAAGACAAGTGCGACAGGAGTTCTTGGTTAGAAGGAAAGTCAAAAGGCTGTCCCATGGTTAACATTCGATGTCGGCATACAGTCTAGGAGAAAAAATGATGTACTGGGCATGGTTATGTGCAATAGTAATCATTGATGTGAGAAAATGAACACAAGTATCAATCATGGATCAAAACCAATGGAATTGAATTCTAATATAAATAGTGATCTTATTGAAACACATAATGATAAAAAAATATCAAAATATCAAAATTTTTATTTAAAATAAAAAATATATATTTTTAAAAAATATTTTCGAAATATAGTATCGGACACGTGTAGCCCAGAAAAAACTTCCTCAATTACCAAGTGGCGAATGCCACCTGCTGGAAGGCCCCCACACAGTAGGAGCAGTCTGTACTTCAGAAGGACATGCATTAACATCAATGTCTTTCCCATTTCCGTCATCCTGAAAGCACCTCAAGCAATTCCTAGTTCAAATATCAATACTATGCACAAGGGCACACAGCTCGCAAACATGGAAAAAAAAAAAAAGAGCCTTGCGACAAGCAACAAAACCAATTGTGACACAACTTTCAAGTATTCTATCACTATTATTATATTAAAAAATTTAAATTTTTAAATAAAATGGTACCATAATATGATATTAAAATTTTATTTATTTAGCAATCACGAGTTCAAATTTCATCATCCTATTAAAACTTACAAAACCCTTGTAAATTTCAATCTAAAAAAAATTCACTTAAAATATATTTTAAAAATAATATAAATTATATCTTGAACACTTCCTTAACCTGCACACATCCTCAAAAAATCGCAATTCACATAAGGAAAACAAATAGTTTTAAGTGCTCACAATCCCATCGCTTTTGGCCGAAATTTGATTTTTTTATTTATTTTAAAGACCGGTGGTTTGGTATTTTTAGATCATTTTGATGTGCTGATTTCAAAAATGATTTTTAAAAAATAAAAAAACATCATTTTGATGTATTTTGTGGAAGATCAAGTCAACCAGCAGATCACAGAAGATAAATTAGCATGAAATCTGCAGATAATCATGCAATATTATTATCTGCAGATTCAGCCGAAAATCTCTCATTTCCTTATCTGTAAATTTTGTTTATTTGAAATTCAAAGCAGTGTTGTATAGAGTAGATAGTCATCTATTTAAACTCTTGTAATTCGTGTATTGAAATTAATGAAAAATACAGAATTCTACATGGTATCAGAGCCTCAAAAACAGACCAACGTCTGATCAATTTTTTTTCCAACTCCCTCTATTCCTTATGGCTTCTTCTTCTTCAGCAGTCCCTACCAACCATCCTTCTTCATACTCTGTTCCGTCTCTCAATCACCTACCTCTCACTCTGCATATTAAGCTGAATCATTCCAACTATCCTGTCTGGAAAGCTCAAGCACTGCCATATTTTCGTGGTCAAGGTGTACTTGGTTATCTCGATGGCACAATTACAGCCCCTCCTCAAGAAATTGATGCCACAAATTCTGTTACAGGTGCTACTTCAAGAGTACCAAATCCAGAATATGCTCAATGGCTTCGTCAGGATTCCATCATCCTTGCCACCATCAATTCCTCGCTCACTGAAGAGGTTCTTTCCCAAGTTATGTCTTACAATACCTCCAAGGACGTGTGGCTTGCTCTTCAACAAAATTTTTCATCCATCTCACGGGCAAAGGCTGTTCAAGTTCGCACGCAGCTTGCTACTGCTCGCAAGGGTGCTAAGTCTGCCAAGGACTTCTTCCTTTCCATCAAGCGCATGGCTGACGACCTTGCTCTTGCAGGTCAACCCTTGAAGAATGAAGAGATTTTGACATATGTTTTGGCTGGTCTCGGTCAAGAGTATGATTCCTTTGTATCCACAATTACCTCATGTTCTGATGAGGTTCCCTTAGAAGAACTTTATTCCATGCTCCTTCTCACTGAAGCACGAATCAATCAACATCATGATTCAATCCAGGTAGCTGCTTCTGTCAACATGGCTACAAGATCAGCGCCTCAATACCAACCTCGCCCTGTTAACTCTTATAGAGGCCGTGGTAATCACTTTCGTCCCCACAGTAAAGGTGGGCGCTACACACATCGTGCTCCAGCCACCAATTCATCCATTGTTTGTCAGGTATGCCAAAAGCCTGGTCATCAAGCACTAAAATGTTATTATCAATTTGATCTCACATTCCAGGACCAGTCCCAACAAAGACCACCCTCAGCCTACCTTGCTACCCGTCCAAACAATCCCTCTCCTGATTGGCATCCTGACACAGGAGCCACTCACCATCTCACAAATGACATGAGCAATATTCAGCTTTCCAACGAAGACTACCTTGGTCATGATCAAATCCAAGTGGCAAATGGTGCAGGTTTGAAAATCACTCGCAGTGGAAAGTCCACTTTCTCTTCCCCTTCAAAGTCTTTTATTCTAGATCAAATCTTACTCGTTCCTGATATTACTAAAAACTTGCTTTCAGTCCATCGTTTCTGCCGTGATAACAATGTGTTTTTTGAGTTTCATGATTTTTTCTTTCTTGTGAAGGACTACTTGGGGAACGTCCTGCATCAAGGTCCTCTTCTTAATGGTCTTTACCGGTTCTCCATGTCACTTGCAAATCTTCGTCCGCAAGCTTTTTCCAGTACTCGTGTATCTGCTAAGTTATGGCATCAGCGTCTCGGCCATGCCTCTTTACCAGTCATGAATAAGGCAATTTCGATTTCAATTCTATGCCATAAAATGCCTATTTGTTCTCATTGTCAAATGGCCAAAAGCCATACTTTACCATTTACTCATAAACATGTTTCTGCGTCAAAACCATTAGAGTTATTATACTCCGATGTTTGGGGGCCAACACCCACTTTATCCACCACAGGTGCACGATATTATATAAGCTTTTTAGATGATTCAACAAAATTTTTGTGGCTATTTCCATTAAAATTAAAATCTGAAGCTTTACCAACCTTTCAAAAATTTCAAGCTGCGGTTGAACGTCAATTTGATTCAAAAATTAAATCCATCCAAACTGATTGGGTGGAGAATACCGCAGCTTCGCTCCATTTTTACAAAATCAAGGAATTACTCATCGCGTAACATGCCCTTATACACATCAACAAGCGGGTGCCATTGAAAGGCGTCATTGCCAAATTGTTGAAGTTGGTCTTGCGTTACTTGCTCATTCAAAATTGCCACAATGTTTTTGGGAAGATGCATTTTTAACAGCTGTTTTCATCATAAATCGTTTGCCTACCCCTATTTTACAACAAAAATCACCTTACGAAATGATAAATCGCTGCAAACCTGATTTTCAGTTTTTACGCGTTTTTGGTTGTGCTTGTTGGCCTTACTTGCGTCCGTATAATACACACAAAATGGATTTTCGGTCAAAATCATGCATTTTCCTGGGTTATAGTATTAGTCATAGAGGTTACAAGTGCTTAGATATTTCCACTGGAAAAATCTATGTTTCCCGTCATGTCGTTTTTGATGAAAATCTTTTCCCCTTTCATTCTTCTCCACCCGTTACTGTCTCACCAGTTCCTGTCCAAACAGAGTCAGTCATATTTCCTCCTAATATCGATATTTCAAATTCTAATTCCACTGCAGAATTCTTGTCCATTGATCCAGCACCACTGCCACGTGTGGATACCTCACAAAATGCTCCTCCGTTAGCCAACATTGATCCCGTCTCTTCTTCACAAACGCATTCATCATCTCCACCAGCCATTGCCAGACCCCTATCAGCCCCACCTAACAACCCACAAATTGAGCCTACAAACCATCACCCTATGACTACCCGCAGCAAAAACAACATTCACAAACCCAAATTTTCCCAAAATCCACATATCAGGTACCCTCTTCCAAAGGCTTTAATGGCTACTGTTCAGCAAATCGATACTGAACCCACCTGCTTCACCGAAGCAAACAAACATGCGGAGTGGCGAGCTGCCATGAACAAGGAATTTGATGCATTACTGCATAATGAAACTTGGACCTTGATTCCGTCACCCCCTGCTGCCAATATTCTTGGCTCCAAATGGGTCTACAGAATTAAAAGGAAAGCTGATGGGTGTGTTGAGCGATTTAAAGCTCGGTTGATTGCCAAGGGATTCAATCAACAGGAGGGTGTTGATTTCTCGGAGACCTTTTGTCCAGTTGTCAAGCCAACGACAGTGCGAATGGTTTTGTCCATTGCAATCTCACGTGGGTGGCATCTGCGACAAATTGATGTCCAGAATGCTTTCTTACATGGGTTCCTAAACGAAGACGTCTTTATGGCCCAGCCACCAGGATTTCAACATCCACAATACCCGCAGCATGTGTGTAAGCTTCAAAAATCGATTTATGGTCTTCGGCAGGCACCAAGAGCATGGTTTTCCCGTTTGACAGAGAAACTGGTACAAATTGGTTTTGTGGGAAGTGAAGCTGATCATTCACTGTATATTTATCACAGTGATTCTATTCTTACTTACATCCTCATTTACGTTGATGATATTATATTAGCAGGGCCTGATTTGAAATTTATACATCATGTTATAAGTTTGCTACAAATGGATTTTCCAGTGAAGGATTTGGGCACATTAGGCTTCTTTTTGGGTGTGGAGGCAATTCGCAGACCTGAAGGGCTTTACTTGTCACAGCGCAGGTATATTCTTGATCTACTTATGCGCAGCAAAATGGACAAATCAAAACCATCAATCACCCCTATGTCCACAACACAGTCACTGAACAAGTCAGAAGGTAGTCAATTTGATGACCCGCAGCTATATAGAAGCATTGTTGGGGGACTCCAGTATCTCTCATTTACAAGGCCCGAACTTGCATTTGCAATTCACAAAGTAAGTACATGCATGACCCAAAAGAGCCTCACTGGGTGGCTGTCAAGCGCATTCTGAGATACTTGAAATCCACGATCTCTTATGCTCTGTTTATTCAACCGGACCCAAAATTGCAATTACAATCCTACAGTGATGCCGACTGGGCTCAAGATCGAGATGACAGACGATCTATTGGTGCTTATTGTGTGTATCTTGGTAAGAATTTGGTTTCTTGGAGCTGCAAACAGCAGCCAACGGTTGCGCGAAGTAGCACCGAAGCAGAGTACAAGGCACTTGCAAATGCTGCAGCAGAAGTTATGTGGCTTAAAACTTTGTTATCTGATTTGCATATATCACAAACACAGCCTCCAATTCTTTGGTGTGATAATATTGGTGCCACATATCTCTCCAGTAATCCGTTGTTTCATGCGCGAACAAAGCATATCGAGATCGATTTCCATTTTGTCCGTGATCAAGTGCTTAATGGCAAATTATTGGTTCGGTTAATTTCAACAAAGGATCAATATGCAGATGCACTCACTAAGCCTCTATCATCAATGCGGTTCCAGCTGCTTCGTACCAATCTAAGGGTAATTTCTTTACCCATTAGATTGAGGGGGCATGTGGAAGATCAAGTCAACCAGCAGATCACAGAAGATAAATTAGCATGAAATTTGCAGATAATCATGCAATATTATTATCTGCAGATTCAGCCGAAAATCTCTCATTTCCTTATCTGCAGATTTTGTTTATTTGAAATTCAAAGCAGTGTTGTATAGAGTAGATAGTCATCTATTTAAACTCTTGTAATTCGTGTATTGAAATTAATGAAAAATACAGAATTCTACATATTTCAGCACGATAAATACTTTAAAAAACTACAGCAATCTCACTCTCAAACAGGCCATAAGAACATTTCGCTTAATTTATTATCTAATCCAGTCAGAATACTTAGCTTCTGCAATACTCCCTCCCAGGACCGACCACAGCTACCGGTGCTCCATCTCCTTTAACACCAAGCACAAGATGCACATAATTTCCAACATGAACACGAGCATCAAGTGCTTGAAAAACATTTTCATTGACGTCACTCAGTTTGTCTATAATTCCAGTAAAAAGAGCAGTAACTGCTGGTTCTTCTCTCTCGTTTCTCATCTCCCCCAACGCAGCTGGAACCACTTTTTGTGCTGACTCGTTGAAGAAGGACTTAATCGCTGAATCCCACGCGGCGTTTGATGGTGGAGGACGAGACAGTTTTTTGTGGAGTTTAAGGATTTGGAGAGAAATCGTGGGTTCGAAAGTAAAGAGGATTTTGATGGAATTTGAAAGGCGTTGTAACTGTCGGTCCCAGAATAAGAGAAATGCTGTGTTGCTACGTGCCCGTGTGGAGGTGCAAGGGCCTGGATTGATTTCGAAGAAGGTGGGGGATGGGAGGTGTGTTTGGCGGGTGGAAAACGATGCCGTTGTTTACTGTAGAGCAACCTCGGGCTGGTCATTCTTGTTTCTTAGAAGTTTTTGAATTTCTAACTTTGGGTGGAATAAATTCCTAACGTAAATATTATATAATAATTCTGATTTATAATTCAACAACTCAACCTAAATTTTATAGTGATGGAGTGATATTTTTTATTGGCTATTTTTTAAAGTTCACTTTAAAAAAGAAAATAAAATACACGTTGCATAAAAATGTGAATAAATAATAATTAGTAGTGTGTAATAAAAACGTTTTAATCGTGAATATTAAAGATTATATATTATTTACATTAATATCTAGATACCTTCTAATTTTTTTATCATATTTATTTATTATTATTTCAAGTTCATCCTAATCTATATTTATTATGATTTTGATATTATTAGTATTTATGTGTATGTGCTTATAAATAGATATATTATTGAGATGATACATTAGCAATATGTATTTACAAATTATATGAAATAAAATTATTATCTTTCCTTTATTACTCTAATCTCTATTATTTTTATTATTACTATACTTATTCATTACCAAGTATTATATATAATTTTAAATATATAAATTTATTATTGAAAGCATTTAAATTTAAATACATATTATAATAATTAATAAATACTTGCACATATTTTATTCGCAATATTAATCTGTTAATTTAACAAATAAAACTTATGAAATTGTTTTTCATTATGGATAGATTTTATTATTCTTATATTGTGATAAAAAAGAACTTTTAATAAAAATAAATTAATTAAAAAAAGATAGAATTCTTTTTTTTTATGAAATGATTTTTGTTTTTAGTATCTCTTTTTATTACCAGATATTGTAAATGTACCGTGGTTACAAACTGAACAACACAAATTTCTTAGCGAAGATTAGTGGACGAGTCCAAATCTAACTTGAGTTTAAAAGGGAAAATAAAGAGCATTTATTTATATATGCAAATGAAAGAGGAAGAAAAAAATGATCCTCGTTGGATTATGGAGATTGGAATATTGGTACATCGAACCCTGCATATCTCCAACCAAGAATATCCATTTTGAACGTTTGCCATTGAAAACCTTAAACGGAAACTAAAACAAACATACCATCTCTGCAACAACAATGGCAACTCTCCAAAAACATCCTCCTTCATTGTCTATAATCACAACTCAAATCCAACAATTGTATTCTCTTATCTCGAAAAGAACACAAACTCACCACTGTTTTCCCCATCCTGTCTCTCATTTTTTAGTACCAAATCACGGCTAAACAACCATGGAGTCCTCGGCGGTGCCCTCTTCTCCTTCTGTTTTGAATTCCATGGTGACCCCAGAAGAGTTCAAGATTTTTCACACCATTGACAGAACCCTCTATACTAGACTGATTGTCAATCTTGATCGCGACCCCGCAGAGTCCATGCAAGTTATGGCCTTATGGATTTGGCTTGAAAAGGAGGCACGTGATAATTTAGTGGACAAAATGTTGTCATTGCCTGATGCCCTTCTCAATTCTCTAGCAAATGAGGCTGTTCTTTGCTTGAATTGCGTAGAGACTGGCGGGTTCCAGTACTTCTCTCCAGAAAGTATGGACGACGAGGTTCCTTTGACTCGACAGTTGACAAAAACTGGCCTCTCCCTTCGTTTTTTCCATGTCAATCGACTAGGTATTCTTCGCGAGCTCACAAAGATCATCAATGAAGTTTGCGCAAGAGCTTTCGAAGATATTTCGCGACAAGTCATCGAGAAAAAGTCTGCTGGAGAAGGAACTAATATTGTTGCTGAAAATGCTGTTCGTCAAGAAGTCCACCCCTCGAATTATTATGGTCCATCGATTGATCCTGTGATGTATTGTAATTCTACTGCTGCTGGTGTTCATGGTCAAGGGGGGATCAGCCCCCAATTCATGGCGCCTAATTTCGAAATTTTGCCTGCTTATGATCTTCCAGTTCAGAGGCAGATTATTTGTCCTGAGAATATTGCTGGAGTACTGGATCGAATAAAGATTAGTGATGGCGATCACCATGGAGAGAAGAACGTGTATGCTGATAATAGGACTATTTTCTTGACGTTCTCTAAAGGGTACCCTATTTCAGAAGATGAAGTCAGAGACTTTTTCACCAAGTAATTATATAGTCTCTCTTACATGTCTTGATTTCTTATCTTATAATATAAAATCTTGAGAATGCAAATTCTTAAATT
Organism: Salix arbutifolia; assembly: GCA_025169955.1. Lineage (NCBI taxonomy): Eukaryota > Viridiplantae > Streptophyta > Magnoliopsida > Malpighiales > Salicaceae > Salix > Salix arbutifolia. The sequence goes on from CM045909.1 coordinate 2,508,185, forward strand.
ATATTAAGAAATGATCACATTGTCTAATTAAAAAATGTTTGATTATCATTTAATTTCTGGTCATAGGAAGCATGGAGATTGCATTGACGCCATTTATATGCAAGAAGTCTCGGCGGAGGAGCAGCCGCTGTATGCACGCCTTGTTGTACCCTCTGCCGCCGTCATCCACAGCGTTCTTCGGGGACAGAGCAAGGCAAAGTTCACCATTAATGGAAAACATGTTTGGGCCAGGAAATATGTCCCCAAGAATCCTAAGTCGTCTCCACCGAAGTCACCAACATCACCACAGCCGACCTCACCCGCCGCTGAAGCATCAAGCGTGAACTGAGTTTGATGATCATTTTTGTGTTTCTGAGTCTTATTACTGTCGATTATATTATATTATATTTAAATAATATAAGTAATCTACACATATATTATCATAAAATGATATAAATTTGGAGTTATATTTCAATTGAATTTAGTTTGACGATATTTATATTTTATTTATTATTTATAAAATAAAATAAAATAAAATAATTATAAAATAGCTTGTATATTAGGTAGATAAACAAAAAAACATATTTAACAATGTAATGGTAAAATGTTTTGTTGTAACTTCTAACATTAGGGATACCAAATCAATAGATTTTGATGATGGAGGGAAAGCCAAAAATATATCATAGAGATTTAATCAATATATTTATATAGCGATTATTTTTCGCTTAAAAAAACATCAAAATTATTTATTTAATTTTTAAAAAATATTTTTAACATTAACATATAAAAAAGATTCAAAAACACAAAAAACAATTCATTTGAAATTATTTTTTTCAAGTTTTTGTTAAAACTACTGCATAGCCAAACAAAGTTTATATGAATTGAAAGAAGCACCAAAGCAATGATATGAGAAAATTGAGTTCATAATTCTAGAATATGATCTTTAAACATAATAGAGATAATAAATGTATTTATTCTAAATTTATAAATGATTTTAATATGATGACATGTTTGTATATGAATGATGCTCATCATTAGTTTTAAAATTAATGATGTTAATGATATGAAAAAATATTTAACCTTAAGGTTCAATAAAAAACTTAAATGGGGTAGATAAAATTTTGAATATTAAAGTAAAAAGACGCAGTGAAGGTTTTTTCTCTTCGTCAATCTCATTATATTGAGAAAGGCTTTGATAAATTTAATTATTTGAATATCAAAAAAACAAATATTCTATATGATGTTTCATTTAAATTAACAAAAACTATTGGTAGATCATTTGCTCAAAATAAACATGTTATTGCAACTGGTAGTTTAATGTAAGTTATGCATTGTACTAGGTTAGATATTGTAATTACAGTATGCAAATTATATAGATGCATAAGAATCCTAGTATGAGTCATTGAAAAGTCAAACAACTATGTCTAGAATATTTAAATAAACTTACAGTGAAAAATCTGGATATATCGGCTTGAAACATGAATATATATAAGGCAATTAAATTATGATGAGATAATTATCGCTATGTATATCAAATCTTACAATAATATAACAAATCCATTCATCAAAGGTCTCTTAAAAAAATTAATTAAAGATATTTATGCTAATATGGGTTTCAACTACTATGAACATAAACTCAACTTTTACTAGAATTTTTGTTAATTATAAATTTTACGAGTAATAACAAATTATTAGTAAGAGATGTGTATGCTAATTAACGTGTGAAACCAAGATTTACAAAAATACCATCCAAATTAAATAGAAAGATGAGTGATTAGCAGCACTCCTAATAAAATTTCCATGTAAAAAAGAGATTTTACATGTATGAACATAGAAAATGGTGTCACTTATATATATATAAACATCTGAAATCTAGCATTATATACAATAAATAATTTATATTTTTAGAACCAATTTAAGTAAATTAAAATTAATTAATCATGCATGCAATGTCTTGTTCAATTATTTAGTTAATTTATCTAAAGAAATTAATTATTAAATTATATATATATTGGTATAAAGAAGCATGCATTCATGTAAATATTATTCTGATGCAAATATCATGTGATAATATAAATTTCAATTAATAATACAGGGCTATTAAAAAGGACCGTTCCAATTCAAACATTGTATCCAAGCCCAGCCCATTTAACAAGAGAAACCAGCTAGCCAGAAGCCTCATTCTCATGATTGTCAGTGTTTCGGTACCTGAACAAGTTGGCACATAACAGGAAGTACCCGAAGTTCACGAACGCTATCACCGTCAACAACCAAAATACATAATCTAATCTCCCATCATTGATGTTATTAGGCAACCATCCTGTAGACCGACGCACCAGATCGGTTATTGCTGTACTCAGATAATATCCGATCCCGATCAACAATGATATCATTGCAGTAGAAGTACTTCTTAGCGACTTGGGAAATTCCTGGTAATACAACGCAACCTGTCCTGGAAAATGAAAACCTTCACCGACCCCAACAATGAGCATCGGAACCACCAGCCATAGACCTGACATCGGCACGACTGAACCGGGTGGTTCACCGTCGAGGTGAAGGTTCCGAACCACACGAAGCCTCCTTGTCTCCACCGAGGCAGATCCCACCATAGCAAATATGTTAATGACATGGCCAATACCTATTTGCTGGAGGGGTTTCAGTGATCTCCGAGTCAGTTTTTTCCACAGTGGAAGTAAGAAACGATCAATGATGAAGATCGAGAGTGCTGTGGCTAGAATGCAGAATACCAGGAATGACCCGGCTGGGATTTTGAAGTGTGGTCCGAGGTGCCTGTCCATGGTTAGGGCTTGGAGGACTGTTAGGCTGTTAATCATGGCTATTGTAGTACTCAACAAGATACTGCTAGACCACAGTGGCATGATTTTGAACAGGGTTTTGAGATCCTCAACTTCCTCCACTGTACATAGCCACCAAGAACTTGCATAGGAGCCGTCTGATTTCCTGTCATCTTCAAATCTTAGTGCCGCCCGATTCAAAAATCTGCGTGCAAATTACTGTCGTCTACTCAATTTCTGATATAAAAATGATCATGCCAGGAACGCAAAGAGTAGCAACCCAAAATGGTTTCGAAGATCATGGAGAAAGTCTGTGGCTTTCACATTTCATATTACAGTATAGTTTTTGCTGTTTTAAACAAAATTACATTTTTTACTTCATTATTACCATAATGATCGTGTCCGATAACGTATATGATCAGACCACTGAAAGCCATGAAAGCAGAGTTAAGGAGTGGAGCTTACCTGAAACTTTCAGTTGGGCCGCTAGTCGCCTTAGTATTGTCTCCGTGAAAATAATCCTGGCTTTGAAAACTTTCCAGCTTCCTTCTTTTTCGAAAAGCTGCAGCCAGGACACGAGCGATGCTTGCAAAAGGACTTCCCTTGGGCTTAGTATGGCGGTAAAACCTTTTTCCCAACAAAAACACCGCTAATCCAATGGCATTAACAGCAACACCAAGGCCAAACCCTAATCCCCAGCTCACATTATCCTGAACATAGACGATAGCCGTCAAGCTTATGGCACTGGCAAGGTACAAAGTGATGAAATACCAACTAAAGAAAGTTCCTTGATCATCTGGCTTCGCAAACTGATCTGCTCCAAAAGTCGCTATCGTGAAGCGTGTGCCTCCCAGTCCAAAGGAAGCTAGTGCCAGCGCCGAGTAGAGTGATGCGTATTGAATCTTTGATGGGGCTTCGCAAGAAAATGAACCAGTCAAACATGTTGGAGGTCTCAAGGAAGGGATTGTCGATGCTAGAGTTAGCATGATCATGCCCTGAGAGTTGCGTTAAAAATTATGAATAGTGATCTGATCAGGGACAAAATTTACAATTATCAACTAAGGAAAACTTTATAAACATCCATATAAAGATCTCAAAAGAGAAAAAAAGGGGCAGAAATACAATAATAACAACTCATCACTATACAGACTTGCAAAGAACAGGAGACTCACCAGTAAAGAAACAGATGCGAAAACACTAACGACATGGAAGGAGCTGAAAAAAGAGTCAGCAATGACAGCTCCGGCAATGGGAAAGAGACTGTAGCTACCAAGTATGATATTATTGATTTGGGAAGCATTAATGCTCTTTATATTCATCACATTTACCAAAAATACTATCAAATTCGACGACCACGCTCCGGCTGCCAGCGTAAGACCCATCACAGCTCCTGTGTACACAATATCAGTAAATTTAACTGAGAACAAGAGGTGGGGAAAAAATTTAGCCAAAAAGATTAAAGAAAAGAAAGATTCACCTATAATGAAAGAGAAGGTAGTCCATCCTCCTCGTTTGCAGTGCTTCATTGATGGTTCTTGGTCACTTGGGACGGAGGTGGTTTGCAAGGATTCCATTCTCTTTTTTCTCGAGGCAGAGAAATTAAGGCTATATTTATGCTGGTGAGTTTATACGCTGTGCTAGCTGTTGGTGGCATGGCATCTACTTTATTTTATACTGCGTGAAGCTCACTATAATGACAAAAATAATATTGAAATTAACTGTTAATTATTTTTCAAACTATAATTTAATTATTCTGGAAGGTTTAATTAAAGCATCTCTGACCCTCCCTCCACCGTAATTCATATTAAATCACAGGTAGACTGATGCTTGGTTAGCAAAATAAATAGTTTTTCTTCAAATTCTTGGTTACTAGCGATAACCTCTCTCTCTCTCTCTCTCTCTCTCTCTCTCTCTCTCTATTTTAAATTCTTTCGAGCTATTGATATCTCAACAACCCAGAGATATTGTTTAACGCTACCTGTGATTTAATATGAATTGCGGTGGAGGGAGGGTCAGAGTTGCTTTAATTAAACCTTCAGAATAATTAAATTATAGTTTGAAAAATAATTAACAGTTAATTTCAATATTATTTTTGTCATTATAGTGAGCTTCACGCAGTATAAAATAAAGTAGATGCCACCAACAGCACGGCATATATATATATATAATTTCTTGGGATATTATCTAATAATTTAAATTTTTAGATAAGATGTTTTATTGACATGGTATCAGAGTCTTGTTGGTTCAACAGTCACGAGTTCAAATCTCATCATCCTTATTTTATTTGATAAAAATCAAACACAACATAGTATAGAGTTGTGTACTAGTTTTAAACCCAAAGAATTTACACTTCAAGAAATTTGTTAGAAAATAATATACCGGACAACTTAAATTTTTAAGAATGATGGGTCATAATTTACTTTGATAAAATTGAATGGTTAAACTTAATTCTGATAAATAAAAACTGAATCAAAAGTACCCCTAAAACTCTCGTCGATTGGTCTATACATGCCTCCGGCATCATTCATATTGAAACGGAGAAGGATTATAATCAAGAATCCTTTTCATTCATGCATACAAAATGGAAGTAGCTGGTTCGAAATGAATTGAAAATACAAGAGCCAACTTCAGCCTTACTCTTTAGTCGTGTTTTGCTCGTGCATGTATCTTTCGAGAGGATGGCATTAGAATTGTCTAGAAAAGCAATCTTGTATTATTAAATGTGGACCGGCAGAACAAATCCAAAACAGAGAAAAAATCTACCGTGGAGCCCTAAAAAATAAAATGATTTCGACAGCGATCAGCACTTTGATATCGAGCCATTCCGAATTAAAGAAGTCCGGTTTTCTTAGCTTGGTTTGAATTTGTTGAAGACAGCTATTCTTTTTCTACATAGAAAAGGAAAGGCATATTAACAAAACATTGAACCGTGTGGAGAAATAACTGTTGTTGTTGCTCCCACGTTTTTTTTATTATATTTTATTTCTAATTATTTTTTTCTTTTTTTTGTTTCTTGCTTTTTTTATTATGATTTTTTACTAATAAATCGTGTGGAGAAATCATTGTTGCTCCCCACACATAACACTTGTTATGTGGATAGCAAAAACTTAAGTTTTTAGGTGAGATAGTTCCTTAAAATGGTATCAGAACCTTATTGACCCAGCAGTCACGAGTTAGAATCTCACCATCCTTATTTTATTTAATAAAAATCAAGCACAAGGTAGTGTAGGTCTATGCAAGTTTTAAACCCAAAAGATTTTCACATGAGGAGACGTGTTAGAGAATAGTATAAATTATATTTTAGGATCTCACCTAATAGCTTAAGCTTTTAGGTAAAATGATTTCTTAATATTTTAAAGAATATTTTTGTAGTTTTACTGTGTAATAAATTCAAAAATACCATCCATGTCCCCTGTAAATTGCGGAAATACCCTTAGTGCTGGGCGGTTAAAAAATTTCGGTCATTGAGGTAAAATTATCATTTTATAGTAGCAATTTACAATGAATTGTGTCTACGTGAACGGTAGAAAAATGCACTGTACTGTACAATAAATGACAACGACATTTATATTTTATAGTTAATATATATATATACATACTCTTTTATTCATTCCCTTCTTTTCCAGTACAGTTCCAGTCGATCGAGCTAGTTAATTATAAGTAATGACATCTACGAAAGAATAAAAATCAATAGAAAAAACTCATATTAAAAAAAATTCATCTTAACTCTTTAATTAATATTTACTCAACCAATTAAATTTATAACTCGAGTTATAAACTCTATCATATTGAATTTATTTATTTTAATTTTATTACGAGGTAGAAAAATTACAAATTGATTTATATCATTAACCTAATGTTGAAATATAATATTAGATAAAAATATCATATTAAATGATAAAATCTATATAAAAAAAACTCTTGTTAACTTTTTTATTAATATTTAATATTTTTTACTTTACTTGATCGAATTATTTATTTATTTATTATATGTAAAAAAATATAATAAAAACAATTTACTAATAAAGGTTAAATTGGATACAGATAAAATAAAACAAAGGAGAGGGAGAAAGGCAAAAAAAAAAAAACAGAGAGAGAGTGTGCCTAGTCACTTTTTTTCTAGAAAAAACAATAAAATAATATATTAACTGTATTTATTGATCATGTGAATAATTAAACCAGTTGGAGTCGGCTACAAATTTAAAATCCTCTTTCTTTCTAGTTTCCACTCCAAGCCACGAGTACAAGAATGTTTGTCCTGAAAACGTTACCTTCTTTATGGTTTCTGTCACTAAGTTTAAAAATATTTTTGAAAAAACAAATGATTTTTTTTAATTTAATTTAAATATTTTTAATATTTTTAAATTATTTTGATATGTTAATATCAAATAATTAATAAAATAATATCATTATAATATATTTATAAATAAAAATCACTTTTAAAATCAACTTTAAACAAACTCCCAACCAGTCACTCCACATGCTACAACCCACTTTTTGGTGGTTGGGTGCATATTGAAAATTACTTTTCATGTCTGTTTGATAATGTGTTTTAAAAATATTTTTGAAAAAAAAAATTATTTAAATTTAAAAAATTAATATTTTTACATCATTTTAACATTCTAATATAAAATAATTGTAAGAAAAAAAATAAAAACATTATTCTATACTTTCATAAACAAAAAATAATATAAAATATAACTTAAAGGACATTACTAAATGCTACTAAATAGCCTATTAGTGACTTTGGAAATACATGGTAAGAGAAAGCAACTTGTCCAGGAAAATGGAACCTTCCCCAGCCTCTTCAATGGATGGTGGCGAAACAAGCCACGCGTACCTAACCTGGACGAGACGGGATTTGTTGGTCCGCCACCGAGGGTAGGGGTACTGACCACGTGGAGCCTCTTTGATTCTGTCAAAGCTGACCCTACCACAGCAAAAATACTGATCACGTGACCAGCCCCAGTGCGCTGAAGGGGTGTCAAAGCTCCACTGGTCAAGTTTTGCGACGGAAATGGCTGGGGCAAACAGGGTGAGCACGATGAATGACCCGGCTGGGATTTTGAATTGTGGTCCGAGATGGCTGTCCATGGCTAGGGCTTGGAGGATTGTAAGGCTGATAATCTTCGGCATTGAAAGTCAACGCTCTGCCAAAAGCACCAAGGATGCAGTGAAAAGGACTTCCAATAAAAAAAAAAAAATCTACAGCTTAAAATAAAGAGCGGTGTCGATAGTGGTGGAGTTGCGTTAAGGAGAAGGTGGTGGTGGTAGCTAAGGATGCAGTGAAAAGGACTTCCAAATTTCCAATAAAAACATGAAATCCACAGCTTAAAATGAAGAGCGGTGCTGACGGTGGTGGAGATGCATTGAAGAGAAGGTGGTGGTGGTGGTGGTGGTAATTGTACTGCTGTTAGGGGTGGCGGTGGAGACGGTGTGATAATTTTGTGAGTTGAATAATCCCAGCAAAATAATTTACAAGAAACTTTAATAAGCTGATATTTTATAATAAATATACAAAATTTATAGATTGAGTCTAAAATACTTCACACAACAACACCCACTTGCTAACATTTGCTATACATGACAATCAAGATATGTTATTATTTAGCTAATGTCATTATGCCAATAACAAACTCAAGCCGATAAAAAAATTAAAAATCAAAACACAGTTTTAATTAGATATTAATTTACTAATATTTTTTTATTAATCTGCTTCATCTATCACAAAATCAATTCGGAAAATAAAACAAATTATAACAACGAGGATAACAATAATGATGATACGAGGATAATTTGTATATGGAATGTTCAAACTCTTCTGCCAATTAAAATAATAGAATCATATACAACAAGCAAATCCATCATCACAATGATGGAATCAATCAACAACAACAAATATATATAGTTAGATTTCACTAGTTGGATCTATATAGTAGTGGAAGCTTTTAAATGATTAAGAGATTATACCATAAATATAGGATTGAACCACTAAACTACGGGGTTGTGAATTATCCATTGTTGATCAAGAAGTTGATATTTTAAGCATTAATAAATGAAATATTTTAAATAAAGTAAGTTAAAATCTTTATTATTATTTATTTTAAAGGGAGAGTAATATTATCTATCATCAATTTGCTTATTAAATAAAACATTAAACCACAATCAAAGGGCTGCATCAAAAGCCCTCGAGATTAATTAACTCGAGAATAATTAAAAAGCAATGTCTACTTCCTATAAGTTACAAGAATATTTGGTCACTAATTCTGTAAGGGAACATATTCTCTTTTTTTTTTATTATATTAACTTCCGTGTCCGGACCTGCTTGTTCACATCTTAACTAATTCAATTAGTCTTGAAATTAACGACCATATAAATCTCCAGTGATCATTATATTATCAATTACAATGCTCAAATCTAAAATAATAAAAGGAATAAACTTTTTAATCTCGAACTCTTATTACCGTACCACTTACGAGATGGTTGGTCCTGGTGACATGTTCTTTTTGAAAGAGTATAAGGGATCGGAGTACAGCAGCTTGCTCTTCAATTTCCTATATTTGTTATTCCATTAACTTTTGAAATGCTACAAGGAATTAGATGCATTGATATCTCCAAAAGCAGCATAGGTTGGCACCCTCCATATATTAAGTATTCGATTTATGTTTCCATTGAAATATCTAAGCGTCGCTAGCTTCTTTTCTTTTCTTGAAAAAAGAGAGATCCAATAACTCGAATTGCATTCCCGAGCAACTTAATAAACTTGCTTTATTTTAATTATGTAAAAAAAATGATAGCAAGTGAGAAAACATTATATATATATAAAAAATTTTGATCCATGATGACCAAAATAAATAAATAAAAAATAATAAACTATCAATTTTGATTGGAGAGTGAAATTAAAAACAATAATTTGCTTATAAAAGGGTCGAGAAAAAAATTCTAAGAATATAAATCAAATTAAAAACATCAATACATGATCATAAAACTTGAACATGTAGAGTTTTTTAACGTGTTTTTTTCATAAAATATTGTAAATATAAATTAAAATACTTATGCAAACATCCAATTAAATAAATCATGAATCAATGTGAAAATGAATAAATTAATAATAATAATAATAATAATAATAATAATAATAATAATAATAAAGTATTTAACGATAAATGAAAACATAATTAGGAAAATCAAGAATCAGTTTAGATCAAGATATCAAATATCACAACATAGGTCATTTATTTGGTTGTGTTTGATGCATTTTCTTATGAATCAATTTGTAATAAAGATTAAAACACACAAAATCTATATAATAAAATAAAAACAAAAGAAAATAATATCCAAGGGTGCACATATTAAAAGTATTTTTTTTATATAAAAATATATATATATATATATATATATAATATTAAAAAGAAATACAAATGAATCATACTAACTTATGAAGAAGTTAAACACAGCAAATATAATTAAAAAGTAATTTTTATTCAACATAGGCTAAAAGCTCAAAAAAAAAATCATAGAGATGGATGTTGATTAAAATATAAATTTAAAAACATAAGAACTCATTAATTAATATTAAAAAAAAAACTTTGGAAAAAAAAAGGTAATGAAGTCGAACGCCCAACACCCAATCCTTTTAAAAAAGAAATCAATTTAATAAGGTGGAGAATACATCTTGCGCCCTATTTGCTTGGAACAAAAAATAGAGTTTTTCTTTTACCAAAAAACTTTTCTTAACTTATTTTTCACCTAAAACACTTAAGAAGTTGCCTAGAAAATTTGTTAAATCAATCCACTCAAAACTTGAAATCACCCCTACCATTGGCTCTCTATATACAGAGGGAGGAGAATTCATTTCAGTGTAGAATTTATGTTCCTTACGAAGGATCAAATGGCCAAACTGCAGCAACCATGGAAGGGGCAAACAAATCTCCGAGTTTCACATGGCTAACAAAATGACTATAATAAACCAACCGAGTGAACCAGACTTTCACATCAGCCCTACATTATCATGTTAGATATGTACCTTGAACGTGGCAAGAAATAAATGCCAGCTAAATTTAAAATGATTAGCCCTTGATCAATGTTGATATTGTATGATGCAAGCTCTTCAGTAGCCATGGAGGAAAAATTGCTGTGAAATCTCCGGTGGTTTCACCTGGCACATAAAAAAGGCATGAATTGGATATTTGAAACCAGGGCTCGGCCATTATGGCTCCACAGAAAGCCGATAACTCAGTAACATATACAATCCAAATTTTATTTACAAGTTTGAAACGAAAAATTACAGCAGGTGCCACCTTCATCTGTGTATCTCTGGACATCGGTGCTACAATGATTATAAGAATTTAAATCCTGATCTCTGAACAAGATCGAAAACGGATATAATGATTTCAACGCTAATCAACACAATGATGAGCCATTCCAGAAAATCTGATTTCCTGTTTTGTAGGATTTCTTGAAGAAATCGAATATTGTGCTGCAAAGACATCACAATAACACTTTAGTTAAAAGCCAGCTTTCTAGCACCAGCAGCAACAGTTCAATCACATTATTTGCTGACAGAAGCAGTACCTCAACAAACTTCAGCTTAAAATCAAGACTGGCAAATCTCTGAGTTAACTCGAATTCATCTCTGAGATATTCCCATATCTGAGCATATTTGGCATCTTTCCAAGCAATGTCTGATCTGTTGAAACCATTGAAGTACTTTTTATAAAAAAAAATTGGAGTTATAGTAAGCTCATTACAAATGAAACAGAAAAAACTAAGGTAGAAAGAGACCGAATTTGCTAACCCTGGTTAAATTAGAAATTAACAGCAGGACTAGACCCTTTCTAATTTATTTCCATTTTCTGATGGCTAAAAATGTCTCCTGAACTTTGGAATGCCTGGTCTAGCAAGCAGAGCCACCACCCACTATGCGTCAGGCACCCAGAAAGACAGGTAGGTGGTTGGCCCCAACAGCAGCATGTCTAGAGAAAAGCAACAATTATAGCACAGTAACAGCAAATGGCTGCAGCTTTTGAAGTCTATGGCCCTTGTTCTCTTTTCTTCTTATTATCCATCTTAGCACTTATGGTTTAGCCTATCGTCAATGACCCTATATCACATCTTCTCCTAGAAGGACCTTAGAGTGCAGGGCCTCTACCAGTCCAACCAAGGTTGGATTGGCCCAGATGGTTCTTGAGCTAGTTGAAAAATTTTGGCATTCAGGATGCATTCGGTTTCCAGAACAAAATAGGATTGGGGGGGGGGGGGGGCTTCACCTTGTAGTCTAAATGACATCTTTCTATCTTTTACACATCTACATTCTGTGAACTTCCATTTGATATTAGTCAATTAGCACCATCATAAAAAAGAAAAAAGAAAGAAAGAGACATCGTTTTATTCTTTATTTGGATGAGCAAATAAAACAGGAAATAGATGCCACAAGCATGACTTTCTTCACGTCCAAGAAACAAAAACTTTTCATTTTAGTTTCTTTCTGGATTTTTCTTACCCTGAACCTTAATATCAAATTAAATTGGAATCAACTACAGGAATTAATTTAATTTACTCTGCTCTACCTGGTCTATTAACTAGTAATAGGAGCAATAAAATAAAGCCATAGTTAAAATGAAGAAAAAATAAACAGTTTCCCTTGCAATGGCCATTAAAACCGATACCTCTCAAAAAGCCCAAGCTTTAGAATCACATCAGCAAGATTAGAATTAGCCTTCCCCACTATTTGAAAAAGCTTTTTGCTGTCCATAGAAAATGTTCCAGTTTTTTCCATCCCACGATTTATGTCAGTAAATTCAGCAACCATTCCATCAACCTAGAGAAGAAGAAAAGGTTGTAAAGCATATTCATGAAGCTTACACTTGTAACACTTAAAAAAAATATCACGGTTCAAACCTGGCGTCCATAGTAGTCAAGAGCTATACTTTGACCAAGAACACTACCAATCATCCGTATTCCATCAGTGTTCAAGAACTGCAACATAATGTAATCCAATCCACCTTGCATCCATGTGTTTAGAGTTGGCTTCACTCTCACCTCATACTCTTGCAGTTGTGAAAATAGAATAAAGTTCAATAAATTGTAAAACAGTAGAGCATAATAGATTAATAGCATGAGAGAGAGGGTAAAAATAAACTAAAGAGACCACTACAATCAGATGAAAAAAGAACTGCTCTCCATGGTATAAAGTCAATGTATAGTATCCAATGAATAATCAATGTCAACATTTCCAACAACAAAGTATTTTTCTTCAATGGCTAATTGTGTATCTCTTATGTTCTTGATTATGTAGTTTTCAACAACAATTAACTCATTTCTTTTTGCATCCCCATTGATGTATTGCTCAACATATTTCAAAATTTTACAAGCGGAAGTCCTTACCTTCATATTTTTCATTGCTCAATGCCAACTGCTAGATAAATACCTTTACCAGCTAATCACATTTAATAACCCAAAAAATCCCCTATCTTTGCTACAAGCAAATGGATAATACTGGAACAGCTATTAATGATACTATGCAATTTATGTGACCAGATGTACAAACAGTCTGCATGGCATGGGATTAGCTGCTTCAATGGGATCTTTTATCCTGGTCCAAAATGAAAAAAAATAACTTTCTTCTATATATTATATACTCAAATTGCTATGTCATCACCATCATGAGAAAATGTATAAATACACTAATCTTGTGCTTCAGCTACCTTAATTACAATTATCTCAGATTTTGGAGCAATCTCTAAAAGGTAGAGGCGCTAAAACATTTTGATTTTGAAAATCAAAATAAAAACAGTAGTGAGCTTACCATCCTTCCTCATTTCAGGGAGCAATCCTGAGGCATGCTTCTTCACAATGTTCAGATATTCATCAACTTCGTGTTCACAGACATTAAACAAAACAATGGATCCATATTGGAACACTACCATGTAACAGCAATTACTTCCACTTATGCAAGAGCCCAGGCCCTGAAAACAATTTAAAATCACCTTCAGTAATACCTTCAAACTGATTTATCATTAAAGAGAGGAATACGGGTTACCCATACTACGATTAACAGGAGAACAGATTTAATTGCACAGTAAATTGCACCTATTCTCTATAGAATGCAAGGGGTAAACAGTAGACTTCACTTTGATAACAGCAACTTCACCGAGACAACAAATCCATGATTAATTCAAAAAAAAGGAGCAATTTAAGCATAAACAGATTGACTTCGACTTCACATTGTTCATTTCACGATAAGATCAGACTTTACTGATTCGATACAGTAAAAGAAGCAAGACCCCACTCTGCTCCCGTAATCCTCTAACTCATTCCAGTAAAACAGGCAACTTCAATGAATGTGACGAAACTTACAGGGGCTTGAGAGAGATTCCCAAACTTGAGGACAACATAATTTGTCATTCGCGATGTTGGCGGTATAAAATTTTGCTTGTTCTGCTCCACTAAGCTTTTCAAATCCACACTACAGCAAAAAAAAACAATAATAATTGGCTGTCAAATTTAATTTAGAACTGCAGAAAATAAAAAAGAAAAAGAAATCGAAGTAATAAAACTAAAACCTGGTAGAGAATAAAAAAGCGCGAACAGGAATGGACTGCCGAGCGTCCTCCTCGATATTCGTGCCTTTATCACCATCGCCAACCTCCGAACACGTCACCGGCTCATTCCAGTCCACGGCCGTGTGCTGCTGATTTGGAGCAGCGGGGGGCGAAATTGAAGAAATGCACCTCGCAGGCACCAAATTACCACCGCGGCCGAAAGCAACACTATTACTGCAGCGTGTGGTGAAAGCGAGAATTGGAGGGGGGGGATTGAGGGTTGATGGAGAGATAGTTAGGGTTTTGGAGAGAGAGAAAAAATGGAGAGAGCTCGGTGGTTTAAGAGAAGGGAAGGAGGGAGGGATTCGGTGGTGAGAGAGGAGGACAGTACGGACAGGTAAGCGGATTGTTTTCAAGTGAGCGTCAATGGTCCGCCACATTTTTTGGGGTGGGGGGAGAAGGGAGGAGAACAGGGATTGAACTTGGGTTTTGAAGGGGGTTTGAGGGTCCATCTTTGAAGATTGCCCGGCCCGTTATGCAAACAAATATTTTCTGGACAGAAAAATGTTTTTTTTTTTTAATTTTCATAGGAAAAAAAATTCCTTGCACCAATAATTTTAACCACTTTCAACATGGTTATTAGACTTGTATATGATAGTGGTATTTGTAATTGAATTTCAAAAATATTTTTTATATTTATTTTAAATTTTATGATATTTTTAAATTATTTTTATATTTTAATATTAAAAATAATTTTTAAAAAAAAATCACTTAATAAATTCTTGTAGTGTTATCGCAAGAAAAGGGAGGGGTGGGGGCACAGACGTTGTTGATAACGTTGGATAATGAAACAGAAGACGAGACCACATACGAATAAAACAACTCTTTTTCGATTTTTAATGTATTCATGGTCGCAGGGTAACGAAATCAAAAACAGAAACAGAGGGTGGGGGGGAGCGACAAAAGCAAAAGAATCCGCTGATCTTCTGGGCCTGTTATGTCTTCCTGATGGACGGGCTCTCCCCAGTGTCCCATCCTGTTTGTACTTCTGCGCATTTTTTTAGAGTGGCACTCTTATCTCATGCAAGCTTGGAGGGTTGTCAGGTTTGTAGCAGTGCTGCACCCACACTGTTATGCTTCAAATAATTACAATTCTTTCTTAAAATCCCTCCCTGGATTGGAGTTTGAAACAATAGAGATAGAATAAATCCACTTACCATCTCAGCCATGCTTCAGAGGTTGAAAACAACCAGCGAGGCGACCAGAAGGCAAGAATTAGAGTACAGAGAGATAAGCTCCCAATATTCGTGGCTGGCTGCCATTGACGTAGCAGGATTGAAGGTATTTCTTGATAAAAAGGGTACGAGGTGAAATTTTAATCAAATTACATCATCGGTTACACTTTCAGGAATATTTCCATCATCGCTAGAGGTCATGAAACAGACACGCTGATTGGTCACACTCAGGAATAGTTTATGCTGTCACCAAGAAAACGAACAAGATTCTCGCGGTGTTCTTCGCTACAGATGGCATTTGCTTTGCAGGATTGCAGCCTTGATGGCGTAAATTCGAGTCTTGAGAGTGACCACTTCATTGAAAATGACGAAGAGCATTAGCACAGGGATTTCTGTTTATGCATAGCTGAACAGATAGCTGGAATAACTGTGCTTCATGTTATATTACAAATCAAAATAATATCACCTCCAGACTCCAATTGATTCAGTTTTTCCTTCTCGTTAATTAAACGCACTCGAGGTGTTAACGTTAATTAGCTTCTGTAAGAGTAAAATGGGTTGGTGGCAGATGTGGTGAAAGCAGTTAGTCGCAGGTTGTTCTGTTGGTTGAATGGAAGAGAAGCTGGAGGAACAGTTTTCGTCGACGAAGAGAATCCTGATGATGCTGCAACACAGAGCTGTGGCATTGGAGCAACTACATTGTTGCTGCCATTTATTTGCCATGGCCAGCTTGAGAATCTCGGTGAAGAAACAGCTTCAAATCTCTTCTCCGTAGCCTGCAGCAGCATATCGAATCAATACCAGTCCAAAAAAACTAATATGAAAAATATCAGCAGACAATTACTATGAATACCATTTCTTTCAATTGAAGATGGCATGTAAATGAGAAGAAGCCCTGTAGACATTGAATTTTTTGGATATTTGAAATTTACGATGCAGGGTGTTTTTTTGAAAGTGTATTTACCTTGAAAATACATCAAAATTGTTATCCAAAAAAAAGCTAAAAAATACTTTTAAAACGCACCAAAAAATAGTTTGAAACGCAAAAATAAACAGCAAATTAATTCAAAAGCAGTTTCTTCGTGCAAATATCCGGTCCAAGATGGCTTTTCAGATGGATGCTAAGTTTTATGGAACAGTTCCTCTGCTGTTGTGTGAAAGTTAATATTGGAAGCTAAATTACGCAGCATGGAGTGTTTTATTTTGGGTAGAAAATAAATTCAATTTCCTGTAAACGAGAAAGGGAAGATGAACAGAACAGAACTACCTCGTAACTTGATGCTAAACCAGGGTGCATGCCGGACCATGTCAGAAGGTTCTTCGATACTACCGGTAGACCGCGGAGCGTCTCTAAGCCCATATGTGCAGCAACAGCGTCCCCAGCCTTTAAGAACACAATGGGGTATCAATTACAAACAGCTAAATTTACAGCTAAAAAATGCATTAACACAACGGGGTATCAATTACAAACAGCTGAATTTACAGCTAAAAAACGCATTAACATACGGCCAGAGAATGACGAGCGAATAAAAAGAAAGCACTGAGTTTCATGTATCGTAAGAGAGAATAATACCACTTGTCTCTCTTTGATGGGCATTTCACAACCACCATAACTACAATGGCCGTCTCCCAAATTGTCATTCCCTTTCAAATTGTTCGTTGGCTGAGAAATTCCAAGGCTCAAATCAAGATTGTGGCCACTTCCTGCATTCATATCAGCAGAAAATTAATGTTCCATTGATAATCATGAAGAAAAAACCTTCTTCCTTTCCGTTTACAGTATCATAACAGTCTATTCGTACCTCCATGATTCGTGTCGAAAAAGTTCTCTCCTTTATAAACACTGGGCTCAAAATTGGTCACTGCTTCCCTTCCATTGCATTTGAGGGCTGCCTTGTCATAAGCCCTGGATTGTAAGAAAATGAAGGTGGAATTATATGTTAGCTTTTAAAAATTATCCAGATGTGAGAAAACAATTAGAATCAAAGAGATCAAATTCAAGATCATAAGGACCTTGCAGCTTCTACTTCGCTGTCGAATAATCCAAGATAAATATACCTGGTAATCAGAGAAAGTGTTGCCTGAGCATTTTTCTCTTTGAAATAGACATCTTAATTGTAATTCTTGATCATTTAAGTTCTTTAAAATCCAATTAAAGTATACAATAATGCATATCTAGTTTGAACAATTACATGTCCTAACGTCATTTCATAACAGCAAATTTTGTTTTATTTTCAGTTTAAGGGTTCTCACTTCTTTCCAAGGAATTGCCCCATTCGAGCTTCCCATCTGCCACATTTGTGGAGAGTTACACCTCTGTATTTTGAGCTACCTCGTGAGAAACCGGTGCTTTGGCGACGAAGGATGTGAACAAATTCTTCTTTATTGAGGTTTTTCATCTGCATACCAATCAATACTGCAATTAATATCCACACCAACCAAAAAAAGAAAGAAAAAAGATGACAATTTATGATTAAACAGAATCCCCACCTGCTTCATATCTTCTTCATAATCGCTTAAAGTAAAGTTGATATCTGCATCAACTCCACGAAACTTAATTGCTGCTCGATCGTATGCCCTGAACAAATAAGACCCCAAATTCAGCGAAATTAAAAAAAAAATGAAATCCTTTTAAAGCTGGAGTATGGAACGAATTAGGTACACTTTCTCATCTATTCAAGACAGAAAATACTTCTAACCATAAGAGGAAAATTAACAAAATTCCTACCTTGCAGCAGTATGAGCAGTGTCAAACCCACCTGTTTACAGTAAAAAGACGAATTATTTATGAATTGTCTCATGAATACATCAAAAATTCAAGATCGTAACCAAAATTAATATCTTGCCAGAAATTTCAGTCACCCCATGAGATCATCCATTTACTTACCTAAATATACTTGCTTCCCACAATCCCTGAAACGATTAAAAAAAAACAAGATCAATGAACAAAATAACTTGGCAACTCTCTTCAACAAACACATGAAAAAAGAAACGAAAGAAAGGAAACGATTAACATGACTAAATTAACAAGGCAACAAATCTCATTAGCGAATCCATACATACCAGATATGTGACTCCCATCTCCCAGTTCTCCTGTAAAACGTCACTCCTCTATACTGTGAGCTTCTAGACCTTGGTCCTCGCCTACTCTTCCTCGCTTGCTGTTGTTTTTGCTGCACAATTTTCAGTTCAGACTCCCCACCAGGCCCCATCTGTGAAAGCTTCAGCCACTGTGGTCTTGTATCTGTTGTTACAGCCAAGCCCGGCTGCAAATTCAGTTTCAGCCCACTTCTTTGAGGAGAAAGTTGTTGGGTGGTGAAATCACAGTTTGAGTTTGTCTGCTTTGAAGCATCAGTGGTGGTTGTGCTGGTAAAGTTTTCATCTTTCTTCAAGATATCAAAAATGAAAGCGGAGTTACTGTTGTTTGAGGAGTTTTCATCCTCTGTATTGTTGATAACGGAGGAGTTTGAAGTGGCCGAATCTTCCATTTGATGAGTCCTCGAAGCTGCTGCTTCTTCCTGGTGATAGTGGTTCTCGACATCCACAAAAACCATCATATTATTCTTGTTGTTATCATCGCAGGATGAATCACTGTGGGTGATACCAAGATTGAGATCCAACATGGTGCTCTTTTCTTTTCTTTTCTTTTCTTTTTCTTTAGCTTGTGTTATGGTTCTTGCTCGGCATTTAATCTTTTAAAGAAACTAGCCAAGATAAGCAAAAACCCATTTCAGAAATGATGTCTTGTTCAAGAAAAATCAACAAAAGAGGCACATGAAAGTGAACAAATTGAAATACAAAAAAAAAATCCTTTTGGTTGAGGAAAAGAGAAATTGATAGGGAATTTCTTGAGCGTCACGGATGGGATCAAAAGAAGAGGAGAGGCTTGAAGAACTGCTAGTAGGGTGTGACCAGGAAACCTTAAAGAAAGTACATTTGAGAGCTAAAGAAGGCAAGAAAGAAGGCAAGGGTGTGTGAAAGTAGAGAAAGAACTGGCTGTCTGTCAGATTATATGGACAAATCGGGAGAGAGAAAACGCCCTGCAATATAGGTGTAAGAGTCCCTAAAGAGATAAGAGAGTTGCAGTGTTTGACGATCAAATGCACAGATAGGAAGAAGCATCTGCCTGTCTAAGTGCTCATTTGGAAAATTAGTTAAATTGTTTTTTAAAATGTTTTTTTATTTAAAAATATATTAAAATAATATTTTTGATATCATTATATAAATTTAAAATATTAATTCTCTTAATTTAAAATAAAATAATGCTCCTGAAATGTATGCAAAACATCCTTTAGGGTAATTTGTATTTTGGGATGCTTTTTTTTTTTGGTTGAATTTTAGGGTGCCTATTCTAGGTGAGACACTTGCACTCCAGATATTTATCACAAATCTTGTCTTTGCTTCTTTGTCGGCCAGTCCCAGTTACTGCTGACTTACCTTTACTAGTAGTTACAGTCATTTGTCATTTCAATGACTTGGAATAGTGAAAGTTCTTTTGTCTAGCAACTCCCGTAAAAATTATTTATGGATTTTATGGGGAAGAGGGTTTGAATCCTTTTCTAACTAATTATTTCTCTTGTTATCTGTTTCTTCAAACAAGGAGGGAATATTTCGTAATTTCTCTTTAAATGGGAACTTAACCATGGTTACTTTTCTCTTTCATAATTTTTGGTTTCCGAGTTAAAATTATTATACTTGATGATGAATTCAATTTCAAGTCATGGGAAATTCAAATCATTCAAGAACAAAGCTTTACTTGGATGGCATTTGACATTACCATATAAGTATATTTTTATTTATTTATTTATTTATTTATAATTACAGGAGTCGGTGTACTCAGTGAATAAAAACAAAAAATTTGACTCCACCGGTGCATCAGCAGTCAATTAGTGTTTCGGGGACTGTTTGTTGAAAATATTTTTTAAAGTATTTTTTGTTTAAAAAAATATTAGAATGATATTTTTTATTTTTAAAAAATTATTTTTAATATTAGCATACTAATCTAAAACGCTGATTTTTTTAATTTAAAATAAAAATTAAAAATATTTTTGAATTAAAGTAGTGAAAAACAAATATTATACTTAACTCGAAATAGGGAGAAAAGCACGGGAGAGCGAGGGGTCCGGGTTGGGTGCGATAAAAGAGAACGACACGGTGAATTATTGGAGGACATGACAGTTTTGAGATAAAAGAAACATCTATCAAAGGATTTGATTCGCTGCGTTTCATGTTAGGATGGATGTTTATTACAACTGTAGATGATAAATTCACTGTCATGAACACATCTTTTTTATCTTTAAATTGGAGAGCATTTTTATTGGTTGGTAGCTTCTTTAGCTTTAAATTATTTTTTCATTGTTTTTACTTACTGATATTAAAAATAAATATTTTCAAATTAAATAAATACTATATTAAAGTATTTTTAAATAAAAATTACTTTGAAAATCAATTTTCTAACAAAATTTCAAACATCCACTTAGTAGGTATCCTGCTTTTATCGTTTATTGAAATGTTATTTTTTGAAATTGTGATGGTAATTGTTTTTTGGAATATATTTTTATTTAGAAATGTATTAAATATGTTTTTTTAAATATTTTTGATATTACTAAATAAAAATATATAAAAAAATTTAAACAAAAAGATGTTTTAAATATTTAATTGTCGGGTTTCCTTCATTTTTAATTTAATTTAGATGACTTTTTGGGATTAAATGCTTTTTTATTTAACTGTCTAGAGGCATTAAATATTTAGCACCTCGTTATTATGTCGATTTGTTTTTGTTTACATGCCACGTCAATACGAGTGCATCAAGATTTACTCGATTTTCTTGATCATTAAAAATAAGCCAGACTCTCAAAAGTAGAAACCTGCAGGAAAGTAATTGCCACCAGCCAATGCCTTTTAAAAAGTTATTTTAATCTATTTTTACCATAATGTTTTTTTATATATAAAAATTAAAATTAAAAGTACAGAAAAACTACTTTTTAAAAAAGAATTTTTGAAAATCAGTTACCATTCTATTTTATATCGTGTTTTAAAAATATTTTTAAAAAAATAAAAAATATATAATTTTTAATTTAAATTGAAAACTTATTATTGATTTTATATTATTTTTATCTGTTGATGTCAAAATAATTGTTAAAAAATAAAAATATTATTTTAATATATTTATAGATAAAAAATTATTTCAAAAGCAAGTAACAGCATGTACATCCAGCTTCAGCTCATGTATATACGTGGCCACAAATAACAGGCTTCAAAAACTCGACGGAGATATCATAGCCTGATCTAAAAAATATCGTGCTGGACATCGTTGACAATTACTATTTAAGGAACTTTTTTCGTCATTCTAGGACCACTCAGTCTTGATTTATTTCTTTTTTCAGTTGTCGTGACAAATATATATATCTATATATATATAACAAGGGTCCCCCGTGATATAAAGACGATGGTCATTAAATCTAACGGTTGGGGCCGTTTTATCTTCGCTGCTAGGTCCCACAAAAATCTCAAAGCGATATCAGTACTTTGTCTTTGCAATTCAACTTATTTTTTTAAACTACTTTTTCATTTAAAATAGTTTTTTTGACGTGTTTATTAAAAATAAATATAAATAAAAAATATTATTTTATTATATTATAATTTAAATTTTATTTTTACAAAAACACCATGCAATGCCTCGCTACTACGCTGATATACCAGGACAAGGAGACCAGACATCCTTGTTGCAGATGTTTTCGACAGTTCAACTCCATCTACACATTTTCATTGCTGAAGTAGAAATACAAAAAAGTCATTTCTTTTACTTTTATTTTATTTAGTGGTGTGGTAATAGAAGATTTTCGACTGAAAATATATTTAAATATTAAAAAAAAGGTTTTTTTTTACATTAACACATATTTAGACCTTCCATTTATAAAATACAAAAAATAAAATGCTCACAATATTGATAGACCCTTTTTTTCTTCGTAATTATGTTTCTCTTTTAAAATTCATGAACACCCGTCCTCTCAGCCAAGTGGATTCTTGTTTTTCGACGTCGGAAGGTTCGAAGTCCTTTCTCTCACGCCAGTCCCCGGCCCCTCGTATTTTTCCCGGAACACGCCTCTCGTGATCAATGAGAGAGAGAAAATGTTTTCTATGTTTATTTTAAGAGGATGTTTTTCAAAAATGGTTTTTAAAATATAAAAAAATATTATTTTAATATATTTTTAAATAAAAATTATTTTTAAAAACAATTACACTCTTAAGTCTTAAACAATAACTAAATATCGTTTACTGGTGTAGGGAGAGAGAATAAGCATATAGACATGAAAATTGAAACTTGTACAGGTAACATGATGTATAAGATAAACAAGAAAGATGAAGGTGTCGTGATTTTACATTTCTCAGGAAATCCACCGAGCCATGAACCACACCAGTAAAACAGTCTCTGCGTTTAAATTTTCCTCCTGTACTTCCCCAGCACTGTAGCTTGAATGTTTCGTTGATGTTTTGTTTTATCAATTAGAACAGAATGTTTCGATTTCAAAGTGTTTTATCGATCCGTTTCGTGATTACACTGTTTATGTATGTACATTAATTTAAAAAAAATAGTTTAAATCTAAAAAAAAATTATTTAGAATTGTGCAATTTAAAATTCAAATATAAATAAAAAAATGAGAGTTTAACCTATATAACTCAGCCAACTTGATGGGTTCAAAGATAACTTCAAAAATTGATACAAATATAGTTTAATTAAAAAAAATCAAGTTGATATCTTAAAAAAGTATTGAAACGTCGATATATTGAATCAATCCGGGTCAACCTAGGTTAACCTTTCAAATATGTGACATCTCATGATAGCGTTAGATAAAGCAAATCAAATTATAAAATTCAATTCGTAATAAACTTGTTGTTGAATAGTGAAATTCAAAAAAAAAATCTAAAAAAAAATACGATAAAATAATTTTTCTGAACAAAATTGTGAACATGTATAATATTACGATGATGTCATTATCAATATCGCAAGGTCATTTCATTTTCTGACTTAAATTTTAACATAGTATATATAAATATGTCAAGATACTCCTCGTAAAAATTTATCTCAATTTAAGGATCGAATTAAGAGATATAATTAATACTGTGAAACTATTTATTATTTAAAAAAATACTATTTGACCGGAATGAAATGAGTGGAGTGAATCCGAAACGTTCTGGCTAGAATTTGGATGGATTTTTCAGAACAAACTGAAATTTTAAACAAGATAAAAATTATATTATTTTATTTTTTTAATTAATATAAAATGTTACGGACATTTCAGTCGAAAATACCAACAATACCGAGTTGAAACATTCGATCGAGTAACATAGTTATTGCCTTTTGGAGAAGTAAAAGGTAGCATGGAAGGCCAGGAAAAAAGACGAAGAAACAAGCAGTGAAAGTTATTACTGTCCCTTCCTTTAAATATTTGACTTGCGTGTCTTCAACGGTCCGGGGAGTGAGAGCTACTTGTGTGCCCGATCAAAGGCATGCACCCCCCCCCCCCCCCCTACTCGTCTCTTTGAAATGACGCGGTCCTAACCACCTAGAATGGGAGTTTTCAATTCTCTGAGGTGTACTTTAATGTATTTTGAAAAAGTTAATTTCATTTTTTTGTTTTTTTTTAGTTTAAGAGAGAAAAGATACTTTAATATTCAAAACATCACATGGGATTTCATTAAAAGATAAAATTGTTTAAAATAGATATAAAACGAGATTTATTTGTTTTAATAATTATTTTTAAAAATTATTTTTGATATACACATGAAAATAATCTAAAAATATTATTTTTTTATTTAAAGTAAAAAAAGTTAAAATTAAAAAAAAAACATTTTTAAAATACAATGACAGAATATAAAGAAAAATCCTACCGTCCAATTGGATGCTCTAAACTTCAAAAATAAAAATAATTTATATTCCTGAAATTTTAATGATAGGTCAAACATAATAAATGGAGAGAGAAGAACACCATGTTAGGGTGTGAGCGAATAAACCGGAGAGTTTCTCACTTTGAACTAGAATCACGTGGAAGATAAACCTTTTTCTTTTTTAACGATCCAAAGCTAGTGCCCCCTCTCATACACGAGAAGGCAAATGCTTGCATCATCCTTGGACCACAAAATTGCACATTTAAAATCACATCTCCATGTTCAAAACTGTTTTTATTTTAAATTAATTTTTTTTTATATTTTTAAATTATTTTCATATAATTTTTTTAAAAATATATTATTTTAATATATTTATTTTTAAAAAAAAAAACAGCCGAAAAACACTACCAAACAAACATTGAATATATAATTTTTTTATTTAAGATGGGAGGCTTTTATATATATATATATATATATATATTTTTTGTCAGCTATATTGCACTGAAAATTTGTGAAATTCTCCGAGTATTATTTGCTTTAATCTTACAAATACATGCGTTCCATTAGAAATATCCAGGCCGATAAAGATCCTATCTTAATTAAATACGATATTACTTTTTTATATATGCGAAAATCCACAATAAATAATTGTCTCATTATAGTAATTGATTATCCCAGCGACCTGTCAGGTCTCTGTCCTGAAAATCTAGATGGATCTTTTTTATTAAATAGTTGGTGGAGGGTTTTTTCCCCCTCTATTATTTCCTTGAGGCGGAGAAGGTGCTGAGGTGGGCATGCATGAACGAGGGGAAAACAAACAAAACAACTGCTCCAATTCTTCTGTCTTGTAGTGATAGACAAAACTACCCTTCACGAAATACCACACGAATTTGTTTTTCAAATGACAAAACTATCCTTAGGTCTCCGATTTTCAGACTTTCATGCGCAGCCCCACGCCCCTTTTCAGAAAAAGCGCGTGGCTTTACATTTGAGTATAATTCATAGATTTTGTGGTATCTCATTGGATAGGAGGAATTCGACGTGGGAGATAATGCCAAAAACTTTGACGGTACAGCCCTAACGGAGATGTTAACAGAGCACCCGTTCAGACCCTCCATTCGGTAGCAAGTTTCAAAAAAAATTATTTTTTTATTTGTAATTTTTTTTGATAGGTTAATATTAAAAACATGTTTTAAGGAATAAAAAAATATATTATTTAAATTGAAAAGAAGAAAGAAAATGACAGCGTGGGAATTAACGAAGTTCAAGGACCTTTTGGGTATTGACAATCAACCCTCAGTATGAAGGCGATCCAAGTTGTCTGTCCGAGAGCAAGCTAATATGTGTCACGTGTTTGGCATTTGGATAAAAACATGGTATTTTACTATAAGCGTCGTTGTTTTCAAAATGCAAGTGGTCGGGAGACATTTTATCCGATTGGATGAAGTAGATAAACTCTCCTGAGGAATCGTTATTCGATGAATCTTGGCGTCGATCTGAGGTTCAATGTAAAGAATTTGTGTTGGTTCTTAACTCTATCCGAATAACTTGGTTGCCATTCGAAGAGAATTTTGTGAAAAATACGCAAACCTTGGGAATGGATCCACCTCGTCAGGAGTCCAAGGCGCTTATTGGGTGCAAAAAACACATTTCGTATGGTGATTTTTGATTGATGAAAGGAAGAATTCGCTACGCCATTAATGGAAATTATCCTCAAAACTTGAAAACAACGATCTCGTAATGTGTTGTTTATCATGTATCCATGAAAGCTCTGGAAGATCCTTTCAAGTAACATGAGTTGACCTCGTCCGATTCCTTATCCTCCACAATATGCACGAGTCATTCATCAATGACAGCAGCTCTTCAATTTTCTGCAGGGGAGAATCGATAATATGTCATTTTCCGAGCTCTTCAATTTTCCTTTTCAAATGGCTGCAGTGCTACTGATTTCTCTGGAACAGCTCAATATGTTCAGGCCATGGAGTTACCTTTGCTGTGTTTTATTGACTTCTGTCAAAAACTACAGCCTTGTGCCACGAGGATAGCCTTCAAGGAGAGCAAGAGGAGGAGAGAGTCCTTTCCACGCACAATACGTGAGGGTGTTTTAGACATTTTAAAAGAGTGATGGGAGGCACGGGCACTGGAGAGGCATTTATGTCAGATCCAGACGAGCCAAAAAAGTGTGGGAGCGGCCAGATCCGCACCGGACAAGAAAAGGAAAAGAAAAACACAGGGGGGGGTAGTTTAGTAAAACTAGCAAGAAGAAGCCAACCACCAATTGTGTGGAGAAGAAAAGGGCAGCATAGAAAGAGAAACCTTAATGGAGACAGGGAGGTCTTGTCAGCTGTCAGTGGTAATATAATAATGAAAGCCAAACCGATCAACATCAATTAGAAAAGTTGAACAGCCTTACAACCAAATCTGGGCCGTTCACTTTCCCCCCGGCTTGAAATAAAAATAGGAAAGAACAGTGGAAGGACAGGACAGAGGTGATGGGCGTCAAAAGGACAAAGAAACACCGAGAATCTGTCGTCTTTCCTCACATGGAACCTTTCCTCTTTGGGGTAATCCGTGTTTAGTACTTTAAAAAATCACATTTATTGTACTCCTAACACCCCATTGGTCCCTTCCCCCCCTCAATTTGGACTTCTCTGGCTCCCGGATTAAAAAATTACTGTACATTCATGGTGAAATTAGTCGTGACAAGGAAACTCTCGTCTAATTTAATACAAGCTTTCATGGTCATGACTCGCAGAGCTTGCACGTTGACCAGCCACATTTATTTTATCTGATTTTGCTCATTGGCTGCATTGAAGAGCTACCATGGAATTAAAACCTTATTTTTAATTTTATTTTTAATCTCTATCTCTATCTATTTCTCACCTGATTTCAATCCCAGGCCATCACTCCCCTGCTATCCTTAAAAAAGGAAAACGTGATTATCAGTTTGATTAAACATTTCGCTCTTATCAAGACTAGGCATTTTGTGGGTGGGTGGCGATGGGAACACCCCCGTTATTTAGAGAAATTCGATTTTTTTATTTTTTTTGCAAGATAGAATCAATTGATGGTGCTTGGCAAGACAATTTCTCTTGTTTCCTTTTCCTTTTTCAAGATCAAAGTTTTTATGTGGTCATTTTACATAACAAACGATGTGTTTTTTTAACAGTCTTTATAATAATAATTTTTATATTTATGACTATTTTAAAGATTTTTTTCTAGGTAATAAACATACATCTTTAACCACTTGGAACTATATATATATATATATATATATAGGGTTTAATAAAAGTATATACTTCCCAACTTTTATAATAGGCCAAAAGTGACGTTTAAATCCAGATATTAAAAGACCAAACTGAGTGGTGGTTTATGTTGCTGGAAACCAATATTATTTATATTAAAAAACTACTAGATTAACGTAGTTAATCATGCAGTATCATAAAACAAGTCAATCAAATATTTACGTATCACTGAATATTTCCACGTTAATTATATTATTTTTTAAATATAATCATGCTATTAAATATAAAAATATTTGCATTCTAAATAGCATTAAAAAAATAATGATTTATATATATTTAATGATATGTAAGAAGTTTCATTGGTTAGTTTATGATTTTTATTCATAAATATATTAAACTTATTTTAAAAAATATATATTTTAATATCAGAATATTAAAATAATATATAAAAAATATTTTTTAAAAAACATGGTGAATCTTCAAATGATCACACCACCCAATCATTGGTTTCCGCGTGAACAAAACACCATAGGTGCGGTGGCATTGCCGTGGTACGAGATAGAGAGCTGTTTTTTTGTTTTTTAATATACCAGTACTAAATATAATGTTTTCTTTTACAAATAATTTCCACCGTAATTCTAAACATTGGTATTAGTTATTGTCTGGGAGAGCGGTTATGGTAGCTTTTCAAAATGTTTTTCATGCCGAAATACATTAAAATAATATTTTTTATTTTTTAAAAATTATTTTGATATTAGCACATCAAAATGATATAAATACATCAAAAAAATTTCATTTAAAATACAAAAAAAAAATTAAAATTTGACAAAACACGGGTTGCACCGCACATCCAAATAGTCACTTAGACTATTTATTAGGTGCTCTTCTCCCGTGCGCTCTTCCAGAGCCGATTGTTTCTGTGTGATGGACGCTGGATGCGACCGTATACTAAACTCGCACGTGCACCACTCATTATTGATTACGTCACTGCTTAGATCAGAATGGTCTTATTTAATTAATTGATGTCTGACAGAAAATAATAGATGTCTCCGGTTACTAAATAATTCAAATTCTAGGTCATGCTAGCAATCCATCAGCTCCTAGGTTACGATGACGAGATTTACAAGTTTAATGTCATTAGAATATGCTATGTAAGCACTTGAATCCAAATAAAATTCAGTTTAGGATTTGTGAACATGTCTCTCAATGTTAATTTTTTTATTGTTTTTATTTTAATATCAAAAATAATTTTAAAAAAAACATAAAAACATTAATTTAATATATTTATAAACAAAAATCAAATTTAAAAACAACATTAAACACGCTACTAGATCCAAAAACACACTCCTAAATTGGCAATTGGAGATTTGTTCGATCATGCTGTACTTGTCTCTTCACATCTCACAGAGAACATGCGGAAGCAAAGTACAGTAATAATGCCCACGTTGATGATGAAGAAGGAAACACCAGCTGACCAGTTTAACTCCGAAGAACTTGGCTGACCAAAAAAAAGAAAATACAAATGGAGGCTTGTATGCACCCGACACCTGCCTTCCACCTCTATAAGTTTTGCATTTTGGTTGATTGCAGCAAAATTAGTGTTATTGAACCTAGTCCGTGGATGATTCAAGAACTTGTTCAAATTGGATTTCAAAAACTTGGTTTATTTTTTTTATTAACAAAATAAATTATAGCTAGTTTATTTATCTGGTTCGGGTACAATAAATCTAAATGAAAAATGTCATGAAGTTATAATTTTTTTTTTATTAATATGGATGTTCAGATCAATTTACATGTATTTTGACTAATTTAACAAAACCTAAAATTAATAATAATATAAATTTTTAATAAAATTATATATGATATGATTAATAAAGGGATATACAACTCAGCTTCCACGAAAAAAAATCTCGGAATTTTGGCTAATATAAAGTGTAGTTGTAAATTTTGACAAGATAGATAGTAGCATTACAGAGACGTACCATGTTGACTATGCACAAATGTGATATTTTATATATATATAAAAAAAAGTGATCAGAAAGAGTGGCCTTTTCTTGTGTCTTGTACTCATTAGAATATTAGAGTAAATCTTGTACGATAGATGGTTCATTTGTGGGAAACATGTTGGTGACTCTCTATCTCAAAAGCGTGCGTGGTAAGAAAAACTTTGTGACCGTCCATGAATTACTGTAAGAAAATAATTTAAGAAAGAAACTGACTTTTTTTTATAAAAAAATACTATTTTATTAAAAAACAATCACAACTACCCTCTCAAATACCATATAATCTTCCGACGTCAAGGTCATTGTTTTGTGCGGCCCATTTTCTTCACTTCACAGCTCAGACTAATCACTTGTTGCTAAAAAAATAAAATAAAATAATTTTATTTTAAATTGATTATTTTATGTATTTTTAAATCATTTAAATCTTGATAGCTATATCAAAAATTAAATCAAATTTATGGGGTAATTAAATGTCAAATCCCATGATCGATATCCTAAACCACCGTTCATCAATCATGACAGCAAGAATCAATATACGAGTAGAGATGGAAAAAATAAAATAAAAGGATGATATGAAAGAACTAGGCCAGGGAGGGTCCCGAATGAAAATAAAACCATGAAGTCTTGTCCGTCATATTGTGTTTCCTGTCTCCTGTCATATCATATCCTGTCTTGTACTTATCTTCTGTAACCTTTCCTTTCGAGTTAAGGGTGCCACTTGAACAATACACTAAAAGAAGTTTTTAGAATTATCGTACTCTCTCTCTTATAATAGACTATTATATATATAATTATTTACTTTGGTATTCTAATTTTTTATATATGTATATTTTTTATTTATTTTTCATGTAAAGTTGAGCTGAAGACATCGCACGAGACACACACTAGGTATATGCTGGAAGCTAGAATCCAAGCAAGAACAGGGGTTTTGGATGTGCAAGTGGGCTAAATAATT
This sequence comes from Salix arbutifolia, assembly GCA_025169955.1. Classification (NCBI taxonomy): domain Eukaryota; kingdom Viridiplantae; phylum Streptophyta; class Magnoliopsida; order Malpighiales; family Salicaceae; genus Salix; species Salix arbutifolia. The sequence continues at coordinate 2,538,829 of CM045909.1, forward strand.
AAGGATATTGGTATAATTACAATATCGCCATGTTTGTCGCTACATGTAATTATATGACCGAAAGATTATAATATTAATCTGGTGTGGCTGTTAGATGGTGAGATTAGATATGAAATCAATGTATTTAGTGTACTTGTCGGCAACGGTCCGAGGTTTAGAAAGTGACTGGGTGACGTGGCATCCCCTTCTCCTTTTGCAGAAGTCTTAGCTTACAGCCAGCGCCGTTTGGTCCAATCTCAGCTTATATTTACCAAAATGGCCTCGCACGTTCTCTTAACTGTCAACCGTCCACGCCGTCAGTGAGTGTGAACTTGTCGACGGCTGCCCTTGCTGATGATGCCACTCAAGCAACATGTGCAGCAAACATTTCTTGCAGAAGAAAAGGGTTTCTTGAGGTTGGTCTGCGAGGAGAGAAAAGAAAGGGTTTGAGCAAATAATTACCGAATATTAAATGGAAAGCCAAACACAGCTATATCGATGATTTGATATAATGTAGGGACTGGTTAGACTTTTGGTTGCGACGAGTTAAATCATTCGCATGATCTTAGCTGTGACGTGGCATTACCTAAACCGCATGATAGTGTGTGTGTATATATTTTAATCTCGGAAGTGAGTTGTGAAAAAAAAGACCCATTGGAGTTTGTCTGCACCCGTGATCGTTGCATTATTTGTTGATGGAAGAATCATAATTTGATTCCAGTCATAAATTACATAATTAGCTCTAACTCGATCACGTTTATATCCATATCATTCTTTAATTTGTTGCGATCGAGTTTATAAATCAAGTAATACAGTAAGCAAATCATGTGTTCGAGTCAAGACATATCATCTTTGTATGAATTTGGAGTAATCGAGGTTTTATTTATTTGTCCGTATCTATAAAGTGTATTTTTCAATAGATAGGATTTTCTTGTATAAAAAAAACATGAATTGTTGATCAAATTTATAAAATTGATCAAGGAATTTATGTAGGAGAATAAAATTACCGAGCTACCTTATTCATATCGATAATATATATAAAAACATTATTTATTTCGAAAAATTGAAAGGAAATCATTCACTCGAGTATATCTCGGCTAGATCACTGAGAAGAAGTTGAGTTATCTCCAGTTCTCCATGTCTAAACTTCTTAATTTTCATGCGCTGAACTAATTTTTATGCGAGGAGTGAACGTTAGATTCTTATCTTGACTGGAAATCGTTCGAGGATTTATGGGCTATATATATATATATATATATATATATATATGGATGGATTAACGAGGAGAAGTCCCACCACCATCTAACAGGAGGTGAGCTTAATTCATTTTATTTCCAATAAATAAAAAAAACTAATCTTAATATTCAAAAGGAAGTAGATCTGCTCAAGAAAGAAAACCACCTGATGAAATCTTGATCGCTCACTTGATCTGAAGGATAATTAGGGTTAAGCTAGCATAATATAGCGCATTAGCACCGACCTGGGAGAGCACAATTCATCTTCAATGGCGAATTTGGTGGTTCATGTGGTCTTGCTTTCACCGGCCATCGCTTCCCTGTGGAGTGCTGTCCCGTGGGAGACCTCTTCCTATTTTTTGAGGGAAAGAAGGGCTCCACATAATTAATAACTCCGGCGAAGAATTCAGAAGTCTTAATCGCCGGAAAAAGTTACACCTTCTCGGGTCATTTACAATGCATATCGCGTTTTTTTCGTGCATGGAGAATATCCTGTTTCAATCTCAGCCTAGCTGTAAACGATAAGGCCCTGTTGATTATCCAACCAAAATCATAATCGAGCTGCAAATTGTTAGCAAACTAGTAAAATTCTAATTATTTCATGTTTTTATAAAAAACTTAAAATTTATTGTTTAAATCTTAAATTATTTATCGCTACGTCAATTCCAAATAACATTTATTACATCATTTGACATGAACCAAATAACATTTATTACATCGTTTGACATGAACACGCAACATGATCGATCCATCAGCAAAAAACTGGAATAAATGAGGTCCTACTGCATTCCTTGATTTTCTAAATAACAGTTAACTTATAGTGGTGTCCACAAGTTCTGCAATATTTATTGGGAAATTGATTATTTTTTTGGAGATCCAAGCATGATTACGATCCTGTTTGGAAGTGTGTTGTAATCGGTGTTTATCAAAAATTTGATTTTTTTTTATTTTAAATGAATATGTTTTGGTATTTTTAGATCATTTTGATGTGCTGATATCAAAAATGATTTTTAAAAAATAAAAAAAAATATCATTTGATGTATTTCAGCACGAAAAACACTTTAAAAAGCTACCGCAATCACACTCTCAAACAGCCCTGCAAGATAGATGATTTGAGAGATTTGAGTCCGGGATCAATGCGTGATCGCTTTCTGCTTTCAATAATCCAAGAAGATTTATAGTAGATGTAAAACTTGCGCAATGATTTAAGTCAGATTACGAGCTTGTTTTGTATAGCGATAGTCTCGTGTCAGCTGATTTTTAGATAATATATTTTATATATATATAATTTTGTTTTTGATATTAATACATTAAAATAATTTTAAAATATAGAAAAAGTATTTAATTTTAAACAGGGAAATATTTTTTATATTTCCTCTCCAAAACAGATAACTGTGTTTTAATTTTTTATTTTTACCAAAACTATAAATGTGATTGACGTGACTGAAATTGTTTTCCTTTGCCGGGGTTCGCCCCCCGGCCAGCCCTTCTGTCTCCAACCATGGAAAATCGAATGCCATGGAATCATGTAATTAAACACGTGTTTCCCGCTATTTAAATACGTGGTTTATGATTTCCCTCCTGCCATCATGATTTTTCTGAAGTAATCTGTATTTTAAGTTATGCCGTATTTTTTTAATGTAATTTCTGCTTTGAAAGAAAACCACAACAACAGTGCAGAACGTGGCTGATGATTTTTGTCTTCAAAACGATGCATGAATCTGAAAGAGGTACTACCGCATCTCTGACTCCGTCTGGTCGTTACTCACCCTCTTCTCCCGTTCCATCCAATTATGACAGAATTAAAAGTTCGTTGTCGGCAAATGAACAAGAAAAGGCGACCTCATGGTTTACTTTTCTTCCATTTTATTTTATTTTATTTTATTACAAACACCCATGATTTACACGGTTCTGACGTTCTCTCCCTGTATTGCAGAAAAAACAAGAAATAAAAACTTACAATTCAGTAGTTTACTCTCACGTGATTTCAAATTTAAATGATATGTTTATTAATATGATAATCACTGAAAATTTATATTATTATTAATTTAAAAAATTATAGAATTAATCAGGGTAAATGCAAGGTGATCCGAATATTTATATTAATAAAAACAAGAAACTAAAATGAAATAGAGTGTATCAAATGAAAAAAAAGGATCTGACTCCATTTTTTTTTTAATTTAGCAGTTAAAACAAGCAGATAAACTAAGCCGATCGACCTTTTCTTTCCACTCAATTAAATGCTATTTATATTAAAACTAGGAGATTCGGGAGAAGTTATCTTTCTGTACAGCAAAATAAATGCTCCAATTCAACCCACCAATCCATTTAACTCAGAGTAACATTTTCCCGTAAAACATATTAAATTCTACCAGTCCTTTTGATTTGGCATTTTCGACGATGCCCTTTGGTCTCGAAATGTTATTCTTTTCACACGATCTCGGGGGAATTTTTGTTGGGGTGGTTTCCACAATGATTTTGAGTCGAGAAAATAGCAGTAGATGCTAGCGTAACACCTAGAACATTCTCACGTCAGCTACTCTATTCAATAAACCAGATATTTCCTTTAAACATTCGATGGCAAGAAGTTTCCAATCATCACCGGAGTTCACGATATAGATCACCGATTCTTTTGAAAATGTCTAAAAAAAACAAAAAATGCAGAAGGCTGAAGGCCCCGATTTGAATTCCTGGAGATGATCACTCTCTCATAGCAGCTTTATACAGCACTCACTGTTTACCGCAGCAAAAGCGCCAAATAGATATTTTACTGTGTGATGCACCGAAAAAAACAAAAACATAGCCTAGGAGAAGTAGCAGTTTCGAGGTGGGTCTCAGCTGTCCCATCAATTTGCTGATAATAAATAAGAGCCGTAGATTTACTGCTGAATTCTCGAACTAGGTTTCAACGCGGTCCAATGATGTATTTAGATAATGTTTATAGTGACCATGTTATCAGAGAACCAAATTATTAACCAGAAAACTCTTATTGCTTTGCTTTTTTTCACTTTTTTTAAAGGAAAACGTTGTTCCACCTCGAGCATTAACCCACCCACCTTGGACAAGGCACTAGGAAAGTACAGATTAAGGAGATATTTTAATCCAAGATGTTCCTTTGGGAATATCTTACTCATCAACTAGATCACTAGCCTGATAATTTACTTATTTTGTTATTAAAAAAACAAACATTGTATAGCCTTTGCAAAGGTTTCTTGGACATATACATCTTTTTTTAAGAATAGGGTTTGTTCTCCCAAGTTTTCATTCGTCCAGAGTATTCTACTGGCTCACGTTGCTTTTCTTGTGGTCAAACATGAGTAGCGTTTTTGTCAGGCATCAGTCCTGCTCGCTCCTAGCATGCACGGCTGTATCATAGATATTAGATAATCGCCCTAGGTAGTAGAACTTGAGGGTCTACAAAAACCACTTTCCCCCATTTTTGAAAGAGAGCAAGATATATATATATATATATATATATATATATATATCTATATATATTGTTTCTTTAATCATCAGAAAGTAAGGAACGAAGATGAGTTTTGGTATCGGATTGTCGTGGCCCTAGATCCTGCTTAAGAGGAAGAAAGGAATAAAAGATGTGGGGCCAGGTGGATGAATTGGATGCTTACTTTTACGTTTGTCCACCGGTTTCTTTACTGTTGCGGTATTAGCATCCCATCTCCATTACGAACACCAACCATGATAATAATATCTCCTCGTATCTGCTGCACTGTGCGGTACTGGAGAGAACCTCATCTAGAATCTGAAATCACAAATATAGATGATTTTGCAGGTTATGCCTCGAACATCCAGCAACAGCCTTGTAATGTTATATGACCAGCCACACCAACATTTGAGAAATAAAATCACATTATTTTATAAAAAAAGTATTATTAACCTGCCTGAGCCTCTTGGCTTTGTTGGGTTGGGACACGTGCATGTCAACGTGAGTTACATGGATGGACTCCAACGTTTTAATTAAATATTTTTGTTTTTTAAACAAAAATCACTTTAAAAGCCTCCTCCTGTAACTCAACTTCCAAAAAAGCACGTGCTGAGTCTCAATCAATAATTGTATAAATGGGCTGGGTGATAGGGCCCTTAATAGTTAGCAGGCTACCCATACTTTTGTTAAATTGAATGTCCAGTCCCTGACTATTTGAGGAAAGAGATTAGGGAGAAGAAAAATCAATATTGAGAGATTTGGACTTTTTTTTTTTTTAAAAAAAGTTGAAAACGTTTCTCATATCCAAAGAAACCAGCAAATTAAAACTAAGGTATGACAAGGATTGCAATTATTTTTTAAAATAATTCTCATTTAAAAATACTTCAAAATAATATTTTTTTATTTTAAAAAAAATTATTTTTTACATCACATGAACATATAAAAATAATTTGAAAACAAAAAAAAATTAATTTTAATTTTTATTAAAAAATAAATATAAAAAAATTCTAATTTTTTTCAAAAATATTTTTGAAATACTATTTTTAAAATGCAATGAAAAGCAGGACCAAAGGTCAAACAAAAAAAACAACCATCAGTAACAAGACCTAGAATACTGAACAAGACATACAAGGCAGGCTTTCACATCCATACTGTGGAAGAAACAGACATGCCCAATTAAGAATATGCGCATGGTTTTTAATTACAACTACACCCCGGATGCATGTCTCAGAACACGTCCACACTGCGACCATACATAGCAATCCTTTGTATAACTTAGTTCTGCAAATCGACAAGTACTACGAACTCTGAACAACACGACCCGGAGATCAACCTGGCAAAACTGTCTATTGCTGGGAACAGAATTCTTCCTGCTACAAGGGATAGCTTCTCCACCACCAAGTTGAGGATGAATGGCGGAGAATGTTGAATGGAACTCTCCTTCAGCACTGACCTCAAGGCATAATGCACCCTATTCTATACCGAGGGAGAACTGGTGTTAATCTATATATCCGAGTAGAAACATAACGTCATTAGATTTCTTCTGTTTTTTAAGATCCATTTTTCCTCTGCAATTGACTCTGCTGCCTTGTCTCATAATAGTTCCAGCAAGTCAAACAAATCACTCCCTCCTCTCCAACATCACCTTCTTCTGCCATGGAGTCCGCTACCTGATTGATGATGATGCCGGTAACGTGACCCAGTACCTCTTCTACTACTTCCTTCCCATGTGCTGCTGCGGCCGGTAACTCTGCTTGTACCACCTGGCATCCAATTCAAAGTCTGAGTCCCCATCCCATTATTCTCCTCCTCCTCCCTATCATTATACTCCAACACCAGCCTCTTGATGTCTTGCTTCTCTTCAAACTCAGCTGCTTCTTTCTGTTTTGTGCTCTGCACAAGAGAGCAATCCCTAGGAATGTACAGCTGCTTTGTTTGTTGCTTATTCCCACGCTTCACAAGCACTTTCACCTGAACTTCCTTGTTTCCTCCAGCCTCCTCATCCTCGTCACCACTTTCCCCTCCAGCCGCCCTTCCATGATGATCCTTAGCAGATCCCTCAAACAAGTTCATGGGTATCACCATATTTAATGCTGGTCGACCACGGAGTTCCTGCCTGCGCTGCTCCATGCTCTCCTGCACCCACAATTGAAATGACATGAGTTACAAGGTTTCCTGTTAAATTCTCCAGCAATTGTATGCATTCGATTCCAGAATCAATTAATTGCAAATGGCAGCAATCACAATTTCCTCGGCATCTTTAAGTTTTCAAATATCAGCCTCACAATGTCATTGGCTACATCAAAATGCAGACAGGCAGCATCATGACTATTTACCCAGAGTTTAAAGAGTCTTTTCATACAGCAAAAAATGTTTCTCGTATATATACACCACTGTGGGGTGTTCACATTTGTGCATGTGTTCGCTATTGAGAGGGAGGTACATGCAATTGCTGAGCAAAAAAAAACAATTATATGAATCTTGCCTGCATTACAGCCCTCAGTTCCTGTTCAAAACTGGCAACTTCAAGAGGGTCCACCTCTGCAACCTTTTGTCTGACATGGACTTCATCCTCCTCCTCGGAAGCAGGTCCATCCCCATCATCATCCTCGTCCTCTGTGTCAATCCCGCCATCATGGTTCTCTTCATCTAACTCTTCTTCATCATGTCCATCCTGGTCAATGGTGCCACTGCCTGAATCAGTGTCACTGCCACCAATGTCCTCATGCGATCCATTTTCGTCATTCCCATTCAAAATGCTTTGTCCATTGGCAGAGATGGTACGAGAAGTAGTCCTACTCGACAGTTTGTCAGTGTCAGAGTGCTTTTCACTATTGACCTTGTCAGTAGAGACAACTCGTTCATTCTCCTCAAGTTCTATAAGAGCAGCATTAACTTCTTCAATTGATGAATACCGTATCATATTTGGACGTAATTCAGCAAATAAGTCCTGCAAATGCCTTCAATGTATGAGTACATAGCAAAAAAACATGAATCAATGATCCTATTTATATTAACTCCATAGGCGAACAGAAATAATACACACAAAAAAAAAACAGTTTCACAAGCACGAGACTTACCACAAAAAGTGCTGCAATCTAACTAAAAATCAAATATAATGGAATAGAAAGACAATTCTCTTTCCAGAACTCAAGCTAAGTTCCTTAAAAAATCCAATTAAAATTCTTTTAGTTGCATGCAGTTGCTTCTACAATTTGGAGATGATAGTGAATGTCCTCACCAAGTGCTGCTTAATATAACGACTAGCCTTGCCTGATTAATTTCCAACTTATTGTTTTGTTTCACAGATAGTGCATTCAAAGCAGAATGCCTTCCATTCTTTTGTTCAATATATAGGATGCAATTAGTCCTAAAGCCAAAACACTCTCAAGTGCGAAGTCTACTGAAATACATGCGAGTCGTGCATTTCAGTGATCAAATAGTTCAATATATAGGATGCAATTAGTCCTAAAGCCAAAAAACTCTCAAGTGTAAAGTCTACTGAAATACATGCGAGTTGTGCATTTCAGTGATCAAATAGTTTTTGAATTTGTATCACTTGTATCCAACAAAAAATCACAACATTCTTGCATTCATAATATCTTCTTATGAGCCAACCAAATATATCATAAAGGCTTTCCTATCCTGCATGAAATCAAAGTATATTGCACAGAGCAAGTCCAATCCCTATCTGCAACAACGGAAGAATGTTGTATTATTTAACAGCAACATCTACTTTAGTAATATTTAGTATTATAGTAGTGATTTCTTTTCAAAGTGCTTTTCACTTGGAAATACATTAAAATAATATTTTTTTTCAGTTTAAAATTCATTTTTGACATCAGCACATCAAAATCATTTAAAAACACCCAAAAAAATATTAAATTGAAGCAAAAAAAAAAAATCAATTTTTTGAAAAGCATGGTGTGGCCACAATAACAAAGATATAGCAATGTTGAACATAAAAAAATTGTTAAATTCTGAGTTCCAATCCTCTTATATTAGAAGAACCTTACAGTTAAACAAGATGATAAGAGAGTATAAAGAGATGTGCAACTGACCTGCAAGTCAAATTCAACATCAAGAGGTAGCAAACCTTTGCTGAGAATATACCTCTGAAAGTGCATTAAAAACCGATTAAGTTTCCTCTTAGAAGAACCTCGGTCAAAATAATGTCCGCAAGTCTCCAGAAGAGTGATAACCATCCTGATGCGGAAACAATCTTCTGGTGGATCTAGCACGTCTTGCTAATAACATGAAAAATCAAAAGCATATCATAAAGCAAGCAAAGTGTAATATAAACAGCAAAAACTAGACCATAAATTGCACCACAAAAAGTGATTAAAGAAAAAGCAATATATTAACACTTGGAACAGATATTATTAGTGCTAAAAATGGAAGCATCACATGCTTCATGAATAAACACTGTCAATTTCTTACTTCTCTGAATAAGCAGTCAATATTCGAGTGCATAATGTAGTTTAACCAGTGGAGTAGATTGATGATCAGTTGTCAGACAATAAAATCATGCCTTTCATCAAAGATGAACCTATATAAAATTATCTTATGCATAAAACTGGTTTATATTTATCATTTGTCTTCTCCTAAAGTCTTTAATTATATAAAAACAATAAAATTGTTATAGCCCAAACCTCTGGAGTGTCATGACCAAACATAAGGATCCAGTACAGTGTCTCAAAAACCACAGATGAATCCACGTGTTCATAATTGTATAGTTCCCCCAAGAATCGCATGTGGGCTATGCGCCTCTGCTGCATCCCATAGTCATTTAGTTCTAGCCCAAGCCTAATCTCCTCCAAAACCTGTACACCACAAGCAAATTGTTATAGATTAAAAAACAACTGTACACATTCATTTACTTGCATGCAAACTTAATGCTTTAGAGTCTATGACAATATACCCATGGCCAAAGATCATAGCCAAAGAAGCTGGCAAATGACGATTCATAACGTTCCACATCTTAAAAACACCACTGCCATTAGAGACAGATTTGCACAGCTGTCTGCAATTTATTCAAGAGCGTAGATTGTAGAATAAATCGTTTTAGTTTCAAAAACTGTTTTTTGTTCAGATATGGTAATGGTGGCATGAATAGCTGATAGTCAAGAAGTAAACATAAAAAAGAAATGGGGAAATAACGCTAGTTCTGAAGGAGAGGGTTGTGGCAAAACATATTTAAGGTGTCTTCCAATAAACAGGCTCAAATTGATAACAGGACAAGTGTAACACTCTACAGTTAGAAGTGTCAGCCTTGGTCTCTTTTAGGTTGTGAGAAAGTGAGGACATAAGCATCTACAACAATTGCCAAAATCTATCAGTCGTGCTATCTAGTATGACTATTACTTTATTAAAGACAACCCTAAAACCATTATGCAAGTTATCTATGGCTAACCAAATCTCAGATATCAAGACTACATGAGAAGCCAATGCTCTCATTTCACCAAGCAAAATTATTTCTGATAAAAGTTCCACTTTCTTCAACAACCATCCATATTCAAAACAACTCCCCTTGTTCCTTATTTATTGGTCTCAAATTCTCAAAACTACAACAACAGAATTTAAATCTTTGTTTTTTATTTCTGAAAAGAAGCCATATGGAGGGGAAAATGTTTAATGGCAACAAGTTCTCATACTAGAATATTTTCCCCAACAAAACATCTGAATGATGTAGCTTGCTAATCCTCAAATGCCATTAGAAAAATCTAAAAAGCCAACTTGGCTATCATGCAAAAAGGGAGAAAAGAAAAGTGATATTACGATATAACAATATGAGATGCAAACAACTTAAATTTCTGAAATGAAAGAAACAAACCTCGTCAACAACTGCCACAGCAAATTCATCATGATAACGGCTTAAACCAGCAGTCAGAGAAGCAATTAAGTGAATTTGACCATACTTCCCCTTATGAACCTTCATAAAGCACTTTAAAAGATATGCCTCACACTCACTCCATGGTAATTTACGAAGTTGCCGGAGCACATGCTCAATGGAAGACTTGTCTAGATCAGAGAATAGTAATTTTCTGATATACTGCACAGAAAAATAATTGATTAAATATATCTATATTAAAAAACATTGAAAAAATGGCACTGTATAATGATTCACACCTGATACAAGGGAGGACGGACTTTAGATACTCGTGCAGACCTTTCAGGTGGTTTGCACAGATAATAAGCATTTTCTACAAGGGTGCTATGCCGAGGATCCAAATTTTTTACATTTTTCAAGCGCATGAGTATCTCCAACATACTAGCCATGCGTACAGCAGTTTCAGGAGAGCGATAGAGAAAACGGCCACATGTCTCGAGAAGATTACAAGCAACATCAATGTTATGGTGAGTGAAATCATCTAAACAAGCCTGTAGGAAGCATAAGCAAATAAGTATAAGCACCGTCCAATAAAATGAAACATGATGAAAGTAACATCTCGGATCTCAACAGACCATATATTAATTTCAAATTCAACATCCATTAAAAACAAAATATCAATAATGACATTAAGAGAAAAATACAAACAGTAAACAAAAATTGAGTTTAGAAATTATCTGCATTTAATGTCACATAAAAAATCAGCTCCTTTATATATCATGTCCATAGTTCCACCTATCTTCCTAAGCCAAACAGGATCAAAAGCACATGGAATTTTTCACAGGAATACCAACAAGGTACACAAGTAAAAAACAAAGACTCATCTAAGTGTAAGGATTCACTTGGTGAACTAGCAAATGGTAATGTTTCTGAGGAAAGAGGAAGACTGCACCATGGATTAATTTCATGGGATTGACAGAAAGTGCGTTTTTATGCAAGAAGATTCAGAGCCATTCCATTTACTTACAACCAAGCTCAAAATAGGCAATAGAGTGGAAAACAATTGAAAGAAAAACTATAAATGAACAAGCCACTACACATACCTTCAAGCAACTAAAAACAGTGCTTGCTGGTGCGATTCTGAACTTGCAAAGCTCTCCAATAAATCTAATATTCCTGATCTTTGTTTCGATGTTCATTTGATCCTGCAGAAAATTTACAATTTCATACTCCAATCATAATATTTGCAGGCTGAAAAGGAATGCCAGTAACAAAACAAGAATAACAAGCCAAGCCATTCTTGCTTCAATGAAACACATCAAAAACAGACCTTTTTATTTATTAAGAAATTGAACTCTTCCTCTAACATTTGTAAGAGCATGGAAGAGACATCCTTCATGCAAGTTGAGAGTGTGGCAACCATGCGTGAGTAGTATGGCAGCAGTTCTAGAGATGTCCTGGGTACATTAAATAATGCCCTTACAAGCTTCTTCCGACTTAGTTTTGAATTTACATAACAAAAGTCTACCTGAAACAACATATTAAAAAAAAACGAATTCTTTAGTATGAACGCGATATAGTTCCTGAAAAATATATAAAGCACCAATTCAGGAAAAAATAAGAGAAATGCAGTGTTATTACAGTCAATTGATCAATTAGGTCACGACTGACGCAACCAGGAAGTCGCTGTAACAGAGCATCCATATTAGCCCCTTCAAGACTTTTGAGTTTCTCCTTCTCATTTTCTCCCTTTCTCTCTGCATCTTTTTCCTTCCCTTTCTCTTTTTCAGGATCTTTTTCCTTCCCTTTCTCTTTTTCAGGATCTTTTACCTTTTCTTTATCTTTTTCTTCCTTATCCTTCCCCTTCTCTGTACCTTTTCCCTCCTGCAAATTGCCAGACTCTGCAGAAACCTCTGCCATATCTTGGGTGGGTTGGCCTTGATCTGATTCAGTTGCCAGCTCCTTAAATAAAATAAGATATAGAATCCTTTCATGTGAGTGTAGAAGTAACATTTTCACAGAAGAACCATAAAAGCAACCTAGAACAGAACAAATACACCTCAAAAGGCCTGGAATACATGCAAGTTCAGAAAAAACAAGAAGCTCATTTCAGAGAAGAGAAGGGAGATGGAAGAGCCCAAAAAAGGCCGCAAACTAGTACAAACTCTACTGCAACCCATTTAACTGCAAAGTAAGCAAGTTTTAACGAGTTGTGCAAAGCAATTACCATAATTCACAAGCTACTATAAAAATTCACACCAAAAGTTCATATTCATTTGTTCTTCACCAATTGTTGCCATAATTTCATAGTTAGGTCAGGAATAACCAAAGGCTTTATAAAATACATGAGTTTTAATCCCTTACACTTGATTGATCTTGAGTCTTCACAGAATGCTCATTTGCTTTTGGCTCTGCCTCTCCCAATAATACTGCTGGGACAAATGCTCTAAAAGGAACATATAAAATTCCACCTTAGGATTCAAGCTGGCATATTGTGTATATAAGATTACCAGATATGAAATGTATTTGTAAAGACTGGCGCCATTCTTTTAACTTGATTTCAAGATTGTCTAGCCACTACAAACCTGAGATCTGGTAAACATTCATAGAAGGCTCTAGTATCTTCATCATCCCACAAAGCTTCAAGGGCATTGATATCTTTCCCTGCTGCAGACGATGAAGCATCCTCTCCACTCGTAACCCTAGTTGTATGACCATCTTCTGGCATCACTGGAGGTTGCATATCAAGTGCTTCTGCTAAACTGATATGAAGAAATCATATGTCAAGGAAAAAACATCAACACACAATACAGATGATGCAAGCTGAAGGGGATTACTTTATAGCCTCCTAAAATACAAGTACCACCACGTGCAACCAGGAAGAATCAACCAAAGCAACAACCCAAGCAAGAAAGAGGAAGGGCAGAGCATTTAATTGTAGCTACAAATTCACCAACACTATGCACGTCATATTTTTTTTTATCAGGAGCCTAAATTCAATTTCAAGGCCAATCACAGGAATGCCAGCATTTACACAATTCTAAGCATCAGAAATCCTCTACTTAAAACATTCAAACAATTTCTTGACAAGTTGTTAATTAGCTTACAAGCTTTCTTGCAAGTTGAGATTGAAGTGAAAATCAAGGCTATGAACCAAAGGCAGCAAGAAACAAAGAACTTTCAGGTAAACATTTATAAATGAGAAACATGAAAAATCATGGGTTGCTTAGCTATGCAAGTTAAACAAGCGACAGCAGAAGGAAAAAAAAGTCTACTCTGCACACTGGTTTCAGCAGTTTCAAGTTTCATGCCTCCCAGCAATGGCTTTTCTCATCTTCAGCCCCTGAAACTTCATCCACCAAATGTCCACAACACAATGGTTTGACAAACTTCAATTTGCAATCTAGTTAAAGTGATAATCTTTTGACATGTCCAGAGTGGCATTTCTTTTTCAATCAGGATTAAATTTCACATTAATGAACTTTATACAAAATCATCATTCATGAAATTATGAACATGTACAATAACAATGGTTGTGATATCAAGTAATAAGGTAGAAAGGTTAAGGATTCAGAAAGGCAGACATAAAGGAAGAGGAGAGGCAAGGGAGAGAATTCTAATGGAAATATGGCATGTTTTAATTGTTACAATGCACATCCTACTGTTTTAATGGAGTCTACTTATCTAATCATCATAGTATAAATAAAAGAAGAAAATGACATTGACAAGCAAACTTACGATGACACGTTGCGGTACAAATGGTCATAAGATTTTCGCAGCTTTTCATATGATGAAACATTGTCATCACTTGGCTCTCCTTTAGCATTAAACATCTTTACATCTTCATGCTCCATTTGACGAAGTGACTGTTATGAGATAAAAATCTAACATTTATTGGCATCTTAGAAAAAAAATAAGTATAAAAAGAGATGAATGGAAAGTAATCAAGTTCCTCATTCAGACAAGAGCCAGAGAAAAATTAAGAATGCAAAATTGGACTAAAATAAACAGCTAAAGGCAGTAAAATCTTACAGCATGCTCTGACTGAAGTAGTTCAGCGACACCATCATAATATGCATGAAAGACTTTCCTGAAGACTTTCTTTTGATCAGTAGTGATGCTAAGGCCCTTGAGAAACTGCAAAAAAATGTCAGAATGTAAGGCATACTAAAACATGATTGACAAAGTAACCTTGAAAGACCTAAAGACAACAGATAATGTGAGTAGTACATGTAAATGAGATAGAAATTATCACAAATAAAAGAAAGGTGCTAATCAGGAATAAGATAAACGTAAACTAGAATGAGATTTGGCAATGTAAATTAAAGGACCGGAAAAAAAAATGTGAATAGTAAAAGTAAATGAGATAGAAATTACCACCAAAAAAGTTGCTAACATGAGTAAGATCAACTCAGTATCACACTATATATCTTTTCAGTTAACCAGGTTCAGCAAAGAAAAGAAAGGGAAAGAATTAAAAAATGAAGCAGCACCTCTTCCTGGGTTTCTTGTCCAGATAGGGGAAGTCCCAGAAAAACTCTTCCTTGTCGAGCAAAACTAGCTAGGAGAGTCAAATTTGTCTGAGTAGTATCTCTGTCCTTCAAGTTTTCTGCACTAGTAAGATCCTTAATAATATTGATGAAAATACTGCTGTCTTCTGTAACCCCAACAAAGTAAAGTTCCAAAAGCAGTTTTAAGGTGCTTCGCTTCTTCATAGCCTTTGAGTTCTTGTCCACATCCAAGTCTTCCCCTGATTTTCCAGGGAAAAAGACCTTTAAGAGCCCTTGTACCAGGCTTGGCGAGAAGTCCTTGTACCGTTGATGAAGCAATGAACAGATCTTTCCAAGAAATGCAGGTGTTAAAATAGCTCAGAAGGGCAGACAAAATGAAAAGCATGCCACTTGGACTTCATGCAAAAAGTTCAAAGTAAAATGCAGTTTTCAATGCACAGAAAAAACTTGCAAGTTACGGTATTATGCTACACATTACTAGTTATTGCCCCTTGAGAGCTTTGCAAAGTTCCTAGCTGAGAATAATTGCAGACTTGACCCAAAAAGGTATATGAACATGAGAACAAAGCACTGTGAACAAGGCATTAATTAACTAATCCAGAAACATGAAACAATCAATGAAAAATGCAAAACACAGTAAGAACCTAAGCAGATTCAAAACAAAGAAAAACAGGACAATTAAGCCAAGTAAATAAGTGCATATTGGAAAATGACAAGGTTGCCAAAGTGCTGCTTGGTGATAGTGCAATATATAATTTTACAGCACACTTCTGAAAAACTTACAGTAAGCATTTGACTGTTTCATAACATACCACTTTAGATACTTTCATGATCTTAGGCATGCAACAACCCAGTTCCTAGTCCCAAATTGAATGAATAAGCAATAGCTTGAATACAACTTAATATAATTACCGTTATCCAGCCACTAAAAAGGTGATCAAGGCATAAAGACATGTCACTGATTTGGAAAAAAAACATGTTCCACAGCTAGTGAACCATGTCCACACACGGACACGCCCAAAAAAAATCAGCTTGCAATTTTAAAAGGTACCTGAACAGCTGCTTGAATGTCAGAAGTTCTAAGTTTTGCATCACAAATGGATGTCACAGCTTCACTGACAAATTTGCTAAGGTTCACATTTCGCAACTCTTCCATCAGTCCTTCCCTCTGTTCTTCATTTATCTGCTTTAATTTTTTTATAACAGCAGTATTGCGCTTAATGCTGGAATCCAGTGTCCTGAGAAATCCTGAATCTGGTAACAGTGGTAAATTGTATCAATCTCTCCTGCATTCTAGAAATACTATAGAATGTATCTTTTTGTTTGAAACGTAGCAGCATACAGTAAAAGACTCAAATCACTTTCAAACGGATGAAAGATTGTGAATCCAGCCAGAATCAAAAGGTGTTACATTTTATATACATACATATATAAAACAACAACATGGCGGTCATATTTGATTTAAAGACTAGACTCATCTTTAGAATATCTAGGGGATATCAGTCAGGTATGGAGAACAGAGTGCACCTGTCAAAGTCTCTCTAACATGTTTTAGAAAACCCAACCACAAGAGAACTCTCTCCTCCACTAAGAGTGCACATCTATGAAAGAATGTAAAGCATAATTCACCTTTGAATAGGACTCTTGAGTTCAAGAATATCCATGTCTGGAGTGAAAAGGGGAATATTTTGAGACATATTGCGGATTAAACTAGAAAGCTCAAGGATATTTCCCAAGTCTTTAATTAAATTCAGTCTATGCTGCTGTCATTTTTTAAATCCCAATGGTACAAAATTGTCAGCCACCTATGCCATCATTTCTTATGTCTTGTAATGCCACCATGACCGCAATACTGCTACTAGACTTATTAAAAATTATATTGATACTAAAAGAAAGTTGCATTTCATGACTTACTACCAGAAGCATGATGTCAAAATCTATCACCACTACTAACAATCCTTGCCTTTATAGGGTCAACTATTATCATCATCATTTGCATCACATTGATTATCATTACTGCCATTGAAAAATTCTGTCACAAATATTATCACCTCTCACTGTCCTTAGTTCGTTACCCTTTTCACGCCATCACCAAAATGCTAGCACCATTCCTTGATTCCAAGATAGTTTTTTCTATAACCATAAAGCACCAACCAATCGCAACCTGCATGAGCATGCCCACTCTCTCCTACTACATTCTATAGTGGCAATGGCATGCAGCATATTCTAAATCATCCTCTCTGGATCCTAATAAACAGTAGTGATGCTAAGGGGAAAAACATCAAAGCATAACCAACGTGGATTTAATCAGACAGTATAAGAACCCTACCAAATTTGACAAGGTCAATCACTCATTTTTGGATAGACGAAATACACAACATCAATAGTAAAGAGGCAACGTGCCAGGGAATTTCTACCCATTACATAAGATAAAAACCAGTAAAAATAATAAATCAACAGAACAAGAAGAGTCATCTGCACTTACAAAAGATTACTCAGCACACAATGAATGGAAAGTCCCATATTCAATTATCTAACAAAGAGGAAGTGAGGAATGGACTAGAGCTCCAGAGATGTGAGTTTAATATCAGCCTTCAGGAGACCTTATTTACAGACTCTTTTATTATCATCAGCATGTTACATCTCTACACATTTTGCACTTGTTGTAATCAGATTTGAACATGGATAAATAAAGGGAGCATTAGCAGGAGCATTGGTATGGTTAGCATGAAGAGACAGTAGCAGAATGTAACAGGAGGGCTTGAAGATGAAAGCTTAGAGAGCACGTGATCCATGTGGTTATGATCAATTAGTTAGTTAGTTGGAGTTAGTTGAGAAGTGGAAGAATATGTTAATCAAGTTAGCTTCAAGTTAATTGATCATTGTAGCAGTATAAAGGAACAATTGTATTTCTTGTATGGCAGGCAAATAAAATTCAGAATTATTCTTTCCCAACTCGCTGCTGCTTCTTTTCTCTATTCCTTCCTCCTCTTCTTTTATGTTACTTCTTATTATCTTGTTAAGCTAAGCTTAACACAGCATTATCAGCCTAATTCCTTTTGTTCATATCTATCAGGCAAAATCAACGAAACAACTAGCAAGCCTTTATACTTTTCGATCACCACAGAAAAAAAAAGTTTCAAAACAAATTCTGCAAAACCAGACACTGACAGATGAGCTTATCCATTTCAGTAACCAAAAATTCTTGTAACATAACTAACCAGGCCTTTCAGGATTCAAATTGCTTTGACGAAGAGCAACTTTTGCCTCAATAGATTTCTTCATCTCCTCTAGTCGAGCAACCGCTTCCTGACAAACAAAACAAATCTTCTCAAAAACATTGCTTGAAACAATAAAACAAAAAAGAAAATGATAACAATTGCAGCAACTACTGCATATTCTCAGTGGTTTCTTAGCAGCCAAAAACTAATGAAAAATTCAACTTGAACATCGTTAACTAATATTTGTTGTTAGACAAAAACTAACATGATTCCGAAATTCTAAAAGCACACAGATTAAAATACTAAAACTGACAGAAACAAAAACAGCAATCGCACCTCATCGTCTTGCTTTCTAGGAGTTTCACTTCCACCACGGCTCTCGTCTTCGTGGTGATCCATCTTTCTCTGATTGTAAACCAATAATTTGTAAAAAGAAAACCTAGAATCACAAATTTCACAGTTTAACTCGCAAATAAAACTCTAGAATCAGCACTGATTATTGAAACTAAAAGGAGCGCAGGGAGCAAGAATCAAGCGACCTGCATTATCTCCTCGATTGCTGTTGCTTGTATAATTATACATGAATACATAAATAGTTAAAGGAGAGAGAACGTTAGGGTTTACCTGATCGTTGGTTGAATCGGGGAGTAACCGGGAAAGTAAAGGAAATTGCGAGGGGGTGAGAGTGCTAAAAGACCAGGGTTAGTTCGGGTCCGAGAAAAAAATCCTTATAATTTGGAACCTTAGGTCAGGGATCGATATTCGGGTTACGAGAACGAGTTAATTAGACCGTTTATTCGGAATGATTGGAGGGTGCACATTGCGTGGTCATTAAATTGCGACGTCACGTTAAGGTTATGTTTGGTTTAAATTAGTATTTTTTTTATTTTTTTTTTATCGGGGCTAAAGCCCGGGAAATTACAAAGTAACTATTCTCAAACGGGCTAGGCTCCCCGGTTTATAAATGATTGTAAAATAAAAATGATTTTATTTATTTTTAAAGTATTTTAATATAATAAAAACAAATAATTTTCAAAAAAAATCATTTTAATATATTTTAAATAAAAAATATCCGATCATATTAAAAAAAAATCATGATCTAATAACCCGCGGGCTTCTTAAATATTTTTTCTTCCTATCGTTTATTGTTTATCAAAAAATAATTAAGAAATACGAGATTTTTTTTAACGGAACCGCCATTCTTATTGTCAGATTATATTTGTGAGATGTGATATTGTTTGTATTTTGCATGGTGGAGTTGTTAGGGGTATGATATGGTTGAGATTGTTTATTAAAGTATTTTTTATTTAGAAATATATTAAAATAATATTTTAAAAAAATTGATATCGTGGAAATACAAAAAAAAATAATTTAAATAAAAAATATTTCAAAAACATTTGTAATATTAAACTGCACATCGTTATGGTAAATTCTGTAATATTCGCTTTCTACTTTTATCGAGTAATTTTTATTACATGGTCTTGTTCATCTTTATAAAAGAAACAGAAACTATTTAAATTTCATTACAGTTCATGCACTGTTACAGATTCTGCAAAAAAAAAAATGTGTGCTGAATTTTTCTATCCTGGGCATCGCTTAGCTTGGCCCAGTAACTCCACGTATAACAAGTTAACAACTGTCGCTGAGCCACAGTGCTGTCGCTTTGATTTTAAGGTTCAAAGACGCTGTCGTTTTAGCTGTTAATGGTAGTTTCAATCTCTCCACCAACGTCGAAACAAGTCTGTCTAGTCTAAGCTCATTTGATCCAGATCTGTCAAGCGACTTGTTGCTCTCGTGTTTCCATGTTCACACAGCAGGGCTTCTGTGGAGAGTGGCTGAAGAGAATTCCTGGATGGAAACTTGAGGTTTAACATGCATGGACCTGGTGAACAATCCAAGGTCATTGGAGATACTGACTTCTTATTTTTTTATGTTATTTACACCCAATCGCCACACTGCGATGTCGGCCTAAAAAAACATTTTTCCCCCCCCGGCATGTAACATCTTTTCCCACACTCATACCTTGTTTGAGCATTTTCAAGGAAAAAAACTATTTAGAAAAGCTAAAAATAATTTGGTTTTTTTTATATTATAAATATAATATTTTTTATATTTGTATTCCAATGAAAAAAAAGCTATTTAGAGAAGTTAATTTTATTTTAATAGATATAATATTTGTTGAGAACTGGTATTATGTTTACTGTCAGACAAAGAAATCTGGAAAATGCTCAGTATTTATTCAATCCAAACAGTTGGTTTTATAGCCTTACAATTGTAACAGAAAAGGAGAAATTGCAGCCCACTTAAATCGTGGCAAAATAACAAGAATTGACAAATTCAAAGATAACAACTAAGTCCTATATTGCAAGATTATTCTTTGACTGAGACTTGTGCAGCAAACTACCGATTTCAATGCCAGAACCATGATTTCCCCAACATTCCCTCCCTTAAGCTAGTGCGTTTAAGCACCTAGCTTAAGCTTTTCATATCACTAACTCCCATTCTTGCTCTGAGTTCTTCAAAGGCTTCTAACTTTAAAGGCTTTGTTAGAACATCTGCTAATTGTTGACTTGTATCACAGTGAATCAACTTAATAATACCATCATGAGTTAAATTTCGAAGGAAATGAAACCTCAAATGAATGTGCTTGCTGCGTCCATGAAGTACTGGATTTTTAGAGAGTTTTATGGTTGAGCTATTGTCACACCATACTGTGATACTCCCATCTTGCTTGCTCCCCATTTCTTCTAGAACTCCCTTTAACCAAATTGTCTGACATGCACAAGTTGTTGCTGCCACATACTCGGCTTCTGTAGTTGAAAGTGTAACTATGGGCTGCTTCTTTGACGCCCAAGACACAGCTCCTCCACCGAGTAAAAACACGAAGCCAGAAGTACTCTTCCAATCATTTGAATCCCCAACATAATCGCTATCAGTAAAGGCTACAAGTTCTTCGCTGTCTTGTTTTTTATAGAAAATACCAAAGTCTACGGTGCCTTTGATATATCTCATTACTCTTTTGGCTGCTTGAAAATGCATCTTTGTTGGCCGAGACATGAACCTATTAAGCAAGCTTACAACAAACATTAAATCTGGTCTTGAAGCAGTTATATACATCAAGCTCCCTATAATCTGCTTATAATAAGTTTCATTCACTGTAACTCCTTCTTCATCTTTACTTAGCTTACAACCAGGAACTATTGGATTTTTAACTTCTTTACTCTCATCCATTCCAAACCTCCGAAGTACTTCCATTGCATACTGTCTTTGACACACAAAAATGCCATCATCTCTTTGTAAAACTTCTAACCCAAGGAAAAATCTCATTTTCCCCAAATCTGTCATCTCAAATTCCTTCATCATAGAAACTTTGAATTCTTTTAATTCTACAGCATCATTACTAGTATAGATAATGTCATCAACATAAATACTTACTAGTAAGATTTTACCTCCATTACCAACCCTTGTGAAGAGTGTTTGTTCACTGCTACATTTATGAAATCCTTCCCTTTTGAAATAACCATCAATCCGACTAAACCAAGCCCGAGGTGCTTGTTTCAATCCGTATAGTGCTTTTTGCAGTTTATAGACTTTATCTTCCTCTCCTTTCTTTTCATACCCCAATGGTTGCTCGACGTAGACATCCTCAATTAATTCACCATGCAAAAATGCTGTTTTGATATCAAGTTGATATACAGTCCAACCTCTATGTGCAGCAAGAGCAAGCATTACTCTAATTGTGTCCATTCGAGCTACTGGAGCATAGACTTCTGTAAAATCCACTCCTTGCCTCTGCGAGTAGCCCTATGCTACCAACCGAGCTTTATGTTTATCAATTTCCCCAGCTTCATTGTATTTGGTTTTGTACACCCACTTGACTCCAACCTTTTTTGCTCCTGCTGGTAACTTAACTAAAAACCATGTGTTATTCTTCTCAATAGCTTCAATTTCTGCATCCATTGCTCTTCTCCATTTCAAGCTCTCCACTGCTTCTTCAAAGCATGTTGGATCATCTGTCATTTCAGCTCCCATATTGGCAGCTACCATATTAGCTTCCATTTCCAATTCAGAAAGTTCTTCCCCAGTTGTATAATCATTCATCCATACCGGTGGATGATGGGTTCTTCCTTCTCTTATTTCGACAGCTGCTGTTACTTCTTTTGCCCGTGTGTTACTTGATTCTCCTTCTACTGGATTTGACAATTCTTCCCGTGGAAGTTCATCTTGTGTGTCATCTTCTTCTTCTTGTTGTCCCTCTCTGTCAATATCATTATCTTCCCAATACAAGTCTGTCAGCATATCTTTCTTATAAAATGCATCCCACTCCCACTCCCTATCTTCTTCAAACACTACATCCCTGCTAATCACTATCCTTTTTGTGATGGGATTATAGAGTCTGTAGGCCTTTGACTCTTCACTTACACCCAGTAAAATGCAAGGGACACTTCTGTTCTCCAATTTTGTTCTGCTAGCCTCTGGAACATGAACGTGACCTACGCATCCAAAAATTCAAAAGAACTCCACTGATGGTTTCTCTCCACTCCAGGCCTCCTGTGGTGTCATATCTTTCACTGCACTTGTAGGACAGCGATTCAACACAAATGTTGTCCACTTGACTGCTTCTAGCCAAAATATTTTTGGCATTTTCTTCTCTGAAAGTATCGATCTTGCCATGTTTAAAACTGATCTGTTTTTTCTTTCCGCAACTCCGTTCTGCTGTGGTGAATAAGCTGCCGTCAACTGTCTCTTGATTCCATTTTCTTTGCAAAATTCATTGAAGATTGTTGAATTAAACTCCCCACCTCTGTCAGTGCGAAAGCACTTAATTGACAGATCTGTTTCGGTTTCTACCGTCTTCTTGAATTCTATAAAGGAGCTGAATGTGTCTGCCTTGTGTGCCAAGAAGTATGTCCATGCCCTTCGACTAAAATCATCAATAAGGCATAGTATATACCTCTTATTGTTGTTGGATGCTGGTGTAATTGGTCCGCAAAGATCTGCATGAACCAACTCTAATTTTTCTTTTGCCCTCCATGTGCTCTTCTTTGGAAAACTGTTTCGATGTTGCTTCCCAACAAGGCAGTCTCGACATTCTGTCTTTGTAACATCAAGTTTTGGCAGTCCATGAACCATGTTTTTACCTTGCAGAATTTCTAAATATTTGTAACTAAGATGTCCATACCTGCAATGCCAGAGATGTGATAAATCTGACATTGAGGTGAGAAAACATCTGCTGATGTTTGCAGCTGTTTTTACCATAATAACAAACATTCTGTTTGCTGTCATCATTGTTTCAATGATCAATCCTCTCCTTGGATGGTAAATTCTGCATTTCCCTTCATGCATCAGGATTGCTAATCCTTTCTCTTGCCATTGACCTACACTTAAGAGGTTGTTCTTGAGTTCAGGCAAGTAGTATACTTCTGTGACTACATGTTTGATTCCATCAATGTTCAAGTTCACGCTGCCTTTGCCTTCCACTTGCATCTTGACATTGTTTCCAAGCTTCACCCAATGTGTAAAGTCATTGTCGAGATCAGAAAATAGCTTTTTATCACCACACATATGGTTCGAACAACCTGAATCGATTAACCATGTTTCTGCCCTGCTTACTCCATTTTCTTCTGTTTGTGCCATTAGAATCAGCTCTTCTTCATAACTGATTTCGACAAATTGTTCCTCTAGCATAGCTGTCAGTGTCTTCAATATGAGACATAAGCAATAGAGTTTCATCTTCATCTATGGTAGCATAGTTTGCTTCTTTCCCTGCAGCTGGACACTCAAATTGAAAGTGTCCAAGATGATGGCATCGAAAACATTCAATGGTTGCACGATTGTATGTTTGTCTACCACCTCTTCCTCTACCTCTTCCACGAAATACTCCTCGATTACTTCGTGCTCTGCCACTGTCATGTGTAACCTTCAGAGCCTGTTCCTCATCAATATGTCTTCGCCTCTTAAGCTTTGGTTCATGGACCAATAACTCACTTCTAAGTTGATTCACAGAAAAACTTCTTATATCTTTTGAAACTTCAATGGAGCACACAACAAAATTCCAGTTCTCAGGAAGTGTACGTAAAATCTTTTCTACAATTCGAGCATCTTCTATGTTTTCTCCCAGATTACTCATATTATTGCATACTAAGACCACTCTTGAAAAATAATCAGTAATTGATTCATCATTTTTCATCTCAAGTACCTCAAAATCTCTGCGTAGAATCTGCAGTTGGGCATTGCGTACCTTCTCATCACCTTGAAATCGTGTCTTCATGGAGTCCCAAAGTTGTTTGGCAGTGTTCTTCTCGGTGATGGTCTTCAAGGTTGTTCTGTCAATGGCCGCGAACAGGTAATTCTTTACCTTTAAATCATTCAACTTGAGTTCTGCCAGTGTTGTTCTCTGGGAACCGGAGAGAACTTCTCCTCTTGCTGGTTCAGTGTAACCAGTCTCCACCAAATGCCACCACTCCTTGGATCGTAGCAGATTTCCCATGAGCATTGCCCAATACTCATAGTCTCCATCAAATTTAGGAATGCTTAGCATAGCATCCTTTTCTGCTGCCATTTCTACCTCTTTCACTCTCTGATATCTCACTGGTCACTCGTGTTTGCACTCACACACACTCACACTCAAACAAGCTTTTCACTCCCCAATAGCTCACCTTTCACTCGTGTTTGCACTCACACACATACACTCAAACAAGCCCTTGTTGTGGCTCTGATACCAATTGTTGAGAACTGGTATTATGTTTACTGTCAGACAAAGAAATTTGGAAAATGCTCAGTATTTATTCAATCCAAACAGTTGGCTTTATAGCCTTACAGTTGTAACAGAAAAGGAGAAATTGCAGCCCACTTAAATCGTGGCAAAATAACAAGAATTGACAAATTCAAAGATAACAACTAAGTCCTATATTGCAGGATTATTCTTTGATTGAGACTTGTGCAGCAGACTACCGATTTCAATGCCAGAACCATGATTTCCCCAACAATATTAATATAACTATTTATTAATAATAAATAATTAATACAAGTACAGTCAAAATTATTTTTTATATATATAAAAATATATTAAACAATTTTTGGCTCTTTTGATCGAACATGTGAAAAATATTATTTTAACTCTTCAATATAGCTCTCCCCTCGGAGCTATGGAAATAAAAAATAAAAAATAAAAACTATTTTTTTTTCTTTTTTTCTTTTAGCTTTTCTTTTACTTTTTTCACTGGAGTTGCTCTAAAGAGTCCAAAGATTCATATTATTTTATTAGTGAAATATTTAGACATTATTAGTGTGTCTATTTTTTAAAAAAATAACAATAATCAACTACATAGATTGATTTTATTTAAATTAAATTGAAAAAAATCAATAAAAACATAATTGAAAAAATAAAGAGATCAATATAAATCAAAATATTTTTTATATCATAACAATTGTCATTTTTCTGGTTGTGTTTATAAATTTGGTCATGAAAATCAATAATATAGATTGATTTTCATATAAAGTTCATTAAATAAAAGAAAATGAAAAAAAAATGCAGAGTTGCAGATGTTAGCTATAAAAAATAATATTTAATCTATGTGAAATATATAAAAAAGCATAGTTAAATCATGTTAACTTATGGAAAAAAAATCAACACACGCAATATAACTAAAAAAACATAGAGAATGATATTAATTAAAAATAAATTTAGAAATTATTTTTAATAAACATTTATAAAAAAAAGTTAATATATATATAAAAGATACAGCTGTGATTTAATTTTACGTACTGCCTTGCTGGAGGGCCTATCCATATCAAACCACGACTTAAAAATTCATAAAAAACAATTAACAACAAAGATACAGCTGTCTAACATTAGAATTTCCACGTGTATAGTTGAGATTAAGCTTTCGTTTACCTTGAGTTTAAAAATCCTCATTTACTGTCGGCTGCCTCTCAGTTCCGCATATATACGTTGCCAGTCTCTCCTAAATCTACATATAATAATATACCCCTCGCCCCTCGCCAAATAATCTCCGTCTCCATTCTATGCTTCTTCCGGCGAGACTTTGCAACAACAACAAAAAAAAACCTCTCCTTACCATCTGTGCTCTTCGACAGCCTTAGTTTTGTGATTATCCTCTGTTTGGAAACAGACTCTGTGTTCTGTTTCTACTACTTCTGACAATTTCAGACAATGGAAGATAAGTATCAGGAGAGGGAAAAAAGGCCAGGATCAGCAAGGATCCCTCCACGAAGAGGTCAAATCAAGGCTAGGATACTAAGGAAATTGGTCCAGAAAGTAAAGAATGTTGTTTCAGTGGCTGGGTTGGCGAAGAAGGGCTGCGGCAATGGTGGCTCAGCCTCCACAAGCACATATACTTCAGAGGGACATTCAAATTATTGACCCTCGAAATGACTGCAGCAACCAGTTCTTCTCACTTGCTTCATTTCCTTATTCACTAGATTAAGCATTCTTAACCTGCGTTCACTGTTCTTTTTTCGCTATTTATTTTCATCTATAAACATGCATTTACAAAATTTGGTTTTCTTTTTTTATACCAGGTTTTAAAAGATTTGTGTTTTTGGAGCCGAACTGGACGGACGGGAGTCTGTTTTGTTTCTGGGATAAAACTTCATTAATCTCTGAATTTGCTAATATCACTAAGAGTTTCTGTTTCTTGTTTTCTTTTTCTGCTTCAATGTTCATGCTGTTAGCAGAAGCCTGAGGCATTGCAGAACTCTTTTCAGTTAACCAAAGACGAGAGAAATGGTGGTGGAATCTTTCAAGAATAATTCATCGTCGCGTCTTTTATCTTTATAAATCACAAAGCAAATAACAGATATCAAATGATTCTATTCTTGAACAAGGGCTCGGCTCTCCATGGAACTTCTTTTTGAAGAGATCCTACCTCTTTCCCCCCTCATTAGTATTGCATACTTTTAAGCTTTAGTTTGCTTGCCAACCTCGCAATTTCCAGTTTCTTTTTAGATGAGAACTGGACCAGTGATCCGCTGACTGTACGAGGAATAAATAAATAAAATATGGGATGATCTCTCTCTCCCCCTTTTCTCTTTTTTTTTTCTCCTATATATTTTTTATTCGCTCACGTATTTTCAGTCTATTTGCCAGAATATTTTCATTTCTAAGAATACACTACCTAACGGTGTTCTGTTGTGGCCACACAAGAATTGACAGAATAACAGACGGAGGTTCTCTTCCGCCGCCGTGTCCCCCTCTAATTGGTAATGCGCGTGTTCGTCACATGATAGTCCGGGACATGTTGGTAACGCGCTGGCAACTTTTCATTTTTTTTTTAAATAAAATGAATATGAAAATATATATATATAACTCAACTCTTCTATTTTATCGTTTGTGATGATACATCTGTAGTTTTATTATACATCAAACGTTAAAAAACTCAAAATACTCTTGTCTGGTAAACCAAATTTTTGTCTTATTCAAGGATATAGTAATTATTTTATTGTTTATTGACAGACAAAATAAACCAAAAATACATTTGCCTACTCGGCACTGTCTTGTCTAATAACAGAGGTAAAAACATAGTTTTCCGGTACAAAAATTGGTAAAAGACACAAATACATCTAAACAACTAGAAAATATTAACCAGACCATATGAAAAGACAAAAAAACCCGAGATCAAAAGTTAAATTTTAACGCACCGAAGAGTACATCAATAATTACACTATCACATTTCATATTAATCTGTATTTACTGTTACAGTATTTTCTCGGTGGGTATAGCTTTTAAGTTAATAAGCATCACAAGCCCGGCTGGCAAGAAGGGAGAAGACAAAAGCTGACTTGATTTCATTACTTTCATGTCCAATATACTCTGTCTCTTGTTCCATACACTTTTATTTTAAATCCCTTTCACCCCTCCTATACATGTTTATCAATTTAAGTATATCATAGGATGTCCTGTTTTGAAAAGAGATTTGTTTATCAGATGAATACCCACTGGATAGGATAAAGACCAATTATCTAGAATAATCTTATAAAAAAACAAATAAAAAAATTAATATTTGATAAACAAAATATCAAGAGACTAAAAAAAAAGCAAAAAAAAAATTAAATAGATTGACCCAAAAAGAGAGTCACTGTGCGATTGGAGCTCTTTTAAATTTCTTCTTGGCAGGAAAAGAACAAAAGGAGAAGACAAAATGCATCCTTCTAAAGCCCCTCTAACAGTGTGAACACATCATAAAATACAACGTGTAAGTATACAAATGGAGTGTGCCTCGGCAGACAATGGATCTCATGGGATTTCGTGTTTTCAGTTGGAGTTGTGACGAGTTTTTCAAAGCATCAAAAGACACGTGTATGTATTAAAAAAACACAGAGCATGCGTTTATTTTCATTTTTCTCTGGGTGCCAGGAAGCACACCAATGACCAAACCTCGACCTTTTCGTAGTGAGTGCACTTGAACAAGACAAGGAATTAAGGATCACAGTTTCAAAAGTTTCAGGTCTTTTGACCATATAAAAGTTTTGATGGCAGCTTCAACACAGGAACAGATACGTGAGGATACTATGTTTGTGCCGGTTTGACGGCGTTTCAAATGCCGGTTTGGTTTTCTTTTTTTTCAAATAAATATGGTTTGGTGTTTTTAGATCATTTTGATGTGCTGGTGTCAAAAATAATTTTTAAAAATAAAAAAATATCATTTTAATATATTTTGGCACAAAAAACATTTTAAAAAACTACAACAACAGCTCTCTTAAACACCCTCTTTATATGTCTGCCCCAACATAGTAGCAGACTATTCTCTTTATCTTCTTATTTAACATATCTCATGTGCGTTGGCGTGATGCAATGACAGAGTCTCGAGTTAAAGTTAAAACTTGTATTTATTGTAAGAAACTGGAATAAGCAGAGTTTTCAAAACTGTTTGTTTTGGTGTTTTAATCGCCGTTTGCACCAAATTCATTTTTTTTCATTTTAAATGAAAAAAATTGGTGTTTTTAAATCATTTTGATGTATCAATGTCAAAAATAATTTTTAAAAAATAAAAAAAATATTATTTTGATGTATTTTTAAATAAAAATACTTTAAAAAACAATCATAACCACCCTTTCATAGAGATTTTTAATCGCTCATCTACGTTTGCGAGAGATTGGTTTGCTCGCATGAAAAAATCAAATGTTATTCTGTCAATTCTTGTCAAAGTTTCCTTTACTTGCAATATAATTTCAGGGACGCTACATTTCCTGATGGGTGGGTTCCACTTCATGTTATTCTATTGAAGACAAACCCACCACGGAAAGTCCCACTCACTGTGCTCAGCAGTACCGTGTGTTCACACTGTGCTTGCTTTATGATAACTTGGCCTTTATAACGCTCAACTTTCAAGATATATAGGCCCCGTCCAGTGGTACCGTTCCTTGCCTGTAATTCTCCATTCTTCTTCTCCGGTGACTTTCAAAGCTTCTTTCCTGTTCTTCTTCATCCCCAGTAAACACACGCCACCGATTTTCTCTCAAATCAGAAGCATGGACAGCAAAAATGGCACCCCAAAGGAGAAAGGAAATGCTAGCCTTCCACCGAGAAGGGGTCAAATCAAAGACAAAATTGGTAAAGATTTAAAGACATTTATAGCAGGATGGGCAGGGAAAAGGAGTGATGAAGATGGTGGCAACAAAACCGTGACCTATTTGCCAGAAAGTGGCTTCTGCCCCGAGTAAACACGGTCAACTGGCCATGTTTTTAGCAGTAATATGTTGTTGTTAGAACTTGCTCGGGAAGTTGTCACCTTTCTTTGCCATTTCTTGCACTTATTTTGTAATTTATGTAATGCATGTAGATCACCCTGTTTCTTTTTCTGAACTGTACTCAGCTCGCAGTGGTTTATCTATTAACATCGTATCTATGGGCAGCTTCCGTGATTTTCCTCTTCGTTTCGCTATCTTATTCTCTATTTCTTGAATATTCTGGTCATTGAAAACACTGAGGGTTCATTGCCTTAGATCACAAAGGACTTGAGCACATGCTTGATTACGTAATAATATATATCATATTTTGGAATCTCATTTAACAGTTTAAGCTTGTAGATAAGATGATTTATTAATATGGTATCAGAACCTTGTTGACTCAGCAGTCATAAGTTCAAATCTCACCACCTTCATTTTATTTGATAAAAACCAAGCATAAGATAATGTGGGTTTGTACAAGTTTCAAGTTCAAAAAGCTTTCACTTGAGGTGTGTGTTAGAGAATAATATAAATCATATTACGGGACCTTACCTAACAATTTAAATTTTTAAGTGAGATTGTTCCTTAACAATGTCATGGGAGAGGAGCATGTATAAATCGATTCTAGTTTTGAAGCAAATATTACTATGCTTTCATGTGCTTTTAAATTTTTAATCCCTGGCAAACCAGCAAATTTAAAGGATAATACGGAATGAAACGACAAGCAAAATATATATATCGCCAAAAAATGTAAGATTATTAAATTATTTTTACATCATGGCATCCTTGATTCTCGTCAAAGGCATATCAGCTACACCCACGATGCTAGAATTTATATATGCACCTTGCAATTTTATAGTGTACAGACATGGAAGAAGTAGCACTTTTGAAAGTTATTTAAGAGTTTTGCTTAACCAATGCAATGAATGTGGATAGATTAGTAAAAATATAGAGCATGCCCTTTATAAAAAAAAAATGGTCCAATCGGCATCCAGATGCCATTTTCACTAGTGTTTCAGGCCTCCACCAATGTACAAGAAGAAGGATATGCCGGGAATATAGTTGTAATTGTTTTTAAAAATATATTTGAATGAGTTTTTTTTTAAAAAATATATATAAAAAATATTTTATTTTTAAAACACAATGATGATCAGAAGAATTCGCTGTCTTACTTCTCTATCATCTTGTCGCCTACTGTGGAAATGATGACAAATAACGCCCTCCCCTTCCCTTCAAAAGAATCCATCATCCTGTCAATCGTGGAATGCATCCACGTGAAATACCATGTAATTTCCTACGCAAAATCTCCATCTTTATCGATGAGGGCTTATATTTCTTGAGAACTAATCAACGTTCAAAGGAGTCGTCTGAGCTTGACCAGTCTCCCGTGGCTCGAAGGTGACGTGACAAGAAATTTACTGTCAATCCTTATGGGGTTAGCGGGATACGTACGTTCCACCTCAGTTCATCCAAAACAAATACACCTGATTACTTGCCATTTATATAATCATCGTAGGGTTGTTTTCGGTAGCCATGATTGTCTGCCACCTGGCTTGCTCTCTGGTAATGTTTACTGATCGTAACTATTTTATCAGGTTCTTTAATTGTTATGGGAAAAAAGTTATCAGGTTTCGAAATTTCATGTTTGAAATCTTGAGCTTCATATCGTGCCCATGCAGGATTCTCAGGTCAACATATTGAAAGACAAAACAAAAGAATACACGTTTCGGGTTTGCCGACGCAGTAAGAAGATACTGAAGTGTTTTTATACTTTTCAATTAATAGGGTTTTAGTGGTTATTTTTTTAAGAAAATAATTGCTATAAAATATATTAAAGTAATTCTTTTTATTTCTAGAAAACTATTTTTGAGATTAGCATATCAAAATAAATAAAAATAAAAAATAATGATTTCAAAACATGAAAATAAACATGTTCTGAATCAATCCATATATATTGTTAATACCTTTTCAGCACGTGTGTTCTGTGTGGATTTGATTCAATGAGTTCTAGTCAAAACAAAACTTCTCTTTGTTTGACTTCAGGACTATCTTGCACCCACCACTTCATGTCGCCACAAATCAGATGGTATAGATTGGAGAGCCTGCACTTTCTTGAGTGATAACATTATAAGGGTACTCTCTCTTTAGCTGATTTGCTTCCAAATATATATATATATATATATATATATATATATATATATTCAAAATAACTTTTAAACACAAATTATTATGAAAAAACCTGAATTGGCCGATACATTGTGCGTGAACTTGCGAAGAATTTACTGGTGTTGTGAAATTCAATCAAATCAAAATGGCAAGATTCCTCTCTTCTTTTATGGCTGATAACAACAGAACTTTCACTTTCTTTATATCGCATGCTCTGTTCACACTCTCTGGCATTTATCCCGTCAAACATGAACATCCAATCCTCACTGTCACTTGCTGGACTTGGCTTCTTAATTGAAGCCAACCCATCAAATTGACTTCAAGTATAACCCCGCATCATTGAAGAATCAACGTTCAAAGTAGGAATCGTCCTGTATGTCTTGAAGGTGATGTGCATGACAGGAAAAAAATATATGGAGTTAGCTTGATGGGGCCCGGGTCTGATCTCCATAGACTCATCATACCTCGTTGTTAGAAAATAATATAAATCATATTCTGAATTTTTATTTAATAGTTTAACTTTTTAGATGAGATGATTCTTTAACACGATATTAGAGCTTTGTTAACTAAACGGTAACTAGTTCGAATCTTACCATTCTCATTCTATTCGATAAAAATAAAGCACAATACAGTGCAAGTCTATGCAAATTTCAAATCTAAAAAGTTTTTACTCAAACAAATATTAAAAAATAATATAAATTATATTCTATAATCTCATCTAACAAATTTAAAATTTTAAATAAAATAATTACTTAGACACCACAGAAGCACGCTCGCAGATACCTGATAAGACATCGAATTATTTCAATAGAGCTTGACTGGATTTGTATGGATTAGTTGGTCCAGTAAAACTAATGACTCTCAGTGTGAATTGGAGTTCCACGAAGGAGTAAGATTCGGCTGTAGCCAAACAACAGTTTCTTTGACCTCAATCTCTTCGCATCATCCACCAAGTCATGATGGCTCTCTCCAAGGTATTTATCGATTGACGTGCCCACATCCCATTAATTTTTAGAAAACATTCATTATCTCATTAAAGCAGCAAGAATCGACGAAGACAATTTGTCTTTTCCAATAAATTGGGTTCAAACTGGAGCAATACCCGAGCCATGATTCAAATTCTAACAAAAAGTTCAGGCCTGTTGTCACAGAACTGTTTGGAAATACGATTGTGGTATCTTTTCAAAATGTTTATCGTGCCGAAATATATCAAAATGATATTTTTTTATTTTTTAAAAATTATTTTTGAAATCAGCACATCAAAATGATCTAAAAACATCAAACCGCTGATCTTTAAAATGAAAAAAAAAATTCAAATTTCAACCAAAAACCAATAGAATCGCAATGCCAAACGGGCTAGAGTCTTCTGCCCTGTGGGTGGCACCTATCCAGATTCCATTCCAGCGTCATTTATAATCGAGATCCCTTTCCTGTCAAACCAGTGCATGATCCAATACAATGCGTGTCGACTTGCCAGGAATTTGTCCATGCTTTGAATCTCAAATTTAAAACGACATCACTTTTACTTTCGAAGTGTTTGATTTCTCTCGTCTGGTTTATCTGATTTAACTCTAGCTAACAGGATCAAGTTTAATGAAACGCGATATAGCAAACAAGCTAATTTATAATTTAAAATATTTTTTTTCTAATTTTTGCTTGAGAATATATTAAAATAATATATATATTTTTTAAATATTGATATTAACACTTGAAAACAAAAAACAATTAATAACAAAATCATAATTAAACCGTGAAAACAATCATACCTGAATTATCTATATTGACTGCTTTAACCTAGCAGAAGCCAGCCGAGCAATTGAATTTGATGTTGAAGAGGCAGGCCTACATGTCTCCTGTCTTTTTATTCTTTTCTATTCTATACTTGCGAAAGTCAGGTTGCCTAGGAGTGAGTGCCGGTCCTACCCTTGAATGTTTCTTTTAATTAGATTCGATGTTTTCCCAGGATTTATTACACGATCAATACATTAAGTGATTGACTAGGATGATAGACCTGGAGTGCTCTAAACTAAATCATTTGACCGGGACATTTTTTTATATTTTTTAAAGAAAACTATAATATATATAAGTTGGATATTGTGATTTAACTCATTTAAATGATGGACTAAACCAATATTTACATTTTTTAAAATAATTATATTTAACTTTGAAAAACAAACAAAAAAAGAAAATATTAGACTATTGTGTCCATAGCTAGCTAGCTCGAACCATTGCAAAAAAGAAGTTCAAGCTCGTGGGTGAGTTTTTAAGTCCACACTTATATGTATGGGCTTAAATATACAAAAATAAAATAAAATTTGACAACAATATTTTTAAAAAAATACATGTGACATGTTATTTGTGAAGGTAAATGATGTGTTGTCTAGATGTCTAAATTTCAGTCATTTAGTGGTGACCATGGTTATCAAAATCGTGATTTTGACACGACACGGAAGGGGCTTCGTAAACTCGGATCGTAAGATTGTACCTAAATTTTTTCATACAAAAATTTTAAAATCAGAGCTAAAATCGTGTAAGCAGAAAATCGTAAGTAAAATATTTTCGAATACAATATAATATAATTATGGCCATAAAATTTTATTAGTTAAGGTTTATACATGATTTAAAAAATGAAAAATACATAACAATTATATCATTAAATTAGCATTTAAAAAATATTGATTTTTTTTGTTTTTTAATTTAAAATAGTAGAGAGAAGGGGGCCAAACATGACCTTAATTCCAAAATTCAAAATTCAAGTTTTGTTTACTTTTTATTTTGTCCTAAATGACACAAAGCCACTCACTCACTCAGCCATCGTCATCAATTCATCATCTCATCTCCAGTCCACTCCCCTCTTATTGCTAAATTAAAACAAACAGAGCCTTTTCTTGCAGAATCTAATCCATCCATCATAACGAAAAAGACTAGCTTTGGGCTTATCTATCCACGCTACACTAGAGATGGAGTCGACGTTCCCACATAAACTCATGCTTAGACGAACTTCTCGATGCACAGTCGGGGCAGGTTTCTCTGATTGGAACAATCGCTCTATTCCCTTTGCCTTTTATTGTAGGAGTGGGAGCTGCACTATTTGGCTTTTCTTTTTATGGTTGGGAATACTTCGCAACAGGTCCTACAGGCTAACATCCTCAAAATCCAGATCCAGATCCAGATCTAGATCTCCATTGATGGCCAACTCCGATTCTTCCACCGCCACTCTTCCTCTCGCTCCTGTACACAGTCCTCTTTCTTTCTCTCCTCTACTTGTTTTTCTCTTTGTATAATAGTAAGACCTAATAATTGTTGTATCTTCTTTTTCTTCTTATTCTTTTTATTGCAGAAGAAAGAGAACATAACATCGGATGGATTTTGGGATCGTAAAATTAGACCGATCCAGTCCGATTTTACGATTCCGTACAAGTTTGACCAAATCAATTTTTCTACTCGAGTTAACTAGTTTTGATGAGTTGACTTATGATTTTGACAACCATGGTGGTGACTCAGGGCAATGATTTTTTTATTTGTAAAACTTGATTTTTAAATCATTTCAACTTAAAAACACCCATAAACTAATATATTAACTCAAAAAATCTAAAAAAGCTCCAAAAACAAGCAAGATTAGATTTATTTTTCTTGGCTTAGATCTATTTTTTCAAACATTGGAGTTCCAAGCAACACACCATCAGGTCTTATCTCATACAACCCGCGGACACCAAATTTTTTATTATGATGATAAAAATAGCCTAACCAACGACTTTCTATCTTATTATCGAAATCAAGTAATTACCATCTTTTTTCTCTATCCAGAGACTCAAAAATAATATAAATAATTTTTGTACCGAAACTGACTTTTTTGAAATCTAAAAACCCTAATTTTACAAGTTGTGTTATTTTAAGAGTGAGAACCTATATGAATTTTTTAAATGTCACTGTGGCCCTTTTTATTTTGGTTTTCTTCTTCTTTCAACTCCACATTTGTCTAAGATATCAAAATAAATTAGTCTTCGATTTTAATTAGATTGCCCGAAATAAATTGCTAGAAAAATATACAGTGCTATACATTGGTTTGTGTATATGAAGTTATGAACAGTGACTCCAAAATACAAATGATTTGAAAAATCAAAAATTTAAATTTCAAGTAAAAAATAAAAATAAAAACTTTTATGAAATTTTGTTGAGAAACTTTGATGAAATAAGGCACCCCAAGTCGATCAGCAACAAGAGAATAAAAGAAAGGAAAGAAGCAACCCAAAATGGTCCTTTTGTATACGTCAATGACTACCGATCAATAGTGATCAAGGACTTCTTATTATCAATGCAGTTGCACAGTGTACAATTAATTCTTTGATACGAGATAGCACGCCACTCATCTAAAATAGGATTGTTGGTGCAAATTGAATCTTATAGCAAAGTGAGACTACATGGCTACTTCGAAAGTTATCATAAACAACCTAACCTGCCTCCGTGTTTAGGCTACTGCTATTTCTTATGAATTCCATCACAGAAGGGGAGCACATAAATATATGGTGAAGTATTGATGGGAAAAAAAGATCCACAAACAATCAATATGGATAAAATCTTCATATCAGAAACGAACATGACAGATAAACGCCCCTACTTAAAATGTGGATCATTTCCATAGACTTTGGTAAATTTGCAGAAAAATACCCCAACTTGAAATGAGGATCAGGTCCATTGAAATACGTAAATTTCGTGTTCTCACATTTGTCACTTGGTAGTAAATTGACATTTCATCACCACCTCTCTCTCTCTCTCTCTCTCTCTCGCTCAAGATGACGCCTTAATACCTGGCCCATTGGTTTGAATAGATGTTTTTGACAAGCTAGCTTCAAGCTCATTTAGCTCATCCATATCCAGCTCGTCATCATCTTCATCATCGTCAGGTAAATCCTCTTCTGTATCAGCAACTGCCCCTGTCGAGGTGCTTGGTACTGCTGCTGAATTGACCTTGGACTGAAATTAGACAAGAAAAACCATAGACCATCAAACACGTAAACCTGAACTTTTTTAAGAAAAGAGAACAATTAAAACGCTCAAAATACATGCATTTGATCTGTTATAGATTCATGTTTTGGGTTTTGTACACTGAAAATATCCCAAATGCTTGATCATTTCCAGAAGCCCATGGAATCATTATAAAACTAATCATCATTTGATCATTTCCTAAATACACAGCTCACATGCTATGATGATCAGTCCTCACTTCACATTGATATGAGAAGTCAGTGTGAGGCATCAGATAAACTGGACACGCTTCACTCTTTGCGAGTAAAAATGTGTTTAGGGGAGGAATGAGACAAAGAACATGTCTTGGAACTAACTACTGTACAGAAATTACTCCAAAAGTTGAAGCCAGGAAATAGTAAATTTTACTGACACAACTAAACAGAAGTGAAACACAACTCTTAAGCAGGACTGGAAGTCACAAGAGCAACGGTTTATACGAGGAGAATTTGAAGGCAGCAACGAGTGCGCTGATTATGCTCTAAAGGCAAAGCAAAAGCAAGGGATGGTGGGTATTCGAAGACCCATGGAAAGAGGTCTTAACCCATACCCTAGCTCCCCCGCCAGACAGAAAAAAGTAGGATTCTAGAGAGGTAAATGACACTAACTATTCACAAAGTTCCAAGTTAATGAAGGAGGAGGAAAAGGAAACAGGCATTTAGAAAGACAGTGACAAGGTTGCCAAGTGCAGAGACAATAGTTAACATGAAAAGGATGAGATAAATACAGAAGAAATTG
This sequence comes from Salix arbutifolia, assembly GCA_025169955.1. Lineage (NCBI taxonomy): Eukaryota > Viridiplantae > Streptophyta > Magnoliopsida > Malpighiales > Salicaceae > Salix > Salix arbutifolia. The sequence goes on from CM045909.1 coordinate 2,576,670, forward strand.
AGATTCCGATGGTTATCTTTAAGTATGCCATAAGATGCTTGAATGGAAAAGTAAACTCTTCCTCCCCGCACAGTTATAAAAATGATGAAAGGAAAAAGAAATCTTTGAAGTCGGATTCATTGACCAGCATTATCATAAACTCCCACGAATTTTAGAGACTGGAACATTTAAAAGGTAGCAGGATTACCTTCTCTTCAGTAACCATACGTTCTTCTTCCCTCTGGTAATTTTCATATGCCTCAGCATCATCCACAAATATACTTGAATCAGAGAGGAACAGCTCCCGACCACTGATAAGAATTGTAAGTTTTATCAATCAGACATAAACAGCAAACTATATCACAGTGCAAGATAAAAGAAGAGTTTAAGACATACCTCATCCTATCATTCTTAGCTCTTTCTGCTCGTTTTGTGGCCAAGCCAGCCTCTCTTTCTTCCACCTTTTTCTTCTTCCATTGCATAAATAGATCAGGAGTCATTGGAGTTGAGGCCGTCAATTTTGCACGCTTCACAAATAGCACATGAACAATACTAAAAACTCAGCAAAAAATCACCAATAACTTGCCATAATGAACTTAAATAGATGGGAGACGATGTAAAAGCTAACGAGAACCAATATAACTATTACCTGATTTTCAATCTCTTCTTCAATAGGAATTTTGTTTGCCTCTTCTTCTAGAAGTGCCTTCATTTGAGATTTTAAAACATATCCTGGAGGAAGAGCATGTCTGTAGTGGCAGTCTTTATCACCGTTTGGGCAACTCCAAAACCAGCCATATTGTTTCTTCTCCACTGCTTCCAGAAAGTACCTGCAAACCTGTGAAAAAATATAAAGAAAAAATAAATAAATGCTACATTTTATAAATGAGACTCCAAAAGCAAAAGGGTGACAAATCACAATAAGCAAACACCAATACAAAGAAGAAATCTGGGCTGATACCACACATACAAGTCTCTTTTATGTATACGCATGTTGGATTGTTCATTGAGACTAGTTTTATGTATATCTGGTTCTTTCAATCCGTCCAACTCCCCCGCAACTGAAAAGGAAAAGGTAAATGATGCAGCCCCGTCTCTCTAAAGCAGTATCTGCACCTCCACTAACGACACTATCACTGCCACTAGCGCTCCCACCTCCCCAGAACACACAGACACCACTTAATTGGTGAGAAAGGGATGACAATTCTCGATGAAGCAGAACAAAAAAGAACATTTTCCTAAGGTTTGTCAAGTGATATAGGATTTAAATCCAAGTAAAGAAAGAGCAAAGGTAACCATGTAGAGAACAACCATTGCACTTTCTCATCACTTCCATCAATGATGGGAAAACAATAAGCAATGTAAATGACGCACATAAGAACATGCCCATGTTTGTCCTAGAAATTGGAGGGAATTAATAATTTGATAGGCATGCCAACTTTTCCAGGAAAAAAACAAACAGGAAAAGTATACTTCAGAGGCAAAAGTCAGCATACGATATCAGTCGGTTTATTCTGGTTATATTCATTCTTCTTCGACTCCACAACCTTCTCCAGAGTCTCTTGATCCCAATCCTCCATGGTGCCTTCATTTTCAATGTCCCCGCCAAAAAACGAAAAAAAATCATTATCACATTTACATCAAAGACACGAAGGGATGGAGATATTCAAGACTTCTATACAAACGATGACATTAACTTACCGTCATCACGCTGATCGCTGAAAATATTAATCTTTTCACCCTTTCTCTGAACATTCAAATCATGCGAAAACTTACATTTGAAACCTTTAGAACACTGCCCTGCCTTGAAAAATTCACATAGTATAGACTTGGGATCGGCACCTATACGAAAACCACAATCCCATTAAAATGCCTAAATCAATCAATCCCTGTCGCAGCAAAAAACTAACCACAGTTTTAAATCACGGAATACATACCGACTGGCACTTTGGGCTGACTAACAGCAACTTTAAACAAATCACTCAGCTCCTTTTCTCTTGCTTTCTCTTCCTCTTTCCTTTTCTGCTCATTAAATGAATTCATTCATTATCATTTCGCTAAACCTCAAGCTAAGATTACCAAATCCAAAAACAAACATTAAACGAGTCCAGTAAAAGGAAAATCTAAGCTAATATTCCAAAACACGCAGAAAAATTGATCAAAATGTAAATATCAAAAAGAAAACCTTGGCGGCGATTTTACTAGGGTCTTGTTTGGGTTGGGCGGCTTGTTGGATATTTTGGACATATTTTTGAACGCTTTTGCTCTTGCTCTTGTTTTTTAGACCAAACGTTTTATCTTCGACGACCTTTTGCTTCTTCGCCAAATCGGCTTTTGATTGCTTTGGAGGCATTTTATCCTTTCCCTCTAGGAATTCCAATCGATTTCGAACAAGGAGGAGGGATTTTCAATTACTTTTTTGCTGGCTGCGTTGGATGGTGGGTAGGGTTTAGGGTGGATTTGATATAATTATCACTTTTCTCTCTTTTTATTTTTTATTGGACGAGTGGTGAAGAGCTGATGAGGGCTGCGGAGTCTGGTTTTTGCGGTCAGATTGAAGGAGGAGTGGTGAGATGTCGAGCTTGCCCTTGCATAATTTATTTAATGTTTGTCATTCGTGTAGTGAATTGTTTTCAAATTGCATTTCTCATCGTGGAATTGGTTGAAATGAATATTGAGCACGTATTTTGTCAGACCTTTTCAATTTAGTCACTGTAAAAAAAGATTTATTAATTTCTTGTGCTCCTGAAAATCGATCGATCCGTTAATGCTCTTCAAAAAGCATCGTTACAGGGAGATAGGAAAAAATACTTCTTCGATCGTTACCTCTTTCAGCATCTCCAATGAAAGTAGGTATTTTGGAGAGCCAAATCTTTAAAATAGATGTTTGAATAATGTATATATGGTTTTTTTTGTTAATGTGTGCTCCAATGGTAAAAGTCATTTTGGAGAGCTATTTTTTTATATTATTTTAAATATAATGCAATTATTTTGTATGTAGTTTAATTATGCAATTAATTATACAATTAATAGGAATAAGTTATATAATTAAATAATTAATTTTAAAAAACCTTCCAACAATATAATTATTAATTTTATATATAATTTTTTACTCTCTTGTTAAGGTATTTTTAAATAAAAACAAAAACAAATATTTTTGATATAATTACATTATTTTCTAATATATATATATATATACATATATATATATATATATATATATACATATATATATATATATATATATACATATCACGTCAACCTTCTCCTTTCCCTATCCCTGTCCCTTTCCCTTTCCACAGCCCTAGCCCCAAGCTTCACATACACACAAGGCACTCCCTTCTCCCACCGCACCCCCCGATCCTCCCCCAAACCAAGGTACCAAAGTATGCCCCAAGCTTCACACACACACACACAACACTCTCTTCTCCCACCCCCACACAGACAGCACCCACCAATCCTTCTCCAGACCAAGGCTACCAAGGTGTGAGTTTTTAATGTTTTTTTAATTTTTGTTTTCTCTCTCAACACATGTAGGAATAGCTTCGGAGGCAAAAAAAAGTCATTTTGGCTACCCGGATGGCTCTCCCGTTGGAGACATCAATAGGAATGAAAATAGCCAAAAGTTAAAAATTTTGGCTTTGGCTGTTGGGATAGCTCCCCCGTTGGAGATGCCCTTGAACCATTATAACAAGTCGACGTGTTAACAGATGTCGCCGTTTATGCGCGTGTACACACGCACGCGCACACACAATACATGTATTCACGAGACTTATTTCCACACATGTCTTCTTTTAAATTTGAGAACAGGTTCAAAAATCTGAACCTTAACTAAAATATGAAATGATTTTGCAAACTCATCAAAACATGATTTTTTAATTTCCGGACCTTAATGAATCGGGTATAATTGTTCAAACTTGTCCCAATTGGATACTAGTTTCACATTTAATATACTGATCAAGCTCGCAATTAAAACTCGAGAGTGTGTGTTATAATTTACAACTATTTGGCACGTGACTAGTTTAATATAGGAACGATCATTTTTGTTTCGGTTTTTATCTATAAAAACAATTAAACCAAAAAAAAAAAAAACCACACTAAAGTCAGTTTAAATAGACTGGTTTTTGGTTTGATTTTTTAACTAAAAAACCAATAAATAGTTTTTATTGTTTTAGTTTTTTTTTATAATCAAGTTTTTCCCTTCTCCCATTTCACCGGAATGGAGTCAAATAAAAAAAATTGAACTGAACCGGAAGAATAAAAAAAATTATAGTATATTGTTTTAATTTGAATCGGTTCGGTTTCGGCTTACCAGTTTTTGCCTTAAAAAAATTATAATCAGTTTAATTGATTTTTTTAATGGTTCAATTTTTTTGATTTTTTTTTGTTTTCTCGGTTTAATCAAAAAATTTCTCACCCTTGATTTAATATACATGTAGTTTTTTCTATTTTTAGGGTCTGTCTGAGTTTAGTTTGGAGGTTGATATCCATGGGCAAAATTCAAGGGTTAATCTAATGACAAAAATATCAAGTTTAAGAAGTATGCTCATTAAGGTTAATGATTCAAATCTCACTAAGTATATTTTTATATGGTCATGTTCCTTGATATAGAAACTAGTGTGAGAAATTTTTATGGGCACGAACATGAAAACTTGGTAATTTAGTCAAGATGCATGCAAGTTAATTTGAACACTTTCGTTATAAAAAAATAGCATCCATAGTTAACCCAAAACTCATTGTTTTATCAATGGATTTTACCCAAACTTGACTAAACATTTTTTTTTTGCATGTATTGGTCATTGTTCATTAACGAGCTTTTTAGGTGAAAAATTTACATAACTAATATTTAATAGAGCAATAACATTATTAAGCTTGAACTAAATTAAAAACGACGTAGGGGTGTTTGACATTACGTTTGAAAAAAGTTTTTGAAAAAATTGAATTTTTTTATCTTTTACTTTAGATTATTTTTTTTTGGTGTTTTTATATCATTTTCATGCGTTGATGTAAAAAATATTTAAAAAAAAAATATAAAAATCTTATTTTGATGCATTCATGAATAAAAAATACTTTAAAAAATAATTATAGTCACACTCTCAAACATACACGTAATATAGATACACGGTAAAAGTGTGCGTGTATTACACGCAGCTCAAATATAAATAGTTATAAATAAACCCTAAATAGTTATCCACAATTATCAACACGGATAACACATGAAAATAAAAGATAGAAACAATTAAAAGGGTGGAATTAAGAGATTCCAAAGTTCAGGATGTGCAAATCAAACTCTTGAAAGACAACGGGTCCAAATTAAAATTGAAAAAAACCCCAAGCCTTTTCAAGTTGTCTTCTCAACTCAACAAAAACGATCATCTAAATAAACGACTGTCGTCGAGGATTTGTCGCGCCCGTGCTCTTCACAAAACCACGACGCACTAACAGCCGCGAGGCTCCTCCTCCCCATAAAAGGGAACAAACTTCTGCACCAGAAGAAAGGGAGGGAGAGAGTAAGAGATGAGATTCCAGAGATCGCTGGCGTTAGTGCTTCCCCGGATGAGAAACAAATTTCAATCTCAAGCTTCGCGTTACTTTTCCTCGCTGCTCGAATCAGAACAACGGTTTGTCTAATTATTCCTTAAAAGTTTTGTTAATTTTGTTCTGTACACCAATAACAATGACAAGCAAGAGGAATTTATCTTGGAAAATCCGGTGATTACAATTTACAGGTCCTCTTTTGGAATCGCATTTGATATCGATGGGGTTATTCTTCGTGGCCGAGATCCCATTGGTGGCTCTCCTCAAGCTGTAAGAAGATTGTACAAAGATTCTGGTACGTTTTGCGTATATGAATACACGCATTGTGTGTTCATCTTAGCCGCGTCTAATTACGATTACTGCCTCTTACTTTGCAGGAAACTTGAATGTTCCATTCTTGTTCTTGACAAACGGTGAGTTATTTGAATAATTTCTTCTTTATCTTCACCCACCAGCTTAAAAAAAGAGGTTTATTTTAGTTACCCGTGAAAGAAGATGACTGTTACGGTCCCCGCGGAATAAATGTACGAAAATATGTGCGCATTGATGGTTGTATTTGTGTGTATTTTAGTGTCATCTCTATTTCCAGTAGTATTAGTTCGATTGCATGATATTGCGTTAAATGACTATTTGCATTTACTTATAATCTTGTATGTTGTCAGGAGGAGGCGTTCCTGAATCGAAAAGAGCTAATGAGCTAAGTGAACAGCTCGGAGTAAAGATTTTGCCTTCTCAGGTACTGCTTTGAGATTTGTTTTTATATGATTTACCTTTGAAATTTGACTTTCTAGTCTACCTGTGACAATTGTTTGACTGTGGAACCTTCTGCATAGCTGTCTCTTTTTCCTGGTACAGGTTTTACAGGGTCACTCACCATTTAAAAGTTTGTTGAAAAGGTATATATTATATATTTTGAGCCTATCTTATTTTATCCATAAATCTTTAATTTTGAAAGATGACATATCCTCCGCAACTAATGTAGTTTGAATAATTTTTTCTCTTGCTGTGTACCTCCTGTTCTCTTTTACCTTGAACCTGGCAATCACTATACTAAGTTAATAAACGAAGCACGTTGATGTTATAGGAAAATTGTAAATGAGGCATGTCCTTTCATTAGGGGAGTTGATCCCACAATCTGCTCAAATGAAGTGGAATTACTGGCTACAACTTTAGAAATCGCTTGCCTCCACTTTAATTTATGATTAAACCAAAATTATGAATTAGGGGATAGCAGGTGGTGTAGACAAGTTAAAGTGAGTCATCCCAAGGTTAAAAAGTTTCATTGACCATATTTTCTAAGATTTACTTGACGTCCAGATATGTTATCTGCATTCTGACAGAGAAATTAATGAAATTCATTATCTTTCTGTTTTTTTCCTGCTATTGTCAACCGAGCTTCTTTTTTCCCCTCAGATATGAGAATCAATTAATTATTGCTGCTGGAAAAGGAGAACCTACTGTAGTAATGTCTGAGTATGGTTTCAAGTAAGATCCCTGTAATGTCTCAATCATTTTGTTGTACTGTAGTTTTCAGGACCTCTTCACATTCCATTGGGTCTGGTTTATTATTCTTCGCAGAAAAGTTGTCTCCATAGACGAGTATGCATCTCTCTTCGAGAACATTGATCCGTTGTCTGAATACAAGAAGTGGACAACTAACCAAGTGTTGGATAGGAGTGTTCACCCCATGAATACAGTGCCGAGATGTGATGTTTCTTCTGAAGCAGTTAAGGCGGTATTTGTTGTTAGCGACCCTGTAGACTGGGGCAGGGACATCCAGGTATTTCTTCTTTTCATGTAGTCATGTGATATCAGCCAGCTAGTGTATCTTTTGAACTTCATATATTTTAGCTCCTTTTAAATTTGATTGTTTCGATTTTGATCATCGTGGTCCATGCTATAATTTACTTCCCTCTTCACCGATTCCAAGTGTTGTCTATAGATATCATCTCAATTTGAAGGTTTAACATTATTTTGTTTTGCAAAGTCCGTGGCTCATCAATTACATATTGCATTGTGCTATCCTTGAGTCAGAGAAACAAAAAGGCATTGTTGCTGAAATGAGAAGAGACTATTTTGTAGTGCACTTTATCTGTTACATGTTCAGAAGTGAGAACTTGTATAACTGATTAATCGGAAGAAATCATCTCATGAATTGCTGCTGTATCACTTATAATTTTTTAATGAAAATTTATAATTTTTCTATCTGTAGTAATAAGGTTAGATTTTCTTGTTAACACTTCCATGAATGGTTTGCAACATTGCTGAAATGTATAGTGATAAAATATGAAAAGTATGGAAATTAATTGTATTAATTTAGTTGGTGTTATGTGGTAAATTTTCATCGATGGAGTGCATTTCCTTTTTTTTCTCTGCCTTTCATGTTATTGGATTTAGCCTCCCCTAGCCATATGTACCATAGCTATGCACTGACTAATGCATGATAATAGGTTCTCTGTGATGTCTTAAGATGCGGGGGTCTTCCTGGACAGGAAAATGGGCATCAGCCTCCTCTATATTTTGCCTCTGATGATCTCGAATATAAGGTTGGTAGTCCTGTTTATTAGATATTTATAGTCAGTTGTGATTTATAGATTCTTTCATATAAAGCATTAAGTTGAATGGTTTCTCATATTTTAAATGGATTAGGCAAATATGCAAATGTTGGATTCTCCAATGTGCAATTCTTTCTTTTGAACTGACTGGAAGAGAATGAAAGCTTATAAGCTAGAAGTTTTGCTACCTTCATGCAGAAAGATCATCTGACTAGTATGTTTGATTTTGAAATCCAAGTTGCACGAGATGGTGCCATATTGTCAAATACTCTCCTGTTTCTTGGTTGTTTCTTAAATTTCTTACAAGTTAAAATTGCTTCTAGACCTTAGCTCTAACGTTTGCTGCTTGGATATAGGGATTCTATATTGCCTAATCAGCTTGTTTTATAGTACAGGCTGCGTTTCCTTCCAATCGACTTGGAATGGGTGCTTTCAGAATTGCTCTGGAAAGTGTTTTCAATAGGTAAGTTTAGTTTCTCCAGTCATTTAAAATTTATAATTCATTATAGTTCACATTGCTATAAGCAGGACTGCATCAGTCTGGGTGGTTTATTTATGGATTTCTGTTTTTTTGCATGCCTAAATTGATCTAGTTTAGGACTTCTATAAGCTTTGTGTCGTATGAAGTCTTGATTTCAGAATGTTTTGAGGTTGTTGGCTCATTTTGTTTTTCTTAGTGAGCTTCTATTTTAGTAAGAGAAATTAGGTAATTTTCACATAAAAACAAGACTGTAAATCTAGGAAGTATGGATACCAGGATAAGGCATTTGAAGAAGTTGATTTGGTCAAAATAGTGTAGGAAGAGAAAGACAACGCTATTTAGCATTGGCCAGTTGTTTAACATGTTTGTTCATATGGTGCTCAAAATAGATTAAAGATAAAGAGTTAATACTACTTTCGTTTTTTTTCCATTTTGCACTCTAAAACAGTTTTGTTGGTTTTTTATCACCTAAATTGCTTGCACACATTTTGTTGTATGCTTTAAGACAAGAAAAAGAAGAAGAAATTTTGGATAAACAACTTGGAACTCATTACACGATATTTGATGAGGTGATTTATACCATTGAACTGCCAAAACGCTTTGCAGTTTATTGTACTGTAATCCTCCTTTTCTTATAATGTATGTTAATTGGTATTTGCTTGCAGAGTTCACCATAATCCTCTAGAGCATGTTTCCTTTGGGAAGCCAAATCCAGTTGTATTTAAGAATGCTGAAGCTATGTTGAGGCAGCTTCAATTATCTTATCGCAGCGATAATTCTAAGGAATCTGGAGATTCGGGTTTGCAATCATTCAAAACCCTTTATATGATTGGTGATAATCCTTCAGTTGACATTAAAGGTGCACGACAGGTTTGTACTGATTATTCCTTGGTTTTTATTGGTGGGGCACGTAAGATTTCTGTACCATAGGGCTTTCAACGAGCACATGTTGAGAATGAAAAATAAAATTGTTCGGTTTCATTTTCAGGCAGGACATCCTTGGTTTTCTATCCTGACAAGGACAGGTGTTTTCCGGGGCAAGCATAACCATGCAGAATTTCCTGCAGATATGGCAAGTAGAATGATGGAACTCGTAGCTTGGTGCAAATTAATACTCATAAACATGGATGAGACCACTCATTTCCCCTCTTATTTATAACCACGGGATGCCCGATTTTAAGAGTTGCAGCCACATTTCTGTTTCTTCTTTCATCTTCTTCTAAATGCGTGTAATTTGTCTTGCCTGAAGCTGTATTTTCTGTCCAATGTGCAGGTTGTTGATACTGTGGAAGAGGCAGTGGACTATATTCTTGAAAGGGAGTGTGTTTCATAGGCTACCTGTAACTTAAAATCAATCTTTTCAGACAGTTTGTTTTAGAAATTAAGAAACTTGAAGCCTTCTCTTAAGAGAAAATAAGTTTTAGGCCTGAATTTTTCTGAAATCAGCATTTGATCCCTGATGGCACCATACCTGGCTTGAATCACATTCCAGACTCAAGATTTTAGATTGAGCTGTGCCAAACTTTCCTCTGACATTTGTTCTGAAAGGTTGGATCTTGGATGGACTGGTTTTGTTCGAGATTGAGAATTGATAATGCAGAGAGCACACCGAGCTCGAGCTCAGCATCGTGTCAGCCGAGTCCAATTTCTCCACTCAAACTCGGTTAAGATGTCACAATTGATTGTGCTAAATAGAGCTGACTTGATGGATTTTGTGGAAAGAAAACTGAAGCCACCAGGGCAGTCTTCAAAATTAATCCCATCCAATCTCGCGGGACCTATTTTACTTGGATTATAGGGTTTTTTTAATGAATTTAAATTATTGAACTGATCATTCGTTTCGTCAATTCAAGCATTGTCGTCGCTTCTTGTTTTCCCCTTGCAAAAATATCAAATAAAGCTTATGGTTGCAGCAAGCGAATACCTCTAAAAATGGCTTTGCGTATTCAGCTTGAAGTTGAGCTTGAAAAAATCTTAAGATTCGATGCAAATGGTATACAAGTTTATCCTTCATCTTACTTGATTGATGTTTGGATAAAGTAATTTTTTATTAGCATTATGGTGTAATATATATTTTTAATTAAAATTATATTTTTTAGTTTTTATTTTATATATTTGCACATTAAAATTGTTTTAAAAAAATATTTTTTTTAAATAAAAAATATTTTAATGATCAAGCTGCTCTAAAACTTGGAACAAACACTTAGAGTTTGTTTGTTTTTGTATTTTAAAAATATTTTTTTTATTTTAAATTTTTTATTTTATTTTTACAGATATTTTAATATGTTGGTTTTATAAATAATTTTTAAACAATAAATAATAATTATAATAATAGTTAAAGACAATTCCAACAACTACTTGTAAGAATTAGCTTAAGCTGAACAAGTTTGAGATTGGGTCGTGATATCCAAAAGCTGCGAGTGCTATACATTAACCTAATACCATTACAATTAAAAAGAAAAGGAAAAAGAAAAGGAAAAAGAAAAGGAAAATTGAGCTAGAAGTAAATGAAAAATAAATGAAGGGAAAAAAATGGAAAAAAGAAGAAGAAGCTTTGCCCTCGCGGAATTACCCTTCTTTTACAAATTTTCACCCTCCGGCTTATCTCTATCATCCACTGTGCACGTCGATGATGATAAGATAAGCCACAAAAACACACATTCGTACTGTCCTCCAATCTTCCACCACCACCATGGAAACCACCAGCCTCCTCTCCTTTCCCTCCTCCAAACCTCCTCCTGCCCGAACCCTAACCCGAACCCATTTTCAGCCCGCAAACCCATTTTCCCTTTCCTTCCCTACAAGCCACAAAACCTCCATTTCACACAGACCCATTACCATCAAATCCGCAATTTCCCGTACAAAAAAGGAAGAAACAGTGGAAACAGTTAAAACCCAGCTCGAAAATTGCTACCTCTTAGCAGCTATAAAATACAAAGGCTTCACAGTCAAACAATTTCAAGACTTGAGAAGATCATTACCTGAATCATCAACACTCATTGTTGCTAAAAACACTTTGGTGTATAAGGCCATTGAAAATACTCCATGGGAAGCTTTAAAACCTTGTATGAAAGGAATGAATGCTTGGCTTTTTGTGCACAGTGAGGCAATTCCTGAAGCCTTAAAGCCTTATAGGGATTTTCAAAAAGAAAAGAAGTTAGAGAATGAATTTACTGGGGCTGTTTTTGAAGGAAAGTTTTATGGGCCTGGTGATTTTAAGCAACTTGAAACTATGCCGTCCAGAGCTGAGGTTTATGCTAAGATTTTGGGGGCTTTACAGGGTCCTGCTATTGGATTGGTGGGTACTTTACAGGCGCCGGCGAGGGATGTTGTTATGGTTTTGAAGGCTTATGTGCAGAAATTGGAGGAGGAGAGTAATGGGCAATAGTGAAGATGCAATGTAATGTGATGTAAGTGTATTGTTTAAGAGCTCCTCGTTTTGTTGCTCTTGAATTTATGTAGCAAAATTAATGGTTAAATGTTTATTTTATAATACGAAAATGCGAATGGAGTTGTAGAATTTGTAAAATTGGAACCTTGATAGTTGTCTTGAAGTTTAGTACAAGATTGTTATTTTCTTGTGGTTTTATTTTAATGAATTTGTATTAGGGGAAATTCTAGCAATGTTTTTCTTGTAGTGAGCTTGATTTTCATACCTCTTTTTTGTGTTTGGAATGCTGCTGCCGTTTTGAGATTTGTGGTTGGTCATTGAAGCAAAATTTATGGTTATGGCTATATACCTGGTATATTGGGAAAATGTATATACAGAATGCTTTGCGTGTTCCACCTGGTTTAATCATAGCTGCCTGGTTGGGGGATTTCTTCACCCGGAATCCACGTTTGTTTATCTAGTTTTTACAGTAATGCTAGGGAGCGCATATGTAACTCCATCTCTCTCCATTGCTTATACATTTGGAGGAAAATGCCTAGAGCACTGCCATTTTTGATTTATCTAGATGTTATCCAAGCAAATTCAAGTGCCTTTAGAGCGTATTACTTGAGACATGTGATGGAATTAATGAAGCATTCCTTCAACTCTGCTTTAAGCTCTTTAAGGAATCTAGCTCTTTGGGGTTATAGGAACATATGCCTTTTGATTCTGAGTGTTGATTATGTTCTCACAAGGCACTTCCGGTTGTCCTTTAAGTAATAAGAGTTCAAAGGCAACATTTCTGTTCTTTTAATGATGTAAATCGTTTGAATTTTAAAATAGATAGCAGACATTATCTTGTCAGGCATTCAATTCTGCCGGGAAGGATCCCTGGAGTGACTGCCTGTGTTTGATAAATCGAGTTAGGCTTCTTTTTACCTAATATATATATGGAGATGGAGTCTCAGACCTGTGACATGCACATTGCATAGTAATTCTTATTCTTGGGACAGGTTTTTTCTTTTGAAAAAAGGGTATTATCTTGTTCTTTGAGCATCTGTAGCAACGATTTATTGTTGTTCCTGTGCAAAATGTGATACCATGAGTGTATCTTTTTTTTTTTTGATAACGTGGGTGTCAGGGCCAGTTTACGCACATCTTGACTAATCCCACAGGCCCTGAAGTTAACGACCATGTAAGTCTCCAGTGACCCTTGGGTTTGTGAGACTCGAACTGGTGACCTCTAGGGAGCAACTTTGATTTATTACAATAGAGTATCTTTCTTTTTTTTGATAACATGGGTGTCAGGGCCAGTTTACGCACATCTTGACTAATCCCACAGGCCCTGAAGTTAACGACCATGTAAGTCTCCAGTGACCCTTGGGTTTGTGAGACTCGAACTAGTGACCTCTAGGGAGCAAACCTAGAACCTGACCAGTTGAGCTGCACCTCATGGGGTTACCATGAGTGTATCTTTCATGGATTGAAAGAGGCTTTGTCTTATAAATGATTCAAGGAAACCAAAGTATATGCCTTGTGGAAACTATGCATTTGAGATTTCTGTATCCCCTTTCTGGTCATCCTTGGTTTCACAGTAAGAGCCTGGCATCAGCATTGTCAAGTCATCTTTTGCGATTCCCGTCTCTAGTTTGCTCCTGTTCCTGGGGTTTTCTCCAAGGTAGTGACTGGAGAATGTCAGTGGTCTGGTTTGAATAGCTCCTCCGTTATAATCCTTGTATGCATACTTATTTCCCTTCTGAAATGAAACAAGTAATCTGTTTCAGTTTGATTAGATTCAATTAGTTTGTGGAAAAGGAAATATTCATGGAATTTTTTATAAATTTCTAACCTTGTTTCTTAAATCTAGAATTATTCCAAGATGCGTGCTGGGACAGAATCTACTCAGAAAACCTTAAAGAAACACGTGCCACTCAAGAAATTGTTCCGTGCAGCCATCAACTAGATCTTTCACTTGGAAACAACGTTACTTTTTATTCTCTGACATGTTAGAACACTACACTGTCATTGTTTACCTGTTGCTTTGGCCTTCTTTCATTTTGCTTGATTTGCTTTCAATGGCTGCATGGAGCTCAGTAGCATTGGTTGCGTTGCCCTTTTCTTTTTTCTGACTATAGTTAAGGATTCCTTAGGAAATTATCTTCCAGACGATCCCTAGCCAGATTCTGGTGTCAATTGGTAGCAGGTGCATGCTTGTCTCGACTCCATATTAACTTTTCTAAGTAAACCTGCAAACTATGGTGGTGGTGTTTGGTAGTGTTTTTAGAAAGTATTTTTGAAAAAAAAAAATATTTTAAAATTTTTTGGTGTGTTTTTAGATCATTTTAATAAGATGATATTAAAAATAATTTTTAAAAAATAATAAAAAATTATTTTGATATATTATATTTTAAAACAAAAATCACTCTCAAAATCAACCGCATTCCCAAACAGTCATTACAGATTCATGTTAAGTACACACAAGTATGATTGATATTGTTTTTAAAAATAATTTTTTATTAAAATAATATTTTTAAAAAAATATTTTTAACATTAGTAAATAAAAATAATATAAAACTTTTTTTTTTCTTTTCAAAAACGAAACGCAATGCCAGGAAGTAAAGAGGTTCGCATCATCCCTGCCTCCGTTCTCTTCCCATCCATTTGGCCCAGGAGTTTCACAAAGCCAGTTTTATTCGTCGGCAAAACAAAGTCCACATCTCACCTTGGCTAGAAAACAAAAGAGCCCAGGGCAGGCGGCGTTGTTCAGCTCATATGACCCGTCACTCGTGTTGCGTGTGACCTGTCGTCCAAGAAATAGACAGTGTCGAGTCTCGAATGATTTCACAACGTCCTTATTTCTTTTCAGATTCTCCCTCCAAATTTAAAACAATACCCTGAACCAAAAAGGCAGCATCAAATCACCCACTTTCCTCTTTTCTTATTCCCCGAATCGTCATTTCCCCCATTAAATCAGATCCCTTGAAGAAGATAAAAACATTGACAAGCCCTCACAATTTCTCCCTCTTCATAGCCCAAACCCAAGATTTTCGTCCAAATGGCACCGATCGATCCCCACTCATTCACCGATTCAACTCACCCTTTAACCACCCACATCGCCCTCACTCTCTACTTCCACTTCTCGTCCTCCACCATCCACGCCACCGCTCTCCTCACTCTCCAAAACCCGTGCACGGGCCCACTCTCTCTCGACACTCGCTCCCTCGTCATCCACAAAATCCTTGACCCTGAAACCCTAACTCCCCTCCCTTTCACCCTCTCCTCATCCGAACACCCAATCAATGGCCGCCACCTCACGGTTTCCCTCAACAACCACTCCTCTATTCTCATCCTCTACTCCACCTCCCCTTCCTCTTCCGCCCTCCAATGGCTCTCCCCGCCCCAAACTTTTAAGAAGATTCACCCTTTTGTTTACACCCAATGCCAGTCTATTCACGCGCGCTCCGTTTTTCCTTGCCAGGATACGCCTGCCGCGCGTGTTTGTTACTCTGCAAAGTTGAATGTTCCGAGACAGCTTTCTGCTGTTATGTCTGCTAGGCATTGTGGCCATCGTGACCCTGTTGGTAGTGACTTGGATGGGGTGTTGACGAAGGAGGCGACAGAATTCGGGTTTGATTTGAAGTCATTGTGGTGTGAGGAAGGGAGGGTTGTGGAGGAGTTTGTGATGGAGCAGCCAATTCCGCCGTATTTGTTTGCGTTTGCTGTTGGGGAATTGGGGTTTAGAGAGGTGGGGCCGAGGACCAGGGTTTATTCGGAGGCAGTTGATGGGGTTTTGGATGGTGCTGCGAGGGAGTTTGCGGGGACTGAAGAGATGATGAGGCAAGCGGAAGGGTTGTTTGGTGAGTATGACTGGGAGAGGTTTGATTTGCTGGTTTTGCCACCGAGTTTTCCTTATGGTGGAATGGAGAACCCAAGGATGGTGTTTTTGACTCCTACTGTGATTAAAGGGGATGCGAGTGGCGCGCAGGTTGTGGCGCATGAGTTGGCTCATAGTTGGACCGGGAATTTGATTACTAACAAGAATAATGAGCATTTTTGGTTGAATGAGGTACACTGAGCCTTTGCTTTTGACATTTGATTTGATTATTTGGCATTTTCTCTTACCGAATTTAGCTTCAGTTTAATGGCCGCCCCAAATAGTATCTCATTGTGTGCTTAATGAAGTTTATTTGTATGTGTTCTCATCTGCTGTACCGAATGTCTTTGTATCTCAGCGTTTGTTTGTCTACTTGTAATTAGCGAGTTGATTGTGAATACAATGATGAATTGTTTGATTTCGTTCACTTGATCGATACATTTAAGAAGTTCATACTAGTTCAGTTGCTTTGTACCTGCATAATGATGATTGTTTGGCATGATTGTCAAAGCTTTAGGGACATTTTTTAACATGTCTGTTTTATATGAAGGGAAGTATGAGCAAATGTTTCTGGGTAATTTTGTTAGGATCTATGTCTATGCGTGTTATGCTCCTGAATTTCCAAATCCCATTGTTAGTTCAGTTTGTGCTATGCTGAGGTTGGCAATTTTTGCTCCTTTTGAGTTATAATCTATAAGTTTCTGATTCATGAAACCAGGGTTTCACAACTTATGCGGAGAGGAGAATTGTTGAGGTTGTGCAAGGTGATGATATAGCTGCTCTGAATGTCGGAATTGGTTGGAGAGGTTTAAATGAGGAAATGGAGAGGTTCAAGGACAACATGGAGTTCACTAAGCTAAAAAATAATCAGGAAGGAGTGGACCCAGATGACATTTACTCCCAAGTGCCATATGAGAAAGGTTTCCAGTTTCTTTGGCGCATTGAACGTCAGGTATACTGAGCTATTTCTAGTTTAAACTTGAATATTGATAACAGTAATAACCTTTGACTTTTGAAAATTTTAGATTGGAAGACCTGCATTTGATGAGTTCCTGAAGAAATATATTGCCACCTTCAAGTTCAAGTCAATTGACACAGAAACATTTCTTGATTTTCTGAAAGCCAACATACCTGGAATAGAGAATGAAATTGACCTTCAACAATGGACAGAGGGTACTGGCATACCCCCGGATGCTCATGAGCCGGTTTCAAACTTATATACAAAGATTGTGTCACTTGCAAATGATTTTAAGCTTGGAAGAATGCCAAGAGAGGATGAAGTTTGTGACTGGAAAGGACAGGAATGGGAGCTCTACCTAGAGAATCTTTCCAAAGTTGATGAAGCCTCACAGGTAGTGTCTTGATACATTTTTCAATTTCCCCATCCTAACCCCCTCCCTTCTTGTTGCAAAAAGTTTTACAACCTGAAGTGATCTTAATTTTTTGAAACTTCATGTCCTAACTACTCTGCCTGCTCATATCTGGATGTGCTCTCCTTGGCAGTAACTTATGCAAGACAGTTTTGAAGCAGCATGTTTTATGTGGTGTTAAAGACCACTTAGATTCCTGTATAATTTCTTCCGCATCCTTGCTTGTTTTTTTAGCTGGTATATGTGTTAATTTGCAAGTCCTTACCCTGTTGTGTTTAAAGTTCAAACATGGCGCCTCCCAACTCATGAAAGTTAAATTTACTTCTGAATTCCTCATTGTTTCAATTCACTATGCAGGTCATCGCCTTGGATGCACGCTACAGGCTGTCAGAATCGAAGGACTATGAGGTGAAAGTGGCATTCCTCCAACTGGCAATTTCCTCCAGGTGCAGGGATTACTATGGTGAAGTGGAGAAGACTTTGAAGGAAGTTGGTAGGATGAAGTACCTTCGTCCACTCTACAGTGGTCTTGTCCAAGGGGCTGGAAAGGATGAAGAGAAAATTTTGGCTAAAAGAGTGTTTGCAGAAGCTCGTGAATGTTATCACCCTATCGCTCAAGGTGTCGTTGAGGCGATCCTCGCGAAGCACGTGTAGGATGTGTATAGCACAATATAGTATCTTAACCTGAACCTTTAATGCCTTGAGCCTATACATATCCTTTGGCGTTCGAGATCTAGCAGGCCAGTAACACGACTTCTGATTTTGTTAATATGTGCATCTTTCAACACGCCATGCTGCCATGTCTTATGAGGCAGCTTTAATGGAATACCCTCTTGTATCCTGTCACTTTACTCTGGTAATTCTGTTTGTTCCGCATGACTATTTCTACCTTGGCTGTGGATGTTTTGTCTTAAATATTTGAGACGGTATTTTAAGTTAACAGAACTTTCTATTTGTTTATCGACCAGAAGGATCTGTTCATGCTTTCATTAGTTGTTCTCCTTGCATTATTATTATTATTTTTTTTAATATCCCATGAGTATTTATCTGCAAATCAACGATGGGAAGTGGAAACAGGATAGCTAACGTTAATATATTCTGGGCACTCACCAGATTAACCTTGTTGTTATTATAATCCAAAAACTTTATCTACCGAAATAAAAGGTAGGGAGCCAAGGGACCAGACAGATCTCAAGACCGTGCTTCCTTTTTGTTGCGGTGGGTGTCTAATTGAGCCCGGCAACATTGAAGCAAGGCCTTTTATCACTTACCATTTCTGATATCATAGTCTACGTTTTATGTAATTTTGTCGATGAAAGCCGAAATCTATCCGAACGAAAACACTCTTCTCATGGTGGTGGGTCTTGCTGGTTCTGTTGTAGCCCCCGAGCTATTATCGAGTGGAACATAGTTCCCGAGCTCTTATATTTGAAATTTAGGTGTATTTAATAAAATATTTTTTTTATGATATTGGTAAGAAAAGTTAGGTGATGTCTTGTAATGTAATAAGTATTGTTTTTTAAGTGTTTTTCTATTAAAATGTAATAAAATAATATATATAAACAAAATATAAAATGTAAAATTTAATTCAAAATAAAAAATAAAAATATTTTTTAATTTATTTTTGAAAAACATTTTTAAAACAAAATATAAACAAATTGTTTCCTTTTCGCAAACAGTAACAAACAGGTACACTGTCTTGCCAAGTTGCTGTTATGGCTCGGATATTTTCTAGATTAATGATGATGTATTATGTGACTACTTTCAACTCACAAGTTAAAAGAACACTAAAAAGGGATAAATCCATTGATTATTGATTTTTTTTTGATGATAAGGCTGGTCACGCATTTCGAGTTCAAAAAACATAAATCACACAGTAAATAGTTAGATGGTATTTGGTATTATAATAGCATTTTTATTTATTTAAAAATATATTAAAATATTTTTAAAATTTTATTTTTTATTTTAATATATTAAAATAATAATAAAATATATTTTTTTATATAAAAAAAAAACGGTAGAAGAAAGACAAACACTACCTTGCTTTATAATTATTATTTTTTTGTAGATCATGACATGGACGACCCAGATTCAACCTTCAGTATCCTAGTTATGGTTATTATGACACCCATGTCTCCTCCCTGAAAAACTCTTCTATCTTTGTTTCTCTTTCTCCTCATTTTTTTTTAAATTTTTTTGTCATAAATAAACAGTGAGCAGAGAAGAAACAAACTAACCCTCTCTAAACAAAAATGGATGATTACACGAGAGAAATGATGGACCTGAAAACACTCGTCACTCGAACCCTAGAGAAAAAGGGCGTCCTTGCTAAGATCCGGGTAATCACTCATTTTTCCTTATGATTTTCTTTTTATATTGATGATAAACTGAATAGTGGAAGGACTGTTTTGATTGTAAGTTTTAAATTCAGTTTTCTTAAGCTAATTGATCTTGAGAGTCAAATTTCTTATTTTTTGGTTGGATCTTGTCCCGTGGGAAAAAAAATGGAACCTTTTTTCTTTGTTTAATTGATTTTTTTTTTGCTCTAGATCTTATCTTCCTTGTTTGAAACTGAAATTAGGTTCTTTTATTTCTCTCATTTGTTGTGATGAGAAATGGGTTATTCTATATTTTGTAGCTAGGGTTTTGTGTTTTGTGCAGGATCAAAGCTCCGTAGCCAAATGTAAAGCTCAAAGTTTCAAGATTTCGAGTTTTCTTTTAGTGAATTAGAGGGCTTTCTTTTCCTTTTCAAATTCGTAGTCGGCTCTGCATTTGAGCTATTATGTTCAAGTATTTAATGACGTAATGCACACCTTTTTTTTCGTATCAGAAAGTGTGGTTATGGAGTGGAATTAAATAGAGAATGTAATCAGACACAGTAATCTGTACGGTGTAGTTTGTCGTTTCCTTTTTTTATAACTTACTTGTTTGCTCTGTTTGTAGGCTGAACTGAGGGCGAGTGTTTTTGAGGCAATCGAAGAGGAGGATAGAGTAATTGAAAAAGATGAAGGCTTACCCCCTGCATTATTAGGAAGCTGCAATGACCGTGCTAAACAACTTCATGCTTCTCCATCAGGTTACTCCTTGAAATCATGACCCTTTTCGTCTGTCTCTCAAGTTTGAAACTTTGTTTAATGTTTGTTTAGATTGATGAAATCCAATTTAGTGTGTGGGTGTGTGCATTGGCTTGCATTTTGTTTGATTATGAGAGCTTGTGCCAGGTCGTGAAATGAAGTTACTTAGGGGTAACTGAGTTTCCAATTTATTTTCCTCCTGGACCAATTCTTATGTCTCAATTCAGCCCATCATGGTTGTTAACAACTTTGATGCGGGGGAACTACCTAGTAAGTTTTTTCCCTGGGCCAAATTTTATGTTTTCAATCTCTTTCATAGGTGACTACGACTTTGAAGCTTCATGGGTGGACATGCTATTGCTAGCCAATATCAAATTCTGCTCTTTCAGATCTGTATAGGTTATGGACCTTAAAGTTTCCCAGATAGAATTTGAGGTGTAGAGAATGCAGGATCGCTGATCTTGTATTGGTTGTTGCGAAGATAGGATATCAAACAGTTATTCCCCACCTATCCATTCCTAAAAATTAGTGTCTTGTGTATCTTGTCACAATGTTCGAAGTTTGTAGTGATTCATGTGTTCTGGTAAAGTAAGATTTTCATAGTCACTTATGTATGTTGTGTTGATTTTTTTTCCAAACAAAATGCAGGGAGGCTGCTAACTGCACTGATATGTGAATACTTAGACTGGGGGCAGCTAAATCATACACTAAAAGTCTATTTACCAGAGTGCAATTTGGTAATCATGTAATTTATCAGTGTATTATTTCCAGAGTTTTTAACACCTTTATATGATGTTCACTGGACTTGATTTGTGAATATTAAACTGCATTCCTTATTTTTACTTCAGCAAAAGGATTCTTGGAAAGCTGAGTTGAAAGAATTCAGTATCAAGAATGGATATGATCTGAACAGGAACGGAGATAGTGCTCCTTTGCTTTTGGATGTTCTTGAAGGATTCTTGAAGTTTGAGGTTTGTCCCTATCTGTAGCTGCATATCCGCTTTTAAGACTTTTGGGTAAAAGAAAAATGGCATTATGGTGTCTTCTTCCAGCTATAAATGTAATGCAACACAATCTCTTTGGACATCTGATTATTCTTAAAGAAATCAAACACAGCAAAGGAATTATTGATAGTTTTGCTATGTGATGTCTGAGTTTGTAATAATTGTTATGAAATGGAAGCTGTGCAGCCTATTGTCAAGCTCTCAAAGGTGTTTTACTAAGATGTTCATGAAAGTGGCTGCATACCGGGAATATGATGAACTAACATGGATGGTGCTATTGTTTGCTCTCTTACAACACTTGAATAGTGGACTAGATTTGTTATGGGGGCTGAAATGAGCTTGCTGGTTGTTTGATAGGACTTAAGATTTTGTTTTTAATGATCTAGTCACAGATACCATGTTCTTATCTTATATACTGCAAATGCTTAGGAACTAGACTTAGTTAGAATAAGGGACCACTTTTAGCTATGGAAATATCAGTGCCTGAGAAGAATATCATCTTTTCTGGTTCAATGAAGGTTTAAAGAAATCAAGTGTGAGCTCCCAAAAAAAGACTCAATGTTGATTTTTAGCTGGGATGAATATGTCATGGTGTATAAATCTGCATGCATGGAAGATGAAATTAAAACTTATGAGAAAAACTTGTTTCAGTTTTTAAGCCATTGAGATATAGGTTGAAGCTTAGCTTCTCAAACCCACTGGACATTGAAGATTAAAATCTGCATGCTTAAGTGGATGATATGATGACATACAAGTGGCTATAGGAGAAGAATGCATCTGAATGAGCTGAAGCGGCAAAGTGACATAACATGAGACTTATTTTGAGAAGTTTGTGATCCTAGATGGAGCTAAGTGGCAATTGAGGATTTATAAGTTAATTCCATTTGGCTTTGATGCAATGCTTCTGCTGGGCACCATAAACTTTCATCTTGAATTTTCATACATAATTAAAAAGAATATTTATGTTTTTCTAGGAGATATTTTTCCTGGAATAAGGTTCAAAGATCTATTCAAATTTCAAGTAACTATATTGCTTGTTCATTATTTCTTGTCTCCTGATTTTTTTTCTAAAATCATTCACTATTTTATTGATGAGAATCATTTTTTGACAGAATTTATCCCAAGGAAGGGGTACTGGAAGGAGAATGTCAGAAATTGAGTCCTTATCCAATGTAGAGTCTAGGAATATGCGAAGACCCCCGTCATCATCTGTTGCTGGTGGCTTACCTCCATTAGTAAGGTGCTGAGCCATCCCCAACTTTTAATTTTTCAGCTCTTTTATTTTTTATTTTTTGGTGTCAAATACTTCCTTCCCTGTTCCACTCATTATTGTTTCTGTTATGCACATGTTTTCTGCTAGGCCGTCTTCTTCCCAGGCATCTGGTGAGTGATTAAAATATGCATCATTTGCTCTTCCATCTCCTTCCTATTTGCTCCCTGTTTCTAATACTGTGCATGGTGCAGATAGGAGAGCAGGGTCTTCCATGTCTGGTTACAGGAAAGATGATAACAGCTGGAGATATGATGGCGATGAACTACCTGAGGATGTGATTCGAGCTTCTACTGCCCTTGAAAACCTTCAGCTGGACAGGAAAGCTAGGAATCTGACTACATCTTGGAGGTTAGTTTCTCATGCATCTTCAAAATTCATCCATTATGAATTAGGTGAAAGTGTTTTTTGATAACCATTTATTCTGGAGCATTACAAAATGAACAGTTGTCACTGCATATATGAGAATCAAGTGCAATAACAGAGAAACTGAAGATTGCCCAATATTAGAAACTTGCTGAGGGGTGCGATAAGATTGTTATGAAGTTTTTTTATTGTGCAAATTTTCTTATGTTGGACGTTTCACCCTCAGGAATCCTGAGACCATATATTGATTGGTTTCTCCTCAGTCCTTTGTCTTGTTAAACATTTTAGAGTAGCTAAATTGGCAGGCAACTAACTAGCGGTTGCGCTCGCCGCATCTAGATATCTTATAGTGAGAGGTCTTATAGCATCACTCTGATGAACTGAATTCTTCCATTAGGTATTGTATTTGATGTATTGTTTGACCAGGGGACTTTTCGCCCGCCGAGATAGTCTCATGCCCGTGTTTATCATCATCTGATTATATATAAAACTCATGGTCTTATGTGTCGGGTCTGGTTGCAGGCATGCTGGGGATGGAATCAATGATGACGGGGGAAGGGCTGACCACATTTAGCTGGATGACATCCTCGAATGATGCATGAGTAGCTTAGTGTGTATTTTTATTATTATCCACTAATGTTTTTGTCATGATCAAAAACAAGGTAGCGGTTTGTGTATTTTTTTTTTTTTTTTTTGAGTTTTCTTGTTTTTCTTCTCTTTTTTTGGACACAATTTGAAATCTTAATTAGTGATTGCCAGAAAATGTGTACGTAGATTGCCTTCAATTTTTTTAGTTGACCAGGGAGACTGAAAGATCAGGCCTGTTAAAAGATGGATTAAACTTCTCTCCTTGCAACAAGAACATGGATAATTTGGGTGTAGTTTTTGTAATTTTTTTAATTCAAAACATTTGGGAAGAGGAATTTAATTGGATGGGATACGTATATTTAAAACATGAAAATCATTTTCATTCATGCCAACCAGAGTAGTCGGCAGCCTCAATTCGAAGAACGAATTGAGGCTTAAATTCAACCTCATATTAGACATTAATATATATATTAACTAACTAGGATATAAACTCCGTCAAGGCTTCACTGGGTTTTTCACTGTGCATGTACAATTATATATTATTGTGGATTGTGACGGTAAAAATATTATTTTCTTTCATGATTAAAATAATTCAACTCTCGGAACTAGGGTTATTTTTATATTTTCAAGAGTAGTGTATGATATTTTTAAATTCTTTGCATAGTAAAACTATTATTTTATCTCTTTGTGTTGACAAAAGGATGCAAGATAATGGTGGTGTTTTTGGTTTTTTATAAATTTGTGCATAGTACAAATACTAAAATAGCCCTAGAAATGACAAAAAAGAAACCTGAAGTCAGGGGTATTGTGGTATTTTTATCATCTTTTTTTGTTATGATTATCACTAGGTTCAGGAGTATACAGGTAATTTATACTTTTTAGAAATATTGCAAGTGTGTCCTATGAACGTGCTATCAGGGTGTCACATGCACGTGCTGCGTCGTCTAGCAGTGTAAACAGACTGTTTGACGTATCACTTGATGCCTCGACATGTCATCAGCCTCACAGTGTGGTGCGTGTTGTTGCCATATGGGCGATGAATCGCTGTGGGATGGTTTTTGGTGTTTTCTTTTTTCTTCTCTCTTTCGTCGCTTGAAAGTATAGGTAGTCTTTAATGTTTGTGAAGTTTTTATTTTAGTCTCTGCTCTTTTGATTTCAATTTTATTACTAATTTTTTTAATAGAAATTTTGATATTTTAGATTTTCAATGATATTTTCTTATTTTTATAGATATAAAATTAACTACTTATTTTTTTTATTTGATTATTGCAAGTGTTTTCATAATTTATATTTTATTTGTTGTGTTAAATTTAAATTGCATTATAAAATGAATTAATTTTAATATAGTGAATTCAATAATTCAAATATTTAAATTATATTGTTTTTTTTAACGATGATGGTAATTTTATGCTAGTTATTTTATTCAAACCTACTAAACAGATAAAATTATATCGATTTAAACATTTTTGTTATTTTGCTCAAATTTATATTATAATAAAAAAATTCACCCAACTAATATGTTTGATTCTGTGTTAGTTTTTATGGTTATATATATATATATATATATATAGTTATGGTTTTACAAATGTAAGTTTTAGAAAATATATGTCAAGGTAAAATTATTTTAAAAAATTGTTTATTGAATTAAAAATAAGTCATTTTATTTTTAATAAAATTAAGATTTGAATATAATTATATATATGACTCAATATAATTAAATAATTTTTAAATTGGATAAAAAAAAGCTATCACACTATAGTCTTAAACAATTTAAATAATTTTTCAAATAAAAATACTTTAAAATAACAAATAAAAAACATCGTATTTATTATTATAGTATCTTTATTTTTAAATTATTTATTATTATTATAAATAAAATAAAACAAGATTTTTTTAATTTGTTTTAATTTTAACAAATTAAAATAAATAAATTAAAGCTACCGTCTTAGCGCAGAAACAACACGCTATCACAGTGTAAGCCGGCTCCTGCTTTCCACACGCCATCTCTTTTCTTTCTATTTCCAACCAGAAAAAACCCGGATCTATCCATGGCTGTTCTTTTAAGAAACCCTAAAACCTCAATAAAATCATTCTCTTCTTGTATATCTCGAAATTTTTCTGGAACTACGTTGAATTCCGAGATTGACCTTAAAGTACCTTCTTTTCTTTCTCAAAACTCTCTCCTTCGCCGTCAGGAAACTAAGGAAGGAAATGTCCAGTGGGTTTTTCTTGGTTGTCCTGGTGTTGGTAAAGGTACCTATGCTTCGCGTCTTTCCATTTTTCTCGGTGTTCCTCACATAGCCACCGGTGATCTAGTTCGCGAGGAGCTCAATTCCTCTGGCCCACTTGCCTCCCAGGTACTCCCTCTCTTTTTTTAGGGTTTAAATTTGTGCGCATTTTTCTTCTTTTTGGCTATCTGGTTGTCGAAAGTTTGAATCTTTGCAGTTTTGAAATGGATTGCATAGTAACTTTTACTGATTTTGTTTGAATTGAATCGCGTTATAAATATATTAACTCTATTAAAGACTTTTTTTCGTGGAGATTGTGACACTGACTGTCACCTGTTTGATATTTTGCTTCCTTTTACTCTTGAAAAATCATCGGGTGCTAAATAGTTGGGGGCCACATGACGTTGCCAACAAATCTTGGGATCCAAACATCGTTGAGCTGATTCTTATTGATTTTTCTCTTTGTTGTTGTACTGTAGCTTAAGGAGATTGTGAATCAAGGGAAATTGGTTTCTGATGAGATCATCATAAGCTTACTGTCAAAACGTCTTGAAGCTGGAGAAGCCAAGGGCGAATCTGGTTTCATTCTTGATGGTTTCCCTCGAACTATTAGACAAGCGGTGAGCTATTGTTATTATTATTGATTAGTTTTGTTGGCAGTCGTCTATATGTTTCTCATGGGTATTGAAACTGATAAAAAAAACTAATTCTAGTTGTGAATGATTAGCTGGTTGAGCACCTTTTGTTTTCTCGTTAGCAGCTTTTGAGTTAAATTGTTATGTTAAGCGCTTTGTTTTCCTTTTCTCTTCTATCGTAGACAATTACTCTGGTGTCTGTCTATCTAACCTGGTGTTCATGTTCTGGTCATACTGCAGGAAATACTGGAGGGGGTAACAGACATTGACTTGGTGGTGAACCTAAAGCTCCAAAAAGAAGCGCTGCTTGCAAAATGCCTTGGGAGAAGGATTTGCATTGAGTGTGGAAAAAATTACAACATTGCTTGCATTGATATCAAGGGCGAGAACGGGAATCCTGGAATTTATATGGATCCACTTCCTGCTCCTCCACAATGTGTACCAAAGCTTATCCAACGAGCTGATGACACTGAAGAAGTTGTTAAGGAGCGACTACGTATTTATGATGAAATGGTATTACTGCATCTTTCATTTTTCTTATTGGTGCTTTTGTATTATTTTAATATAATCATCATATGAACTTGTGCACATAATTGTGAAGTTCTTTAACATGTCATCTTTTGATCAGCCATTGATCAGTCACGTGTGATGTATGGGATACCTTCTTTTGAAGTTTGTTCTGCCAGATGAAATATTTTATAGCCTGTGTATGCTACCTTATGGTATAATCAGGGAAAAAAGTGACACACACATATTTGTTAGACCACAGAAAAAATTGCAGATATTGACGAGAGAAAAGTATGCCCCCCCCAACTTCCCAGAACAAATCCCCCCCAACCCCTTGGTAGATTTGAGATGATAGATGGATCCTAAAAAGCTTTCAGTATGTCTATTCTGATTTCTCTCTAAATGCGGACTCTATATGGTAACATGTAGTGAGCAGTAAAAAATAGTCTTGGCATTGCAAATGAATTTGTTAGAAACCATTGACACTCTCTCTCACTCACAGCACATACACTTGAAAAAAAAGAATAGATTTTGTTGAAAAACAGTGACAGAATTAACTGCATTTCTGGTTGATATAGTAAACTCACCAGCAGGCTCCCTATCTCTAGATTTCATGGAGTAATAATTGGTACTATTCCCAATTTCAAATGTCACTACCATCAATATATACACAATCATGAACTCTATAGCTTTTTATTGTTACTGTCGTTGTAATTGCATTATAATCTAGGTGTCCTGAGGTGTACTTTTTACATCTCAACAGTGGTTTACACGACAGAATTCAGGAAAGATGAGAGGACAAGAAATAGTAGTTTATCTTAATGTAACTTGTGAGAAAAAGGCAGTGGATCAGTTAGGCATTCCTGTGATATGTATGCAGTATAGTTGGGTGCATTTGATTTCAAAGTTATTGTTTTATCTATAATGTTTTTCCATCGGGTGTTTTCTTAACATATAAATGCCAGAATTTTCTTGTCAATACATAGATGCCATGCTTAATCATTCCATTTAAAGTGGTAAATAGTTATAAAAATGGTGCCATGGAGTGGGAATATTGAGTAGAGAAGTGCACGCTCATAATAATCATACTTAACTTATGGCATGAAGTAGGTTTTTTAAAATGATTCTGGCAGTAATAGCTGTAATTGTCATTTGTCCCGCAATTAGTGACCTGAAATCCGCAAACCATATTTTCTTGCAGAGTCAACCTGTTGAGGAGTTCTACCGCAGTCGTGGGAAGTTGTTGGAGTTTGATCTTCCTGGAGGAATTCCAGAATCCTGGCCAAAGCTGCTGGAAGCTCTGAATCTTGACCACGAGGATAAACGCTCTGCTGTGGCCTGAACTCCCATAGTTCCGCAAAACATATTCTCCAGTTAGGTCATTCTTTGCATGTGGGAGACTACATGCACAGTATTTAGATAAAAGAAGGTTAACAATTATATCAAATAAACAAGCCTAAACTGTTACCATGATTTTATTGTTTGGAGAGCAAGGAGGCAATTTATTGGATTTGCCTGATGATGTGATTTGTTATTGGATGGATATGGCTTGTAGTGATTAAATGGTGAACAGATGTCAGTGCTGTTCAATTTTGCTATAACATTTGGTTTTGAGATTCATTTTTAAGGGTTCTTTGAACAGAAATAGCGAACAATTGTGGAAACCGCTTTATATGACGCAAAAGAACATGTTCTAGTTTTGTTAAGACAGGAACCACTCTCTTCCTTGTTGTTTGCATTACTTGTTGGGAGGTGCGACCTCATTTTTCTGTTTCTTGCACGTGTTGAGATTGGATGGATTAGTTGTTTGAGTTCCCAGCTTCCTATGGATAACCTTTTGTTGTGCTAATTGACAAGCTACTCGACATCAGTACTAGCAACATGTCAACCTATCTTAGCTTCTCATCTATCAGCATTCTTCTCTCATCTCGCAGCCTTTCTTTCTCAGAACGATAGACCTCTCCTTTCAGATCAATGCGAAGTCCCCTGCATATTGCTTGTACTGTGAATTTACGCTCCCACCAGGGCTTTTAAGCACTTCTTTTGCAGCTGTGTTATTGCCCGAGGTGTGTCTATGGTGAAGATTAACTATACGCTCGCCCACGCCCGTGCTTCTTTGGTCACTGTAATTTAAAAGTATTTAAAAAAAATTGATTTTTATTATTTTTATTTTGTACTGTATATATATTTTTTAGATCTGTTAATATTAAAAATAATTTTTCTTAAAATAATATTTTAATATATTTTTAAATAAAAAATAATCTCAAAAATAATTACAACCACAGAAACTTAGTCATTCCAAGTCGTCTTCTTTCTCCCACTGATCGAGAAAAAAGCTGGACAGAGCCAGTTCATCGTTTTCGGATTATTTGAGAGTATGGTTGCGGTTGTTTTTTAAAGTGTTTTTTGTTTAGAAATACATCAAAATAATATATTTTTTATTTTTTAAAAATTATTTTTGACATCAGCACATTAAAATAATCTAAAAACACCAAAAATATTTCATTTAAAATGAAAATAAATAAATAAATTTTGAGCAATCGGCGGTACAACCATAATGCCAAACGGGCAATTCAAATAGTTTAAGGGGGTGTTTAGAAATGCTTTTAGAAAGCACTTTTTAAAAAAATAAAAACAATTTATTAGTATTATTTTAGTGTTTTTAAGTCACTTTGATATGTTGATATCAAAAATAATTTTAAAAAAATAAAAAAATATTATTTTAATATATTTTTAAATAAAAAAAACAACCACAACCACACTCAAACATGGACTACGAAACAAGATAGATTAAGTTAGAAATAGAAAAACTAAGATATAAAAATAAACTTCTATTTAATAAATTTTTATGATAAATTTTTATTTCATAATATGAATGATAAAATGATATATTATCTTTGTCAAGGTTATTTTTATCATTTTTATTTATGTATTTCAGGATAAGAACCAAACAATACTTAAATTTTTAATTTAAATTAAATTAGCAACATCTCTTTTTATTTTTTTTAAATAGCAATTAATATTTTGAATTACTCGTATAACTTTACAATGCTTCAGTTATATTATTATGATTTATATTAATTTTTCTTTTATCTTTTTTTTATATATAAATTATACTTGTATGATGCATTAACAAGAATAACATATATGAACACTAAAAACTAATGTATAAGATAAATAAATAAAATGTATAAAATAAAAGGATATCTTAAGCTAAATATATTTATTTACATTTTTTATATTTTTTTCATGAAACTAATGGTGTGTTTTATTTTATAATCAATTTAAAGTTTTTAATTAGCATGAGTATTTTTCATTTTTTTATGAATTTATATATATATTTTTATATTATTAAAAATAAAAATCATACTTCCATTCACCAATTAAAAAATCTATAAAAGCGAAAAACGTATTTATAATATCGAAATCTTCTTCTCTTGCATTACAAAATAATTTAGAATCCTTTCACAACGGTGGTCGGGAGCGCTAGCCAGTTGCGAAAGCATGGTTCTTTGTGGTTCGGTGAACTGGATTTTGTTGCTTTTCATGGACCGGGCTACAACATCGGCCCAGTCCCATGTTTCCTAGCCCTCTCTTAGACGGAACCCGATAACCCGGCCCTTGACTGCACGATGTCATCAAAGATATTTTCTAGCTCGCGTGGCAGCTCCGTGTCCCCTTCCTCGAAAATCTCATGAGTCACCAAGGTTATTTCCGTCATTACAGATCACAATGCAAGAGCATCTTTAACTCGCTGCACACCACGCCACGTTTCATCATATGATCTACGAGATCCTATTGAGATCATCTCATCATTCACAGTGAACGCTCCACGTCAGCAAATAATTCCTTCTAATGCTTTTGCTGGTAAAATCAAGCTGAGGAAGAAAAACATTCGAAACGACACTTTGAATTTGAGTTCCACGATCGTTTAATTTCTTGAAATATTTTGAATTTTATTCACGGTGTAGCTATCATTCACCTTCGATCCACCGTAGCGTGGCGGTTTATTCGCAGCACAGCTTTGATCGCTGCCAGGTCATAAATCACATTCTCCCGTGGCATCTGACATGGCAGGGCTAGGAGCCTTCATTTTGTCCACGTCATCGAGAGGAGAAAACGGCGAGCATAATAATATCTTTTTCTATTTTCTTTTCCTTTTTTCCTGCAATATCTGTATTTTGTTTACCGTCTCTCAACCAGTCAAGCCGTTTCTTCTTCTTCTTTGCAGATCCTGTGAACAAAACCCTAAAAGTTAATGTATTTGCTTTATCAGTCTTTAATCCGTGTTTCAAGCTCTTGTTTTTTTGAAGGCTGATAACTGGATCGAGGTGAAGGATTAAGTTCAAAAGGTAAAGTCGTAATTTTTTTATATACTGCTTGACACCCTGCAGAGCTGCTAACTCAGTTTTTTCCTGGAAAATGAAACGAACGGTATTTTTCTTTTATTGAGAAAATACGGAGTTTAATTTAATTTATGTTCAGTTTTTGTTCTTTCTTTTTTTCGTGAAAACTTCGAAATTGCAATATTCTGTTAGCTTTATAACTTATTGCCTGTTTGGTAACTGAGAAAACTGAGGAAAATAAACTTGTTTTGAATTCTTGAGGTTTGTTTCGAAGAAATGAAGTGGTACTTAAAAAAAAATGAATTCTTGCATTTTTAGCTGTTTTTTATGGGTTTTTTTACCTGGTCAGAATCTGAGAAGTTTTGATCTCTGTTACTATAATCTGTTTGGTTTTTGAGAAAATCGACATTAAGGAACAAGAGAACTTCAGAAACACGGAGACTCGAGAATTTTGGACAGAAAGGGAAAATAAAGTTTACCTAGGAATCTTTTTCATATAGTTGAAATTCGTAGTAAAAACCCAGGAAAGAGAGTAAAGTCATAGGTTCATCAGAGTTCGGTTGATTATTACATGTGTGAATTTGTTTTTTGCTTTTATTCGATTTAGTTGATAAAAAATCCAAGATCTAGTTTTATTTTATTGCTGTATCAAGGAAACTGTGTTTGATGTCCATTTTTTGGATTCTGTTATGTTGTTTTATCGTCTGGATTCTTATTTCTAGCAAGGGGTGGGAGACAAGACATGGATATTGGTTCCATTTCGCAGGCTCGTCTGCTTGCCTTGAAATTGAAGAACAAAATTATGACTTTTTTCTCTCTTCCCGAATGAGTTTTGAATCTTATCTTTCAAATGTTCTGTGTCCGAAGTAAATAAAATGTTAAAACTTTTCCGAGCTAAATACCTAGGAACTGCGTGTTTCATTTAATATTTTTATGACCCGAATTATTGAACATTAATGATATAAAAACATATTGACCTTTTCTTTTTCTATATTTTCTCGGCTATAGATGTGTAAGATATTGGTATGCTATCAAAATGTCTGAGTATTCAAAGGTTATCACACTGTAGTTTGGGGTGATGGTTTTGTGTATAACATCTGATGTTTGACTTGCATATCCTGTGCAGGACATCACTATCTTGGAGACAATGAAATGTGCAATCTCTCTTGCAGAATAAAGAATGTTTTTCTCACCTACTCAGTCCGATGTGTTCCTTGATAGTGTTGTTCCGAATCTGATTGAAGTTGATAGTTCAAATGAATAAAAATGCTTCCATTGACCAACGGATTTGCAGAACAAAATCATATTGTAGAAGATGAGCGGAAGGAAATAAGGGATGGGATCATGGGTGATGGCCAGGAGCTCTCGGAGGAAGATGAGTCCCAAATTAATGAGGATGGAAAGTATATGAACGACAAGGGCATGGAATTGTTTCAGGTCCAGAACGATGCCCAGGCTGTCATTCAGAGTCAACAGCAACAGTCTCAAGGGCCTTTGGTTCTTTGGGAGAGGTTCCTGCCTCTTCGGTCTCTTAAGGTTCTGCTTGTGGAAAATGATGATTCAACTCGCCATGTTGTCAGTGCGTTGCTTAGAAATTGTGGCTATGAAGGTAAGCATTTTTATGGTTCCAGCTTATTTTTGCTGAAGAGCTAACCTGATAGATGATCTATAGAAGACACTTCATATCATGCAAAGAAAATGATGCATGAGCTAAGTATTGTCAAGGCCTGCTGTATTATTTTGATCAGAGAATCAGGACCTAAACTTCATATAAAAAGAGATGCACGGGGTAATGATAACTTATCATAGAATGCTTTGTGCTACTTCAGTCCAGCATCTCTCTCTCTTTTAGCTACCCCATTCTGTTGACATGTATTGCAAAAGAAAGTCTGACGAGTAATGTCCTGACAATAATTCAAGTGATGGCAAATGTGAAGAAACTGTTTATCTAGCTCTTACTCTGGATTATTAAATATATGACCATTTTTCAACTGTTTAAGATTGTTCATTTATATAATATTTGATTTGCCATTAGGGGTTTTATTAACTAGGACTTTCAATTTCCCCCCATTTAAATGGTTTTATTTAGGATCTCAATTCTTGTGGTACTGACTTTCTCCCTATACCATTTCAATTTTAGGTGAGTCTGCTCTGAGAGTTATAGAAAGAAGAGTAAAAGTTCCTATTCCTGTTCTGTATGGGGTTTGATGCTTACATAAGAGCATCTGTAAATTATTTTTCCTGAAGTTGCATGTTTCAGCGATTAACAATTGGACTTGAGATGTAGTTACTCCATATCTTGACTGATATATTTTTCTTCCCTTGGTTTCTCCTCCACTCTCCTCCTGTTCTCTTTCCTTCTCCAATTCCACCTCCTTCTTCTGCATCTTTGGGGCGGATCAGCTATGCATGAATTGGCTTACTATGAAAATTGGACAGATTATACTCATTGTTTCTCTGAAGCTTGTCAGGTCCACTGGCAGTATTAGAATCCTTGTGTCCTAATTTCTCATTCCCCTGAAAAGATCAAACACAAACTCTTTTGGAAATAAAGATGCCCTCCTTGTCCATCTTGTATGTGTTTGTTTCAGAACAGCCAAAAAATAGAATTATTCCTTCAGGATGATATTCAAGCCTTGCTCTTCTTGAGAATAACAAGATTTGTGTCTTCTAATAAACACATCACCTTAAGGATCTTTGAATAAGGAAACTTTTATGCTCATCAATCATGCTTATCAAGCTTCTGGTAAGAGGTAAGGGTTCCAAATAGTTTTGATAGAAGCAGGGCAGTCCTATGTTAAATGATGGGGGCCATGGAAAACTCAAACTTTGCAAATCTTACATTTTGATCATAAATTTATTTATTTTAATTTTGGAAATACATGTTTTTCACTCCCAAAGATCATGTATTATCCAATCAGCACCCCTAATCTTAAATTCCAGAGGCCTTTGCCTAATGATCCTTTTTTCTTTTGGCTTACCTAAGCTTGTTTGGGGAGGAGAGCATGCCACCTTTGAACCACAAGGCTCGTTGGCTTCTTCTAAAGACCTAAAAATTGAGAAGTCGGGTTATTTTTTCTTACACTCTTCCCTTGTTCCTTTGATTCCATCAAAAAGTTTTTTACACCATTACCAAAACTTAAATTTCACCTCAGGATTTGGGAGGAAATAGTAGGATTATTTATAAACTCTGTTTGGGTTCAAGAGTCCAAGGTGAGTTGGGTTTTTTATTCTTTGTAATATTTTTTATATATATTGAAGAACTGTATCACATTTGATAAAAATATAATTATGTAATGGTTTGGGTTTTTTTTATATATTTCATTACAGTAAAGTTTTTTATACAATCATGATAAAATATATTGTTTTATATATAATATAAGTGTTCGGTTTGGGTTCAAGAGTCCGAGGCAAGTTGGGTTTTTTATTCTTTGTGATATGTTTTATATATTAAAGTACAGTAAAGTTATCATAAAATATATTATGGAATGGTTGGCATCTTTTCTATTGTGTGTGTTTCTTCATTTACTCAATGTAACTTTTTAATTAAGTCTCTTGGATGTAATATTTAAACAATGATTGGTGATGGATAAAAGTTTTACTTTCTTAAGGAAGTAACAGATAATGTAAATTACTCTTTAAAGTATCCCAGCAAATGCATGGAACTTTCTCCTATTTGTTTCCGTTCTACCTGTTAAGAAGCTAACAATTACCTCCCCCCTCCCTGTATTTTGTTTTTAGTTTCTGCTGTATCAAATGGTCTACAAGCTTGGAAGGTTTTACAAGATCTGACAAATCACATTGATCTTGTTTTAACTGAGGTGGCCATGCCTTGTTTATCAGGCATTGGCCTTTTGAGCAAGATTATGAGCTACAAAACTTGCCGGAATATTCCTGTTATTAGTGAGTATACTTCTACGATTTTGCTCTTCTTTTTGTTTGAAGTGGACACTCTTGTGACTTTCATCTTCAGAAATTGATACTGTTTTGCTCTTCTTTTGTTCGAAGTGGACTCTCTTATGACTTTCATCTTCAGAAATTGATACTATTTTGCTCTTCTTTTTGTTTGAAGTGGACTCTCTTATGACTTTCATCTTCAGAAATTGATACTCTTAACTGCCACGCCTGTTGACTCTTTTGTGCAGTGATGTCATCTCATGATTCCATGAATTTAGTCTTTAAGTGTTTGTCAAAGGGTGCAGTTGACTTTTTAGTGAAGCCCATTCGAAAAAATGAGCTTAAAATCCTCTGGCAACATGTTTGGAGGAGGTGCCACAGCGTGAGTTGCTATACTTTTGTCAATTTGTGCATCAAATAAAAAATATGGGCCAATATTTGGACTCTAACTTCAAGTCTCCCCTATAATAGCATTTTACATGTCAATTTTTGAGAAATTCCAACTTAAAAGGAAGTTGTTAATTTTGCTAGAACACATTATGGATACAAATTTGGACCATTTACATTTCTGGAGTTTTGTTTGGATTTTCGCTGGCTTCTTTTTTTCTTTTTTGTATTCACAATATTTACCACTCGAGTGATATAGGATCACAAAAAAATGCAAGGCTCTAAAATTCTGTTTTGCATTTATTATTCATCAGGCTAGTGGGAGTGGGAGTGAAAGTGCTGTACGGACTCAAAAATCCACAAAGTCAAAAGGTGCTGATGAGTCAGATAATGATACTGACAGCAATGATGATGATGGCATTGGAAGCGTTGGTTTGAATGCAAGGGATGGAAGTGACAATGGAAGTGGTACCCAGGTAATTTTTTTTTGTTTTTTTAATAGACAAGCTTATACTTTGATATTTATGAAGGGAATAAAGAAAAGAACATAGATAGTAATAGAGTAGTGGGTAATGCTATTCCTTGTACTTTGACTACAAATTTTTCATGCCAGTGAAATCTGGGACTTCATAATTAGAAACTGTTACAGATACAGCTCTGCAATGCACCTGTCAGTGATTATTTATTGGGATGCTGTATCTAGCCAAATTCAGTGCTGTTATCTGTGGTCAAGCTGGAGATAGAATATTCAAGTAAAAAATTTGCCTCCTGTTTTTTTACCAAGGAAATTTAGCATTTTCAGGATTTCCAAAATCAAGCTTCAGCAACCCTAGAATTGATGTGCAATGTATACATGTACAAGCTGGGATCTTTTTCTAAGCGTGTTGTTTTCATGTTAGTATTTTAGTGTTGCACAACTAACTAGATTCCTTCTATATTATTAAGAATTGAATGGTAGCTCCGTTGACTTATATTTTGTTTTATCTCTAAAATTAAAAAAAAAACATGTTGGTTCCTTCTAGTCTACAATTAGACACACTTTTGCTTGAATCTATGTATTCCAAATACAAATGAGATGCATAGATAATGGCATAGATGTTAGAAAATTCATTGCTTTTCTGGAAAAAAACCCACATAGCCTTTTGTCATTAAGTTAATTGCATGTCTTTCTACCAGTAGAAACTTTATTGTGCAAATGTGCTAAATCTTGAGTATATGTAGATAGATAATTGTGCTAAAAAGGATGCATCTCTAATAATGCATAATACATCACATACTAAAAGTAGAGAAAAAATGTTGCGGATGTTATTGGGTAATATGCCATATCAAAGGGATGATGGTAACTTCGTGAGTGATGTATTTTGTTAAGAAAGGGATAGCCCATAAACCAATGTGCAAGGTTTAAGTTGGTGAGAAAACATAGGATGCTGTGATTTGATTGCATGGACCCTAGAATAATGGTTTTAAAAACAACCAAGGATAAAGTAGAGTGGTTAAAGCTTCCATATAGCGAGCACAACTTCTGGCAGGACTGCTTGATTCTGTATCTTTCCTGTGTTTGACAGTGGGTTTGTTAATGTGCATGTGCGTGCACAAGTATATGTTTTATGTGTGTATAGACAATGCATGCAAAGATACTTTTTGGCGCAGAAAGGTACCTTAACACATGAATGGTATTGCATGGCAGATTTCTAACTAGCATCTTGTAACGAAGTGCTATTCAAATATCTGTATGAACACTTGTGTTCTGTCTTTGCAGAGTTCCTGGACAAATAGGGCTGTCGAAGTTGACAGTCCCAAACCAATGTCACTGTGGGAACAGGACCATTTAGCTGATCTTCCTGATAGCACATGCGCCCAGGTTATTCACTCAAGGCCTGAGGTATGTGACAATAACTGGGTGCCCCCGGCTACAGCAAAGAAGTGTGGAGAGCAGGATGATGAACTTGGTAGGCATGGCTCAGTATGCAGTGATTGTTTTTGGATTTTCACTCTCTGATGTCCCCTTATCTTCCTCCTTTTCTTGAGTTTTGGTTGAATTTGTAGATAACATT
This sequence comes from Salix arbutifolia, assembly GCA_025169955.1. Lineage (NCBI taxonomy): Eukaryota > Viridiplantae > Streptophyta > Magnoliopsida > Malpighiales > Salicaceae > Salix > Salix arbutifolia. Next base: position 2,614,193 of record CM045909.1, read on the forward strand.
GTTATGGGCAAGGACTTGGAGACAGGAGTACCTAGAATTCCAAATTTGCAGTTTAAAGATCCGATCGAAAAGGTACTAACCAACATAGCAGATAATGATGGTGAGAAATTTCCTGAAATAAAACCAAAGCAGGATGGTGGGCATTTAGAGAAAAGACAACAGGATCTCAACAGCGAGGAACGCAATACAGAATTAAGAAACCAAGGCAATGATCTTAAGGGTAGCATCACAAACAGTACTAATCCTCAGATGGAAAGTTTAGTCTTAGACGTCCCAAATGGTCTCTCCTCTAACCAAAAAAATGAGGTCATCTATGAGACCAAGGAGGTGCCTTCTTTTGAGCTGAGTTTGAAAAGGCTGAGAGATATTGGACATGCCAGGACCAGTTCCCATGACCGGAATGTGTTGAGGCATTCAGACCTTTCAGCATTCTCAAGGTAGGAGAAGTTTGGTTTCTGACTATATCCATCCTTTTGTTCAATGAAGTTACATTTGAAAGTTGAATCTTCATTTCCATGCAGGTATAATTCTACTTCAACCACTGATCAGGCTCCATCAGGGAATGGAGGTAGCTGTTCAGAGGCAGCAAAAACAGAATCACTGCAAAATCTCCAATCTAACTCAAATAGCACACCTTCTAATCAGCGTACCAATGGAAGTAGTAACAACAATGGCATGGGCTCTACAACTAATTTTACTTTCGCCAAACCTTCTGTAATCAGTGACAAACCAACTCTCAAATCTACAGTTAAATGCCTCCATCCTTCTGCCTTTAAGCCAGTGCAGAATGACCATACAGGTCTTCCTCAGCCTGTTATACAGGGTAAGGGTGATGCTCCTATTGCTAACACAATCCTGGTTCAATCAAGAGATTTGAACCAGAAAGGCCAAGTGCAGCACCATAACCATTGCATGCATAACATGTCCCAGCAGCAGCAGCTCGCCAACCATGATGACCTGTCTTTGAATACGGCAGCTGCAGCTCCTCATTGTGGGTCATCTAACATGCTGAGCACACCCATGGAAGGAAATGCTGGTAATTACAGTTTGAATGGAAGTGCCTCAGGAAGTGACCATGGGAGCAATGGCCAGAATGGAAGCTGCATCGTTTTGAATCCCAGGGGAATAAAAATGGAGAGCAACAGTAGGGCTGTTGATAAAGGCGAAACTCCTGTACCATGTGATGAAAGTGGGAGTGGGAGTGGAGTTGGTCAAAATCGCTTTACACTGAGAGAGGCTGCATTGAGCAAATTCCGCCAGAAGAGGAAAGAGCGATGCTTTGAGAAGAAGGTAAACTGAAATTGCAGCATCATTAGATACAAGCTTAGAATTCAATTATTTTCCTTAAATGAACCATTAGTGAAGCAGTCCTAGCATATAGATAATCTTTAGTAAAAGAGTACAATTTGAACTTTGTGACATACAAAAAGATCTCTTAGTTGTGCACTTACCCATGCATGGATAAACACCCAACTCTATGACCAATCACCATGGACATATCAAGCACCATGAATTTTCTTTACCAGTATTCACCGGTGAAAACATTAGTTATCAACAGTCATCTAAGTGAATTTGTGAAATTCAGAATAAAGGATCTATCATGATGGTTGTTTCTAAACTGTATTTGAAGTTTCCCTCTTACGCTACATAATCTTTTTCTAGGTTCGATACCAGAGTAGGAAGAAGCTGGCAGAACAAAGACCCCGGATTCGAGGACAATTTGTGCGACAAGCGGGACCTGAACATAAAGATGAGGATGCACGTAGCTAACCTGACTACCCAGCTTGTGCCTCTGGAATTCTGTACTTGAGATCAGTTGAATATGCTTGGGGGAGAAAAAAATTACAGAACCGCTGCTATCAAGGACAAATTAGTTGTGTAAGAGTTTGTTCAGAAAGACATCATGAACTGTTCTATGATCGTGGACTAATATTGGTGTTACTGTTATGGACTACCACTACTACTGCACAGAAGGCAACCCTTCACAAGGTAGCCTTCTCCAATAAATGGGCTCATCAATTTGTCGTGTTGTAGTTTACTGCCAACCCTGTCCTATGTGGGTGCCGCTTGAAACTTGAAAGGTTGTCATTTCTTTTGCTCTCCTTTTAACGGATTCCGTTCTAATCAATGATGTTTCTGTTCTCAATTCTTTTCTGTCCACTGCTTTTGAATGTAGCTGAAAATTCACACACACACAGGTAGGGAGGAGGGTAGCTATAGTCCGTTCTTATTCTTTGAGAGATTATTATTAGCATCTGGATATCCTCATTGCAAACACAACGCAATTCTTGATGTGAGAAATATTGATAAAAAATTATTAGCTAGAAACAATATTGTTTTTTTTATCAAATTCTCTTGGTCCAAATTTTTACTTGCTGGTTAGGTGATCATCATGTTTTTTCTTCCTGCCTGTAAAAAAGATGCTAATTTTCGTTCCTTGCAATGGTGCGTCCAGCATGCCATGCTCCGAAAGCTCACTAGTGTCACTAAACTTTGGTACCCAGTGTTATCCAAGTGAATAGGCGGACATACACCAAGAAGAAATCTGCTCGCATTTTTTATGGAAAAATGACCGTGTCTTTGTTATCAGTGCTGTGTATGTTATCCAGAATATGAGGCGGCTATTCGTTCTTTTTGTCGCTCCACTGCTTGGACTCCTATAGCGAGTTCAAACCAGGAACCCAACGTGATTACTCGAGCCACGTGTCGATGGACCATTAATGCTTGAACAGGCCCGCAACCCAGTTATCGGGTGACTTCAGAAACTCATCGGCTACCTAGGCCCACCTGCACTTGATGAATTTATGATGTCGCAAAATCTCTCCTTAGAAAAACATTTGCCTTCTAGGGCTACAGAGTATACAAAACCATTAAGTCATTATGTATGCAAGGCATAGTTGCCATGAAAAAAGAACTAAAATTCAAAAGTAAGAAGTCTGGCCACTCTTTTATGTGAAGATCCTTTCTCTGCCATCTACCATCTACCATCTACCATCGTTGAGCTATATCAATATTGCCGGTGACCTATGCATGGTATCAGAACAGTAATTGCTTTCAGCGAGAGTTGCAATCCCAAGCTTGACATCTGCGGGAATCTCTTCAGTCCCTTACACTGCTGCAAACAATTAGTGTACCCGTTCTTTCCGCTGTTTGTTATGGTGAACCCATGCCACTTGACTTTTTGACCGGAATGCAATACGCATTTGTTTTATTAATACTTTCTGCAGCAAGCATGCATCTATGCGTTGGGAGCGGTCTTAGCGGTGGGTACTGATCGTTGGTTATGAGATGAGGAAGATGAAAAACCACTGGAATCTTGAATGCACTTAACAACTTTCCAAAATTGCATTCACTAATACAGATCCGTAGATAAATCTTACAAGAAGACCTACATTTAGTTAACATGGCTACGATCAAGTGAGTTGGTACTTCATAAGTATCACAAATTCTATTGTTAAGTTGGTTTCGAAATGCTGATCAAACTAAACGAAAAAACTTGGTTGCAAAATAACACTACAAATAAATCAGACCATTCTAATCAGAAAAAGGGAAATTTTTTTGCCCTTTTTTTCGAAGATCGCATTTTTCTTGTGATTGTCATCGCTGGGCACGTGCCTCTACCGATGAAAAAAATATGCAGCCTCCTTTCATTGTTCTGGGTATTCTGAACGCTGGCCCAAACTAATCCCTTTCGCACCGGGTGGCAAGTGCTCCCCAAGGGGCCTTTCACTGTTCTGATAACCAGAAAGCTTTGCTCCCTTCCCAATTGGGAAGTGCCCGTCAAAACACAAAAAAGTTTTGCTCCTCAAGTTCGAGTGCCGGGATAAAAGTATTCAACGCTATTTTCCTTGACCTTGAAGTGGAAATTGCTTATCTTGTTATTTGAGCTCCCCTTCATATTGCAAAAACCCCAATTCAAAACTGTCAACTGCAGCAAATAAAATTGTGAGAAAATTTGATGAAACAAGTAGTCTCGATGTCAAATTCGAGTTATTAACTTGCATTCTGAAAACCACTATGTCAATGCAAAGGCGAAATTATCAGTTTGAGATGATGCTACATGTCCTCTTCCTGGATGTGTATAATCAAAGACACAAAACTTAAACAGCATATGCTCAAATATAGTGATATATATTACCTGCCCATGTACGTCAGCTGCCAGCCCAGTGGCTAGAGGTTCTGCCTTTATCAAAACATCCACAAGGTATTTAATCTGTAGCATAAATGCTGGCCTCTCCATGCTTGTATATATATCCTCATGATTAAGTGTTATCAAGGAGCAACCCTATAACATGAACAAAATACGATGCCACATAATGCAGCCAAAAAGCAAGTAATTACACGCGAATATATTATACAAGGTTGATAAGAGGAGTAAACAATCACAAAACTGTCTTACAAGTTCTGATGTTAAGGTGTGACAATAATGCATGAAGTTTAAGACATGGTCTGAAGAGCCGTGGGCAGCCACCTCCATGAGAGACATGTCATCTATCATTATGGTGGCGTGGTTCTTGTTGTTTTCAGGCAAGGCACGTATTGTATTCTGTATTTTCCAGTATAGTGAAATAAATCCACCTTTTCCATTTCTCTCTTCCTTCTCATCTAGTCAAGTATAGAAGGTTCAGAAAATAGCATACTTCTTGAAATCATTCCCATCAAAAACATGTTAAAATTAATAACTTGTATCTTATCATATGGTTCACAACAATTTCTCTGAGATAATTAATAGCACTATAAGCAAAATGAAAGAAATGAGTCAAAGAAACCAAAAATTTGAACAACTTCATCAAATTAACACTGACTTTTGGAATGCATCTCACAATATGGCAAATGTAGCTCAAGTAAACAGGGTGCGTGGAAACACTGACAAACTGTAACTATTAACCTAACAATAAACCCACAATTGCTTTCTTTAAGGCGGAGATAATAACATGAAAGAAAATCCACGGGAGATCTAGAACAACAATTCAACTAAAGTAGTATCGCAAGCAAGAAGATCTATCAATAACCAATTAACCTGATTTTCTCACCTGGACACAGTGGCTTAAGCATATCAAAGAAAAAGAATCTGCCATTTTCCCTTTGTGCTGCCAAATTGCAACCCTGTCACAGAACCACACCTTCATATCATACCGTTTTTTTTTTTAAAAAAAAAAAAAGTGCTTCCCTTCTGCCATACATCTTCCATTGCGATTTTAGCATTTCGAATTTTGAATGTCAGGACCCAGAATATTAAAATCACAGTGGCAAGAACACCAAAGTTTTTCTCACATCACGGCCAATGTTCACTGCTTAGTTTCACTAGGTTAGAGTAAACATGCAAACTGATAGATTAGAACGTAATTACCCTCATTTAAGAATTAATAAACGTTTTCCCTGATTAAAACCGTACTGCCCATTCGCAATAGTCAGGAAGTTGGACCAGAACACGGCATTGTTTGCACCTAGCAGTCCTCTAAGTCAAAATTAACTGCTACGATTAACTTGAATAACGCTAATCATAATCAAAGATTCTTTCCCATGAAATTTCAACCATTGAATATGTAGGGAATAACATTCCAGGAAAAATATAATTGCTGTGATTAAAAATTCATTATCTTACTCCAAAAAGGAGGGAGTACCAGTTTGCGTAGAATGCGATCGTAGTGGGATAAGGGGTGAGAGAAAGCGAGGAAGATGACTGTATTGTTTGGAGATTGGGAAGAGAGAGAGCGCTTTAAGAGTTGATGAAGCACGAAACAACCGCTGGTCTCTACGCAGTCTTCGATTAAAACCACTTTGCCGCGAAGAGGCCATGGGCCAGTCTGGTAGCCGAGTCCCAGGGCTTCGTCTAGGAGGTTTAGAGCTCGATTCTCCATCGGTGGTTAGGGTTTAGGGTTCTTGTCTTTGGAACAGAAAATGGAGATCGAGAAGGAGGGTTCCTGTTTTTTCTTTTTTTTAAGAAAAATAAAAAAACAATTTTGCGAGGCATTTTTGCGTTCTTGATTTCAGATTACTGACAGTTAGTTTAGAAAATTAAACCTCGGTCCCTGAATTATAGTGAGTCTTACAATCAAGTGTCGATATTTGTTATTCTAATACATTTCGAGCCATTTTGTGCCCGGAGCCCTCGACCCGGATTATTTTGTCTTTTACCATAGCTTTGGGCTAGGCTACGATAATCTTTTCTAGGCTCCCGTGCCTTCGCAGTAGCCCCGGTGTTAAGCTTGTGGGTTTCAGGTAGGGCCTATAAATTACCAGTGTTTATCAGTGGTTTGTTCTTTGAAAGTCCGATACTGTAGCATATATTAGGGGTGCTTGAAAAATAGTTTTTTTATTATCTCACTCGATTTATTTTACATACATACATATATATAAAAAAAAACAATAATAAAACAAAAAATTATAAATAGAGTGATGGGTCGTGGTTTTTAAAATTGTTCGACTTGTGCCCTGTACTTTTTTGTTTTTATATTCAATTATGAAACTGTTTGGCGCGACGTTTCACCCTCCGCGCCGCAGCTTTTTATTTTTTTATTTTATTTTAAATGGATATGTTTTAGTATTTTTAGATCATTTTGATGTGTTGATGTCAAAAATGATTTTTAAAAAAAAAAAAATATTATTTAGATGTATTTCGGCACGAAAAACACTTTGAAAAGCTACCACAACCGCCCTCCCAAACAGGCTCAATAGCTTGTGCATTCAACTTTTTTTTTTACTTCAATTATAAATATTTTGGGCACGGAGTTATTGCTCATTAATTTTTTACTGAGTGTCTTTGATGTAATAAATCAAGATTTATCTTTTTATTGAAGAAAATGAGATAATTTTAATTTAATTGTGGTGCAAGGCATTGAAATTGAACTTAATATTAGGGGTGTTATTACATTTATAATCCGTGTTGTAGGTCTGCTTTGAATGCAAATCTATATAAAAAAAACAGTGATGACCTGTAAATATTATAATATTTATAAAACAAAAAATCACAACTAAATATATTAAACTTTATTTTTTGAATTCGAGGAAACTTCGCTACTCTTTAAATATTCTTTGAAAATTTGAGTTAAGTGAATAAAATTACGGTTGTCTGAAACTCTTATAATATAAGCATATTTTGACTCGAACCCGGGATCTACAATGCAGATCTCAGACTCTTTGTCACCACGTCACGTTTTCTGGAGACTATTATATCCAACTTGTTCAGGTTGGAAAAAAAACAATATAAGTTATAAACTATCAAAAATTAAATTGTTTATAATTACAAACCTAACCCTAACCCAACTATATTACAACAAGCTCTTATTTTCTCTACATTGCAACAATCAGTTTCATTACAGCGACATTAATTAGCTGAGCCATGAAGAAAATAACCAGCGATGTTGCAGTTATATTTATATGGTTATATTAAACCCCACCTTCGTCTTAAAATATAAAACAGTACACTTCATAAGTAGCCTTGTATTTGCTATTTATTCTATAGGGTAGCACAAAATATTTTTAAAAATTTGTTGTTCGTATCATATTAAAACAATATTAAAAAATAATTATCTCGAAATAAAAATTTCAAAATTATTTTTTAAAAAAAACAACACTTCTAAACTCACCATTAAACACATAAAAGTCATATTCAGTATATGTCTGGAAGTGTGGTTAATGTTATTTTTTAAAATGTTTTTAGTTTAAAAATTGATTAAAATGATATATTTTTTTCAAAAAAAGTATTTTTAATATAAACACATGAAAATGATTTTAAAATATATAAAAAAATAATTAAAAAAAATAAAAATAGAAATAAAAACACAATACAAAACATTGCTTAATTCAATCTATCTTGGCGGTACTCCTGTCGTCGAAGGAAAACTGGCTGGCTTCACACTCATTTCACATCATCCATTCGATGCCATTGGCTGTAACATTTGCTGAATCTTTCTCACGGCTTCACACCACAGCCACAAATAACCATGGAAATTATCCATTTGATATTAATGTTAAAAATGTTTTTTTTAAAATCACTTTCCACGTGTATTCACAAACACCTGCCAATAAGCTCTTGTCCTCATTTTCCTCCCCTCAGATGTGCCCCGAGTTAGAGTCACGAGCCATATGGCACCAGCTGGCACCCCATCATCATTTTTGGTCCTTTATTCCAAAGGCAAGTCAAAGCTTCAAAAACGACAAAGCCCCCATACCCCTCCTAATTTAAACAAAAGACACTTTCTTTTTGGCCGTTCGATCGTGGCTTTTCTTGCTCATCATTTCTTCAAACACTATCGAATTTAGAAAAATAATATTTATATTTTCTAGCCCCTTGGAGCCTTAACTTACACACGCACACAAATCACGGGCATTATATTTAGAAGAAACCCCCCCCAGGATTTCTTCTTAAATCTGTAGCCAAGGTCATAAAAAGCTAATCCATTAAAAGTTGATAAGAAATCTTGATTCGAAAACAGTCAATTGTTTTTAACGAGAGGGTCAAAGATCATGTTTGAAACGGGGTCCACGCACGTCGATGGATACTATTTTGGTGTAGCAGACAAGCACCCTAGATTCTCTCTCAGAGGAAAGCTACGCTGACGAATCGGTGCTAGATGAGACGATGAATTACGGCTTTAATGTATATTTACAAACTTTATGGGAAAATAATATAAATATTCGAGCAAAGTGACTATTTATAAGTCACCTGCTTGTTTTTTTCGGCCCGGCAAGTTCACAAATTAATAATAATAATAATAATAATAATAATTCCCCTGGAACACGGTTTGACTAGAGTAGCTCTTTCAAAGCCTCGACTCAACCGCCAAAATACCATTGGCAAAGCATGTTTCAGACAATTATACTGTATATTTTATACCATCACCTTTATTTTTGTATTTTAAACCAAATAGATAAAAAGCAACCACGAGAAGATGCATAATAATTAACGTTTGACACTGCTTTTTCATAAGTGTTTTTGACAAAAAAAAATTAATTTTTTTTTTATGGTTTAGATCATTTTGATGTGCTGATATCAAAAATAGTTTTTTAAAAAAAATATAATTTTTCATATAATTTTAAATAAAAAATATTTTAAAAAATAACCACAACTACTCTACTAAAAATATAATTTATAAATCAGCAGTGTTAAGAAATAGTTGATTTAGGCCCTTGATTTTCCCAGGCTTCCAGCTTCATCAGCCTGGAAAGGCATGTTTGGTGACGAGTTTTGTGAATCCATGCCACGCGCCTGCCTATTGACGAGCTCAACATTGTCTCTCGGAAGGGATGGGTGCCCTCACGGTAAGGGATTAGATGTGTGCCTAACACGAGCAGCGATGCAACGACACGAGTGATTTTTAACGAATAGACATACGTAATAATTGCCCATGAGTTTTTAAAAATAAAATAAAATAATAAAAAATACCATTGTGTTAATTGACTAGTGGATTTTTTTTGCCCCGTTAACGTAGAGGAGGGGCTCGGAAACTATATAGAAAGAAGGCAATTCTCACTGGGAGCGGTGTGTTTTAGATATTTCTAATATATTCCAGGTAGTCGAGCGACGATCGGACATGAATTCACTAATGGACCGTACAAGTCGTTATCGTCATCAATGACGACTTCTTTCATTAATTATTGCCTGTTTTGAGTTTATAAAAGTTTTTAAAAAAAACATAAATTAAAACAATATATTTTTTATTTTTAAAAAATTATTATTAACATCAAGAAAATAATATAAAAATATTAAAAAGAATAATTTTTTTAAAACACAATGATAAATAAAAGATTCATTCCCTTGTTCTTGGTCCTTGTTTCAGTAAATATAACTATTAAACAATTTGATTAAGATTCGTACAGATTGAAAGTATTATATATAAAATTATTGAAGTTCGTTCCTTTTAAAATATGTAAAACTCTTGATAGTAGAATTAAATATTATTTGATTACTGTATGTGGAATAAAAATATCAAGTATTTCTTTATTTAAATGTGATTCTCTTCTCCTGGACAACACAAACATTGTTTCCACTAAAAACAAAACATGTTTTTTTTTTTTAAAAAAAAAAAAGTGGATGCTAATATATCTTTATTTTTTGTATTAAAATTAATTACAGCTGTCATGGGAGCAATTAGCAGACACTTGAAATTTAAATATTGTTTTTTGGATGCGAAAAATTTTTATTTTTTAAAAAATATATTTTATAGGTCTAGATAAACGAATAAAACTCTGATTATCCTAAACTCTTATAAAAAATACATACTTTAACTTGAATTCAAGATCTAATATGTAAATTATAAATTCTTTACCGTCACACTGCTAAAAACATTGAACTTGCTATTGGAGTGCCATAATAAAAATAAAAATAAAAATCACACTATCTATACGACAACGTTTCAGTGGAAAGTTTGCCTTGCCTTCAAGTTGGCGTTTCACGAGACCATTATCAATCACATGGCGGCAATGCGGTAAAGTCATTGGATTAGGTGAGTACATGGTAATCATTGTTAAAAATCAGCAGCCTTTGAAACTTTGACTCTTTTTTTATTTTTAAAAATAAATAAACGGAATTTATGAAGTGGTTTCATAAAATAAATATGTCAATGGATATATATATATATATATACTTTTTTTATTTTTAAAAATAAATAAACGGAATTTATGAAGTGGTTTCATAAAATAAATATGTCAATGGATATATATATATAGATAGATAATAGAAATTTTTAACAAACGGGATTGAGTTTGAATAATTTTATTTTTTTACCTTCAATTTCATAACTAAAATCTTTTAAAAAAACACAACACACACTGAGAATCTATCCAGAGAACACTTTGCACGTCATTTTTAATAATAGTGGTCGTGTCCCGTGGAAGGAAGCTTGATGTCACGAAGAACGCATGGGTTGTCTCTCTCTCTCTCTCTCTCTCTCTCTCTCTCTCTCTCTCTCTCATCTTGTTTGTTTTCAAAGAGAAAGCGAAGTCCCGCCACTCCACACAAAAATAAGTGGAAAATTGGATAATATTTTATTAAAATAAACAAATAAGTAATACCTATTACCACCTAATCGCCACCAAATCTTAAAGACGTCGATGTTTCCGAAAACTTTGTTGGGTTTTTTGCACCAAACAATATCACATCAAGACATGGCATGGACAACGCTCATTGAATGTGCAGTTCGATAATAATAAAAATAATAATAATAATAATAAGAAGAAGAAGAAGAAGAAGAAGAAGAAGAAGAAGGAAGAAGGAAGTTTCTACGACCACTCGACATGACAACACTAATCTGATAATATATATTGGAGTTACAATAGATTTTAAAATTACATCTGACTTGGAAATACACCGATACTTTCTTTTAATATTATCACATTAAAATCACTAATAAATAAATAAAAAAATAAATAAAAACATCAGAGTAAAACGCTTTTAAAAGTAAAAACTAACGCGCGAGCACTCATGCGCGCGTATATAACATGAATTCAGAGGTGTATCCATGTATAATGTGGACATTGATCAATTTTATTTATTTTTATTTTTATTTTTTTTACTTGGATTCTTAACTGTTAAATAATAATATAATATAAACTATATTTGGGACATTACCTAATAATTAAAATTTTTAAATAAGATAGTTTTTTAACATGATATTAAAATTCTGTTGACCCAGCGGTCACGAGTTTGAATTTCACTATCCTCATTATATTTGATAAAAATCAAGTATAAAATAACATGACACTGTATAAGTTTTAAACTCAAAAAACTTTCACTCAAAAATATACAGTAAAAAATAATATGAATTATATTCTAAAACCTTATCTAATAATTAATAATAATTAACATTAACTGTATACTATTTCTTATAAGTGGATGTTAAAAACCTCGTGAATCACCACGCCAAGCTTTTCTGAATAATTTTTATTAGCCGGTAAATTTTGACCGAGACACACTGGCCGGCATGGATCTAAATTCTGCTCGAATCAGAGAGAGAGAGAGAGAGAGAGGATTCAAAGAGAAATAAACCTTCTATCACGTAGCTCGATACCTTTTTCACATGCTTTTATTAATCAACGAGGAAAGCCTTGAAGGTATTTGTGTTTGGAGTATGTGGCCATGCTGGCATGTTATAGCCATGTTCAAGTGGTTAACTGGCGTGTTATAATTCAAAATTTATAATTAAAAATACGAAAAAAATATCATTATTATTTAAATTTACTACTTGTCGCTTAATTAACATGTTAATTTATACAGGAAAAAACTACACACGTAAGATTTCCCATATAAAGTTTGATATACACTGACCAAATCAGCCTATCAACATCACTTATAGTGATGACCCGCCCGGTTAATCTTAAAAAATACCAAACAAATAATTATTTTAAAAAACACAACACGTATAGAAATGATAAATTATTTTTATATATTTTATTATAATTTTAAATTATTCGTCCACTTTTTTTTTAAAAATCATTTCTTTTTTAAAAATAAACATGGTAATTAGGAATTAACGATAGAGTAATCATATAATTATACTGCAGCTATATTTTTCATTATAAAAGCATCAACTATCACCAAATTAGAAATTAAATTCGTTGGTACCACAGTTTTTCCTTCCAGATACTATCGACCGATAAATTATCTATTTATCTTTTTAAAAAATAGAATAATAAAAAATTGGAAGACTTATTTTCTTACTTAAATATTATTATTGATGAATTAAACTTTGATTTTAACAACTATAAAATTACATTCCAATATAATTTAAATTGCGATGAACAAGATACTCCATTTTCTTACTAAAATGAAGACTAACGTTGTCTATCAGTTTAATTTATAATAAATATAGAATAAAAATAATAAAACATAGAGTGATAACAACATCATCAAAATGCAAAATTAAATTTAAGTAAAATACGAGTGATTTAAAAATAACATGCTCAAGAAGCATGTACGGAGACATGAGACACCTGATAAAAACAAAAACAAAAAAGGAAAACAAGGAGAATATAAAAAGTTCGAGTCGTCATTTACAAATTGGAAAGACAGAAGGGCACAGCTGCAAAACGACACGAGAATGAAAAGATATATACTACAATAACCCTCTGTCTGAACTTAACACACAGACACTCTCTCTCCTCCTTCAAAGCGGTGCTTTGGTCTGATTTTGCCCCCCTCTGCTCTTTCTCTGTGAAGTAACAATACTCCTTGCAGTAAGAGAGGAAGAGCGACTAAAATGGGTTGCTTTTCTTGTGCTGGAAAGTCCAGCAAAAATGCTAGTAAGAAGAAGCCTGATGATCAGATCCCATCATCTTCAGGTATTTCAATGAAAAAACTATAAAGGTTGAAAATTTTGTTTTTTTCTCATATTCCAAGTATCAAGTTAATATTTCTGGACTCACTTTCACCTTTCATGCATTTCTTTTTCATGTGAAATGATTTGAATTGCTAAAGTTGTGCCCTTTGCATAATTGTGTGAAACAATCCTTTCTGTGCTTGGAATAATGTATTGATCTGGAGACATGGAGGATATAATTAGAGATTGATGTTTCGCTTCAACCCATGCTTAACTCCTTTTAGGCTAATGTGGTTTGTTTTGAGGTTTAATCAAACGAAAATGGCCTTGTGAGCACGGCGAATTTCTACAATCATGAGAAGTGTAAACCAGGTCTTTGCTTTTGTGTGATATAAGATCATACTAGCTTAAAATGATTGTCTGTAACTACCGGGATCAATTCATGGGCTATTTACCGTAAACATTAGCATCTAATTGAAGAAATCAGATGATTAATGAAGCTGAATTTTATTATTGCCTCTTGCCGTTGCTCACCTTAATTGTAAAACATGAAATAGTTAAATTTTTGATGGATCTGTAATGTTCATGCCAGTCCCGTCACTTATTCATGTTTACATTTGTTTGAAATCCTCACTTTTAAGAAGTCAATCAAAATCTTGATTCAATGCTAATTCTAAAATGCGGGTTGATGAATGCTGCAGTGGTCATACAGGTGTTCATTTTTTATTTAATTCTACTTTGTTGAAAAAACAGCAAGTTATTTTAGTGTTGAGGTCCACTTGCCTTGAAAAGAACTGGTCAGCAACCATTTAGTTCAGAAACTATTTATATTTCCGTTACAGTTGGATAAGCGGCGGTGCACATGGAAGCAATGTACAATACTTGTAACCGAGACCAATCGTTTTCTTGTTGTGTGATTTAAAAAAATCCCAGCTTGGATCCTTCTTGAATGCCTGTTGCCTTTTGTCATTCTTGTTTTCTTTCTAAACTCTCAATGACGTGATGAAACATTATCAATATTCAAACATACTTTATTTGCTGATGCAGTAGTATGTACTAGATCTTGCTTTTGTACATTCATTTGTAGATGGTATTAATTTCATTTCAGATAAAACAAAGTCAAATGTTGCCCCAGATGTAAAGGAGGCTTCCAAGGATGGAGGCTCTGAACGCATTGCAGCACATACATTCACATTTCGTGAACTGGCGAATGCAACAAAGAACTTCAGGGCGGATTGTCTTTTGGGTGAGGGAGGGTTTGGAAGAGTATATAAAGGGAGATTGGAGAGTACCAATCAGGTTGGTTAAAGAACTTATTGGAATTTTAGTTTTCACCAAAAAAATTCAGATGCAGAACATATACTTAAGCATTCTGTTGTATACTCTGGATCAAATTATTCCTACCTGTGTACCGGTGTTATTGTATAGGCATTCTGTGGACCTCTAGGTTGACATTTTGCATGTTTTTAAAAAGAATCGTATTGGCAGACAAAAGACACTGGGTGTGTGCATTTTAAGTGATGGAATAAAAAAAGTGAATTAAGAGCTCAAAGAACCAAATAGGAGAAACAAACACCGATGATACTTAGGAGAGAAAGTAACCCTAACCTGGCCAAGACTGACATTGCAGCTTCACATGCTATTTTGCTGCTATGCATCACCTTCCATGATCATTATTGCCTGGAACAAACAGCAGTTCTGCCTTCTCACAACTTCGTTCATTCCATGATGGTCACCTATCCAACTAGTGTCCTGCACAGCCACTTAGCCTGTACTGTGATCAATGTTGCTACCTTTGTCCCTGGACAGTATTGCCACCATCACAACTCAAGTGCCAGAACCTCATGTTATGACCATTGCACTGCGCCCTCTATCATCTAGAAAATCCCCACGTGTTCATCTATTTACACTTCCACCTTGAAAGCCAAAACCTACACTTGAATCTGTGCTGCCCTTTCACTACTCCTGAAATCATTGTTGCAAGCTCATTGAAGGCATTTTAGGTAGTATGGGTTGCTTCCTAATGTAGTATACTTGATCTTGCTTAGTGATCACTATTTTCTAAAATATTTATTTATAATGTAAAGTGAATAGGAAGTTAACTGGAAATAGTAATCATCTAAAAACGGGTTTTTCTTTGTAGTTTTTATTATTTTGGAGAAGGGATAAAAGTGCCTGAAGAAAATATGGGAATTATGAGGTCCATATTTCACCAAAAGGAAAAGCTTGTGAAGAACTTCCTCCAAAAATTGTGTGCTTCTAACTGGAAATGTTAAATATTATTCTTTATTTAGTTGTGGCTGTTCTTTTTTATTTCAAAATAAACCCATAACTGTCAGGATAATATTTAATGCATATGGTTGTGACCTTAACCATGTTTTGTGGATTGTTCAGGTTGTAGCTATCAAGCAACTTGATCGTAACGGGCTGCAAGGGAATAGGGAATTCCTTGTGGAAGTATTGATGTTGAGCCTACTTCACCATCCAAATCTTGTTAACTTGATTGGCTATTGTGCCGATGGAGATCAAAGACTATTGGTTTATGAATACATGCCATTAGGATGTCTGGAAGACCATCTATATGGTAAATGACCAAATCTTGATTACTAGATAATTAGGCTGCAAAAATGTTGTGTTTTTTTGTCCATTGCATGTATTACTAAACAGTTGAATGAGAGGGATGGCAGGTGAGGTGCAGAAATTACATGGTTGCAGCTAAGATTTCTGTTCTAGATTACCATTTCTTGTTTAATCACTACGGTGGCTTGATATACATTTATTGTACCAATGCTTCAGCATTCTCTTCTTATATGCCTTATATTTCAGACCTCCCACCCGATAAAAAACGACTTGACTGGAATACAAGAATGAAAATAGCTGCCGGTGCTGCGAAAGGCTTGGAGCATTTGCATGACAAAGCTAACCCCCCTGTTATATACCGTGATTTGAAATGCTCAAACATTTTACTTGGTGAAGGTTATCATCCCAAACTATCTGATTTTGGCTTGGCAAAATTGGGTCCTGTTGGAGACAAGACCCATGTATCCACAAGAGTGATGGGAACCTATGGATACTGTGCACCTGAGTATGCAATGACCGGCCAGCTTACTCTGAAATCAGATGTTTATAGCTTTGGGGTTGTTCTCCTTGAGATTATTACGGGAAGGAAAGCTATTGATAACTCAAGAGCTGCTGGGGAGCATAACCTGGTTGCATGGGTAAGAATGTTGTCTTCCTCCTGCAATGATATTTTCATCATTTCTGCATAGACGCCTTATTTGAATAGATGTGGTGCAACAATCTTGAATCTAAACTTTGGTCTTCTATTTTATTTTTCCTGGTTGAGAGTCAGTAATAATAAGCCCAGGATGTTATGAGAAGAACTGCTGCCGATTATAGGCTTTGGGCATTTCCGTTTCACACAACAAGCATATTTAGCTAGTCAGTATTTTTTCTGCATTTGCCATGCTATTGCTGTCATGCAGTTCTACTGTGCGGAGTTGATCGCCAAGAACTCTATTCATAGTCGAAATGCTCGTAAAGTGGATGTTATCTAATTTGTCTCATGTTGCAGGCACGGCCCTTGTTTAAAGATCGCAGGAAATTTTCACAGATGGCTGACCCATTACTCCATGGCCAGTATCCTGTGAGGGGCTTGTATCAAGCTCTTGCCGTTGCTGCAATGTGTGTTCAAGAACAGCCTAATATGAGACCCCTTATAGCTGATGTAGTCACAGCACTTTCTTATCTTGCTTCGCAGAAATATGATCCAGAGACCCACCCTGTCCAGGGCCCTCGCACAGGCTCTTCTACTCCTAGAACTAGAAGAGAACAATGAAGCTGGTAGGAGAGAGATCTAGTGAGAACAACTGTCTAAAGAATGGTTCAATGACAATCCGTGGAAACCAGCGATTAGACCGCTATTATCCTGCAAACCATGGGAGCACAGGATGTTTCACCCAAACATATTTCTATCCATGATCCAGAGATCACTGGATTGGAGTTCAGTAGTATACAATCGTTGGCTGCATTTGCAGTGGTACTTGTGGAGCAGTTCCAGACACAATGCTGCAATAGAAAATTCCTCTGCGGCCACCGCCATTTTGTAAGATTTGTTTTGGCCTTGCAAATATCATAATTTCCCCTTCTTCCAACCCTTATAGAAAAAAAATCATGTACAATTGAGCTTGGGGCTTTGTATCTAATTGTCTTCCATAGTAGAAACTTGTGCAGCCTTGAACAAATCTGCTTTAATTGCTTGAAATTACGCCTCAGTGTTGGTTATTTTTTATGTGGACCTGATTTGCCCAGGATCTTCGGAACTAATTTCTCTCTCAGGGTGACTTGTTTTTGATCCGGCAATTTCATATGACCGGTACATGTGGTTTTGGAATAAAAGGTATATGCAATTATGCATGTTTTGTCAATAGCGATAACTAGCAGAGCAGCAGGAACTTCTATCCTTGATGAAAAACAACTAGGAGGATATTTAACATGTTATTTAAAAAAATTGAAGATTTTTTATTTTTATTTTTTAAAATATTTTAATATACTGATATTAAAAATAATTTTTTAAAAATAAAATAAAAATTATATTAATGAATTTCTTGAGAAAAAAAACATTTTCAAAAATAAACCAAACCACACTCATGCACTAAAACAACAAAAGCAAGCCAAGGAATAATGATATTTGGATCCAGAACCATGTATAAATCATACTATCTGATGACTTGGAACCGTTCTGCAGCCTTCCGAATATATTTCATTGTTTCTTGTTAAAATACACCAGCTCTGGGCATGCCACGCTAATCTACTCGGAAGGAGTAGTTTTCAAGAATTAAACCATGTATCACCACGCATTTCCTCCATGGTTCAGCAGAATGAACTCAAGTGCCGACCACAGAAAGATTTATACGATCGTTTCACTGATGATATCATGGTTCTTCCATTCTCTTCACCTTTACATTAATGTTATTGTTTAATGACAAATAATTAATGGAAATGGGCTCTACAATGAAAAAAAAACCCAAAAAACGAGAAACTAATCTATACTCTGCCTGAACTTGCCTTCGTACACAAAAAATATCTACCATGTTCCCAAATAGGATATTTCACGATCTACATCATTAAAATAAATATGCAATTTTCTATTCCTTGTCGTGTGCTGAAATGCCATTAGTCTCCTGCTCACAACTAGGATTCTGCCCCTCATGGGAAGACTTGTCATCGCTTGCCTCCTCAACAATAATGGGTTTCCCCTGTCGAGTTCAGTTTGAGTTGGCAACATTGATTATTATTATTTTCATGAGAAAAATTAGCAACTATAATAAATAAATAAATAATCGACAGCTAACACTAGGCAAATAAAACTAGCTTTGTGTTGAAGCAAGCAGCTTTGCACTTAATAAATACGAAGGACAGGTGCTAGGGCACACGGCATTAAAAAAAGGAGATTTTGGTAATTAGCTGCCTCAGGCAATGTTTGAGCCACAGCAAAACAAGACTTTTAAACCAAGTACAAAGAAGAAGCCGAAGTCTATATGGAGGTGTCACCCCAGAGACCCAAGGGGAATCCTGGATGGGTTAAGCAGCTAGCTCTCCTTATTACTCCAATTATAGACAGAAAACAAAATTAAAAGGCAGAAAAACAGATAATCACGATGAAAAAGAAATCCAAGCTAACGAGTAGGTTGTATGAAGAGATAACTATTAGCTACCCCAAATAGACGCATCAAAATCCTATTTATTAGCACACTGCAATTTATAGGTGGTGAAAGCATTCACAAATTTAAGGAAGCAATAGCAAAATATAATCAAACCTTGTTTCGGTCACGCCATCCAAGACCAAATGGCCTGGCTAGTAAACCAACCCTTTTTGCAGGTATTTCCTGCTCAGGCTCTTGATTGGCACGTGTTTGTGAATCTGGATGTGAAGACCTACAAAGAAATTTATGTTTCCTATAAGAACCAATCATCCAAGCAGGTAAAATATGCGTGTAAAACAGACATTACTTAATGCATGTGCTATGCTGCTCAGGAACGCATATCAAACCTTGGGGGACAGAGAGTGATGACAAAATTCAAATATAATTTATTTGTAAGCATGGGAAGTTAGAACAACCTCCGCCTCATTCTACTTAAATGTGTCTTTTAATTAATTGATGCAACATTTGAAAAAATCTCATTCCATTATGTGCAATCACTCTATTCCATTAGAGTATATCAAACCGACCCAGGCGTAAATCAAAGTAAATACGACCAAATACAGTTCCAAGGAATGGTGAAAAATTAATCGTGTCAGCAAGAAAATTGGACTGCACAGAGGTTTGAGAAATGTTTGACACTAGCAAAATTGACTACACACCGAGGAGAAGGTTGTGCTTTAAGTTGACCAGACTGATACTGCAAAGTGGCCTCCAACATTGACTCTGCCATAACCACTCGTTTCTCCATTTCAGCAACTGATGCAATAGCCTGTTCATACTTTTCCTGCATATAAATAGTTGGAGAGAATAGTGAAAAAAAGAGACAAATAGAATGTCAAGAAGTGAACATTTTCAGAGTGTTGAAATACAGAACAGATCAATTTAAGAATGACAAAGGCATCTGGTGCTCCCCCTGGTGGAGTAGGAACACAACTAATCTATAGCTCAAGGAACTATGGTAGAAAAGGACTCTATATCATATCAAGTGTGTTCTGTGTAGCATTCAGGAAAAGGGATAGTGTGATGGGCAGTGTGTACAAGGCCTAGGAACAAATTCACCGCTGTAAGATGAGTTGCAGCCTTGTGTGAAATCTTGGATCTTCCTTGTGTCCCTCTAATCATTCATTCCCTCTAGCTACAGTGATGAAGAATCAAATTATCTATCAAGTATGTTTTTCATAACATACTGGTCCCTATTTATATGGAAATTAACTTGGACCTATATTTAACAGGCACCACCTTCCAGAACTAGGGTAGAAAAGGATTCATCACCAGTTCCTAATGATTGATAAACTGCTAATAGATATGATATATTTGCACAAACAATATGGCAAGCATAATGGGTATGTCAAACAACCTGCAAGTGTAAGGCTGCGGATACATCACCATAGAATTGTTAAAGACTTCTATTTGAATGTAAATTACATATATAATATGAACTAGGAATAGAACAAGAAATTATAAACCTGAAGCACTAGAGCAGCATATCTCTGTGCTGCCGCATCTTGCTCGGCATATATGCGAGCATCTTCAGTTACCTTTTGATCTTGTTCCACCCGCATTAAGACCTACAAAAGAAACAAATGAGCTATTACAAAGAAAAGATCAGGCCAAAATTCAAGTGAAGATACAATCTTCCTGAACCAAACTGATTGATCATGGAGCAAAAATAACCTGAAGCATGGCATTTTCTTGTTCCTGCTTATCAGCAAGAGCCCTCCGCAGCTCAGAAACCTCTTGCTCTAACTGTTCGACCTGGAGATCAGAAGTAGATGCCCAGCAGGTATTACATTTGATCAAAGTTAGACAGCAAGGACTTAACTAGCTTTATAACTGATTAACTGCATATCGCTTAAAACATCCCAGCTTAATGTGAAGTCCAATAACACCTACTGTACGATCAAGTTTTCCCTATTGCTACCATCACTCCTGGGGGCATAAGATGAAGAGGATTCTAACTACAACGTATAACTCAACCGTTCTAGAAGGCAATTGAAAATAATACAGAATAGCTGTGGATTTTGCATCATTTCACTTCCCTGAGCCTTGCAAGAAAATCAACCATTTAAAGAACAAGAAAGTTTGGACATACCCTAGCACTCAATTGCCGCCGATTATCTTGCTTGACCATCTCCATCAAAGCTGTCTCCAACTCCTCAGCTCTGACAGAATTGATATTGACAGAATTTTAATGCAATATTATCAAAAAATGAAAACACTTCAACAATTAAAAATGAGGTAATTCTACATCACATTATGCAGACAAGAGAACTGCAGAAATTTTTTATTTTTTTATCAATCACAAGGAGATATAAATCATTACAATTGTTGTTCTCCACGAGACTCTCACCTACAGACAAAAATGTTTTTTTTTTCTGCCGAAGACATCCTATCCACCCATAACTCAGCTATGCTCTTTTCCCTTCTTTTATTGGAATGAAAAACTCACCTATTCTAAGGCTTCACACTATTTATTTGGGAATCTTTATGAGATCTACTCATGTTCAAACTGTGAATTCCATCCACGCAAAAGCTAAAGTATGGAGATCTAAGTAGCTAGTTGATAGTCATGAAGCAGGTCCTAGCTTTGAGCCCAAGTAATGCGTTCAAATCCTCGGTTCATGCTATTAAGCGAGCGTTGGAAATTGAAGGTGAATCAAGGTATCATTTTCTTTACAATTACCAACAAATATTATAAGGCTGGAATAGTGCAATTGTTTCACCATATTATAGCCTTCCATGACCAAAATGGTACACCATGTCACTCAACAGAAAGGCACATTTACAAAATTGAATTGGAAAAGTACCAGGAGAAAGGGTCAAGGCCCGTTATAGATGTAGAAAACTGGAGTGACAAGTTTAAAACAACCAGAGGAGATACTCTGAAAACTAAAACAAGGTACAAGCCTACAGCAGCAAAAAAGACAAAAAATCCAAGATGAAGTGGTAACTTTGGAAAACACTGAAGGCTTTTCTATATAAATGCTCCTACTATCTAGAGATCTAAGAAATCCCAAGGAGGTAGATGATCTCTGTAGAACTGTTCCCAACGCAAACAACACCGGTTGAATTTCAAATTTCCATCCACCACACATACAACTCTGACAGCCAAAAAAATGCTCCAAGTGTTGTATGCAACTCATGGTTGCCTAGGTT
Organism: Salix arbutifolia; assembly: GCA_025169955.1. Classification (NCBI taxonomy): domain Eukaryota; kingdom Viridiplantae; phylum Streptophyta; class Magnoliopsida; order Malpighiales; family Salicaceae; genus Salix; species Salix arbutifolia. The sequence continues at coordinate 2,636,313 of CM045909.1, forward strand.
TAAAAATGAGACATGCATCCCAGTAAAAATCTTAACCTGAGCGTGGTAGATCTTTTCTCCTCTAGCAACTTGCACAGTTCAACCTTCAACAACACTACCTGCATGACAAAAGAACCACTTTAATACTGCACCTAAAATTATAGCATAATATAACCAGCATGTCCAGTTTGCACTTTGCTGGTTGAACAATGATGTTCAACACATCAAATAAGCTCTTATCAAGAACTTCCAGATTACATATACATATTTCCCTCCCCAGTAATTTCTCCAGAGGTTCATAACCATAAAAGTGACTGTTTACATTTCCCTCCCTAGTAATTGCCCAAAAGTCCACGTGCCATTGTTTACATAGTGATCTTCCTACACATCATTCAAATCAGAGCAGAGTCCATCAATTCTTTTCCCCTCACACACAGCTTAAAAATGTATGATTACTTCATTCCCAGCACAATTGTTTTGCAATCAAGGTCAAGCTGGTGTAGCTAAAAGCCCTGGGAAGAAGAGGGTCAGTTTAAAAAAAGGGTGGTCTATATATCTACATTTATATAGTTTCTAATTTACTAAAACAAAGTAATGCTCAGTCATCAACTCAGGGGGCGTGTAGAAAAACATCATATGGACAATCATCATTAGATTTGTACAAATGCTGCATCAAGGAAAAGATTATGCTCGAGAAAAGGTGCAAATGTTTAGCTACCTGATCTGGAACACTATCTATTTCTGCATCCCCTGTCAGGCTAATAAGAGCTTCATCTGCATTGGTGGATCCAGACTCTGAACGAGACAATTCACTAGTCTTTTCAGTTGTTTCCATCAGTATTGACTTGCGATCATGCTTGAAATTATATAGCTTAGTTGCCAGACCCTGAGAATCCCTCAAAGCTTGAAGCCCCCTTGTTCTTTCCTCAGCCATAGCTATAACAGCCTGACGATGCTTATTTCTCAGCTCTTGTAATCTGGTTTCATTTACATTTTGGTAACCCATACAGGCTGTTAAGACAAGTTGACTGCTATCAAACGTTGAGCCTGCCAGTGACTGTAGCAAAGTAACTGCATCTCCAGCATCCTTAGTGGTAACTAATGCAGGGCCTACAAAAGACTAAACTAAATTAAGTTCCATAACTATAACATCTTCACTTGAAGATTGAAAAAACAGGTTACTGTTTGCACAAGAAAAAATAACTCAAAAGTAATTCCTCAGTACCATATAACTCCATCAAAGCAAGTGCTGTCTTAAATAACATGACACGGTTTCCTTCATAAAGGAGGACATCCCAGACTCGGAGAACTGAAGTCAAGAGAAAGCGGTCAGATGCCAAGGATTTAAGAAGGGCACAATGCAAGGGAATAAGAATTAAGAAATTAGAAATGATGTTAATGTTGAAGGGAAAAGCTTTATCATGCAATGCTAGACAAACTTAAGTTCATATTTTAAAGCATAAAACCTGACCACTTTCCCAAGGAAGCATGTTCATGAATATGGAAAGGAACCATGGCCCGGTAACCCAGGCAACCTGCACTCCCAGGTAATCAAGATGATTGACTGCACCAAAAGTAAAGCTGACATGAGAACTCTCCTTGGAGGAATCACCAAAGGAATGTTATGCATGTATAAATAATTAGGAACAGAACAAACCCAATTTAGGAAACCTTTCGCGCACCAGGTCCTCAAAAACAAGCTGGTCAACCTGACAAATGGAATGGTCGATCAGATACCTATCCATATCTGATCACAGCATCATAGCAAGCATCGCCGGAGGGAAGGGCACAGATATACAGTAAGACAGATCTATAGCATGCGTTACCTGTGACTCTGTCATGTCCTCTGAGTAATAACCATCAAAATAGTCATCAATAATACCCATCAATGCCCTGGGAATTAAACCAAAATTTAGGGGCACAACAATATCAAAATTCATCTGACATAGGAAATATAAATCCAAAAGTACTGTACAAGATTAGGACTAATAAAATTGTGTTCTCTGTCATTTGACAACATAAAACCACAGCAGCACGCTTCTAAATACAAGGACTATCCAATTGGGAAAAATTACAAAGTCAAAAACAAAAGTTCAAGGCCTACCAGAAGGCATTTTCTTCAGGCATCAGAAGTAGCAACAAGGCAGCAAAAAAATTCATGGCCTGCATATATATAGAACCCCAAAACACTTTAAAATTCAACAGCATATCTTGCAATAAATCACTGTTATTGAGTTTGAATAATTTGTTACTTTAGTTGAAACTTGTCTGAAATGACAGCATAATGTTGTCAAATCTCATTTTGAACGCTGCAACTTTTGTCTTAGCTACTGATATCCTTCTTATCCAAATATATCTCATAAGATGAGGGGAAATTGCTTTTGAAAGTTACAAGACTTCTTCTAACGTAGATGAAACTGACAGTAGATAGATTGTTGTGATTAGGAGCTAATTTTTGCAATTTGTGTAGATATTGCTTATTTCTAATATCATATATTCGTGATTTTAAATAAAAAGCTGATAATTTCATTACACGTATCGAATGTCTGGTTAATGATGATGTTATCATTCAAAGTAATTCTGAATGCTGATAATAATACACAATTCAACTACATTCAGGAATTGCTTAATTTTGATCAGTCATCTCCATTTGTGTTCATGGAATTTATAAAGCAAAATTGTAAGTTTGGCAAAAATTTGCAAGGATGCAAATTGTTCTTATCACATTGTAGCTGTCTCATCTTCTTTATTAAGTGTGCCACATAATTCATCACATAGTAATTATTATTATTTTTGGTATGCTGGCAGGCCAAGCCTTGAAAGACACGAGTTGATTTCATGGAGTACCGTAAGCTGTTTCAAGTACCTGACAGTATCCAACGGCAGGGTTATGTCGAGCATATGCTGTAAGTAATCGCCTAAGAGCATCTCTACCATCATTGTCCAAAGCAGGATGACCTGGAAAAGTTCTAGGCAAGTCCTGCATATGAAACCACTAATAAGTTGGATGATGACTTGGGAATACCAAATAGACAAAAGTAGGCCACGTTCTAAATTTAAAGAGTATGCATGGCATTACCTTCTCAATCTGGCCTTTCCATTTCTCTGGTACACAAACAGTGTCTGCAGTTGAACCTTTGGTGTTACTGTCTGATTGTTGGTCTGCATGATTTCCAGAATTAGTTTCTGAAGCAAGCAGATCCTGGTAATACTTCTCCACTCTGCGGGTCCTTACACCCACAAATGCTTGCCAGAGCTAAAATTGAGAGCACAAATCAATTTTGAAGCTCATGTACCATGAAACAAGCTTAATTTGAGAAGAAGAGGAAAACAAATAGCACAAAACATACCTCTCCTCTGAGTGCCATTGGGACTCCCCCACGTACAAGGACCTCCAGCTCTTCTTTCCAAGGAAATGAAGATTCTGGAGACAGCGCGTCAGCAGGGGCGCTAGCACTGTCACTGGAAGAGGCGTCTTGATTTGGATCTGATCTTTCCACGTCGTAAAACTCGTCTTCAGAATCCTCTTCAGATGCTCCTTTTGCTGATTTAGCATCTTCAAAAGAAGGTACCATCCTTTCTTTTTTAGTATCTTGCTGGTCTTTTGACTGGTTTCCTTTCCTCATGATGCGAAGACTCATCATATCCTCAATGACATGGAGGGATGGCCTGATCTCAGTCCATATTTGGATCCCATGAGTCTTTTTATTGGTCGCAGACTGTTTCTCCTCCCTATTTTCAAGTAAAATATCAGAACTAGGTTTCTCACCACTTATATCATCTCCTTCAACGCCCTTCTCCAAGCCAATATTTATCTCTTGCTCTGTTGCTTCAGCATGCAACTCCTTGATATCTTTCTCGGAAGACGTGCCATTTATTGGCAATTGAGAAGAATCTGCTTGCTGTTCCAAGAAGGTCTTCCATCGATCCGATCTTTCCTCCTCTTCCTCCTGAAATCACAAGTTCATCAGAAAAACAAGGGGGGGTGCTATTCTCCTTTGTAAGCAATTTATTCATCTCAAGCTCCATTTGAATGCTTTAAAAATATTAGGAGATGCAGTTTAATCAAATTCTGGATAAAAAGTTCCGGATATGTAATTAAGCAAACATGCCTCATTTTTCAAACTTACTAATGCTCGGACATTTGCTGCTCTCAGATATCAATACTTTCAGAAACCGAAACACTGTTTAACAACTTCCTCAACAACTAAACAGACTATTCAATTTATTTTTTTCAAAAAAAAGTAAAAAAGAAACAAAGCAAACCTGGTAGATATTAGCATATTCTCTGTATCTTTGTAAATGCTGCGGTCTCACAGCAAATCCATACGCATCCCTGTCCACATCAATATCCATTAACAACATAACACCTCCACGGAAAAAAAATTCAAGAGAATTCCCGATGACGAGAACATACACACATACACTTCTGCCCGCAATAAATAAACAAAGAAAAAAAACTCTAAAATAACAAATAGAAAAACTCCTGGATTAATACAAATCGGAATAAAAAATAAAATGAATTCACCTGCGCTCAACCTTGAAATCTCGCTGGGTCAATCTAGACAGCAACATATTCCACTTAAAACCACAATTCTACCCTCCATATCTCTCAACATTATACTAAAACTCACCCAAAAAAAAAAAACTCACCGCACTTCACAGCTAATTTCTAAACTAAGCCAAACATCACGCATTAGAGTAATCAAATTCAAGCAAACCAAACGCAGTAATAATCAAACTAGTCAAAATCGAAGAGTAGTCAAACAGAAATTATTAGCGCGATCGATCAGGGAAATGTGTGTACTAATGAAGTTCAACTCCATCACGCAAACTGCAGGGGCGGAATTCGATAGATCATCTCCTAAATAAAAGTAAAGAAAGTGACGCGTGGCGAGGTAAGATGGAGGAGGATTTATTTGCGTACCTCTTGTGTTCAAAGGCGGTGGGGGGGTTGATAGATTTAGTTTGGGACTTCATTTGCTGGATCAATTTGATTGGTCCGTTTTCCAAGCCTTTCTGTTGAGAGATTGATGCAGGTAGAGAGATCTCACCTCGCGACTGATTTTCAGGGAGGGGGAGAGTGTGCGCACGTTTGCGCTAAGTAGTGTGGGTTTTGTGAGAGTTTTAAGCCGGGGGGCTAGAGAAGAGTAGATGGGCACATGCGAATAGCGAGATTGTCGTTTACATAATTACATGTGAGATTTGTGAGGTGAGTTGCCGTTTCCTGATATTTTTTCCATTTTTTAAGCACGGAGTCCGAGGCTGTGCTTAACGGAGGGAGGAAGAAGGGAGAAAAGGGCGCTTTTTGAAAAAAAAATGATGCCTGTATTTGGCTAAATAAGGGACCCACGATGGTGTTGCTCATGGATCAGCATGTAGGAGTGGGATGAAGGATGTGTTTGTCATTACAAATTCTGATATTATTTTTTAAAATATTTTTATTTATAAATGTATTAAAAGTTATTTTTGATATATATTAAAATAATTTAAAATAAAAAATTTAATTTTTTTAAAATAATTTTAAAACACAGCGTTAGACAACATTAAATCCGGCAAGATATGTTTGTTTAATATTTTAGAATTTTTATTTTCAATATATATTTTTTATTTTTTTATTGTTTTGATGTGTTGAAATGAATATATATATATATATATATATATATATATTTTAATACATATCTAAATAATTTTTAAAATATATATATATATATATATAATATTTATTATATTTTCAAAAAAGACTCGAATTAATTAGTAAGATAATGATATTATATGGATAGTACTGATTAAAGTTTTTTTTATGGATTATTATGATTCTAATTTGAGAAAACATAAAATACCTTTTTCTGTTGATGCCATCAGTGTCAAATTGTCAATCGGTGCTAAATGTAAATGGAATTGTGGTGGGGGGGGGGGTGATCCTATTTTATGATGAATAATACCATGCTTGTGTTTTTATTTTTTTATATATAAAGGGAATAAACTCATGAGAAAATATATTTTTATATAGATATTAAGAGTTTGTTTGGGAGTGCGATTGCGCTAGCTTTTCAAAGTGCTTATCATGCCGAAATACATCAAAATGATATTTTTTTAATTTTTTAAAAATTATTTTTGAAATCAGCACATCAAAATGATCTAAAAACACCAAACTGCCAGTCTTTAAAATAAAATAAAAAATCAAATTTCAGCTAAAAGCCAGTGAAATCGCAATGTCAAACTGACACTAAGTAGTAGAATTGAGAAACGATATCTTGATATATAAAAAACCGTTTCAAAATACTCTAATTATTAAAACACAGTCACGAAAAATATATGATGTGTTTTTTGTAACCAACCATTGCATTTTTTTATCAGGAAAATATTCTTTTATGAAGTCTTTTTTTTAATAAAGAAGCTGTGATGCCGTAATTTTTTTTGAGGCTATCGACGTCTCTTTTCTTGTTATTTTCGTTCGCCTTCCCTCTTATTTTATTATTATTTACTGCTTAAAAAGAATCAATGTTTACTGCAGCGTGCAGAATTTGTTGACTTTTTTTATTTTGGATAAGATTTTAAAGGGTTGTTTGCTTTTTTATTTTTGAGAAAATATTTTTTATTTTAAATTAATTATTATTTTAGTATTTTTAGGAGGGGTGATAAAAAAAACCAAAAAGCTGATTAAACTGATAAAATCAAAAAACATTAACCGAGAAAAATTATATAATTAAAAAAATTAATTAAACCGATCAGATTTTTTTAAAACTTTTGGTTCAGTTTGATTTTTGATTTTTTAAGATAAAAATAAATAAATCAAAACCGAATCGATTCAAATTAAAAAATATACTATAATTTTGTTATTCTTCCAATTCAAATTATTTTTTTATTTGATTTTATTTTGATGAAATGAAAGAAGGGAGAAACTTGGTTAAAATAAAAAAAAAACACTTAAAAAACCAAAACTATTTTTTGTTTTTTAGTTAAAAATCCAAACCGAAACCGGATAGTTTAAATCGGATATAATTTGATTTCAGTTTTTTTTCTTATTTATGTTTTTATAAATAAAAACCGGAACAAATCGAAAATAATCTTCTCTATTTTTTAGATTATTTTAATATATGGTTAAAATTATTTAAAAAAAATAAAAAAAAGTACTATCATATTTTCGAGCACAGTTGAATGGTGTGGGACTGTGGGGTGAATAATTTCTTCACACGAACGATCGTGTCGGCAATCTGACTCTTTACTGTGTCAAAACACGTCAAGCATGCCTGGCATGATGCATGGCGTTCATGCTTGTCCAGTCGAATATGATGTTAAGGAGGTTATAGCCATACCGATCTGTGGCAATTACCGAATGGGCAGCAGAATATGAGTTGGGTTCCTTCAAGCAAGTAGGCCCAAGACGGCTATCATTGTTATGATTACCAGCTAGTACAAAAAAAGTAGCCCCTTTCTTTTTGTCACGACCACTTTGACCATCGCTTGGTAGGTGCTCAACAAGTAGCTTGTTTGACGAGTTTCGGCAGTGTGTTTTAGTTTTACTTTTAATTTTTAATTTATATATATATATATATTTTTTTTTAATTTTTAATTTAATTTTTTTATATATATTTTTAATTTTTATATATATATATATATATATATTTGTTGTTTTGATGTACAGCTATTAAGAATATTTTTTTAAAAAAATAAATAAATAAATTTAATATATTTCAAAATAAAAAACTTTAAAAAACGATACCTAACATAATTTCTAAACAATTTGTGAATATAAATGTGAAGTAGTACTGATGTTAATGTTAATTGTTTGTTCATTTGCTTCATCCATAGGTCCAACATGGAATATCACGAGACGTAAAGCGGATGTGGGGTTTTAAGTTTTAAACTTGGTTTTTTGTAAATTCTAAATATAAAAAAAATGTATAGTTGAAGTTTTCTTATTGATTTAACAATAAATTTATTTTTGAAACAGTTTGTAAATTTATAATAATTTCGTGTAAAGTAGCCTTTTTTAAAGAGTTAAACCTGGAAAAAATGCTGTAATCCATAGAACCAGTTCGTGGATGTTTAGATAATTATAAAATATTAACCAGGAAAGGTCACGAACACATTCATTGCAATTGATGTTCGGTTTTATCTTAAGTTCTCAAACAAATTCTTCTATTTATTATTATTATTATTATCGCTGTCGTATGCTTGGTTTCCTTTCTTTTTTAATGCGCGGGTCACGGACCGAAGGTAACCTGATCTTGTCGATTGCATTTGCATGGAATTCTTCGTCGTGGTCCTGGAGACTTTTTCATATCTTAGTAGACGTCAAAATCAAATGAAGTGCAAGCTTTAACTTCGATCTAGCTGCTAGTTTTATAGATACCCTCGCAAAAAAGCCTTGTCATGCGACCTGATCTTGTGTGCTGTTTGAATAAGTTTTAAAAGATATTTTAAAAAAATATTTTTTTTAAATTAAATTTTTGATGTTTTTATTTTATTTTCATGTGTTAATATTAAAAAAATATTTAAAAAAAAATTATTTTAATATATTTCTAAACAAAAAACACTTTGAAAAGGGGTTATCATTGATATTTTTTGTTCAATTTGATTTTTATCAATAAAAAATTAAAATTATAATTAAAAAAACTGAAATCAATTTGAAAATGTGGTGAAAGTTGATTTTAAAAAAAATTTCATTCAGAAATATATTAAAATAATATTTTTTAAAAATTATTTTTGATATCAACCCATAAAAAAAATCTAAAAACATAAAAAAAATTAATTTTAGATTAAAATATAAAATAATATTATTTAAAATATATATATATTTTTAAAACACAGTACCATATAAACATAAACAAATATCATGCATCTCATGAACATTACAGATATGCGAATAATCTTCCAAGTAGAAATTGTTCGCTTCATATGCAATACGCACATCAGATACCATTACAAGTGAACCTACATGTCCTTTCCTATCCAGCACCATGAACTAAAACGATACATCAAGGAACAAAATGAGAATTATTAGCCTACTTGGTAATTTTCCAAGTACAGGGACTGAAAAGGAACATACCGTACAATACACGGACCAAAAAAGACAGACAAAAAACAACGCTAAAATAAGCCTAGGAGCCACTCCCCGAATCCACCCACCATATCAGGACCTCCCCCAAAAAACCACCTTCCACTGAACACACAAAATCCACCTTTCCCCTTAATTTCAATCCCAGCTCAAAAATCAAGAGTTTAAATCCCTTCCTAATCCACCACCGCCGCAGCCATCATGCCAACCCTTAAACTAAGCGTGGCGGTTTCGCTCTTTCACCACAAAAAAATAGCCCACACAACCACCACCACCACCAACCCCACCCCATTTCTCACTCCTCACTCTCTCTCTCCACCCCTAAATAGCGATAAAAGTTTGCGCACGTTAACACCCTGCGCACACCTCCCCTCTAATAAGAATAATAAAAATACCCCCTATTATTACCACTATAACATTGCTAGTTATAATAATAACAAAAGCAGCAAAACCTTCTTAGGAGCTGCGTTTCGTGGCTCTCTTTTATTTCCCTCTCGCAACTCTAGATCCTCCACTCGCTTCTCCAGACCAGACTCGCCGCCTTCAGCTTCCTCTCCCGGCTCTGGTTTCGTTTCCGATATGGGAGCCGAGAATAAAATCGACGGCGATGTTGATTGGGATAAAAATGACCGTCAAAATCAACCGCCGTCTATGTTACCGTCCATGCAGAATCACAATCCCAAATTGCTCACTTTGCCAACCATTTTAACCCTCGGTCGCGTCGCTGCCGTGCCGTTACTTGTTGTTTGTACGCACCGTTTTAATTATTATTTTTCCAAGTTATGATTTTTATTTTCGCGTGTTTAATTTTGTTTTTTTAGGCTAATTGGATTTTTATTGGTAATTTGATGATTCTTTTTGTAGAAACGCGTGTTGATTTAATTGATTTTAATGGCATTTCGAGTTGTAGATTTTATTATTGGAGTAATGTTTTTTTTTATTTGCAATTTATTGGAGGCGTGGAATTAGTTTATTATCTTGGTGGTTAAAGCGCGCATAATTTTTGTATTTATGCTATATATTTTTTTTTCACATTCCATTTGAATATTTTAAAGTTGTAGAAATAATATTTAATTGAATATTTTTTATTCGTAGAATTGAAATTCAAATGTGATTTGGATTTAAAGAGTCTGAAGCTGTAATTTTTGTGCTGTAGCATTTTATTTGGATAGTTGGTGGGGAAGAACCGCTACAACAAGTATTTTTGTTGCCGCAGCAATTACTGATTGGCTTGACGGGTACCTTGCACGAAAGGTGTAGTCTTTTATACGATCAGAAAGAGAGAGTAAATTCTGTTGCGATAGGATTCTGTGATTGGTTAAGTTTAAATGCTTCGTTGTGTTGCAGATGAACTTAGGCACAGCTTTTGGTGCGTTTTTGGATCCGGTAGCTGATAAGGTAATGGATCAAAAGGTGTTTTTTTTAGTATGTATGGTTTGTTCAACTCATGAGAAATGTTTGAGATTTCTTATTTGATTGTCATCTCTATTAAATGCAGCTTATGGTTGCTGCCACCTTGATCTTATTATGTTCCAGACCTTTGGAGGTTGCAATGTTTGGAGAAGTACCGTGGCTATTCACTGTACCAGCAATTGCAATTATTGGACGGGAGGTAATGCAGATATGAATGTACCTATAACCTGTAATTTCTGTAAATTCATAATCAACAATAAGAACATCTTTTGTGTGCCCTTGCTCATCAAAATATAATGATGCGTTTTCTTGTTTTATTTGGGTTTGTTGCAAATCTTTTAGTTGGGTTTTTCAGGGAACTCAATTGTAGGTTGTTTTATATGTGATCATGAAACACGTCAATCCTCTTCAACCATAGACAATTGCATCAATGAATCCTTATGTCTGTAATTTGCTTTGTTTTGTTATGTTTCCTGTCCCCCTCCATTCCAACATGCCAATGGTATGCTATAGTTTTCTGAGTGCCTATGCCTTGTTCTTGTGAGATATTATGGATTTGATCTGACCATGGATTTGCTTCTTTTTGTTTTTTTAGATAACCATGTCTGCAGTTAGAGAATGGGCTGCTTCACAGAATACAAGACTTTTAGAGGTTTGTTTGCTGCTGTCCAAGCTCCACAACCACCTCTCCCTTTTCTTCGCAAACTTTTCAACAAGTCTCAGCTGTTAAGAGGAAATTCCTTACTTTTAACTGTGATTTATATATTAAGAATGATTCCTATTCTCAGGCTGTTGCTGTAAATAACCTAGGGAAGTGGAAAACTGCTACCCAGATGATTTCACTAACCATCCTCTTGGCTACCCGAGACAGCAGGTCCCATCTATTTCCTTTCACATGGTTCCTCCTGCTATATGGTTTATTTACTCTAACTTGGTGATTGATATCTCAGAAGATTTTTTGTACCATTCCCTGTACCTGACAGTTTCTTTGTTCCACTGCTCTTTTTCTTTGTTGTGCAGCCTTGGAGGACCAGGGATTTTAGTGCCTTCAGGTGTCCTTTTGCTTTATATCTCGGCAGGTCTTTCTGTATGGTCTTTAGCTATTTATATGAGTAAGATATGGAAAGTATTGCTGAAGTAGTTTGACAGCCGTGCTGGGCATTGCCTACACGCGCTCCTGAGGTATGTATGCAGATGACATTGAGACGCTTTTTACACATCCCGTTTTAATGACTGCTCTCACAGTTCCTCAAGTAGGCGGCAATTAAGGGGAAAGGGTTTTTTTTTTTGGCTTGGGAAGTTCCTCATATTTAGGTTTCTTGTCATAGACTCCCTGATCCTTTGGGAGCTTTCCTAGTGTTTTTTAAAATCATGCTAGTTTGTTATATAGAGGAATTTTTAGGAAGTAGATGTCAGAAAAGTCTGATCATAGCCATTGATAGTGTTGATTTGATCCCACCCGGATCATTGATGCCATGGGTGGATGCTGGTTGTATAACATTATATATATATTTTTTTGCTATGGAGCTGAAAAATTCTTGTTCAGTCCAGTGTGTAATCAATCAAGAATTAACAACTACAGAGAATTAACAAACTTAAAATTATCTCTTGGATACTGTCAAGTTTAGGAGTAGTTTTTGCTGAGATGCTCTGTGTTATGATCAGAGCAACGACTAATATGAAGAAGTTTTCAAATATCCAAGGGAAGCCATTATAGATTATGATTTATCCGTCTTCGATTCTTTCTTCGTGCCTCGAGTCTGCAAGTGATAACATTGTTCATTTAACGGCCGCCGTCTAACCTGGTGTATGCGACTTGACATTGCAGTATTTTGCTTTTTAAATTGTCAGAGCCTCCACCAGTTTATCGGCTACCCTAGTCTCTGAAGCACCAATTATTGACGGGGCTAACACTCTCAACAACCATGTTTCCTACTTGGATTGAATTAGAGTATGTTTGATATTGTTTTTGTTTTTGCGATTGAGATTAAAAAAAAACAGTTTAAAAAAAAGTGTTTTTACTGCGGTTCAAAATAAGTTGTGAAGTGTTTGGTTAAAACTATGGTTGAGTTGAAGGTTGAAAAAAAACAGTTTTAAGTATTTGGTTACCAGACTTTTCATATTGTTTTTAACTTGTGAAATTACTTTAAAGGGCATAGACATACACACACACATTTATTTATATATATTATATTATATTAATAATCATAATTTTATAATGTAAGAAATAATTCAAGTAAAATGAATATTTTTTTTATTCTCCCATCAAATTATCTATAATTCCATCACAAACTAAATTTATACATGAAGGCCTTTGCGATCCCTAATTATTTGATCGAGGATCAACATCTGATAAAATATCATCTGAAATAAAATTAAGATTGCGAGATAAAATTATATTTTGATGTCTTTAATATATTTATTTATATTTTAATTAAGTTTTTAGATTTTTATATTATTATTTTAATATTAATAATATAAAATTATTATTTTAATTATAACTCATTTGCTAACACCCCCATCTGCTTCGTCCTCCTCTCAAAAAACCCATTTGCATCTGCTTTGTCCCCCCATGGAAGCTTTCTCATCTGCTTCATCCTCCTATGGAAGCTCTCCATCTCCCTCACCCACCCACCTCCATCTGCTTCGTCCCCCTCTCAACTTCTACCCATCTGCTTCGCCTCCCATGGAAGCTCTCCATCTCCCTCACCCACCTCTGCTTCTAACACCCCGAAACCCATCTGCCCCTCCTTTCTCTAGAAGCTGCATGCATGATCAACACACCCAACAGGTTTCTCATGTTGGCAAAAAAAATGGGTAGCAATCGCAGGAAAAAGCATTAATTTTCTACTTCTCGTGAATCATGGTTTGTATTGTTTTTTTGGTGGGTCCCATGTCAATTAATTTGCATTTTATACATTACCAAACACTACAAATCAGCTTATTGGTCCAAACACCGGTGGGATCGCGTTACCAAACACCCTATTAGGCCGCATCTGCTTTCTGAAAAACAAAAGTAAACCATGACGCATTCTTTCCCGCTACTCCATGTTTGTGCTGTCCACCGAGCATGCTCAGTGTGTATTGTCACTTTCTTTCAAAAATATTTGAGAAAATTTAATTTTTTTTATTTTAAATTAAAAAATTAATGTTTTTAGATTATTTTTATATATTAATATTAAAAATATTTTTTAAAAAAGAAAAAATATTATTTTAATATATTTTTAAATAAAAAATACTTTTAAAATTAACTACAATCCCAAAAACACTCATTTTGATCATGTCCGCAAACATTACAAGTACATGGATATATAAATGGGAAGCATCCTGCATCTTCATTAATTGTAGTCAACACAATATTATCCAGCAGTTCATTTTCATCTCGAAGCGCAACGCACAAGTCCCAACAAGCACAGCGGAGGCCAAACTAAAACCCAGGTATTTGTTTTCACTTCTACAAGCACCATTAACCAATATATATATATACACGTACACATATACATGAAGCTTTCGTTGAAAGATCGGCACTAAATAATTTAATTTCATGGTAGGGACGGCACCAGAGTTTCACAAATGAGCCCGCGCGAGAAACATGGTCAGAGAAGCGTGTTCGCTACCATTTTTCTTAAATGCTTCTAGGAAGACAAGCCTGTGATCAATATTTCGGTATTAAACATGAACCACTATGACAGAACACTGATGATTTACCAAAGATTCAAGATTTTGCTGTCTTCGGAACACAAATATAGATACCCTACGAGCAGTCTTCTGGATGATATGTGACGCAACAAACGATTTGTCATGAAAGAAATCCTGGAGCTACTACTGGAAAAGCTGGACATGATTATTTTATTTTAAAAAAGAGATGGAGCGCCAAAGTCTCAAAGATGAGCCTACACAAGAAACATGGTAAGAGAATAGCATCAGCTACACTTTTTTATCATTTTTGTAACCTGTAACATTTCAGGAATCCAAGTTCTTGTCAAAATCCAGTAACAAGCCATACCAGAAAGCGTTTCTTGTAGGTTTCAACATGCTGCTTTGGCTCGCGCCTGGTTTGGTTGTAAGCCTCTATTTTGTTCATCTCCTACACATATAATTACACTGTGGTTTCACAATGTTGCAATTGTTGAATCATAGCACTACACTCCATAAGATCACTTGCATGTTCACTATGATATGTACCAATGCATATACACCATTGACAGGATGACATCAGGGAATAGAATAGAAGAAAGATTAGTTTGAGCATACCTCAATCCAAGCAGTCAGTTTAGGCCTTCCCGCAGTGATGTCATTCTTCTTAAATTCCAGCAAGGTAGGCTGAAATCTTTCAATAAATGGAGCATAAGCTATATCCACCTGTAAACATCAGAGCATTCATTATTTTATTTTATTTTGGATGCGAGGAAACCCCGCCCGCTAGAATGTGTACTTTATGGGTTCAAATGAACGAGTAAAACCCCGGTTGTCCCAAACTCTTACAAAAAGTACACGTCCTAACTCAAACTCGAGATCTGCTATGCAGATTATAAACCTTTTACCATCACATCACGCCCCTTGGGGACAGCATTTATTATTCAGATTTCAACTATATACAAAATAAATGAGATTTGAAAGAAAATAAAAATTTGCAAGTATAAACTTTCACTGACATATCAAGCATTATTATGCTACACTTGATGGGAATAAAACTCAAGCTAAGTTGTAGCAGATAGCAGGTATAGCTGCCACAGGATATGCAGGATTCTTCTCTTACCAGACTGAACTGCCCAAGGAAAAAGGGTCCATCGTCAAATTTGGAAAGAGCGGTTTCAATACAATCAAATGCAGCACCTGGGGAAATTCTCCACTTCAGTCTTTTTATTTGTGTTTTTAGAGACAGAGAAACATCAAAAGGCAGCAAGCATTGTTCTCACCAGCTTCATCTGCTTCTCCCTTCAATGTGGAATTATTGGCTTTGCTGAATGAACCAGTGTAGGAGAACAACTCCTCTGCAAATTCCTTCTTTGCAGGATCCTATGGTTCACAGTCTGAACATCAATTATCCATTTCAATGAAGGGCTCAAACAAATGATATTGAGGATAATCTGAATCTTACATCGGGAAAAAGTGACGGCCCATCAAAGTGACTGTCAATATATTTAATCAAATCAAGAGATTCTCCTTTCACTTCGTTATTGTGTTCCAGTGAAGGCACCTGCACAAGAACTTTGCATGACCAATCCAGGAAAGAAGACAGCAGCAATAATTAGGATGATCAAAACAGCTTTACCTTGTTAGTGGGATACACTTTCTCCTTGTACCAAACAGGCCTATCTTGTAAATCAATAGGAACCAATTTTATCTTGTCCTGAAGTCCCTGCTCTTTCAATTTGATGAAACAAAAACATAGCCACAAGCTGATTGTATCGACTAAATTATATACAGACTAAACAAACCAAGGACAGGCGATGAAATGTTGTAGAAATAACCTTGCAATTCCGAGTAATCCACACACGCTGTGCATAGGGACATGTGTACGATATATACAACCTAAACACATAGAAAAAAAGCTATAAATTTGCAACATAAAACATGGCAAGACAAATTTCTAGTTAATTTTCAACCATATAGGAATCGGAGGAAATGCATTGGTAAAGGGATAAAGAAAACCAGCAATTTTATCATAACATAAGCTATAAATTTGCAAGGAAGTGAACTAAATGAGACCATACCTTGTTGTTCCATCAAAAACTGGAGGTGGTTTTGAATTAGAAGTGAGAACTGGTGGAAGAACTTCTTTCCCACTTCTGTACAAAATTTTGCCAAAAAAAGAAGAAAGAAAAACTAAAATCCACCACTAAAAGAATAAAAAAATACTCTGACCTGTTTGACTACCAATCGAAAAGAAAATGGATTTGAAATCTTGCAATACTCGTGAAAGAAAAAAGAAGTCTTATCTTTTATTTTTCTTATTAGGTGCTAATTAACAGGGTTCCGATGTTCTAGGCGACCAAACAAAGCAAGTATTTCACGGAGTAGAGATGGGAGGGGCCGGTTTTTCATCATCCTTTTCCTTTCCTTTTATTTTCTCAGTAAGCAACCAAACAGGAACTCTAATAACCAATCCAATTCATGCAAGTATGTACATGCAAGGACAACTGACATACCCAGTAGCCATCGTTGCTGATATGGAACCAGAGATAGATTTGCTTCGTGGTTGAGGTTGAAGCGAATGATAGCGTGGAAGTTTTATGGCATTAGAGTCCAGCCATCTTCTTGTTTTCTTGGAGGATAGATGGAAAGAGAAGCGAAGAGAAAGATGTTTCGAAGGCGTCAGTGGTGCTGGGCCACTGGAATAGTTCATGGGCAGTAATGTGGCCATGTTGCCTTGCATTTACAAAACAGAGCAGGAAGCGTGATTCTGAGATTCCTATTCCTATACTATAGCTTTTAAGTAGTTGTCTGGCCATAGATAGGCAAACGTTGATCCAACATAAATACAAGGTTAAAATAACTTTATGGGTTAAGCTAATTGAATGTATATATATAGCGTGTATATGGTTATTTTTTAAAATATTTTTTATTTAGAAATATATTAAAATAATATATTTTTTTATTTTTTAAAAGTAATTTTTAATATTAAAACATAAAAATAATATAAATACATTAATTTTTTAATTTAAAATAAAAACTAAAAATAATTTTTTAAAAATAAAATATTTTTAAAATGCAGTGACAAATATCACTACAATTGAACTTCAAACCTTGATTTGAGTGGATTTTGTTCTTGGCCATAATAAATGACATATTACCCTTGCAGTCTCTTATAACTATGACAACCACATATACATACATAGTCTTTCCTTTTTTTTTCATTTTAAAATTATTTTTGAAAAAAATATATTTTTTAAATTATTTATTTTAATATTTTTTAGATCATTTTTATGTGCCGGTAACAAAAATATTTTTAAAAAATAAAAAAATATTATTTTAATATATTTTTAAATAAAAAAATATTTTCTTCAACAACTTTTAAAAACATATTTTCGTTTGTTTCAAGTTCAGAGACTTTTTTCAGGTCCTTGTCAGTCACTGTGCTTTATAACTATAGGCTAGGCCCATTATTGATATAGCGGACACAATTCTGTATTGAAGACTGCAAACAGCACGCCAGGCTTGTAATGAGAAATTGGTACCCCATGGATTACAAAATCATGTGCAAAACTGAGTCCTGGGACAATAAGTTTTTAATCTCGAGGATCTACTGTAGCTTAGTTAGCAAGTGGATTTACTCTCCCACTTTAACATATCATTCCGGGCCGGAATCCAATGAGAGATTGTAAATTTAACAGAAAGACATTAATCTAGTCTATGTGCAAAAGCTAAATCCAGATGATGTCCCACAAAAAAAACACAAACAGGAACCGCTGTTGGACCTGTTACTCCGTTAGACAGAGCAGTGAAACACAGATTGCTGACACGCAGAAATACTCCAATAATTTCTAATTGCAAAATAAGTCATGAATTATGAAGGGGAATACACACAGCAAGCTCGGAAAGAGCCAGATCGCAGATCCTGACTCACACCATAAATGGACAGCTCAATGAGCTAAAACTGAATAATATTGTGACTCACTTGAAATGGGATTATTTTTTTTAGTTTTCAAGGCAGTTGAGTTAAACCACAGCTACAGTAAGTAGGTAGTTTATCAAGTATCATATGCCAATAACCAGACAGCTGCTAAGAAAGGCTGTAGTTAAGGTATCTGTCAGTCAGGGCATCAACTATACTACCTCAGTCAGTCTTTTAAGACGTTACATATAGGATTCTGAGATGCGTGGCTATACAATTGACAAAACAGGGGAAAAAACTTTCAACCCTCTCCTCTTCAATGAAAAAAAAAATGTTTCTCAGTACGAATGAAGAAATGGGGCTAGAGGGAACAAGACTTTTCAAACTAAGTGTTGCCATTTCCAGAGACACCACAACCTCCCTTGATTGAAATTAGGGGGCCACGGAAGGAGCTGCGACTGACAAGATTCGAATCGAGAAACAAAACTATGACTGTGATATCATCATGAAAATGTCTCCTGACACCACGGTCGATCTTTTTCAAGTCTGAATATCTCATTTCTCGTTTCTTTGCTGCTTCACAAAGTGCAGCTTTGAGAAGTTTCCTTGCAACACCCTGCAAAAACTCGGATAAATTAAGGTTCCTTCATAAGCATAGGAAAGGGATTGATTCTAGACAACCAATAAACACAACAAGTCACATGAAGAAAAAAGAAAGTTGAAACCATAAAGAGCAATCTTACATTACGTGGACAACCGTGGACAATGTCAACTGCCTCCTGATTGCTTAGGTGCTCCCACAGGCCATCTGATGCAAAGATAAGAAACTGATCTTCAGGGTAGAGTTTCTGCACTAAAATTGTTGGCTCAGCTTTAAGAATTGGTTTATCGAAGGGTTCAGGCAATCTAAATTTAGCTAATAGAGGTTCTCTGTTAAATTCCGCCCTTTTCAGATAGGCATCACCAATAGATCTTGAGATCTGAAAAGGCAACAAAGATTCGTCAACAGATTAGACTGTAATATCAGGGATCACAAATATGAAATGCCACCACTTATCATTATAGAAATAAAAAAGGTGCCTAGCAGAACATGGAAAAAGCATAATGGCAATCACGATGCCAAAATAAAGTTGCATTACCCTAAAGTCAGCAATATAAAGATATTACCGAGAATATTTTTTTTACAGTAATATACTGAAATTGATTTGGGGTAAAAAATGAAGGACAGGACAATAAGCAATTTGCAGTTTCATAAAAAAAGGCATGATAAAAGAGCTTTATATCAAATTCACCTGAATCAGACCCCTCACACGCCAAACCTTGTGTTTTAGAACAACAATATGTGGATCATCGGGGTGCAATGAATGCAACTCCTCTCTCACAGATTCTATACTTGCATTATGTTCATATGATAACTGAACAGCTTTGATCGCCTTAATGGCCCTTTCCAGTCTTCCTAACACAACCCGAGAATCTCCTGCATTTGCAATGTAGAGAATACCACCGCATACTACACCTACCAAACAACATGCACCAACAGAAGCAATCTGTGGCTTATTTAGCCACTGCTTCTTAACTAGAGAGAGAAATTCCTCTTCTGTTGCCAAAAATGCCTTGTTGATAACATCAGCTGACATTCCATTGTTTTCTGATGTGAATTCTGCACCATGAATAGCTGGCAGTCAGTGAACATGTGCATTAGCTATATAAACAAGATGTTAAATACGGCAGAAGAAAAGATTGTTTTTTTTTAGGTAAAAGAAAAATCATATTAAAACCAAGCAAATACAAAAACTTGGAGAATGAGCTATGCTCCAAAGAAAGCAGACGAAAACAAATCATAATAAAGCAGCCCATCCCTATTAATATCCAATAAGGATACATGCCTAAAAGCACCTGACGCATAACATCACAAGGAAGAAAGAAAAACTATTTTGGCCCATAACAATTGTTTCATAGAGTATTAATTTCTGAAAACTCCAGCATTGCTCTCCAACCAAGGACACCAAAAAACAGCACTGAAGAAACATAACCATATAAAGTCCTTAACTCTTTCCTCCTTTGAAACCTACAAAGTCAAATGACAAATAGTCCACCACCTTCTGCACACAACCCAAGACTCTCCACTGAAAGTGAACAATCTAGCCCACATATCCAGAAAAGAATAAATCACACATCCACATTATGAGAGAGGAAGAGGATGAATATAATGCACCATTCACGTCAGAATCAAAATCTGCTTTATGAATTCTTGTAAATAATAAGTACACTTGCAACTCGATGTAAATGAGGTGTTGAAATAAGCGTTATGAAGCTTGCAAGCTTGGGACATAAATTTTTTGTTGCATCCATTGTCATTATTCTTAAAAGATCATTTAAGTTGTAGTTTTGAATTTCCATTAATCTAGCACAACTCATTTATATCCAGAAAATATCTTTTAACATGACATCAGTTTTTATTTTCCATTAACCTTATTAAACCTGTACATATTCTGAAACCTATCTCTGTCCCTGTTCAAAATCCAAACAAAAACTGATTATCCTTAATAAAAGAAATAATTAAAATGCACTCTAATTTGACTTAGATGATCTGTTTTAACCTCTACATGTGGGGGGGGGGGGGAGGTATCTTCATGGTTGGTGTATGGTACTCTGGGAACACAAAAAGAATCCATCATACTCATGAAATTCAAAATAGCCCGAACAATAACATGAGTGGAAAAGAATAATCATCACCACGCATCAAAAACTAGATTTCACTGATGATAATCATGGAGCAATTGTAATAACATCAACCAACCAGATTGGGATGACATGAATGACACCATACAACCATTTGAATAAGAATGAAATTCATCATGGAAGAGGAAAGACACATACTCTTGATATTTTCAAAAAGGCTCTCGTTCACAAACCGGGCAGCTTCTGGACCTCCATGGCCATCGTAGACTCCAACAAATGTTCCATGAGGACCTGATTCAGCTGAGCTCATTGGACCTGATTCAAGTTGAGTGCAGTCTTCCAATAGATTGTTTGCTTGAATTACTGCCATTGAAAATTCCCCATTAACATGCTGACCTGAATCCTTGTACCATAACAATCCCTCAGCTCTACCAGCAGCATCCCCACCATTACTTGAATTTTCACCCTCTACAGAAGGCTTCCAACAGGGTGAAACAAATCTCATCAATGTAGCGGATACCATTACTTACATATTCTCTCCCAAATAACCCAGAAATCAAACTATTCCTTGAATCAGTATCAATAAGTAAATAAGAGACTGTTCTTGGCTCTTGTTTCTCACCAATCTCCAACCCCACAAAAGATGTATCAGAAATCAAACCCTTATTGGATGCGGACACCATTAATCTGCAGAGGAGTACAATATTATGAATCCAGTGAGTATGTCCAAGAAATTGCATAAAAAATGATCTTGACATATATTAAATCCACACGCCTTAAATCTGAAAAGCATTCTGCAAAACAACAAATGACAAATAATGCACAAACTGCATAGCATGACATTAATGGAGGCACCAAAACGCAAGCAGCACTGCCTCATCAAAAACTCTAGATACAACAAAACTATTGCCTTGCGGGTGCAGAAACTGCATGATACGGGCTTTAAAAAAGGTCATATTCCGACACACTATCAATCTAATAAACCAAATGAATTTGCATATCCATAAACTGCATAATGTAGAGTTTAGGAAATGCATAAACCAAAATTGTGTCTTCATGGTATGGCCCCATGTTTTAAAGAGAAGTAGTTTTGAGACAATAATCAATTTGCAGGCACCATCAAAATTGACCATCTTAATGATTAGGAGGCATGTAAAGGAAAGGGCCCAAAACTTGAAAATCATATCACACTACAGAATATCTGACGATAATTCTGTAACATACCTCGAGAATCTATATGTAGTTTCCTTGAGAGATTCTGGTCGATCAAATTGCAGAAAACATCGCCCTGAAACATTAACACAAAAAATGCAGATAATGGGCACTGCCCAAAAATCATGTCGGGACCAAATACCCTTGAAATGATAAAGTTCGACATTACGGGTTAGTCATAAAATTGCATAAAATGAATTGCAAACAGCTTTTTTTTTTAGAATCAAAGAAGTTTCTAAACATACCTTGTAATCAATTTCGAGAGGTAAAGAACAAAACTTTATAATCCTTCAATGCAAAAGCCTTACAATAAAAGCAAAAAGGCCCAAACTTTGAAGGATTTATTAGATGCAAAAAAAAAAAAAATCCAAGGAAAGGGATTTTAGAATGTTCTAACAGAAAACAAGGTTGTAATAAAGATAGATCTAGAGAGAGAAAGACGCAGACAGAGATTGTGGAGTTGTGATTGGTTAAAGAAATAGAGGGCTGTAATTACTTATACAACAAATCTTGGGTTTTGAAGGAAATCCATTGATAAGAAGGTTCTCTTCTCTGATTCCTTGGTGGGCTTATTAGGTTGTGATTTTCAGTTTTTCTTTTTCTTTCTTTTTCCAGTGTATTTGCTTTATGGGAGGGGTTTTGACTTTGACCTTATAACTAACCCATCATTTTAGGCAGCTTTTGCTCATCTTCTTTTCTCCTTTTATGGTAATTTTAAAACTTTCCCTTTGAGAAAATGATTCGGATTTTATATCATATTTATTTTTATTTTTGAGAAATTGTCTCATGGAAGTTGGCTGGGAACTTTTATGGCTAAGATTATTAATCAATCTTCAATTCGAGAATCAAGTCACGGAATCTTATATTTAAAAAAAACATTTTAATTTTCACTAAAGTTATTAAATCAATACTTTTTATAAATTTAGAGGGTTAATCAAAATATTTCATTTAATTAAAATGAAATAAATCAAGTTAATTCAAAAAAAATTAAAATAATTCAAAATTAGTAGCAGTGTCATGTCTCAAATCAAGAAAAAATAAGAATGTTTATTTTTTGCATTTCAAAACTAATTTTAAAACAACTATACTTGTTTAAATTATTTTTAATTTATGATATAAAAATAATTATATAATAATAGATTTATGGCACTACCCTTTGCATTAGTGTATGGTACACTATTATAAGGATCAAGTTGCAATAAATAAGAAGCAAATAAAATTGTTAAAAGCATAGGTTTCATAATTGTTTAAGAATGTGATTTAAGTTTTTTTTAAAATATTTTTAGTTCAGAAATATATTAAAATAATATTTAACATCTACATATTAAAATAATCTAAAAATATTAAAAAATAATAATTTAAAACAATTTTTTTTTTAAATTCGGTCTTCAGGGGCCCAGATGCAGTATAAGAAACGTAATAGCATCATTATGCAAATAAATCAAAATAGAAGCATCAAAGTGAAAGAGGGATATGTTTCCCTCGTCAGTCGCTACATCATCGAAGACCTCTCTCTCTCTACTTAAACAATGTCATTTTGTCTCAACAACTGCCGCTTCCACGTCAACCTAAACAGCAAAAGAAATCTTCTTCTCTGTCCGACCCGTCACGTGCGCTTTCGCTCACTGACCGTACAGTCAAGTGGCATCATTTCCAGCGATCCAGCCATGGCATCGAACTCAGTCCGAGTCGCTGCAGCTCAGATGACGTCAATCAACGACCTGGCTGCCAATTTCGCAACCTGCTCTCGCCTCGTCAAAGTATACTCACTTTTCGATTTCTTATCGGCACACAGTTTTTGTTATTTACTGCTTGTTTGCTCTGGTTTTCATCATTGATCACGCATTTCTAGTACTGGCTTAATCAAAATCAGTGTAATTAGCGTTGCCAATCGTTTTTTTATTAATCAGTGAATATTTAATTGATGATTATAGTTGCGTTATTCGTTTTCATTATGAAACAACGGGATCCTCGATAGGCTTGTCGAACACTGAGTGTGGACCCCAACCATGCGCTCGTCAAGTATAGTGAAGATTACCTGCTATTGTAGTTACCATCTCTCTGTTGAGAAGTGGTTCTGAACTAATTTATTTTTTGGTGGGTGGTTGTGCATGTGAAGGAAGCAGTGGCTGCCGAAGCAAAGTTGGTTTGTTTTCCTGAAAGTTTTTCTTTCATTGGGGCAAAGAACGGGGAAAGTGTTAAGCTTGCGGAACCTTTGGATGGACCAATTATGCAACGGTATTGCTCGTTGGCTAGGTAACATATAAATTTTCTTTATTTTCTCTGCATTGTTGTTTTCCTTTCTTTATTTGTAGTTGATAGACACTGCCCATTTTATTCGTTGGCACAGTATTAGAACTTTTGTGGCTGTATGGCTATGATTATTGAATTGCAGGGAGTCGGGCATTTGGTTGTCACTAGGAGGATTTCAAGAAAAAGGATCTGATGATGCACACTTGCGCAACACACATGTTATCATTGATGACAGTGGGAATATTAGAAGCAGTTATAGTAAAATACATTTGTAAGATGGTTAATTCTATGTTCTGTTGCTATGTTTTTCCTGTCGTCACTGTAGTTCTTGAGTGTATATATGATCATTGCTTGCTTGAAGTTGATATGTCAATTCTTTCCTTTATATTGATTTGTGTTTATCTTGATTTAATTTATCCATATGGGAGCTAAGCAAACCTTTTCTCTCTAAATAAAGGTTTGACGTGGATGTTCCTGGTGGACGTGTATACAAGGAAAGCAGCTTTACAGAACCTGGTGAAAGGCCTGTTTGGCATTGTGGCCCAACCGTGCTTTTGATTATTCTTTAACTATTTTTTTTATCGTTTTGATGTGTTGATAAAAAAATAAAAAAACCATTATTTTGATGCACTTTCAAGTAAAAAACATTTGAAAAACAACTTCTATTATACTCTCAAACAGGCTCGAGCTCTTCATCCATGTGTCGGACTTGCATGCTGAATAAACAAATATCTTACTTATGTGTTTTGTTCTGCCAACACCCGCATTTGGTTCAGTGTACAAAGGTTTCTGATGGATAAAAGATCACTTTTGATGTTTTTGCTTTCGTATCCTCATGCTTGCAAATCTATGGAAAAACAAGTGACTTCCAGCCAATGTGCCTAATGTGGCATGCTTTCTGGATGATTTGATGAAGACCTTCCAATAATTTATTTTTCTGGGATACGAGTTTTTTTTAACCCATACAGTTTTCTAAGAAGAATTAGCCATGTTTACTGCTTTCGTAAATTTTTCCCATGTTAACATTTTCATCTCACTTGTTCCTAGTTAGTGCCTCTTGACACAAAATTCTGTGCTTAACCCATCTATATCAATTATGTTCCCAGGGAAGGATATAGTTGCAGTTGACAGTCCTGTTGGACGCCTGGGTTTATCGGTTTGCTATGATCTAAGATTCCCAGAGTTATACCAGCAGCTCAGATTCCAGCATGAAGCCCAGGTATAATTCAGTTTATGTATTCTCATTTATTATCATTTGAGTTCAAGCATCCAAAACATGAAGCATTTATTATCATTTGCAGATTGTATTGGTACCTTCTGCTTTTACTACAATAACTGGTCAGGCACACTGGGAAATTTTGCTTCGTGCTCGAGCAATTGAGACTCAATGCTATGTATGAATTCATCTCTGTCTTAACAGAATTATGAATTTGTTTCCTCTATGCACAATCAATAATATTTTTTTTCCCTTATCAGGTAATAGCTGCTGCTCAAGCTGGAAAGCATAATGAAAATAGAGAAAGCTATGGTGACACATTAATAATTGATCCTTGGGGAACTGTTGTTGGTCGATTGCCTGGTGAGAATTACTGTCTCTCAATCTATTGCTTCTTCCTATCCTTGAGTGAAGAGTCTCGATATTGTAAATGCATTTCTATTTGCTTTACATGTTATTTGTTTTCTTTCAGCAGACTCATAGATAATTTCCTCTACTCCTTTCTTCTTCTTCCCTGTCTTGTGGTGCCTTTATTGCATGTGCTGTGTACTTTGGTTATAGATCATTAGCATGTTTGATGATTTACTGATTACTAACTCGTTTTGCTTTCTCTTTGCAGATCGCATTTCAACAGGGATTACTGTGGCTGATATTGATTTCTCATTGATTGATTCAGTAAGAGCAAAAATACCAATTGCCAAGGTAAATTCCACTCTATTCAGCTCTAGGATACAAGCCTGATTAAAAGTTAATTGAGTATAAGGGCAACTAAAATCAAATTTGGAGGGGGAGAAATGACAATCACAGGTGTAGAAATAGCCAGGCAGCCCTCTAGGTTTCAAGAGTGGCCCTAGCCCTTGAGAGATTTGATGCGGAAAGACATGCATATGTAAAGTTGAGCCTGGATTGATGGGCAATCTGCTTTGGAGGCTAGGGACAAGCACTTGAAGTATGTGTGGCATGCCAGTGCCTTACGTCTATTAGCCTGGTTTGGGTTGATGCTGAACTGTAGCCTAGCTAGAACCTAACGGCCTGAGCCACATTGGGCCTGGCACTGCCTGTTAATCTAGCAACTTGCTCCCCCCGTGTCCATCCTGTACTGCCAGAATTAGAGTCTGTGAGCATCTGTATACTCAAACTTCCTGCCCTTGCATTGGTGCACGTGTCAGTGTGTGGGGTCTTGTGCAAGTATTTGTACGTTAATGCCGTAGAAGTTGCACATGTGAATCCATAATACAATCATGTGTGGGTGTTTGTATGTGTTTTTGGTTACATGGGTGTTTGTGTGTGTTTTTGCTTCCTTCTATTCAAGCTTTCGTATTTGTAATGAAATGCAATCTCTTGTACTACCAGCAAAGGAAGCCCATCGAGTTTTGGAAATCTGCATCCCTTTGATCGTCCGGTCAAGGAATACCCCAATGGATGAACCAGCTACAAGAAAGGAACATCAAAAGGGAAAAATAAATAAGTCCCCAGCCTCCTAGGAAAGGCACTATGCCTTCCACCTGTGCTTTTTTGTCCAGACAATGGGCTGCCAAGCCTGCATCAAACTCTTGTTGTGGCATACGATTCAAGGAGCGATGATCTATCTTCTTACTTCCATATCAAGGACGGTAAGAGTTATTAAAATAAGATGAAATTAAGTTCTAGTGTCATCTGTCAGTGATCATGCCTGGCTAAATTATGATCGCCTTTTTTATTCACATTTGTAATACTGTTAGAGACTACAAAATATTCGTCAGATATTTTGATATTTGATTCAAGGATTCGATTGTAACATTTTCCTTTCCTCGTCGTGAATGTTTCAAGTAAATGTTGTTTATCATTGCTGCGAGCCTGCAACTATTAATGTACGACATCAACATCAAACAAGTTTGAAGAGGAAAGCATCGAGGGCTCTCGTTCTGCAAACAGAGATTCATTCCACCCTTGCTTTTGTCGCAAGGTACTTTCACTCTACTGTTGGGCTAGTCTACTCAACTCAGTGCTCATCTCTGTTGTGACATTCATGAGAAACAAATTGTTCTCAACCACCTGTAGTTCGAGCATCACTGTCAATGGAAAAAATCTACTTCGATAGGTTAGGGTTGTTGCTTCACTAGAAAAGAATGCTAGCCAGCTGATCAGAAATTAGAGCTGACATTATTAATGGTCTTTATTGGGTCATAGAAGATCATATATGACCCAATAAAGCATTACCCTGGCCAGGATTGTTATCCTTAAAGCATCATCATCAAAAAATTGCCTGGTAAAAAACTTTACTTTTAAAAAAAAGAAGCTATTAATGTCTTTTTTGTTCATACCTCCACATCCATCGCATATTTTTGTTATTGCCTGGTAAGAAACTTTACTTGCAAAGGTAAATCATGGGAGCTTTATGCCAATTGAGTCTGACCCTTAAAAAAATGACAGGCAAAAATAGCGATTTCACGATCAAATTAGGTGAATAACACCTCAACTCGAGGAACCCATTTTCTCTGGACTCTCGGAGCATTTGCTTATCCTCTGTTGTTTATATAATGTCTGGCTCTATCCTCCGGCAGCGGGCCGATGTCGAATCCTGCAAACTAAACAAACCTTTTCAGCGGTCAATTTGACCTGTTTTAGCCTTTTAGGTGGTTCCACAGCTGTCAGAGTTTGAATTCTAAATCTATCTAACAATGGCACAACATCGGCTCCTAACCGAGCCCATCACAAGAAACAGTACAATTGTATCAACAAATAAACAAAGGTCCAGCTTTAGGAATTGTAAGCAATGAATATATGATTACCATCGTCTGACCTGTGATTTATCGTTCCAGGTTGGATCCTGAGACCCCAATTTATTTTGCCAGCAAGTTCTAGTAAAGGAATAAAGAATGAATAATTATTAGTTCAAGATGACAACAGATCTTGAAGCTTCACACCAAAAACTTATGTTAAGGGATTAAACCAACAAAAGAACCATAACCCATCTCTCCTGATTACACGTTGAACAAGCTGAACCACACACACAAACACTCAGAGAGGGAGAGAGAATCAAAATTGCTAAGACCAATTCATGGCTTTAAGAGAAGGAACAAGGAAACCCCAGCTACATACAATTACAAAAAGAATCATGGTGTGTCAATTTTTCCAAGCTTTAACATCTTTACCTATCAAAGCCTCCAGCAAGGAAATGGAGTAAAGAAACGGAAAGGTATAAGAAATGTAAAGAAACCCGAAGAACACAATTTCAAACTATGAACAGTGTCTGCACACCCAACCCCAAAAGAAAAGGTTGCTCCCTCGCAATCATTCTAGCAAGAATTCTCGTGTGCAACTAGGACTGCCAAGGAGATCAAACGGCCTGCTACCCAGGGTGTCTTTCAAGATTGTGATTTGACCTTCTTTAAGAAGAATATCTTCATCGAGGGCCTCTATCTTCTTCTTCAGTGCATTAATCTCTGAATTCAATAGCATATTCTTCTCCTTTAACTGCTTCACTTCCTCCCACATCATGTCTCTCTCCTGTGAAACTTTGGCCAATATCCCCCTAGTTGTTGCTGATTCCTTTGCGGATGCTTGGAGATCACTTTGAAGTCGATCTACTTTCTCATCCTTCTTCAGCGACTGTTAAAAAGACAATTACATTAGTTTATTACAGGAGACCAAAAGGTCAAGACAGCAGCAGTTACCAACAGGCTCTAAATCATTTCTGATGAGATATAATTATTAAGGAAAAAACAAGGCTATTTAACTGTCCTAACTGTACACTGGCAACCAAAGTGTGAAGGCATAACAACAGCTCCCAAGAAACGTGAAGGTACTACAGCATGAGAAATCAAAAAAGACATCTCATGGTAGATCAGGTACAGCACTTCATTCTACTTCTTTGCTGATTTCTGACAATGTTTTGTGCCAAGAGATCGTATCTAGTCGGCTTTTGGTATCCCAAAACTTATATATATTTAAAAGGAAAAATCTTTAAATGGTTTTAGTAGCAAATTGTTCTCATGAAATATGACAGAAAATGCTGAGCCGATCACAATATGAACCAAAGAAGAAAAATAAGTAAACATGTCACAGATGTCCATCGTAACAAAATTAGTCTTTAATGAACAATAACATCAAATTATGCCATTGCAAAGGAACTAAACTAAAAGCAAAACCATAAAAAGCAACAATTAGAATATCAATTTTTATATTGATTTTAAATTAAAGGATAATGATTGACAGAAAAACCAGTTTTAAGGATGGTGATAAAAATAAATTATGGCAAAATGAGGCAGACAATGACCTCATGCCAGTTTCACTATCCATTGGAAATGTATCTTCATAAAATCAACAGCTACACGAGGCCAGTTCAACAAAATGACAAGTTGGGTAGGCGTCCATATAAAAGAGCTTAGTGAACACTATGAGTTGACCAAATCAATGCAGACCTCAACCCTTCAAGTTAATGCATCAGCTTGAAATTACGTGCTTTTGTACATGCATTTAGCACAAGCAATGTTTGCAAAGCACACTGCGTAAATGAATATTTAAAGTGATATGTAACTTCAGATTTTTTTCTGCAGAGTTGGGATCTAGGAATACCTGAAGTTCAAGATTTTTCAGTTGATGAGAGACGCAGGCGAGGTTATCCAACGAATTGTGGACTTCACATTGAAGGATGTCATTACCTCTCACTGCTGTTGCTAGTTCAGCTTGCAGCTGCTCGAGCTCCAACTCTTTAGAGTACAGTTTCTCCCTTAACAGACTTGTAAGCAAAGTTTCAGCTTTAAGTTCAAATCTCAAAGATTCCTGCGAAGATGAAAGGGAAATCAGTAATAGCATTACGGGTTGAAATCAAGTTTAGCAATAGCCAACAGTCCAATACTCAAATCAAAGATCAACTTAACTCTTAACATACTGAATAATGGTTGCTAAAAAGGAAATTCGAATCAAATGAAAATACATTTGCATTATGACCATCATCCACAGAAATCAACAGATGAGCATCTCACAAGAGCAAATTTAAGCAACAGCCTACCTCTAGATTATGATGATTAAATTTCCCAGAGCAATTGACATTACTGCTTGGGGACTGAGATTTTGAAGCACCAAGATTGGACTTCTCCTTGAGCAAACAAGATATTGTCTGCAAACTCCTTGTTAGGCCTTCAGTTCCACGCTTAAAGCCCTGAATCTTCATAGCAGATTCAACAATAAACTGCTCATCTAAACCATTCCCCAAAACTTCCATTCCCTGCTTAATTTCTTGAAAGTGGCCGCCCACTTTCCCTCTGATGTATTCCAATAACTTGAAAGAAAGCTGAGTGCTCTCATTCAGCATAGATAATCCTTGATTCTGCAGGCAGCAAGTACGTGTCCACATTTCCTTATCTAGCTTGAAATTTAAAGCACCAATCTCTTCGCCATTACACTTTAAGCGCTTCAATAAATTTATATTCTCATGACGAAGGGAATCAATCTCAAGCCTATAAGATTCCACCTCACGTCTGAGAGCCAGTTCTAATCCTGTCAACCTCAGTTGCTCCATTTGCAATCGTGTCACATTCTTATCAAACTTGTCCAATGGTGGCTTCTTTTCAATTTCCTCGCTAATTTTTTCCCGCAAACCCTCAATTGTCTTCTCTTGATCACTGCAAGTTCTTAATAATCTTGTGATGGATTTTTGCAAATCCTTGCACTCCTTGTTCTTCTCATCAAAATTCCTTTTAATGCAATCTTGATCTTCTTCTGCTACTGCATACTTCTTTTGCAATTCAGAAAGATTGTGTTTCAGATGTTGATTCTCATCACTCACCTCCTCCACCTTTGAAGTCAGGTCCCTGAGTTGTTGCTCGGAATATGTTATTACACTTTTGTTTTCTGCTTCTCGCTCAGTAAAAGAAGATACTTCCCTCTGGAGTGAAACATTATGCTCTGCAAGCTCTCTAACCCGTTCACGAAGCCTTTGCTCTTCTAACTGGTATTTCTCAAGCTTTAATGACCAGTCACTCGACCTTCTGTCTAGCTCTTTCTCCAAGGCTGTCTGCAATTCATTCTTCTCCTTCTCTAATCTTCGATTCCTTGCATCCCATTCTTCATTTGCTAATCGAAAACCTTCCTTGGCAGAATTTCTGTCAGCAATTCGAGATTTCAGAAGACCTGAAACCTCAATTGCCAAGCTTAACTTATCCTCCGTTAAGCTCTGAATAGTCTCCATCAACAGTGGAGCATCAAATCGACTATCTTGGAGTAAGCCTTCCTGCTCAAGCTCTTCAGAAAGAAGAACAACCCTCTCCTCAGCTTCCTTAGATCTATGTTGTAATTTCACATCTACCATGTCTTCACTACTAACAGAGTTCATATCCCCAAGTTCATCTCCAAGGAAGTAATTTGATTTCTGATATACTGAGAAATCATCGCCATTGTAGCCCTTATTGGTTTCACAAGGTTCCTCCGGTGAGCAACTTTTTTGGGCAGGAACATCCATACATGAATTCTTTGATCCACCATAGACATCTTCAATTGTGATTGGAATATCACAGGCGAACTCCTTTGGCCTTGATTTAGGATATGAACGCCCCAGGGAGAGTCTCTCCAAGACATTCTTTGCAAGTTTCCGTGGAGATTCATGGCCATATCCTTTATCAACCCAATCTCTTGAAGAAAACTTCTGCCGAGTCCCTCCATATTCCCGAAATGAATGAGACCTGGGCTTATCTTTGATGTTATCCATTGGTGAAGTAGGGGCTGTGTATTGGACTCGTGGAGGAAGTCTTCCATCAGCATTTCTGCTTCCAATAAAACTTCTCTGTGAACTATTTTTAGGCTGGCTCATTTCCTGCTGCTGTTCTCCATCAATGTAGCGATCCACAACCTTGCTTGAGACATTACTAGAAGTAGAGTTTCCAGACGAATCATGATGGGAATTGGAACAACCAGATCTCTCTAGGCCAGTAGCTGCCACTTCAAATTGTTTTGTTTTGGCTCGCCTCTCAGGAAAAAGATTGTTCCTGCTGTGTTGAATTGGAAAACGTGTGAATTAACCTCGGGAAGCAATTCAAATAGAAAGTGTAAAGAAGTAATATGCAAACAAACTTGTACTCAAGATCACTAAATAATCTATAGATGCATCCTTATAGTATGATATTAATGAGATTGAGATTCCCACCGAGATGAGTGATCATGTTGCTGATGAGCACCACTGGAACTGATAGGAGTTTTAGCTTGATCTATGCAAGAAAAATTCCCCTTCCCATCATCAAGATAGGTAGTCGATGACAATGAGCGGCTCCTTCTAAGACCTAAGCTGTTGCTGGTGCTCTGGTTATCATATGCTTGCTTTCCTGATTTTGACAATAGTCCCCTTAGAATCAAAAAATCACACTGAGCATTATCATCGTCATGATTGTTTGGCTTACCTTGGAATGGTGCCTCCCAGTAAACTTGCTTATCTGCTGACGGTGGAGAACTAGTATTGTTGTTTCCAGCATTGGAGGAAGATGATCTGAAAAAGAATAGTTTCTTCATCTGTCTATCTCAAACCAGAACTGCTATTCGTAACTCATCAAAAATGATAGTCACAATCCAGTGCTTTATCACTCCTTGGACAGAAGGGATCTCACTGAACCTGAAATTACATTGTGTGAGAAATTAGAAGGGGAAACCTGGATTATAATTTTACAAAGAAAAATATGACGAGGAATGCAGCTATTCATACACAAATAATGATCATAGTGATTACTCAGGGAGGGGATGAGCAAAAAGAAAATAAAAGGAGAAATGTTATTAGTCCACAAACAACTACATATGATCTCCTCACCTTATAACACATTCACCAAGCAAAGATTCCAATCCCCCCACCCAGACACACAATCCACCAAATCAAGATCAGTGTATCTAACAAAGTGAAAAGGAAAGCATGCAACAAGGTGGTGATAATTATGAATTCGTGCAGGAAAACCCTAAAAGCAAAAAATAAAAAATAAACAGGTTCGGTACTTAAAAACCATCACGTTATCAAACATAAAACCAATTAACAATTTGAGAAGCCTGAGATTTACATGACCAGAGAAACATGAGAATAACATACCAAAAAGTACATAACTGAAACTAATTTCGAAACCCCACATCCAAAAAGTGATCAGATTCAATTGCAAGAATAAATACTTGAATTAAAACAGTAAGTTTATATATATATTACTTCTTCGTCCGTCATTCAAAATCAAAAGGCAAATATGAACAAAAAAAAAAAAAGCAGAGCAACACAATAACACGCCCACACACATGCAGAAAATAAATGAATAATAAAAACTAAAGAAACATGTCAATTACTTAATGTAGACGAAGAAGCAATAAAGAAGAGAGCAGAAATCAAATTCAACAATATATATTTGCATTAATTTAAAAAATAAAAAAAACATTAAACATAACAATTGTCAAATGCATGTGTCAGGGCTTGTGATCTGTTCCTTGGTTCACTAAGCTATGCCTTTCAAAAATACCAAACTACCCCACCATTTTCGGTTCTCAAAAACCCCAAAACCCTCCTTATCTCCAATCAACCACCACACTTTAAAAAATTAAATAGATCTAACACAAGCAGAATCTGATATTGTTAACCTTTAATAATCAAAACTAATCGTGATTAAACGAAAAGGAAGATTCGATTACAATTCCGTAGAAAGAAAAATAGAAAAGGAGATGACACTGTTTGGAGACTGAGAAACTGATGGGGAAAAAAAAGAAAATTGGCTTAATCACGTTTTAAAGAAAAAGGAAAACGAACAAAAAAACACTTCTTGGTTGCTGGGAGACTAATGAAAAATGAAAGAGAACGAAAACTTGATAATGAAAAATCACATAGTCGCCAGTAATGAAAGTTCCAGAAAGAAAGAAAAATGCACCTGCACCTGAACAAGTTTCGTGCCTTATCCTTTCCGTTTCCTTTACTTTCTCACGAACCAAACAGAATCAAGAAACAAAGAAAGGAAATTAAAAGAGAGGGAAGGGAAGGAAAAGCAAGCTTCACTTGCAAAGAAAAGGAATGTTCACTATTCTTTCTTTGCTCTGTTGCACTATCAACGGTCAAAAATCTCTAATGACACTTGGGGGTTGGGGCCATTAAAAAGAAATCAAAACAAGAAGCCAATTAAATGCGTGAATTCTATTTTTTGAAATTGTGATCTAAGAATTAATTAGCTTACCATTAAAAGCAGATATCGCAGCGATTAGTGAGTAATAACTCAAGTTTTTTAAAGCGGATTTCAAAATTCAAAAAAGGATTATCAGTACTTTTAAAATAAAATAAAAGTAGAACTACGAAACCGAAATTCAAGAAAATAAATTTTGTAGAACGGAAATAATAGAGGGAGAAAGGGGGTTGCTGTTAGGGGCCAGTGAGAAAGTGAAGTGATTTTGATTTTGATTACGAGAGGAACTTGTGAGAGAAAGAAAGGGGGAGAGGGGCTACCGAGAAAGAGAAGTGAGAAGTGAGGGAGCAAAACAGGAATTGAGGGTGATACAGGAGGGCAATTTGGTCATAAAGTAAGGAAATTTAAAATACTTGGCTGCCGCGGATAAAGCGGGAGAAGAGGAGGAGATTGTGGAATTTGGGATCCAGTGGAGCCTTGTACAAGGTAGTTAAAGTGGACCCTTTGTATGTACGGATTGGATTTGTAGCAAAATGCTGTGATATGTTTTTTTAAAAAGAAAAATGCATTATTCCTAAAACCAACGTATGTGCAAGTGTTGATGAGTACGGATTTACTGTTGTATAATTTGATTTAAATTGCAAGGGAAAAACATGATGATGTTGAGGACTGGTTCTTGCCGAAAGGCGAAGACAGTAGAGAATGCGATGAATGCTCTCTTTTATATTGTGTTTTGAAATTGTTTAAAAAAAATGATTTTTTATTTTTTATTTTAAATTAAAAATATATATATTTTTATATCATTTTCTTGATATCAAAAATATTTTTAAAAAATAAAAACCATTATTTTGATATATTTATAAATAAAAATCATTTTAAAAAACAATATCAATCATTATCTCAAACAAACACAAAAAAAGCTTGGATGAATTTTTTATTATTATTATTTTAAATTAAAAAATTGATGTTTTTTAATTATTTTTTATGTCAAAAATAATTTTAAAAAAATAAAAAATATTATCTTGATATATATATAAATAAAATCATTTTAAAACATTAACCATATTCTAAAAAAAAAATTGGATGATTCGTTTGGGCGTCACCTCTACGCTTCATCATTAGTTATTTTAATCCATGCAGCTTTTTAAGCATTGCTGTTATAATCATCTTCCTTCCCCATGTTGAGATGTCCACAATGATGATTAAGCTGAAAATTGAGTGCACTCGACATGAAATGGTACAGTGGCCTTTTTTTTAACTCCTGCATTTGCTCAGTACAGTTGTTTTCTTTTTTTTAACTTCTGCATTTGCTCAGTACAGTTGTTTTCATTCAAGTTGAGGAAGTTTCTCCTACAGGGACTTGTGGCACTGACGAGTGGATAATTATTGCTGCACTAGATGGTGTGGAACTGGATCAAATCTATATTTAGTATTATGTTTTAAAAATATTTTTAAATAAATTTAAATAAAATAAAATATTTAAAAAAATATATTTTTATTTTGTATTTTAAATTAAAAAAATCTTATGTTTTTATTTTGTATTTTAAATTAATTTTTTTATATTTTATATGATTTTCATATATTAATATTAAATATATATTTTTAAAAAAAATTCAATTATAATTTCAAGTAAAGCTTAGGTCCAATAGCCTGTACCGCTGCATCCAAAATGGCAAGATGCGAGTCATATAATGGGTGTTTGGGGGCAGCGGTTCAACGTGCGGTTGCGTTGAACCGCAGCCCCAATCGCAGCATTACTAAATAGGTAGCTTTTTTTCTAATGAGTCCCACCTAAATACCTGCGGTTGCAACACGTTTTGAAAATATACTTTTCAAAATGAACGCAGACTCAAACTTACACACACCAGAAGCTAGAGACTTTATCCACCAAATTTGGCATGGAAACGATTTCCTGTAAAAAGCCACTGTCAATGTGAAGTTGTTGATATCATCCTATAAAACAAGGTATCAACAGCACATGAATTTTACACACTTTTCCATCTTTTCTGCAAGAAAAAAATGAGTGTGGCCATCTTAAATGCCCAGACTGATGCTAGAAAAAAATCTTAAAGAAACTCCCATCTTACAGAGTATTTTGTATCCAAGAAGCCAAACAATTCTCAACTACGTAGGAAATTAATTCCTCGACATATTTTTTTTAGTAGCACTAGCAGTAGGTGGCCAAGGGCGAGGGAACAAACCCAGCCGCAGCTGCAGGGTGGCAGCAGTTGCAACCTTCCGAGGCTCATACCGACCACCACACAGCATCATTTTCGATGCCATCATCATAGGAGAACCATCTCGACATTCTTTACCCGCCGGTACCAGCCGTTGACCCTCTTGTCACAGGCAGTGAACAATAAATATGTTCACTGTTCACAACATTTCGACTAATAATTCACAACATGAACGAAAGGTGCAATGCACCGTTTTGCACTTGTGTAATATTTGCATCACAGTTGACCGTAACTGAGTTTTATTTTTTTTGGACTTTTAATAAACTAAATTTGTTTCCTTTTGCATGGTTGTGACTGTTAAAGGTTTTTTCATTTTTATTTTAAATAATAATAATAAAACAAAATAAATCGTATAAAATATTGATGATAAAATAAAATATTTTATTTAGTTTGATTATTTCAATTATTTTGTTATAATAATTATTAATAAATATACAAAATTATTCCAACAAAATATTTATATATGTGTACATATGTATGTGCGTGCGTGCGTGTGCGTATATATATGTATTTTTAATTAATTTCACAAGTTGACAGCAATATAAAAAGCATGGTAACCAAACACACAAAACTGTTTTTCATTAAACTCAATATTAACTACAGTTTTAACCAAATACAAATTTCAGTCATGAACCGCAGCTAAAAATACTTTTCATAAACCTGTTTTTTTTCAATCTCAATCACAACAGCAATAGCTGTGCCAAACAAGTCCTAGTAGATTAGCCTGCACCGCTGCATCCAAAATGCCAAGATGCGAATCATATAGTAGGTGTTAAGAATTTAGACTAGCAAGATTTAAAACTTATATAATTATTAAATTTAGATTTCGTAAAATTGATCGAAGCGCGCATACAATATGTGGCAGCTTCGCACCGCATCTTGTCCGTGCAAAATCATTCTGTTATGTGGAAGCTCAGTTGCAAATAAGGCATGTTACTGCAGTTTATTGTTGTTACCTTTCCTTTGTGTCTGGTGTGGACCCTTGAATCATTTTTTACTTGGATATAAACATGGATTGTCCACATAGATAATATACGTTGTTTTGAAAGTTTGAGGACCAACATGAATCTTTCTCATAACTTCTAGCATGTCATCCATGTTTGACCCAAATTTTATTGTGGTTCTTTTTCTTTTGATTTCACCATTGACTAAGAAATCATAAGTAGATCCCCTTCCATTAGGATGAAATTGCAAAAAATAAAATTTTAAAGACTAGAATGAATTATAAAAAAATACAAAGTATCATTCACAAATATTCCATGTGTTAGTAAATAGTGTTGACTTGTGCAGTAACTAGGCAACGTGATTTAAATTTTTGGTAATTATTATTGTTTCTAAACTTGGTAATTATTTGATTATTAAAAAAACTAGTTAATTGGTTGGTGTTCAGTATCAAATGAACGATTTGATCGGACAATTATGGTTTATTTGTTATGATAATGAATTATAAACAAAAAGAAAATATTTAAAAAACTATATTATAGTCTAAAATCTAATGAAAATTAATATTGAATATTCTTGGCCTTCATTAATTGTCAAATATTTATAACCATGTAGTTAGAGATATCTCACCCTTAATAGATTCAACTCGTGATAAGTAAATTTCTAATAACTATTATGTTAATAACCATAAATTTCAAAATTAATTTGTCAAATAATTATATAATTTTTTTCTTCTTAATTTCAAGCTCGTAGTGGCATTACCTACTAGATGGTTAGTCACTCTGATTTACTGAATCATAGCATAGTAGGAGAGGACTATCATGGAGCTCTGAAGCCCATGAACACGTTTTCATTTGATAAAATCAAAACAAAAATCAAAACGGGTTTTTTTACGTGGGCCGAAATGACTGCACGTATCCTACACAGAACATAAGTGAAGGGCCTCAAGCCCAGAAGCAACATAACCAATTAACGATAATAGCGCCGACGTCGTTTACAACTCCATCCAAATTCTTGAAACCATCGTATCCATACACAAATTTAACTTAAAACTCCACTCTCCTGCGCCGGCCCAGATTACTCAACTGCCAGCAACCAAACACGACCCATTAAACAAAAAGAAAAAAAGAATAAGTCCAAAACGCAAGTCGTTTTTCCAAAACCAATAATTGCACTTTGCTTGCTTTTGCACCTCATTATTTTCCATCTTCACCAATTCCCAGCGAATCTTGATCTTACTTCCACGATGGAAATGGGCTCCCTCCCTAACGGCAATTCCACAATCCCGACCTCAACCACCACTCCGTCAACGGCACTGTCCTCAAAACTGACGCAACTGACTGAATCTTTAAAACTAGAACACCAGTTCTTGCGGGTTCCTTTCGAACACTACAAGAAAACGATCCGTACCAACCACCGCGCCGTAGAAAAGGAAATCTCTTCCGTTATCTCAATCGTTAATGAAGCCGCCGACTCTGACATTTCCAACGATGATGCCGTTCAGCATCTCACTTCTCTCGTTTCCAGATTGCAAGGTCTTAAAAGAAAGGTATACTGGTTAAAATAATAAAATAAAATGAAAGCGACCCGATCGATGTCGTTTAGTTAAGTTTTTGTGCTAACAGTGGTTCTTTTTTGTTAATTTTAATTTAACTTAATAATGATTAGAGATGAGTATAATTAGTTCAGGAAAATGTTGTTTTGCAAAGATTTTGTAGATTTTTTTACTTGATTTTTATCATAATATTTTTTTTATTTAACAAATAGAGAAATTGAACTGTTTAAAGTTGAATTTTCAATGATCGAATTATGAAGGGAAATATTTAGTCAGTTAATAAGATATTGGTGCATGTAATGACGTGATTGATGAATTTTATTTTTTTATTTTTTCTTGGATTTAGTTATTGTGATTTCAATGTAAATACTTTGGTACATTTATTTAGTTGGAAGAGGGAAGCAGGACAGAGAACTTACAAGCGCAGAGGTGTCGAGCACGGATTGATCACTTAGAATCAGTTGGTGCCGAGAATCTATCAGAGTGGAATAACACGCGGATGAAGCGGATTCTTGTGGACTATATGCTTCGAATGTCTTATTACGATACTGGACTGAAACTAGCTGAAAGCAGCAATATTCTGGTAATTTATAATCATGGATGTTACTTCTTATCCCGCAGCATATCTGGTAACTTTGTTGCATGCTCTGATAATTTGGTGAATAATGCCAGGATCTTGTTGACATTGATGTGTTTTTGGAGGCGAAAAGGGTTATCGATGCTCTTCAAAAAAGGGAGGTAGCTCCTGCTTTAGGATGGTGTGCTGATAACAAATCAAGGTTGAAGAAGTCAAAGGTAATTGCAAATCATTTTTGAATGCAGACTCTCGGATAGAGGCTAAAAAAACTTGTCCTTGTTATTATCTCAGTTGCTGGATCTGCTTCTTTTAGGTTTGTGTGCTCGGCAAGAATTAGATTTGTAAATTAAAATACAAACCCTATACCCTTGGTATATTAATTAATCCGAGCATACTTAGAGATAGAATCTAAGAATTAAAGCACCCAAGTACATTCATGACTAAGTTGTGGACATGCTGTATTTCATTAGCATACTTAGAGAGATATAATATAAGACTTAAAAGTATTTAATTATATTCATGACTAAGTTGTGGACATATTATGGTCTCCACTGCACTATCTTAGGAATTGCCACTGACTGAAACATTTGCAACCAGTGCATGAAACTTCAATCCTGGAATGAATGTTATCTAGTTCTATATTATTAAAAAAATGAGTCTGTTTGATTGGCAATCGATACCAGAAAAGATGTTAAATGGTCTTGGATTGAATTCTTGAATAATTTTATGGATTGGGAATTTGATTTTGACAAGAAAAGAAATGTCGTGTAACTGCAGAATAACATATTTCTATTTTCCTGGGGATTATTTGTGATACCTTGATCTTTAAAAACTCGTGTTAAAATGTGCATTTGCATCACAGTGAAGGTACCCCCTGCCCGATGGTGCTTCTTCATTGATTTTGATGTTACTAAATACTTCTGAATCAATGTTGATGGTTTTTTGCAAAACTGGACAGCAACTACTCAAGATTCTAAAAAATCTGGCGGATGTATTTTTAATGCCCACTGCTTTTATGGATGACAGAGCAAATTTGAGTTCCAATTGAGACTTCAAGAATATGTAGAGTTAGTACGAGCAGAAGACCACCTGCGTGCTATCACATATGCTCGGAAGTATCTCGCACCTTGGGCAGCAACGCATATGAAAGAAATGCAGCGGGTCTTTGCAATAGTGGCTTTTAAGGGCAATCCTGAATGTGCTGTATATAAGGTAACCTGGTTTCAGTGAATAATAGCCATGTGTTTACTGCAAATGACACCATTCTTCATGACAATTTTGGTATACAGGATGTTACCTTGACTGATGCATGTGGAAGCATTTAGTAAGTGGTTTGGTTAGGATGAATTTCAATTCAGCTAATTTTTTTTTTTAATTTTTGCAAAGATCTAAAATGACCAAACTGAGATTTGCAATGCACCCAGAACAAGCTGCACCAAAACCAAACTCAAGAAAAGATACTCAGAATTTTTCATGCTAAAACATCCATGAATATTACAGTAGGGAAACCTAAAGTTACCTGGATTTGTACTCTTATTAATTCAAACCCCTCTCTAGAATGAAACTTTTTGGACTTCAAGTGACTGTAAACTTAGTTTATGCTTAAAAAAATCTGTCTTTATTCATTTCCTAAAAGGCTTTCTAGTATTCTAATCAGATTCTGTCCATTGTTGCTTGTGTTTCTATATATATCAATTTATCCACTGGATGGAAAAAATTCAGTTTGGATATTTTAATGGTTATGTGTGATTCAGTGATAGATCTGGAAATACTTGTTAGAGAATTTTAGATCTGTTACTCTTCTTTTACACATTATCTCGTTTCCAGATATATTTCCTCCATGGAAGATTCATCTAACAGATTGTGGAAATGAAATTGTTATGCTTGTTTCTATTGCTCTTTTCTTCCTTGACAGGTTTATTGGAGAAACTGATTGATACCTGGTGTTTTTCTTTCCAGATATTTTTTGAACCAAAGCAATGGGATTACTTGGTAGAACAATTTAAACAGGAATTCTGCAGGTTGTATGGCATGACTCTAGAGCCGTTGCTGAATATATTCCTACAGGCAGGGCTATCCTCCCTGAAAACACCGTATCCATTATTAATGGACTTGTTGCTAGCATGTCTCCCCCCTCTCACCCACCCACCTGCACGAACGCACAACCATGCACATGTGCACAGTCTTGTTTGATACACTCTTAATTATGGTGGCAAAGTGCTCCAAGCAATAAAAAAGTGAGAAGATGAGTTTATCCCTCTCCAGTCTCATTTAATACATTATGTTTTATGCTGGCAAAGTACCTAAAAAACTAAGAAAATGAGGTTTTGAGTTTAAGCTGGACTAATCTCGAGTCGAGCCTGTAAATGATACAGTGATCTAACAGTTTTCACATCATGACTTGTATCTCTCTCACAAACGATGAGGCAGCATTCTGTACTGGAGTCATTGCTTAATATG
Organism: Salix arbutifolia; assembly: GCA_025169955.1. NCBI lineage: Eukaryota > Viridiplantae > Streptophyta > Magnoliopsida > Malpighiales > Salicaceae > Salix > Salix arbutifolia. The sequence continues at coordinate 2,678,565 of CM045909.1, forward strand.
TTATCCAAGTGTTTGCTGTTTTCCTTGACCCTTTTTAGCTACTGCTATGAAGATGATTGCACCAAGGAAGATCCACTGTCACAGGAAAGCTTCAGGAAGTTGGCATTGCCATTACCATACTCAAAGCAGCACCACTCAAAGCTTGTTTGCTACATAACCAAAGAACTAATGGACACAGAGAACCCACCCCAAGTCTTGCCTAACGGCTATGTTTACAGCACTAAGGTTCAATTTTTGCATGTGGTATAAAGATACCTCTTAAGTACATTGCTGCACTAATCTGATTAGTTTGACACATCTTTATTACTTTTGCAGGCGCTTGAAGAAATGGCGAAGAGAAATGGTGGTAAAATAACCTGTCCAAGGACAGGTTTAGTCTGCAACTATTTGGAATTGGTGAAGGCATATATATCATAAATTTGCATCTTGTAGCAAACTGTGTATTTCAAGTGAATATCATCTGCGTTGGGCTCTGAAATCATCATGAGCTCAAGCATCTTCTTTGAATACCAGTAACATGATGCGATGTTCATTAAACACTCAAATATCCCGGGGCAGTTTCTCAGGCACCTTGATCTGATACCTGTGTGGAGACTTCCCACTTGTATATATGCTGAAAGAATCTTCCTTTTTCTTCGTCATCTCTCTCCTTTTTTTCTTCTTGTTAAATCTTGTGTTGACCACTTGTTTCTTTGCAGTTCACGATAGACTAAAGTTGATTTGCAATTGCGAACTTGATCATATCCAGTCATCTACGCTTTGCATTTTCTCAATGTTGCCTGGATCCAGAATGTGGCTAGGTCCTATGAATTAAAATGTCCCACTTAAACCTGTCTGCAGCATGCCCTTGCGAAGAAAGCAAACTGTATTTTCTTAACCCTTGTGCCTGCCCTATTTGTTTGTTATGTTCCAGATGCAATTAGGTCACCTTTTACTCTCGAGCAATTAATTTCGCTACTGTAGCGCACGGGATTCTCCCCTCAATACACGGAGGCTCGGGTATGAAATTCTACATTGAACAACTACAGGGAAATCCCAGTGAGAAAATCTAGGAAGAGCTATAATCCTTGTGACGCTGGTCAGAAATTGGTGTGGTAGATGTGCTGGGAGTCTGGACTGTTACTTGATAAGTTGGTATTTGTACGTCTGTGATGCTAGGATTATGGGTTACCAGTTACCACCTGGGAGTTACTCTGGTTAGGGGTTATCATGGAAAGCCACTCCCAGGCGGTGATTAATTTGCTTACCACCGAAGCCTTGACCTGAAGATTCAAACTCAACCCTTTGCAAAATACAGCAGCCCAGTGAAATATCATATGGGAGATTAAGCAGTATTTTTGGACTTCAGCACAGAAACAATTGGAGAAATAATATGGCCATAAAATATTTAAGTGCCAGTTTAGCGACTTATTGTTTTTTCCTCTCTCTCTCTCTCTTTACATTAAAACTGATAATAATATCATTAATACCATCATGAAAACTTCAATCACGCAAATCCCTAAAGTGGACCTCTCAAGTCTCAAGCCTTTCAAAGATAATTAAGCCCCCACAACAAACAGTTTGTGTATTTATGAGGTGCACTACAGTCACAAATAATTAAGCCCCCGCCACTACAGTAGTGTATTTATATGGTCCACTACAACGTTAATAAATTTTTTTGATGTTATTGAAATCATATTCATAAATTTTTTATGATAATGTTAATATTGTACTTGTCAAAGCTTCGATGTGTGATAAGATTTTTTTTTAACACATCTGGTTTTATTATAATCTTTTGCATGTCACTTAAGAATTTCAAAAAGTCAATATTCATAACATGCATGACTCGCTAAACTGTTAATTTCTTAAAACATGTTACGAAATGTGTTATTTCTTACGAAACTGAATTTCCTGCTTGCAGTTTTGAGTGAATTTACATGGACCAGAATGTGACGAAGAAAATGAACATTCTTATTTACTTTCCACAGGCACTGGCATCATCGTTGGTAGTGGAATGCTGTAACAAGGTGGCACAGTAATTATTGAGCCATGTGTGTGCAGATTCAAGGACACGAAGCTCACCGGTGAGGAGGTCTAGAGCCATCTGCCTTCGAAGAGCAAATCTTTTGCACACAGAAGCAGCCACTGGTTCCAATGACTGTACAGTGCATAAAAAGGCTCAAAACAAATGAAAAAGGCTCGTAAAGGAAAAAAAAATCTGTTCCAGTAAGAGTAAATTCAAGGTGCAAGATTCTAAAAAAGAAAACATAAAGAAAGAAATTAACTGGCTGCAAGAGATGGAGGGGCAACAAGAATTGATGACGCACAAATATTAACAAATATCTATCATGTATTTTTTTTTATTAACATGTTAGGAAACAGTCAATATCCTGGCAATTCATATTAAGAACCAATTGCCACTGGAGATGAGCCAAAAAAATCCGATGCTTCGCCCATTTGAAAAAAACTTCAATACCTGCACTTTAACTCTTCACAGTAAAATTAAACCTGCAGAGCAATTTATTTTTCTTTTCATTTAAAGATTATTTTGCAGAATTATGTTCGCTAGAATGGAAATGCCCAGTCCTAACAATAATGTCCATGAGGGGAAGATAAGCATGCTCACCTTCATAGATACATTGTATTCCTCAATAAGTTGACTGATTCTTGACAACAGGATCTCGTGTGCTTGGATCTCTCTGCTGCTATCTTTAAAAGGGCATCGAGCTAAACGACCATCATTTTGTGCAGCTTCCATGGCCAAATCAATTAATTCTGAAGAGCAATTATAATTCAGGAGATATTTTCAAGACTAGTATGTCCCTACTTACAGGTCCTGAGACGTGGATTTCATACAAAGTAAAAGGATGTGATCTGATGCACACCTTGAGAAGAGTTGCAACAAAGAACACGAGCAAATGCACGTAGTGATTGTGGCAGACCTTTTCCTTTTCCTCTAGCGGACCTCACTTTCCTGTGATGAAATCAACAAAAACAATCATCATGTCAAGTCAACTCAGGCACTAATGCCAGTGCAGACATAAGGTTACATTAGCTAACATCCACTGACCACATTGGTTATAATAAAAAGAAACATTAGCTGACACTTCTAAATGCTAAAAGGAAGAACTGAATTACTAAAACTCAAAGAAAATGGGCTGTGATGATAAAATAATGTCTAAAGTGAAGCAAAAACACTTCAGGAGGGTCCGCCAAAAGCATCCCTATTACTCATATTCAAGATTGGCTTTTTATTCCATGTTTTATTTTTATCAAAACAAGTTCAAGATAGCACAGTTACTATACCAGCCCACAATACTGACTTGATTATGAAAGAATCCCCAGAAAACTCAGGGCCATTGGCATATCTTGTGGTCGGTAAATGATGCCTTCTTAAAATATCCAACTTCATTTCACCTAGAAAATCATGATTGGGTATGTCAATGTGAATCTGGACCTGAGAATACCGACGACATTTGTGAGAGATGGGTCCACAATTTGGAACATGGACAAACAGGTGGTAATAAAATATGACATATAAAATAGTTTTGGGCATCGAGTAAAGAATCGGTTCAAGTATGAGAAACAAAGTGCCATTAAACACCTTTGCAACTTTAAAGTCAAGACTAACCTGGTCATGGATGTTGTGAGGAACTATAAATCCAAATTCCAACAGCAAGGTAGCATTTGAAAATTTTCCATATCTGATCAGCACCTGCACAGGTGTTTCAGATGATCTAAATTCACAACTCAAGGGTGATGGAAGACTAAAAGTACAGATTTATGGCCCCCAAAGGAACCAGAAATGCATTCATGATAAGCATGTGTGAAGCACCAAAATCATATGGAATCAACACTATGGAACTACAACTATTAAAAATAGCAACAGCAATGCACAAGTCTTGAGAATATAAGAATTAACAGTATTTTGCAACTACTGCAAAAGTACACTTTTTTTGGTGATTAGCTTTATTGCAAATTGTTTGATATTAGTTTTCTTGTGTGGAAACGACAAGATGGCAGAAATTTCTTCGCAAGACTCTGAATCAGAAATACTAGTCATGTGTTGCTCAGATTTCTAATTAGAAAATCTAATCCTACTTTCGACAGGAAAAAATAAGTATTGTTAGAGAAAAGAGACTGTTTCACTATCTGACCTCTTCATGAGGAGCAAAATCACGATCAGCAATGACCTGCATGCATGCATGGATTTAAATAATTCTATTTGAAATGAAAACATGTACAGAATACATAAATGATAAATATAATCTCCAATAAATGATAAATAAAATCTCTGATAGGGCATTGTGCTTTGAGATCAATTGAGTCCAAAAAAATACACCGTAAAGGGTCCCTTTGTGATTCGAACTTTGTAGTGCTCTGAGATAGTTTTTTCAACCATCATTTCTTGAATAACAACAGGAGATATTGTAAAACAATAGAAGATAATAATAACAAAAAAAAATATTGCCACTTTGCTGTTGTATTAAACTCTTACATAAAAAACTGGACAAGATACGGAGAAAGAAAAGGAAAGAGTATACCTCTGAAACCTGTTTGTCTTCATCATTTATTATGAACGCTTCAGAAACACCATCGTGGTTTGCAAAATCTGCAAATGGAATCTATGGAATAACCAAACAATTCAAATAAAACACTGTACAAATAAAGGATACACCACAAGAAAATATAAAATATGTTTTACAGAATAAATTATGTCATCATAGAGGCAGTACCAGGGATACCCCCCTTGTGCTTCTCCATGCTCGAGATCTAACTGCCACATGCATAAGAAAGCTCACATAAGAATTTGAAAGATTGTAGACGTAGAAAATTAGAGCTAAAATCAGGGCAGGAAATAAAATTCAGAAGTATTCTGATCAGAACAGTAGCATAGGCCCACGTAACTCCTTACTTAGAGCCCATCCTTCCATTTTGGTTATGACAGACAGACTCATCAATACTAATTACACATAGATGAAGCATTTTTCAGAATAATTTAGTAATCACAAAAGTGGCCAAAATATAAACCTTTCTCTCTTCAAAATATGGGCATTCACAAAGGAAAACGAATCATATATAGCAATTACTTTTGCATAAATTGCTCACCTAAAGCATATGCATGCATGAAATCCTCAAGCGTGATGCTATCTAAAATTTCTGGGGAGTGATCGAGAGCCTGAAAGCATATGAAATTTAATTCAATCACAACACCCAATGTAAGCAGAGCTGCCAATGACATGTATATTGAGCGAACAAAAATCAATGTTAACTTTGCAACTATCAATCCCTCATCAGTCACCGACATATACTTTACACTGTTTGATGTTTCCAGAAGTTAGATAAATCTGAATTTTAAATGTGTTGAAAAATATGTGATAGTGTTATCATCTCTAACCCCACCTAACAGATCAATATGTGCTCTTGAGCCCAATTTTTTCACAAAAACAAGAGTAGCAATGGATGGAATCATGATCCTCTATCTATCTATCTATCTACATCCCTTTAGCTCCCTGCAATTGTGTCATACCTACCTAAATTAGAGATTTTTTTGTAAACAACTTCTCAAAATTAAGAAGAACACAACTTCGTCCTTAAGCATTTCAAGTGAAGAGCAAGAAAATCAACCAAATTGTATTGCAACCTTATCTAGACATATTTTTCTTAAAAACTCTTGATTGTGCACTCACAACTTCATATGAGCTTATAGATTCTCTGGAGAGAAACAAAATAAACTTACTGCCTTAATTTTCAAGAAATCTTTTTCGATTTGATATTTTTCTTCGATTGTTTCTTGGTATACTGTGCTTTGATGAATCATTTCCAACTCACTTTTGCTCCAGAATATCTGTAAAAAATCAAGCAAGAAGAGAGGCAAGTTTCTGGATAAATTCAAACAATAAGAGAGACATAACTCTTGCATTTCTCCAGGAACTATATATTTTTTCATGAATCATATCTTTTGAGAATTGATGATCATGATAATGAAAAAATGCAAAAAGTGATAGTGCAAACCGTGCTGTGCATTTCTCCAGACTTGGGGAGGCAGCTGATATAAGGGGCCCACTCTGATTCCTGCAGGAAATACAAATATAGGCCATCAATTTCTGTATATTTCCTCGAATTTAAGCATTCAAATCAGAAATAGCAATGTCAATCAATGCACAACTATGCAACTGCTAGTAATTGTTCCTTCAGCCAACCTTTTATCAGATAAATAAAATAACAAATTGTGTTTACCTGCCCTCTTTTCTGCTCAATCAAAATGATAGTAGCAAGCTTTGCAACATTGCTAGTCTCATTGTCTAACAAAGATGCAACTTTTGGAAGTAGATTATCTGGTGCTATTTGCTGAGAAATCAAGAAAATATTGGCCAACCTTAGAAAAAGAAAAGATTAAGAAAATCGTTAACAGCAATAGCAGCAGTAATATGTGTCAAGAAGGATACCACATTGTATGGAACTCTCAGTATGCAGTCTCCAGTTTGTATGCTTTTAGAAGCAAACAGTGACCTGTACGCCAAAACATGCATCATTAATTTTTTTTACTTTTGAAAGAAATTTAATAAGTCTGGTGACAGAAGAGAGCCACCATCCCTCCATGCATTTTAGTAATAGATTATTTTCCATCAACAGTTGCAGCTGCAATATTGTAATAAAGGCCTTCCAATACTTAAGCTATTTCCTCATTAATGATGAGGCGCAGGAAACGCAGTTAATTGCTGGAAATAATAAGACCTTTGAATACTAGAAATATTCTCCTTCAGGTGAGTGAGCTTTTTGAGAGACAGAAGAAGACACGCATATCAGAGATGCCTGGCCCGAACTAAAGTGATAAGGCACTGCTTGCAGGAAATAGGATGTCCATGCAATTGAACTCTATTTATGTTAACTCCAGCATGCGGCAAAAGAGTGCAGGATATCCCCTCAGTTTTTCAGTTTACTCTTACCTCATGCAGCCACAGAAGTGATCAAACTTAACAAGTTGAACAAGCAAGAAATAATCAGGCCTTCCAATGTAATATGTAATAGACTATCTTTCATCAACTGGTCCAAATCCCAAATTCAGAATAAGAATCAAAACCCAATTTATAAACTAGCAAGTTCCGCACAGGAATGTGTATTTGCCTTACAATGGCCAAGTAATTGGTTGGAACCACTTTCAGATAGTATAACCAAATTTACGTGCTCATCGAGGTCAGTGATATCATTAATATCTCCCAGATCCAGCAAACACATCTTGAGCATTTGTTATGAAGCTTTTGATGAGAAGAGGCTTTGATTTTATATCAGTAAAAAAAAAGCACAAGACAGGCTGACTTGAGGCCATATAGGATGAGCTCATTTCACAAGTTGACACATTTTATGCAGCAGAACTCGATCCAAGGTGTTGCGCACCTTAAAAAAAATAAGATTCCCCGGTTTGTCATCCTGCTGAGTTATACAGTTTCCAATTTCAATTTCAAAATGTCATGCAATATTTGCTCATCACCAAAAGCACCCCGTGATAAGAGTTGCAAGCACTTTTTGAAAGAAAAAAACACTTGTTATATGATTCCATGGAGCACTGCACAACAGCAACAAGCACCAGAAATTCCTCCAACCGCGCCTCAACAGCGATCAACTAGCTGCGGAATTCTCTATTACGATCATCTAAAGTAAAACTTGTGTCTATTGCATGCACCGCTCCATACGCGCAATATCTTTCGATTCTATTCAATTCAATAGGAAACGGTACAAATTCCGGCTATTGTTTTATCGAGGAAAAAAATTATGCGCTGAGATTGGCCAAGACACCATCTCACTATCAAATAACTAGCCCTGATCCACACCAGCGCCGATAAACGGCAGTAATTAGATCTTCGGTCAAGTATTTCATGATAAAATTATCCAATTAAAAAACATAGGCACGATAATAACCTGCCGAATGCGGATTTGCCAACGTAAAGCTTTGAAGAAATTTCAACTCCAGCTTTCCTTTCCAACCACGGCAGGAAATCAACGCATTCCTCATCGTGGTGATTTAAAAGTACCTAGCGGAAAAAAGTATCGAATAATTATTAATCGTTAAACAAAACCTCTTTTAAAAAATCTGTGTTTTTTTAACCTCTGGAGCGGGAGAGGAGGAGAAGTTTAGTTTGTTAGAGAAGCAATGAGCGGTGGTGAATAGCTGTCGAAGAGACCGCCGTGGATTTATGCAGCGAGAGAGTAATGGCATTTGCGGATTTTTAGAGAAGCAAACGGAAGCAAGCAAGCATGCAAGGATGCTGTTTTTGGTGCCGTTGGTTGTGGAGGAGCTGGTGTTTGAACTTTGAACATCGTAGGAAGAGGATAGGGTGAGAAGAAGGGTGATGGTTCGTGGTGTGCTGGGCTGTTAGAATCGAGACTTGAAATTGTCTGGCAAAGGGAAAGGCCCGGGCCGATTTAGCACGGTGCTGCTGAATTTTTCCTTTGGGTACCATTCTCTCGGGCTACTGGCAGGAAAAAATAGTTTTAGAATTTTGTTTTAAAAGTAATTTAAAAATAAATAAAAACTTTTAGTTTTATTTTTTATTAAATATTTTTTTGTTTTTATATATTTTTATGTGATATTATTAAAAATATTTTTAAAAAAATAATAATTTTAATATATTTATAAATAAAAATCACTTTAAAATAAACCATCAGGCCTAGATTACTTGCTTGACAACATCACCTTTTTGTTCCTTAGGTTGCGGTTCATTCTCCTAGCATTCCTAATCAAAAAGCTATCCGTGTATTTAATTAAATAAAAACATATAGGTTGATAAATAAAAAATATTATTAATGGCAATTAAACAATAAATTAAAAAACTAAAAACTAAGAGATAGATATGAATAGAGATATATAATCTCGGTACAAGTTTTGTATCTTATTATGTTTAATGGTTTTATTTATTATGATTAATTTTTAAATTGATTATATAATAATATAAATGATACACGAGTGAAAAATGATTTAATAGTGATAGAAAAAATCATGCTAGGTTATAATTACCGTGAATAAAAAAATTATTTTATGTGAAAAGGGTAAAACCTAAACTATATTTAACATAAAAGAAAGTTAAAAAGTTGAAATTCAGTTGTTGATATAAATATTAAATCTTGAAAAATAAACAATATATTCAGTCATATTTAATAATAGAAAAATTGTATTGGTTGTCTTTGAATTTGCTAAGTCTACACTGTTGTATTAAATCAATATTTGTATGGTTTAGTTTTTTTATACGCTAAAAACACATTAGCAACATCTAAATATTTTTGTTCGTGTCCAATTTTTTTCATCCATCCAGTGGTATAACATGGAAAATGACTTAGAGGGTGTTTGGGAGAGCTGTTGATGTAGCTTTTCAAAAAGTGTTTCGTGACGAAATACATCAAAATGATATTTTTTTATTTTTTAAAAATCATTTTTGACATCAGCACATCAAAATGATCTAAAAACATTAAACAATATTCATTTAAATGAAAAAAAATTGTAACTTTTTTGAAAACTATGGTTGAAAAAGCTAAAACAAACGGGCAATTAATAAAAAAAAAATATAGGCACCGTAGTGTTTTTTCTAGTGGAGAAAAAATAAATCACGTGATAATTATATCAGTGTGTATCAAACACATCGACAAGCCCGGTGACAACCTAAATGACCAATAAAAATATTGTTTGAGTCGGTAAATATTTAATATGGATTTTTTATATTAAACAACTAAACAATAACATGTTATATCAATTTAAATCAACTCGAGTTAATCTCTCAATTTGCATACCAAGTTACGAAACCATGGTAACATTGTGAAAATAAATAAATTATAAAATTTAATTACTAATAAATCTATTGTTGAATGACATGATTAAAAAAAAACATCAGGAAAATAACTTAATTCAACTTCTTTGAATTCATTTATCCATTTTTTTTATTTATCGATTAAGTAAACTTGTTACAAGGTGGTCTCCAGTAACATTTAAAATTGGATAATTGGCTTGCACCACACCACACATCAAATTATCTAACTTAAAACAAGAAAACATTTAGACATGGCTAGCGTTTTTTCAGTGTAAATACAAATAACATAATAATTGTTTTGGCACGATCCAATCACATCGACAAGTTTAATAACAACCTAAAAAACTAATAAAGATACAATCCAAATCAAAATAAATACTCAGCATGAGATTTTGTTAATAAATATTTTGACAAGTTATGAAAACCATGATAACACTGTAAACAAGATATATTTATTTTACAAAACTCAATTCACACCGAACTTAATGTTGAATTTGGAAACTAACAAAATAAAAATAAAATAGACAAAAAAAGCAAACCAAAATCATCTTGGATTGATCTTAAAACCCGAGTTACGAGACCATGATAATTCAACATTAAAAAAAGATCATGGAGCTCAATTTTTGATAAACCCAGTGTTGAAAAATAAAAAATTGATAAAAAAATTAAATCAATTAGGGTTAAGTCACAAAACATGTGACTCAAAGTCACGAGATGATAATAACCTCATGGGAAAAGACAAAAACAAATCACAAAACTCAATCTCTAGTTAACCAAATGTTAAATGACAAAATTGACAAAAAAAAAAGAGAGTTAGCTGAGTTAATTTATTAAGCTTCTGGTCCATAATTTTATAAAAAATAAAGTATAATTTTTGGTAGGATATAATGTTTTATAATAAAATTAAAATTAAAAAAACATAAATTTTTTTATCACGGTAAATAATTCCATACAAGGAAGAGTACAAAAAGAAACTCTCTTTTAGTTTTTTTTTCTCATTAACTTGCTAGTAGTAAAAACAAAACCTTTGTTTATCTATTTGGTATTGTGACAACAATTAATTTTTAAAATATTTACTACTTTTAAACACATTAAAATAATATATTTTTTCAAATAAAATATATTTTACGCCAACATCACTAAATTTTTTTTATGTAAATAAAAAAGTAAAAAATATTTTTTTTCAAAAATTATTTTAAAACATAAAATCAAATAAACTCTAACACAGACACAAATGTACATATTGCATAAGTCGATATACTGACCATCCCTCGACAGAACATATTGATCGTGAGGTTCATTCAACCTCTATTCGCCGAGCTTGTGATATCCAAACCTCCAAATTGATTTCCAATCCATAAGTATCACCTTCCCCTATCACCAATATCAACTGAATTTGAACAAAACTCTCAAAAACTTCCTCGAACTTGGATCCAAATCATGCTCAAGAAACACACGAATCCTATTTTTCTCCCCTCGGCGGTTCAAAAACCCAACACCATCCCAAGCTAGCAATCATTTTTAAAACGCCACGTCATCGATCCGCATAGGCACACATCTTATAATCCCAACCGTCCAGTTTAGAAGCGAACGGTCCAAAGTCCTCTTCAAAAGACTCGTCCCCTAAGCTCCCTCCTTCACGTGTCCTTATAAATATGACTCGCCTCCCAAATTCACATTCTCACGCAACCGAACAAGTCTCTCTTTCTGGACCTCGATTCCTCTCTTCGAAATTTAATTACAAGTCCGCAGTCCAGGTATTTCTCTCTTCCCTTATTATATTATCTTCTCTTTTCTAACGTCGCGTTATTTGGGGTCAATTCGGATGCACTGGCTGATTTCGTTTTCAAAAATTGTTTTATTTCATTTTTCGATTAAAATAAAGATCAGGTTTTCATATGATTTGCCAGTTAGGGTTCCGCAGCAGCAGCTAAAACAAAATAGCATCAGTTTTATAATAATTATGATGAACTGCGTTTTCAATTCCACATTTTATAGTCATGTCATTTTCGTTTTTATCTTGCATTCTCGTCTTCAGTCCCTGGTGGGGCTTAAGCATTTCAGTTGGTTTTGTGCATGAATCTTGGATCATTGGTCTGTGCTTCTAGTCAAGGTAAGCAAATGGGATTGTGCTTTCCTTCAACACCCAAGAAACTGGCCATGACTATAGGATTATTCGCTTCTGGAGCTGCTCTTTTTGCTATTGGTTTGCATCAATGCTATGTCAACATTGCTCCTCAACAAGCTCGCATCAAAGCTCGTAATGATTTTGTCAGAGAACGATTAAGAAAGAAGTCTGGCAAAGAATAGAAAGAGTTATGCTCGCTGCCCTGGCTATCTAACAATGACTTCCGGGCTAGCACGAAAAACAGCGATTCGCTCCAAGTAAAAATCCGAATGATATCGGCATAACTCGAAAATAAAAGCATCTTGTGGTTTCAATACGAAATTTGTTATGGATACAGCGCTATTCATTTTGAAATTATATCTTTATCTAATTTATTTTTTTGGAGATTATTCTGTGATGTTTTTGTTATAAAAACATTTTGTTGTTTTTTTTGAAATTATATCTTTATCTAAATTAAGACTTGCATAATAGATATTAAATTTGAGTCAGGACTTTCTCCTCTCTTTTTTCACTCTCTATGAAAACGCTTTTCAATGCTGACTCAATTATCGTACTAAAATTCCATTTAATTATCTACTGGGTTTTTTTTATTCTTATTCTCTTGTGCTTGATTCCAATATCTTGGGCGTTTCAACTTTTGTCAAGTGGTAACCTGTTTTTTGCTGGGTATTTCCTTACAGATCCTCCCATTAACTGAAGAAAATGTCTGGACGTGGAAAGGGAGGCAAGGGTCTAGGAAAGGGTGGAGCCAAACGTCACCGTAAGGTTCTTCGTGATAACATTCAAGGTATCACAAAGCCTGCAATCCGCCGTCTTGCTCGAAGGGGCGGGGTCAAGCGTATCAGTGGTCTGATCTATGAAGAGACTCGTGGTGTACTCAAGATCTTCCTTGAAAATGTTATAAGAGACGCTGTGACCTACACCGAGCATGCGCGCCGCAAGACTGTCACTGCCATGGATGTGGTGTACGCACTCAAGAGGCAGGGGAGAACTCTTTACGGGTTCGGTGGTTAGGGTTAAGAATCAAGCCCTGCTGTCAAGAAATTTGCGTTTTTTTTTAGGGATTCTATCGAGATTGGGAATTAGATTTTTTAGGTACGTTTTTTTTGTAAGTAATGGGTTTGGGCTGATGGATGTAACTTTGGGTTCTTGTTTTGGAATTGAAAGCTGTGTGTTCAGTTTTTGATGGGCTCGTTGCTTTTTATTTAACGGTCTGGACTTTCTTTTAATGATTTGACGGAGACCTAAGTTAACGATGATAGATAACTGAGATCGTTAATATGAAATCGAATTCTAGTTTTTTTCGGACGAGCTCTATTGAGTATTGACTGGTAGAGGCAGGTTGTATTAATTTTTCCTTGAGGATCAGTAACCAGGTTGAATAAGGTCCATCCTTTGATCATTACCGCACCAGATGTTACCATCTTCGTCGTCTTTTCTTCTTTAATAATAATGATCAAATAAAATTTAGTAATAATAAGCAGAATAACAAAAGCTTATGGGTGTCGAACAGTATAATTAAGAGTTCAGACGTGTATAGTCCATGGATGTTGTGGACTATGATCTCGTATCTATTGGCTATTTGATTTGGGCAGTAGTTGACAAGTATAATTCAACTTATGGGTTGCATGTGGAATGAAAACTGGACTTTTCAAAATTTGACCATCTCAATAGTCAAGGGATGAGAAGAAAAAATGGGAATGATTTGTGGAGAGTTTCTTTTTCAGCTATCAAAAATAGAAGCTTTTTTCAAGTAGTTATCCAGGTGATTTCTTGAATTTATTTTCCTGTTGACCTATTTTCTTGATTGTCATTGTGCAAATTGGTATTAAACTGTCCTGGTACTATCTGTCCAGTGTCAGAAGATAATATGACTGAGTGGGGGGCGGGTTAGTGATGTTGGCAAGAGCCATGAATGAAGACAGGAATAGGGATCGGCTTAGAGGATCAGCTTAGATTGACTCCGAATTGCATAGTTGCAACCTTAACTTTGTGCTGGGAAAAGAAAGTTACCTGCTCAGTAGAAGTTGAATCTTGCCGCGTAGAGTTTAAACTTGTTCTTGGTGATCGGCCCTTGCGTTTATCGTCCACTTGACAAGAATGTTCAAGCGTAGATCGGATGATCCGGCTCTGGCATTTTCTAGTAACAATGCCAATGCTGGATGTTTCAAGTTTCAAAACATTGGAGACTGGGGAAGGTGAGCTCATGAAATCAACGGTAGTTATATCCTGCTGTGTAAATCTCTAGTCTTGCATTATGCGAGCCACCAAGCTCAAGCATCTTTTGATTGTCTGAATGGTTTCGTTTGAAGGCGTCAGCCATTGCTGCCTTGACCAATATTGCACTAAGATGCCCCCTTTCCAGGCTTCTTAGGGAGACTGCAATGTTCTACAATATTTCAGTCCAATAGAGCACTCTAAATCCCTCGTCTACTTATATTTTTTTGGGTGGGTTTAGACAATTCTTAGCATTCGTACACGTGCGGACTTGCTGAAGGTCTATGAAGTCTCCGCGTTCTCTTTGGAACACTTGACACATGTAAACGGATTGGCTGTTGAACGATGTTGTTTGGCTACTAGCTAGGATTAGGAGTGGGTTATAACTGGAATCTTCAGGTTTTTTATTAGTAAACGCTTTGAGGTTCTCAAGCCTATTCGGTTGGAGGGTGAGCTAACAACGGAACAATGCTACTATGCTAATGCCTTTCCAGTTTAATGAATGAAAACTCTTCCATCTTTTGAAAGATATTTTTTCAAGTAAGAGTAAGACAGGTGTATGCCTACTACCTTACGTCTCAGGAGATATTTTGCTGTGGAAAATTAAGACCCACGCAAAGTGCAACGCTATGAACTCGTAAAAAATATAAATCTTTAAATTTCCTTTCTTGATATTTGTCTAGTGCCCAGTTTTGAGTAAAATATATAAAAGTTAACTCAATGTAATTTGGTTTAATTTTTACATTTAAAGGAAATTTGGATGACCGAATCTTATTTTGAAAGTATAAAATATATGAACTCGAATTAACTAATCAATCTTTCAGTGTAAGTTATGCACGTCATCGTATTTAATATTTTTTAATTTCATGGATTTATATGTCAACCAAGCACGTGCAAGTTTTTTTGCATGATATATTTTAAATAATAATAATAATAATAATAATAATAATAATAATAATTCATGGCAGGCGTGAGATTAAGATATCAAAAGCAAATAATTAATAACTAAAAAGAACAAATTGTTTTCTTAATTTCATGTCATGTAAAATAACATATAGTTGAAATTGGAATTTTTAAAATCAAGGGACAAAAAATATAGTATGTAAAAAAATAGAATGGATGTTATGGCCTAATCCATCGAATTTACGATCAAGGTAAGTGACTCATCCGGGCATAATATTTATTATCTTTGTAAATTTATAGTTAATCTGAACATACACACACAAAAAATAAAAAGGGTCCATTAGAGCAAGCCCATAAGTCACGCCTAAGACATAAGCTTGTGGGGGGGAAATCTAGACACGTGAGCCTCCAAATCCAAGCCCACACCCCACACTTATTTTTTTAATGATTTAAAGAGGTGCACGATTTGTTTCCCACGCCAATTTTATTGAAAGAACAAAGATAGGCAATCCTTTGCCCATTGTGGCAAGCAGCGTATCATCTACAAGTATTTATCTCTTTTTCAACAAAAAATAAAATTATTGGAAATAAAAAAAATAAAGCTTATTACATATATATATATATATATATTTAAAATGGGACTAATCACCTGTTAACTTAAAAGGATGGGATTACAAACTGATTTTTTATATGAAATTCAAAGTTATCATATATTTATTTGTATTTCCCTCTTTCATCGTGGATGATTCAATTTCACCCCTAATAATTTTTTTTTTGATTGATGATTAATTCACGCTAAAAAAGGCTCAATCCTTCAAAAATATAATTTAAAAACCAAATTAAAAATTTATAAAAATTTAACTATTTTAATCCATAACGATTTGATTGAGAATGCACAGTGCAATATATATATATATATATAATAGAAGGCATTCAAACGGATTTATGAGTGGCCATCTCATCCCCTCGTCTGGGCCTCAAGGAAGCATGGATAGTGGTCAATCTTGGCTGATCGCGTATTGCCCTGCGCATGTGTTGCCTGGGCTGATCACTTTTTTTTTTAACTCGGGGAAGGAATACTGAATTCCTCACCTCGATTGAATACTAGAAAAGGAAAATGCTCTAGAGCAAATATTCAGCAATCATTATTGGAAAAATCACCCCCTCCTCTCATGTGAAAATGGAGTTAGGAAGTATATATTATAGCTACAATGAACCCAATAAAATTGTCTCAGGGAAATTATACAATTTCAAAATAAATAATAATTTTAATTTTCTCATAAATAATAAATCCCAACAATGAGAATTTTATTATCGGAAACCAAAGTCTACAGCTGGCTAGTATAATGATTTTTCATCCTGTCACTAGCCATTTTACACGTCTATTAAAAAAAAGGAAAATGAGAAAGAAAAAGAAGAAGAAAAAGGAGGAAACTTTATAATCAACAAAGCAGAAACCACGCAAACGTTGTCCTAAATTCCTCACGAAAACTGAAAAAAATCTGCAATTTGTTTTTTATAAATTATAATAACCTAACTCCGTCCCTTAATTCCAAAATAACCATATCTTCCTCTACCGCCATCAACAACGTTACGCCCGGACCCAAACACGACCTGTCATTGACACCTCCTTGCTTGAATCTGTCCCTCTGTTTCTTTTTAAAGTTTTTTTTCTTCTCCTTATCTCCAACACATTTTAACGTTTTTTATCTCGACCACCACCACTATTATTACTATTTTTTGTTTATTTACACATTCAAAATTAATATTTCTTCTTCTTCTTCTTGTTTTTTTTTTGTTGTTATATTTGATTTTGTTGATCTCCATTCATTTCCTGTTACTTCGCTCTCGATTCGTCGATCTCTCCAGTCGCTTTCTTCGTGTTAATATATCGAAGGTTAGATTTTTCTCTTAACTTGTCGTTACTAAATTAGGGTTTTGTGGCCGTCTTAATTATGTTATTTCAAGCATAATTTGATCTTTAATATGTCGAATTCAGGATGCTGAGTAGACGCGGATGATGAATCAAGGAGTTAATACGCAAACCATAGCTTCAGCGGACCCTAATTCACTTGAGGTAAGTTTCATAGAGCTGGATTTTTTTTAACATTAATTGTAATTTCTGCTTAATGAAGTACTTTCTGAGGTTTATTTGAGGTTTTTTTTTGTTGTTGTATTAAATTAAGAAAGTTGGTTTCAAGGAGAGTGATTTTTTTTAGTTAGTTGTTGAATTTACTGGATATGATTGATTGCTAATGGTGGACCAAAATAAATTGTATTTGTTTTAACGAATTAGCTTTAGTGTCATCATTTTGTTTCGAGGAACTTAAGTGGCAGTTAAGAGTTTTCTGTTAATCTTTTTATATATTAGCATGGCGAAGATTAGTAAAGGATTCAAACTAAAGTTTATTCGAGATCCTGATACTAATGTAATTTTGTGCCGATAGGTAGTTTAGTTTATACGTTCCAAACTGGCGTGTTTCATCAATTTTTGTAAGATTTTTCTGATCTATGAAGCTCATTGTTAAAGCATAATTTTTATTTGCTGCTGCTTTAGGGTCAATATGTTGTTGATGTGAACCAAGGGCAGGCATCTTCGTATAATCCCTCAGCAAATGAGTCTGAAGCTGCATCATGGACCATGCATAGAGTGGATAATCACTCTACAGAGAATGGTTTTCTTTCAAATTCCAGTTATCACCATGATCATCAAACACAGCAGCTAGCAAGAAGTGCTCAGGACAATTTAAATACTGCATCCCTTGCTAGTTCATCGACTCAAGGAACAAGTGTAACCCAAGATTACGGTAGTTATGCAGCATACAATCCTACAGACCCATATGGTTATGGAAGCAATGGGTATTCAAATTACTATAATAATGGGTATCAGCAGCCAAACCACCCATACTCTCAGCAGCAACCAAACCACCCATACTCTCAGCAGCAACCCAGCCACCCATACTCTCAGCAGCAACCCAGCCACCCGTACTCTCAGCAGCAGCCCAGCCAGGCGTACTCTCAGCAGCAGCCCAGCCATGTGTACTCTCAGCAGCAGCCTAGCCATCCGTACTCTTCAACTGGGGGGGCATATCAAAACACAGGTGCTCCTTATCAGCCTCTTTCCTCATTTCCGAATACAGGGTCTTATACTGGGACAACAAGTTATTCAACCACTTATTACAATCCTGGTGATTATCAGACAGCTGGAGGTTACCCAAGTAGTGGATACAGTAATCAGACTTCCTTGTGGAATGATCCCAATAATGCAAATTATACATCTCATCAGTATTCAACCCATGCTCCAGACACAACAAGTGCTTATAGCTCTGGTACTGCAGCCTCAACGTCAATGAACTACGAGCAGCATCACAAGCAATGGGCTGATTACTACAGTCAAACAGAAGTTAGTTGCGCACCAGGGACTGAACACTTGTCTGCTGCTAGCACATCTAACCAGGGAGGTGCAGTTGTTTCTGGTGTGTATCCTACTTCCAACACCCAACCTCCCTCCTCTTTCACCCCGACATCTTGGAGGCCTGAATCGGCATCATCTGATTTGCCATCTTTGCAGGTATAGTATGTTGGAGCTAGTAAGAGCAAATTGCTACCATGACGATATCTATGATTGTTCCTGTTCTTACTTTCCCCATACTGCAATCATTTATTCATGATCAGCTTTGCATTTTGACCTTTTTCTTTGCCCGATCAGTTTTCTATTATTGAATTGCAATCTAAGATCTGGTCCAGTGGGTGGGTGGGGCCGGGGCCCTATGGGATCAATGACCATGGACTAGACTGAAGTATATCAGGGAGGGTTAGTTTATAACTTCCTGGATTTGATTGGAATCTGATATTTGAGTATTTAGGATGCTGTTGTTGCATGAGAATTGTTACATAGTGTGTAGGTCACATTTAACAAATTTGTTATTAAAAAACAGGAATGATTTTTCTACTAGATGTTAAAAAAATCTGTGTAGTTTCTGAAATTACAGTGGGTTGAGAAAAAAGTTTTGAAGTGCTGTATTCAAACACGACTATTGCTTCCCCAATAAAGTAAAAGGGCACATGCACAATGCACTTTCTCATGCTTTAATATGATGCATGTATTTTATGATGCGGGTAGACCGGTGTAAATGTTCTAGACATTGTCTGTTTTTTTCCTCTCCCAAATAATTGCAGCATTCTATCTCTGTGGGTTTTAAAGAACCTGGTGAAAGAGAGCTTGGAAGTTTTATGTTAGTGAAATTTGCAGTTCTTGAGAAATTGTGAGGGTTTTAAGGGATGCCGAACTGTGAGAGATTTGTGGAGTTTTGTTATCCCGTGATGTTTTTCTTTATTGATTTAAAATATGTACTCTAAAGTCATGTCCTAATTTGGAGTTAAGTCAGAAGGCATGGTTAATAGAGGATAACATTTTTGTGATGTATATTCTTTCAGGTTTGCTGTCATAACATGATAATATGATTGCGATATAGATTCATATCTGGTCTCTAGACTTTAATCATATCCTTAATTGATTCTGATATTATTTCATATCAATAATAGCTTTCTAATGCTTTTAATCTGTCAATATGATGCATCTACTTGAGATGACTTGTTCAGACATGTTATACAGCTCTTGTTTCTACATGTGGGTTCCTTCTTGTAGCTGCAATATATACGTGGAATCCTCATTTGATTTTATTGTGGTTTGCAGCATATTATACTGTATTATTGTGTCGGATCAGTCAATTATTTCACAACAAAAGTTTGGTTACTGTAATTAATGCTGTCTTTTCTGTTTTTCTTGTCAGACTGGTTCAACTATCAGTAGTGCTCATGATGGCTGGAAACAAGGGACACCAAGTTTTCAAAATCACCATGCTAGTCCTACACAACCAAACTTACCAAGTTTTCAAAATCACCATGCTAGTCCTACACAACCAAACTTTCAAATTTCTCTTGAGTCAAAAGCTTCACATGATAATATTCAGGAACAACAAAAGAATGCTCCACAAATTCCTAATTCACAATTTCCTGCAGCTCATCAGATGACCCAGAGTTATCAATCAACTCTGCAAAATGCTCCATCTTTAGATACTCGAAGGGTAAGCAGAATTCAGATTCCAACAAATCCTAGAATTGCTTCAAATTTGGCTTTGGGTTTATCGAAAACCGATAAAGATGGCCCTACGAACAGTGCAGCAGCAAAACCTGCTTATATCAGTGTGTCGATGCCAAAGCCAAATGACAAGGTGTTGTCTAATGATGCGACTAATTCCATGCTTAAGGTGATATTGGTTTCTTATCAACCTGTCCCTCTAAAGTTAATGTTTCCACACATATTTATAATTTGTTGTCGATGTACCCGCCAAAAAGTCTAAAAAACTGTAATTTACTAGTAATGTCTATGTAGTGCTTTTTGCCAGAACAGTTTCAGATTATGATCCTGGTATTCTAGATGTTAGAAGATTTTAGAAGGGTCCATATCTGCTTTGTTTTCATAGCAAGTGGTTTAATGTAGGGGTGTTACCAATTCCTTTGTTGTTTCTAAGCTAAAGACTTAGGTTATGCGGAAAAGGTAGGTGTGTATTCATAGATGTGATGGTTTAAAAAAATCCTTTAATATCTATGCAAGCAGCATCGATGAGAAAAAAACTATGCTACGGATGGTTTTTGACCCGGAGTAGTAGCCTAGTAGGATTGATTGAAGAGGGGGTTGTGCTTGTTTATGGCTATATGTCTCTATACACATATCAGAACAATTCATAACTTAATCCCTCTTAATCAATTTTTATGTATAGAAGTTCCCTTTCTCTGTTCACATTCCATATTTAGAGTAAACTTCTATGCTGTTGGTATACCGCATGGTATTTTGAAGATGTTGTTCAAGGATTCATGTTTTTGTCCATAGGCAGTGACAAAAAACACTTTTTTCTCTCTAAAGAAGGGAAAAGAGGAATTCTTCCAAGAAGCTTTCTTTTACACTAGTGGTCTTAAAAATATTGTTCTGTAAAATATTGTCGGAACATTGATTTCATGCAGCATCAATCACTTTCTTGTTTCTTGCAGCCTGGAATGTTTCCTAACTCACTGCGTCGTTATGTTGAAAGAGCTTTCAATCTCTGTAAATATGATACACAAAGGGTAGCTTGTCAGGATATCATGAAGGAGGTAAATTGCATTTTCCTATAAGCTATTCTGGCATCAACTGTTGCCTTTAAAGTGTGTAATAGCATATGCTCATTTTCCTCTCTTCACCTTCTTTTACCCTTCAGAAAGACTTTAAGTTTGAAATTGATACTACGTCCCTTATATAACCTCTAGGAATCCATTCATCCTGACTTGGAAAGAATAGATTGTCAACATATGGTTTAACATGGTCTAGAAATATATATTTTTAATGCAATGGACAGCGAGAAAGAAGTCTCTCTTGATGCTAAAACTTTATTTAAGAATTGATATATTGAGATGAAAAAAGTATCTTCCTTTCGACAAGCAGAATCTTATAGTGGAACTGGAGGCTACATTATGAAAGAAATCATCGTGCAAGGAAAAACATTGATAGAGTCTCAAATTTTGTTGGGCTGCTTGTTCCCCTACGATCTTTCCGCCCATATCTTGGCTGATATGTGCTGTGATAAGTGAGATAGTGGATAGAGATTCAAATAAATCACTGGAATTGATAAATATAAAGAAATCATAAGATTTCAGAATAGTGGACTATAGATAGATGCTTGACCTTGTCTATCTGAAACTCTGGTTCTGATGCACTTTTTTGGGAGTGTCCGTAACTAAATCCAGAAGTCTTTAATGCCATATTTCTGCCAACAGCCTTGCATTTTTATCAACTTTTTGTTCATTTTAGTTTTGTTCTAACCATCCAAATCCAGAAAGCGCTGTATTCTAAAAGCTATTTGTGGATTTGGCCTTTAAACTTTTTGAGGTTTTATCTGCTGAAGTTCCTCTGCTGTGTCATATTCTGCCTGGTCTTCTGTCTTATTGAGCTTCAGCAACTTGGTTTTCCTTGTCCCCAAGGGGCGTGACGTGATGGCAAAAGGCTCGAGATTTGCACAGTAGGTCTCGAGTTCGAGTCAGGACGTACACCTCTTGTAAGAGTCTAGGATAGCCGGGGTTTTACTTACTCACCTGGGCCCACAAAGTGCATTTTCCGGGGGGTTGGGGTTTCCTCGAATACAAAAAAAAACCTGGTTTTCCTGCAGGTTTTTAAATTGCCATGGTTTCTATTTTGTTACTTTTTTCTGATTTTTGATAGCATGCGTATCAATTTTTTTAATTGTTTTCTAATTTTTTTCAGATCATTACGAAGGCAACTGCTGATGGTACACTTAACACTCGGGACTGGGATGCAGAGCCTCTTTTTTCAATACCAAATACTGAGGCTGTCAATATGGAGTATGGGCCTTTTAGTTGCTCTCTCCTCTTAATACCATGGCTTAAATAATTCTTGTGATCTATCTCATATCTGACCTTTTAGCAACTATAGGTTGATATACAATTTCTTTGAATCCACCGATGGATATTTGCTTAACTTTTATGGTTGCAGTTCACAATGTTCCACTCCTGTTTCTTCATTGCCGAGGTATAAAAGGAGTCCAAGCAGACGATCTAAAAGTAGATGGGAGCCTTTACCAGAAGAGAAATCGGTTGATAAGCCTGTTTCCATCAGTAATGATGTTGTCAAATATGATGGTTGGGAAAAAAAGGTATGTCTTGTTGATCTTGTCTTTTCTCCCTTCCCATTACTTATTAGTTTTTTGGAGTCATTGTTGGCTTCTGTATTTTGAGCGTGGAGTGCTCTCTGCATCTTGTTTAAATCATTTATTAACTTGTTTAACTATGCAGCCACCAAGTCTGAATTCTGAGAGCAAGTGGAATGCTTTGAATAATATGAAGTTTTCTTTATCAGAGAAAAAACTTCCAAGTAAAAATACTCAGAGGCCAGCTAAGAGGCAACATCTAGCTGATGGTTTGAATGCTGCAAATAATGATGCATCAAGTGATAGTGATAAGGAGCAAAGTTTAACTGCTTATTATTCTAGTGCAATATCAATTGCAAATACACCAGAGGAAAAAAAGAAACGTGAAAGTCGATCCAAGCGATTTGAAAAGGGACAAGGACATCGAGCTGAAATTAATTACCTCAAACAAAAAAATGCTGGTGCTGGAAACTTGTACAGCAGGCGGGCTAGTGCGTTGATGATTAGCAAAAGTTTTGATGACAGTGGAAGCAAAGCCGTTGAAGACATTGATTGGGATGCACTAACTGTCAAGGGTACCTGCCAGGAAATTGAGAAACGTTATTTGCGCCTTACTTCTGCACCTGATCCTTCCTCTGTAATTATCTAACATCTTTATGTTGTTTCCATTGTTTTGCATCCTTAAGTGAATGGAAGTTACCTCTTTTTTTGGGAGAGAGGAAAGATAAGAGGAAGGAAGGAAAATGGCGGGAAACAATAGATGAGGGAAATATTTTTATCTTCCGATTTTTGTGAAGAGAGGAAAATGGGAGCAATGAGGGAGAAGATTTATTTTCCTTTGTTTGGAAAGGAGAAGAAAAGGAAGGGAAGGATTTTTCCCTTTTTAATTTGTTTTCTGGGTGGGAGGATTTGCTTTACTCTTGTTAACTTTTTTTCCATGATATGCTATTTTGAATTTAGAATCAAGTTAGACTATGAAATCTAATTTTTTGAATCAAACTCTTCCTTACTTTCTTTCCCAATTGGATTGATTAGCTTTTATGGATCCAAGGAGAAGACTTTCCTCACATTTTCCTGTTCCATTCATTTTCCTCTAACCTCCCAATCAAATGATGCTGTCACACAAACACACATGCACGCGCGCGCGAGTTAAGGAGAAAATATTTCTCATACTTTTCCATTCCATTCATTTTCCTCTCACATTACAAGTGAAAGGTGAGTTGTATGCACACAATGTGTTATGTTTGGTCTAAATCCAAACTGCTTTACAGGTGAGACCAGAAGAAGTGCTAGAAAAAGCTCTGCTTATGGTTCAGAATTCTCAGAAGAACTACCTGTATAAATGCGACCAGTTGAAGTCTATTCGTCAAGATCTAACTGTTCAACGAATACAGAATCAGCTAACAGTTAAGGTATGTATGGTACCTATGTTGTCATGCAACTTGAAAGCTTTCCTGTTCTTTTTTACTGTCTTTATTTAGTGTTGTTCTTGTACATTCAGGTGTATGAAACGCATGCTCGATTATCACTGGAAGCAGGGGACTTGCCTGAGTATAATCAGGTTGGTGAGGTTATTAACATGGCCATAAATTTGATAAACCACTTTTTTTATTTGTTTTTCTTTAGTTCATTGTGTTGGCTGGACTTTTGTCAAACCCCTGTTGAAAATTTGCTGTGTTGCTCATTCACCCATGCCTTCCTGAGACTAGAAGTTTTTCTGTTTGCATATTTTTTTGTTCCAAGCAATCAGTC
The DNA here is from genome assembly GCA_025169955.1 of Salix arbutifolia. Taxonomy (NCBI): domain Eukaryota; kingdom Viridiplantae; phylum Streptophyta; class Magnoliopsida; order Malpighiales; family Salicaceae; genus Salix; species Salix arbutifolia. The sequence goes on from CM045909.1 coordinate 2,703,044, forward strand.
GTATAAATTTCTCTGGGATATTGCACCTTGCAGAAGAGTCTGTGTGCTGCTAATTATGCCTGTACACTACATGCCAGACCCTAAAAAATTGTCTAGTTAGAAAAATGATGTCTAGGTATGTTAATAGTGTCTGAACAATTTGAAAAACATGTAGAGAAATGGTGCCTTATAGCTTTTATCTACCATGCAGCTTTTTGTTGCATGTTCTGTCACCAATGAAGCTTTTCGTTGTGGACATATCCTTACCTCTTTGCTTTAATTTATTTACATGTATTGTTTTGCAACTTCTACTCTGACACGGTTTTCTTATATCAATGTTTCTTTCTTTCTTTCTGGTGCATGTCAAGTCTCTTATAGTGTAGAAACTTGTAGTTTATTGCAGTTTGAATCTGAAGTAAATGTGGATTTCATAGCTTGAAACTCAAACTTCAAATGTGCATTTCATAGCTTGAAATTCAAACTTCAAAGAAACAAATGATATCAGAAACAATGAAGCAGTTGTTTTTCCAATTCCATGTTAAATTTTATGATTGTGGTTGTTTTAGCTGCTTATCATATTTTGCTTACTTTCTCTATTTTTTTTCAGTGTCAATCACAGTTGAAAACCCTCTATGCTGAAGGAATTGAAGGATGTGATATGGAGTTTGCAGCTTATAACTTACTGTGTGTTATATTGCATTCAAATAACAACAGAGATCTTGTATCATCGATGTCAAGGTTGGTGACATTTACTGAGTGAGAATTTTGGTTATACTGATATTCAAATTGTCCTTTTGTTGCACACTTGGCTTTTTTATGGGTAACTGCATCCAAGTTTAATTTCCACCTGCTGACTCTAGGATAATCAGTGTAGATCAGTCTGATTCATTTATTATGGACTCAAAATGATTTTTCTATAATGTAAACGCTACTGTTTTGATTTTCAGATTAACTGTGGGGTCAAAGAAGGATAGAGCTGTTAAACATGCTCTTGCTGTTCGTGCAGCTGTCACTTCAGGAAACTATGTTATGTTCTTCAGACTTTATGAGGATGCTCCTAACTTGAACTCCTGCCTTATGGGTGGGCATTAGTAACTCTCCTATTTTCAAAATTTCACATCGACAATTCATTATTGACAAGAAAGGTTGTCTTTTTACAGATCTCTATGTTGAAAAGATGCGGTACAGGGCTGTGAGTTGCATGTCTCGGTCGTATCGCCCTACAATACCTGTTTCTTACATTGCACGGGTTCTGGGCTTCTGTAGAACAAGTGATGGAAATGATGAGGACTCGGATGGGTCAGGATTAGTGGAGTGTCTGGAATGGATGAAGGCACATGGTGCTTGCCTTGCCTCAGATAACGGTGGAGAGATTCAGCTTGATACAAAGGTATCCCCGATCTAACCATAATATTTTCACAAATAAATAACGTTTGCTTGGTGCCTAATTACGGCTATGACACTGAGCTTTAGATGCTACTCTATTTCCTATCACTTGCCCAGTGAAAATGAAAGCTTAAATTTCTCCAGGCATTCCCTCGGCATGTTTTTTTGGTCCGTTTTATAATTTCAACCGTCTCTGGTTTGCTCTTTGTACAAAATGGACCAAACACAATAGAGGTTTATGGGGTTTATGCATTTTTTTGGGTTCATATGGACCAATTGTTGGATTCTTGATGTGCAGGCTTCATCCTCCAGTCTATACATGCCTGAACCTGAAGATGCCGTTGCCCATGGAGATGCTAATCTGGCTGTTAATGATTTTCTGACACGGACAACCTTATAGCCAAGGTGATGGAAATTAATTATATAGACAGCATGGTAAGAAAACCATGGAAATATTTACTACGCTGCCCTCAAAAAGCGGGGGCGGGGGTGGGACGGGGTTATTTTCTTGACCGGGAAGTTTAGCTCAAGCTTGTGGAGGTTGCCTGTAACTTTAGAGAGGGTAGATCACAGATGTATAGAGTTGGGACACAAAATGAAATAGAGCACACAAATTCCCCTTAGAAATGATATGTTAGGGTTGCTGAGTGCGCACCGAACTGGCACGATAACTGATGATTAAATTGTTCGTTTTTGTTAACAATGATTCATTCTTTCCCGGGGAAGACAAAACATCATGCTAAATATACTTGATGAGGAAGGGAAATAAGAAACATGAATTTTGTTGTATTTTATATTAATGAAAGTCGATGATTTTTTGGGCATTCACATGCAATGGTTGCTTGATTTGCTGCTTCTATAAGATGACTTTGGTCATGATTGGTATTGCGGTGTAACCGTGTTTATTTTTTCTAAAAAAACATTTTTTAGTGTGTACATATTTTAACATGTATATACTATCAAAAACAAACTCCCATCTGATTGAAACTTGGGTTCTGACCTAATACCATACATGTTTGGTATTGTATTTTTAAAATTGAAAATTTTTATTTTTATTTTATTTTAAATTATTTTTATGGGTTGATGTTAAAAATAATTTTTAAAAAATAAAAAAATATATTTCTGAAAAACAATTCTTTAAAAATCAACGGTAATTACACACATAAACAAACACTTAGTTCTATCTGATTAAAATGTCTAAATTTTATTTTCATCATCATTTAAAAAAAAAACATAATTCATCGACCTTATCCAATAATAAACAATGAAATAAAAAACAGGCGTAACCTTAACATGGCTTTACAACAAACTAATATTACAAAAGAAAAGGTATTAAACTTAAAACACCATTTTTATTTGTCAACAATTTACTCATTCATTCATTTCTTACTGGAAGCAGACTCAGGCCAGATGCTAACCTTCTCCTTCTCGTACTTAACATACAAAGCAGTCACCGCAACTACAAAATAAATCTGAAGCAGCACAATTGCTGGCGTGTGATAGTTGATTACACCTTTACCCGTTGCAAGCTCTACTAAAAACAATGCTGATAGCCCAAGAATTGCGATCCGCCCGTTTACCCTTTCACTGTACGGGCTAAACCCGAATTCCACTTTTAACCCATCTGAAACCGATTTCTTTAAAGGAACTGGAGGCAGGTACATTCCCGATCCTGACCCGGCCCCAGATTTCCCCTTCTTTGCTTTCCGGAGCTCTGCTTTCTTGCCGGTCCCGCTTCTGTATCGGAGTCGGACCTGGGACAGCCGGCTCTCAAACTGGTCTTCTGGTGCGGATCCGGGTTTCGACTCGGGTTCTTGGATAGTGTCTGCTTTGTTGTCATCCGTAGTGGCACAGGTGATGAAGGAGAGTTTGGGCGGTTTGATTGGGAATGCGGCACGTGGATAAGGGAAATGGGTTGCTGATATTGTTGCTGTTGAGAGTTGCAGGGAAGGTGAGGATGGTAGTGCAGCCATTGATAAATTTATGTTGGAAGTGTTATCTCTTCGCTTGTGTGTTTTGTTCGGATAAGTCTGTCGTTTTCTTTTTGTGGCGGGAGTTGTTCGTTAGTGAATGGCGTAGTGAGAGTTGCGTGTTTCTTTTTGAGCTTCTTTTGGATTGAGTCAAACTGTTCGTATTTTTATTTTATTTTAACTGTTTTTATTTTAAAAAAATAAAAATAATCTCTACCACATTTTTAAATTTAATTTCTAAGTGGTGTTATGGTTATGGTTATGGTTATGGAATTTAAATGAATTTACTGAGAGTTTTAATGCAATAAATGTATGGTTGAGAGTGAGGTTTATTATTTTTTAAAAATATTTTTTGTTAAAAAATGTATCAAAATGATTTTTATTTATTTATTTATTAAAGATTATTTTTAAAATTAACACATAAAAATAATCTAAAAACACAAAAAAATAAATTTAAAATAAAAAATATTTTTGAAATACAATATAAAACATGACCTAAATATTGGTTTGACATCTCCGGCTAATTTGAAATTTAAGGTTTTTTATTTTATTTTATTTTATTTTGGTATCATATGCAAGGAGGATTGAGCCTAACACATTTGCAGAACTTGCGACGGGAATTTGCTGTTGAAAACAATAATAAAAAATTCTTTCTATTTATAGGTTTAATGACCATTACTCTTACTAAATTTCTACCTAACCTTGCTGAAAGTTATAATTTTTATTACCTTTTGTTTTTGGTTATTAGAAAGGTGTCGTCCATTAATGGTTGATGCGTTGCAACTGAAACATTTAGCACAGCAGGCATGTCGAACTATGAAGCAGGAGGGACCTATCTATAAGAAGTTTACGGCTTCAAAAAAATTTAAATTAATTTCTCTTCCTTCAGAACAAGCCATCAAAGCGAATACTAAAATGCAGATTAACATCTCCAATGTAATTATATATCTTTTGATATTAAAATATATGTTTTAATACAGGAAGAGTCAAGAGAAGCAGGGAGTGAAGAAATGAGAGAAAAAGAGGTAGGTTCACTTATCCCACATCGATAAAACAGAAGACAGCGTTGAGAGCTGTTCCTATAAAAAGAAATTGAAACCGCAGTCTCAAGCATACCTTTCTCGGCCTTTTGGCTAAGATCAAGTGTAGTATCTGTTCTTATCAGTTTAATATCTGATACGTGGGCCATAGGTCCACACGATATTAAATTAATTTTTTATAGTGGAGGTTCCGTCAAGGTAGCTTGCTACCTGGATCCTCGCGCGTCGCCCATACGTTGCACTACTGTACGGGCCTGGCGCACACTCCAAATAGTTGGAAAATTTTTCATTCCCTAATAATAGGGTCAATAATGAGAATCCTCCAATCCTCAAAATAGAGTATTGCGAAGGACTATATACTTGTTGGGGTCTCCTCCTCAAGCAAGTTTTCAAAACAGTGGTAATGATTTTGGAGCAGCACGGGATTGAGTTTTTAACGAACATCTGGATCATAAGTGTTCTGCAGCTACATACACGGTTTTTTTTACATCGTTGACTTTTCAAAGCTGATGACTTCACGTAAATCTAAGAAATTAGTTTGTCAATTTATTTTATTATAGGTTACTTTTTGTTGTTTTAGTTCACTTTTATAATGTTTCCGACAAACACTGATAACATTAAGAAAGAAAATTTATCAAGAACATAACATAAAATTTGTGTTCATTTATCTATTGTTTATTTAACTTCAAGTCACAGATAATTGATAAAATTAGATAAAATAATAAAGGTAAGATACTATAATATCAAATGAGAATATTTCAGTAATTAAAACTCGATAGTTATGTAAATATATAAAACAAAACTGAAAGGTAATTCAACTGTTGTACTTAATATTTACTAGAGTCGAGTTAAAAAATAATCAAATTAATTTAATTATATTTTAAAATTTATGTAAAGTTATTTAATAATAATAGAAAATATAATTGATTAATTCATAAATAGATTTAAATAATCTGTTAGAAATTAAAAAAAATACTTATTAGTCGAATCAAGTGGAAAAAAATAGTAGATTTAAAAATGGACGGGCCTAGTAGTTAAAAAACAGTTGATGGGCCTAGTATAAGGCTTTACAAGTTTGAGTGGCATGAGAATGTCAGTAGCTTGGGCGGGCTTCGAACTTCCGCAATTAGCACAACTTCCTTCTACATTGAAAACCTGTTTGTTGGCCACGAGTGTGGAAGATGGGGGGGGGGGGATATTTTGAATGTAAAAACAAGTACATGTAATTAAATCATCTGATTTCTTGTTTAGTGAAATTCATGTTAAATTATATGAGGTGAGTAAAAATTAAGTGATAAATTATAGTGCTTGCTCAGGAAAGCTTCCCTTATTCCTCGATGACAGCTGGCTGATCATGAGGTGGGAAAAGTGGCGTGTAGATATATTGACATCTACTGGCTGCGACGTGTAAGATCCTTGTTCTTTGAAGGGTACTGCACTTGGTTTTTGTTTCCTCGAGGACGATTTGGGCGAAGGAGGCAGCTGCAGCTCTTTTTTTCCAGGTCTTATAAGGATTCATGCAGGCTATTACTGAAGAGTTGCAAGTTGAAAGAGAAAAGAGTAGAAAATGTTAATGGATTGCGTCTGAATATATCTACGTGGATTTATATATCCCTGGGTTTTCTTACATCGAAATGAGCCCTGTTGTATGAATCACTGGTGCTAGTTTATGGGCGGCCATGGGAGGTAAGCTCGCTAAGGGGTACCCTATTTAATTTTTAGGACATATCAACGTTTGCTTTTTGGCCCTCACGTTCTGTTTATCCAATTTTATATATATATAATTCTTGCAATATAAGAATTGCATGTGTTTTCTTAGATAATAGATCGATATGTGAAATATCAACCTGGCGATGAATAATTCCCCAGCAGGTAAAACAATAATCAAATGGAAGATATTTATAAATTTCGGGGGAAATAGTTGTACATTAATAAAAATAAAATAATAAATGACATGTGCAGAACATTGATTGTCGGCATGAACCCCGTGTACAGTCATGTTATTTTGACCACAAAGAGTGAACATTTGCTGAATTTACCTGCACTTGCATAAGTTACAGTAATTGAAAATGACTGCAATTTAATTTGGGCCTTGCCCTTTTCTCATCGGAAACCATTTACTTCGCTGATAAAAAAAAAAAAAACACAAAACGGTCGACGGTAATGGCTTCGAGAATCCACCAGTCATAATTGATCAATCCATCGATCACGTAATATGCAAATGGTATTAAAAAACAATTATCAGTCCACTTGACATTTCCACGCCATTGCATTGCGTGCAACCACACTCCCACACAATATCCAATATATACTCACAATCGTTTTCAACATTTATCATCTGAATATTAATTAATTAATATTCAAGTTTTGAGGATATATATATATATATATATAGTGCAGGAAGCGATCTTTTAAAGTAATTGGACACTATATATAGATATGGACAGTTAATGTGTGGGAAATGAAATGCTAGGACCCAGCTCTTCCGGTTGTCCCCGGTGACGTTCGTAAACTTGCTTTTATTGAATAATAGAAATTAAATTTGCACGTGGCACGTGGAGTGTGGGCTGGACCTTGAATATTTTCCCTGAACATATACGTCAGCCACTTATTTTTCTTCAGGAATTTCATATGCTTTTCTAAGGATAGTATTGAAGCTCAAGACTGATTTTCGTTGACTTGCAAATTTAATGCTCGCATCCATTCCTCGATCGCCCTGGCAACCCAAGCCACTTGGCCCTTTATAAAGCCAGCTTCAAGATAGAGATTCGATTGTTTTTTTAAATATTTTTTATTTGTTAAAAATTATTTTTGTTATCAATATAATTTAAAAATATTAAATTTTATTAATTTATATTTAAAAATAAAAATAATTTTTTTTTTCAAAAATTCTTTTGAAAATAACTATCGAACACACTTTCTCATCCATAATGCCAAGGCATCGCTCCTCTTAATTAGCCGATCCGCCATGTGGAAGCTTCCGATCGATATTTCCCTCGACGGCTACACTGCCATGTTTTTTGTTCAGGACTTGATTAAGGCCCCGTTTGTTTGATGGAAAGTTGTTTCCTTTTGGAAAGTCAATTCCGGAAAAAGTGAATTCCTGGAAAGTGAATTCCTGAAAAATGAATTCCGATGTTTGACGGTGTTATGGAAAATGAACTGGAAACACTTTCCAGTTTTTGTTTGTGTTATGGAAAATTAACTGGAAAATAATTTATTAATAAATTAATTTTTTTAAAAAATTTATTAAAATAATGAGGAACAAATCTTACAAATTAAAAAGTTGAATGAGAATGAAATTGAAAAAAAATATAATTTCATAAATTATCTCAAATAAAATAAATAATAATCAAAATAATAGAGATCAAATCTAAAAATTTAAAAAAAAATGAAAGGTGAATAAATTAAAATAATAATAATTAACATTTCATAAATTATTTCAAATAAAATAAGTAACAATAAAAAAAATGAGGACCAAATTTGATAGATAAAAAATTTCAATAAAAAATGATAAGAAAAAAGCAAATAGCAATTATAAAAATAAAGACCAAAATTAATATAAAAAATAAATTTTAAGAGATGGAATTGAAAAATAAATATTCAAAAACAAATTATATATAGCATTCAAAAGTTTGAGGATCAAATTTGATATAATCAGCAAATAATGACATTTCTAAATTTTTCACAACTTCCGGAAAGTGTTTTCCGCCCAAATTTTCCGGAAAACACTTTCCTGAAAACCAAGCCAAATTTTTCTTTGACTGGAAAGTGTTTTCCGTTGACCGGAAAGTGTTTTCCGTTGACCAACTTTCCGGAAAGCAAACAAACACAAGAAAGTTTGGAAAGTGGTTTCCAGGAAAGTGAATTCCGGGAAACAAACACAGCATAATATTCACCCTGGGATGAAGATCGATGCTCGTGAATGAAAGAGGAAATGCTTTTCTACTGCTCTATAATACATAAATTTACAGTGAGCCAAAACTGCAGCCCCCAAATTTTTCTGCGTTCACCATGATCGTAAGTTAGGTCACCAATCTGGCTAGAAAAATGAACCAGAGAGTCATATTTATTGCTTGATAGCTAGAGTCAAGCTAGCAAGAAAGAAAACCTAGGCCTGGAACCGGCCGCCTGAAAACCTTCCGCTCCGTCCATGTGAACAGGCAAAGACAGAGCGGACGTCTCATCTTCAATGCATATGGGCTTGTTTGGTACTGTATTTAGGTTGTTTTGTAGAATATATTTTATTTAAAAATAATATTTTTAAAGGCGTAGTGTCAAATAAACAAATGAGGGATAAGGTAAAAAGAAATGGCTACAACTAATTAATTTTAAGAATTAATGAGAAAACATCCTTGAATCAACTTTAAGGTAACTTAATTAATTTTAACTATATTTTAATCAAGTATAAATTCATACCCTTTTCTTAAATATATTTTGGTGGGTTCTTCTGAACCTCACGACTATTTCATAGCTACTTGGGACCGTAGCCTTACCGTGTTTCAAACCCCATGGATCTCTGCTCCCCCCTCTTTTTTTTTACAATAATCGAGTGCGATCTCTACTCCCTGCAAGATGTATGTACGTATAAGATTTAAGAATTCTCTCTCTCTCTCTCTCTCTATATATATATATATAACAATCACGCACGTATGTACAGCAAGTTAGGCTCTCTCTCCTTCTAACTCTACCTTAATTACCAGTGCTAAAAATAATAATCAAGACGTGTGGCAATGAGCCATTGCCCATCAATTAGAATTATGAAAATTGAATTATGTAAATGGATATAATTGATCTGTTTATACGTAACAGTTCAACGCTAGAAGTCTGCAACTCAACTAAAGGCAACGGTAAAGTAATTCCGACAGTACAAATTCATAAACGAATACATAAAATATATCATCCTCCCGCCATACACAACTTTCCACACCACCAGCCAGCCATTTAATCTATCACCTTCTCTTGTTCTTGCTCCCCAGCAACAAAGAGACGTAGAAGAGAATCCTAAACAAGAAGCCCCAGGCCACAGTCACCCACAGGCAATTCCACTTGCTCAAATCTGTAATCCCTTGTTGCTGTAATATGTCTGCCCCTGTAGTCAGGCATGTGGAGCTAGTGATCTCCATCCCTAGTGTACTGCTCATCGATTCGAGCAATTTAAGTTTCAATGGCGTGGGCACTTCCCCGAGTGGACTCTGGTCAAAAATCTGAACGCCCCTCACAAAACACTTGGTTGGATCTTGAAATTCATTTTGCAAAACAGCTTCATAAGGGTATTTTACCAGTGACAAGTAGTGAAACCATATCCAGAAAGGAGGGATTCGATTACGATTGATAAAAAACCCACTAACAAGCAGGAAATATGCCAAAATAGCCACAACTATGGTATAACCAAGCATGACATGAGGCACCACACCCGACAGAAATGTCACAAATGAACTTCCAGCCCAAAACGAAGCCAAGACTATCAAGAAGTAAAACAAGAACCCAGAAAGACCACCATCTAGCCCGACAGCCCAAAACGTTGTTGCGGCAAACGCGGATGACAGGAAAATCAATGGTGGCAACACGACAAGTCCATGAGATAACACATAAGATGATCTTCTATAAGCATTATACGCCGTTTCTCTCATGAAAATATACCTTTCTTGAAGAAAAACTGGGAGGGCATCAGCACAAGTGTAGAAAGTTGTTGACATGGCAAAAGCGAAAAACCCTAATCGCTCCTGCACTCCTTTAGGTGAGTTATCAAGCTTCCAAAACATTGTAGCTATAATGAACCCAGTAACCATGACAGCACTCAATCGGATCCCAATCAGTTCTGGCATCCTTCTTGAGTTCATAAATGACCTTTTTGACAGCACTGTTATTTCCTTCCAAATCGGATTTGCAAAAGTTGGCACCATTGAATTCGGACTTATAGCATCTTTATTAGTAGCACCAGACACCAGCTTCCCTTTAGAAATGGCAGCGCTAATAGCTTCTTTAAGTGACAATCCTTCTTGGTCCGGTTCACCCTCTCCATTTATTGAATGCTTCAAATTCTTCCATGATCTATTAAACTCCACCAAACTCTTGGTCCCTCCTGGTGACCCTTCGAGCTCTCTAATAAAATCCAAAGCAGACTCCGTCCGGTTCTCGTTGTCCGGCATTGGATGCCCGAAATCAGAGAAATAAACCGGTAAATTCATCGGTGAACCACTATAAACAGTTTGTCCACGCGACAAAAATATCAACCGGTCTAGTAACCCAAGAATTCGATAACTTGGCTGGTGCACTGACATAATCACGATGCTTCCACTTTGTGCTATCATTTGCAAGACTTTCACCACCATGAACGCACTTGTTGAATCCAAACCGGACGTGGGCTCATCAAGAAAAAGAATAATCGGGTCATGAATTATATCAATTCCAATCGATACACGACGTCGTTCCCCTCCACTTACACCCCTACGCCCTTCATCACCAATAACGGTTTTTGCCGCGTTTTTAAGCCCTAATTGTTCAATTAAGGATTGCACGCGCAGCCACTTTTGGGATTTTGACAAACTCCTCGGCAACCGAAACTCAGCTGCAAACGTTAGTGTTTCTTCCACTGTAAGCATTGGAAATAACAAATCTTCTTGCATGACGTAAGCTGATATCACCTTCAACATTCTAGACTCCAAAACTTCGCCGTTTAACGTCTTTGTGCCTTTCAAGCTTCCTTTTGCGATACGGTTCGCAAGTGCGTCAATGAGGGTTGACTTCCCGGATCCACTCGCCCCGAGAACAGCCAGAATCTCGCCATCACGAGCTTCTCCGGATATGTCGTTCAAGAGAGTCTTAGTAGCGGTGAACAGGCTTTCACCTCTGATTGGATCGTTATCCGTGGCAGCGCCGAGGAGGTGTGTATTCCGACTGGGAAGAATTGACGGAAGTTTAAACTTCCGGCTAACCTTGACACTGTATGTGAGGTTGTTGAAGGAAAGAACAAATGGAATCGATCGCGGAACCTCAAGATTCATGCTTCCAAGCTCGAGGACTTGGTGCACCGGGGTCTCGCTGCCATCACCGGTATTTTCACGGTGGATGTCGCTGACGTTTTTTAGTAAGTGACCCAGAGTCGGCGACATTGCGGTGGCTGATAAAGGCAGCTGGAGGTGGTGGCTAGGGGAATCGATGGGGGTAGATTGAGTGTGAAATGTCATCGTACTGGAATCTCGACTACGTGAGTAATCTTCTGCTACAACGCGTGACATTTTTATTTTAGCAGTTAAAGAAGTGAGTAATTTAAGGAAGGTTCTTATAGAAAGCGAGGATGACGATGATAATAATGGCGTGAAGGATGGCGAGGTGGAGATTGCATGCGTCACGGTGGTTTAGAGGCAACGGCGGTTAAAACAGAGGGGACGTGATTAATATAGTGGTGGTGGTGTTTTGTTGGGGGGAGTTTAGAAGGGAAGGGGAGTAGCGAAAGAAGAAGATATTTTGTAGTTTCTAATTTTCTATATATAGCGACTTGAATTTCACTGTGCTAATTTAAGTTTGGATGTTTAATTGATTTTTATTTATTTATTTATTCACCGGGAAAGGGGTGGGAGAAAGGTGACCTAAATCTCCTAATCTGATGTCTACCCGTCTTCTTTTCTTTGGGAGAGTAATTAAGATATGCCACGTGGGTGTTTTTGGTTAGTGAGAATTGAAACGTGGTAGAATGGGTTTGATTTAGGGTTTAATTAAAGGAGGTGGGATGTTGATCTTCTGTTTGCGCGATGCTGGGTTTTTATAAGGATTCTGTTTGGGCAACATATTGACATCTACTGGCTGCGACGTGTAAGATCCTTGTTCTTTGAAGGGTACTGCACTTGGTTTTTGTTTCCTCGAGGACGATTTGGGCGAAGGAGGCAGCTGCAGCTCTTTTTTTCCAGGTCTTATAAGGATTCATGCAGGCTATTACTGAAGAGTTGCAAGTTGAAAGAGAAAAGAGTAGAAAATGTTAATGGATTGCGTCTGAATATATCTACGTGGATTTATATATCCCTGGGTTTTCTTACATCGAAATGAGCCCTGTTGTATGAATCACTGGTGCTAGTTTATGGGCGGCCATGGGAGGTAAGCTCGCTAAGGGGTACCCTATTTAATTTTTAGGACATATCAACGTTTGCTTTTTGGCCCTCACGTTCTGTTTATCCAATTTTATATATATATAATTCTTGCAATATAAGAATTGCATGTGTTTTCTTAGATAATAGATCGATATGTGAAATATCAACCTGGCGATGAATAATTCCCCAGCAGGTAAAACAATAATCAAATGGAAGATATTTATAAATTTCGGGGGAAATAGTTGTACATTAATAAAAATAAAATAATAAATGACATGTGCAGAACATTGATTGTCGGCATGAACCCCGTGTACAGTCATGTTATTTTGACCACAAAGAGTGAACATTTGCTGAATTTACCTGCACTTGCATAAGTTACAGTAATTGAAAATGACTGCAATTTAATTTGGGCCTTGCCCTTTTCTCATCGGAAACCATTTACTTCGCTGATAAAAAAAAAAAAAACACAAAACGGTCGACGGTAATGGCTTCGAGAATCCACCAGTCATAATTGATCAATCCATCGATCACGTAATATGCAAATGGTATTAAAAAACGATTATCAGTCCACTTGCCACGCCATTGCATTGCGTGCGTGCGTGCTAGTTCATAGCGTTGATAATTCAATGTACAGGTCAAATTAGCTTAGCTTTCGTGATTTGTTCTAATATTTTTTTCTTTTTAAAAAAAATGCAATCTTTTTCTTTTAAAAAAATCTTATTATAAACAAAAAATCATTTGCATCGAGAATTATTTGTACAGTATATGCAAAAAAATAAAATGTTAATATGACTATTCAACTCACTTAGTTGCAGGTTGAGTGTACCCGTTTGGTACTGCGGTTGTACTGCCGGTTGCTGAATTTTTATTTTTATTTTAAATAAAAAAATTTTGGTGCTTTTAGATCATTTTGATGTGCTGATGTCAAAAATAATTTTTAAAAAATAAAAAAAAATCATTTTGATGTGTTTCTAAACGAAAAGCACTTTCAAATACAACTGCAACCACAATCCCAAACAGACAATAATCAATATATACTCACAATCGTTTTCAACATTTATCATCTGAATATTAATTAATTAATATTCAAGTTTTGAGGATATATATAGTGCAGGAAGCGATCTTTTAAAGTAATTGGACACTATATATCGATATGGACAGTTAATGTGTGGGAAATGAAATGCTAGGACCCAGCTCTTCCGGTTGTCCCCGGTTGACGTTCGTAAACTTGCTTTTATTGAATAATAGAAATTAAATTTGCACGTGGCACGTGGCACGTGGAATGTGGGCTGGACCTTGAATATTTTCCCTGAACATATACGTCAGCCACTTATTTTTCTTCAGGAATTTCATATGCTTTTCTAAGGATACTATTGAAGCTCAAGACTGATTTTCGTTGACTTGCAAATTTAATGCTCGCGTCCATTCCTCGATCGCCCTGGCAACCCAAGCTACTTGGCCTTTTATAAAGTATGCCCGCTTCCATAAATTCCTTTTGTTTTTTAAAATATTTTTTATATAAAAATATTTTTTTATTTTTTAAAAATTATTTTTAATATCAACAAAATTTAAAAATATTAAATTTTATTACTTTACAGTTTACACTTAAAAATTAAAATTAAAATTTTTCAAAAATTCTTTTTAAAATAACTCTAAATCACACTTTCTCATCCATAATGCCAAGGCATTGCTCCTCTTAATTAGCCGATCCGCCATGTGGAAGCTTCCGATCGATATTTCCCTCTACGGCTACACTGCCATGTTTTCTGTTCAAGACTTGATTAATATTAAACCCAATCAAATCATATCAATTTTTTCAGCTAACTTCAGTTTTATATTTTTTAAATTAAATAATTTTAAACCCAATCAAATCATATCAATTTTTCAGCTAACTTCAGTTTTATATTTTTTAAATTAAATAATTTTAAACCCAATCAAATCATATCAATTTTTTCAGCTAACTTCAGTTTTATATTTTTTAAATTAAATAATTTTATATTCAAAATACCATTCTATGATGTTTTTAGATATTTCCATTAATTTACTCGTCCCTTTTGAAATAAGTAAAGTAGCTTCTGTTGCTCCCAAGTTTTAATGCACTGCTGTCACTCGTCAAAGTCTATATTATATAAAAATAAAATAAATTTAGTGAAAGAGATTTATGCCTCCAAGTATTGTCCTGTTAGGCTTAATTATAAACACTTTGTTTATCATAATCTTATAGAAATCTAAATTAATAGCCCCGGTTTTATAAAAATGCCGGGTCAAGTATGATCCATTCATATTAGATCCGAATCAATGTAACCTATAATAGTCGAGCCTTGAGCTCCGGACGAGCTTTTGACCCATCATAGATTCGAACTCGTCTCCCAAGCACTAGAATATGGAAGGGTGGTGCGGGCCCATCAGAGCGCCTAACCATCATAAATACATTTAAGGCGCGGTGCCTAACTCATCCAGAGTTGGAAATTGGAATTGCAGAGGCGTGAATTTGGCTAAACGAGCGATATCCACGTGTCAAAATATGACTTGAAAAGATACTCCAGTTATGAACATATTTACCCAAATGCGTACGTGTTTCACCACCTTCATCTTTCCTTTTGAGAGCTGGCTTCTCTATATCCCATGAGGTCACACTTGGCAACTGGTTCATCTTTGACAATAATTAAGGTGGAGCCATCCAATAAAACGACGACGTACATGCAATACATCGGATAAATTCAATTTGTTTTCATGTACGCAGCACGAGTAAAGCTTCAGGTAAATAAGCTTTCCAGAGAGCAGATACAGAGTAATGACGTCTCCTCGCAATTAGATTTTGTTTCGGTGTTTTCCAATTATTTTGATATCTCAATATAAAAAAATATTATTTTAATACATCTATAAAAAAAATTAAAAATCAAAACTTTTAATCCTAAAATAATAATCCTCACCCCAAATTAAAAATCGTAGCTAAACGCCGCGTTTTCTAGAAAGCTAGTTAGGCTGAAATTTTGTAGTGCCAGTCATTACTGATACGTACGGTAACGAAGTAATGGTTTGTGCAAATTACAAAACACCTAATAGGCGTGGCCTATTACACTGTGGCTTCTCTCTTAAAATACTGTGGATTGCGATAGTGTGCGCCCGAATTTAGCCTTCATCCGCGCAGCAAAAGAGCTGGTCAAACGGGGCCATTTTCGGTTTTTCCTTTTTCCGTTCTTTTTTTTAAAAAAAAATAATTAGTTGTGAACAGTGCTTTAACGATTTTGTCCCAAGTAATAAGACAAAATAACGGCTCCGGATGAGGGGCACCGGCGTAATTGCGCGCGTCCGGACCGGTCCGGTCCGCTGCAACTTTTTAATTTTTTAATATTTTTTTAAATGGCTAAATACGGTTATAGCCCCTAATAAGACAAAAACATTGAATTGGGTACAGGGTTAGAACGGTAATTGACCCTATTTTTTATTTTTTAATACGGTGTCTGTCAGGGCGTGAGGCGCACACGCCATACGGTTCTCTGCCTCACGCCCTGTTCAGGTGGCGCGTGCGACGTCATACGGTGGTCGGAAATTGGCTACCGGAGTACTTCTCGATGCGCAGACGCATGGTCTTCCTCCCGCGGTGGCGCGTGTAACCTAAAAATAGCCTTGGACGCGGCGAAGACCGGTTAAAGCTGTCGGCCACGTTTCTCTCTCTCCTGCACGTAAATGTGCAGGAGAGTCCTCCATTTTGTGTGACTTTGCACTTCGGTCCCTCGACTTTGAATTTGGTTTTTGTTCCTGATTTTTGTTATATAAGTTTTGATTTAGTTCGATTGGGTCCTCCGATTTTAATTAATTGAATGTCAAAGTTTCACTTCGGTCCTGCTACTTTTGATTTTTTGATTTCCGGATTGGCTGTAAATAACTCAATGAATTCGGTACACAAGTTTTGATTTTTTCAATTTCATCCTTCAATTTAAATTGATAATAAATGTAATTTCCATTTCAGCCCTTTGACTTCTAATTTTTTAATTTAATCCCTTTATATTTGATTTTCATTTCAACCCTTATACTTTTAGTTTTTTTGTTTTTCTAGAATGATCCCTACTTTTGTCCATGTATATATAAGTGTATTTAACACAATAATAATAATAATAATAATAATAATAATTTTTCTGTCTTATTCTTTTGTTATTTTTTTTCTCCCGATAATTTGATAAAAAAAATTTCCAATAATAAAAATGATATTTTTTTTTATTTGTTGTTAAAGTTTCTAGAATATTTTTAGTCTTTCATTTATTTTTGTTTCTTTCATTATTAACATAATAACAATAACAATAACAATAACAATAACAATAACAATAACAATAACAATAACAACAACAACAACAACAACAACAATAATAATAATAATTTAATTGTTTTTCTTGCTTACTCTTTTGTTAATACTTTTTTTCCCTCCGGATAATTTGATAATTTTTATTGTTTTGACAGTAATGGCAATGATAGCTTTGTTTTTTTTTAAAAAAATATTTTGTTAAAGTTTCTAGGATATTTTCAGTATTTCATTTATTTTTGTTTTTTTCATTAATAACATAATAATAATAATAATAATAATAATAATAATAATTTAAATGTTTCTCTTGCTTACTCTTTTGTTAATGTTTTTGAATGTTTTTTTCAGGATAATTTAATAATTTTTATTGTTTTAATAGTAAAAGCAATGATAATTTTAGATTTTAAGGTTTTGATTTTGCTATTGTGATAATAGGGTGTGCTGAGCTATTTTATTATATTAAATTTTGCATATATAAATATTATATTTTAATTTTGATCCAGCAAATCCTATAAAAATTGTTCGCTCAACCCGCAACGTAGAACATATATTTTTTAAATTTTCAGATTAAATGATTTTTTTCAGCTATTAATTTTTATTTTTGTTTTATCATCTATAATATTTTTTTTATTTGCTCTATCTTTTAGTTTTTTATTTATTTATTTTTAATATTTTCAAGTTAGATTTTTTTTCAGCTAATAATTTCTATTTTTGTTTTATCATAAATTATAATTTTCCATTCTTTTTCTTGCTTACTTTTTTGTTCATGTTTTTGAAGATTTTTTCCTCAGGATAATTTGATAATTTTTATTGTTTTGACAGTGATAGCAACGATAGTTTTTGTTTTTGTTTTATTCTTCTGTTTAATCTTTTGTTGCAGTTTTTAGGATATTTTTTACTCTTCCATTTTTTCCCTTTCATGATTAACAAAAAAAAATGATAATGATAATAATAATAACAATAATAATAATAATAATTTAATTATTTGCACAATAATGATTTCAGTAATTATTTTTTTCCCCTGATAAAAATATTTTGCACTTTTTTCTAATGTTAGTTTGCGCTCTTTTATGATCGTTTATGACGCAATACCTATATTCTAAAAGATGTAATCTATGCTTGCGTAACAAACTGAACTCAATTTTTTTACATTGTATCTCCTAATCTATAACTTTTATTTTCTTATATCATATAAATTTATCGTTATAGATTTAATTATGTTAAATTATATACACAAGAATACCCGCGGCAATACACGGGGCAATTAGCTAGTAAAGTAATATAGGAACACAAAAATCAGATGTAGTGTTTGTTTTGTGCTTCTCTGAAGAAGAAGAAGACGACGACGACGATGGACGCAGACACAAGAGGTAATTCAATTTGGATAGTGTCATTCAATTTATTTCAAAACTAGTCCCTTTATATTCTAAATTTGGCAACTTCTAGTTAAAAGAATTTTGTTAGTGTTAACATATCAATGGATGTCATGAAGCCAGTTATCACACACGGGACCCGTCAATGGAAACTTGCAGGATGGCATGGTATATGGCAACATTGGTTATATCAAGTATCTCTCAAATTAATTAGCCCATACAAAGAGGCATGCTCGTAACTTCTCTCAAATTAGAATTTCAATTTGTTAACTATAATATAAAACGTGAGGCACATTGCTGTAATAATTTTTACTGTTCACACAGATTCAAATTACTATTCATTGCAACATTAAAATTACAATTTTATTCCCGGGCTGAAATTTTTTAACCCCAAGACCGAGGGCATTTTTTAATTTTTTAGGGAACGTGTATGACATTTCTGGGTTTGTTGCACAGTAAAACTACTAAAATAGCCCCCCTAAATGACAAAATAAGGTAAACCGGACCAGGGGTAGTTTAGAATTTTTCACAGGACATGGATGGTATTTCCGAATTTGTTGCATAGTGAAACAACGAGATTAGCCCCTCTAAACGATCAAAACCGCTGCCTGAAACGGGGGTAGGGCAATACTTTTATCCCTGTTTTTCGTAAATATCACTAACTCTAGGGTGTATATGGATAATTGACCAATTTTTATTATTTCATTTTCTGAAATACTACAGATGCGTCGTCCAGACGCGCCAGCAGTATTCCGCCCACACTCGCCTCTAAGGCAGCGCGTGCAGTAGTCTCTGTTAGTTAAAACTGGACATCCGTCGTGTTATATGGTTCATCTTCATGTCCTATGACTTCTCACGCCGCGTGTGTTCTTCAAATGTGACCAATTGATCCTCGGTAGACGGTTTTTCTTCCCCTCCTTTTCTCTTTCCTACTATCGGAAAGTACGGTACAATCCCTCATATTTATATATAGTTAATTTAAGTCTCTGATTTTTAATTTTATTTTTATTACTGATTTTTCAATGAAAATTTTGATTATTTTCAATTATGTCCTTCAATTGAATTGATTATATACGCTCATTTTGGTCCTTGAACTTTTGATTTTTGGTATGTTGTTGTTCCTTTAATAATTTGGGTATGCAAGTTTGACTTTGTTCTAATCATTTAATTTAAATTGAATTATAAAATGAACTAATCTTAATACAATATATTCAATAATTCAGATATCCATATTTCTTGTTTTTTTTAATGATAATTTTATATTGGTTATTTCATTGAAACCTACTAAACATATAAATTTATATCCATTTAAAATTCATATATTTTACAGAAAACTTGCACTTCACAAGATTTCTACACGGATTTATTATTTTATCCAAATTTATATTATAATACAAAAATCACACATAATTAATATTTTTTTGCATTGAAAAAATATGATTCCAGCCGCGGCGAGACGCGGGTGTCATAGCTATACATGCATGCATGCATGCATACATACATACATACATACATACATACATACATACATACATACATACATACATGATCATGGTCTATCGCAAGTACTATGGACAATTTATTCAACTCAAATTAAATGATAAACAGTTCTTACAGAAGAGAGTTGCCTGATTAGCCATGAAGTGCCCACCAACATGCCTATATTGCCCACACACCTTCTCCAATAGGAACAGAAAAGAGTGCAAGCATCAAATTCAGAAAGCGGCACGACATTTTTGGCACATGAGACCCTTGGTAGTGTAATGTAGATAGGCTACCGTCATTCACCAAATTTCAAGCTAACCCGCACCTGCAATTAAAGCTGTGAAAAATCTCCCTTGTCAAAATAAAACATGGGCATAAACAATCGGGATGGGACTCGTTTCTCAACTGTTTGCCATAATTGAACCCTCATGTCAACCTTCATGAGGAGGAAGGCCAGCTGGTTGCTTTGTTAACCGTCTTATCGAAGCACACGGTGATCTGTCCACATGGTTTCATGAACTGTTAAGAGCTATTTCAGCATTTAGTAGCATTTTTTCAGGTCCAGATCGTGACCCAAGTTAACATTAATCACAGTAGCTTTGAACCAGGCAGGTCAAGTCAAGCTCAGATGATGTGATTTGTGCACTTATTGAGCTATCAAAACATCTGCTGCATAACCTTGAGACATGATTGGGGTGCACTCTGGTTAAAAAACATTTTTTTCTTAACATAAATATTTAACAAATAACAAAAACAACTGCAATGCCCTCAGGCATTTAGCCCACATGAGGGTTAATTAGCAAGTTTTTTTAAAAAAAAGAAAGAAAAACAAAAGCATAACATATAAATTATAATAGGTCGTTTGCGTAAGAAATAGACATCATTTAATGTCTAAATATTATTTTAAGACCATTAAGCTAATATTAAAAAAACACAACTTATATATATATATATATATATACAAGCTCAACTAGGCATATCTGAATGATTGAAGCAACATTTAATTGTTACCTGACAATTCAACTAGGTATACAGACCGACCCCAGTAGTTGCCACCCTGCCTTGAAGAAAGATCATCCATCAGAGTACAGCTGTTCAGTATAGCTTTCTGCCTAGCTAACCCCAGAATGGTTCAAAAACATGGAATTCAAATTTACAAATCTTAAAGCTTTACTTATGAAAAGCATACAATGATCCAAAAGCCCCCATATATGTGAAAAGTGCATCGAAGTAAATCTCAGGGCTCTTAAACCACAATTGAAGGAAAGTAGCTATACTTCAACAAAAATCAGTAGTGACCTGGAGATACTTTCATCGAAGCAGCCTCTCACATTTGATCATCAGAGAAATTGACAGCAAGATCCCAATAGTGGGCAACACCAGCATCAGCATAATATTTTCGGGCTGCAGCTTCAGTCACACAGTCATGTAAAGAAAACCTGTAGAAGCTAGGTTTGGCAACACTACCTTGCCACACCAGCATACATTTGTTCACAGGTTTCTCCTCATTGTCATCTCCTTCATCCTCATTAACAGCTTCAGCCCAGTTTATACGCCTAAGCATTAGCTTCCCATATCTCTTGATGGATTTGCTTCCCCCTTCAACCACCACCACACAAATTCTCTCTGTGATCACCGTGCACCCAGTCAAGCGGTTCTCATGAGCATTTACATCAACTTTGAAGCGAGTTTTCTTGTCTGAAAGGCTGTTGATTTTGTAAATAGAAACAATAGTTTCCATGGTGCTTGGGTCATCAAAGAGCTTTCTCTCCTTCTTTTCACGGCGCTCAGCAGGAGTGAGTTTACGTGCAGTATTTCGATCAATATGAGCTTGTTCACGTTCAGCAGCTTCAGTACGAATTTGCTTTTCAAGTCTGGTAGGATCTTGTGTTGCTTCTGAGCCAAGAACTTTCATTAAATTGCTCATCTTAACCTTTGGTTTTGGAGGTTCAATCAAGCCTTGTCTAATCATCTCCTGTCTATCTTTTTCCCGAGCAAGTCGACGCTGTGTTCTGAGCTTCTTCTGCTCCTTCTTAGTTAGTTTCAAAGGTTGAGGTGGTGGAGGAGCTGGCTCAGCCGGGGGCTCAATAGGACGTGGGTGTTGCACATAGATAGTAATTTTCTCCCTTTTCAATCTATGCTTAGTGATAAGAACATCATTTTCACCATAAGTCCCACCAGTCAGTAAAGGTGCATCCCTAAATTCAGCAACCAAAAACAGATGAACTTCTTTCCGGCTAGGTTGTATAAGATGAAATGGTATTTGAGCACATAGAATAACAAAAGAAAAAGTTTTCTAACTCTCTTCAATTAGGTTAGTAATAAAACAATTTACAAACAGCCAGACAGATACAGACTAAATCCATGTCAGGCTTCACAAGAAGGAAAAGATTGTAGACAAAGAAGCCTGGGATGTACTGGAACAGAGCCCCTGACATCCTCTCTATCTCTTAGCTAAAGGAAATGTTGAAGGATTCAAAGTCATCCACAATTCCTGAAAGTCTTTAACCCAGGTTAAAAAGCCACCCAGACCAACTCTTTGAATAAGTAGAACACAACTTTAAGATTCAGTCATTGTTGCCCCTCAAACATATCAACATCTTAGTAGCTACACAAGCAGTTGCAAATTGTTCCTAGCACAAGAGTTAGCAAAACCTTACATCTAAGTAAATACACAACTAATGACAAGCACTTGTTCTTAACTTGAGATTTAGCCAGCAATGATTCCAGTTAGATAGATCATGCAGACTCAAAATAGCATGCAACATATGAAACTAATTCTTCAACAGAGTAATAACCATTCCTGTTTGTGGTAAGAGCCATATTTTATAAAGTGAAGTAAATGTCGACTAACCACCACTCTACATCAGGAATCGGATCCTTAGGCTTTGCTTTGGTTATAACTCGCTCTGATACCTCTATCAAATTAGGATTTATATCAGGAGCTGCCTTCGCCTTTGCATGCAATGCTTGCCTTGCCTTCATATCCTTTTCTCTTTCTTCTCCAAATTGATTCTGGGAACAGAAAATAAAAACCATAAATATTTGCAAACAATTAAAAATAGCAACAAGGATTTTAGCAAAAAGGTGCGAAGGTTGCAAGAATTACCCTCAGTTTCATTATTTCAGCTTCTTTTAACCACTTGCCTTCCTCTACAAACTGAAAGGTCATTCGTTTGGGTCTCAAGAACTTATTCTTATTGATTCCCATTTTCACATCAAAATAAGGGTTCGATTCAGGATCCACATCTAACTCAGGTTTAAGAATCTGGAATGCTTCCTGTTTCTGCTTGTTGATGTTGACCTGAAAAAGATCAGATGAATGGCATTGCAGCCCTTCACAGTCAAATATCACAGCTCCAACAAAAAGAAGCTAAATTAATAAAAAGAAACTGTATAACTTGTAAAAATTAGCCAACCTTTAAGGTGCTAAGGTTGCTTGGTTTAGTCACATTCACCACATTTCCATGTTCATCTATTTCCCTACCAAGTGCATCCACACGAAGAACAGGGGCCTTAGTAGGCTTCTGTGGCACAGAGACTTCTGCTGGCAACTGGCCAGGGAACAAGTTTATAAGAGGAGCAAATTCAGGGTCCTGGCGAAATCCCATTTTAGCAGCAAGTTCCTGGGCACGCCTAACAGCTTCATAATTGGGCATGCTAGTAATATCTGGCAGAGGTGCCACACCAGTTGAAGGTGTCTTTATAGACACCATAGTACTAACAGATAAGGTGGATGAACTAGAAACTGCCCTGGTAGAAACAGCTGTAGTAGTGGTTTCTGATGACAATACCCCTTGCAAGCTACCACCTGAACTTGTGTTATTAACCTTCCTAGACTACAAGAACAAAGAACATAAGCAGTTGATAAGTACTGGAATCACAGAAGGTAAAAGGGTATAATATCCATGAAAAAGAGAGAGATAGTGAAACAGCAGCACATACAAGGATGTCATACAGATTCTACGATGGGAACTTACCAGGGGTAGCCTCTTCAGCTTCTCTGACAGTTCCTTCTGCATCTGTAAGGCTTTCTTAGCTTTTGTTAAAGCATCAAGTGATAGATTTCCACTTTTCCCAGCAGCTGAAGATGTCCCATCTGTACTAGATTTTCCAGGAACCTCATGAGATCTGGCAATACTAACTCCCTTATTTTCATTTGTGTTTGAAATTGAAGATACCTTGGAAGGAAGGGGATGGACAGGTGCCACAGAGGTCTCAGGTAGATCACTTGGTGACTTGGTGAATGATTCCAGTGTAGCACCCTGCAGGTACGGAACAATAAATCACATGTCAGCATACAGGCTTGACAATAGGATCACCATAAGAAAGACCATAGCAAAAGTAAATTTGTTGGGAGGGTGTGGGGTGGACAACAAATAAAATGCTTTAAAAAGATATTAGGCTTATAATAAAATGAAAAATACCATGAAAATAAATTTCAGAAGGTTCTGAATGGTGGGGAAATATTCTATAACTTCTTCTGTAAAACCCTATATTCTATGCATTCAAGTTCTACTTGCCCATTATACAAAATCTGACGGCGTATAATTACGCATAAAAGTAAAAATCAGACACCACTAACCTTGCATGGGGAACAGTTAAAAGTTAAAAAACATCATATGCAAGGTTAACAGAGAACTTTCATTGCATATAAACAGGAAGTAAAAGCAGGTCTAACAGTAAAAAGAAGCAAAAAGATATAAGATATGTTTTCAACCTACATCTAGATTGATGGGAAAACAGCAACCAGCACCAAGAAAATCGCCATTCTATGTAAAAACAGAGAACTTTCAGAAAACCACTGGTTTGGAATCTCAAGATACAGTTCCAAAGGATCCTAGTACTATTAAAAAACTGGTTAAGACAGGGAGTCCATGTGCAAGACCACTGGTTTGCATGAAGAAACACGCCTGCAAGACATATGGGTAGAGGGTAGAAGGGGCAATTGAGCAAGTGAGCAAAAGAGAAGCAAAATTGAGTCCCTTTGCGGTATTCCTTAGGCATACAAATCCAAAAAATATGAGGACTGCACACCATAAAAGATCTTCAACAAAGGAAATGGATATTCCAACAATGTGCCCATCAATATTTAAGGACTCCTTGTTTAAAAACAAAACATAAACTATAGAGTAAATCAGGAAAAAAACACAAAAAGGATATCACATACAAGTAACACGATAAAAGAAAATATCATCTGTATGTAACTCGACCAAAATCAACAGAGAGAGAAGTTCCAAACCACCCAAACTACATGGCTCCATAGTCCCTTAAAGTTCCATTAACCATTAAGAGCCACCAAAATGCCTACAACATCAAGAATGACATGACTAGCAATGTAAAAAATGATGAAACAGCATTTCTCCAAAAGCAAATATTGCACCAGAGGAAATAAAATTTCACTTACCAGCTTTCACTCTTATCACTAATATGACCTCTACTTTTCCTACAGAACCACGCAACTTGAAACATATAAATATCAACATGAGCCAAATAATCAATAAATTTTCTATTTCTAACAAAGCACAAATACTGATCAGCTCACAGCAAATTATCCAATATAACACCTCCATTCTCATATCACCTACATAGAAATACGCAATAACAGTCCCAGTCAATCATGCATGAGCATTACGAGATGTAATAAGAAATAAAATAGCTTCTAGCTGTAACAAACATACACATAATAAGAAACACAGCAAAAGCAAAACCTGTACAAAAATCAGTCACCGCCATCATGCACACCATATTCAACCATAACAAGCCAGCATAAGCGAGCATGGTACCGGAGAAAATCCCACTCCCAGTCCACCTCCAAATCACACACAAACCACACAGGAAATTGCATAACCCAATTTTCTGCTTCAGGCATAAACTTAACAGAGCTGAAGAACCACAAATCCCATCTCGACACTCCCCACCTTCATTATCCCGCATCTAATCCAAACAGACCAT
Organism: Salix arbutifolia; assembly: GCA_025169955.1. NCBI lineage: Eukaryota > Viridiplantae > Streptophyta > Magnoliopsida > Malpighiales > Salicaceae > Salix > Salix arbutifolia. The sequence goes on from CM045909.1 coordinate 2,728,619, forward strand.
ACAAATAGCTAATTTAACCAAACATGCGTGTACATAAAGACCATAACCCTATTCTCTATTCTTAATATATCACACTAACCAGTTTATCTAAACTAGACATCTAGACTTAATAAGCCGCAAAACAGCAAACAGACATATAAAAAAAAGCACACTAAAAAACAAATAGAGTCGGAGAGATAACTTACATTTGTAGTCCAAAGACCACCGTTTTCTGTGGTGCTGCCTCTGCCGTCACCAATTGTCTCATCATTGACCTCTTCCTTCACTCCAGCCTCACTCGAATCCATTCTCTTCACATTCTCAAAACTATTAACATTATTATTGTTGTCAGTCATATTATCCTCTTCTTTCACTTTTTCACCAAATCTTCTTCTGTTCCTCTTCTCCTTCTCAACAACAACCCTATCATCACCACCTCCTCTCTCCTTTCTCTTCTTTCTCTCCAAATAATCCTCCTCTGCAGTTTCCCTCTCTCTCTTCTCGCGTTTTCCCTCTCTACTCCCTTCTCTCTCCTCTCTCGCGTCATACGTCCCCTCTCTCTCCTCACGCCTCGATGAGGAAGACGATTTGTGATCGTGAGATCTCTCTCGCCTATCCGCACTCTCTTCTCGTTCGTGAGATCTTTCGAGCTTTGTATCATCGCGCCTGGATGATTTGTGATGGTCACGTTGGTGAGATTCTCTCTCTGATCGGTGGTGGTGGGAATCGGGGGAGTCTCGAAGCTTATCGTCTCGTGATCGGTGTTTGTGGTGGTCACGGTCACGGTCGTCACGGGTGCGTTTGAAGGAACGGTCCATTGTAATTTAGGGTTTTGATAATTGCTATTGATTTTGATGCTCTCTCTCTCTCACACCCTCTTTTTCTTTATCCTGGGGGGGGGGGGGCAGATTTTTTCGTGAAGGTAGTGATGGAGCGGCTAGGATTATTTTATTTGTATTTATTTTATAAACTCGGGCGGTAGAGGAATGAATGGGAGAATTGGTTGATTTGTAATGTTTGGATTATCTTAACATGATTTATTAATAGTATTAATGATAATAATAATAATAATAAATAATAAATAAATATTATGAGTGATATTTTATAAATTCGGTTAATTTGACTGAACCTATATTATTTTTTTGTTTTTTATTTAATAATTTATATTTTTATTTAAAAATATTTAAACTCTCGGTGAGCTTTTTATTATGTTTTTTAAAGGGTTTTTTTTTTTTGTTAAAGAGAAGAGAGATAATTAGAATTTAACGACATAATACAAACTATATTTAAAATTGAGGACATCAGAATAGGTTCATCTCTTAATATGGATGCATAAAAATCAACATCAAAAACCTAACCCATGAAAATTTATAATATACATACAAAAAATTAGTTTAATGATTTCTATATATATATATATATATATATTAAATTTATAATTTATAAAATATTAAAAATTAAATCAGATAGAATTATGAAACATCATCTAAATGAAGTATATGTTTGGCATCACATTTTAAAAAAAAAAAATTAGATTTATTTTATGGTTTTATATTAGTTTAATATGCTGGTGTAAAATATAATTTAAAAAAAAAAATATTTGCATAGGATCTGAATTTCATATGCCATTCATTTTAGCATTTTATGCACTAGTCACTCCATGTGCTTTAAAAAATCAATTTAAAATAAATCGATGGGAGCATGAGATAGAAAATGGCAAAAAATATTAGTTAGTCTGCTCGTTAGAATAGCCCATGAAAGCCTGGCCGTATTGGATAAAGGTTATATTTGGTATTGTATTTTAAAAATATTTTTATTTTAAATTAATTATTTTTATCTTTGTACACCATTTTCATATGTTAATACAAAAAATTATTTTAAAAACAATATAAATCACACTATAATTATTAAAAAAAAAGCCTGGAGATTTAACAGGGACAGCTTGCACCTGGAAGACAGACTGGCCAGCAGCTACAGCTCTGAGCAATGCGATGCAGTGCATCTTGCCTCTCTTTTTGTTCGTGAAGGAAAGAATTCTCGCATCACAAACAGTAACCTAATTATTTTTCTCAAACTATCCTGCGTTCAAACTCAGGAGCATCTGGAGACAGAAGGAAATACGCTTGAAACAAAATTCCAAAACTGGCGTGGCAACTAATTATTTTTTTCATTCTTCGAATAAATAAATTGATTTTTTAAAAATTTAAAATTGCATGTATTGTATATCAATTAATACCTTTTTATTCATCATAATTTAATAAGATAACAAAAGGAAAAACTATAATTTTAATAGATATGGTTAATGCAATGTTAATTAATTTTGGTTTGTCTAACAATCTACAGGGTGAAGCTTAGTGTCTGTTTGGGAGTGTGGTTGCGGTTGCTTTTGAAAGTGCTTTTCGTTTAAAAATGAATTAAAATTATATTTTTTTTATTTTTTAAAAATTATTTTTGACATAAGCATATCAAAATAATATTTAGTAATACTTATTATAGTTGTTTTAATTAATTATCATAGTTGCTATAATTAATTACCATAATCATTTTATATTTTAATGATTTTATTTGATCATGATTAATTCATTGTATTTAATTGTTTTGAATATGATTGATAACTAATATTTCTGTAAGGTGTGTATATTTTATCCTCTGTAGTATCTATAAAATGATACAGAGCATATGAAGGATAAAATGAAAGTACTTTCCTATATTAAACTATTCTATCGTATATTTTTTATTTATTTTTTAATTCTTCAAAGTTTCACTGTGTTATTTTTATTCTAATAATTTTAAGTGAATATTAACGGTGATAAGAGATTTGATGTTTTTTTGTTGCATAGAAAAATTATGATGGATTATTGTATATTGAAACTTCAATGCTAATTTTGAAAGGGTATTATGCCGCAACAGTTAACTAATTTGACGGAAAACCAACAGGAAATATTTGATTTTCCTTCTGGCAAACGTTTTGTTGTGACAACCTCGTAGAACTAGAGGGAAAATGACACGAAGGAACCCAGAGAAATGCTGATAAAGTAGGCGAGCAAGTCAAGGTGGGTGAAGAACTAGACAAAGATATTTGTAATAAAAAAAGAAAAGAAAAAAAGAGGAAGATGGATGGATTGTTTGCGTTTCTACGTGTGAACGGATAAAAGGTCGCTGTGCTTCAAGTTGCGATCTGTCTGCATGCGCATAGCTTGTTTGTTGAGAGATAGAGATACTGCGGCAAATCAGCATGTTAAATTTATATAGGTAAATTATTTTTGAAAATATATTTTTTAAAATTGTATATATATATTTTTATTTTTAAAAATTAATTTTAATATCAACATATTAAAATAATCTAAAAAATTTAAAAAATTAATTTATTTTTTTTTTGAAAAAAAACGTTTTTGACGAATTTAATCACTTCTAGCATCAGATAGCACCTGATCCCATATGTTAGCACACGATTGTTTCAGCTTATTGCTAGGTGATAAATGAGTTTTTTTTTCTATGTCGTCGTCTTGGTTTCGAATTTTAGGAAAAATTGTAAGAAAGAAGTTCCAACTGAAAACACAGATGGTTTGTATTAACAAAATTTTAAGAGAAAAATGTTTAATCCCAATGTGTTAATCGCTAGAGAAAACCCCCGACCTTCAAAGGGAGATTCACTCCATTTTCAGTCTATCCAAACACGAACTGTTAAAAAAAAAAGACCAATGATAGATTAATCTCTCTCGTAAATTAACGAGCAGGCCCTGTTAAGGTTTTGGAAATTTCAAATAATTAATGAAGGAAGGGCTTTGAGGTGAGTGGGATAATATTAAAAATTGCTTTTTATTTGAAAATATATTAAAATGATAATATATTTTTAAATTTAATTTTAATATTAGTACATAAAATAATTTAAAAAACATTTGAAATTAGATTAAAAAAATATAAAAATTAAAATTACATTTGAAACACAAGTCAAAACATTCTTAAGAAAAAGAAGAGTGTTTTTCCTTAAAAAAGCCTGGTGGAGAGAAAGCAATCAACGTCAACGCAGAACTTTTTTTCTTTTCAAAATATTTTTTTTGAAATAAAGTTTTTAATTAAAATAATATTCTAAAAACAATTCATACAAAAAAAAAATTGATTTAACTTACAATTCAATTCCAAGGTTACAACCTGTAACAACACCGTCGCCTTAAGTTTCTATTCAATCCCACCTTTTCTTATTTTCATGAACATTTTCATTTCTTAAAAAATTAAAAAAAGGAGAAATGTCGTGGCTGAGATCTGCTGTGAGCAAGGCAGTGGAAGTAGGGAACAAGAACAACCTGACCCGAGCAGTCAAAACCTACGCCGACTCTGTCGTTCACCAAGCTGGTCAAGCCGTAGCTGAAGGAGCCAAAATCTTGCAACATCGTATTGTAATCTCTTTTCACTTTGATTTTTTTGTAATTTGGGTTTTTGATTTGATTGGATACATTTGATTCTATTTCACACACACATATATTAATTAAACTTCTGCTTAATCTAGTTAATTTATTTGTTCCGTTATGAATTTAGGGAAATAGGAGTTATAAAAGTGCTAAGCAGACTGCCAAGAGATTAGAGGAGGTTGCCATCTCCTGTCGCGGCAAGGAGAGGGTTTTGTTGCTGAGAAGATGGGTGGTTGTGCTCAAACAATTCGAAAAGTTATCTGGAGGTTTTGCGGAGGATGAACCGACATCCGTTGAGCAAACTGTTGTCCCTGATGTCTCAACGGGCAGTCCAAGAAAAACATCACTGCCCATGGTGAGTTGTTAAATTACTGTGCGCGATGAAATAGTCGAACTACCGGAAGTTCTGGCATCTTGAGCTTGTTTGTCTAATTCTTTATTTGATGGATAGGTTCTGTATTATGATTCTGATGTTGGGGGCGAACCAATGACTTTCCGTGATGTTTTTCTCCAAAGTCAGGCTCTAGAAGGCATATCAATGTCCATGGTACTGTAAATTTATCTTGATCCATTTGTGTAGAAGTGCTTAGAAAGGTGGTTGGTAATGGGAATTAGTGAAAGAGGATACTGATATCGCAATGTTTATCCTTCATTTTTAACCCACACTTGAAGAATAGTAAATGCTGATGGTTATGCTTTGCAAAATTAGTTCTCAGCGAATGCTCTTAGGAATGCATTATGTTAGTTCTACGTTTGTTAACCTAAGGCACAAGTGTAAGCAAGTATAGGCATTAACATCATGATTATAATTAAGATTTTTCACCAATTAGAACACAGTTGAAGACATATTAATGAAAGAGCTTTAAATATGCTAAGTTGGACAGGCTTTCATGCTTTCTTTCTTGTCATTTCTGATCGTGGAGGCTAACATTTTTCTGACTCAGATTCTTGAAGCACCAAACGAAGAGGAAATTTCTTCGCTCCTGGAGGTGTTTAGGTGAGTCTGCCAGACTGCTCAATTCATAAATGCTGGTCTGAAGTGCCAGTACATATGTATATTTAGGGGCTTTCCAGGACCAATTTGGAATTCTTCTTGGTATAGGTCATGCAAATTACATATAATGCTCTTGGCTTAATGGAATCATTATTATATTATCCTGAATGTGGCAAGGGAATACACCTATTTTGTTTTGGGGTTCATATTCATTGTCTTGGATATATTTTAAATGGTAGAAATGTAGCGCTTATGATCAATACATGGAACGAGCCTGAATTCTTTTTGAATCCCATTTCATAATCTGGTTACTTGCAGGCTGTGTCTAACTGGAGGACAAGAAATACATAATGCAATTGTGAGCAGTATACAGGATCTGGCTTCTGCCTTTTCAAATTACCAAGATGAAGTGTTGGTAAAGACACGAAGAATGCAGATTGATTTCTAATTTTGGCAAATTTCCATGCAAACCATAGAAAACAGGCTGATGTGTTGTGCTTAAAAAAATCATGTTTGATCGTCCAGAATCACTTTTGAACATGTGGTGCAAAAGTGATTATCTGATTGTCAAGTGACGGTTTTTTAAAGAGAAAAGGCTATTTTTCTGTATCTTGGAATCAGTCTGGTATAAAGTACATATTTACATCAGGCGAATTTGCTTTGACTGTTGTAGCTGCATCTAGCATTCACGCTTGAAATTTCTATTTTCATTTTTTAGCTTGTATATGAAGATATCTAGGTTGACATTTTTTCCCCTTTTCTTTTGGTTTCTAGGTGAAGCGGGAAGAATTGCTCCTATTTGCACAAAATGCCATTACAGGGTTGAAAATCAATTCTGATCTTGCAAGGTTTAACATCATGGAGTTTTTATCATTTTTATCTTTTAGTTTTTTCATTCTCTACTTTCTTGTCCTTGTTTTGTGCATTTGGGTTTGGATCTCTGATTACAGCTTTTCTGCAAATCACACCAATGTTCCATGCGTATATGTGGAGAATGATGGAATTTACATTCAGAATAAAATTTCTTGAACTGAGTCTGAACCTCTTTAAACTTAGTTGACATTTTTCCATCTTCTTAAGATGTATATACTGGTGACTCTTTTTCCATGTATATAAGGTTTCAATTGGCTACTTTCAAAATTATGAATGACTACAAATGTAATACTGCATATCCTCTTTTTTTTTTCCTTATCAGGGATTTCTATTCATGGAGGCATGATTTGGTTAGCGGACATGCCACCCTCTCCTTCCCCTACATTCTGATGCATGATCCACAAATTTGAATACAGCTCTCATGTTGGAAGTCCCAAGTTTTAACAACTGGAAGCTGAATTATTAGCTTGTAAACTAGTGCTTCAGTTAGGACTTGTCATGCCATCACCTGTCTAAATCATCCCCACATACTTTTCAGTAATGTGACATGTAGGGTACTGTATGTGATATAGTTATTCATTATGAAATGAAGCTATGCGATCAATGGTTTGTTTATTTAGTTATTTCTTTACCTATTGAATCCTTTCTGTCCACAGAATAGATGCTGAAGCAAAGGTTCTGAAGAACAAACTCGATGGAATCATTCATTCTGAGAAGCCATCAATTGAAGATCAGGAAAAGGTGTCTGATGAAAAGGCCAAAGTAACTATAGAGGTGAGCTTGAGTACGTGACAACCTCATTTTGTTGCTTTTCTATGATGGGAATATGAGCATTGATCTTATGTGAGGAGACTGATTGCATGGTATTTGATTCTTCATTGGATACACTCAATGATAATGACTTCATCAGTGCAGATCAACTCTAGATTTTTCTCTGAAGTATGAAATGAAACTCAAAACAGTGCAATTTATGAATTGTACATTATCATTGCACATATTATGCTGTCATGGTTATTCTGGAAAGGAGCATCGTGCAATAAGAAGGCAGGGAATAGATTGCTTGGGTCTCCACATCCTATTCTTCTAATTTGGACAACACAATGTCTATAATTAAGTTACCAAGAAATCCATGACTAAAATCACTGCCTAATTAATGATTTCCCTTTTCTTTTCACTGTCTTAAAGTGTTGTGGGATGTTTAGTGTATTTGTTCATGTTTCTGGAAGCATTAACTGGTCTGTCTAATGTTTTGCTGAGTAGAAAACTGTTAACTAAAGATCTGACCCCTGTTTATGTAGGCACTGAAAGAAGCTCTTGAACAGATTCGAATTTGTTCCAGACTGGAAGGGCTTCTGTTGAAAAAGAAAACTTTGAGCTTGGGAGACTCTCCTGAGATTCATGCTCAAAAGGTATGCTATGCTCATGCTGTCAAGTTGTTTCTGGATTGTGTTTCTGAAATCTTAGTTTCATTGTTTGTTTTTTCCAGCTTTTATTATCTGTTAGCTTTCTCATGTTTTCCCTTCAAGTTTCTCTTTCATGTTGTCTTTCAGCATGCATATAGAGACTATTGTCCATTTCAGCATGGATATGCATTGCTGGAGCCTGTATCATTCAGTTTTCTAAACCACAGACAGGGAGCATATTTATAAGGGCATGTCTGGGGAAGTGAGAAAATCTTCTATGCGAGACATAAAAGACATTTTCAGGCTTGGATTTTTATGCTAAGTGAAAAACAGCAATGATAATGATAGCACTATATGCAATTATAAGGGCTGGATACCTGGAGCATCACACAAGTTAAACAGGTCCAAATCCTGACAATGAACAATATCGCCTATCAAAAAAGAGAGAAGGAAGATAAGGGAAACAATGGTAATTTAGGTACCTCAATTACAAAACTAAGGACAATGGCAATAGATATAACAGAAGGAATAACTCTAATAAGTACCTTATCTTATCTTTAAGTGCGTGGTTCTCAAATGAAGTCATTTTTCGTGAATTGTTTCCCGAAGCAGGTGGACGTTGCAATGTGTCAAGTCTTGACATGCTAAATATTGATTTGGAGAACTCTTTGCTGAAATGATAGACCACTTGCTGTTAGTAATTAGCATATCTACACCTCTCATTTCTGTTATCATTTCCTTTTGCATTTTCTTCATTGGATTAATTGCTTGCAAATTCTGGGAGCCCTGTTTTTTTTATCATCTTTATTCTGGATACTTTATAAATGTATATATATACTATATGCAACTTTTTTTCTTATTAAAATGACTCCTGTGTCCTTCACAAATTTACTTCTCCCCATTCTATTTTATTTCCTTCTATTGTATCTTAAGTGGTGAAATGTTTTTATTTTCTTTTGAGTGCCAACTACCAACCCTCATTGTTTCTTCATATTAGTCTGAAAAGTTCTTGTAAAAGCTGTGCCAGTTTGTTGCCAACAATGTTTTGCTTATATGAGCAGGTTGACAAGTTGAAGGTCTTATCAGAATCTCTTGCTAGTTCTACATCAAAAGCTGAAAAACGCATCCTAGATCACAGGTATGAAGTCAATTTGAAGTATTATTTACGCAGCCAAAATGGCTGTGCCCTTATACTCTTAAAATTTGTGGACTCCTTGCTTTCCATTTCACTGCACCAAATTACTTCACAAGTTCTGTTGAGGTGGCTGAACTGCACCCTTTTCCACAAGCAACTGAGCAGTCATTATTCTTGCTCAAGTTATGATGACATCTTTGGAAAACACACTGTCACCTTGGTTCACATAAAATATGTTGTCTTCTTGGTGCCTGAGAAGTCCCCTGTTATAAAGTAAAGGTGTAACACCTCAAAACCAAGAAACGAGACTCATTAGGGATTCTCTTGGGAACCACTTGTTTGATTTCCACTGTTCAAGAGTGGATATCATTGAACCCATCATTGCTTTTAAGATTTATGGTGGGTTTTAACCCTCATCCCATTCCCACATAATTCACAGATCACAAAAAGAAGAGGCACTGGAAGTTCGTGTTGCCAAAGCCGATGAAGCAAATGAAAAGGAGAAGGTAATGTGCTTCAGTAACAATGCCTTTGTTCTACTCTGTTATTACTAGATCTCAAAGCAAAGGGAAAGTGATTATTTATCATTGTTTTGTGGTTTGGAATGCAGATTATTGCCATCACATCATGGATTATCTTTAAAAGCTACTTTATTTTTTCCTCTTATTCTGTAATGCCTTAAACATTGTGTCAGGCCTTCTCTTGACAGTGCTATCTTATTTTGTGACGGTCTGTATGGTTGTGATTTATGTTTTCACTCTATATGCAGATATTTTCTTCTAAAGATTGCCTGCTTTGTGTCCATATATATTGTGAGATTATTGACTGCCAGTTTAATTGGCTTATCAAGAGTTCTTTTTTGTTAATTCGTATTGTTTTTAGCATTGCATGGTTATGTATCAGTTAGTAGTTCTCATCTAAAGCAAATACTATGTGAAACTTGTGGTTATAGTGGGTGTAAATTTATCCATGATTTGTGTTCTCTGAAGCTTTGGGATATGTGTGTAGAAAGTAGGAGTGATAGCATGCTTCTAACATGCAGCTAATGTATTTGATTTGATGGAAATTTTGATTTTTTTCTTTGATTCCTTTCCAGGAAATAGTAGCTGAGATATCAGTACTTGAAAAACAAAGAGATGAACTTGAAGCTGAATTGAAAAGGGTTTAACTTCTCTATATCATTTTCTTTTCCTTTTGCTTCGTGAAACATGTATTTTCCTAATTTTGAACTTAAGTTTGGATTTTGGAGCTGGAAGTATGAGATTATATCTACAACTGATTATCATCACCTTTTTAGTTCACCCTTTCTTTACTTGTTCCCCATTCATTTCCCTTTATTGATCTCAAGCATTTAAAGACTGTCCAAACCTTACAGGTTAATATCTCCTTAGCTGCTGTAAATGCACGCCTTCGCAATGCCAGAGAAGAGAGGGATCAGTTTGATGAAGCTAACAGTCAGATTGTTGAGCATTTGAAAACAAAGGTTTGGATTTTCTCTTCTGGTTTCTTTCTACCTAATTAGGTGCAAAGATAATTGCATAATTTGAGGTCTTTGGTACTCAATATTCAACCATGTGATACATCTTTTTATATGAGTATATAGGAAGATGAGGTGTCAAAATCAATTGCTGCATGCAAAGTAGAAGCAGATATTCTCACTACATGGCTCAATTTTCTGGAAGATACCTGGGTTCTCCAGCGATCTTACAGTGAAGCTAAGGAGAAGCAGGTCAAGTATGTACATCATTGTGGTTTGCACATGCATTTTCCTATGACTAGTTTTCTGTATGCTGGTCTTGTGATTTTTAATATTGAAAATTGTGTTATCTGTCTTCTTACCTATTTCCTACACAATTGCTACTTGTTACTTATTTCACTTTCAAGTGATGAACTGGAGAGACACGAGGACTATTTTGTGAAGTTGGCTATTCATCTACTCTCTGGGTACAAGGTAAATTTATATTCTTTTTGAAGAATGTCCACAAATTCAACTTATGGCTGCAATTCCCCCTCCTCCTCGCACACATGCACACACAGACACGCATGCTCTTCTGTGTTGTGAATGAACTTGTGTGTTTTATGCAGAAAGAGTTGGAGCCTTCTATCATCCGTATAGAGAAATTTGTGGAAAGTCTAAAGAATTTAAGTGGAGGGTAATGTAATTTGCTGCACTAATAGGTTTCTGATTGTTCTTTATCCCATTTGTTTATTTATTTTTGATATTGCAGGTTAGAGATAGCATCTAATGTGGGGAATGAAGATTCTAAAGAATTAAACCCAAGGAAAAATATTGAGGAGGAATACTTGGATTATGAAGCAAAGGTATGGAAGTGTTTCCTCAATGCTTCTCGTGTGAAATATGCGCATGGCTGATTTATTCACAGTATATTCTGCTTTACCATGTGTAAAATGCTACATTGCTGTTAAATCCTCTTTTGGTAGATGATTTTCCTAACATGGGGTTACTTTAATCGTACGTATTATTAATTTTGCCCAACTTTTGGATGAAAGAGTCGTGAATGAGGTGGGATGCATAAATAATTCTTGTTGGCTCATCCTTATAATTTATGAACAGAATCAAATGGCTATCCACATCAACTGTTTAATTTTGTGCTATCAACATCACTTGTAAAAATCTCTCTTTCAGAAAGAGTTGAGCTGAAAACAATAACACAAGCCTATGAAGAATATTTTGGCACTTCCATAACTTGTCTTGCTGGTTCCAAGTTTCTTTCTTACTATTTTTCAAGTTTTTACTTGCTATTTTCTTCTCTTTACCTTATGAATTTGAACCTCTCCCTTTGTTTTATATGTGCCTTGCAATTTGTTGAACTTGAAAGTTGTCGTAAAGGTGCTAAATTGCTGCACCTGTAGAGGCATGCCTTGTTGTGTTCCTGTATGGCCATAGCTGGTAAAAGCTTTGCAAACATAATTGATATCTTAGTTTGGCTGTCTTCTTCCAGATTATAACCACCTTCAGTGTAGTGGACAACATGAGAGAGCAGTTTTATGCTCAAAAAGGGGCAAGTTCTAGGTGGGATTCTGGTTTTGTCCTTGAATTCTTCATCGGTTATTTACATGTTATATTATTATTCCACTTCTGGTATGTACATTGCCTGAAAAATGCCATTCCTGGCCTCCTCTATCCAGGAAAGATGATACCTCGGTTGAAGAGCTATTTGATGATATTGAAAAGTTGAGATTCAAATTCGAGTCCATTGAGAGACCAAATCTAGAACTGGAGGCTCCAACCCCCAAGGCTGATGATTCATCTGAGAAGTCACTGGGAAGTCCATCCCATACCTCATCACAGAATGTGACTACCCTTGAATCCAATATAGATGAGCATCCCAGGGAACCTGCAGTGGAGGCAGATGAGATGCTTGACCCTGCCGCAGAACTTGCAAGGTTAGAGTCAGAGTTTGGGAAAGATGCTCGAGACTACTCAACGGAGGAGATTGGCGACTGGGAATTTGATGAACTTGAAAGGGAATTGAGATCCGGTGATACAGCAACAAAAAACTAGCTCTTTGAACATTGCAAGCCTTTGTCTTGATGACACGCATCTATATCCAAAAGCTGGATCTTAGATCATAAGCTTTTCGGTGTAACTTATATTTTCCACTGGATAAAGTTCCATTTGTTAATTCTTCTGTAAATTCTCCATGTTGTAAAATGTGACTGATGAAACAAACGAATGGAAGTCTGTGTTTGCTTGTAAAAGTCCGAACCTCTCTCGGATCAACAATATTCACTTGTAGCAGAGGTGCACGTTCATGCGAGGTGGTCAAGGGCTCTTCACAACCTTGTGCAGTAATTCACGTTATCTTTTTCCATCAACATCCTAATTTTGATTGTTATCTTTTGTTCTGAAGCTGGGATGACAATTTGATTTGGAAGGGGACCCACCATTCATCCCCTTGCAAAGGGATGTAGGAACAAAACCAGAGATGGTGGGGGCTCTGCTAGCTTCTTGATGCGAATATATGGAAAGTTGAAAAAATTGTTTTATGTATTGTCAAAAGGTTTCCAATCTGTTTGGCAGAATTTGTTTTATCTTTGGAGAGCACCATCATTGTGTTAGGCCTCCCATGTGTTCAACACACGAGTACAGAAGCTAGTGGATTGCTACCCCCTTCACCTCAGATCTCTTATGAAGGCAGTCACTAAAACTACAAAATGATTTTTTTAGTGCTTGTTTTTTAAAGTTTTTTTTGTTTAGAAATGTATTAAAATAAATATTTTTTATTTTTAAAAAAAATTATTTGTGATCTTAGCATATTAAAGTAATTCGAAAATATTTTAAAAAACAATTTGAAATTAAAATAATTGATAAAAAAATAAATTGAAATTCAATATCAAATATATACGGTAACTGAAACCTAAAACGACTACTAAAAGGGCCTGCTTGTAATTGTTTAGTTGCTGTTGCAAATTCTATTTCGGTTATTCTTGGTGGGGATGCCAGGCAAACACTCAAAATCATTCAGAAAGTGCATATTCTGGTGCCTGTTATTCACTCAATGAACAGGACCGTACAGCCTTTCTAGATTTTCCTTCTAAGGACAAACATTGTCGCTATTTCTACATATTTTGGCAAAAAAAAAAACTGAGCAGCAAAACAATATGGAAATTATTTTTTTCATAAAATTTTGAAGTCAACACAAACATGCGTTACTAACCCTTGAGTTTTGCTGCTGTATACAATCGATCTTAGTTGAAATGGAGAAGGGTTTATCAATTATTCATCAAATGCCTCGTATAATGTTGGTCAGCAATGTAGTTGGGATTTGCATAAGCTAACAGCTTGCTCATGACAATACACATGATGGTACCTTGAGCATAGCAAAAAAGACAAGAAACAGCTTCAAAGATGTAGTAGTTAGATGTGTTTTTCTATGCTTGTTTCAAAACAGAACAGCTAAACTATATATACCAAACTGTTTTCAAGTTCTTGAATGATGCCCCATTGGCCTTTTTATAGCTAGAATATAAAAAAAAAATGGAAAAAAATAAAGATCTTGATTGTGGGGAGTGTGTTAAAAGGAAAGACAAACAAAAGTCTCGAGCTTTGCGGGCATTCCATCCATAATTCCCTTCTCTCCACCATCAAATGTCGGATCACATGTTGTTTTCCTGGTGAGGTGAACAGCTCATAACTCTCTTAAAATCTTCTAATCAAATGTAACCATATAAACTAGGGAGTATTGATCGATGGCTGTAAGAATCATGAAAAAGAACAAAACACAAAAGTTGCACACGTATCGATCAATTATACAAGAAGATGCCGTGAAAAAAGCGATGAAAAATTTCCCAATAAGAAACAAAGTGAAAAGACAAACCCAGGAATCAAGTAAATGTAGTAAAACCAGGTAAAGTATAAAGTGATTCTTTAGCTCTAAGCATTATGATACTTCAGACAGGATTTTATATGAGTGTGTGCGCGTGTAAGCTGGTTTGGTTAGTTGTGGGGCACAGTAAAGGAAGAGAAACCGACAAATTACTGTATGACAAGAGCAGCTTCTGGGTTCGAGTTTAGTTGAAAAGATCTTTGGTCAGTGGTATCTAATGTAATTTTCACGAGCATGCTTTTAAGTTTCGAGTGATTAAATCATTAACAGATAGAAAATGCCATTAGGATGTGGGGATTCTATCAAGCTTCTCTTCACCTCGGGGCTTTCTGTACAAAAACAAATCATACAAGAACTTCCCTTGTGGAGTCGAAAACGCGGCGCATAGTTATTAATTTCGTTCTATTCCAGCTAGAACGGCCGGAATGTTCTGTTCCATTCATAAAATCGGAATAAAACGGCGTTGTTTTCGTCCCGGTTTTAATTCCGGTCCGTTCAGGAAATTCAGGCCGGAACGCCTTTGTTCCGTTCCGGGCGTGCCGTTCCGGGTTCAAAATCTATTTTTTTTATTTTTTAAAAATTATTTTTGACATCTATACATCAAAATAATTTAAAAACACCAAAATATTTTAAATAAAAAAGAATTCAAATTTTAATTATATTTGTTAAATTAATATTTTATTTTTTTTCATATATATATATAATTAATTATATATGAACAGTACAACACCGAAACGGCACGCCGGAACGCTCCGAAACCGAAACTTTCTGTTCCAATTGAAAAACCAGAACGGCATCCGGAATGGTATTGACATATGACGCGGCGTACATAGGAGGGACAGAGACAGAAGCCAAATTCGGAGTCGACACAAACGACGTTGTCTCGTTTGGGAGTTCACTGATCTGAACCGAATTGCAGAAGAGGGAGACGAGAGGACCCGTGCTTGTGTTATTCAAGGCGTGGTGGGTTTTGGCGAAGATTGATTTGAAAAGACACATTTTGGGCGGTGTTTATCAGATTTTATGATAGCTTGAATTTGATTACTGCTAGGGAAATGAGAAGTGGAATTCAATTCTACTGACCTGCCATTTTCTTTGACAGTCACCGTAGGCGATGCCGATTTCTGTTGTTAACAGCGTTAACCTTTTTTTAATTGAATTGAATTTAAATGTTTTAATGAAATGATCTTATTATTAATTAAAAATTGAGTTTTAAATAAAATTAAAAAGTTAAGGATACTATAAAAGTAAACTGATTTATAATTTTAAAAAATATGATGAATTTCTTCTTTTAAAACCTGAGCTTATTTCTTAGAATTAAAGTAGGGAGAGAGAGGGGGCGACGGAGACAATGATGGAAATGGAACGTTAAAAAATAATGGTGAATGATGTCACATGCGTTGCGGAACCAATGTCACGTGATTATCCTTTGGTTTTAATTATTTAAAGTATGGTATTGATTATTTTAAAAAATATTTTTTAATTCTAAAAAACTTATTTCAATTTAGCATATTATTCGATATAAAAACTTTAAAAAAATCAATTTAAAACAAAAAAATTATATTAAAAAAACAATTTAAAAACATAAAAATAACAAGATCTTAAGTATATTCGAAATTCAAGTTTTGATGTCAGCTCTTTTAGTTTAAGCAAAAGTCAAACTTAGTTTGTCTTGAAGACAAAAACATCAGTAACATGTGCAAATGAGTAGGTTAACGTGGTAATGGTTAGTTTTTAAAATATTTTTTATTTAAAAATATATAAAAATAATTTTATAATAAAAAATATATAAAAATCAATCTCAATCATATTACTATCAAACCAATTCTTTAACCAGCCGAGTTTCAAGCATCTCACCTTATTTGCAGCCTATCATTTCTCAACTACTAGATGGGAGAGAAAAAATGCTATAATTCTCTAAAACTGTCAAATAATGAAATAAAATTTGCCTGTTTCTTTAGCAAACAAGCTCCAAAATCTAACCTGGAAGGTTTATTTATGGATTCCAATAAGCAATCAAAACTCTAATTATCTCAGATTTTTATAGACACATCCTGATTCAAATTTAAAACTTGTCTTGCAAATTTCAATATTTTTTCATCACATCAAGCTCTTGATGATCAACTTTACTAAAGGAAAATGAAGAAAAGAGAGGACCTCGTAGTGGTCTTCGATATAAGTTTCAAAATATTATATATTGATTAATGGGATTAATTTGTTCATGTGATTTGATTAAAAAGACTCATGTGACTAGATATTAAAGAAATTAGGTCAATGGATTTGGTCACCTTCTTATTACTGCTTAACACAAGACGTGACATGAAAATAAAAAGCCACGGGAATGAGCCGTTGAATATAAAATTCAAGGAAAAAGAAAGGAGCTTTGGACCATTGGATGAAATTAAATTATATTTGGAATTTTATATTTGGAAATTCTGACAATTGTCTACAGTGTAGAGATTCTTAATCAGCATCTCAGTCTATTAAATGCTGTACTTCCCGTCAATTCCCCCTCACCAAACTCAGCTCCCGCAGTTCACTCCACAGACACAGACATCCAACCCAGAGAGCGAGTTGCCTTGAAACACAGTGAGTTGATAGAAATGGCGATGAGCCACCTCTTATCATATGACAAAGATGATGATGATGACTACATCGACATGGAAGTAAGCTCACGCCCCATCTTCTTCTCCCAGCCTGTAAGCTCCCCTCCATTCCCAAAAGAGTTTGAGTTCCAGATGTCCACAACTTCGCTGGAAAAAGATACCACAACTTCCCCAGCTGATGAGCTCTTCTACAAAGGCAAGCTCCTTCCCCTTCATCTTCCTCCACGTTTACAAATGGTTGAAAAAATCCTAGAAAACTCGAACTCTTCATGTGATCATAGAAGAGATACGTTTGAAGAATTCTTTAGCACCCCTCTAATGACAACTGCCCCAACACCGACTTCAACCAGCACTCCTTTTGAATCCTGCAATGTTTCGCCTGCCGAATCATGTTGTGTCAGTAGAGAACTAAATCCAGAAGAGTATGTCTTTGAATATTCGAGTCAGTTTGGTGGTTTTATCGATGGAAAACCAAAGTCGTCTTGGACCAGAAAGCTTAATCCGATCAAACAGTCCTCGCTTAGTTCAAAACTGAAGGCTTCCCGGGCTTACCTCAAGTCTCTGTTCGGGAAGTCTGGTTGCTCAGATGATTCGTGTACAGTGGCTTCAAAAGTTGCAGATGAAGTGACAGTTTCAAAATCCAGAGAGTCTTTGAACAAGTATGTGAAGCCAGCAAGGAAGACGCCCTTTGGGCAAATCCAGAAGGATAAACACCACCCTTCAGCTACTGCAACGCAGAACAAACAAAAGATCAGTGAGGACGGTAGTGGTCGCCTCCACAGGAGATCATTCTCAATGTCCATCAAGCGGCATTCAACAAACAAGTCTTCATCATCTGAATCATCATCTGACTCGTCGTCATTTTCAAGCTCGACTGGTTCAAACGGGTTTCAACGGCTGCCATTTCCAAAGAGAAGCAGCAGTGCAAAATTCGAGATTGAGAATCCAATCCAAGGAGCAATTGCACATTGCAAACAGTCCCAGCATCGATTCCATTCGAGGAATACTGTAAATGAAGCCAAGTTTTACTCATTATCAGCTTCCAGAATGTCCATATGTGATGAACAAGAAAGGCCAGTTCTCTGCAGAGGTTGATCTTCACCTATAACAAAAAAGAAAGCATAAATTATAACCTAGTTAATTTCCAATGCTTTCTTTTCTCTGGTTTTGCTATATTTGATCATATGTTTATCCCTCGTTCAGGAAGGAGTAAGACTCTTAATACCCGTGTTCTTACTGCTAGATCAGACCATGTAAAGGTTTGTTTTCTTGTATAATGAGCACGGATATACGTGGTAATTATGAGTGCTAGCGAATATGATTCTACTCGAAAGAATGCCAAAGCTTTCTACTCACTAGTCACGATGTAATAAACAATCCCATTATATTGTCGCTCCATTTATTCAAGAGGCACTGCAGGAACTGACAATCTTACAAGCTCGCGTCAGGAATTTTGCACTACTTTCGTTTCAATGCGTACGTTCTCACAGCTCCCAGGCCGCTTCAATGGGCCAACTAAACTCAACCTTTGTGAGTTAGGATAGCACTAGAAGAGATGCATCGTTCATCTTTTAGCAAAATGCCAAAGATAAAAAGGAGTAAATCATACAAGTTGAAATCAAAAACATGTTCTTAACTTATACAGGTTATGTATTGCGATAGGTTTCCTATTTTCAGGGGAGAATAGAACCTGAGAATTCTGATTTCAGCTGTAAGTGTATTTTCCCAGAAGCATAGGATTTTACTTGGCTCTCTCAGCTAACCAAAAAATGTTTCTTAAAGATTAATACTCTTACCACTGAAAAGAAAATCAATCTTCTCACCATCATTGAGCTCCTCTAATAATCTGACATTGCTTACCTGTAAAGTACAGATGAATCTCACTCGTAAGAAGTTCTATATGTTAAGTACACATCTCAAGATTATAGATGAGGTCACATAATATAATTTATATTATTCTTTAACATATCATTTCAAGTGAAAATCCTTTGAGCTTGAAACTTGCATAGATCCAAATTACCTTGTGTTTAGTTTTTTATCAAATAGAATGAGGATGAAGAGATTCGAATTCGTGACCGCTGGGTCAACAAGGTTCTAATATCATATTAAGAAATCATCTCACCTAAAAATTTAAGCTATTAGATAAAGTCTCAAAATATAATTTATATCATTCTCTATACTATAAGCATTCATTCGAAAAACCTAAGGCATAGAAAAGTGGAAAGTGATGCAGATTAAGCAAAGGAGAACATCACTTTGTCCAAGCCAATGATAGGATGGCAGATCTAATCATGAAATGGATATAAAAAAACCCCACCTGTCTGCCTCTTAATCGCAACTGAGAGACACCTACCTGTATTTGATACGTAAACAAGGAAAAGTGATTCCTGATACAACAACAAAAATCACTGTTTCTTCAACAAAATTCATAAAAAGTTTTCAAGATGTGGAAAAGATGCAGTTGCCAGTCCCTATACATGTCAAACCTACCAAGTTCACTAGAGAAAGACATTCTGCAGCCACGTAAACTGAGAAGCCGGAAATCTTCAGGTGGCTCGTTTTTAATTTTCTTAGTGGGTGTACTGGACCTTAAACTAAGTGAACTTGTCAGCTAGAATTTTAGCAGGATTGGAGCCAAAGAAAGCAGTGAAAAAGACTAAGTTGATGGTGTTGAGCACTACGGGGTACCAAAACGCATATATTGAGAAACACTTTTCCCCACCAACTTCCAGGTTTTTCTACGAGGAGAGGTGAAAGTTAGGCGGCCTCACACCTGCTGGAATCATTAAATCTTTTGCTACAGAATATTTTTTATTGCCCCAGATAAGTTCGAAGATCTACTACTACCACTTCACATGCCTAATTGGAAATTAGAAATCTAAATTATGTGGGTTGATGCACTCGATCGCACTATCTTATGATTGGGTGGTGGATTGTTTTCGGGGAAAGAAGACACGATGACAGCCCCATCAAGAATCGCCCACTACTATTCTTCACAGGTTAAAAAAATCAGAACAAAAAACCACATTGTTGATCACAGTTCACACGTGTGTGATTTTAAAAAAAATCAATTTGATGCTCATATTTTTTCTAGCCACAATTAAACTATTTTTAGCTCAATCAAGTAAAATAGATGGTGACTTACAAATTTGTTTGCAAACTATTTATGAGTATCGTTCTTTTTATCTGTTAGATAATTGGTCCCTCTAATTTTAAAAAATAATAATTTCAATATCAAATTTTATTTTCATTATTTATTTATTTTTTCTTTTTTGGATGGGATAAGAAGGGGTAGCTAGATTCTAGTCTAATGAGATAAAATTATCGTTGTGGTGACTTCACCAAAATGATAGATATTTGTTTTAAATAATTTCATATGATCATAAGAGTTCAAATTAATGTTTCAGGTTTTGAAGTGATATTTAATAATGTTTATAGAGTGTTTGGTAAGTGTCTGTTTAAGAGTATAATTGAGATTGTTTTTAAAAGTGTTTTTCGTTTAAAAATGAGCGTTTTCCCAGCCCCGTAGCCGGAAAGATTGGGCCGGGCCTCTGCCCGACTCCCATACCAGACAGCAACATGATAAGGCCGAAATGCAATGCTAGAATGGAAACTTATCGGGCCGAAAGAATCGCTGGGAACGCCTTGAACTATCGATTCTCATTGACCACTTTCAGTCACTAGAAGCCATCCCTTTAGCTACAGAACTGGAAAGTAGAACAATCAATCTTCGCGCCTTTTTTTTAATCCTCTCCTCTATTTTTCGAGTTAAGAAGAAGATGAATGAACACGCACCGTTTTGTTTATTTTTAGATGCTTGTCTGTATGAGCTGTGTTTTACGAGAGCAATATTATTCACGTACCTTTAATGGGCCAAGGGCCTCAAAGTTGATGGAGAAAATGGCTCGAAAGTTTCCTGCTAGTAGGTCCTAAAATGAGATATGGGCTTTTCTTGCAAAGCCCAGAGTTATATATTTATTTTTTCATGGGAAGGTGCAATAATAACTTCACAATGAGATTATCCTTTTCCTTTTCCTTTTCCTTTTATTTTGATAGATGACTTAAAGCTTAAAAAGAAAAAGGATCACAATCCCATCTACACCCTTAAACAGAAAAAATCATGGCGGTCATTTTCACCGGAAGAGAGTTAAAATGATACACTTTGTGAGTAGAAATTAGCTTTTTATTTGTCACTCTTCCAGAACAGTAATTATCGGTTACGTTCTTCTAAATTGAACGAGGAATAGTAGATTCATCAGGTTATAGTATAACAAAGTGTAAATTCCTCATGGAGAATCAGTTATAACATCCGATCACCAATCAGCCACACAATTGAACTCTCTATAAACATATAAGATTTTGAAAGTTGATCAGATAATCACGTTAATAAAAAAAACACATTTAGCTTCATTATGGCTTCTCTTCCTTCAAAAAAATCGTTCCTGTATCTCATCTCACCTTTAATAGAATTTAAACCTCCAACTTCCGGTGAGAATAATTAATTTTAAATATCGGACTGTTTTTAAGAAATTATTTGAATGGAACATGTGGAATTTTATAAACCACAACCACCTTTTTTTATAAATTGCGTGGAGGAATATTTTAGAATGTGTTGCCATCAATGCTTATTATAGGGGTCGATTTTGAAAAGAAATGATGAGAGAGAAAATTGCGCCATTACCTATAAAAATTAATAAAAAAAATATATTTCCCAAGCAAATTTGTTTTTCTTGTATAGATTCTTCTAAGATTAGTGATTGACATTAACATTCGAGTTCCAAGTCTCACATTTTTTATTCGCGTACACGTCATTACATGGATGTTTATAAATTGAAACTTTGTTTCATATTGTGTTATAAAAATATTTTTGAAAATATTTTTATTTTTTATTTTAAATTAAAAAATAGTGTTTTTAAATCATTTTCATGTGGTGATATCAAAAATAATTTTAAAAAATAAAAAATATATCATTTTGATATATTTTTAAATAAAAAATATTTTTAAAAACAATCTCAACCATAATTTTAAAACAGTTTATATATATATATCTATGTTTTGATAATTGATTTGATGGTTGGCTAATGATGTCCTCTCTTTTTAAAAAAAAAATCTTCTTTCCTATCATGGAGCAGATCCTGTTTCTTCCATTATTCTCATGTCTTTGTCCAGAAGCTGTCTTGTTGACCCTTCACATGTGAGATTAACATACAAGTCAAGAGAATAGCTGTTAAACCCTCTCTGTTCGTGTTTCGAAGTTTAGTTTAGATTAGGTTTTGAATTGAATAGGTTTTAATATTAACCTGCTCAAATTCAGTTAATTTAGATAGATCGACGTTAATCTAGAAAAAAAAAATTAAATTTGGAGTAAACACAATTTTTAAATAAAAAAATACCAAAATAATATCATTTTAGATCAAAATTATAAATCTAAATTAAGCAGATAATCAAGCAATCTATTCATCTTTTCAGATCAAGCCCTTGTAACTAATTCGTTCACAGGACAATAGGCACTGAAGAAGAAGAAACAAAGAAAGAAATTTCTTTGTTTTTTCTTCTTTACATCAAGCACATGACATCTAGAGTGTGTTTAGGGATGTGTTTCAACCATAGTTTTCAAAAAAAAAAAATATATATATATATATCTTAAATTAACTTTATATATATATATTGAATTGTTTTGATATATTAATATTATTTAAAATAAATAACAAATAATATATCTTCAAAGCAACCTTTATCACTATTGATTTCTCAGATAAAGATCACATAGGCTAATTAGCAATCCACAAAGCATTGAAATATTTTCTCTAGAAGAAAGTCACACCACCATGAAACAGTACCAGGAAGGGTGGCTTCTTTTTTTTATCCTGAGCCTAGCTCAACTGCAGAGGCCTCGAATTCCATGCTTGCATTTCCAGATATCATCGACTTTGAGCTAAAAAAAATAAGTTATCCGCCAACATGCATAGAAGTACCTTTCGGGAGTGTTCTTTATTAGCCATGAACCTTTCGCTTACCTGCTGAACTCCCATTGTTTCTGTTGTACAATTGCCAAAAGATGCAAATTCACACATTAAAGGGCATAAATTCGATCAACTTCTGAATTGGAAAATTCTGAGTTATGTTGCCAAGAACTCGATCCACTTCTCCTTGAATGCTTATCCCTTTTCCTCATCGAGCGAGTCCTCTTCGACTTCACCACATAATAAGTCATGGTTCCAAGCACTGCAGTCATTATAACACCGCCAACGATTGTGATTAACACTGCAGCCCATTCATGTTTACGGCCAACCACTATGTAAGAGGAGGCCATAAAAGCCACTGATGTGCACACGGAAGCCAGCCACATCAGTTTGTTGATCACTTCCACCACCCGCCTCTCGGCTTTCGTCTCACCTCTGACCAAAGTAATTTGAACCACCACAACAGCCAAGGATGTGAAGAGAGCAATAGCATTGAAGATGAAGAAAATTTTGAAAGAAGCATGGCTCACCACCACAGCCATCCCATTATCAAGATCACCACCAGGTACAGTGAAGATAGCTGCAAAAGCAACGGTTGCAAATAGCACCGCGACCACAGTTACAGAGTTGGTGGCGTTGTTGATCCCTTCGCGGTGTAATTTTCTAAGCTCTTTTGAAATATTAGACACGTTCTTGTTGGTCCTTCTGGTCTGTTCCAGCTGGGTGTGAACATCATTCTTTATTTGAGTGACAGTTTTCCTCAACTCATCCCTTGGCTGGTTGAGTTCATTAGCTCTAAGAGCACCATAGCGAGAGAGACACTCCTTTATTTCTGAAGATTCTTCAGAAAGGGTAAGCTCTTCTGCTATATCAAGTGCTGTTTTGTGGTCTCTGGTCAGAGCATTGACGTTGGTGTCAGGAAGTAATAACAACTCATTCACTACCTGAAAAAGAAGAGTTAACCTTGACATATTATTAGTTGATCTGCTAAAAGCAATTTGATTGTTATTTTTTTAGAATTCATGGTGTTTTCTAAAAAGGGGGATGGAAACTAATGAGCAATCCATATAATAGCAGAACCTAAATGTGCTGGGTTAGTGTCATAACATAGAATTACACGGGAAAACCTGCCAGCACGATGCATGCATTTCTAGAATACACAATCAAAGTTAAAAATTGAGATTGCATTCTGACACAGATATTGCTTCTAGTTTTGGGAGAAAGATTAAAAAATATCACCTCAGCTCTCTTTTTCCTTGTTGCTACATGTAATGCTGTATTGCCAAACTTATCCGGAAGCATCACAATCGCAGCATCTGCACTGAGAAGCAATTTCACCACATCACGGCTCTGACCTTTTACAGCCATATGTAAAGCAGTCTGCCCTTTCTTGTCAGTCCTTCGTGCTAACTGGGGATCTTTGCTAAGCAATGCTTCCACGATATCTACATGTCCTTGTCGGGCAGCTAAATGCAATGCATTTTTCCCATTAGATCTAGAAATCTCCAATAAGCTACCATCCTTTGACAGCAATTCGATGACTACTGCAGTATGCCCTCTTGTAGCTGCAGATACAAGAGGAGTTGTATTTGATGGACCATGTGTTTGGCTCAGACTGGGGTCGTGATTTAGCAGCACTTGGACAATGGCTGTAATAAAAGTATTATAGTGAGCACATCTTCCCTGTGAGTTTTATAAAATGCTATAGGTAATTGATGGGAAACTGTAGCCTATATCAAGATTTTTGTTACATCAGATTTCACTGTGCAACTTCTTACAGAAACAAGATACCAAAACATTACCCCCAAGACTAAAAGTGTTCGATTTAAAAGTAGAGACATGATTGAAACCAGTGCTAGCAATTTTCCAGGAAGGAGTGAAAGGACGATGATTCTTGAAATGGAATTTTCCGAAAGATTAGACACTATGGACTAAAGCCCTGGGAAAGACACTTCCAGACATAATCATCTTTCTAACTATATTCCTGTTTCTCTTTTGAACTGAAGAGATTACTTATGACACTCATGATTCACAACATAAGTCAGCAACAAGACTAATTGAGCTCGGATGATTCAATTACTAGGACTTCAGCATGAGCTAACAGAAGGCCAGAAAGCTACATCATCCACTTTATTGAAGAATCATAATATACCATGAGCCTTAAGACTCATCGTCATAAACTACAAGCAACCAAAAAGCCAGATTGCTTGAGATATATGGGATTGTTTTATGGAAAGGATAATGCAAGCAAAAATTGAGCTCCAGTGCATGTGGGTATCAGATTCATATACCTAAAATTGGAAGATAATAAACTGCATCAAACAAAACCTAATTACAAACAATCAAAATCTACAAGTTTTTAGGAGCAACGATGACATGAAAAAAGCTTAGATTATTACCATGGTGCCCTTGGACGGCAGCGATATGCAACGGATCATACCCGGACCTATTCTTCCTTGTGAGGCAATCCTTATTTGAATATTTCAGTAACTCCTTAACCACCTCAAGATGCCCTTTATCTGCGGCAGTAAACAGCGCAGTCTCCCCTAACTCATTCACCTCATTAACCACCGATGCCCTTATCTCTGCAACCTCGGCATCAAAGTCAGCTCCACTCAAGGTCCCCACCATTTGTGAATTAATATCATCAAGTATCCGCTGCACATCAGCCAAATTGCCACGCTGAGCCGCCAGATGGAGCTCAGTATCATTGTGGCGACCAGTGACTTGTTTTACATACTTCTTCTTTCCAGCTTGATCAATTCGTTTGCCAGAATTCGACAAAACTAAAGCTGGGGCAGTTGATGTTGAAGACGGTGATGGTGTCGGTGATGGTTCGGTAAGAGAGTTCAGGTTTAGTTGTGGTTGCACTGATCCCTTCTCTAAATCCCTGTCCCGCCCTACAAAAACCCATCATATAATCAATCACAGAGATTATGCAAAAGTCAAACTAAATACTACTACAAAATTTGTTCTTTTTACACATGATTTGCTAGATTCAAGGATGTAATATTCCATTAGAATTCAGCAACCCAGTTTTTCTAGTTCCATTTCCTTCATAATCGGACAGATTTGGGCTTGACTTTAAAAGAATATTTCTATGTATTTTCGAAAAGCAAAAAAAGGTAAACTAATCAGGGAAAAAATCAAAATTTGTCACAAGGGAAAATCACAAAGAACCAGAAAAAAATATATCTTTGTTCCTATAGCTACTGGATTTAGCTGCAAAATACGTCACTTTTTCGCACAATCAAGAAGCAAACAGAGTAAATAGAAAGATCAGAAGAAGCAAGAAAATGTATGAAGGGGTCTTGATCTTTGATCATTAGATAAAATCTAGAAACATAAATTGATGAGTGAATAGATTAGTATAGTACTTTCTTCCATAGGTGAGGACATGGTTAGAGTTCACAACTTGCTGGTGATGGTGTCATGCAAATGAAGAGTTGGAACGAAGAGAAGTGGTGCAAAGATGACAAGGAGAAGCGTGTCAAAGGAAAGTTCGTGGAAGGAAGAGCGCAGGAGCGTGTAACATTCTTCGATGTTGCCTGTCGTTTGTTTCACTCCCAAAAGATTTTACTTTCATTATCCCTTCTTACCAAATCAGCTTTACGAGCCCCCTTCTTCTTCTTCTTTTTTTTTTTTTTTTTTTCCTTTCATGTTTTTGGTGAATCATAATATCTAAGTGTTTGGTTATAAATCACAACTCTGTTTTTATCGATGAGGCCGGTCAATTTAACGAGGTTAAATCTTGTTACTGTATTTTAAGAATATTTTTTTACAAAAAATAAAAATATTTGTATTTTTTATATTTTCAGATTATTTTTATATATTAATATCAAAATATATTTTTTTTAAATATATTATTTTAATACATTTCTAAATAAAAAATATTTTAAAAAACACTCTCATATAAAAAAACATACTCAAACTCCTTGTTAAACAATGGTGCATGATATCAATTTTTTTACTGTTGAAAAAATTGACTAATTATAATATCTTTTTTCTCTTAAAAATAATTATTTTTGTTTTTTAAAACTATTTAAAAAAACATTGTTTTTAAATATTTTTAGATTACTAATATTAAAAATATTTTAAAAAATATATATATATTATTTCAATAAATATTAAAACAATAAAAAATAATTAGTCATCACACTACCCACCATTCTCTTGCAATCTCCTTAACTACATCAACAAGAAAATAATTATGGAAACAAACTTTCTCTGTGACTGCGACCAACAACCCCATAACATAAGCTTTCTGTGTACCCATTGTTTTAATCCACGTGGAACAGTGAATTGGATATTAATGTAATTAAAAAAAAATTATTGATGTTTTTTTAGATTGTTTTATTATAAGCAAGCTTTCAACTACAGTTTTAAATAATTACTTTGAAGCATTAATTTCAACCGTGGATTTAAATAAACACTTTGAAGTCTGGACTGTTTTTTTCCTGAACATCAACGGCTCTTAAATACCTAGTTATTTTTCCAACGGATCTGAAACAACACTGTTCATTTCAGACAAGAAGTCGATTTTTTTTCCTCGGCATAATATTTGTTGGATTTTATATAGGAGCCGTCGTCCAGGGAATTTATATCGTACATCAATTAAATTATTCTCCTTGGCTCTTTCCTTTTCCCTTTATTTATTATTATTATTAAAATATCTAAATGAGCTCTATCTTCACTTTGTATTGGATATAAAAATATTTTGCATCTGGATATAAAATTCATGAATTGTAATGGAATAATTATAATTTTGTTTAAGCATGTAATTGGATATATATATATTATATGTACGTATGTATATATATATTCATCATTGTAATATTGATTGGAAACAAAACATAGTCTGACGGCGTGTTTGACATTGCATTTTAAAAATGTATTTGAAAAAATTTGAAAATTTTTTATTTTTATTTTTTATTTTAAATTATATTTTTTGGTGTTTTTAGATTATTTTAATGTATTAATTTCAAAAATAATTTTAAAAAAAATATTTTAATATATTTCTAAATAAAAAATATTTTTAAAACTAATTACAACCACACTACTAAATAGTAACTTGACATCACGACCTTGAACTGGATTGTGGGCGATGGATTTGGCGCACAGTTTCATAAAGTTGGTCTCGGTCATAAAAAAAAATGAATAGAAGCATAATTCTCTCTACAGTTCTATACTTCTCGGAAAATTTTAAAAACATTAAAATGCTATCCATAAAGTTGGTCTGTGTGCGATGGATTTGGCGCACCTACTCCTAACAAGAATAAATTATAAAAAACCATCTATTAGTAAGTGGTTAGGGTTAACAACTCAGAATTAAGAGATTTGATCTTCTTGTAATTTTAGATTTGAACCTTATGATGGTTAATATAATAGCCATTAAAAATTTATATAGTCTATAATTTCAGGTTCCGTGAGATTTAACGAGATATACACCATCTGAATCCACAACCATTAATAAAAAACAATAAAATATAAAAATTTACTAATTTAATAATTGTATAACGTTTAACCTGAAGCTCCAGATTCTCTTGTCGTCGAATAAAAGTAAATGTGATAGGATACGATAAAAAAACTATTTTTTTAATTTAATTTTTTTTAAAGGTTTATATTTTTCTGTTTTAAAATTTTTTGGATATATTTTTTTAGATTTTAGAAAATATCAATCGTTTTAGGCACTTTTTGCGGCCTGGATGAAACAAGTAAAATTCTAGTTGTCTCACTCACACTCTTATAAAATAAACACATCTTGACTCGAGCTCGAGATCCATAAGTCAGATTTCAAGTCTCTTGTCACCACTCTACGTCTTCTATAAACAATTATTTGGATATACTAATATTAAAAATCATTTTTTAAATGTAAAATATAAAAATAACTATTACTACGATAACAAATATAGTCGTACAACTTGGTAAAAATAAAGCGCATACTCATGAATAAAGAAATCCATAGCTGGAGCTCATTCACGATGCACCAGAGTAGTAATTTTTATTTGTCGAGCATGATCTGGACGGGAACTGGGATACAGTATTATGAGTAATGAGTTTTGGTGGCATGCAAAGGCACAGACCCTTTACGAAGCCATAATTTCCTCCGGTCATTTTCATTGGCATTCTATTTCTGGCAACATAATTCCTAATTAAAATTTTTCACTTCTGGAAAAGTAAGATAGTGCATCTGGGTCCTCATCGACTTCTTTCCAAGA
The DNA here is from genome assembly GCA_025169955.1 of Salix arbutifolia. Taxonomy (NCBI): domain Eukaryota; kingdom Viridiplantae; phylum Streptophyta; class Magnoliopsida; order Malpighiales; family Salicaceae; genus Salix; species Salix arbutifolia. Next base: position 2,757,550 of record CM045909.1, read on the forward strand.
AATAGTATAACGTTGGCCGAGGTGATGAAAGATACAATTTTGGGCTTTAAAGTATTGTGCAGTAGTGGTTACTAGTTAACTTGCCCGCACTACTCCGCGGACAAGTTGTAAATAGTATAAAGTATTTTAATAATATTTATAATTAATAAATTTTACTAATTTAAAAATAAAATATAATATCTATATATATACAATATTTGATATAATGAAATATATTATTATTATTGCGTGAATAATGGAAAAATAAATTTAATAAAAGAATAAAAAAACCCACAAATTTTAACAAAAGAGAAAACAAAAAAATGATAAAAAAAATATTAGCTAAAAAAACATTTGATGTGAAAATAAAAAAAAATAATAAAAAAACCAAATGAAAGAACAAAGGGAAAAAAATATCAATTTTTAAATGATCACAAACACAAACTAAAATTTAATAACAATTTTTTTGAAAAAAAATGTTATCTCAACAAAAGAGAAAATAATAAAAATTAAAAACAAAAACTAAGAGCACACACATATAAACATGGACAAAAATATGGACTATTTAAGAAATATAAAAAAATAAAGGAATTAAAAATATAAGGGCCGAAATAAAAACCAAATATATTATCAATTTCAATCAAATGACAAAATTGAAAAAATCAAATCTTATGTACCAAAAATATTAAGGGATTTAAAATCAAACTCAAAATTAAAACAATAAGGACTGAAATGAAAATATAATATATAATCAATTTCAATCGAAGGACACGATTGAAACAAATCAAAACTTAAATAACAGAACTAAGAACCATATAGAACAATTAAAAGTGCAGAGACTGAAATGAAATAACCATAAAACTGGGGGCTAACATGTAGTTTAAGGTGAAGGAGAGAGAAGAGGGGGGTTCAACCGCCCACCATCTCTTCTCCGCCCACCATGTGATGTCACGCGCTCCACCATGATGAAAAGAATACGGCGGCACATCTACAAAAATGCCAGATAGATATTTTTGATTGCGTCTGTTTTTTATATTTTTTGATGGATAAAATGATTATTTTATCGTGCAAAAAAATCAATAACCAGTGACCCGACTAGACTGAATCGAACAAAAAATGTGTAATTATCGTGGCATCTCTCCCGGCAACATCTATTTTTTGTCTTTTTCGGGGGACATGATAGTTATTTTACTGTGCAAAATATATAAAAAATAATAAATCGACAAACCGAACTGACCCAAAAACTGAGCAACACTATTGTAATCCACAGTGATTCTACACACACTCTACAATAACCGAACTTGGCATCTTTTAGTATATTAGATAATTTTTTATTTGAAAATATATTAAATTGATATTTTTTAGTTATTTTTAATACTAACACATTAGAAAAATATTTTAAATTAAAAATAACTCCATAAAAATGGATATAATTATCAACCCTATATGCTGCTTGTTGCAGCGAGCACACGGCATTCTTTAGTGTGTGTTTTTATTTTGATGGGATAATAAATAAATAAAACATGTATTTGTAATTTTTAGTAGCGTGTAAATTGTTTTTTAATGAGCTTTACTTCTAAGAAAAAATCTAAGCTCACCTCACTTGTCACTCCCAAATCTAAGCTCACCTTAGTAAGGCGAAAGGTTAAGCGCGCTCTGTACGCGCTAAACGGCGCCGTTGTGAGCTAAATTCTTGCCGCCCGCGGGAACGTTGTTGTCCATTTACACTGAGGCCCCGTTTGTTTGTTAGAAAATAGTTTCCTTTTGAAAGTGAATTCCGGGAAAAGTGAATTCCTGAAAAGTGAATTCCAATGTTTGGCAGTGTTATGGAAAATGAACTGGAAAACACTTTCCAGTGTTTGTTTGTGTTATGGAAAATGAACTGGAAAATAATTTATTAATAAATTTTTTTTTCAAGTTTATTAAAATAATGAGGAACAAATCTTTACAAATTAAAAAGTTGAAAGAGAATGAAATTGAAAAAAAATATAATTTCATAAATTATCTCAAATAAAATAAATAATAATCAGAATAATAGAGATCAAATCTAAAAATTTTTTAAAAAAATGAAAGGTGAATAAATTAAAATAATAATAATTAACATTTCATAAATTATTTCAAATAAAATAAGTAACAATAAAAAAATGAGGATCAAATTTGATAGATAAAAATTTTCAATAAAAAAATGATAAGAAAAAAGCAAATAGCAATTATAAAAATAAGGACCAAAATTAATATAAAAATTAAATTTTAAGAGATGAAATTGAAAAATAAATATTCAAAAACAAATTATATATAGCAATCAAAAGTTTGAGGATCAAATTTGATATAATCAGAAAATAATGATATTTCTAAATTTTTCACAACTTCCGGAAAGTGTTTTCCGTCCAAATTTTCCAGAAAACACTTTCCTGAAAACCAAGCCATATTTTTCTTTGACCGGAAAGTGTTTTTCGTTGACCGAAAAGTGTTTTCCGTTGACCAACTTTTCAAAAAGCAAACAAACACAGGAAAGTTTAAAAAATAATTTCCCGAAAAATGAATTCCAGGAAACAAACACAGCCTAAGATTATTTACTCTTCTCCACGCGGGATTGAGCTAAATTCTACAAAAGCTGCTCGCTCCTTTTCTCGCAGGTGCAGCCCCGCTCACGCCACACGCTCTCGCCTCCTTTTATTTTATTTTTTTGAAAGAAAAAAACACCCGATCGCGTGCACGACCCGCAACATTATTATTAGCCACATTTATTAGTGTATAGTCAATAACTACATCGGTGCTCCACTTTGCACCAGTCTAAAATAATGTTTTTTCAACGTGAATAAAAAAAATTAAAGATATGTAAGTGTTTCTAAAAGAACATTTTTTTTTTATGAAGAGTTACATCATTGACTTAACTAGCTCATCTAATTTAAATAACACAAATACAAAAAAAAAAGTAATAACAATAAAAAAAAAACTAACAACAATGAAATGATGAAATAAAAAAAATCATTTTTAAAAAATTTAAATGTTGAAAGATCTTTTTTGATAATGAAGCAAAAATTTAAATGAGAACATAGTAGCCTAATAAAAAAAAACTCAAAACTCAATTTCTAGTAAATAAAATATTCAATAATAAAATTGCCAAAAAAATATCATTAAAAAAAGGTTAAAAAAACCTAATACTAACATTACGTGAAATCTATGACCTGATCATGATACCAAGATAACCCAATTGAAAACAAATTGGATAAAACTACGAGTCTAATTATCAAATAACTCAATTTTAAAAGGTAAAATTAGAAAATAAAAAACAAGTAGAATAAGATTTGAGTAAACTTGAATTAATCTACTAACTCTTTTTGTAAGGATGCTTTCATTATTGTTATGGGAGGTAGAGTTGAGCCACTAGACGACACCTTTTGTTTAGCCCACCCGCCATCTATTTTTTATTTTTTAAAAAATTTTATTTTATACATCTTAAAATATCAGATTGTCTATCCATTAGCTCGATGATAACTAAAAAATAAAAAAATAAATATATGAAATTGGCTCATGGACTCAAGCTAACTATTTTTCTTATGAGAATAATTTATTTATTTTATTATTTCAGTAAAATGTGAAAAGACCGTCATGCTCCTGTTCAATCTAAAAATAACTAATGGGACATGAGAAAACAACCTTATTAAGATTCTTAATAGCATGTTCAACGATTTTTGAAATGATGATTTTATTTTTATAATACACAATGATGTCTTGATATAAAGTGAAAAATTGAGGTATTTTATGCTCATGTTAATGACAACGATTGACAGCACAAAAGGTTAGTCCATTTTGTAATGGCTGAAGCATGATCAAATCTCATCTCTGGTTGCTTTTATTCTCTGATAAATGGTTTAGCTCTCTAATTTTTCCAGAATTAAAATAAATCCTGAAAGCTCAGTAAATAGATAAACGCGCAATGTCCTGAAACCACAGGTTTTTGAGTTTGTGTTGGCCAAGGACAAACTGATTCATTACAGGAACACCTGAAAACTTCGAAAATTCACGTCAGCCACGACGTTTTGGCCCAGCCGATCGATACTGGAAGAATAACATTTCGAGTTACTTAACAGGGGCCTTCACCGAATGAGGAACCTTCAAAACTCGGTGCATGCGATTATGACTATTCTTTTGTAAAAGGCAATAAAATACTATGCTCTCTGTTTACTGCGCATGATCTCCATGATGACAACCTAACTTCCGTTCTCTTATATATCGAAATGAAAGTTATGGCATTGCATAATGATAAAAAGTTTATAATCTGTATAATAGATCTCGAGTTCGAATTAGAACGTATATTTCCTGTAAAAACTTGAGACAATCGATATTTTATTTGTTCATTTAGACTCATAAAATATATTTTCTGGAGAATAGAGTTTACTCGCGTAAAATAAATAAATGGAGAAGCAAAGCCACGTGCTACTTCCTTTCAGCGTGGGATTTCCCCACCATTTATAGCTTTTCTATGTTCAGAGCTCTCTATCAAATCAACTAGTCGTCCGTCAAGTTTGTTTACTCAACACAAGGTCACGTGTATACTACCCAGGAACACGTTCCAGACCAACGAAAAACAATTTCGCAGCTGCTTATGTGAAATCAGTTTCTGATTTTGGCCAAAATAAAAAAAGGGTTGACGTATTATGATTGTGAGCTGACTGGTACGTGCATGTTAATTGGAATTTTTTTAGGAAATTAGTGTTTTTCAAGAGAAAAAAAAATGAATATTATGACTGTGAGCGAGGGACTGCGTTATTGAGAGATCAGGGAACCAGCAAATAAAGGAGGAAAATGATGTGAACAACAAGTACTGGGGGGAAAGAGCAAGCCACAATCTTGTTGTCCATCAGAGATCAAATATTATTACTCAGTTGACTACATGTGTGGATGGTGGTGAAATCACGTGCATGCGTTGAAGGATGGATGGCAGTAGTAAATGAGTCACGTGTCCAAAAAGGCAAGCTTAATCACATATCATAATATGTGAGAAATGTATAATAAATACATTAGTCATAAACCCAGCTATAAGATTTCTTTCGTCAGGTCCTCGAGATTCGTTGAATTCATGCCGATAGCGTTTTCTCAAAATAAATAGCAGCTAGCTAGTATTTCGAAAACTTGAAGAAAAAAGCCTTCCTTATTTCTAGTCCACGATCCATCTAATTTGAATATGATTATTTGATTCATTTTACTCTTTTTTTTTTTTAAATTAATCTTAGTATCCAACTAGCTTCTGTGCATCTCGATTAATCTCATATGTCATGAAATTAACGACCATGTAATTCATCAATGATCATAATATTAGCAACCACACGACTCGAACTTGAGACCATAGATGAATAAGCCACTTGGTCCCAAATTCATACCACCTACTAGATAGTTGATTCATTTTTATACATATATAATAAAATAATATAAATCATATCTTATAATATTATTTAACCGCTTAAGTTATTCAATCAAATGAATTTTTAATATGATATTGCGTTTTGTGTGTGTGTGTTTACTGGTGGAATGTTTCTTTGACAATACTTTGGTCTAAAAAACCAGGCGTAGAAAATTGCAACCCCGCTCACCAACAGACAAGCAACGTGAGCTTGTCTAGCTGTCATTTTTGGGCTTTCTTTATTGTATATTACATTATTACCAACTTATTTATCACGATTCACGGGTCAAACTTGGCCGAATTGGGCCGCGGGACTCTCATTCACAGCTTGATGGCCTCTGCTGGGCGAGTGATAATGGGAGGCCCAATAGCAGGCCCACGATCTTGGGTTTGACACTTCACCCCACGCTATTTCGGATCACGAGGGCCGCAATCAGGGGAAAAAAGAAAGAAAGAAAAGGGCCAACAAAGCAGCCCATGACATGTAAAAATGGTCAAACTCCACGTCTAAAAGGTGATTCCGTTAACTCAAAACTGTTCAGCATTGAATATTTCCTACCGACAAACTAACGAAAACAAAGCTCCCAGTTCCGGAAGCCACGAGCAAAGCAGAAAAAGCAAATGGCCTCGCTGCCTTACGCTGACGTGGACTCCAGCTTGAGAGCCATGGCCGGTAGAGCAGAAGGGTTTGGCCGGTTCGCCATCGGGGGCCTCCACGGTCCTCTCTACTCTGTCACAAACTTGGCCGGTCCTCTCTAATCAATCGTTTCCTTGATCAACAATTGATTAAATCTTTATTAACAAACTTAAAATAATCTAATTATATGTACCTCTGTTGTTTTTTAGATGATGGGCCTGGATCACTACGTGAGGGTTGCAGGAGACGAGAACCATTGTGGATTGTTTTCGAGGTTTCCGGCACAATTAATCTTGTGTCACAACTGAGCGTGTCGTCTTATAAAACAATAGATGGCAGAGGTCAAAGAATTAAGGTTGCAGGAAAAGGATTAAGATTGAAAGAATGTGAACATGTAATTGTCTGTAACCTTGAATTTGAAGGCGGTCGAGGACATGATATTGACGGCATTCAAATAAAGCCTAATTCTAGGCATATTTGGATTGATCGATGTAGTCTTCGTGATTATGATGATGGTCTTATTGATATTACCAGACAAAGCACTGATATCACTGTTTCTAGGTAAGTTTTCCCATTTCTTCAATGCAAGATTTTTATTATTACTTTCGATTTCTTGTGTTTTTAGAAGAAGAAGAAGATTGACAAGGCATTTTGTTAATGTTGGATTATAAAGGGTTTTCTTCTTCTTCTTCTTCTTTTTTGTCGATGTTTTACTAGGTGCTATTTTGCTCAACATGACAAGACAATGCTGATTGGAGCAGATGCATCTCATGTTGGTGATAGATGCATAAGAGTGACAATTCATCATTGTTTTTTTAATGGAACAAGGCAAAGACATCCGCGTCTTAGATTTGGGAAAGTTCATTTGTACAACAATTATACAAGGAATTGGGGAATTTACGCTGTTTGTGCAAGTGTAGAAGCCCAGGTAGGAAAAACAGAACAGAGTTTTGTTGTGATTAAGCGCGCGCGCGCGCGTGTTTTTCATATAAAGGTTACACCAACGATTTGCAGCTTCTAAATTGTAGTCTCATTCTATTGTGTTTCATCAGATATATTCCCAGTGCAATATATATGAAGCAGGACAGAAGAAAAAGACTTTTGAATTTTATACAGAAAAGGTAATATGATGCTCGTGTACTTATTATACCTCAGGCCTTTTAGTTTTAGTCGAGTAAGTAGAATATCGCAGATCTGTATCTGCCGAATGAAATCTATTCTATGTCAAATAGGTTTCTTTGCCTATTACATCGGGTTCCTCGTTCCGGGTTGTTTTTCCTTCATTTATGTTGTTTCTGCTGTAATGATTCACAGGCAGCAGACAGAGAAGGGTCTAGTTCTGGTTTCATAAGATCTGAAGGAGATGTTTTGCTGAAGGGAGCTCAACCATGCTTATTACAAGGAGTTGGAGAAAACTGTGTGTTCCGTCCAAGTGAATTTTATCCAACTTGGACCCTGGAGTCCCCCTTGGATTCTCTGAAAGATGTCCTCCAAATCTGCACGGGTTGGCAATCTGTTCCTCGACCAGCAGAGATGGTGATAGTTGCATAGTTCCTTATGTATTTTTGAGGTTTATATCTGTTTGTGATTTCCACCAACAAAACCATATACTGATATGTGTCATGTGAAAAAGGTAGCGCTGAATTACAAATTCCTTGATCTTAGATATATATTTCAAACTATAGAATCTTCTGAAACCTGGCCAGTCAAATTAGACATCCTCAAAATTACCCAGGCTGGCTTTGATTTTTTGCTCTTTTTTTTCCTTGGTTGACTACATTGTAGCTGATATCTTCTCAGGTTCGTTGTCTTTCAACTTGATCGATACCCTTCATTCATATTTAAAATTTCAAGCTGAAATCTGTATGTGCTTCACCAATTTGAATTTTTAGCCATATTTCTTCAGCTAAAAAAAAATCATCCTGATATTCCTGTTTGCAAACTGCAAATAAAACCAACATCTGTGCGGAATAGGAGAGGAAATTCAAAGTGATTATAGTTAATTTTCTGCGGCGTTGGCTGACTGCCTATTCTACGGCACGAAATTCACAAAAAGACATGATTGAAAGGAAGTTAATAGATTATATAACGGTGTTTTGAAACGTATTTATCATATTATTTCACTTAGATTTACATTATCGCGGAGTAGGAGGCGGAGCAATGCCTGAAAGGGCAGTTCCATGAAACAAAGCTGAGATGTAATTCTCAAGATCATCAGGCGTGAACCTTACGAACATCTCAAAATTATTCTCCATCCTCAATGCCATCCTGTGCGTGTCATAAAATTCCCTGTATGCTGGTATAAGTTCCTTCGCAATTGACACCTTCAATTCATCCCTCAACTTCATGTCCGGCACGACCCACGATGCCTGTTTCTTGTATGCTTCTTCAAAAGCTGCGTTAAACCTCTGAAAACATTCCTTCGCTTCTTCAGGTGATAGTGGCGGAGAATTTATGTCTGGTAGAGATGAGAAGACCTTACCCCATGCCATTGTTTCATAGGTGGAAGCATATTGTATAACCTTCTGGGCAAGCTTGAACACCCAATCCTCACCGAGAAGCACATTAAGGCGAGTCGTACAGACCTTGTCAAGGACAATCTGTAGGTTGTTTGCTAGGAATAGGTATGATAAAGACATATCCTTGTACACTTGTGCTTTCCGATCAAGCTTGCATAGAAGGACTAGTATGAGCCAGGCTAGGTGAACTGAAACTGCTGGTGTTAAACTGGAATCAGAGGTCGGAATCTCGAAGTAAGCTTCAGGCAAAGCTGTATTCCTTGGCGGTGGAGAATCGGAAAAAATGTCTGAGAGAATCCTGCTGTAATCTGCAAGTGAAGATATGTAATTCATAACCTTTTGGGTCTGAGGGTGAATCCCACCACCCACGATTAGAGTTTTTGACGAGTCGTTTTGAATTGTCGATGCGAAGTCAGAAAGAACGGCACGGATTGACTCGCCAAGTCCATGTAGTGATGAAACAATCTGCAGATCAATATCCGAGGTTGATTCGGAGTTGAAAATCAACTCTATCTCTGGCTGGAGATCAGAGAGTGCTTCGTAGAGTTCCATCAGTGGAAAGATCCTCTCTGGCAATTTCTTGCACTTGGCTACAAGCACAGGAAATTTGAATAGATTTATTGCTCCTTTGCTTATCTCAGAATAACATGATTCCTTGATTGTTTGAGATGCCGAAAACACATGATAACAGAGAGCTTTTTCTCCATTAAAGATTGTTTTTACAGCAATCTTTACAGCATTAATCCAGTTCTTTATCATATGCTCGAGAGCTTCCCATTTCATCTTGTGAATTTGAGAAGACCTGAATTTTTCGATTCCTAGCAGATGCAATCCTTCATCCACTACTGATTTCCTGATAAGTTTGTATATTTTGACACACTCATTGCTGTAGCCAGAACTAATCATACAATCAGCTATAGATTTGAGATCCAACATGGCAACCGCCATGACTCTCTCCACATCAGTGATGGACTCACCGGCTGTTTTGAGCTCTTCTTCCGATCCAAGCTCATTCTCATCTTCGAAATTACTCGGGCCATCCGAGGACCGAAGTGAAATAGACTCTGGATCCAGTTGATCGCGTGTTGCAGCCAATATCTGATAGAATTCCTTTTGGAGTCTTGCCATGGCCATTTGCATGAGTTTCTGAGAAAGCACAAGCATATCAGAGGTCGGATGTTCAGAGACTAACGTGTGCATTGCACGACGCAAGTCCCTGACACTTGTGAGAAAATCTTCGGCTTCATCCCTGTTACCATGGAAGAGAGAGGTAACCCTGGTTATAGATGAAGAGTTCGGATCCCATTTGGTGATGATTGATTCAGCATTTTCTACAGTTTCTTCCGCCATGGATTTGGAGAACTTGTGGGTGGAGGAGGAAGGAGTGGAGGGGGTTGAAAATGAAGAGAAGAAGCGGCCGAACATCCCTCTTGTTGCTGCAACGCTCTTTGGACTTTCTGACCGAACAATTGAGCCCTGAAACTGAGAGCTCAAAAGCCTGTAATTCAACTCAAGGAGGAAGCTAGCAGTTATTCGTTGTTATTGTTATGGGAAGGGATTATATTATATAGGGAGTTGAGTAAGGTTGCTTTCTTGCATTGTCAGACCAAAAAACGATGACCTGCTCAAAACGAAAGAGTGTTAATTTACAATTATTTCAACTCTCTCTCTCTCCCTCTCTCTCTCCCTCTCTCTCCCTCCCTCTCTCCCTCTCTCCCTCTCTCTCTCTCTCTCTCCCTCCCTCCCTCTCTCTCTCTCTCTCTCGTTTAATTTAAATAATTCAGATTTATTTTGGATTTGTTTTCTTTACCATTTTTTCTGGTTTTATCTCCCCCTCATCAAGGTTTTATCTCGGTTAAATATTACATTTTATGATGTAATAGAAATTGACGCTTTTTACCATCATTTTTTTTTACTTTGTACATTTTTTAGTGTCATAATTTTTTATATATATTATTATAAATCTATTTTTTTTTGTTTTAGTTATAAACATATAAGTTTTTTAATGATAATTCCTAGTTTGAATGAAATTCAAATTATATTTTATAATTAAATTATTAAAAATATAAAATATTAAGATGCTTATTATAAGCTTAGGCTCTTGTATATGGCCTGGTGCTATTTTCTTTGGTTATAATATAAATATAAACGTCACTCAGGGGAGTCGGGCTGCACCTGCAAGGCTGCAACCTCCCACTTGTTTTTCGGACGACATACTTACTGCAACGATTTCAAACTTGAATGCTATTCAAAGTGATTTATTTATTTATTTATTTTGAAAATAAGGATTAAAACTAATATATTTTAAACAAAAGGGTTTTTTTAATAGCCTGCTGAGAGGAAAGGGAGGCTGGAAAAACTTGTAAGAATATTATTTTCTTAGCGGGTTAGACTGATTCTCGAAAGCTATGACATGTCGTCGTAGTCTTGCTCATTGCCTATGATCAAATTAATATCCATTTAATTTAGCTAATTTTGCTTCATCTGGTGAAACTCTCATCTGTTTTACGAGGTTGGAACTCTTATTCATCTAAAAAAGCTATGGAAATCGTTGACTTTCTGAAATCTCAAAAATCAAGTCAAGCATGCATGCATGTTGACCCCTTTTTTGGAGGCAAATGAATGGCATTCTGCTGGAGGTTAACGACCTTGGATAAATACACCAAAAAAGAAAATTCTAAAAAGGTGACAGGCGCTGGTCACAAGCAACACCAAAGCTTGAGAATCGAGGCTTCAAACTGAATGAAAATAAAATGAGAGGTGGAATGTTTGACCTGTTCCTTGTATACCTCCCCATATGTTGTAGCTTTGGCGTTGTCATTTTTTTGTGTCATCGAAAATAAAATATGGGTAAGAAACCCATCTTCTTCTAACAAAAAATAGCATATTTTCTTTGTATAAATTGAAAAGTATGTTGATAACTAGTAGATTAGATGATCGATCGCCTATCTCCTATTTGTTTTTTATTAACATGAATGTCCAGACCAGTTTGAACGCAATTTTACTAATTTCATAAGCCCAGAAATTAACGATTATAAATCTCTAGTAGTCATCATAGCACAATGAAAATAAACACCTTAATCCTAAATTTTTAGCACTTAGCTAACTACTAAATGGTTGACTATCTCCTATCTTGGTAGGTGGGATGGGACTAACACAAGCAGGACCATATATCACATGTACAAGATTTTGAACAACGACATGAATACTAAAATTAATATTATTAACCGATTCCATCATTTATAATTCATTGTTTCAAGGGATTGGTTCAAGGGGTGAGAAGAATATTCATTCGGTTTAAAATTTTAGTTTCGAGTTTTTTTTTCTTCCACTAATAACTTGGAGAAGTGACCTGTCGACATCTTATTCAGATCCCATTGGTAGAAATGCTTTAAAATATGGCTTCTACATAAACACAGTCAATGTTCCTTGGAGCATATCATTGAGATGGCTTTAATTGGTATTCATGTTTTGCTATCTGGTGTCTTATCCTCCTGTATTATTTTGCATTTTTCTATTTACATAAAATGATTTTCTCATAGTTATTACTGCTAATTTACTGTTTTATTGTCATTTGTTTTTTTGTAAGATTTAATAATGATTAAAGTCCCAGTGCCCCCTAAGGACACACACATTTTTTTAATGATTAAAAAAAGATTAAATAAGAGTATAGTTTATCAGTCCTCATTGATAATCTATTTTTTTAATAATGTGTTAATTTTAGGCTGTTCCAAATGAAATTTATGATATTTCTATGTTTTATCGTGAGTTCACTTTAAAGCTTTTTTTTTTTACTATTTATCATTATTTATATTTGAAGTGGCTGTTTTTTATATGCTTTTGACAATATTTAATTCGCATGATTAGTTTGATAGTGTCCATTGTAAAAGCAAGTCCAATGGCAAGAGTCATTTTTAAGAGCCAAATCATAAAAATGGTTTTTTGAATAGTGTATAAATGGTTCTTGTGTTGATGTGCTCTCCAATGGTAAGAGCCATTTTGAATAGCTATTTTTTTTTTAAATAAAATTCAATTATTTTGTATATAGTTTAATTATACAATTCATTATACAATTAATACGAGTAACTTATATAATTAAATAATTATTTTTGAAAAACCCGCCAACAATAAAATTATTTTAAAAAAAATGAATTTAATTGTAATTAAAAATATCTATTTACGAATAAATGCACAACATTTCTAAACACAAAATTTACACAGTTTAAACATCAAACAGTAAATTTAAAACATGTAATTAAGCTAATTGATTCAAAAATTCATAATTTATCAATTTCGCATAATTATATTTTTATGCTAAATATTATTATTATTTAACCTCTTATTTTTTATGCTAAATATTATTATTAATTAACCCCATCCACACCTGAAATGAATTTAATTATAATTAATAATAATTATTAACATAAAACCCCCCACCCCACCCCACACAAACCCTACCTACCTTCACATTTCATGCGCCGCTCCCTCCCTCTCCAGCCCCTCTCCCTCGCCAGACCCCTGCCTCTCTCCCTCATCATCTTCATCAATGAAGTCGTCCCGCTGCACATCCCCTTGAATTCCAAGTCTTTCTTCCCTTTCAATAGCTCATTTTCCTTTCCTTTTCTTGAATTGAAATTCCCTTTCGTTTCTTTTTTTCCTCATTTTCTCACTAACCACAGACAAAGAGTGTTCATGGACCCTGACGTGATCGAAATCCCACCGCCTCCAGCTCCGATTGTTTCTCGCTCTCACAATACTGAGCAGCAAAAAAACAAACAGGTTCTTGTAAAATAAATTCTTGGAAGTCAAGTGAGTACATTTTAGATGAATAATCTGTGAATGGGTTGTGATTTTGTGGTTTTTGTTGTTGTATTTTAATATATTTTGCAATGCAACGGTAATTTCTTGAATCCCAACGGCTTTTTTTGATATTCTCCATCCTTAGAGCAAGTCCAATGGTAAGAGCCATTTTGAAGAGCCAAATTTGTAAAATGGCTCCTTGAATAGTGTTTATATGGCTTTTTTATTGATGTATGCTCCAATGGTAAGAGCTATTTTGGAGAGCTATTTTTTATTATTATTTTAAATATAGTGCAATTATTTTGTATGTAGTTTAATTATGCAATTGATTATACAATTAATAGGAATAAGTTATATAATTAAATAATTGCTTTTAAAAAACCCTCAAACAATAAAATTATTATTTTTTAATTATGTTTAAATAAAAAAATGAATTTAAAATAAAATACCCATAATATTTTAAATTTGAAATACAATATTAATAAATTACAGTATTAATAAACTCAAATTCTATCAAACTTACAGTATTAATAAACTTATAAAAATATCTATTTAATACAAGAAAAATAACATCATTATCAACATACAAATTACGAATAATTATACAGCAATTATACAAATAAAATTTAAACAGTTTATAAATCTAACAGTAAATTTAAAGGATAAAATTAAGCTAATTAAAAAAAATTCTAATTTATCAATTTCACATAATGATTTTTTTATTATTTAAGGATTTATTAAAAAAATCCCACCAAACCCATTTACTCCCCTCCATCTAGAAACCTACCTCGTCCTAAAAAAACAGAGCAAAGTCTTCCCCCCCATCCCTCCCTTCTCCCCAGCTCTGGTACTGAAACCAAACCTAATAAAAAACAGAGCAAAGTCCATGCCCAGCTTTTCTCGTGGGCGTCGATTATCAGTCAAGTTTTTTTCTTTTCTTTTCCCCTCAGTTTTTGCACTTTCCCTTTTGTTTTGATTTGGTTTTATGGTTCTCAAGATCATCGATCAGTTGCAATGTTGGGTGGCCGAATATAGTATTATTTTATGTTTTGGCTCTCTTGTTTAGAGATGCTATAAATAGCATTAGAAGAAGGGAAGAGCTATTTTGGCTGCTTGGATAACAGCCCCGTTGGAGCTGCAAAAATTGATCGAAAATACTAAAAGTGTACTTTTTGGCATTTGGCTTGTCTGATCACTCGTCCGTTGGACTTGGAGCTGCAAAAATTGATCGAAAATACTAAAAGTGTACTTTTTGGCATTTGGCTTGTCTGATCACTCGTCCGTTGGACTTGGAGCTGCAAAAATTGATCGAAAATACTAAAAGTGTACTTTTTGGCATTTGGCTTGTCTGATCACTCGTCCGTTGGACTTGCCCTTATATCTATAGGAATGCCTTCTCAGCTAAAAAAAAGGTAAAATGCCTCTCGGGATAACTCTTCTGTTGGAATAAAAATAGGAATGCCTTCTCAGCTAAAAAAAAGGTAAAATGCCTCTCGGGATAACTCTTCTGTTGGAATAAAAATAACTATACTTTTAAATATTTGGCTTTGACTCGGGATGCCTCTCTCATTGGACTTGCCCTAAGTCTATAGTATAACCGTAGCTTTTGTTTTAGTACTTCCTGTAGTATCGCTGCTTGTTTTTGCTGGTGGTCGTAGCAAGGTGGGCGTTTGCTTGCCACTTAGGCAGGACACGGTTTTAAACTTTTAATTAAAAACACAGCAAGCAGGGGAGGAGTCAGCCTATGAAAGAGGTACGAGCTTTTAGAATGAAGAGGCTGAATTGTAGCTAATTACAGTTTTATCCTGACTTGAATGGTTTATCTGTGGCAATAGCAGAGGATGCTTTTGTCCAAATAAAAAAGGATGTTTAACTGGTTTTACTAGCCGTTACCTCAACTTGATCACCGAGCTTGCTAATTCCACCCACTCTCATTTCCTCTACTCTACTGCAACTGCAAGAGCTCAGTCGACTACCACCACTGGCGATTTCACAAACAAATGAACAAAATACTCTTCAGCTGGCATTTCCACTTCAAGTATAGCTTCTTGCTCAGAGTCACAGCACACCCTCACCAAAAGTATAAAGACATAGAATGAAAAAAAGTGCGAATCTAGTTCCACAAATACCTTGGATTGCATACTCTGGTTCCACAAATACCATCAAAGTAAAAAATTGTCGACAGAATTGGTTCGACAAAGATATCAAAAAAGCGTAAGCTAAAGATGCACCCTACACCTTAATAGCATACTTTCTCATTGGGAAATACATCTCTCTATTCTTTTCACGCTCAGTCTTCAGTGATTGCTGCATACATAAACAAAGCATATATCAAAAGGGTACAAAAGGTGAAGTGATACCTGATGCATCTGTCATGTATATCACCTTCTCATCACTTTCATGTTTCAAGTATAAAACAATAGTTCAACAAAGGTGAAGTGATACCTGATGCTTTGTAAGCCTCCTGCGGATGGCTCTGGTCTTCTTGGGACGCAGATCAAGAGGCAAAAACTTCTTATTCTTGTATGCATCCCTCAATATGGCCTTCTGCTTCTGTGAAATCACAGTCAACACCTGTGCAATGGACAACCTCACAACCTTGCTGCATCCCACATCAAAACCCAGCACAAACAAGAAGTGGAAAAACATAAATATCAATTTAAACAATGAATAAAATAAAATCAATGAGGCACACCAGCTACAGATAAATAGAAAACAAGTCGTGGTGCATGCCCTATATAAGACCTAGGCATTGTTCACTTCCAAAGTATAAATCTCATTTATCACTTCAAAGAGGTAGAAACTTGTGGGATTTCCTGTTCGCAAAAGATGACTACGCACTGTAAATATTTGCTAACAAATTCAATACCTAAAACAAAGATTAACTTCGATCACTTAAATGATTATTGGAAAGCACGGATTGATAGCCCACACAACTAAAACCTTACTTGTCAAAACAGATTACACCACACCGGAATTTTAACAATCATGCAACTTCGCCTTCATTTTTTTTCTTTCCACGGAAACAAGAAAAAAAAAGTTTCAAGTTCGGCTTGTATATTAAATTTCAAAAGCAAAATTATCAGGCTACATGCTTGAAATCACTTACACTTTTTTTGAAAACAAATTATTTTCATTTTCATTTTATTACAGGAAGCAGCCCAAAAGACACCAGACACTGCCTAAATCAATAAAGCACGTTGATATAGCTTAAATTCGATCCTAAGCGAATAATTAAGAGCAAATGCAGCTTGGAAACTCAGAAGAAGAAGAAAAAGTAAAACACACTGCCTAAATACACAGGTAAAAACAAATAAAAAACCCATTAAACTTAACACAGAACTAGATTCATCAATCAATCCATTTAAATGGGAAAAAAAATAATACAGAAAGGCGAAAAAAGAGAGGTAAAGGGATTGTGAGTGCTTACATCTTGGAGAGCTTGTTAGGAGCACCACCGGTGACCTTAGCAACGCGAAGGAGAGCAAGCTCTGCTTTGAGATCCTTCAACTGAGCCAAAAGATCTGCCTTTGATTTGTTTCTCAACTCGTGGACCTTGATTCTTGCTGTCATTCACAGAAATCATAAATCATAAGTCAGAATTAATAATAACAAGACCCTAATCAAAATCAAATGATTTGACATTTTCATGATCTGTTACCCATTGCTTCGTCTCTCTCTCTCTGGCAGCGGCTGCGCGGCAGTCTGTGTTCCCTCTCGGTGGTTATGGAAACCCTAAATAAGCGTAGGGTCTTGAGGAACTTATCGAGCGCGGGAGATAATGGGCGGCGGTTCGAGTCTTCAGTTTACAAGGCCAGCCCAATCACCTGATAAGATATTTCGTTAGCTTTGGGCTAACGGTCATTTTATCGGAATGGGCCTGCCTTAAATTATATGTTGGGCCGTGATTTGTATACTTTCAGATGATTTGTGTATTTATAGGCCCAGTTACATAATTATTTAATTGCGATCCCTAGATCCAATCATGACGGCGCTCGCTTGATTCCGCTTCTGTAAAACAAGAGTTCTTCGGATCTTCCGAGTCTTTGACTGAGTTTTCACCACAAGAGGTTTCCTATGTACTATACATTAAAATTGAAGAGAAAAAAAGAAATTCATGTCAAACTTGCTTGTGAATCAGGCTTGAAATATAGATGATAAAATGATAGGATAATTATTAATGTAGATTATAGTCAAATAAACGTGTAATTTTATATGAAGTTTGCAGTTTTAATTACACAAATAAAAAATAACAAAAACAAATATTAAATTATTCATGAGTTTCAATTTGTTGATGTAATTAGATTATGAATAGTTATCGAGTTTACTGTATATTCGAGTTATTTTAATTATTTATTTATTTTAATTGAATTATTATCAGTGTGGGAGTAAATATATTTATTAATTATATTGATATTCATGTAATTTTATGATTAAAAAAAATGCACTCGTAGATCTAAAACTAGATTAACAATACAAGAAACTTAAAATTTCGTTGAATTAGGGCCTGTTTGGGAGTGCGATTGTGGTAGCTTTTCAAAGTGCTTATCGTGCCGAAATACATCAAGATGATATTTTTTATTATTTTTTAAAAATTATTTTTGAAATCAGCACATCAAAATAATCTAGAAACACCAAACCACCGGTCTTTAAAATAAAATAAAAAATTTAAATTTCGATCAAAAGCCAGTGGGATCACAATATCAAACGGGCAATAAATACTTTACCAACCAGTTTGAAATGATCCCAGATAGTGGATGTGCATAGAGCAAACCATGAGATGCTTGCTATTCCCAGAAAAAATAGACATGTTATATAGTTCAACAAATAATTAATGCTCCATTGCTTTAATAATTAAGAGCTCCATCAAGTTACTGTTTGGGTCATTTTCAACAACATCCCTAGAAAAAAATAAATGAGATTTTTTTTTACCTCTATCACCTAAACCAACTCTGCAAAGACTTTGAGCGATGTTCAGGTGCGAATAAAAAAAATAAAAAAACATCATCTACGCATTAGAACTGAAGGATTAAATTAGAAGAAAAAAACTCTAATAAAAGAAAAAATTATCCTAATCAAAAAGTAAAACTAAGAGGATAGATTCAATAACACTAACAAAAAGAAAAAAAGAAACTGTTTTAAAAGGATCGAGACTATAAAACATATAAAAAAATTAAAAATGAAAAGAATGGTGATTAAAATGAAAACAAAAGATATAGGATGAAATAAATAAAAAAAGAACAAGAATTGAAATTAACAAATAACAAAAACAAAAGACATTTATGGTCTTCAATTGTCATGAGAGAGAGAAAAAAAGTAACTTAACCATTATACGTCTACACGTCCCACATCAAGTGGAAGAGGATTCAAAAGCTCCTTCGGGAGGCAATAGATAACAGTATTCAGTAACCGCATGACGTTCAACATCTCGTTTTAATGGCGTGGATGCCTCCAAATCACTAGCGTTTGTGGAAAAAAGCGCTAACAATTTTTTTAATTTAAAAATATTAAAAAATATAGAAATACCGAAACACACCCCTAAAACCCCTCTTAATTGAAAACAAATTATATAAAATTATCAAAATATCCGGAGATAAAATTTTTATCTTTTATAATGTTAATTTTTTATCTTTTGATGACAAACGAGCTAGACAAAAAGAAAACCCATATCAAAGACTTGATTTTTATCAACCTAAAAACACAAAATAAAATAATAATTACACTCTAGCAATCCACTAAGTAGAGTTACATTGAATCTCCCACATGATTTAACTTTTTTGTCAATAAGATCTCTAGTATATATTTTAAATAAAATGGTAACTAGACATCCTTATTTTTCACGAGGTCAAGAATTGGTTGGCAGAGTCAAGTGCTAACCACCACAATTATGTAGACCTAGTGATTGCCATGAGAGTCTACAATGACAATGACAATGAAGAAAAATAAATGGAGAAATTGATCGTATGATGCTTGGCCTCACGCTTTGATAGGTGTACAAGTCACTGTCATGTTGGACCCAAAGTTTTGACCAGGTGACCGTCGCTGAGAAATCAACCGAGTGAGAAAATTGCTAATTTCCTAGTAGCATCTTATTGTTTTTAGTCCTCGAACATGTCGTGATGTTGGAAGTCTTAAAAATTGAAAATGTGAGTGGCATGCTTTATTTTCAATGGCTGATTGAGGGAAATCACACTAAATTATTCTTTCTTTTTGGCTGTTTGATTGAAAATTTGAGTGTTTTGGTGTGGAATTGTCTCGTTACTTTTGTCCTGGAGTCTTTTCACCGGATACTTTGGGATTAACGTGTAAGCATTTTTTCTTCATCATCATCCATGGTTGATCTTCAATCACAGAAAATCCATCACAATTATTGTTTCGCTTGTTCATCGATAAAAGGAAGAGCGCCGGTGAGGAGGCATGGCGAGAATCTGATTCTATGTGATCCGGTGGGATTTTACTCTTTAATTGACTTGTTTACTTTGCTACTACTATCTCTCCATCTAGATTCATTATTATTATTATTATTATTTCCGATGAACTAAAATAAGAAGAGAAAATTAATAGTCATATCAACCGGGTTTTTTAGCCACATGTACCCTGTAAAAAAAGAAAAAAAAAGAGTTGCTAGCGAATGTCAAAGCGACTACAGCCTGTATTTCTCTTAGTTTTTATTTGATATTATGTTTTAAAAGTAATTTAAAAAAATATATTTTTATTTTAAAATAATTATTTTTGATATTTTTAGATTATTTTAATATATTGATATCAAAAATAATTTTTAAGAGAATTAAAAAATATTATTTTAATATATTTATGAATAAAAAATATTTTAAAAAACAATCACAAAATATTCCCTAGCAAACACTCAATTAATAATGGTTAACTTTTATTTTTCTCTCTGCATGAGGTTCTAATAATTCAATAGCTACGCTAGCCTGAAATAATAAACCAAGAGGTTCGCTATTTGTGTTTCAGGTTCGAGAGTTGTTGCTGCTAATATAATGACAACTAAAAATTTATATTATTGTTTATTTCAGAGTTTGTAAAATTAATTGAGGTGTATACTATCATGCATATATCATGCATACCAAGAGCAGCAGACCCATGCAACACACGCATAAAGAAATACAGCAACAAACTGCAACTGACAATTGCAGTAACAAATTGTGTACAGCACAATAGACCAGGACAATCTGTTATGAGGTTGTTATAGAATTTGTTATCAACACTGTGTATTTAAACGATGTAAAGGAATGTGCATAATCAGATTTGATTTCATAGTCTATCATGGTATCAGAGCTCTAATCGATTCATCCATTTTTTTTTCTTTATTTTTTTTTCTCTTTCTTTTCATCTGTTCTAAACAACACCATGGCTTCTGATCCTCATTCCGCAACCATCCTAAACACCAATGAATCACAACCATCACTCATCAGCATCAATGTTGCTGCTCAAGCCCCTCTCAAACTCACCTCCACCAACTACCTCTCCTGGAAACTACAATTCCAGACCTTGTTCATTGGCTATGACCTCCTTGGGTATATTGATGGTTCAAAACCATGCCCACCAGCTACCTTCACGCAAGCAGCAAGCATTCTTCTTAACCCAAACCACACTCTTTGGATTCGTCAGGATCAACTGATCCTCAATGCCATTGTTGGGTCTCTTTCACCAACCATCATCCCATTCATAGCTCAAGCCCTTACCTCTAGCCAAGCCTGGCAAATCTTAGCCAACACATATGCTAAACCCTCACGAGGACGCATCAAGCAAATCAAAAACCAGCTCAAAAATCTCACCAAATGCTCTCTAGGAGTCACTGAATTTATGCAAAACATCAAAACAAGGGCAGATGATCTTGCTCTCCTCGGTGCACCTCTTGATACAGAGGAAATCACTGACAAAATACTCGATGGACTTGGGGATGACTATCGTGAACTAGTTCGTGCTGTACAAGCACGCGATTCAGCCATTACCTTTGAAGAACTTCACGAAAAACTCCTCAATTTTGAGGCTTCTCTGCAAACTCTCCCTGTTGAAACCCACCATTTTCCAGCCACCGCAAATCCCACCTATCGCTCTACCACTAGAAACTGGCGTCCTGCCACAGCTCGCCAAAGCACCACCACTCCCTGGCGCCCAAACTTTCACCCATCCCACCGTTCCCCGGGAGGACCCACTTCACGACCCAACCTATCCCAGACCAATCGACCACCTCCCAGACCATATCTTGGTCATTGCCAAATCTGCAGAATACAGGGACACACAGCCAGTCGATGCCCTTCATTTCGACTGGTGCCAATTCACCCTGCAAACAATTCACAGGGACCACCATGGCAGCCACAAGCCCACCTTACCACCCATCCCTCCACTACGCCATCTTGGCTCTTGGATAGTGGCGCCTCCCATCACGTCACCTCAGACCTCAACAATCTCTCCCTCCACTACGCCATCTTGGCTCTTGGATAGTGGCGCCTCCCATCACGTCACCTCAGACCTCAACAATCTCTCCCTCCACACACCATACAACGGCACCGATATCATGATCGGGGATGGTACAACTTTACCCATCACCCACACTGGTTCCACATCTCTCAAAACGATTCCTCATGATTTTTCATTGCAAAATGTTCTTTGTGTCCCATTTATGCAGAAAAATCTCATTTCTATTTCCCAGTTCTGCATATCCAACAATGTTTCAATAGAGTTCTTACCTTTCATTTTTCTTGTTAAGGAGCTTCTTACCGGGAGGATTCTGCTCCAAGGCCAAACTAAGGATGGTGTTTATGAATGGCCCTCTCCCTCTCCACCACTGGCTCTCTCCACAATCAAACCAACATCCTTCGCCTGGCATCACAGACTGGGTCACCCCGTGTTTCCAATTCTCAAACACATTGTGTCCACTTTTAATTTAAGTCTAGCTTCTCCTTTAAATTCAGCTCACTCGTGTAATGCCTGTCTCAGCAATAAAAGTCACAAGCATCCTTTTTCCAAATCTACAATTGTCTCCACCACCCCGCTTGAAATTATATTTTCCGATGTCTGGACTTCACCCATATTTTCACATGATGGCTTCAAATACTACGTGATATTCATTGACCATTTCACAAAATATATTTGGCTCTATCCCCTCAAACATAAGTCTGATGTCAAAGAAGTTTTTGTGAGATTCAAAGCCATTGTTGAAAAATACTTCAACAACCCCATCAAGGCCCTCTACACTGATAATGGTGGCGAATACATCGCTCTCACCAGTTATCTTTCCACAAATGGTATCTCTCACTTCACAACCCCACCTCACACACCTGAGCACAATGGCTTCTCCGAAAGAAGACACCTTCATATAGTTGAAACTGGCCTAGCTCTCCTCACACATGCATCACTACCTCACTCTTACTGGAATCATGCCTTTTCAACAGCAGTATACCTCATCAACAAAATGCCCACACCCACCTTACAATTCCAATCCCCTTACCAGAAAATTTTCTCCACAGCCCCAAATTACTCGAAATTACGGGTTTTCGGGTGTTTATGCTACCCTTGGCTCAGACCTTACACCTCTCACAAACTTGAATCACGTTCCAAACCATGTGTTTTTCTCGGGTATTCACTCACACAGAGTGCCTACTATTGTCTTGATCCCACTGCTTCTAAAATCTACATCTCCCGGCATGTAAATTTTGTTGAAACCCAGTTTCCCTTCTCATCCCTGTCTAAACCATCACCCCCACTACACAGCCCGACCCAATCTCCACATGGACACCAGTCTCGGCCCACATTCATACACCCACTTTTCATTCCACTGTTGATCCATCCTCTGTTCTCACTATATCTCAGCCAATCCCTGCATCTTCATCGGTACACACACAGCCTAATACACCCATTTTGCACTTACAAGCCGATACATCAAATCACGACCATCTCCCACAGGAAAATCCTGCCACTTTAAACCATCCATCACCAATATCCTCCTCCTCAACCACAAGTCTTATACCCGATACAACTCCAGAAAACCCCACGCTGCCAACTCATCCCATGGTCACCCGAGCCAAGAATAATATTCATAAACCAGTTACCAAACTGAACCTCCATACTCAGCTCCACACTCCCAGTGACCTTGAACCCACAACTGTGACTAAGGCATTACGAGATCCACGATGGCGTAAAGCCATGTCCGAAGAATGTGATGCCTTGGTCAGAAATGGCACGTGGGACCTTGTGCCACCTGCTTCCATACAGAACATTGTTGGCTGCAAATGGATTTTTAGGGTTAAACGCAACACTGATGGCTCAATTAACAGGTTTAAAGCACGACTTGTTGCGAAAGGATTTCATCAACGCCCGGGTGTGGACTATCTGGACACATTTAGTCCTGTTGTTAAACCAACAACAGTGCGTGTGGTCCTCAGCTTAGCAGTCTCTCAGGGATGGACTTTGCGTCAACTTGATGTGAACAACGCCTTTCTTCAAGGCCATCTCAACGAGACAGTTCACATGCAGCAACCACCAGGTTTCATTGATCAGGATCATCCATCCTATGTATGCCAGCTTCGCAAGGCAATCTATGGCCTCAAACAAGCCCCTAGGGCATGGTATCAAGAGTTGCACACCTTCCTGCTCCAATCAGGTTTCAAAAACTCTCATGCCGATGCATCATTGTTTGTTCTCCACACAGCTCAACAAAAAATGTTTACACTTATATATGTGGATGACCTCATCATTACTGGTGACAACAACGACATGGTCGATAGTTTTGTGGTTGCACTGGCCAAGAGATTTTCAATTAAGGACCTTGGACACCTGTCTTGCTTCTTAGGCGTGGAAGTAGTTCCAAACAAACAGGGCTATATACTATCTCAGAGGCGATATATACTGGACATCTTGGCTCGCACAAACATGACAGACGCTAAACCAGTGACCACTCCCTTACCTACCAGTCCACCGCTGCTCAAGACTGGAACTGCTCTGTCTGATCCTTCACAATACAGGACAATCGTAGGCAGCCTTCAGTATTTGTTAATCACAAGACCAGACCTTGCCTATGCTGTTAACAAATTATCCCAGTACATGCACATGCCCACAACTGATCATTGGAGCTTTGTTAAGCGTCTTCTCCGTTACCTCTGTGGAACCATCAACGACGGGCTTCAAATTCATCGTAGGTCACCAATTAACCTGCATGCCTACTCAGACGCCGATTGGGCAGGGGACAAAGATGATTTTTCTTCTACAAGTGCCTATGTTATTTATCTTGGTCGCAATCCCATCTCATGGAGTTCCAAGAAACAGAAAACAATTGCCAGATCCTCCACAGAAGCCGAATACAGGTCCGTAGCCAATGTTGTAGCCGAGCTTCACTGGCTTTGCTATCTGCTCACTGATCTTGGTATTTCTCTGCCATATTGTCCTATCCTATACTGTGATAACGTTGGAGCAACCCAATTATGCTCCAATCCTGTGTTCCACTCCAAGATGAAGCATGTCGCCATTGATTATCACTTCATCCGTGACCATGTCCAAAGTGGGGTTCTTCGGGTTTCACATGTATCATCGGCTGATCAGCTTGCAGACGCTCTCACCAAGCCACTTCATCGCACCAGATTTCTAGACCTCAAAGACAAGATTGGACTCATATCTCGAGCTCCATCTTGAGGGGGCATATCATGCATATATCATGCATACCAAGAGCAGCAGACCCATGCAACACACGCATAAAGAAATACAGCAACAAACTGCAACTGACAATTGCAGTAACAAATTGTGTACAGCACAATAGACCAGGACAATCTGTTATGAGGTTGTTATAGAATTTGTTATCAACACTGTGTATTTAAACGATGTAAAGGAATGTGAATAATCAGATTTGATTTCATAGTCTATCATATACAAGTTGCCTCACTCACCCACTAGTCGATCAAAATAAATAAATAAACTACATCGAAACTGGAAATTGATGGCCATGGATTTGAATTATGCGACAAGATGACTGCATGCATGAATTCTATTTTGATTCTAATTAGCTGCCTCCATCGCATCGCGAAATGCTATCAATAATAATAATGTCTTGTAACCTCGACGAGGGAAATCACGTAAAATGACTCTGCAGATTAAGATTACTCGTTCTCTAGAATTGAAAACGAACTGTGACTTCAAAAATGAAACCCCGAAAGGAGATAAGGAGCCGGAAACTTCGATGGTCTTGAACCGAGCTACTTCTAATTAAAATCGACTTGATTTATGTTATAAAATAATATAAATTAGTTCGAATCTTATTATTTCTATTCTATTTGATAAAAATTAAATATAAAATAGTGTAAATTTGTATGCAAGTTTCAAACCCATTTTTTTTTATTTGAAAGGGTATATTAGAAAATAATATAAATTATATTCTAAAATCTCAACTAATAATTTAAGTTTTTAAATAAAATAATTACTTAATTAATATAAAATAGTAAGCATAATGCTATGTTGTTAGTGGCACATTCACTAATCATAATTTTATATGCCAAAATAAAAGTCAATTTAGGCAAAATTTGAGACACGGGATCAAGAGAGTTAATCCATGTCAACCTTTTAAAACAACAAAATTAAAATAATATCGTTGTAATCAAATTATTTTGTAAGAAGTCAGATTTCTAAGCAACCGTTTGTTTTTGCAAATATAAATAATAATAAATATTTATTTTTATTTTTAGATCGCGAACCCTCAAAAAAATGTTTTTTTAATAATTTTTTTAGATCATTTTAATTTTAAAAATAGTTTTTTTAAATAAAAAATATTGTTTTAATATATTTGATAAAAAAAATATTTTACAAAATAACTATTGTGGACTGTGGAGTTGTAATAATACGGTCAAAGCCTTCAAAGAGTGCATTGATTTTTTTTATTATTATTATTATTTTATAAGAACAATAAAAGCGAGTCTATGGAGAAGTAATCAAAGAAAAAATCACGAGGTCAGCTGCCGCCGTCCGGTACTTTTCCATCCATGCACTGCGGCTCAAAAAATCAAAGCTCCTCTCAGGGGAGCCATGAAAAATAGCATATGAAAAGTCTTTTGATCTTATCGAATCTGGTTTCATACGACGGCCAAATTGCCAAGGCAACTTGAAAGTTGAAACATGCTATTACAAAATTCAATAAGCGTGCATCTTTGGATCCAAGAATTTATGGTAGCGAGGCCCACGTAGAACTAGTGGCAGTGGTTTTTTTTTATGTAATTTTGGAAAATAATCTCGTATTCTTTTTAATAATACCACTTTTTATAAATCATCATTGATTCCATTATTTTTTTCAATAATATAAATATCTGGGCTAGATTGCGCATACCTCGACTAATCCCATAAATTCTAAAATTAAAAATCATATAAGTCTCCAGTAATTATTATATTAAAAACCACATAATTCAAAATTGAGATTAAATAAAAATATATTTTTTAATCTCAAAGTCTTTATAGCACACTGAAATTTATCGTTAAAGGTCGTCCATGTTCTAGATGGCACAAAAAAATGTGGTAAAACTTCTGTAATTACTAACAGGAAGGATCGAAAATATCTCCTTCCTTTTCTTTTTTTCTTGTTGATGAACGATCAAAACATATCTCATTTATGAAATGTAAGGTATCGAGCTGATAAGGTTTTCTCTCCATGTCCTCTGTTTTTTAATTTACTTCACATTACGGATTTGTAATGGAAAAACAAACTTCAACCACGTACCCTACCACCAGTGCGTGATCTTTCTCTTTAAAGGGGCAGACGACCTTCTCCTGCCGGCAAGCAATGGAAAGTAAAAGCACAGGCTTCCATGGAGGCACGCCAAGAAAGACATTGCGGAAAATATTGACCAAGAAGCATGCAATTATGAAGGATAATGACTTGATTTCTAATTCAAATAACGTGGAGATTCCACCATGGAAAGTGGCTTATCCATGCCACGGCGATGCATCATCTAAGCAAAAGATGGATCAGATCCAAAAATGAAATTAAGGAAAATCCAATCCTGTCGCTCATCTTTCCCACCTTTTACTGCTAATTTACTGTGACAGCCACAGGCAAGTTGTGAGGTTTGAAATTATCCAATTACGGAAACAAAACGGCTATAAATATAAGTGCAGATAGATTCTGAAGACAAGTCTAACAATTAGCTTTCTTCCCTCTCCCCGCTTCTGTATTTCTTGCATTTCCTTCCTTACCTAGGATTTTATAGAGCATTTTCCTGTTATATCTTAATCTTTTATCAAAACCCTGAACTCTCCATGATTTGTTTTTGTTAGCTTAGACTTATTCTCAACGTCTATATACATATTATAATTTATACCAACCCATCAAAATCCCAGTTGTCTATTCATACAAATAACAGTTCCCTGAGACTTTTTAGCGTCAACTTTCTCTGTCTAAATCATACATATACATCCCTTCAAGTTTCAGGTTTCCGGGATAACCTTCAACGTCATGGTATAGCTCTCTGTCTGGAAAATCTGTCTCTATTGTTTCTGTTTGTTTCTTGTTGTTTTGTTATTTACCTTTTTCTTTCTTTCTTTTTTTTCCTTTTCGGGTTTAATATTTTCAGGCACAAGAGATTGGAAGTGTCAGATATGATGAGGTTAGATAAGTTCATATTAAAGTTTATGTGGCCATAGTTCATTTGTTATTGTTATTGTTATTGTTTTTGAATTATATTATTGTTTTTATCAATTTTAAAACTGTTTTCTTTTGTGAATTTTTACAGGAGTTTGTGTTGAATTCTCGAGGAATGGAGCTTTTCACATGCAAATGGATTCCTGTGAACCAAGAACCAAAAGCCCTGATCTTTATTTGCCATGGCTATGCCATGGAATGCAGCATCACCATGAACAGTGAGTATCTGCAAATTAAATCTACATATTAAGGCCCTCAAATGTTAAGGAAAATCGGCCTTTCAATGCTAAGAGGTGCTTTCACTATAATTTTCCAGGCACCGCTATTCGCCTTGCAGAGGCAGGTTTTGCAGTGTATGGTTTAGATTACGAAGGCCATGGAAAATCATCTGGTTTACAGGGCTACGTAGAAAACATGGATCACGTCATCAATGATTGCTCAAGTCATTTTACAAGCATATGTAGTAAGATTTTTGTTGTTGTAACATGTGGTTGTACGATGTACAAACTGTTTTGAAGAATTTTTTATGACCAAACTTTTGTTTTTGATTAATCTTAGAGAAGCAAGAGAACGAGGGGAAGATGAGATATTTGCTGGGAGAATCCCTGGGAGGAGCAGTTGCTTTGCTCTTACACAGAAAGAAGCCAGATTTCTGGGATGGTATGGTGTTGGTGGCACCCATGTGTAAGGTAAGCCTGTTGACCACGTCCTTCTTTCAAAGTGGCAAGCACGTTTGGCAGCTTTTCCTTATTTATTTAGTATATCCATGGTCTTGCTGCAAAATTGGATCTAGTTCTTGTTGCTTTTCTACTTTTTTTATTTAAAAAAAAACGAGTATGATAATAAACTTGAACGAAAACAAAAATTAAAGCAGCTGGCTGGAATTTTGATCAAACAAACAAACATAAATGTAGAGCGATTTACCCGTGCGACAACTTCGGTAATGAAATCCCATAAGGAAGTGGCATGATGACAAAGAACTGGAGATCTGTATAGTAGATCTCGAGTTTGTGTTAGACGTGTATTTTTTATAAAAGTCTAGGACAATTAAGATCTTACTTGTTTATCTGAATTCATAAAATACGTTTTTCAAGGGGCAGGGATTTCTATAATCCAAAAAAAAACTTCGGCCACGAAGGCTTAAGCAAGAATCTTGCCAACCTTTGTTTGAGGCTCTCGTACGGACATGCTGTTTCCGGGAACCTTTGGTTCAACATTAGCCAATGGTTACAACAAAAAACAACTAGAAAACTCTTTCAATTGTCAACAAAACTTGGCAGAACCTGGTTAGGCAGGCAATATTTACTGTCATTTTATTGACCCGGTCCTCTGTAAGCTGTTTGGATCCATCCTGAATAGAAGGCATGATAATTTACTTTGACCTTGATTTTATTTACAGATTGCAGATGATGTGAGGCCACCTCAAATGGTGATTTCCATTTTAAGAAATCTTTGCAGTGTCATTCCAACTTGGAAGATAATCCCAACTAAGGATATCGTGGATGCTGCCTTTAAACTACCTGAAGTGAGACAGCAGGTATATTTCTTTCCAAATATTTATCACTGATGATTAAATTCCTTTTCCTCTAAAATTATGCATTAACTTATTAATGACGACATAATTACAGATTAGAGAGAACCCATATTGCTACAAAGGGAAACCTCGCTTGAATACCGGCCATGAACTTCTGAGAATTAGCCTGGATCTTGAGCAGAGGCTTGAAGAAGTGTCATTGCCATTTCTAGTTCTGCATGGCGAAGAAGATAAAGTGACAGATAAATCTGTCAGCGAGCAACTCTTCAATGTGGCTTCAAGTTCAGACAAGACCATCAAGCTGTATCCTGAGATGTGGCACGGTCTGCTTTATGGAGAGCCAATAGAAAACCGTGACATTGTTTTTGAAGACATTATCGACTGGTTAGGGAACAGAGCTCATCTTGGAAACAGCAGATTGGAGATGCAGCAAAAACGCATGAATGATGTTCTTTCCACGTCTAAATGAGAGCAGGATATTCAGTGGTGACGATGATGATCTTCTCCTGGGCAAGATTTTATTCTTCAATTTGACGAGTGCACAATCGAATTTGACAAAATAAAAAGAAGATTCGTTGTCGTGTTGGATTGGACAGTTACTACGAGATGGGGACACTTTTAATCACATAAAAACAAAATGGCTTATGATTATGCTCCATTCACTCTCCTACACGTCATCTGTACGAAAAGCTTGTTTGTTTTACATAGCTTGCCTTAATTTCATAGCGGGCTAACTATCTTGATTTTGAGAACGTGTTCGTTGGCTAATTTCAGTTCTCAAGTAAATGTAAATAGCTAGTAATTTCAAAAAAAAAATGATTGCTTTCCATTTCTAGTTGAAGGGCTATTATTCTTAAATATCGCATAAAAAATATGAGATTAATTCAACTAATTCCAGCACTTAAGATGACAGGCAGTCTGGGAGTTTTCCGGTGGGGTAAAAAAGAAAGAATAGAAGAGCTTAACCGGATGAAAGACCTGAAATAACAAGATCAAAATTATGGACCCCAACACGACAACGAATTGACCCAGAAATGAGCACACAGGAGGGGAGGGGGGATCCATCCTACCTTCCATATCTAAGCAACCATCAAATTCTCCACGATGTTCTGGTGGTTTGCATTAATCCATCAGTTTAAAATTTAGCCCGTTTTGTACTTGAAACAACAGATCTAAGCAACCATCAAATTCACAAATAATAACATAAACCAACTTGGAGATTGACATTGCAACTGTCTGTTTATCATACAGCAAATTAGGCCCTCCCTACAGCGACTTCTTCATGAAAAACAAAAACTGATCTAGCATCAACCTCCATCACTATCTAGCTGTTGTTCAAAATAATTATCTTTACCTCAATTAGAAAAGCTGTGCCCCAGAGCACTTCATCTCGCTATGACTAACAGAAAGCAATAATTAATTCGGATACAACGGCCCCTGCAAATACACAACCACATTCTCTATCATCATACCATACAGCAAGTTAGAATCTAAGTTTGTAACTGCTGTTAAACACAGATGCATATGTACACATGTGAGTTACCAGAATCATCATCTAAGCCTCCACTTGTTCAAAATGATCAGTTTAACACATTTCAAAGTTGTTGATCAGATAGCAGAAGGGCCATGAAAACAGATAATTATATCATGAATTATGTGCATGGCATCCCAGTACATTAAAGCCAAGCAGCGACAGAATTTACAACAAGAGATTCAAAGTTGTGGAAATAAAATGGCATTTGAGTTTTGAGGCTACCATCCCAAATCTATCCATTCATTAAATGCACCAAAACAATACTTGCAGTCAATTAGCATTCCAGTAAAGGATAACTCCCACCGTTGCACAATGACAAATCCAAAATAGAAGAATTGTTTTTTGCAATTCCTAGCGTGCATCTTAGAAGCTTGTTTATATAAAGATTGTGTTCTGGTAGGTTCTTGCATTGAGAGTGTCAAAGAAGCCTCCAGCATCTCCAATTCACAGTGAGACAGATTGCAAATTCAGAAAAATGGAAGAAACCAAAGCAAGAAGACTTCAACTGAAATTGTACATACTGATTGACATGAAAACCTTTAACCAGAGAGTGCTAACCAACTAGACTTGCACATGCCCCCCTGTAAAGAACCACTACCACCTACACTGTTACTACAACAAGGTCAATGACAAGCCACCGGGTGGACAATGATCGCAAGCATCAACCTTCAGCCATAAACAGGGTTCACACAACATGCCAAAACCACCAGCACACATTTTTTATTTGCTTATAGAAAAAGTGAAGCTTGCTCACTCACATTTGCAGGGTGCTAAAGCAAACCACAATCAGGTTACTATCTATACAGGTCACATGTCAACAGGTTTTGATAGAATCACTGCGTGGAGAAGAGGGTTGACATTGGAATCTTCTAGACTCTCCTAGAAGGGCCAGAAGGTAAAAAATCAACCCCTTTTCCTGAGGGGTTCAATCATAAAGTGCACTTCTTTGAGGGTCGCTCCAGCTATCTTCCATATGATGCAGGCTTCTCAACTTATTGGTTAACATGGCACATGGACTTTGACACTGTAAAAGAATGAATAAAAAATAAAAAATTACCAAATAACCTAAACTTTGTTTAAAAAAATCAATTCCTTTTAATAATTTTAAAGCAGTTGTAAGAATATTATTTTTAGAACCAAGAGGTATTTAAAAATCCAAAGAAAGAAATTAGCCATATCTTCAGAAGAGCACAGACAAACTTTCCGCTGAAGGGAGGTTGGCCAAAAACTTCAACCATAAACATTAAATATATATATATATATATATATATATAATAAATGAAAAGGTGAATAAGAGCCTTCACCAGCAAAACTTGCTCATCAAAATTAGTGCAAAACTAGGATGCACCATCCTCTCCCTTATCCCCCTTAATCTATTTAATTGACTTCATATGCCTATTTATTATATTCCATGGGTGACTACCTCAATAACTCAACACTCTTCACATCATAGCCTTTTTTATTGTATAAGAAGTTCATGTATAGTTTTGTTTCTGAACCCCAAAGGACCCATGCATATATTACCGTGCGATTCATGAAAATATATCTCATTCTGCAATATCTAAAACAACTGTGCAAATGCGTGTTGAACTAAAAATATGATGATCACAATATTTACAGGGGTAAAGGGGGCACCTTCAAGTTAATCCTTCCTCAAATGATCTTGTTTCGAACTTCTTCAAGTTTCTTGAGTATCTCCCCAGGAGTTCTGTCTAGCTCATCTGCAATTTTTCTCTGTGCATCAAGCGGCAAAGTTGGGAACTGCTCACATAGATCTCCATCAATCACATCCTGCAAAATTACCCCTAAGACTTTAGCATTCTTTTAGAAAATACCAGGTAGCAGTATGGCTTAAACAATCTACATAAAACTATGAAGACAGGATCTTCTTTAAAAAAAATACATTACTGAGACAAAAAAGTACATGTAGCAAATTGTTCCAGTTTCAAACAACCCAGTGGTTTTAGTAACATTTTAAATTGGTTTTGAGAAACTATAATCAAATGAAACTATCAATAATGACTTACCTTAACAGGAAAATAAGCAGACCTATATGCCATATGATCTCTTCCACACAAAGGTGGGTGGTCTTGTCTCAAATGCATCTCCAAGTGTGAAAAGAAGTCAACATCATCTCGAGAGGTGAATGGAAGTAGGGCCCCCACGCTCCCCATCACTGTCCCATACATGATGCATTCTCCACCGCCTGGAATTAGAGATGCCTTCTGCAAGCAATTAACCACATCACCAATATGAAACTGTACTATCTCCTCTACCTTGTTTGGAGCTCCATTAAGCTTTCCCTGCTCCCACTTTATCTTTCCACCAGTTGGATCTTCTTCTATCTCATCAGAAACATCCTGTGGCAACCTCACAAAGTAGACATTCCCAAACTTGTCTGCACCAGCCATCGTATCAAAATCTACATGGTATGACGCAGTCAGCCATCTTGGAACACTATCATCAGCAAAAATATACAGCTGATTTTCATCCCGCCTGTACTTGCAGAAATGAAATGACTGCGAAGTAGAAACCAAAAACATTATAACATTACGAGGAAAAGTAGGGCATCAATACATGAAAATATATATCAAAATAAACAAATATCTAAAAGAAATATCTATACAGATTAAAGGTATTTCAGAAAGAAAAAAAACATACTTCTTGAATGTCCCCCACATAAATCCGATCACGATAGGTGTGAATAGAGACAATGGAGTTGGGGAATAGCTTGTTCTCACATTTTCTAAGCAACCTTTTTTTCCCCAAGTCATATAATCTCAGCACCGATCCTATTCCCGCGAGTAATCTTCCCTGAAACTGACACAAGGCAAGTGGAACTCCTTCCACTTGTGTCTTATGTAAAAGTTCCAGGCTTTTACCATCATCTACAAATTTATAAATGTGAATGAACCCAGCAATTAAGCTTCTTTTGGGCCAAAACTGCAGTCCCTTGGCTGTACCAACAGCTAAGAGAGTTCCATGCTCCTTGTCGTGGAAATTTACAGTGCATATGCTAAAAGCAGCTTCATTGTCCTGAAGTTCCAGTAAGCAAGTTGTAGTAGCTGACCTTGGATCAAGTACTCTGATGCAAGAAACCCACTTGTCTGTCTCAGTCTTTGGATAGCCATACTGCTCATCAGATAGTGGGTCATCTTTATCATCATCATCACCATTTTCCATCTTCTCAGCATTGGCACTTCCATTTTCCCCCATTCCAGCAGCTTCGAAAAACTCTTTTTTTGCTGCTTCACGCTCCTCTGCAGTATATGCTCCTTGATCACTCTCAATAATGACCAACAATTTCCGCTTAGGTTGAAGCACAAACTTTCTTGGAGTGTATCTTAGAGGTATTGCAGTTTCATTGAATGTTTCTCCCAATCTTTCAATTGTAAAAATCCTCAATGCATCCCCGGCAACAGCAACCACACCTTCTGCACACTGATCAGATGAGAATGAAGCAGCATATTCAAGAGTCTCATACGAAAGGGGTGTTAACAGAAAATGCCCTTGGTGAATATAACCAAGCCAGGGTCGGCTAGATAAGCACAGCATTGCACGTCGACCTCTCACATTAATGGAAAAAAGTTTTGGGGCCCTCAGCCCCAAAAACCGGGAACGGGAGTCAGAAAGCTGACCTGTCACCATATCTACCACTGTCCTAAATAGAACCCCAGTTTGCAAACCAGCATTGAGGAAAAGACTGGCAGGGTGATCAGCACCATCTTCGCCACCAATTGATGCCTGAACCTCAAGAAAAAGGAGGGATTCTGGAGGTGCTGAAACACTTTGCACACTCAGAATCTGCATACAGTCATCAGGATCCAAAGACAAGACACGGATAGTGTTATCATATGAGCCAACTGCTAGGAATCGAGACCTCTGTCTTCCTTCTGGAACAGGGGCAATGTCCAAACAGGCCACATCTCCAGACATCTCATGCTTCTCCACCTCCATTAGCTGACCAGTCATATCCACCTCAAAATATATAAGCTCTCCTCCACTTAAAGCAATAACCACTTGAAGTCTATTGGAGCCAACTTTCACAATTGTCCTCTTTCCAGGAGTTCTCCACTCATTAATACGCCCATCTTCCCTAATATGTCTGATGCCATTTGGGTGAATTTGCATCAAAGAATCATCACCAATTAAAGAAACAGCCAGGGAAGGTGTGGTATCAAGAAACCCACTGTCGCTGACTTCCTCAACTGTTTCTCCAATTGAAAGCACAAGGGTTGCATTGTTAAAAGACACAACAATATATGCATCGAATTCATCACTAAGATTCCTTTTCACAGTCCAAACAGCACTTGGTACACCAGGAAGCTGTGACACGGCCATCTCACTAATAGCCAAACCAGGTCTCAATATCCTCAATGAGGAGCGAGGACCACGCCCACAAAGTGAAAATATCTGAGGGGTTTCTTCATCAAAAAGATTAGCAACTTTCATGTCCATAATAGGCATCAAGCTCTCAACCTGGTCAATCCTAACAAGATTCTTTAACCCTCTTGGCTGGAAAAACACAGGCTGGAAGCCTTCCTCTGTTTCCATCAAAGTAGCAGACGAGGCCTCCACATCCTCTTCCTCCCCAATGGCCTGAAACTGATACAATGCATGATTCCCAAACTCTGACGCGGCAAACAAAAACCCTGATTTTAACACACACATAGAAGAAGTAACTGGGATTGTGTCAAAATACTTAATCTTCAACTCCTTAACCTTGTCATTCTCATGATCCAATGTAACCTTAAAAATGTCACCGTACTCAGTCTGCAACAAAAAGAAAAACATAGATTTCTGCTTATGTGTTGCTGCAGAAACTATCAAAACCCCCCGTTCAGCAGGCAAATCAGCACGCCTAGGAATAACAGCCCTCACATCAGGATGCCCTTGATTCTTATAAATCACAAAATTCTCTGCACAAACTAAAATACCACTTGGCCCATCACCACCTCCAGGGACTGTAACAAGCATATTAGCGCCATTATCAACCTGCTCAGACCATTTCCTAGAAACGTGATTAAGCCCCAAATCAAGCTCATAAAATGTCAAATTCTTCTGCGCTTCACTTGCAGCTTGCCCTGTCGAGTCCTGGTCAGCTTCCGAATAATCCAACTCAATCGCAGCAAATATTGGATTATCAAACCCACAATCAACACCACATACTGAATAACATATAGTGTGCGACTTATGTGCCTCTAAAGGAGAAGAAATGGTTAACCTAGCAACAGTATCTCTATTCAAGACATAAACTAGCTTCTGTTTCTCACAAGCACCAATCATAACAGCCCTTCCTTTCGGATCCACAGCCAAATACTGACCCGGAACAATACGGCGACAACCAGATTTCCCAAAAGTTTCTTGGTGAATTTTGTCAAAGACATTTCTCTCCTTGTTGTATTCTAAAATTACAATCCTACCCGAATCAGAACCAACAACAATATAATCTTTTTGAGCTCCAGTTAGTCTAAACTGAGCTAATGAGCGAATAGCACCGAATATTTCAACAGAGAGAACTGTTTGGATCTTACCGTTCTCGTCAGGACGGAGAAGATCGAGAACTTTGCCGCGAGCAACTACGATTTCTTGTGCTTTTCCGCCGGAAAAGTTACCGTTTATGGCAGAGACGATTCCAGTGGCTCGTTGCAGTGTGAGGCTGTAGAGGTACATGGTGAAGTTAGGGTTGGGAGTGGGAAAGGAATGGTGGGAATCGGGGTTTTAGGGTTTTGAAGAAGAGAGCTAGTTAAAGGGAGACTGAATTTCTACGAGAACAATCACTAGTCGAGTGATTATTGACGTGGCACATGACAATGAGATCCGTTGGAAATGGACTTCAAGACTCGGGCCATCAACTATCATTACAAGGACAACCCCAGTCAAACGGGCTTGGAGACCCTAAACCCAGATAGCTTATCTAGGCCCGTACCGTTCTTTTAATCACTTTTAAGGTGTTTATAAAATATTTTATGAAGATTAAGAGTATTTTTCAATAAATATGATTAATTTACATAATTATTAAAAACATAATTGATATTTATTAATTATTAATAAAATATTTCATAGAAAAAAATACAAAAATATTTTATTATGATTAATTGATATTTTTTGTTTTAACTTTTTTTAAATATAATTTTTTTATTCCTAATTTATTTCTTATAAATCAAAAGTGATACACAATGACTTTTGAAGTGATTATTTTGTAATAAAGGTTAGAAAAAAAATATCAGCTCAAAAGTGAGCCTTAAAGTATTTTTATTTATTTAGAGATGAATTAAAATAATATTTTATTATATTTTTAAATTTTATTTTTAATCTAGTATATCAAATAATCTAAAAATATACAAAAAGTAATAATTAAAAAATAAAAATTGAAAAACAACCCCAACCCCAAACCCTTAAAAAATAACCTCCCTCCAAATACAACAAGCCCAGTCCACTTATATATATATATATATTGGATATTGAAGGAGACAATTTTGTTATTGAATCAAATGTGCTTTACCGGTTACATTGCCTAACATCTAGCCTTGAATCTTTGATGAATTCGAAGAACAATATGAAGAGCAATGCAGAATCAAAGAGGCTGACTTGATGACAGTTCTTGCACATGATCTTGAAGGTTATGTTCTTGGCAACAAAACTTGTCCCTTTTAGTATATAGATCATAACATCAGTAATTAATTAATTAATTAACTAAAGAGCTAAAACAGCTCGGAATTTACTGTTCACGCAGACTGAAAAAACTATTCACTGGATATTTACTCCCCAGCTTCGCGCCTACGTGAGCCCTTTTACCTGCGTTGTTTGCTTCACTCTGCGCGAATTCTTTAAGAATTTTTTCATTATTTGCTTCGCCACTTGCTCATTAATTAGCTGTCCTCTCAGTTCACAGAGGTCACACTCCGTCAATTGCAGTTCTGAAGAAAAACAGCCTTAATTGCTTTTTATTTTTTCACTATTTGCTTCGCCACTTGCTCATTAATTAGCTGTCCTCTCAGTTCACAGAGATCACGCTCCGTCAATTGCAGTTATGAAGAAAAACAGCCTTAATTGCTTTTTAGGGTTAACGCTGCGTTGGTTAAACGTTGCGTGAATTACACTCGAGAACAAAAAACCAAATTAACGCTGCGTGGCTTCGAATTTTGGACAGTGCGCTGCCTTATCAAATATCATATTTTGACGCAAACGTGGTGCATGCACTGCTGTTTGTGGAATTTCAAGATTTAAAACAGAGGTCACGCTGCGTCGAATTACCATTACTAAAAACACTAAAGTAACTAAAGTAGATCGGTGGTGTGCTGTTCATTTTCACTCATGTTTACTGTGGATGGATGTTTTATCTGCTGCTTCACATGCATTGAATCACTACTTTATTTATCCCTCTCCTCTTCTATAAATATCAACTACGAAGACCGCAATTTCAACCAAGAAATCAAAGCTCTCTCAACCAAAAAAACAATCTCACTAGACACCTCTTCGTAGATTCAATCTCCTGCAAAGCTTTCAAGTTCTTTGGCCACTGTACTCTTTCTCACCAGCCATCTCTTGATTCTTGGGAGCTTCGTTATCATGGCTGGCTTTCAATGCAATTTCTCCCCTACAAATTTCTATTACCCTCGCCCACTTTTTGTGAAAGTAGACATCGCCACCACCACACAGAAAAAAAAGCCTTGCTCTTTCCTTGCAGATTCAAAAGGGACAAGTCACGATAACTGATGATGACAATCGGTATTCTCATGAACAAGCGCATAGCATGATCAAGCAAGCTTTTCAGAGAATAGAGAGCACAATAGATACCTGTTTTTGGATTATAAACAGACCATATTTTCTTCTTCTTCAACTCCAAATCAGCCAAGAGAAGCCTGACCCAAACCCGTTCTTCTTCTTTGAATGGAGAATGGACCTGCGATCCCGGAAACCAACAATACCGGGTCACGATCAGGTTCGGTATCGTCGGGGCTTCGATTTCCGAAACATGGGCAGAAACTGAAGTATTGAAGCATGATTGGGTTGAAACGGGAATGTATTCGGGTTCGGGTTTGAGAATGGCAGAGACTAGAGAGTGCCAAAAGATGGTTGATGGTGGTTGTTGGTCCATTTTTCTTTGATATTTATTGCTGCCTTGGTTTTTTATTTATTTATTTATTACTACCAAGGCAGTGTCGGCAAAGGAAACCTTCCACTCGATCATGAAGTGGAAAGAATAGATGATTCAGTATTAATGACGCGGTAGCAGTCCCCAAGAATTCATGAAAATTTGTTGACCCTTCTTTTAGCATTGCCTCCAGCCACGTTTTTGAAATGGTGTTTTTAGAGTTTAATTAATTAATTAAAAAGATACAGAGAGTTTAAATTTATATCCATGTTCATAGTTATATGATTTGTTTCTCTTTGTGTGGAAGTACGCGGTAGCATCGCGTACGCTAATGTCAAAAATATATTAAAATAAAGTTTTTATTTTTAAAAAGTTATTTTTTAAATTATCACAAACATAATTTGAAAATATAATATTTTAATTTCAATTATTAAAAATAAAAATTTTCAAATTTTTTTAAAATATTTTTCATTTGTGAAATACTTTTAATATAATAATATAATAAATAAAGCTTATAAAAATACAAAAAATAATAGAATTTTTTTTAACAATAATTATGGTTTCACTAATTTTTATTATTTCCACTGTTATTAGGGTTATTTTTTTAATGTTTATATTTTAATTTGTGTTGGTGATTGTTTTAAAATTGATATTTATTATTATTTCTCTGTTTTTTAAAATTATTTTTATTTATTTTTCAAGTAGAATAACTTTTTTACATCTAATAATATTTATTTTTGTTTTGTCTTTTATTGAGTTTTTTAAGTGCTTCTTTGTTAATATTTATCAAGTGTTGAAATATATGATTACTATAGATAAGACATTTAAAATAATAATAATTATTATTTGTAATATTTTTTCTTATAAATATGTGATACTAATTATATATGTTTATATTTATTTAATATTAGCATCTTAATATATATATATATATATATATATAACCTATTTATTATTTTCAAAAAATAATAATTTACTATTAGTACTCTAAAATATGTTCAATATAATAAAAATATTTGTAATAAATCTTAAAAAAAAAAAAAAAAAAATTCAAACAATAATCACAGTGTAATTGATAGTATGACCAATAATAATTAGAATATTAATTATGTATGATAATATTTATAATGACAACTATAATAATTGTGACAAAAATTCGTTGGTCAGTGATATTTTTTTGAAAAATAACTTGCGCATCTTTTTTATGTACGATATGTCAGATCTCATATCACGAAAAAAGTATACAAAAACACATAGACAAGACATGTAGGAAAATTGTTCGAACTTATCTACAATAATAAAATAAAAAATTGCCCTGCATTTCGCCACAGTTGGCACCCAATTTTTTAACATGTAACAATTTGTTAATGATCCTAAATTTATATATTATTTGTGGGCCTTTTTCTTAAAAAATAAGATAGCTAATTATATATTGTGATATTGTTTTAGTTATTACCTATATATTTTTTTTAATTTTATCTCTTATACTTTTAATCTTGAATTTTATTTTAGTTTCTTTTATTTTTTATACATATTTCTTACATAGTTCGTATTTCTGTTCATGTTTTTATATATATATGCTTTTAGTTTTTCTTTTCAATTTTTCTTTATTTTCAATGTTATTAAGTTTTTCTATCTATTGTCTAAATTTTAATGAAATAATGTTTGTTATTATTTCTCTTTCTTTTATTCTTCAAGTTAAGTAAGTTTTAAAATATAATAATACTTATTTTTTGTTAATATTGTTAGATATTGAATTTTGTAATTATTACAGATAAAACATTCAAAATAATAATAATGATTATTTGTAAGTTTTTTTTAAAAAACAAAATTAATATCATTGTTCTGAAATACTTTTAATATAATAATATGAAAGAAAATGGAATTTTTTTCTCTGACAATAATTATGGTCTCACCAATTTTTATTATTTCCACTGTTATTAAAGTTTTTTTTTTTATGTTTACATTTTAATTTATGTTCGTGATCATTTTAATTTTTTTTTATTCTTCAATTCAAATAATTTTTTAAAATCTATTAATATTCTTTAATATATATAAATGAACTAAGTTTTTTTGAAAAAAACAAAATTAATATAATTGTTTTGAAATACTTTTAATATAATAATATGAAAGAAGAGAAAAATTGAAATTTTTTTCTCTAACAATAATTATGGGCTCACAAATTTTTATTATTTCCACTGTTATTAAGGTTATTTTTTTATATATTTTACATTTTAGTTTATGTTCGTGATCATGTTTTTTTTTATTATTCTTCAATTCAAATAATTTTTTAAAATCTAATTATATTTTTTTATTTGGTCATTTATTTAATTTTTTAGTTGTTTTTTTGTTAATATTGCTAGGTCTTAAAATTTCTTATTATTATAGACAAGACATTCAAAATAATTATAATGATTATTTGTAATATTTTTTTCTTTATCAATATGTGAGACTAATTATATATTTTGATATTTATTTAATATCAACATTTTCATATATATATATATATATATATATATATGACCTATTTATTATTATTCTAAAATATTTTTAATATAATAATATGAACAATCAATTTCCTACATATAAAAAAAAATCATTTTTAATGGATTTTATCAAAAGAGTTTAGTAGTAGCAATATTTAATCATTTTTTAGTTGAAAAAACACATGTTTCTGACAGATTTTATCAATTATAATTTTACTCATTGAATATTAAAATAACAAAACACAACATGCATAAAATCAATTAATTTTTTATATAGATAAAAAAAACCAGCGCATCGCGCGGGTAATTCGCTCGTATCTCATCTAAACAAGTCAATCCTGATTTCACTGTTTGGATCTGAATGGATCAAACTATCATAAGCGAAGTATGGTTAAAGATGGTGTGGATTTTGCGGCTGAAACTCGAAGTATAATTATGAAGCATGGGAATATTCTCGTGTTTCTTCAGATGTTACTGTGGCTTGTTCAATGGATTCTACTTCTTCTCAACGAAGATTAGGGCAAAATGCCATGACCATCCCTCACAGTGCCAGTTTGCCACTCCACTCAATAGTGCCATATGAGTTTGAGTGATTTTGAAATAATTATGACGAATTATTATCTATGCTAATTGAGTTTAATTTGAATTTAATTGATTTTTCATTTTTCTTATTTTTCATTTTAGAACCACAAATCAGATCTAATTTTGTTTGATATTGAATTTCATTTAAAATTTATATTAGGATACCGATCATGAATTTTTCTTAGCTAAATTGAATTCAGACAAACATTCTAGGATGGTTCCGCAGGTGAGCTGTCTACTGCTCCAATCGCAATGGAGTTTGAATGGGCTTTGCCTTTTAGTAAACATAATTGGAGCTTCACTACAACTCGTGGGCTCCGATAGGCCCGAGAGAATCTCAGAAAAGAAAAACAAACAACATTAATAACAAAACGGGGCATTCCGAGAATTGAACTCGGGACCTCTCGCACCCTAAGCGAGAATCATACCACTAGACCAAATGCCCTTTTGTGAAACCTTCTGAGAGTATAAACAATAAGAACATGAAATTTTATTTTGGAGCTTTTGTGTGATGATGGAATTTTTCTTCCAAACAATTAGTATAGTTAAATTCATCAGTAACGTAACGCTTTGAATAGGAACCTCTTTCTTGTTTGGCTGCCTCAACGAATGAATCTTCTCAGGCAGTCCAAATACCAAAACACTCAGTTGAGATGAATGTTCTTGCATATTTTGGTTATGGTGATATGTGAAATGTGAGAGCTTTTCCAGAGCAGGGCTAAAATCATCAGCGAACATATAAAAACAGCATGGAACTTCTAAATGGTTTGCTTTGTCCCTTGGTCATCAAGCCAGTTGTTTTGTATCTCTGGAAAAGTTGGAGGAATGGGATTTTTCCCATGAGACTAATGAGTTTCCATGTGAAGCTACAGCTACCCTTTTTAGAGAAAAAATTGAGGTAGACGAATAGGGACAGATGACAGCTTCATGAAAAAAC
Organism: Salix arbutifolia; assembly: GCA_025169955.1. Taxonomy (NCBI): domain Eukaryota; kingdom Viridiplantae; phylum Streptophyta; class Magnoliopsida; order Malpighiales; family Salicaceae; genus Salix; species Salix arbutifolia. Next base: position 2,800,698 of record CM045909.1, read on the forward strand.
AAACAGAGTTTCCAATTTCTCTAGATATGACTCATAAACAAAAGCAAAGTTTCTGTCCGAAGGACCCAAAATTATTATCACAGGTTCACAATCTTTCAAGCACGCATACAACATTCTTACAAGAACAACATTTCTCCAACAATCTGGATTAGTAGCTAACATAAACAGCGAACTCCAGCAAGGTCTCAACACCATCGGCCGCATTCTGATTGACAGAAGGGATGATCTTAATAATAGCATAGCCCTGAGCATTGACATACTTTCCAGTTCCACCCATGATAGCAAGCTGAGACTCGGAGACTCCTGTTCTGAGAACCCCGAAAAAGCTGAGGCTATCAGCATAATGATCACTCTGAAACATAGCTGTGAATGCCATAGTTTGGCTGGTACCATCCACAGAACTAGACACATAGAATCCTTGTGCCTTACCTACAAAACCTGACTGTAAATCATGCCCTTCGGTTAGTTCATCGTCGATCACAGTGATGGTTCCAAACATGAGCTTCTGAAAAGTGGAACCAGATGGAAGATTGCCTCCATTGCTCAGTGGCAGGTTAAATGCATTGTTGAAGTTATTACCATTGTTTTGAGCCACAGGCTGTGTGGCGCCACCAAGGCCAGTGATGAAAGGAAGGTTGTTGTTGTTATTTTGGGGCACGCCATTATTTATTGGGAGATTTGCACCATTAGGTTTGGCAAATGGAACCTGCCCAGTGACTGCCGGGTTGCTGACTATGCCAGTCACGGCTCTAGCCGAGGGGTTTGTTCCACCAAGAACGTCATGCATGAAGAAGCTTAAGGTATAACCAGGATTACTTACCGTGGCACTGCTAGCAGCCCCAGTTGGATTAGGCTGTGTGGGTGCTATTGGTGTAGGTAGTGGCGGAACATTGGCGACAGGATCATTGACTGCATCGACTAACTCCGGGGGGGCAACAGGCACCTGTGGTTGCTCATCTAGGGTTCTAGCTGAGGTGGTAAATGCGATGGCAAGAGTGAGGAACAGAAGACAGGCTATGCCCTTGTTTGTGGCAGAGAGAAATTTGTGAACTTCCATTTCAGAGACTCGAGGGAGAAGCAAGAAAAGGAGCTCAAGAAGATTTTCAGTTTTCCTTAGTGTTTAGCTTATGCATTAGAGAGTATGAAAATGTATGCATATATAGTTTGTGTTCTGAAATAGGAGTTGATGAGATGGAGTTGGTACAAAGCTTTTTAATTTTTAATTTTTAATTTTGTGTGTGTGTGCAGGTTAGAAACCTAAACCTTATTGTGTTCAAATCTGGAAGGTGGAATAAGAGGAATGGTTGAGGTTGTAACATAAAGTAAGTCCGGTCTCAAAGAGATGTGATGTTATGATAAATGCTTGTGATTTGCATGATAGGTTTTGAATTCGAGTCAGGGTGTGTACTCTTGTAAAAATCTAGGATTACCGGGACTTTAATCGCTCATCTAGATCTACAAAGATCACTTTTCGAAAGATAGGTTTCCTGACATCTAAAAAAAAATTAAGAAAAAAAAAAAGAAAGTCCATCCATCCGGCACCTAAAAACTGTTTTCAGCACCGAAATAAGCCCCCCAGATGAAAACTTTAGCCTCCGAAGGCATTATTGGACCTGGCAGTTAAGTTTTTTTGTATACCTAATCATCAATGATCGATACATTACCTCGGTGCCCCTCATTCATAAATCAATCGTAGCTACGAATAGGGAGCTGCTTTCGTTTCTGTCACCAGAAAATGCAATTTCAAGTGAAAAGTCAAAATCTCACAAGTGCAAGTGTTTGAAAAACTAAAATATATCGTTCTCCATCTGCTATTCTCTACCATTCGAGCCAAAACAGAGTGTAGTACTGGCAAACAGTATAAAAATGGAAATATCCCAGTAAACACAGACCCCCCTGGTTCAGTTTCAGATAGACATAATACTAATTCTGGCTACTTGATTCTTCAAAATGAGAAGGAAAATGGCTCTCCAGTATCCTAAATACGGAGACGATGGATACCAGATTAAAACATTATTTGTCACTGGGCGTACTATGATAACAAATCCACTTCAGAAACACTAAGATAACTCATGTTTTGTAAGAGTAGGCTTCTGCGCTAGCTCGCATGGGTATATCAGGCACCACCTGAAAGTGAAAAGTACACAGTTTTCCCTTCACATGAATGAAGGAACTAATACTTCAAACAAAAACCTGCACATTAATTTAGTTTTTCATAGAAATTGGTTCGTGAATTGGATACGGCGGAAATTTACTTGAGGAATATATATATATATAGAAAACTTGAATACTGATTCTGCAATCTCCAAAACCAATTTCAAGCCTTACACCTAGATCAAAATTGTACCTCCACGTGCATCTCTCCTACTAGTCCCTTTATCTCTCTTCTCTCTCTCTATTTATTTATTTATTGTAGTTGTTATTGTGGACAATGCAGGCAGATTATCTCCGTAGTCTCGTGTAATTCTGATAATATATAAGTATGTTGGCCAAAAATTTAAACACATCATTTCAGAAACTCTCCACGCTAACAATGTCTGCAACCAGCTCGTCCATCAAAAAATTCTCTATTTCTATACCGATAAACTGAACGTCATCACTCAATTCTAACCACCTGTCATCCTTCCCCAGAACCTTCTCCGAGTCCTTGCCGGCTTCCTTCTGCTGTGCAATCAGCAACGTCCACACCTCCTCCCCAATCATCTCCTGGCTAAGACTAAAGCTACACCTTCTAGCAACAGGTTTTGTCCATGCGGGCATCCCCATGCATGGCCGTAGAGTCTCAATCAGCCCTGAATTTATACGATCAAATAACAGTCTCTTTTCAGACCTGTTCCAAGAAATCTGCTCACCATACTTTTTCTCAAAGGTCTCAAAGACAGAATAACTTATTGGGTTGTCTTGAGAGTGCCAGGAATCAAAGCCAAGCAGTTTCCTACACTCAGAACCTGCCTCGGACAAGACATCAACCAGGTAGGAGAAATCCCTGCTCTCTTCATAAAATTTTCTTCTGAAATTTTCTTCTGAATCATCCACGGATCCTTCTCCAGCATCTTCATCACTAGAAACCACCATGCCAGAACCTTCTGAGTATGTTTCTGATGCCTCTGACTTCATAAATTCAAGATGCGATTGTAAGCCTAGGAACCACAGGAAGATCAAAAGACAAGGAGAGAGATAAGGACAAAAATTAAAAAGAAAGAGAATCTGTGCAAGTCAGAAGAAGAAAATCCAGTGAACTGACCATGTAAAGAAGAATCGACACTCTCGAAACAGTCATAGGTAGAAGAAATCTCTTTCTTGAATAATGGTTCCAGTACAGTATCTGGACTAAGTTGATAAGCATCCTCGAAGCTTATTTGAGATTCTGGGTCTGCGTCAGTGCCACAGCAGTGTGAAGAAACAGACTCTATCTCAGAGATTCTATTGGATATATCCTGCGGCATAATCATGTAATTCCTAATAAGAGCCTTAAAATTTTTACAGTAAAGATCATCAAAAAGAAAGATAAGAAAGAAGGCGATAAATCAAGTGAACATAACAAATGAGGATGGCTACGATCTTCATAAACTCATCTGCTAAAATTATAGATGTGCTTAATTTACATGCATGGCTAGTAAAATCTTGAAACAGTGTCACCACTGAATCCCAGTTAAAATCATTTTGGTTATCTATTGCATATCCTCGCTTCTTCCTGCACTTTCTTTCTGTTTGAAATATAATACTACACGGTAAGCAAGCCAGCACAAATGGGAGAGAAACACAGAGAGCATAAAACTATAACAAATACAAAAGGTTCCAGCTTTTAACCAAGTATACAAGAAGCATGAAAAGTGGGAGACTTACAAAATCACATCCCTGTTTTATTCCATCAAAATAACAGTCATAAGGGTCCAAGAAACTTATACACCGATTGACTGGGATATGCAACCACTTCCCCAAAAAAGTTATCATGTTAAGGTAAATTTCTATTGCAATTTCCACAGCATGTGGAGAGATAAAGGTAGTTTGTGTTTCATAATAATTGCAGCACCTAAATTTCATTTAACAATCTACAAAAATTTCCGAATGAATCATAGTTCAAGGTGCAAATTTGTTTTGTGGAAACAATGAATCATACCTGTTGAACTGAAGTAGGGAGGTCACGAGGAGAAGAATATTCATCTTTTACAGGCAATACACGGTTGTTAGATTCTAACTCAAATACCTCATTACATAATAGGGACCTCTTCAGAACTGAGATTTCTGCATCACCCTGTTTATGTAATACATCAATTGAAGAAGTATTACTCGTTGAAGACATGCAAGCTTCAGTATTCTGTTCAGATAGGTCCCCCTCACTGTCTTCATTCATGTGCCCCTCCTGTGTCGCCCAAGGATCTTGCAAGGTCTGATAGTTTTGTCGAGATGAAACAAAACATTTGGAACTTTGGCGGTGTGGATTATTTGCCTCCATTCTGTTTTCCAGTTTGCTTGGAAAAACAAAATTAGCTTCTACAGAATGATTGTTTTCTGACACCATATGAGGAATTAATGGAAAACTTTTACAGCTGGGCTTTCGAAGAGATTTATGTCGAGTCCTGGTATTAGGACTAGCAACAGTGTTAAAATTCTCAAGAAAAGATCTGGATTTTGGTAGGTCTCTGACACGCCCATCATTTCGGACTTCCAAATTTCTTATGCCTGAAGGAGTATTCCAGTTCGCACCTCTACTGTCAGGAACGACATGATTACATTTATCAGGTTTGTAAACAAAACTTACTGCCCTTGATTCACAATTAAAAATGGCAAGCATTTCATCCAAAGTTTCGCTCCTACTAGCCAATTCAAACGGCTGAGACTTTTTGGTTGTCTTCCATTTTTCAGAGATTTGCTTCTTCGCCTCCCGATTCATATATGGCTCATCTGAACAGTTGAACTGGCTCTTCTTGTCAGAAAAAACAGGCATAGAAGATGTCATCGACTCAGACTCTTTAGGCAAGGTGTCACTGCCCCTAATTCTAGACGTCTGTGCTGTTGTGGAAATGCCGCTTGTGCCAGGCCCCATTTTTCTGCTTATTTGCTTTGAAAATCTAGACCTTGACCTTGCAGGTCCTGAGTCACAGTCCAAGTTCTTCCTTCCTTTCACTTCAGCATGTAAGTTCCCATTTTGCACGCTGAGAATCTCTTTATGCTTCATATCAGCTGAGAAGAAAACCTCTACAGCACCAGTAGATGAAAAACATCTTCCAGCATTCTCTACCTTTCCCTGCTGTGGTTTTAGAACAGCAATCCCGGTAGTGGGGAGGCGTGATCCATGAAGATTATTCTCAACTTGAAGGCCAAGTTTTCCACGGGAATACATCACCAGGCCATCTTCAACTTTCCGTGGCAATCTAGCATATCCTTGTTCAATTTGCCTCCAAAATTTCCTGCTCCTGCCTATGTCTCTGCAATCAGGAGACAACGGCTTTACCACTGTAATGTGCCCTGACTGCAATTGAGGAGGAAGATCTTGCAGATCATTTGCTTTCTTGGTGAACTTAGGTTCCTGGAAATATTGCGGAAAATTATCAGTTTTTGAATCAATAACTTCCTGTGCATCATGGCATTCCTTTGAAACATCAGTTGATTGCTTGAATTCCTCCCTTCTACAAATCACCTTTGCCCCTGAGGGACTCGAACGTACTTTTCTCTTTTCAACTGACATGTTACAGTCCTTTTTTCTCCTTAATGTTTCTAATATTTGAAAGACTTCAATATAATCTTTCTGCTCTTCATTACTCAACCTGAACGAAATGTGTTCTGAATGTTTTTCTCTAGCACCTATAGAAGAAACTCTTCGTAGATAATTGTCTGAAAGCACTCTAGGTTTCTTTTGGACAGGTTGCGGGGGTGCCAGTTCATCAAGTCCCATTAATTTTGCGATCACACTTTCTGTCATCTGTTTAGGTTGCATTTCTGTTGACATCACTTCGGGCACTTAGTTAATGCTCAGCAAATCCAAACCCTGTTTAGAAAATAAAACAATGTCCCTGCAACAAATCAAATCAAAGAGAAATACCAAGTTGGGTGAAATAAAAATATTCAAATATCAAGACAACTATTTCATCAATAATTTTTTCCTCGCATTTTCATGTGAAGTTGTGTTCTATGTGAGCAAAAAGTAAATAAAATTCTGCGCAAGCTAAAAATAGAAATAAGGTACTGCTCTAGAGTAACTCCTGGAGCAAAAACAAATATCAGATAGCAAATTTGGACATTTACAAGAACTCAAACCCCTATTGCTTCCTGAAATTTTAAAAAAATAAAACAAATGATGGAAAGAGAGTGTGTTTGGAAAATGAAATGCAAAAAAAAAAGGAAACAAAGAAGATTCAGAAGCAACCAAAAAGTTAAGGAAATAGCACATAAAACTGAGAATCCAAACCTAAACACAGTCGTAGAAGATTGGATTTACCTTTAGATTCATACAATCATCCTCGAAAGGAATAATGAAACGGAAAAACAAGCATTAGCAAATTAAAAAAAAAACTTTATATATATATACAGAAAAACCAGCTAGTGATCCAAATCACAGCCTTTGGAGATCAACCCATGAAGCCAGAAAGAAATGCTAGTAAAGTAGCAGCACAGTCAATCAAAATGCAGAAGCAGAATCATTAAAAAAACATCTCTCTTTGGCAAGGAATTATTAGAACAGCATAGAAAGAAGTGTAAAGTAATCATGAGTAAATGCAGCGTACCGACATTATTACTACCTGCTCACAGCTTTCGAATAGCAAATCAAGACAAAAAAAAAATCACAATACGAACAAACTGCCATAGTAAGAAGAGGTGATAAACAACAACCATCCATTACAAAGCATCAAGACGAGTAAAACAAAACAAAATGATTTTGATGCCACCATCACAGAACATCGCTACTAGATTCCACTAGAAACAAAAACAACAGAGAAGGTACGCCAAGACTCAAAATCATCATACACAACCCGTGAACAACAAAAGAACAAAAACCCAGAATTTGATGAAACATGAAAGGAGAAAAAACCGACCTTTTTCAAGATATCTTTGAAATCTTGACACTAAGCTTCACTTTCATTCAGTATCCATTACTTCATTTCTTCGTAACATGCGGTGATTCCAATCAAAATCTCTTCTTTCAATATGAAAACAAAATCGCTAAATCACGCTCAAATAATTTCGATTAAAAACCAACCAAGCAATAAAAGACGCTGCCATGTTGAAAAGAAGTTTGGAGCCAGACAGATACAGAGAGAGCGAGAGCACTTAGGTCAGCAGCCATGGAGTTCTTGCAAGAAAAGGCACGAGTGGTCGGCTAAAATTAAAAATGGCGGTCATCTTTTATTCATTTTTTAAGATAAATTAAACCATCAGCGAAAGATGAATAATGGCAATTGAATAAAAGTGGAGAGAGCCGTTAAGAAATTAAAAAAGGAAAATTATAAATGATCGAGAGAAGATCTAATTATTAATTCGTTGATTTCTCTATTTAATATTTAATTATTATATAAAAAAAAGCAGCATGGAAAGTGAAGTAGGTTCGGTTTTCTGTCGCTTCGTGGATTTACGCGCGCATTTCTTACAACTTCTTCGCGAACCCCGCGCCTCAATGATTATGATGAGGTTTCTTGTTTTTTTTCTGATAATAAAGCATATTGCTACTCTCGCTCCTGTTTTTTTTTCACACAGGTGTACCGGACGTGAAAGCAAGTGTAATAATACACTGTTTCGCACAGCGCTTTAAGAATATTTTTAAGAGAATTCGAATTTTTTATTTATTTATTTTAAATTATTTTTTTCTTTAATATTTTTAAATTATTTTCATATATTAATATTAAAAAAATATCATTTTAATGTATTTATAAATGAAAAATATTTTCAAAAGTGATTGCAAACACACTTTCAAAAAGGCACGAAGTCGTTTTTTGCTTTTTTTAAAAATATTTTTAATTAATATTTTTATTATTATTTTAATTTTTTATTGTTAAAAATTAAAAGAAAAACGTTTCTACACTGTAAGTACTTGTTTAAAAATGTGTTTGATGTTGTTTAAAGTGATTTTTATTCAGAAAAGTATAATAATTATTTTTTTATTTTTAAAAAATTATTTTTGACATCATCACATTAAAATAATCTAAAAATATCAAAAAAACTTAACTTAAAATAAAAATAAAAATAAATTCAAATTTTCTTAAAAATTCTTTTGAAATGTAGTGTCAAAACATGCACTTGGATAAACTCTAAAACTTCTATGATATTGTGATACCTTTTTAAATATATTTCACGTAAAATTTTACCGATGATTATCTTAAGATGTGATTAATCTTTATATATAATTTATATACTCTGTATGATCCGCATCCTTTGAAGCTATCTCTTTAATTAATTAATTAATAACTAATGTTTAAGATTTATTGAAGACTATTTAAAGCAAGTTTTATATTCTAAATAAACAAAATCTTGATAAGTAGAATAATTATGTATGTTTGATATTGCTTTTACTCTTATGGTTGAGGTTTTAAAAAAAACAGTTTCATGAAAAATACTTTAGCTGCAGTTTAAAATAAGTTTTGAAGTGTCTGGTTAAAACTGCTTTTAAGTTTGAGATTAATGCAAAGCAGTTTTATGTGTTTGGTTACCAAACTTTCTATATTGCTTTCAACTTGTAAAATTATTGTAAAAATATATATTTTTATATTAATATACATATATTATGTAAATATTATTTATATTTTAATATTAAAAATATATTTTATATAAAAAAATATAATAAATAATTATTATACCCCTACCCCACCCCAGCCTGGCACCCCTCCCACCCTCCCCACACAAAAAACAAAGCAGGATGCATGAAAAGCAGCTGCTTTTGATGCGTCTAGGCTTTATTAATTTTTAGAGTGGGATCCACATCTAAAATCAGCTAAAAATATCATTACCAAACATTTAAACTCTCAGTTTTTTTTAAACCTCCGATGCAACCTGAGTCCCAAACACCATTGCATGTTTGACTGCTACAGAGAGAATGATTAAATATCCCTAGCTCTTGATTGTCGAATTTATTATAATAATGTATGACTTTTTTCGATTAGTGACCGTTTGAAATTGCGATCCCACTAGTTTTTGACTGAAATTTTTATTTTTATTTTTATTTTAAAAATCGGTAATTTGGTGTTTTTAAATCATTTTGATGTGCTGATTTCAAAAATAATTTTTTAAAAATAAAAAAAATATTATTTTGATGTATTTCGGCACGATAAATACTTTCAAAAACTACCGTGATCGCATTCCCAAACAGTCACTAACCAAAACATAATCCTGTACAGGACCACACCTTTCCAACTCCAAGGTGTCGATAACAAAGACGGCAACTTTTATTCATATAAAAAAACAAATTAAGGATATAAAATACACTTCTAATTAAACCAGATAGAAACAAAATGAAAGACACTGAACATGCCTAATGAGTTCATTTGTTGCCTTTTGCCGAGTTAAAGAACTTTCCAGATTATAGGTCATAAAAGTTTGACTGCCACCCGCCAAACTTATATAGCTATTTGGTATTTGAATGCTTTTAAAGTTTTAAAAACTATAAATTATTAAAAAATATATAAATTATATATTTTTTATTAAGGTCATATGATTTACACTAAATTACCGTATATTATTTTTACCGTTATTAATTTAAATTCGCGGTTGAACTTGCTACAACAGTACAGACTACAAAACATGCCTCTTGTATCACCTCTGGAGCTATTGTTAGAAGAAAACATTTTGTGCAAGAGCATGATATTTGACCTGTTTGGGAGTACGATTGCAGTAGTTTTTTAAAGTGCTTTTCATACCGAAATACATCAAAATGATGTTTTTTTATTTTTAAAAAATCATTTTTGACATCAACACATCAAAATGATCTAAAAATACCAAATCATATTAATTTAAAATTATTTTTTTTTTCAAATTTCGGCAAAACACCGATTGAAACGCACAACCAAACAGGAAGAAAGAGTTGAAGATTGCATAATAGGTTTTGGGTTTGAGTCATGATGTACATTTCTAATAAGAGTCTGAGACAACTAAAATTTTATTTACTCATCTGAATTCACAAAATATATTTTCTAAGATAAAGTTTGCTAGAATAAAAAATAAAAAATTATTCATGTGGCGGTGACATGATGGTGTCATGGTTGGTTCTGGATTTAGGAGGATTGGACGTGGAAATAGTGAGAAATGAGAAACAGGACAGCAGGAGTGTCTGTACTCTGTAGTCGCGGTCAACGGGTAGCGAGGCCAAACATTCACACGTGATTTGCATGTGAATTGAGGCATGATTAGGGTTTTGATGTCTGTTACAAGAGTGGGCCAAGTTGTGATAATGCGTGACGTGGGCTTTCAAGTTCCATGTCTGTTGTTCAGACCAGGAAGTTCGGCTTTTAAAAATATTAAAATTTATTTTTTAAAAACTTTTATCTCTTTGAATAAATAATTTTTTTATCTCTGTTTTTTTTTTATCTTTCCGCATTAACTAGCCAATAAGAGTAACTCAAGAAAAAAGCGAGGAGAAAGGGAAATGAAAGGGTGAGGCAGTCAAACTATTAAATGCATGATATCCCATCCATTTGTTTTTGTTCTTGCAGTATAAAAAAAATTTATTATGAAATTATTATTATTTTAATATTTTTAATAATCTTAATATATTTATCTAAAGATAAATTCTAAAAAAAATATCATTTCACTAAATTTTAAAATAAAATGATATCCTATCCATTTGTTTTTGTTAAATAAATATTTTTGATATTAATATGTTATTAAAATGATATGAAAATATTAAAAAATTGGATTGGAAGCAAGAAAAATATTAATTCTCGCCGAGATCTAGAATATACTAACATTATCCTCAACCCCACAGCATAACATATGCCCGTATATTTTCTGGCCCGGTTCAACAGCCATTATAAACACAAAATAATTAAGCCACTAGTTTTTCACCCGGCACCAACTCCTACGATTCATCTCTCTAGTTTCTACCCCCGTCAACCTTTTTCTGCTATTTCTTATTCGGAAAGAAATAATGGCTTTAGAGATCTGTGTCAAAGCTGCTTCTGGTGCCCCTAATATTCTCGGAGATTGTAAGTTTTGTTTGATTGTTTAATGTTTTTTTCGCCGGTGTCATTTGTTTGTGATTTTACACCTGGGTTTGATAGGAACTTGTGCGATCGTGTTTAAGTTTTTGTCTTTTTGTTGTTTCAGGCCCATTTTGCCAGAGAGTTCTGTTGAGTCTGGAAGAGAAGAAAATTCCATACAAGTCTCATCTCATCAATCTGGGTGATAAACCTCAGTGGTATTAATATGATCACATCTATTAGTCTTCAGAATAGTTGTGCTTGTTGCAGCTTGAGGTTGTTGTGTGCTTTTATAGTTCATCTCAAGTATTTGAAAAATGGGTTCCTGTTGTATCCATGTTTTATCGCCTACATATGCAATAATGAACCTTTTCTTGCTGTGTTGGATTGCTTGTAGTTGTTGTTTTTAATGTCTCCATCTGTTCCACATGTGCGCGCGCGCGCCTGTATATACATGCTATCTGCTTAAGAAGATACCTGCCAGTTGTGATGGTTATTGTTGACTTTGAGGGAAAACCTCATTTAGTCATCCACTGAGAAGAAACTTTTTAAACACGATCTTGGAGGGCAACATCATTGTTTTAATCTAAGATCGTCTTCTTTTTTTTAATTCAGATATGAAATGAATGCTTTAACGTGTAAAGAGGATTTAACATCATTCATAACAAAGGGTATCAATGGAGCTTTAATGATGGTAGTACTCTTGATAAATTCAAATTTAATAGACATGAAAAATGTATGTGCATTTTTTTTGCTTTTATGTGTCATGATGGATTGAGATTTGGATGGTCAATGTTTTGATAGGTTTTTGGATATAAATCCGGAAGGAAAGGTCCCAGTGGTGAAAATTGATGACAAATGGGTTGCAGATTCTGATGTGATTGTTGGTATGTTGGAGGAGAAATACCCTGAACCCTCTCTTGCCACTCCTCCGGAATTTGCCTCTATGTAAAGCATCTTTCTCCTTCCTTTAGTATCTCCACCAGTTTGAATGTGGATGTGATAGTTTTGTGGGATCATTTTTTTTCCTACTGGATGATGTGAATACGGGAAGTTGCTGAATTTGCAGTATACATGTCTCTTATATTTGTTCTCATTTCATGATAAACCATCATAAAAAATTCTTCATACTTGTAGCTTTTTTTATTTTTCTTCCAGGGATGCATTATTCTAGGACATGTTTTCTAATTAAAATAACAACAAACTGATCTATGCTGGAGATTGTTTTCGGATGTTTTGTGTGTGGTCATGCTTCTATTCTCATTGGCTTCCATCAGAAGGTTATGAAGAGAAACTAATTTGCAATATAGGCCATGTGGAACTACAGGGGTTCAAAGATATTCCCATCTTTTGTCATGTTCTTGAAGAGCAAGGATCCCATTGATGGAACTGAGCAGGCTTTACTTGAGGAATTGAAGGCATTGGATGAGCATCTCAAGGCGCATGTATGTATAAATTTGAAACACAGACTTGTCTTTGAAGAGGTTCTGCTTTACTTTTCAGTTTTTGCAGTGCAAACTAATTTATTGGAGCATGCTATCAGGGTCCTTTCATTGCTGGGGAAAAGATCACAGCAGCGGATTTCAGCTTGGCTCCAAAGCTTTACCATCTTGAGGTTGCTCTTGGCCATTTCAAGAACTGGACCATCCCTGGCAATTTGATACATATCCATAACTACATCAAGGTACTCATCTTTTTTGTTATCCTGTGATCATGCACCTTGTTTCTTGTTTACTTAATCAAAGTGAATGATGGATCTAAAAAGATGACAAGTTGTTATTATGTATGCTGTTTCGGTTATGATATTAATCATTCATATGAGATGGTAGGTTTGCTAACTGCTTTCACACGCTTGATGACCTGACCAATCAAATTTGCTGTAGTTCCTTGTCTTAAGGCGAGATATTGAGATTGAATAATGGATTATTAAAAGAACTGAGTTTTGATAACGACTTGTGTCAGTTGAATGGCAAGACCAACTTTGGTGTGGGGTATGATATCCTTGAAATTCTCAAACCGTGATGGTTCATGCAATAAGCTCAACCTTAGGGTGACACCCTAAGAAGTGATTGTTTAGAATTGATTCATTCATCTCGTTTCTTGGCACATCAGTATATCTTATTGGTTATTGGTGCATACGATATCAGGGCTGCATGTGCCTGAGGATTATCAGGTGCTCAAAGAGATAGAACTAGCTGAAAGAAAAATAAAATGAAGTTTTCATACTTCTGTGAAGATGCCTTCTTCCTTGTCAAGGTTGGTGTAGAGGTCAGGGGAAGACTCGTAGAATACCATGATGTTAATTTTATCCATTTGATGGCTCACGTCATCCTGAATTAGGATTGTAAGTGCAAAGCCAGAGCCTCTTGCAGGGATGTAGCTGGCTTGTATAAGCCTTAGTTTTGGCAGATCTTAGAACGTGGACAGGTTTGGCATATGATGCTCTTTTTCCTGGCAACCAAATGCATCTGAATTCTTTTCACTTAAAGAAGGCTATCATTGCAAGCTATGTTAAACCGATTCCCAAGTGATATTATTATGTTGTTGTGTCAGCCTAAGAGATGGCTTAAGTAAGCTCTTGGAGTTGTAGATTCACAAGGTGTATTAGATCCAATCGTTTGATGCATGGAAGCAAACGAACTTTAAGAACTCTACTTTTCTCATTAGTAAGTGCTCTGACGCTACTTCCATCATGGGATGTATCCTCCAAGGACTAAATTTCCTCCACGCCCTTGATCTGTAAAGGAAGGAATTTACGAGGGCCTTTTGGCTTTCATGTATTTTGTGCACAAGATACAAAAATCATTAATAGCTATAATAATTGATGTGCTAAGACTTTGGGAAAGAAATTTATCATGTTGGCTGTTAGGTGCAGTTTATTTGAAATAGAGCCAGAAGTATGTAAAGTCTGGTCACCTTCAAAATACTGATATTACTTTATGATTGACTGATGGAGAAGTGAATGAATGGTGTTGATTTATTTCTGAATTTTTGTTGTTTTGTACTATTATGATTTAGGTCAATAGAAATAGAACCCAAACCCCCCTTAATTGTTGAACTTGGAAAACGATTAAAAAATATCATTGCTTCTGCTTTGCAGTTGTTGTACTCCTTTGAATCTTTCGAGAAGACAAAAGCTGCCAAGGAACATGTCATTGCTGGATGGGAGCCAAAGGTCATGTAATCTGGTTGAGCCTTCTCTATCAGGAAAAGAAAGAAGTGATGAGCCTGGTGTATGTGATACAATCTAAAACCAAGGTACTCGCAGGGTGCTCTACCATCTAATAGAACCCATTACCCTAGCAGTGCAGGAGCCTATTAACTTTGTTCCGTTGTTTGATGATATATCCGTTAATAATTCGAGTCGAAAATGAACCGCATTGTCCTTCCATTTGCTGGAAATGTTACAACACCACTTGCCTCTCCACGTTGGCGTGGAATCCAAGGTGAAACCTTGAACAACTTTGTTGTTCTGTCAGTACAATGAACTCTACCGCTAATGTCCACCAGAACCCCAAATGCCATACAATAATGCATCTTGAGCAAAGTTTGTTTCACTTAAAGATAGTTGGATTTGTGATTTTTCATGTCGGAAGAAAACATCTCAGATTTTGATGTTTTAAGTTTAATGAACATGACCAAACATGAGAGTGCGGGAGACAAGTACAATCAAAGTCAACCCGATGTTGTCATATCCTTAACGAAGTGGTGGGCGAAGTTTATATCCGTGCAAGCATGCTATTACGTTTCAATGTTTCTTTAGCACCAAATGCTGGGAAAAAGAAGCCCGCCTCTTCTCCACATTCTATGGATGCTTTTAGAAGGGTTGACTCTAAATGCTCTCCGGTACAAGAGAGAGAGCATAGCAGCACAAAAATACACAAACCTATATATATATATATATTATCCCATAAAAGGCAAGTCGTGATCTCCTGCAAGGTTACTTCGGTTCAAACCACAAAATAAAATTACGTGGGCAGGGCATATATATATATATATATAGGAGTCGAAACCAAATCTATATATTATTAGTCGAGTTATTATTATAGGGGTTTTAAAACTAAGCTTGAAAGTCCAACATATTTTTAAATATGGCTTTATGCTTTACGATACGCCCCGTCCACTGGAGCAAACACTTTGAACACAAACGGAACAAGACCCGAAAAAGCCTGAAAATTGTTGGAAGTTGATTTAGGGGGTGGGTCCAATTGGGAGGCCCGCTCAAGCGAGTTCTGCAAAGTAAGCAGCGTCAACGCTTGGCCAGCCTATAACCCCTCCACAAATTAGTGCGCACAAACTTGATTCGGCGCGGCAAGCGGCTCTCACCTCTCGCTTTGTTTTCCTTACTCATTAGTTTAAGGCAATTTTTGAATTGCGAGCAATAGATTATTTATAATGCCTCACTTGGTAGAGGCGTGTCGTTTTTCCGATGTGGGACGAAATGAAGAGGTTCCACCTTCCCATCAACCGTGCCCCTTTCAACGCGGACTGCAAAGTCCACAAAGTAGAGAATCCTGCTAGGGAGAATTGGAGTGCTCGTATAAACAGTAAAAACATGATACAGATTGCTCAATACAAACAGAGAGAAGGAGCGATACAAACCAATGCATTGTTTTATATAATACAGATTACAATGAAGAAAACAAATCTTATTGCACTTTACAACAGTAAAGCATGCGTGCACGCAAACAATACAACCTTACAATCAATGATTTACAGACAGATATCATATAAATGCAATGCCTTGAAAAATCGGCATTATATGCTCCTATAAAAAAGAAGCAAATTTCAAGACTTTCGAGACAACAATGGTTCAAGGTGCGGCTCTGTATACTTGGGAACAGAGGTTTTATTACCACCTGACTCTAACTCGGATATCGATAAATCCTCTTCCCTCTGCTTCGATAACCTTTTGAAGAAACTTGGTTTATCCCCATCAAATGGACCTGGTTTCTTAGGGGTTTGGCTTGAGCTCAGAACACGCTGAAGGCAAACTTGAACAGCATCATGCACTCTCACAAAGTACCACTCCTTACCAATAAGCTGTACAACACCAGCTTTTGTTAAGGTCAGCAGAACATCTCGGTTTGGATTGGAAATACAGATCTGCAAAAGACCCAACAGAAACCAGAGATTATACTATCTATCTAGATAAAATGAACAACTTGTACTTAATGGCGACTTCAACGAAAACAGACACTCAACCTGAATGTCCCGTGATTTGTACTCCTGGTGCAATTCTTTCAATGCCTGAACAGCACTGGAGTCTATGTATGTAATAGCTACAAAACAAGAAACATTTGGGATACAGGTAAGCGGGTTGTTTAATGAATTTTATTTTTGCTTCAATGGCGTACTGGAAAACTCAGAATGAAAAAAGCTAGGACTTTAATGATAACGCCATACTAAAATCACTGAAATCAGTGGAAAAAATATATTTGAATCAGCAAAAAAACATGTGCATGGAAAACAGAATCACATGAAAAACAAAGCAAACAGTTTTAGTGGCTGAAAGTGACTTTTGCAAGTATAAAAAGCAGAAGAGCACAATGATTGCTATGGAATACATAATGCATGTAGGACGGGTAAGACTTACGTGACATCTCTAAAATCACAAAATAAAGCTTTTCAACTTCTGGTCCACGTCTGGAAGATTTGTCAACATCAACTTCGTATTCCCGTAACCTGACAAAAGGAAATCCCAGACCTAAATTCCAAAGAGCTTGTAATCTTGGGTTGAATTTATTTAGGGGAACACAAAGTTTCACCTGTCCTTTATGAAACTTGTATTCGCAAAGTAGATGGGTGCATCAATGCGAACAATTACAATTCCATTGTAAGTATATGCTTCTGGATACTGTTCAACATTTCTGTAGACAGTGGTGCCAGGAAGACGTCCCAAGACAGCTGCAGTGCACCAAATTAAAATTATTAAATGCATGCTTAAACTATAAACGTATCTACAGTAATTCAGCACCAGTGTAATATGATTTTCAACCAAAAAGTGCACCAGTCCGAAGCTTGCAACCTTTACCTCCAGTTCCCAGACCAACCAAAAATTTGACCATTTAAAGGGCTACTAGGGAAATTTGATCTTCTAGAAGGTCAAACAGGAAGAAGAAGAAAACAAATAGAGCCATAATGAAGATGTAGACAATGCCATTTCCATAGTTGATATGATGAAGCAAATGGCAAAGCTCATAGTAATGATTATGCAACGAGCATATAATACAGATCTAACGGGATTTAGGGAACAATTAAACCTAATCTTAACATGCTTAAATACTATGATGTAACAAGTCCCGCTTACCAATGTGTGGATTTGCAGATTCGTGGATGACAAAAGCAAGTGATGCACCAACCTGCAGTTTCAAAACCAATTTAGAATAAGAAATGCATGCACAATATATACAACCAGTTTCATGGTAAAGGTTCATCAACCAAATTGTCTCAGAGTTATGTCAAACTGAGGACCTAAATGGATCCGCAAGATCATCATGTCAAACTATTGCACTTGAATGAAAAAGTGGTTGGTGGATTCAGCATCTTATAAATAAGCTGAGAAGGCAGCTGATATGAAGTGTACGTGGATTTCAGATATCCAGTGCATAAATCTCATATTTCACTGTCCAAATCATCATGTCTAACATTACTTCTCTACATACTCACCCCAGCAAGGACACCAATCTCAATCCCAAGGAACAATGTTGTCGTACTGGTAATGATCCAAAGAACAAAATCTTTCTTATCCACATGCCATAAGAAGATAGCCTCATCATAATCCACCTGAAATGATAGATATCCATGGAATATATATATATAAGCCACAATCCAAACAAGTTGGTAATGAGTACAATTAACTCTCCAATACCAGCACAGGTACAAATGAGCACCAACTACCAAACTCAACTTAATAGGATTTGTGCTCTAATATTATTCATTTAATTATCTCTACTCTTTCCATCACATATGATCTTGCTTTGGAAAGCCAATTCAAACTGATGTTTTAAAATCATATGGAAGTTTCAGTCTATTGGAGCTTCATATCAATATGCTTGAATGCTTTGTCCCACAGCATCTAGCTTTCAAAGACAAAAAAGGCACAAAAAAGATTCAGAGCCATAAATACTTTAAATACATGCTATTATAGTAGACCATCTTTGTGGCTCTTATTTTATTTTAGTTGAGAAATAAGCATCTAAACCTTTTAAATGATGCAATTTGAAAATACAATAACAATCTCCAAAACTTCAATTTCGCATGCAATGCACAATCTAAAAGAAAATATTCTGACAGTCATTTCATAGAAATGAAAGATAGCTAGCAGACATAGTAGATATAATACCCATATATTATATATTTTGAGTAAGATTCCTGCTTGCCAAAGAGAAGCCAAATGCAGGGGGGAACTGGTTCTTTAAATTGAAAATTCAGCTCATGTACATTGGTGATGTAATCCATAGACAAATGTAAAATATCAATAGTGGTGACCGTGTGCTACATGGTTCTATGGCTGATATACTTTTAAAGTTGAACACTGGGTGGCGGTCTTGGGTCTTCAACTGGCTTGGCCGTGTGGTTTCAAGAAATTTATTTTGGAAATGGATTGTAAGGTTCTAGTTGATGCTACTAATGAGGTCTCTTCCTTATTCATTCACAATCCATTATTCAAAGAGGTTATAAGTTTTCTCAAGTATGGTTGGGAGATTTATACGAGTCATACTTATAAGGAAGGTCATCAGTGTGCAGATTGGTTGGCCAATCAAGCTCTTTCTATGGAGATTGGAACTCACTATTTTGATTCCATGCCAGTTGAAATGTCTAATCTTCTGTATCAAGATATTATTGGGGTAGCTATTCCCCGTCTAATCTGTACATAGATTCTTGTTGCTCTGGGCATTTAGCCCCTTTAATTACCAAGAAAAAAAGTCAAACTTGGAAAGCATTGAAGTAAAACAGAACTTGTAGTCGATCACTCAGCTTGTGATTTTATCATGCTTACCAGGCCCATCACAGCAGAGATAACTATTGCAGCCAGAGCACACTGCAACAAGTAGAAACCACAAAATCATCAATTAGCTTCCAATTTAAAATAAAAGAATATTTAGGCTCCTCAACCAACACAATGGTAATGACAATGATACAGTAGATAAGGGGGGGAAAGGAATGAAAAGTGATGTGCTTGGTACCATCACATGTTTCAAACACTTCAACTTTCGACAACAAGAATTGTATGACATGGTGCAGAGCACTTCAAGTCAGAATTCTATCGATAGACATGACAGAATACTGTCTAGACAGCCCCTTTCTCTACTGTTTTCACAACCTTTTTATTGCAAGACAAATGTAATAGCAGAGCCATAGAAACAAACCTGTGGTATGTGTTCAAATAACGGAGTCAAGAATAAAAGAGAACAGCCCATGATGATACCAGCTACAACTCCAGCTAAGCCAGTTTTAGCCCCACTTTCATTATTTACAGCTGACCTAGAAAAGGAGCCTGCATATGGAAAAAGAAGCTCTTATTTTATTGATGACATTCCAATACAAACTCCAGGGCTAAACACATAATGTAAGACAAAAACATGTTATCAAGTCAAAATCCATGGTTAAACTTGGAGCTTTTAGCACCTCCCAGAAATCCCACCTGTTGAAGGGTATGCTGAAAAGATTGAGCCCAAGATATTGGCCAAACCAAGACCAAACAACTGTTGAAAGAGAAACAAAGTTAGAAGTTCATTTTGTTATACTAGAGTGTAGACCATAAATAGAAAACTAGTCAATAAGTTTCAATTAGGCCTCTTATTTATTTGCACAACCAAAAATGAAATCAAATCACATAAATAAAAGTTGGTAGCAGGGGTGATCATCCTATAGTGATGGTGAGATCAGAGGCATCTAGTGTGCTGCATTCATACTCAAAAAACAAAATGCTTATCAGCACCTTCCATTTCTATTTCTAAAACATACCTCTTGACTTGAATCCAACTCATACCCATTCTTTGCTGCCAATGCTTTAGCAATCCCAACAGATTCCTAAATTTCAAAGATAAATTTGAATGGATGCAGAACAACTCAAATTTACAAAGCAGTAATGCAGGCAGATGATCCTCAAAACCTCTCTTACCAATATGGCCACTCCGGTAATAACCATTGCTGTTGGAATTAAAGACCTTGCATACTCGAATTTTTTTGGAATAGAGAAGCTTGGGAGTCCCTGGGGTATCTCTCCTACCTAAAACAACACCATACTTTTAATCTCTGTCAATTCTGGGATGATTTGTTTGAAATGGAAATATGGCTTTCACCAAACAAGGAAACAGTCGAAAGAAAACATTTTTAAATAATACATGTTACCATGAAAGTTTATTTGGAATCCAAAATTTCATTCGCCAAGATCAATAATAGTGTCAACTCTGTGACAGGACAGGAATGGCCTGGAGAAGCAGGAAAACCACTTCGCTGGGTTTGCATTCCTCTACTTCATATCACATCCTCCCTAAAATCCAAAACTGATATTACATGCAAAATTTGGTCCTTTGGTTTATTCAAAGAGAGAAAAGGTTGGACATATTGATTGTTCTCTCATCTAAATTATTACGACAGTGAAAATTCAGTGACACTGTGAAGGCAAGTACCCTAAATCTAGAATGATTATTCTAGGTTGGAGTAATGAAACAGTATTAAGCCAGTAAATGGCATATTGGCGCTTCTAATATGGAAATGAAAATAAAAGGTGCTAAAAATAACAGGATTTCAATGTAGTTCATGGAAATGAAACACAAAATTTCTCAGATACCTGGGCCTAGAAGATTCCAATTAAATCATAGATCAAATTGGCCTTGTGGCTAAGATTGGTAGAAAGCAAATGCCTTGTAGCAACTAACTATAGAACATTCAAATCAACTAGATTCCAGACACATAAGAACAGTCGAGTAAGATGTGACAACAAAACTAGTTCCAAGGCAAAAGCTGAGATGTTTCTTTTTCTACATTTTGTTATTGTAATGAAATCTGGGTAAAAAATCACATAAAACACAAAAACCTAACTCTCTTGCGGTGCAAAATATGAGTCTCCAAACTATAAAATGTTCATCAAATTAGTGTAGAAATTGAGGTTATAATGAGTGGGGGTGAGGACTGAGCAGAATAAACAAGCACTACTTAGAAAAGAGCATAGACATTAGAAAGAGATCAGCATTTGAATTGCCTCATCTCATCAGAGAGATAGAGGATCAATAAATCTATTCTTATATATGAAATAAACAGTTTTATGATGCATTCACTTTATGTCATCTCACCAAAGAAATCGAGGATAGATGAAATATTTTCACCAAAAGTGTACCCAAAACAACTGCTGTAAGTGGCCCTGCTGCCTGTAGGAACCTGAACTGCTTCCTTGATTTTCCCTTAACATACAAAATTGATGTCATAAACGAGATCCAGGAAGAGGCACTTCTTACCAGTTACCACTATAATCTTAATTGATTTCATACCAAATGTTTCATGACCAAAAGTATTGCAAGAATGCAAGATCCCATCACAAATGGAGGCCAAGAGAACTACAAAAAGAAAACATCACCTGTTGTTAAAGAAAGAATTGATGAGTGGTAGTAAATAACATAACATGTTGAGCAGGAAGATAAGATCACAGCCAGTTGATTCACATATCACATTAAATAAAAGGACCAAAAAAAATAAATGATAAAGGGAAAATTCAGGGTGCATGAACTCAAGTTTTTAAAAATATTATTACATGAAATTCTAAACAATCATAAAACCAGAGGTTGAAGATTGGTAGCATCCAATTCATTAAAAAAATAAAATAAAATTGGTAGTTGCCAGAAACACGAGGCAAGGTAGGGATGGTGATGCTCTATATGACTACATGCAAAAAATTACCACCATCCACTTCACACAATTTAATCATTGGGCCAGAACCCCTTTTAAGATAAGTCCTTCGTGACCCTAAAATATTTACTGTTATTCTCTTAATTTAACAAGCAACAAAAACAGATTGCAACGAATTATCTCTCCACTTGAATAACACATATACCTTATGTGCTCCAGATATTATGCTTTTAATCAACGGCACAATCTTGCTGCTTCGTACAATATCATACCCCAAGAAATACTTAGCCTGGGACAGTGCAATAACAATGGCAGAAGCACTAGTGAAGCCAGAAATTACAGAGTGGCTGATGAAGCGGATAAGCCATCCAAGCCTACAGCAGAGAGGAATACATGCATTAATCACCATTATGCTATAAGAAAACGAAACCATAAACAGCTTTAGTGCAGGAGATCTGTACATAACTTAATGACTTCAGGAAGTGAAAGAAATTTTTAGCTAAATACATTGAACGCTACCTCAAAAGTGCCATTGTACATTCCAATATTCCAACCATAAAAGCCAGTAATATCGCAAGTTCTGTATATAACTCGTCAGATGAATTGACAATTCCACCCAATACATTAGAGACTAGCAGAGAAACCAATGCCACCGGTCCAATTGCAAGTTGCCGAGATGACCCAAATATGGCATACACAAATATCGGTACAAAACCAGTGTCTACCTTGCAAAACCAGCACAACAATTCTAGAGTTTTTTTTTTTTTAAAAAAAAGAGGAAATCTATGACGGCATGGTGAATTGAGGTGAGAGCAGAAAAACAATACCTAAAAATAATCAAATCGTGATATCAGTTCAAAGATAATAGATGCTGATGATTAGATCATCTTTCATCTGTAAGGTGCTTCCGGTATCCAAATATTATCAAACTGAATTATAAATTATTTATATTATCATATTTTTGTACTTTAAAATTCTGCCACGGAATTTTTCTGGACAAGCACTGCAAGAACTGTGGTATTGAAGGGAATTTCCAGATCCGGACATTCATGACCATGTTTTCCAACAAAAACCTTGTCTAAACAAGCAAGATTTATCACAATTTTGATCTTATGGTAACTTACATAACCCATAAATTGGGTGCAGTCCTGCCAATTTTGCATAAGACATTGCCTGTTCATTACAGCAAAAAATAAATGAGTGAATGAATAAGCCAACCAATCTACATAAATCTTAAACAATACAAAATGCTAGCAGGAACATTGTATAACGTTTAATATGCTAAAATCAGTCTCAGAGGGAACGAGCAAAATCACATAAGGCTGTGTTTGGTTGCAGACATATTAAAATTCCACATTCAACACGTCATTTCCAAGAAACCAGACACGACCTAATATAAAACAGGAAAATAATATCATTATCCTCTCAATTTAAACTGTATCTCCAGCAAACCAAATTCAGCGAATCCAATCAATCTCAGTTGAGTAATTGCCTCCGCGACAGCCACGACTAATCAAACAAGGCAGAGACATGCACTACGTGTAACCTTTGACAGCTGTAAGACTCTGTTTGATTACTGGGAAAGCACAAGAAAATTAAAGAAAAAAGAAAGAAGGCAAGATTTACAAGTTACTTAAACTCAGTAACTGAATGAATAGAAAAGAAAGCAAAATCAAAATTAACTGAATCTGACTCGGTCAACTTAGAGAAACTGAAAGCAGCTGCATACTCGTCGACGTTTTAATTTTGTTCATTCTCCCTAGAGCCTAACACTTGAAAAAACTCAGCGGTTTTTATTAGCCAGCTAACAAAGGAGGATTGCAGATTCTTTCTGTAAAGAGGAGTGGAATTACCTGGGGAACGAGCATGATACCGACGGTGAGACCGGCCATGAGATCAAGCTGGAAATGCTCGCGCCATTTATAAGTTCTAATCCAACGGCAACAGGGGAGAAACGTGTCGATCCACTGAACCAGAGTGGTTCGTTTAATTTTTGCTGTCCATCTCGAGAACATGGCCCGAGACAGGGGGTTCAAGGAGGAAGGCGTCGTCGAGTTTGGGTGTTGAAGAGGAATGATTTTAACGGGTCGGGTAGGCATGGAGGATCCGAGTAATGAAGATGAAGAGGAGGATACAGGGAACGTGGAAAGATCCCGAGAGCTTGAAGAGGCGAAGGTTCTCTCCATGGGCACAGATTTCTTCTTTTTTTTTAAAAGAGAAAAAAAAAGGCACGCGGGTCTCTCTTCCCCTGGTTTGTGACGCGGGGGGCAACATATACTTCCATCGCGGCTCCACAAGAACCGCAACGGAAATCACGTCTCGGAATTCCAGATTAATAATAACATTATTAGAATATTTTAGATTTTAGAATGTTCACGGTTGTCTGAAACCAAATATAAATAAATAAATAAATAAAAAGGATCTCGTTTCAGTGAACTGAAAACTTGGATATATATATATATATATATATATATATATTGCACAGGAAAAAAATCAAGAAAATATGAGTGCAGCTTTTTAAATGAAAGGATGATTAATGATTACAGACGCCATATGTTAACTAGTGATTGGAGTTAAATGTCGCAATCTAATTGTCAAAATTCGGTCGATGATTTGTTGTGTTTTTATTGGTCGGAGGGTTTTGGCTGCGAATTTTGGCCGGGTATAGACTTGAACAGCGAACGTTTAACGCGCAGATGTCATAAATTGATCTCAATCTAATCCCAGTTTGAATTAATTTAGATTCGATATTTTCGCAGGATTCCAAGCTGCTGGCTGCTGTAAAATGGAAACAGACGTGGAAAAACCATTGGTAATTTAAAAATAATTTTTTAAAAAGGATATTATTCCTTACTATCAAAATTGCCTGAAATAATTATTTTAAAATTAAAAAAAAATCAATTTTCTTATAACATATTCAACAGCACTCCAAACTCACCCGAAGATACAGGCACCCGTCAATAAAGTTTCTGAACCACCTAAGTCACATTGTCTGAGAATGACCACATGTTCCTTGAGAGAGTGAGTGCTTTTATTATGTTATTTTTTATTAATATGGGTGTCTGAATTAATTTATATATATCTTAATTAATTTTAATAATTTTAAAATTAATAATTATATAAATTTCTAGTTATCATTATATTAATAAACAAACAAATAGTTACGAAGCAACGATAACCCGTCACGCGAACGAAAAAAAGAGAATGTCGACCAAGAATAATACAATTCAAATCTGGAAGCAGAACATGATATCGTATTTTTTACAGCAACAAATATTATTGGACCATCTTTAGCTTGTTAGAGAGGGGTTGACAAGATGGTTGTCACGACCTCTTGTAAAGGTTTGGAGTACTTTTGCCAAATTGGGTGATAAGATCTATGGAACTCACTCAAATATCTTTTCCAAGATAAACACGGCGCGACAGTATTCGTGTTATTTTTGTTTTAGTGTTTTTTTTTAATTTAAAAATATATTAAAATAAAAAAAAAATATTTTTAATATCAATTTGTTAAGCAACCGAGAAAACAAGCATAAAATAAATCAATAGTATTCGAAGTTTCACATTTTGAGTTCTTTTAATAATATGATTGCGGTTGTTTTGATTTTCAAAATATTTATTGTTTGAGAAATATATTTTTTATTTTTATTTTTTTTAATATTTGCATATCAAAATTATCTGAAAAATACTAAAAATATTAATTTTAAGCAAAGGAAAAAATAAAAATAAATAAGTTTTAAAAATATATTTTTAAAATACAAAACATAAAAGCTGTTTGCACGAGAACCTCAGTCTCATTTTTCAGTTCTAGAAACAGGAACCTCATTTTCCCTTGACATGGATGCATAAACCTTGGCTACAGAAGAAACCATATTTGCAAAATTTGATATTCTTGTTAAAGAATTATATATTTTAAAAATTAAGTTGTTAGGTGAAATTTTAAGATATAATTTATATTATTCTCAAATATATCTTCTTAAGTAAAAGCTTTTTGCCCCCTCGAGTAAAATCTCTTTGGGCTTGAAACTTGTACAGAAATCCACACTAACTTATACTTAATTTTTATCAAATAAAATGAGGATGGTGAGATTTGAACTCATGACCGTTGGATAAACAAGATTTTGAGATCATGTCAAAGAACCATATCACTTAAAAACTTAAATTGTCAGTTTAAATTCTAATATATAATTTATATTATTCTCTAACCATTCTAATTTCAAAAGTCTCGCTTCTAGCCAATTTTTCCTTCTCTTCCTGCAACAACAGCAACGGGAGAATTTCACATACCATTAACCATAGCAATATTTTTTCCTTGCATGAAAGTTTATTAACATTAGCTGCAGAGAGACAGCTATTCAAGCCAGGTTATGTGGCTGTTTGGCTCCGCGGTTCACGTTACATTTGCGTTGAACGCAGAGCTGAATGCTACTGATACTAAACGGGACCCCAGATTTTTTCTGTAGGTCACATTAAATTTCAACGTTTCGAACGCGTTTTGAAAACCATAAAAAACATGTTTTTCAATACAAAAGCAGATGAAAATAAACTGAAGTTAAATGTTGAAAATAAAAGAACACTAACATCATTACGTACACGAGCTGATTCACACATTCCTCACCGTCGTCGTTGGCTTCCTCTCTCTCTCCTCCACAGTCACTGCCCCTCTCTCTCTCTCCACATGCAGCCACGCCCACAGCTCCCTCTCTCTCTCCTCCACTGCCCCTCTCTCTCTTCACATGCAGTCATGACAGCTCCCCCTCTCTCCTCCACGGCAACTCCTTCTCTCATCCTCTCTCCAGTAGCATCTGGGGCAGCAAGCCTCGACGTCAGCAGTGGCAGCAGCTGGTGCTGCAACCTTCCAGAGCTCCTATCGGCCACCACACAGCTCCATTTTCGACGCCACTACGACAAGGACAACAGCCTCGGCCTCCTCTACTCGTCGGTACCGGCCGCTGACCCTCTCATCACAATCGATGAACAGTGAAAATGCACAGTAACATGCCGAATAATGCAAAACAAAAACGAAAGGCAAAACAATGCGTTTTGTGTTTTTTTTTCTTTAAAACCAAATGCACCATTTTGCGTTTAGTCATAACACTTGGGCTGGGCTGCTCTCGGCCCAGCCCAAGTCCGGCAAGGTTGGGCCAACCCATTTATTTGGGTCAGGCCCAGTCCAATTTTTAAAAAAATAAAAAAAATATATTTTAAAAAAATTAAAAATTATGTAATTTACTTGAATTATTAATTATATTTTATTATTATAATAATTAAATCTACAATATTTAAAAAAATATATGTGTGTGTCATTTAAAATAATTTCACAAGTTGACATCAATATGAAAAGCATGGTAACCAAACACTTGAAACTGCTTTTAATTAAACCTCAAAGTCAACCACAGTTTTAACCAAACATTTCAATTTCAGTTTTGAAAACGCAGGTAAAAACGATTTTCATGAAACTGCTTTTTTTCAACCCCAACCACAACAGCAATAGCTGTGTCAAACAGGCTCTATGAAAAGTAGGGCTTTGCCACAACTTTAAATCATACTCTAGTTCATGATATTATGTCTGATTGGAAGTGTATTTACGTTGATTTTAAAAATATTTTATTACATAAATATATTAAATTGATATTTTTTATATCAGTATATAAAAATAATTTTAAAACACCAATTTTTTTAATTTAAAATAAACAATAATTTATTTATTTTTTAAACATATTGTAAAACACTCTATTATCAAAACAACACATGCGACTACCCACAGATTAACCGCCACGACCCATCACCGTTGTTTGTTCAGCGGCAGCAGTGTAGGCTCCTCCTCGTTCTTGTTGTTCACTGGTTCCACCATTTTCGGGTTGATTTCCTGTGAAGGTGATTTCTAGCCTGGGTGATATCTGTATGCTTACAAATGCTGGTGTTCCGTACGTGTCTGATAATATATTTTTATTTAAAATATATTAAAAAAACAATTAGAAAAAATCAACATAAATATATTAAAATTATTCACATAATATTTCAACCATCTAAATTTAAATAATTCAATGGCGTGTAATATTCATAATCTTTTAAGTGCTAAGATAATAAAAATAATATAAAAATAAACTAGATATCACCCTCTAATTTAAGGTCAGCTTGTTTTTGTTGTTTTGTGGATGGATTTACTTTGCAAAAATCTATTTTTTTTTAAAATATACCTATATTCTTATATTGTTGCTAATATTGTTTTAATATATTGATGTCAAGAATAAATTTTAAAAAATAATATATATATATATATATATATATGTGTGTGTGTGTGTGTGTGTGTGTGTGTTGTGTGTGTTTTGTTTTAATATATTTTCAAACAAAAACTATTTAAAAATAATAATTATTGTCGCAATTCTAAGCTCTTACAATTCCATGAAAAATGAATTTAATATTAAACTAATTTTTTTAAAATACACATATGGTCATCTTGTTTTTTAAAGATTGTTGAATAAATAAAATGAAGTTGATGACAGCAATATAATAAATAAAATTAATAAAATTTTATTTTTTAAAGAATATAAAATTTTAATTTATTTAACAACTGAATCTAGATAAAATATTAGCTCTTTCTACAAGGATTTTGGATTTCCTTACAATGATCAAATTATATCTGGACTTGTTTTCACCTTTCCAGTCATTTTCGATACAATTTTTAAAAATATATATTTGTTGTTTTTATGTGAAAAACAATTTAAAAATAACATTGTGTTTCAAATTTATTTTAAAAAATAATGGTTGTTTGAAAATAAATTGATTTTTTTTAACATCAGTTTATTAAAAATATATAAAACACTAAAAAAACAAAACAAAACAAACACAATTTAAAATCCAAAATTAATGAAAAATACAGCGGGGTGGTGAGGTCATTCTGGGAATGTGAAAATACAGCAGTCTTGGTTGGAAGGCTTTGAACGAGGGAAAGGCAACACGACTGGTGTAAATATTTAAAGAATGTTACTTGGTACTGATTCAGAAGGAATTTCAATTTTTACCCTTCATATGCGATGCAATGAAGCTTTCAATATCATCAGTCCCTCCATGTATGGTATGCATGATGGGAATGTGCAAAAAATTTCTTAACACGTGTGGAATCTCTTATCCACGTAAGAGTGGACACACGTGTAAGATGGGTGCATATAAAAAATAAAAAACAGAATCACATATTATATTTTTCTGCGTGTCTATGGATATGAAAGTTGTGGTTTTGTTTGTTTACGAGATTTGTCGTGTGACACGTCTCACGAAAAGTATATTATTATCTAATATCTAAATGGCGTGGATGATTCACTGTGGACGAGTTTATTGTAGCATAAGACAAAAAGCACTGTGGACTCGCAATTTGTCCCGGTGCATCGCGGGTGTATGTCTACTTTTTTTTTGTCTTTTCCACCTGTGAACAGTGCATTACCGATTACAGCCCCCATAAAAAGACAAAATAGTGCACAGTTGCAGGGGCTCTCTTGGTTTTTCCATCTTTTTTGGCACAATACGCAGACGAAAAAGGGCTCAGAAAACGACAAAATAGAGCACAGCAACTGGGGGCAGGGTCGTCATTTCCCATCAGGTATTTTCATAATTATGGTTGGGGTCAAGGGCGTATCGGTAATTCACCCATTATTTTATTATTTTTACGCGCGGGCTGCTGGCGCGTGTCCGGCCCGCGCCAGCGGGATTCCCCGCTTACGCGCCTCTTTGGCGGCGCGTGCACCTTATTCCCGCCATCAAAAATTGCCTTTCGCCGTTCCAGAGGATGCGCCGGGAGGTCCTCTCTCCTTCATCGCGGCGCGTTTCCGTTGTAGATGTCCGGCTAAGCGGCGGCGGACGGTTTTCTCATGGCCGTCACTTTTCTCTCTCCTGCCGCCCCCAAAGTCAGATCCGGTCCCTGATGTTTGTGTAAAGTTTATTTTGGTCCCTGAGGTTTTGATTTCGTTTTCATTACTGATTTATTCAAATTAGAGTTTTATTGTTTTCAATTGTGCCCTTAAATTAAAACTGATTATATAAGAAGTTTTTATTTCAGTCCTTATAGTCTTGATTTTTTATTTACTTCTTATTCCTTCAATTATTCCGGTCCGGATGTTTTCATTTCTTTAATTTGGTCCTCCAATTGAAATTGGTAATATATATAAAGTTTGATTTCGGTCCCTCTTCTTCTGATTTTTTTTTAAAATGGCAGTAGTTTTCATTATTTATTTTTGGTCCTCCAAATATTTGTTTTCTTTAATTTTATCCTTCAATTGGAATTAATTTAATATATGTTATTTTTCATTTCGGTCCTTATTCTTTTAATTTTTTCTTTGTTATTAATTCATTTTTTTTATGTTTATTTTGTTTTTTTTATTAATTGATTTTTTTCTTTTTTTTATACAAATATTTTGCTTTTTTGTAATAATTTTCCAAGGCAATTTAATTATTTGAATTCCTTTTTTATTAATATTACTCCTTTTTTTCTCTTCGTTCATTTGTTTTGTTTTTTGCATCTCTTTTTCTTCTTCTTTGGATTGGGTGATTTTTATGATTTGATTATTTATGCAATAATCATGATAATTTCAGTGGTTGTTTTTTTAGTGATTTTTCAGGATAATTTAATTATTGAGATTGTTTTGACAGTAATGTTGGTAATGATTTTAACTATCATAGTAATGATAATAACAATCACATAAGGACAGATTTCCAATTTATGTATTCATCTTTTTGTGGATAGAAATTTAACTATTTGTTTTTTTATTTTATTATTCGATGGTTTTTTATATTAATTCATTTAGTTTTTTTTAAAAATCTTAGACAATGTATATTTTTTATTCGTATTTATACATCTATACTTTTAGTTTTTTTTTAGGTTTTTTTTTTGGGATTTTTTTTATCGGTTCAATCCTAAAATTTGAATTTAAATTAGTAGTCATTTTAAAATTAATATTGCTTCCTTTTTCCCTTTACTTATTTTTTTTGGTTTTCTGTTATTTTTTTTTTTGGATTGAATGATTTTTATAATTTTACTATTTACACAATGATAATAATAATTTTAGTTATTGTTTTTTATTACTTTTTTTTATAAATCTTTTGTTTTTTTTTTATAATTTTTCAAGGCAATTAAATTCTTTTTCAAGCCAATTAATTTATATTCATGTCAAATTTATATATTTTATACAAAACTTGCACTTCATAAAAATTATATACAAATTTATTATTTTTTCTAAATTTATGCTATGATAAAAAAATTCTAGATGATCGGGGTGTCCAGGCCAGCGTAGACACACCATGACTAATCTCCGAACCAATTTATTATTATTTTTTTATTTTTTATTAAATATATTTAAGAAAACATGATATGAATTTCTGTCATTCAAAAAATATAATAAATATTTTTTTACGTTCAAAAATATGATTCCGCCCGCGACAAGGTGCGGGTGCCATGGCTAGATGTTTTCTTTTATTTCTATTTGTTCTTTGGATTAGATCATTGTTATAATTTTATTATTTGCGCAATAATAATGATAATTTTAGTGGTTATTTTTTAATAAAAATCTTTTTATTTTTTTTAAGATTTTCCTGAAATTTTAATTTATATCGGTGATCATTTTAAAAGTAATATTACTCTATTTTTCCCTTTATTCATTTTTATTTTGTTCTCTATTTCTTTATTTGTTCTTTAGATTATATGATTTTATGATTTTATTATTTATGCAATAATAATGATAATTTTAGTTATTATTTTTTTATTGTTTTCTTTATAAAAATCTTTTGCTTTGTTTTTTTTTATTTTTCAGGGCAATTTAATTATTTCAATTCTTTTGACAGTAATGTTAGTAATAATTTTAGCTTTTATAGCAATGATAATGACAATAATGTCAGGATGAATTTTCAATCTATGTTGTCATCTTTTTATTGATAGAAAATTAACAACTTATTTTTTTAAATTTTATTATTGTGGGTATTTGCACAATTTATATTTTATTTTTGTTTGATTTAAATTGAATTATAAAATGAACTAATCTTGATACAGTGAACTGAATAATTCAAATATCCGAGTTTTCTTGCTTTTTTTATGATGATGATAAATTCATGCTGGTTATTTCGTTTGAAACTACTAAACAGATAAATTTATATCGATTTTAAATTCATATATTTTATAGAAAACTCGCACTTGACATGAATTCTATACAGATTTATTATTTTAGCTAAATTTATATTATAATAAAAAAATATACACAATTAATATTTTTTACATTGAAAAACAAATTGTGCTGCCCGCGGCGAAGCGCGGGGGCATTGTCTAGTAATAAATATTCTTAACGAGGATGTATTCTACAACATGGAAAAATTATGTTGTCTACGTGGCGATCCGTTATTGGTCTTGCAGGTGAGACACGTGCTAGGTGTTCTGAAGGAGTGGATGTCGTGTGGAGGTGAATTACACGTCCGCGGTTCTGATTGAGTCAGGATGAATCAAGAGAGGGTCGGTGATGATTTTCTCCTGGAAGCTCGTTGCATTATTTTGCCCGAGTTTGGTATTTTGGATCAGCGGTGGGATCTGGGAATTTTAGGGTAGATTCTGGGAGTGAGCAAACAAACTGGTTAATTGATTAAACTGAGGAAATAAAAAAAATAACTGAAAAAACTAAACCAATAAAAAATCTTGATTAAACAGATTAAAAAACTCTGAAAAATATTCGGTTTGATATTAATTTTGTAAAGCAAAACTGAATAAACTGAATTTAACCGAACTGATTCGGTTAAAAAGGTTAGTATAAATCACACTTTCTCTGCTCTCGTTTCTTTTCTAACCCTACAGTCAGTTGCCCCCTCTCCCAGTCTCCATCCCCCGGCAGCCAGCCACCCATCTCCCAGTCTCACTCCCCAAGTAGCCAACCACCCCCTCCCCCGACAGCCTTCCCCTCTCATTCCCTTTGTAATTGCATCTGAACCGATGCAGCCATCCGTTCTCAGCCCCTGTAAGTTTACTACTCTGTTGTTAAAATTTCTCCATCCATTATTGGATGCAGGCTATAGAGACGAATCGATATTTTCTTCTTCTTCTTCTTAGTTAGTGGATTTTTTTCGTCTTCTCTTTAACTTCTACTGTTATTGTCATGCCCCTGTAACTTCTTCTCAACTACTTCACTATACTTTTGCTACATAACCCGAAAACTGTCAATAACTACCACCACTGGTCCACTGCAAGTAAATCTAGAGGGAATCCTGGTGAACTGTGAAGGATGGGTGGCTTTGTTGTGAATTTTATCTTGCCTTGAATATCTCAAATTCCATAATTTAAAGTGTACATAATCATCAATAAGTGTGGCTTTTTTTTTTTTTTTTTTGTGAATCGAGGGTTTGAGACATGGAAGTATAAAATGATTATCACCCAATCGAGTTAGTCCTTTTCAGTTTTCACTATTAGCCTTTTGCATCATCTTGCATTTGCACCCTCGTGGTTTTTGCAAATCGATGGTTTTTTCTCTTTATAAATCTAAAAAATCAAATTCGGTTACCTCTCAATTTTTTAACATAAAAAACAAACTGAACCGAAAATTATTGGTTTTTACTAGTTTTGGTCAATTCATTTTTTTTTAAAAAAATATAATTTTCAGTATGGTTTTTTTTTAATAAAAATCAAACCGAACTGAACCGAAAATACTGATCCTATAGACCAAGGAGCACGTGGTTGTTGTGATTGTTTGGGTGGTAGCTTTTGCATTTATTTAATATTTTTTATTATTCTTATATGTTTATATACAAAAAAAATAATATATTTTAAATAAATATTTAGTTTAAAAATATCTCGCGTGATAATCTATACACTTCTCAACGTGATCTTGATCTTGATTGTAAAATATCAGAAGCACGATATAATGGTGGAAATAAAAAAGAATAAAATCTTTGCTGCTGCTAGTGGCAATTTGAAATAATAAGATTCCTTTCCTCTCTTTTATGAAAGCTTGTTTATTTAAAATAGTTTTTTGTAATTTTAAAATTTATTTTTGATATTAACATAAAAAAAATATTATATTTTAAAAATACTTTTAAATACAAAAAAACAAGCAAGTTATTGATGATAGCACGTGTACCAAACGCCTCCAAAAATCATATAAATTATAACGTGATTGGTGCTGGACAAGGGGGAAGTTTAAACGGGCTGGGCTGGGCTCTCTCTTTTCTGATCTATCTAGAGATGCTGGAGTGGACCAAATCTTTGCTAGCAGATTGGTCTAAAAACCCAAGCGGACCGTTATCTTCAAGCCCTTTCCAGTTTAACCGAATCTACCTGGGAAAAGAGAGCATGGGAGAGCAGAACTCCTTGTACGGATAACGTTAAACATTACTGCTCCGAAATAGATGGAATTATTCGAAGAGATTCCTAAAACAATTTGAAAGAAAGTAGCATTTCTTCTGTCTAGAAGAGAAAATTGGGAAAAAATGAAATAAAAAATAGAAATTCGAATTTGTTGGATGACCAATTCGTCATCTTTGGTCAGTAATTTTGCCTCTTCTCACCACAATCGTAGCACGTGCTACTCTTCATCATACCACTACTGGAGCTCTGCACAACATTCTGCATCAGCTAGCCTCATCGCACAAGCAAAGCAACTGATTGATTTTCTTGCTTTCCTCTTCGTGTTATAGATGTTGATGGGTCTCCTCCCGATAATCTACTGATCCAACTTTATTTTTTATTTTTAAAGGACATTTCTAAACCATTTTGGACGTATCTTGACTAGTTCCATGTATTTTGAAGTTAATGACCATGTAAATTTATAATGATCATCATATTAGCAACCACAAAACTTGGACTTGAAATTACAAGGAACAAAATCTCTTTAATTCCAAACTCTTACCGCTAATCAGCCAGTAGACAATTAAAATTTGTCCCCTTTTAAATCATAGTTAATGTAACAGCCATTCCCCGAATTTCAATATATGCGAAAATAGATAATAAAATGTAGAAATATGTTTTCTTCCTATTAATTTCCACGAAATGGAAAATCCCCACCTCATTCGTAGTCAGCTATTACGTTTAAACGTGTTATCAATCAAGTTTAATCGGGAAACAAACCAGACAAGCTTCCAAGTCAATTTCTTGTAAATCCAAAAATCGAAACTGAAACAGTTCTTGTTGTTGTTAGAAGGGAAATAAAAGAAAAGAAAACTCTGGTGTTTCTTGCTTGGCTCCCCCTATTTCTTTCGCCAACCTACCACGTTGGTAGGAGCTAACCTGCAAGAAAACCAAGTTCCCTTGTGTGTGAGAGAAAAAACCTAAAGTCAAGTTTACTAAACGTATGTTTAATATTGTTGTGTTTGATGGATATTTTTTATTTAAAAATACATTAATTGTAGCTTAAACACGATTAAGTGGTTTACTTTCCAGTACATTCAACAAACATATGTCTTAAACATGGATGAGTAACTTATTTCATATGTTCAATAAACACATCAATAACTTTTTTTATACGTGTTAAAAATATTAAATTGCTTACCAATTTTTTTTATTTTAAATTAATTTTTTATAATACATGTTTCTTTTAGAAAACTAATTTATTTAAAAAATTAATTTAATATATTTCTAAATAAAAAATATTTCAAAAATAAAATTTCACAGCCCTTCCAATCCTGTCAGCAGGATAGATGTGTCAAAAATGCATTTGGATTGCAATCAAACGGACACCCTGGCAAGAGATGATGTCCTTCACTGATAAGAACAATACGGCTCAGTAATGTCCCATCATTCTTTCTGAACTACTTCCAGCACATTCCAGTTCTCCGAAAAATTAAGGAAAACTCGGCATGTTCAGCTCCGAGAGAACCAGATGGGTCTTCTGTTCTTCTAGATATGTTCAGCTAGTGGCATCTTCGAGAATCTTTTGAGAATCTTTTGACAAACCATTTTAAGGTATCGTCATCACTTACTGTTCCTTTCTCTTTACGTGTCTTTGTTTAGCGAGCAGGATTGGATTTTTTTGCTAGCTTTATTTGTCTTACTGAGTACTTGATCTTAATTTCACCGCTCAGTTCTTTTCGTCTGAATTAGGCATTGAGTGATCTTATGTTCGAACCTCTAGAAACAATAAAATAATCTCATGTCAAGCTCATTCTGAAATGTCCATAGGAAGCTATTCCAATAGACAGCGATACCTTGATTCAAACTGGAATTTCACTGGTGCATTCATTGAGGAACGGATTTTCGTGAAAAAAATGGTATGCATTGACCATATAATTGATGAATAACTTGCAAACTCGACAAGACTTTATATATACACCCTATAGAAGAGATGACTAGCATGTATAATATATGCAATCTTTCTGTGTTAGCGATCTTTCGCCTTTTGCCACAGGAACGTACTGTTCTGCTGGATTTTTCTTATTTTGATTCTCTTATTTTTGAACAGGATCCTTCTTACAGAGGCCAATATGGATGATTTGATCAGTAGTTTACCAGATGAGATCCTTTTCCGCATCATTTCTTCACTCCCCTTTGAATCCGCCGCCCAAACAATCTTTCTTTCAAACCGATGGAGGCTTCTGTGGGAGACTGCTTTAGTGCAGCATGGCACTGAAGAGGACGTTGCTAATGCAATGTCTGGCTTCCTTGCCAATTTTGACGAGCAGGATCCATCAAAGAATACCAGGAAGTTGCGGTTCCACTTTTGCAACGGTAGTGTCCTCTTGGCTATCATTCTACGTAATGGCAGCCTTCGTCTCCATTTCTCTGCTGGGAAACAAGATTTTCCTCAGCAATTTGGCTTGCAATTAGAGTTCAATCATCAAAACCTAGCCAGGAGCCAGCCATCTCCGTCTTCCTTTTATGTTAAAAGTCTTCATCTGATGTCGGTGACCTATCTTACTAATGAGGCAGTTTCTTCCATGATTACAGCCTTTGAGCTTCTTGAGACCTTGAAAATCACTTGCTGCAATTGTTTGCAGTCTTTAAGTATTGGCTCTGATACAAAGCTTTTAAGCGTTATCATTCTCGACTGTCCACAACTAAAATCTCTCCACATCAGATCTTTTAAGCTTCGCACTTTCCGCTATCGAGGACCGCTACCTTGGTTTAGGCCTGAATACCACTTTAACCTGGCTGATGCCTTGCTTGATTCCAGAGAAGGCCCTGGCTACAGTAGCTTCACTGGCCGTGACTTTGACTCGGTTCTGTTGACTATAAAGAACGTAAAAGTGCTTACTATATGCAAATGGACATTTGAGGTACAATCTAATCTTTGTTTTGATCTTTAGTCTTTCTTGTTATGCAAGTTGTGAATTGTTTATTTTGACTGTTATTGTAAGAAAGTGAGTTCTAGGATTTCTTGCTGCAGGAGTTGATCTGCCCATCGCTATCCACATTACTGGGAGATTTCCAATTTTATAATTTAAAAGAGTTGTGGTGGATTGATAATTCAAACGAAAGATATGACAGCGATGCCTTAATCTCTTTCCTGAAACTATGTCCTTCATTACAGCAACTCTTCGTGACGGTAAGTGTTTGAACTATATACAGAGGTCAGATTCTTTATTTCCTTTTTATTATGATTTCCAGTTGACTAAGCCACTGCGACTTCTTTTATGAATGTCCTTTTGATTTACATTTGGACAAGCTTCTAGACAGCTCTATCAAGGCTTGTAAGAAGAAAAACACAGCTGCAATGGGGCTGGTGTGTTGACAGAAATTTAACTAGTTCCTAAGAACTGCAAAGTTTCCGATATGAACTCAGCTTTATTCCAATACCCAGAAAAGCATATCTGATATATTAAAAATCCTGATGAGCTTGTGGCCAAGGGCAATTTGTTTTTTCTTTCTGAAAATTGTTTTTCATATCTTAAACTACGATTAAGAGGTTTTATATCGCTGTGCAGATTGATCCTAGAAGTTACTTCATGAAAAGAAGCAGTAAACATTCTATACGAGCGGGCAGGAATACGCAGCTGCATCATCTAAAACTGGTTAAGTTAGACGGATTTGAAAATCAAGCAGATGAAGTACTCTTGGCAGAACGTATAGGAAAGGTTGTCACTACCGAGCCACTAATCCTAACATCATCAGATCTGATTTGCTTGAGAAAATTTGTTGAGGCAAGCTCAAACCAACCAAAGCAGAACAGCGCAGACAGATTGGAAGAGGTAGCACCCCAGCCATGTGAAGGGAAATGCTCTTATAAATTCGTGGAAGTTCAGGATACGAAGGACCTGCATCCTAAACATGTTCATATGGGTCTGTGAACTCAAATTCTTTGCATAATTTATATTCTGTTACTTACACTTATTTTCAAATTAGCCACCTGTTTTTCGTCCATGAGACCCTGCGGAATCTATAACGCAGAGGTTCTGTTCTTGTAAGCAACGAGGACGAGTACGACGCTGTTAGAATTCTAATGAGATTAGCTTTGTTTTAGCTGTAGGATTCTAAAGAGATTAGCTTTCTTTTTAGCTATAGAGTTCTAATTAGTTTTGATTATTATTTCTAATAGGATTTATCATAAATCCTATCCTTATCCAATAACCTCTCCTAGTCTATTAAGAGTTCTAGTTTATTTCAATTTCTAGTTTTTGTAAGCCTATAAATAGGCAAAGTTTCAATTGAATAAATTGAATGAATGAATGTGATTCATTCCAATATTTATGATTTTCGTGAATGAATGAATGTGATTCATTTCAATATTTATGATTTTCGGGTTCTTCAGGATTTCTTGTTTTTCCATATTTTTAATCTCAACAGTAATTGTTCTAAACAATTATTGTACAGATTCAAAATTTCCAACAGACGCCAGTTCTTTGAACATTTTATGACATGTTTTGTAACAGTCCCAATTTAAGTGAATGAAGACACAAATTTAATCTTATTTACACTGATTTGTTTTTTCAACCTCTTAAAATTTCAGCTGAGTTCTCTCTATGTCAAGATGTTCCAAGTTATCAACTATGTCCCGTTACACTTTTATATATATAATTTTAAATCTGGTTCTCATCATACATCATTCCATACCAAACATTTATGATTATATCCTGGAATAATAATGTAATAATAAAATTTAAAACATATACATGCAAGTCATAATAACAACATTCTAATAATTTTGTTTGTTCATATTCAAACATTAAAAATAGAGTTCAAACATTATTAATACATAACTAAGTAAGCTTACAATCAATCTCATGAAGCTGCGGTATAAGCCGATTGATACATCATCGTCTGTTATAAGCCCATTGATACACAAATGAGACCACGCTGTAGACATGAAGCTGCGGTATAGGTGATTGTTAGAACGAGCTTTAGGACAAACAAGAAGATAGCTGCTGTGGTGGTGATAGCAGTAGTGGTAGCGGAGGAGCTGACATTGGTAGTTTTGGCGGGAAGGAGCAGAATGTGGATTTTGAAGGAACATTTAGATGATAAAATGTGTGAATTTAGACCGAGAAGAAGTATATGTATTGGGGTGAAAGTAAGGGAAGGGCATGCAGGGTAATTCTGTTCGAGGAGTTGTTTGTTTTGTTAGTTTGATGGATTTCTGAGAGAGGACTTGGTGAGGGAGGGAAAAATCCATAAAAGGCTTAACTGATAAGAAGCTACGTGTTAGGCCTTGAAAGTGCTTTGTCTAGCTAAGATCCACAAAATGTGATCGACTTGGTTTACGTTGACCAAGCTTATATGGGAATCCTTAATTATTATAATCCTGACCACATGAGACCAACGCGATGAGTAAAACAGTAACAGAAATAGCTACAGCACAGCTAAAAAAATGTTCTTGTTACTGTTTTATTATACTACCTGTGAAACACAGCAATCCTCCCAGCCAAACAAGACACTCTTTTGTATATAGACAAGCCTGTCTCTGTTGTTCCAACTTTTATAGCTGAAATATTGAGATCATAAGACATGTAGATGTCATAGGAACCGATGCTAGTTAAATATTTCGAAACTCATCCTCAATGTTATGAACATCTGAAGAATCAATCCTTGGAATGAGTAAATTTTCAAATGAGCCTGTACATTCCAACTCAAAAACCAGAATGTACGGTACAACATCTGCATAATCGCCTCATTCAATGTTGTGTTAATTTCAATCTTGAAGGAGCCAAATCTTATACAAGCTGGCAGGAGCACACAGTGGCAACATTTAAAACTGATAAAGGATGAATTTGCAAATCGAGAGGATGAAATCCTTTTAGCATACCACGGAGCTTATTAATCCTAGCATCGTGAGATGGGAAATGCTTGCGAAGTTTGATTCCTCAATCCAGCCAAATCAGAGCAGAATAGACCACTTGGAAGTGGCAGCACTCAGCCATATGAGCATAAATGCTCTTGTAAATTTGATGAAATGCCGGGTAAGGATTGATGTCAAGGGTTTTGTGCTTAAAACCTTGTCCTGGGCTTCTTTCTGTTAGCATTAATGCTTATAATCTGCAATTTTTTCAACTTTTGGAGTTTTTGTATTGCTTTATTACTCATTTCACTTAAACAACTTTCTGCTATGCCCTGATATGATTAAATGTATCCAAGAAAGTCAGTCATCGAAAGAAGAGCTTTGAGACTAAATGTTTTCAAAGAAAACAAAACATTTCCATTGATTCAACAGGCTCAGCACCATTAAACAAGGCACCATCCACTGCTGTAAAATAAGTGGAACAACAGCAATACAAAAATCAACAACAACCAAACTGCCAGAAATCCTTATCCCTCCTTGGTTTAAAAGGGGAGAAAGATTTAAATTTCAACAAGGGATGCAATGCTTAAAAATCATTGGTGGGAAGGGGCTCATGTCCGCCACAGCCGATGAAAATGTTGTCATAGACAAGGGCAGCAATGCCAGCACCAATGAATGGACCAAGCCAGTAAACCCAGTGGTTAGTCCAAGTCCAGCTCACAACAGCAGGACCAAAAGAGACGGCTGGGTTCATGGATGCACCATCAAAAGCACCACCAGCCAAGATGTTGGCACCGACTATGAAACCGATTGCAATAGGAGCAATAATTCCCAAATTCCCCTTCTTTGGATCCACCGCTGTGGCATACACAGTGTATACTAGTCCAAAGGTCATCACAATCTCAAAAACTACAGCGTTCCATGCCCCCACCCCTGATGATAGCCCAAAAGCTGGTGTTTCCTGCAGCAGAAAACAAAAGGTAAAATCAGAATGGTAACAAAACCGACTCAGGCTGCTATCATGTTGGTATTCTAGATTGGCATGCATTAAGCTGTTAAACAGATTTGCATGCTTAAGTTAATGTCTTACCAATCCACCGGTGGAGAATTTAAGAAGCAAGCAAGCAACAACAGATCCTAGCAACTGTGCGATCCAATACAAAATGCTCCTCATCAGAGTAATGTTTCCTCCCATAAGTGCACCAAAGGTCACGGCGGGATTCACATGACCTCCAGAAATGTTAGCGCCGACCGAAACAGCCACAAAGAGCGCAAATGCATGCGCCAAAGCTGCAGCTACCAGGCCAGCAGGAGTATTCGAAGCACTGTCGGTCAATTTGTCTGCCAAAACACCATGCCAATTAGTCTGTAATCTAGCTGATAAATAAAAAATACTATGAAATGTGAAACGATAAAGAGTAACTAGAGTTGATATCTTACTAAAAGCCATCCCAGATCCTGAACCCGCAAATACAAAAATAAGCATAGAAATGAACTCTGCCAGTGCAGCCCTCAGCGAATCTGGATGGCTTGCCTCTCCTGGTGTTCCGAATGCAATTCTATTGATAGGCATTTCGTTGAGTTTTGAGCTTAGTTTCTACTCTTCTTGTTCAAGCTCTGTATTTGTTTTAGAAGCTCTCTCGTCGATGAATTTCTTTCTTGTTTATAGCTACTCCTGAGGGACGCTTACCCTTTATATATACCTGAAATAACGGCTTAGGAACTGGTCCAGCCGGTTACCTGGTAAAAACATCAAGACCAGTAGGGAGTGGCAATTGATTAACGAAACACGGCGGTGACTTTACAGCTAGTGAATAGGACTTGTGGGTTGATGAGGTGGTGACACGTTTGTGGTGGAGATTGATTTTAGCGTAGCAACGAGGAGATTTGCGATCGCCGACCAAGTGAGGTGGCGGGCCCGCTTGCACCATTGTTTACTAGGCTGGTGCTTTGTCACTTATTAATTGAGTA
This sequence comes from Salix arbutifolia, assembly GCA_025169955.1. Lineage (NCBI taxonomy): Eukaryota > Viridiplantae > Streptophyta > Magnoliopsida > Malpighiales > Salicaceae > Salix > Salix arbutifolia. The sequence goes on from CM045909.1 coordinate 2,842,810, forward strand.
AACCATAACTTAGTCCTTGTTGTTTAACAAAACTAATAAATTAGTGCTTAGACTTTTATAAATTATATATCAACCCCTATGTTTTTTTTTTTAAATTTGATCACAGATCAGTGATTTTGTTAAGTTCAATTTTTTTCTTCTAAATTTGTTTAATTTTATTTCTTAAGACATGCAGCAAGTTAAAGAGAATTATATCACATAAAAACAACAGTTTATAGTTATAAAACCTAGTCCGGTGTTTAATTATGCCTGAAGCTTAAAACTTATTTGTTTATATACCAAAATGATGTTATTTTTTTTAAATAAAATAATTTATTTTAGATTTTTTTAAAACAAAGTATGATATTGTTTTAGTAAAAACATATCATATTCAAAATAAAAACATGACTCGGGCCTGGATGGATGAGTCACAAGCATGGTTGTCAAAATCGCGATTTTGACACGACACGGAAGGGGCTTCGGAAACTCGGATCGTAAAATTGTAAAATCGTACTTGAATTTTTTCGTACAAAAATCATAAAATCACAGCTAAAATCGTGTAGGTAGAAAAATCATAAAATCATAAGTAAAATATTTCTAAATACAATACAATACAATATAATTGTAGTCATAAAACTTAATTAGTTAAGGTTCATACATGATTCAAAATAACTTAAAAATACATTACAAAATAATTATGTCCATAGAATTTCATTAGATAAAAACTAATAAATTTTAAATAAATATTTTGCTGATGTGCTATATAAATTAAAATCATTCTCATTACCGTTATTTTCCTCGTTATTTTTAATACATTCATCAAATTATTTTTTTCAAAAATTTTAAGTATAAATTTTAAAATTAATAGTACTAATTTTTAAAAATGATTCCATAATATATATATATATATATATATATATATATATATATATATATATATATGGGGGGGGGGACTTGGGCGCCAGGCGCTAGACAAAAATTTCAAAATTTAAAAGATTGGAGAAGAATCGTAAAATCAGACCGATTCGGTCTGATTTTATGATTTTGTACGATTTTGACCCGAGTTTGACCCAAAATATTTTTTCTCCCCGAGTTGATACGATTTGATGAGTTGACTCACAAAATCGTACGATTTTGCGAGTTAACTCGCGATTTTAACAATAAAGGTCACAAGATTAACTTGTGTTGGATGTGATGAATTTTATAATTTAGAATTTAACTATGGAAAAATATATTTTTGGAATAAGACAATTACATTAATTATAACAATATAGGAACTGATTAGTTTGTTTTGATAAATTAAAGTGACCAAGTTTATAATTAACTCCTAATAAATATTTTCCCGTGCTGCTGATGGACAAGAGAAGGGCGGCGAGTTTTTGAACTTGGACAGGGACCGCCGACCTTTGAATATTCAAAATCAAACGTGACTGTTTTAGGTGATGAGCTCGTGGGATCACTTACAATTTTATCATCATAGCAACTCACTTTGGTTTCAATCATTATCACACATCGTTAAGAAAATGTAATCTGCCAACCCTTTATTGATCACGAACAGTGAATCATTACACATCGCCAAGCAAATCACCAATGTTACTGTGAAAAAAAGGGGTCACAATCGTTGAAAAGTCTTCGGAAGAAAAGGCGTGCAAGCAAAGAAATCAACTCGATCGCTCCATCTAGCAAATAAATGCCATGCAAGAGTTGCCCTTTCCATGGAAGATGATTGAGCCAAAGGAACACGAAGGCTCTAGCTGGCTCGGCGGAAATAAAGTGAACAGAAAAAACATTTACACATTCAGAGATGTTTTCTTCTGTAAGCTTCGACACTAGCGACTAGGATGAACACAAGTTTTTGGACCCTACATTGAAAACCCATGAGGTTGCTTGTAGCCGTAGATGGAGGACTTGACCCTAAAGAGTTGATTAATTATTTGATTCAAGGGAGATCAAGCGGTGGTCAGGGGATGATAGTTTGATTTCCATTATGGAACACTTTTTTTTCTTTGTATGCATCGTGAAGGGGAGAGGTACATGGGAGATTGTGTTTTTTTTTATTTAATTTTTTTTATTAAAAAGCTAATCACGGATCTTTGTATTAGAGGAGTAGGTAATTTGTTGGACTAATGGAGTGTTTATGCTAATCCATTTACTTAATTAGTTATATAAATCCAAAATAAACTCAATGATTGAAAGTCCATAGCGGATATGCCAATGAACCTTGGGAGGCAAGAATCCCATATTAGGTAAAAGGCTACATGAACATGTGGTGGAGGGAAAGGTTTGCCATCTAATATCTTTAATTTCTAGAGCACCGTCCAAACAATTCGATAGCACCATGCAATCATGCAAACTTGTTATTAGATGGATACAAAGTTGATTTAATAAGTTTTATTTTTTTGTTAATTAAAGAAAAATCTTTGCAAGACCCCCATTTTTGTCAAGGGGTGCAGGCAGCGCTCGGTTTTTTATTTTTATTTTTTTATATCACCCCCATCGACTAATGTCATCATGTGATAGATTATATCCGCGAGCACCCTTCAAATTATTATTCTAGGTTGCTGCCGGCAAAGGACACCATCATCAACTCTCATAATTGGACCGACCATTTTTTCCATGCCCACAAATTCAGTCTCCCCTTCAACATCTCCCATCGCTTGCCATGACCGACGTTTGTCCTCTTTTGCATTCTTCTGGCTCGGCAATCTCTCTCTCTCTCTCTCTCTCTCTCTCTCTCTCTCTCTCTCTCCATTGTCATTCCACTCCACTAGCACCATTGCATGCTGTGAATAGAGACCTCAAATCCATACGGGCCAGGCTCCAGCCGCGGCTGCGTGTGAGCCCAAAGTAATAATACAAATCGGGCTAAATTCCTGATTAGAACCTTGACAATTTCGAAGCGATCGAACAATTTGATATCTAGCTATAGCTATTTGGTGACAGTAGACATAAATTACATTTAATCAATCTACACTTTTATCAACTGGCTATTCGCCTCCCCCCCCCCGAACCAGCCCAATCCTATCTTGACTGCTAGTAGCTATGCAGCAACGGCATCAATCCATTACACCCCAGCAGTATATCCATGCAAAACAAAAAAAAACTGTGCCATGGATTAGAAAAAAATGAAAAAAAACTGATCCCAGCAGTACCACTCTGTCTCATGCACTCCCGAGGCAACTTTTAATGAAGAAAGTAAGGTAACCTTGCAAGTATTCTCTTAAAATTCACTGACTTCCTGTGCTATGGTAGAGTACAGACATTGTCTCGGATTAGGATTATCTTCGAAAGATACTAACGCTTTTTTTTCCATTCATCTCATAATTAATGGCTTACTGTCTACTGGATATATATGAACCATGAACCTGATTTCACCTCCTAGGATTAGGATATTTTGCTAGGACAGTGAATCATCTACAAATCTTCTTAACATATGAACCCTGTCATGTCGTGCGATTTATATCACTTCCTAATCGCACTCCAAATGACCAACTTGTGCTCCTTGTGTTGCTCATAGCCATCGATGATTTCTGGGCAACTGCAAGAGGCGCCTCCTCCTGCTATATATTCGTCGCTACTGTACATAAAAATGAATTCTTGTTAAGCCCCTCTCTGTTCTGGAATTGTGTAGAAATACCAAAGAGCTACCCATCTTATGTGAACTTTGAAGATGGATATTCATATTATTACCCCTCAGAATGAATAGAAAGCTACGCAGTCATTTAAAATGTGAAAGCTTGAAGTTTAGCTCTCAAGACTCGACAACTTGTCGTCTATTTCCTAGGACTTTGACTTCAGGGGACATGATTCTGCTGTGAAGGACAGAGCGAGGCAATTGCAGAATGTTAAGGTGAGATTTATACCAACGGAGAAAAAGGAAATTCATGAATTGTGGTCCAGTGGAAGAGGTAGAAAGATTTGTAGTTTCATTCCCTTTTCACGTCATTAAAGCCTAGACATGGTGTACTTGACGAGATTCTGTTTGTCAGGTTATTTACCATTTGGTGAAGCACAGGCAAGCAGCACCAAATCAAATGCCAGCCATATATAGCATGCAGGAGGTTGTATCATTGCTTATCCTTTCAGTTTATCGGCTCCGATTAGCTAAAAAAATACTTCCTTCAAATCCAGCGGTCATCAGACCCCTCTTAATGCTTTCCTATTTCCTACTTCCTTCACGAAGGACTTGACTTGTCCTTTGCTCGGTAAATAATTTAAGAAGCGTGACAATCACAGGCAGCAAGAAAATAAGAAGTTTTCTTGAAAATTATGTTTATAAGCCCATGATTGCTGAATCATTTAATGGATTTTAGTTTGACAAAAGTGTCACCTTTTGGCAAGTGAAACCATCATCTCTTGGCACGCTGAATTGCTTTGATGGGTTTCTTCTGAATGCAGAAAACTGTAGACGACGAAAACAATTTCACTTTTCAGTACGGACTTGCATCTCCAAACTACCATATCGCTTGAATCGTCACCATCATATATATATGCCACTCCAGCAGAAGTGGACAGCGGGTGATACTGTGCTGACATGGATACAAGCAAATAAAATATTGCACATGAAAGCCTATAAGATAAGGAAAAGATATAGATGAAGCTGCTTTTCAGAATCTGGATTGTTCAATGGCTGTATTTCTGTGCAGGGAGATCTTACACAATGATTGTGACGGTGGAGAGGATGTCCCTGTCAGCTTTGAGTTGGTTGCTGACACTTTCATGGCGCTTGACATTTAAAATGCTATACCGGTTAACGTTGGTTGAATGACCGTTTCTCGTCAATAAACGAAGTTGCGATTGACATAGACAAGGGCGAAGCTACAGCCTGCATCAACACACCAGATGATTGATATAAAACTATGAGGAAAATGAAAGGTCGAATAATGGGTTCAGGGCGGGGTGGCCATTTTCAGAATCGAAGTCAGTCCACCACCAAAAAAAATGACATGCCCTTTTATTTTTCTTTATCATGCAAGAACATAAAACATTCCTCACGATGCAGAGAGCTGAATGTAAAGTTGAAATTCCTACAATCATTCGATGGATTTTTTGTATGATAGTATAGTTTCAAGGCATCAGAAACATGTCCATCCTTGTAGTTGTAGTAATAATAAAAAAAAAAGCATCAAACATCATACTGCCTTGTTTCCAGCAAAAACATAACAATGGCGCTGATCTAAATGACAAAAAAAAAATCCTACTAATAGCATAGTTATCTGTTTTATTCTGTTTCGCCTAAAACATTTCGTACTTGTTAAAAAAATAAGACAAAATAATATCGTTTTTATTTTAATTTAAATTTCAATATGTTCTGGATTTTTTAGCCAAATACCGGCTGAAATATTCCGATTTCATTCCACCCGTTCCGTTTCAGTCAAATAGTATTTTTTTAAAATAATAAATAATTTTATAATATCAATCATATTTTTTAATCCAACCGTTAGATTGAAATAAAATTCTACAAGAGTCTCTAACATATTTATATATATTATATTAAAATTTCAAAACAATAAGAGAATATAATGACATTGCAAAATTGATAATGACATTTTCATAATATTATATATTCATAATTTTATTCAGAAAAATTATTTTATTGTATTTTTTTTAGATTAAATTACACATTTCTAAATAATTTTATTTTTGGATTTAAACTAATTTTTTTGAATTAATATATTTAATTATATATAAATATATACATAAACAGTACAACCTCAAAATAACATGCCGAAATGCTCCAAAACTGAAACATTCCGTTTCAATTGAAGAAAAAAAACCCAACTAAAACGGTATTGACAAACTTGATTGAGTAAGCCAGTTGATTTGTACTAGTAAAAGTTACAGGCTATAAATTAACCACGTAGTTATTTACAAAGATTGCAGCAAATTCTCTCCTCTTATCCTATTCTGAACTTTCTTTCAAGTTCATAAATGTAAAATCTACAGTAAACACACCCAAGCTAGTCAGTCGCATAAATCAAGGGAGAAAAATACTAACAAAAGAGAACAAAAACCAGGAGACGCCTCATCAGGACTAGAATTATCTCCTCCACCCGATCCCTGGCTAACGAAAAATTCAATCACGGAGACAAAGCAACAACGTAGCCTCCCTCCAAAAGAATATGGTGGCATCTAGCCTCTCTCGAAAGAGCATTTCCTTGCCAGCCAAACAAAATCCAAGATCCCTATATCTAAATCCTACATTTGAATAACATAGCTATCACTGCCACAACTGCTCCAGCCCAATACAAAACGCTGTCAAAAGCTTCATCACTCTCATTAGCTTCTTATGTAATCTGGAAACCTACTGATATTTCTAGAAGCACTAGCAGGTATAAATGTATCAAGAAATTCAAGATGGCCCAGAATAAGAACTATACAGGTGAACCAAATAGAAATTTCAGCACTGTAGGCCCAACCTTAAATTAGCCGATGTTGTCGCAAACCCTTTCCAAAGTGGGGTTGCATCAGACGGACATACAAACCATTCTTTGCCATCAAAGAATCATGGCCCCCTTCCTCGACAATTCGCCCTCCGTTTAGAACCACAATGTTGTCAACATGCCTCATCATTGCAGTTCTATGAGCTATCAAAATGGTAGTTTTGTTTCCCATAATAAGAGTATCTAGTGCCTCTTGCACCACTCGACTTGATTCAGATTCGATGGATGAGCTGGCTTCATCCAATAACAAGATGGGTGCATTCTTCAACACCACTCGAGCAATTGCAATTCTCTGCTTCTGCCCTGGGGTAAGGTCCACGCCCCTCATTCCCACATGTGTGTCATAACCATGAGGCAGGCTACTGATGAAATGGTGAGCATTAGCAATTCTTGCAGCCTCTTTCATCTCAGCCTCGCTGGCATTGTGCCTAGCATATATTATATTTTCTCTTATAGTTGTTGAGAAGATAATTGGCTCCTGCTGAACAAGACCAAGATGGCTCCTCAACCATCTCAAATTATAAAGTTTTAAATCCCGACCATCCAGTAGGACCTGACCGGCAACTGGATCATACAATCTTTCAATTAAAGAAATTATAGTGCTTTTTCCAGACCCTGAAACTCCAACCACAGCTACAGTTTGTCCTCCATTCACCTTGAGACTGAAATTGCTCAATACCAACACTTCTGGACGAGATGGATAACAGAAATCCACATTCTTCAACTCAATGCTTCCATAAACATTAGGAGGCTTCAGTGCTGAGTTATCATCTGGGTCAATCTTAGGTTCTCGATCTATAATTTCAAATACTGAAATAAGAGATTTTCGCCGCTTAAGTATGTATGGAGCCAATCCAAAAGGCTCCACCAGTGCAAATGTTGCAAAAGAGAAAACCATATACTCCTTGAGAGCCGTATGAAGATCCACTTTCTGATTCTTTACAGAGTAAGCAGTGTACCAGAGAAGAAGGGCATTACAGGCAAAAAGAAGAAACTGTGAAAAACCAAATCCAAATCCAATGGTCATTCCAAGGACAAAACTTTGCTTAAATATTTTCTGCAGTTGCAATCTGTAGAGCTCCATTACTTTATTACCCGCACAGAATGCCACAACTGTATAAATGTTTCTAACAGCATCCTCAAGGACCAATGATGCCTTTCTGTGCATCTCCTGGATGCCCCTAGAAAATCCAGCAAGCCACAACTTCTGCAATTTTTAAGTTGGCAGCCATTCAGGGTTTTGGCACAACAAACTATAAGTAATGTAGTGTTTATAATTCAATTGTTAAAAGTGAAATGCTTGATGGGATGGAATTAAAGCTCAGTCACTGGACATATCCAGGGGGAATTTGAAACTAGCTGGATTTGCAAGGTAAGTGTATGCATGTGCTTGTGGAGCTAGTAAGACCATAGACCATCCAGATAAAACTGGTAATGAATAATTGGTCTTGTACACTTTGTACAAAATACAACCAAAAACTAAAAACATAAGCAAGAAATTGTAAGGAAAAGCATGCAACAATCCAAAGGGTCACTTTTCACAGGTTGACACTCACTGACATATGGCTCCCTGATCAAAAGAAAAGAATAAAAAAGGAAATTGACTTCTAAAAGAAACTCCTAGAAACTTTAATTACTGGTTGGCAAGTTGTAACATGATTTATTCTGTTTCATTCAAATATGTAACTAAAAATCATTTAAAAAATGTTTGTCCCAAAATTAAGTCATCAATACTTGCAGAAAACCTCTAATAATAAAATGATGTCAGGTTAAAAAGCATGCAGAACTGTTCAGACCTGTGCAATTGCAGAGACAGTGAGAACTGGCAGGGTTGCCAGTGCTACAAGAGCCAATCGCCACTGAAGCAGTACCCCAATTACAACAGCCACAATAACTGCAGCACTGTCCTGTATAAATATTGAAAGTCGGTTGCTGAATGCAGCTCTTACAAAAGTAGCATCATTTGCCAAGCGCATGGATAATATGTCAGCACCATTATCCTCTTCATCGAACCATCCAACTTCATTCCGCAACATTGCTGTGAGATGATGGCCGATAATAAGTCATAGTCTACACAATAACTCTATAAATCATGGAAATAACAGCCGTTTCGGATGTGACACCAGCACCATATTCTCAAATAAACTAACAGAGATATTAAAGCTATTTACCTGAAAACATCATTCTGCGGACTCGTTCAGTCATTTTCTCACCCATGATACCAAAATAGAAGTGCTGCAAGAAATTGGCAACAACAGTCACCATACCCATGATGGCAATCATCAAGCACCACCTGTCTACATCCTGCTTCAAGTGTTGATCTTCTTGTCTATAATACGCAGTCACTATCAGCGAAATAACATAAGCAAGTAGTGGATTGAAAGAACCAAAAATAGCAGCACCAATGCTTCCTAAAACAGCATAAAGCCACTCTGCCAAACTAAGCTCTGCTAGTCTCCAAAATGATGGTTCTTCTCGATGCTTTGTATCCTTTGGTCCCTTCACTTTAATTGGAACATCATCTGAGTGGCTGTGGGGTCGACTGAAAGTCTGTGAGTGGGAGCGCTCATTTTTAGGATCAGATGTTAAAAGTGGAGAAACAGGGGATTCAGGGTCTGAACCATTTGATGTCTGTCTATGTGCAGACTGGACTTCAAGCTTGGGTAATTCTGGTAGTCTCATCTCAAAACTATCCTGCCTTCTTATTGATGGTTCTTTGTCAGCTCCATCCAAATGAAGGCCGTTTTCCATCACCTTCTCTGGTGGTGGGCTGAGAATTTTTGGCGATTCCTGCGAATTAAACATGCTATCTGTAGGTCGAAATATACTAGGAGCTCTCTGAAGTGATGGTGATCTGGCCATTTTAGGGGAGGATGCTTCTTGATAGCTGTGGCCTATAGAAGAATCCTTTTCAACCTGGAAAGCAGCAGTCTCCTTGTAGTTTCTAACTGGCATCCTGGATAAAGGTGCACATGTCAGAAACATAGTGGCATGATGGCATGCAATTTTACTGTATAGGAAAAGTTTGTTTAAAGCACTTCCATTCTACCAACTGAAATTACAGAATTCATACACAAAATCATTCGCTATAATGCACAAAATTGTTGTTCTCATACTATACCTCCTTGGAAGTTTTGCTGCTTCTTCACATTTGAGAAGCTCGGCATATAGACCATTTAAATTTAATAATTCATCATGTGTACCCATTTCAACAAGCCGACCCTCCTCCATTACAGCTATATAATCAGCATTCCTAATTAGACTAAGACGCCTAGCTATTATAATGGTTGAGCGTCCCAACATGAGAAGGTCCAGTGCCTCTTGAACTGCTCTCTCAGCTTCAAAATCAAGTCCACCAGTAACCTCGTCAAGCAGAAGAATTGTTGGATTTAAAAGCACTGCCCTGGCAATAGAAAGTTTAATTTTCTGCTCCTCGGTCAGAGCTAAACCAGCCCTGCCAACCTGAAATGTACACCAATTATTTTCCAGAAGGATAGCCAAGAGAAAAGCAATAAAAATAAACAGGTCTAATAAATATCCTGTCCTTCAAATATTACCTGTGTCTCGTAGCCTTTCTCAAGTGAACTGATAAATGTGTGTGCATGTGCTATTTTGGCAGCTTCTTCAATCTGGTCCAAAGTAGCATCTCGTCCATATACAATATTATCTCTTATACTCAAACTTAGCAAGGCAGGTTCCTGGGTGACCAGCCCTATTTGGCTTCTGAGCCATTCCAGTTTCAGGTTTTTAATATTCTCTCCATCAAGCAGAACTTCTCCTGAATGAATTAGCCAAAAATGTTGGAATAAACATGTGGACATGGCTAAGGATATAGCATTTGCATAAAAGGAAATAAAAAAATTAAATTGCCATAATACCCAAGTTAGGATCATAAAAGCGCTCCATGAGTGGGATAATGCTACTTTTTCCAGAACCATTTCTGCCAACAAGAGCCACCGTCTTTTTAGCTGGAACAGTGAGGTAAAATCCACTCAAGATGGGGATCTCAGGACGAGACAGGTAGCTAAAATAAACATTTCGAAACTCGATATTCCCTTGCACTGCCACCAGGCTGTTCCCATCCTGATTAATGGTGGAGGATGACCGACATATCATCTCAAAGAGTCTATATGCAGCAATTCGTCCTTGATCAAATGAATAGAAATTGGTTGCAGCTTGATTCAGCCCACTGTAAACACAAGACAAGAAAAACATAAAATACTGTTTGCATCACTGAGAAAGAGGAGAGCAAGAATCTTACAGGCCACTTAAAATTACAGCAAACAGGGCTGTAACTATTTCGCCACCATGAGCTTTACGACCTGTAACCAGAAACCTTCCAACCCAAAGTTGCAAGGCACAAGAACATATTGCAAGCCCATACGTAAAACCAAGCCCAAGTCCTTGAACAAGGCTAATCAAAATGCCATATCTCAAAGTTGCTTGTAGTGATGTTGCATATGAATACTTTGCCAGAGTTTCATTTGTGAATGCATACAAGGTCCTAATATAAGAGACTGCCTGCACAGTTTATAAAATTTCCAGTACAGTATCAATAGCATGTGATGAATCACCAGAATAGTGGTATTACAAGTAAATTTAGAGCTTGTGATATTTTAGTTTTCTATCTGTAATCCAAAGAACAATCTGAAAAAGGGTTAATCCTACATTGCACATGCAGACACTACAAAGCCCAGACAGGCACGAATGTGTTTTCTATTCACGCATAACTGACAATCTGTTTAGTGCTTGAAGGGCCTCTCAAAATAGTTTGACTACCCCTCCCAACAATTTGGCTCATCAAAAAGTTAAAGGTACAGACAGCTAGCCTATACAACAATAGAAATACAAAGTGTAGAAGAAATATATTTAAGAAATATATTAGGACCTGTTCAGCAATGCTAGCAGCTTCAGCATATGCATCTTGAATGCTCTCAGCAAGCCTATGAAGAAATATATTTGAGATGCCTCCAGCAGCAACAATGAATGGGCCAGTGGCTAATGTTATTAGTGCAATTTGCCAGCAGTTGACAAATCCAATAACAAGACCACTGAAAAATGTAGCCATATTATGAATATAATTCCCAACCTGCATCATCAAGCGCCTCTTTCATCAGGTTAGAGAAAAAATTGCACAGAATATAAGTAGAGGGGGGAAACAGTTGATTTAGCTTTAACATACCTTTTCACTCAACGCAGATTGAATAAGAAGCACATCACTCAATACTTGGCTAACAATATCCCCGTTATTCCCATATGTATCGAAAAAGCTCATGTCCTGATTGAGCAATACTTGAACATACTTTGACCTGATGACTGCAGTCTGTCGTTCCCCAGTTAGAATCCAGCAGGAAACCTCTATTACAGATAACAAGTTAGAATTGATGGCTCTGAAGAAGCCGTTATTTATGAGCTGATAGAAGAAATACAATAAAGCTAGTTATGGTGAATGTATGAAATTTACCAATCCAACCAGCAGCAAAAACTCCCACGGCTAAATAAACAATGTGCATAGCAAGCTGCAGACAAAGCACACCATGATCAAATAAAAAAAGGTGCATATTTGCAACTTCAACTGGACAAATAGATTTCAGAGAATATGAAGCCCCCCCCCCCCCCCCCAAAAAAAAAAAAAGGTACAGGACCCTGATCCTTAACATGCATTTTATTCATATGCTCCTGCCTAACAGTCAACTTATGACCGGGCTTGGCTTCATAAATTTCATATATTGACAAAGAGTAAAAAATGAGCAAACCAAGCTACAGTTAGTTTTTAGTTGCTTTATTCGGAAAACCTTTAATCTGTTGCTCAATTTGGAAAAATTGAAGACCCAATTGTTCAGCACTCTTAGTAGTCTATTCATTTTAAAACCTTTTCTTCCTCCAGAACTACTAGTATTCCTTAAATAATTAAAAAACGGACAAAAAAAATGTACCGCTAACATTTTCTATCAGGGTAGAAGAATTTGTTTCGAAACAGAAGAACTGTGGTAAACTATAATTAGACTATATGTTCAGTCGCTTTACACAAAATTTACAATATTAAAATCTTTAAACCGAAGTTCCTTCCCAAACAGAACCCTCTCTTATTGCCTCCAGTAGTATAACGTAGCACTTCCATTTCTTAACCAAACTAACTGGCAATAAGCTAAATTAGACTAATTAAACAACACTTGTCTAACAACTAAAACATATCAAGTCCCGAAAAATTGAAACTTTCTCAAAATAGAACAAATTACAAGCATAATTAACCAAACCCAGCAAACTTGAACCAGAAAAAACCTATTCAACTTCAGATTTTAACTAATTTTCCAATACCTAATAAACCTTCGCTACTAACTAAATCCACCTAGCCGCCTCAGCAAAACAACAATTTTTTTAATCATTTTTCACTCAAAACTCCGGAAAATTAAAAGCGATTAGGGTTTGCAAAAACAACTCACATCAGTAAACCTATCATATCGCTCCTTCGGCGCAATCCTCAAAACCCCTATAATCTTCCCAAAGTAATGCAAGTAAACAACAAGAGCAGTCCCATGCGCAGCCGCCGCAAGCGACCCAACGATCATGAGCCCCCAGTCTAACCTATCAGCACAGGCAAACAACCTGGAGAAAGGAACAGCAGCTGGCGGAGGCTCCATCTCCTCGGCCTCCTCCATCTCCTCCTCTGCTTCCGATTGAGCCTCCCCGGAAGCATCCACACTGTTATCCAAGTACGGATACGGACTCTCCGGCGGCTCAGAAACCTCGGAGACCGGCGTCAGCGGTTGTATATGCGGCGGGGACCATCCGAATAATCCCCTGGAGATCATCATCTTGGGCAGATGACTATCTGTTTTTTGTCTTTGAAAAACCCTAATCGATTCTTTTTACCTCTAAATTTAGCAGCAGATCTGTGCTAAATTTAGAGGCCGAAATTCGATTTTTTGTGCGTTTTGAGGAGTCCAAAAAAAAAGGGATCTTTTTCTTTCGGTTTACTGACCGGGTCAAAGAGGAGGATTCTTTAGAGAAAGGGAGGGAAGGGGGAAATGTTGACTGTCACCAGCTGAGGTGGTACCAGACTGGAAATGACAGTAAGGGACACTTCTTATTTGGCTTTTTGCATGTGATAGTTTGTGTTAGGTTAACGGTCATCTCCCGCCTCTCTTTTGTTACGATATCAGCAAGCTCTGGGTTTTTTTTTTCCCTATAAACTTTAGGAAATTATTTTTTATTTTCCTCTCCGTTGCCTTTTGACTCGGCAATCGTTTTCAAGTTTATTTTTTCGTTTCACAGGTTATTATTTGGTGTTATGTCAATGATTTTTTTTTAAAGTTATTATTTGGTGTTATACTAATAATTTTTTTATTTTGAAATACATTGAAATAAAAAAAAATATTTTTTGTAAAAAATACATTAAAATATCTAAAAACACAAAAGAAAATAATTTAAAGAAAATGAAAAAAATATATTTTAAAGAAACACTTTTAAGATAAAAATAAAAATAAATCTTAATATACAATGATGTATTAATCAATTTATTAAATTATTGATCACCTGGATTAACCTACTAATTATCGTAGCGAAAGAACATATTATATATATTGATTGTCATATTCTAAACAAGTTTTAATGGTAAAAACTTAAAGTATAGAGAAATTAAAAAAAGTGAAATTCACATTGATCAGTTGATTCTAGTTTTTGTTTGAGAATATAGTTGTAGTTATTTTTTGTTCAGATATATATTAAAATAATTTATTTTAAAAAAATTAACATCATAATTTAAAATAAAAATAATAATTTATAATTTTTTAAAAAACACTCCTTCATTTTTATTGCAAAGTACAGGAATGCTTATACTAGAGTGTATTGTCAAAATTTAATTTCAAAAATCACCTGATTATAAGATTTTTTTATAAAAAGAAACACGAATAAAAAGTTTTTCTAAGAGATTTGTAGGGGTATATTGGGAATAGAAAGCGGAAATATTTCGTGTTGGTTACTGTGAAAGACAGCTGTTTCGAGCTGTTAAGAGGTGACACGTGTGGGGTGTTGGAAGCATGTTAGGTGAGGTTAGTGTGGCTTTTAAAATAAAGAGCAAAAAAAAGGGTCTGTGGGGATGACCCAGAGGAAGACAGGAAGCAGCAGCATCATTGAGGGGGATGGTGTGTTGTGTTGCACAGATCTCTTTTCTGTGTTGCCAGTGCATTTGCCCTGTTCCATCTGCCCCCTTTTCTTTTAATATCTTTAAATGTGTTTAGTAATAAGTTTTAAAAGTATTTTTAAATAAAATTAAAAATATATTTTTATTTTTTTATATTTTTAAATCATTTTAATATACAAAAATTAAAAATTATTATATATTTTTAAATAAAAAATATTTTAAAAAACAACTTCAATCATGCTGCTGTAACATCTTAGAAGGGGTTTGGGAGTAAGATTGGAAAACATTTTTGAAAAAAATTAAAAAAATTTATTTTTATTTTTTACTTTAAATTAATGTTTTTGATATTTTTAGATCATTTTGATGTGCTGATGTTAAAAATAATTTTTAAAAAATAAAAAATATCATTTTCATGTATTTTTTAATAAAAATCATTTTTTAAAAATAAAAAATATCATTTTCATGTATTTTTTAATAAAAATCATTTTAAAAAACAATTTAATCACCATCCCAAACAGCTCTTAGTCCCATGCTTTGGTCCTTTTCTTTCTTTATTTACTTTCTTTATTGATACTGTAAAACAAGCAAGTTCCTAAGTTGTCCCCTTGTAAGAAAAAATAATAAAAAATAAAGTGGGTTTCTTCTTAACATGCTGCTGTGTGCAATGCAGCCAACAAGAACTGTGTATTTTCGTTGTCGTCAATTATGATGAGGATTCAGCACGGCAACCATGTTTAACGTTAATTAATAATAGCTTTGCTTTTTAAGACCACATAATTAGTCGATAGATTGATTATCCGGATTTAACCTTCAGATGAAAGGGTACTTAATTTCAATCATTGACTGTTTTCTGTGCTTGGATTGCACTGGACCATGAAATTAGATCCACACAGCTTCCTCGATGATTATTAATTTCAGGTAATTCATCATCATTATTTTTTATTAACAGTAGCGTATGAGCCAGTTTTCGTGTATCTCGATTAATTAGAACCGGTGAACTCTGAAAAATAAATTTAAAACCTGATGAGTGAAGGGTCATGACTAAAATAAGGCAACTTTGCATGACAGAGCAGGGGTTCTGAGATTTTTATTGCAGTAAACTAAAGCTGCACAAAAAATAAAAAGTTGGTGATGGAGTGGTATCATCATTGCCATATCAAGAAAGTGATGGACGAGGCTACTAGCAAGAGAAAAAAACAGGAAAAAAACAGAAGGGATTTGATGCGGGTAACTATACTCCAACCATATAAGTGAAATTCCAGTATCATTAATCGAGTGGTTTTGTTTGCTTCAATTACAAAACATTTGTTTATGGGTAGAATGATTGAACGGTGTCGCAGCTTGTTTTGTAGATAAGTAAATTGTTACGTTCTCCAAGGATTTATCTTTTTCTTCTCCTTCCATTTCTGTAATTCTTCGATGATTTGGGACACGAATCCGAAGAAGATGTGAAAAGGGAATTAAAATAGTGCTTCAAAAAACTCAACGAGAGAAAATTTAGCCTTGACAGCAGTGAAATATTGTTCTTGGGGTTAACACGAAAAGTATTCGATGTTTTGGTTTAATTAACGAGGTCAATGTAAGAATTCAGAGTGAGGAGTCCCCTCCTAAGACCCCCGCAACGACCTCTGCAGGTGGCTGTGCGAAGATAAATCTCTCCACCACAAAAACATCGTAGAAGTCCAAACGACAAGACGGTCTCGTCCTTACAGGCTCCCCACAGAACAATATATGGTTCTCTTACAAAACTCACCATCTTAAAATTACTAATCCCACGCCCCAAAATTAACGGTGATGTAGATTATCCTATTAATAAGCACAAATCTCGAATTTGATACCACTCAATAACAAATCTTTTAATCTTAAACTCGTAGAAATTGATCACTTATGATATAGTTAGATTTACGTGGTTATATACTTTTTTTTTTTATGATCAGGGTATCCAGGTCAACTTAAGCGCACCTCGACTATTCCTCGGGTCTACTAAACACCCTGTAAGCTCAGTGAATATGTAAGGCACTGCAGGGGTAACAAACATACCGCGCAGGGATGGACCCAGAAGAGACATGAAAGAAGGGACCTTCCAGCCCCACTCCCACTGGGACTCGAACCATGTTCGCATGAAGAAGGGTGCTCCCCACCAACAACCACTGAGCCACAACCCTGCTGGTTACGTGGATATATACTTGATATCACATTATGGGGTTTATTTTTTACGTGTACAGGATGGAGTAGTACAAAAGAGTCATGGAATATTGTTGTCTTCCTGTAGAAGAGGCCTTTCTTTTCTTGGTAGGGCTGAGCATGCAGTCTTCAGCTTCTCATTCTCAAGGTGAGTTTTCTTCTTGTCTTTTCTTCAGTTTAGTTGGAATGAACAATGACCATGCCACTACTTCATTACGGCACTCGTATCAGAGCTGTTATTGTGAACTGCAATTCTGATGGATTTGATAAAGCATTTCTTCCTTGGATTCTCATAATATAAGGAAAATACTGCTCCTGTGAAAACCTCTTTTGGCAATTTGGTTATGAGATGCCAATGAAATAAGATTCTGCTGAATTCGAGGCTTAACCACCTCTAGATTACTGGATAAAAGGCCAGAACCACACTACTTGGAAAATTGAACAAGGGTTCTCTTTAAGTTGAACGAAGCAGTGTCGAAGAGACTTTGTTCGTGTTTTGGTTTTGTTTAATTGCGCTCTTATCTCTTGCAGTGAGATCTGGGAGACGCGAATTGATTGCTGCGAGTGGCGTTGCTCCACGGGTATCTGTGGTTAACCAAACTTCTCCATCATGTAAGCAACCTTTTTATCGAATGTTTTCTACGTCATTGCTCTGATTAGCTGATGCAGTTCAGCAAAGAAATAAATTCATAGATTAGAATCAACTTTGTCACTCCCTTAGGAGATATTATGATTGCTGGTATCCCAAGAGGACTTTCTTGATATGGTTCAGTTGCTGCAGAAATTAAAAAGGGATTTATGTTAGTCACGGACAAGAAGGATGGATACTCATTTCTCTACCCATTTGGATGGCAGGTATTGTTCGTTTCCCATAGTTTTTCTTCTCTGTTCCGCTTCTCATGTTCATGGCTCATGCATTCTTATCTTTTGTTGATATATCCGCTAGGTCTCCATGAGGTGTGGCGCGATGACAAATAATTTAAAATTTGCACAGCATGTCTTGAGTTCAAGTCAAGATATGTATCTCTTATAATAGCCTGGGACAGCCGGGGTTTTATTCGTTCACATGCGTCCACAAAGTATGTTTTCTAGGGACGAGTTTACTCGAATCCAAATATATATATATATATATATATATATATATATATATATATCCGCTAGCCACACACAACAAAGACTTGATACAACGTTTTCAGTTTGGTTCTTCATTTTCCTTTTGTCTGTGGCAGGAAGTTATCATTGGAGGTCAAGACAAGGTATTTAAAGATGATGTCATTGAGCCATTAGAAAGTTAGTGTGGATATGATCCTTACCGTCAGACATGATCTTCGAGACATTGTCCTCCATAGAGGGTTTTCCATATAATACTTTACCACCATTTTTTTTTTATCACAGAGGCAGGACCATTAATTTCCATTTATGATCTTTCGCCAGTTTATAATTTGGGCTCATATCTCTAAAGTGATGGAAGATGCTAATGCTTGTCGTGCATTTATCTAAGGTTGCCGAAACGTTGATCAAAAACGTTTTAGCCCCTCCTTCACAGAAAACCAAGCTAATCGAGGCAAAAGAGTTGTTTGATTTCTTGTATCTCCTCATTTATTTCTACCAGAGTTCATGCATGTTCTCATCACAAATAACTTGAGTTCTTATTTAGATGACTATTTAATCTTGCTCATGTAAATTTACCATTAAGGTTTGTTGAAAAAGGAACAATTAACTGATATATATTGTGAAATTATGGTGCAGCACGATGCAGATGGCAAAGTTGACTGCACAATCGAGTTTGTTGCTCAGGCTCCAAATTTTACCCGCCATGTTCTTGGTGTCATTATGTAATTTCTTGCACCCGTCCCATCATTGAAGGCTCACTCCAGTGGTTCCACAACGGTTTCATTAAAAGAGATTTGTTTACAGATAATTATCATTCGTTCATTAAAAGAGCAGGTGATCTGAGGATTCAGAAAGTTTAATAATTGGTTTGCAGTGATCTTGCTACCATCACCTTCCCCCTTATTCTTTTCAGTTTTTTTCCGATCTTTACTCCGAGCTGTCGCATTTGCCTTGTAAGACCAGAATGCTCGTGGAACTTGAGGTGAAATACGTTAGGATTTTCAAAGTCTGAGTCAACCGGGCAACTTTCCATGGTCATCAGGAATTATTGACACAGGGACTGAGACAGAACCCTCACGCTTCATTGATTAATGACATCTGTTTCAGTCATTTTTAAAGAAATTGGGCAATGCTTTTGTTCCTGGAAATTTAATGGATGGCAAATTCTACACTGGGCCAACGAAAGGTGGTAGGAGAAAAGGAGACAAATTGCAGACGGCTGTTGATTCCTTTGATATTGTCTGTGTTTGATGTGGCTGTTCAGTTTTCACTTTTCTGATTAGGAACAACCCACTCTTTCACCATGCATCCCTCACCGTTTTCATTCTAGAGGTAACTTCAATTTGCAGTTTCCTCCAAATAATTAGCAGTTCTAAGAACTATAAATTGTCAATCAGAATTTCAACGCGAAGTGGCATCAAGTATTTCTAGACCGGTAAAGTCTTTGCCAACGCCAAAACAATTACGTTCATGCAGAGCAGAACACCACCACCAGAAAAGGAATATCAGGAAAATAGTTCTCAACATATATTGAAAAAATAAACATGACATTGGAGTACTAACAGACTTCATTCCTCCTAACAAAAATGTCAACAGTTTTCTGCTCTTCAAAACAAATAACTACAAAACCATAGATTTATATGATGCCAATCTTGTTTGCCACATCCAATGCATCATAATCAGGAGTCAACCTGACATACGCCTTCTTAGTTCCATCAGGCCTGCATTAAAATGGATACACATAAGACTCTATCGGAAGAGTAGATCGAATTATGCAATGAGCTTAAAACACAGTTAAAGATAAAAGGCAAACACTCAATCATGAAACATGAACTCTAGATGAACTTGTAGAAAATGATTCACTAGACTAAAATATGGCTGCCTCTGGTTAGTAAACATGAACTCTAGATTGGGATTGCTAATTAACAAGGTTAGAGTGCCATGCATCTTGCCAGTTTGGAGGTCACACAATAATAATCACAAGGATCAGACCAGCAACGATCCCCTTAACATAAATGTAAGAAAACAAAATGCCTTGGCTTCAAGTAACTATGGTTTACCTGATCAAAGTGTTCACTTTCTTGGTCTGAATGTCATACATCTTCTTGACTGCATCTTTGATTTTCTTCTTGTCAGCACGAATGTCAACAATGAAAACCAGGGTATTGTTGTCCTCAATCTTTTTCATGGCAGACTCAGTAGTAAGTGGATACTTCAGAATCTGATAGTGGTCCAACTTATTTCTAGGAGTTGCACTGATTCGTGGATACTTGGGGTTTCTCTCCTTTTTCAATGTTCGGGGACGGTGAAATGTAACCTTTGTCCGGATCTTCTTTGTTTTCTTAAATGTTGGCCCTGATTTCACAGCCCTGGCAGCCTTCTGGGCTTGTGCCTTTGCATCAGACTTTTTGGAAGAATCAGCTGGTAGACAAGACAAGATGGGGGGGAAATTCAAGTCAATAAACTGCTTGTTGAAAAGCGGGATGAGACTACAAGATATATAAAATAAACAGCACTTCTAATTTACACATCACAAAATCAGTCGTAACATATAAATTATATTATGGCTTTTATCTACAATCACAAAATCCAATTTCTTCATTACACCACAATCGAACAAGCAATGCAGTATCAACACAAAATTGAAACAGCTAGAAAATCATCCAAATTAAATTTAAAAATTACATGAACCAAGAACATAATTAAGTCACACGAAGCCAAAAACTTATACTTCACACAAGCAAGTTGTGCTCACCACAACCAACTCCACTTTTTTAAAGAAGAATCCATTTTCGAACTGACCGGTAAAGCTCAGATTGTAATTAAACATCAATATAAAGCATAAATTAATCGCATATATTTACCAGCTGCAACAACTATTAGAGAATAGCAATTTGTAAGGAGAAAAAAGACCTAACAAACCGAGTATGCATGTATTCAAGACCATTGATTGGGACGTAAAAATACAGACGTACCTCTAGCAGGAGACATTGTAGCAACCACTTCCTAAGCACCACTAAACCTGATAACAACAAACCGAAAACAAAACTTTAGTAACAAAAACAATAATCCCTAAACTATAACCCAATAGAGCATTATACGTCAAGATCAAGTCTAACTTTAGTACATTTCAAGACGAAAGCATATTTATAAGCGGGATTTTGGATTTGAAAAAACCTAGACGTCGATTACAGAAAGAAGCCACTGAAAAAGGGCTCTAGAGAGAATAAAAAAAAAAAGCGAAGGTGGAGAGTACACAGTAAGATGGACAGACCTTTGTTGTTGCTGCTGCGGCTGTGAACTAGGGTTTTTGCTAGGCGGGGAAGACTAGGGTGTTATATATAAGATTTCTAAATTACCAACTTAACCTCGAGGTTGGCTATGCGTTGGGCTAAGAGTTATTGTGGGCTCCGTATTAGATTTGTTACTATGGGCTTTAAGTTTTTCGGCCTTAAACTAGGCAATTATTTGTTGATTGCCCCCTGGAAGCATTATTGCGGAAATATCTTGGAATATCAAAATTAAATTTTAAAAAGTAAGAGATTATATTATTCTAATATAATTTAAATAAAAATAATTTTGATAAAAAATATTTATAATTTTCCCGTACAACTCTTTCATTTAAAGGTTAAAAGGTTTTAGCTTTTAATTAAATAAAAGGAATACTCTTTTTTTTTTAAATAAACTTAGGTCTTAAATTAAAAGTTATTTATGACCAAATAAATATTTATAATTTTTTAACAAGTAAAAATTTACAGCACTGTATTTTTGATATTAATATATAAAAATAATTTAAAAATATTAATTTTTTAAAATAAAAAAAAATAAAAAAAAAAAATTTTTTCAAATTTTTTTTTAAAATATAATAGGAAAGAAGCCCTAGTCAGGCATGGATAAGAGTCGTCTTTGATCGCAGCAAAGCCTTTGAGTAATTCCATGACCTGAAGGGTTATGACAGAGAAAACATTGAAAGCAAGCAATTTTGCAACGTAACCAGGTAATGACTGGACAATTAGCAGCAAAATTTGATCCCGGCTCATAGCAATCACAGTGCTCTCAAAAATTGCACATAAGATCGAGATTTAATCACAGCAAACATGATAGCCACCACAGGATAGCTGGGTAATTTCTTGGATAAATCTAAAAATCAACACTTTTAGTCTTGATTTTGATTGGTGGGATGGGATAGTCTTGGAGGTGATTTTTGTGACCGGAGATTGAAGATTCCAGATTTGGGAACGAGAGTTTTAGGTCGGAGACAATAGTAGACGACACAACATCCACGGAGGAGATGGGGAGTCCACCGTTGCGGGTTTTTGAGTCATGATGGGCTGTTGCTTTCGTCTCCTTTAGCGGGCTGGTTCTCGATTCGTACCTAAAAATATTCTATTAGTTTTCTGATTTTACTAGTTCCAACCTGTCTGATTGATCAATGCACTAAAATTACGCTTACTGAAGGAAAAATGTAGCCGAAGAATATTTTCATTCCATCGTATTATCATTTCTCAGCAACGACAGTTAAAGGAAAATGCAGAGCATATATATTCCACAGGAAGGAGAAGAGCAGTCCAACAGCAAAAGCAAAATTATCAAACACTTAAAGAGGGGGGTGGAATTAGTCAAATCTAAATTCTCCACCATTAACAACTTATTTTCTGGATTTTTATGACGCATCATCTCCGTCCTTCTGGTCTAGAAGAAAAACAGCAGTCAGAGCATCCTTCGACAGAAGAGAAGCCCCCAGCAATTTAATTCCCTGAAATATATGAAAGAACAGGGAGGAAAGAAGTAGGCTAGAAATTATGTTAAAATGATCGGTAAAACTAGTTAAAAAAGAGCAAAAGAAGGCAGAGGCGAGAAAATATGTAACCTCGTCAATCCCGAAGTCAACAACCTTCTCCTTCAGCAAACCAAAATCCTTGATATTGAACTTGTTCAGCAGACCAACAACAGACACCATTGACATTGGAGACACGGACGGACAAATCATCTGTGTTGAAGATAACAGCTTTTAATGGTGATTAAAGGCTGTGCACATTCTGCCTTAGAGAATATGCACAGTAATTGATTAGTGTCTGTCATTAGTGTCAGTCCTGTAATTAATACTAACAGTATTGTTACCGTTAGTATGAGTCTGCTCTTTCTCTTCTCATGTATAAAACTTCTACTGTAAAAATCAATTGATTCATGATTCAAATAATAAAATCACAAGCAATATTCTTATTTCCTTTACATCAAAATCTTCATGGTATCAGAGCTGTGATTCAGCTCCTTAACACCCATTTTTTTTTCCTATCGATTCTTCAATTGACAGACATGGACTGTCAAGAATCTGGGAATAATTCTCAAAAAATTATTCCTCCTTCAAACATTGACAGTGATGTCAATTCTTCACAAAAGGTAACCACAGTGTTACTCAATGAATTCAATTACTTACCTTGGTCAAGAGCAGTAACCATTGCTCTTGGGGGTAGGTCTCGGTTGGGATTTATCAATGGGAAAGCAAATGCTCCCGATAGCAGCTCCCCGGAATTTGATAGTTGGTTAGCCAAAGACCAAATGGTAATGTCTTGGCTGTTGAACTCCATGGAACGCCACCTTGCTGAGATGTTCAGCTATTATCAATCTTCACAGGAATTGTGGGAGGCAGTGAAGGACATGTATGGCAGCCAAAACAATTCTGCTCGAATTTTTCAAATCCAACAAGAAATTGCTGGTCTTCACCAAAATGGGCAGCCTTTCGTCAATTTGTTGAGCAAATTCAAGGGTCTGTGGAACGAATTAGACGTTTACAGACCACACTCAGTAGACCCAATTGTTCTTCGCAGCCGCAAGGAAGAAGACCAAATATTTCAGCTACTGGCTAGCTTAGGATCGGAATATGAGGACCTTCGCAGCCATATCTTGATGAATGACGAGCTTCCCCCATTAAAGAGTGTCTGTGCAACCATCCAAAGAGAAGAAATCCGAAGAAAGGTGATGACCCGAGAAAACCCATCCAAAATTGCTGAAGCCCGTGCGTTCGTTGCCCAGAAAAATCAAGAACAGGGCACCCTCAAATTTGCAGAAAAACAAATCTTCAAAGGTAATCGATCGAACTTAAAATGCAATTATTGTCACTCTGTGGGACATCAAATGGATCGTTGTTGGATCCTTCACCCCGAATTGAAACCAAAAAATTTGGGTAATCGGCAGCAATTTCCCAAAGAAAATGGAAAGAAATTTCTAAGACCTAGGGCTCATGTTGCTGCGCATGACTCGAATTTCTCTAGCCCAATGAATTTACTAACTGAGTTTGCAAGTTTTCTCCAAGAAAAACAAAATTGTGGCAGAAATGGAGGAGAAGGGAGTTCGGCTGAGAATGGCGAGAATGGCGACGCCAGCGCATTCTTAAGCCATTTCGGGTTAACCCGGGAAAATGACTCAGCCGGGTTGACCCGAGAGGCAGCAACTGGGTTGACCCGTGAGTCAACTGGTTTGCCCTTTAACTATGCTGAAAAATTCCAAGGTATGTGCATAGCTCTTATGACTGCTTTTGAATTAAGTAAATTACATAATATATGGGTAGTGGATTCGGGTGCGAGTGATCACATGACAAATAAATTAAATAAAATTCATGATTTTATCCCCTTTCCGACATCATCCTTTGTTTCTATTGCTAATGGATCTACTGCAGCAGTGAAAGGTAAGGGAAAAATTAAAATTGTGTCAAAAATTATTAATTCTGATATTTTATATGTTCCGTCATTTCCATTCCAATTATTATCTGTTCACCGGTTAACCACTTCCCTTAAGTGTGATGTTATATTTACTCCGTTTAAGGTGTTTTTTCAGGACCATTACACCAAACAGAAGATTGGTGAAGGATTTTATTTGAATGGTCTCTATTTTTTCTGTGATTCCGAAGTTCCGAAAGGACTACAAGCTATTTACTCTCCAATCAATGATCACCAATTGTGGCACTTTCGTCTGGCTCATGCTTCCGACTACGTCGTCTCAAAAATCAAACCTAATCTGTCCAAGAGAAATTATGATTGTGATACCTGTCATTTTTCCAAATCAAGCAGACTTCCTTTTAAATTATCTGTGTCCAAAGTGTCTCAAGTTTTTGAACTGATTCATTCAGATGTATGGGGACCCTTTTCAATGTCAATTGATGGTTTCAAATATTTTGTCACTTTTATTGACGATTTTTCAAGAGTTACCTGGATTTATTTGCTAAAAGCAAAAAATGAGGTTTTTAATTGTTTTAAAGACTTTCACAAACTAGTTTCTACTCAATTTTCCACACAGATTAAAATATTCCGATCTGACAACGGATCTGAATTTACATCCCATGATATGGAAAATTATTTAATTTCTAATGGCATAATTCATCAAACTAGTTGTGTTAATACTCCTCAACAAAATGGAATTGCTGAACGCAAAAATCGAGATTTATTAGAAAAAACTAGAGCTATAATGCTTCAAATGAATGTTCCAAAAAAATTCTGGTCATATGGAATTCTTACTGCTACCTATATTATTAACCGCTTACCCAGTCAAGTACTGGATTTTCAGTGTCCTCTTGAAATTTTGCAGGGTAAACCTCCTAATATTTCGCACTTAAAGATCTTTGGGTGCCAATGCTTTGTTCACCTGCATCCCAATCAACGTGACAAACTTGACCCTCGAGCTTCCAAATGTATTTTCCTAGGGTATTCTCACACTAAAAAAGGGTACAAATGTTATGACTCCGTGCGTCAGAAGCTTTATGTCAGCCGGGATGTTCGATTTATCGAAACCAGCCCTTATTTCCCTACTCCCAATCAGGGGGAGTCCTTGGAGGATCTAGTTCCTCTTCCTAGAGCAGAAATCTGCAGCCTCGACGTGACTAGTCCAAATACTCCAAATGAGATTATCCCGGTTGATGAGCCTTCATCCGCGCTCATGCCAACCACATCTGTGTCTCCACTTTTATCAGAAGCGGCGCCAGCTCTAAGACGCAATCCTTCACGACCGCGCCAGTGCCCTTCCAAATTTCAAGACTATGTGGCTTATACAGTCAGGTACCCTGTCTCAAATTATTTGGATTACTCAAAACTCTCACCCTCGCACTCTGCTTTTTTGTCAGCTATATCCAATGATCATGAACCTAGAAATTTCGCTGAAGCTCAATCTCAACTGGTGTGGAGAAAAGCCATGGAAGAGGAATTGACCGCCCTAGCTGATAATAATACTTGGAGTCTAGTTCCTCTTCCAAAAGGTAAACATGCCGTCGGTAGCCGATGGATATACAAAACCAAATTCAACTCTGATGGATCTGTTAATCGGCACAAAGCTCGCCTGGTGGCTCAAGGTTATACTCAAGAATTCGGTGTTGATTACAAGGAGACATTTGCTCCTGTTGCAAAAATGACCACTGTAAGAGTTCTTTTATCCGTTTCCGTCAATAATGGATGGTTTTTATCTCAAATGGACGTAAAAAATGCCTTTTTACACGGAGATCTGGAAGAAGAAGTGTTTATGAAGCTTCCTCCGGGCCATTCCTTGAGTGCCACTCCTAATCTGGTATGTAAACTTCATAAATCTATTTATGGGTTAAAGCAAAGTCCCCGTGCTTGGCATGCGAAGCTTAGTGGTGCCCTTGCTCAATTAGGTTTTAGCAAAAGTTCTGCTGATTCTTCTCTATATATCCGGTTCCAAAATGATGATAAATTGATGGTTTTAATTTATGTTGATGATTTAATTATATCAGGAAATAATATTGACTCCATTGCTAAATTAAAGAAAACTCTTCAACAATTATTTCCTATTAAAGATCTTGGTGGCTTAAAATATTTTCTTGGGATTGAAATGGCTTCATCCAAGAAAGGATTTTTTCTTAATCAACGTAAATACACTCTTGATGTCCTTCAAGATGCAGGTATGCTTTCAACTAAACCTTCTCCTACTCCTGTTGATAGCAAACTAAAATTATCTTTTGCAGGTACGACCCTTACATCGCCTAAGTACTATCAACAGCTTGTGGGTAAACTTATTTATCTGACGATTACTCGTCCAGATATTACCTATGCAGTCAGTCTGGTCAGCCAGTTCATGCATGCTCCAACTGTCCATCATTTCAGCATGGTCAAGCGAATTCTACGATACCTGAAAGGCACTATCGGTCGCGGAATTGTCATGACCAGAAACAACCATACCAACATCATGGGATATACCGACTCCGATTGGGCTGGAAATCAAC
Organism: Salix arbutifolia; assembly: GCA_025169955.1. NCBI lineage: Eukaryota > Viridiplantae > Streptophyta > Magnoliopsida > Malpighiales > Salicaceae > Salix > Salix arbutifolia. The sequence goes on from CM045909.1 coordinate 2,869,898, forward strand.
TTGATCGGCGCTCGACTACTGGATATTGTATGTTTGTTGGAGGTAATCTTGTGTCCTGGAAGAGCAAGAAACAACATGTTGTTGCGCGATCCAGTGCCGAAGCCGAATATCGTGCAATGGCGGCTGCGGCTTGTGAACTTGTGTGGCTTCGGAGCCTTCTAACAGATATGGGTTGTTTATCAGTCACTCCAATGAGCCTGTTTTGCGACAATCAAGCTGCCATGCATATTGCCAAGAACCCTGTGTTTCACGAAAGAACCAAACACATCGAAGTTGACTGTCACTTTATTCGTCAGCAAGTTCAATCAAACAATATTACCACTCATTATGTGCGGACCGGGGACCAACTTGCCGATGTGTTTACCAAAGCCGTGCCGTCTTCCCAGTTTAATCGTCTTCTTTGCAAGCTTGGATCCATCAACCCCCTTGATCCAGCTTGAGGGGGAGTGTTGAAGATAACAGCTTTTAATGGTGATTAAAGGCTGTGCACATTCTGCCTTAGAGAATGTGCACAGTAATTGATTAGTGTCTGTCATTAGTGTCAGTCCTGTAATTAATACTAACGGTATTGTTACCGTTAGTATGAGTCTGCTCTTTCTCTTCTCATGTATAAAACTTCTACTGTAAAAATCAATTGATTCATGATTCAAATAATAAAATCACAAGCAATATTCTTATTTCCTTTACATCAAAATCTTCAGTTACCATATATGTAACCGAGCCCTTCACGTAACCCCCCTCACCAGCTCGTTCAGCCGAGGAAGTAGTAGAATCACTCGAATCGACAAACTTCACTTCTTGTTTTCGAGTTGTTTATTTGTGTGAGGAAGTTTGAAGTTGGAAATGGTGACTTTAGTTACTATTTTCGGACACAAAAGAGAATCCTTGTTTTGGTTAGGCTGCAGGTACGATTCATCCAGGCTTTCAAGACTGTCATATAGATTTGTTACACAGCCAGCCATGGCTGATTTCTTGAGGAACCTGATAACTGTACCCACAGGCAAGGCAAGGCAAGGAGGTGAAGCAGAAAATCCACAAAGTCTTTTCCTGCTTCAGCGAAGACGACTTTGTTGCCGTTTGTGTCAATAAGAAGCTTCAAGCTCCTTTCGGTGTTTGCCATGGCTGCTCCTCCACCTTCGGTGCTGCGCCAAGAAAAATATTTATGGCTTTTATGGTTCTCGACGAGTTTGATCGGCTATCTAACCGTATATATAGCCGGGAGTAGAACAGTCCCCTCGTGGGGGGGGAGGAAAGGTTTAAGTGAATATTATTGTATGCCATTATTGAATTTCATTCATTATTTACTACTCTTTATGAGTGTATTTTCAAATTCCTGTCAGGAAAAGTAAATGGACATGCACCGAAATAATTGCACTTTTATAAATGCAATGCATTATCCTAGCCAGCCTAAAGAACTCACAGTTCATTTGTTTTTCGTATTACTCATGTTATAACTATTACTCACAGTTAATTGCAGAGCCACTGGTATTAACTATTAATATCAGAGGTCCAGACAAAATTTGGTGGTGTTAACCACCGACTTCATAAACAACAAAATTCAGATCTTAAATTCTTACCTCACTAATCGTAGATTCAACCATCCTTTCCTCAAGCGCGCCAAAATCCTTAACATTGAAATTGTTTAGCAGAGCAACACCAGATATCATTGACAATGGTGGCACTGACAAATCATTAGTCACCATGAATGTAACCAAGCCCTTCACGTCACTGGTTGAATCAGAACTGTGGATTCCTGCATGTAGAACAAATGGCGTCTTTACAGTGTGGTATACCAGCATTGCTTCACACACATGCACAGCTTTCTCTCGGCTTGATTAGTGTCAGGCAGCAAGATAGGCCCATTAGCAGCATGGTTTGACAAATGGGGCTTTAAAAGCAAATCCTTACTTTGATTAGGCCGCCTGCAAGTTTGATTGAGGTTTTCAATGCTCTGGTAAAGATTTCCGATGCAGACAACCATGGTTTCGTTTGTGATAAGCCTAATCACAGCACCCAGGAGCAAGAAAAGGAGGTTGACAGAAAATCCACCAAATCTATTCCAGCCTCTGTAAGAAAGACTTTGTTGGCTTTCTTGTCAACCAATAACTTCAAGCTCAGTTTTGTACCTGGATTTGTCATTTGTCAATACTGCAAAAGAACAACGTACAGGTACTGCTTCGTTCCTGATAGTTTTATGATATTTCATAAAGTAATTTCAGCACAATACATTGCCTTAGCTGCATTTCCACACGTCCTTTTGGATCTCAAAAGGAATGAATGGTAAACGAAGGAATGAGGGGCATGTTAACCACTTTATCTGATATGTTAGTCCGAAATTTAACTTAAAAAATGTAGAAAGGATAGAAAATCCCTTCAACAACTTGAACCTATTATGAAGCTATTTAGCAGCTCAAAATACTAACAGATGCTATCGATGTTATGAAGCACACCAGCAAGGTCGAATTCAGTATTGGCATGTTGTTGTTTTTTTGATAACCAGGATGTCCAAACTAGTTTTCGCGCACCACGTTTCATTACTTCTTAACACAGATAAGAAGGGTGTTTCACAATGTATTTCAAAAGTGATTTTAAAAAAACTGGATTTTTTTTTTCAATTAAATTTTTTGGTATTTTTATCATTTTCATGTGCTAATGTAAAAAAAAAATTAAAAAATTATTATTTTGATATATTTCTGAATAAAAAATACTTTAAAAAATAATCTAAACCATACTCATTACCTCTTAATATAAAAAACAGGGCATGATGATCATGGCATGTTTATGTTATACTTTTACAAGTATAAGAGGCGAATTAGCATCAGGGATCCACCATTTGTTATATTCATTGGGAGACATATTCCAAGTGATAATAGTATATCTCCTCCATTATTGCTTGGTACTGCCTCCTCCTTTCTGTAATACTGTCGGCCTTTTCGTGCCTGACAAGATGCAACTTTATTCAACTTTGCGGGCTAAAACATTAAACATCCTTGAATTGTTGGATTTTTTGTACATTTGTCTTGTCTAAAAAGGTCACGTCCCGTGTCTAAACCAAAGACCTTCGTGGCAGAATTATTACGGCATGTCTTTCTCAAGTTCACATCTATTTTTCTTTCCTTTCCCCACCTCGAATGGACTATTATAAAATCATAAAAAGAAGGAAAACCACCATGATATTAACGGGCACTTACATAAATTCAATGATTTTCGAGCTCAGGGGGAAAGTCAAAGACGAGAGGTTAAATAATAAGAGAGGTGGACGTCCCTCTCAATCCATCTGGATAACAAACGGGAACCTTCATCATGGGTCCGTATCAACTTCTCAAATTAATATCATCACAACAAATTCTGAAGAATATGGAGGATCAGATGACTACGAAGACAACGGGCTTGGTTATTTGGTTGCTTGTCTCTTATCCTTGAGCCAAATGTTGGTAATAAAAAATAATAAGCATTCATGAGACGACATAAAAAGATAGCAAGGATGAAAACATGCTGTGCTGTATTCACAAAGGCATGTGTGATTGGTGCGCGTGTTAGGGGTACCTGTTATCATATGAATGGTCTCTACTATTAGAACCATCAATATTGCAAGCACCAGGAGACATGGCATCAGAGAAATCTTTTAAGTTTCTAGCTAGCTGTCTCTGGTAACCAAAGCAGCAAAATGACAGCACTTTCAAAACCAAAGTTATTAACAGGAGCATTTCCTAATGAATACCGGGTCAACACACACCACTTATTGTGAATTTAATGCAAAAGCCTCATGAGGTTGTTGATTTCGGTCATGATTGCTAATCCTTCGAGCAACTTACCCTACATCCCCTCAAGATGAGATGAGATAAGTCTAACCATCAGTCCTGAGAGATAGACTAGTTTTAGCAACGGCAATCAGGGCAGCTCATTTAAAATAATTTCAACAAGCATATGTATGAAGGAAGCATATCTTACCATCTAAACAAAAAGAAATTCAAAAGTCGGAAAGCAAATTAACCTCAGAAGAGAAATTTCAATGTATCTATTTTGCCTGAAAAAGCCTTCAGGAATTTTGTTTCTGGTAATAATTGAATATACAAGAACATTCAATCGGTCAACAAAATGATTCAGTTATGAAGTATTACGGCACTGTACAATCAGGTGAATAGCCACAAAGATGCTTAGAAAGCAGCCACCTGTAAACAGTATGAGAAAATAACGACTCAGAAGAAGTAAATTATTTATGACAAAACAAGAATAAACCCCCCCCCCCCCCCCCCCCCCCCCCCCCCAATAAAATGCCCGTGGCGAGGCAAACATATTTCAGATCAAGGTACTATCTAACAACCTGAGACATCATGAGCAAGCAAGGGATTGATGTAACTCATATAACACACATGGTTCTAGGTCACTACTTAGCTTACAGCTTGCAGTCTAGCCTAAACAACCCCCTAAAAGCTACACATGCTAGTATGTGAGTTCACAGAAGGTCATTAATTTACCTCACTGGTTTTGCTGCGAAAATTGATTTTAATGCCTAAATACTCGTGTTCAAAATTAGGGCAGCTGAAGAAATTGGAAGACGATTTAAACCATTGCATCACAGAATCCTCCATTCTTCACTGTTGCTACAATGCACTTAACAATGCAAGAAATTCTGCTGGTTCTCCACCTTCATTGACCACCTGTCAATTAAAAGCAGTTATGTTGCAAAACTATTAGCATGGTTCTGCTGTCTTGGATCTGGGAAAATAAATAAGTTATAAATTTTTGCCAACATGCATGGCAAGGAATTATAGCACTCATTGGTTGACAGAAGAGAAGAGGCATGAAAAAAAAGAGGTACAGAAAGAGTAAACTTGAGCGACAAGGATATCATATAAGCGGGTGATGCTGACAAGCAGCTTCAATAGAGGAACAAAACAAGGAAATCAAAATTCCATCAAGGTTTCATCTAAAAAGTAAAATATCCTGACTTGTGATTCAACGCAACATTCTGTTCTTATCGCTACAATCTGTCCATACCCAAACATTTGCAAACCCTCTATAGGAAAAATCAAATTAGCCCACAGAAAGTACCATCAGGGCACACAAAGATTATAGGATAAAAAACAAAGGGAAAAGAGATGGGAAAAGGAAGGAAAGAAAGGATATAATTTTAAGAGATTTATTGGTTGTGCCACTTGCTTTTTCCTCCAAACAAAAAAGTACACACCTTAAGCTTCTCAATAGGATACTTAGAACTAGTCATTTACGTTCTTCCCCCAGATCACCAACTTTCATGTTTGGGTAACCTAATTTTGAGCAACAGTGTTGACAACTTTAGAAAAAGGGAAAGAAAATTATGAATAAAAGGTTTTGTTAAACAGCAATTATATTTTTCTTCAAAATCTTATTGGCAAATAGACAACCACGCAACTAAAGAGCACGCATTATAGGGCGTTGCAAAAGTTGCACCAAAAGGTGACGCTGCCTGAGAGATCCATACCTTAATGGCAAGGTCCTTCGGAAGACCCATTTGCGTTAGAACATAATAACCAGCTTGACTCCAGTAAATATGTTCAGAATCTGCTAATAGCCTGCTGCTATCTAACTGAATCAGGCTTTTCTCATTGGAAAAGGATTTTCCTACCCAAAAGTAGAGAATCCTCGTCTCATTTCTGCCTACATCTCTGGTTGGCACTAAAATGGCAAAGGCGGCTTTAGAATCTAAATCACTGGTACTCAGTGTTGCAATCCTTTCTAGACTGGGCCAGCGGCATACCAAAGGTTGCATTACTTTACAACTTTCTTCAACACTTTCCTCCATTCCATTTGACACAGAACACCCTGAGCTTTCTCCCACGGGGCAATTTTTACCCAGTTCATCAAAATTATTTACAGTGGAGGTTTCCTTGTGATGTAAGTCAGGACTAGCTACTCTAACCAGAGAAATGTTTGACTCGCACTGTTGAATTGAATGTCTACCTCCTTTAACATCATCCTTGGACTCTAAAACAATGTCTATACTATCTGAATTGCACCAAGAGAAGGTTTTCTCGTTTATCTTAGCACCCTGTTCCTGGCAGGCAGGAGAACTTGGAGCTGTATTGTTCACCCTCATATTGTCAGTCACCATTGGCAGCTTCAAGGACTTCGACAAGCTACCTCTGCGTTCGGCAAGTGAAAGTGAAGATTTTTTGGATGGTGAGGAAGCTGCCGGCAAATGTTGCTGGGACATTTCGACGCCATAAATACTTGATAATGGTTGGGAAGAAGATTTAGATGCGAGAGACAAGTTAGATAAATTAGACAAGGTTGAGGATACTGGAAGAGAACATGAAGTTGCTGAAGGAGAATCTAGCGAGGATTCTGAAAAGTACTTTGAGTTAGTGCTAGAATCAGAAGAGATAGAATCTGGAGAGAGATAGGGAGGCGACGACGAGGAAGATGATGACAACGACGGTGATGATGAGTGCACTATCATCATAGAGTCTGAATAGACCCTGGAAAGGAATATCTTCGGTGCTGAGACAAACTCTTTCATATCACCCGGGGCAAACTTCCGCCTAAGTACACTCCAACTGCTTTCTCTAGCAGGGAGATGGGTTTCAAGTTCATTATCTGACGATGCAAATGGAGGCACAAAACCTCCCTTGATAGCTTTTTTGAAAATCTCAAAATCAACGTTATATGTATCTACTTTCCTCTCACCAAGGAAAATCTTCGCTCTGGATCCCCCGTTATCTCCTCCAGTAGCAGATTTATCCATCAAAGGTAAATAATAAGAGAAAGCATCCCAAAAGTAAGCTGGTTCTTCGCCTTCTTTAACCACTATTATTGGTCCTTGAGCTCTTTCATACCGAACAATCTGGCAAACTGCCCCTCTCGCATCCCTTTCCATAATGGCCTCACATTTTTTACCGATCCAGACATATATTGAAGTAGGTATGTGAACAATAAAGGCACCTCTAGAATCCAGAGCAGATGGCGAAGGGTCATTCAGCATCCTCGGGACAAGATGCAAAGGGTCATAGGGTGAATGCGGGGCAATTCTATACATCCTCAGCAATGAACTAGGGCTGAGAGGGAAGGCATGAACCCTCTTTTGGCACTGTAATAACTGGCAAGCAAAACCCATGTTGGGATCTGCAATCCCTCTTGCTGCCTTCACATACTGAAATGCGTCATCAAAACTCTGGCCCTCTCTCCACATAAGATATGCTATCACCAATGAAGTGGACCGTGAAACCCCTTGGCAGCAATGAACAAAAACCCTCCCACCCTGTTCTCTAACATCTTCAAAATAATCGAAAACATCATATAGAATACTCGTTATATCCTCTGATGGACTATCCTGCAACCACAAAGTCCTATACACAAAATCTGCCTTGAAATACTCCGGACAAACAAAACCCACGCAATTTAACACATGGGTAATCCCATTCTGCTTCAAAATCTCCCTATCTCTAGCAACAGCATCCCCCCCTAGATACACATGGTCAGCAACTTTAGAGCATTCCTTATCAAAGAAAGCAATCCTATCCTTCTTCACCAATCCACCGTTCCTATCCGGGGTCCTTTGAATCGAAGACAGATCAAGTTTCAACCTCTCACCGCTCTTGATCCCACTCGGAGTAGGAGGCTGCGGCCACTCTCCCAGGTCATCAGAACCTGCTTTTGGCCACTCATCCAGACTTCTCCGAGCAATCGACAAAGGTGGCAAGCACGACCGTACTTTACAATTCTGCTGAGACCGTGGAGTTAAAGGAGCAGGATATCTCCTGTTTTGCCCATTACCACTATTATTACCAGCAGGAATTCCATTCGGATCTATAACGCAATCTTTCTCTTCTGTTCCAGGATTCTGTAGAGCTGTCCTGGAAGAGGACCAGGACGCAGAACGCCAGAACACTTTGCGAGACCCGCCAGCAGAAGGAAGCTGGCACGGAGGCAGAGGATTACTAGAGGCATCTTCTTTGCCCACCATGCCCACTCCGCACTTGAAAAAAAAAAGGTTATGACAACCTAGGATTTGAACCAGACCGGGAAACCCTAAGAACCCTGTCTTTCTTTGATCTTCTACTTCAATACTCAAGACCAAAAATGCTGGGGTTAGCTGGATCAAGCAGTATTTTCCAGTGATACTGCAGCCAAGTAATTATCAGCGAATCAACATCAAATTAATCAATAACACGAACAGCATAACACTAATCAAAGATTTAAAGAAACCCGCAAATCCAAAACAAAAAAAAAAATCTAGGGTTTTACCAGTTACCCAATGCAAAGGACCACATAAATAGAAAGAGACAGAAAGGGGAGGGATTAGATTCAAGACTTACAGTATGATATCAAGGGTTAAGGCGTAGAGAGAGAGAGAGATTGGATTTACGTGGAAAGAGCAGAGTTGGGGATGGAAAAGGAAGAGACGGGGAAGGGAAAGAGTTTTATTTCTTTCTTTTTTTGCCTTAGTTTTATTTTCAGTTTAGACTTGTAACGTTTCTTTATTTGATCTTTGATTGCAAAGCAGAGTGAGTCAGACAGAGAGAGCGCGAGCGAGAGCTTAGCCTTCCTTTCTCCTTTTTTTATTTTTTTTATAGCCTATTAACACCTAGAAATTTAAATTAATAGATAAAATTCTAGTATATAATTTTATATTATTCTTTAACACACACCCTCAAGTAAAAGTTCTTTCAGCTTGAAACTTGCACAAGTCCACATTAACTTGTACTTGATTTTTATCAAATAGAATGAGGGTGGTGAGATTCAAACTCATGACTGCTGCATCAACAAGGCTCTGATACCATGTTAGAAAATCATCTCACCTAAAAATTTAAACTGATAAACAAGATCCCAGTATATAATTTTATATTATTCTCTGAGAATCACGATCCATGATCCACACACAATGTTAAATTATGAGAAATGTTACTCATCAACACTGAATATTTCTTAAAAAAATACAAATCACTAGAGGATAGTTGTTCTCTAGATCCATCAATTCTGTTGGTGATTGATTTTACTTTGTATGGGGATGAATATTGTTTTTTCTCAGGTGATTGATTTGATTTATAGAATAAAAAACAAGAACAATTATTGATATCATAATTATATTAGAATTCATGGGTGCTTGTGTATATAGTTTACTTCTTTTTAAATTTAAATCATGATTGTGCGCCACAAATTTAATAATGATGTCTATTTAACTAATTACCAGCTCAGGGATTATTATTTTTTAAATAATAATAATAATAATAATGAATGAACTTCGCAATTATACTTCTTCCCTTGGACTTAGAGGAAAGCATGGTCAAAACTTTCTGGTAGCCTTGGGCTCAAGGATTGCAAGTGTCAATAAACTCATGATCATGCCTCCATAAAGGTTTTAAAGGGTGCATTGACCAAAGAAATATCAACAAGTGGTTGTTTATTGAAAAAATATGATGTTTTTTTATTTATTTAAATTTAAATTAAGTTTTTATTTATGTTTTTAGATCTTTTTAAATTTTAAAATACTATTTTGATTCATTTTGAACTATATAAACATCTTATAAAGTAAACGAGTTACTATTGATATGTTAAAATTATATAAAGATATTAATATAATAATTTAAAAAAAAACAATTTAGAAAATATCTTGAAAAAAAACTATGATGAAAAAAATCATCGAGAAACAGCAAGTGTGCCGGGTACATTTCCATTTAAGACGTAACCATTTTAGCCCACTTGCTTGGCCACTGAAGGAGAAATTGACTATAGAGAGAAATGCTAGCGTGTCGCAGTGATCTTCTTTCGATCGACATGCAATCTATTTATTATAAGCAACTATATTTTTGCATATAGTGGTCATTTGGAGTACGTTGCAACCGGTGTTTGCTGAAAATTTGATTTTTATTTTATTTTAAATAAATATATTTTGGTGTTTTTAAGATCATTTTGATGTGCTGATGTCAAAAATAATTTTTAAAAAATAAAAAAAACATTATTTTGATGTATTTCGGCACGAAAAACACTTTGAAAAGCTATTACAATCACTCTCAAACAGGTCCATAGTAATTGTCTCTGTTCTACAAGAGCTCGATAGTGTCAAATTTATAAAACACATTATTAGTATTTATATACTATCACGTAAAAACGTGTGAAAAAATCATTTGAAAATTTTGTTTGGAGGTATAAAATTGAGATTCAAAAAAAAAAAAACAGATTGTTTTCTTGTGATAGCAATCCATTCAAAGAATGTGGGAGACTGACCAAGTGACTGTTTGAAAGTATAGTTGAAGTTGTTATTTAAAGTGTTTTTTGTTTATAAATACATAAAAATAATTTTTTATTTTTAAAAAAAATTATGGTTGACATCAGCACATGAAAAATGATTAAAAACACCTATTTTTCATAAGTATTTTTGAAACGTAATGTTAAACTAGGCCTAGTTATGACTCGTTTTTTAAGTAAACATAGAGTGGTCCATGAAATATTTATTCAGTAGTATGTTTCATATTGTTTTCTAAAATGATTTTTCTTCATAAATATATTAAAATGATATTTTTTTTAAATATTTTTAATATTAACACATGAAAAATACTATTTTTTTTAATTATAAAGATTCAGACAAAGGCATTGAATAATGATCATTTGATTGAGTGAAATGTTTATCTTCTTTCCGTTTTATCCCCCCAGACTGGCGATAAATGCCAGCACACAGAGAGAATTAATTAATGCCAAGGAAATATAGGATTTTATATATAGTTTTTTTTTATAATAAAATAAAATTGGAGGCCTTTATGAGATTAAATCGAGGCAAAAATAAATATAGATTTTGCACGCGCCTCTGTTCTGGTATAATCCGCAAGTTTGTTTTTTTATTTTTTATTTTTGCTAGGAAAAAAATAGAAAATTAATAGTAATTTACTTGGATTTCTAGCCAGCAGGCAAAAAGCTTTTTAAGCTCGATCCGCAGCCTTTGAGAAAATTCAAAGAAGACAAGCGGAAACCAAGAGGCAATTTCGTGAATAATATATGCACCGTGCTGGTTATCAAACACGCGCGAGGCTACGACACTCGCTCTACCAGTATATGTAAACTTGATCAATTGGCTTAAAATCGATCCCAGCTGTTAATCATGCGACGACAGTCGATCTACGACAAAAGCACCATCAGATCCAACGAGTGAGGTTCATGCAGTGGTGGAACCTGCAAAGCTACAGACTGTACAGCAAATCCATGTGAGATGAGATCAGGGAAGCTCTCTGGTGCACCAGCGAGAACGGGATGGTCACACCCTAACCTCTGTTTTTGTCACTATACACGTCTCTCTCTCTCTCTCTCTCTCTCTCTCTCTCTCTCTCTATATATATATATATATATATATATATATATATTTGTCACTGTTAAACTCTCACACCCACCTGCAACTTTCTTACACGGGACAATGAATGGACCATTGTGGCTTCTCAGTTCGAACACCTAACTAAGGCATGATAATGGCGAGGACAGAAAAGGAGGAGGTGGTAATTAATGTCACGAGGAAATGTTTGTGGAGTTGCTGTTGTGATTTAATATTCAAAAAAGAATTCACGAGGATTCGTCCAAGAAAGTTTCAATGTTCTTATCATAATCTTTAAGCATTCTGCTAGTGTTCTGCTGCACTGTGATGAACACCAGCCAGATTCTGCAGAAATGAATGCTATAATTAAATTTTATTCCAATCAAACTTTAAGCTGATCATGAAAACTCATTTGTGCAACCCCAAAAAAAAACCCTCGTATTTTTTATAGATTCTGATCCAAAATACAATGTGGAATTTAGATTTACCCGGCCCTAGTATGTACTTTTAAAGAGGAAGGACTGGTTTGTTTTGTTGAACATTTTAAATGCAATATTTAACATATTTTCAAACATGGTGGTTAAAAATAAATATTCATTCTTTTTATTTTTGTAGATTCAACCCTGAAAAAGTTATTAAATTCCTCTGGCTTTCAATTGACACATAAACCATTAGAAGACACCCTTACCGTCAAATAAAAGAAATTGGAAGTATATTTTATGCTTTCCCAAGGACTAAGGAGAAAGATTAGGTCTGCTTGAAGCAAAGGTTTGCTCAGTAATCAAGTGTTCCAGTTATGTTCACCTGCTTTTCTAAATGCTGCCGTAACTTGTGGGTGTGAAATTACTATAAAAGGCAGTGGTCGCATAATTCTTGGAATCGAATATGACGCGACTCACAAATGACTAATCAAATGAGTAGAAGGACTAGATGGGGAAATGGGAATAAAAGGGAAGCCAACCGCAGATTGGTTCTGAAAAAGGAAAAATCGCAGATGGGATCAGCTTTACCAACTGCTGAGCATATCTTCTTCGCACTGTTTCGTGAAAACTACACTTTGGTAAAAATATATGGACAGAAGACAATCATATCATGGGCCACACATCGCGAGGAAAAACATATTTCACTTGCGAGGTTTTCTCCTGAAATCATCATGCAACAAGATGGTAGGACCCAGTAGTGCTGTTTTCGAGGTTTCGATTCATTACCCTGTGCAGCAAGAAAGATAGTTCAGAGGTTGGATAGCCTCACAGAACAACAACATACGACAAACTAAGAAAGAAAATACCACATTGAATAACGGAGGCGTTTCATTTTTTCAAGGGAGTTGTTGATTTTTTTACAATTTTTGTGGAGCATTTGACCAGTTAGCTAAGAGTTTAATTGACCATCATATTTGATATTGTTATTTTCAAAGTTTCCCTTCAATTTTCTTTTTTGCTGACGGACAGGAAGACTTTACTCGCAGTCGCTCAGACCTAGTTCCAGACAACTGAGATTTCTGTGAGCTCAAACGTGGGAATCATAAGAAAAACATTTTCCATTCATATGAAAACTTGATCCAGGACTAAGGAAATCAATTGCATATTACAAGGACCGGTGATGCTGAAAAGCGGGTTGCACAAGGGATGTTCTGTCCCTGTAAGAGGCCAAGCACATTGTAGGCAATATTTGCAGGAAAATCAATCACTGTTGAAGATGTATAGGAATCTGAGGGGGCTTATTGGCTTCAGATTGACACGCTCGGGAACTTGAATATAAAACAGCAAGAAATGGATCAAATTCATAAATAGAAATTGGTAAATTACAACAACATGGACAAAGTACGATGGCCACAACATGAGATCAATTCAGAAGTGATCTGAACCTTTTCATGCAACCCGTTGACATTCCGCACCAAATTAACCCCGATAAGTTATTACACAAACACTACGAGAAACTAGACAGTTGAAGGGATTATGTGTGTATATACAGAAAAAAGGATATGCAGCCTCAAGACGTGTGAAATTACCTAATATGAGAATGATATAATTATTGCTCGTAGCATGACGCCGGACCGGTTGGAGGTTGTCTCGCATAGTCATTTGTGACAGGAGCAGCCGGAACTCCACGCCTATTCAATAGACATCTGAAGTAGTGCAAGCGAGGTAATGCAGTCAAGGTAATGTTTCCTGAGGATATGGCTTCTCTCTTGCTCCACATGCGCTCTATAAATAACATAGAATGGACAACAATACCAAGTGTAAGAGCCAAAAATAAGTATATAAAGAAAATTTGAGTAAGATTATAATTCAAATCCATGCACAACCAGGTCATAACAAAATAGATATAGTACAAGCAACAAATTAAGGCTTACTTTCAAACACAAACCATTAACTCACGTAAAAAAAATGCATATTACCACAATGGATTGATTCAATCATCTGCAAAACTGTAGACCATCTCTGAAAAACAACTAATTTATTAAAACTATGAAGTAGCCATCCATTTTAATGTGCTCTTAATCGAAGGGAAAAGGCTTTTCAGTTGACAAGTTTGCACCTCCAATTCTTTCAAATGGATGAGAGGATACTATTGTAGATTTTAAAAGCAGTCTGAATTCACAGCAAATTAATCAGAGGTTCATGAAAATATGCTGAGAAACTCCATAAATGAATTCATTTTTTTAACTTCTTTCTTCACGATGATGTATTTGAATACAAGTGTACCTGCCGCCGCCGCCGCTCGAGGCCATATTGTTTGCTGAACAACTGAAGTATCAGCTGTCTCTGCCCACATGCACACTTCTCCTCCAATCACAAGCTCTTGCATAGAAGTATCATTTATTCCTTCAAGTGGCTCAGCTTTGTAAACATCATCCCAAGGGACATCTAGATGGTCCAGATACCAAAAACCCTGATTGCTGAATATGCATCTGAAACCTTTTGCAACAGCCTTTGCACAGACCCCACCACCCAACCTGCAGCACCAGAAACAAAAGTCCATTATTGAAAAATCAAAATTGCTATCCTGGCATGATATTAGAATGGAAGTATGTGGAGACAAAAACGCACCAGTTATGCACTATAGTCCTTGGATTGAGTTTTGATGCAAATGTATTGAATGTTTCTTCCCTGAGAAAATGAAATAAAGATCTGTCAAATGTCTAGCACTAAATATCTCTAATTTGGGGAACAAATAACATGGATAAGAAATCTATTTCAACAGGTCATCTTGCCATGATAGGTCCATAGAAAGAAAATCCAAGAGAAAAACCAATTCTAAAGTGCTGGGATAATTTATATCATGTGGATTCAAACATACCAGTTGACCGGGTTCCAACCTTTCGAAATTGCTATTTCTTGAGCTCTTAGTACAAAATATTGATATGCATCCTTTGTTGTCATGTTGTGATCGAGAAGCCTACAATTAGATTGACAAGTATTGAAGAAGCATGTGTGTTAATAAACTAACAAGTTTCCTATTTATATTAAGGGTATGAAACATTCGATCAGACGATAGATATATGGAGGAATGATCATGTTATATGCCTATATGAAAGTAACCAGCAGGTACCCTGCCTCGATACCAGGCACCTTTTTTCATCCACAAATACCTGGCACTTTGGCAATTCCCATTTGCAAGCATGGCAACCATGATCTATTGTCATTTAAGATCACCCAAATACTAAGTATGCATCAAAGCACGCCAATAGGATACAGTTACACAACATACTTTTTTTATTAAAAGCATCAAACTACTGAGCAGAGTCAATCACTTTGTGTAATATTTTCATCTTTCATGCAAATCAGTTGAACTCGGGACCCTGCAACTTTCAAGTTTCTGCAATAGATGGTTGTCAAACATGACAGAGAAAACCCCAGATGTTGGAAGCAAAAATTCTATAAAAGCCAGTAGGACATGTTTAAACATCCTGCCCAACCAACTTCCAGAACATGCCCATCTTTTATGAGATCCTTTTTCGTGTAGTAGAAAACTACAATCAGTGGGGAATGAGTAGCTGTATTGGACTCCAACTGATCATTTGGGACTCCCGCCATTTCATGTGTCTAATTCTTTGTCTTATATGAAATTTATTTCTCGTGTGAAAACCTAAAACAACGAGCCATAGAGATGGTATTGGACTTTTCCAGGTATAAGATGTAGGCAAAAATGGAAAGTGCAGATATTTTTGCCTAAAAACTTCCTACACAAGAGCACTAATACGTGCTTGCATCAGAATAACTTCGCATGAGAATGGTCAAACAGTGTCACCTTTAAGGTAAATTTTAAAGTTCGTGTTTTTACCCGTGTCCTTCAACCTATACTCTATTGAGATATATTATAATGCTAAATTTTTAGAGCAGGCTAGTTTGGAAATATGCATCATCACGTATCAACTTATTAAGTGAAGAAAATGATACAGCAAAGGAGTTCAAGAATGTACCATTGCTTCACATGCGATGTGGAGTTCCAGCAATCTGTCAGATATTGAACCATTTAGTGTGACTAATCACCATAAGAATGAAAATACAGACACACACACAGTGCAAGCAGTCAGAAGCCAGATTTTCCTGATTTCTAAAGCAGATATAAGTGATTTATAGTGGTAATGAACAGGCTTTTGAAAATGTAACTTATTGGTAATGAGCTGAGAGATATCATCTTGTGCACAGCACTCTCAAGTTATGGCCAGCAAATTAATGGCTGCTTCTTGATCAAACTGTCAGAGCTTCTAATACTAAAAATAAAAAAAATGAGTTTTGGCCAAGACAGTTATTATGTGATTTCCAATGACTTTTAGATTGCAGGTTTTCATGTGAATATCACAGGAGGGGTTTCTTTATAATGATATTTATCTGATGTCAATTTAGTCACCTCATAGGGATAGCCTAATAAACAATTTCTAATGGGCTTTAGCATTGTAACACATTTAAGTGTCAATTCCTTTTCTTTCCCCTCCCTTTGTATCTTCTTTTGTCACTTCAGCGGCAAGTGTCATGCATCATAGCCTACATAACCACCTTATTTCTGTTAAAACTCCACGAAACTATGCCAGCACAAAATGAAACATCAGAATGTCAGGAAAGGCTCTGTAATCTGCTTGCTAGTGATGCAACAGAAAACACCTTAAAAACTGCAAGTCCTGTTGCTCTGATGATGGAATGCTTTTTTGCATGAAAGCTAGTTTTTTAATGGATTAAGCGATTGCAAACTCTTAGCTTTCAACAAGAAAAACCACATGTACTGACCTGTGTTAACCTCATCACCACCCAAGTGAAAGAGTCCAAAGGGGAAAATTTTCCTCAAGTCTGTAAAACAAAATGACAGGTCAAAAATTAAACGACAAGTACAAATGCATGCCCAAATGATGGACTGAATTCATTTTCAACATAAAACATTTTATTGGTTCAGCTTAAAGCTGAGAAAATTCACCAGAGATTACTATAATTTCCATGAACTGGATTCTCAAAAATATGACTGTCTTATCAAAACCCAGTAAATTTCTTGAATTTGTTCCTCACATAAAAAGAGATAAATATTCATATAAATACAACAAATTGCACGAATGAAAAAAGTGAGCTTGACAACTAGCACAGAAGGGATAAAAGGGGCTTAACCTGTCAAAATGCCTGAGATAACATCAAAAGTAAAATTTTTAGCAACATCAAGCGGCTCTCTGCAGGAAGGAGAAGGCCAAAGGTCAGGATATCCAGCTCCCCTGCACAAAAAGATAGCAAGTTCAAAGTTTTAAAATGGAGAACTTTGCAGTGGCACGTACTCATGATGGAGCGGGAACATACAACCAGTAAATTAAACTCCAAGGGAAATTGAAAGCACAAGTATGATTGGTGTGATCAAAGAAAGGAAACTCACATCCCACAATTGAATATGATAAGGCAATGTTTGCCAGATCTGAGCTTAACCCAGAAAATTCCTTACAGAGAGAAAATAAAAAATGTGATCCGATCATAACTAATAAGAAGTTCCTTACCATGACTCGGCATGACCAGGAATGTCCACTTCAGCCATGACATTGATACCTGCCACAAAACATGAGAAATAGTGAGAAAAGCATGCAAAATATAAATTACAAGCCAAAGGCAATCTGATAATCATTTTATAGCTAAATTTTTTGAAATGGCCAATTGAGGACATAATTGCAATTTTTTCCCTATCAAACTGACAACGTTACAATTCAAATAATTATAATAATGTATATATAAAAAAACCTGTTCATTTAGAAACATGATCTAAAACTTTCTTTCTAAAGTTTTGACAAATAAAAGGATGAGACTCACCTCTCATTTTGGCAAAGCTTCACGTTACTCAATGGAAACACCAAAAAGAAGAAGAAGAAAAATTAGTCAGGCAGATTAATGAAGCATAACATTCAATAGACATTATGAAGATACTAACATGGGCTGGGGAGTTTTTTTATTCAAAAAGAAAAAAGATAAATAGGCTTGTTTTGTTCAAAATGATAATTTTTAGTCATAGAAAAGTATAAACCACTTGAAACATTCATTCTATTGAGTCTATCCTTCCAAAAGTTGATTCCCTCACCATCATTGATCTTTTCCTAAATATTGATTCACTGTCAATGTTTAGATGAATAAGCAATGGGAATATTATTTAAATAAGGAAGTTAGTGAATGGGTAATAGAAATCTTACTTCACAATGTCATATGCATCCTCAACTGTGTATCGTTCCCATTTTGTATATGAACCTTTCCACAAATTTGGATACGAAGGTACTTCTAAAGGAAATGACTGTTCATCTATGATGTGCCAGTGGAGGACATTCTACCGAATGTAATATCCAATATCAGATAATGAAAAAATAATAGAAGAAGAAAAGAATGGTAATGTAGAAGTGGAATGAATTCCAGTTTTGGATTACAAAACTCTCGCGCAACGACATTACTTACAAGTTTAGCATATGACATTGATTCAATTATCTGCTTTATGACATTAATCGGTAGATAGTGCCTTGATGTATCTGTAAGAGTGTATTTAAGAAGGGACGAAGCAGCATTTTAATTGAAAAAATAAGTTAGGAAACAATACTGCAGTTTGCTATCTCCCTCAACAAAAGAAATAATTCTCACCGAGCAAAAGCCCACGATATGCAAATCTCGGTTTGTCTACAATGTACCATGGGGCTTTGTATATCTGTACTGTTTTGGTTTCATAATCAAATGCACAGAGTTGGCTGAACGTCTGGAAGATCACAGCAGAGAAAATGAAAGGGAGGGTTAGTGTACACAACTTCAACCACTCATATGAACATGATTCTTCTCTAGAAGTTAGTTCAATATTTAGAGGTAGACACAATTCATACACTCGGTCAAATCACAAGCACACAGCTTCATAGAAAAGCCATGCAATAAAGAGGCACTCAATGGCAAAGAGATTTTCCGAGGTCATACTGAGCACAAGGGAGTAAACAGAGAATTTGGCCTATTTCTCTCCACACTTGCGGTATTGATTGTCAATGACCATGCATTTACTTCATGTGTGGTCGATTTTAAGTGAAAAAATTGGCTATTCTCTACCTCCTTCTCCCCCACCCCCATCCTCACCCCCGCTGCATCTTCATTCTCTCTCTCTCTCTTTGATCAACTAGGAAGCGCCATCCAACTTATGATCAAAAGAAATATTCTGACAGGCCACCATTATATGCATGCGGTATTACATATGCATGTGAAAACTTTAGTATACAGTTCAAATGCAATCACACATACCTCCAACCCTCGCAATGCACCATACACCGTATTTGCCTGCAACAACAAGGAGAATATCAACGTCACTGGAACAAAAACATAGATAGTCAGAAAAAGTGGGGTCTAATCGTACATTATTAGCACTGCATTCAGCATGAAATAGCTGGATTAGAGAATCAATCCCCAAATCACTTGTACAATACTACATTCGGTAGAACAAAGTCATCTCCTTCTTTCATTTCATTACCTTCAACCAAGCTACGGTAAAAAAAGAGAGTCCAGTTCTTCAAGAAATAATAGGGGACTGCATCTGGGACTTCATCAAGTAAAAAAAAAAAAACTCCTACAAAATCTCAATATCGAAACTTTACCTCAATATATGCCTCCCCGATAATAGACTGGCCATTTCTCTTTTCCACGAGCAAAAAATAACTCTCATCCGCTCCAAGTTGAAGCTGAAACAGCCCAAAAGAAACCCAAATTATCAATCAGACGCCGTCTTAATAAAAAACAAATCTCAAATTTATCACTCAAACTTTCGTATACCCGAACCCAATTTCCCTAATAATCCCAGACATCATGAGGTTTCAAGCTTTACCTC
Source organism: Salix arbutifolia (assembly GCA_025169955.1). Classification (NCBI taxonomy): domain Eukaryota; kingdom Viridiplantae; phylum Streptophyta; class Magnoliopsida; order Malpighiales; family Salicaceae; genus Salix; species Salix arbutifolia. Next base: position 2,889,483 of record CM045909.1, read on the forward strand.
TTCATCATCAGAAAGAACAACAATCTTCAGAATCCCAATATCAAAAACTGATCTTTTATTAACAGGGTAACTCTTACTGCTATGCTTGAATATAATCTTTTTATATCTACCAAACCCATCTTTAATGATACTCGAGTCCCCTCCTTTGCCACCAACAACAAGCGACAGTTCCGGATCAACGGAGAGAGTGTCATTACCAGAACTGGATTTTGCCGGCAAAGGCCATATATAGGTGAGACTGCCATCTAATTCAGCTGATGAATACAAGAGAAACGTACAGATTGTGAACAGAAGCGTTAGTGATGATTTCATATTCATGGTGAAATGAGAGAGGGAGAAGGCGGAGGAGGAGTGGACTAGTAGAGTGGTTGAGTTTTTCCCTTCTTTTCTGTGGGTGCTTAGGTGACCTCATTCCGTTAGTAATCATGCTCCCCTAGCTTTTGTTACGGGAATGAGTATGCTTTTAATTAAATTCAGTATAATTTTTATTTAATATTAAGTAATTAATTCATGGTGACTTGTTGTCGATGATTACCTTTTCCAATCGTAGAGTATGATGATTGCTGGATAGGTTGACATGGCAGACCTTAAAAATACTTTTAAGGTTTCGGAGCAATCTAGATTGGGTATACGTCCTGTAAAAATTGCAAATTGCTGCTGAAATTATTTTTTAACATTTTTGTTTTTATAATTATATTAGAATTTTTATATATTTAAAAAAAAATAGATATCAGTGTATAACTTATAAAATAATACAATAACATAATTATTAATATAATTAATTTTAACCCATATAATTATTATGTTAAGGATCTATTGGTACAATAAATAAATAGATTGAGAACTCAAGGGTGTTTCGCATAACATTTATTCCTATTTTAAATGTTTTTTTAAAATATATTATTTTGATTTTTTTAGTGTTTTCAGATAATTTAAAAAAAAATATTATTATTTTATAATATATATATATAAATAATTATTTTGGTTATTTTAAAAATACTCTTATATCACAATCTCAAACACAAATGAATATAAATGTGGAGTTGCATGTGGAAGTGCCATTCTTGCCGTTTTGAAGGACAAACTCACCCGTACATTTAATATTTGCTGGACATAATGAATATAAATGCCACTTACCAAACATGTATTTAATAAATACACATGAATAAAGCCATGAATTATATAGAAAAGAAAAATCAAAAAAGGATTATCAGTTCATGATAAAATGATATACATAACCCTTATGACAGCTTGATCACACCCGGTGGCTGTAGTTTAGTGGTGAGAATTCCACGTTGTGGCCGTGGAGACCTGGGCTCGAATCCCAGCAGCCACACCTTAATTTTGTGAAAAAGATAATCCTTTTATAGACGTTTAACTGTTTTCATCAATCGATTCAAATGAATTAATGAGAGTCGCGCCTGAGAAATTAAAATAGTTTGCAAATAAATCTCATCAAAAACAGTTGAGATGCAAACTTCATATCATTATGAGAATTTGATCATTCTAATAATTTAAGGATGCATATTTTTTTTTCAGTCTTGAATGGTAATTTTTTTCCTCAATCTAGTTATTTGAGGATTTTGAATTTTGCTTCTCATCTCCGGGATAAGGCATGGAAAACTTCAAAGAAAAGAAGCTGAGGTGTTTGCACTGTATTTCATAAGTTTTTTTTTTTAAAAAAATATCTTTTTATTTATTTGAAATTAAACCGTTTTTAGTGTTTTTAGAACATTTTGATATAGTGATGTGAAAAATATTTAAAAAAAAATATCATTTTAATGCATATCTAAACAAAAATCATTTTTAAAAACAACCTCAACTACACTCTCAAACAGTCACTTTATATATATATTAACTAAAAAATAAAAAGTGTGGATGTTTGTACTGTACAGTGCACTGTAACCGGTGAGGTGATTTATTATGGATTTCAACAGTGTATAGACCATTTTACCCTTATTAAACCTGGTTATATTTGTTGTTGGCTGGGAGTGTTTTTGTTTTTTCATCCTGTTTTGAAACTGCATCTTCAATTCTTCTCTTGCGCCACATGTCCATACACGTGGCAGTCGCTACCATGATCGTTGTTCTCTCTCTATCCAGAGTGAACAATCGGAACGAAATCTGCATCGTGATTTTCTGCACCAAGATTAGGTTTAATATGGATATCCAATGTCTTTGTCTTCACCTACACAAAAATCTGGCCAAAACCATGACAAAAAGAATTGTACATCACCAGTACTTGCAAACTTCTACAAAAGTCAAAGAAAACACTTCATTATAAGAAAAAAACTAATACAATTTTTTTTAAATGAAGATACTAATTTTATGTTGGTGATTTCGTTGAAACCTACTAAACATTGAAACCTACTAAACAGATAAATTTATATGAATTTAAAATCTATATATTTTATAACTCACACTCCACATAAATTTTACACGAATTTATTATTTTGTTTAAATTTATATCATAATAAAAAAAATCTCATACAATTAATATTTTTTATATTGAAAAAAAAAAAAAACCGGCCGCACGAGTAACACTCCACTTCTGAACAGTCTCTTTAATCTTTATCTCACCAAGTTGTTTTTCTAAAACTAGTCTAATCTCTTTCACAAAGTCTTTCTAACTAGTGTTTTAATGATATTATTGACTTGCTAAAAAAAACAGAGAAAAAGAGCAAGGCATAGGCGGTTCAGATCATTGCCTTTGAAAATCATCTTCAGAAGAGCATAAACTTCACAATGTCCCGAGTACGATCAACAGCCTCTTCAGAAGCTGGATGCAAATTTCATAAATGTCCATTTGATTTACACTTGGGACGAATTGTAGAATTTCAGTGACAACACCTTCCTCGGATCTGATCACAGTTATGAATCCATTCCGGTTTCCTTGTATGAAGAGAACAAATGGCCAGGGAGAGGGGCTCTGAATCAATTCTGAAACAGATCGATCCATAAACAAATAACGATCATAGAAGCAGGCATTGCTTTTTTTTAAAAAAAATAAATAAAATAAAGCTGTTCTGAAGCACAAGTTACAGTTTTTTAAGCAAACATAAAACATCTCTTCGAATAAATAAATGCCTAATGGACATTCAAAATTTTGAGTGCAGAAAAAACTGGGGGATATAACACAGATATAAGAATTGCTGATGATAGTTACCCAAACAAAAACAAAATGATACTGTTTTGCTTTTCAACATGAAAACTGGGGCCACAAACTAATCACTATAGTAAATCTCCTCTAATTATTGAATATTGTGAAGGGCCAAACAAATGGCAGTTCTTAAGACTATCAGGCGACCAGTCCAACTCAACCATCACGGGAAGCCATGGTCATGTGCTGATTAATTATACTTTTCGAGCAAAAGATTTCATCGCTCTATAGGTGTGGCACCGGCAGCAAACGATAAAACCCCTGCATAATGAAAGCTGTCAAGTTTTTGCAGGAGTGAAAGACGTCAAATTTAGAAACCATGCACCTAAGAATTCGAAGATCTCGAAGAAGAGTAGAAAATGTAAAGCAGTAATTCCCTTGGAAGAAAGTGGATGACATTTCACACTAAAACAAATGCATAATTTACCCCTCATCTTTTTCCATATTGAACAAGCACACATGTAGCCACTATTTTCATGCATGTCCTAAATAAGAACTGTTGTGTGCGCACTGGTGGGTAAATCATGTCAAAATAATTTCAAAGAAGTAACCTTGCAATGAAATTATCAGAAAACACCACTGGCTGCAATTTATGCACTTTGTTGGACTTGCCGATGTATTTGCACCATCCACTCACTATAACCACCGGTACCCCCAATCTGGTCCTCCACAAAGTTTGTGAGAAGTAAGAAACCTTCTCTGGGCTGTTCACCTTGTCTCACAAGATTGCACAGCTGATAATACGAAGAATCTCTCTCTCTTAATTTCCTAAGCACCCCCATTAGCTTTCTTGACATTTCAGTATCATGCTTACCTAAAGCAACCTGATTAGCACACAGCATAAATGGAGGTTAATTAAAGTCCAGTGAAGAAGAAGCTAAGCAAATGAAAGGTCATCTAAAGAGCATTAAATGAACTAATCTACAAACTAATGGGTAGTTTATTGCCAACTCTTGACTTTTGATGGGTATTTATTGGACATGCACACTCAGCGGAGCTCAAGTAAAACAAGGTCATGTTATACCTCAAACCAATGTTGAAGACCAACAGCATCCTTTTCACACATAATGGTAAATAATGTGAGGTCAGAATGATTGTGAAAAGGGACTCGATGTAACCTAGAGTAGGATAGAGACAACACACACCTTGGAGAACTCAACAGCAGCATCTTGTCCGAGTAAATTCATTGCTAAATCAGGTGAAAGCATTCTACCAAACCACACAACAAAGCGAAAACCGTCATCATAGACATAAAGGCCTCTGGAGTCTAAGCTCTCGGCTGTCAATGGTAACTTTTTCATGATGTTTTTGAGTTCGTCAGTTTGGGAAGATGGCTGCATTGATGCAATGGGAGATCCGCCATTAGTGTAATGCAAAAATATCAACGGTACTGCAGGGTACAGGAAATACTTTTACCTTCAAAAGATATTCATCTACTCGTAGCAAACTAGGGTATAAAAGCTTCAACAATTTATTTACAGGTAACGCCATCATAGTGAATCCCACTGCACAGCGATCATCAAGTTGAACATCATTGTAACCTCCTCGGAGAGCTGCTGATTTACTAAGTGCTAATCCGTACAAAGGCAATAACTTCAGAGATTCTGGATAAATCATTCTGCCTCCCAAGCGATGTTGAACAGCATGGAGATTTCGAAATTCTCTAAGAGCTTTCACAATCCTCAACTGTACAGAGCTTCGTGAATCTTCCAGCTTGTGGGACAATGATTTCTCGATAGCTGCAAATTAATTAACTTCATTAGAAGAATCATAATGGCCACCTTATCCCAATTTCTAGAATTAGAGTCATCAATGAAATATGTCCAGATCAAACCCACCTAGCCTAGCAAACAATGACACAATAGCACCAGTATCAGCATGGCGGTACATCTCCCCCAAATCCGTAACCACAGGCACTGCTGCTGTGTGTACTCTGATACGCCTCTCTCCACAAGAAGCAGTGTATCTTTTGACAGTTAAGACAACTTCCATAAACCTGTTCTTTCTTACTCAATAACATTGCTGTACCATATTTGACTAAGAAGACTAGTACAACCCAACATGATAGAGATGGCTAATCCTTTCAAAAAGCTAAAGTGAAAAGAAGGATTGAGCATACCATGAGTCCAGCATAGGATCCTACTGCTAAAACTATAAACAATGATTAAATTGTCTCACAATGACCAGGAAACTTCATCTCACTGAGAAATAATGAGATTAATACTACATATACCTTTAATAAATGAGCCCCGTGGTTTCAATGTCAAAAACTATTGCAAATGAATGCAATCCCATTAACAATAGATGTTTATGCACTTTAAAAGAAATCTCTTTTCTCATAATTTTGACCAACTTGGATGAATCAGCAAACAGCTCAGAAAGAATTGACCCTTGAGTGATAAAACAAGTAGTCAAATTAGGAAACAACAATCCATGCATGATGACTCGATCCTTAAGGAGTTCATAGTTATATACAAAAAAAGTGCACTAAACAAGAGCAGATGTATGAAACTCAGATGCAAAATTAGCTTCACATATTTCTGCTCAAAAGGATACAGCAAAGCAACTTGGAAATATACTGTCTGACTTGTAAGTAATGTCTCTTCAAGTGACAACTGCGCCCCATATGCCTTGTCGCAGTCAACAGCTGGAAGTGCTAACAAATCTGTGGACCTTAGCATGAAGTTCCCATGGTAAGATGAAAATCGAATACCTGGAAGCACATAGCAATAGAAGAGGGATGTGGAATCAATTTTCCATCCATTGACAAGACCAGACAACAACAAAAGATGTATTCATACGCTAGAATGTGTCTGCTCTAAATATAAGGTTTTGGAAGAAATGTCGAAGGACAAACCTTTTCCACATCTAACACGCATGACAGCTTCCCAAGCAGTTTCTCTTGTAAGATCTCTAGCCAGCTCATGTCTCAACTTCTCTCCATGAGAGGCTGACTGGAAACCTGGATAGTAATATATCTGCCCTCCAGAATATTTTGCTAGAGCTCCTGTAAGGGGAGATGAAAATAATTTTATAGCAATTGTCAATAATTAACCGACATTGATAAAACTGTTAAAAGCATCATTTAAGAACAAATGACCAAATAAATGAGACAGTTATATAGCAAGAAACAATCAGCAAAACATTCAGGATTACAAATGTGAAGATCTACTTTTAAATCAATTAATAAATGTTTCCTTGCATAAGCCCAAGCCACTCACAGCATAGCTAAGCACAGGTGCAAGGCCTGTCAAATTAAAGAAAAACTGAGACCCTCAGTATAGCAGGTGTCAACCCTAACTAAACAACCCATATATGCACTGCCCCAAGTGTATGTTTGGTAATTTGGTTGAAAATGCTTTTTATCTGAAAAAGCATCAAGTTGATGCTTTTTAAGTGCTTTTTGATATTTTTGACATCCTTGTATCAAAACCATTGAAAAGCACATAAGATAGCATCAATTTGGTGCTTTTTCATACAAAAAACACCCTTGCAAAGATTGATTTTCTACGAGATGGAAAAGAAGTTTTGTTGCCCTGTTAAAGTAAATCATAGAAACAAACAAGATTAATTTTCTTTTCATTTCATTATTTATCTGGCTGATAACAAGCAAGCTAATATAAAAATTGTACCTAAGGAGGCTATGTCGATATATTTATCACCGAAGGCATACACATTAACTCCTATCTGGTACTTGGTACATTCAGCAGCCATGTTTTTATAGAATGGATCTTCTGGAATTCTTAAAGCATACTCTTTATCAGTCCCATAAACACGAAGATCATCTCCACGCAACTTCAAACGGCCTACACCAAGAGATGGCATTGTATTCTGAAAAATAAGCAGCTTCCCGCCAAGCTGGCTCTGCATAGAGAGGGAGGTGTTGATGAAAAATTAAGTGGATGGCCAAAATACTTGAGAAAGGAACAACAATCAACAGTTAAATTCCCAGCAACAGCAAACTACGCAAAATCCTGATAAATATCTAGCGAAGGTAACCAAAAGGAGGAGTGAACACGAATGTCCAGTCAAGTGCTATTTAAAAAAATTAAAACTGGCACCCATTTGAGATTTAATCAAAATTGATTCTAAAATGAAAACAAAGTCATTCCTGCAAAAAACCATTACATTATGCCTCCATTAAATGACCAAATGAAAAAAAAAGAGGGGGGGGGGGGTATCAAAAGGTCCAAAATTATAACCACTTTCAAGTTCTGTGAAACAAAATAACACACCATAACCATGAAAGCTGCTTTTACAGCAGGGCCAAGAGCAGACTCCATATTAACATTGTCCTGAAACATGGAGGGTAAGCTATCAAGAAAAGCTTCCACCACAGGCCTTGACTCAGATAAGTTAACAAGGAGATCATCAGGCAAGGGAACAAATATGTCATCCAGATCTGAGACCACCATCATTTGAGGCTGTGTCAATGATGACTGCACCAAAAATCCAACAATACATCCAGCTAATTGTTAGTGAAAATAAGAGGGGAAAAACCTCAAAGCATAAGCTTCCATCTGATTATACAGAACTGACCTTCATGTTGTAAAAATGAATCGTGCTGTCAAAGGTGATAAACCCAACCTGTGTTCTGGGATAGCCTGGTAACTCATCCAAACAGGACTTAATAGTTTGGGCCACGACCTGCAAAGGGAACTCAAATGTAAGTTTTAAAATTAAGAAATGCAAGCATACACATGGGCACAAACAACACACAAAGCCCTAGTTCTCAGGTCAGATGCCTTCCTCAAAATTACCCCAAAGAGTATAAAGGTGAATAGACCTACATAACTTTTAAATATATCAATTAGAACTTATCAATCAATCATCCTTTGAAATCACCCTTTTTCATAGGAATCTTGCAAGCCTTACTTTCACTTTTTTTTCTCCACTTTCATTTCTCTGACAGTAACCTTTTCCAAATCATTCTCTTTTATATAGTGTCACCTACTGACCCAATTAATGGATCGTTCCCTTTACTCAACCATATTTAGGAGAGCATGCATCAAAACACTTGCAATAAGTGTATGGCCATGCTACACAAATTCTAGAATCTGCAAGGAGGGTGCTGGTCGTGATCTGGTAGCTGACCAATAAATGGACTGCATACCACTCGAATAATAATCCTCATATGTTGTATATCATATAATAGACAGAACAGCCTCCACATTTAATGTTCAAATTTAAGAATCAGCTGGTACAGACACGTGCTCTGAAACAAGAAGCCATCAGGCAATATCTGGAAGAATTGGCCTCAACAATACCACTTCTATCTCCAAGCGTGGAAACATCAATCAGAAAGAAATAAAGATGTATTAGGGTTAGGGCATTAGCTGGAAGAACTAACCTCAATCATACCGCTTCTAACTGCAGATACTGAAACGTCAATGAGAAAGAAATATAGCGGTGGCATTGGAGGCCGCACCATATATTCAGTTGGTGCAACAAAATCCACACTGCCCTTTATAAGCTCAGGTCTCTGGTTCAAATCAATTCTCCTGCCAGTGGCATCTAGCTGAGCAAAATAGTCTCCAGGAACTGAATATTGGTGTTAAACCATGTCAGCAAATACATTAGCGAAAACAATAAATGAAGAAGCTAGAAAGAAAACATGTGCACCTATATATCAGAATTGAAAGGAAACATCCCATGCCCAGAAAAAGGGGGAAATAAAAAAAATCCACAGAAAAAGAAAGAAAAAAGTAAAAATGTTCATTTTTTTCATTTTCTTTACAGCCAGTCTCCAAAGGCAAAGAAAAGAAACATTGAGGAGAGCGTGCAAAAGCCACAGCAAAGAGTTCCATATACAGAAATATGAATGCACGTAGCTAGTGCAGCTTTTCAATTCCCAGTCTTGGAATTCATGACATTTTACTTGTACAGATTGAAGAATACTCCCAGCAAAGCAGCACCAAAACATCATTCAACAGCAAGCAGTTGGGTGGGGTGAACCCAACAATAAGTTGGGAAAACTAAAACACTCATCAGTTATCATGCCAACTGAACCACGAAAAGTAGTTTTCCTTTTACATAACAAATCAGCAACAAGTTGTCCAAAGTTTATAACTGCTGATTCAAACAGCACATGTAGAATTCATTGCCCATAATTTGTTTCCATGCCACTTGCAAAAAGAATACTAAAATCTTCAAGCATATATTTAGTATGAGCTTTAGCAATAGGCAAGACCTAACAGAATACTCAAGGACACAGAATGTAAACATGTTCCCTTCGTAAGGTCCCTAACATCACCAAATAGTATATCATATCAGCATCCTTTAGAAGGTACTTTGGATTTACCGTCGTTAAGCAGAGCACAGATGTTGCATCGCCACTTTCTTCCAGAATCTGTAAATGTCACATAGGGATTTACATATGTGCGACATCTTCTACAACGAATAATGCCAGTTGAGACGAAATTAATTACCGGTACCTCCTCCTGTATAAAGGAACAACAATGGCCAAGAGAGATTAGAGGACTTATCAAACAAGCAGTAAACTGAAGATATCTAGGATTGTCATTTGACTTCAATTTCACAAACTAACCCCCTCTGGAGCTTCTGCAAGAGGGCAAACAATTGCTCCAAGAGGACAATGCCACCTTGAGAGCAAAGATTGAGAACTTGGAATAGCAGAAGTGGTAAGCCGAAGATATCTAGGATTGCAATTCATGGAGTATGCTTGTCCCAACAAATTTGACTCTGCCTCACCATCCAGTGGCCTTGGCAATGCTTTTGGATCAAGCCCTGAGTCTATTGTGCCAGGAACAGCTCCGATGGAAAGCGATCCGAAATCTTCAGCCAACCCTTGGATGCCACCTATAGGAGGAGCAGAGCCTGGATGTTGGATTTGATCCCTGGAATGCAATCCAAAAGGGGCGGCTATTGGTGGAGGTTGAGAAAAACCTCCTTGCTGAGGATGATAAGGGGGAGGTGGTGTTGGTATGGGTGCTGCATAACTTCCTTGTTGAGCTTGAATGGGGGCCATTGGAGGAGCTTGTGAAACTGAATTTGCCTGCTTTACATATCCTGGCAAGGGTGGTTGTAAATTGGCCCTGGAAGCAGAATAAGATGAATCCATAGAGGAGAAAGGTGGCTGAAAATTTGCCCTGGGTGCAAAAGATGATGAATCCGATGGCAACTGAAGATCATTTGCTCTTGATGGTGGAGATCCCATTGGCACTGCATGTACTTGTGGCTGTGGATGAAAGGAAGCCGGTGATGGCACTTGACCTGCAGGAGGTTGAAATGGTGGTTGACCAATGGGTGGAGCTCGGGGAGGTGGAGTTTGATGCACGGAGGGAAATTGTGGTGTTGGATAACGCTGGAAGGGGGGTCCACCGATGGGTGGGGCATACGCTGCTGGTGGAGAAATCACAGGAGGATCATTAAACCTAGCAGGGAGATTGTTAGGCCTGTACCCGGAGGCCTGTGGTCCAACTACAGGTCCAGATGACATAGAAGGCATGGTGTTTTGGGGAGGTTGGGCTTGGGGTCTGAAGCCTGAGGCCTCTGATCCCACCACCGGGCCAGATGCTGAAAATGGTGTCGTTGTAGGAGGAGGAGCAGCAGCAAAAGGTGAGGTGGTCATAGGAAAATTTGGACGACCAGGATTTTCAGTCCCCATGGTTTTCAACAAAACAACTTTATCTGCTTGGGATGATTACGCTTCCATAGCTAAACCTGCCAGAACAAACAGTAGAAAAGTTGTGATACTCTTAGACATAATCACAAAAGGCAGCACAGCTAAACTAGAAATACATAGCACTTTAGCAATGTTGAAGTGCAAGCAATTCAGTTGATGAACTCAGGACGCATCGATCAAAGTCAAACAACACCAGAAGACATAACATCTATGTTGAGCAGCACAAGGGTTATTTGAAACAATGTAACCAATGTAGAAGAGTAGAAAGGAGAGCGACTGCAAATGACAATTTTTTGACATAATTTTGCAAAGAATTGATTGGTCCAATTTTTAAATGTTATCGGCATGGATGTGAGCTGTGCTTTATTTTGTAGAATAGAGAAAGGATGGATAGGACTTCCTTCCTTGCATTTGAGCAATTCAGACCATTGAAAGTATGGTGCTTTCTCCAACCAGCAATCCATTAACTTTATTGGTGTGAAGCTAGCAGAGCTTAATGATTGTTGATTCATATTTTTCAAGTTTAAACATGCATTTCAATTCCTGAAACCCTAAACCCCTTGAGTCCTACAGACCTAAACCCGAGACAGCCCTGCATAAAAAAGAGCACAGCAATAGCATAATATGAACAAAAAGATCTCCCATTAACACAACCAAACTGGAGCATGATAAAGAAACCAAAAAAATTACCCTATTACATAGCAACTACTTCGACAAGTAGTAAATTTTTACTTTTAACTTACTGTCACATTCCACCCCATCCAAATGCTCCAATGCCACTTCTCCATAAGATATCATGGTCTTGTCCCATCCCAAACTCACTAAATGCATCATCAATAAATCCTCCAACATGATTAGGGATTGCAATGCTCTTTGGAAATTGTCAAAGACAAAAAAAACCCTATCCAAATGTCTCAATCATCAAACAACATAGACATGACTGTGGTAGATTCAAATAGTTTTTACAGTACAATCTCATTGTTTCACGAGTACTCCACTGACCTAGTTATTATTAAATATAGCAATCATTTATTCTTGTTGTGACCACAATTTTTTCTCCTCTTTATTCCTTTTTTTTCTGAATAAATGGAAAGTCTGTGCAAACAGAAATCAAGTGATAAGTTACTCAATGGTAACTAATAAGATCAAGATATCTCACGATGAAAAATCTATTTCCAACAAGGATCACCTTTCCATTAGACAACCCATTAGCTACATCTTCGAGTTCGGCCAGACTCTTGCAATAGAAGTCATAGATATTTTTGTACTTCATGAAATATTAGAAAGGACATCAAACAATAAATAATATTTCAAAGGCAAAATTCCAATCGCCCGCTTAATTGATGATGAAGATAAATTCTTAAAGATCAGCAACCTACAATTTAGCTTCGTAATTCAGACTTCAAATACATAATAACAAAAGAAAATCTACTGAGCTCGGCTACATTAAGACATCGGCGATGCACATGCAATTGAAAACTCGGCAAGAATTGCCTATCTTTTCTCAATTAAAACAACAGCACAGTTGAGAAATCAAGGCAAGAATCGCAAGTTTTTTCTTTCTAATTCAATTCAAGATCACAATAACACACACTCGCAGCAACAAAACAAAATAATAAATTGCTATTGATGGTCAATTATTTCACATATTTCAAAGGATACAATGTCATACACAGTTCCTTCCCAATCCCACCGTAAAATTCATCAAAATTGAGAGACATCAGCAGAGATCCTTACCGAAAAGTTCAAGCTCTCGAATCGCGCGGGGGTCCGTGCTCGGCAATCGCGCAAGATTCAAACACCAAATCCGCGATGCTAGAGAGAGGGAGGTAGAAAAGGTGAAGGAGAAATAGAGATTGATTAGATCGAGAGATTGTGAAAAGGAACCCTAGAGAGATCCAATCAAAATAAGGAAAGAGGAGAGTGTAGAGGGGCAGAAAAGACAATAAAGAATTTGGTGTAAGGGGGGGTGAAAACACACTCTTGGTGTATTAGGAACTCGTAGCAGTGTTGAGGATTTCCGTACCAGCCCGGTTTCCGGTTTTTTTCTCTCCTTTAAGAGAAGTTTTGAGTGGGTCTGAATTAGTCCTTCCACTATTTACTTGTGCTTCAATGGTTTCAAATTTATATTTATTTTCAATCGAGCTCTTTATGTATTGAGTGCCCGTTTGACAATGTGGCGCGTTCCACGATTGCCAAACAGGACGCAGATTGAGTGTTTGGTTACTACCAAACACAATCATGTTTGGGCGGGTCCCACTATAATTTTTACTTCAGATCGGCGTTTCAAAATAAGCATCTTTTCGATGCTTTTGAAACGCCAATTGAAATGTTTAAAAATCACTTTTCAGGGTCTGAACGTGGTAAGCATTTTCTCTGCCAAAAAGCCCCTTAATATTTTGCATGTCTACCCAAGAGAAGAAAAATAAAAATTATCAGTGTGTTCCTCCTCGCCATGTCTGCATGAAGAAAAATAAAAAATGAAGGAAAAATTGTAATATGAAAAATGAAATTTGATCACAGCCATTTTGTCGCATCTCTCTCTCTCTCTCTGCCTGCAGAACATCCATGGAAGCCAAGAGCTTCCAACGCTGCCTCCGGCCACCACAGGCCACCATTTACGATGAAATCACCACAGGAAGAACCACCTCGGCCTCCTCTACCCGTCGGCATCCTCCGTTTAAGCTCTCGTCGTGGTCGGTGAACAGTACCGCCACCTTCCAAGGCTGCCTCCGGCCACCACAGGCCACCATTTCAGACGCCACCACCATAGGAAGAATCACCTCGGCCTCCTCTACCCGTAGGTATCCTCCGTTAAAGCTCTCGTCGTGGTCGGCCGGAAGGCACTATTCACGTGAATTATGTGCGCTGCACTGTCGCGAAGAAGACGCACGGTGTAGCGCACCGTTTATTAGTTAGGCTGCACTCGGCCCAGCCCAAGTCCACCAAAGTTGGGCTGCCCTTGGCCCGACCATTTTTTTAAAATATATATTTAAAAAAAATGTGTAGATACAAATCAGTTCTAATGGAAGGGAAATATTTGTTCGTGATGAAATTGTAAGTAGTTTGATGGGAGAATAAAAAATAATATTTGTTTTTTCATGAATTATTAATTACATTATATTCTTATAATTATTAAATTTACAATATTTAAAAAAATATATACATATAAATATATACCCTTTAAAGTAATTTCACAAGTTAAAAGCAATATGAAAAGCTTGGTAACCAAACATCCAAAACTGCTTTTTTTTCAACCTCCAACTCAATCACAGTTTTAACCAAACACTTCACTACTTATTTTGAACCACAGTAAAAACGCTTTTTTTGAAACTGTTTTTTTTCAACCTCAATTGCAAAATCAAAAGCAATGTCAAACACACCCTGACACTCCTTGATCCAATCTTGTCGAAAATAAAATAGTATACTGTGCGGGGGATCCGGTATTTTCCATTAAAATATCGGGAATATTTTAGATGATGAGACCTGGTTGAGAAATGCAGGGTACTTTAGGGATTCGATTAAAAATATTGGTCTAGGGACGGATGATTGTTAACGTTGGTTTCCTGTGGTTTTTTAAAATGTTTTTCTATTAAATTTTTTTATTAAAATAATATTTTTAAAATTATTTTTGAAAAATGTCATAAAAATAATTTAAAATAAAAATAAAATATTTTTATTTTTTAAAAAATATTTTTTAAACACAGTAATAAAAAATGACTTAATTTGTGAATCGGAGGCTATTTTGATGTTTGAGCGAACAATTTCTTTAGTTTTTTCTTTTATGAATTGCGTGAGTGCTGATTTTTCAGCCAGCAAATGCTTTTTGAGAAGAAAAAAAAAGGAGCTGTTGCTTTTAAATATGTCGTAATTTCAGCACTGAAAAACACCTTGAATATTTTTTTATTAATTATTCAAATTATTGTTGAATTCTTAAAAATCAATTGGGTTATATAGAGTACTTCTTGCACTATTTTATTTTAAATTCAAGTTAAATAAAGAACTATTTCAACAGATTTAAATAATAATCTAATAAATCAATTTTAATAATAATATCAAATAATTAAAAAATATTTTAATTAAAGACAAAATCATCACGCAACCTGGTAAACTGGTTAATAATAATATATAGGATGATTTGAAGTGTTGGGATTTTTATTCTAAAAAAAGGTGTCGAGATTTTCACAGAAAAAAAAAGAGTTTAAGAAATATTTTTGTAACTGCAATGGCCATGTCCCTGTTTTGTCTTGGAGGATTGCGAAGAACATGATTTCGAATGCAATTAACTTTCTGGTTTAATCTTAGCCAACAAGCAAGAAAAACAATCCACAACACTAAACAATAACAATTACCAGATCTGGATCGGCTCGCAATCAACTCCTCGAAATTTCTTTTCTCAGTCAGATGATCACCACGAGAAATCCGAGGCGAGCCAAAACATGATCAACTACCAGCAACTTCTCTCTGAAACAAACAACCGTCCTGGCTTAGATGATCTCGTCGGATCAACCTGAATCTTGGGGTGGGCTTTGACCTTCAATGCGGCAAAATTCTCTTCGTATCGTTGCAAACTTTTAGGATAACTCTTTGATTAAGTTGATTCTAGGATAGGCAATTAGATGTTAAGATGTACTGAAATGAAGTTCCTATATTTTGAGCTTTGAAAATTCGAAACTTCTCTCCTAACTAGGTTGATTTCTTTTAATGATTCTACTGCAATTCTTCCATGCAGAGTGCAGACTGAAGCTGCTGCCAAACGGGCCTTGGCTTTTAATGGATCTGACATGTGAGTACCTAAAAAACAGCATTTTACTAACCTGTCCATTATTTGTGTTCGCCCAAAGCCCACCTTCTCAACATGCTTATAAAACTAGTAATGCTTTTCAGGGGCGGATTTTATCTGAAAATTCAGCATTCCGGGACAACTAGAGCCAACAAGGATGCCAAATTTTGCCCCAGGAATTGAGGAGGGTTTCAACAGGATCTATGTTGGAAATTTGTCATGGGATATAACTGAAAATGGCCTGAGGAAAGTTTTCTCAGACTGCAAAAACCATCACAGGGGGGGTTCCGTGGTGGTGGTCATGTTGATTTTTCTGACAATGCCTCATTGATGAAGGCACTAAAGTTGGATCAACAGTTTTTCTCTGGGGGAGACCCATCAAGATGAGTTGCGCGGTTCCTGACAGGGAGTCAAAAGCCTATTAGTTGCAGAAGCAAGCATCTAATCAAGTGCTCTGCCCATGGCTGCGAGTGATGAAGTTAATGCCGTGCATTAGTAGTGGCAAGATGAAGAGGAGGGCCTGCTATGAATGTGGTGAAAACTGAAAAGAGGCTAATTTCTACGGCATGCCCAAAGAAGCAAACCACTTATCCAACAGATTCCAATACAAGTTAAATGACTGATTTTCTAAATTTGTTTATCTTTTCTGAATTACTCTGTTAGGTGAAGACATTTGCTTACCTTTTATTTTTGTTGGAGTCTCTATTACTTCAACCTGGCCGGACACCAGCTCGTATAATCTGTTTTGAACCAGTCAATAGGCACTAGCTGTTATATTGTTGTGTTCCAAGTTAATCTGTTAAATCAGTCGAATTGAATGCGCTGGATCATAACTTGGATATTTTTCTTAATTCGAAATCAAAATTCGTTGCTCATTTCATAGCTGCATGGAAAGTCCTTTCTCTTTCTCGACTCCCGACAAGACTGGAAATAGTTAGATCTAATGTCAGTTGAATGCATCCTGGTTCAAGAGTAAAGATCCTTAACTTTGCTGTCGACCGGCAGGAAGAGCGCCAGAACCTCAAGCTTGATCCAGGCTAGCAGATTGAGGTAAGAATGACTTGCAAGTTAGGGTATATTCTTTCTCGAAGCTAGCAGATTCTACACTGGCCTCCGTATGTCCAGGTTTTTTGTTTGGAAATTGTAGCAAACTGTTAAATTTTGTCCCCCTGATAGGCATTTAATGTTTGGACGGGCTAGGCTTTGACTTGTGGATATCGAAAATAGGATCTTGTAAAGTTCAATATCGTCCGTGACCAGATTGCAAGGGATAGTGTTCTTAGGAAACATTTTTACACCAGGCCCTAGATTTAACGACTAATTGTCTCGTGAATTTGCTCTAGAAAAATCTCATTTATTATCCCCAGACTTTACCTAATTCTAATGGCATGTACTCATTGCCTCGTCTACAAATAATGGAACAGCATTAATGCTATTCCCATCTCTGTTTGCTGGCAAGTTGGTCTAATTGTCTCCATCCAAACTGCCAAGACCTTCGAGCAATACAAACTTTTCCATTCTTTCCTCCAAGTTGTTCCCTCAATTGAACAATACTTTCACATCTCTCTTTGCTAGCTCGAGATTTTCAAAGCCTCTAGTACTCGAAAGTCAAAAGTATTGAATAGCTTACACCGATCAATAACTATTCTCCATCTTATATCAAATTCTGTTTTTGCCTGAACCTTTCAACTGTAAGAGGTGCTTTTCTTGATCCCAGTAATGGCCACCAATTCCACAGATAGAAGAGAGTTATCAATGGCAAACAAGTATCAAGACAGAGAAACAAGTCCTGACAGAACCAAGATGACGACCCTACCAAAATCAAAATCCGATCTGAAAGTACCTGTGGTCTACTATCTCACACGGAATGGCCATTTTGAGCATCCTCATTTCATGGAAGTCCCTCTATCTTCTCCCCAAGGACTTCAACTAAAAGGTGGTATATCCATTCATAGAAGCACACGGTGTGTGTTTGTGTTTATGAAGAGTTTTTTTCTTGAAAATTTGAAAGTCGAAGATCCCTTTAGCACATTAATGTTTAACGTATACTGATATGTGTGTGTTGCATGGATTGACTCCAACCCTATTTTTCAGATGTGAAAGACAGGCTAAACCATCTCCGAGGTCAAGGCATGGCTAGGATGTATTCCTGGTCCTCCAAAAGGTAACTTGATCATTCTTTCAACATTCTCAGTTAGTTAATTGTAAGAAAACTAATAAAACAACTATAATGGTGTGTTAAGACTTCCAGTTCGCTTGGATGCCTTCATTTTCCCAGCAATAATAACGCATACTTGTGCTGATTCATTTTCAGGAGCTACAAAAATGGATTCGTGTGGCAGGACTTGTCCGAATCTGACTATATACACCCTTGTGGTGGTCATGAATACATTCTCAAAGGATCATTACTCTTAGAAACTTCTCAGAGCTTTCGGTACGATTCAACATCATCAAGAACCTCCAAAGTTTTCTCGGACATAATTAGTAGCTCAAGCGAGGACTCGAATTCTCCGGCCATTAGAATGAAAAACCGTTCCTGGACTACATTCGATGACCTTGAAGAATACAGAGTTTACAAGGCCAAAATCACTGGAGAAATTGCTGGCGAAGGTACCTGTAATGTGTCAACACAGACAGATGATAACAGAAGAGTGAAAATTGATGGTGCTAGAGAAACTGGGCACAAAGGGCCTGGCACTGGGGTGAGAAGTGAGGAGGAGGCTTCTAAACTATCACTCAGATCCAGTTCAAAATCCTTTGAGAGCTTGGAAAGGTCTGTGGAGGAAAATGGGTCGTCGGGAGCTATTAAATATGAGGGAGTAGAAGATGATTGTCCAGGTGGAGGAATGAAGCCATCCGTGGTTCTGATGAAGTTGGTGGGATGCGGATCAAAGAGGTTCTCGAGTAAGAATTAATGGCTTGTATTCCTACCCTTTTTTTATGGGGATATTTTCGATTCGTTTTTCATCTATTTAAAGTGAAGAAATGTTAAATTTATACAATCAGTTTTTCAAATTCATTTGCCAAGTAATCTCATGCGTCGATGAAATAGATTTTTTTTTTCATTTTTTTTTAAGAAACCATACCTCATATGAGTTGTATTTTATAGGTTTAAGTGAGCGAGTAAAATTTTAGTTTTCTCAAATTCTTATAAAAGATATATATTCTAATTCAAACTTGATATCTGCTGTGCAAATCACAATTCTTCTATCATCATACCTAGATCCTTAGAAATTCTTTCATGTAGATGACAACTCTCAATGATTAAATTGTTCAAATCTTGAGGAATTGATTCTTTTTTCAACAGGAGGAATTGAATGGTTCGGAGAAGGAAGGAAATTTCTGTAAAATTATGGTTGTTTTTAAAGCTAGGTTCGATCGTTGAAACTTGAAATTTGTTTTAAAGTATGATAAATATTATTTTTTATTTGAAAATATATTAAAAAAATTTAAAAATATCAAAAAAATAAAAATAAAAACTAATAAATCTTCTGTAAAATACACTCCCGAACATCTTTTAAGCGTGGATGATAATGGCTTCAGGTGCAGAAGAGTTGTAGACAAGAAATGGCCAAAGCCCGATAACGAGCCATTCGCGAGGACAGTGGTCCAAGTGGGTTAGGAACTAGTGGCTGACAAAGACAGCATCTCTTGGGATAAAAAGCCCGGCCCATACAGCGCTCCTCCCTTGCCGACGGGAGACTCGCCGACTCTAAAGCGGCTCATTTGACTATTTGTTTATTGCCAGACATGATAGAAATAAAGGGCATGATTGACTAGGAAAAAAACAACAACCTAGGATGAATTATAAATTATTCTCTCAGGTTTTAAAAAATAAATTAAATAGCTACTGTAATTTTTAAAATAATTAATCATCAGTGCTGATCATAATTATTTTATTATCTTTCCATTCTAAAAAATATCTTCTTTTCTCATCAATATCTTCATTTTTTTGTTCGTTTCATTTTTCTTAATAAAAAAAAATTGAAATAGATGAAAAGGGTCAAATTACAGATATATTGAAAAACATATAGACCGGTTAATATTTTCTGAAACTAGAAAGAGCATTTAATTTTTTTTGGTTACGAGGAAGCTTATCTGGAAAGCGTACTTGAGTAAAATCTTGGTTGTCCTTGATTTTTGTAAGGGATGTATGTCTTAATTTTAACTCGAGATTTGTTGTGCAGATTATAAGCCTTTTGTTATCACGCCACACTTCTTGAAAATTATTTATTTTAAATTATTCCCGAATCTAAAGCTAAAATTGAGACGCACTGAGAAATAAAATAATAATTATACTATTGCAACACATAATAATTTATATCTATTGCTACAATGATTTTACTATAGTATTTTCACGATCTCATTTAGCTTATTAGTTATTAGAAGCAGTTCTCTTTTTATATATAGAGAAATGTATTTCTCCTTTTCATCCTTTGTTGAAATCATTTGGCTAATAACTTGTTGGACTAGTTTTATACTAAAATTATTTAATTAGATTGAGTGCCCATTTGGGACGGCGTTTCAAACTCCGTTTCCAAAAAAAATTAATTTTTTTTCATTTTGAATGAATATATTTTAGTGTTTTTAGATCATCTTGATGTGCTGATGTCAAAAATGATTTTTAAAAAATAAAAAAAAATATCATTTTGATGTATTTCGACACGAAAAACACTTTGAAAAACTACAGCAACAGAAACAGCTCTCCCAAACAGGCCCTGAATTTACTTGACCTATCAATTGAATTTTTTTATTTGAGATGAGTTTTAAAATTATGCAATTCATTTGACTTAAATCAATAAAACTATATCATTTTTCCAGCTAAGAGTGGGAGGGTGATAGAAGGCTTATTAGTGAGATTACTTCTTAAATGGTAAAATATGGAACAAATCACCCATTTTTAGCATGATTTAAAAACTATATAGAAATTTTTAATTTTAATTAGTTATATAACTTATTTATGCTGCTCAATGCTTTCGAAGATACTAAACATAACAAAATCATTGAATCTTGATTTTCGAAACAGCATATAAAAGTCATAGCCCGAGAGAAAGGCCAAGTGGTCAGAGAAAGTACGTAGAAAATAAAATAAAAAACTAGAAATGCCCCTCGTCGTCTCCCGTGGGCTGTGTGCCCAGCAGCATCATTTTCAATTTCATCGTGCCTTGTTCTCGAGCCCGATCAATCCCTCTCTTTGAAATGTCTTCGAACGACAAATCCCACCAATTAAATTAACTAGCCCAGTGAGTGGACCTCTCTTGTTCTTCCATTCATTTTCGTCCCGACATTTCAATGTATCGGTGAAAGGGTTTCTATTTGCGACCATATTTTTTTATGATTTTTTTTATATTTTTATATCATTTTGATGAATTAATATTGAAAATAAAATTTTTTTTTTAAAATAAAAATTTTATTATCTTCATGTATTTACAGTCGAGTGACACTCCCTTGTATTTTAGTACACTACAAGTAGTCAATGCCATGAGTAATTTATGTCAACATTTTGATACAGATCATTTTTTTTTAAATACAATTGTTCGGGTCAATTTATATGTACATCGACTAACTTATGAATCTTGAAATTAATGACCAATTAAAACTTTTAATGATATTGATTGATATAAAACTTAAACCGAGACCTCCAAAAAATAAACTCAGCACCTTATCAGTTAAGTCACCCCTCTCATGTTAAAATTCACATGTAATAGAATTAAATCTTTCTGTATCAAGCTTACCAAACCAAACACTGTCTAAATTCTCTACTTCACTCCCTTTTCTACTCGGCGATTAACTCGTGTTTACGTATGATTCTAACTTATCTCGGTGGATGAAGTTGGCCGTCAAGAAGTGGAGGTCTGGAGATAAACCGAGCCTACACATGGCCGGAGATAATACGCTTCGTATCACAGTCTACATAGATATTTGGCCAAAAAGACTTGGATTTCCGTGTAAATCTACTAATTAAATGTAGATTAGTAGATTAATTAAGGAACCAGTAGCGGGACTCGATTTCTAAATCTCAAACTAAATAAGTTTTATTCTTACCATTCCAGTTTCGAACCAGTCCCTTAATTTAACACGTAATGATACTATTTTAGGGTTTGAGTTACGAATAACCCTTTCAATAATAATAATAAAATAAAATCCAAATATTTTGATTCTTGGAAAAAAAGAGCCCTGGATTTTGATTCATTAATTACCGTCAAGATTATCACGAGATGATCAAACTAAATTAACTTACATTTTCAAAAGAAAATTGTAAAACACGCCCGTAACATTTTAACAACGAGGCAGATGCCTATCATGGAGCTGATTAATGAGTGTAACGTGGTGTCAAAAAATTTATATTTTATATTGTAAATTTTAAGTTCGAATTAAAGCGTATATTTGTTATAAAAGCTTGAAACAATTAGGGTTTTACTCGCTTATCTAATCCCATGAAATACATTTTATGATAAGTAAGATTTTCTTACATAAAAAAAGTTGAGTGTTTTTTCTTAATGTGGATCCAAACACTCATGTTGTAAAAATGGGTTTAAAAGCAGAAACGACATTAAATGAGCAGTGGCCAAAATAGTAATAATATGTCTTGTCCAAAACCCAATCCATAGGATATTTAATTAATGTCGAGGTGGTAAATCTATCAAACAGAAAATACAATTGGCGATAAAAAGAGAGCATCGTGAAGAATAAATACGGGGAAAATAAATAAAAAGAAAAGAAAATAGAAGCAGAGAGAGAGAGAGAGAGGAGAGAAAGCAGTGGAGGAACGGCTTGAAACTTGTATTGCTGTTTGCTACATTGTCTTACCTCTAAGACTAAAACCCAAAACCAAGACCAAAAAAGATTTAGCCCCCACGTCTGTCACTCTATACTCAAATTGGCCGTGCTTCCTTTCTTTCATCGAAAGCTTTTTTCCTCGTGTTTTCACCGCACCGCCATCTTTTCTTTTCTTTCCTTCTCTTCAATATATCAATACTGCATGCTCTGAACAGACTCTTTTTTTTTTGGTATTTGTTTTCAGCATCCATCTCTATAATCCCTTATGTTGATTCTTTGAAGCTTAGCTTTTTATTTTTATTATTATTATTCTTTGTTTGGCTTTCTTGATGGGACCCATTAGAGGTTTCAAGAGAAGAAAGAAAGCAGAGAAGAAGGTTGACCAAAATGTCTTCGATGCTGAAGCTGCTTCTGCTTCTGCCCTGTCTTCACTGCAGCCCCAATCTCAACGCCCTTTAGATTGGTGGGATGATGATTTCTCTAAAAGGATCACTGGTACACACAGCACATTCCTTAAAGTTTTGCTATGTTTTTTCTTATTCCTTTTCAACTTCGTTAATTTATCGTGATTGTTCCGTGTGTAGCTTTTCATATATCTATCTATTTGTTAGTATATCAGGGTGCTGTTTAAGGGTTTGCTGTTGAGGTTTTATTGCATTTGGTGAATTTTTATGACATGGGTCAAATTTAGTTTTAAAGTAATTTGGTTGGTAATAATGTTGCCCACTGATGGATATATGTATTGTGCGTTATTTTACGAATTGTTGTGCTTGTGTTTTGTTTAGAATGCATTGCTATTGAATATGTATTTAACTCTTATTTCCCTGTATCGATTATTTGCTGTGTTAAGCTCTTGTTGTTCTTACGTTGATGTTCCTTGTTTTGGATGTACTGGTTTCTAAGTATAATATTTAGGTTGCTCGCTTTTTTTGCGAGAATTTTGGTTCATTGATCGTGTCCAGTTCTCATTGATTAGATTGTTTGTTGGACGTGTGATAATTTAAAAGGGTTCTTGTAATGAAGAAGAAATGCTCTCTTCTTTTAGTGAGTTGCTGGAAAACACACACACACTTTTACCATTGTGCGATTCTCCTTCAATGTGATTCTTATTGAGCCACAGTTTAGTTTATGCAATGCTTGCAGTCTCAATGTGTGTGCTGAGCTTTAGAGTTTTGGAGGTTAGGTTTATCTGCTTTTGGTAGGATCACTGGAATGGGCGAGTCCAGTATATAGGGGTCAGATTAATTCTAATATCCATGTGTGCATATGTTCTCTCTTTCGTTACTAAATAACAAGAACCTAGGATTTTGCTCAATCAACCCAAAATTTATTCATCCAGGCTGCATAGGTAAGCTGCTAATGTGAATGCTCTTGTTACTCATGATGATTCTCATGCTTCTTCGTTTTCATTTTTAATTGTTGTATCTGTTGAAATGCTATTCATAATTTTCCCAATGTAGGAATTCCGTTGCTGTACGTACTTGCTTGGGTATCATACAGTCTATAACAACTGTATGTACTTCCACGTGAAATGCAGATTATCGACTTTTTTTGGGTCCATATAGAAAGGGCATTTTGAAAGTCTGATGCTACTTGGTTTATTTTATACCAAGAATGCTCCTTTGAGAAGTGAACCTATTTTACTTGCTTAATGATTTTTGAATTTAAAACTTATCCAATCCCAGCGCCTACACTAGTCTGAAGCTGTTAGAACAGAGGAGGGTTGGCTTTGTAACTGACTGCATTTTAGAAATAAAAAAGTCCAAAAGCAAATCTATGTCAAAATTGTGATGCAAATCACAGAGAGAAATTCTCTCTGTTAGGTCACAGGCGCGATAGAGCTAAGCTGCGAATTTGAGGTGTGGTAAATAAGGTAGCTAGCAATTAACCATAGGTGTGCATTCCACCCTTACAACCACATTCTTGATCCACGAAAAAGAAGACATTTTTAGATGATGTAATGCTATAAAATCATTATATGGTGTCTCTTGTATCATGAATACATCGTTAATTGGGAGAAATTACAGGGAAAATATCAATTGAGCCATCGCATGTACTGCCCTCATAAAATGCATTGATTTACAGTGAAAAGTACCTCCTCTAGTAATCCTGGGTTCATATCTGCAAAAACAAACATGGAATAAGAAAGTTGATTGAAGCCCTTGTAAAGGGTACGACAATAACCCAACCAAGAAAACCTTTGCTGACTGCTTACGTATGATCTATGATTTTTCTGCTCAAATGTGCCCTTCAACAACAACTAACACAATGTTGTTATCAGAAGAATATCCTAACTGGAGTTCATAAGTTCTATACCTCTATCTTTTTATGAACATTTATTATTATTTTTCCAACTTTCTGCCAAAGATATCATTAAAACCAGCCTCATAGGAATGGTTGCTGCTGAAGGTGATCCGATGAGGCAGAGAAGATTATGAGGTTTATCACCAACGCAATCCTAAATCTTTAGTTAAAGGACATGTATTATGTCTAGCCTCTAGGTGGATATTAACAATATCTTTATCCTCTAAAATATCAAGATGGTTGCACCTGATGTCTTACAAGCACTTTAAAATTACATGTGAGGATACAAGTGCTTCCAGTCTATGTTCAGAAGTTGCTTGGCTCTTGGCAGCATGCATTTTTGTTAGGAGTGTCCAGGTTCACCATAAGCCTCGATATGTCATTATAATTTTTTCAGCATGATGTCAGGGATTCGATAATTTAAATACCTGTAACCCTGAAATGCCCAGAGTTGAATGGGCGAGAACGACAAGAAGTTCAATTTTTGGCAGTTACGTGGTACTTGTACACGTGCTGCTTCTTGCACATGGACAAAATGAAGTTCAATTTGCTACTTACTTTGAATGTGTTCTCCATTTATCTGAGTTTATTGCTTTACTATGTGTTTGATCCAGTACTTCTTGAGCATGCTACAGTTGGAACATCCCTTCTTTTGCCAAATTGGCCTAAACATCTCATGAGTCTATTGTTCTTTTGGAAATTTTGATGCATGATGATTGGACAATAACTTGGATAACTGATTGCTCTATATCCACTTTTAGGTCCCTCTTCCGAATCAAATAATTCAAAGAACTTTGAATCTTTTTTCAAAATATCGAGAAAGACATTCAACTATATCTGCTCCCTTGTGAAGGAAGACCTGATGGCCAGGCAATCAAACTTCACTGGTTCAAATGGGAAGCCATTATCTGTAACTGACCAAGTAGCTGTGGCTCTTAGGAGGCTCAGCTCTGGCGAATCATTGTCAAACATTGGCGATTTGTTAGGGATCAACCAATCAACTGTTTCTCAAATAACCTGGCGATTCGTGGAAGCAATGGAAGAAAGAGGCCTACACCATCTTTGTTGGCCTTCCACTGAAGCAGAGATGGAAGAGATTAAGTCTAATTTTGAGAAAATATGTGGCCTGCCTAATTGCTGTGGTTCAATTGACACTACCCACATCGTTATGACTCTACCTACAGTGGACCATTCAAATGATGTATGGATTGATCGCGAGAAGAATCATAGCATGCTCTTGCAAGCAATAGTGGACCCTGACATGAGACTCCGTGATGTAATTGTTGGGTACCCAGGTAGTTTAAGCGATGCAATTGTGCTTCAGAACTCGAGTTTCTACAAGCTATCCGAGGAAGGGAAAAGGCTACACGGGAAGAAAATAGGGCTTCAGGAAGGAATGGAATTGGGGGAGTACATAATTGGGGACTCAGGTTTTCCCCTATTGTCATGGCTTCTTACTCCCTATCAAAATGCACTCTCAGACCATCAGGCGGAGTTCAACAAGCGGCATTCTGCAACTCAAGTTGTAGCACAGATTGCATTAGCAAGGCTGAAGGAAATGTGGAGGATAATCCATGGGGTAATGTGGCTGCCTGACAAGAGTAGATTGCCAAGGATTATTTTTGTTTGCTGCTTGTTGCACAATATTGTTATTGACATGGAGCATAAAGGGGTCGACGAGCTCCCTTCGTCTCATCAACATGACACAGATTATCGGCAACAAATTTGCGAGACCATCAACAAGACAGGCATTGCTGTGAGAGATAACCTCTCTCTCTTCTTTTCAGGAAAATCATCACCTTCTACTCATTCTTCCTAAAGAGTGGTTATTATATTATTTACTGCCATGTAGACAGAGCTGGATGCCCTTTTCCTAATTTGTTTAACAAAAGCTGTTGTGAATCCTGTGATGTTAATTGTTATAGGGTAACCAGTTCTAGTTGTATTGAGAAGTTAATAAGTTCGAATAATTATTTACATAAACAGTTCAGTTTTGAATCTCGTGAAACTGTCTCGCAGAGTTTCGTTTAGCTTGCATAATATGATTAACAACAATGATAATACAAGTTGAATGGCTGCATTACTCATCTTTTTTACTTCATGTGTGCCTTGTCAGTGACAACCTGCTGTGCATATGTGGTATGTAACATCCTATTGCTCTATAGGAGCTGAAATCCAAGCCATCTCTTGGACCTCCTGGAAGTGTATGAATTTTGCTATCTTATGTTCAAAGGTGATTTAGAACCCTCCTGAATTTTGGTTGCAACTCATTTTGAATTTATTTACATAAATCATACGAGATTCTGTCTTTTCATTAGCATAAACATATATTGCTCTGCATTCATCATACAATGTTTAAATAATAGTTGTCCTAAATAATTATCACGGTCCAAGAGTACTATATTTCTCTCCAAGAAAACCAATAAAATGGAAGGGATAGTTAAACAAAAATACTTTACAAACAAATTAAATTTTCGAGTTAGATCGAAGGAATTCGGGCCAAAAGCCCAAAATAGATCCGACCCTCGTCACGGTTCAATTTTATATATAAAACACTGTGCGATAACGAAACGGAGAGAACCAGAACCCCAACACCAACAACAACCCCCCCCCTCCCCAACCCGAATCAAAACCCCTAAACATTTTCAAGGGTTTAAGTTATTTGGTACAATGATTAACAGAGTGGAAGCAAAGAAACTCCTCAAGGACAAGAAATTATGGCTTGCTTCTTTTTTGATTGCCTGGGCTGCTGGTCTCCAGGTAAATAAACAACTTTTGCATATAGACACATACTGGCATAAACACAGAATCCCGTGTTTTCTGTACTATAAATTTTAACTTTTGGGTTTTTAGTTAGCTCTATGGGTTCATTTTATTAATGGGTTCCCGTTCTTTTGAGTTTTGAAGGGTCACATGATGTGGTTGCAGAGACAGGACTCTTTTAAGCAGAAGTTTGGAACAGTAAACGAAGATAATAGTGATGTTGCACAAGAGTGACCCGCGATTAATTGGTCTTCAAATGTGCTTTTAGAAATTTGAAGATTAAATATTTTGTGCTTGTAAAGAAAAGAGAATCTTCGGATTTTGCTTGAGTGGGTAGGCAAATGGCAATGTAGTTTGTGGCTTAGGTTATTTGATTGCTGAATAACAATGATATAGATGAGCTTGTGGTAAATTGTGTGGTGTAATTTTTCAAATTAGAGGACTCTTCTTTTTGAGTGGGAGGGGATATACATCAAGGAAATTACAACATTATGTATCTTGAGTGGTATTAAGAAGCAATTTGATGACTTAAAGCTGATTGAGCTCTTTATTCTTTTTGTAGTCTTTTTCTGATTGCATTCTTTGTAGGTTTTCTATTGCTATGATTTTCTGTTGACAATAATTTCATTCAGTGGATTTAGGAAACTTCTAGTCAAACTAGTTGCCGTAATTGACATGGAGTTTTGATTCAATAGAAGACGTTTCGTATATTTTGAAGCGGTGATCAAGCTGCTAATTAGTATTTTGAGTTTAGTGGATTATTCCTTTTCTTCAAAGAAGTGCTTTAATTGGTTGGAGAAAATTGTATGGTTGCAGTTCAAAGTTTTGTTGTCATTGAGCTCCTTGTTACGTGACAAGTAGAATCTGGAGTTGTTTTGAAATTGAATTAATAGATGGGAATTTTGATTAATATATATGGCTGTTTTCCTTCGAATTGGAGTGTTCTTAAGGAGATCTGTGAGACTGTGGTTTTCATGGATTGACATAGGGATGCGACTGTCCGGGTCCAAGGTTGCTGCCTGTGGTGTAGTAGCTTTTATTTTCTTTCTCATCCATTGTTTGGAATGATCTTCTTTGATTACAAAAAGTGGATAGTTATTAAAATCTAGCAGTGCCCCGGTGTTGTTTCAAAGGTACTAGCACTCACTAAGACCAGTTCTTGATTTCATGTTTTTTTCCCAGCTATCAAATTCTTGGAAAATGGTCTCTGGATCTCTAGAGCGCTGGACCTGGTAGGAGCTGCCTTATATATAATATTAATCAAACACCAGGCACAATTTTGGTCCAGTGTCAGATGCTTGGGTTTGAAGAAGAAAAGGTTAGTGGGTATTTCAGAACTGTCAGCCAAAAAAGGCCATTAACTTTTGACAGGAAGTTCAACCTTTGAATTTCTACTTAAGGAAAACCATGCACCATTAGCAAACGTAAGCCTTGTTTATTATTGTGATTTGGCAGCCTAACATTACCTTTTGTTATGTTATTCTAAGCCAGAGTCAAATAGAAGAATAGGGTAATCGAATTAGCATAGTTCTGATGTAATTTAATGCAGCACAGGGGCCTGAATTTACGAGTCCAGACCAAATTGGAAGTTACTTGAGGAATTTCATCAGCTAACCTATTGTTTCACTCATGGCTGTTGAATCTGCTTCATGTCTTGATAACTAGATAGTTGGGGTCGGTTACCTGTGTTAGAGAATAATATAAATCATATTTTAAAGCCTCACCTAACAGCTTAAATTTTTAGGTGAGATAATTCTTTAACATGGTATCAAAGTCTTGTTGACTCAGCGGTCATGAGTTCGAATCTCACTACTCTCATTTTATTTAATAAAAATCAAGCACAAGGTAATGTGGGTTTGTATAAGTTTCAAGTCCAAAAAACTTTCACTTGAGGGGGTATGTTAGAGAATAATATAAATTATATTCTGGAGTCTCATCTAATAGCTAAAATTTTTAGATGAGATTGAGATGGTTTCTTAACAACCTAACTCTTTTTCTCTGTTTTATTTTGCTCATAGCTAAGCTATTTTTACCAGCACATGCTTACAAGACTGAAATCCATTGCCATGATTACTATGCTGTTCGCATTAACTCTCGAAGACCATAAATTGGAACAAGATCTGCTTTGAAATTTATGGTGTCCAACCTTTTCAGGCTGCTGTTTTGCTTATACCATGTACGTTGTAATTTTCAAAGCTCAGGGACTTTTCTGGAGGCAAAATATGCTCATGAAGATCCTAGATCGAAGTAGGATTTTCAGCTGAAATATCTCTTCATGATTTAGAATTTACTTTCTCATTGGCAAACAATTGCTAGGGGTGTAGTGGAACTGTGCAAAGCCAGAGCTGCTAGTGAAGAAACCTGTGCAATGAGCAAGTAGAAAAATATTATCGCGGGTGTGGTCTCATCCAACACTGTCAATTATGTTTTGGTTTGTAATTTGTTTTCTCAGTTGAAGAATGTTTCGGTTTTGAAGTGTTTTGGCGTGATGTTTTGGGGTTATATATATATTAATTAAAAAAATAGTTTAAATCCAAAAATAAAATTATTTAGAATTGTACAATTTAATCTTAAAAAATACACAATAAAATGATTTTTTTGAACAAAATTATGAACATTTATAATATTATGGGAATCTCATCATCAATCTTGCAAGATTATTATATTCTCTAATTGCTTTGAAATTTTAACAATATATATATATATATATGTCAAGAGACTTCTGTAAAATTTTATCTTAATTTAACGGTCGGATTAAGAGATATGATTGATATTGTAAAATTATTCATTATTTAAAAAAAATACTATTTGGTTGAAACAGAACGGGCGGAATGAAACTAGAATGTTTTGGCCGGTATTTGGCTGAAAAATCTGGAATGGATTAGAATTTAAACCAAGATAAAAACAATATTGTTTTATCTTGTTTTTTTAACTAGTACAAAATATTTTGGCTATTTCGACCAAAACAAAATAAAATTGACAAGATGCTCTCATCAACCAAAATGTTATCACTAAATTTGACCCTCCCAGCTCAATTTTTTTAATATAAGCACCAAAAATTAAAGGAAAAATTCGATTGAACACGCAGCTGGGTGGCTGCTAATTTAAATATCATTTCTGGCAATTAGCATGATGATGTTTTTAAAGTTATTATAACACTCTTCCTCTCCATGTTTGACTTCGTGGTTCATGAATACAATCCCCCTTGTTTCTATCGTGATTCACGAGGCACCTGAAAACACATGGTAGTAAATATATATTGTGATTGTTACTTGCCGGTACTGAGAGTCTATTAAAGTTATTTTTTAAAATATTTTTTTGTTTAAAAATATTTTAAAATGATTTTTTAAAAATAATTATATTTAATATTAATACATCAAAATAATTTAAAAACATCAAAAATTTTAATTTCAAATAATTTTTTTTTTAAAATACTTTTAAAACACAGTGTATAACATCGTTACTATTAATCAATGAAAATCGTGAATCACCCTGATTTTTTTTTCTTAAAAAACAAACAAACTTACTGGTGGTTGCTATCTAGTCACCATCCTGTTCCAAGTCAATGCTCCTCCAACCAACAGTCTGAAATTATAACCAGCCCGATCATTCCTGGTAACACTTTCGTTGAACATTGTACTGACTTTGAAGGCATATCTTTGACTTCTCAAATGACTTGTAGTTTCTCTCTCTTTTTTTTTTTTTTTTTAATTCTGTGATGCAATTTGAAAGTGAAATCGAAAAGAAATTGCACTCGACAATGACAGGGTAGTACACTATGTGCGGTGGCGGTGTGCTTACACGCCCACGCCACCAGCTGGGTTTCTTGCAACCTCGGCAACTAAACAGAAATTCTCCACCTAAATTCCAAACGTCACCGCTCACTTGATATCTTACGCTGCTGCCTATAATACCCTTTCGAGGTAGGTTTAAGCACTGACTTGTACATTCATGATCAAGGCGTACGATAATTAGGGTTTGAACTTGAAGTTTTCTAGGTCTGACTTTTGTTATACTTTGCAATTGTTTCTTCCTTTCACATCATCTACGTGCATTTTCGTGTAACACATATCGGTGTTGTTTTTTCTTCAGAAAATATTGGAGAGCACGTTTCACTCTACCCAGTCTTCTGTTTTTCCTGCTGAATTCTATCAATTATAGATGACATTTCACTTTGAGATTTCCGATGATAATTAATCAGCTTGATGGTATTTAATTTATCAGCCCCGCAAATCAACCTGTCACTGGAAATACTGATGGTTACTTGATATATATATATATATACTAGCTATATTGCCCGCGCGTTGCCACGGGCATTTTTGTGTATATAATTTTATATAATTAAATCAACAACGATAAATTTATATGATATAACTAAATAAAAGTTATAGATTAGGAGATAAAATATTTAAAAAATTAAGTACAGTTTATTGCGCAAGCATAGATTATATCTTTTAGAATGTAGATATAACGTTATGAAAGATCACAAAATAGCATGAACTAACATTTTCAAAACCAGAGCAAAATATTTTAATAAGGGAAAGAAAATTAATCACAAAATCATTATTGTGCAAATAATTAAATTATTATTATTATTATTATTATTCTATTAGTAATGAAAGGGAAAAAATAAATGAAAGACTAAAAATATCGTAGAAACTTTAACAAAAGATAAGAGAAAAAATAAAAAAAAATAAAAATTATCATTGCTATTACTGTAAAAACAATAAAATTATCAAATTATCTGGAGGGAAAAAAAATATTAGCAAAAGAGTAAGCAAGAAAAACAATTAAATTATTATTATTATTACTATCAATATTATAATTATAATTATTATTGTTGTTGTTGTTGTTGTTGTTGTTATTATTATTATTATGTTAATAATGAAAGAAACAAAAATAAATGAAAGATTAAAAATATCTTACACTTGAACAAAAGAAAAAAAATATCATTGTTATTATTGGGAAAAAAAACAAATTATTATCAAATTATCGGGAGGAAAAAAAGATAACAAAAGAGTAAGAGAGAAAAAATATATTATTATTATTATTATTATTATTATTATTATTAGGATTATCATTATTATAATTATAATTATTATTATTATTATTATTATTATTATTATTGTGTTAAATACACTTATATATATATAGACAAAAGTTACACTGAGGACAAAAACTAAAAGCATAGATGTATAAATACCAATAAAAAATAAAGATTAAAAAAAACATATGAATTAATATAAAATAGAAAATTAAAAGAATAAGGACCAAAATGAGAAATGACATATATAAAATTAATTCTAATTGAAGGAAAAAAATTCTTTGGAGGACCAAAAATAAATAATGACAACTGCTGCCATTTAAAAAAAAATCAGAAGAAGAAGGACTGAAATCAAACTTTGTATATATTACTAATTTCAATTGGAGGACCAAATTACAGAAATCAAAACATCCGGACCGGAATAATTTACGGAATCAGAAGTAAATAAAATATCAAGACTATAAGGACTGAAATAAATACTTCTTTTATAATCAGTTTTAATTGAAGGGCACAATTGCAAATAATCAAACTTTAATTTGAATAAATCAGTAATGAAAAGGAAATCCACAACCGCAGGGACCAAAATCAACATTACACACATATCAGGGACCGGATCTGACTTTGGGGGTAGCAGGAGAGAGAAAAGTGACGCCCGTGAGAAAACCAGCCACCGCGCCCTAACCGGACATATATGACGGGAACGCGCTGTGACGGAGGAGAGATGACCTTCCGGCGCATCTTCTGGCGCGGCGGACGCAAATTTCTGACGCCGGGAAGAAGGAGGACGCGCCGCCTAACAGGCGCGTAAGCGGGGAACCCCGCTGGCGAGGGCAGGAGACGCGCCAGCCGTCCGCGGGTAAATATAATAAAATAATGGTGTAATTACGACGACACCCCTGTCCCCACCTCTATTTACGTAAATACCTGAGAGGAAAGGACCACGCTGCCCCTATTACTGTTCGTTATTTTGTCGTTTTATGGGCCCTTTTTCGTCTGCGCACTGTGCAGACAAAGATGGAAAATCCGAGAGAGCCCCTGCCCCCCTGTGCACTATTTTGTCTTTTTCGAGAGTCAGAGGCGTCAATACACTGTATAATAGCGGAAAGTTGAAGAAAAAAAACCAAAAACCAAAAATACCCCCATTCTATAAATACAAAACGCCTGAGGCTGAGACCCATTTTCGTCCCTGCACTGCCACAATCCACAGTGAATTGTGAGAGCAGCTACAGGGACAAAGGCCACGCCTTTTATTTGTTTTGTAATATATATATATATTATACTCTGTATTGATGTGATTAGTTTTTCTAACTACTCTGATGGTATTGAGAGGGTTTCAATCTTTCTCTCACTCGGTTTCTTCCATTCCAAGGGTGAGAAAAATATAAACTGAAATCTTCTGTGCTGACGCAGAATAAATTAGTTAAAATTCGTAATAATGTGTGAATGCACACCTTTGAATTCAACAAGGATAAACTCGCGCATGGAATCGTTAGCATGGAAGTTTCAAACCGAAAAACCAAGAATTTTTCGCACCTACCTCCACATCCCGAAAACGAGTGCTGTTTGAAAGATCTTTGTCTGAAATGTTGAAGGAAAAATCCCATATTGTAATTACGGCGTCGTCCCTTTCGAGACTAGTACTACACTAAACAACATGCTTAAGATTGTAGCTCGAGTTTCTCGAACTCTGATATCGTACTCGAGCCGAGCACTGGTTGGACACGAGAAGTCAGATTTCCATGCACGCTGCAAGATTGAATCTTGACTGGGGGCGACGATCCTGACGGCTAAGATTGACGTCGATGCTGATGACAATAAATCTGATTACAATCCCAGTACTTGGTATTCAGCAAAAGTCAGTCCTATCGCAAAGGTCAGCCGTCCATCTGGCTAGCAGTAGTAAACAACAAGAGAAGTCGTTTTCCCATTGTGGACCATCAAAAGCACTTATTCCTTTCGGGAAACTGATTTGTATAATATGACGTGGAATGATAATATTTTTACTGTTGATTTCTACGCGCAATTTTCCTAACCCAGCTAATCATGCCACCGATATTATATATATATAATCAACTCTTATCTACATTGCAAGGTGATAAACAACGTATATTTCCGTCAACTTTTCCCAGTCCAAACAATGGATTTTGATTAGTTTGCTAGTGGATTTAGGGTTAACTAACTAGCCTATTTTATCAACGGTCAAAATCAACTCGATCCATTAAGCCACCGAGCATGCCTCCTGGGTACACACTCTTCCAAGTTGCTGCAAAATGAATCTTTTTTTATGAAATAGAAAACACGTGTGAAAGGGGAAGAGTGTGTATTGAACCGCACGGCATTGCAGATTGGAAATTGGATCTAGAACCGTGGTCTACAAGAAACACGCTTGACGTGTATTGCAGTGGAAGAAGATATGTCTTCGTGACTTTAATTAACTGATAGCCATAGGAGCCACGCTTTCGAGCTCCGTGACAAGTTTTTGTTGCAGGATCTGGCTCGAGTGCTGGGATTCGCAAGCTGTTTCTGTTTCCATTTCTGCTTCACATGTTGGAAGACGCCCATTATTTCCCTATAATAAATAAATAAATAAATAGTGCGGTTTCTATGCGAAGACGTACGGGTTCACGTGTAGAAGCATGCAGTGGATAATAAATATACAAATATAGCTGTTAAACCTGGCTACGTGGCTGGGCTTATATTAAAATTTTTAAAACCAATTATTTAAATTACTTTTTTTTTATATTAATATCAAAACAATTGATATTAACCAAACACTTAAGCTCTCTCTCTCTCTTTTTTACCGATGAAAAGTGCTTTTAAAAAAGTTTAATTTTCTTCTTTGAACTTGTTTTTTTAATGTTTTTATGTATTGATTTTTTTAAATATTATTTTTATATATTTCCAAATCAAAATATTTTAAAAAATAAATGTTGTTATAATATATATATATATATATACATATCAAATACAAATACATGATGTCTGTTTGACACTGTGTTTCAAAAATATTTTTGAAAAAAATTAAAAAAATTATTTTTTACTTAGAAATAAGTTTTTTTTAATTATTTTGATGTGTTGATATCAAAAATAATTTTAAAAAAAATAAAAAAATATCACTCTATATTTTTGTGATTAATATGTAACCTAGTCTGGCATTCAAGATACATAGTTTGACTCTCTCTATGTTATTTTGGGAATAGAGAACTAAAAAGGAGTACAAAACCCTTCACGAGTTCAAATTCTCCTCTCATGGAAAGTAAAACATGGAAATATCATGGCTTCAGAACTTACTCTAGCAGTGGAGATGGTCTACAATGGCTCTAGCTACTCTCTAGAAAAGTCAATCTTTTTGTGCTCTTGAAAACGACCAAATTAATTGATGCAAGTACAAAAAAAAAACAAAAAAACAAATTCCAAGCTTCATAACGAATGAATAGCAACATTTTGTAGCAGCTGTCAGCTTATTCAGACTGTCAAGCTACCGTACACCAAACCTTTCCAGTCATTCTTTATTAATTTAATTACCAAGAAAAAAAGAAATAATCAAATATTAATATTCCAGCCTCCAAAATACGCCACCCCGTTCAAATTTTATTTTCCTGCGAAAAGTCTAGTTCACAGAAACCAGCTAACAACCCGCAACTACAAATATAAAGACAATAACCATTTGTATCTCCCACTTCAAAGTTCAAAGTCCACTGCAAAGCTATTGCTGATGGTCGAGAAATTTAGTAGCTGGGGATGGCTTCTGCTTGTGACTTCACACGTATTCTCGCCTCTCGTAAATAGTATAACTGGAAATTAAAATAATATAATTTTTAAGAATTAAAAAAAATAAAAAATATTTTATGTAAATCATAACATAAAAGCTAATACAATATAAAACGCATATTTAATTATAAAAAATAATTGTATCAACTAATTTAACTTGCAACCCTTGGTTTATAGCTCAACAGTGTGTTATAAAATAAAATTAATATGTATGATATTAAAAAAAAATAATTCTTATACATGATAAAATTGGAAAATTTATTGTACATGGATAAAGCATTGCAAGAAGTGTGCATTTACCCGCCACCTAATAATTAAAAAAAAAAAAAGATTACTTGGTACTGGTCCAAAA
This sequence comes from Salix arbutifolia, assembly GCA_025169955.1. Lineage (NCBI taxonomy): Eukaryota > Viridiplantae > Streptophyta > Magnoliopsida > Malpighiales > Salicaceae > Salix > Salix arbutifolia. Next base: position 2,926,085 of record CM045909.1, read on the forward strand.
AGTCCAGCCCAAACTTTTATCTACTCACTAGCCCTGTTGCTTCCTCTTTCACACTACTAGCAGACCAAAGCCGAAACCTAGAGAACCCTGTTAAAAAATGAAGATTCTAGGGAGGGCTCATGACTCGTTCTCTGGGCTATTGGCTCCAGGTTCTCGGTTTTGTTTCGTTTCGATTAAAATGGCCGAAATATTTTATATCAGTTAAAAAAATAAAATAAAATAATATTATTTTTATCTTGGTTTAAATTCTGTTTCATTCTGGATTTTTCAGTCAAATACCAGTTGAAGCGTTCTGGTTTCATTCCACCCGTTCTGTTTCGGCCAAATAGTTTTTTTATTTTAAATAATGAATAATTTTACAATATCAATGATATCTCTTAATCTGACCGTTAGATTGAAGTGAAATTTTATGAGGAGTCTCTTAACATATTTATATATATTATGTTAAAATTTCAGAGTAATCAGAAAAAGTAATTACCTTGCGAGATTGATGATAATATTCTCGTAATATTATACGTATTCATAATTTTGTTTAGAAAAATTATTTTATTGTATTTTTTTTAGATTAAATTGCACAATTCTAAATAATTTTATTTTTGGATCTGAACTAATTTTTTTATTTAACATATTTAATTATATATATATATATATATATATAGTACAACTCCAAAACAGCACACCAAAACACTTCAAAACTGAAACATTCAGTTCCAATAAAAAAAATAAACAAGACAAAATTATTGGCTCAGCTACCTGTCATGCTTACGTTCCGCTAGCCGGCTCATTTTCACGATTAATTGGCCCTCCTCTGAGCTGATCAAGATTGTTTTTTATTCCCCAAAATCCCATCCCCTTTTCCCTTTCGTATCCATCGAGTACAAGGGCAAAAATGCCATTCTAAGCAAAGTCAACTATAAAAGTCAAAACATGTATAGTTGTACCACTCATCACACAATTAGATACATCACACAAATGAGATACACAAACCAAACCACCTTTATAAATACTACACCAAGAAGACACCTACATAGTTCCATTACTTTCTTACTCAGCGATCCAACAACCTTTTCCTCTTTTGAAACCACGGCAGCAAAATTTCGGGCAACCATGAAGAGAAGCTTGTATGCGAGAGAGATTGATAGCATAGCCATGGCAAATTGCTTGGTGTTTCTATCCAAAGGAGGGGAATCATTTTCTTTTCCTTCCCTTGATCACGCCATCAACGATAATTCTCCGAGTCGAGTTTTTGAGTGCAAAACCTGCAACAGGCAATTCCCGTCGTTTCAAGCCTTGGGTGGCCACCGCGCAAGTCACAAGAAGCCCAGGGTGACGGGAGGAGAAGGGAGGTTCGAGTCTCAATCCCCGGCGAAGCCTAAAGCACACGAGTGCTCCATTTGTGGGCTAGAGTTTGCAATAGGGCAAGCTTTGGGTGGTCATATGAGGAGACACAGAGCCGCCGTGAATGATCAAAACCAGCCGGCGGGTCCTCTGGTCCCTCCTGGTTCTGATCATCGGCAGGCAGTTCCTGTCGTGAAGAAATCTAATAGCAGGAGGGTTTTGTGCTTGGATTTGAATTTGACTCCTAATGAGAATGATATGGAGCTGTTCAAGCTAGAGAAGGCAGCTACTATTGTTGATTGTTTCTTTTAGATCGTACATGTGTAGGTATATATTACTCTCTGATGATATGCTTAGGGTTTTTCTCTCACTTTCTGCTACCTTTTTTCTTCTCCCTCTCCTCTCCCTGAATATAGGAACACTTGCTATCCTGTATTTATATTTTTTCATTTGTTCATGTGCTTGCAATGAGAAGCTAGCTCATGGTATTATATATGAGATAATACAAGTGCAGATACCAAACTCTGTTGGTGATTATATATGAGATAATTAAATTATGTTTTAGTACATATATTTTTCTTTATGAGTATTTTAAGGAGAAAGGAAAACCCATCTTGCATATGGAAAATTGTAATTGTCAAAAAAAAAAAAAAACAAGAAGAAGAAGATACAGAGAGGGAGCTGGGAAACTGACTTGTTGTTGATTAAATTTCTTTATGGGATTTTTATGGCATTGATTATCTAATTTTTTTTTTTATTAACGTGAGTGTTTGGATTAGTTTACGTGCATCTTGAGTAATTATATGAGTTCTAAAGTTAATAATCATATAAGCTTCTAATAACTGTTATATTAATAGCCGTATGGCTCGAACCTGAGGCCATAAAATGAGTAAAAACATTTTAATTTAAAGTTTATACTACCTACTAGATAGTTTATGTTTATCTAAATAGAAGACTCAGTTGGGAACTTTTCTTAATAACCTCAAGTTTATTATCATTATTATTATTATTATTGTGAGACTTAGCTTCGAGTCTTATCTAAAATGCATGGATTCATTGTGAAGGTGTTGCTTCCCTAAAATTTCCTTTTCGTGAGGAATCAATACTGCAATATCGCGTCAATGACTCATCATGATTGATTGTCTAAGATTAGGTTCACTCCAATCACATAATATATTTGACCAAATGGGTAGCTAGGTGGCTTCGACAATAAACAATATTACAAGGAAGTTAAGACGGAGAGAACTTGAACATTATTTTATTAGAACTACTTAAAGTTGATCAGTAGGAGCTCATATCGATCATCATCTGTTTTCAGTTCACTTCCAATTTAGCTGTTACTCGGCAATGGTGTTCTTCGATCCTTGCAAATGGTCCGGTGCTCTGATTTTATGGCCTCGGGACCCTAAATTCATCACGAGACTAAGCTTCGATTCATATAGCTTATGTTCTTCAATATTAATGGTTTGAGACATATTTCAGTGCTTAAAAGCTCGAGAGTCGTGCCTCGTCTGTCAATGGACGACAGCTTCTTCATTTTTGTTTCAGAAAATATAAATTAAGCAATATTTTTTCATCAATTTCCCCCTAAATAATCATTAGGTAGTTCTTTTTTTAAAAAAAAACTAGCATAATTAACCATTAAAATGAATTTCACCTAATTGTTTTCAAACTTATTTTAAAATGAGTTTCTGAAATTAAATAGAGAAATCATAAAACAATATTTATGTCATAAAATAATAAAAACAGCGCATATTGTGCCGAGTTATGCACATGGAGAGTGGTTCGTCAAATTTTTAATCTCCACTTGATTGTCACTGACCGTAATGGATGGGCTTGACCGTATTCGAGATTCCAGACCGTTAAGCCCTAGACGTGTAACAGCGAAGATAATGACCTCGTGTCTTTCCTCTCACGCTACCGGTCCAGCGTTTTTTTAAGGAAGTTGACGGGTGTATCACACTGTATTTTAAAATAATTATTTTTAAAAAATAATTATTTTATTTTAAATTAATTTTTTTAAATTATTTTAATATGGTGATGTCAAAAATAATTTTTTAAAATATAAAAAATATTATTTTGATATATATTTTTTAATAAAAATAATTTTAAAAACAACCTCAATTATACTCCAAATAACAATCAATCATTTGTTTAGTAGCCTCGAGTTTACCTGCGACTTCTATAACATTTTTCTTTTCGCATCAACAACCAGACAGGAGGACAAGATACTGCCCAAATTTTGAAGAATAATATGACGCTCGCCTCCAACAAGAAGGGATTTAAAAAAAACATATATATATATATATATTGGAGTCTTATGCTCAACTCCATAATCCGTGTCTCGATGGTTGTCATCTCCTTTTAAATTCAGCAAGCTTTTGAAAAAAAAGAAGGAATAATTAACTATAATGTTCGAAACGAGCATAAAGCTCAGGAATGTTGTCTGCTTGGCTTTGCTACGTTTTTAAGATTTATTTATTTATTTTTAGTTTAAAACTTATAGGTTAATAGTAGATAGTTTAAGAAGAAAAGAAATTGACACTTTGTGAGAAATTACTTCCAAGACATCAAATTTAATGAGGTTTTGTGGTGGTTGTTTGTGTGTGTTTTTAGTTTATTTTTATGTGTATGTTATTTATTTATTTTAAAATAATAAAATATTATTTTAATATATTTATATATAAAGAATAATTTAAACAGTCAACTTCCAAGCAGACACACGTAGAAGTTTTATCATTTGCACAAGCCGGCGCACAAATTAAGGGCATGGGTACCGTTGGGATAAGTTTTTTTTTTCTAGTCAAAATCAGTAATATTATCTTAGATTTTTCAATATATTTATGAAATTGACAATTCTCTTTTCCTGAATTTTCTGTTTCGACCCCTGGCTTTTCCAGTAAAAAGTGGACATCTGTCAATTTCTAGGTCCCAGTTTTGTTGCTTTTGTTTTCACTGAAGCGATATAGAATAACAATCCGTGGTTGAGGAACAGCATTCCATGGGCAAAGAGCAAAGGTCTATTGGTGAAGTCATGATGGAAGCAGTGCCCCCTGTTTTTTGCTTTCATCATGCGAGTGCTCGTGGTTTTATATATTTTCTTTCTCGTCCTAAGCTCAAGATGATTGATTGTTCAGGCTGCTCTAGATCAATCTGCAAGTGTGTCCCATATATGCTTGTTGAACGAGACAAAAAAAACATACTTTTGCGTAGTTTCGATTATTGAAAAAACAGATTTTAACATTGTTGTAGCAAAAATCTTTATAATCATGCTAGGGTTATTAGGCTCAATGGAGCTTCTCCTATGGAAAACCCAAGACACCTTGAGCCAGGTTCTTCAAACAGGTTCATCCATGGGTCTAGCCGCATTAGCATTACTGGCAACCAGGTCATGATTAGAAGCCTGTGAATTTCCGACCGTGCAACTGTTTGATGTTGTAGTTTGATCTTTGCTCTTACCCCACAGAACAAGATAGAGGCCTAGAACGATCACGATGGCTCCAAGAACCCTACCAATGATTTGACTGCTGTGTTAGCTCATCGTTGGTTGATTCATTCGGAGGTTGACGGAGAAGAGACATACCTGCCCAGATAGAACTTCTCTTCGAAGATGAAGGACCCTGAAATCGCAACCATAACCATGCTCAGGGGATTTGAAGCACTTATAAATACGGGACCCCTTTCCTTGACTAACAGTCCAAGAATGTAGTAAGCCAGCCCTGAGAGTATTCCCTGCCAAGCAAGTAAGGAATTGATGACGGGAGACAGGCTAGCTGCATTTGGATTAATCTCTGGATATATAGACATGATATGATGCGCGTGTATTACACAGGAAATCTTGAAAACAGTTTTTGCTCTAACATGGAGTTTCTTACACCATAAACAACAGCTGAAAGTCTGACATCGAAGTTTACAGACCAGATTGCAGTGTTGGCTCGTTCCATTGCAAAGGTTAGTATGGTGCTTTCCACGGTGCCCATTATGCACATTAAAGCAGCAAGGGAAAGCTTGGCAGGATATGATTCTAGAATCATTGCCTGTAGGGAAGTAACATTAAAAGCATCGAAAGATATCACTGCTTTAATTGATTAATCACAGGTCCTCTATTTGTGAAATAATTACAGCTATCATAGTTCAGATGAATTCTTACCTGCATGATTATGAAACTTGACCAGCTTAAACACCCAAATATAATCATAACAGCACCCTTGATGGGATCTTGGATGTGTGCATTGTTTGCAGTTTGACCGCGACAGAAATCCCTCTTGGTCCATGGCAAATTCAGTGATGGTCCATGAGTAAATGTAAGTAGCATCGCTCCTCCAATTGTTATCAGTGTCCCGGCCACCTTCGCCTGGAAGTGCAGCCTCCTCATATCCACCTTCTCAAGCCTGCAAAATCAGCCTTGCCTTCGTAACCTAAAAATCAATAGCTACCTCATAGTACTAGCTGACAAACACAATCGTATCGAGGGTTACTTGAAGATGCAAGCCATCACAAATGTCATGGCCGGAAGAATATTGCACATGGCAAGCACAAAAGTTGGTGTACTAATCTTCATCCCGGCGTAGAACAAGTTCTGGTCCAGCACTGGCCTTGTAAAGGTTACAAAAACGGAATAATATCAGCAATTGCATAAACTTTATGAACTATATATGTTCAGAGACAATGAATGAAGCAATTGATTGTAACTCAAAAAGGCTCAGTAATGTTATCTTGGCGAACACCCGCAAAGTCATCCTCGGCCTTGAATTTCTGCCCGGCATTATCAGAACAAGATGATCATTAGTTTCTGCAAACTATCAGCATGGAAATACAAACATGTGGAGAAAGACATGAAAGAGACCTTTCTAAGACAAGAGCAAAAGGAGTGAAGAGAATAGAGGCGACGGCCATCCTGTAGGCTACTAGCACGTTTGGCTTCATCCCTAGATTCAGAGCAAGCTTGGCAAGCACAGTCATTGCTGAATAGCCAAACTGCACGAAAATCACAAGCAAGTATGCCCTTGCTTGATTGTAAAGGCTAATAAAGGACTCCATAGACATATCTACGGTAGTTCACTCTGATCGATATTGGTGTTCAAGACTACACTCAAATACAAGAGAAACTGCTTGTGCGAAGAGCTCTTTATAGAAGCCTCTTGTCTTTCAGTATTGTCCTCAAGTGACGTGACATGGTGACATGATGACAAGGAACTTGCGATTCGCACAACGATCTTGAGTTCGACTTAGAACATGTATGACTTGTAAAAGGTTGTGACAACCGAGATTTTACTTGTTTTTACTCGTTTTTCAAGAGATAGGGTTTTCTCGCATTGAAAAAAAAAGGAGGATGTGAATGTAAAATTAACATGTGTTCATCTATAGATTAATTGCATGACGTGAAGGAGCAGCTTTTCTTCTTAGGGCAAAACCCATTACAGAAACCAAAAGCGATTTCCTCAAAATGTATCATGCTGACTAGCAAGAATTCTCTTGTGATCAATGCGTATATGGAGAAATCATGGATATAGATATTAGTTGGAAGCATCTTGCTAGATTTATAGATTATTTTTCATCCACCATTAACTGAAATCGTCTGCCATTAATTATTACATGAAAGAGATACGAGTCAGTATCAATATTATCGATCTTACCGAGGGAATATATCATCTTGTAATAACAAGTTTCAAAATTAGCTAAGCATCGGTCCATCCTCGACCAACTTGCAGTCCAATTAGAACTAACATCACATCGTTTATTATAGAAAGATGCTTGGTTGTGCGTAATCAATAACCAGCATTTCTTTTTTTGGGTTTACATTTTTGGACGTGTGAATATTTTTTCGAGGAATAATGCTTTTGGTACCAGAAAAACGTGTGAAGAATAAGCCACGAGCATAAATATAAACGATTAATGATATAATGAGTTTTAAAATATGTTTTTTATATTAACATATCAAATTTATTTAATAATATACACAAAAAACATCTATTTAATTTTTTTTAGTAAATAAATATATTTAAAAAAATACTCAAAAACAAAAATTAATTTAAAAAGTTTCAGAAAATGATCAATAATTGCCACTGTTTTTGTTTGTGAAACTTTCGTAGTGTTTCTTTCGTGTGTGTGTGTTCTTGTATCCATATTTGGTATTAGCTTATGAAACAAAAAACAAGTCTAGAACAATATATCGACGGCTACAATAACTCTACCATGTGGAGGTTGATAAAGGGTGGGCATAATTCATACCTGCCCGCATGCAATTTCTCTTTTAATAGGAATCCCAGCATTGAATCCATAGCCGTGCTTGGAGTTAAGAGGATATTGGAAACACTTGGAAATATATCGGATCTTTTCCTTGGCTAACATTCTGAAAATGTAATAAGCTATAATTTTTTTTAAAAACATTATCTGACTGAAATACCCTTTATAGAGGAGAGAACACTTGCTGAATTACTTATAATATGGCCCCTAAAAATAGAAAACATATAAACATCAAATTAATCTATTTTTTTCCCATGGAATTCATTTGCAAGATTTTTTTTTATTTTTGGCAAACAATCGGCAGCTAAATCTAAATATGGAAGCATATTATATGGTGGGCAAAATCTTTCTATTAGTAGCTTAATTCGAGTTGATGTGAAGAACAACAAATTTCTGCATGTTGTTAAATCCTCGCGTGTGGCGATCGTTAAACTGTAGATCAAAATATAAAAATCATGCTCGAGAAAGGAAAGGAAGAAACGAGGCCAGCTCAGCAGCTCGATCTGGACGACCGGGTTGTTTTATGCTCTTGGCTGGTTTTCGTGTGATTAGGAGGAGGCTCTTGAGTTGAATCTTGACCGGAGAAAGACGGGGGAGAATAAACTGGGTTGTGGAATGTTAGACCGTAGGATGCAAAGCTTACTAATTTTAGCCCTAGACTAATTACAGCCCACTTGTTAAGTCAATTGGACTCAATCAAATTCAATTTTTTATCCTTAGATGTGTTTAAGGACCAACCAGTACCGTAGGCCCACTAATGGCGTTCCTACTGGATTGGATTCCGTAGGCCCATGGATATCATAGCCCATCTCCCTTCTGTAAACGGACCGCGTGGGCTTATAACTAACAGATTAGATTAGACTGCATTTACCCAGTAATTATATTTACGATATAAAAAAGAAGCTTAAGATTTTAATGACACAAATTAAAGATGTTTTTTGTGGGAAAGAATTAAACAATGAAAATATATCAGTGAAATCGATGATAACATATGGAAGTGAAAAAAAGAAAAGAAGATTAAAAGAGAAAAGAATTAATTTTAGTCCTTATAGTTTAGCAAAATTATTAATGAGTCCTTGTAGTTTCATAAATTATTATTTAAGCGCTATATTTTTATATTTTATTTACAACCTGTATCTACAGTGTACCTATATAGGGCAGGCAGGGAGGAGGAGGAGGAGGAGGAGAATTTGTTTTTGGGAATGTTAAAGCTTTCTTTTATCCCATAAACCCTTCCGTTAGTTTATGAAATTTATTCGAGGCTAGACCTTTTCCGAAATATTTTTCCTTCTCGGGCCGATGTATTTGTTAGATACTGATTTAAGATGCAATCGTATTTCAAGCCTACGCTAAGTTCAACCCATCTGAATACCTAATTTGACTCGACCTAATTCCATTTTTGTAAGAGCAATTCCATCTTCTATTATTCTAGAAGGGCTGCTTTTTGTAGTCTGCTATTTTTACACGTAAAGTTTACAATTGAATGCCTTCTTCTTCTTTTATTCTTAATGAGATTTAATTTTTGAGTTAATTTGCAGACAATAATATCTAATAAAAAAGGAGAGAAAAAGGGCCCCCGCTTCCACTAAAACAAAGAACAAACCAGCTCGTTATAACTATTAAGGAGGAGCTAGCGTGGGGCGATGGCCGATTGGCTCCTCTAAATGAGCACTAGAGAGTGGTGAAAAGGAGAAATGATGCACAAGTACTTGGTGGAATTATCTTATTCTTTCCGGGGAAAAATCTTATTAACTCTGGTTTACATGGTGGAGTTTTCAGTCATGTGGGACATCCCCGCAAGAAAAACAAAGAAGAAGCCTTTAATTTGGTTCTGATATCGATCTCACAGGAACTAAACACAAGAAAATGCATCGATCAAACTTGGTAGATAAGGACAGCGAAGCTGGAATTATAAGCAATGATTCAGACTTGCATTCCTTCAAGCAGATTCATCGGGGCGTCTTATTTTGGTAATATCAACAGCGACAAATTCTTGACTCCCAGTCACCGTCATCTCCTGCGTTTCGGTAGCAGTTTGTGCAGCAATTGCTGCTGCTTTGTCATGGCTTGAGTTGGATGGAGGCTGATCCTTGCTTTTACCCCACAACACTAGATATAGGCCGGTAACGATGACAACTGCTCCAAGAACCCTAGAAAGAAATAGTGGCTTATTCAATTATCCCCGGCAAAACAAACTCCTGGAATAACATTTTTTTTACCAGTTCCCTTTTTTTGTATGATCATTTAATTAGCCAAGGATTCCCAAAAAATTTGAAAAACGTATGATCCCATATCTGATCAGTGGAAATTCCAGAGTATTTTACGTTAATCATAAGTACTAAAACACTAATTAATCAGCAATATTAGCAATAATGTCCTTACCTTCCCATGTATAATATCTCTTGCAAGAAGAAGGAGCCTAAGACTGCAACGATAACCATGCTTAGGGGACTAAAAGCAGTCACAAAAACAGGTCCCTTGCGCTTCATAATCAATCCTTGCACATAATAACCAATCCCAGAACAGATTACTCCCTGCATGTATTCAAAATATATAATAGCCAATGAAAGGAAATGAAATCAGCTTCCTTTTCTCAAGTCAACTACAAAAAAATCTTTAAATTTGGAGACGTAAGAGAGAAGAGAGAAAAGATTTAGTTGCATTTAAATATTACTTACACTATAAACAGCAGCTAATAGTTTGTAATCCATGCCTACAGACCAAGCTGAGGGATTTCCTCTTTCCATTACAGCTGCTACCACGCTACCTTCAATAGCTCCCATGAAACATATCCCAGCTGTGAGGGAGAGCTCAACGGGGTACGATTTTAACGTTATTGCCTGTGAAATAAAAAAAAGGAGAAAACATAAATCTTCTCAATTCGAATGACCTCACGTTTATCGTACGTATAGATTAAGACTGAAAGACTTGCTAATTAGAGACAAAATTATCATCACGTACGTTCCTAAAATTGCCAATTAAATGAAAATTATCTAACTATATTTCAGTGAGCATTACAAATTGTTTTTGATATAAATTTATTACCTGGAGAATGATGAAGCTAGCCCAGCAGACACAGCCAGTGGTAATCATAAGAGCACCCTTTATAGGATCCTGCTTCGTTAGTGAGCCTGTAGATGCTAGTGCATCATATCCTTTAGTCCACGGCAAATCCAACTGAGCTCCTTTAACTAGGGTCATAAGCATAGCCCCTCCCACTGTGACTATGGTCCCGATTATCTTTGCCTGGCTATGGATTTTCCTCAAGTTAACCTGTTCGATCCTGGGAAATCATAGAAGAATTAATTTAAATTCTATATCTAGATATAAAACAGTTGGGACACGTGGCCCGCATACATAATTATTCGTGCAAGTGATAATTATGCCTACTAGCTAGGCTAAAAATTAATATGCGGGTTGTGGCTGGTGCAGTACCTCAGGGCCCAGGCCATCAAAAATGCAAAAGCCGGAAGAACATTGCACATAGCAGAAGTAAAAGTTGCCGTGGTATATTTCATGCCGGTGTAGTACAAGTTCTGGTCAATCGTTGGCCTGCACAAAATTATCGATCACAGTTAAACAAAGGTGACGAAAAACCAATGCTGGAAGAATTATTCTTGTAAGATTAAGGTGGTCAAAACGAGATTATTAAATTTTATGATATATAGTCAGGATTCTCACTCCAACAAGCCCAGTAACATGATCTTAAGAAAGATGGAAAGGGTCATCTTTGGCCTTATTTTCCTGTCATAAAATACCAGTGAATCTGCAGTTAGTTCTTGTAATTAATATTATTTATTCGACAAATTAACGGAAGAATGCATGCATAAAAACCCTTAATTACCTATCAAAAATCAAGGCAAATGGAGCAATGATGATGGTGGCGACGACGTGCCGGTAGACTACCAATACATGCTGGCTCATCCCTTCATCTAGGGCATGCTTAGTGATTGTGAACATGCCTGCATAGCCAAACTGCAAAAATATCACGGCCAAAAATGGCTTTGCACTATCATAAGAGAACATCGCTATTGCCATATCAATTCTTCTTCTCTATCAATCTTTGATCTCCACGCAATGTAAAGAGCTTACGAGTTAAATGTGAGTAGCTTAATTATGAGTTGATTGATGAGGATCGATGGAATAGGGTGCTTATATACTGTGTTATTGATTGATGATCAATAGAATATGCTTACGTCGACTTCGTTTGAAGTCTAGGGACTCCACTAACTATGATCTTATTATAAAAGATCACATTTGGCTTCCATTAGAGCCCAGAAAACCAGCAATCATTTTTTTTTCCTAAAAAGAAGAAGAAGAAGAAGAAAGAAAATAAAACACCAAACCATCGATGTTGCTGACTAATGGAGGTGTATCGGTGTTATAGTAATGATTGTGTTTTAATATATTTTATTTAAGAATATATTAAAATAATAATTTTTATTTCAATATTAGTTCATCCAAACGATATAAAAACATTAAAAAAGTTAATTTAAAATAATAATATTTTTTAAAAAAGTCTTTTACAATACAAAAACAAACTATCTAGAAACAAAATAAAGGTTAGTAAAATAATTTAGATTTAAAGAAGACAGAATCATGAAAAAGAACATTAGAGAATCTTAATTTATATATGTAGATCACGCAACACGTAGTAAATTACCTCCACCGATTCTATCAATCAAAATAAAGTAAAAAATATGACTATAAAAATTCAAGATTACACATGAACCGCTGAATTAGTGGGATCTACCCCCACTTTAAGACCATGGTTCAATACTTGTAATGAATTATTGAATGAGTTTTTTTCATTTTTTTTAATGTTTAGCAATACTCATCAAAATATAACTGTAAATTAATTTTATATATTTCTTTACTTTTATATTATTAGAGAATAATATAAATAATATTTTAGAACCTCGTCTAACAGTTTAAGTTATTAGTGAGATGATTACTTGATAATGTATCAGAATCTTGTTGATTTAATGGCTACGAGTTCGAATCTTACCATCTTTATTCTATTTGATAAAAAATCAAGCACAAAATAATATGAATTTGTGCAAGTTTCAAGCTCAAAGAGCTTTCATTTGAGAGAGTGTGTTAAAGAATAATATAAATCATATTTTAGAGTTTTACCTAACAGTTTAATCTATTAAATGAAATGGTTACTTGATATATATCAAGTGGTCTAAATCTAAATCCAATTTAGGGGAGAGATTAAGGCGATTCGATCCTCTTGGGAAAAAAAACCATGAATTCACCATCATTATGGGATATGATGCACCGCATTAATGACCAAATGAAGGATTCAGCAAGTAGTTAACAATCCGGATAAGATAACAGCAATAACGTAACCCTATTCTTCTTTTCTTATGATTTGCGACTATTGATGTTGCTGTACTGGGTTCGTGTTCTCGCTAATTGGATAGCCTTATATCCGTCCACAATTAATCACAATCAATTCATTAATAATATCTCAGCAAGAACTTGATAATCAATTTGGTGGGAACTGACGGGATATTCAATTACTGAACAGTTTAATCTAGATTTGGCCTCTTTTTTCTCTCTTAAGGTGTTCTCTCTTTATTATATGGATTTGCCAATGAGAGTTGAAGTCAATTTATGAGAAACATTGTGGTTTGTGGGGCTGAGATTAGTAGTGGATCTAAATTAAAGCAGGTCAAGCACAAATGCATTTTGTTTCACCCTGTCATCATTTATCTTTTTCTATAATGGAGGCCATATTTTACTTATTTTCAGCAACAATTGCAATCCTTCGCACACTCAAAACAATTTCGTGTTGCCACGAAGTGATTTGCATGCGTTCTTTTCTTCTAGAGCATTAAAATGTAGGAACCAACACCGTCTTCTTCTTGTTTTGTTTAAGAGGAATGAAAGTTTTGCAACATCTTCTTCAAGAGGTGTGACATGAAAGTAAAAAATTAGATTTACATAAGAAATCATGAATTCAAATTAGAACGTATATTTTTTATAAAAGTCTATGACAATCGAAACTTTACTCGTTTATATGGTCTATAAAATATATTTTCCGAGAAATAAAGTTTTCTTGAATTAAAAAAAATAAAAAATTATGCAACATCATAACAGAAAGCAGAAAGGAGAGGCCTACATATAAAATAGGATAAGGAACATCCTCGATCCAGATCTTCTTCAGGGCCGGGAACTAGAAAATTAAAGAGAGAGAAAATATTCTAGATTGCATGCATGTGTGAGTTGAAATATTGTAGCCAAGTCAACTTACAGAGACTACTTTTTGAAAGCGCTGCCAATATTATTAGGTTAAACAATTTCATGATAATTAACGGCTATCACTGTCCCATACGTATGTAGTTGTATTTACTATTTATGTAGCTACTAATGAAATCCAACGTCTTCTTGCCCATGGTTATACGAGAGACAGAGAGTTAGGGAAAGCCCGTGGTTCTTCGTAGTTCTTGCACTGAAGTTAGTGTAAACTCGATCATGCACCATTAAGTAATAATATTTTTATTCTGATTTTAAATTCTGGAGTGCTGAATTACTTTTATCTGTCACGTACACTAGCTTTTAATTCATTCAACATTGCCAACTATATTGTGAAACTGCAAAGCTAGCGCTATGCATCCAAGCAGAACAAATACTTTAAGTATTCCTAAAAAGGAAAGCAAATGGTTTTCATTTGGGTTTAGTTTGATCACTAGCTGGGAGCCCATAGTTAATTAATGGTGCTGATCTGTATCTCACCAATATTAACTAATCCAAATCAATAGCTAGAACACGTAGCTCTAAACCCACGATTTGACTCTTGATGATATTCATAAGGGTTCCTCACAAACCAATATTGATGAGCTCGAGTTCTTGTTGTATTAAAAAAATATAATATATATTCACCTGTATATGTTGCTTGCTAATATATATATATATATCCATCTGGCAACAATAAGCGGCGGTCCTATCCTGATTATGCATTTACGGAAATTTCAAAGTTTTAGCAAGTGCAATCAGAACAAACAGAGATCATTTTCATTTGAGACTCGTAGATAAATGACGTATAAGGTTCTCAAGTAGTGTGATATGATAACAATGAATTTGAGATGTCCACAGTAGATCTCGAGTTCAAGTCAGAACGTGTATTTTTTGTAAGAGTTTGGGACAACCAGAATTTTACTTGTTCAAATGAACCCATAAAATACGCTTTTCATGAGATGAAGTTTTCTTAAATTTAAAAATATAAATAATGTATAATCATATATATAAAGACTCGTATATATAAAGACTCCAGATATAGTTAAAGAAGAAGCATTTTGTCCACGGCATCAGCACCCCAATCATACTTCTTTCACGATCGAAAACATATATACTTCCTTCTTGTATGCGTCTATCTAGCTAGGAACCACTTCAATTAATATGGTCGATCAACCGATAAAAGTATTAAAAAAAAACAGAGAGAGGGAGAGAGATGAACTGATAAAAGCCGAGAGTAAATTATTTGAAGGATATTTTGCAAGTAAAAACAAACAATATATCATGCATTCCAGACGGCTATAGAAACCCTATTGAGCCATGTGGCACCATGCATGCATGAATATTGTTGCCATGGCTCTTTTTAGTTTTGAAGAAGACAGCTACAGCTGGGTGACAGACAAAAGTCAAAGGCATTATTTGTTTGTTTGGCGTGTCCAAAATGAAGCCACAAAACTATTCACGCGGCAGGCGGCACAGGAAGCCATGATATAGATGTAAGAAGTGCCATGTATCTGATTTCATTTTCAATTACTAATTTTCCATATCAATGTATGACATCCATGCTTCAACAGGCAATCTGAAGGGGATGGTGTCGTCTCACGTGACTTCTATTGCAGAACGCAAGACACAGCCTTGTGGAATCAGTATCTGACCGTATGTGTTCCTACGATCTGACGTGTCGTCTCTGTCTACACTGGTACCAGGGTAAGTAATTAAGTTCGTCTTATTATCGGTGGCTGGTAATACGACCGCGTATTGTTGCCAGATGGCACATAATTATCGTCTGTCTTCACTTGTGTGTGTGTGTGATGAGCATGTTAATATTGTTATGCTTCTCAATGGGTCATATAATTATTACCTGAACGATCGGAGCCTGCTGATCTTTGTGAACCTGGAGAAAGCCAGTGACTGTGGAAGCAGATGGATCGCTGCCAACGTATTTGATATCCTCCCAGGATCCTATGCGCATTGCTTTCATAGCTGCGCAAGGACGGGGAGCCAAGTAAATGTAAGCGCCCATGATCACTGTCTTCCTGAAACCAAACAATCTCAGCTTCTGTAACAATCACAAAAAATAAGATCCCAGAAAAGAAGAAAAAAAAAAAACAGACATTATCAGCTCTAAGACGAGAATAGAAATCTTAGCTCTAAAAGCAAGAGCCTGGGGAAATATTAACATCAAGTGCAGAAATCAGCCATTCGTGCAGGCCGTTGACTATCAGAGATCAGTTTCACATTTGAACAATCAATACCCTAATATAGTAACAGGTGACAGGCATCCTGTGGTGTTGCAATAGGACCACAGACCACCTCCCCCCCAAATCAGCACTACCAAAATCTAGAAAAGAGACCAAATAAGCAAACGTGTAATAACACTTGAAGTGAAAAGAGTTTAAAAAAAATAATCTATCACTGTTGTTGCCAGTAACAGCCATGAATTATCTTACTCTAATTATATAGTACGGACAAGTTCATTCAAAAGGGAAAAAAAATAACAACAGAACGTCATGTTCCTGTAAATCGTGCTCCAATACAGAGACATTTCCTTTATGTAATGCAAGTACATCTCGAAGTGCAACTTCGCTTGTGTATAAAGCCAAGATCCCTTGGCTACAAGTTTTTGCGGAAGGGATAAAAATAAACAAGCAGCATAAACAAGGCGATATATAAATGGTATCGAAACGCCAACATAACTTTAGTGTATAAATTTTTAATTATTGTTTTTAGACTCTATGTACTCATCAATATGCAAAAAGCTTCAGATAGGAATTGGTATTGGTTCAGGTTGCATGGCTTTTTGCAAAAGATCAGCCTGTTCCTTCACATGCATCTGGTAGAAACCAGTGGCTGTTGCGGCAGATGGTCCACGTCCAACATACTTGACGTCGTCCATAGTTCCTCTGCCCAATGCTTTCATGGCATTGGATAGTCGTGGCGCAATATAACTGTATGCGCCCATGTTCATTGGCTCTTCCTGGCACCAAACAACCTCCGCACCTAACAGGAAATATGAGTCAATATATGGTTCCTCAAGATGTCAACAGATAAGGTAGCTTAGGAAAGAGAAACAAGAAATTAGAGTTTAACCGCCCCCAATATGAAATCACAAACCCAACTCCAATCTCCCCAAACAACTTGCAGTTATTATGGTTACCACCTTGATGGAATCTTGCAAGAAATTGATCCGCCATTTCACTCTACTGTGCAGTAACTAAATCTCATATAATGTGTTTTGAGACCAGAAAACCCATAAAATCATGAAGGTCAAATTGATAGCATGGAATATCATTGCTGTAATACTCAGTCAGGTTACGAGTTTAAGAAGAATTACTTGGATATCGCTTAAGCTCGCGCTGGATGAGATCATATGGGAACGGGCATAATTGTTCAACCCTACAAATTGCAATGTCCTTTGCCTCGACCTTTCTACGCTCTTCATCAAGCTCGTAATAAACCTGCATGCAAGGATTTCAAATGTTAAAACTAACATCCTCTAGGTCCACATAAAATTTTAAATTCAGAACAAGCAGCAACCAGAAGCAGCATATCACACCTTTCCAGAGCAAAGAACCAGACGCCTAATACCCTCCTCAAGGTCTGAGTGGTCATTCTGATCCTTTATGAGACGTTTAAATCTGGTCCCCTGTTTGTCAAAACCAGGATGGCCTTGCACATCATCAAACTCCGAGAGGTTTGATTTGCAGTCCTTGTGACGAAGTAGGTTTTTGGGAGCCATCACGACGAGGGGCTTACGGAAGTCTCTGTGTATCTGTGAGATGAAACGAAAAGCATATGAGAAAATGCAGACAGCTGTCAGGACAGTGGAAAGTGATTTATAATAGTTGCCCTCACCTGACGCCGCAAAACATGGAAGTAATTAGCAGGGGTTGTAACATTTACAACCTGCCAATTGCATTCTTGGATTTGCTTGCGAAGAGTTGGTTCCATCTCGGGTATAACAAAGGGATTGTCATCACTCATCTACAATGAGAAAAAAAATAAGACAACAGTAAGGGCCATCTTAACTGATCAGGCAAACATTCATATTCCTTGAGCATACAAGAAAATCAAATTGGACAAAGGAAATGGATTGCATGGAGTATTTTGATCAATTAAGCTTTGTAGTGCCTGAAATACACGTGCGGCAGAATAATATAATCATTAAATTCTCTTGCAAGACATCAATCCTTAAACTGTAATCACAATGGGTATCTTATAATCATGTAATTTATTTAGCAGAGAGATGCATTTGTTAAAATCTCTACCAATCAAATTTATGCAGGGACGTGCCAACTCATAGTGAAACAGCTTCAATTTTCCCACTTGAAGGCTCAACACATCTCAACGTGGACCAAAACTCTAGTTATCTGCTATGCTATTTGGTATTTGAAGCTTATAATTAGCGTTGGACAAAGTTAATTCCACTTATTACCATGGAGTAAGAAACCATCTGGTAGAATGCAAGGAAAAGAAAGAGCACAGAAGTCTTTGTTGGGAATACCTGAAGGAATCGTTCCAAACGTGCACTTGAATGTTCAGGGCCCTGGCCATCATATCCATGAGGAAGCAGCACAACAAGCCCAGTTTGACGCAGCCATTTTGATTCACCACTGCTCAAGAACTGATCGAATATCACTTGAGCTCCATTTGCAAAGTCACCAAATTGAGCTTCCCAGATTACCAATGAATTTGGACTTTCCATTGAATAACCCAATTCAAATCCAAGAACACCGAACTCTGAAAGAGAGCTGTGAAGAAGATGTAACTGCTATTAGTTAAATGGAAGCCCACAATATAGCACCACCTTAACCACAAATACCGTGTCTCGATAATCACATAGTGCACACTATTAAGTTTCCACTAGCAAGTCTTTGGCACCAACTATATCTATTCAAGGGACGCACAAGGCATTTTCTGCCCAGTGAAATTTCAGCACGAGAAGAGAAAAGGAGACTTGATATATTACCTGTTGCTGACAGTAAACATCTCTTCATTTTGGTTCATGGTGACATGATCCAGGGGGCAATACTTTTCTCCAGTTTCCTGATCATGAATCACTGAATGACGATGACTGAAAGTACCTCTTTCAACATCCTGACCACTCAATCGAACATGGTTGCCTTCTACTAGCAGTGTGGCAAAAGCAAGAGCCTCCCCAACAGCCCAATCAATTCCTTCCCCTGTTTCAATCATTTGTGCACGTTGATCGTAAACCTTCTTTACAGCTCTATGAGGCTTAAAATTATCTGGAAGGGTCGTAATTGCTTTGCCTACATTCTTCAAAATCTCGGGTTTCACTCTGCACAAGAACATAAAAATCTCAATATGGAAATGCAGAAAACTAAAGCATAAAGATTTCAATATAAAAATGCAAAAATAAAATAAAAAATGAGGCAACCAACTAAATTTAGAATTAGTAAGTTGCCAGCATACCCAGTGTTTCTGACACGTGAAAGTTGTTCTGGAGACTTAAAACCAGACCAGTGAGATGCAAGCCAGTCTCTTCTTTTAGGAACATAATCTTTGCTTGCCAAGAACTCTTCATTGAGGATTGAAAGGACCTTCTCCTGTATCCTATGAATATCTTCTTCAGTCACCTGTCCTGATTCCAAGAGTTTCTTTTTATAGATCTCCAGAGCTGATGGATGATTCCGAATAACCTGGCAGGTCCCCAATCAGAAAAGTCATAAGTCTGCTTGACACGTCTTGCAAGAAAAAGGTTGAATTGGTGGCACTGACAGAAAATGTGATTATAGCAACAGCCATAAAAAAAATCAAGTGAAGGATAAAAGAGTTAGTAATTTATATAAGGTTGCATCCAGAACCTAGCATGGATTGCTGGTTCTGATGAACTGAGAGCCAAAGGATGAAAGAGAAAGGAGCTGCACTGAACTGAATATATATAAATATAGTTATAGATATAGTGTTAACCTGATACATTTTGGGTTGTGTGAAAGAAGGTTCATCAATCTCATTGTGCCCAAAGCGACGATAGCACACTAAATCAACCACAACATCTGAATGGAAAGTCTGGCGCCACTCAGCTGCAAGCTCACACACACGGACAACTGCCTCCATATCATCTCCATTAACATGCAATATAGGTGCATTCAAGGCCTTGGCAACATCAGTGCAATATTGTGAAGATCTTCCTGCCCTAGGATCAGTTGTGAAAGCAACTTGGTTGTTCACAACAATATGTATGGTTCCACCAGTAGTATAGTTTGGCAGTGCACTAAGATGTAGAGTTTCATACACTACTCCTTGTCCAGCAAAGCTACCATCACCATGAATCAAAATTCCCATGTTCTTAGTCCTGTCAGAATCATTGGAGTAATATTGCTTGGCTCTAGTTTTTCCAACAACAACAGGATCCACAGCTTCTAGGTGACTAGGATTTGCAACCAAAGATAAATGGATTCTCTTCCCACCTCTAGTTGGACGATCATAAGAAGTTCCCAAGTGATACTTGACATCACCAGTTCCAGTGTAGAGCCCAACTTCATCTACAGGTTTTGTGCCACCACTAAACTCATTAAATATTTGACGGAGTGGCTTCCGAACCACATTACCTAGTACATTCAATCTTCCTCTGTGAGGCATTCCAATAACTATGCTCTCAACCCCAAGATCAGCTGACCTATCAAACATCTCCTTCATTCCAGGAATCAAAGTCTCTCCACCTTCAAGTCCAAACCTCTTAGCTGCCGTCCACTTAGAGGCCAAGAAGTTCTCAAACTGTGTACTCCATATTAACCTATCAAGAATAACTTCGTGCCGCTGACGACTGTACTGCATAGGTGTTGGGGTTTCAATCTTGTTTCTCAACCAGTTACATTTTTCACGGTCTGCAATGTGCATGTACTCATACCCAATGCTCCCACAATAAGCCTGCTCAAGCCTGGTCATTATGGACCTAAGAGTCTGCACTGGACGGTTTTCAGACAAAAATCCAGCCATCTTCCACACTCCCAAAAAGAATTCTCTATCAAGATCAGCTTCCATGAAACCATATAGAGCAGGATCCAATTCATCTGGGATTTCTCTTTCTTCCAACCCCAGTGGATCCAACTTGGCTTTCATGTGACCATTAACCTGATAAGCCCTGAGAAGCAGCAGCAACCGCATACTCTCCTGAATAGTTTGGCCTGAAATTCCAGGAGAAGTTGCAGCCTGGCCCACAAAGTTCCTAAAGAAATTATCCCACGACTCATCCACGCTATTTGGGTCAGCTTCCCATGCTCGCTGAAGCTCCTCTAAATATACACTGCTGGTCCCATCTAAGAAGTTATCAGTTAACTTAGAGAGAGGCACAGGACGAGGGACAGGCGCAGTTTGCACCTTAGACTTAGACACTGTTGAATGGAAATATCTACTCTGAGAAGGTGCAACCCGTGATCTCGTTGCATACAATCCACCCTGAGATAATGTCCTCCTAATGGCAAGCCTTGCTACACTAGCACCCGCTCTAAACCAAGCCATGGCTATCAATCCACACTAACCCAGTACCGGCAATTCTTTTCAAAGATTACACTCCTCCCAGGCTCAAGAATCAATCATAAATAACTTGTATCTTTCCTTATTAAAAAGAACCCCCTCTGTTAAACAAAGCCAGAAAAAAAAACGTCAATAAGAAACTATAGCGCTTGATAATCACTTTAACAGCTCAAAATAACCGCACTTGATGCTGAAAATGCATAAATGATGATGATGAAATCCTCTCTTAAATCCGGCATTCAATTAGGAAATAAATAGACTAATAAAATAACAATATCAATCAATAATGCTTAATCATTCATATCGTCTCAACTGGACAAAAAGACTGGATTCAATCCTCTCATTCTTTTAAGATCAAACAAAATACAGGTTATCAATTGATCAAATCATATAATTAAAGTAACAAAAGGTAGAAAATCAAGTAACACCGTCAACATACAGAAAGGAAACTTGATTTAGCACGATTTGAGCTGCTGGAGTAGCGTAAATTTGCTTGTGAGAGGAAGAAAAAAGAGAGATGCTTTTGGAAACAAGGAAAATGCGTGCGTACCAGAGAGGGGAAAAAAAGTACAAGAAAACCCTAGTCGCCGTGGAAAACAGAACGATGCTGCTGTCCCAAATCCAACTACGGTGGGCTCTCATTCTAATTATATCTTGCGATTGTTTCCTTTCCAATATTCTCGAAAATTATTCTTTATTTATTTATTTATTTATTTATATTGTTACCGTTATTATTTATTTGATCTTTCCCGTTTTCTATTATTTATTTACCACCGCTCTATTTTATTTTATTGACTTTGCTGATGTGATATCTGTCTTGGGCACAAGCGCAGGCAAAGCCCAGATGGCGTCTTACGATTTTATCTGCCGTTGACTTGGCTTCGCTATATCCAATTCAACACGTTTCACTAGTTTACACATCATCCATTCATCCATCTTTTTATTTATTATTGTACCGTTAAAGTATGAGTTTACTCGTGCGCAACTGTCTATTTTACAGGGTTATCAAATAATAATAAAGTGATTTTTTAGTAGTTCTAGAAGACTCCAGCCAGTTATTATTGACGCTATTTTATAGGGTTTAAAAATAACGATAAAAAAAATTTAGTGGTGAAAAAAAGACTTGAGTAAACTAATATAAAAGTATTTTAAAAAAAATAAAAAATATATTTTTTTTATTTTAAATTAAATAATTTTAATGTTTTTAGAGTATTTTTAATACTGTGTTTCAAAAATATTTTTGAAAAAAATTGATAATTTTAAATATATATATATATAATATTTTTAGATAATTTTAATGTACTGATGTTGAGATAAAAAAAATATATTATTTTGATGTATTTTTAAATAAAAAATAACTTCAACTACAGTCTCAAATATTAAATGAAAACATCAAGGTTTGTCAAACTCGTTTTTTTGACACAACACGGATTTATCATTTGAACTGGAATCGTAATAAAATATTTTTGTATAAAAATCATAAAATCATAAGTAAAATGATGTTGAGATTTAAAAAAATATATTATTTTAATGTATTTTTAAATAAAAAATAACTTCAACTACAGTCTCATATATTAAATGAAAACATCAATGTTTGTCAAACTCGTTTTTTTGACATGACATGGATTTGTCATTTGAACTGGAATCGTAAATAAAATATTTGTATAAAAATCATAAAATCATAAGTAAAATCATTTTGATTAAAAAATTATAAAATTATAAAGAAATATTTTTGAATACATAACAAAAACGGCTTTTTTTCTTGCTTGCTAGAACCGTAAACCAAATCCAGCTTCTATTCTGAAGTCAGGAAACGGCTTATGTTCTCTTTCCTTCTTCTTTTTTAAATGAACATAAGAAATGGGACAATACGTGCACTTTAGTTGAAAGATCTTGACCTATAACGGGGATCGTTATTACCTCATCGGAAGTCATGCTTATTTTATAAAAAGCTAGATGCTCTTATAAAAAGAAAAAAAGAAGAAGAAAAAAGCACCGAGCATCTGGAAAGGGATGGACAGAACCAAGCCAACACGATGAAACCCACGATCTGCACGTGGCCATGCCCACCAGGTTGGAGCTGTGTTCAGGCTGCAGAGGGGGACCCTATGAGACACGCTCGGTTTAGTTAATGGCGCACATTAATACATTTTCTCTTCTCCGTTGCAAATGAGAGAGTCTGGCGCTCAGGGCCTTTCCAGAGGAGCAGAAGGGACGTGACTGTCTGATAAGCAATACAGTCAGTCGTCATCCTCTCTTCTTTTTTTTTACTTCTACTCGTCTGGTGCATCCATACGCGGACATTCAGTATGAACATGGCCAATATATTGGGACAAGCTATCACACGCATAAATTCAACAACGAAATTACCAGTAGATTGTTTGATTGATGGCATTCAAAGATGCGCACAAACAAAATTACAAATTCTGACAGGCACAAGAGCAACAGGCATCTTATGGGAAAAAGGAGCTAGATTTGGATTATCCATCTACACTGAGCATGTCAACGAGTTCAAGCCCCAAGCGACAGAAAGGGAAAAGATGTTATATTATAAATTCCACATTTTGAGAATAAATACTGCTTTAAACACACTAGGGTTGGTATTCTGGAAAAATAACAGGGCACAAACACATGCACCCAGCGCAGCGTAATCAACATTAATCCGACACCCCAGTGGGTGCCACTTGCATAACCATCCCTCTCGGTCCATGTTTAAATTCTTCCTTTCATGAACCACAGCAAGCTGACTTTTGAGCACCTTGGCCACCACTGGCTGATGGATCTGGTTGGTTAATCTTGATTGTTTGAGGCTGGTGCCACCAGGCAAAAGGAGAAATACATCAATATTTGAGGAGGGAAAAAAACAATTCCCCTAGGATTTGGTACTATAAAGTATAAACCTATTTTTCAACTAGGGAACTAGTGGAAGATATTATAGTATAGTTTTACAAAATAAAAGCAAAAGTTACCTCTGCCCTGGAATCAGTTTCTGAGACCCTTTGCTTGATATCCCTTGCAA
This sequence comes from Salix arbutifolia, assembly GCA_025169955.1. Lineage (NCBI taxonomy): Eukaryota > Viridiplantae > Streptophyta > Magnoliopsida > Malpighiales > Salicaceae > Salix > Salix arbutifolia. Next base: position 2,950,431 of record CM045909.1, read on the forward strand.
TTGAAAAGAAAACCTCCTCCACGTTCAAATTTGTCTTAGCACTCTGCAAATAATACTTTGCATGTGAGAAAAGAGATGAAGCTGTGACGATTCCATTTTAGAAGCATATTTGCACTTACAGTTTCAAAGAACTTGATCCCATACTCATCTGCAAGAGCTTGACCCTTGGAGGTAGGCACAGCCTGGGGGAGAAAAAAAAGAGGAATGTCTTTCCTAATTATCATCAATGGAACACACACAGGAATTGAATGAGGATCCCCAATGTAGCACTCTAAATTATAAGAAAAGGCAAGACTCCTCAACACTTATAGGGTGAAAACATGCAAAAAAGGGCTTGCATAGTTAATAAACTTGCAATCCAATCCACAATGTTAATGAAATAAACATTTCTTGCAAGTTGTAAGATACAGCACATACCCTTTTGCTCTCATCCATGTCTGCTTTGTTTCCCACCAGAATCTTGTTGACATTGTCAGAAGCATGCTGTTCAATGTTGCGAATCCAGTTCCTAATATCTGATCATAAAAAGACACTAGCTCTATCAGAGATTCAAGGATGCAAAACAATGGAAGAAAGACCCGCACTAAGGAGCACTTCCACTATATCTGTAAGGAGATCTTTCACAGATCCATCTCGATGAAACAGGAAGCGAAAAAGAAACAGATGTTGCTGGTTACCCACACCCGAAATACAGGCAGCACATATATTGAACAAATATCGAGCAAAAAACAGATATGCTGATTACCCATACAAAAAACAGAAAATGCAAGCAATACATGTTGACAAAAAAAAAAGAAGGGATGCAATATTGGTAAACTATTGAAATTTCTTAAAAAATCTGAAGGCTAAAGATAAGGCAATAAGAGAATTTACTGTTGAAAGATGATTCATCAGTAACATCATACACGAGCAAAATCCCCATGGCTCCTCGGTAATATGCTGCAGGAGAGTATAAAGCACATAAGAAACTCTAGCCTCAAGGATCAAATGTGCATTTATGAAAAAGACCACAAATTTGAAAACAGAGATAATTTGTGGGCGCCAAACACAAACCTGTTGTGATAGTTCGGAAACGTTCCTGGCCTGCTGTATCCCAAATTTGTAGTTTAATCCGCTTACCATCAAGCTCAATGGTTCTTATCTTAAAATCAATGCTGTTTAAGGTAGGTACAGGTAAAGGATCAGATTAATGCTCAACAAAAAATAGTTAAAATGAAGCTTCCAGCCTTGAGCAAATGGAACATGATTGGGCTCTTAATTAAATATTTTGAAAATATGTCAACTAATTTGCATCATTCATATCCAGATCCTCTACTAAGGAAACTGTCTGGAACAGTTATGAGCACAACCAATATGGGACATCAAATTTCTGAATTTCATTTGCATCACTACACTATAAATTTTTCACCAGTATCTGAAGAGTCAAAGATGATGAAACTAACTAGTGACATGAAATCAGCCACCCTCAATTTTCCCTTGTAAATCACATGAGCAGGACCACGGTGATTATTATTAAACTACTTCATATTCACAAGTCCAAAAATGCTAAAATAGTTTCTCAATAAAAAATTGGAATGTTTTCAAGAAAGCAAACCCAATGGTGGTAATGAAACTGGTTGTGAAGGAACCATCAGAAAAACGCAAAAGGAGACAACTCTTCCCCACACCTACAAAGACATTAACAAGAATGGGATGTCAAATAATCATGAAAGAGGAATAAAAAAACAGGACTGGTACGTAGATCAGCCATAATGTCAGGATTGAATCCCCCCTGAAATCACATAGATTCAAGTTACTTTTACACTCGGATATGAACAGGCAGGAAATAAAAACAGCAAGCAGATACCGATGTAAAATATTAAGGAGCAACCTGGTGGAATCGCAAAAATCCTGAAAAAACACTTAACAGGTTTGCCTTTAAAATGAATCCAATCAAAAACCAAAGTCACTGATCAAAATAAAACAAGTGGGGTTGCTAACACATAAATAGTAGGAAATTTGGGCATGTTTGATTTGTTCAAGATTGGAAATGGAATGCAATTCCCTTTCAATTCCATTGCAGAAGTTTCACTGCCAATAACATGGGTTTCTTGAGGTTGAACAAAGATTGACAACTTTATCATGACCTTGTTGAAAGGGAATTCTCTCAAATAAATCTTGCAATTTCACCAGAAAAATGAGAAATTACATTTCAAGTGAACTAAATTGCCCGCCTTTTGTGTTATTAAGACTCTTTTATATGGGGATTCAGCTTGAAATAAAATTAAAATATATATTCTATTTGGAATTGGAAAGAAATTATATTTCCATTCCACTCTCGATACTTGGGGAATCAAACGTACACTTACTATTCTAAGAAACAAGTAAGATAAAGAGGGAAACTTGACAAACTAACCTGTGATGCATTAAAGGCAACTCAGGCCATTCAAGATCAGTGCAAAGAAAGAATCATAATTTGCCTAAAACTACTGCATGGCAAACTCAAATAAGTTTGATTTTGTTGTCTCTAATCTCCAAAGAGTAGAATCTACTGATTTCACCAGGGAATCAACAATAAAGACTGAGGGAGAAAAATGAACCAAGCAGCTCGTTACATCACATTGACAGCCAGAGTTACTACTTTGTCTTTAGTTGCTACATTCAATCCTAAGACAATTTTTCCAGCATCACCATCTAAAACATGTAATGGGTCTAGGTAAATAAATAAAATTGTCTGAACACAATAAAATCAGACTTCAAAACATAAAGGGAAAACTTTGTGCCATGACTTAAAATCTGCACAGGATGAAGAAATAACTTCCAGGTTCTCTGACTGGTAAAAAAGCACAGACATCATAAATGCAAAATAAAATAAAATAACAGTCCTCCAAGTACATAATTGAAATTTCAAGCTGTCATGAAGTTTCTTTAATGATGCATACATCTTATTGAGACCCGCTACTACAAGCTCTGTTATCAATTAAGACACATTACATTACAGGATCTGCTCAACTAAATTCAATTCACAACGCATACAAACACAGAATTAAAGGGTATGCCTCACAGAAACATAACAACAGCAACCATATATATCAAAATCATCCATGCAATCGAACAGAAAGATCACTGGCAATGCTGAGTGGAGCTATAAACATGACCAATGCAGCTTTTGATGCAAATGTCCGTTAAAATCCGAACCCCGTCTCACCAGATCACAAACAAACACCATTTTAGCAAATCCAAAAATGATTACCCACATACAGATCAATGTTTCCTTAAATACACAACAAACAACAAAAACCCATTTGTCAAAACCATAAGAAAAACCTCAAATCACCGCATCACATTCCAAATCAAAACCCCAAAACAGACACAGCGCCGTTCCAATCCAACAAATAAAAAACAAAAACCCAGGTTAATAGATAGAAAGGAAAAAAAACTAACCGCTATCCCCAATCAAGAGAAGCTTAATCAAGTAATCATAGTCAGCACGAGCCCTTGCTGGAGGTGCAGCCATCGCTTGTTTTCTCTTTGAATTCAAAAAAGAAAGAAATGAACGATAAAAATCACTTGTAAATGAAACCAGACCGAGATCAAAAATCGAAAACAGGGAAAGCGAGATCACCTTCTTTTTAGGTTAGCAAAGAAAAAGAAAGAGAAAGACAGTGTCAAAATGCGTTTGGGGCTTTTTGTCTCTCTCTCTCCGCGTAATATTACGTTTCTACTTTTCTATGGATGTATTCTGCCAATGACAGTGAACGTGGACTTTTTAAACGTGGACTTGGCTGTATTAGATCCTTCCTCTTCGTTAATGCTTAATCATTATTAGATAATTAGATTTATAATTATATTCAGCTGCCAATTATTTATGCTTCCTGAGCTACGGAGATTCGTTCCTCGCATACACTCTGTCTTTACTAATAAAGTTTTATTTGGAAGGACGGTTGTTGTTGTTTTTTAAAGTATTTTTTATTTAGAAATATATTAAAATAATATTTTTTTTATTTTTTAAAAATCATTTTTGACATCAACACATCAAAATAATTTAAAAACACTAAAAAAAATTCATTTAAAATAAAAAAAAATAATTTTAAAATTGTACTGCCAAAACAAACAGCTTCTATATCTGATCCCAAACTTCGCCATCCTATTTCTTTTATTATTATTATTATTATTATTATTATTATTATTACAATAATTTTTTAAAAATTAATTATAAAATTATTATTATTATTATTGTAACATTTTTTTATATATAAAAAACTTGGTTCTTATATCCGTGTCTTGAAAGTTGATTTTTCAACATAAATTTATTATATTGGTTAAAAGATCGTGTAAATTTGTCATACACTTATACTATATGATATTTTCCTAAGCATGAATTTTTCAAGATTCATATTATTAGTTGTAGCGCTGGCCAAAATGGATGCTGACATGAATGACGAGTTAACATTTATTTTGATAAATCTAATGATTAAAAAAGCTATAGCGTAGCATCAAGTGTAAAATGTATCGAACTGTTATTTTTTTTAATTTTAAAAAAATTATTTCTTATATCAACAAATCAAAACAAACATATTGAAAATACAGGGGGGGATGTTTTTGAAACATAGAGAAAAATATATTTTAAGATTTTATTTAATTCTGACCCTTTTTTTACACTAACAAATATTTTTTTAAATAAAATATCATACCATACCTTTCGAGTTAATGTTATATAAATCTACTGGCAGCATCTCTCCAATAAATCTACTTGGTGATACCATGACTAATTGAATGTTTAGAATTGTGGTTGTCGGTTATTTTTTAAAATATTTTTCATTTATAAATATTTTGAAAAAATTATTTTTGATATAAACATATAAAAATGATTTAAAAAAACCAAAAACTTTTAATTTAAAATAAAAAAATATTACTTTTTTTCAAAAATATTTTTAAATGAAGTTTCAAAACACCTCCGAACCCCACCACTACCACCACTACCACCACCCCCAATAAACCCACTGGCTGTATGTCAAGTGGAATCCTTCCTGGAGTCCCTTTACACAGGTTTCAAGGCTGGTTGTTGCAGAGAGAGCGGCGATGGAAGCTGTGACAAGAAAAATGAAGAGCATTGAGATTTCTAAGTAGGGTCGTGATGGTTTCTATAGCGTTAGGGCAAATATTATCCTTCGGCAGTGTATCATATCACTCCGGCTCGGCAGATTATGACGCCATTTTGTATCATCTTTGCCTTTATTTTACCCTCAGCTTGATTCGTATATTAGAAAAAGGGACAGGAAATTCAGTTTTCACGTTCCTTCTTTTATTTCATCGTTCATTATTTTGTCCAGGCTTTGAATCATGCTGCTGTCCCCGAATCAATAAATAGCTTATCCTTAAACATCACGTGGATGAGAACCTTTTCTATCATTATCCATCTGCTGTGCTGTCTTCGTTTCTCCCTGAAAAACTGGCAACATGCAAGAAGGAGCAGTAATTTTTACAACCCACCCGACTGAAACACCAGCGGGGCGTTCTTGACGTGATTTCTGCGGACTATCTTTTGCACTAGTGATTAAAGGAATCCAAAAAATATACATGGACGTGATATCCATCTATCCTAGCCTGCCATTAAAACGACATCTCATGGTGTACGCAAAAAGAATAAAACTCACTGACTGGTGCTCATAAAAGGGTTTCAAGGATACCAGCTATCCAGTTCCAGTCAAGTCACCTTATTGAATCGTTAATTAAGATGACGACCCTGCTTTCAGAGAGGTGATTAAGGTGACTAAGGCCAGGAATGGCAAGAAGGTGGATATGCAATCGATTCTTGAATTATTCAAACCGGAAGTTGAGACTACAATATTTTAAATAACGAGCATAAGCTGTTTTTGGATAAAAAGCGAGCTACAAAAAGCATTGGTGACTTTAATTAATGTAAAAAAGAGCAACAGCGTTAGGAAAAAGCATGAAACCAAATAAAGCAACAAACAAAATCCTACTGTAAATAAGTTTTCAAATACATCCAAAAAGCTCTCATAATGGATTGGATTGCGCGCTCTCAAACCAAAATAAACCCCCAGTCTAGTAGAAGAAACCAAGCACTTTGCCACCAACATTCTTCCTTCTAGCCTCCTCATGGTCCATAATGCCAGCAGAAGTTGTGAGCACGATATATCCAAACTGCAATAACCAGCCATTAATGCAATGTACAAGTCAGAAAGAAAAGCCATGAACAGTGCCAAGACCAGAAATAAAATGATGATGATCATTGAATAATTCAATGAAAAATCCACTGCAAATTCAAAGAAACAAATGGCATCTCTTGTATGCTCCTGAATCATCCCACGTGCAGGCATATAATTGCATAATATTTGCAGTCGAAACAGATATTGGGAATTGAAGTTGAAGTTAATTCATATACTTCATGCACTGACCTGTCTTGAGGGGAGCAACCTAGCAGTCCAGGTTTCCATCTCCTTAACACCAACATCAAAACGAGGACTGATAACCCCGCATTTGTTCAACCTTCCATTTAATTCAACCACAATTTTACCAGACCTGTGGTCATCAACAAACTCGAACTCACCAATGTAACCTACAGAGAAGAACCCAATTAGAATTGCACTTTGTTTATGGATTGGCAACAAACCAATAACCTGATCGGATTCTAATAAAATATGGATCCATACCATGCTTCTGCATGACCATCAGAAACTTGATGATCACTTTAGAAGAAGGCCTGATCATAACTTGGCGCTTCCCACGTTTCTCTGCATTGTACATGCTCTTCAGCGCATCATTCAAAACACTAACCCGCACCATTGTTGCTGCTGCTACACAAGTTTTAACAAGAACAGCGTCAATGACTACCAAAGTTTTTGAAATGTACATCAAATGCGAGACAAATTCAAAAAGCTTCGTTTTAGAACAAGCTAACTAAAAGCATTCTAGCTTTTCAAGACGTGCACTTCTTGACCCAAACCTCAATTCTTCATGATTGCAAACTTTTAACAAATAAACCAACAAACTAAAAAAGAAACATAAACTAAATAACATAAAAATGATTTCAAAATTCCAAGCCTATCAGCTGGCAGATGTAATCGATCACAAAAGGCCGAGAAAAAAACAAAAGAAAATTAAAGTCCAAACAGACCATCAAATGCTCATTCGATTTAGTCTTAAATGACAACTAAGTGGTTGAAGAAATCACGAATCAAGCTCCAATATTTGCCTTCTCACTTTCTATTCTAACAAACTAAACAGAGCTGGTGAGATCATGCGAAGCATCTCAATTAAAAAAAATAAAACGCACCCAGAAATTAAGCTACGATTATAAAAAGTAATAAAAAAACAATCGAAGAAATTATATTGCAAAGATCACAGTTAAGAAACGAGCAATAGAAATCCTAAAATTATATAAGACGAACCTTGAAGAGATGCAGAAGGCAATCGGCAGAGGCGACTCCAAGACTGAGCGGCAAAGAGTTAGGGTTTGAGAGACATAGAACGTGAAATGTTGGTTTATATATGTGGTTGGGTGCACACACCTGATTTACTAGACTGCCCTCGTACTAAGATTAATTTGGGTTTGGGCCGGCTTTTGCATTGTTGTTCGTGGATCTAGAAATATTGGGTCTAGCCGAGTATAGCCTCTCATTGTGAGTGGATCTTGGATGGGACTTATTAGTTAGGCCCATTAGTCGACGATGTGAATGGTAGGCTTAATAATAATCTGATGTCATGGAATTGAATTTCTATCGGCAACATTGAGGGTTTTTTTTTTTTTTTCAAAGAGCCTATATTTTGTAGCTGTTTGGTATTGTATAATTATTATTTTTAAAAATACTTTATACTTATAAATATATTAAATATATTTTATAATATGTAAACAGGTTCGACAATATGTTTTATTATTTTCTGAAAGGTTAGGTTTGCACTAAACTATCTTCGTTTTAAGTGCCTGTTTGACACAATGATTGAATTGCCGTTTGGTCAAATTTTTTAAAAAATTTATTTTAAATGAAATTTTTTTAGTGTTTTTAGATCATTTTGATGTGCTGATGTCAAAAATGATTTTTAAAAAATAAAAAAAATATTATTTTGATGTATTTCTAAACGAAAAACACTTTCAAAAGCAACCACAACCACACTCCCAACAAGATTATATATAAATATCAAATCCACGGATGTTGGAGATTTAGTTTAATATATACTTTATGGACACGAATTAAGCAACTGTATAAGATTAAAATAGGATGAGGAAGAACAAGTTACCGGTGAAACACAAAAATACCATATACTAGTTGCTTAATCAATGTAAATGATTTATTTTCTCGATCCCATTCGTCAATTCTTGATCAAGTCGGTAAATATAAATGGATTGCTAGGATTATAACTTATTAAATGTAATTTTGCCACGGCAGAAGGGAAGAAGTCAACATTCCTTGTGTTCGACGACCAAGAGGATGAAGCCTGGATGTGGCATGAGCGGACAAGCAGCAAAAACCATGCAGGGAAGACAAAAGGACGAGCCTGGTAGATTCTTTTATTATGGAGTAAATGTTATAATCCCAGCTCGGAACTCACTGAAGATCTAGAACTCATTGTTACCAATCATTTAAGTGCCTTAGCCGTCTACGCTAGCTATTTAACGAGAGATTAATGCTAATCTCGCGGTTTATCTGGGATCGTCCATGTGAAACTATCTCCTTTCTTTTCCGAGAAAAAAAGATAAACTTGTCCCCATGCAAAGCATTGCCATAAACACAAAATCTTCTGCCGTGACGTTGACCTTTTTCCTCAAATATCCCTTCTCGCACCTCGTTTTGAGAAATTAAACCAATGAAATGTGTCATAGCTCATCAATAATAGAAATATTCTTTTCTCTCTCTTGTTGCATGACTGCATGCTATAATAGCCTCTCTCTCTCTCTCCCCTATATTTGTATAGGTTTGCACCTCCCTGACCACCCTTTAACTCTAATTTCTCAAATATCATAAATGGCTGCAACAACTCAAATGAAGGACTGAAACAAGAATTATACTCTAATGTTCGATTTGGATATACAAATAACTTGCTAATAAACATCTAAACTACTTTTGATCTTTGAACTAGCCATTTATATGATCAAGAGCGTACGTATATGACATATTCAAGCTCTTAACCTAACAGCTACAAGAACAGAGTTTACCTGGACACCAGTTTTTATTTTCTATTTGTTTTAAAAACTGAGTCTGGGAATAATTATACATCGCCAGGTTTTCTCATCACCGAAGTGTTACTATATCTTAACAAAGAAGAAGAAGTATATTTTATTTTTTGTCCATGATCAGCAGTAAACCGAGTCCAAAACATCCAATAATTTCTTCATAATTTGCAAGATTGATGCCAGCCACGCGTGTTTTTACTGTGTTGTTCTAATCAACACAGCGAGTTTAATAAATTAATAGTTGATGCCCCTTAATTAAAACAAGTCAAAATTAATGGAAAGAAAGGGACGCGTAAATTTCGACGAGTAAGTTAATTAATTTCCTGCTGGAGCCATTCATCTAACACATAAAGCTACTTCTTTCCTCCAATCAGTCGCCCTAGTCGTTTCATATTCCTTTCATCATGCATTAAATAGTCTCGAGCTTTGCTGTGACCACGAAACTACTTTCTCTTTGAAGGGAAAGAGCCGTTGCTACACTCAAAAAATTCCCACATGATCATATTTATATCAAGAAAATAATTTCTTCACTCAACAGTCTTTTTAATTGAGTTCTTAACTGCAGGCTCCAAAGCAAAATAAAGAGTTCATCATAGAGCCTCCTATATAGTTAGAGAGGAGGGCTAGGAAGCATTTCGGATCAGAGGTGAGGAAAGGTGCGGCTATTATGAGGCAATAAAAACATTTTTTATTTTTCTTTGTTCATGTTTCCCGATGATGTTTTAATTTGATTGTCATATTCAGAAGATAATTTCCGAGGCTCATATCATATTGATTTATTTACGTGCATGCATTACTATCTTTTGAACGTTTTCTACTTGGTTTTGGTTACGCGATAATTGTTCAAGGAGGTATGAGAAACATTTTATCAAAATCTGCTGGCATGAGAAGAAGAAATTAAGACTATTATTGCACTGCTAGGCTGAATTATTATTGATGTGTATATGCATATATAGGCTGCTTCCAATTTGGTTTTATCATAATGTAATCACCTCTCCCCCCTTGGCTTGGCTCTCTCGTTTCAGGTCAGCAGGGAACAAGCCTTTGATTTCAGGCTCCTGCTCAGGAAACATTGTTTCTTAAGAAATCTCATTGCAGAGAATATATAGTTATAGGTGGATTCTCAAAATGAGGAATGCTCTTCTTCCACCAGCATCTTCGCATCTTTACAACTTTGGTAATCATCTTAATCTTTTAAAATCTCTCAAAATTTAAAATATTCATCTTGCTTAAACTGTAATGAAGAGGCGCCAAGTGAGGAAGCTTGAGCTGATTAATTGGGGCGTGGATACACCCTATGTGGGTGGACAAAAGTTCTTGATCATCAGTTCGCTAAGATATTAATAATATACATTAAAAAAAAGGGATTTGGGATACCGATTACTTGATATCGTTTGCATCTAACCAATTGTTTCAGGGAACAATGAAGCTCGGATGCCAAATCTGGACGTCTCTAGGTCAATGGATGGCAAAATGTAAGTGTTCTTGTCCTCCTTGATCTTTTATTTTAACAGTCAAGAATCTTAAAAGCACCTGATATAACCCTTGTCTTGTCTGCGATTGATGACGATGACCTTTACCTCACAGACTTCTTATATGCATGTCTTTGTTATGAGCGTTTTGAGTCAACTCTTTTTCTTTTTTTTAACATCTGGATTAGGTTAGAAGCTGAATGAATAATATGAACGTTGAAAGTTCAAAGTTTGAGAGATTCATCCTGTTGTGTGCAAGTTAGATTAGGCCCACTTCTTGTTAATGCTGATTTCTGATTTCCATCCAGCAGAAATGTCCATGGCACTAGCTTTTATCTGGGCTCCAGAGATGGAGGCTTCTCAATTCCTTATCAATCCCTTGTTCACTATCAACCAGGTACAGTGACTCTCCACCCACTGGGAGCTTTAGAGAATACTTCTCAATTATGGAGTTCCCTTTCCACTCTGCCAACCACCCCAGTTTCCTATCTCCTTGATTGAATGGTTTATAATAATATAAATTATATTACGATGTATCACCTAACTGTTTAAGTTTTTAGATGAGATAAGTTTTTAACATGATATCAGAATTTAAATTTTTTAGGTGAGATGGTTCTTTAACATAATATCAGAGCCTTATTGACTCAGCGATCACGAATTTAAATCTTCAACACCTTTATTTTATTTAATAAAAATAAACACAAGATAATATAAATCTATGTAAGTTTTAAGTCCAAAAAACTTTCACCTGAAAAAATATATTAAAAATTAATATAAATTATATTCTAAAACTTCATATAAAAACTTAAAATTTTAAATTAGATAGTTAATTCCTCGCCTTGTTTAGTGGCAGGTTATCAATCTATATCCTCTACCGGTAACGACATCTCGCAGCAGTCAACGCTGCTCAGCAAGAGGGTCTCTGTTCCAGAGGTTCAAATGGTAAATAATAGAGTACTCCCTCTTACTTGAATGCGTGTGATGTGAGAAAGATTTGAGTAAATGTGTTTAGATATTCGGGTGTCCTCAGTCATATATGAGAGTTGTACATTAAACTCAATCAGGTTCAATTAATTTAATATTTAGATCATCTCCGGCCTCTTAATAAATCTTTTTGCCAAACACTAATTTATGATCATGGGGCAGTCCTCATCTCATGATGGATGGAATTTTATTGCGGCAATCCTGATGGGCGTTGCCTGCACTGCACTTCCAAATTTGATTTAATAACAAACAGTCTGTAGAATAACAAAGAAGAGCATCACTCTCCTGATTTTACTGTTCTTTTTCAGGACTTTCAGGCCATGCAAATGAAGACAAGTAAAATCAACGAGCTTACTAACCTGTTACGCCGAAGAGGACCTGGTGATCTCATTGAAAACAAGGCTGATTTGAGTCCATGGGAGACTAATAAGAGAAAAAAGGCTAATTCCCCTGAAGATCCATGGAATCATCGAGCCATAGAATCGATCAATATCCAAGAGCGAAAGGTAAGAAGGGCATGCTAAGCATCAGCAAAAAGAGCAATGCAGGACCAAAAGATCGAGGAAACAGGACAAAAATAAATGAAATCTGACAAAAACTTCATCCCTTTCTCTTTTTTTGAAATGGGTGATCCAGAGCCGCTGGCCCCGACTAATCCCATGCCCCATAAGCGCTTCGGCAAGGCCTACAAGACGGTTAATTCATGGGCTTCACCCAAGTCCGATGGCTCCAAGGAAATTTCATCCCTTTCTATAACATGAAAAGTACAAATTAAAATATATTAGAGATTAATATAAATTATATTCTGATCTATCATCTAATAACTTAAGCTTTTAGATGAGATGGTTCATTGACAAGATGTATTAGTGCTAACCAAGCATTTTTTAAGCTCTTAAGCTTTTCTTCTTCGGCTGGCAGTTTCAGGTGCCTGTGAGGAGAAGCCAAAAGCTTAGCGACAAGATTACAGCTCTTCAAAAGTTGGTCTCTCCATATGGGAAGGTTAGTTAATTTATACGTAAATACTTTAGGAGAACCCTGGTTTTATATTTTCTTGATCTTCCATTCCTCAGGTGGAAACATTTATTCTCTTATCATTTTAGAGATTTAATCATGGTTTTGACTCCATTGCAGACTGATACTGCCTCTGTTCTTCAAGAGGCTTCTCTTTACATTAAACTCCTTCAGGAACAGATTCAGGTACAATCTGCTCAGCTCACTATTACTTATTGACCAGGCTGCAGGAGATCAAATCTGAGATTGGACACCCTTGGATTGCTAATTAAATTATTTATTTTATTCGTCTTCCTGGTTTCGCTGCAGAATCTGTTTCAGATGCTGTCTGGTTCATACAATAGTGCAACAATACCTGTTCAACAGTCACAGGTTGCTAGATACACACCAGATTTTATATTAACAGTAATAATTTCAGGCATAAATTAATCAATGCACGTGCTTTATCATTTTAATACTCTTGTTAAAATCTAGGGCTTATCACAGGAAATCGATGGCAGACTGTTTGACCTACGAGGTAGAGGATTTTGCTTGGTTCCCGTATCATTCATGCAGGAAATGACTCAACAGAAAGACCATGTCGATCCCAATTCCTATCCAAGGAAGACCATCCGTGCCAGAACTTCTTAGTTACTGCCCCCAGCTACCTACATATAGCTTGACCCCAGCACACTGTGATCCTTTTAATCAATGCTATCCATTTTAAAGCTTCCTTGATCAAGGAAACTAGTCACTTTCAGGCTTAATCAGAGTTTTTGTTCACCTATATATATATATTATTAACGTAGGTGTTTGAACCAGTTTGCGCCAGTTTGCGAATACCTAAACTAATTTTACAAGTCTTGCAATTAATGACCATGTAATCTTCTAGTTACCATCATATTACTAATCTCAGGATTCAAAACTGAAACCACAAAAAAAAACATTTAAATCTTAAATTTATATCACTATAACACACATTAGATGATTTTTTGTGCACCAATATACCAATATTGATTGATGTAAAGTGGGACTACATGTAATTTTGATATCTAGTGCATGAGATGTCAAGTTAATATTGTGCTTATTAACTAAAAGCTAAAAAGGACAAGTAAACACTGTCGTAATTTACTGTAGATTTGCATATTAAATTTACTATTTTGCCTTTACCATGTAAAAACATTTAACTTGGTTGGGAGGCGAATTCAGTCTTTTTTCTCGTTCAACAATCATCATTGTCAAATTCAAATGAGGCATCGTGCTAAGCTCGTATTTTTATTCCATGGTGAAATTACTATATCTCCCATCAAAAGTTATTTTCATATTATTATATCACTGAGAGTCCTTTTTCATTTTTTACTTTATATGGGAAATTATATTGACTAAATTACCCTTTAAATCAAATTTTATAAGTATTGTGTCCAGTATGTTTTTGTCATTTACTATAAAAAAATGTCTTATTACTAGATTGAGTCAGGACAGCTCATTTTTTTTTATTTAAAAAAAAATAGCTTTAAAAAAATTTGTTTATACGTGTTACATACACGCTAGCCTGTGGAATGACTTCATGCTCATTAAGCGGCGCATGAGCCACCATCTTTGATTTATCATCGTATCAAACATTCAATTATACTTAAAAATCAACTTTCTCAGTTTTAAAAATTACTTGTTTGTAATCAAAACCGCATAAACATGGGCTACAGTCCATTACCCCTCTCGTTAAACGTAGTCGTACTGACGAAGCGCATGCCAGTCCCAGCGCGTGGCATGTGCCACAAACACGGCACCATACCAAAGGAGCAAAAGCAAGTTATCAATGACCGCGACGGCAAGACTACTGAAAGAACGACCACAGACACGCATACCAAACGTGAAAGAAAGGAAATCAAAAAAGGCCACCAAAACTTTATATTTTTTTCAAGCCCAGCAAAAAGAAAAGAAGCAGAAAAAAAGAGTCTATCCACCCTCACCCCCCCTTTCTTAGCCCTAGATTTTCTCCCATTAGTTTCCCTCCCGTATTCTTAATCCAAACAGAGAAAAAAAATGGTAAGCACTTTTACTTGTCTCTATCGTTTCAATCTCTTGACTTTTTTTTCGTGGGTTTTTTGTGTGGATTAGTGAAATCGGTGCTCATTTTTTGTCTGGTTTTATTGAGTTTAATCTGTGATTCGAGGATTTTATCGGTGGATAACAATTTAAGATTTTTTTTTAATATATTTCCTTTTTGTGGTTAACCGATCTGTATTTATTTTTTTGGGTTTTGGTTTTGTTGACTTGTGTGATTATTCTCTTTTTGGTGATGTTGATTTAACTAGATGCAAGTCTCTGTGGGTAATACGCTAGTTTTAATAGTAGAGTATGTTTTCTGGTTATTGAAGTCGGTACTAGTGGACACTTGACACTCTTGTGTTTTGTGCCTATTTATTGAAATGTTTTGAAACGGCTGATTTTGGGTTTGTTTATAGATTTTTTTCTGATTTTTTTTTTTTTGCATTGAAGGTTTTTTCCCCTCTTTATGGGCGGATAAATGAAATAGGATTTGTACGCATGATAATTTTTTGGATTTGTGTGCTCCAAAGATCACGAGTTTTGTGGGATAGAATAAAGATTGATGGTTGAGATTGAAGATTCTCGTGGATTGTGAGCTGAAGGGTGAAGGATATGATAAAATCTCAGAATGAAGTTGGAGTTTGAGATGAAGTGTATTTTTGCTTTAGGACTTTATCGTCGTTGAGAACTGCGTGCTGTGCTGATTGTTATTGATTTGGAGTATCTCCTGAAAAAAAATGGGGTGCAATGCGGGGATATATATAGAATGGGAGGGTTTGTAAGTATTACCAAACCTTAATGATTTTAGGATTAGGATATTGCTGCTTTCATTGTGTTTCTTTGTATGGATGAACTGCAAGTCAAGCTGTAATGTAGCCGCATTTGTAAAGAGATAGGGCTTAGGAATACCTTTTCATCTGTAGTGGGTTACTAACTAGTTGTGTTTTCTGTTTGCAGGCAAACGCAGCGTCCGGGATGGCTGTGCATGATGAATGCAAGCTGAAGTTTTTGGAATTGAAAGCAAAAAGGACTTACCGCTTCATCGTTTTCAAGATCGAGGAGAAGCAAAAGCAGGTGATTGTGGAGAAGCTTGGTAAACCTTCTGATAGCTACGAAGATTTCTCTGCCAGCCTTCCTGCCAATGAGTGTCGATATGCAGTCTATGACTTTGATTATGTGACAGATGAGAACTGCCAGAAGAGCAGGATTGTTTTCGTTGCATGGTAATAGATTACACCTCCTAAAATTTAACAACCTCATATGTAACAT
This sequence comes from Salix arbutifolia, assembly GCA_025169955.1. NCBI lineage: Eukaryota > Viridiplantae > Streptophyta > Magnoliopsida > Malpighiales > Salicaceae > Salix > Salix arbutifolia. The sequence goes on from CM045909.1 coordinate 2,966,370, forward strand.
TATCTGAACTTTCTTTTTGGATATCTGTTTGATTGTTTGTTTCATGTATTACTTTCATCTGTTTGAAGGTCCCCTGACACATCTAGGGTGAGAAGCAAGATGATTTACGCAAGCTCCAAGGATAGGTTTAAAAGAGAGTTGGATGGTATTCAGATCGAGTTGCAAGCCACCGATCCTACAGAGATGGGGCTTGATGTTATTAGAAGCCGTTTGAATTAAAAACTTGGCCTACCATGCAAGGGATTCCATATCATTGAATTCATTAAGTGTAATGTTTATATATGTGAACTTAGAATTTGCTTATTAAACCGTCTTCTCCTGTTATGTTTGTGGATTAATGGGGCGAGTATCCCCTCCAGTGTGGTACTTACATGCAGTTATATGATGGTTTGTGGGGGTATAGTTCAGTTTGATTTGCTTGGAGTCTTTTATTATATGATGCACTCGCAATAGGGCGAAACCTACTTTTAGTTAAACTATGCATTGTTTAATTAACAACAATGAAAAGGGAGTCGAGCATGGCGGGATCCACGCTATTGGATGGAACATTGGTCATGAATTAAGAGGTGTGGAAGTGAAAAGACTCTAGTGGGATCCCCAAATGTTGAATGGTCAGATATTTTTATTGCCTTGGAGAAAGCTTTTATCAGAGGCAGACATCAAAGGGTTGATGATATGTGACCTTGGAGAAAGCTTTTATGAAAGGCAGACATCAAAAGATTAATGATGGTCTGTGCCTGGCCTGTTAAATTGACCCATGCAGCGTTTGCTCTACAGTGCTATTTGCAATGCCGCTCTCGTAAGGTCTCAACCAATCATAGTCGCTGTTTGAAAGTAATATGAATGATATTGTTTTTGAAAATTATTTTTGTTTAGAAATGTATTAAAAAAAAATTTTTTATTTTTAAAAAAATATTATTGACATTAACATATAAAAATAATTTAAAATAAAAAATAAAATAATTTTTAAAAAATATATATTTTTAAAATGTAATGTTAAATAACGGATTTTTGAATATTTTAGTTTTAGCAATGCCGCCATGGTAGGCGCCATCAGAGAGGAATGGTAAATTGCAAGCTGTAGTGATTGCGAGCAGGGGTCGAGGATTAAGAGGTGCCATGACTTGTTCTAGTGTGGGAAATTTTACGTGACAGGTGTTATAATTCTATTGAATATTCAAGTCAAAGTCGTATCTTAATTTTTGTATCATATTTTTATCTTTTATCTGTCATAGTTGGGTAAGGACAACAGCAGCAGGACAATATCCATACTAGAGATGTCTTTAAGGTGAAGTGGACCTCACAAAATCGCATTAAAAGTCAGCGAGTGTTGCAACTCTATCAAATGTATAGACGCGCGCGCGTGCAGAAAATAAGATTAAGGTCAATTTATTAAACTTGGCTTATAAAAGGTGTTTAGGAACATGATTTTAATTTTTATTTAAAAATACATTACAATAATATTTATATTTAATTTTTAATATTAGTACATTAAAATAATTTAAAATCATTAAAAAAATTATTTAAAGCAAAAAAAACTTTTTTTTTTAAATACTTTTTATGTGCTTCTCAAATATCCCCTTGCTACACTCCAACTTATTGTAGCAAACGCATGCTCGATGTAGATCATTTCCAATGAAATGTCATAACAAATAATTTTCCAAGTGAAGTTGATCCTCCCTACCCCTTCCAGCACAATGCTATAATAAACATCATTAGATTATCGTATAAAGTGGTCTAGGTGCCCAAAATTTTTATTATATTTTTTAATATAAAAAAATATAGTTAGGTGTTATTAATATTTTTTAGTAGAAAAGAAATTACATTGTATAAAAAATATTTTAATGTGATTTGATTAACTTGGCAAATTTAAAAGAAACTCATACGAATGATAAAAATATTACTTGACTCTAAAAGGTATTCAAGATGATTTTTATATATATACAAATATCAAGATGATAACATATTGAATAATTATGTCAATATGGGTTAACATGTCAAGTCATGATATCATGGTAAACTTATATAAAACAAATTAAAATAAATTATTTCATATATTAAAATAATAAAAATCTGAAAAAAAGTCAATTAAAAAAATTGCTTATAATTTCTTTAGTTAATTGAGGTTAACTTGCTAAACTCATGATCAAAATCATGAGACTGGAATGACCCAATAGAATCATTTTTTTTTATTTTAAAAAAGACATTATGAGGTATAGTTCCTAATCATCCTAGTGTTAAAAAGGAAATTCAAGACTGGAAAATGAATTACACAAAAGAAGAAAAACCCGAGTCAATTGAATCAATCTGTTAAATCCGCGATCCAAGTTATGATATTGAGATAATTAGAAACTGTTAGCTTTTTGCTAATGAAAAAATCAACAAAAAAAACTTGAGTCGATCCTTCAAATTTGTGACCAAATTTATGAGATGAAAATAAATTCATAGAAAACAAATCATGAAACTTCATTCTTATTTAATTAAATGTTAAAAGATAAAATAAAAAAATCAATTAAAAAAATGAGAAAAACTCGAGTTTATCAAGTTAATTTATTATACTCGTTACCAATCATGAAACTAAAATATAAAAAGTAAATTAACAAAAATATAACTCAAACAATAATAAAGCTTTAAGGATGAAATTGATATATGTTTTTAAATAAACTAAAAAAACAATACTATTAAGCATTTTTTTTTAAAAAAAAACAATACTGATTAGAAGGGGTAAAGTAAAATTAAATTAAATATTGTTCTCAGTTCTTACCATCTCACCACATGACACATCTTCAAACAATAACAATGAGCAAACATGCACTACCCTCCTCGCGTAGATTCTTCCATGAACTCGCGTCTAGAAATAAAGCTCCCATTTTACCCCCAAACAAGATTCGAAATTATTCCAACTACCTCAGCCTACTCTCCTCATGCAAGACGCTGGACTCTCTACTTCAAATTCATGCCCGTTTGACAGTGTCAGGCCTTCAAAATGACCATTTAACTAATGCCCGCCTCGTTAAATCCTACCTATTGTTTCTGAAATGTAACTTTGCTCGCTTTCTGTTCGATTCTTTGCCAAACCCAAGTGTCATGCTATACAATTCAATAATTAGAGCGTATTCAAGAAGAAAAAATCACCAGGAAGCTATAAATATATACCGTTGTATGTTGAATAAAGACTTGGAGCCAGACAAGTATACTTTTACCTTTGTTTTGAAAGCTTGTACTGGTGCATTATACTTTAAAGAGGGTATTTTGGTACATAAGGATATAATCGTTAGAGGGTTAGAGCGTGATGCATTTATTGGGACTAGTCTTGTTGATATGTATTGTAAAATGGGTGATTTAAAGTTAGCTAGAAAAGTGTTCGATACAATGCCTGACAAGGATGTTGTAACTTGGAGTGCAATGATTTTGGGTTTGTCACAGAGCGAGGATCCTAATGAGGTATTTGGGTTAATTAGGAGCATGCAGTTGAGTGGAGTGAAGCTCAATTTAGTTAGCATTTTGAACTTGGTTCCTGCCGTTTCGCGACTGGGTGATATTGATGCCTGCAGGTGTATTCATGGACATGTGATTAGAAGGGGTTTTGATACAATTGTTTCGAATGGTTTGATTGACATGTACGCTAAGAGTGGGAATATAGATGTTGCTCGCCAGATTTTGGAGTGTATGCCAGACAAGGACGATGTTTCATGGGGAACGATGATGGCAGGGTATACACATAACGGATGTTTTCTTGAGGTTTTGGAGTTGTTTGATCGTGGGAGAGGAGAGAATGTTAGGATGAATAAAGTATCTGTTACAAGTGCTCTTACGGCTGCTGCAGAGATGGGAGCTTTAGGGAGAGGGACAGAGATCCATGACTTTGCTAGACAACAAGGGGTAGATTCAGATGTTGCAGTTGCTACTGCTATAATGACTATGTATGCTAGATGTGGAGAGGTGGACATAGCTAAACAGTTGTTTCAGGGAATTAAAGGAAGGGATTTGGTTGCCTGGTCAGCAATTATAGCTGCTTTTGTTCAATCAGGGTATCCTCAAGAAGCACTGTCATTGTTTCGAAGTATGCAGAATGAAGGTTTGCGAGCAAACAAGGTCATTCTCTTGATTTCACTTCCAGCTTGTGCTGAAGTATCATCCCTGAAATTGGGGAAAAGCATGCACTGTTGTGCTGTTAAGGCCAATGTTGATTTAGATATTTCAGTTGGAACAACCTTGATCTCCATGTATGCTAAATGTGGATTTCTTGCTTTGGCACTGACTCTATTTAATAGAATGCCATGTAAAGATGTAGTGACATGGAATGCTATAATAAATGGGTACGCCCAAATTGGTGAACCATTTCCTGCAATAGAGATGTTCCATAAATTACAGCTATCTGAATTACATCCAAACTCTGGAACTATGGTGGGTTTGCTTCCAGCACTTGCTCTTCTAAATGATCTGGACCAAGGATCCTGCATCCATGGGAAAATTATAAAGTGTGGTTTTGAATCTGAATGTCATGTAAAGACTGCTCTCATCGACATGTATGCTAAATGTGGAAGCTTGTCTAGGGCCGAGTTCTTGTTTCATAGAACTGGATGTAGAAAGGATGAGGTGTCTTGGAATGTGATGATTGCTGGATACATGCACGGTGGACATGCCAAAGATGCCTTTTCTGCTTTTTGCCAGATGAAATTAGAGAATATTCAACCTAATATAGTCACAATTGTTACTGTCCTCCCTGCAGTAGCACACCTGTCAGCCTTAAGGGCAGGCATGGCTCTCCATGCATATGTTATCCGAATGGGATTTCAGTCTAAAACACCTGTTGGGAATTGTCTTATCAATATGTATGCTAAATGTGGATGGCTTGATCACTCTGAGAAGATATTCCATGAGATGAAGAATAAAGACACTGTCTCATGGAATGTTATGCTTGCGGGATATGCAGTTCATGGGCACGGGAGCTGTGCTATCGAGCTATTCTCACTCATGCAGGACAGTGAAATTAGGCTTGATTCCTTTTCCTTCATCAACGTGTTGTCTGCTTGCAGGCATGCAGGTTTAATTGAAGAAGGGAGGAAAATATTTGATTCCATGAGCAAAAAGCACCAGCTTCAACCAGATTTGGAACACTATGCTTGCTTAGCGGATCTATTAGGTCGTGCTGGATTATTTGATGAAGTTTTGGATTTGATCAAGTCAATGCCAATGGAACCTGATGCTGGAGTGTGGGGAGCCTTATTGGGGGCATCCACGATGCATTCAAATGTGCAGTTAGCAGAATTTGCCTTGGATCATCTTGAGAAACTCGAGCCTAAAAATCTGACACATTATGCAGCTTTATCAAATACATATGCTAGATCTGGAAGGTGGGAAGATGTAGGGAATACAAGATCAAAGATAACCAAGATAGGACTAAGGAAAAGTCCAGGATATAGTTGGGTTTGAGGTTAAAGATACAGGTGTTATAGGAATTTCCATGCTTGCTCTGGGTGAGAATTAAGTGCATTCTGGAATGTTTTACTCGAAAAGATGGAGAACTGTGTGCAGAATGCAAAGGAAGAGGATGCAAAACTATTTTTTATAAGCTTCATGAAGGTTAGCCATCACTCTTATCCTCACAAATTCTCATGTATTGCATCCATGCTTGGGTTTAGGTTAAAAATGCTTGTTCTTTCAGATACTGAAAAATCCAATGCTAAACATGCTTTCATTATTATTGAAGACTTTTGCTGGCATTTGACTTCGCATAACTACATGATTAAATTGGACTCAGATTGTCAAATGGCTAATGGTTTTCAATTTATTTGGTAGGCGCTCAATCAACCAAGACATATTTGGACAAGGAACCAAGACAACCTTATGTTGACATAATATCAAGTGCTACATATAATTTTCAGAAAGGAAAGAAAGGAGATGGAAATATAAAAAAGTAGAATGATGATTGGCAAGATAAATGCCTTATTTATTTTAGGATGCTTTCTGTGTTCAAGCAAGTCTTACGGGCTCCCAAAAAGTTGGAAGAAAAAACTTCCATTTACAAGGATTATCTAGCGAATGATGCATCATCCATGTACCCATCATCAACGTCGTTCACGACCTCTTCAGATGCACTTATGATATCTTCTTGGACGGCTGTAAAACAGAGTTGATCGCACAAATCAATTTGTTGTACTATAGCAGTGTACAGTAGCTTTTGAACAAAAACATACGGGCTAAGTACCTTGCTCCTTTTCTGCCCAGCTTCCAGATGACTTCCACTATTTTAAAATTTTCAAAAATAATGTTGTAAGCATAACAATGTTACAGAAAAGAAAATTGATGCAAATAAATAGTGCCACTGTCAGATTTCTGTTTTTATTTTCTTCTTTACCAGGAGCTCCTTCAGATGGTTTTTCTCTTCTTCAATTCTTATCAAATCATCTTGCAACTTGTTGCATAAAGCCTAGATAATGTGAAAGAACGTAACAAAATAATCATCAAAAAGCAAATGCCTAGATAGATCACTCTGCACGCATAAAAGATTTGTAGAGCTGTTGGACCATTTGGCTCTAACAAGAAGAACATTGGCATTAATACATTAGGAACAAAAAAAAAGGTACATATTTACCTTTAGCCATTCGCAGTCACAGCACTCAGGAGCAGACATGTTTGGTTTTGAAATTTGGAGGAGAAGTGATTTGAGTGTAGTGAAGAATGTGTGGTGAATGGGAGGACTTGTCTCCATGGTGCATACACAATAAGGGGAGATGGATAAGGGATTCCACATAAATGGTAAAATGATAATAATCATTACTAGATCGTGAAAACTTGCAGGGAATGTATCCAGGTCATCGAGACAAAATCAAGGAAAGAGTCAAAATTAAGTTGACACCCAATTACAACATGAAATTTACAGTTTCAAATAACCCAATTTTGTGTTTTAAATGTTTGCATAAGAAAACATGCCCAATTGATTTTGACAATATGGGCAACTGATATTGCTAAACCCCATATCAATTAATGTTGCTTGCGTTGAATTTTTACCTTGTGAAGGGAATTAGCCGTAAGATAAATATTCGATAGATTGCAATGAACAACAACCTTGTATTTTGCTCTCGAAGATACACGATACTCATAAACATGTAACTAATATCGATTGCTGTGCTAAGGTAACTTGGTCCAAAGACAAATATCAAACGGAACTAAGAAAAACACTAAAACAAACAATTTTCTTCTCTTGTTTGGACCAACGACAAATCATCAAATTGAACAAACAATAAACTTGATAGTGAATAAAAGATGAATTACAATGTATAGATTTTGATCTACGATCAGCCATCAATTTGTGTGGCGTCAACCTGTAGTGTTTGCCCTGCCGCTCCAATTCTCTCCAAATTTTTGCATGTTTTTTCTTTCTTTCCAGTTTTACCACTTATTTGGCAATGTTAAGTAAGAAATCACAATATTGCTCGCATGATAATTAAAATAACAAAGAACATCTAACACTGACAGAAGCGCTGCATCTTTTTAATGTTTCTTATAGGAAGTGGTAAAGCCTAAAAATTACTTAATTTAGAAGAGTCAAAACAGATGACAATATGTCCCAATTAGCCAAATCCTTGACACGCTTTGCTGCCACTTCCTAGACCTGTTATTCTATGTAGCACAAAGAGAGTTGGGCCAAGGAAATTCAACCTCTTTGTGATAATTTCTACCATGAGACGACAAGATGTCAAGGAAAATTGCAAAGAAATCTTGAGGAATCATCAAATTCCTATGCCAGAAAACAAAGTGAATTCCCAAACACTAGCAGTGGGCAGTAGCCACGAAGGCTTTGATAACTGTTCGTAAGATAAAATAATAAAAAAAGTCATAAATTAAAATGACATCTACCCCATCACTACTAATATAACAATGCATTAAAAAAAAAAAAAAAACCGAGCCCGGCTGCGGGTAAGGAACGCACATTATGCAGCTGAAACAAAAGCCAGGAATAAAAAGATTAATGAACTTCTTGAAAAGAATTCCGCCTAATACTTCGGCATTCCTCCCACCAACACAATCTTAGCTCTTGCTAACAACCACCAATGCCTCACGAGCAAAGCATACAGGATGGACACAATTCAGATCCTGGAACTACTTGGCCAGCAATAATCGAACCTGCACTATCAGGGTACAAAAGAGTGGTGTCAATTGGCTGAGTAAATACAAGATAAATTTTTTTTTATATTCATACCAAAATGGCCCTGTTAATTTTTTTTTCTTAAAAAGAAAACTAGGAGAATGGCGCCAAAATTGTATTTGGACAAAGCATTTAGCTAGATTCAATGATACATGTGCTCCTAAAAAGAAAGTATTTAGCAAAAGAACTAAGGATTTGATTAGAAACACCAAATAGGTAGTCTTATGCCAAACAGAGATTCCAAAAAAGATATATTTTTCAATAGATATGCATAAAAAAGAAAGGGATACTTGTCAAAACAAACCCAAATTAATTTCTCCCACATTTTTTATTTTCTCTGTTTCTTAGAATTAATTATAATTATTTTTCCTATTCAATTTTCATTGTTTTATTTTAAATTATTAAAATGTAATTTAAATTAAATTATATGTGCGACACTCTTCCTTTTCTAGTGATTACATGTCCAGCATTTGTCTAATAGAATGACTTTGATTTACCAAAAAAAGAAATTGTTAAATATTTTTTCCTTATTATGTTTTAAGAATCCTAATTTTATAGATGCATAATAACATAAATATGCAATTTTTGTATAGTAATGGTAAGTTATAAAAATGACCATATTGAAAAGATTTTTGGATCCGCCACTGCTTACCTCTTAAGGAGAAATGAATACTTTATATCGCCAAGAAAATGAATCTAAATTTGGCAGTTCGTTTCTCAATTTTTGAACATAATGCTCCAAAGTGTGTGCCTGCTCGCTTATGATATCGATAGAAATCGTATCTTCAGCTAGTTTGACTGCTGCCATATGAGACAGTTGAAAATTCTCTCCAGCAAATTGGAGCTTTCTTGCAATCTCTTCACCACCAAGCATCACAAGTGTAACCAATAAAGATCTAAGTTCATACTTTGCTCCAGCTGTTAGAGACATGCCTTTCAGATGCTCTACCAGTGCTAACTCCTCATCAGCGCTACAGTGTCCAGAAGTCATTTCATGCCAGGGTTCTTGAACAAAAAATGAGGTAAAGGAATCTGGGAATCAAGGATGAAGATACATACCTGCCAGGGCGAATCTTTCCTCTTTTCCGTTGACGCCTCATGTCTCTTGCCTTGCTAGTGACACTGGAGGTCACAGAAGAAGCAGAGCCTTTCCTTGTTCTGTCCATGAATATAACATGCACATGAAGCAACTTAGATTGGCATAAACAGAAACATATGGATGCATGCGTAATTATGTGGGAAAACAAGTAACTTAGCATGCCAATTGGAATAAGTTGATCATGCCAAATGACAGTAGCTTCAGACTAGTTCAAACATGAGAGCTTGTGTGAGAGAGAAAGATAAGAAGCAGATCCATAAAAAATCTAAAATGGCATTAAAACAGAGACGAAGAATTGGGAAGAGATGAAAAATCCAGGAAAGCTAGGTAGAAACCAATCAAATGCAAGAAGAAAACAAGTTGAAGAGTAACTGACATGACAGATAAATATGACAAGGGCACAATGAAACTAAGTGCCCTCTCACCAATTTTAAAATCATGTTTTTTAACAGTTGATGTGATTTAATTTTTTCTTTGAAGAAGAAAATTAATTGAAAGGGAACTGTCATAATATTTGTGGGCATGAGAATCATAGGACTGTAGCAAAGTGCATGCATCTGAATCACATTCGATAATGATGGCTTTGAACCACTGAATTAGTACGACATGAAATTCAGAAAGAGATACCCTGTGGTGTAGGCACTCATGCCACTGAAATTACTGCTAGCTTCTGAAACAGTATCGTCGTCCAGATCATTGATTGACCTTTCCTCTGACTGAAGCTTTGCTGCCAGAAGTAATCTTCTCTGTCGAACAGCTAAATAACGAGCCAGGTACTTCCCTACCTTCTCCAAGCCTTCCTTGTATTCACTGATTAGTGTGCTAGCACAATCCAAAGCAGCATTCTTCACTGTCAAAACCAGATTCTCTTGACTATGCATAAAAGCAACCCTCAAAGCCTCTTCCCAGTCCCTTCCACTAATTAACAAATTAATCCCACTGTTAACATCTCCCAAATACTCCAGAGCAATTTTGGCAGCCTCTCTTGGTTTACCAAGGGCTTGGAGCTCTTCACAAAGATCATGAGCAAGTTGCATTATCTCATTTTTTTCCATTTTAAGGAGCCCAGAAACAGAAAGCACCCCACTCCAATTACCACAATCACGATATGCCTTCAAGGCATTTTTCAAACTGGAACAACACAGATAGGCTGTTGCAGCATCCTCAAAGCATTTCTTATCACTAAGATGATCACCCCAGGCCTCAAGGACTAGCATTTTTTTTGCAGGATCAGTAATCAATTGAAGACCCAGAGGAAATAATTGAGGATTTTTGTTCATGAGATTCATACAATCTGAATAATAAGCATCACCAGCAGAAACAATATGTCGGAGAGCCTTCTCAAACCGGTGTAACCGAAGGTCGATATTGTAGCTCATTACGAGGCTTGGCATGCGTTCTAATTCTTGAAGATAAGGAAGAAATTCCTTGGGGTCTCGTTGAGAGTTCAGTGCCACGATAGCTGCAAGGTTCAAATCATAAAGTCCCAAGGCAGCTTCGAATACAGCATCAGAATCAGATAACCACAACAGATGCTTTAGAGCTTCTTCGGCAGAAGGATGGGACATTCTCCTAGGGTCACTTGAACCTAATAATTCCATTTCACGAATAACTTTGATCCTTTCCAAAGCTTCTTCAAGTGCAGGAGGATCACTACGTGCCAGAGTGGTCAGAATACAAAGCTCCCTTGCAGGGCTTTCAGAGACTTGTTCCTCAAGAGCCTTCCTTATGGCCAGGAGGAGAGCAGAAACCTTACTGGAAGCATCAAATCCCATGACGTCCTTAGCTTGAACATCTCCACCTCTATTTTGGTAGGGCGTAGATATATAGTTTTTGTATAGAGTCTCCATAATGTTCTCGTTTTTTATGGAACAAATGAACTCGGTCATATAGCTCAAATTGTTAACCTGTTTGACAAATTCTGAAGCTGACTGAAGAAAAGTTTGCCATCCACAATGGTCAACAATGACATTGAAATCTATTCTATGTCGCCTGACCAACAGCAGAGCATCCCTAAAACACCTTTGGTTCAAAGCATTGACAATTGAAGCAAGGACAAGCTTTCTTGGGTAAATGCATTCCAGATTTCCCCGAGCTGTCTGTATAATGACAGCAGCAGCATCACCATGAAGGACACCAATAATTTTGGAACCTCTTTCCCAAATATTTATGAAGTTCATGTTTTCTTCTTTTCTTCTGTTACCTATGTGGACAAAGTTCTCATATTTTGACTCCAATTCTCCATGCAGTATATCACTGATTTCCACAGCAAAGAGAAAGTCTTGTTTGGTGGAAAGTATCAAATGTGTGATTACTTGATCAGCCAGATTTGAGTATAATGAGAAACTACTGCAGTTGTTGCATAGTACTTTCCCACCAAAATGCAGCCTCCCAATGTCATCAAGACCAAAAAGCAAGGGCTTTAATGACCCACTGTCACTGACCTGAGCCACATTCATCCACGGGCAAGATGATGAAAAGCTCATGTCATCATGTTTTGTTGAACCTCCATTTTCAGCCAAGCCCAATTTTGATGCATAATCAACAATTTCCCCCCCATCAAACTGAACAAAAGCCGAACATTTCTTAGCAGGATTAGGAGCAATGCCTATCACAAGCCCTTCCAAGTAGTTCTTACAGGAAATCCTTGCATGCCAGCCTGATCCAGTCACCAAACTTGGTACATGATCCTCGGAACACACAAGTTCAATTTCCAGCAAATAGAAACCACTAAGTCCATCCTCACCCATTGAGCTGTGGGATGCACAATTACTTTGAGTGAAGCCATAATGTGAAACAGCAAGTAATATGTGAGAATCCAGCCATGTGAGGTGCACAAAGGATCCAAAACCTGTCTCAGAAATAGAAGCTTCAACACTAAATTCTTTTTCTTCAAGTTCCTCCCATGTATCTGGGTCAGGAAGTTCTACAACACCCAAAGAGCCATCTGATAAAAATGCAGCTACTCTATTCTTAGAATTATTGGAATATAAAGCCAGGTCTCTTACTGCACTTGGAAATTTGAGGCTGAATAAATGAAGGGGAGGTGGCATCAGTGATAATGAAAGTGGAGTTATAAGTATTTTGGAGTCATCAATGGCCAATGCTGTTGAGTTCTCCACAACAGCAGAATTCCAGGCGAAGTTGTAACTTGTGATCTGGCCTACAAGGGTCCAACAAATAAACTGTAGAGGCTTTACTGGATCCCACATGAACCTCACTCTATCCTGTCTCGAGTATCTAACTTCATGTTTCAAATACCAGTGGTTGTTGCTGAAAAACCAGACCTTAACAGCATCGTATTTCTCACATCTAACAACAGATGCAAGAAGGTCCGAACTACAATTCCACTTAAGACTTTCCACCTTTGCATCCACTGCTTCTTTAATACTAAAAGAACTCCTCACCAACCCATTCTTCTCATAGAAAACTATATCAGGACACCTATTCTCCACTTTCCTATCATACACGGCAGCAATTTTTGCTCCACTCGGCATCCATTCCAAAACTGCCCCCATAAATATCTTTGAATCCGATGTAGAATGCAACACACCTGAATCACGTTCCCAAACCTTAATCCTCTTAAGCATGAGAGAAGAATCACTCGCTTCGCTTATAGTCGCAAAATATTTCCCATCACCGCGCCATGAAACAGAACTCTCAAACATATCCTTGCCATCAAATTCACCTGAAATCCACAATCCAACCAATCAATGAAACCTTCAAAATCAATCTAACCTTAATTACACTATCAAATATTACAAAATACAATCAACAAAACGACCACCAACGCGCACTGAAAAATGAAAACAGCTAAAAGTAACAGCAGAGAAAGGTCCTTACTTACGTCAAGACCATCACCATCGCCAACTGCGGTTTCATACAACAAATCCCAATCATGAGTCATAACTAGCATTTGTCGGAAACCAGAGAGAATAGCAAGCAAATCGCCGTCAGGACTCGGCGAGATACACTTAACGCCGCCTTGGACTTGACCAACGATTTCAGTAGAATTATCATCAACATTATGCAATAATAAAAGACCATTTTTCGTTCCAATAATTACGGCTTCTTTCTCCAATAGATAATCAAATGCCGTAATTAAGTCTCCATCTTCCAGCTCAATTTGATTAATCACCGACGACGTTAATAACAAGCTTTTCGATTTTCCTTTCTGGTGAAACAAATAGAGAGAAGCTTCGTAAATTTGTTGTGCGTGGGGTGCAGAGTGTAAATAAAAGGAGTGAGAGAGGGCATACTTGGAAAGAAGAAAGATCAGCTGTGTAAATGAAATTGTTGGAAGAAGCGAAGAAGAGACGGTTGCGTTCGAAGTCGAAAGCGGAGAAGAGGAGAACTTCTTGTTGAGATTGTAATTCCAGATTCTGAGAAATCTCCAAGTATAGCTTCAGGTTTTTCATTTTTTTCTCTTGTTGTGAGCACAGAAATCCAGTGTCTACAGGTATTATCACTTATATTAGGGTTTAATTAAACCTTGAGGTGTGGAACTTTGAATGTTTCATGATTTCTCAACCTTGAGGCTGGGAGGAAACTGGCTGGACCTGGGGGCTGGGGCTGGCGAGAAGGGAAGGTCGATCGGCACGGGTGTTATTGTTATGGGCCGTGAAGTAATTCAGTTATGGGCTAGTTGTGTTTTAATGGGCCGGATTGAGGGCCTTAAGGTCTTTGAAGATCTCTGTTTGAGAAGGATCCAGTAGCAGTCTTGCTTCGTCTGTGGAATCGGTCCAAATATTTATCATTCATTTATTCGTTTTGAGTTTCACTCATGTCTTCGTTTTGAGCTTCTGGAATGAAAAGGACATGCATGGAAAGAATGTGAAGAGGCATTGGTACTGCAGCAGGTGGGAAGAGTGAGAAGCAGTGGGGTTTGCTTATCTGCTGGCTGCAATGACTGTATTTATTTGCGTCGTATTATCTGGAGGACGCCGAAGCTTTATTTTTTTGCCGGTACCTTGAGCCTTCTTACCTGGTGGTGATAAACACAAGTACAGAATTCTAATCTCTCTCTCTCTCTTTCTAGTATATCGATTTCAAATATTTTCAAACAATTTCTTAACCTGCCCCTGACCTATAGACTGGTGACATGACGAGTTTCAAGATTTGAGTCAATTTCAAAACCACCTTAGCACCTGACTTTTAAACTTCGGAGCATGTAAACTGCACTGATTCTGGTGACTGGTGGATCAAATGAGATAGTGCATGTGACAAGCATCTTGAAGATGCAAAATTGAGGACACGGGATCAATAAAAGAATTCAGAAGATGAATTATTTTATCATAATCTACAAATAATCATGGAAAACTCTATAAATTCAATAAAAAACCCTGCTATTTTATGAAACCAAAAGTAGCAAATCATGGCCAAATCTCAGCACTCACTCAGGAGTTTCGTTGGCCATGGCAAACTGACAAAAATGGCTTCTCCGAGCACATAAAGAATAAATAAGATGTCCTGAAATTGTATTGCACCTGCCCCCACTCTCCTCTCCAAAACACAGCAGAAACCCCGTGCCTAGAAATTCTTTCCCAACTCATCTCTGGTTACTCTGGCATACACAGGTATATCTATGTCCATCCTTAAACTGTCTTGCCATCCATTCGCTTCCTCCTGAGATTGGATGAAAAGCTATTTTTCAGAATTCTGCTCTACCAAAAACATCCCCCCTTCTCCACAACTGTGTTGAGCCTCCTTGATCCCCTCGACAAACTCGCAAATTCCACCACAACTCCAATCAAATTAAGGGAGATAACCAAACGCCTTCTGTGAAGTCCATCCATTGCATTCAATTTCTTTCCCAATCCAATCCCTTTTACTCAAGCCATACGAGGTCTTTCTCTACAGTCCACCGTGCAAATAGAAAGGCTGCAGAAGCCCGCTACACCCAGAAGAAATTGAATGCAAGGACAAGAAAGTAATGGTGACAGAGAGGAAACTATCAAAATGATGATTCCTTTATAATGAAATTATAATCTTTCAACTATGTGAAATTGTGAATTCTTCGATACAAAAGAATAAAATTAGGAGGAAATGTAAAAATGAACACAGAAAAGGAACAAAACAAAGAATGACAAGGCTGGGAAAATAGGGGGCTGAAAACCTGACCTGTTAAGTAACTTCTTCACAAAACATAAGCTAAAACCTACCCTTTCATCAGTGTATCCTGTGTATATTTCTATAATTCCTAGCTTCAAATCTTCAGAAACATTTTACAGTGAATAAGCACCCAGAACAACTTGTCCCAGATTATCATGCAAGCCAGCACTCCATCTACAGACCTGACTCCTTCCCCATTCCTGGGGCGTCAATCAGCAAAACTGGCCTCAATTATCTCTTCAGCAGAACTAATTCTATCAAACCGACAGCTATATTTAAGAAAAAGACATCAACCAACTTCAATACCCCTCTCTCTAGCTTTTTGGATAACAGTGCTTACATATCCTCTACTCTTTGATAAATTATAATAGAAACTCCACAGCTTCATAGAGAATGGATATGCAGACAAAGCTTTCTTGTAAAACCTATCAGAAATGAACTCGATACCAGAAATACCACTCAAAATACCTGCAGCTTCAACCCACACAAGCTCTGGTGGCACTGGAATAGCATGAAAGATTGCATTGACCAAGATTGAGCACGCCCAGTATAGAACACTGTCAGAAGTAACATTAATAGAGCTGTAGCCTCTGCACAAGAGCTTACAAACAGAAAGAGCTAATGGGTAGTTGGATGGCACCATCTCTAAGATGGCTTCAACAAAATCAACCAATTCCTTTGGCTGATTTGACTTTGGGGGTAAAAGTGAGGGGCCATACCACACCTCAAGTACAAAATTCATCAAAGAAAAGTCAGATGAAACCGGACTCAATATGCTACTGATTAGCTGCTGAACTTTTGGCTTCTCAATGTTGTCAATGAATCGTCTAGATAATGGTTCACAAACTGGAAGAACTTGGACATCATTCAAATAATCATTCAAAATTTTCAGTTTTTCACAGACAGGAGCATCCTTCCTTAATTTTGGCTCATGGTTTAGCAAGAACACAGCATGCTCTGATAAGCAATATTTGATGTACTGTGGAGGTGCAGCCTTCAGTGCTCTGTCAATGGCAACGTGAGCTTCATTGTGGTCATTGTGCAATAATTTAGCAAGAGATAGATTAATTAATCCAAACATCGTATCCATCTGATTAGAATTCGGTATAAGAAAGTCTGAATTTGATGCTGAAGCTGATTCCAGTGATCCAAGTGAGCTATTACTATCCACAACATCCAAAATTTCATTTTGAGGATATCGAACTTTTGACAGAGAGTTAAACCAGCGGACAGCAAGTTCTTTTGCAAAATCAGGACCTTCTTTTTGGAGGGCACACTCAATATACTGATTCCAGATACAATGAATTCCAGGGACTTCTTTTGGCCAATTACTAATGGCTTCCTCAAACCCTTCAGAGCTCACACAGCCCAGACCATTTTTTTTAAGCCTCGCTGACAGGAGAACAAGTTCTACACAGGATGGATACAACTTTGTATACTTGCCCAACAAATTCTGACAGCAAGTTAAGCCATCAAAAACTAGTGTACACATAATATGGCTGAGAGCAAATTGTTGCGCCATTCTACCATTTTTGTCACTTTCAGGTGATTCACTGTTCACAGGCATTTCAACAGAATCCACTGCCATCTCAACTAGCTTAACAGCCATCTGCTTCTCTTCATTTGTTAAGTGAACAGAAGACCACTCAATTGCAAGGAGTTCTTTGTCACGTTCAAAACATTGTACAATAGCATCAGGTAACTTCCTGTAAATAACTAAGTACACACAACAAACCCAGAAGATATATTTGTCAGAAATTGTTAAGCATGCGAGGATATCAGAGAGCAACAGAAAGTGAGGCTCATCTGAGTTAGCTGCCACAGGGAAGAGTCCTTGGATTTTCTGAATTGCCTTGCCGACATTCCCAGACATGCACAAACAATCCATCATCTGTAAGAACAAATCTAAGATGCAGGCACTAGCATACATAGTGTCCTTATCAAAAGCAGATGTCTGGCGACAAAGCGCTGTGAGAGCAGCATTATATGCAACCAGGCGATCATCAAGATGTATACGACTGTTGATGTACATGAGCCAAAGTCCATAAGATCTTTCGTTGTTTTTAACCTGAACAACAAGAGGAAAAGGGTTTCCATGCAAAAGTTTGCATTCTGTCAAGTAAAAGGAAGAGAGGAAAAGATTTAAACGACAATAAAATATGACCCGGTTTTAAACATTGACAATATTGAATAGCAAGCACATTCACATGGTACAAAGGCATAAGCCCGTGCACTAATCCAACCAAGCCCACATCTGATCTGTTTTCATAAAGGAAACTTGATGGAAAGAAGGTTCCCGGATGGGGAAAAATAGCTGAATTTTAAAAACTACTCTCGTTTTTTTGAAAACTTCAACCATAAAAATGACTTGAAAACAAAGTAATTGGTATAATTTCAGCCACATTAGGCTAGTAAATTCATCTAATTACAAAAGTCTGGAAAATTCTTTTACTTCGATAGAACTTGCACGTGCAAAACAGGAGGCTATGAATGAAACTTGACTTGCAACTCTGCATAGTCAAAGCTGCTTTTCACTTCTTTGAAATAGATTTGTACTACTGAAAGCATGGAGCTGTAGCTTAATTATAATTGCAAATCCAGAAGGTGTTTGACCAGTCTCAGACTCTCAGTCTCGAGCAATTTTGTGGAGAATAGTTAGGTTTGGTTCCTAAATTTTTATAACATACCGCATAGGAGAACATGTCATCCTTCCCAATTGACTCCATGTTGCTGTAGTAAATGAGCAGATACATCATCCACAGAGCTTCGGATGTTGGATCAGCCTCAATTGCTCGTGACAGCATGGAAAGAGGCTGTAGAACATAATTTAGGAATGATAATTAGAAGTTTCTGAACAGGAAGGATACTACAAGTAAAAACTGAAACCGCAAAATTTACCTTCTTCATACCCTCCAGCTTGTAAGCCTCTTGACTGAGAAAAAGAAGAGCCATTTCAAGGGACTGCAAGCTGCTGGCTAAAGCTTGATTGAGATGATTCTAAGTATACATCAAGCAAGAAAAACAACATAAATGAGAGGATGAATCAAACAGAAGAAGAAAACAGCAAACGACTACAATGGCAAAACATGAAGCAAATACAGCAATAAGCAAAACATGAAGTGGGTAAGGTGATTTGTAATGGCAGAACTATGCAAGCGTAATCCATGCAGCACAGATTTAAAATTGTTTCAGAAACAACAATAATGAGAACAGAATCGACAGCAGGAATCTTTATATGAGCTGCCTTCCCTTCTTCCTTACACTAGATCAAGAGAGGAGAGAGAATCCTTAGCGACAAGGTTTAGGATGCAACAATACAGAAATAAATGCATGTGACTAGATGTCATAATTGAAAAATAGAACACAAAAAACACACCAATCAGAGATTGACAGTAAACCATATCTTCATACTTGCATGCTAAATTCTTACAAGAAAGTTGAAAAAGATACAGCAAGATAAGAAAGTCTCCAGCATGAATCATTTGAATCAGACAAAGACGAGACACAATTCACTTAGCAAATTTTCATAACTCAAACTAAAATAATGTGAAGGGTAGGAAATATATGACAACATGAATTTAACAATACATGTGCTGATCTAAGAATAAAACACCGCAAAAATATATTCCCACCATTGGCATGTACTTAATTGAAGAGAATAACAAGACAAAGTGACTGTTGAGCATTAATGTTACTGACAAAATACCTTAGCAATGCAACAAAAGCAAACAATAAAAGATAAATGTTATGCCAGGAATACAGAAAACAGTAATAAACAGACCACTGTGTTCTCTCTACTCTGAAAGAATGATGCCTGTCTATTCCAACTCCCAGGGACCTCAATACGACCATCATCAGCACGGACAGAAGGCTGATCAGCAAGCAAATCTTTTTCAAGGAAACTTGATAAAGCTAAGCAAAGACTGAACTGTATTTGCCAGCATTGCCCATTTCTCTGTGCAATGACAGATTTATATGAATTGGATTTTAAAATATCCAAGCCAACAAGATAAGTTGGTGGATTAAATACACTGTGACACTTGGAGAGTTTTGTTCCACCTTCACATTTTTGTTCATGCAACGTTAATCCAACCTGACAATCTGCACCGGGATTATTTTTCAGTTGTAAGCAGCAATTCAAACATTTCAGAATTGTCAAAAGGAATAGTCATACCAACACTATCAGAATCATCATGCTGATTTTGATGCACATTTTGATCAGAGAAGTCCCTAACATGTTGCCAAGGACATTCATCATTGTTGCATTTTCCTCGAAGCTCGTACATGCAGAGTGGCCAAAATGGGTCAACCGCAACATTGTGGGTAAAGGTCCCAATTTCAGTTCCATGTATATCACTAATAATCTCCTCTGATTTTGCTATCACATTGTCACACTGGATTTCCTCAGAGACCATAAAACCATCCTCTCCAATGAAATCACCACATGTATCATTTTGTTGGTTTTTTCTACATTGTGATTCCATCGAAGTCATTGGGTACATAGCTTTCATTTGAGCAAATGCACTCCTCAATACTAAAAGGGGTGAAGATATGACAGAAGTTGTCAGCTGATGGCCTCCAGGGGAATCGTCCTTGGAATCAACAGCAGTATGAAATTTCTTTTCATGGCTCTGAATCTGGACAGGAAGCTCAGATATCCTTCTTTCAGGCTTATCATTGCCTATATAGAAGGAAAAATTACTGGAAGTTTTTCAAGAAAGAAAAGGGACAATAAAATGAAACAAGCACCATTTTGAATAAAATATCTAAATACTCGAATTACTTTATCGCCAACCATATTAAGTCTATCGCTTCCCTTTATACATGTGCCAATTTGCATTTCCACAACAAAATGGTCATAAACTCTTTCCAACATTCCAATGTGTTGTAATTATTTAAGAACTATATTCTCCCTCCAAATGAGGATAAATTTTGGAAAACAACAGTAGAAGATTTTTTTTCAGTCATTGCTAGCTACTAAAAACTTGGATAAAAATGAAATGTGGCATTCCTCAATGAACAGAATCTTCAAATTCTCAGAATTCCTCTACTTATTTAAGTTTGCCCAGTAATTTCAAACTAGACGCAGTTTTCATCAATATTCAGTGCTACAAGTTTGAAACAGTTCTCATAAATATTATGTGTAATCAAGTTTTCACATTCCCAAATGCTCAAATTACTCCAATATGTTTCTGGTTCAGCTAGTTACAAGACTCCCAATCACAATGTTTGCTTTTGATTACAAGCATGCTATGGTATTATGTAGTTCAGATTGTACTTGTAAATCAAGCACATATCAGGGGACACAAGAAAGTATTATAGCAAGCAACGGAATTTGACATGACCAAAACATTTGTTTTACGTAATGAGTCATTTGAATCTATTTGCTAAACAAGCTCACTGGGAAAGACTGAATTTTACATTAACATATGCAGTGAGTTGCAAGAGCAGCATTTATCATGTTTGTGTGTGCATGAGCATGGAAATTGCCACATACCAAGATAAAGATTGCAAAAAAGCCAAAACAACCATATAATTGCACAAATATCAATATCAGCAACTGGGATAATTGATCAGCTAGACATTCAGCGTGATTCCAAAGGCAATATACTTCATGACCAAAATACTGGTTGAAATATATTTCTATTGAGAGAAAATTACCTTCAAGGTCATAATCTCGATCCTTCTCTGTCTCTGAAAATGGTATACTGCCATTACTTCCCTGGGTTCTTTCACTTCTATTGTCAATCTCAATCCCTGGTTCATCTGCAGGCTCCATGTTGGATAAATCACCATTCTTTGAAAAGGTTCTGATTGGTAGTCGAGCAAATAGTTTGGATCTTAATTTTGCTTCAAGAGTCAAAGAATCCTGAGGGTCATCAACATAAAAATCTTTGTTTGGATGACAATCTCTGTGGCTTTCCCTTCCCAGAGAAGTTTGATCTCGTTGCTGAATTTTAAAGATAGGTTGATCAGTCTCATGGTCCAATGGAAATGTCTCTTCATCTTCGCCTGCTGAATTATTAGAATCGTTGGATTGAGAGCTTACTCCATTTGCAGCAATCATGCGGTTGTGGGGCAATGGCTCTGAATTATTAGAGCTTACTCCATTTGCAGCAATCACCCTGTTGCGGGGCAATGGCTCTGATGTACTAGCATCTGGTTCACTGCATGGCTCGGATCCCAAACTATGGCCATTTACATGCTGATAAAGTGAATTTGAGGGGGCACCACTGACTGAATCATACCCTGGCTGGTTATAATCATCATACTCAGGCTGCATCTGATCACTTGATGAGGGTATTAAATCCACATTCCTAGATACATTATTTTCACGGTCAATCCCAATTCCCACATGTTCATGCTGCCTAGAGGGCAAAAACAAATTGGAATCATTCATGATGAGAGATTGAAAGTGAGCTGAGTGCAGCTCCCTCTTGCGATAAAGTTCTGTACATCTAGAATTAGCCTCAATCAAAGCTCTCTGTGCTTTTCGATAAGCTTTAAGGGCATTTCTTTCTTCGATTTCACATTTGTGTCTGTGCTCTTGTGCTTCCTCCAGCTCCTTGTCTAAGGATTCCTCCATTTCAACTAACAACTGATTATGTTCTGCCACATTTACAGTTCCCAGAAAATTCCAAGGGTTTAAATTCAGAGATGCCTGTGAACAAGAATAAATGCAAGTCCAACAAAATAAGAGCAGGGAAGGCAGGGGGAGTTCAAGAACTTAACATGATAAAACTAAGGCGGTCATTTTAAAATTTGACACAGGTAACATACTTGACATGACAGTTTATCCCCAGATATGCCTTGTAAATGCTCACGGCTGTTTATTATATTCTGTCCACTAGTCGATGTCTTTAACAAAAAAGCTGGTGGCTGGGTTCCACAATTCTTTACAGGATTCGAGTCGACACTATTCTGGAAGTTACTTTAATATTAGTAAAGGAATGGGAGGCCCCAGAGGCAAGATTTGCATCCAGAGTTATACAAGGGATACAGGAAATAAAACAGTTCAACAACAGAAAGTGAGAGGTTGTGATGAAAACAGCACCAAGTCAACTAAATTATCCTTGTTAACTTACTCTCTTCTTTGGTAAAGTACTAGCATTTGCATTAGTCAGCAGTGGGGTCTGGTTCAATACAGCAGAAGGATCCATCTGCATTCTACTTGTGTGAGGCTGACTGGAATTAGCATTGATGTGAGAAACTGCGACGCATAGAAATGCTGATTAAAGTAAATGATAGATTGCACCATGGAACGAAATTTAAGAAAAATAACAAAGCTTCCTTGATCTTTCAACCCACCAGGTAGCTTTGCTGAAGAAATATCCACCCTCCTATCTTGCCTCTCCCATTTAACTACACTTGACTCTGTTCTTTTTGTTGGTCTTTCTTTCTGGCTACAATCACCCATATTTCTATCCTGCAAACTACTGTTCTCCAGCGCTTGACCTTTTGATGTTAGATTAGATTTCTCTGCAAGCATCTTTTGTTGGCCATCTGAATTTAAGTGTTTAGAATAAGATCCGTCAACTTTTATGCGTTTCCTGTCTGGTTCTTTTGGTGCCAATTGCCCAGATTCAGAAGAAGCTGCATTAGATTTCCAGGTCACACCACTGGAAATGTTCATACGCTTGTCAGAAACTGAACCTGATTCCTTGTTTTGTGCAGCTACCTTAAGCTTCAGTTCCCTTTCCCGAAGTGCTATCTGCTGCCTCAAGTCCTGAACCTTGGTGCTGTTCAAATCCACAACTTGCTCAATACCATGCTCTTGGCTTGCTAGATTTCTTTTGATGGAATTAATATTTTTTACTTGAGAACCTTGCCCAGCAGATGAGGAGTCAGCACCCTTGGAATTGGCAACTCCATTTATCTTTGTCATTGATGAGTTAAATGTACGAATCATTGATGATTTCTTGGGAATACTGTTCACATTTCTTGAAGTCTGCAGTGACATGCTTGATTTTGCTGGTAAAATGGAGGGCAACCTTCCATTTCCATTAACCACAGTTGTATTGGGTTTAGTTTTTAAGGGCTTGTCATCTCTGTCTTCAGATTCACTCCCACTTTCATCATCTGAAAAACTTATCACTAAGTTATTGTTAGCCCCTGAAGATGCACACTTTCCAGGATTAGCAGATATGCGTGGCACCCTATTCTTCTCAAAGCTCTTGTTATTATTTGGTTGTGATGTTTGGAGATTAGAATCAACATATCTTGAGGGATTAGTGCTCAAAATGGCCTTACCTGTGGAGGAGATATGGCTGCATCAGAAAACACTCTACAGCAGGATGTATTGTCCTTACCATCAATTAAATACATCACTAATTCTTTCTAACACACAAATGTTGCAGATAGGTATAAGTTGGCAAAACAAAGTTCCAGGGATATCCACATGTGACTAAGTTATAAAACAACATAAATGACATTTATGCATCATAGAAATTTGATTGCATGGAGTGCATGCCTTACATTTATGCATCATAGAAATTAGATTGCATGGAGCACATGCCTTAAGTAGGTTGAGGTCCTCCTCTATGTGTGATACATCAATAGCATTTTGTGATTCTCCCTCTCATTCAGTAAAAAATATGAATTCTTTGATGAGTAATTGGCGAAAAATATTAAACTTCAAACTTTTTTTAAATGGTATCTTGTAGGCATGGATAATATGTGAAAAGCTAAGAACATATGCTTTTATGTAAAAATCTTTACAGGTATCTTTATATGCTTTGGAATCAATTGGCAATGGGGTAAATGATCTATTATTTTTCATCCTAGATTTGCCAGTTGAGAAATTCAATCATATCAACTTCCTTGGCATGGAAGGCTACATATAAATATAGTCATATATAAGTATCATGAAGGTAATGTTCAGAGCAAGTGGCAAAAACTAGATATTGATGCATCAGCTAACAGATGAAAACAGAAATGAGAAACAGCACTCTTCGCGAAAGATTCACAAGCTAAAGTATTATTAAAACATTCCAAACACGAACAATGAAAACTTGGCAGCTGGGAAAGCCAATGGCAAGCTAGACTTACCAGCCCGATTGGCTAAAGTGAATTTGTTCATCAGAAGAAACGGAATGGTCCTTGAGGAAGCAGGTGTGTTAAAAGCATCAGCAAACAGTGCAGTTGAGCAAACAGGATTTTGCTGCGAGAAAGAAAATCAAGAACACATGCATGTGAGCAAGGGAACACCAATTCAATGAAAATAATTCCCACATAAAAGGCCATGTGCTTCTACTTCATAAATCATTTTTTAACAAAACAGGAAGGACATACATGGCAAAATCAATCACCACAGAATACAGGTAGAATACAGATGATATACAGACAGTCATTTGGTAAGAGGAAATATTCAGATCTCCCAATGTTAATGCTCTCTACCTCGTGCGCAAACACTTGAGACCTATAAATGGTTAATTTGATGGAGCCGACAAATTTATGAAAAGAAAGTTTCATCAAATTAACCATTTATAGGTCTCAAGTGTTTGTCATGGTAAAGGACCATGAAAGCCTGGGGCGTCATTGCCACACGAGCATAAATAGAAGGCCACGTAAATCTATATCGTGAAATTGATTTCCAGCTGAATGTAACAGACACGTATGGGAGAACAATAAATGTACAGTATAACCCATCGCAACTGCATATAGCAAACTGGAAAACCTAATTATAAACCATCTATATGCATTGCTGAAGCACTGTGCACAAGCGAAATCAAATAAACTTGTAAATGAGTAAATCTTAGGTTTCTCTTCATGTAGTAAATTGCAGTCAACTAAACCCTGAGACAAGTTGCCGGCTCAGAGGAAGCAGCTCGTAA
Organism: Salix arbutifolia; assembly: GCA_025169955.1. NCBI lineage: Eukaryota > Viridiplantae > Streptophyta > Magnoliopsida > Malpighiales > Salicaceae > Salix > Salix arbutifolia. The sequence continues at coordinate 2,991,565 of CM045909.1, forward strand.
TCAGAAAACAAATTGACAAATCAGTCAGTAAAATAATTTTCTTTCCTTTTCCTCTGCTTTCTCGTCAACCAAACAGAAGCCTGATCATTTATATCAGCAAAAAGATGCAGAAAAAGATGACACGAAAAACTGAAACCGCGAATTTCTCATCATAAATTGAAAATTGAAAGAAAAGAAAAGGAAAAACAAAGCATGAAAAGTACGATGGAGCAGACAAATTCATTCTCATTTCGCTTACTTTCTACTCTTTTCTCAGCAATCAAACCGTTAAAAAAAAGCATCGAGAAAAGAAAAGAGTTAGGGTTTCTTAGGGAGGCAGTACGTCGTCGTTGGATGAAGAAGAGACCTCGCCTTCTTCTCTTGTTTTGGTCGCGAGCTCTGGTTGACTAGGGTTATTTGACGCCATTGATTTAGTCTTTGTATTATTAAATATTATTATTCTCCGTTATCTCTTTCTCGCTCTTAGAACCCTCTTCTTTTTTTAATGATTATCGCTCTCTAGAAAAATCGACCTTTTGATGGGGCCATGTTGAGAGATTGGGAGGGAGAGGGGAGAGAGAGAATTGGCTGGGAGGGAGACATGGAAGAGGAAATCAAGAAAACGAACTTGCGGCCGGCGTGATGGGGTGAGTGCGTGGCTTGCTGAAGTGACGAAAATGTTCTTGGAGTGTAGAAGAATTACGGGATCTGTCCTTGCTCTCCTTGTTGCCGTACCTGATACGGAGATACGGAGGGCTACTTGGATTTGTTGTGTGGATACTGTAATTTTTTGAAGATAAATAAAAATCACGTGTAGTTGACACGTGGAATTTACGTTAAGTTTTCCTGATAGGTTAAGACTTAAAAGTACATGGTAAATAAAATACCCGGTTAACCAAATGGTGAGTTCTCTCCGAGAAATAGCGGAGGAAAAACAAATTCCACACTAGCACATGCGTTTTAAGTATTTTTTAAAAAGATAAAAAAAATTATTTTTTATTTTAAATTAAATTTTTTCACTTTTTAGATTTGAAGCAGATATCAAAAATAATTTTTAAAAAATAAATAAATAATATTTTTATAAACAAAAAAAACACTTTAAAAAATAATATAATATTCTCAAACAACCTATACTGAAATCGCTGTATTCTCTGTGCTTTTCGTGTTCTAAGAGTAATTTTTGATATCTGCGCAATAATATTTTGTAACTTCAGAGTCGTTATCCAGTGGCTTCTGTAGCTCAATACACCTGTAAAGCCACGTCATACCTTGCAATGAAAACTTAGGGCATGATCCTCAAATCTGTGGGGCAAATACGTTTCAAAGAAATGCTAATTTCACCACCACCCAATATATACAGGGACGTAGATCCAGAGGTCGCTGTATCTTGCCACTGATCATTAGTTTACAGAAACTCTTCCTTCCCTGATTTGCAGTTTTGCAACTGCTTCGAAGTTGCATATCAAGAAAATTGAAATTTCTGGGCAGATTACACAACACCGCTGAAAATCAGATAGTGAAGGGTACCCTAATTAACTACGGAACAGACACGTATGAATTGAGTCTTCCGTGGTGTTAATAAAACCATTTTTAGCATTGGATTTCAAAATTTCTTTTGAAAAAAAATTTAAAAAATATTATTCTAATTTTTTATTTTAAATAAAAAATATATATTTAAAAGCATTTTAATATGGTAAATTCAAAAATAATTTTTTTAAAAAACAAAAAAAAGTATCATTCAAATTCTTAAAAACACTTTAAAAAACAACTTCAATCATACTTTCAAATAACCTAATTAAACCACTCTTCCAAACAGACTATCAGACATGGATAGACATGATTCTAGCATAAACCATGACCAATGCTTAAGCGAATAGTGCGGAGAACATAAAACTCAGCAAAGGGACATTTCTCAACAGCCATTGGAGCCGGCACGCCATAAAGAAGGAAAAATTACACATTTACAACATAAAAAAAGTCAATAACAACACGTGCAAAAAATAGATAAACCTCTGCAGACGGTCCAAATTACAGCATTTCCTAACCAATGCAGCTGGGGAGCTTCGTGATCCAGGCCAGGCCAGCTAGCACCTTCAGGTCCTGGTTACTGTGCATGCATAATCCAGGGCGTCTCTTCACAGCCAAATTGATAAACCTCTTTTGAGTTAGAAACGAACTCGGAGGCTTTTTATCAAGAAAGTTGGATGTTGAAAAAAAAGAAGCCTCTAGTTTTAATACTGCGTCGGGTACCAAAAACAAAAAAGGCCCAGAAGAAACCTGGTTCTGTACAGTGAAGAAATTAGATTTGATTTTAAGCTACCTGAAAGCCTTCCCTAAATAGTATACAAACAATCACTGCAACCACATAAAAGAATGCTTTCGTTAGTACAGGTATACGACAACACTAAAGCACTCTTCAGCTCAAATCCCATGACATGAAATATGAAGTTCTATTCAAGTTATCAAGCATCTATGATGATTTCCTTTCAGGTTTGGACATAAAAAATAGTCATTACCAAAGTTCCGTTTGGTATGACTTTTATCAATTGGTTAAAGTTGTTTTAAAAACAATAATAAAGAAGAAATAAATATGCTGACTAGAAATGACTGTTGACATGAATGAAAAATCTGTTATAAAATCAAGTCAAAGTTTTGATTTAATTAAATTTAACTTGAAGATTTTGACATCTACTGCATCTTTTCTTCAAAAAAAATTGTTTTAAATATTTTTACCAAAGAAACTTCTAATTTAAAGTCATTTAAACTTATTTTGTCACAGGTTACTTGTAAAACCAACTTCTGAATTATAACCAAGTCAAAAGTCACTTTTCATAAGTCATGCCAAACAGACTCTTGAGTTACTGTGGCCGAGGTCTAGGAACTACTGAAAGTCTGAAATAGAGCTATCTTTCAGAATCTTTGCAGAGTAATTGCTTTAGAGCTCCGACCAACATCTTGGTTTCAAGCCCAAAACAGTTACAATTATATTTGACGGCAATGGCTCTTCAATTAGAGCCTATAAACAAATTGTATGGTTTCATCACACGCAAAGACGAAGAGGTGGTATTGAAAAGCACAACAAACAAGTGAAAAATACACATACAGCGATGATAATAATTGAGGACTGAAGACAATACCTGACCACATTTTAAACCTCTGAACTCTGTTAGATTTTAGTGGCAAAAAAACCAATGACTGGAATCATTGAATAGGGTTAATCCAAAAAGTTCCTGAACATCTTTACTCTGGCCAATCCTTAGTGCCTGCTGCTGGTTTCAAACCTTTGATATATTTACAACTTGGTACACCAATCAAAAAAATCCTTCAGCCTGTTCAATGCATACTCATCTTAGGAGAATTGGTGTAATAACTGAAGACGCAGTTGATCTTGGACCATATAAGGTCCACAGTGATATCTCAGCTTCACTGTTTCTGTTCGTCTCGTGTCCCGGGCCCTTTTTTTCTTATGTCACTGTTACCCTGAGCCTTTTTTTTAACTTCATTGGTATGTTGGGGAGGAGGACTGGAACCTTATATTCCACTTTAATCAAAGATTTTGCCCAGTTGGAAGTATTTCCACATAACAGAAACCAACCTGGGTTGAAGTATTTCCATATAACAGATACCAACCAGTGTTATAACATGCCTCAAAGATCAGGCATGATCTGATTATGGACCTTCAAAACTTTGTCAAATGTCCTTGTGTGAGTGAAAGATCATGCGTGACAAGAGTGAAGAACTTCAAACTACACAGCGTTTCAGTGTCTATGAGAGTCACTATATTACAGCCCATCATTTGAGAGTTGAAGCAGGCCACGCACCTGAAGGTATGGATTTTCCAATAGCTTCTCATTGTTGCTCTGCATATAACAAAAGCAAACACAGAAGCGATGTTTGACCTCTGGTATTTCATGATTAGTGTTACTGAATTACACCAGAACTAGACATCGTCATAATGAAACTTTATGACAATTTAAAGATATACTATGTCAGTACTTTAAACACGAAACTGGCCACACATTGATCTCCTCTCAGATATCTCACCCGCTAACCATATTAACTTTCCCAGCTCAGAGTATTATGAGACAAACATACACAGCTCAGTCTCTCGTAGTAACATCTTTTCTTTTCCCAGACAATAAGCATTCCATATTTAAAAATTGCATTATTTCAAGCACAAATAAAGCCTTACCTGCTGTGCTTTAAAGATGAGATTCTGAAGCATGTGCTTGTACTCATCAGGTTTTTCTGTCATCATTCTCTGAAAAAATGAGATTTGAAGGATTCAGAAAAACTCAACTTATAATTAGAAAATAAAATAAATAAATAAATAAATAAAGTTTTCTATTGGGAGTAAGATAGCATCTTGCCTTTAAAAGAAAAGCTGAAGAGTAATACGCTACCCTTGAATCTGTATCATCTAAAAGTTCCCTGCCAGAAACAAAAAGCCAAAGGACATGGCATAACTTAAACAATGGCATAGCAAATCATTCCTGGGAAATAGAGAAGTGAGGAATCACCTAAAAAACTCTTCTCCACCAACTTCTTGGAAAGCAGAAGGATCTGCCGTGCATTTACCAATTAGAAGCAATAGAAGAGTTGCCCTGATATCTGATGCTGCACCAGGAAGATTTCCTCTTCCTTTGCTTACAACAGCTACCCCCAAAGCAATATTGTCCGTTGCTGCACCAGCTAGTTGAATAAGTGGCCAATAAAACAATGCAGCAGGAACACGTGCAACTAATTGCATAGGAACAATAGCCTGTCCTTGGAGAAGCATTGCTGCCATTGATGCTGTCTTGCATGACAGAGAACTATTGATGCTGTAGCTGGATCTGCTATCAGCCATGAATTCAGTCCAGCGGAAGTCATTTAGTTGAGAGATGCCATCACTTGTATCATTTTTCTTATTTTCATCCGCTCCACCACAAACCTTACTTTTTTGCACTCCTTCACCATTTGGGATTGCAGTTGCAGCGAGAACTTTCAGGCACAATTGAGAGAACAATATGCCACACATCTGCTTAGAAAACACCAATGGAACATGAGTTGGGGCAAATAAACCTTATAGGAGAATTTCAATGCAATACATATTATGAATTGAAAGATTAGAAAGGCAGATGCAACCAATTCAGTTCCTGAAACCATCTTTCAGAGGAAAGAACATAGTAACTTCCCAGAGTGAAGAGCAGAATGTAAATAGAAAACATTGTGTTATATTGCATCTTTTAGTTTATGTTTATTTATTTATTCTGGATAATAAAACCAGTGTCTTTCAGCTTTTCAGAACCCCTTGAATGCAAGGGAAGATGTAATGTATTTCACTACTGCATTAGTATTCAGACAATTTCAAATATTAATCAACAGGACATTTAAGGCAAGACAAAATATTAGCAATGCCAACTATCTAGTCAAATTATTCTATGAAGAACAATGAGAAATATAGATCTTTTTCATTGGAGGCATTGCCCCTAAATATCAAGAAGCTATTTGGATTGGTTGATTGTTGTACTAGTTAACCGACAAATCACCTTCAAAATGTTGATACGATCTGTTTCATTTATTTGAGCCACTAAGGATAGAGCACTGCTCATAATATCTATCACAGCATTTGCTTTCTCAAGTCTGCTATCTGCATGCTTTTGACTGGCATTGCTGCTCCTTGGGTGTTGCATTTCATTCTTGTCTAACAGAAATTTGCATCGCATGAGAAGTCTCTCTAGAACAAACAAGAAGCCCCATCTAATGATATTATGTTTGGACTTCAAAAGCCCACACATAAGCCAAATTGATAGAGGAACATCTGAAGAAACTGAAGAATCATGTGCACCAGCATAGGCAATTTTTCGCTGCAATTCTTCAACATTTGAACATACATTAATGTCCCTTCCCTCAGTAATTTCAGCAATAAGCAAATCACCCAACCAGGTATAGCCATTCTGACGGTAAGCAATCTTTTCTGAGTGAAGAAGAGAATGCAAAGTGGCCCACGACAGTTTTGCTTTCATGACCACACCATTTCTTGGAACTGCACTCTCTATGCTTTCCAGAAACTTGTGAGATTGGGTTGTTTCAATCAGATGAGAGAACTCTTTGTCCAAATGAGTAAAGGAACTAATTATTGCATTAAATTTCTCTGTAACATTCTCCAAGAGCTGCAAGGAACAAGTTAGATTCAGAAAGAAGCCAAATCCATAATAAAGAAACCATAATTATTCAGCAGCTCATGGAAAGATATGTTTGTGCCTGTAAAGTCTATGAACTGGTGCAATACATAACAGCAATTGCATACCAACCCCATCAACATGGAATGAACAAGGATAAATGCTATGCAATTTTATGTGATGAACATAAATTACAGTGTACAGTACTGAAGACATGACACTGCCAAAAGCTAGGCAAACCAAATGCAGTTGGATATGTGAACATAATTAGGTCAGATTTTGGCACCATCACATATAATGCTGCCCAAAAAGAATGAAAGTTGGTTAAAACTGTCTTGCGAAGACAGGTAGGTAGATTTAGTCCAATTGAAACCTATTTCTAAATGTGGGTGTTATATATGACAGATTTTTCAAACAGCAGTCACCATAGACATACAACAGCTTCAGCAATAAAGAATAATTACGAACTAAGTGGGATATGAATGAGTTGAGTGACCAAAAGCTTGGCTAGAACTTCAATTTTAGCGAGGATATATGAATGGCTCTTAGTTTTGGCTAGGCCTATAGGTTTTGACTGATGTTTCGCAATGCCTGGATGAAGCTCATGCACATCTCCAGCATGTAAATGTGCATCAAGTCTTTACTAATCCGTAAATTATTTCTTGCCACATGAGGATAGAGTTTGGTGTTTTATGTAATATGTTTGAAATTTGATCTAGGAACCCCTAAGAATTGAGTTGAAGATTTAGAAAGAGGGTGTGCCATGATTAGCACAGTTACTGTGAACTGAAGATATCAGCATAATATATCCTTATGGCACCTGGAAAAAAGGGGCTTCAACAGACTATTGTTATCATCAGATCATTCAGGCAACAGCAGGCACCGGTAATTACAGACAAACAGAGAAATGTAGTTAAACATTTCTAGTCATCCAATTTGCAAAAAGAAAAAAAATCAACAAATAACTTCATGCTCAGAAATTAAATTTTCAAATATAAATGATTGAGATGACATGTGAGTGCGCGCGTGCAGAGTAAAAGATTTGGTGTGCGTGTGAGTAGTCCTTGGGTTTCTTGAAGAGTAAGTCTTCTGTGATTTCCTTCCTAGGGATATCAGAAACATGGCATGTGAGGACCGACAGCAATTCATTCTACCTTCAGCTTACCATATTTAGTCGTTCATTGTTGGGATATCTAGATAGTGCACCAGAAATTGAACTTCTCAGAAGCTCCCCAATGCCTTCCAAACCCAGCTTAACAGAAATGTAAAAGGCTTCAGGTGCATTCGCAAGAGTGAGGAGAGTTGCAATAGACTGAATTTCATCATCACTAAATTCAGATTCCCCAGCTGCTACACATGCATCATTAATTTGATGCAACACAGAGTCAAAAAGAATCAAGTATAGATTTCTCCTCTCTTCTCTTAAGTTAGCTAGAGAATACTGCAAAACATAACAAATATATGGGTAAACATGTAATAGGGGAACTGGATTTATTACAATTATTGATGCCTAAAATTTATATCAAGCAACTAAAACATGATTTTCATACCTCGTGGAAAATAAATTCAATTCCTCCAATCAGGTCAAGCTGGTCTATGAGAAACACTGGGTTCATTGTGACAATCACCATAGACCCATCAGACACTTGATAAAACATATTTGTTAACATGGAAATGAGCTTACTATGAACCAATTCTGCCCATGAATTCTTTCTGCTAGTCTCTATTAGGGATTTAATCACCTGAAATGGACACAAGAATGTATCAATCAAACTCCTAAAGATGTTTGCCTAAGCACAATATTAATCAGGAGATCCAAACACTAGATAAGACAACTACGTACTGCTGCTGCATGCCATACAAAGAGAAATTACATCAAGCCATATACTTCACTCAAAAAGTGAACCTAGCAGCTTATGAAGTTTAGAAGACAGGAAAATAGTCCACCCCCTAGCTTTTGCTGGTCAAAGCACAGTAATATGAGGAAGAATAAGGAAAATGCACTTCCATGACAGTAGCATGTAGTACTAAAGTTTGAAGGAATCCTTCTGTGAAATCAATATGCAATGGTTGCAACAAAAATAGACATACTTGAATGGAGAGAGACTTTGTGAAAGTTGCATTTTCATGATACTACTCTGAAGTAGTCAAGCTTACCCTTATGTCAAGGCCTTCTAATCGGTTTCTCAAGATTTTGCCTCTATCACAGACAAAATAAAGTAAACAGCTTAAAGCAGAAGCCCAGACAGATTCTTCCTTCTCCTCTGTCTGTAAAAACAAATTCAAGGCATCAGATAGTGAAGCGTTATACAAAACATCAACATGGGAACTTGGAGCCAACAATAAGGAATCCAATACATTACCTCCTCTCCATTATGTAAAGGTGAACAAAAATAAGTGGACATCAATTAACCAAAATAATGCTTAAATGATGCCAAATGGAACTGTACCTGGACAAGAAGAAGAAGTATCTCATATAAAATATTTAAAATCCACGATTCAAAGTTATTAATTGCTGATGAAGTTCCCAACTTGTTAACAGAATCTGCTTTTTGGTTCCCCTGTGTTGGAAGTTGTTCTTCACAGTCAAAAAATGATTCTTGTGAATACTCTTCTTCAATGGTGGAAGCATCATTGATCAACATAGGTTCCAACAAATGAGCATGAACCCCGAGGTTCAGAATTAAATCAAAGGCACGGACTCGACAAGCAGCTTTTGAAGAATTAAGCATTTCCTGAAAGGCAAATTCAAAAATAAAAATAAAAATCAGAAGCTTCCACCATCTAATCATAATAAACAAATTGATATTTGATTGATGCAGCACCTCAAGCATAGACAGAGTGAGAGGAGCAGCTGTCCCGGGGTCCAAAACATACCTACAAATAAACTTTCCAGTGAACTTCTATAAGCAGTTCATTATCATGACAAATTTCTTTCTTAAGGAAAACACATCAAATTGAACCCCTGTGAAAATGTCTTTGAAAAACCCAAGCACATCTCAACCTGGCATCAGTGCAAGACGGATTCCATGGAAGCTTTTTATGGAACATCTGCTTCTATTTGCCATGTTTCTTGGCTTAATAGAAGTTATGTTTTAAGTCAATTAACTACAAGAAATGTTAGATCAATTTTGTTTTTTTATAATTTGCTATGATGGATATTTCCTGTAGTTCATGTTACAAATTCAATCTCCAAAACTACAAGAATGGATCAACACAGAAAAAAAAAATAGATGTCCATCTTAAGTAAACATGAAGCAAGTTATTGGAGAAATCATCCTGCTGAATACCCAATTTGAGGATTAATTTATCCTCCAAAAAAGAATAATTACAATTCGCAAAATTACAAAACACTTTTTTAATAAAGATTCATAATTGAAACAATTCAATTCTAATAGCACTGATCTTGATGATCCCAAAAAAATCATGTTTCTAAGCCAGTCTATTGACATTAACTTTCCATTAAGCACTCTACATAAACTTCAAATGAAGGTGGCCCAACTGTATCAATTATTTTGACATGGGTGTACACCACTTTCCTTCCCAGCCATGCTGCGTTCCACAGCAGTACATGTTCTAGCCTTCTAGGTAACTCAGTCCCCAGCATTGGATCACAAAAGCCACTAATATTTGATCATTCCCGGGGCAATTATAAGAACATCGATCACCATAGCAAATTTGAAAACCTCCCAATCTTTTCATGTGGATAACAATCATATGAATATGATTATATAGCAGATGATTGCAATAGCTAGTCATATAGAGCACAAGTATGTACTAGTGTACGTTGATAGCAAAAGATGCAGTGCCTGGTTGAGAATTGAATATAGAAGAAAAAGGAAACGATGCTAGTTAAAACTTACATGTCAATGACAAGTTTGATAAGAACACTCACAGCCACATCCATGGATGGCTTTCCGCTGTTATTACTTAATCTAGATGATACAGTCAAATGATTGGCACAAGCAGAATATGTCTCTGAGCTAACTGCAGCAATAACCTCGCATACTTCAGCAGGGTTTAATCGCAAAGGTTGCTGTTCACTGAAACAATTAAAAAGAAAATAATAAGAGAGGGAGGTGGTCAGATGAAATACCCTGAACTCATAGCAGAAAAGGAACTGGGGTCATAGAGCCCAAAACAAGAGAAATGAAGTCACCAACAGAAAACAATTAATTGTTTTCAAGTTTTGACCACAAAATAGCATTATGCATTTGTGAAAAATGTACAGCTGCATTTAATAGGGGCATGGGTAGAGGTGCATAGGATTAGAAACATAAGAAAGAAGATAATGCTGATATAGATTATGTCATAACAAGGAAAGTGATTGCAGTCACAAATAGATGACCATATAAAGTCAAATATAAAAAATCAAGAGCACTTTTTTCTAGATGTGAAGAGAATATTAGAACCATAGGATCTGTCATTTTGTACCTGTAGTGACGATACTGGAAGAGCTGTCGCGCACGTGGGCGGAACATGCTCACAGGAGAATCCTCCCTGCAACAGGAATCAAAATATTCAGGAGTTTAATCAACATTTTCATACCAATGTGATGTTTATATTGTTGTCTATGCAGTCAGGAAAAAAAAATCCAAGCAAGAGGTGATGGAGTATCGCTGTGACCTAACTAAATGATGAGTGACCACCCTCCTCCCCAAATGAGAACCCAAGTTTACTTTACTATCACTCTAACAACTAGGCAACATTTATCATGCAACTTTGCCATGGCACAAAAGTCACAAGTATATGTGATGAATGAGTTTACATGTAAGAGAAAATCTAATCTTAATTGGAACAAGATTCTCCAAGATTGACAAAGCAAAAATATTAGGAGGAAGAACATACCAGATTTGGTGAGGTCCTGCTTTACTGCGCTTAGATGATGTTATTGTTCTCAAGTGGCGACGAGCTGAGGCTGAATTGGTAATTGTTGTGGCTGATGAAGGCTGCAGCAGTTGATCATGATAAGGCATATCAGCTGTTCCAAAATATTTCCAAGGCTGACCCTTCATTTTGTCTTCCATGTCTCCAACAAGTAGAGCCGCAGCACCTAATTCTAGGAATTTGCATACACTCACATCATGGAGATCCACAGGACGATCACTGCATTATGAAATGAATACATTCAACCAATGATAAAGCAAAAGAATAAGAGACATCACAAAAGTTAAAGGAAAAAATTTAACCTAGAAAACAGTGCATACAAAAGTTTGTTACCTCTCAGTTGATAGAAATGGTTGCCCTACCCAGCGCCACTTCAAAACATCATCTGCAATGTAATCAAGATCCTCGGCCACCTCAACATTTTGAACATTTGATAAGTTTGAAACAGGTAAAGTAGTAGGGCTATTCTTCTCTGAATTTTCTGCGCCACTTGAAGGGCTTAATTGGGAATTGAAAGATCTACTTAACAAAGATGACTGAGTTGGAAGTGACTGCCTTGACACAGAGGGAACTCCAGTAAAAGCTGCTGATTGGAAAGATCGCTTTGGAATATGACGGGCTACAAGGGAACGCATATAATTTAATGACTTTACAAGAGCTTCAGAATCATAGATATATACAGGCGGGGAAGGTGAATAATTTGCAGGTGCTGTTGATGAAACAGATTGCTGATTCAGAGATCCAGACCAAGTTGATGATGTTCGTTTTAAGCTAATATCACACTCAGCAATTATGCTCACGCAAAACCGATCAATCTGAAATAATGTCTCCTCGCTAGGTCTATATCTGTGGCAATAGAAAAAATGATTATAAACTAATCATAGAATCTAACAGAGCTGACTACTTCATAAAAGGGCACATAAGTGGCATAGAAAAACTTTTCTATTCAATGCAACCAGGATGAGACATGCATACTGGCCTTCACTCCAATTATTTATAAACAAAATAATTGAAAAACAAAAATAAAAAATGCATCCTCCCAGATTCAAAAGAGTTGATTAGCATGCAGTTCAAGAGGCTTCCCTAGTCTGACTAGCAGCCAATGAGATATTTGTGGCAGGAAAATCAATGAAAGGAAGACCCAAAACTCCACATGTTTGAATAAAGTCTAGGGTGGATGTGGGCGAGAAGCTTTTGATCATCCAAGACTTCTTTCTCCAATCCACTGACTGCATTCATCTCAGCTATGTCAAGCTCGCTCTTTAAAAACTATCATCTGCCATGTTAGGACAGGCCAGCAGGCACTCTTATATTTTCAGGTTTATTTGATGCCAAAAATCCCATGAGCTTATGCACCACACAGCATAGCACCCTTAATGTCTCCTTTCATTGTAACTATAGTAATGGAGAAAAATCCCATAAAGAAGAACAAGATATTATCATATCACCAGCAATGGCTCACATATGAAAGACCGCATATTAACGATGGAACGTCTATTATACATTCAACAAGCTAACAAAGAAACAACTTTTTGCAAGGCCAACGTACCGTAGAAGATACCGCTTCAAATGTGTCACACATCTTCCAACTACTGCTGGACTGGTATGAATTAAAGCCGTGTCAGTGGTAAAATACTGAAAATTATAATAGGTAATATCCTACAAAATGATTTCAAAGCAAAAGAGATGAAATAGACAGAAAGTTTGCATAATTAACCCATAGCTCATTTAGTAGGGGGAAGTGCACAAACATGCATCCAACATCAGAAGCAGTATAGCTAAACTGAGAACACAACCATGACGACCATTTTTTTAGCCTCATGTAGAGTTGAATATACCAAATTGAAGAAGTATCAGAGTTTTAACATATAGCAAATAAAACCTCCATAATATGGGAACTTGCAGTAGATGATGTGATTCATAAATTCAGCAATATTCCAGAAATGATTGTTGATTTCACACATTCATTTAGCAAAAGAGAAAAGTCTTAAGCAGAACAGGTAAGTTGAAAATGATCGTTATCAATTAGGGGTTCATCACATCAATTCGTTTCAGAGTGCTTCCGTTGAAGAGCAGATGATCACAGCCTTATTTTACATTTGGCATTTACAAGTAAATAGACAGTATGGTGTGCGAGGTCGTGACAATTCTGAGAGTGTTGACTTTATCATGCAGAGAATTGAGTTGCATATCTTGATTTTATTTTTAGGCTGGATGTCTTACTTCTCATGTTTTTTTCCCAGTATATCTTTTCTCTATTTATGGAACACGGAGAATGACAAAAATCAAGATGGTTCAATGCAACAGGTGAGACCAGCTTATATTTGAAAGCTTACTGTTCTCCCCCCTCTCCCTGTCCGCAAGCATACATGACAGCACATCAATTTCATTTCTTTCTCGCACCATATTTACAGTTCTTGTTTCTCTAATTCCATCTAATGCATTAAAAGGGAACAGGTTCCATCTCACTCATTTCTATGTGCAAAGCAAAAGAAAATAAGTTGAGAATATACATAGTGAATCATAACAAACAACATATTTACCTGCGCTCCCTCTCTGCAATCGTATGTTCTAGGATTACACCATATGCCAGATCAGTAGTTGTAGGGGCTGCCAGATAATCCTGCCATTTGTTCATTGAGGTTGTAAATTCAAACCTGTATCCCATGCGCTCAATTTTAATAGAAGAATGTCATTGTATTTTGTTTATTGGTGTGATATTGAACCTAATACTCCACCAAATCCAAACCCTCATTGATCACCTTGGCCTGACAGCCAATTGTGATTAATTATTCTTATGAAGAGTGCCATGAGAAGCAAAAGAGGGCAGAAGGGAAGTGAATGGTGCTTTGAAAACTGAAATATGCATGTTAGCTGATGTCATTATATATATCTTCATGGGATTTCAACAAAGATAGGCCTACTGTGAAAATCTAATGCATTCAGGTTAGTCACAACCTACCAAAAAATGCTTTTCATCAGTTACAAAATACAACATCCAGCAACTGCAATGAATCTGATCCGTCTTGCACTAAAAGTTAATTAAAACTACAAAAGGCATTAAATTCAAGCAGCATCAATTGTCAAATACCACATGAGGCAATGCTTTAGTAGAGCTGCTGACAAAGATGCAACAAATGACAACTTTTTTCATAAAGTCAATTGGACAACATTACTCGAGTTAACTACGCCCAAGAAAGAAAAAAAAAGAAACTAGATGCACTAAAATGTAACAAGATTTTCTCTTAAGAATCACAATTTGCTCATGGATACCGTCCTTGGCTCCAAGAAAAATGTAAGACAAGTACAAATCGAACCAAATTCCAGTTTCTCTCACTTGCCACTTAAGGAAGCAATAATTATTCACTTACTAAGCCTAAAAAAATTCAAGTCCCTCATTTTAACACGTAAGTCTCTAATTAAGAGCTAAAAACAGTAAACCGAATTGGAAAAAAAAAGCTCAAATTGAAATCAACAACTTCAAGATCCAATCAAAATCAAACACTTACAACAAGCGTTCTGGAAGCATCAGTCGAGGTGACAGGGGAAATTGCATGGTGAGAGGTGGCGACAGTAGCGGAGGAGGATAAACAATCAGCCACGGCACGGCGGAGCGGCTCGGGTGGCTTCTTTGAAGAGGAAGATCTAAGCCTGGAAACAGCACCAATCTGGAGCTGTAGCCTGGAGCTACCAGGACTATTTCGTGAGGAACTGAACGTTGACGACATTGAATTGACGGAGATTGATGCACCAAATCTCCGGGCAACTATCAACTATCAACAGAGGCTATAATTTAAATTAATGATTAAACAAATCGAGTCTTCTTTCGGCATCGTGAAGTGTTCTTCTCCGCATTTGTCTCTGCTGTGAGCGAGTGGGCGGGTGAACGGGGAAGGGAAAGGAGAGACGGGGAGTGGGATTGGAGAGAGAAGGAAGCGTTGGATTTGTTTATTAATTTTTAATAATAATAATCTGGAAACGAAATTCGTTGGAGCTGTGTCTTATTAGCTGTACAAGTATGCGTAGTTTTATGAGGCGGTATGCATTGTTAGCTGGACAGCGCTACGTGAAAACTTTTGAGGTGCGCCGATGTGGAAAAACAAAATTGTCGAATTGATTTCTGGTCAATTGATGCGGAGATAGTAAATATAATTATGGATAATTAAGAATCCACTCTCTTCATTGTATAAAAAAATAAAACCAGCAAGGGTATGTACCAGCGATAAACGAGGGGCACTCCTTTCCCGATATCATGGTTCTATTATTGTCAAGTATGTTTATCATCCTCATAATTTTTTATATATTTATTGGGCTTGTAGAATATTTAATGAGTTCGAGGAATAATCAAGATGTGTGCAAATTATCCCGGATACTTTAATTATAAAAAAATAAATAACGAGGAGAAAATAGAAAGGAGATGAACCTGATTTTTAAAAAGAAAATCAATTTGTTGGTATAAAATTATACTTAATTTTTAAAATATTTGTATAGTATTTTTTAATTGATTTTGTATATTAATGATTTTAAAAAATATATATATAATTATTTTAATATAAAAAGTAATTAATACAATGCTGAATAAACAAAAAAAATTGTGTGAGCTATTTAAAGTCGTTTTTTTTCAAAATAATTTACAGGCAAGAGAAGTAATTCTATGGAAATGTTTTTTATATAATTATTTCATCATTTTGATATATATTTTTTTGAAATCATTTTTATATAGTAATGTTAAAAATTAATTTAAAAAATAAATATTATAATATATATTTTTAAACAAAAGAAAATACACTTTAAAAATTAAAGTTAATACAATATCGATCACTTTCTTAAACAGTTTGCCACAATTTGTTTTTCAACAGATAAACTTAACTCCCAAAGTATCCAATATTATTTTCAAGAAACGAAAAACCGACCAGAATTACAGTTGCTGGTAAACAGATAAACTCAACTCCCAAAGTATCCAACTGATAAACTTAGCTGCTTCACAGTATTCTCCCAATAAAATTGCTCATGATCTCGATTATTAGAGGACGCTAATTACAATTACAATTTCGATCTATATTGAACTTTACTGAAAATGAAGAACAAGAGGATGAAGAACAAGAGAGAATTCTGGAAAATGAACAATGTTCATTCATATTTTTATATTAATTAAAATATCTGAGATTACAACAGGTTTATATACCTGAAACTAATTCAAACTAATTCTGTTATTTATATTCAAACTAATTCTGTTATTTATCAACTAGAGTAACTAGAATAACAGAATAACCAACTCATTTTAACATGTGTTAAATATGTGTTCATCTTGTTGATCTGCTGCTGCTGCTACAATGTGATCTGCTGCTGCTACAGTCTTCATCTTCACTTCTTCTTTCATGCTTCATAATCTGTACACGTCAATACTCCCCCTCAAGATGAGACATCAGAATTATCAACAGAGTAAATATTATGAAGGCTCATCTTGGAAACCAAAGGATAGAAGAGAGGAAGACCAAGGGCCTTGGTAAATACATCAGCAATCTGATTTTTAGAGGACACATGAAAGGTTCGTAGAATCCCAAGCTGAAGCTTCTCCCGAACCACATGACAGTCAATGTCAATGTGTTTCGTACGCTCATGATAAACAGGATTAGCTGCAATATGGAGAGCAGCTTGACTGTCACAGTAAAGAAGAACAGGCTGCAGAGGAATGTGAAGATCTTGAAGAAGAGTGCGTAACCAAACAACCTCGCAACAAGTGGACGCCATGGCTCTGTATTCAGCTTCAGCAGAGGACCTAGAAACTGTAGTTTGCTTCTTTGATTTCCAGGAAATCAAAGACTGATCAAGGAACACACAGTAACCCGTGATCGATCTCCTGGAATCCACACAACTGGCCCAATCTGAATCACAAAATGCCTTGAGTTGCAAGTCAGACTTAACTGAGAAAAATAAACCCTGAGCTGGAGAAGACTTAATGTAACGTAGAACACGAATGGCTGCATTGAAATGAGGCATTCGAGGAGCAGCCATAAACTGACTGAGAACATGAACAGCAAAACATATATCAGGCCTTGTTATGGTAAGATATAGAAGACGACCAATAAGCCTGCGATATACAGTAGGGTCTGTGTGTAACTCCCCAGAATCTTTAGAAAATTTGACATTAGGTTCCATAGGAAAATTAACTGGCTTAGAAGCTAACAAACCAGAATCTTCAAGTAATTCCAGAGCATATTTTCGTTGACAAACTGAAATACCAAGGCTGCTGCGTGCAATTTCCAGACCAAGGAAAAACTTTAATGGACCAAGGTCTTTCAACTGGAATTTTGCATTAAGAAGTTTAATGAAATCAGAAACAGCAACTGAATCATTACTAGCAACCACAATGTCATCAACATACACCAATAATGCAATGAAGGAACCCTTCAAAGATCTAGTGAATAGAGTATAATCTGCTTTTGACTGGATAAAACCAAAATCAAGTAAGGCATTGGAAAATTTGGCAAACCATTGTCGTGAGGCTTGCTTGAGGCCATAAAGAGATTTGTTTAATCTGCAAACCTTGGACTCCCCCTTACTACTGAATCCAGGAGGAAGAGACATATAAACTTCTTCATCCAATTGGCCATGAAGAAAGGCATTATTCACATCTAATTGATGGAGATGCCATTGTTTGACAGCTGCCACAGCCAAGAGTGTGCGCACGGTAGTGAGTTTAGCCACAGGGGAGAAGGTTTCATAGTAGTCTAAACCCTCACATTGATTATACCCTTTTGCAACTAATCGGGCTTTATACCTTTCTAAGGTCCCATCTGATTTTAATTTGACCTTATAAACCCACTTACACCCAATGGCATGCTTGGCAGGTGGAAGGGGAACCACAGTCCATGTATCATTAAGTTCCAGTGCCTTAATTTCAGTGGCCATAGCCTCACGCCACTCCTTTTGTAGAACAGCCTGAGCATAGGTTTTGGGCTCAACCAGTGCAGAAACAGATAGGCTAAAACATTTTTGAGAAGCAGATAGTTTATCATAAGAAAGGACTGAAGAAAGGGAATAAAGTGTACCTGGAAATGCAGACGAAGGTGTGGGAGTAGAAGTGGAAGTTGCAATGTGGCAGTGGTAGTCATGCAGGTAACCAGGAACTTGTTTTACTCTAGAAGACCTGCGACTAGGCTGTGGTGCTGATGATACTGATACATGAGGTGAAAGAATGGAATTTGGAGTGGATGAAGATGATGATATAAGATGTGCAGGAATGGAATTCTGATGGTTAGAAATTGGCTGAGGAGCTGAATGATCAGCTGGAGTAGTGGGTTCTTCTGTCAGAGGAATATTGAGAGGTAACACAGGATCACGAGAAGAATTTTGATGAATAAGTGCAAAAGGAAATATATTTTCATGGAAAACAACATCTCTGGATACAAATACATTATGAAGCTGTAAATCATAAAGTTTGTATCCTTTCATCCCATATGGATAACCAATCAATATACAAGGCTTAGCCCTAGGATCAAATTTGTGTCTGTTTCTAAGAAGGGTGTTGGCATAACAAAGGCAACCAAACACTCGTAAATGAGAGTATGATGGGGAGGATTTGAACAAGATTTCATATGGTGTTTTATGATGTAGTGTGGGAGTAGGGATACGATTTATCAAATGGACTGCAGTAAGAATACAATCACCCCAGAATTTCAGAGGCAAATGTGACTGGAGAAGAAGGGATCGGGCCACATTAAGAATATGTTGATGCTTGCGTTCTACAATGGAATTTTGTTGAGGAGTTTCAACACAGCTAAGCTGGTGAATAATCCCTTTAGATGCATAGAAAGAATCCATGTTGAATTCAGCACCATTATCTGACCTTAAGCATTTTATTTTAGTATCAAATTGTGTTTCAACCATAGTAAAAAATGCTTGAATATGGTGTCTGGTTTGGGATTTATTTTCTAATAGATGAATCCATGTGAACCTAGTATGATCATCAACAATAGTCAAAAAATAGGATGAACCCGTGAGTGATTTAGTGGAAAAAGGACCCCAGATGTCACAATGAATCAAATCAAATGAGTTAGCAGAAATAGATGAGCTGTGAGGAAAGGATAAACGGTGTTGTTTAGAAAGAGGACATATGCGACAATCTTTGTTTGATTCATGTAAAATCTGTGGAATTACATGAGAAAGGGACTTAAGTGGATTTTCTGCAGGGTGACCTAGTCTATAGTGCCACAAACTATTATTAACAGAGCTGCTACAAAAATTTGCAGAAACAAAATCATTCACTGATTTGCTATTCAAGGATTGAACAGAAGCATGAAGCTTTGGTAAAACAGACACTGGGGTTTGCTGCATGTAGTACAATCCTCCATCTTCTCTACCCACACCAATCGTCTTCCAGTGTATGAGGTTCTGAATGAAACAAAATTGTGGTAAGAAAATGACACAACAATGTAAATTGTTGATCAATTGACTGACTGAAATGAGGTTGAATGAAAAAGAAGGAATACAAAGTACATTGGTAAGTGTAAGGCATTCTGAAATCCTAATTGTGCCAATGTGTGTTACAGAGGCAAATTGACCATTTGGAAGTTTTACAAATTTAGAAACAATTGATGTAACACTGGTGAAGAAAGAAATTGAACATATCATGTGGTCTGTGGCACCAGTATCAATGATCCAAGGGGTTTTGATGGGGTTTGAAAATGAATGTTTACGGGGTAATGACAGAAATGAAGAAAAAACAGAATGCTGTAAATTTGGTTTATAAAGATGAGTTTTAGGCACACAATCACCTGCACTGGTATAACCCTCACCTTGCATGGTAAGTTCTGAGTCTTTACTTACAAAAGAGGAGACCTGATTGATGGAAGAAGCATGCTCTGCAACCTCTGGCTTCAACATATTAAGTAACTGCTGACACTGCTCATATGTGATTGGTAGCTGAGGTGATTCAGAAACTCCAGAAACTTGCTGAGCACTGGGAAATGCATTTTTTCCTTTAGTGAATTTGTATCCAGGGGGGAAACCATGCACTCTATAACATTTGTCAACTGTGTGGCCAGAAATTCCACAATGAGAGCATGTAGGTCGATCCTTTCGAATGGGAAATTTGCTTCCTGCAAAACGGCTTGAAGAGACTGTCTTTGTAAACAAAGCAGTGGTGTTTTGATTGAAAGAGGGACTTGGTGATGAAATCATCCGCTGCCTTTCTTCCTGAATGATAAGTGAGAAGACCTTGTTGATTGATGGAAGTGGATCAATTAACAAGATTTGTCCTCGAACATGCGAGTAGCTCTCATTCAATCCCATCAAGAATTGATATACATGTTGTTGGTGATGATAAGACATGATTGTCTTTAAAGCTCCACAAGAACATGTAGGTATTGGCTGATGATTAGCTAATTCATCCCATAACCCTTTCATTGTGGTAAAATATGAACTAACCGAGTTATTCTCTTGGCATAAAGATGCTATAGACTTCTTCAACTGGAAAATTCGAGGGCCATTATGCTGTGAAAAACGATCTTGTAAATCCTTCCATATCTCAGATGCATCATCAATGTATATGATGCTGTTTGCAATCTCTGTTGATACTGAA
Source organism: Salix arbutifolia (assembly GCA_025169955.1). Taxonomy (NCBI): domain Eukaryota; kingdom Viridiplantae; phylum Streptophyta; class Magnoliopsida; order Malpighiales; family Salicaceae; genus Salix; species Salix arbutifolia. The sequence goes on from CM045909.1 coordinate 3,012,178, forward strand.
TTTAGCAACCAAGAAAGAACCATGTTGTTGCAGCGAGTCCATGCCAGACCTTGGGAATCATACAGATTGGATGGCTTAGACAATGTTCCATCAACGAAACTCAGCTTATTCTTGGCTGATAAAGCCATCATCATTGCTCTCTTCCATGTGTGATAATTTTCACCATTAAGCTGTTTTGATACAATCATAGCACCAGGACTGTCAGCGTGATGCAAGAAAAACGGGTTGGAAGAATCAATTTCAACCGTGGAATTGATATTTTCAGCCATTGTTGACAACTGAAGAATTTGGAATGATTGAATGTAAAAAAAGAAAAACAGATTGAAGATGAAGAACAATCTTCAAAAAAATTGCTCTGATACCATATTGAACTTTACTGAAAATGAAGAACAAGAGGATGAAGAACAAGAGAGAATTCTGGAAAATGAACAATGTTCATTCATATTTTTATATTAATTAAAATATCTGAGATTACAACAGGTTTATATACCTGAAACTAATTCAAACTAATTCTGTTATTTATATTCAAACTAATTCTGTTATTTATCAACTAGAGTAACTAGAATAACAGAATAACCAACTCATTTTAACATGTGTTAAATATGTGTTCATCTTGTTGATCTGCTGCTGCTGCTACAATGTGATCTGCTGCTGCTACAGTCTTCATCTTCACTTCTTCTTTCATGCTTCATAATCTGTACACGTCAATAATCTATTTCTCTTCCCGTTCTCCTCCTCAACTGTCTCGTCAAACCCCAACTCATCCAGAACCTTACCCATAACAACCATTCGATTCTTAGCATACACCTGTCCATCCCACTTTCTCTTAAACATTTCCTCCCCTGACCTAACCGCGGCATCCACGGTCTCCTCCGCATTTCCACCCACCATATCCACAATCCCTTTCTCCACCGCCATCTCCGCCGTCAACCTCGCTGCCTTCAACACCACATCCCTCCTCGCCTTCGGGTTCCCAATTTTACACTCCAGCAGCGCCGCAAACCAAGCAGGCACCACAAGCCCAATATCCAACTCACTCATATACAGAAACCCTCTATCTCTCCTCATAATCACATAATCATGACACAAAGCAAGGACCATCCCTCCTGCCGACGCGTGTCCCGTGATAGCTGCGATAGTTGGCATGGGAAGAGAAATGAGATCTGATGCGAGACCACGCAGTTTTGATGACATCATCCTGTAGCGAGATGAGGTGATGGATTGGGAGGTTGTGGATCGGGCCCATGAAAGATCGTAGCCATTGGAGAAGAATTTTCCGTGTGCGGTGGTGATCAAGACGGAAGAAGGGGAGGTGGGCTCGGAGCGGAGGCGGCGGAGTGCTGATCTGATTGAGTCTAGGAGCGTTGGGTTTAGCCTGTGCTCATCGTTGCCGGTCAATGTCAGGATGTAGACGTTACCTCGTTTTTCCAGAGTACACATTTTTTTTTTTTTTGACGATTGGAGTGTGTTTCTTCTTTTCTGGGAAAGACAATGTGGTAATAGCCTAATAGGGGATCAAACTAGGAAGCAGCAGGCAAAGACAGAAATAGCTGCAGGTGAAAGTACATTAATGTCCTCGTCATTAGCGACGGCGTGTGGTTCGTCTCCCTTTTCTTGGTTTTTATTGCCAAGTAAATTTAATACTATTCCTTAATTAACTTACTTATCAAGGAGATAAATAGATAGATACAAGTATACAACAATACCAGAGAGATAGAAAATAAATAAATAGATTATAAACGAGTCTAGTTAAAGATTTATATCTTTTTTGTTCACAGGCATCTCTCTTTTCAGACAAGCTTACAATTGGAAGTTACGTGTGTTCATGATTTCAAATTTCTCCTTTCCACTCGTATTGTTAAGCATTTAAGTTTCAAGGGAGAATATTTTTTTAATATGGTATCAGAGTAGAGTCTTGTTTATTTAGCGATTACGAGTTTGAATCTCATCATTTTTATTCTATTTGATAAAAAATTAAACACAAGGTAGTGTGAGTTTGTGTGAATTTCAAGCCCAATAAAGTTTAACTTGATAGGGTATGTTAGAAAATAATATAAATTATATTTTGAGGTTTCACTTAACAATTTAAATTTTTAAATGAGATTTTTCCTTAATACATATAAACAAAATATTATTGTGTAAAATCCAGTGGTTCAATGTTACTCTATGATAGTCCTCCTTCAAATCAGCCACAAGAACTGTTCAAATTATGATAAGAAAAGCGAAATTCCCAGGAAGTGTCATCGTAAATTCTAAATGCATGATTTTTGCCTCTGCGCAGAATGTAATAAACAGAGAGTTATCATGCTAGAAGATTGAAATGGAGAGAATTATTATTCACATATGCTAAAAGCCTTGACATTATTGCAACATATAAATGCCAAGTCTTTTTTCACTCGTCCTTAAATTTTTTGAGGATTTTTTTTAAAAAAATATTGAATTTTATAAATTATTTTATTATTTTCTATGAAATTATCATAAATTCATAACCCAGATCTCAAGTTTTACAGGTTAGTTAGGTTAAGTAAGATATTTTTTTAATTAATTTAGTAGTATGTTGTTGTTGTTTAATTTTAAAAAATATATATTGTTGTAATTTTTTTATTAAATTATATTTTTATCAATTATTTGAGTTATTACTAAAAAATTTAAATTAAGCATTCTACAAAGTTAATCTCGCATAAAAAGATATTAAAAATAATAATAAAATATTTTTTAAAAAAATATATTTTTCTAGTACTTACTAAACCATCAACCATCATATAAGAATACATCTGAAGGGTGTGGTGGGTTGAAAGAAGTGTTTGGAATTGTAAAATTATTATTTTTTATTTGAAAATATACTAAAATAATATATATATATATATATATTAAAACATTTTAATATATAAAAAAAGAATTTCAAAAAAAATGCGAAAACAAACATAATGGTTAAGGTTTTCTGGTTGGGTATACTAAAAAAACATATACATTTTTAGCTTTTAATGAAGTATAGTTTATGTTTTATAGCATTATCTGAAAAACCTCAACATCACCTCACCTGAACGCAGCAGCAGGACCTCAAGAACTCAACTGCAGGCATATCTCCCTAAAGAATAGACCGATATCGGGGGCTGGAGAAGTATGCTGCCATATACGTTGACCCTCGTCACCATGAACTCCAATCGTGGTCAAGAAATCAGAGCTTGGTTACCTTCACGAAGATTATGAACGCTGCCACCCTCACCGAAGAACACAGGTGTCACCAAATTAGCATGAAACAAGGATGAGCTGGGGAGAGGTAGCCTCTAAAATGGCACCCACGGCTTCCTCCTTGTCGGTTTCCAGCACCACTGATCTGAAACCTAAAAATTCCATGCCAGACCGGGCTTTGAAATCCAGCTATCATGATGGTTGCTGCTCCGAGATAGCCCGGCCGAAAACGTGGTAACAAATCACCAACTGATCATGAAAAAGGCCACCCGTTACAGCTCTTCCCGGGTTACCCAACGAGCAACGGAGAAATTGTTGGCCTGAACGTCTTTCATATTGACTGCATCTTACCTTTGCATCACAAAATTTACAGCACAAAACCTTACGAGATTTGCTACCACTACGTACCAGTCCCCATCCGAATTTTTTTGAAAAAATATCGAGGAAAGAGTTTACTAGATAATTTACACTTTCATTAGGAAGGGATAGCCTCGTGCATGTTCTAAAGATGCCATGGATGCTTATTTCATTACACTGCAGAGGATGGAAATGAAACACTAAATTTTAATATCCAGGAAACGAATGATTACAACAAGAAGTCTGGTTATCTAGAGAGAATATATTATCTTGCTGCATGACCTGAATGATCAGTTTGGTTCATGATCGGCAAACAGGGACAGCATTGCAGCGCAGGGATGTCCAACTAGAGAGGAAGATCGGTACACGTGCGAGAAGGCAAACCTAATCTCATCATCAACGCTGTTTTCCAGCGGATCATTCTACCAGCCCATTAATGTTCTTCTAATTCTGTCCACTATTTGATTTCTGGCTTGAACACTTGCAAACGGAACGTCGCAATTTTCATCCAAGAGGAATCTGTAGACTTCCCACTGGCGATCCTGAGTTGAGTGCCTCGCAATTTCGGCCTGCAAATTAACAATGAAGAGAACTTACTCGTACATTGTGGATGATAGAAGCCGAAGTTTGAGAAATTAATGCGGACATTGAACTCTTACCGAAAAAATGCATATTCCCAACTTTTTCAGAGCTAAAGTAACATCATAAAATACACGTGGTCTTCCCCTGCCACATAATTCTACAGGGTTAGCTACTAAGAGCTCAGTGTCTGGGCCTCTGTTGGTAATGATCACTCGTAATGGATGAAGCATCTCCTCTTTCAATCGAGAACAAAAATCGGCCAGAAGTTTAGGATCCACAATCTTCTTCCCGTCTGTTTGCCGAATAAATAGATCCATGTTACGGTATCCATTTATGTTAGATGAGAATCTAACATAAGCTACCTGCAGTACAAACAAAACAACTGTATATTGTTAAAATACACATTGCAATCAACCATTTAATGGGTGCTGTCGAAAGATTCATAAGAGCAACAAGTGGTGGTGCTGTCGAAATTAATGGGATAGATTCTATAGCATTATAATGGAACAATAGCATGCTATGTGCATTATTTCCCGAGACAGTCGGAGAAACGTAAGGAAAATAGTTCGACAAAATGTTTGGAAGGAGAAGTCATGAGATAGAGATAGGACTTTGTTTTTTTTTTTTGATTCGAGGAAACACCACCCTAGAAAGCGCACTTTGTGGGCCAAATGAGCGAGTAAAACCCCGGTTGTCTCAGGTTTTTACAAGAAGTGCACGTCTTAACTCGAACTCGAAACCTGTTGTGCAGATCTCAAGTTCTTTGTCATCACACCACGCCTCTTGGGAAGACCACGTGGTCTTCCCATTTAAGATGCTTACAGACAATGTTCGTACTAACATGATTTCTCAGTCTGTAATAAGCATCTTAAATGGGAAGTTGATATTCTGTGCAACCTGATCCATTTCAAGATGGTCAGGATCATTAACATGCCACACAGATTAAGAAGAGTTCTTATTAATCTCATAACCACTGTACCTGGATATTTAAGTCCTTTGAAGTTCTCAAGATGTCATAAAAGAGACCCTTTTGATCAAAACATTGTATTTGAAGCAATGTATGAGCTGGGCTCAAAAGATTATCCACTGTAACGATGGCTTTCTTTGGTGGTGGTGTAGCTGTCCGAAGTGCTTGCGTACTGGATTCCTTTTCTGACAGCTCACAGCTAAACAATTCTTCTGCAACTGCTAATGGGAGGGAGGAGAAAGTCCGCTGATTTTCACATTCAGGACCGGCTAACTGAAGTTCACAGTTGATACAATACTCTTTGAATACATCACACAAATATCCACATGTGTTATCTCGCCTTTCTTTTGTGTGTAAGAGCTCCCTGGAAAGAGACCTACCAAATGTCAACTGTGAATTTTATTTATTTATTTTCTTTTTTGACAGGTCAACTTTGAACTGATATATAACCAGATAAATATAAGAATAGTTTTTGCCCAATTATGAAATGTGCTTCCTCGAACTAGTCATAATCAAAGAAACAAGCCGCCCAAGGCCTTGCCTCAGACAGTATTAGAAAACAGTGCTGGAGGGGACCAACACCTAGTCATGCTCGAATAGAAGATAATTTTAAAAGCACAGAGCATGGCTCCAAACTAAAATTTCATCCAAACTAAACAGAAGAGAAACACTACAAGGTTTCAGCAGAAGCAAGTCAACTTCAAAACTTTACAAAAAGCATGCCATGTGATCAACAATATACAAAAGAAAATGTTTCTAAGCAGTTAAATATCCTGAAGTATGCTCCTATTATCATGGCAAAAGGCTTATCTATTTGTTATAAGTTTTTGGGGCGGCGCTAATTTTTTCCTTGTGGTAGATTTCTCTGGCAAGGTAACAATTATTCTTTCCTACCCTCTATTATGCCACGGCCATTTATCTACAGTACTTCAATAAGAAATTAGGCAACTAAAAATTGTTGATAATAAGTTTCATATTTTATCACATGCCTTTCTATAGATAATGCTTTCCTGCTCTGTGGATAGTTATAAATCTCAGTTATTGGAGTGGGTTACAAATTTGCTGCAGAAGTTATGTACGATGTGGCCATCCCTGGACTAGCTGGTGATAAGCCACTTGTGGAATAACGATGAAGATATAGGGAACAATTTGAGCGAAATTTGAATCCAAAATAAAATAAAATTGTCTGGCACATCTGAGAACCGAAACATAAATTATAACATTACTGTTCCTTTGTGAAAACAAACACTTTATAACCCCAGACAATTGTCAATATCGGGATTGAACAGTATATATATTGGCAGGACAACCGTATTTGACAAACAAAAACTACGAGAATTTTCAATAATTTCAATCAAAGAAACAGTTAAAAGTAAACTTCTAAAGCCATTAATCGCTTCATCATCAATAGGTAGCCAGCAAACATCATCGGAAGGTGCATTAAAAACAGCATAGTGACATTTATTGTAGTTGGGTTCCATGTACTCAATATAAGCAAATGCAACAAAGAAAGCAATAAAAAGGGGAAATTCACCTGCCATCTGTAATGAAGAACAAGTCCACAACTTTCTCGTCTGGTGTTGTCATCACTTTTAGTCTTTGAATTGTAAATTCAAGCTCAGTTAGAACTCCAGTGATATCTACACAAGTAAAAAGCACGAGCCATGTTATTTCCATTCCTTGAATTAAACAACAAAGCAATGTACATCAATACTACCATCATCTTCGTAGTTACCATGCAATAATCCTTTCCGGCCAACACAACAAAACTTCAACAAATATACAGAAGAAGCAGCCGTGGAACAATTCAATTTGTGATCATAATAAAGCGGAACCAGACATGGAGGAGACACACTCAAGAGCCTGTCTTTCAAGCTATCCCAGTCAAGTCTTAGCGAGTTTGAACATTGAACCACCCAGAATACTATGTAACACCACTTTCCATCCGTTTGAAAATCTGCCATCATCAAAAGAAAATGAGAGAGGGATATTCCATCATTTAGAATCATTGAATATCGTGCGAAATTCAACAAAGATTGTAAACTTTATCACCGTGGAGCTTATTCATCTACTCCAATTAACTCCCACTACCGTATATACATCCAAAACAGAAAAGAAAGGGCAATTTTTTGCTGGAAATTAAAACACCGGAACGAAATGCAACTACCTGCGCGAGTAATGTGAAGCCCAAACTCGAGAATTATTCTGCAGAGATCGCATCCGAGGCCAGACTTGTCAGGGCAATTGACGGTGACGACGGTGGGCTCATTGGAACCGCTACCTTGCTGGATCAAAACGACATCATCAGCTGGAATGCCCATGCTTGCGAGACTCCAGGGGGGAATTAAAAGAAAAGCACAAGGAGAATGTGAAGATGTGAAAAGGTTATGGTCTTCGGGTGTGGTGTAGGGTTAATGAGAAAACTTTGTTGAGCTTCAGGTGAGTGTTTGTTTGTCGATTGCTTAGGTGGAGAAGAGTAGATTAGGCGGTTATGTTATGATTGGTACAGGGACGAGATTAAAAGCACGTGTTTTTTTCTTTTTCCTCTTTTCCGTCCCTTTATTTTACAAGCGAGCGTTTTCTTTTTCTTTTCTTCTTTTTGCGGTTGTCGGGTAAGAAGGGCCCACTGATGGGTTGTGTCCAAGCTAGTGAGTTTATGTGGGCGCATGTCCTTTTGGCATTTTATATCCACACTCCATCGGTTTATTGGGGAATGACATTTATATTAATTTTTAAAATATTTTTTATATAAAAATATAGAATGATATATTTTTATTTATAAAAAAATATTTTTAATATCAGGATATTAAAATATCTAAAACCATCAACAAAATTTATTGTAAAAAAAATTAATATCAAAATATTAAAAAATATTTTTGAAATATAATATCAAAAATACACTACATATGTTTGTTTTTTTTAAATAGTAATTATGCTTACTGTGCGGTTGCGTTTTACTCGGCGAATCTTTTTTTTTACTCCTTACTTTTCTCTCTCTATTTTCTCTTTTTATTGCCACATTTTGATGGTGGGAAATTTGGTAAGATGTTTCCACGAGTGAAGTGTAAATTTTGAGGGTGTAAATAGTAGCTGGGCTGCCTTAAGAGTGGTGTTCTGACAATTTAATTTAAAGAAGTTAGTTCATGTCGCTTGGCTAGGTATTTAAAAGCAGAGATAATTTACTTCATCCTCGTATCATATTTTTGTTAGGACCTTAAGTTTGTTGATTGAGTTTGTTAATGTTCATCTATGATGATTTCATTCTCCCTGAACAATTTAATAAAAATTACAAGTATATTTATTTATGAGGTACGTTGCACAAAAATAGATACATTCTATAAAACAAAACAAATATTAAACAAAATTATAAAAGCCAAAAAAATGTTATTTACCTTATTATTGTGTGTCTTATAGCAACTCCAATGCGCGAGGAATATAAAGAGTCAAAATTAAAAAATTGTATTTTTAGTTTTATTTTAGATTTTGACTTCTCTGGTGAAACAACTATTTTAGCAGCTAAACTAGTTGTTCTGCTATTGAGTTGCTATTTCCATACATTTCAACAAATAAAATATATCATTTGGAATATTGTTAATGTGAATTAAAACATAAAAGAAGATAACAATAGTGCATTCTCTTCATCGATTTTCTTCTCTTTCGCCCATAACTTTTCCCTTCATCTTCTTCTTCTCCATCTCAACAGATTCAATCTTCCTCAGTAAACCACCTAAAACACAGACTCACGGCAAAATATTGCTAGACTCATCATTATCATCACCGAACATTCTTGTTTTGTCCTCTATTTTTGTATATTGGTTGAGTTTTACACTTCCCTCTTTAATAATTCAAATGATTTTAGGATTTCACCTTTTCATTTTTTGTTATCTTTCCAATATTTCAGTGCTAAATTTCTCTCGCAAAGATAAAATGTCCCGGGCTCACGTATAGTTTCAAATCAATTTTTCAAGTTTTGTTTTGTTACTGTTTGTAGACCCGGCTGTTAATGTCTCAATGCTAGTATGTTTATTATCCAAGGAAAACAAAATAATTTTGTTTAATGTTCTGATAAATTTTTTAAGTTTATTTGAAATAATATAAATCAATGTTTAATAATTGACATCTCACTAGCTCAACTATTACTGTATCTTGGAGTAATATATTGTTTAAAATCAATATTTATTAGTTAATATCTCAGTAGTTCAACTGTTACTTTATTTTGTTTCAACTATTACTGTATTTTAGAGTGATATGTTGTTTAAAATCAATATTTATCAATTGATATTTCACTAGTTCAACTGTACTATATTTTATTTCAACTATTACTGTATTTTGGAATATATTTGATTTTCTAAATAGCTTTTATCATTATAATACACATAAACAGAATTTTTTTTTTACTCTATTCAAAAAACTATTTTATCATTTTAGCTTTCTAAAATGATAATTTGCGTTGGAGTTGCTCTTATAAAGTTATTCCTTATCAATATATAGATTATATAGTAACCAATTGAGTTTAATTGATCTTATTGGAAGAATAGATTTTTGAGATATAACGATCAACGTGAACTTAGTTGTTAATATTGTACCACTACTACGACGCAAGTATGAAAATTCAAATGGAATGTACTGTGATTTACCATAAAAAGAATGAAATGTGAATTATATTTTTTGCAGTATCAATTAATTTGTCTCTGAACACTGTAAATTTATTTTATTAAAAGTTTGTTTTGAATTATTGTTATTGGGGTTATTTTTTAAAGTTTTTTATTTAAAAATATATTAAATTAATATTTATTTTTTAAAAGTTATTTTTGATACAGTACAATTTAAAAATAATAAAATTATTATTATTATTATTATTATTTTTGAAAATCAGTGTCAGACAGCGCTAAATCCCTGAGAATAAACCATTGCAATTTTCCATGTCCACATATTTCTTAAACGACAAGATGGAATTTTAAAATTAACTATGAAGAAATTCTCGAGCTTTTCCTCTGTTTTCATTTTTAAGTGCCTGATGTAGATTGATTATGAGATAATGAGGCTACCAAACATGTCCTAATCATGAAGAGAAGGCAACAGCAGACAAGTTTGGAAAGAAACGGAAAATTAACTCAATCACGAGCCACACCTTCAGCACACACAGAAGCCCGTCCCCGTCCAATCACAGCAGTGGGTAGAGCTGACGTAGGCAGGTGCTGGATTCCACACATTTGAGAGGACAGCTGGCCATTTTCATGCCGTCTAATTTACTAATATATTTCATGTTCACAAAATAATCGCGTGGATAGCATTGTTTACTGTTGTCTCGTATGTGCGGATTTGTTCTTCTAAATAGGCTGATAAAAGTTTTTGGACAATAAAACACACTGAAAATTATTTCAAGAAAAAGTTTGAGCACGACCATGTTTAAAAATGTAATCTTTGTATGTCACCGCTATTTGAGATACCAGTCTTGCTTTAGAGTATATTTTTTATACACAACCACTATTTAAAACAATATTTGCTTAATTTTTATTTTTTTCAAATTAATTAACCTAAAAAACAACCTGAATTTTTATGAAGATTCAATGATAGAAATAAATTCAAAATTCAATAGTAAAGAAATAAAAAAGAGATAAAGTGATATGATAAAAGAGAGAAATAAAAAAAAGAAATAATGAGTTATCTTATACACACACGAGCTTTATTTTTTATATATCGGATATCGTTAAGAAGATCTTAACAGTATTATTATTGCTATATCTTAGAAGAACATTAAACAAGATTGTAATTAACCTTGAACAAAACTATTAATAAAGTATAATATTTTATGATCTTAAATGTTTGATTAGAATCTTCACGTTAGGATATTTATAATGATACTAATTGTGTTAAAAATAAAATTTTAATATATTTCGGTGATTTTTTTAACCATTGAATTTTGAATATCATTAAATTTTTAAGTTAATTTCTATCCATGTTAATTAAATATTGAGAGACATAATTTTTTAAATAACTAAACAATTGCTATTTTAATAACGATTGTGTTCAAATGTACTATCTCGTAAGTACCATTGCAGTAAAAGTACGACTATTCGAATGAATCCCGTGATAAAAATAACGGTTTGGTATTGTATTTTAAATGTATTTTTTTTTTAAAAAATATATTTTTAATTTTTCAATTTAAATTAAAAAATAATGTTTTAAAATTATTTTGATGTGATAATATCAAAAATTATTTTTAAAAAATAAAAAATATTATTCTGATACTTTTTTAAATAAAAAATACTTTAAAAAACAACATCAATCACATTATCAAACAGTAAACTCTGTTGACCTCGGTTGACTATTACTATTTTTTCCTTTTGGCTGGCGAGAGATAGACTTGGGTTACTTCACTCTGAGGGCGGGACGAAGTTTATTCAGATGAGGACGATTCCTAGCTGGGGTAAAGGGTCCGTCCAAAAAGTAAGTCCTTCCTCTCATGTACGGGCACCAGGGACACGAACGTTTGAGGGGTCCGATCACTTTCCATGTGTAGAATCTGGGCATATCACTAGGATTCTCTTATTCGTTCAAAAAGACAGGACTTGCAATATCTTGGTATGGATGTTAAATAAATGAGATTATTTTTTTTTAAATATTTTTTATTTAGAAAATTTTAAAATAATATTTTTAATCTTCAAATACTGAAAAATATCTTAAAATAAATAAATATCTTTTTTAAAAATCAATTTTAAAACGCATAATCGAACCAGCACTAAATCTTTTAATCATGTATATATTTTGCAAGTCTCACTAGTCATGGATTTGGATTGATATGAGTTATAAATGTATCGGTTATTATCTTGAATTAAAATTATATATATAACATGTCATGCTAATTATAAATAATAACACGCGTAAAAGAAGATATCAAAGTCATGTTTGACATGACTTTCATTTCAGTTCAAACTAATTTCTAACTTCTGATTGGAAAAAAAACTGTTCATGAAAAAAAACCCTTCGAAATCAGATTAAGATTTTATTTTAATTAAAAATTGTATTTTTAACTCTGAATCTATATACGTATACTAAATTTTCTATTTTCAAAAAAATAGTTGTTTCTAGTCCATTTTTTCATTAAATATCAAATATATTTCTCACTCGAGTCATCTCATTTTACTGTAAACTAGTTAATTGTCCGCATTATATTGCGGGTTTAGTAAATAATTTTTATAATTATTGAGATTGAAACAATTATTAAATTTTGCTAGTTCAAAAATAAAATAAAATATTTATATACGCAAGGTTTGATATAATAAAACACATCAACGCATCCTATTATCACAATAGCAATATCAAAAGCTTAATATCTAAAAATATAATTACTATTATTGTTAAAACAATAAAAATTATTAAATTACCCCAGGAAAAAAAACTTAAAAATATTAACAAAAGAGAAAGTAAGAAAAAATAACTAAAATTATTATTATTATTATCATTAACACTATGTGAATAATAGGAAAATAAATTCAATAAAAAAATAAAAACCAAAAACTTTAATGAAAGAGTAAATAAAAAAATGAAAAAACAATTAGTTTAAAAAATTTATTGTAATCCATAGTGATTCTCCTCACATACTACAGTAAGAGATTGATGTCTTTTAGTATATTAGATGATTATTTATGAAAAACAAATTTTAAATTATAATTTAAAGTCATGAATTATTTTTCTTATAAAATGATAAACGGGTCCCATTTAATATAAGAAATTTGTCTGTAAAGAATAATTGTCATGGAAAAAAATAATAATTGAGTGCATGCAACTTGATGGGCGGAGTGTTTTCGTAGTGATGATCAAATAACTTGTCCCGGCAGAACAGGTGCAGCTTTACATGGATTATTCACGAGGCAATTTGGAGATCAGCAGTTGGATTCTTGTAGTTCTACGAACATGTCTAATCACTATGACATAATCACCTCGTGAATGATACAGCTGAGAGGTGCGAAACTATAGAAAATTATGCATTTGTAATTTTCCTTGAAAAAGAAGGAAACTATTTATTCGTTGTGCTGTAGGAATTCCGAGTTCGCGATGCAACGCAGGGCCTTGAATGACTGCAGGCGCCCAAGGTTCCAGCGTCCCTGGACAGCAACTCAAGTTTGCTGACAAAAGCTAGAGATGGGGTCAGGGGTGGTGATTAGACAGGTTTGGACCCGAGGCTGTACTCGATGATCGAGCCTCCTCCTTCATGGACGGTAACCGACAATAAAGCGAGTGACTAGGTCCGAATTGCAGAAATTATAAATAAGTATGAAATTATTAAATTTTGTCTAGATTATAAAAGTTTGAGAAACTAGAAAATATATTAAAATAAACAAGTAAATAATTAGACGGTGTTGATAAATCCTAGAATTTATGACTTTGTTGTAACTAATTTTATACGATTTTTCAATTGAATTGATTCTGCAAAAAATATATATTACTGTAAATAATCAATTTTTATTAATTTGATCATTAATCTCTCTCGAGCATTGAAAATTTATTTTAACAAGCAAATTTCCTGTATCTTTGTAAAAATTATAGGCTTGTCAGAATCTATTAGGAACATATAAACCTCTAAGGATTACACAGGTTCTATAAATATTTTTGTTTTGTATATATATATATATTAATCCTAGCACTTGAAAAATTGAAGATTAAAAAACTAAATTAAACTGGAATATTTAGTCCAAGCAAATAAAACATTGATCATATTAAATAAAATTAAATTTTTAGCGATCATTTAACTGTTCAAACCGAAACAATTTGTGTACTGGGAGTATAGTTGCAATTATTTTTAAAAGTGTTTTTAGTTCATAAATATATTAAAATAATATTTTTTATTTTTTAAAAAAATATTTTTAATATCAGCACATAAAAATAATTTAAAAATATCAATTTTTTTAATTAAAAATAAAAAAAATATTTTTAAAATATAATATCAAACAATCCAAACATCGAAAGATAACGGTATCGTAAGTTTCTCCAGGGAGAAAAAAATCTCCGATCTATAAAAATTAAAAAAAATTTATGGAAAGAAAACCAAACTTAAATTGCAACAGAACCGAAGCCCATTGCAACTAAGCCATCAGAAAGCTAGCCCAAAGCGGCTCTACTCTGAGTAGCCCAGAATGGGCTGCACTTAAACCAGTTCAGTGCTAAACCATTACTAGTCACCAAACAGACCCCCTCTGCATCCGTCAATTAGACGCACTCACCGCAGCCATTGATAGTTTTTTCAGCGTCTAAAAGACAATCGCGTAGAAGAGAGAATCGAAAAAGAGAAGGATGAGGAAGTTCGATCCATGGGCAGTATTCTTCAAGAGAGAATGGAACCGCAACTGGCCTTTCCTCACTGGCTTTGCCATCACTGGCGCTCTCATCACCAAATTCTCTCTCAGCCTCACCGGTAAACCCCTTGCCTTTCCTCTCTATTGAGATTTCAGATCTGGGATAGTAATTCGTGCTTTAATCGCTACCTTAAGCTATTTTATTGACAATTTACTCTATCGATTAGAATTAGTAAATATAAATGTTACAAAACATTTATATTTCTGTTTTGGGTATAAATAACTGGAGACTGATTTAGATGACATTTACACAGAATTAATGTTTTGATTTCTTGTTCTGTAGAGGAGGATGCGAAGAATTCTCCTTTCGTGCAAAGGCATAAAAAGTAAGTGTGCCTGCGAAACCCTAGATTATGATGGCGGTTCCATTTCTTCACTTCCTTTTGTTAAAGTTTGAATAATAAAAAATGTAGCTATACTGTGTGTAGATTACTACTTTACATTCTTATCATTCTCAGTCAGTGAAAGATTACTCGCCAATTTTGAGGGTTTGCTTTGTATAGCTTACAGCATTCCAGACGAAGCCATTGATAGTTTTAGTTTGCTAGATGTGTGGCTCATGTGCCGATGAATCTGTATAGTTCTTTTTTTCTTACTAATCCACTTCAATATATGAATCTAAAGCAAATTATGCCTTTAAAAGCTTGGTATGAAGAAGGCTTGTGAGGGTGAGGAAATGCATCTATCTGTTGCCCAAGTATTTGAATGGAAACTATTTGGTTTTAGAACTTGGGGAACAATACTTTTTTGATGTTGCTTGTTAAGATTTTTCATTTTTAATGTATTGGACAAAATGCTCTTATCATTTATTTCGTGTGTGTGGTTATGGATTCATTAGATGCCTCTTTTGTACACGAGTTTATTGCATGCATGGGAGAAGAAGACAAGAATTAAGCTGATGATTTTGTAAACTCAGGCCTAAATTTCTTGACCCGGATTGCATTCATTATTTTGCAGAGATGACCTGCATTTCCTTATGTCCTTTCTTACCTTTACCTTTTAATTTTATCTGGTTTTGATTGCTGCTAACGTGTCGTCTTTCAGGCACTGATGCTTAACGAACCCTTTCCAAGATGAGCAGCCTTCTGGTAATTTTCTTGCCCTTCCTTCACCTCCTTCTCTGCACGCATAATGAATAACTATGACCAACAAGAACACGGCACTTAAAGGTGCCTTCAGTCAAAGTTTTTTGATAAAGAAAAAACAAAAGTTGCTTATCTCTAGTGCCTGAAAAACAAACATGGAACTAATCCTTGCAACATTCTAATAAGCTTACCCTACCTTTGCAGGTGAATTTGGAAATGTGCTCTCCAGGTGCCGGATCAATGCTTGTTATGAAGGGCATTTAGCTTTGTTTGAGTTAATCTTTCTTCTCTTATTGTTTTGCAGAGTTTTTGTTTCACTCACTTTGTGGTTATATAGACTGATGACTTTTTTGTAAAAGAAAGGCCATGTCTTATAACGATTTCATTGCATGCTACTGCTGCGAGCCTCTGCAATGTAACACTTTTAAGTCTGAAAATAAATGCTCCATGTGAAAATTATTACTGTTATTTATTTTTGTTTCCATACACTGCCAGGGATGACCATCCATTTTAGAGGGTTAGTGCGCATGCTGTGATCCACGTATACTGTTTTCTGATTATATATGACGTCATACTATTTGTGCTGTAGGGGATTTTGCCTTTTCATAATATTCTCTGATTTAGAGGAACAAAAATATATTTTAGGGGGTTGTTTATGGATGCAGTTTTCCAGTGTGTTCTTTGGTCCTAAATGCGAGCATTGTTTCCTCAAGCCCTGTCGACATATCTTATCGATGGAGTTAACTGAGTTTCTTTTGGTCCAAGTCATTAAGAATCTCAACCCAATTCACAATTTCACATCCCCCAAGTTTTTCGCAAAAGCAGAGGGAATAGGATACGATTAATCCCATCAGAGATCAAACGGTGAATAAACGCTATGTTTATTTAACTTGCTCATGTTTCGAAACCAAACAGGTCGCTGTGACTACCTTCATAAGGGGAGACATTAAAAACAGTAAAGATTATGTACTTCCATTTAATTATGTTATTGGCTGGTGTCATCACAATTTTTGTTATCAGCAGCTTAACCACACACTTAAACGCGATTTGAGCTGTTATCAAGGAAATTGATTTCAGAAGCAACAAAGAAGCCTGTGAAAAGCATGCAGAAACAATCCCAGGTTCAAGTAGCTCCTGAAGCTTAGAAATCACATTTCAAATTCATGTTGAACCTACCCCATAATAATAGTCTATTTATTTTAATTGAAAGCCATGTTACCCGATAAACTGCCATACTATACGGTGACGAGTTTCTTTGATACTCAAAATTAGCGCAAGTTAGACAAATGCTAGAAGGGCATTTCGTGCCCTATAAATGACCGTTCTTCTGTTTTTCTTTTATCATGCACTTCATAATCAACTTTCACAGTCCCTGATTTCCCATGGTCGGCCCGACTCATATCCATCCGTAACTTTAATTGGCGGCCACTGTTTCTTTGGACCACTAGAGCCGTGATAATAACCTCCAAAGCAAAATTCTATGAAGAAAGAGTACCCTCTATGGGAAAAAACGAGCCTAGAAAACTTCCAGATGCTGCAATTTTCGCCGTTTCAAATATGAGAATGTTGTCTAAATTGATGGTTTCGCCACTTCCTGATTTTCCAGTGTTATTTGTAAACATGGTATATATCTGTTTGGCATATATATGAACAACAGCCATTTGAAGGGTGTGAATTCCTCATGTTCTTGAGCCATGGTAATTACCGAAAACTGAACCAACTGCTTCTGCTTGCTATTTCGTGCTGGTGTATGTAGCTTATGGCTGCAAAGTTGAGTTTATAGATATAGGTGGCAGAGATCAAATTTACATCATTGTTCACTATGTACTCAAGATATTTTTCAAGATCACACAGCCACTATTTGAAGGTTTCCAGATTTTGAAGGGTGTGTACCGAAATCATAGAAAATATTGTAGAGATGTAAATTGTTATAATTCATTATCTAGTCTGACTTTTTGGAAGATATTCTAAATGCCCTTTTGTTTCGCATCATCGCCATTATGAGATGTGAAATATTAAACTGCTGTACATATGGGACACTCAACCCAACATAAAGTTGGGATTACCGATTAATTGCAGAAAAGATTATTTTTTTTCCATACACCGTTCAAGCAGGGGAGAGGAGATTGATCGAGTCTGCTAAACAATTGAGAAGGGGGAGAAGTTGGGTAGCCGTAATATGAATTTTTGGGAGAATCCTCGTTGTTATTCTTCCTGTGGTATACAATTCATTTTATCAAATGTTATACAAGTCATACTGAGAACATAGAAGTATGTGCAGTATCAATGTATCTCTCATATGGTTTCTTGAAAAAGAATACATCATTGAGTTTAATGAATTGTTTAAAGATATTGGAAGTGAAAAATGTCACCATGCTTTCCCTCTCCTGAGGCAACAAGAGCATACAAATATTTGAAAATTTTCTAATCATTCTTCTTTGATGTCACGCATGAACCATTTATTTGGTTGTAGCTAAAATCAGGTTGAGAAACAACAAAATTCTTGATGGAAGCAGCACCAGAAAAATCCTCACGAACATCATGGGTCTGAATATACTATTGTTAAACTAATTTAACCCGGCTTCGGCCGGGTTTTATTTTGCGATAGTAGTTGATAGCTGCAATAATTAATAGTTTCTATATTTAAAGTTTCTATATTTATAAGTGGCTGGGAAATCAAATTGATGACAGTTTCAATTGATTTCAGTTCTCCCTGGGAACTTCAAGCCTCCGTCTGAAATCCTCCTCCATGAGAGGGAGACCATCACGCAGCTTAATCTTCGGTTCCCAGCCCAACAATTCTTTTGCTTTTGTGATGTCTGGCTTCCTCTGGCGAGGATCATCTGGTGTATTCTCCACTTCTATGATCTCTACTTCAGGGTTGATAAGCTGCCAATGAACGCGATAAAATTAATCAAATAGACCAAATTCATGCATGGAAAGTTTCGTCGGTATAAGAGGTATTTTTGGTTTCCAGCTTATGATGGTGTCTGCACAAATACTAGGACAGTAAACCCAGCACATGGAAAATACAACTAGCCATGAAGCAAGGAGCTAATGCCATTGTACGTACAGATAAATCATTCTAAGTAAATTCATATCCAGGAGGAGATGCAGGCAAATTGAAACTAACCTCCTTAACAGTCTCCGCAAGCTCCATCATGGTGAATTCACCTGAAAAATCAAACATTGTATTAGTAAGAGTAACAGTTTCCATCTATTTCAAGAGATAGGTCACCAAAGAACACCAAGTTATTGGTTGCAGAGCTTGAAGATTAACCTGGATTCCCAATATTAATAGGCCCGGTGTTCTCTCCTTCCATAAGTCGGATGAGGCCATCAACCTTCAAGTATATGAAATGAAGATGAAGGGCACACGAGTAATTAAGACGTGATCATGACAGCTAATATCATCTACCATCATTTAAGGCAATGAAAAATTTCTAGCCTACCATGTCAGACACGTAACAGAAACTCCGGGTTTGGGTTCCAGGTGCTTGAACAGTCAAAGGCTCCTTACTGTATGAATTCACAGAACAAGTGCCAATAAGATATGAGTTGCGACAAAGAACTTTTTCAAAAAAATAAAAAGAGCTGTTGTTGTACCGACTTACCGGATTGCTTGGGCTATGAAATTGCTGACAACACGACCATCATCAATGTTCATTCTGGGTCCATAAGTGTTAAAAATTCTGGCAATTCTTATCTCTGTCACGGAAAAAAAGTGATGTTTTAGATGTGGAAAATCAGAGAGAGAGTGAGAGAGCTGAGTGAGTATATTTTGAGCATTGGAAAATCACAAAAAGAAAAGATAACTGCTTCAAAATTATCTCAGAGAGAAGAGTGAGCGCTACATACCTATCCCATGCTGCCTGTGATAATCAAACATCAGAGTTTCAGCCACTCTCTTTCCTTCATCATAGCAGCTTCTGACTCCTTTAAAAATTACCAACATATCCACAAAACTTAATATGCATTGCAAGTGATACAAAAAGTATTTGACATGGATAAGTCTTAAAATACAGCATACAAGTAATCTTCAAAGAAATGAACAGTTTGATGAGGAAGTCTTTTGTTCCTCAAGGAAGATTTAAGTCTAAAAGTTCATAAAAAAAGGTTACACTTATGCATGGAGAAACTTTAATGAATAATTTTTCAAATATACAAGTTAATGGAAATCTAACTCACCAATTGGGTTGACATTTCCCCAGTAGCTCTCATCCTGAGGATGTACAAGTGGATCTCCATAGACCTCGGAAGTTGATGTCAGCAAAATCCTGTTTGACAATTATCAGAGCTTCAGTAACAAAGGATCATCTATTATGAAATATTAACTACGAGCTAGAGTAGCAGTCTCAAACCTTGCTCCAACTCGCTTGGCAAGCCCCAACATATTCAACGTTCCAATCACATTTGTCTTTATGGTCTGCCATGCATAGCAATTTTACAGGTCAAATGGCAATTCAATGGTCAAAATCAGGATTCAGAGTCACAGGAACTTAGAGAGGGAGAAGTGAACAAGTATTTTGACAAGGACAGGAGCATGATTTTCGCAGGCACACCTTTACAGGATTATATTTGTAGAAGATCGGGGAAGCAG
Source organism: Salix arbutifolia (assembly GCA_025169955.1). Lineage (NCBI taxonomy): Eukaryota > Viridiplantae > Streptophyta > Magnoliopsida > Malpighiales > Salicaceae > Salix > Salix arbutifolia. Next base: position 3,032,317 of record CM045909.1, read on the forward strand.
GGCAAGCAAGGTGGTAAATTTGATCGACCTCAACTAGCAATGGCTCAGTGACATCTGCACAGAAATAAAGAAACATCAACATGTCCGATTTAATTGATGAACAATAGAGATAGTAAGACACCATTGACATGCATTAGCTTTGCACTGCTAGACACATAGAGAAGATTAAAGCAACAGTACCATGACGAATGAGCTCAAATCTTGGATGACCGATCCATTTCTTTAGGTTCTCCTTGGAGCCAGTGAAATAGTTATCAGCCACGATAACCTAAGAGACATGACAGAATTAATTCAGAATAGACCAACCACGAAATTCAAATATTAGTTACTGATTTTTATATTCTATGCATTTGTGGAAATGCTTTCCACTTGTTATTGGATGCACAACTGGCTGTTCTTATTGAAGCAAAACAGACATGGCCAACTCATAAAAGCATGCAATCTTCTTGAATGTCTTCAAATGTTTTTGAAACAAAATGTGCTTACCTCATTCTTTTCATTTTCCATCAACCTGTCCACCAGATGTGAACCGATAAATCCAGCTCCTCCGGTGACCAAAATCCTCATATTGGCCTACCAAAAAAAGCAAAAATCTTTTATTAAACAGAAGGGGACGAAACATGATGGCTGCTGAGAAAAAAATATATGTTTCTGATAATACCACCAAACATTTACCCTCTACAAAAAATCTCAATTAATGCACAAAAACATCCACAGTCAACTTTTCAGAAACCCTTCCATGATGGGAAAATCTACCATTGAAGATTACCAGCCCTCGATGAACTCCAATCCAGAAAGTAAAACTAGATTGCATCTAAAAGATCTAACAAATATTTTCTCTGGATTGCACTCGATATCAAAATTACAACTTCTTTTCCTTGCAATCCAAAACTCAATGCAGCATGCATTGCTACCCAAAAAGAACAGATATAAGGAAATAAAAAGTAAATCGCAAATTGGATATCGATATGTAGCTTGAAACAAATTTATCACGATTCTGTGCCTTGCAGATCATGGATCATACAAAAACTTGATCGAATACCAGAGAAAAAACAAAAAGATCACAGCATAGTTATACCTGAAAGTACTTGGAAAATCTTAAAGGAGATGGAGTTGGGGGAGCTTTTGTTGCAGAGTTGTGATTTCCATTCGAAGCCTCCTTGGCCATTCTTGTTCAATTTCTAAAAACAAATCGAAGAAAAATCTCAATCTACATCAATTTCACAAACAACCAGAAAAAGAAAGCATTGGATGATCATCAAATGCATAAACAGCCCCAAAATAAATAAAAAAACCTCACATCAAATCAACAAACATCAATTCAAGAAAAAAATAAAATTGCCTGAGTGATGTGAAAAAAAGGGTCAAAATCTCAAACTTTTCCGCGAGCCATAAAACTCAAAGACTGCAGCTTTACATAAGAGCTCAATTGTAACCAAGTTGGCTTGAAAATTATATTGTTAACAGCTAACTATGAAAATAAGCACACTAACAAACTACACCAACTTGTGACAGAGAAAGACGCATAGATTAAACGGGACTTCAAAAACACGAGAAGAACAAAGCTTTAAATGCAATAAAAAACCACACCCCACTATTTTTTTTTTTTTTTTTTTTGAAGAAGAAGAGAAAACCTCAGATCCGAATCTCTCTCGACCCTAGTCCCTAGTAAATTGAGAATTAATTACCAGGATCACTTTCGAGAGAGAATTTTATATTTATTTTGATGGGATTTAAAGATATGAAGGTCTGTATATATAGTGTTCGATGTTTGGTTGAGGTCGAGTGAAAGCGGACGTCGATGGTGGTATGACTGGAAACGCAGGGAACTTGTTCGATTTCAATCAAAAGACTCTGTCCCGCTGCAAGACGTCAGATTAAGGTTTTTTCTCTTCACTGCATGTGTCATAAAGTCAGCTATTTGCTTACGTCATCCAGTTAGTTATCCTGGGTATCTTGGTTTTTGGTAAGGTAGGGCGAGTCTACGAGATCCGTGTGGTCACGCCAGTTACCTGTTTTCATGTTACACTCGTAGGTTATTTTTGTATTTAAAAATATAATAAAATAATATTTTTTATTTTTAAAAATTAATTTTGACAATTTTATTTTGTAAATAACTGTGTTTGAATGGAATAATTACATCAAAAAATTATAAAACAATAAAACATGAGAGGAAAATATATATAAAGAAAAGGCAGATTTAAATTAAGATTAATAAACGTTTTGGAAAGAAAAAGCAACGGTCAATTTGCCCCCTTCACTTTCAAAATTGTTTTTCTCTTTTTGTCCTGCTTTACTTTTTGTTGCGCAGCAACTGCTTACATTCTCTCTCTTCCAGGAAAAAAAATGATCTAACAAAAATCAGGGCTCTGATTGGCTGAGACCACTGGTAGTCGGTGGTCTAGCGACCATGTAATTCAGAAAAGATTCTGCGGTAATTATCTGCCACGAAAGATACAGCACGGTATTTTGAAAAAATGCTACCAGTATATGCCTTGTGTGTCACAGTCTACGTGTGAGCATTATCATCCTCGTCAGATCCAAACCCGCCACACGTCATCGCTCCGAAAATATCACCTTCCAGATTGCACCCACAAAAGAAACCATGACCGACCGATCCCTATTTTATTTGCACAGCCCATCACGTTTTGGCAATGTATTAATTGTGATCTCTTGGGTAGTCTTCCTACTTGTTTGGAAATTGTGATTATCACATTACGTGACCCGAAACGCACAATAAAATGAGCTTCAATTTAAAAAATTAATATATATCATATTTGAGACATCAATCCTAAAATTAATTACTCCTGAAACTATAGTGATATACCTCAAACATTTTTAGTTGCACATGTGTTTATATAATTCAATCTCTCAATGATTTTATATTCAAATCATCCTTACAGTTACGCGTATTCTAAATCGTATTAAATTAATTTAACTAGGATGATCCGACCAATGGATACAAGTGACAAATGTAAAATTGATTTTTTTTTATTTTATCTCACTCTTATATTAATCATGTATGAATTAACTTGCTTTTGTATGAGTATTTCTTTAGATCGAATCATTTCATGACCATAAAATATATTTCAAAAGTAACGATCATTTACTTATCACATCGTGATATAGTAAAAAATCACAAAGAGTGAGATATTAAGATCTTATATATGATCTCCATAACTCACATAATAAATAAGTAGAGATCACTTATGTATTTATATAACTATCTTTAATGAAGCATATATTTAAAAAAAAGAAGATAAAAAGTACATATTATTGCTCTTATTATTATAGGAAATGCATTATCCGAGTTTTAGTTTTGTCACAAGAAATAACAAAGGCTTCAAATAAGAAATTCTCATTTACTCACTTTCATTTGTGGTAAATAAGTAATTTCATACTTGACTTTGATCATAATAGACACGTGAATTTATTTGAGTCATTTTTTTCTCTGAGAACCTAATCCTGGTCTCAACCAATATGATTTCTCAATAATTACTCAGAGTCAAAATTGCTCTCATTGTGCTAAAGTCACTTGTCGAGCATTAAGACTCGTATTGTCTCATATTTAGTAACATTATAAGTATTAGAAGTGAAAGATCATATGAGTGAGTTAATCTAAGTTTATCGCTATGCTCTAACAAGTTATACTAAACAATACTCACAATATGTTCCTTAAAACAAACAATGGATGTCATGATAAACTAATGATATTTATTTATTATTAAATCACTGAAAGCCTTCGTGTGATCTTTGAAACTAGTTATACAATTATATTTTTTACAGGCCAAGAGATCTCGCATGTCTAACAAATACATCCCTTATTATTAGTCTTGCAAGTAGATATACAACCATAGAGTTTGTAGAAACATGTCCTAGGATCTTGTCATGTTCAATTATCATGTCTCTAATATAGTGATATTTTACCTTTAGCATAAAGATTCGTTGGTGTCCATGTCAAAATAATCTTTATATATTTTAGTTTAAAACCAGGACTAATAAAAAAGTCAGACTAAATTTGTTTAAGTTTCAATTATTATTTTAAATTCAACAATAATGATAAACTCATGCATTGGAAAAGCAATGGAGAAATCTAAATCTAAAATTTCTTGTACTTCGTAACTCAAAATTTATCTCAATTTTCACTCAATCTATTTTCTTCCACTGGCTTCCACGTCATCATTTCCCTCCCATTGGTTTTTTTTATTAGTACTACACACCTTCTGGATATTCAAAATATTATTAATTGTTAGTGAAAAACATAAACCAAACACTATAATTCAAACAACTACGATAAATAAAAAGAAAAAATAGAAGGAATATAGTAAAAACAATAATAATCAGGCACGTTAAACTCGAGAAAAAACACACGCGCACATAAGTAGTCGACGTCACACTCACACCGGAATCAACTGACCTGGCCATTGAAACCAGACTCCAACAACCAAGCAGCAGTGGCTGAATCAGAAAATGGCCACACTTGGACTTTGCCTCTCTGCAGAAAACCTAACGTGGGCCGTTAAGCCCATATAACAAATACAACCCATGATAAAAAAAACCCGTCGACTTGCATTTGAAAGCTGCTGCTGCTGGAAAACAGAGAGATCGCGAGAAAAAGACTCGAGTCCAAGAGACCCATACAGAGAGCATTTACTCCGGTCGTTTGAGATCTAGCCACTAGTTTGGCCTTTTCGCTTCTGATCGGGAGAAAACGGTATGTTATGTAATTTTCTATTTATTTTGGAGTTTTTGAATCTTCAATCGTTATAGAGATCGTAGATCCATATCACCAAACAAACATCTGCATCGAAGTTTTTTTTTCTTTCCTTTTTCATCGTTTAATTCTAGTTTTGTTGTATTCACATGATTTTGAAAGGAGGAAAATAGGTCTGGCAAAGAATTTGTGATATTTTGAGTAATAAATACAACATTAAGAATAAAAATCACAAATGATCGCATAGCGGAGTGGATATCGCGTTAGACTCCGAATCTAAAGGTCGTGGGTTCGATTCCCACTGCGATCACTCTCCTTCTTTTTTTCTCTCACTGCAATTCTTGTATTTCCCCCCCTGTGAATGTATGATTATGAACTATGGATTCACATAATGGGAAATTGCATTCGATTGCCTGAAATTGCTGACCTGTTGCAAAAGGTTACAATTTGACTGACTGAAGTTTGCATCTCTAATAATACCATGCAAGTGGTAAATGCTGCTTGAGGTTGTCTTGGTTTATCTCTGGGTTTGCAATGATGTCATTGTAAGTTTGATGTTTGAACCTTGTTGAGCTGATGCATCTTGAGTTTGTGCAATCTGCTGTTAGCATATGAATTAGCATTTACAGGTCCTATTAACAACAGGTAGTTACCAGTGTGAATTTAGATGCCGTCGTGTGATTAGAATAAGTCCTGATTAATTGAGGCAGTGCCTCTACATCAACATGGGAAATTGTGTTGTAGTTTGTCTGAGAAATGAAATGCACGTACATTTGAATCGAAGCTAATAAATGTGGGCTCGAGCTGTACACAATTGACTCCGAGTAACAGAAACCATCCTTGATCTTAACTGAAAGAATTTGAAATGCATTTTGTGTAGTATCACCATCAACCGATAAGGAATGTGTCATGTTACCAAATAGGACAAGCTAATGGTGATTGTGACGGGGTTTGATTTTAAGTTGCCAATTTTGATTTGCAGGGCTTAATTGAATGAAAGTAAAGTGATGAATGCCATTTCACTCTTGCACGGGTGCATTTTTTTAATTTGTAGTTTGTCTTCAGTTTTTTTTTAAACTTCAATAGGATATATAATCATCTAAATGGGGCTTGAAAGGCCCTTTTTACATCCAACTTCTAACATAGACAGACTCCCTTTCAGTTTTTGTTTTTGTTTTTGTTGTAACACAATAAGCTGAGAGGGAATGGAACCAAATAGTGATTACTACATGTAGGATTTTGAATTCATTGTCCTTGAGGTTTTCAACCTTGTAAGCGTAGTATTCAGTAACTTTCGTTAAAGGCAGATAAAAATGCATGCACATTGTTATTAATTTTGTCGCGTTACTGATAAATTTGCCTTTTATTTGTGCTTCTGCAGATGTTTGATGATCAAGATCTGGGATTTTTTGCCAATTTTCTTGGCATTTTTATATTTGTTCTGGTGATCGCATATCATTATGTGATGGCTGATCCAAAGTACGAAGGCAACTGAACTGGTGCTGTACACTCTAAAATAAGTGTCCAAGTGATAGTCAGACTGTCAATTTTGTTAGCTCAGCCACAATGAAGGGTTTGAATAGATTGTCGCAATTCCTTAATGTTTGTAATTTCTTTCTGAGGTTTTAGGATATTTAAAACTTTGTTTGTGGCAAAGATGGGGATTATATGTTGAGATTACCAGTGTTTTTACAATGTTGGAGAATATTATGCTAACTATTTTCAATATTTTACCCTGATAACTATGAAAAAAACTCTGCACCATCTCTTTATAATGCTTTATTGGATATAGACTAGGAAAGGTGCTTAGGACATTGCAGTGAAGAAGTCGTCTGAACTCAGTGTATAGACATCGTTTGGCAAGTTTAAATAGAGTAGCACGATGCAATTCTAAAAGAAATCCTCTCAACTTGTACAGGTGCAGAGTAGGTTAAAGCCAAGTTCGACTGGCATACGCTATAATGAAAATGTATTTATTAAGTTATTAGAATTTATATCTTTTGAGAAAATGATACATTTAGTTTTATTAAAACCTCTCTTTGCGACTCGTGATAAATCAATTTAACAACACCAAGAGTGAAGCTCCCATTTATCAACAAACAAAAACCAGCAATAGATGATTAATGAATTATATTGCTTCAAATAGTATCGAGGAAGAAACAACGAATCCAAACATGCAAGAAACTCACAAGGAGGGAGTAAGGAAATGAGTCGTCTCATCTCCGGTGGAAATCGATGCATGGGAGAGCTGTAGGGATCCGTACCAGTATAGCATGAAGCATTTTAGAGAGAGAAGATTCACCCACCGTAAATAGTTGAGCGAAAGTTTTCCATGTTTCTTAAAAACAATTGATGGCGAGATGAGACAAAGAAAATAGAGGAGGCCAAGTGTTTTTCTGAAAACCATCAATTTAGCTGCGGTCACAGTTCTTAAACGCAGCTGTAACTTTTAAATATTCAGCAATACTTTAGAAATTAATGTTGTAAATCCATTTGTGCAATTCTTAGAAATTATAATATCTCAAAAACCACAACTAAAAATTATAACTTTCCAACCAACCCTAAATCTATAATAGAAAAAGTAGCAAAGACGTCGATGTCCAGTAATGAACTTGGATTGGCGACATTAAATGAACAGTAAAACACGTTTTTTTATTTATTTATTGATATTGATGTTTTTTTTTTTCCCGTGTTCAAGCTCTCCACCGAATCAAGAATTATTTATCTAGGTGGGTCATGGAAAATATAATAAATACAAGTTGAGCCTAGAGAGCCTGCTTGTGGCTGTAGTTTAGTGGTGAGAATTCCACGTTGTGGCCGTGGAGACCTGGGCTCGAATCCCAGCAGCCACACCGTTTTTTAACATCTGTTCTATGTGGAGACTTGACATTCACAATTTAATCCCTTTTCTTTTTCCTTTTCCTTTTCCTGTTTAGAGATTGGCAGATTAAATTATCATTCCATGTCTTGTTATACGAGGTTTTTATATCACAGCAATATTTAACATCGACGCCGTTTTGCTATACCTGGTATCGGTTAAATGCTTGCTAGCAACCACCAAAGCACGACAACATCGTATTATTTTATAATGAAACAATGATTCCGAGTCTTTCAATCGAGGATGGCGGCGGAGCTGGAGGATGTATAATTTGTCTCATTCTTGCTCAAGGCAAATCTTTATTGAGGATTTTTTTAATGATAATTTTCTATCGAGTAAATACATGAATTGTGAATAAAATAAAATATTTTTATATTTTTCAAATAAATTTATATAAACTAATTTTATTAAAAAATACCAATTTATTTTAGTTGTACATTAAAAAAATCATTTACACGTAAATTTGCGTGCTATCAGGAGATGGGTAAATAAATAAATAATCTCTCGCAAGGCCCACGTGATTAACTATGGGCTGGGGTAGAAAGGCCCAATAACTCCCTGTGGTATTTCCAGTCAACCATAGTGAGTAAATGGACATGGAAGTTGTAACAAATACACATTAAACGCCTCTCGCGTTCCACTCCCTTGTCGTCCACAGAGAACTATCTACTTCCGCCGTTGAGATCCAGTGAGTGGTCACTCTTTCAGCCTTCTAGCATCAGACCAGCTGAAAAGGTATGTTTGATTACCTCCCTCTCACTACAATTTTGGTTTGCTTTGTTCTCCAAATCTTGGTCTTTTGCAATGAATATAACTCGATGAGAGGGAATTCGCTGTAATATAATTGGAAATTGCATTTGACTGTGGAAAAACAGTGTCCTATTTAGAAAATTTAGTCTCAGAGTTTGGATCTCTATTGTAGAATCTAAACGCTGCCCGGGCATACTCTCTTGGATTTGTGTATCTTGGCACTTCTCTTTGGGTTCCTACTTCACCTAGCATTGTTTGGAACTTTAAAACATAGTACATGGTGGTTTTGTTTCCTTATTTTTCGCAACTAGGCCGGGTTTTCTTATCTTCAGGCTGTAGATGGTCTTTGTTTTATCATCAATCTGCTGGTTGAAATGGAATGTGATATGATATCCCAATAACGCTATCAAGTTAGTTGAAACTCGAGGGAAATAAATTTGTTGTTTATTTGAGTTTCTGGAAATTTTGCTATGGTGGCCAAGGAAACTGCCGCGCCTTTAAGGTTAAGTTTTGATTGCACAGCTTCAAATATTGAAGGGAATTTTGGCGCAATTTTATCTGCCCCGCGGTACCTTTGCGCCAGGAAGTCATGGGAAGTTTCCTGATTAAAAAATTGCTGATAAGCGTGTCTGGTATTTGTTTTACTATTCCTATCAATCCAGGCTAGAAAATAGCAGTGTGAATTTAGGGGCTGCCTTTGTGATTAGAACAGGGAACAGTGTTGATTTAAGGAGGAAAAGAAATATGCATGCTTAGCAACGCTATGACTATTCAAGGTGAAAACCAGGATAGGTAGAGAAGGTGTCTTTTTTTGTCTCTTTTCCTTGGCCTTGCCTGCTTTGCTACTATGCAGTTTTGAGTTGTATGCAAATCATTAAGTTGAATGTTAGATACCTTACCTTTGTCTAATCAAAGTGAATTTCTAATGCATTTCATCGTGGTCTGATCTTAGTGATGAGAATTGTTCCATGGTAACCAACTAGCACTGGGTAGCAGCATTACTGTTGAAGTTTAATTAAGAGATTTAACAATTTTAATGTGTGCAGTGAGCCCAGTGTCATTTTGACCCCCCCCACCCCCCCATATTTTTTTATGTGGTTGCTTTCTATCAAGCCATCTTGTCAACTATACGTGGGGGCTTGGTTGGATCATAGCAAGAATTTTAATAATCTTTAAAGACCTTTAACATGCTGCAAATACATCCATTTGTCCTATGAAGATGAAATAAATTTCTATAATAGATCTCCCCCCTTTTAATGATCTCCTCTAGAGTAAAGCATTACAGCTGAGAGGGAACAAAACTTAATAATGCATACTGGGTATTGAGCTCACACAATCCCTTAGGTTTTCGATCGTGTTAGCAGTAGGACACCCAACTGCATTTCTTTTAGCGTAACAGAGTGAATTATAGTCTTGATATTGTAATTCTGGTTGTGTTACTGATGCATATGACTCTTATTTATGCCTCTACAGATGTTTGATGATCAAGACCTGGGATTTTTTGCCAATTTTCTTGGCATTTTTATATTTGTTCTGGTGATAGCTTATCATTATGTGATGGCTGACCCAAAGTATGAAGGCAACTGAAATTGGTGGCATTGTACACTCAAATAAGAGTCTGAATGATAGTCAATCAGTGTAGTTTGATCATTATGGAAGTTTAAAACAGAACATTTCAGGCTAATTCTCTAATGCTCCAAACTTTTTTGAGGTTTTAGAATGTGAAGTTTGTTATGGCAAGGATTTTGGGAGAAACTCGCTATCTCTACCAAGTTGCATGGCTCCATGTGCTAATGCATATTTTACCCTCATCAGTGACAAAATTTGCATCCCTCTTTTTATTTTTGGCTATATGCTTCATTTGCTGAGTAGGGTTACTCTCACAAGGTCTTGCCAGTAAAATTGACGAGACAGTTCTACACCCCCTTAAAATTAGAGTGATCTTGGCTTGCAGGTGATTGGCTACCTTTTCAAGTGATTGTCAGTTTTATATATTTATTATTATTATTTTGTTGGTAAAATCAACTATATTCTCAGCACCTCAAAAGCTTTCAATACCCATGGGGTATCTTGATCTTCTTCTAGTGATGTCAAGATGTCACTAAAAGGAGGAGCAAACAGTTGAATGGGCTTGTTTTGATTAGATAAAGCGTCTAAAGTTAGCATTGTGATGCCTATTTATATGGATTTTTTAGCCTTCGGCTTTTTTACATGCTGGTGTCATTTGATTATCAGAAATGAAATGTTCGTGCTGATAATAGAATGATATTTTAATTTTAATATTTTATTGGTAATAATAACAAATAATAAAAATGAGATTTAAATTTTTTAATGGCCTGTTTTTAAAATTAAGAGAAATAATGATTAAAACATTGATTTCTCTTTAAAAATAAATTAATGTATAATTTTCTTTCTCATCCATGCGCTTATTTTTATCTCAATCTCATCAGCAGAATATATCTACAGAGCGAGGATATAACTTGCATTCTTGTGACTGCCGTTACATTTTTTTATTAAAATAATATTTTTAACATGAGCACATAAAATAATTTAAAAATAATTTTTATTTTTTATTTTTTTTCCAAAATATTTTAAAAACGCAGGCTTAGGAAAAATGATCGAGGAATACCTTAACCTATATATATATATAAGACTTTCCATTTTTTTATAAGTTTAATTTCTTCTAAATTCATGATAATTCCTGCATGATAAACTTTAAATCTCCTTCTGATTTATTGAAAAATAGAAACTTGTATGAAAAATAAAATACCACATGACCGTATATCTTTTTCTCGAGTATTTTTTTTTATAATAAATCATGATTGATTCTTCTTTTTTGTTGTATTTTTTATATATCTAATAGGATAGGAATATTTGTAAAAAAGAATAGATTTAACAGTGACAGAAAATATAAAAATAAAATGAGAATAAAGACGAGTTACACTAATTCCCAGTAACTAAAGGGATGAAAATGAAAGATACATCTCTTCGGAAGTAAGCTGTGATTAGTTGTCTAAAATTTGACCCAAATGAAGATTTGACCAAAAACACACAAAATCAAACGCAGAGCACACAAACACCACTCATTCCTTTCAATCTCACACTGCAAAAACGTGAAAATGCCCTCACGCCTACCAAAAAAATATTCCCTCTCTGTCCAGTCTTAATTAATTTCACACTCTATTAATTTAATCTACTAATAATCTAAACGTAAAAACGAGAGCCGTTGATTATAAAACAAGCCACCCGAAAACCCGAAAGCAAAGCCGAAACACCCAAAAACAAAAACCCGACAAAACCCAGAGCAATTGCAACATCTGATTGCACACAGAAAGCATTGTTATCCGTACACGTGCCCTTTATTGCCCTTGCCATTTCCGTTCCGGCTGAGTTCGCTGACAATAACAGGTACGCAAACACCTGCACCACACACATCATCAAAACTCTCTCGCTCATTTCCAAGATAATTAAAAAAATACGGACGGATACGAATACGTATACCTGATCATGGCTGAAATCGAACCAGACCTGGCAAATTTCAGGTAAGAGCGTGGCGTTTCTTGAAATTTCCCAAACGGCGGAAGTGATTTCGAATAGAGAGTAGACGGAGACGATCGCATTCGCAGCAAAAACGTATCTGTCAACATTTTTAAGTGATTTTAGGAAAGAATTTTGATGAAATTAATTTTACTCGGACATAAAAAAATTGTGAGGAAGTAGTTGGGTCAAATAAAAAAATTTCAAACAATTTTGGACTACCTGAAAAATTATGAAAAGGCAAAAAGCGGGAAAGATTATTTCAAAATAAATAAAAAAACTGAATCAAGAGCATGATATAGAAATTTGAAGAGGCATCCCTTTTGATTCTTAAATATATATTTTTTTCTTACGAACCAAACAGCGATTTTCAGTTAAGAAAGGAGTTTGAAATTTTTGATAGAATATGTACATATACCTGAAAGCGTCAAAATTGTACCAATGTAGGGAATCAGATACTCTAGAGTTAGTGAGCATGAAAACAGCAGAGGCAAGAGTGAAACAAAAGCCAGAGAATCGAAATACAAGAATGAGGTAGTTGAAGCGTTTTAGCTTCTGTAAGGAGACGGTGGAGTTGAAGTGTTGCCGAGTCTCGCCGCCGTTACGATGGGGATGCGGAGACCGCATGGTTCTTGATTACACCGCTGGTAATTATTCTGCGGTCAGAGGAAGAGGGAGGAGTCGTGAGAGAAAAAGGAGTGAAAAAAGGTCGCTAGGTATCGAGTAGTGAAAGGAAGAAATGGAGAATTTTGAGGTGCAGGTTGAGACTGAGAGGAGGAGAGTTGTTGAAGTCACGAGGCATGACATGAGGTTTCCATGTTTCATGGGATTTTTGAGAGAGAGAGAGAGAGAGAGAGAGAGAGTGATGCAGTGGAATTCAAAGATAGCAAAATATAAAAAAAACATGAAATTCAAAGCTAATAAGAAAGAATCATAAAAATAGTTAAAATCATGAATTCAAAAATAAAATTACAGAAAATTAAAGATCTGATAGTCAAAGTAATAATCTCATTCTATAACTACTCTATAAAAAATCACTTTTAAAAATAATAATAAAATAAATATTATTTTAATGTATTTTTAAATAAAAAAGAAAAAAAGAAAAGATTAAAAAATAATAATATTGGTCAGACCAGAGAGGAGGGAATAATAAAAAAAGAGAGGTAGCAGAGCAGGCAGACCAGACAGGAAGCAGGGATAGTTGAGTTGAGAGATTGCTTTAACTCTCTCTTTCGTCTTCTTTTCCACAAACAATCATCTTTTCGTTTCAAAATCCTGCTTGCTTTTTTATTTCTTTTTCTCTTGCTGTTTGATTGACATTGTAATGATAATTCAACTCTGTTTAGTTAAAGCGTGAGCAGTAAAGCACTGCCTCGTTTTCCCATCTGGTACTCATCAAGCCATTCCAGACTTTTGGTTCTGCAGATTCAAAAAACAATTTAAAATATTAATTTTTATTTTTAAAACTCATTTTAACAGAAAATAATAATAGTAAAAAAAAAACAAGGTTTGACCTCACATATCAAATAACCCCTTGAAGCTCTCTTGCTGGGGTAGTATGTTCGAAAAATGTCGCGGCCATTTGCACGGTGAATCTTTTCTCTGTTTTAGAGTAAACGTGATTTCGGCAACTAATAATTTATTTGCAGATCTATGTGTGTATGTCTTGACTTTGATACTCGCTGAGCTTGAACATCATGCAGCCCACATGCTTGCTCCTTGAACCCGTCACCATGTCGATATTTGACCAATTGAATTAGCCCCTGTTCGATATTGCGGCTTCGGCAGCTTTTAATTTATTTATTTTTATTATTTTAAAGTTATGATATGAAAAATAAAATATTATTTTTATATATTTTAAAGCAAAAAGAAACAGGGGACATTGCAGCACCCATGAATTTAGGTTCTACAAGGACCGAGTTCTTGCATTGGACTTGACATAGCGGATACTGAAGTTGAGACAATACAGTTAGGGTTTTGTAAGGAGTTTATTAGGACACCAGCAGCAGCTGAAGTGGGAAGCCAGATGGCATAATACTGTGGGTTACGGAAACTACAGAAGTTTTAGGCTTTTAGCCTCTCCCACGGCAATTCATGAACTCAAGTGCAACAACTTATTTCGAAGAGATGCAGTGGTCTCCTTCCCTCCCTCCCTCTCAAAAACCATTTCCACGCACAAAACCCATTAACTTCATCTTAACAACACTTGGACCGCAGAAAATTCAAGCTAGGTATTGCATTCAGTTCCACTCCTGGCAAGACATTTCATATAAATGTCCCTTCGGGCTTCTCATGTTTGAACATCTCCATTGTATATAGTCTGGAAATTGTTGCCGAATACTACCAAATCTTTTTTTTTTCTAAACAACGGAAGTTTAGATTTTCAACTATAATTTGCTAAGAACATTTTTTCCAGCAGCAACTCCAATAACAGTGGACACAAGGGCCGAAAAGGCTCCCTGTCTTGAAAGCCAGAATTCAGTCCACGTCAAGGGCCTGGTAACCTGGACCAATACCTTCTGAAACTGTTCCTCCAGATCTTCTATGGAGCCAGAGTTGTCAATGACAATGTTAGCTTGGGACCTTTTCAAATCGAGAGACATCTGCGCGTTTATTCTATTCCTGGCATCTTCCTCGTTGATTCTGTCTCTTGCCATGAGTCGCTGAAGCTGTGTTTCAGTGTCCACCCAAACAACAATAATGGGTTTTGTCCACCTATCCATCTTGGCTTCGAACAGCAAAGGGATGTCTAAGACAATTACCTTATACCCCTTCAACCATAACCTCAAAATTTCCCACCAAATGCCAGAAGATATGTAAGGAGCCAAAAGCCTGAAATAATACAATAACCAAGCATATAAAAAGGTGTTGAAAACTTTTGCGACATTGTTTGATAAAACACTATCTCAATCAAGAATGCCTCGGCAAAATATAATCACAAAATTAGATATTCATGGGCATGAAGGAAATTTGTTTAAGATATACAGCAATCCATGTGATGAACATGAACTAATTTTACTACAAAATCCGCGGTACGGACATCATGTAAAAGCTTCTTAAACTAAAATTAGCTAGTTTTTATCCATATACTGTGATATTTTTTTGTCAGCAAGCAACCAGTTAGCAGGCATCGATAAGACTAGGTAAGGAATTTTGTTCTTGCTTCATTTTATAAACAAAAGAAAACCAATGTAAACTATGACATTTGCATGATTCTTTAAATGATATATATGCAACTCAAACCAAAAGAGTGAGCTTTTTCTCAGAGAAATTTAATATATTCTTCCAAGTACCAGTTGAGCCCATCTAAAATAGAGCATAGACAATAACATATGAAAACTTGAGACCATGTCATTTCATTAATGGTAACTTCAGTCCGACTAGCTAATGACTTAAAAAATAAAATGCAGCCATTCTTTTAGATACTTCATTCCATAAGTATAATTTCCGTTCCAAATGTTTGAAACGCTATAAATATAATTCATCTGTTATTTCTTGAACACACAAGACATACTAACTAAACTGTACCGATTGAGAAGCTGGCGCTTCCCAGGATCAGAGAACACAATCTGGCCCAGCTTTGGCCTGTCGACTTCCCCATTAGCTTGCAGTATGTCATCTCCAAATGCTGCAACTACCCCTTTATATCCACCAGTGTCTTTCTTCAGTACATCCTGCAATCCATTTAATTCATAACCACAACCAAATCAGCTTTGGTAAGGACGAATTTTTTTAAGCAGCCATGAAAAGTTATAACATTTGGCAGTCATGTCAAAAATTGATGTGATAATCAGATCCTATCCAAAACAAGGAATCTTCGTGAAATTTACCATATAATGAGATCCACGTGTAATGCAACCAAAGCAAAAAATGAGAGAACCAAGACGGAATAATACCCACCCGAGCAACAATATCAGCATCAACAACAGGAATGTCATGGGACTTGAAAAGATTAGAGGCAGTACTCTTTCCCGATGAGATTCCACCTGTCAATCCCACTATCCTCATTTTCACTCTCACTCAATTCTTGTGTTGTCACTGGTCTTCTTGCCCTTCTGCCTATGTACATAGATAGATGTGTGTAATTAATTAACCAACATCACATAGATCACATAAGTATATAGGATTACTTTTAAAACACAGTAACTCTAACTTCAACAAATAGATTGCAATGATCAAATACTACATGTTTTTTACTTGTTTCAATCTCCCGACTTTTAATAGTAATGATCATGAAGAAAAAATCTGGTCACCTCCAGTTTTTTATCTCTTAACTTTTTTAATTGCAGCCCTATCACTTGCCTAGTTTACATGGAAGATAGGGAAACAACATTACTAAATGCCCATTAGTCAAGGTTAGAAGGTGCAGGGTTCAAGTCTATAACAAAAACAAAAAAGAGCAGGGCTAGGAGTACAAAGTTCAATAAAAAAGATTACATGGATAAGAAGCACATCACGTAGTATATTGATAAAACAAAATGCAACAATCAATTTCATGATCCTTCTATGTCAGTAAAAGTACAAACTCAAATGTGCTAGTGTTCCACCAAGGTGTTTCAATGCAGCGTGGCAAGGAAGGAATTTACTATAGGTCAACGGTAAACACTTTCACATAATCTAGGTCACTGGTCGATCATGTAGAGCATAAAGCATCTATCTTGACATAGAAATGCAACTTGCAGGTTGGATCATGTTGGCTGGTTGTTTAAGTTGAGCTTGTTGCATGACAAACCACTAACCAAGATCGGCATGTATATTCAGTAAAAAATCAAATGAGTTTAAGCTTTGGGATCGAGTCTTTAGCCTCTGTATTCAGTTTAAGCTTAAAAGTGTCCACATTCTCATGTCATCCAACTCAGCATCTCAACTACTGAATAAAATTCAACAAAGCACACCCAACAAGCTCAAAACTCTTAGACCACATTTCAAAACAAGACAGCAAACCTGGTTTCCATAAACAGACCCCACATGAGCACAAACATTTGATACAGTAGAAAATGTAGTCTCACCGAGTTTGATTTACCGAAAGTAAAGAAAGACACCATCGAGCTTGCCGAATTTGAATAGCTAAAAATCGTGGTGTTCCTCGAAACAACAGTCCGTACTGGATTTTTATCGAACAGGAAGAAAGCAATGTCTAGTAGGTCAATATTTGGCATGTGCGGTCATTGCAATGTTTGTAGAAACTATGCAAGGGGAATGGGTTTTTGGAGTTCGGTAATGGGTCCTGGTTTCTCCAAGAGCACATTTGCTATTCACTTTATTCAGCATCAAAAGCAAAAAAACTCCAAGCATAAAAAACAATCGACAATATTTCTACCGACCACTAAAATAGAACTGGGTATTTAACAAATTATCCAACAAGGCTACTTCAAAAGAAGGTCGTAGACTTGAACCCCAGAACGTGAAAGAGGGAAGCTTACTTAAGGAGGATGACGAGGAGAAGTATGATGCTTGGGGATTTTATTTTTAGCAGGGATATATTTGGGGAGGATAGTGCTGATATCTGACTCTAAGCCCGGGTAGCGGTCGCCAGAGTGTAAGAACTTTGAGACTTGAGAGTGCCACGGATGCTTGTCGTGGTTTATATTTATTTACTGTTAGTTACTGTGTTTTAAAATTATTTGAAAAAAATGATTTTTTTATTTGAAATTAAAATAATTTGATGTATTTAAATTATTTTAATGTATTGATGTTAAAAATAAAATTTTAAAAATAAAAAATATATAATTTTAATATATTTTTAAACAAAAAATAAACACACCACACTTAAAATCTCGTTAATTCCGAATAGGGTAGAACGCGTGATTAATTGGGATTTAAATTATATGAAAAAGAATCAATCTTTTGTTGCTTATTGCTTATTGTCCCGTGTTCTCCCTTAATCACAATCGAGTTTTAACAACCACATCTTTCCACCTCTCCGCCACACTATATTCACTCCACCTCTTGACGAATGATTTGGGGAATCAGGTGTATCCAACAAATAATTTTCTTACGGTGATTTCAGTCATTAAACTTGAAATCAAGTGGTGATATTATAATTGAAGCTTTTCTATTTTAGTATTTTTATTTTTATTTATGATCCAATTTATTGCATAAATTACCAATCCTTGTTACATTTTATAACCATCAATTCATTGACATAATTCAACAAAAACAAATAAAGTTTGCGTTTTTGTTAAAACAACCGATCGATTTAAAAGAGTATTGCTTGCATAAAAAAATTATTTTTAAAAACAATCAGTCAACGAACAAGGCAGTTTTTGCAGAGAGTGAATAGGACCAAGTTTCCCAGATTTTAATGAAAACATACCGACCTTAACTTGACCAAACCGGTTTTCAGTTTGAATCGGATTATATTCTCAAGAAATAATAACTCCAGGTTGGTTGGAATTTTTTGCCCAAACCAGACTGGATATATATATATATATTGATTGATTGATTGAACAAAAGAAAAAAGAAAGGCAGGATTTTAATTGATTTCAACATCACGAAAATCAAACCAAGAAATAAAGAAACAAAACAGGTTCATAAAAGTTCCAGAACAGCCAAGGTTAAACCAAAATATTAATATCTATGACTGGTAATTGTCACTCAAAACATGTGCACAAAGTGTTAGGGTTATAATGGATTGAAAACAAAAGGTGAACGGAATTCTACAAAGTACATTGCTGCTTTCTCTTGACTACAGATACCATAAGCACTGCAGCAACACTGGGTCACATTATTTCTTGTGACTTTCGCACGCATCGGCTTACTCTCTTCTTGAACTCGTTTCTATTCTCTCTCCACTGTTTCTGAAAGCGTTCAGCCAAGAAAATGTTAAAATGTTGCAAGGCACTGAACAGAATCACTCAAGAAAAAACCATATGATTCTTATATAATGCTGCCCTTATTGCTGTTGCTGATACAGATTGCAATAAGATGTGTAATAATGCACCGATAAAGTGTACAAATTACAGCAAAGTAATGGATAATTCCAAAAATGTATCAAGCTGATTATGCTTGGCAGCACTAACAAACTGGAATGCACTGGTGGTTCTGAAAAATCTTCTTGTGAAAACATATATTTTTCTGTTTATTTCAAACTTTTAAAAAAATTATCAATAAAAAAATGGTATGAATAATAGTTGCATGTTTATAACTAAATAAATGATTGTACACATACCGCAGCATCAACATTTGCAGGAGATTCGTCATTAGGACTAGAAAGCATTGATATGATGCTTAAAACAATGCTCTCAACCTGCAAAAAAAACAGGACAGTAAATACAACAGGTTAAGAGAAGAAAAAAGATACACTCTCAACCAAAAAAATTAGGCTCGGCACCAAGCAAAGCATTTAGAGCCAATCTGGCCTCTGAACCATGTTATGCAGTATAATTACATGGAGCTAATTGGCAATCAACTCAGTATAATTACATGTTCTTCTTCTTGTTCTTTGCATTTGGAATACATCAGTTGATATTTTCCTTTTGCAATTGAAATATGTCAAATCTTTTCAACAAAAGTTCTCATAATGTTAACAAGTCATATTCACCATCTATGAAGACAAAATGATTCCCCCACTCTGCTCAGGTTTAAATCCCCTTCCATATCTTTTACTGACACTACCACCTTTGCTTGCTTCTCCCTGAAGTGAAGAATGATAAAGTAAACTTGGAGTCCCAAAATTTAAAACCCCCATCACCTACATGATCTTTTAAACTCAAAATACAATTTTTCATATTTCCTTAATCAGCATCTCCAGTGTTGTGTGTTCAATAGGCTAACAATCGAGCAACCCCAGCCTAAATGACCTCTAATGCATGACTTTTTAAAGTCAAATTATTATTTTTGATCTTTCCTAAACCAGCCAGTCCAGCATCCCATGTTCCATAGGCAAAACAATATTAAGCAACCCCAGCAAAAGCAACCTCCTGTACCTAGAGTTGTCTCATGCCAAAAACACATGCACATGATCTTAGCTAGAACTCAGCTCCTCGTAGCTGAGCTGCTTTTAAGTCTAGCAGTCATTCAGTTTTCTGTTCTTATAGATGCTGATCTCTGAGATGCGTCTCCAAAGCAAAACACCATCACATGGTCATGCCACAAATCAAAATCATGTTCATGCCACAAATCAAAATCATGTGCAAGTGCATAGAGCTCCAATTTTCTATCCCCATGTTTCCTCAGGCATTCATTCTTCAGAACAGTTAGTTATAGATTGCTTGTCCAGACAATGGCAGCCTTCCGAGGGAGAGGAGAACAGCATATCTCACGAATAACATGAATACAAAAGGGCGGGGGGGGGCACTGTATTTGTATAAACTGCATGGAATATAATAGATGCAGTAACCGTAAAACATTAAAGAATCACATACTGTATGAACTGGACTCCAGCGCTCAGTAGCAAGCTCGTAGCCATTTGGGTCATCACCAGGTGGATGGAGAATTGATATGCAAACTTTTCCATTGGCGTAAACTGTAGTTCAGAGACAGCAACACTTTAGTAGTTTTAGATTTCAATGTGCATGGATGCAGGAAAGTGTGCACGCGCACAAGTATGAAAAAAGAAAAAGCACCCACCATTAGGATGCCACACCTCTGAGGTAAACCTGACAGTTGGAGGACTCACTGGATAATTCTGTGGAAAGCTCATGATGGCATTGAAGAACCCCCCTTCACTGTGAGCAGAGTACAAGTTTGTTGTTAACAAACAACATAATCTCACCAAATTGTCCATGAGTACTGCAATAAATCGAAAGCTTCTAAAAGCTCAAGATATAATTCTTAAAAACAAAATATAACTCGATTCAACCAAGCCTTGGTTCCAAAAACTAGTTGAGATATATGTAATTGTATAAGCCTTGTCAAGTTACCAGAAAGCACTGGAATGAAACAAAGCAGAAGGCTTGAAATCAATAAAAATACAATGCATTCACGGCTTAATTACACTCAACTGACAGTCCAATCGAATAAAGAAAATCTAATGGGCTCGATAACAGGTAGGAGAAACGCTAAAGACATTAACACCAACTTTAAGTAAACTTCACAAAAAGAAATCCAAAAATCATTACTGGAAATCAAATCAAATAAAAGCAAATACCCAGACATAAAAGATGATTCTCCTAGCATCATCAAAACCAGAGGATGAATTAAAACCCTAAACCAAATTCAAACCAAAAGGCAACAATATTTAAAAAAACCAAAAAAAATGTATAGCCATAAAATTTCTAAAAAAAGAAAACCCAAACTTATTGAATTGATGAGTACTCACTATAAGGTATCAGGGGGTCCTATAATTGTAACGCTCCACTCAAACACATTATTTTCATCAATCAAACCAGCAGAGAATCCATCAACCGGGTTCTTGCATAGATCTACAAAATCAATCAACCAAAAAAAAATGAACCGTCAATCAGTAAAAATAAAAGAGCCTAACAGGTAGAATTAGGGGCTGGGGTATTAACTTCTCAGCTGCTTTTGCAGGAGGAGACTTGCTTGAGAAGCGGCCATTGATTCTCTAAACGATTAAAGCTAGAGAGAGAAGATAACGGAAGAGAGAGAGGCCGAAATAGAAGGGAGGGAAAAAAGATAATTAGGGGAGTATATGTAAGGTAAGATAAGCCGATACAGTAAAGTGTAAATCTTTTTGGTTTTGCAATCTGGGTCAGGATTTTAATATTTATTTACTTATTTATTTGAAGATGGAGATGGACACAGATTTTGAGTTCTACATGGGAGCCTGAATCTAATTAATTATATGAAGGTTGTGTAGAGTTTTCATGGTGGCATTTTGTGCATGGCGATGAACTGTCGATCTTTGATTGTGAAAAATGAGTTTTCATTATTTATCAGTCAACAGATTTCCTTTAAACAGTCATTTTTTTCTCTCGATTTTCACTTGCTGAGGTTAAATTTATCTCCGAGTAGATCTCGAATAAGACATCTACTTTCTTTCAAATTTTATCGGATACACCAATTCACATATCAACTCAATCAAGCTTTCAATAACTATTATTTAATAAGTGGAAATCTTCAACTTTAAAATATTCACCGCGCTTGGGAATGCGGTGATGATTGTTTTTTATTTAATAATATATATTATTTTAAAACAATAAAAAAAATGATTAAATTATTTTTTAATTAAAAGTAAGTTAAAAAATATATAATTAACGAGTCAGGCTTGGACCATTACAAGCTCTGCATCTTCAAGAATACAATCTATCTCGTAGCTCCAACACAAGCCCCCTTGGGGAAAAGACATTACAAGTGAGGGGACCTCCTCCTTACAGTGAAACCCAACTCATTGGTTCCAAAGAAAGACAAGAAAAGGAAGCAAAACCGATCCTATGTAGATTATTACAAAAATAAAATGAAATTATTTTATTTATTATTTATGAATATTTACATCATCTATACAGTAAAAAAGAATAGGTCTATAGATTAACACTACTTACTTATCTTGTTCCACAATAACTAGTTTTCATAATACTCGTATTTTATTTATTATTCTCGAGGTTATAATTAAATTAAATTAAATATTTATATATTATTCATCGACATAAGATAAGATAAAAAAAACCCATTGTACTCTAATAGGTTCGTGTTAGGTTTGACAATATAGACAGCATAAAAAAAACCCGCCCATTCTACCTGGTTCAATATTCGTCATATTCTGAATAAATCCCCTTCCATATTGTCAAGATATTACTTCCATGATTTAGCTGCAAGCAAGACATTTAACTTCTACTGTTAACGATGCTGTATCAACAAGTGAATGGCTCGAACTCGTTCAAGAACCCATTTTGTACCCTAGTTGAACAGTAACGGTGCAATAAGTTTCCAACCTAGTTGAGTTATGCAAGAACCTTCCAACCTAGTTGAGCAGAGTCTCAGAACGAGTTAGCCACGTTTCCATGAGTTATTTCTGATAATTTTATTTCAGAGCTGTTCGGGTGAAAAACTAATTGCTAAGTAAATCCCAGCAAGAGATTATTGTCATGTGTATCATATCTTTATGCAGAAGAAAGAATGAACTACTATTGTACTTGTTTCAGCATGAAGAAAATAAAACCATTAAGATATAGAGAAACCAATGAAGTTCATACAACTCCATGAAAAGCCAGGTTCAAAACCATATATAGATATACTGATAACTATCACCCAGGATGTGCACAGAAGGTGCAGGTTACAATGAATTCTAAATGGTTCACTTAAGGGTCTAATGGTCTCCAGTTCTTCCCTTGATTAAGATATGCAGAAGCTATGCAGCAATATATAGTGTCACAACATTTCTTGAGATTTTCTAACGCACCGACTTACTTTCTTCCTGAACTCCTCCCTGCTGTCTCTCCATTGTTTCTGAAGTTATTATACAATTCAAGGTATTGTTACTAAAGCAGTGGAGCATCAACCAGAAAAATGGAAATAAAAAAAGTGCATGATTCAGTCATGAATGAATAATCGCAAGACAATGAGGCATCTCGTGTGAAAGCTTGAATGGCAGCAATAAAATGCATGCAACACTATGCGATTAGATATGTAATGAGACAGTTAACATGCTCCAATCACGATAAAGGTCAGGAAGACTGTGACTTGGATATTCTTCATACAACCTTGAAATTCTTCATGAATTAAAAAAATATTGATTTCCAAAACCCAACTCAATATACTTGCTCAAGAAACTAATGAAAAGGAAGTAAAAACAATATGAAATAATTCTACACCTACCGCAGCATCAACATTTGCAGGAGACTCATCGTTAGGACTGGAAAGCATCGATATAATGCTCAAAATAATGCTTTCAACCTGCGAATCAGAATCACATAAAGTGAACATGGTTCAGCAATAACAAGGCCAGGTAAGAGATTTATGGAAGAAAAATTGCCGTGATGTTAAAAGACCAAAATCTTGTTTTTTAAAGGAGCACAAAAAACACGAGATTATCATTAGGAAACAGAGATTAAGTTCGTGCTTATAAAAAGAGAGGACACATACACCATGCAATCCTAACATCAGCTATAAGCAATTTCAATCCTTCTGCTTCAAATTTTCCCTCAAGCAAATTATTTTTTTGCTGGCCATCCTTCTGTTTATTTTTTTTCTCCCTGCTAATAAGACTACCACATGTAACCTCCTTTTCTCTAGTCTTCATTCTCATACAGGGTTCTATGGGATTGAAATACGACTGTTCAAGTTCTTCTTTTGCACTCAAAATATGTGTCATTGTTTCAACCGCATTTCTGAAATTGAAAGTCACATGGATAAAATCCACATGACTCCCACTCCATGCTGCCCAGGTTTGACTCCATATTTATTGCATAAACCTAATTATAATTTTTTATTTTTTTCCCCAGAATGTCTGGATTACTTTTTCACATGTCCAATAAGCCATGCAATGCTAACCAACCCCGACACAAGTGACCTCTTGTAAGTCGCGCCAGGGCTCAGGGAAAAGCACCTCAACCTGGGCTAGGAATAAGCCACTCAGAACTGAAATGCAATCCAGTCTTGCAGTCATCTCAAGTTTCTCTATTTATAGTTGCCCGTCACCAATAAGCACTGCCAACCAGAACCACCATCACAAGATCACGCCACAAAGTGGATTAAAATCATGCATGAAAGCAAAGAGTTACCATGCACATCTCTCCGGGCTTTCTTCCTTATTCATGAATCAAATGGTAACTTAGAACTGCAAGTGGAAAATCATTATCCAAGCGCTTGCAGCCTTCCAATGGTAGATCTTAGATAGGAGCACAAAACAGCATATGTCACATAGAACAAATAAAATGGTTGATAGAATTTAACAGTGCAGCTTCTTGGTGTTCACGACAAATACAAGCAAGGAAAACAAACAATACTCAAGCCAAAAACACCTATGGCTGATAGGATAAACCAAAAAAAACAGGAAAAAGTAAGCTACATGCTTATAGCAGCCAGAAAAAAGAAGTATCACATACAGTATGGACTGGACTCCAGCGCTCAGTTGCAAGCTCGTAGCCGTTTGGGTCATCACCAGGTGGGTGAAGAATTGATATACAAACCTTTCCGTCAGGGTAAACTGTGGTTCAGAGAGATATCCAACCACATGTTAGAACTTCAATAGTTTGGAATATACAGTGGAAACATGTCGAAATGCATGCCACACCCGAATCCCAAAATAAAAAAGCAGCTAGAGTATGAATATACATATTAGATTGAAAATAACAGAAGAAAAGCAAACTCACCATTTGGATGCCACATCTCTGATGTGAACCTGATTGTCGGAGGACTATTTGGATAGTTCTTTGGAAAGCTCATGATGGCATTGAAGAAACCCCCTTCACTGTAACAAGAGAATTGCTTGTTAACAAACACCATATAATATAATTTTCATTGGGCCTTAATTTCAAACTAGTTGCAGTAGGCCACATCTATGCTTCTTCTCCTAATCCGGGTCATGACATGTAAGATTTAACTACATGGACATAGGCCATCAACCTACCCTAAATCTACACCCGACATCAGCTAGACTGGATCAAAGTCAAATCCAACATAGGCATAGCTCATCCATAAACAAACTCGACTTTTTTTCCTCCAAAAAAACACACCGAAAAGAAGGAAACACCCAGCTTCGCGGTGTATTATGTATAAAAGCAAATATATTCAGCTATAATATCATCCCTCGCAAGTTACCAGAGAGAACTAGAATGAAACGAAAACTAGACCGAAGACCATATAAACAGAGGATTCATAGATAGATTTAATGAAATCCAGCTAATCATCCGACTTAAGCACCAACCAGTTAATCATAGCCTTCTAGGTAATCTTCTCAAATAGTAAACCAGAATCATCGCTCAAAATCAACAAACCTTTAGACTTCAAACTGAAAGAAAACATGAAGCCATCATCATGAAGCAAATAACAAGAACATCATCAGCATCAGACAATCAAAACCCATGAAGTAGAGCCGAAATATATGAACAATTATCATAATCCTAGAACCAAACATCTAAAGGTCAAAACTTTTTATTCACAGAAAAAAAGATACGATCCTTAACCGAAAAATATGAACAGTTATCATAATACTAAAACCAATTAAAACACCTAAAGATCAGAACTTTTTATTCCTAAATACTACTCACTATAAAGTATCAGGGGGTCCCATAATTGAGACGCTCCATTCAAACACGTCACTTTCGTCAACCAAGCCAGCAGAGAATCCATCAACGGGTTTCTTGCAGAGATCTGGAAAATCAACCAAAAAACGTTATAAATATCAAAACTTAAAAAAAAAAAAAAAAGATAACCCAATTTAGAATAATTGATTTATATTTTTCACCTCTCAGTTGCTTTTGCAACAGGAGACTTGCTTGAGACGCGGCCATTGATTAGAGCGAGAGAGACAGGGCCGGAACAGAAGCGAGCGTGGATGATGAGGATTAATCAGAGATTAAGAGAGATAAAGTATTTTTATAAATCTTCTCTGTTCAGCAACTTGCTTTTTGTATTTATAGAAGAGGAGAAGTCCAAGTGAAGAAAGGGGGAAATGACTTTTAGTTTGATCACCCTGCTAGAGGAAACCGAATCTATACGGGTTAGCCACGTAGGATTATTTCCCCTTTTTTGGGGGGCGTGAACTGTATTTTGTTGTCCTTGTAAATTCATAATATTTCACTTTTGCCTTCATAGTATACAATTTTCCAATGTTACCTCTATGGTTTTTAGCGATAATTTGTTTCGGTTATTTTTAAAATTATTTTTTATTTAAAAATATATTAAAATAATATTTTTTTTTAAAAAAAAAAAATTATTTTTAACATTAGCACATCAAAATAATATAGAAATACATAAAAAAAATTAATTTAAAATAAAAAATAAAAATAAAAAAATTTCAATTTCTTTCAAAAATATTTTTCAAACGCATTCACAAACATCCCCTATAAAAAAGTTCCGATTTTACTTTCTATTACTGAATAATCAGCAAAAAATCTTACCTCTCGTATATTTATTCCAATTTTTTCTTATATTTTTCTTAATTTTTCCTTTCATGTTCACGGTATCTCATTAAACACTTAAAAAGCATAAAAATCAAAACCAAATTCAAAAACTAAACCATGCTACAATTGAAATATATATAAAAAAGCTCGCGAGTTTCAAATTAGAGATGGAAGTGGGACGATGGCGAGTCTACAGGGACAAGAACTAGCCTTGTTTATCCTTTTAAGTTTTTTAATCGTTTGCTTTTTCGAGGGAAAAAAAAGGGGAATTGGAGAATATATGTACTGAGTGTGGCCGTTGGCACTTTGCTAGCGTTTGTTTTTAAAAAAACACATAAAAAATAGTTCAAAGTAAAATAAATAAATAAATGATTTTTAAAAACACATTTTGATTGATTGCATTACATTTAAGGCTCAACGAATAATTTTTATAATTAATAGGATTAAAATAATTAATAAGTTTTGCTTGTTTCAAAATAAAATCTAATATTTTCACTTGCAAAGTGTGATATAATTGGAAGACAACATATAAAGTGGCAATAAATACTACCAGAGTACATCAATACAATAGGGGCCTGTTTGGGACAGCTATTGTTATAGCTTTTTAAAGTATTTTTTATGTCGAAATATATCAAAATGATGTTTTTTTATTTTTTAAAAATCATTTTTGATATCAGCACATTAAAATAGTCTAAAAATACCAAAATATATTTATTTAAAATGAAAAAAATTGAATTTTTAGAAACAACGTTTCAAAAACTGTCCTAAACAGCTTCTAGATACAACAATATCAACACTATGAAAATGGATAATTGCCTGTCTGCGAAAAAAACAGCAGTTTTGTCCTGAACAGATAATGCCGCGCTGTAAATACAACTGCCAGATATTTTTGTTGTGGAAGAGGTGGTCGAATTTTAAATCCAAATTCCTCGCGGAGTGATTGAATCCCGTGTGACCATAAGAAACCGGGTATTCAAAGATATATATCAAGGACAACAAGACTGCACTTTGTTCGAAATCGGGCACACTAGGCCGCACAAACCTTTTTATCACCGAAAGTCCGTAATTCATCCTACCTTAAAGCCAATCCCGGAGAAGAGGTGTGGTTGGCGTTTTCAGCTTTTCGAAATTGTTTGGGATAGATTTTGAAACTGTATTTTTAAAAAATTTAATTTTTATTTTATTTTAAATAAATATATTTTGGTGTTATATCATTTTGATGTGTTGATGTCAATAATAATTTTTAAAAAATAAAAAAACATCATTTTAATATATTTCGGCACAAAAATCACTTTGAAAAGCTACAACAACAGTTGTCCCAAACATACCCTATTCATCTCGAGAATTCTGGAATTCGATATTTGGTTAGCTAAAGATTAGGGGCTCTGCAATTATTATCTATTTAGTTTTGTATATATTAATATAAAACTATATATTATTTTAATATATTCACGACCAAAAAACAACCACAAATTTAAATATAGTCCTCAAACACTGAGAGAGACTATCCTTTCATTTCTACGGTGGTCCAGGCTTAAATCAAAGAGGGATTTCTTCACTTTCACATACTAAAGTTTTTTGTATTCGTATATAAATAAAAATATATATATTTATTATTTAAAATTCAAACTCGTATAAATTTATTTTATGAATTTATAATTAGTAGCTAAAAATATAGTTTAGTTTTTAAGTTTCGATTTTATTTTTTCAAAAATTGATTTAAAAAACGAAAAAAAAAGGTAACCGGTAGAATACGATCCAATTAAATCAAAAACAAAATGGAATGATGAGTTTAGGTATTTCTAGTTAAAGTCACTATGAACAAAATCTATCTCTAAATCTCAGGTGGGATTGACGGAGTCATGAATTTTACATGGTGAAATTGTGTAAATATTTTGAGAATCCAAATTAATAATATGATTTGTTGAATAGTGTAAATATATTAATTTTTATATTTATGCTCCAATAGAAAAAAAGTCATCTAGAGAAGTTAAATCTATTTTAATATATATAATATTGATATAATTATTTATTAATAATAAATAACTAATACAAGTACAGTCAAAACTATTTTTTTGTATAGAAATATATTAAATAATTTTTTATTCTTTAGATCAAATATGTAAGAATGAATCTTCAATTTAGAAATATTATTTTAGCTCATCAATATAGTTCTATTTTTATAATTATAAAAATAAAAATATTTTTTCTGTTAACTTTTCCATTAAAGTTATTACACAGTGCTTAAATACAGACCTAAAATCAAAATGCACTGTGCAGCAGAAAAAAGGCAACTCTCATTTGCGTTTCTATGGGCCTAATGGTAAATAAACTGTAGAATGGTCGAAGGTTTGTCAGACAGCATAGGCTTGGAAGGCTCAAGAATAAAAAAAGTAAAAAGAATTGATTTCAAGGGGCATTCCGAGAATTGAACTCGGGACCTCTCGCACCCTAAGCGAGAATCATACCACTAGACCAAATGCCCGTTTGCTATTTCTTCGAATATATTTATTTATAATTTATTTCTGACTCCAAACAGATCACTCAGCATCGTAGATTCGTAATGAAAAGATAAAAATGCGAGAATTCTTCTGGAATGAAAGGTTTTATAGTTGCTTGACATGAAAACATGGTTTGCTATTAGATTGCCTCTGCATTTACTGCACGTAATTTTGAGGCTAAAACCTTTGGTTTTTCTTACTTGAACTTTTGCCAGTCCAACCAAAACACCGTTGAACTTTCTACATCAACTGTAGCGCAATTATAGGTGCAGCCTAATAAATACAATAAATTGACGGCAATGACCCAGATCAGATAAAACTTTGAACGACGACACTCATAAAATAAATTAAAATGAAAATGGGTGTTCTGGCTAGTCTCAATAGGCAATCAGGAATTTTACATAGAAAAAGACTAGCTGCTGCCCAGTTGTATTCCTGCAGATTCAGAAAAGACTTGATTAATGATCTGCATCGAGCATGAATGTTAATCCTTCCAGCATGATATCACTTAAGTGTCGTCGAGTATTTGAAAAACTATCGGAAACTAGAGAGACGGTGTTTCTCTTGCCTTCATAAACAAAGAATGTCAGAAATCGGTGTAATGCCAACCACAAGCAAGCAGGTATCCGAAGCAGCAATACAACTTTTAATCTACGAGCCTTAGTGGGAATGTAATCAATGGCCTAATAAGACCACAACAACAGATGATCTTCTTCTTCTTTTTCATGCGAGTAAACTCTCTTTTCTGAAATCGAATTTTATAGTCCAGTTAACGAGTAAAATTTTAATTGTATCAAGTTCTTACAAGGATTACAGGTCCTAACTCGAACTCAAGATCTACTGTGCAGATTGCAGCATTTTGCTATCACATTACACCTCTTGGCGACCATATGCTCTCCTTGCATTCCTCATAGCTTCAAAGTGTTCTACAGTAATCGTGGTTAAAGCTGCAAAATCAGGCAAAAAAAACTACACTTTTAACTTGATATTGAAGTATAGGTGAAGTCAACCAAGATTTTCTTAAGTGGTGTGAAGACAAGCGAATATATCAAGTTTATTTCGTTTATCTTTAAGCAAAATCATGCCTGTCTTTCAATTACCGAAAGCTCTCGGTATTGCTCTACCGTGGCCTCGATGATAGCAAGATCGACAACCATGGAACCGAGACTGTCGATACTGCTTGCTGGTATTGCTTCGATTAAACATTAGTTTTACCTTCATAAATTGTCAATACCGCTTGCTGATAATGTCAATGGTTGCCCTGTACTGTAAGAAAAGTTTGAATAGGTGGTCGGATAATTTAAGGGGAAATTGGAGGATCGGGTGTTTCAGGACTGGACTTGGAAACATTAGGAATACAAGAATTTATATATAAGGTTAAAATCATTTTTTTATTTAAATTATAAAATTATATTTACAATGATGTAAGATATAATCTTTGAAAGAATTGAGGCAAATAATAAAATATTTAAATTATAAAAATGTTAAGGTATTTTACTTACATGAGATTTGATCTAATTCTACTGATTATTGTTTTTATTTATTTTTTCTTGCATTCAAATATTTTAAAATTGATATTTTTGTTTTATTTTATTTTTCAACTTTCAATGTTAAATTAAGTAAAAATCAAACTTGTTGATTAATCACGGGTCTAGGATTTCATGTGTGCTTAGAAGATGAACTCTGGTTTAAAAAAATCATCTAAGTTTTGCATGTTCTTTTTTAAATTGATGTTTTTAAATTTTATCTAATTGAATATTACAATTTATTTTTTATTTTTTATAGAATTCTTTAGTAATTTTGAAAATGACCAGAACTGTTTTAGATCGTTTTTATTACTTGCTAAAATTTATTTTTAACATCAGTATAGTATAGAATAATTTTAAACACAAAAAAACAATCAATTAAAAATAAAATAACTTTTTTAAAAAATACTTGTAAAATATAAAAATAAAAGGATACACGCCAGCGATTTCTCTTCAATCCACGTTATCTCGAGGTACCCAATAATGCAATAGGCATCTAATCTTAGCTTAGATTTGATAAAAAAATTGTAAACAGAAATAGAGATTCAATGATGGCGTGGGCCTTCTCAGTAGGAGGGCCGGTCTGCCTCGTCAAGAGCCCAGTAACAATCGGGCTTTCTAATAAAAAACAAAACACGGAATAAGGCGGGAAGAAACAACATTGGTTTCCGTGTCTTTGACGCGAGGAGATACATTCTCTTCTCTTTCAACTTTTAAAACAAGGAAAAGAAACATCACGAACCAACGAGAAGCTTCATAATTCGCTAATCGAGTCTTCTCGAAACCCATACAACGGCACCAAAAACTTGTATAAAAACGCCCTCCTCTCCCCTAAGCTTATTGCATTTCAGATAAAAACTCAAACGCGTTTCAAATCCTCTACTTTCATTCTTTCGATTCATTCTCATCTTAGTTTCTAATTCGTTTGATATCATCAATGGCTGGAAAGGGAGAAGGACCAGCGATCGGCATCGACCTGGGCACAACATATTCATGCGTCGGTGTATGGCAACATGACAGAGTTGAAATCATAGCTAACGATCAAGGCAACAGGACGACGCCGTCTTATGTTGCCTTCACCGATACAGAGCGTTTGATTGGTGATGCTGCTAAAAACCAGGTCGCCATGAACCCGATCAACACCGTGTTCGGTGAGTATAGTTGTTCAAAGACTTATTTTTTTGCAGATGTAGATATCTATTTTGTTGAGGTTTTGTCTTTGATGTCTGGAAAATTGGAATGTTTTTTTTTCTGTGTTTAAATAGCACGAATGGAGCAGTCAAAACTGCATTGTGCAATTGATGGACTGGTTATAGAGGATTAGGTGTGGATCAACAAGATTTTTTCTTCAAATTAGCCAGAAAGGGGTGGCTATTTTAGTCTCCTTTTAGAGAAGGATTAAATTAAATCACGTTTCCTAATAATGGGCGATTAATTACTTCTATCTAATGAGAGATACGATCTCTGATTGACCTGAACTTGAACTTCAAATCTTTATCCGATTCGAGAGTTTATTATTAATATTATTATTATTGCTCTCTGACCTTGTGTAATACATAACCAAAAAATTAAATTTTGTTTGAAGAATCGAAATTTGATTGGATTTAGTTTTTTGATTTACTAGTTGAGAGAATAAAAAAAGAAGTGTGTTTGAATAGTGTGAACCAAACCGTCACTAGATCGATAAACTTGTGCGAATCCGAATTATATCTAAGTGAAGATAAAAAAACAATCCGGTTAACAACTCTACCTGTCAATTCGGATGGTGGTTATGTATTAAATCTATAAATTATTGATCACTGACGGAGTTTTTGTATGATTCACAGATGCTAAGCGTTTGATTGGTAGGAGATTTAGTGATCCTTCAGTCCAGGGTGATGTTAAGCTGTGGCCATTCAAGGTCATTGCCGGTCCTGGTGACAAGCCAATGATTGTGGTTAATTATAAGGGCGAGGAGAAGCAGTTTGCTGCTGAGGAGATTTCTTCGATGGTTCTCATTAAGATGCGTGAGATTGCTGAGGCTTATCTTGGCACCGCTATCAAGAATGCAGTGGTCACCGTCCCTGCTTACTTCAATGACTCCCAAAGGCAGGCCACTAAGGATGCTGGTGTTATTGCTGGTTTGAATGTCATGCGTATCATCAATGAGCCTACTGCAGCCGCCATTGCATATGGTCTTGACAAGAAGGCGACCAGTGTTGGTGAGAAGAATGTGCTGATTTTTGATCTGGGTGGTGGTACTTTTGATGTCTCTCTCCTTACCATCGAGGAGGGTATCTTTGAGGTGAAGGCTACTGCTGGAGATACCCACCTTGGAGGCGAGGATTTTGACAACAGACTGGTTAACCACTTTGTTCAGGAGTTTAAGAGGAAACATAAGAAGGATATTAGTGGAAACCCCAGAGCTCTAAGGAGATTGAGGACAGCTTGTGAGAGGGCTAAGAGGACTCTCTCATCCACTGCTCAGACAACTATTGAGATTGACTCCCTCTACGAGGGAATTGATTTCTACTCAACTATTACACGTGCTAGATTCGAGGAGCTTAACATGGATCTGTTCAGGAAGTGTATGGAGCCTGTGGAAAAGTGTTTGAGGGATGCCAAGATGGACAAGAGTAGTGTCGATGATGTTGTGCTCGTGGGCGGTTCAACCAGAATCCCCAAGGTACAGCTGTTGTTGCAGGACTTTTTCAATGGGAAGGAGCTCTGCAAGAGCATCAACCCTGATGAGGCTGTGGCTTATGGTGCTGCGGTCCAGGCTGCAATCTTGAGTGGCGAGGGCAATGAGAAGGTGCAGGATTTGCTGCTCTTAGATGTCACTCCTCTCTCTCTTGGATTGGAAACAGCTGGTGGTGTTATGACTGTTTTGATTCCAAGAAACACAACCATTCCCACAAAGAAGGAGCAGGTGTTCTCCACTTATTCCGACAACCAGCCCGGTGTCTTGATCCAGGTTTATGAGGGCGAGAGAGCGAGAACGAAGGACAATAATTTACTGGGCAAGTTTGAACTATCTGGCATTCCTCCAGCACCCAGGGGTGTTCCTCAAATCAATGTTTGCTTTGATATCGATGCCAACGGTATCCTGAATGTCTCTGCCGAGGACAAGACTACTGGCCAGAAGAACAAGATTACAATTACTAATGACAAGGGAAGGCTGTCCAAGGAAGAGATTGAGAAGATGGTGCAGGAGGCTGAGAAGTACAAGTCGGAGGACGAGGAACTTAAGAAGAAGGTCGAAGCCAAGAATGCTCTGGAAAATTATGCTTATAACATGAGGAACACCGTGAAGGATGAGAAGATAGGATCCAAACTGAGCCCGGCTGACAAAAAGAAAATTGAGGATGCAATCGATCAGGCTATTCACTGGCTGGACAGCAACCAGCTTGCCGAGGCTGATGAGTTCGAGGACAGGATGAAGGAATTGGAGAGCATTTGCAATCCTATAATTGCAAAGATGTATCAGGGCGATGGCGCTGCCATGGGTGGCAGCATGGATGAAGATATTCCCTCGACTGGTGGCAGCGGTGCTGGCCCTAAGATTGAAGAAGTCGATTGATTGAGAGTTTTTTGAGTGGTCACATCTAAGATTAGGGGTTGATGTCAGGATGCCTGTGCTGGATTTTGTTGTGGTTGATTTTTGTGGATCTTTTGTGATGAGCAACTTATTTTTCCGTTTCAGTTAAATAAAATATTATTATTTTTTTAGTCTCAACTCAAGTCTTCCTCATCGCTTATCAGCTGCAGAAATTGGGCACCAATCTTGAGAAATCGGAAAATAAGAATCCTGAAAATTAATAATTCGAACATATTTTAAATAATAAATTAATATGATATGGATCAATTACGAACCTAACAAAAAAGGGCTTTATATGATATGATCGTTTTGGCGATTATTGATATTTAGCCACGCCATGCTTTCAACGACGCCGTTAATTCTTTTTAGTCAATGGATGCCATTATTTTAATTATTCAAATAATTGCAATTAGCAATAGTAATTATTACATGCTCATATTTATGCAACATCATAATGTCATGCTCAAAACTTTCATGAGAAATAATTATACCTGAATTATCCATCTTTCATTGTACCTCGAGTCCTATAATTGTAGTGTGGGCAAGCATCTACTCGTTAGTTCTCCAAAATTTAGCCACCAATAATTCAATTTTTATAGGCTATACACGGCCGGTGGCTGTGCCACCCATAATTTCAAACCTAGAGGCCATGAACAGTTTGGTGGTTAACGTTCAGATCTATATTACACTCGTGCATAGCCTCCACGTGTAACCACTTGTAGGGTTTGCGCATGGGAGTAATGCACGTGGAGATAATCGGCAAGAATAAGATGTCGTTTGGCTTTACGGTTCACGCTGCGTTTGTGTTGAACCGCATAGCCAAATGCTGCAAATACCAAACAGGATCTCAATTTTTTCTGTGGATCCCACTAAATCCCTACGGTTCGTCCGCGTTTTGAAAAACATATTTTCGATGCTTTTCAAAACGTACGCAGCATCCAAACTATTGAGAGTTACACTGACGAACATGGCATATTGCCACGAGCTGAACAAATGGTTCTCATTGTGTGTTTTTGCAGAAAACAACATGACAGAGAGAGAGAGAAAGAAGACGATGGCTAACCACCGACTACCCTGCCACCCTTGGCTCCAGCAGACCGCTGGTAGCGTCCTCTCTCTTTTGGTTGCAGGCTTGCAACTTTCTCTATCAATATGCAGCCCTCTCTCTCCTCATTAGTCACCGTCGAGCACTACCAGCTACTCCTTTGGCATCGGCGACCTCTTCTCTTCACCTTCACCATCCGTTCTTCTCCCACAACTCCGGCATCAGCAACACCAGTTGCAACCTTCTGACGATCATACCAACCACTATAGGATATTATTTACGACGTCACCACCACAAGAATAACCACCTCGCCCTTCTCTACATGTCAGTATCGGTCGGTGACCCTCTCATCATAGTCAGCCAAGTTACTGTTCACGTGTGAAATAAGCATGATGAATGCAACGCACCGTTTTTTCCCCTTTTTGGGCTGGGTGGGTTGCTTTCAGCCCAACCCAAATCCAGAATAGTTGGGCTTTGGCCTAATTTGGTTGGGTCAGTTCATTTTGTCGGGTCGGCCCAATCCAATTTTAAAATATATATATATATATATATATATATATATAAAAAATATGTAGATAAAGATTAGTCCTGATGAAAAGGAAAGGCGCGTAACTTCATTTTATTCCACAACCCTGTTGGTTTTCGATTGATTATGAATCAGAAACTTGCAACAATATTTTTGTTATGATTATTAATCAACAATATTTTTTTAAAAAATATATTGATACATGTTTGTGTTCTTTAAAGTAGTTTCACAAATTGACAGTAATATGAAAAGCATGATAACCAAACACACAAAACTGTTTTTTATTAAACCTCAAACTCAACCACAGTTTTAACCAAACAATTCAATTTCAGTTCCGAACCGCAATTAAAAATACTTTTTATAAAATTATTTTTTTCAACCTCAACCACAATATCCGTGACAAATAATATCTAATTATCTTTCGCAGTGAATCGATGCGGGTTACCGACATTCATAAATGTAAATTTTGCTACTTTCAAACTTTGGACGGGAAGCGTCCGATATGGCATCCTGTCATTAACGAGGGTGTTAATTTTTTTCGCAATGCTTCTTACATGATCATGTGAATTGTCGCTTTGAGCCACACAGCTTAACAAACGAGTTCATTCTAGGCTTGAGAGAGTAGTTGATACTATTTTTAAAAATAATTTTTATTAAAATAATATATTTTAAAAATAATTG
Source organism: Salix arbutifolia (assembly GCA_025169955.1). Taxonomy (NCBI): domain Eukaryota; kingdom Viridiplantae; phylum Streptophyta; class Magnoliopsida; order Malpighiales; family Salicaceae; genus Salix; species Salix arbutifolia. The sequence goes on from CM045909.1 coordinate 3,069,018, forward strand.
ACATCAACATTTTAATTTAAAATAAAAATAAATATTTTTTTTCTTCAAAAAAAACAGTGAAACACATCCATGACCAATGTAGCAACGGATCACTTTACGACATGAGAACTGTTACTGAACAAAACAACCAGGCCGTCTAATCTGCATATACCTCATCTTAAACCCTAGATCGAAAGAAAAGGAAAAAATCTTAGGCCATCACGAAACAAAAATACAGATTCCAGACCATCATAGCTGCAGCAGCATTTAGTCAAGTCTTTGAACAGAAGACGGATAGAAAATGACTTCATTGTTCATCTTTTCTCATTATCTAAAACAAATAACGATCCTGCTATACAATCAGTAGAAGATTGAACCGAGATGATAGCCAAAGTATTTTCGCTACCTAACAACCTTTATTTAATTCGAAATGCATTTGCAAGTAGAGCATAATGCATGCTCCACAGAGAGTTTAAAGGTTATAAGTAATAACATAACACAAACCTTGAAAGACGTCTAGGGAGCTGAATATTTAAAACAAGCACAAGGAAAATTAGTGCATTCCAAAGTCTTCTGAGCTACCCAACCCGAACATGAATTGAAAATATAAATGTATAAAAGAAAAGGACATGAAAAATCATCTAGAAAAAGGGAAAATATCATTTCATAGATTGCTTTATGGAATGAAGTTAGTAAACAATGAAGTGCCAACCACTATAACCGTCCTTACATCTTCAAACCGATGTCTCTTTCAGCTTGACAAACGCTCATTCACTCCAAGGAGAGGGGCGAAGGCATACACGGACTTCATGTTCTTCTGGTCCTACACGATGCTTGGGCACGATAATTTCAAGCACCGTTCCAGTCTCATCACGGTATGCTTCCAGCTTCGCATCTTCTGGGATGAGGTTTGGGAGGGGAATTTCCCTAATAAATTCCCCAGGAGGGCAGTGCTCTGGTGCTGGATCTGTTAGCTTAAATGTCCTATCATGCCGCTTAATAAATGGCATGCATGCTGTACTTATACAAGATATCTTGACAATACCATGAGATTTAGTATTCCTCCAAGTAACTTTCACCCTTTGAAGATCTGCAAAGGGCAAGCTGACGATGACCAAAAAAGCTTTATCATCCTCGTATATTGTTTTGGCTGCTGTAACAGGCCCATTTACATTCTTCATTACCCCACTGAACTCATTTAACCACGTTCGCTCAACCGGGTGGATATTCATATCAACCGAATGCAAAAATTCATCATCACCGCCATGCTTCCGCTTGTTGCTAATAGGAGACAAGTCAATGCCTTCTCCATTGTTATGGTCTGAGGAATGAGTAGAGAGATTCAAACCAGTACCATTAAGCAACTTTCTTGGGTGGGCATTTCCATTACTCTTTAGTGCAGGTGAAGGGCGCTCAAGCTCAAATTCTGTGTTTGGAAGGTTCCTCCATGAACCAAAATCACTTGCCTCTAGAGGAATGGAGAAATTAATGTCTCGGCCTGTAAGCTCTGCCCACCTCTTCCGCTCTTCATCGTCAAGATTCATGAGGCTGGGTGATCGAACAACTTCAATACCATGAACACACTGAGGGTTGGAGAGACCCCTATAATGCTTCCTCTGCATTCTATGAGACCGGACAAAGCCCCTGTCAACACTGAAAGGAAATGGAGGCTCCCCTTGGCGAGAATGCCCATTCATGTAGCTCCTCAGTTGCATTTTACCCAAAGTATTTTCAGGTCTTTCCTTGAACACCCACATGTACATGTTCTCCATGTCATGCTGAACTAAGAAAGAATCTAGCTGCAAATCTGATTTCTCAAACCCAGAAACACCATTACTATCCCTGATTATTTTGCATTTCGACTTCTCATTCAATACAGGCTTGAAATAGAAGCTAAAGAAGAACCAGGCACCCCAAATGCTATCCAGGCGCTTTGTGCATTTCTTCACAACTTTTGGAATATTGACAATTGTCTCGACCTCGTAAGCCTGAGGCCCAAGACCTACATCCAAGATATCACATGGATCATTCCAAGTAAGGGGAGGAGGTGGACTAGGCTCAGAAGACAACGGGAGATTGATATCAGGCGGCCTTGAAAGAATGACAGACCGATTCATCTCCCTCTCCAAATCATCATGTGCAAGAGAGCCCGAGTCCATAGAAAGAAGTGTAGATGGGTGATAATTTTCCATAGATAAAGTCGTTAGAAGAGCTTCCCCCATACTCTGTCTTCCTTCACTGTTTTTCTGGCTTCTGGGCTTGTGATTTGCAAATCCCAGCACCACAACTGCTAGGGCCTGACCACAGACATCTTTATTGAACAATCAAACTATAACTCAGAAAAAGAACACGTATAATTACAGACCTTCGTGCCCTCAATCGACAAAACCAAATAAACAACTCATAAATATCTTCATGATTTCAAATCCCCGCCAATTCCCCAAACAACAGTTCACAGAGGTTCATCAACGATTCGGCAAAGCCAGCAAATTTTAATATTAGTATCATTAGCTCATCGGCGACCTGGAAAAATCAAAACAAACAGAATAATGAATAACAAACAAGAAATTAAACCTTTTTTCACTTCTAACCACTCTCTTTACACTTGCAAAATATCTTTTTGGAAAAGAAAAATTTAAGAAAAAAACGGATGCCAAGAAAAAAGAAAAGAAAAGACACAATTCCTAGAAGAACCAACCCAATCTCCTATTTTTCAAAAAAAAAAAAAGGAGCAAAATTATGCGAAAACTTCAGATTCAAAGAAAACCCAGATGAAATTTCGAGCTTAGTAAATTATCCCAATAATAAAAAAGTGAGTAACAATCCAAAATAAGCAACGACTCGATAAGCCCTAGAATGTAATGTAAATTCTCCGGTAATAGTAAGAAAATAAAGTCGCAGATTCAAAGCAATCAAATCCACCAAAAATCGAACCCTATAATCCCAAAAAGAAAAAAAATAGAATTTAAAAGAAAAAATCAAAGAGATTCGACAATTACCTCAAAAGAGAGGCTTCAAAATCCACTCGAAACATAGACTTTCGCATTCGATCCCTATTTTTAGAGAGAGAGGAGAGAAAGACGACAGAGAGAAAAGGAGATAAGAGATGGTAACGGAGTGTGTTTTAAAGAGACGGGAGTTAATTAGAAACGACCTGCATCAGTTAACCCTACCGTTTGGTGGGGATCTTGGTTGACGTTAGGTAACGATGATAAGAGGAATTGGAGGGTCAAAATCGGCGTCATATGTGGTAAAGTGTTTTTCCTTATAAAAAGGAAAAAGAAAAATATAACATGTGGCGATGTTACACGATTTTTTTTTTATTGCTCTTGTTTTTTCCAGCTAACCATGGGTGGGTGTTTTCCAGTGTTGAATTTTGTTTTTGGATTTATTTTAAAGATGTGTTTTATTTTGGATCCAAAAACTCTATAATAGAGAAAATTCCCCTGATTAAATTTAAAAAAAAATTATTTTTATTTTTTATTTTAAATTAAAAAATTTTATATTTTTAAATTATTTTGATGTGCTAATATCAAAAATAATTTTAAAAAAAATATTTTAAAACTTTTCTAAATAAAAAATATTTTTAAAAACAATTGACAACTACTACTAGTTTGGGAGGATGAGAGTGTCGTTCCAATTTATTTATTTATTCTGTAATTACATTTAAATAATGAGTTATTGGCATTGATTGGAGCACTTTTTTCCTTTTGTTTTTATAAGTGACGACAGGGATGGAAGTGGGAAATAGCTCTTTTTTTATTTACCTTGAGATATATAAGCTTGTGTACGTTTAGTTTGTTTTTGTATTTTAAAAACATTTTTTTTCACCTCAAGATATTTTTTATTTTGTTTTAATATAATAATGTTAAAATAATTTATTTTTATTTAAAAAAATTATTTTGATAAATCTCTAAATAAAAAAAATATTTAAAAAGATAATTGCTACAATAATATTAAAAAAACTTTTAAATTGAGAATGAGATTTGGCTTTTTTTAATAATAATAATAAAAACGTTCAGCTTGTGAAGGATAAAGAATCTTAGGTTCATATATTTGATTTTTTAATTTTATATATATTTGAAAATTATTGAGGTTGTAAAAATCATTCAGAAATATATTAAGATAATTTTTTTAAAAAAAATCAACATCAATACATCAAAATGATTTTAAAATATATTTTTTTAATTTAAAGTTAAAATAATATATATATATATATATATATATATATATATATAGTGACAATCATGACCTTACTGGTATTGCGTACCCATGGATTTTCAAAAAGATCTCCAGTATAATTTAAGAAATACCACAACCGTAAATTAATTTCGTTCTTTCCTTTATGTATATAGGATAGGCATCGCTTTTGTTTGGATGGTATCGTACATTGTCCAGTGGCATGGATGGTAAATAATCAAGAGGCACGAATTAAGCTATTCTTACGCTGCAAGAGAGGATAAAACCACTCACTTATTAGAGAGAGAAGATAAAAACAAAAAGGAACGAGAAGAGGGAGAGGCAGTCGAAGAAGATTCAAGGACGCGGAGATATTACGTCATCAATTATCTCACAATCATTGTCGTGTCTTGAAAACAAACGACTACTAGCCAACCCTTCTTCGGACACAACCACAACATTTCCCAGCTTCACGAATCAAAAGTAAGGTTCGCGATTGTTCACACGTTTTTGCTTGAATATTCTACAGAAAAAGGGTCAAGCTATGTTTGGCTCCACAGGCATATCGGATAAGTCATACACGCCATGATTAATTCATCTAGGCAAGTCGAGATCAAGAAAACATTTACAGATTCGAGTTGTTAAAACTCTGAGGGAGGTTTGGTGGGAAGATTTTTTTAAAAGAAAAACCGTTTTCTTAAGTTCGAATCTTAATATAGATATTCATGAATTTATTCCTTTAAAGTTGAATACAAGCGTTTATTTTTATATATTTCTTGAAAAAGAAGAAGAAAAACAGCGGTTTCAATTCATATATGTATATAAAGTTGTTTGGAAATGTTTTTGAAAAAAATTGAATTTTTATTTTTATTTTAAATTATTTTTTTATGTTTTTAGATATTTTGATATATTGATGTCAAAAATAATTTTTTTAAAAAAATTATTTTAATATATTTATAAAAAAAATTAAAAATAAACTCAACCATTGTGTAAGTAAAAAGTACTGTTTGAATTTATCACCCTCCAAGGGAGAAAAAAAAGGACTTTTCTTGTTTTCCAGTACAATTATCGCGTGAGATCACCTGATCACAGTATGACATCCTTGAAAATGTCACGGAGTCAGCTTATATGAATTTAAAATGCCGATTCATGAACCTGGTGTTCCTTGCCGAATATTATTCTCCGAATTATAGCTGTGTTTTATTAGCTAGGCACAGGTCTTTTCTGCGTGTGGTCCTCCGATCCACGGGAGTGATAAGCTATTGGTGATCATACTAATCAAACCACGGCTGGAAAAATAAATTAATTAATTGAAGGTGGCATTATTAAAGATTCCTTCCTTCACTTTATAAAAGCGACAAGGCTTGAAAAGCAACAGCAAAAGGCCCACACCCTTTGATTTCCACGCACGTGCGAGAAGAAGGACCGGCGAAGTTCGCACTCTATCTTGCCAGGAACTTAATTTGTCGTCTTTTTTGTGCAGATCATAACTGGCTTTGTCCATTGAATTTGACTCGTTCGATGTGATTTATATCAATGGCTATGATTTATTCACACGAAGAGTTGATAACTGCAGATTCATGAATAGAAGCGAGTGGATGGTTGGTGAACAGCTCATAGCACGACGGTATTCAGTGTTGATTTAAATCCAAATTATTTGAATTTAATAAACATGAACCGGACATGTTTTTATAGCATAAGGAAAACCAATAAATCCGAATTTAGTCCATGTTTGTTTTTATGTGACAACTTGATAGTTTTTTAAATTGTTTTTGTTCATAAAAAATATTTTTATATATGTTTTGAATGGTTTTATATATTGATGTAAAAAATAAAAAATATTTAAATATATTTTCAATTAAAAATTATTTCGCACCGCAATACTTAGATATATATATATAGATGTGAGAGCTGATTTCTACAAAATTAATTTGATACCAGTATATGTGTGGTGGGCACAACTATTTGATTGGATATGATCATTCGAAGTTAGATGAAGATGGGATTTCATTTATATTTTACACTTACAACTATTTTAAAAAATATATATATTTTTTTATTTTTTGCTTGAAATTAATTTTTTTATATTTTTAGATTATTTTCATATGCTAATATAGATCATATTTATCATTTTTTATATATATTTCAGATATAAAATATTTTTTATTTAAAAATACATTAAAATAATATTTTTTATTTTAAAAAATAATTTTTAATATTAATACATGAAAATAATTTAAACACACTAAAAAAATTTAATCTAAAATAAAAAGTTATGGAATAAAACTTTTGAAGCCAATAACAAATAGAATCTTAATTTTGGAGTATAATCGGTGCAAAGCAAGTGTCGCTTGGATAATAGTACAAGACATCAACTTATCAAAAAGTTTTAATAATAAATAATGTATATTCTATGAAATGAAAATTATACATCCTTGAAATACAAATTCAAAATTGTTCAAGATCTTATCTGTCATCATACCAAAACAATGCTAGTAGTCTTGCCCAAGATTCTGCTCATTTTAAGCTGTTTTATTTAGGAGAATGTGTGGTCAGTTTTCTTTTTAATCCACGCGTGCTCGAGAAATTTAAAGCACCGATGACTACTGATTAGCAACCCGTCAACATATAGGTTGACTAAAGGGTGGTAGCATCTCATTGCAGCAATGTAACAATGAGCAGTGGAATGCCAAGACATTTTACATTTAGCTCCTCAAGCTTCTTAGTTTTGTTTTTATTGTTTTATAGTTTCAAATTTAGTTATTTTTTATTTTCATTCTTCAATATTAAATTTATTGGGTACCGAATTTTATAATTTATTTTCTATGAAATCATTTCATTCTTATGACAAGTGTCATGGGTTTTATGAGTTACTTATGTTGACTTTTTTTATTTTTTAATTATTATTTTTCTCAATCTTATCTTTCAACATATATTTGATCAAGAACCAAGTTTTATAATTGTGTTTTTTTTCTTCTTTATATGGAGTCATTGCTATCTTATGGTCAAGATCACTAGTTTTGCGGGTTGCCTAGATTGTGTTTATTTAAAAAAAAAAATACATTTCTTTAGATAATTTTTTTCAATATTGAATTGATTGAGAATTATACTTCATAATTTATTTTTATTTTTATTTTTATTTTATAAGGTTATTTCTGTCTCGTGACCAGAGTCATGAGTTTTATCAGTTTACTAATATGTTTTTTACTTTTTTTAATTTTTGATTGATTAAAAATTGAGTTTCATAATTTATTTTGTTTCATTTGCTACAAGTTTATCTTGATCTCGTAACTCAGATTTAACATGTTAATATGAGCTGAGTCTACTCATTTTTTAGTTGATTTTTGTTGTTAATTTTATTTTTTAATTAAATGACTGGGAATTGAATTTAATAATTTTCTTACATGCTATCAAAATCTAATAATCTGAATAACAAATCTAACATAGTAGCTCGACTTAATCTAATTAAATATAATATTATTTTAAAAAATATCTTCTTGCTTTATCGAGAGTCAATAAGAACCGGAGCATAATTATCTAATAAAAAACTAGATGAAATAACTAGCAGCCAGGTTAGACCTGAACGACACGAGACCTGTTTCATTAAAGATGCTATCAGTCCTGCACGCTGGTGGTGACACAATCACGACTATTTATTTATCACTCCTTTACAGCGACAAGCCGGTGAAACTTTTCCAATATCACCGTGCTGCATCAATATGCCATCAGCGCTGCCTTGGTTTTCATGATTCAGAATTTTAAAAATTGGATTTTGTAAAAAAATAAATATCTTGTTTTTTATATATATATATATATATATCAATGCAGAAATATATTAACAGCCCGTTTGGCTGTGCGTTTCAATCGATATTTTACCAAAATTTGAAGAAAAAAAATTTGTATTTTAAATGAATATAGTTTGATATTAGATAATTTTAATATGCTGATGTCAAAAATAATTTTAAAAAAAATAAAAAAATATTATTTTGATATATTTCGGCACGAAAAACACTTTAAAAAACTACCAAAATCACACTACCAAACAAGACACTTCAAAAGTCAGATCACTACGTGCAGCCCATATAGCATTAGGAATGGCAGAGAGCATTGAACATGACACTGACACATGCCTTATCAGTCCGTTACTTAACAGAATAAATGGAAAGAAAAAAAAACAATGACAGCAAGACAGGCAGATCATGGAAGGCATACGCAGAGCCGTGACGGGGAGGATTTTGAGCTCATATTCCTATCCGAAACTGGAACAGCCATGCTGCGTCAAGACTTCAAATATATTATTAATATACTCGAAAAAATCTCCTTTCATCTCTTAAAAAATCCCCATTCGCCATGCGAGCAGTGAAATTTCTTCTTCTTCTTATTTGTATTTTATACTTTTTTAGTTTTTAATCTTTTTTTCCTTTTTCATTACACTCTTTTTACCGCCTAATCCATCGATATGGATTTTTCTTCTTCAGGAATTTAAACATCCATCATTATCTTTATGTTTCCTAAACCAGGGATAGTAAAGTTAATCATTTAAAAATATTGATTAGTCATTATCCCAGATACTATATAAAACATTATTTATATAACTTAAATTTTGAAACATCATCGAATTATTAGCCCAAAATTCATATCTTTTCTCAACCAAATGATCTAACATTTCAACATTTTCTCTCTCTCTCTTTTAATTTATTTTCTTCTTCTTCCGGTTTCACCAAATTATTTTTGTAATAATAATTGAGATTGACTTTGGACCGACCAGGTTGACTAGATCATGTCAAGGTGATACTGCATGTTTTAATTTAAAACTTAATCTAAACATAAACTTGGAACAAGTGATTTTTTTCTATCAATTTTTCTTTAAAAAAATCTCAATTTTTTCCTCAAAGGTTCTTATACGGTTAGATCGAGATGGTTTTAAATCAATCAAGTTAATTGGTTTAAGTCGAGTCAACCCTTACACAATTTATCCCTTTCCAATTTCATCCTCATATTTTTTTTATATCATCAACCAATTTACTTTTGGACCAAATAAGATACTTGTGTCATATTGGTGTGTCTTCCACATATTTTTGTTTTAGATTTGAGCTAGGTGAATAGTAAAAAGTAGAGGTTTCAAGGTCGATTCATTTCATTGTGTTTCATAACAATGTTATAAATTAATACTTAACTGGTCTAACTAGTGAAATTATTTGACTTAGTCTCGTGATCCAAATCACAAATACTTTAATATATTTTTTTATTTGATTATTCTCGTCTAATTATCCAAGTTGCGGGTTTAATGAGACAACTCAATTGATTTATATTTCTTTTTTACTTTCCTTTTTTTTATTTAATATTATATTTGATTGAGAATTAAATTTCATGACATGTTTTAATTTGCCTTTCATTGAGTTATCTAGATATTACAATCCAAGAATAATGCTTACTAGGTTAACCCATGTTGTCTTGACTTATTTTTTGTGTCATTTTGCTTTAATTTATTTTTAAGATCTAGGTTTCATAATTTATTTTTATTTAATTTATACAAGATTATTATAGTCTTATAATCCAGATCATGGATTTAACATGTTAACTTGTACTGACCTAAGTGAATTCAATATGTTGTTATCTTACAATTAACTAAGTTAAAAAAATAACAATCTCAGAAACTCCGTTTTGGATTTTACTTTTACTTAATTTAGCTAAACCATCAAACAACTATGTTTTCCACAATCTCTAGTTTATTTGGAGGATCTAGCTCTGTAGCTTCTACTTCAACTTTAAATCCCCGTGTGTTTTTTTTAATTCTAATTTCTCTGAAATAAAATATTAGTGGGCATAGGTTGATTGGCAAACATTTTTCTCTTCAAACTTGGCATAAAATTCAGACAGCAAATTCAAATCACCACAATTCCAGTGACTTAAGTAAGGATTCTCCAACCATCGGAATAGACAAATAAATGTTTAGGATAAGTAAATTATGTTGTCTGTGGCGAAAATAACTACACAGCTCGGTTTCCTTATCAGAATTGTCCTGGGCAGTAGTACCTCGTTGCTATTGGAACCATACTTCCCATTCTATTCAAGGCCTTATCACATCCAATCGCCGTCCATCAAAGTGATAAGCCATTGGAGATTGACGAGCAATAATTTAAAGTTACGTTGCTGAAGATTCCACCACTCACTTTATAGTTATACTCGAAAGCAACGACATGGAGATTTCAGTCCCTTCAAAACCCACCAACATATCGAACAGAGAGATCTACACTCGCTGCTGCCAATGAATTATTAAATGATTACTTCCGGTCATGACCAGCACAGTTAGTATCTGTTGCAGCTTCCGGTGCCCTATCAGAATTGATCTGCATTTGTTTTTTAACATTATCGAAGGTGATCAACCGAACCACACCACTGCTGATAATGCCGAATTTACATAAAACCTCTTCGAAGCACTCGCATAAAATAATTAAATAAAAAAACCACTACCAATAATATGGTATTTTTAAGTTTCATATTAAAATTATATAATTATAACGTTCTTAGATATAAAACAAAACAATCTTTAACTTTAAGGAAAAATGGGTATGTACACGTGAATTAGGAAGCTCATAAATAAAATAAATTTTAGAGCTCTTTACGTGGTATGTATGGGGAATTCTGAAGGTCTCTTGAACCCGCAATGCTAACAAATCAAGGTCATGTTAGGGACAGTTGTTGCTGTAGTTTTTCAAAGTGTTTTTCGTGCCGAAATATATCAAAATGATGTTTTTTTTTTATTTTTTTATAAATTATTTTTGACATTAGCACATCAAAATGATATAAAAACACCAAAACATGTTCATTTAAAATGAAAAAAAAATGAATTTTTTGAAAACGGCATTTCAAAAGTTGTCCCAAACAGTTTCTAAAACAAAGGACCTCGAATATAAATTGGAACGCAGAATTAAATGTCTTTTTGGGAGTATCATTAATGTTAATTTTGAAAGTGTTTTTCGTATATTAAAAAATTATTTTTGATAACATTACATGAAAATAATCTAAAAAAGTAATTTAAAATAAAAATATATTTTATATTTTTTTTCAAAAATATTTTTAAAAAACAGTACTAAGCAGGCTAAGTGGACAATACTTTCAAGTAGACAATATCTACCAGTATACGAATGGTCTATATTCAGAACATATAACTGGGAAGAGACATGTGGGATTCCATGGTCCCGGTGTTTCCACCTCCAAAGTAGATGTGCATTATTGTTTTCTCAAGCACATGCTTGTTTGTTGGCTGGCTGGATGGATTCTTTCGTCATCAATTTCCCCCAGATACCACCTGCGTGCCTTTATGATGAGATTTTGGCTCGTGGTAGTTAGATGCCATTTTTTTATTTAGTTATAGTTTGTGTACCAGAAGATATGTTTTTCAAGAAAGGTTTATATAGAAAATAAATTATTTTTTCATGTTCGGTGACGTCATGAAAAATAAATTATAAAATATTATTTAGTGGAATAAATTAAAAAATAAATTATTAGGGTTTTATTTTCTTCAAGTTTATTAAAATAACAAGAACTGGGTTTGTCAAATAGAAAAGTTAAAGAGTGATAAAATTACTTTTTTTATATAAATTATATCAAACAAAACAAATAACAATCACAACAATGGAGACTAAATATGACATAATTAAAAAAAAATCATAAATAAAAATAATAAAGACTAGAGTTAATATAAGAATTAAATTAAATCAAACTATAAGGGATAAAATCCAAAACAAACAAAAGATTAAGGATCAAAGTTGATATAATTAATAAATCACAAACATTTTTTTATATTTTTTCACAACTTATAAAAAGTATTTTCTTCTAAAATCAACTTATAAAAATATTTTTCAACAACTAAATATTTTAATGATAAACAAACACAGAAAAAATTAAAAAATAATTTTTCAAAATCCATTTTTAATTGAATAAACGCCGCCCTAATCTTCCCTTGCGGTGCTTTTCCCTGTTAGTAAAAAACCCAGAATTGATTGTGCTCCTGCACTCTCCGTAACGACATTGAACAGCTTGACTTTGCTGATTGTGGTTATAGCAGGCTGTCCAGGTAGATGAATTATGATTAGCCATGGGAAGGGGAAGAAAAACAAAGAGAGAAGAATAGCATTTTCTAATACTGAAGAATCTGCTTCATTTTCAGCTGTAATCATGATCAAATCTTGCAGTTGCTAGACTTGATCACAACTGCATATACGACAGCTTGATTTTGCTGTATTTTCCGCATAATTATCTTATAAATGTTACAATTAGCCGCACATAGACAAAGTGGTATCTTGAATTCATCTCCTCTCTCTAATTTGCCTCTTCTGAAAACAACAAACAACGGTTATGTAACTGTTTGAGAATGTGATTAATTTTATTTTTTAAAGTGATTGTTTTTTAAAATAATATTTATTTATTTATTTTTAAATATTTTTAACATTAACACATCAAAATAATCTAAATATATATATATATATATATAATTTAAAATAAATTTTTTTTTTGAAACATAATAACAAATATAATATTGATGACCTTGATTCCAAAGTCACCGTTCATCTAATTGGGGTTGGACCAGCAGCTATTCTGGCAACGATGTACCACTGCCTTACCATGACTTGGTGCTGCCGATACCGGGCCAGGCCTAACCCGCAAGAGCCACAGCTATATGTGAACGAAACAGTTCTCGAGAATTCTACAGCCCAACTCATCCCATCCTATGAGCACCGAAAGGATCCAGGATTGATAGGTGATAATGGATCATGTGCAATTTGCTCGAGTGATTTTGACGGAGGAGAGAAACCACGTACATTGCCGGAATGCTTGCGCTCTTACCATGTGGCATGCATCGATATGGTAGCTCTACTCACTCTCCAGTTGTTCCATGTGTCGCACCGATGCCACGCCTTCTCAGCAAGTTTTCTTGAATGCAGGTGATTTTACATATATATCAAAATATTATTTATTTAAAATTATATTTTTAATATTTTTAAATTATTTTCACGTGATAATATCAAAATAATTTTTAAAAATTAAAAAAATATTATTTTAATATATTTTTATTTAAAAAACAACCTTGGTCACACTACTGCATCTTTAAGCGTCGGTGTATTACGGGGTTTTGTTATACATCCACTGGGCCATATAAATTGTGTAACCATGCAAGTCTGTCTTATTTTCTCTAGGAATTTTAGCTTCGAAGAATGTAGAGAAGTTCCGAGCGAATATTTTCCAAACGAATATGACTTGAGATTGCTGTACATTCATGGTCAATTTGATAGTGTTTGTTATCATACTCTTTATTTTGTCCAACAATTATCCAATCCCTTTTATTCTCGATCATTATTCTATGAATTTTAGCATTGTTTTAAAATCTGATACGGGATGGATCTAATCCAAAACTCGAGTCCAACTCATGAATCAACAAATTAAACTAGATGATTACAAAGACTAGTGGAAAGCAAAAGATGTTGTATCAATGGTTATCGCTAAGCTCGGTCATTCAATAAAGCATGCTTGTCGACGAGTACTGGGCGCACACCCTTATCTGTCTCCCGTTGGAGAGATTTCATTCTCAATCCCAGGAGCTAGTACAAGGTTTTAAGCAACGGGATGGTCTAATTTAATTTCTTCCGATATTTAAAAATAAAAAACATAAACCTTGAAACGTCCCGTTTCAAGAATTCGAGACACAGCTAAAAGGCAAAGACGCTGGAGGGAGAGCTAGAACCCTCGACCCTGTGATTACAGTCTCCAACCAGCTGAACTGCTCCAGTTGTTGATTAGAATTGTCCAAAATATATATATTAATATCCTATTTTATTTTCACAGCTAAGTTTTTTTTAGAAGAATACGGACAGGAGGTCAAGAATTTTCTTGGCGTAAGTGTGATGTATTAATTGCATCATCAGGCAGGGTTCCGTAATTCCTATGGTCATAAGCAACAGATGGCTAGAGTAACGAATGGCAGACAACCTTAAAACGACGGCAAATTGGTTTGATTTCTATGTGCATCCAGACAAAATATCTTAGTTAACTCTCAGTCTCCCACGTTATTGGTTTAAATTTTAGAATATTATGAATATATCCATGAGAGATAAATAGATTTTATAAAATGTAATTTATTTTGAATCAAGATATAAAATGTAATTTATAAAAAAAACATAAAGAAAAAGTTGTTTTTTCTCTCATAAAAACACAGAAAATTATAAATTACTACACTCCAGCTAATAAATAGATTGTCGAGTCAAGTTGTATTGTTCCGTGATGAAGTATTAAAGGAAATGATTATAATAGGAGTTTAATGTGGAAAAATTGGTTAAAAAAATAAAAATAAAATCAAGCAGTCACTATCTTAAGATACTTCTAAGATTAGATTAAAAGACCTCTCCCAATCACCATGGCTGAGTCATTAATGTTTTTAATGATTTGAGAAGAAATCAGCAATCAAAAACGCAATTAGCCGGTGGAAATAACACATCAACTTTAATCCATCGGCAATCCTAATCGAAAACGCAATTTGACATAGTAAGCAAGCTACTAACGTTATCATTGATCACCAATTTCGGGCAAATCATTTTTCTTCTTCTGGCAAGTCATTTCTAGGCATGGAGTAGCTGTCCGGTCGTGTGATTTGAACCATTGTTTTTTCCAGAGTTTCGCACTTCCAACGCAAAATACTTCTGATGGATATATTGGAATTCAGATTGATTCAAGGCACGAGATAGCTTACTGGGTCATTTGACACCCGGGCATAGGCCTACACAGCTATTTGAATTTCCAAGCCCACAAGCCCTTGATGTTGCAGCAAAAAGCTTAGGCCGAGACGAGGAAGCGCATTATCAGAGTCATCAAACAATCTATCATGAAAGTCGTTCGGCAATAAATCAGACATTAAATGAAAGCACGGGGATCGGTTTCCAGTCAATTCAAATAAAACAATCATTTTGAGGGATTAATGCTCCATATAGTCGCGTGTGAGACAAGACTTGTTGTTAATCCATCCATTTTTAATGTCATATATGCCAACAAATAATATGATTGAGAATTTGAAACACTTCTCAACTAATTTGGGCTTTAGTTACAATAGGTCCATTAGGTATCCCACCCTTTCCCAGATAGATTTTCACAAATCCCATGTGATTAAAGCTTTAACCTCTTTCAAAACTTTCGATGGAAATGATGCCCTAACACCCCCGAGAAAGAATAAGGGTCCAAGGTTACTCCAATTCCATAACGTAATGATGGCGATCACAGCTTCAACAGTGAGATGAGCATTCAATCAAGCTTTCATGCGATGGGAGGTCATTTTTAATAGCTGTTGGACTGCTACAATCAGAGGACTTCTCGGCTCCCATCTTTTTGAAGCAACTCACGCGTGACACTTCCCTTTTGTAGGTAAAACGTTAAAATAGTTTTTATCCAATGCCGAAATCACATATCAATTCCCCCTATTATGCTTGTGGAAGATCTAGGAATTGAGTGTCACCAGAATTATTTTCCTATTATCTTACTCATGATTTTTTTATTTATTAAAGTGTGTATTTAGATTAGCTTGTTGTATCTCCACTAAACCCGTAAATTTTAAAATTAGCAATCCTGTAAGTATTCATTGACTATAATATTAACAATTAAAAAACTCGAACTTAAAATCATGAAAAAAATAATTTTTTTAATCTCACACTCTTGCCGCTAAACTACCTACTAGATGGTATGTTTGGTGTGGGAACAAGGGGTGTTATCATTGTAATTTTTCACTTCCTTCCTTCATATGTAAGGATGAGTTTTTGGGATAAAGAAAGATCAAGGATGGTTGAGATTTAATGGGGATGGTTATTAAACCTTGGAGAGGGGGGTTATTGATTTTTATCCCCTTTTTATTTAAAATTACTTTACTCTAATTTGTTCTCTTATTTATGTTTTAAACCATTTTTTTAAAATCAAATTTATTTATTCTCCACTCTTGTATTAAAGAGTTTTTATATTATCTTTTTGTGTTTTAGAATCATTTTAATATGATAATATTAAAAATATATTTTTAGACAAAAAAATAATTTAAAAAGCAATCTATAATCCTAAACGAGCAATCGATATTTCACATATATTAAAGTAGTATTTGATACTTAGATAATATTTGCTTTTTAATTCTTTTTACTTAAAATATATTAATTATTTTAAATAATAAATAAATGTTTTTGATATCAATAGCTAAAAATATAAAATACATTATTTGCTAAGAAAAAAACACCTGGCAAAAAATCAGAGAGGTGGAACAACTTGCTTAAATTTAGTTAAAGTTCGGCACAAGATTTTATCCTGATTGCCACCACCTCGCCAGCACTAAGTTGCGCAGCACAAGGGTATTTCTGTAAGCGAGGGAACAAAATGCCCATCAATGACACATCACTCTCCTTTTATTTGCGATCCCATGTGAGCTTCCCCTCGAAGAGTGTGTCCTGTCAAACCATAAATTAGCGAGTAAATTGCCGACTTCCTTTTTGCCTCGTCCATTAATGATGTGTCCTTATTAGCTAGATCCTGTAGTTTTTTTTTGGATTTTAATAACATTAAAATTCAATATGATTTTTTTGTTTTAATTTTTTTATGTATTGTTCAATTATTTTGATATACCAATGTTAAAAATAAATTATTATTATTTTATTATATTTTAAAATAAAAAATACTTTTAAAAAAACAATCATTATAACACCACCCATTCATCCTATGAACACTCTATAAAAACAATACAATGATATTAAGATCATGATCAAGATTGTATCTGTGAACATGATGTATAATTTAATGATGCACAAACATCACCCATAAAAATTAGCATTTTTTGTTTTTTATGTTTTTTGGGCTCTGTGCACAAACTTTAATCTCTAACACCCTAAATATAATTAAAATACATATTTGATAATCATTATGCAATATATTTTTTAAAAATATTTTTTATTTAAGAATATATTAAATTATTATTTTTATTTAACATTAAAATAATAAAAATATACTAAAAAAACATCAGTTTTTTATGTCAAATATATTTCTTGAAACACACCAAACACAGGTTGGCATCTCAAAAAGCCTATTAAACGTTTGTTTACTAATTTTCAACTATTTCAGTGACCTTGGAGGCTTAGCTAAATATGTAATTATCCACAACTACGTGGTTTAGTTCATTGGTTTGTCGTATAAAAAAAAGGACTTTTATAATCATGCTTCATGATTTGAGAATGTGATTCTCAGAGAAAGAAAGCTTTTTGGTTGGTTTTATCAGGGGGGCGTTCTTTCTTTTTCGGGCCTTGTTATTGGCAGATAGAGGTGGTATCCTTGCTAAAGCATTTGCCGAAGAGAAGCGCTAAAGAGAAGCGGCGAGTTTGACGTGCTGGCGGCCTTGGCTTCTGTTCAGTGCAGAAGCGATTCTCGGGTTATTCATGGTAACTTCTCCGTTGGTTCCTGGCTCTTTAGTAGTTATGATTGGATTTTTTTAACAGTTTTCATGTGATTTCGAGACAGAAGATGAAATCTTTGAGCAGTGTAGGACTTGGTTTGAGTATAGTTTTTGGTTGCCTTTTATTGGCCCTTTTTGCCGAGCTTTACTACTTGTTATGGTGGAAGAAAAGGTTTGCTAACAAAGATGATTACAGCAGCCCAGCAAGAGAGCTTTTCTTTATGTTCTGTTTAAGAAAGCCATCTTCTTTAAGGAACAGTCAAGAAATGTGTTCATCAGTTAGAATAACAGATACACTTGTCCATCACGATCAAGAATCTCAGCTCAATAGTAATACAGGCAAAGATAGATTGCTCCGGCCCTGGAGTGATGATAGCGTGGAGGCAGAGCTCATGAGGCTGCATAGTCTCTCAGGCCCACCAAGATTTCTCTTTACAATTGTTGAAGAAACGAAGGAGGATTTAGAGTCTGAAGATGGCAGGTCCAGAGGTGATAATAAGAGTGCGAAAGGATCGAGAAGTAGAAGTTTAAGTGATTTGCTTCGTACTGTGGAGACTCCATATCTAACCCCTCTTTCTTCTCCACCATTTTTCACACCTCCTCTTACTCCTAGCTATAATCAGATTGGATTCAATCATCTCTTTGAATCATCAAAAGATGCAGAGTTCAATAAGATGAGGTCATCCCCACCTCCAAAATTCAAGTTCTTGCAGGATGCGGATGAGAAACTACATAGAAGGAAACTGATGCAAGAAACTGAGGAGAAGGTCAATAGGAATGATGTTTTTGCTCATGATCACACCAAAATTCCTGCTAGCTCAAATTTTCTCAAAGATGAGGATGATGGGCCTTTTATCACCATCATTATTGACAGGAACAAAGAAAGAGAGCAGCTTGATGAACAAAATCATCAACTATCAGACTACCAGTCAAGCACTTCACAGGTCCTTCCTCTCGCTACTTCACCTTCAACATCAAAATCAGCGGCCAAGAAAAGTTCCTTCTTTTATTAGAGCTCCGTGATCAAGTAAAACGAGATAGGTTTCTTTTCTTTGTCCTGTGTATTTCCATTAACGGACTTTAGTCTTCTTTTTAGGATTTCTCTTTCTTTAATCTTTTTATGGGATGGTGTTAGAACTTCGAAGGTTAATATTTCCAAACCCCTTTGCAATGTATGTGAAAAATTTTCGGGCGGGTCGGGAGTTAGACACATTCTCTGCAGAATAATGTTGAAAGTTGGACAAGTGCAAGTGGGGGTCGTGTGGGGGTAATCTGTTGTCTTCACTCTTCTTGTCTATCTGAGCTGTCTGATATCTGTAATCATTCTGGTGAGTGGTGGTACTACTGATGTTTTTGTCCAAAAGGCACTGTAAAAAACGAATTCTTTCAGGACCATGCACTTCTTTATTTATTTTTCCATGTTTTGTTTCCTCTCTCCGTGCTCATGGAAAATACATAAACTGACATTATTGCCATGTCGTGATCTGGGATTCTTTTGCTGTAGGGTTATTGTATGCACCCCACCGACCTTTCTTTCGAATTAATTTAGACCGTCGGATTAACATCTGAGAGTCAAAACAAATGAGAGTTTTGGTTGGTCGGGGAGTGTAGAGAAGGAGAAAAAAGAGTGCTTTTGTTTGTGAAATGCTTCCTGGGCTTTGTCGTAAACAACATAGAGGTCATTTACCCGTGAATATGTCTCGTGGGGTTAGGCCGAAAGGTCGCCACCTTGGCATGGAGAATCAATTCAGGCATTGCCTTTATCTACTAAATGCTACAATAGATACGTGGCTCAATCACGAGGCTTCGGAGGCGTTTAATTCCATTCATATAGATTTATATAGATTTTTATGTTTGTTCATATTAAAAATATTTTTTAAAAAAATAAAAAAATATTATTTAAATATATTTATAAAAAAAATATCTTTAAAAACAAAATCAATCTTTAACAGGCACTTGGGTCATGCTGCTATGACAGTCCGCGAGGAACTAGGAGTCGTGACTTCTTGGTAAGGGGAGGTGATGGCTCAAATACAATCTCATCGGCAAACGTGCTCATAGACTGCACCTAGGCGGATGAATCAAGCGTTGTTTAGAATGGATAGTTCCGAGTTTAGCCCAAGTAATCGGTGAGCTACTACCCCAACCTCGCCCCACACCCCCACAGGATAACAGCCCTTTTGGGAAACTAAACAAGATCGGGGTCACAGCACCACCTAGTTTTCATTCCGATCTAATCTAAACAAACATATGATGATCAGAACATATGGAATCTAACCAGCATTCCACATCCTCAAAAGCCAAACATCAATTAAACCGCTGCATAAACGACTCAACTGTTATTGGCATCAACAGACCGTGTGTTGCCAGTTGTATCCCCTAATTTCAATGTTTTCTTGGTGGAAATTTACTTTTCAAGCACGTGAAACTGTAATATCGTGGCGTTCCATGAAGCAGTCCCGGGAGAAACCAACATTATTTAAGCATGTTATGCGCCAAGACCAACCAAAGGAAAGTAGTACTAAAAAAGCAGTCCTTGCTATTTTAAGTTGCGAGCAGTGTCACATGCAACCAGCCTCTAAAAAAGACAAACATGGCGATGGGGAAAATTTCTGACATGCCGAGAGACTGCTCTTATTATAGCAAGTTGCAACAATTCTAGTCTATGATTAAGCTTAAAAATATATGAATCCAGTGAGATGCCTCAAATGGATAGACAAATGGCAATATGCACTGAGTAAAGAAAAAAAAATCTTTTTACTTGAATAAACCAGAACTGTTTATTCCCATCTATCATCAATTTGATATGGATGAACAAATTCAGAGAACATTGCAAACAATAAGAAATACATGAGAATGATTTCAAATTCCTAGCGCAGCAAAACCTGTTATTCCAAGCTCAACACAGAGTGCATTGAGGCCAGGTTCTTCCAAAAGACTGAATGCAGTGTATCCATAGTAGGAATGGTATAGATCTGGCAGCTCATTCGGGAATTTACTGAAACCACCATACTGGTCCAGGAACAATTTAAGCAAAAGAACATTAGAATCCAAAAATAATAACATCACCTAACAGATATATATATCAAAGGGAGAACTAAGAAATTATTCCCATGGCACTTGACAATTCACATTATGACCATGATTAGTCGCTGGTTTCACATCTTATGCATCACACTATGCTTTTTACCTCTACATTTTCTTTGATTTTTTGACAGAACTACAAACTTAGGTTTCCCCTGGGAGTTTTCAGCACGTAACAAATATATCCTCCAACCTGGCCAGCTTTTTCATCACCAGTCAAGCAGTTCCCATTTTTCAGTGCATCAGGGAAGACCCACAATTAAACACATGAGGAGGATACGTAATAACAGCCCATAGGAGAAAACTAAATTAAAAATATCATACATAAAATACATGCAATTTGACCAATTGGAAGGACAAGCATCAGTACCCCAGATTGACAAGTGAGCAAAAATCTTCGCAAAGCTGTTCCATCAATCAACTTGGATCCACCTAAGATCCTCAGAACTGCCCCAATCCTGTACAAAGCATGTTGTCCATGTCAAAACACAGAAGAAAAGCCTGTTGTGACGTGGAACTTCAGGAAGGTGTTCTTACACTTACCAAAATGCATAACATGTGTCGCTAGGCTTGTTAGGTCTCCCTTGGAATCCACCATCAGCTGCTTGTCTCTGAAGCAGAGGAAAGAGTGTCAAAATTACAGCCATGGATGATGGAAGTTTTCATTCCACATTCTCATTAGAAATGATTTCACAAGCATTTATTCATCTGCAAGTTCTCTAGTCCTTGATAACCAGTGTCAGTCCACTGTTTAGATGTTTAAATTCTAAAAGCTACAAGTTCTAGGTCTAGTTTTGATGCTTTGAAATGATTCTAGAGATCAGATGAAGAAAGTAAACCTGTAAGCACCATTCCAACAACAATGGAATGTCAATGATGGAAGAAGCTTCACTTTTTGAAAGGACATCATCTTCAATAAATCCCATCAAACGAAGAGAAGCAACTGCACAGAAAGTTCCTCCACCTGTCCACTAAGATGAATATCATTGGTAAATAGCATTGAAAGAAGCAAGGTCATATAAACAGAAGCTCGTTTATAAAGATTCCTCATCAATGATTTATAGATGATTACAATAAGATCACTATGTTGGACCAAAAAAATAGAGGTGCAAAGCAAAGAGAAGAAAAATACTATCAGTTTAAACTAAAACTTGTGTATATGTTGCAGAAATTAACAGTATCAATGAAATGCAAATCAATTATCCCTTTAGATTTACAATTCTTTTAGAGGATCGACCAGCCATATAAGGATGTTCTGCAACTCACCATGAGATTCTGAACCAGGAATCATCCCAAAGCCACCGTCATATGACTGAAAAGAGAAGCATTACTTGTAAGTAAACATGAAATACATATATAACAGGGATTATCAAAAGAGTGCAAAATGCATTGCAGAAAGATGGATAGCAGAAAAGTAGTTCACTAAGAACAAATATACCTGGCATTTTAAGATGTACTCCTTGGATTTTTCCCTATCCATGCCACTCCAGTCCTCCAACATAAAACAGATGGCCGCTGATACATCAATTAGCTATAGGAATATCATATCACTTTAAGCAGCCTCATGAACATCCAAAAGTTTTTTTCCCCTTACCAGCACAATATATGAATCGAAGATCTGTCTCTGCTCCAATATGGATAGGCAGAAAGCTGCAAGATAACAAAAGGATGAAAAAAAAATATAAGGGTTATAAGACATCATTTCAGCTCAAAGCCGCAAAACAATACTTTTTTTCTGGGTGATTATGTGAAACGGAAGGGTGGAACTAAGCCAAAAGGTTATTCAAGTTGACTGTATTAAGAGTGCAAAGAGGTGGATCAAAAACATAATTCTCGAACAGGGATTCACATAATATGGCACTACCCACCAGGTTCAGAGAGGACAAACTTAAAAAGTAATAGTAATGCAGAAAATATAGAAAGTGCAAAAGATTGAAGTAAAAAAAGCCCTATCACATACCTCCCATCAGGTTGCTGGAGGTTTCTTAATGACATGGATATTAATTCGGAGTGGATATTTGACAAATTGTAGCCAACAGTCTTCAGTATGGACAGGGCACAATACGTGCTTGCCAAATGGCTGTGATTGTGAAATAAAATCTACAGACAAATCAAGCATCATAAGTTATATCCAGGAAAAAAGCATAGACAATGATGCCATAAGTTATCTTGCAGAAACATAATAAACAGTCCAGTGCAAGGATTAGTGAAAAAAGAGAGCCTATAGGATAGTAACTCTGTATACCCATACCCCATCATTGTCCGATGAAAATTGAGAAGATCTAGAGCCATAAAACCCATAGAACTGTCCTGCAACAATCCAACAGCTCATTATAATCGTTAACTAGCCATTTTACAAATTAAGCATTATGGTTTTTCGTGATCATAGAAATCGAATTCAACAATATTTCTTGGCAATCAAGTTTGTACCACTGTTCAATTCAGCTTTATCTCCAGGATTAGATTGCAAAGATAAAACCCAAGCAGCAACCGCATCTTTGTCAACCTATAATTTAACAAGATTTTAAATCAAAATGACAGGGGGTAAAAAAAATAATCAAACTTGCAACAAAGTACCCGAAAGCAACCCAAATTATCTTCAAAATTGCAATTGTATTATGTGTTCTGAAAATAATTAGGCAAAATAATAAGAGCTTACGCGATCAAGGGAACCGAGGATGTCGAGCCCGGAGATAACGAAGTAGGCGAGGGTGAGATGGTTGATCTCCTGCGATTGGTAATGGTAAGGTAACATTTGGTACATCATCTCCAAGAAGGCCACGTGGCGTTCCTTGTCGAATGTTAGAGAGGAAGATAGCGGCGATTCTTCATCCGAGGACGATGATGGGTCCCAATCTGGTGGTGGTGGTGCTGCTGCTGCTGCTGTGGATGTAGCCATGGTTTCACGGAATTTGAGGAAGTTTCTGAATCTGGTTCTGGCTTTTCAGTTTACTAATCCTGAGAAACACCTCTTAGCACCCAAGTACCAGCTATTCTTTTAGATTTTCCGTAGAGTGCTGCTGCTGCTGCAGGCTCGACTCATATTTCTTCTCTCTTTTTTCCCTTCCAAAGCTTTGCTTGGGCTTATATGGACTTTATTTCAAGTCCAACTGAGCCCAGACTAAGATATAGGGTGCAGTGGAAATTTTCTTCAGAAGAAGTCTTTTTCGTAGTTTTTGATAGTTAAATTTATCAATATATATATATATATATCTGTTTAACACAAACCAACAATTGTTTATCCTTAATGAGATTCGATAATATTTGTTTATTTTTTTAAAATTATTTTCAATATCAGAACTAAAAACATTAAGAAAATAATTTAAAGGTTAAAAATTAACTAATAACTAAAACAAAATGAAGAGAGGAACAGTGAAAATCACTGTACACACACTCACATATCACTGTGGACGTGAGCTTTTTCATCCGTGTGTCGCGCGAGTTCGTCCACCCTTTTTTTTTTGTTTTTTCCGCCTATGAACAGTGTAGTAACGATTTTAGCCCCGGTAATAAGACAAAATAGCGTTTTCGGCTGACGTTAAAGGCGTAATTGCGCGCGTCCGTACCGGTCCGGTTCGGTCCGGTCCGCCGCATGGTTTTTTTTTTAAATGGATAAATACGGTTATAACCCCTAATAAGACAAAATGTATTAATTAGGTACAGGGCTATAACGGTAACTGACCATTATTATTTATTTATTTTTCGAAATTCTGTCAGGCGCGTGCAGTGCACGCGCAACACGGTATTCTCCCTCACGCCCCTTTCAGGTGGCGCACGCGGTTTGATACGGTGGCCGGAAATGAGATACCGGCGCCTAATCCGGTGCGCCTTCTCTTGGTCTTTCTCCCGGTGCGGCGCGTTTTTCAACAAGGTGGTCGTGGACGCGTCGGTGGCCGGTTAAAGCCGGTTGCACCGTTTCTCTCTCTCCCGCACGTCAAAGTGCAGAAGAGCACCCCGAGTTTTGTATACTTTCACTTCGGTCCCTTGACTTTTAATTGTGTTATATACTGTGCAGTTTGGCTTGATTTCAGTTATATAAGTTTTGAATTCCTTCGACTGGGTCCTTCAATTGCAATTAATTAAATGTGAATGTTTCACTTCGGTCCTCCTTCTTTTAATTTCCGGATTGGGTTGAAAATGCTTAATATATTCGGTACAGTAGTTTCCATTTTTGCAAATTTGTCCTTTAATTGAAAATATTAATAAATCTGATTTTCATTTCAGCCCTTATACTTTTATTTTTTAAAATTTCTAATATAACACACAATAATAATAATAATAATAATAATAATAATAATAATTTAATTGTTTATCTTGCTTCCTCTTTTGTTAATGTTTTTTTTTCCTTCGTATAATTTAATAATTTTTATTGTTTTGACAGTAATGGCAATGATTTTTTTTCCTTTTGTTAAAGTTTCTAAAATATTTTTAGTTTTTCATTAATTATATGTTCTAATATTTATTGAATATTATCTCATAGGAATATATATAGAGCGAAGAAAACATGACCTAAGATTTTTTGAATAAAAAAAATTTAATATTAGTGTTCTTATATACATTTAATATAATCATATAATGAATAAATCGGATGACATAAAAAAAATTTGTCTTCGAATTTTAATTTTGTATTTAACACAATAATAATAATAATAATAATAATAATAATAATTTAATTGTTTTTCTTGCTTGCTCTTTTGTTAATTTTTTTTTCTCCGTATAATTTAATAATTTTTATTGTTTTGATAGTAATGACAATGATATTTTTTTATTTTTTCTTTTGTTAAAGTTTCTATGATATTTTTAGTCTTTCATTAATTATATGTTCTAATATTTATTGAATATTATCTCATAGGAATATATATAGGGAGAAGAAAACATGACCTACGATTTTTTCAATAAAAAACATTTAATATCAGTATTCTTAAATACATTTAATATAATCATATAATGAATAAATCGGATGACATAAAAAAAAATTTGTCTTCGAATTTTAATTTTGTACTTAACACAATAATAATAATAATAATAATAATAATAATAAAATTATATTAACAAATAAAATTTCTAATATAATCCCTACTTTTGTCCATGTATATATAAGTGTGTTTAACACAATAATAATAATAATAATAATAATAATTTAATTGTTTTTCTTGCTTCCTCTTTTGTTAATGTTTTTTTTTCTTTCGTATAATTTAATAATTTTTATTGTTTTGACAGTAATGGCAATGATATTTTTTTTCCCTTTTGTTAAAGTTTCTAAAATATTTTTAGTCTTTCATTAATTATATGTTCTAATATTTATTAAATATTATCTCATAGGAATATATATAGAGCGAAAAAAACATGACCTAGGATTTTTTCAATAAAAAGAATTTAATATCAGTATTCTTAAATACATTTAATATAATCATATAATGAATAAATCGGATGACATAAAAAAAAATTTGTCTTCAAATTTTAATTTTGTACTTAACACAATAATAATAATAATAATAATAATAATAATAATAAATTTTATATTAACAAATAAAATTTCTAATATAACCCCTACTTTTGTCCATGTATATATAAGTGTGTTTAACACAATAATAATAATAATAATAATAATAATAATAATAATAATAATGATAATGATAATGATAATGATAATGATAATGATAATGATAATAATAATGATAATAATAATAATTTAATTGTTTTTCTTGCTTTCTCTTTTGTTAATGTTTTTTTTTTCTCCGTATAATTTAATAATTTTTATTGTTTTGATAGTAATGACAATGATATTTTTTTTTTTTGTTAAAGTTTCTATGATATTTTTAGTCTTTCATTAATTATATGTTCTAATATTTATTAAATATTATCTCATAGGAATATATATAGGGAGAAGAAAACATGACCTAGGATTTTTTCAATAAAAAAAAATTAATATCAGTATTCTTAAATACATTTAATATAATCATATAATGAATAAATCGGATGACATAAAAAAAAATTTGTCTTCGAATTTTAATTTTGTACTTAACACAATAATAATAATAATAATAATAATAAAAAAAAAAAATTATATTAACAAATAAAATTTCTAATATAACCCCTACTTTTGTCCATGTATATATAAGTGTGTTTAATACAATAATGATAATGATAATGATAATGATAATGATAATAATAATAATAATAATTTAATTGTTTTTCTTGCTTTCTCTTTTGTTAATGTTTTTTTTTTCTCCGTATAATTTAATAATTTTTATTGTTTTGATAGTAATGACAATGATATTTATTTATTTTTCTTTTGTTAAAGTTTCTATGATATTTTTAGTCTTTCATTAATTATATGTTCTAATATTTATTGAATATTATCTCATAGGAATATATATAGGGAGAAGAAAACATGACCTAGGATTTTTTCAATAAAAAAAAATTAATATCAGTATTCTTAAATACATTTAATATAATCATATAATGAATAAATCGGATGACATAAAAAAAAATTTGTCTTCGAATTTTAATTTTGTACTTAACACAATAATAATAATAATAATAATAATAATAGTAATAATTTAATTGTTTTTCTTCCTTGCTCTTTTGTTAATGTTTTTTTTTCTCCGTATAATTTATTATTTTTTATTATTTTGACAGCAATGACAATGATATTTATTTTTTTTTCGTTTCTTAAAGTTTCTAGGATATTTTTAGTCTTTCATTAATTATATGTTCTAATATTTATTGAATATTATCTCATAGGAATGTATATAGGAAGAAGAAAACATGACCTACAATTTTTAAATACATTTAATATAATGATATAATGAATAAATCGAATAACATAGAAAAAATTTGTCTTCGCATTTTAATTTTGTCTTTAACACAATAATAATAATAATAATAATATAATAATAAATTTAATAATAATTTATTTGTTTTTCTTGCTTGCTCTTCTGTTAATATTTTTTCCCCTCCGGATAATTTAATTTTTTTTATTGTTTTGACAGTAATAGCAATGCTAATTTTTATTTTTATTTTATTTTTTGTTTTATCTTTTGTTAAAGTTTCTTAAATATTTTTACTCTATCATTAATTATATGTTCTAATATTTATCGAATATTATCGCATAGGAATATATATAGGGAGAAGAAAACATGATCTAACATTTTTTTAATAAAAAAAATTGATATCAGTATTCTTAAATACATTTTATATAATAATATAATAAATTAATCGAATAACATAAAAAAATTTTTATTTAATATTATCGCCTATAGATATATAAAAAGAGGACAAAAATGACCTTGGATTTTTTCCTTAAAAAAAATTAATATCAATATTCTTAAATACATTTAATGTAATAATATAATTAATAAATCTTATCAAAAATATTTGTATATTTGTATATTTATGTAACATTAAAATATGTAGAACTAATTATATGTTTGAATATTTATTGAATATTATCGCCTAAAAATATATTAAGAGAGTAAAAATGACCTAAAATTTTTTGGATGACAGAAATTCATATCATGTTTTCTTAAATATATGTAATATGATAATATAATTAATAAATCTTATATAAAAAAAATTGGCTTCAAAATTTATTTTTGTGCTCTTTTATTTAAGCAGGTTTATGAATTTATCTCTCAATTCATTAGCATGTGCTTAGTAGCAGTTTGCAACTCCATTTCCGTCGTTCCCGCCCGCCTGTCTTATTTGATTCAGTCAGTCGTCTGAAAGTGCTTGCGGGGAATTTCCAATGTTTTCATTTTTAATATTTTAGATTTAATATTACTGGAAAAAAAACATCTCAAAAAAAAATATTGACAAATTTACCTGCATTATCTACAAGTCAAATTAAAAAATATACAGGTCACTTCCCGTTTCCATTAGACTATTCTTTTTAGACAACAAATAAATAATTATAACAAAAAAAAAATTAAGTTTATGTTTTAAAAACAAATTACAATATTTTTATTTCTAATATGTCTGATATTTATTGAATATTATCGCCTAAAAATATATTGAGAAAGAGAGGAAAAATGACTTTAGATTTTTTGAAGGACAAAAATTCATATTAATATTCTTAAATATAATTATACTAACTAAATATTAAAATAATAAAATACAATACATAAAAAACAATTAATTTTCTACATAGATAAAAAAAAATCGCCGCATCGCGCGGGTTAACCGCTCGTTATGTCTATTTGCATTAAGGTCTCGGAACCTGTGTAAACTTAGCCTATTTGATCAGGATGCATTTATGCGCTCTGTCGATCGCAAGGAATTTGATGTGCGGGCAAAAGTTCCTAGCCCCACCAATGAAGGACAGGATCAGAGAATACCTGCCTATGGAAAGAATTCAGATTCCCATTCAAAGATGAATGCAATCTTTTGCCATCAACTTGTGAAAATGGAAAAGGAGGCCGTGATGGTGGCCTCGGGCTAGCTACAGTGATTGAACATAAATGTTTTTGATGCTGTTGCAAGCGAGGGACTCATCCAAGAATCATTTGATGTTGAAACTTGAAAGTTAAATTCCGAGAAGGTTTTTCAAAACAGCTCATAATCTGAAACATCGTTTTTCATTTTATTTATCTCGTATTTACAGACAACAGGAGGCCTGGCTTGAAAGTTAAAATTGGTTGAGAATTCCAATTTAGATGTAAAAGCTAGCTAGCTAAATTTGTCGAAAGACTAGCCATCCGCGCGAAAAACATTTGCTTTTAATTCGATTCGACTGTGACCGTCACAAACCAGATGAACTCGTACGGAACTAAACGCATTACTTGGCTTTTAAGCATACCATGACCGTAGATGCAAGATGATACAGCTATAAATATATCAAGAGAGAGAGAGTTGGAAATGAGTGAGAAATCCTCCACGGCTTAACTGAAGAAAATAAAATACCAATATCCATAACGACAACGAAGACAATTTACCTAAATGTAGTAGAACCTTAGTCATAGTAGTAAGAAAAGAGAATAGATTTACTGTCAAGAAACGCACACTTAGTCAACCTCTTCGATCTTGGGACCTGCGGCACCGCCACTAGCTGGAGGAGCATCATCCTCCATGCCACCACCCATGTCACCACCAGCACCTTGATACATCTTGGCGATAATGGGATTGCAGAGGCTCTCAAGCTCCTTCATCTTGTCGTCAAACTCATCAGCCTCAGCGAGTTGGTTACTGTCCAGCCATTGAATGGCCTCATCGATGGCATCCTCGATCTTTTTCTTGTCATCTGCACCCAGCTTAGAGCTGATCTTGTCGTCCTTGATTGTGTTCCTCATGTTGTAGGCATAGTTCTCCAAGGAATTCTTGGACTCGACCTTCTTCTTGTGCTCCTCATCTTCAGACTTGTACTTCTCTGCCTCCTGGACCATCTTCTCGATGTCTTCCTTGGACAGCCTGCCCTTGTCATTGGTGATTGTGATCTTGTTCTTCTGTCCAGTGGTCTTGTCCTCAGCCGACACGTTCAGGATACCGTTCGCATCAATATCAAAGCAGACAGTGATCTGAGGAACACCCCGGGGTGCTGGAGGAATGCCAGAGAGCTCGAATTTGCCAAGCAAGTTGTTGTCCCTCGTTCTTGTTCTCTCACCCTCGTAAACTTGGATGAGCACACCAGGTTGGTTGTCGGAGTAAGTTGAGAAAACTTGCTCCTTCTTGGTGGGGATGGTGGTGTTCCTTGGGATCAACACAGTCATGACACCTCCGGCAGTTTCCAGTCCAAGAGACAATGGAGTTACATCAAGAAGCAGCAGGTCCTGCACCTTCTCGTTCCCTTCGCCGCTCAAGATAGCAGCCTGGACAGCAGCACCGTATGCGACAGCCTCGTCAGGGTTGATGCTCTTGCAGAGCTCTTTCCCGTTGAAGAAGTCTTGCAAAAGCTGCTGCACCTTGGGAATCCTGGTGGAACCACCAACAAGGACAGCATCATGGACAGTGCTCTTGTCCATCTTCGCGTCCCTCAAACACTTCTCAACAGGCTCCATACATTTCCTGAAGAGATCCATGTTCATTTCCTCGAATCTTGCACGGGTGATGGTGGAATAAAAGTCAATACCCTCGTAGAGAGAATCGATCTCAATGGTGGTCTGGGCAGTAGATGAGAGAGTCCTCTTTGCCCTCTCACAGGCAGTTCTCAACCTCCTAAGAGCTCTAGGATTTCCACTGATATCCTTCTTGTTCTTCCTCTTGAACTCCTGGACAAAGTGGTTCACCATCCTGTTATCAAAGTCCTCGCCTCCAAGATGGGTGTCTCCGGCCGTGGCTTTCACCTCAAAAATACCCTCCTCTATGGTAAGAAGAGAGACATCAAAAGTACCCCCGCCCAAATCAAAAATCAGCACATTCTTCTCGCCCACACTGGTCGCCTTCTTATCAAGACCATAAGCGATGGCTGCAGCCGTAGGCTCATTGATGATACGCATCACATTCAAACCTGCAATAACACCGGCATCCTTGGTGGCCTGCCTTTGAGAGTCATTGAAGTATGCAGGGACGGTGACCACAGCATTCTTGATGGTGGTGCCGAGGTAAGCTTCAGCGATCTCACGCATCTTAATGAGAACCATGGAAGAAATTTCTTCAGCGGAAAATTGCTTCTCTTCGCCTTTATAGTTAACTGTAATCATGGGCTTGTCGGCAGGGCCAGGAGTAACCTTGAAGGGCCAGTGCTTAATATCACTCTGTACCGAGGCATCGGCGTATCTCCTGCCAATCAATCTCTTTGCGTCTACAATACATGAACGAATAACGATTAGCAACAAAATTCATTCAATTAATACTGATAATTAAAACTACAAATTTAATCTACTACTGAGAAACGAATTTAATCTATGAGCCAGTAAAATTCAGTAGCTTATAATTCATCTACCAAACTAAAGGTCTAGGCAGAATTAAGATTCAACTTTACTAAGATGTAATCATAGTGAGTGTATGCATATATCAGGTAGTCATAAAAAGATATTGAAATTATAGCTTTCTTGGCTAGGATCTAGACACCATTAGAAATCTCTTGGAAAAAATACTAACCAAAAACGGTGTTGATTGGGTTCATGGCGACCTGGTTCTTAGCAGCATCGCCGATCAAACGCTCGGTATCAGTGAAAGCAACATAAGATGGGGTCGTTCTGTTGCCTTGGTCGTTGGCTATGATTTCCACTCTATCATGTTGCCACACACCGACGCATGAGTAGGTGGTGCCCAGATCGATACCGATTGCCGGCCCTTCTCCTTTTCCGGACATTATAAGACGATTTAAAAATAAACTGGCTGAAAATAAAAGAACAATTTAGGGTTATGATATCTCGTAATGGGAGAGCTTGAGGTTCTGAGAAGATCGGTCCATTTATATAGGTTTTTTTGAATTTCGGTTCTAGAATGTTCTGTCAGGAAAGGGCGGATATGGGCCGTTGATTTTGAGTTAGTTGACGGTATAGATGGGTTGAAACTGGAAAGTAAATATCTTAGCGAGATTTCAAATTATTGGAGCCGCCGCGGGTTCTAGATGGGCTGGGGTTTGGCCTGGTCGTGCCGACGTGCGAGTGTGAAATAGATTATAGTAAAACGACATGTCGCAGAGAACATAAGTCGAATGATTTTAATGCATGTTTGGTGTTGTGGTGAACTCTCTTTTCATGTATTACTGGCATAAATCCTTTAATTAACTATTAGAATTGGGCGTTGGAATATCTTAAACTTAATTTTGAGTTTTTCTGTGGAGGTAGATATTTTTAGAATAACTCCAGATCTTGAACTGTACTAGATTATATTTTACTTGATTTGATTTAATAAAAAAATGTTTGTGTTTTATAAGATTTTTAAGTGTTTTTGTTTGATCTTTCTCATGATTTGTATGATTTATTTGATAATTTATAGCTATGTCAAGCACAATCCACTTTCAATATCTTTCATTTAAAGAGTATTCAATGAAAACAAAATACAATAAAACTATTTTAAATACTCTTTGTGAGTATTAAAACCATGTTTGACACCGCGTTTCAAAAATATTTTTATGTTCTAATTTTAAAAAAAAATTTAAAAAATTTAAAAATATTATTTTGATATATTTCTAAATAAAAATATATTTTTAAAAGTGACCACGTTCATAAAAAAGACACTAAAGAACCTGTAAAATAACAATATCCCATATATTTTAGATTTTATAGATATCATTCAAGCAAATATAAATGAAATAAACTAGTGTTATTTTATTAATTATTTACATGTTCTCTTAAAAAAACAGATGCAGGGTAAAAAAAACATCCATAAATTATAAAAATATTTTCATATGGAACTTATCTCTTCTATTTATGTTCGTCTATTTATTTCAAGTGAACTATCAAAACAAATAATAAAATAGTATTAATTATTTTGCTAATCAAGGTTAAATTAGTCTTTAAAAAAATGGTGGAGTTTAAACTAGATAAAATAAAGTACAAGCGACCAACATGACATATAATAATCTCCATCATGTGACGACAAATAAACTGTTTGAAAATATAATTTGAGGAGATAACTGTCCAAATCATCTATGTTGTAAAAAAATTTATTGTCTGAATTGGTTTAGATCGCCGGATTTGTTGACATTCCCTCCCAAATGTCATGGAATCGTGATTCGGATCCTCAAATAAATACATCCCAATTGGACCGTCCGTCCATCAAACATTACTCCCTCGAGGCCAATAAAAGCCTTCAAGAAGATGGTGGATTTAAAACGTGCGAACTCTGTGCCCGATTGATATTTGTTATGCTGTGGATCTAGCTGAGATTTGAATAATTGCAAGCGACGACGTCAAATTTGATTTTCGACTCGAGGCACAGTGCAATGACAATGGACCCCTTGTCGACATTGCACATGACATGTCGTTCAAGTTTTTCTTTTCTTTTCGATGATTTATGTTCATTGCCAACCAAAACAACCGAAAGCGTAATGTTGAGAAATGATCGATAGTTAATGTGTGAGATTGCTTAGTTTGCAAGGCTTTAAGAGGCTTCTTCTTCTACATGATCGAAAATCCTTTTTCAATGTGAAACTAATTGGTTCCAATGCTCGAAACTAATTGGTTGCAATGCTCTATCAAGCTACTCTCAAGAAAAAGAGGAAGAAAAAGCCCGCTCAGGCTGATGCTGAATTGTTGATGCTTATCATGGACCCTTGAGCAGTCATGGTTTAGGGTGTACGAGCCATTAGCCTGCAGGAAAACTTCAAGGTTTTTTATTCATTTTATTATTATTAATGTTTAAAAAATAAAAATTATTAAATTATCAAGAGAAATTTAAAAAAAAAACTTGGTTTAGGGTTTAGAACAATTTTAATAAAAGAGCAAGCTAGAAAAAAACTAAAACTATTATTATTGTGTAAATAATGGAAAAAACATTTACCTCAAAAAATAAAAAAACCTAAAAACTTTAACAAAAAAAGAAAACAAAAATAAATAAATTACAAAACAAAAATAAATATTAATAGCTTAAAAAAATTGTTTGACTTGAAGAATAAATCAAAAAAACAAACAAACAAACAAACAAACAAACGGAAACAATAAGAAATTTTAATTTTCAAATGATCGCTAAAGCAAATTAAAATTTAAGGGCTATATTAAACAAAAATACAACCTAAAAAAAAGAGAAAATAATAAAAATTAAAAACAAAAACTAAGATTATATATATATATATATATATATATAAACATGGACTATTTCAAAAATATAAAAAAAATAAATGATTTAAAAAAAATAAAATATAAGGGTCGAAATGAAAACAAAATATACAATTAATTTCAACTAAAAGAAATCCAAACTTTTATACTGAAAACACTAAGGAATTTAAAATCAAACCCAAAATTAAAAGAATAAGAACCGAAATGAATACAAAATATATAATCAATTTCAATTGAAAGATAAAATTGAAACAAATCAAAATTTATATAACGAAATTCAAGACTATACAAAATAATCAAAAGATCAAGAGTTGCAATGAAAACACCATAAACCATAGGACTTCCGTGCAATTTAGACTACAAGAGAGAGAGAGAGAGAGAGAGAAGATCAACCGATCATTGTCATGTTTTTTACCATTGTGCAACGCCATGCGCCCTACCGTGAGGAAGAGAACATGGCAGCGCATCAGGTGCGACGCTGAATAGATATTTTTCACTACCCCATGCGTCGCCTAAAGAGAGTGCGAGGAAGAAAATTGTTGATGCATCAGTCAAACACTCCCACAGTATTATGTAGAAAAAAAAATAATAGATATTAAATTCCCTACAACCAACTCTCATTTTTGTTTTTTTAAGGCATATTCGTATTTATATTGTTTTGAAAAAAGTGAAATTTTAGAAAACCCCTGCACGCAAGTCTTGTTTTTTTTGTCTTATTGGAGACTAATATAATTATTTTACTGTGCATAAAATAAAACAAATTCACCTGTTTTAGCTTAAAAGTTAATGCTTAGATGGAAAAGAAGGCGCTTATGAAAAGAAATAATTACACCTTATGTGGCATTGTGTGGACTGGACGGGGATCCACCAACGCATCATGTAAAGCTTTAGAAACCCAAATCAGGGCGCTTCAATTGAAATCCAGTATTTTAAGGCAGTCGGTGCCTTGGTGTAGTTACTCGCGATCAAAACGCAAATTCTTTCGTTGGGCACTGAACAGTCGTTCCCGATTTGTTATCCAAGAACCTGAAGGGTTTGTTGCTTTATTGCAAAGAACCCAAAACAACCACTGACCGATAGTTAAGGTTAGCATCTTGGGCCGTGAAAACGAAGATAAATAATTGAAATGGGATTGTTTAGGGTGATGAGCTCATAGAAAAATCGGGCTATGCAAACAGAATTGGTAGCCATGCAGCTGCTGCTTTGAACATTAGAGAAAACCTACTCTTCTCCTATGACCAAGTACAGCTTGGGGCACCCCTCGCATGTTGAAATAGGTGCAATGTAGCTCTCTCTGGCACTGGCTAGGGTAGTCGACTGGAGGTCAGCCTAATTTGATTAGCAGATGAGATAGTGCGTGCATTACAGCTCGCGAGCAAAGTAAGATTCCTTGCAGGAAATAATATTTTTAATAAAAAAGCATGACAGCTAAATCACCTAAGTAAATTTCCGAAAATTAAATAGCTATTGCAGTTTCAATAGAGCAGCAAAAAATCAAAAGAAGGGCCCCTTCAAGAGGATCCCAAAATCATAAACCTAAAGATAATAGCTATGAAAAGTAAAATGATAAACTTCCAAGACACCAAACATGGATCCGCACAAAACCAAACTTCTCATCATCTGTCACATTAGCCAGCTTAATCAACTTCCTCAATCTTGGGACCTGCACCGCTGCTGCCAGATGGAGGAGCATCATCCTCCATGCCACCACCCATATCAGCTCCAGCACCTTGATACATCTTTGCAATGATGGGATTGCAGATGCTCTCAAGCTCCTTCATCTTGTCCTCAAACTCATCTGCTTCTGCAAGCTGATTACTGTCTAGCCACTGGATAGCCTGGTCAATCGCATCCTCGATTTTCTTCTTGTCATCTGCACCCAGCTTAGAGCTGATCTTCTCATCCTTGACAGTGTTCCTCATGTTGTAGGCATAGTTCTCCAAGGAATTCTTGGACTCGACCTTCTTCTTGTGTTCCTCATCTTCTGACTTGTACTTCTCCGCCTCCTGGACCATCTTCTCGATGTCTTCCTTGGACAGCCTGCCCTTGTCATTGGTGATTGTGATCTTGTTCTTCTGTCCAGTGGTCTTGTCCTCGGCCGACACGTTCAGGATACCGTTCGCATCAATATCAAAGCAGACAGTGATCTGAGGAACACCCCGGGGTGCTGGAGGAATGCCAGAGAGCTCGAATTTGCCAAGCAAGTTGTTGTCCCTCGTTCTTGTCCTCTCACCCTCGTAAACTTGGATGAGCACACCAGGTTGATTGTCGGAGTAAGTTGAGAAAACTTGCTCCTTCTTGGTGGGGATGGTGGTGTTCCTTGGGATCAACACAGTCATGACACCTCCGGCAGTTTCCAGTCCAAGAGACAATGGAGTGACATCAAGAAGCAGCAGGTCCTGCACCTTCTCGTTCCCTTCGCCGCTCAAGATAGCAGCCTGGACAGCAGCACCGTATGCGACAGCCTCGTCAGGGTTGATGCTCTTGCAGAGCTCTTTCCCGTTGAAGAAGTCTTGCAAAAGCTGCTGCACCTTGGGAATCCTGGTGGAACCACCAACAAGGACAGCATCATGGACAGTGCTCTTGTCCATTTTCGCGTCCCTCAAACACTTCTCAACAGGCTCCATACATTTCCTGAAGAGATCCATGTTCATTTCCTCGAATCTTGCACGGGTGATGGTGGAATAAAAGTCAATACCCTCGTAGAGAGAATCGATCTCAATGGTGGTCTGGGCAGTAGATGAGAGAGTCCTCTTTGCCCTCTCACAGGCAGTTCTCAACCTCCTAAGAGCTCTAGGATTTCCACTGATATCCTTCTTGTTCTTCCTCTTGAACTCCTGGACAAAGTGGTTCACCATCCTGTTATCAAAGTCCTCGCCTCCAAGATGGGTGTCTCCGGCCGTGGCTTTCACCTCAAAAATACCCTCCTCTATGGTAAGAAGAGAGACATCAAAAGTACCCCCGCCCAAATCAAAAATCAGCACATTCTTCTCGCCCACACTGGTCGCCTTCTTATCAAGACCATAAGCAATGGCTGCAGCCGTAGGCTCATTGATGATACGCATCACATTCAAACCTGCAATAACACCAGCATCCTTGGTGGCCTGCCTTTGAGAGTCATTGAAGTATGCAGGGACGGTGACCACAGCATTCTTGATAGTGGTGCCGAGGTAAGCTTCAGCAATCTCACGCATCTTAATGAGAACCATGGAAGAAATTTCTTCAGCGGAAAATTGCTTCTCTTCACCTTTATAGTTAACTGAAATCATGGGCTTGTCGGCAGGGCCAGGAGTAACCTTGAAGGGCCAGTGCTTAATATCACTCTGTACCGAGGCATCGGCAAATCTCCTGCCAATCAAACGTTTGGCATCTGCAAAATTTAAAAACCACCAATTATTAATCACTTATTTTATAAACGAATTACAGCTTCTTAATTTATAAATTTAAAAAAAAAATCGTGAAATCAAATAACGTGAAGGATCTGAATCAGATTATAGTCATACATCCAAAAACTGAAGCAGCTACCAGCTTTTATCTTTTGATATGCTATGAAAATAATATAATAAATCAATTTATATGATTGAGAATAAAAAACAAAAGAGAATAAAATTGTGTTCAGATTTGTCCAAATCAGAAATTGCTTCTCCGTTATTCCTGTACAAGTAGAAAGCTTATTTATTTGAAAAACTGAAAATTAAAAGGACCCTGATTTACACAAGATAGAATACTTAATTTCAAGTGTGTGTGTAAAGAGTATCTAAACTTGTTTCATTGAAAGAAGGCCACCTCTTATAAAGAAAGACATTAATAAACAGATTTCGGAATCTAAAATCCTAAATTGAAAACTAAACCAAAATCATTGATCACTATTTAAATCTACAATAAAAAGCAAATCTATGAATCCAGATCATAGGGAGATAAATAAAAAAAACACTTCGAATCCAGATCTAAGGAGCAAAAAAAAAAAACACTTCGATTCCAGATCTTGGAGAAAACTGAATCCAGATCTTAAGATAATAAATAAGTCGACAGGAAGAGAACACTAACCAAAAACAGTGTTGATTGGGTTCATGGCCACCTGGTTCTTAGCGGCATCGCCAATCAAACGCTCGGTGTCAGTGAAAGCAACATAAGACGGTGTCGTTCTGTTGCCTTGATCGTTGGCTATGATTTCCACTCTATCATGTTGCCACACACCGACGCAGGAGTATGTGGTGCCTAGATCAATACCTATAGCCGGTCCTTCTCCTTTTCCGGCCATTAGGACTATATCTAAAAGGAATGCAGCTAAGAAATTAAATGAAAATAAGATTAGGGTTTGGAGAACGAGTGGCGTTTAATGTATACGTTTACGAGGGTTAGTGGGTGTACTTATAGTGATTTGTTTTTCTTGAGCTCGGTTCTAGAATGTTCGATTGAAGAGGTGTGTATATCTGGACCGTTTGTTCTACAGTTCATTGACGGCGTGGATTTGTTGATTTTTCTCGCGTGGTAACGTGTGTGATCTTTGTTTGACTAGGCCGAGTGGCCGACGATTCTACTTAGGAAAAAAAACTCGAAACATTAATAAAAAGAAGAATTAATAAAAAAACTAAAATTATTATTATTATTATTATTATTATTATTGAATGAATAAGAGGAAAATAAATTCAATAAAAAAAGTCCAAACACTTTTAATAAAAAAACAAACAAAAAATAAAAAAAGTTATTACCTAAAAAAATCATTTGACTTGAAAATAAAAATAAAACTAATAAAAAAACAAAAGAAGGAACAAATGAAAAAAAAAATAAGAAATATCAATTTTCAAATGATCATAAACAAAAACTAAAATTTAAGAACAAAATTTTTGAAAAAATTTATCTCAGCAAAAGAGAAAATAATAAAAATTAAAAACAAAAACAGAGAGCACATACATATAAACATGGACAAAATAGAGACTATTTAAGAAATAAAAAAATAAAAGAATTAAATCAAAATTTAAAAGTATAAGGGCTAAAACGAAAACCAAATATATTATCAATTTCAATCAAAAGATAAAATTGAAAAAATCAAATAAAATATAACATCTATACATGCAATGTTTGATATAATAAAACACGTCAAAACACTTTATTATAACAAAAGCAAAATTGAAGCCTTGATTCTAAAAATACTATTACTATTACTGCTAAAATAATAAAAATCATTAAATTATCTTGGGGAAAAAATTGAAAACATTGACCAAAATGGAAGAAAGAAAAAAAAACTAAAATTATGATCATCATCATCATCATTATGGCGTTAATAATGGGAAAACAAATCCAATCAAAGAATAAAAAAAGCCCGAAAACTTTATAAAAAAAATAAAAATTATTAGCTAAAAAAATCATTTGACGTGAAAATAAAATAAAAAACTAATAAAAAAACAACGAAAAGAAAGAACAACGAAAAAAAACAAAAAAAAATCAATTTTCAAATGATAATAAACACAAACTAAAATTTTAAGAACAATTTTTTTTTAAAAAAAAATGATACCTCAACAAAAGAGAAAATAATTAAAATTAAAAATCAAAGCTAATAGCACATATATATAAACATGGACAAAAATAGAGACTAATTAAGAAATATATGTAAAAAAAGAATTAAAATAAAAAATTAAAAGTATAGTGGCCAAAATGAAAACCAAATATATTATCAATTTCAATTAAAGGATAAAATTGAAAAACTCAAATCTTCTGTATCGAAAATATTAAGGGATTTAAAACCAAACCCAAAATTAAAAGAATAAGGACTAAAATAAAAACATAATATATAATCAATTTCAATCAAAGGACACAATTGAAAGAAATCAAAACTTACATAACAGAAATAAGAACCCTACAACACAATTAAAAGAGCAGGGGACTAAAGTGAAAGAATCATAAAACCGGGGGGTTGTTGTGTAGTTTAGGGTGAAGGAGAGAGAAAAAAGGGGGGAGTTCAACTGCTTACCGTCACGTCTCCAGCCCCCATGTGCGGCCATACGCTACACTATGAGGAAGAGTACACGGAGGCACATCCATAGAGACTTAGAATGGACATTTTACTCCACTGGATGATGACGCACACACTGCCCGAAGCAAGAATGAGGCCAGATATTGTCAGTCACACGTGCCCACAATATCCACAGTATTCAGAGGAAAATAATTTTAAAATATGATAAATTACCATAATACCCCTACATCCAACTCTTCAATTTTATCTTGTTGGGAGGCACATTAGTATTTAGTCATTTTCAAAAAACATGAAATTCCCATGGCACACGTGCCCACAGTATTCATAGGAAAATAATTTTAAAATATGATAAATTACCGTAATACCCCTACATCCAACTCTTCAATTTTATCTTACTGGGAGGCACATTAGTATTTAGTCATTTTCAAAAAATATGAAATTCCCGTGGCACCCCCCGACCGATGTTGTTTTTTGTCTTATTAGAGGGATATAATAGTTATTTTACTATACAAAAAAATATAAAAAAATTAAGAAACTGGTAACCCGACCGTATCAAATCAAAATTTTGCAATTTCTATGGAACCCGTCCTGGTAGCTGTTATTTTTTTTTCGAGGGATAGAATGATTATTTTACTGTGCAATAAAATATAAAAAAAATCAGTAAACTAGTGAACATTGCACAGACTGATTTCCTTTCCATTTTATTTTTTGTTGTTTTCTCTCTTGGGTTGGACCTGCCATTGTCCCACCCAAGTCCAACAGTTGGGTTGGCCTAGTCTATTTTTTTTTTTAAATAATATAAAAGAATTGCGTTTAAAAAAACAAATAAAAAAAATGTATTGTTGTCGTGCATATCGCTAAATTACAAAAAAAAATCAAGCATATTTTTTGTAAAAAAATATATGTTACATCCTTCCCATATTTTGAATGAAAATTCGATATCGTAATCAGTTTATGATTACCGTTGGAATTTAGCCAAAATATAAAAAAATTAACAATTATTTTGTTTAAGTTGTAAAATTATATTGTAAAGTACACCCGCATAAAAAGAAAAAAAGTTTTTTTAACTACAGTGTAAAGTACACATAAAGATAAAAAAATGTTTTTTAAGAAAATGCAGTGTAAAGATTTTAAAACTTTAGAATTGTCAGGTTTTTGATCTCTAATGAGGTAGAGACTTTCTCACAAAGAGAGATCTACTTCGAACCTTAGAAAGGACCAATATATAGAAAATCTAGCTTAGGAATAAAAACAAATAACAATGCAGCTTACCTTAGGTAGGGTGCACTGGGGGTGATGCGTCTACTGCTGCACAACAAGTCCCCTTCCCCAAACTCTCGCAGACTATTAACTTTTCTAGTTACCTTAATACTAGGTGGAGACTACTAAGAATTATAGTTGTAATTTTTAGGACTATAAAAACACACCCCTTTCACCGCGCGCATTGTCTCCCTCTCAGGGATGGCAAGGCGCGAAGCACGAAAAAAAGTCATTGCGACAGTAATTACAATACCACACACTATATTCATTCTCTAACAAGCTATACTCAAAATCCCTTAGGCCTTGGCATTTTCACTGTTGTCTGCATTCCTCCTCCTAAA
This sequence comes from Salix arbutifolia, assembly GCA_025169955.1. Lineage (NCBI taxonomy): Eukaryota > Viridiplantae > Streptophyta > Magnoliopsida > Malpighiales > Salicaceae > Salix > Salix arbutifolia. The sequence goes on from CM045909.1 coordinate 3,110,964, forward strand.
TTCCTGAACAAGGTGCTTCATCATTGTGTTATCAAAGTCCTTACCTCCAAGGTGGGAGTCTCCGACAGAGGCCTTACCTGAATCAAGAGTAAGCAAGATGACAACAAAAACACCACCACTCAAGTCAAGCATTCCTCTCAACAACATAATTGCTTTCTTGTCAAGATCGTAAGCCATTAAAGTAGTAGTGGGCTCATTGATGACATGCAAACCAACAATCTTGTCTGCATCAACCGTGGCCTGTCCTTGGACGTCATTGAAGTAGGCAGGGACGAGGAGTACCGCGACCTTCATCGCAGTGCCAAGATAAGCCTTGGCAATTTGATGCATCTTCAAGAGGAGATATTTCTTTAGCTGCAAACTATTTCTCTTTATCGTCGTAGTTGACCACAATTAAGGGCTTGTCAAGAGGAAACTTAAGGACATCAAATGGCTAATGTTGGATATTGCTCTGCCCAGAAGTATTAGTAAATCTCCTGCAAATCCACTTTTTCGCATCTTGAACATATAGATGTCTAAACACAAGATGATGTCATTCTGTTACCCTGATCATTTTGGCATGATTTCCACTATGTCCTGTTGCCAAACACCAACGCATGATCCTGTTGTCCCCGTATCAATTCCGATCATCGGTCCATCTAGATAGTGTCCCATTCTTCTTTGTCCCACAAAACCAAAAATATCAATGGTATATTATTACCTCAAGCTAAATTGAAATAATCGATTATGAAAGCAAAGTCGGGGCATGTTTTTCTTCCCTGTCCTAAGTCAATTTTTTGCATTTCAAGAGAAGTGCTACCTTAGGTGCAATTAAAGGCATTTCTGGAACCATTTTCATTACAGCCACACCACCCTGAAATCAGTGGCATTACCACGCAGATCTTAGCCTCGTTATTTCATAAAACTTCCATTCACTTCCAGTAAAAAAGGAAAAAAAATAACACAAATAATTTCATCTTGTAAGAATGCACGAACACTGTGCTTATTAAAAAATATATAAAATAGTATATTTTCTTATTACATTAAAATATTAAAAAAATACATTTTAAAATAAAAATAATAAATATTTAAAAATACAATACAACCACACTCGAAAAAAGGATTCATTTATCTAGTAAGAGAACGTAATCATAAGCTTGTTGTAATTGTTTCATGAGAATTTGTATTTTGGTCTTAATAGTCTGCTGAAATAAACAAGAGAGAACGACAAAAAAACAAAGTCCTCCGATCTTTCCGATAGTTCAAACAATAGACATCTTGGAAAATATCATTTTTATTATCATTATTATTAAAGATATTAATAGCAAAAGCAGAGACGTGCACCATCAACATATTCAAACATCAAAACAGTCCTCCGATGGTTCTTCATCATTGGAAAGCAGATGCCTCTCGAGCTCCCTCAAATTGTCATCGAAATCATCTTTCCTTGCAAGTTGGTTGCCATCCAGCCACTTCAATGGCACCTTTGAACTTCTCTTCTCATCCCCACTTGTTATTCAAAAATCTCCAATCCATTCTTTGCCTCGGCCCACGTCTTGTGTTTTTAAAATAGAAAAGCCTAATGAGCCTGGATCACAGTCCGCGTGATCTTATTCAATCCTGCTCCGTTTTTTGACTGGGCGGGGAAGCCCGGTCCACGTTAATGGGCTTAGCCTTTAGGGGGATTAAAGCCTAGATCAAAATTTGTTAAAGAAAAGTGCATGTTTTTGGTTCTTCAAGGCAAACACGCCTACTGTTTTCTTTAACAGTAGTTTGTTTTTTATTTTTCATTTTTTTTCCAAAGAAGTATCTAAAAAAATATATTTTTTTATAAAAAAATTCAATGATTACTTTAAATTATTTATCGGCTCCTCATCTATATTTTCAATCCCCATTTTCCCTTAAATTTTAAAAAAAATCTAAAAACATTTCTCATTTTAAAAAAATAAAAAATATATTTATTTTTTGTACATATATCAAAGTCCCTCAAAAATAAAATAAAAATCATATTTTTTTAATATATAAATATATATAGCATGATTTGGCATTTTTTATGCACCATAAAAATAAAAACAAATCTTTTCATGTATTTTTAGATTTAATATCCAATTTATTGAATTAATTAAACTTCACCAATATTTCAAAAACAACCAAAAAAATTATTTTCTTTTAACATCCAAGATTGTGAAATTACACGTAAAACATATTAATGGAATTATATAAAAAAAATATTTTTGTTATTTTATATGTCTTAACATTTATATCAAAAAAATATGGAAATATTATTTTTAATATAACAGCACTGTGGAATTACACGTGGGATATATAATAAAAAAATATTTTTATATAGTTGCGATTAAAAACTTATATATAATTAGAGTTTAAATATTAAATAGTCAAGCGCTAGGTGTATAAAAACGTGGTTTGCGGGATTAAAATTCAAGGATATACATCTAAAAATGACGTGTCATGACGAGGCTAGTAAAAATTAAAATAGAATTTAAATTAAATACAATTAATAGATACTAAATTAATTATCTTTTCAATGGACTCCTCTGCTCTCTCTGTTCAATCTAGAAAGAAATCCCACCAAAACAAAGGGATGGGTAACAGGATCCAGGGGACTTTTTATCAGACATGTCAAGTTGTCCACCTACAAGCTGTTTTTTTTTCCTGAGCCCGTCAACGTATGAAACGGACCCGTAGGTGGGCCTCCTAATGGCCCAGTAGGTCTGAATGAAAGAAATGAGGTGGGCGTTGATTGTTTTGCTGCCAATGAAATTTCTCCTGAATTATCTTGCCGCGTTTCTGGAATCAAATCTCCAGCAAAATCCAATCCAATCAAATTTTATGCTGTTGTCGGAACTCATCCATCACCACAATTAATCTGGACGAACCTCACATACAATCTAGTCATCAAGAATTAATTGAAGTGGCTTAATATAAATAGTATTCTTAAAATCTAATGTATAATCCATCCCAAAAATAAAAATAAAAATAAATGTAGATATTTATGGTTTCAAGTGGGGCTAGTGAAGATGTTGTCATTGATATATGTAGATATTTAAATGTATCTTTAATTTTATAGGAAATTAATTTGACCAGAAGGATAATTGAGGTTGTGGGTCTGACCATATGGATCTTGCATCTTTGCTTGGGTGCAGAAGATATTAAGATATATGATGCAGCATGGGCCACTGTTATTCTTTTTTTTTTTTTTTTATGAAAATGCTTAAGATTTCACTTAATAGAATTAATTAGCAATCGTTTAATTTAACCAGCACGTTGAACGAGCTTAAAAAAATAATAAAATAAGTTGGAATATATTCTTCGCAAGATATACAAGCACGTGAAACCCATCCCGACAGAGATTTGTCTGCTTCTTAATATTGATTTACAGCTTACATGCCTCCCATATTAACATTTAACCGGGTTAATTAGTGGCTGTGAAGGGTTATATGAACTTTAATTAGAAGTTTTATATAATTATATATGATTTAAAAGGCAGCAGGGGTGGGTGAAGAGAGGTGACAGGATTTGAACAGAATAATGGGGTGGAAAAGGCTGCAAAACAAGCTTCCTTTCCAGCCATGATTTATACAAGAAGAGTTGCTTTTTGCATGAAAATGAGGTAAAGATGATATTCTACCAAACGTTGATTAGACAGGGGAATTCGATTCCTACGCCACCAAGCCATAAACAATTATAGTTTTACTAATTCGCCCGTGCAGATAAAAATTCGAGATTTGATCTGCAACACAGATCCCTCTCGAAACATTATTTTCGTTTTCCTTCTATTTTTTCAGGCAACAGGCAGTGTTTTGAAAATCCATCTGGGTTTCCACCAGTTGAAGATCCCATTAAAACTCAATAATGGCTGCATTTTGGTTACCCTAGCTTGCTGGAAGCACTAAAAGATGAGCTCTGCTCACACTAGAACCCTAATTATCTTTTTTGTTAGCATTGCGTTATAAATTCCTTCGTTATGGTATCATTTCATTTCAATTTTGTATTGAAAAAGTCTTAATAAAAAAATAATAAAGAATCAAATAATATAAAAGTGAACTCCTGTACCGTTATTATAAACTTCTGAGCAATTTGAAGGTTCTTGACATCTAGCATATAAGATGAGTTTTTATTTTTTTTCCTCCATTTTTTATTCTTTTACATTTTATTAAAAAAATACTCAACGTGCAACTTTAATTAAAGTTTACGAAATGAGTATTCTATTATTTTTTTAAGAAAACATTTTTATAATGAACCCATGTCAAGAAATTGGGATTTAAAGAATTTAATTGATAACCTTTTCTTATATTTTTCTTTTTTCTATTTATATATGTATAAGTTACGTAGCAAACCCAAAGCATGTTAAATATTTTTGATAGATATCAAAATCTTAATGGTTCAAACTTAAATATATTGACACATAAGTAATTTATATATCATAAACGTATATAACACCATTTTAAATTGTATCCATTTTTAATATTTTATTTTTGGCAATTAAGAAGGATATAAAATTCTATACTTGATATAAAATAAAAAAGTACGAGATGCCAACTCTTGATGCATTCAAAGCTAATGCTATCAATTTATCATGTAATATATTAACTTTTGTCCTTAAGAGGCATGACGTAAAGATAAAAAGCTCGAGATCTACACAGCAGGTCTTGAATTTGTGTTAGGACGTGCATCTCTTGTAAGAGCCTGAGATAGAAGAGGTTTTACTTGCTCAGCCGAACTCACAAAATATACTTTTTGGGGGGTGAGATTTTCTCGAATCCAATATATATATATATATATATATATATATATATATATATTAACTTTAATTCCAATAGTATTTTACAAAAATAAAACTTCATACAATTAATTAACGTAGAAGAGTTTTTTTTTGGCAATCTCAAATTCATAATTTACAATATCATGGAAGAAATCATCATTAATCAAACCAATGATCCCAATCTTGATTTTTGGCTATCAACGGGAAGGAGTGGAGTGAGAAAGAGTCTGGAAGGAGAAAAGTTTGAGGATAGACTCTAGTCTGACCCCATGTATGTAGTATTATTCAATTCAAACCCTAAATGTTTATTATTATTGTTATTATTTAAAGTTATCTTCGTAGTTTTAAAAAGTTTTATACGCAGTCCTTTGTCAGGATGACCCCCCCCCCCTTTTTTTTTCTTTTTATCTTATTTCTTCTTTTAGTTTCGAAGATTTTTAAGGATTATTTGGGGCCAAGCGAGCTAAACTAGAGATTGATAGAGTCGCTCCGAAGAGCAAATTGCTGAATCTAATGGGCCAAAATGTAGTTTCTCCTATGATTTATTATTGGCATTTCTGCTTTGCACAGATACAACAAAATTCCTGGAAAGTAACCAATAAATGTTACGAACAAAAATAGATATCTGCTATATCGATCATATATAATTGTTAAGCTTAGAACTTGCTAGAAGAGGGCCAAACCAAAACACTACTAGCAATCTCTGACAATCATAGCCATCTTTTTAAAGGAATAGGAAGTTATCTGAACTTTCACCAGACTGGCTGCGCAAGTCATGAGAGTAGCATTTAAGTTCTAGGAAGTGTTTCGAAAGTGTTTTTTTAAAAACATTTGAATTTTTTTTTATTTTAAATCAAAAAAATTTAGTGTTTTTAAATCATTTTGATATACTGATATCAAAAATGATTTTTTTATATAAAAATACATCATTTTGATGTATTTTTAACAAAAAAATACTTTAAAAAATAACTTCAACTATACTCTTAAACAAACACCTAGAGTGTCGTTGCTTTGTATAAGATCGATGAAATTAACGTCACTCGGCCAACCCTACGAAAATTTTCTCCAAAATTAATCCGTGGCAAATTAATTTCAAAGAAATTAACCTTCCATGAGAAATTAATCGTGCATCAAGTTAAAGTTGTTACCTGATCAGAAACTCAAGACTTTCGCGTGATATTATTTTTGCAAGCAAAATGTTGGATAAGGAAATATGAATACCCTTTGTCAGAATATAGCGTTTCGATACAGTTGAGAGCAAAGTTATGAATGATCGTCTAAGAAATTAAAGGTGATAGAGGAAAGCATGGCTCTACCTTTTGAAAAAATAAAAATAAAGCTAGCAAGTTTGTACCACAAAGCCATAACTTTTCAGAGCACATGGCTGGTGGTCAGTTGGGATGCAAGTAACGTCCGCTCCTCTTCTTCTTTTTTCCATTGGCGACCCAACATTGTTGATGGTAGGAGGCCACAAATCAATCACCATATATGATGGAATAAGGTGGGGTGGTGTTCATATATGGATTTGGCGGTGATGGTGATTTAACATTTTGCCAAAAAGAAAATGTTTCAATGTGCATTTTTACATTTGAAATACGCGAAAGCGCATATAATTAAAAGTATTTTGTAAATATCTAAAAGAATAAATCTGATTTTTCCCATATATATATATATATAGAATACGTACTCAATTTGTATATCCTTGCTCGAATAAAAAAGATCACTAAAGTACTCGTGGGTTTGACTGTACATGTATATGAGAATATTCTTATCCCGCAGATTTTTAATCTCCCAACAAGTGTATATGCAGACATCATCGATGGCTATAAACATTGAATTGCATCTCCATCGATTAGACTTTTTCATCCCACATGCATGCATACATGTGCATGCATCATTTACGTGTCTACTCTTCTCGAAAGAATCGAGAAAGATCCCAAAGATGCCGCGTTGGTTGCAGATGGAGTACTGTATATCTGTACCACTGCTCTTGCAAATGGGAAATATATATGGGACATGGTTCCTTCTTTTCCAGTCTTAGTTGTCACAACGTTGAACAGCTCATCCATAGTATATATATATATATATATATATATATATATATATATTAAATTTCTCTATTTTGAAATTTATAATTAAATTAAGCACGTGATAGTACCAAATTTGTATAATTTTCAAGTTTTAAAATATTTTATTTAAGGGATATGTTGAATAAATATAAAATTATTTATTGAATTTGAACTAAATGTATGAGTTTTTGGAGTTAAATGATTTTTGTACACTCCACTTTCCAATGGTGACTGAAGTGATTAGAATCTCTTTTTAGATCAAAATCCACTTAAAATATCCACTTTAAGCCTTTTTGCATGTCCACATACCAAGTTTTAGGCTCTTCCTATTTCAAATTATATTATAGTTCATTTGTGTGTGTGTGTACACTCTTACATATTTTCTATTTATTTCTAGATTTATTATATATTTTTACCTTTAATTATCAATTATTTAGAATCTCATACTTTTGTTAGTTTTGGTACAGGTATTTATTTTAAATTTGGGAGTTTTCCAGTTAATAAAACTCTAATATTTTTACTATATATGCACTACTTTATATACAAATCCTGGAGAAATGAGAAAGAAAGAAAAAGAATCGCACCTGGCAATTCCTATTATATATGCCCTATGTTCTAACGCCCATGCGTCAACTAAGCTCTTCCACGTACTTTCCTGATGACTTGACAAGAATATCTCTAGTTTCTCGAATACAAATACACACACACACATCTTCTATATACATATATAGATAGATAAAGAGTCTTGGGTTTGGTGCCACGTCTTAAGGGGGCATAGCTAGCCATTTGCATGCTTCAGAAATGCAGGGTGGACGTACGATTTAAGGGGAAAAGCGATCACAAGGACAATGTCCATGAATAATTATGTAATCAATTAACGAAGCCTTTTCCTGCTTCTCTTACCTTGGACCACATTAGAAATCAAAACACTCATGACATGGGTCTTGACAAATTTAACACCACACAACCACTCAGTCGAAAAACCCAAACATCCATGCATGCATTTCCAGATTCATCAAAGTTTCCATAAAGGGGCAACGTGTTAATTCCGGAATAAATTTAACCATGCTCTTCTTCTTTTTAAATTTAATTTGTCTCCTTTTGTATTGTTTCGAAAATAAAATATAATCTTACGGTAAGTTCAATGAACATGGTATTTCATACTCTATGATCGATCGAGTAGTTTTAATTGAAATTATGAATAAAATGGGGCACGATGTTATTCTCGTTTGCTTTCTCGGAGCACACGAGAAGGTCGATACATGTAAAAAAAAAATCCCGCGGTGAGAGGTCCATGTCAATAGTTCTTTGAAAGAGATCGCTGCCCACCTCATTCTCACCCTAATACAGTAATTTGGTTGAAAATAGATTTCTCGAAATAACTTCTATTTAGCCTTGAAAAGAAATGGACGGCAAATCAACAATGTCACGATAATCATCAAATCAAATCGTGCATATACCAAGTCATGGCAATTGTATCCATGCTCGTGGCCAGAATACTCCTTCCACTAAGAGACGTGCATTCGTGTGGGATAATCAATGGTCGAGATTTCATCAATGGAACAATATTTGATGCCACATTGGAATGGGAACACACACACGTGTGTGTACATACATGTGTCTCAGACCATCAAAACTTCAAAATAAATTAATCTGGGCCCGGCCATGCTTCATGCGGGGACCCTTCGGCGAGACAACTTTTTCACCGACCCAGATGGAGATATTAGATATAGCTGTAAAATGGGAGCATGTATATCATTCATAAATATACGTACATAGAGCTAGGTCAGCGAGAGATAGGGATATACATTATCGGCAAGCTAGTGTAGCTATGAAGGTGTTAATTGTAATATCAATGAGTACCCTCTCAAACCAATTTAAATGAAATATAATTTTTATTATGTTTTAATAGATTGACATGGCACGTGAGAAAAGCAATAACATCCTATCCAAAGTGGTGTCTTCTTTTTCTTAACCTAATGAAGGTTAACTGACTAGGAAAAAATAATAGTAAGAAAAGTTAAGACTTAACATAGTGATTAAATATATATGCTCCTCTTTTTAAACTTGTTAACTCAAAAATTCAGAAAAAAACATAACACCATGCTAATTTAGAGTGTACTTTTAAAATTATACATATAAAAACTTGGTCTCAGTTGACTCATAAATTAATTTAAAATTATCTCTAGTTATATCTTTGAAGCAAAAATCATTATAAATAAATAAATTCAATCTTAGTTGACTCATATATACGTTAATTGAAAAACATCTATACTCATGGAAAAGCAATCAATTAAGCCAAAACATATCATGTGATTAAAAAAGATAATCTTGGCTTACTTTTAGGTTAGCTCAAAAACATCTTATACTTTTTTTTAATTAACATGAATGTTCAGGTCAGTTTACGCGCTGCTCGACTAATCTCATGGATCCTGAAGTTAACGACCATGTAAATTTTTAGTAGTCATTATATTAGCAATCACATAGCTATAATCTAAAATCATAGAGGAGCAAACTTCTTAATTCCAAACATTTACCGCCGAAACACCTACTAAATGGTCAACTCAAAAACATCTTTAGTCGTGGGTTAAAGCTACAAGTAAAGCAAAACATTTAATGTCATTAAAAAAGGAATATATTCCTTGATTAGCGCCGCAGTGATCTTTTTGATTGGCAATATTTATTTTATTAAAGGGGTATTTGACTACCCTGAGGAGCATATACTCCTAGCTACTGAGTTTCCACTCTATTTATACTATGCTTGCAATTGAATTAAATGAAGCCTGCTCAGCGTTAACATCACTAACTCCTCGACAAAAGTTTTTCGAATTAATTAATGATCTCAAAATTTGTTATTATCGATATCTTTAAACACCGAACAGGACATTGTGTGTATTTGTTTGCTAGCTGTTTTTCTTCTGTCTTAGATGAATCTTGCTGTGAATAAAACTTCTTATATAATAAAGGGGATTTTGAATATCCACGTGGACTGTAGTCTATCCATCGGTGTGCATAAGATTAATTGCTCCAACATTTCCATGGATTTTCGATGAGAACTTCAAAAAACTCAAAATCCCAGTTTATGTTCCTCCAACATATTTTTTTTTAAATCACACCGCCGTGAATTTATCCACCGACACACTAACCTTTACTTACGCGATGGCTGCGGAGGCATTTTTTTTGTCCAGTAACGAACATATGCCACGAATTTGTAGTTGCACATGGGAGATTATGTTTGTAAATGAATATTAGAGGCCTAACGAAGTGATGAAACTATAAATTATTGTGTTTGTCAAGAATTTTGAATATTAAAAAGAGCGTTTGTTTTGCCAAAAGTTGAGAGAATGTCGACAACTTCAAACGAGTTTATATTATAAAGTTATATGGTTCCATCAAACTTGAAATACACTAATCAGAGAGAAAAATGTTTGAAGAGGAGAGAGAACTAAAGCATTGCCTTTTTTTTTTTTAATTTTATTTTGTAAGTGGCGGTGCTCTCACCGCTCACACAAGAAAAGAGAAAAAAAAAGGAGTTATTTAATTAATCCCCTTAATTTTTGTGCTTCACTTGAGATGACACATAAGTCCACGCGTTGCTGGAAGCGACGGTGTGTGCCATCCATATTATTTTTACTGACACGGTTCATTTTCAGGTTATTCTTAAAATTTAGTAAAGAAAACAAAAAAAATAACGTGATTAAAAAATCAAGTTGAAAATTTTGGATGGATTCAAGAGTTAATTGTACCTCTATTGTGCCAAACAATAAAAAAAAAATGCATGACGATGATAAAAAGGGAAAAAAAGGAAAACAAAACTAGTTGATACAAAAAATATTTTTATTGAACACGTTCAAGTCTCTTATAAGTAAAAAAATCATATCTTGCACAAAAAAATAATATATATATATGACGTTTTAGTATTTCCATTCAAAATTTAAAGAATATATATTTGCATACCTTTAACTCATGTGAATTAATAGTCAATAAATATTATATATATAAGTATATTGATATTCAATTATCAGGAATTGACCAGAAGGTCCTAAGAATTAGTGTAGATGCTCACCAATTGTATGAGGGTACCACCATGAATCTTTTTCATAAGAAATTATTATGGCACAAATGTTAATAATAAATTTAAAACCCCTGATTTATTTATAGGAATAAATCTTCATTTTTAGTCATAAAAAAACTATCGGTTAGAAAACCTATTAAAACCATTCAATCACATTTGAACCCGCACAACTGAGCTTATTTTAGATAGGATAAACTGAAAGTGTCAATGTTTTTATAACAGTCAACCAAATGACTCTCTTGATCTCGCAGCACTGCACATTCACAAGCTACATGTGGAAAACAACTCTTTCAATAAAAACACGAAGTCACGAATCCTCAGGAACGGTAAATATCCATCAAGTTTTATTTAATTTCAGTGTCGCCCCTTTAAGTTCTTGACTTTGATCTCGTCGTGCAAGGCCTGGTTTGACTTTCATTCTTTGATTCGGCAAAAAAACAGAGAAACGAAAAGAAAACGCGTTTACTGATTGATGCTTTTTTGAAGTGGTGACTTTTCAATTACAGTCAGAATTCCATTTTATAGAACGTAACAGGATTTTTGTAATTAAGAATTTGTTGTCGTACGAAATTGATCGGAATAAATAAATGAATTTTCTAAAATATTAAATTCAAATCAGTAGTTATTTTTTTATATATGTATATAGAATCATTGACGTTGTTGTATATATATCTTTAGCCTTTTTTAAAAATAATAATAATAACAATTGTGGTATATATGACTTTACCAATATTATGTACAAAGATATTTCTTTCAAATGTCATTGAAATTTAATCGTTTTTAAATTGAATATTAATTTTATGTTCGTAATTAAAGTTCTACCACGATTAATTGCTTATAAAATTGATATGATTGTTTTTAAAGTTCAATCAAGTCTCTAAGGGATATGACGTGATGACAGAGAAGTTGTGATCTGTACAACAGATCTCGAGTTCGAGCCAGAATGTGTATTCTTGTAAAAACTTATGACATCTGAGGTTTTATTTGCTCATCTGGACTCATAAAATACATTTTATAGACAGTGAGGTTTCCCACATTAAAAAATTTTCAATAAATACTACTAAATATATACAATAAATTCAATTAATTGTTTCAAATGTTATTATAACATGTACTTGAATTATATTCGGTAGTATATCAATTGATTGTTTTTAAAATTCCATTCTATAAAAGTGATGGTGGAAATGTATTAGAAGTTATGATTTCCGTAATTCAAAACCGAAAAGTATTTCCTGCTCATGGCTGTTGGATGTGAATGGTAATACTATAAAAGTAAAGGGCACTTTGACTATAATCAACGTTAAAACAGGCGACCCAAAGAAAAAAAAAAGTTTCCATGCAAAAATAAATAGTAAAAAAGAAAAACAGCAGCAGACAAACACGAGAAAATAAAGGTGCATTCGAGAGTGACACTTCCACCAAGGATGCCCTTACCGAGACTTGCTTTTCCGAGCTTTTTAGTTCTCTTTTATTATTATTATTATTATTATTATTATTATTATTAGTATTATTATTATTATATTTAAGTAAAAAATATAATATAATATACAACATGAAGCTTCGCTTAGGGTCCTCTCTCTGCATGGCCACTGATCACTTTGCAAGTGAGGCCTGATCAGCTGAGGGCCACTGTAAATTAAAAGCGTATAGTGTCAAAAGAAGCTTGGACGTTAAGATAAGAAAACTATTTTCATTCCATTGAAACCCTAACTTTTAATTAAAAAAACAATAAAACAAAAAGAAAGAATTTTAAGGAGGGAGATGGTTAAAATAAATAAACACACAGACCCCTCTCCTCCTTTATCTTTCCATCTCCTTCTCTTTTTCTCTGCAACTCCCTTCTCTTGATGTGATTCTCCACCATATCTCCCAAAAAAGAACCCTATCGACCTTTACAAAAGAGAGAATTAAAGCTCAAGCACCATGGTCTTCTCATCCATTCCAGCCTATCTAGGCAGTTGGCAACAGGTAGAATTTTTTTCCCTCTTGATTTTCTCTCTACATGGCTTGCACTCCAAAAAAGGAATTCCAAAGATAAAAAATATATATATATATATATATATTCCTATCTACACCTTTTATTTGATCTCATCTTGAATATACTAAATATTTGATTTTTTTTCTTTTTATCTTTACTTTTGATCTCTTGCAGCAACCTAGTAATCAACCTCCAGGAGCTGGAAATGAAAACCCTCAACTTCCACCTCAGCCAGCACCACCTCCAGGTGGTGGCTATGGTGATATTGGAAGCACAGGTTCAATCAGGCCTGGCTCGATGACCGATCGAGCCAGGCTAGCCAAGATTCATCTACCTGAAACAGCCCTTAAATGTCCAAGATGTCAATCCACAAACACCAAATTTTGTTACTTCAATAATTATAGCCTCTCCCAGCCTCGCCACTTTTGCAAGACTTGCAGGCGATATTGGACTAGTGGAGGTGCACTAAGGAGCGTGCCTGTTGGCGGTGGCTGTAGAAGGAATAAAAGGAGCAAAGGAAGTGGTAGATCAAAAGCAGTCTCCAGCTCAAGTGGCGGACCTGCTTCTAATAGCTGCACTGCTGATATTCTAGGCCACATGCCCCCTCCACCACCACAGCTACCGATTTTTCCACCGTTGCATCATCTTGGTGACTACAATTCCGCAGATATTGGGTTAAATTTTGGTGGAATTCATCATTCAATAGGGGTAACAGCTGGTGGAGGTGATGGTGTAGAATTTCAGATTGGCAGTAGTACTAGTCCAAATGGTGTTGGTGGGTCTATTTTATCCAGTGGGCTAGTTGAGCAGTGGAGATTGCAACAAGTTCAGCAACAAATGCAGCAATTTCCTTTCTTGTATAATTTGGAACCACCGAGTGGTATGTATTCATTTGAGGGTGGAGGGATTGAATCATCAAATTATGCCGGTCAGATCCGGTCTAAGCCGTTGGAAACTACCGGGGCTACTCATCCAGCTACAGTCAAAATGGAAGAGAATCAAAGGCTGAATTTATCGAAAAAAGTTTTGGGTATTTCAGGAATTGATCAACACTGGGGTGGAAGTAATGCATGGACTGATCTACCAGCTGGTTTCACTTCTTCTACAAACCATCTATTATGATTTGATGTGTTTTTTCTGTTCAAAACTCCACCCAATCTTGGTGTTTTCTATTGTATTACCACAGGTTCAGTCAAGAGTAACCAGTTTGAAGATAAAAGAGAGCTTTAAGTTTCAGTCAATTGTCCTACCTCGCAAGTTCAATCCCTAAATTCTTAAATTTGAGCTACGTGAAGGATGGATCAAAGAACTTGCCTATTCACGATCTACTGGATTCAAGAACTTAGAAATGGTAGGCTTCTAGACTTGAAACTTATTTTTCTGCTGGCATTTTTTTCCTTGTATTCTATGGGATTATGTTACAAAATTAGGGTATATGTTTTCATGGGGTGGGGGTCTGACATGAATGACTTAAATTATTATAATTGGTCTATATATCTATATATGCAGTGTACTACTAAGGTATTTTCCTTGAGATGATATGTGGATTTCTTTTTTCTTTTTTTGCGCAATTCCTTCTTCTTTCAATCCGTGAAAATTATCTTTTCTTCTCTCTAGATCTTTAGTATATTATCGTCAAATTCTGTAAGCTAATGTGTACGTTGTCTTCTTTTTTAACGGTGACCAGTGTCATTTGCATCCTGCCCATGCACCCTTGTCCCCGTGATAAAGTTTGCTTTAATCGAACCCATCTTTAATGCTAAAAGGAAATCAGCCTGATCATTTCTTGTTTAAGTGAAAGCAGCCATAGAATTTGACGAGCTTGACCATTGATTTCATGAAATGTACACAGGAGATTTCTTCATAGTTTGCGACGACTCTCTTTCTTGTGCTTAATTAGCACACACAACGTTAATTAGGATTCTGTTTATATTTTCAATTTTAAAATTTTTTTGAATAAAAAAATAAGACTGTTTTTTTTTCAAATTAATTTTATTTTATATATTTTTAAAATATTTTAAGATGTTTTAAAATAAGAAATACTGTAAATATGCTAAAAGGGCTCTAAAACATATTGCAATAACATACGCTGATGAAACAATATTTAGAATCATCTTCGCCATTTAAGGGCAGTGAGCAGTTTCTCTCTTCTGGCGAGTTCTTGACAAGTATGTTACGATTGCTTATGTTGAAAAGAAATATAAAAGTATATTCTGAAACTTTATCTGACATGTTAAGTTTTGGGTTAATGATTTAAGTGTTTCTTAATATCTTGTCATGGTTTAATTGACCGAATGGTTTAATTTAAGAACTAGGTTTGTGCAAGTTTTAAATCAAAAACGTTTTTCCCTTGAATAAATAAATTAATGTACGTAGGAAATTCAACTACGCTTTTGAACTGGATTGAGTATGTGCTTGACGATTTACTAATTTTTAATGATCTTAAAGTTATGTGTGTGGTGGTGTCTTGTATTATCAGACTTGAACTGAGTCCTTCATTAATGCCAACAATATCAATTCATTTACCTGGAAAAGTTATTTTCCCAACTTCTGGTTCGTAAATGTCTCGTGGTCCTCGTATCATCCTAAGAACTTTTACCTGGAAAAGTTATTTTTCATTTGCCCAAGAAAAATCGTTGCCGAACACATTAAATTTCGTGCCCCCAATTTCATAGATTTTGACAGAAGTGAGTGAGTAGGTGTTGAGAGAGAGAGAGAGAGAGAGAGAGAGAGAGAGAGAGAGATGACATCGTTTTGGAAGGTTTTGGCGTCCTTGACTGGAAATGATTATATAATTATGGGTGCTTGGCCAAATGAGAAGTGCTTATTGTTAGAAACTCTGAGTGGGAGAGCTCGATATATATAATCATGAACGAGAAGAAGCTAAAGAAACGCCAAAACTCCACTCAGATACATGCGTAGACACCCTATCTGGAATAGGATTCCCGGATCTTAGCAAAAAACTAACGTAGGACTACTGCAGTTTCTAGGCTCTAGACAGGGTCAAAAGCTGAGCAAGAATGCACAAAAACTGCTAATATATAATCTCATGCTGATAATCTCAGCCGTGTTTATGGGGATTATGATTTTCATTATTAAAAATCTTTGTTTGGTTTTCTTCTTAGTGTAAGAGAATACTGGAATCTGGGATATGGATCTGCTTTTGCAATAACCAATGATATTTACGAACAAGGAATAAAGGCATCCCTAATCTGTTAAAAAAGCACCTCTCTCTCTCTCTCTCTCTCTCTCTCTCTCTCTCTCTCTCTCTCTCTCTCTCTCGAGAGAGAGAGAGAGAGAGAGAGAGAGAGAGAGAGAGAGAGAGAGAGAGAATGAAACAGTAATTGAGGATGTGGGGTATTTTTGGTCGGTTAAATGTGAGGTGTATTGATGAGATAGTGATGATCCCAAAATTGTCGATAGAAATGTAGCTAAGTGAGGATGTACGTAGCTAAAGAGAAAAGGAAAGCATCAGAAGAAGAAGATTTAAGGAAGGACGTCGGAAATTCAAGCGATGACATGTTAGATTAACGTTTTTGTTGATGCCACGTGTAGTGTTATGGTGTAGGCCTGAGTCTGGAATTATTTTATTTTTTTCAAAATAGCACTAACTAGTAATAAAAAATAAAAAAATTGATAAACAAACTAGCAAATATACGAGGGGATAGCATAGGTAATGAGTCGGGTTGCCAGGAACAGCGAAGAACGTAACCCGAAATCCTCTAAATATATTCAGGTCAGGTTGTCTAGAATATCGCAACTTGTATATCTTTTTAAGGTTGTGTTGTTCGTAACAGAACAACCTTAAAAATAAAATAAAAAATTCTGAAGGTATATTATACACGGCACAGCCTTCATAAATTTTGAATATTCAAATTCTGGACTTTTATTTGGACAATTAAATTCCTACAATTTATCCGTTGAAAATAGCACAAATTTTGAACATTCATAATTGTGAAGGTTGCAATATTCTCCAAGAGTGCAGCTTCCATAATTATTTTATATTTTAAAAATCAAACAAAACAAACCTTATTTGAGATTAAATTAAACAAATATAGTTTTAGAAATCTAAAGATAAGAAGAAAAATCGTACGTACCTTGCACCGCTTGTTCTTAAAAAGAATCCGATACTAAGTGCCTGTTTGGAAGTGTATTTAAAATTATTTTTTAAAGTGTTTTTTGTTCAGAAATGTATTATAATGATTTTTTTATTTTTAAAAATTATTTTTGACATCAACACATAAAATAATATAAAATCATAAAAAAATTTAATTCAAAGTAAAAAATAAAAGAAAATCATTTTTTTTCAAAAATATTTTTGAAACGGAATATAATCTAAAAGACAGAGAAGTACTGTTAGTTTGATGTTTACATCTCAAAACTTCAACTTCAGGGAAGAAGAGAGCTGTGAGGAAAATAAATCAGACAAGCAATCTCACTTGTAGATTTTGATAGAGAAAGAGGAAGATAAAGATAAAGATGGCAAGTTTGCACGAGAGTGAAAATAGACAGAGATATTGTAGACTAATTGTAGGTTAATAGGCTATAAAATGGTGGACTAAAAAAAACATTATTTATATATCTCGGGTTTTGGATTGATTTAAGTTAGGCCGACTAAGTTGAATAAACTTTCAGCAAATTTACTTGGTCAACATGTGCTATTTCCCTGAATGTTTTTTGGATCATGCTTTTTTTTAATAAAATGCATAAAATTTAACGACATATTTTAAATGAAAAACCCCGTGATTATATTCAATGATCTGTTTCCATGATAGCTTTCGCTTTTGAAACGTCATTGTTGCCACTTCTTTCACCCCCTCCTTCCCTCTCCCTGACGCGTCTCTGAGATTCCAGTCCATGCTTGCTCTTCTGTTGCAGGTCCTTTCAGTCACCACGTTCCACGATTGCTGAGTAGTGTAATGGGTTGGATTCTTGATTGCTCTAAATGCCCATTTCGGATCGAGATCATACATTTCTCCCTTTCTTTTTCTCTCTTTTAAAAAAAGATGGCGAAATGAAGCGGGGGAGAGAGATTTTATTTTGTCTGTAGTGTTTTCTTTCTTTCAAATCATAGATAAAGAGAAAGAATAACTTGTTAAGGATTAGCGTAGAAAAACTTCACAAAGTAAAGATGTCTAGTGGAGATCTCTCTCTCTCTCTCTCTCTCTCTCTCTCTCTCTCTCTCTCTCTCTCTCTCTCTCGGTCAGATATTCGAATAAATCCGATGACAATGACATTCACCTCTGAAAAAAAAGAAAAGGAAGCAGAGATATTTTCTGTTAAAATCCTATTTGTGCACCTGGAAAAATAATGATAATGATGTCCAGAGCATTCCAATTTATGAACAACTTAAATATATTTCCCTGTAAGTAACTGTTATCTATCTCTTACACTGTACTTTTAGCAATATTTCAAAACTTCTCCTGTTCGGACAACATATATTTATTTAGTGATTGCTTAAGGCATGTGGAGGCTCAATTGAATCTTATTGATTATATTTTTAATCTGGGCCTGATTAATTAATATAGTTTTGTTCGTGTGCGGGGCTAAAGATTTGTTAGGTGATTGATTGATTATACTTTTTGATCTCCTGTTCATCAATATCTACCACATAAAAGTTATTGGAATTTTGCGTAGAGAAGCACTAATTTTCACTCAACCACGGCTTTGCAATGATTCCATATTGAATCCTGCAATAATTAAGTAAACAATCATGTCCTCACAGGAAGAGAAAAGACAGAAAATCGGAACGACATGGTTGACCATTCTCTTGAACGAGGACTCGTCTTTTCTGGTTTTGAGAAGAACTTTTGTTAAGCCCTCATGATTTATAATTATCTGCAGCACTGCTACGAAAGAAGATTCCTCCTAATTAAGAGAAGATCCTAAACGTCAAATCACACACCTTCATCTATTTATTGTTCTTAAGAGATGATACCAGCTCAAATATCGACGACGGGTCGTACGTGCTTCTTTACATCTCTTATCCAACCTTGTAAACACAGATTCTTTGATAAGATCACCGTGAATGCTAGATCAAACTCAAGCATCGATCCTACTTGGAAGTTTAGAAACATTCGGCAAAGTAGAGGACAGATGGAGTTAATTCTTTTGTATGCTTATAAATAGGTTATGGGGTACCATGCATTGCCAGAGTGCAGGAAAACTCTTTGATCTCATGAGCATAATAGATTCTGGGTATTAAGGATTGAGCTTGCTTTTATAACTGAGTTTATTTTTTGAAAAATATATGTATAATAAAGATTTTAAATATATATATATTTCAATTAAGAAATACATTGCACCATAGTTTCTTTCTTTCAAAATATTCAACCACCAGCTGATCATGCTAATAACTATCTTAAAGCTTAAGTAATATAATTAAGTATCTTGCCTTTACTGAAAGCTGATAAAGTGATCGTGGACCTTACAATGAAAATTTGATGATTAAACTGTAATTATTCGCGGTAGAGGATGATGCTCTTTGCCTACGAGCTTTGACGGAGAATTACGCCAATGAGAAGCCAATTATATGGCTGAGGTTGTTGTCAGTATCTCTCTCAAAATATCAGATCAAAATGAAGTTGTCGTCTCAGAAAATTTATGAGCTGACAAGATATTGTGGATGGATCATGTATAATTTGTCTTTTCCTTAAAAAGCATCGGTTCAATAATCAAAAGAATCTGCTGTGAAAGTGGATTGCCATGCAAGAGGCCCGTTTAGACTCCCAAACTCTGATGTAACTTCGATCACTAATTCTTATGTGGCTGCCAGATTGGGGTCCAACTTCATTATTTGCGTCTTTTTAAAATCATCCCATGTCCTACTCGCTTTAATCAAAATTATTCTCATTAAGGTTTGCCTTTAAAAAGAAAAGAAAAAAAGGAGAAAACAAATCATCGGCTCGTTAGTCAAGCCCAGCTCCTCATGAGCCACCTCTTGCCAGAATTGGTCAAGGAAAACGAAAAAAACTAAAATGGGACAAGTGCCATTTTTTTCTCTGCCGGCTCGGTGGTCGAGATCCGAGAATTAGAACAACTTCTGAGAGAACTTGCATGCATACACGCCTTGGTTGTTATCTATAACATTGGTATAAAGGAATAAATGAATAGTAGGAAGCATAGAATAACGTAACAACAACTTGGTTGTCCCGTCATAGCAAGTCTTCAATGGATTTTAAGATCTGCACTGCCTCTGCTGCTTCACCAGCAGGGGCGTGTAACCACGTGCCGCCAGTAATCGTTACTGTTCTGACACTGTTCTTGATGGGTTTTTTTATATGTATATAATTTTATATGTTTATGTATTTATTCAAATTATTATTGGTTTTTTATTATTATTTGTAAATGTTATGTAATTTGTAAAATGTAATAAAAAGAGAAAGTGAGTGTTGTATTTTATTTTATTGGGAAAAAAAATGAAAATTCAATGCAAAAAATGTGTTTTATTGCATTCGGTCAAAACTTTTTCAGAAAAATTATTCTAGATTTAATAATAAATTCATTAAATTATTGAGAATTTAACTTATATTTAAATAATTCACAAACTTAATTCAGCAGAACCCATTTTGCCCCGAGTCTTGATGCTTTGTTTTTACCAAATTTCTATTCTTCACTTTGTACTCGATATCTCTGTAATATTGGGTGAAAATCGATGATACATCTGTGCAACACGGAAAAGAATAAGCACGCGGTTAGTTTCCGACAGTGGGCCCCTTTGGATTCATGATATACACAGGTGACGCCTGATCATGGATGGGTGGGTCCCCGACAAAAAAAATATATATACGGCAACCCGATCGAAAGAAAGTCCTGGCGGCATGTGTTCATGTGTTTGTGATTGGTACTTTATTTTGAAAATAATTTTTTATT
This sequence comes from Salix arbutifolia, assembly GCA_025169955.1. Taxonomy (NCBI): domain Eukaryota; kingdom Viridiplantae; phylum Streptophyta; class Magnoliopsida; order Malpighiales; family Salicaceae; genus Salix; species Salix arbutifolia. The sequence goes on from CM045909.1 coordinate 3,131,720, forward strand.
TTAAAATTATTTTAATGTGTTGATGTCAAAAATAATTTTAAAAAAATAAAAAATATTATTTTAATATACTTTTAAATAAAAAACAACTTTAAAAACTTTAATCGTACTCCAAAAAATCATAAAATCACCTTTGACAGGCAAAAGACACTGGTTCCTTGCCAGAGAAGGCCTGTTTAAGCAATTCGAGGCCTGCTGTCTATTGCACGGAACCCCGTCTCATTATTTAACATAAAAAGGTGCAAATGGTACCACCCTTAAGCTAACTTCCTTCCATGTTTCCAGTTCTATCATCTGCTTTTAACCCGTCCTCTCAATTGGATCGCTGGCCGTGAAGAATCGTGAGTTTCCCTGGAACTGAAAGAACAGTGACGCAACGCGGTGGTGAAGCTAAAGCAATTGCTCGGATGATTGTTCAGGAGGGACACGAGAGGTCACTGATTGAGGAAAAATCATTTCAGCCCACCAAACAGTTTATTTTTATTATTATTTTTCATCTAACAAAATAAAGGGTCTGGATTTGATTGATGCATGTGAAACACCACTAATCTGCCCCACTTTTGTATATTTTTTTTCTATCTAAAGAAAAATGGTGATGGAAAATGTTATGCCTGGCTGAAGTCTGGGAATCAGGAATCCATGAGCTATGACAGGTGGAATCACAACTTATTTTCATGCGATGTGGATGTGAACCATGAGTTGTTTGTATACCTTTTTTTTTTTACTGTAAGAGAATTGATTTCCACTTTATTATCAATAATAAAAAAGAAATAACTTGGATACAAAGATATGATTGTTTTTGCATTCAAAATATATATATATATATATATATATATATTTAATGTATTTATAAGTAAAAAAAATTAAAAATAATTGTTATCACAATTCTAAACACTAAGATAACATCTACAAAATCTTATTTGGTTAATAGTCTTCACTGAACAAAGATTGTAGTTATGTTTATTTCCTGCATATGGCCAGTTCAACAATGTGGGAAACGAGTGGACGACGGATCGTTTATGAGCACCGATGAGTACTTTTGAGGACAAACATGCATGCGATGCCTGGGCCCAAAACAGCAAAATGTCGGCAAGCGATTCCAAGTTAGAGGTAAACTCTAAAACAAGAAGACTTCGAGTCAAAGGTTTGTTATGACTGAGGAGATGGGACTTGTCCTTCTAATTTAAATGATATATTTTCAAATTTAATTTGAACCCCAAAATCGTTCATGATTTCTGTTTAATATAGAATCATTATTTAATTGTAGAAAGTTGCAAGTTTGTTTTAGACAAGCTTTCCACGGTGTCTGCAAACTTCATGTATTTGCCAAAAATCTTGCATGTGATGGAGAGGGTTGACAGAATATTTAAAAGTCTCCCTTCGTACGATAAAAAAAACAAAAATGATATTTAGGTTATTTTCTAAAATATTTTTTATTTAGAAATATATTAAAATAATATATTTTTTTAAAAATATTTTTGACATTACATATCAAAAAATACAAAAAAATACTAAAAAAATGATTTAAAAATTCAATTTTTATGCCAAAAATATTAACAGTGCTAAAATAGGGATGGTAACGGCGGTCTATGGTCTCGGACTCCACACTAATCACAATTTTTTGAGGATAAATTCTAATCCTTTATTTTTTTGTGATGTCTTTATGATTTTGTTTTCATAATCAATGTTTATCAAACAAAATATTATTACACTGATCAAACAGAATTAATCTAAGTAATCTTACAAAAAAATTGAACAAATTATTTGAACCTCCGTATTGACGCATGCAATTATCATTCCTAGACAGCACATAAAGTAACGGCAGCTTTGTAATTACATATGACTTTTGGTTATCATGTTTTTTTGTCTCTCTATTCTTTTCCTTTTTCATGTTTACTGGTCGTTACGACAAATACATGACTTACAAAGTACAAATCGGCAAATACGGTGGCTCTTAAGTTCTGTATCGTACTGCTACTGCTGTTCAGAAAGGAATAAAAGAGGGCTTGACAAGTCACTTTCCTAACTCGACCGTGGATTTTGGTGAAAGGGATGCTCTTATCATACTACACACACACGGTGCTTCTTGATAAATTATTAGTGCTGCATGCAATTTCTAACTTTCATTCTCCTTTTATTTTTTAGTGTCATAAAATAATATTTATTATATATTGGAGTTTTATATAATATTTTAAATTTTTAAATAAAATAATTAATCGATAAAAAAAATTTCATCTGTGACCTGCTGGCCCCACATAACAATAAAATTCTCTTCTTTTACAACAAGCGAATTATTGTTGTCAAAATTTGATATATGTGTCCAGGATAGATCAGTGATTAGTGAATCAGTTTATCATTAATCAAACTCTGCTGATTAACTACACCATCAACACCGAAAAGTCACTCCGCATCTTTGAGTTCAACAAAGATCTCTCGAAAGGATGGGAAAAAATAACCCCACCAATCTTGGGCTTGTATCTGGGCTTTGTTTTCATAGAATTATCCAGCATTTGTTAGGCTGTGTAGTCTGGCTTTCCAACGACGCTAAGTCTACAATGTGGTATGTCGCTGTTGGGCTTTATTTCCAATTAGACTGGGTTATGTGTTCGTTATCATCTTGTCCACCGATCGATAATACTTTTTCTACGAATTGTCCAAGAAAACAATCCAGCACTCCCCTGGTTTCTTAGCAATTGAAAGGAAAGGACTTTCCTTTTCTTATTTTTTCTGTTTTTTTTTTGTAAGTAAACGCTTAGGAATCTAGAAAGAAAAGGCACTTTCTCTGCACATTACACTTGTATGAAAGGATTCACATTTCTATTGGTGAGCCACGATCTGGAGGGTTGAGAAGGCAGATTATTTATGCCATTCATTTCATCCTCCCCTGCCCTGCCTTCCACGAACTTGTGATGGTCAAATAATGTGGATGGCGTTGCGTTTCGACTCCGAGCATTTCGCCGAGATTGTACGCTGAGGGGGAGGAATCTAGATGGAATTTCCTGTGTTTGGAAAACAAAATCTGCAAGAAGAATCATCAGTAATAACCTCTCTTTTCTATTGCACCGTACGTTATTTAATCATCAGTATAACGTCTCTTTTCTATTGCATTTCTATTAATTCTACACATATTTATTATTTTATCTAAATTTATATTATAATAAAAAAACCTCACACAATTAATATTTTTTACGTTGAAAAACATATAGTATCACCTGCGACGAGACACAGGGGCATTGACTAGTGTGTGTGTGTGTTGTGTATGTTTTTGTGTACATATTGTTGATTTTTTGATTAATATGGGTGTTCGGGTCAACTTGCGTGCGACTCGACTAATCTCACTGTCCCTGAAATTAACGACTATATAAACCTTCAATGACCATTATATTAGCAACTATAGGGTTTAAATATGAGACCACAAAAAAAAAACTTATTAGTTCCAAACTTTTACCACTAAATTAACTACCAAATGTGGATTGTCAATTTTTTGTTGAACGGCATCCAATCACTATTAGTTTGATTAAAGATTTTCTAAGAGTTAATGGATAATCGATAGTGCTATTATTAGTAAACGATAGCTAGCCATAGAGAGAATGGCTTGATCAAAACATGCCTGATCACCGAAGCACGAATTCACAATATTATTAACATGATTTTTCACTTACAATATCTTTACATGTATTTGACAATATTCACAAATCTAAATGAATATTCAGGGAACAATATAAACAAATCGAAAAGACAAATTGTAGCACTCAAACAGACATTAATCACAAGATTCTACACGCGCCGAACAAATTATCCATGTGGTCCGTGTTACCCATTAACTGGAGAGCAGATATTGAACGAGCACTGAAATGAGAGCCGACGGTTCTCCGAACAGAGCAGAAATAATTACCATGATAACAGTTGTCGCCTTCCTCCATATTTGTGTGGCCTTGCTGGAGCTTCTCCCACCTGGGAGTGCTATTTCTCTGCTCGGGCTGAAAGTTTGAAACGCTAGGTTATTCGCCTCGTTGACGTCGCCATCTTGTGTGAAATAACCCTTTCTCCACTTCTCCAAAACCATGTCTTTCACGCAGGCTATATGGTAACAGTATCGATCAGGGGAAGAAACATAGCACCAGCCTTGGATTCTGTTGGGAGTTTCCCTGCGTCCGCATCTTAAGCATTTCGATGGCAACTTTTTCTTGAGCTGTAGTGTCAAGCCATCGCCGGCTGTCAAGGTTCGGGGGAGCTTTAAACAGCGAGGATGGTAATCGTGTGGGTGCTTGTGGCTGCACTGGTACACGAACCCTAACACATCTTCTCCGCAAGCATCGCAGTATCTTTCATCCCCTTGAGGAGCGTTGTAGTGAAATTTCAAGCTGCAGTTAGAAAATGGATGGGAGGTGGATGGAGCAGCATTTGCACATTCCTCGTGGAGATAGAAACCGCAGGCTTCGTGCTCGCACTCGTAGCATGGGCCAAACCCTAGCCCCATGCACCCATTACACCAGTAAGGCTCTTGTGGATACTTCAACAAGAGATAATGTTGGCTATGACTTGGATGCTTGATCCTTGTGAATCCCATATCTGTAATTATAAATTAATATGCTCAGTAAAATCAAATATAAATATACACTGCCATATGATCTAGTTTCTACCAAATCTGGAAAAGAGAAGCGTTGAAAACGAATCAAACAGTACTCTATTCCGCAAGCTATAGAATTAAAAGATAATATAGTAATTGGAATTAGCGAAGCCATTGTTCCACCGTTGAATAAATTAAACAAAAACGATACATGAATTAATTTTAAGCAGATATATTATGAAAAAACAAACAAGAATTATAAATCCTCGTAAATACCGCTGTGATCTCTGAATTAGTCCTGGCTAGAGCGTAAGGCTGGCGTTGATTAATAGAACCCTCTTTGTTTGGAATTTTGATGTGGTACGAATTGAAGAATCTCCACAGCATATATACACAGGGCTAAACCGACTTAACTATTTTATTGAGGTGGGGGGGTACGTAGTAGTTACTCAGAAAGATTGTTGTCTTCATTCCTAAGAGATTATATCAAGTGAGATTAATGTTAAGAAAACGTATAAGCCTTTTTTATTTCCCATTTGCATCATATATAAAAGATTAGTCTTCTCGCTGTGCTGTCATGGAAAGCTTAAATCTAGAAACAAATAAAATTATCATCGTTTGCTTGAAACCCGACCCTATTACAGGCATATGTGGACTTGACTTAATAACTGTCGTCAACTGCCGGTTTAGTAGGTTCTTCCCGTGTAACGGCTCTCAAGTTTCGTATTGCAGAAGATATATATGCAGCAGGGATTTTTTTTAAAAATTATAATTTTATTGAAATTATCGCACGAAAATGTTTCCCATCTATCGCATTTGCGTGCTTACCTAGCCGTGCTTGAGGAGTTAATAGCGAAAACAGGACCGATAATATTTTTAATATAATAGGAAGTTTGTCAGCAGTTATCACAATGTCGGCACTACGCGTTCCGTGCGCACATGAGACGAGAGGAATCGCACGATACGGTGCTGCAGCACTTCATTGCAAAATTTAGTTTTATTTTTAAAAAATAAACTTTTGATTTCGTTTTCAAGAGTAATTTCCTGTGTACCGAGTCGCTCGAATGTATATTATACGATACCGTGCCTTGAGAACCAAGAAGCCTGGACTTATTAATCTCTATCCACGCCTAACTCCACCCAGTGAAGGTCATTTGGGCCCTTAATTAACCTATCTAAAATGATCGGAGCTGGCATTGAATACAATTTTATTCCATTTATTTATTCATGAAAGAATAAGATATTCCCAATTTGAATCATATCACTTATATTTTTTAATTTATATATAAATATAGAATTATCGGTGATCTCATATCAATGAAATTTCATCGTGATTTAGATTTTAAAAATAACAAATCACTTTATCATATTTAAACTTGTGTGCAATGTAAAAACAAAAAAGAAACGCAAAATTATCTATTACTTATATGTTTTAAATATGTATTTCTATTGATACATAAATAAACAGTATAATATTATTTAATACATGTGCAATAATATAATATTTATTAAATAAATAAGAAACAAGTGAAACATATAGTGGGATTAACATATTTGAAAATCCCGCTTTATAATTTAGGCCCCGTTTGTTTGCTGGAAAGTGGTTTTTTTTTGGAAAGTGAATTCCGGGAAAAGTGAATTCCGATGTTTGGCAATGTTATGGAAAATGAACTGGAAAACTCTTTCTAGTGTTTGTTTGTGTTATGGAAAATGAACTGAAAAATAATTTATTAATAATTTTTTTTTTCAAGTTTATTAAAATAACGAGGAACAAATCTTACAAATTAAAAAGTTGAATGAGAATAAAATTGAAAAAAAAATATAATTTCATAAATTATCTCAAATAAATTAAATAATAATCAAAATAATAGAGATCAAATCTATTTTTTTTAAAAAAAATGAAAGGTGAATAAATTAAAATAATAATAATTAACATTTCATAAATTATTTCAAATAAAATAAGTAACAATAAAAAAATGAGGACCAAATTTGATAGATAAAAAATTTCAATAAAAAAATGATAAGAAAAAAACAAATAGCAATTATAAAAATAAGGATCAAAATTAATATAAAAATTAAATTTTAAGAGATGGAATTGAAAAATAAATATTCAAAAACAAATTATATATAGCATTCAAAAGTTTGAGGATCAAATTTGATATAATCAGCAAATAATGATATTTCTAAATTTTTCACAACTTCCGGAAAGTGTTTTCCGTCCAAATTTTCTGAAAAACACTTTCCTGAAAACCAAGCCAAATTTTTCTTTGACTGGAAAGTGTTTTCCGTTGATAGAAAAGTATTTTTCGTTGATCAATTTTTCGGAATTTAAACAAACACAGAAAATTTTGGAAAGTGATTTTCTAGAAAATAAATTCCGGGAAAAAACACAGCGTTAAACGGTTTAGATAAAAAGAAAAAGACAAAAAGAGAGACCGACATGGCAGCCCAGTATAAGCATTAACTGAAAACGGGCACTCTCGTGCTTGGCCCGAAATAGAACAGCCTATTGCTTTCATATACAAAGCGTATCCCCCCACCACCACACGCGCACACACACAAAAAAAAAATCCCAATTCAATCTAACAAACCCTAAAGAAAATGGGGAAGAACGATTTCCTTACACCGAAAGCAATAGCGAATCGAATCAAAGCGAAAGGTCTTCAGAAACTTCGATGGTATTGTCAAATGTGTCAAAAACAATGTCGAGACGAGAACGGATTCAAGTGCCACTGTATGAGCGAAGGTCACCAACGGCAAATGGAAGTCTTCGGTCAAAACCCTAACAGAATCGTCGACGGCTACTCTGAAGAATTCGAAAACGAGTTCCTCGATATGATGAAACGGAGCCATAGGTTTTCTCGTGTCGCGGCGACCGTGGTTTACAATGAGTATATTCATGACAGGCACCATATTCATATGAATTCAACTCAGTGGGCGACGTTGACGGAGTTTGTTAAGTATCTGGGGAAAACTGGAAAGTGTAAAGTTGATGAGACGCCGAAGGGGTGGTTTATGACTTATATTGATAGGGATTCGGAGACGATTTTTAAGGAGAATGCGAAGAATAAGAGAGTCATGGCTGATTTAGCCGAGGAGGAGAAGCAGGAGAGGGAAATCAAGAAGCAGATCGAGAAGGCTGAAGAGTTTTTGACTGTTAAAAATGAGGGTGTGGAGAGTGGTGAAGTGCGGCCGGCGAAGGAATTGAAATTGGACAGCGGGGTGAAGGTTGGATTTGTCCTTGCCTCGAAGAGTAATAATGTTGGGAAAGAGACAGGTGAGAGTTCTAGTTCTAGATTGATTTTTGAGGAAGTTGAGGATAAGGAGCGGAAGATGGGAAAAAATAAGGAAGGTGGTATTGGTGGTAAAAGTGGGAAATCGGCGTTGGAGGAGTTGATGAAAGAGGAAGAGAAGGCAAAGGAGAGGACTAATAGAAAGGATTATTGGTTGTTTGAAGGGATTATCGTTAAGGTTATGAGTAAGGCGTTGGCTGAGAAGGGGTATTATAAGCAGAAAGGGGTAGTGAGGAAAGTGACTGATAAGTATGTTGCTGAAATTGAGATGCTTGATAGTAAGCATAAGTTGAGGGTTGATCAGGAAGAGCTTGAGACTGTGATTCCGCAGATTGGGAGTTTGGTGAAAATAGTGAATGGGGCATATAGAGGTTCAAATGCCAGGTTGTTGGGAGTGGATACAGAGAAGTTTTGTGCCAAGGTGCAGATAGAGAAGGGAATTTATGACGGGAGAGTGCTTAAGGCTGTTGAATACGAGGATATTTCCAAACTTGCCTAGTGAGTTCTGTTCAAACTCTTTAATTCAGTTCTGGATTGCTTTTGCAGTTTTGGATTTATTGATCTTGTGGAATGTGTGATGTAACTATCCATGATTAATAAAATGACTTTGGAAAGTTCTTGAAAACCTTTGTTTACCATCAAGCGTTTTCTTATCGTTTACATTCTCCTCAAACCCAACTTTACTAGCTTTCTCTATAGCTATGTACCGCCACTGTCATTACTATATCTGTTTTTCTGCTGTCTGAATCTTGATGATAATTGTTTAAGATTTAAAGTATATGCTCTTTATTTAGCTTTACATGAATTTACTCTCTTTTCAATTATCTCCAAAATGGAAGTGACTGTAGTTTCTACCTGTCATAGAGTGGCCGTCAGAAGTGGCCTTGACCTTTGTATTTCCATATACTCATCTCTTTCTCTCTTTTAATATTTGTATGCTGGGTTGCTATGAAAGTGAAGTGCAAATATGGTGGTGTTTAGTTTTTAATTGTATGCAGGAACCGTATAGCTATTGAAAAGTCTGTCATCTTATATATAACTTATGACTTCATGCCATTCTTATTGTCATTGCACGTGAGAATACTCATCTGGCTTTTAGTTTGTGTATTTACTCTTGCAAAGTCTGCTCACAGCCTATTTTTATTCATTAAATCTTCACATCAGGCTGGATTTTAATTTCATTATGCAAAAGAACCCATAAATTTCTGTGATCTGGCTTTCAATTTATAAGATCATAAATCATAAAGTTTTTCGTTCTGCACCCGTTTCCTGTCTCAAGTTAACAATATGTAAATAATGGGTGCTTGTATGTGTCTGGAGCATCAGATGTGATTTTATTGAAGGATCTTATTTGCAGGCCTTACATCAACAATGAAAAATTCTACCCTCTGAGACAGTAGCTGACCTAATTATTTCTGCCAGGATTAAAGACAGGCCCGTCATCCTTTACCACAAGAAAATCCTTATGGATGGGAATTTGGATCACTGAACTGAGCCCACAAATTTCCCACCATACAACTTTTGTTCTGTGAATAATGGGTCCTTTGTCTTCCCAATTTGAAAACTTAGGTACCCTTTTTTTGGTTACAAGGGAGATTTTTTGTCCTCCCAGGTCAGACATACTTTATTCTACCGATGCTTCCTCTAATCAAAATGCATCATAGAGACATATTTGCTCCCTGATTAAGTCATTGAACATCTCAAATGTGTTTAGCATTGTGCTAATTATTGAGACTATGTGGACTACCTAAATTGAACCCTGTTCATGTTTTAGTGGCCATTAAGTGAAGACTGGCTTCGGAGCTGGTTTGGTTTGTCAAGTCCTGAAGTTTTCCATGTCTTTCTCGAAGATTTTTTGCTACCCTTATTTCAAATGGTGGCTTATAAAATTGTGGTTTCTCTTTATAAATTGTCACTCGGGTCATCAGTGGTTAGGTTTCACATTGCAATGTTGCAGGTTATGTTTCTTCTACCCAGATCAGACAGACTTTATTCTTGAGGTGCCTCCACCACTTCAAATGCATCATTTGTACTTCTTACACCTTTATTAGCCATGCAAACCTGCTCTCAAATGCGTCTAGGATTGTTCTCATTATTGAAATTTCTTACCTTGCTTGAGATGTGAACTACCCATCTTGCACCACCCTGATAGTGGTGATCTTCAAATGAATATCAACTTTTGCACTGTCGAGTTGAAGTTCTATTTCCATGTCTTTCTTGAGAATTTTTTGCTGTCCAGGTGCACATGGTGGCTTATCAAATCCCATACAAGCCTCTCTTTAATATTGTGACTTGTGCGGATTACACAACTGAGATCATCACTGGATAAGTTCCACATTGCAAAACAAACTGTTGTAGCCAATGTTTTTCTTGTCGTTACTAGGGAGAGCAAATCATCCAACCAGGCCAAACATGCTTAATGCTTCTGGTGCTTCCACTACTTTTAATGCGTCATGGACATTTTGCCATGTGACCTTGCACTCAAATGCTTTTAGGGTTGTTCTGATTATTGGAACTTCCTACATTGTTTGGTATGAGAACCATCCATTTTGCACCCAGTTAGTGACCTTCAAATGAAGATTAGCTTTGGCTCTGATTTGATTTGTCAAAACTTGAAGTGCTATTTCCATGATTGTTTTAGGAACTTTTGCTGTCCAGATGTTAATTTTAGCTTATCAATCCCAAACTGATTTGTCAGATTCAGATTTGATGGCAGTAAAGTAATATGTGGCTTGTCGAAAATAAATGTATCACCATACCTCCGTTTCTACTTTGTCATGCTTTAAATCTCGTGTTATGTTTTTTATGTTATTGTCGATATTCGATAATACTCATCTCGAAAAGAACAAAATAGAAGACTGGTTTATCTTTCATTCCTAATTTTTCCATGCTATTTTGTTCCTTACATTCCACTTTATCCTCTGCAATTATTTGATAGGAAGGAGAGAAGATTTGAATATCCATTCTGATGGGCCATATTGTCCCTTTTCCCGTAGAATAACTGACAGTTCTGCCTTTTGTTAGCTGTAGTGGTACACAATCTGGATTCCTTTTCACCAAATCCTAGACTATGGTACTTTGTCATATTTTGTGTACAAAGTATTTGAAACTCCAGGAACAAGGACAGTTCCCATGCCAAATCCCCCTTCTATCTCACTCTCGTATCAGTCTTAAATTATTTGGAAGAGTTTTTTTTTATGATGTTGGTTTAACTAATTTGTCTAGTTGTGCTTCTTAACGATGCTTACTGTTTCTTGCATTCTTTTCTTTCTTTCCTTTTCCTTTGGTCAAGAAGTATATTATTCCATGCAACATGCACAAAGCTGTAGTGAAGGTCTCCAACTTGCAAACCTGATTGATTTTTTCTCTCTCCATAATTTATCATCATTACTTATGCCTCGCTATGAAACTGAATTATCAGCTTCAGTGTACACATTTAAGTGCAGTTTATTGTCTGCAAATTTTGATCAGAAAACATGCATATTGACATGACTTATCCTTAGTCAATAAGGTTAATAATTAACCTCTCTGCCGATGAAAAGAGGAGGTATGCCTGGCGAGGTTGTTTGGAGGATGAGATTTCCTTGGCCTAGATGGAGCGAGTTTAGGCAGATAATAGATAGGGTTCTCCCTGATACTCCCAGCACCCTGTTGATGATTCCAAGCATCAAGCACATAAATGTGCCAAATTCATCTGTTTTCTGCAATCTCATTCATTTCTCACATGATTAGAGGCCTAGTGGATGTGATCATCTTTTTTCTTCTTCTGAATGTTGAGCATAGATGTCTTGATCTATAACAGTGTTAAGCTGTACTCCTGATGCTTACTGACACCTGATTGGATGGTGAGAAATTAGCTATTCACACAGAATCTCATAGTCATGATTTAATTCTTAGATTGAGAGCACTTGTCCATGATTGAGGAAACAAATTTAAAAATTTCATCCCACAAGTTTGGAATGACCTTTTTTTTTCTTTTTCTCCTATTTTTACCATTCATAATCGAAAGAATGTTCTTTTTTTTATTCAGTTATTATATGGCTCTAAGTTGTTATACTGTACTCCAAGGGAAAGTAGTAATACTGATGCATATGAAAAACTACATATTGTTCCAATACTGGGTTCTACTGCTGTGATTGAAATATTTAAAAGATTTAGTGGATGAACTCTGATACCTCAACCTCTTAAATTGTGCAAAAAGTGGCAAATGGCGATTGGAAAAGTTGATTAGGGAGTACAATAAATAATGAGATGATAGGAAGGACTTTTAGTTGTGTAAAGATCTGTTCCTAAGGTGATGAGATTGGTGGCAGAGTGGGACCACAAGCAGAAAATGGTAATGAGGAAAATGTTCCACAAGGCAAATGATTCAAAGTAAAGCTATTGATCAGGAAGTGCTTGAGTTGTGGTTCTGCTGATTGGAGAGAGGATCCAGTGCAAGGCTGATAGGAGTGGTTGAAAATTAAGGTTTGTGCCAAGGTCCAGATAGAGAAGGGGATTTTAGTACGTGAGAATGCCCAAGACAAAGCATGAGGGTATACACAGAGTTGCATAGTGAGTTTAATGCATATTTCACTTTCGTGGCTGCACTGGCTTTCTAAGATTGTTGTAATTTTTAGTCTTCTCTTGCATATGCGATGCTCATTTTATGGTTTTGTATCTCTCTAGATTAGATGATGTCTCAGAAGAATGCTTCTATTATCACCATATAAAAATTGCATGTAAGATGATAACTTGAAGTTCTGGAATTGTATGCAATTGGAAATTTTTGAGTATGTTTATTGATTAATTTGTAACACACTGACCATAATAATTATGATACTTGGCTGACAGACATGCAGTTGAACAACACCTTCTGGTCAGGTTGCTATGTAGTACGAATAATTTTTGATAGAGAGAAAAAAGCAGAGATAAAATGGCGAATCTTCTGAAGGTTTCTCACTTGAGGTCAGAAAGAAACAGTTTAGAATTATATCCTAAAGAAGCAAAATCCATAAAAGAAAGGACTGGAGAGTTTTCTTTAGATTTCCCTGAAAATAGCAGAATGTAAATCACCAGTGGAAATTATTCATTTAAGAAGCTAAAGCAAGAGAATGTCATTTCCATTCCTTTGTATCTTTGGTTTTGTGTTGTTTTACAGACGTGGTCTGTGAAGGGGGAGATGTTACCCTTCCAATTTTGCAGTGGAAGATCGTCTTTGAAATCCATGTTCAACTAATTTTTTCTTCTCCAACTTTGGCCCTGGGCTTGTGAATCTGGCTACCAGGTAAAGAAATACCTCAGAAGTTTTTATGGTAACAAATAACAATTTCATAATTATAAAAAATATTAATCGTTCGTTGCTTATTGATTGGTGTAATGTTATAAAGATGTGAATAATGCCTTTACTTTATAATAATGCTAGAGATACCAAGTTTCTTACCATCTATTTTAATAGAACGTAAGTAATTCGTATAGGCACATATAATTCAATGACAACAAGTATTTGTTGATTCTTAGGATCCAAGCCACCAAGATGTGGAAAACTTTCCCAAAAGAAGCTTTGCATCCGTTAGTATAAAGATTATACGAAAACAAATTGAAGTATCCCTGGAATTGATCTTAGAATAGGCTGCAACTGCTCCTAAAAATGCCGGGTTCTTGGAATAGGCTGCACCTGTTGCTAGAAAGATGTCTGCAATCTTACTTGATTTAGAGTTGTTCAATGCAAATCACTGTTCTCTACGGAGTGGTTGAGCTTCCAAGGTTCTTTTCTTATTATGCTGCTGAAGATATTTTACTCTTTAAGCTTGGCAATGGATTTGATGGTTAGTAGCAGAACGTTCAACAAAAATGTGTGAAGAAATGTATGTGTGAAGTTTACATTATTTTCAGGCCTCAAATAACAGGCGTGTTTGGTCACCAAGACGCAGGGCGTGTAAAACATAAAGTCGTATGACAAGAACGGAGCCGGTAATTCTCATCATAGTTGTCAGACCGTTTGGTTTTATAATTCAGTCGTTAAATTAACGTGTGGATCATTAGATCAATTATGGGACGGTTTGGTAGTGCGGTTACGGTTGTTTTTGAAAGTACTTTTTATTTAGAAATATATCAAAATAATATTTTTTTTATTTTTTTAAAAAATATTTTTGATATCAGCACATTAAAATGATATAAAAATATCAAAAATATTTTATTTAAAATAAAATAAAAATCAAAATTTGATCAAATGGTATATCAACCGTTGTGCCAAACAACTTCTATATATCTAATACGAAAGCTGTTTTGTTATTTTTTTTAAAATTGACACTATTCGATTTTACAAAACCTGAGTGAACTTGCCAGGTGACTTCGATTTAATACATATAAATTAAAAACCATCCAAATTTGAAAAAAGAAACAATAATAGTAGTCTTTTAACAACCAAGCATGCTTCTATTACTCTTTTATTTTCTCTCAAGAAAACAAGATATAGATTAAAAAGAAAAAATGTGTGCACCCTTGAGCTCTTGCATTCAATTTCTTGTGTCCTATACATTCCTCTTGGATGGCCACCAAGTTTATATAATTGGATGTGAGTAAATAATTTGGAAGTCGAGGATTGAAATTGACTAAAAATAAAAACTTAACATGCAAAATCCCTTCTCTGTTCTCTGTATTTTTTGTGTTGAATACGAAAAGAAAAGGGTGTTAAAGAAAAATTTGTTGAACAACGATATCATAAAACCCACCGTCGGATCATTGAAAAGATGAGGTGGCAAGATCAGCACTGGCCCTCAAGTAACAACCCCCAACAATAATCTACTTCCTAGTACAAACCTAAATGCATCATCAGTCAATGGTTGGCTCTCCTACCCCAACCACACAACTTTAATACACAAGTATAAGCACTTGCCTACGTACTGCTGTTTCTACTATTTGTTTTAAGGAGATATCGAAGTACCAAATCCCATTTGAAGCTTCAATTCCGAGCTTACTGTTCTGTCTGAATCTTGAACAGAATCCTTTGAAATTCAAAGGGTTTGCTTTTTCTGACATTAGGCGAATTGTGTCTAGCTCATTTGATCTCCAGAATGAAGGTGACTGTAGTTTCTCGCAGTGGTAGAGAGGTCATTAAAGGGGGCCTTGAGCTCAGTGATTCGGTATGCTTATTACACATTTTCTGTCTTGTATTTATTATTAGTATGTTTGGTTAATAGGAAAATGAAGGGAAAAAGACTTGTGCTTTTGATTTGTAAATTTGTACATGTGCTTTTGATTTGTAAATTTGTTGGTTTTGTAGGCTACAGTGGCTGATCTGCAAGAGGCTATTCATAAGCGAAGTAAGTTCTATAATTTGCTCATCTCGTTATGTAAAAAAGATTGGGACTTCGGTTTTAAATTACTTTCAGGATCTTAGTATGGTGTGAGTTTTCATTGGAGATGAAAAACCGAAACTCTTCCTATAATTCAATTCACAATTTTTGATTAGATAGGAAATCAAAGCGCCCCCTCCCCGTGTGTGATGTCATGCCTTGGGTATTGTTCTCCGCAGAAGCGCGTGAATCATGATGCTTTCTTAGAGATATCTGTTCCTTCGTTGCAAATTCAATTGTTTGAATTGGCGAGCGTTTTTTTCAACTTTATGGTGGTGTTAGATTTTTTGGATTTGCTTAGGGTGCTTGATGGTGGCGAAATATGCGTTTTGTTTCTTTTTCCTCACTCTAACAAGTGCTATTGGAATTGAAGTTTTTTGACTTGATGTCTCATACATCATTGAGATGAAACTCACAAGATCGGAGTTGCAGTTTTCTTTTTTTGTTGGCTAGGGTGGTGGTGGTAGTGATGTGGAAGGGGTTTGAGATGTGATCTTTAAAATCGAGAACAAGAGCTCAAAAGCATGAAATTAGATCTGAACTTTGAAATTTTGGTTGATGAATTTCAAATTTATGTCTGCTTTCATTTGTACATAGCCCCTACTTTTTTTACCCGTCCCCCAAGGAACCATATGTAAATAGGAGAGTTGTGTATGTAGTTGGAGCATCAGACACAATTTTGTTTCCATAACCATTTCTGCATGTCTTACCTTAACAGCCAAAAAATTCTACCCTGCAAGACAGCGACTGACCCTGCCGCTTCCACCGGGATCAAAGGAAAGGCCCACTGTACTCAACTACAAGAAGAACCTCAAAGAATACCATGGTGGGAATTTGGACAGCTTAACTATTCTTTTCAAGGACCTGGGTCCTCAAGTTTCCTACCGCATACTCTTTTTCTTCGAATACTTGGGTCCTTTGGTGCTCTATCCCCTTTTTTACTACTTCCCAGTCTACCAGTTTTTGGGCTACAAGGGGGAGCATATGAAGCACCCAGTTCAGACATATGCATTGTACTACTGGTGTTTCCACTATTTCAAACGCATCATGGAAACATTTTTTGTGCACCGATTTAGCCATGCAACCTCTCCGCTCTCCAACGTGTTTCGAAATTGTGCTTATTATTGGACCTTTGGTTCCTATATCGCTTACTATGTGAACCATCCACTTTACACCCCTGTTAGTGATCTTCAAATGAAGATTGGCTTTGGCTTTGGCTTGGTTTGTCAACTTGCAAACTTTTATTGCCATATCTTGTTGCGGAGTCTTCGCCGTCCAGATGGGAATGGTGGCTATCAAATCCCAAGTGGGTTTCTCTTCAATATTGTTACATGCGCGAATTACACAACAGAGATTTATCAGTGGTTAGGTTTCAACATTGCAACACAGACCATTGCTGGCTACATTTTTCTCGTGGTTGCCACTTCCATCATGACCAACTGGGCCCTTGCAAAGCATCGAAGATTGAAGAAGGTAACTTTCTGTTATTTTTGTTGAGCCAGTAACTTCATATATATCCTTATATTTCTTCATGAAAAGTTGAAAATTGTAGATCTTTTCCTGCACATAGGCCAACCTGGTTTGATGTGGCAATAAAATCTTGTATGTGTATATAAGATGGTTTGATGTAGACACTATCATATTACTAGCTTCTGAATCCTATAATCACACGTATATTGTGCACCTGTAAACACATGCATATCTTTTTAGATTTGTCTTGTGGGTGGGCTTTCATGCAAATTTGGATCGTAGGGAGGCCTATCAGAATATAGTTGGATGTAACTGATTCAAATTTTCAGATTCTATCACATTCATCAAGATAAGGTGTTAAATAGTTGCTGGGTTTTTTCAAATGAGATCGGCATCCTAATGTTTCTTCTTCATCAGGAAAACTTACTTTGTTTTCATGTTACTGGAGGATAATGATGGAATGGAAAGGGGGATTTTTTAATCTAGTGTAGATAGTTGTAAGTGAAAATTTGGGCATGAAGAATACACTTGCACATCATCGACTTGCTTTCTACTTACACTTCTAATTGTCGTGGCTTGCTTTTATGTTACTGATATAAGAAACTCATCTCAAAACAACTAAATAAAAGAGTGGTTTTCCTTCCGTTTGAATTTTTGGCATTCTTTTTTTTGTTGCTTACATTCCATCCTTCCCTCTGCAGCTATTCGATGGAAAGGATGGAAGACCTAAATATCCGCGCAGATGGGTTATACTTCCCCCAGTCCTGTAGATTAATTGGTATCTCAGCCACAAGTCAGCTGCTTTGGTGTGTCATCTGATTTGTTGCCAGGAATCTCATGTTTCAGTGTTTAGTAGAAAGTTGAGTTCACATTCCCATTCAATTGCTCGAGGAACAGAGACTTTTAATTCTAGACAGGTTAAATTGATGGAAACTTAGCAACGAGGATAGTTCTTATTTGAACCTTTATTTCATTTCCTGTCTTGAATTATCTGGATTTTTTTTTTTTGAATCGTATTGAATTTGTTGAAATGGTGGCTGTACTTTTTTATTTCTTCTATTTCCATTCCATGGATCTTGCTTAAATCCATGGCAAAGGTCTTCCACTTGCAATCTGGGTCAGGTTAGCTGATAAATTGTACACTGACCATTGCTAAGTACTCGTCATAAAATCTAACTTCCTGGCCTCCATGCAACCATCGAACTACAGTTCATCTAGCTTTCGATGCATGGAGGGCTAATGTCATCTCTTTCTGTTTATGTCATTTACGGCCATATAGCAGTTGTTACTGAGTGGTGGGTGAAAATTCAGTATCCATGTCACACTGTAACTTATTGTGAAGCAACACAGGTTACCTCGTTGCAGACTGAAAAAAAGGATTTGGGCTCAGTTTATATGCAGAAGTTTTCTGGAGGATACGCCAGTCTACATCCATCCATGAGAAACCCCACAAATTGCGGTGCCAAACACAAATTGCAGTGCCAAAACTACATCTTTGTGCAAGGTGATTCAATCCCGTTACATTGGATTTGGTGTTTATCTAAAGCTTAGAGATCTGGTGGAATCAATCATTGACACATTGCATACGTGGCACATTTGGTAACCAAAACATCATTGCCACTGGTTGCATTCTGCTGACCAGTTTACGGGGAGGGGAAAAAAAGGGCGTTTACAGTACAGAAAATCGAAGGTTTCAGCCTTTTTGCTCCAAAACAATGCTTAGATTGGCAGCTTTGTCCAGGTAAAAGAGAAAGGGTCCGAGCTATGGAAGCGCACTCCAACTGTTATGTGCTGGAAAGGGTAGCTCCACCTAGTTTGGAATGCTCCTTTTAGCATGAAAAGCAAACGCTAGACTGCATCATTTATCCATCAAAATCGATTTTCGAATGAAAAAAATATTTTAAAATATTATTTTTTAACATTAGTATATTAAAAAAAATAATTTAAAGTTTTTTTTTTAAAAAAAAAACACATTTAGACGAAAATGTTAAGCCGGGCCTATATAGTATATACAAGTAAGATTTGTAAGAAGGGAAAAAAGAGGGGGCTAAAATAGAGAAGACAGGAAGGAGAACAAAAAGGAAATGACTGGAAAACCGGAAGGAGCTGGATCCAGCAAGAAATAATAACCCCAGATAGACCGGAAAGATGAAAAAAAAAGAGCGCATGACGCGTTCCTCCCTGTAAGTTGTGTCCACAAAACAAAAATAAAAGAATCCAACGGCCCACAACTCATCTCGCTTTCAATATATTGAGCTTCTTCCTTTCTCTTTCTAAAAGCTAAAAAAAACATTTTAGTCTTGTTCGTGTGCTTCGTCGCTTCGGTCACTCTCTTAAAATCCCTCCTCCTATAACAAGGTCGGTCCTTTTCTTTTCTAACCAATCGCTCTTCTATCTTTTCGATCTGCTGTATAGGAGTCTGGATCTGATCTCTTTGTGTTTCGCATTTTGCTTCTTGGGATTTTGTAACGTGCGATTCATGCTCACAGATCATTGTTTTTATCTGCATTTTGGTTTCTTCCTAATCCCGTGTTTGGATCTTTTTTCTTTTTTTTTATCATTTCCGGGTTTGTTATGTTTAAAATCTGAAGGAAAATCGGGAAATTAACAACGAAGAACGTAAGACTTACTGTAATTATAATGTTGGAAATGGAGTCTTAATGCTCACTTTTTTTATATGTGTTTTTAAATTTCCCTTGCAATTGCCTTAAAAATGTGATTTAACATGATTCTGAAAGGATATCCGAGATTTACTTGCCTATTCTCTCAAGTCTTTTTGATGCATACTGATGCGATATATTTGTTCACTTTATCTCTCGTAATCGATTTCTTTTCCATTTTTAAGACACAGAAACACGACGGTTGGTTTGCCATTTCATTATCTGTTTTTTTGGGCCAATGTTCAGTGGTTAAATTTGCAAATTTTGGTGCTTGTGGAATAAGACATGGGATCAACAGATTTATTACATGAGCGTGATGTGATATATTGATTTGCAATGCTGCTGTTTGTTTTCTTAACTGATGAGGGTGGAAAAAATCATTTGCTTGTTTGTGTTTGTGTTTGTGTTTTCAATATTTTTTTACTCTGTTTTGCATTAATGCTTGGCTAACTAGGAGATGATTTTGATGTTATTGCTTTGCTTGATAAAATAAATCTATTCCTTTTTTGTTGATGATCACTGCTTTGGTATTGCAGGCAGTAGAAGATGGCAGACGCAGAGGATATTCAGCCACTCGTTTGCGACAATGGAACTGGAATGGTCAAGGTATGCCATTAGACTTTATTGTGTTTGTAGAATGAGTACGTTTGGTAGAGATTTTTGTAACTTTGGTCTGATCATGTTATAGAAATACACACAAAGTTGTTTAAAATTTCAGTAAACTCATTTCTAGTGTTTTACTTGCATTGGATAGGAAGATTTTTTTCTAAATTGCTTGAAAATGTATTTAGAGCTTATCATTGTTTAATATGCTGTAAAGAAGAGAAATCTTCTTTCTAGGAATTGCTTTACACAGATTTGATTTTCTAAACTTGTTTGATGTTTATGTATTGTTTTTGGGACAATTGATTACAATATTTTCTTTTAGGCTGGATTTGCTGGAGATGATGCTCCAAGAGCTGTCTTTCCCAGTATTGTTGGCCGTCCTCGTCACACTGGTGTGATGGTTGGCATGGGCCAAAAAGATGCATATGTTGGTGATGAGGCTCAGTCGAAGAGAGGTATCTTAACTTTGAAATACCCAATTGAGCATGGTATTGTGAGCAACTGGGATGACATGGAAAAGATATGGCATCATACCTTCTACAACGAGCTTCGTGTTGCCCCAGAAGAGCATCCGGTGCTTTTAACCGAGGCTCCTCTGAACCCCAAGGCTAATCGTGAGAAGATGACTCAGATCATGTTTGAGACCTTCAACACTCCTGCTATGTATGTTGCCATTCAGGCTGTTTTGTCCTTGTATGCCAGTGGTCGTACAACTGGTAAGTGGTTAAATGATTTGGTTAATATTCAGAGGGTTTAAATTGTAAACATAAACTGGTCTTGTGTTTAATTATTAATATTTTATGTGCCAATACAGATTATTTTGAAGAGGACTAAATATGAATGTGCTGTTTAGGTTGATTCCCGGAGCTGGTGTTCCATCTTTTTTGATTTATTTAGAGTTTTTTCATTGCAGTTGTCTCCTTTCCTTTGTTTTTCCTCAGTGTTTTGATTAGATGTGTATGATGTTTTCCAATTATTTTTAATGTCGTGCCATTTCCTTAGGACAATCTTGAGCTTTTCAGTCCCGTGCCTTCTTTAAATCCATGCCTTATATTCTAGGATACTGTATTTACTGGTCATGGATTTGCTGTGCAGGTATTGTGTTGGACTCTGGTGATGGTGTCAGCCATACAGTCCCCATATATGAGGGGTATGCCCTTCCACATGCCATCCTTCGTCTTGACCTAGCTGGCCGTGACCTCACTGATTCCTTGATGAAGATCCTCACTGAGCGTGGTTATTCTTTCACAACCACAGCTGAACGGGAAATTGTGAGGGACATGAAGGAAAAGCTAGCTTACATTGCTCTTGACTACGAGCAGGAGCTAGAGACCTCCAAGACCAGCTCAGCAGTTGAGAAGAGCTATGAGTTGCCTGATGGGCAGGTCATCACCATTGGTGCTGAACGTTTCCGTTGTCCAGAGGTCCTCTTCCAACCATCAATGATCGGAATGGAAGCAGCGGGCATCCACGAGACCACATACAACTCCATCATGAAGTGTGATGTTGATATCAGGAAAGACTTGTACGGTAACATTGTCCTCAGTGGTGGTTCAACTATGTTCCCTGGAATTGCTGACAGAATGAGCAAGGAGATCTCTGCACTAGCCCCAAGCAGCATGAAAATCAAGGTGGTTGCACCACCAGAAAGGAAATATAGTGTCTGGATTGGTGGTTCGATCTTGGCATCCCTTAGCACCTTCCAGCAGGTTAGTTAAAATCCATGTACATGAATGGTTTACTCTAACATTGGTTTCTAACCTGATTGCATCCTTGCTTGTTTCTTCGAGTGCAGATGTGGATTGCAAAGGCAGAGTATGACGAGTCAGGGCCATCAATTGTGCATCGGAAGTGCTTCTAAATGCTTCAAGGATGGTATTGTCGAAGAAAAAAGAAAATGTTATATTTCTCGGAAAGAAGAGGTGCAGCTTGCACCCTTTTCACTGTAGCTTTGCTACCCATCTATGTTTATTCTAATGTTGGAGTGATGGTTTTGAGAAGGCGAGGAGTTGATTGCCCAATTCTTTCATTATTAATATTCCGAGATGTCTTGACTGTTCAAATGTGTCTTTTGCACCACCCTAAAGCCCTTAATTTTGTTTATGGTGACATCCTTGCATAATTTGCACCAGTTATTTGAGGAGTCATTTACAACAACAACAATATTGCATGGGAAGTTCAAGGAACATCGGACTGAACCTGATTAACAAATAGCAGTCTCAATGATGAAACGGCGAAGACTGCTATGTTTCGTACAAAATGCTAAAATGTTTTGAGGGATGGCAATTAAATGCTGATCTTGATATTTCATGTTGAAAGGGGGTATCGAATTAAAAATCCTCGGCGTTTTCTAGCGTTAGGTTAAGTGGTGAAACTTGAATCTCCCCGCACCTTATTCTCCAGTTACTTTCTAAGCTCTAATGGAATGAAAGGGGTGAGGTTCTAGCCTGTAACTGATGTTACCGAAGGGCACGAATCATAAGGTTACGAACCCGCGAAATTAGTCTGAAGACAGTGCCATGAGCCAGTTGGGGTTTGCTTTTGTGATCTTGATTTCAATTGCTGCATGCCAGATCAACACCACTTTCATTTTCTTTAATATTTGATACTCGCAAGATTTCCACTAATTATACATGCACTTTAACCAATGCTCTTTTGTCATTTGTGGGATCGAGTTTTTCCGTTTAGATCTGGACACATATCAGTGACAGCTAGACTTGGGGAGGACTTGGGCCAAAACCCATTCATCCATACTCAAGTCCAAGTACCGGCCCAAACAATGATCCATCTTCTTTATTGAATTACGAGGACTTGTCAAGAAAAGTTAGAACCTGCAGACTGCAGTACCAGAACCCGTTGATAGTTTTCTGAAATCCAGAAATGAATAAAAAATTTGGAGCAGGAATGCAACCAACGGGCACTCCTTCACTTGGGTGGTCAAGCGTTTGCATCGTTGTTTCGCTTCTAGCCGGTGCCGCTGTTGTCCACAACATGTACAAACCCAACCTTGTAACAATACCCTTCCCCTCTACCCTCTATATCTCGCATCTCTTTTTATAGTCACAACCTGTTCGTTAAAATGTTTAGCTCACTTACTCTTTTAACTTTTCTGTTTGTAGACCCTGCCTCCAGTGGAAAGTGCTGCTGCTGAGGAGAAACTGACTGAAAAACAATGAATATTTCTTTTTTCTTAGTACAATACAAGTGTCTGGATTTCACGGTAGAGAGGCGAACAAACTTTTCAATCTTATAAGATATTGTATGGTTTGCAAAATATGTTTTCTGTTTAAATAAGAACTTTGATTCATTGGTTTGGTCCAAGGAAATGCGGTTATTTTAGGGTTGATTTGCATCCTCTTTACAAATGATGATGGGCCTCGTCAAATACTTGGGAAGATTTTGCGGGCGCCACATTATTGTGTTTTTGATATATCCAAGTTTTCGGCTTGATTTGTGTAGATGAATGTGAATCCTCGTCAAGCAACAAAAAATAAAAGCTGTATGACCCGCACATTTACATGAACAAACACACTTGGCCTATTTCACACATATCCACATTCTCTTTTCTTCACTTCCTCTCAAACCAGTACGGGAAAAAAAGTTTGGAAAGTTCATTCTGCAGCAGAAAGTAGGGATGCTGTTGTATGATGATGATTGTCGCAGAATGGATGCCCTTCTGTAGTATATTCCTCTCTGCTAATCTTCTCTTGGTTTCCAAGTGCTGGCTGGCTGGTGTCCTCGTGGATTTGGATTCTTTCCTCGTGCAAAAGCTTCTCCTTCGTGTCCATAAACTCGTCATCTTTTTCCTGATTGTGTTGATGGCTATAGATAGAGTTGCACCTCAAACGTGTCCTGAAGCCTAATGCTTGTAAGCTTTCCTCAGCTGAAGAGGATCGTTGGGAGAAGCTACCAAACCCTTGAATCTCTCGTGTTAATTTACGAGTGCTTGTCCTTTCTTCTTTGAGAAACTGTTCATTTTCAAGTAGATCCAGGATTCTCTCAGATAGTTTGCTAACACTTAATCCCCAGTTGAATCTGCAAATGAAGCCAAAAAAAAGTATAAAAATCGGATGCTACGGCCCTTAAAATTGTACATCAATTAATTAATCAATAAGCAGCTCTACCGACCCTTTCTCATCGACAAACTGAAAGCTAGCCATCTCCTTAATGGCATCTTTATCACACTGAAACTCATCAGCAACTCGTAGAGGTCCATGGGTTAGCAGGTGTTCCAATAGAAGCAGAGTCTTGTAAAAGACTCTCCAATTTTTCCTATCAAATTTTATCAGCCTGAATTGGCAACAAAGAAGAAACACAGATCCTTCAGTGTAATCCCCAAGTATCATAGAGTACAAATAGATTAATCCAACCCCAATATAAAAAAATAAACCTCTTGTGTAGAATGTCCACAATTCTCCAGTAATCATCAACTTCAAAAGCAGCCCGTGAAATAACACCCATAGCACGTCTATCTGGAGCCCAAAGATCTCCATTTGTGATCTCTTCCGTCAACCTTTGAACAATTTGAACCAGCCAGGAAAAGAGCTGATCAATAATTGTATACCATATGAACCAACAAAAAACGAGATGGAGTATTAACTTACAGTTCTGTTGGCGTAACATCAGTTAGGACCAAACGAGCCGTTTTTAGTTTCTCTTTGAAGAAGAAAGAAGCTTGCCTCTTGAATTCATGGAGGAGAGGGCTGCCCATCTTGCTGGTTTTGCTCAGAAGCATAGCCATGTTCTTTGATGTGAGAAGAATACTTCACTTAATTTGTTTTCTCTCGGAGTTCTCGGCTGTGTACGTAATACATGCAACTACTCCATTAGCAGCAACAAACACCAACTACTCTTCAAAAGTGCATTTTGCTGATGTAATGAGAGGAGAAAGACATGCGAGTTAATATTTAAAGATCAAGAGGATAGGGGTCAGCGGAGAATTTCAAGATTCAACCGGCCAGCATTATACCGCTAACGTGGAAACTTTGTGGCAAATTTGGTCATTGATCATCTTTGCTTTCTTGTCATTTGTTCCTCTAGAACTTGATCACGGCGACGTCTAAGGAAAATGTGTATATTATATACATAGTTTTGGCATAAAATTTAGTTGATAGCCACGATTTATTGTGAATTGGGTCGTAAACAATCTATTCAAATATCAGGATTAATACCAAGAGGGAATTATCATGACCAAATTTGAAAAAAAAATTAAAAAAATAAAATTGAAAACAAATAAAAAATTGAAAGTCAATAAAAAAAATACAAATAAAAAGAATAAGACTAATTCTTAAAAATCCTTAACTTTCCTGAAATTTTAAAAGTCAGGTGTGAATTTTGAGGGAAAAGAGAAGAAAATAAGTTGTCCAAGTCAAACCCGATATTTTTTGTCCACAAGTGTCGTCTCTCTAATGAGTAATGCCAAGACGATTCAAATATCACTATGAAAAACAATGTTTCACCACTTAACAACCCCACACATGCCATCCTAAGAGCATGAGGGTTGTCTGAGCTGAACACTCTCATTATAAATTCTTTTTATTTTAATAATTCTTGCACATATTAAATCAAACAATTGCCCCTAACCTAACTATATAATTATAAAAATGTTCGAGTGAAATACAAAAATACATAAATAATTCACTCTAATGACAAACGAGCCATTCAGCTATTTCTCAAAAATAAAAAAGATAAACACCATTTAATCTAAGTTTTTTTTTAAATGAATCCAAGAGTATAGCGGTCTTTTCACTGGTATTACAAAACAAAAATACGTAATTGTCCCCATAAATTTTGAAATGTCAAATAGATCTTTGTTAAATTATTAAATACCCTTAATAAAAAAAATTAATGGTTTTTTAAAGGCTAAATCTGTATTTCACTCTGGAGTCAAAGAAAGTAGAATGTATTCTGCACGATGAATTCCAGCGTTTCAAAGATAATAATTTTCACGGTGGTGAACTTGTGAATGTATTGGGAGTTGGGATGCGGGCTCTTATCCCACCTCTTCACGTGGAAATAACGAACTTAGGCAAACCTGACCAGCTTGAACTTTGACCGATCATGTTCAATCGCCACCCGCTACATGTTAGGCGGCAATTTGGCAGCAAAAAAATACCAAGCCACTAAGGATAAGTGTATGTTGCCAAACTAGGATCTTTCCATGTTTTTCTTACATGGAAAAGAAAGATCAACCACATTCCCCAAATCATTTGTTAATCGTCTTTTTCTATAACCAACCGGCGAGCCATCTTGATCGTTCGGCCCACAACACAGCCGCACAAGCAGTTTTTATTGTTATTATCATAGAGTTCCCTTCATTTGCATGGACATGCATGCGAATTTTGGAAAGACTTGGGCTTCGGCCACTCACTCCTGAACCTTCTTCATGAATAATAGGCCACTTTAAGACTCCGAGTTAGATGTCCGAGCCAGGGCTATATATTTTACCTGTTCTTTCAAATATTTTCTCACATGGTCCGGCCACGTTGTGATTAGCCTTATGAACATGGAGGGTGCCGGTGAGGCTCCAATGTTGATGTTTCCTCCTCCTTTCCCCCCCTGCAATATCTAAAAGACTGTCTATTTGGTTGAGATCTCTCCTTGTGATCTTTTCCATGGACCAACAAAGAGAGAACAGAAACAAGGTGGTCTAGTGTCTAACGAGGACGCTGTTGCGTTTCGCTATCGTGATTCGTTTGAAAATAAGAAGCGCTCGCAACAGTATACTGGATCATAGGACCCAAAAACACAGATTAAAAATCTCATCCATCGAATAAGACAAGCGAGAAGAATAAGGCCTCATGCCATGTATTGTTACAATATGCGGAAAAGTAATGGTGGACTGTATTTTAATTTTTTCCATCTTAGAATTCAAATGAAAAGGATCCGCACTGACATCCCTCCATTGTCATACCAATGAGCTGTATAATTTGACCACCTGTTCTGTAAATATGATTCTAAATTATGAAACAAAAATCAAGATTGAGGACGAAAAGAAAAAAGTGCTCCTCAAATTGTACTCCTCAATGGAATGGTATATTCCGTGGTTTGTATACCCTAACGTTGCCTAATCAAGTGTCAGAATAACTGGAGAGCAGAAAAGTCAGGAAGATCGCAGCAGTTCTCATAAATAAACTCCAAATGAAAAGTCTCAGCTGCAAATTTTCCACATTCTAGTCCTATATCCCATGGACATGAGCGCTAGCTCCCAGAGCATGTTGGGAATGCTCAATGGGTTCACCTTGGATCCTGGGATTTCAGACCATTTTACAGAAATCTCAATCACAGGGATACCAAACCATTTGCATAGGAAAACCAACTCAACATCGAAGCACCATCTGCACAAAGTACATGATATATTAGTTGCTATAAGAAAAAAATAAAGGGATGCAGATTGCAAAAAGAAAGGAATGGTTGCCAAACACAAATACCAGTCCACCAAATTCATTCTTTCACAATTGGTTTACATGAGAAACAACAATCCAATATGCCTATTCTTTTGCATATGCTCATTTTAATCCATTAATTATTTTGGATCACATGAATTAAAGTTTGAAGATCTAAACAAAAGTTTTGCAGGGTTTACATCTAAGAATGTTACTGAGTTTTTCCCCCCAAATTCAGCAAAAATTAAGAACTTGAACAGAAAAATGTGTGTTTGGCATTGTAGTAGCTTTAATGGTTGCAGTTTAAAAGAGTTTAAGAAAAGCTACAAATGGTAGCTTTTTTTAACCAAGGTTTCAAGTGAGTTTGGGGCAAAACTTTAGTGTGTGTCGATTAACCAAACACTCAAATATGTGATTGGAGCAAAAAGCAGATGGCACCACAAACAAACAGAGCCTAAACAAAATAAACTGTACAAGGAGCAGTCACAAAAATCAATGTTGTTTTGAACTCTTCCAAGGTGCTTCGCTTAAGAATTTATCCGAAGTGGATTAACAGCTCGGAGGACACTGTTCAAACAAGAATTTGTGTGATGTTATCACAAGCCTCCCCCCTCCCTTTTTTTTAAAAAAGATGACGACTTGCAATATGTACCCATATTCCACACCACACCCCCTTGCACGCAGCCCCCTGAGTGGTGATGATATGCCTGAAGCCTCATTGTACAGCATGCTAAATGGATGGGTTAAATCGGAATAGTTAGATTTTTATGGTATCCATGTCCGGTGATACTTTCATAGAGTATGGGGCAACAAGCAGCAAGTGGAAATACAAATATCAGTATACTTCATTTTTCTAATGAATTTTAAAAGCTAGGAAGAGAAGATAAAATTAATCAATATCTTTAGAACTGTATATACTTGCCTCTTCAACCGGATGTTTGTGAAAAGCTTCCGGGCAGCAGCCCTAGTAAACATCTTAAAACCACACTGCAATGCATGAAAGATCGCATCAAGGAAAAAAAGAGAGGATATTCACCCTTTACAGTACATGAGCTTCAAGGCTTTGACTAAAGTTTCTAAAAAAAAAGGCCTATGCTAGTGTCAAACTAACAACCAGAAGTGAGTGTGTGCGCTTGGGCGCATGCATGTGTGTAAGTTACCTGAGTATCACGAATTCCAGAACCAGCAGTCAAGAGAACCACAAGATGAAAGCCTTTCATAAGAAAATTGCGGTACCACTTCCTCTGAGAAATGAAGGCAAGCAGATCAGCTAAAGGCCAACATAAAATAAGGATGCTAATATATATATATATAGATGAATTAGTGAGAAAAATGAATCAGACTGAACTGAAGCCAAAGCCTTCTCCTCAAGGTGAGCACGGGAACCAAAGGCAGCAAGTGGGATATCAGATATTCTAAAACTTGAATCGCTAGATGTTGACTCTCCTACACGGAACTCCTTACTAGCAACTGCATGGATCTGATAGGCAAAACATTAGATGGTTTGAGGTGTAGTTATTGCAATAGCTATTTTCTTTTAAAAAAAGGAAAGGAAGAAATTTAAGATGTTTTTACCCACCAAACTTAGCCGTAACTAACACGAACCTGATTTTCTAGTTTCTCTAAGTCAGTAACCTTGGTTGCCCCATCAGCATCCAGCATTAGAAGTAGCTCACCACGTGAATGAAGCATGCCCTGTTTTACAAAGCTTTCAAATAGGTAAAAAGCCTCAATGAGTAGTTGCAAACATGGGAGAAAACATGGGCCCTCCAACAGAATTAAAGATTACATAACTGAATCAAAGACAGATTGGATTATACTCACTTTTCTAATAGCTTCTCCTTTTCCATGATTTCTACCAAGAAGGATAACCCTTACAATATCCACAGTGTATTTCTTTACGAAGTCAAAAGCTACTTGTTTTGTCGCATCATCACTTCCATCATCAACAATCACCACCTGTTCAAAAAATAATTTTTTTAGACAGTATACTGATAAAAAAAATGCTAGGAACATAGCTCATCCTCGATTTTTTCATCACAGCAATAACACAAGCAGCAGAGCATCTATCACTATACAGCACTCGATTTGTAAATAAAACAGCATGCTAAACAAAAGGTTTTAGCCTAATTAGTAAGCCTAAAATTTTGAGATGAAAGGGATAAAAGCTAACATCTTCATGGAATTCCTGGAAGGGTCCTCTTTTCTTGTTTTTCCAATTACAGTACTGTAGCTTTCACCAAAATGATCTCCAGAAACCACTATCAAAAAACTATCATGCATTGGATGATTCTCAAAAACTATACATTATAACCTATCATTCATTACTTACTAGCTGTGTATATATATATATGATCAGACATATTTTAAGAGAAAAAGGTACCTCATAAGTAAATGACTTATCCTTTCCCGCACGCTCTTGAAGATAACTACAAAGTGAAAACACAAGTAATATTAAAATCCCAATAGTTTTATTGCAAATAGTGATTGATCCAATTATATACTTTATGGGATCACTGCTAGGAAACTGCATTCCTCATATCTCCAATCCTTATTTCAAATATACCATAAAAAAACAAGATCACACAAAAAATGGGTTGAGAAAAAAAATTGAACATTCTTTTGGATGCTAAGTTGCTGACCAATGAGAGCATATTGCACAAGTAGGTCCATGATTGACAAGCGAGTTTCCCTATCACCGAGTTCTCATTTAATCATTGTATTTGTCTGTGTCTATGGCATTTTTGTTCATTGTATTTTGCATATCAGGCAATGAGAATGCTTAAGAGTTTTCTTTTTGAAACAGAAATGCAATGTACCTAAAATGCTACAATACTCTAAGCCTCTTCTTGCACAATACAAACTCCAAAATTAAAAAGCAACACCACTATAATACACTACAATTAATTTGGTTAAACCTACTTTATGGTTTCATCAAGAGCTCCTGGAAGCCTATGTTCTTCATTAAATGCAGGAATAACCAAAGATATATATTTCTCAGCAGGGTCATGAATATGGGGACACGGAACCTGTTTAAAAAAAATATGTAAGATTCACTTGAAACCTCTTCTATATTCATTAAATACCACTGCACATGCGCTACCATCATATAATATTGATCTAATTATAATAATCACACCACTTCCTCTTCAAAATACTTATTTTTCTGCACCAAAACTGAGCGAACCCAAAATCATAATTCGATTCAAGTCAAATGGTTATGTTTTGATTCTTTCTTGAGTAAACTAACCAGAAAATCTTCCTGGCTGAACAATTCTAAAGTTAAAACCAATCTAGACCATGAAAAATCACTAAAAAAAAGCTGTTGATAAACAGCTGCATCGGGTCTCAATAAGCGATTTATATCATATAATTCACAGAAAATATAGAAAATTTACGCCTTCAAATGGTGTAGCTTCATATGGTTAATAACTTTCGGTTTCATCAAGTTCAACTTCCTATATTAAAAACTAAAAACATCCCTAAATTAGGCGACATTTTAAGGTAAAGTAAGCATCATCGTCATGATTTTACCTGTTTCAAGGAATTCGGATCCTCGAAGAAAGAAGGGGCATCAGCATGCCTAAAGCAAAAATAAACACCGATTATATCTGAATCTTAAAAAAAAGACATTTAAATTATTACGGAAGGAATTGAAAGAAGAGAAGATACGTGTTGTTGTGTCTTCTTCTATAAGCTTCAGATACGACTGCAGTAAGCAAGAACGAAGCTACAATGAAAATTACGGCTACCAAGAGCTCTGCAATCGTCCATAGAAATCCCATTTTGTTTAACGCTATCTTGTTTCTTGCTTCTCCCTCAGCCCTTCTATAACTGATATATTTTCTCTATTTAAACACTTTGTATTTATATATACTTTGTGACCAGTCTACCAGCAAGCCCGTCTAGCTCAGTTGGTAGAGCGCAAGGCTCTTAACCTTGTGGTCGTGGGTTCGAGCCCCACGGTGGGCGTTTTGCATTTGTTTCGTTTCAATATTGGCCCAAAACATTTTATTGTGTTTTTATATGGCGAAAAATGTTTCCTTCTTTATGTTGTAATAAGGCTCAATTATAACCATATACCAATGATTTAATATATATTTCTTAAAAATGGGAAACAAAATCATAGCCGCTATTTAAATTCAAAAAAAATAAGATGACAATGTTGAGTTCAAGGCATAAGAAAAAATGAATTCAAGTGTTAAATTATAATAATATTAAAATAAAAATAATTTACAAATAAAGAATAAAAGTTTAAAAATATCTTTTTTCAAAATTATATTTTAAAACATCAACCAAATGCATGCGTTAAATAAGTAGATTTCAAAGAATATCTGGTTAGAATTTCGGGCCTTTCATGCTTTATAGTCCAAGAGTTATATATATTTTAAAAAATCTAATACATTTTTTGGATAAATAAATCAATTATTAATCACTTAACGTTATAAATATAGTTCTTTTGATTATTTTAAAACAATTTTCTTTCCAGTTTTCTCCATTTTACATAAAAATCGACAAGTTTTTTGAAATGTTATTAAGAATATTTTTTATTTTATTATACCAGACAATTGAAATTTGTATATTAATTTTGAAATTATATTTACTTTAATGTAATGTTATTTACATGCTTCAAACACGTAAACCATCGTCAATTTCCCAGCACGTCTTCTCAAGACCACGGACACGACGTTCGAGGAGAGGGACGCGCAAGTCAAAATGCCTGGAAGCGTAAATCATGTTCCGGTGTAGTTTAGTCAAATTGAGTGCAATATCATTTCTGGATAACTTTTTCAATATAAGCATTTTATTTAGCTGGAAGTCAAGCCCTATAAGTGATCCTAGGCACAAAAGATCCTGGTGTCTGTTGGTGGATTGAAGACATGTCGGTGGTTTAATTGTCCACCAAACTTAGTGATCACTTCTTCAAACTGTTTCATGGCTTGTACATCAAGATCCCTTTGGAAAGCCAAACACATGCAAGTGTTACATCTGAGATGGTTATATTCCTCGTAATTAAAAAAACAAAAAAAAGGTGAAAAATCAAGCATTTCCTAGGAGGCAAGTATCATAGTGTGCTTTCAGGTATCACCTGCTTTTCAAATTGCTTTTGTGACTTTAGAGTGTTTTTTGAAATTGTTTTTTAAGGTATTTTTTATTTAAAAATATATCAAATTTTTTTATTATTTTTTTAACATAAACACATCAAAATGATCTAAAAAACCAAAAAAATTGACTTAAAATAGAAAATAAAAATATTTTATTATTATTTAAAAAAAAAAAGCTTGTTAAACACATTTCCAAAAACACCATTTATCTTCAACAAGTAAGAAAGACAACGTAAAGATGCCACCCCGTCCCATCTCCAACATTAGTAAGTACACTGGAAACCTTTGAATATTTATGCACATCGATTCACCAGAAGACTATTTAGATTTGATTCTTTTCCTTTAGGGTTCTTTAGTTTCATTGAAGCTAATTGGAAGGGCATTTTTAATTACTGCAGTTTCTGCAGATATCATTCGACAGTCAATGAAATACTTGTGATCAAACAGCAGAGACGACTTACGAGTAGACTATCAAAGGTGTATTATTGTATATTCAGGAGCAGAAGGAAAGAGACGTCCATGATTCATGGGAAAAAGCGGGGCCGAGATGGGCCTTCCCATGGCATGATTAAAGCCATGAGAAGGAATGTGAAAAAAGAAGAGGATTTTCTTTTCTTCCCCTACTTTTGTAGACCATAAAGCTTTGGTAGAGGTGGAGAGGTTGGCCCTTAACCTGCGCTCTTACTTTCTACCATGCCCCACAGCTTCTTTTCTTTTTTCTTGACCCGGCATATATTTGATATATCATCTCCATATCCTTATCATCACACCCATAAAACAGCAAACTCTTCAGTCACCATGTGTGTTAAAGCTTTGTCAGTACTTGTTATGCAGTGCTCGTGGAAGAACCTTTTAGATTTCAGGAAAATCTTGACAATTTGGTAAAATGACAAAATGTTAAAGTAGCTTAAATAACGCTGCTGGAACAGTAAGTTCTAACTTCAAGACCAGTTGAAGGGTTGCAAGTGTAACTTCGACATTTGGGTTCACAAGTTGGATCCAATTAAGTTATTACAAATTGATCTTGAACACAATTTACAAGAAAAGACTGTTGAGTCTTGGGAAAGAGGGATTTTGGCACCCACGCTGCTGCGATGCTGATGGCAATTACATGTTTAGCTATGGATTGACAATTGACATGATTCATCTCCAATCCATGGCTCGGTGCAGTTTCTGTGGGACACGTCAAAATCCCCCCGGCGAAAAGATATGAAAGGATTGAGAAGATAAGTAGAAGCTGAACATAACATTGATCATTCAGCAAACTCAAACTCGTTTTTAATGTTGGTAAAAAGTTGCTTGTTGTTTTTATTTATTTACTCACAATTTCTTGCACTTGTGACTAGTGTTCATCACCATACACTTGCCAGGCAAGTCAAAGAAGCACTCAAGAAAAGCTAAAATACTGTAGCATTATTGCCTGCAAAGAATATTCTTCAAGAAGAATTTTTTTTGGCTATATTGTTGCCAGAAATTTAAAAACACGACAGAAATGGTAGAGGGAAACGAATAAATAATGATTTTGTACATAAATATTCTCCAAGATAAGATCACAGGAATATAACAACATTACTCCCATTTGTACGCGCTTTGACATGTCGCTTACCTCCCTTTCAGAATTGCCAGTTAGCTTTGCCACTGCATCTCAAACTGGTGAATCAACTTGCGGATGGAAGACATCGAATTCAGCACCAAATAAACTCCAATTTATTTATTTATTAGACTAAAATAAAGTCCTTTTGTTGATTAGAAGAAAAGGAAAAAGAAAGTCCCATAAGCAAGATCCCCCCACAAATAAACCAATTCCGTCGTCATTATGGAAAAAAAGTGCTAAATCAACAAAAGAAAGGACCTAAAACTAGAGAGAGAGAGAGAGAGAGAGAGAGAGAGAGAGAGAGAGAGAGAGAGAGAGAGAGAGAGAGAGAAGAGCAAAAATAAGCATGCCTAGTGAGCCATGGCGACCTGGTGTGACGCGTAGTTGATGCTTCTTTGGTGAGGCATGGCAAGCATAGCAGTGTGATCCAAGAAATCATTGAGTGCAACCACAGACTGTAATATAATCTTTAAATCATCTGCACAGGAGAATCCTATGGTTCCTACACGCCGCACTGCATAGACATAAAAAGTAATGCATCCTTTTCTGAACTTAAATCTCGCCATTTCACACCCATTGAGGCCTCTGATAAATTTCTTGTTTACTTCTCCAAGTGGTATCTCTGGCGGCCATATTCTGTCAACAGCCAACTTCATGGACTCGGATTCGAAGACAAATAAAAGTACTTTGGATTTCTTGGTGCCAAGACCAAGTGTTAAGGTATGCCAAGCATGGTGTGCTAAAATGGTGAAGTTTGTAGGCAGAAAAGCTGTTGTTGAAGGGAAAGGGGTCTTATTGTCGGTGCTGTTCTTATTTGTTGGTGGATATGAGAGGACTTTTAGAAGCTCAAGCGGCCTTGCTCGCCGGATTGTGAAAGATTTTACAATAAACTGGCCGCCAAAACGAAGACCCTTCACTTCTGAGCTAGGCTTGAAAGAAAAATCTGGCGCTGGTTTGGTGGTCTGATCATTTGGGTGCTGGTGTTTTTGCTTCTTATGGTGTTTCTTCTTTTCCTTGTCTTCCATGAGGAATGTGGTTTTCGGTGGAGGTGGGTTTTTTGTTGCTGTATGATGGCCAACTAATCTGTAACTTTTAAAGTTATGTTATATGGTATTTTTATTTTCGGTCTGGGTTTTATTTTGTATTTAAGAGAGTACGAGAGTCATAATGAGGGCACCCTCTACCTAAATTAGATCATCTCAATTCGGAATAAATT
Organism: Salix arbutifolia; assembly: GCA_025169955.1. Lineage (NCBI taxonomy): Eukaryota > Viridiplantae > Streptophyta > Magnoliopsida > Malpighiales > Salicaceae > Salix > Salix arbutifolia. The sequence continues at coordinate 3,166,953 of CM045909.1, forward strand.
ATAAATTACTTTCTCTTGTTTTTTAAAATGAATTAAATAAGTTCTTTGATTTTAAAAATAATTAATTAATCTTCTAACTTGTGTTGACCATATTTAATTTAATATTATTTAAAATATATCCTTTTTTATAATCAATTTTTCTCTGTCATTTGTTTTATTCCTTTCTTTAATTTAAAAAAAACATAAAAATGAAAAATAAAATAAGCAGCTCAAAGAATCAGGTTATAAATAGTATTAAAAATATAACTTATTTTTAAAACTAGAGGATTATTTAAATAATTTTGGAAAACAATAAGGATTAATTTTAAAATCAACTCCTATTTTATGCTATCATTATCAATGTCAGCTATGTATGTCATTCCTCCATTAAAAAATAGGTTTTTTTAGATGAATCACATAAGTTTGATTATCCTATTATTGCGTGTTTATTATATTTTAATATTTGAGCGAGCCATTGAAAGGATTTGTTCCTTAATATATATATATATATATAAAAAAAAGAAAAAGTTATATGCCCTTGTGTTTTGATTACATAATTCTGATCATGATGCTGCCAACTTGTTTTTCTCGACTTTTTGCTGTGTGCGCCCCTTTATTTAATTATATGAGGCGCCTCCGATGAAAGTACGACACGGTTGCTCAAATAAATGTATGGAATGGACAAGCAATGGACGCATAAATAGCAGAGCAGGTATATTAATAACATTTTGCTGTCGCGGTCTGCTAGTGGAGATTTTCACAGCTTTTTAGACTTCAGCATTGCTCACAAACACCCATTTGCCAGACCCAGCATTTCTACTGATTTCACGAGTGAAACATGTGCCACCGGAAGATCTTGGGTTACAGTTGATAGTTTTTTTTTTTCCAAATTGGGTTCAAAAGCTCACTAACAGAGGGCTTAGGACCACACTGAGGCAACCCCTTACTGGAAACGAACCCGATCAGAAAGACAAGATGTTCCTAGATTCATAATTACACCCACTTCTTCCATTGACTGTCTAGCTACAATTTTATCTACTTGGGCATATTTTATAAACTTGGAATACTGGACTAGGCAATATGTGGCTGCTTGAATGCACTAAAAACACAAGCTTGCAGACCCTCGTAGAGTTGCAACCAAGTTCACAACGATAGCAATGGCTAGATCAACCACAGGCTTTAGCTGGACCCGTTAACAATAGTTTGGTGGAAGTTGTTCAGATATATATATATATATATATATATATATATATAAGAAATGGTCACCTTTTGTTCTGTGTTTGAGAGGGAGGGAGAGGGGGGGAGAGAGAGGTTTACCTCAATATTCTTGACATCTCATTATAAGTCTTCCCATTAAAGTTGTTTCCTTCCAAAGGCACCGTCGCCTTTAATCATTTCACGGGAAAAAATTTCCAGTCCAGAGTCCCCAGACTAGTGCCGCTGAGAGAAGCCACCTAAAAGCGATAACTCTTGCAATAAGGGCCACCACCCCATGGACCTAACCAAAAGACGCTGCCAGGGTTTCAATCACAGTTGTCAGGTCTGGCTAAGAGATAAGTTACTGCATCGATGGTCAACAACTCATGAATCCTTGAGTTGATAATAAAAAATACTGGTGTTTTTTTTTAAAAAAAAATCTAGAATTTGTTTCACCCTGGTCATTTGACCTATCAATTTTGATCGGGTAAGTGTTTTTAGAAAAAATCATTCATCCGAGTAATACTTGTATTAATAACAAGACTTTAAGATTGCCTTTCCTTTATTGTTGGACCTGGTCACAATCGGAGGAGGACATCATAATGAAAATAAGATATATCGATATTAATTGGTAGCCCTCTATCGAGCATCAACATCAATGAATTATGATACAGGAGAAAAACATAATTAATTGGAACAAACGGAATGGGTTAAGCAGGTTCCCGCTGAATGGGGGGGGGGGGGGGGGGGGGGGCGCTGTTCTTAATTGGCTCTAGTTATAGCAGAAGACAAGAACAGGTTGGTTGTTTCTTTCATGGGACGTTAGGTTTGCATGATCAGTGTCGTGTCTCTCTCTCTCGAGAACTTCCGTAATTTCTAATTTTGCTCTCGCAAATTTCTGTGCTATTTACAATAAAATTAGGTGACGCATAAATCATAATTAATGATGCCTCTCTGCTGCAACTAACATTGCAACGGGTGCAAGGTAGATAGTCCAACAACCAGTGAATCGATCGATTATTTGGAGATTTGATTGATCCTCAAGACTCCACTTCTAAGCACCGGTGTCTTCCAAGAACTAGCAAGGTTCATTTGATCTCTCAGGCCACAAAAGTGTTCAACAGCATAGAACTTCGATTTTATTTATGAAAAAGAGTGAACAATAATGTTAGAGGGTGCCACTGACATCATAAACATTAATGTATAAGCACAACTAATCAATTACATTTCTCATATCTTGACTTTAAAACTATATTTTCAGGTCTGCTGTGCGGATGGAAGCGTCTCTTACCACGGGCTAAATCCCTTTACAGATAGCAAATGATTAAAGCAATAAAGAATGGATGGTACGTATATAGGTAAATAAAATGCCAAATCTTTCACTTTTTCTTTTTCTTTTTCTTTTTCTTTTGCTTTATGGTTAGTGATCCTTCCTGCATTGCTAGTGGTCAGCTGCACTCCCAAATTATACTCAATTGTATTTACAAGTGCCGTGACCTGCGTGCAAAGAAAAGGCAGAAAGAATATATTAACAAACAAAATTCATTTCACAAGTACGTATATATTTATATATAGGTTGGTGGGAAGTTTCCGATTAAATTTACGCAATCCCGACCAACTCTTAGATTCAAGGTCTAGTTAACTTGAAGTTGATCGATGAAACTTATCAGCTAAAGAAAAAGAATCAAGAGAATTTAGAATTGTATAGACTTACTTGGGTCGGAGGTGGTGAGGACAGCGGTTTGAGAGAAATCACAATTGAAATCATTGCGACCATGGGATTGATAATAGGAGTTCATGAGATATGATGCATGGGACCTGACATTGTTTGGGTTGAAACAGGCACCGCCAGCTTGAATAGGTCTGCAATCCATGCCCTGGCTGCACACATAGTCTATGTTTGCTTGTAAGGCTCTATCAGAAGCGTCCGCTTTTGGGACACACCATTTCTTGCTTTTTACAGGTAATGGCGGTGTTGGTATTTTGGACTGCATCACGAGTAATCAAAAAAAGAAAATTAATCAACAATATGCTATAGCATAACCAGCTCACAGAAGAGATCTGGGAAATTGAAATCCATGGCGAGACTTCACTAAATGGAATCTACTGTGAGAGGAGAGGGTCTGTGTGCTAGCTAACTCAGTCGACTCAGAATGTGCATGTGATATACTGAATACCTCAGGTTGTTGACAGTAGTAATTTAATATTAACATTACAGGATCTGCTTAACATGTTAATTGATTTTGCTTTGTTGTACAAGGACAGAATTAAATTGAGTCAAGAAAAGAATCAGATTAGCTGCAAAGAAGCAGATTAAAGAGAGACAAGTCGAAGGGTAAAGGAGAAAAGTTGAAGATTATTTAGATCTCTCCAAAATAAATAAAGTAAATAAACAAATCAAAGTTTGTTGAAAATGATATGAAAGATTTAGATTAACAATCATAATGCCGGAAATATATATGTATTCATAATTTCACATGCACGTAATTTCGTTTTCATATTCATCCCAAAAGAATATACTTAATTTATTAGGTGTTATCTACTATTATCCATTAAAAAAAGAGCGATTATATATATAAAAAAGAAACAGAAGTTTTGACATATTTCATACCTGTCCATTGCGCACGATCCCAACATCATAAACAGGGGTAAAATCTGGCCTGAACAAACCCCAATTTCTCTCTGCAGTTGAACCGGGTTTAAGATTCTCATCGAACAATGCAAAGACATATGTCTGGAACCGTCGTTTCGGCATTAACGGAGTCCCATTTCCTGAAGTGACAACCTTAATCATGTTCTTATTATATGAGACTGCATTCTCCACGGTACACATGGGCTGGTTAGGGTCTCCATGTGAGGGCCAGCCGGACTCGGCCACGACAATGTCCAAGTCGCCATAACCCATTGCTTTTATTGCCGAATAAACCGCGTCCATCATTGCAACGAACATGTTAGTGTAGGTAATGTTGGTGTTAATGTCATGGACCCCGCGGTTAGGCCTGAAGAGGATATAGTTTTCCATACTTGGAGAGTAGCTAAAATAAGGATACGGGTTAACCATGAGGGGGGATTTGGTTTGACGTAGAAACTGGAGCATGGGTGCAAATATGACCCTGTCATAGCCAGGCCTTATCCGGGCCGCGCTTGGATGCACAGAATTGTGAAGGATTCCAAGGGTGTGAGGGGTTGAGACCTGAGTAAATTTACGAAAAATCAATACGTAAAAACTAATTTCAAGATCATTGTTCATATCCAGATTGGTTGTTGATATTTAAAAATAAATGAGGATGCATTAATTCGACACGAAATTGTTGAACAAGAACTTAAAATCAACTTAAATGAATTCATTTAACAAGATATATTTTTTTTAAGAAAAAAAAACAAAAAAATTGGCAGATATTTTCTTATTTAATGATAATTAAATCTTATTTGATTTCTGAATTTATTTTAATGATCAATTCATTTAAATGAGCACAAATCATGAACTAAATCTGTTTGAAGACAAAAAAAAAAAAAAAAGGAAAAAAAATACTGATTACCAATTTGAAGAAGAAGATCGACTTCTTCTTTTTTATGAATGTCATTCATGTGACAGTAGAAAGAAAAAATCATCCTACCTGAACATCTTTGATTCCAGCACGGACAAGAGCCTGATGCAAGGACTTCATGCAGGGAACGAGACGAGAAATCCACTCCTTATTACCAGTAAACAAGATTTCATTGCCAACAGCGATGAGTTTAATCTTTGTTTGCGGATAATATGGTTTGATATTGTTTGCAACCCATTGGCTTGCGGCATTTGCATCGACAAGAGCAGGAATATCACCGTTCCCTACAGTGACAGTCACGGTAATGTTCGAGTTGGCAAAAGCGCGAAGAATATCAGGATTGGTGTCAAAGATTTTGACACTATCGATAATTGTTTGTGTTTCAAGGAAGTTAGCCACCTGAGATGGTGACGGAAGATTGTCGGCTAGGGTACCATAATTGACACCGATCGCAGAGGCTGTAGTGGAAAAGTGGAGGAGGGTGGAGATGATGAGAAAGGCGGTAGCGATGGATGTGGTGGCGCCGGTAGTGGCCATGGTCAAGGTTTTTTTATTTTTTTTCGAGATAAGAAAGAGATGTCGGAAACTTCATGCAGTCATACAAACAAATAAAGAGAGTGAACAACTACGAGAATCCTGTTAGAGACAAGCTAATTAAATTTAATCCGAAGAGAAGCGATGGAATATATAGGCAGAACCAGCTGGGATCGGCTTTAAATGTTTTGACGGGATTTTGGAATGGAAGATATTAATTTGGATGTTGCTACAAATTAAGAAGCCGTGTTTCAGATTCACACGAAAGAAATGCCTTGGGAAGTGGAGGGAGCATCATGGGAGACTTGTATTGCGCATGTGGTGATGCTTCGATTGTGTCGATGTCAAACGTGGCGGTAGGACACGGTTGCCTCTGTTTTTCTATTAGTTGAAAAAATGGAGGCAAATTTAAAGTTTTTTATTCATTTTTCGGAGTGTGAACATGACCAGTCGACTCGACTGCCTTCATTTTGGAACATGACGATGATTATCTCTTTCTTTAACTTTATGGCATGAACGCGTAACGCGTACACGGTTTGAAAATGATCCCACGTGCCCCACCCCCAAAAATAATAATAAATAAAATCAAATAAAACCAAGATCTTTAATTTGCTCGCGCGAATCGATTTGTTTGATTCCTTTGCGAACATCTCTTGCCTTGTCTTTTTGTCTCTTAAGCCAATAGATGTGAATCAAGGTGGCCTGGCCACCACTTTCTTTTAGCCCAGGTAGGGGAAATACGCTCCGGTATAATCACTTTACCGAAGTTTTCGTATACTCTCATCAGTATTTATGCGAATCTAAATACATTCCTGTACGTGAGATCTACAAATTGGGAAGATGGCTTTAATCACAGGTTACCTAAGCTGTAACTACACCTCTGTTCATCGATCTCATTTCGGTGATCTAGATTGGAATTGTTCAAAAATGCTGAACAGCAAGTTCGATAACACAAATGAATGAAGTCACAGGGGCAGCCTGGCGGCAACCGGCCTCGCTCTCATACACGGGAGCGAGGTTCGAGTCATTCTAGCGCCCTATCCCAAACTTGTAAAAGCTTGGGATAGCCGGAGATTTACGTATGCTTTGGGTCCATAAAATACACTTTTCAGATCATGTGTTTCCACCTTATCCAAGACTTCTACTTCATAAATTACGCTACGATATTTCTTCTAAGGAAAGGCAGAACTGCAGCCCAATTGCCGTTCTAGGAGGGAGCTTGGAGAAGCCCAAGCCTATTCTTTCCATCGATAAAGTGAGAAGAAAAGGCCCTGACGGCATGGGACTGCTTCCTTTGCTACGGATGCCTAACTTCTTCAGTCTCATGCTTCTTAACCTTAAGGTGATAGAGTAGAGACAATTCCTATTGACCCCTCGGGTTCCTTCACTCACTTTTCGAGGCATCGGATTTGTGAACATGTCAAAAGCTTATTATTGTGCAAAGTCAAGCAGCGGGGAAGATCTTAACAAAAGCTACCCATGGTCCTAGTCCTAAGAAGGGTTCTGGAGAAAGAGTTAGGGCATACTTAGATTTTTGATTATGATTGATTGGCTCAGAAAGATAACACAAATGAAGACCCAACGGCGGAACACTCTCAGCAAAAACATGGCTTGCAATAAGAACAGTATGTGTTTCAAAGATTTAAGCTGAAATGTCGTACGATTATATTTCAAATCTATATTTTACAACAAACAGGTACATAGATAATTTCGTTACTGAAACACTGATCTTAATTAATTAATTTGTTTGATACCCAGCCTTCGAAAATTCGATCTCAGATGTATCTGCACGCGCCATGACCTGCGCACAAACACGACCAAAAATTAGACAACGAAAAGAGTTTCCTCTTATCGAAGTAACAATTCTAATAATATTTTTTGAGATACGTGTTTGAAAATCTATAAAAATACAACATTTGGTTAAAGCTTAACGAATCGAGTAAAGCACTTTTCACTTACTTGGGTTGGCAGCAGTTAGGACACCGGTGTTGGAGAAATCACAGTTGAAAGCTTGGCGACCGTGGGTTTGATAAAAAAGGTTCATCACATAAGAAGCATGAGATCTCACATTGTTAGGATTAAAGCAGGCACCGCCGAGTTGAATAGGCTTGCAATCAACACCATTGCTGCATGCATAGTCTATGTTTGCTTGCAAAGCTTGATCACTAACGCCAGGCTTTGGCACACACCACTGCGAGCCTGGGGTTGGTCTGGGCCTCTGCCTTCCACCGCCGCCACCGCCGCCCCTCTACATAACGCATTAGATAATAAAATTTCAAATCTGTGAGGCACAATCCTATGTAATATCTATTTGTCTTTTTGACCCTTTATTATCTCCCACGATCCTTACATACCTGTGCATTGCGCAGAATGCCAGCATCATAAACTGGGCTAAAATCAGGCCTAAACAGCCCCCAGTTTCTTTCAGCGGTCGGACCGGGTTTGAGATTCTCGTTGAACAAGGAGAAAAGATAAGTCTCAAAACGCCGGTTTGGCATCAAAGGTGTGCCTTTCCCTTGACTAGTGCGTCTAACCAAATTCCCATTGAACCAGGCAGCATTCTCCATGCTGCAAGCTGGTTGACCCGGGTCACAAACCGAGGGCCAACCTGTCTCGCCCACTACAATGCCCACATCGCCATAGCCCAATTTTCTCATTGCTGAATAAGTAGCATCCAGCATTGCATCATACATGTTAGTGTATGTAATGCCAGTGTATTTATCATGAACACCTCTGTTGCGCTTGAAAAGAGCATAGTTTGCCATATTTGGAGAGTAGCCAAAATAAGGGTACGGGTTAACCATGAAGGGTGATTTGGTTTCCCTTAAAAATTGGAGCATGGGTGCAAATATGGCTCGGTCGAAGCCACGCCTGAACTGGCCCGCACTTGGTGGCTCGGAAATTGAGAGTATGCCAAGAGAATGAGGTGTTGTGACCTGTGAAAAATTGGAAGAAAACGAAAAGGAAGGTAAGTTCCATTACTCTTAAATGCATTTCAAGAGTATTAATAAACTACAGATCTTTGGGTTATCATTCACTATGTTTATCATAAGAAACCTCAAAAAAAAAAAATCTTATACTGTAATTAAGAATAGTAATACCTGAACATTTGTGATTCCAGCGAGAACAAGCGCCTTGTGAATGGTCCGCATGGCAGGCACGAGATTAGAGATCCAAGCCTTGTTAGCAGTGGCCATGATTTCATTACCAACAACAATCCTATTAATCCTTGTCTGAGGATGGAACGGTGCAATATTTGCAGCAACCCATCCGCGGGCGCTGTTTAGATTGGCAAGGGAAGGGATATCACCATTGCCAACCGTGACTGTCACAGCAATGCCAGAATTGGCAAAAGCATTGAGAATGTCATGGTTTGTGTCAAAGATTTTGATGCTGTCGATAATCGTTTGAGTTTTGATGAAGTTGGCAACCTGGGAGGGTGGGGGAAGGTCGTTGCCTTGGGTCCCATAGTTAACACCAATGGCAAATGTGGTGGTGGAGAGGTGGAGGAGGGAAGAGACGAGGAGGAGGAGGAGGTGGTGGAAAAGCTTCGTCTTGGCGACCATAGCTAGCTACCAAGTGTTCTTTTTCCTAATTTTTGTTAGATGGGATGTGTAATGATGAAATTTATGAAGATCGGATAAGAGATTGATTGGAGAGATGGGAAGCGCTGTTAAAAAGAGAGAGATGAAACCGGCTCCGTGATCTCTGCTTTGTGGCTTGATAACCAGCTGGGGACCAGAGCAAACCACCTAGCGGAAGTTAACTCTTTTGACCCTTTTCAAGTACCATTCGACGGAAATCATCTTGAAATAGCACTTTATTCGTTTTTTTTTTAAGTTTAGATATTATTTTTTGAAACATTTTTGTTTTACCTCATCACAGTGCTACCTCAAGTAAAGTTTATCACGCGATAATGGAGTTATTAAGCTTAAACATCCCTTTATTTTTGTAATTTTCTTTGTGCGGTCCTCCATCAATTGATTTTCTTAATATAATCATTTTACTTATTCCATTTTATTTAAACAAACCCTTTTGTTCAAATTTAGATGTTAAATTTAAGTTGTATTGTTTATGAGCAACTAGAATAATTTTAACAGTGGATTAAGAAGGTGTTTGACACTATATTTTAAAAGTGTTTTTTAAAAAAAAAAAAAAAATTACTTTCAATTAAAATTTTTTAGTGTTTTTAAATCAATTTCATGTATTAATGTTAAAAATAATTTTAAAAATAACTTTAATAATAATCTTATAACACACTTATGGAGAGGAATAAAAACTAGTTGAAGCGATGACAAATGAGTCTTGCCTACCACACTAACTCATCATTTAACAACTGAGTGTCTATTTGACATTATTTAAAAAAATATATTTTAAAGTTAAATAATATTTTTAATGTTTTTATATTATTTTAATTTATGGATATTAAAAATAATTTTTAAAATAAAAAAAATATTTTGATTTATTTTTAATTTTTAAAAAATAATATATATAACTTCAATCAGTCTCTCTCTCTCTCTCTCTCTCAATTTCTCTCAAATAGACACTAAACTTGGAAGAGAAGCATTGAAAAGTGATGGAAAATAAATAGTCATAATAAGAAAATTAATTTATAAAGGTCCTGCTTTAATAAATTTATAAAAGTAGCGGGAATTGTAAGCTTGCTGTCCCGATAACGACGGGGCAAGAAGATTTACTATGTAAGACTCAAATTGAAGTGATTTTTTTGGAAGTGTGGTTATAGTTGTTTTTTAAAATATTTTTTGTTTAAAAATATATTACAATAATATTTTTTTATTTTAAAAAAATATTTTTTGTATCAAAAAATTAAAATAATCTAAAAACAACAAAATAAATTAATTTAAAATAATAAATAAATTTTTTAAAAATATATTTGTAAAACACAATTTCAAATACCCAAGCCATGAAGAAAAAGGAAAACACTTGCCTGCATCATTATTACTGGATCTAGCAGACCCGACAACAAAATCTATTTGGATTTTCTTCCTGAAACCCATAATAATTTGTCCAATGTAATGTCTCGCTTTGCAGTTGATATTCGATTTTATTTTTATTTTTTTAATATTTTTTATTATTTTGTCATTACTTAATAAAAAAATTAATGTAATATAAAAAAATATTTTAAAAAATAATATTTACCATGGTCTCAAGCATAATCATTTTATTTGTATACTATTAAAATTAATCATAGTAGTTTATTATAATCCAATGCTTCGTGTTGTTTATTTTGTTTCTTATTTTAGCCTATTTTTATAGTTAAAAAATATACAGTTACTGTTTGCATACTATTAAAATTAACCATATATATATATATATATATATATATATATTGCTTTTAGATTATGATCTTTCCCATGGATTTATTATGTTTTGAAGGGTCTGTGTGCTTTTTCAGACGATGGCGGTGTCGTGTTGTATAATTTGCATCTAGGATTCGTGGACAAGCTACATCCCGTGATATTTTTTACAAATAAGACTTGACCTTTGCCTGGATAGCAATAGTTTAATACAGAAATTAATAGAATTTCACTTTTGATAGCGGTTAAGAATATTTTTTTTTATGTTTTAAAAATATTTTTATATATTTTAAATGAATTATTTCTAATATTTTTAAATCGTTTTTATTTACTAATATAAAAAATAATTTTTTAAAAATAAAAATTTATATTAATTTAAAATATGTCTAAAAAAATAAAACTTAGAAAACAAAAAAAACTCATGTCTCTCTATACATAATTGTTTAACCTAGGAAAAAAAAACAAATGTTCCGAGACAGCAATTTATGGTTTTTAATCGATCACGTGAAATGGCACCAATAGAAAATCTAGGGTCTTGGTTGAAGCCGGTTGATTAATAGAGAATCTAGTTGAATGATATATATTATTATACGTTGTCCGAAGAAGAAAAGAGTGAGGCCACGCGCTGCAGAAGACTCGAAACAGGTCTTTAATCTCCACTCTTAGAAACAAAAATCTCTATATACTTAAATCTCACGCGTGTGTATAGTATTTCTATCATGACCCATCTGGCAATCAATACCACGGCCAGGAGAAAGTTCTCCTTGATTGGCCGGAAGAGGCGGGGCTGATAGTTCTTGATCAGATCAAGTTAAATATTTAGTTAATTTTATGATTGTTAATTTGACATGTTATTTTGGTGGTTGGTAGATTATATTTAATACCTGTAAAATATATATATATATATATATATATATATAGAGAGAGAGAGAGAGAGAGAGAGAGAGAGATTTAACGATTAACTGAGTATCATACAAGAAAAAAAAGATTAGACTTGGATTAGCGCTTGGAGATTATGGCAATTTGCCAAAACCACTAAAATCCGAGCTTAGAAATGACGGGTGCTGGACTCAATGCTCGGCTAAATTTTAGAAATGGCAGCAGCTCATCAAATCCATTTAGACTTGGATTTACCGTTTGACTGAGACTAGATATAATGTCAGATCCACTCAGGCTTGAGTTTGGGCTAAAAGTTGAGCAGATAAATGATGGGTCGGTGTCTTTATCTCCTGTCATTTTTTTAAGCATAAACCATACAAAAACAATAAATGTTTATCCATCAACTATAACGCTATGCAAACTTGTACAATAGATGGGCAAAAGAATCAACTTCCGATATATTTCGCAGTTGTGTTCATCCAAATCTGTGCTTCTATTCTTCCTTATCCTGATATACTTAATTTTTATGTTATTCCCTGGAAGAACTGGTCCTCAAGCTTTGGAGTTGTGACAAGCTGCTTGATCATGGAAGAGAGAAGTATTTTGAGGTGGAAATACTTTTTTGTTTTTGTTTTGTTCTTGAGAGTAGCAAGTTTGCATGGAACAATCAATGCACCCTTGACATTAAAGCTTTAGAGAATGTGCTTAAACCAAAACCATTGTAAAAAGTAAAAACACCTCGCAGCAGAGTAAAAACGAAACAGAGTGTATGCAGAAAGGATGATTTATTGGGACTGCAAAAGCACACGGCTAAAATAGAACCGATTGGCAGCTATGTAATACAGCCCGAAATATTTAATCTTACAACCTATCCAGCTAATTGGAATCTAAATTAGTTAAACAAATAAATCAACAAAGAACTAACGATCAACAATGTCCCAGTTCAATCGCATGCCATCTGAATAGGAACGCGTCATGTACATGGAATTGCACGAGGGAAACGTGCAAGAGAAACAGATATTCCACTCTTAATAATAATAATAATAATAAAAATATGATTTAACATTGTATTTGCTGATAAATGAGAATTCATCATATTAGGATGCCTTTTCCTAGGGCAAAGTAGAAGACTTGACAGATAAAGCAAATAATTATTAATTTTGTAGCCTGTAACCAAGATGAGCAACTCGAGTTTTTCAGCACGGTTACAGGGGACTAAGAATAAGAATTCCTTGGCCATTAAAAATGCAAGTCAAGGAATGAAATCAAGACAATGAAGAAAAGGAAGAAAAACAGCAATCTATAGAGCGATGCACCTTGGTGAAGCATGTACTTTCTAGTTTGGCTGAAGGTGCTGCCATGAGGAGTCTAGCCTCCGGGAGCTCCGAATACCAGATACTGTAACTTGAAGGAAACATAGGAAAAATAAAAAATAGTTTTATGATCTCCAAATCTGAGATGATAAGGGAATATGAAGATTACTTCTGTAACATGGCGTGTTACTGTCATTTGAATTGCTCTGCATTACGGTACAAGCTTGTTTGCATTATAATTAATCTCTCAGAGAAGGAAAGGAATTTGCATTATCAGACAAAACTCTATACACTTCAAAGAGCCCTGAATAAGGAGTGTTTCCGCCTCTCAAACTTTGCCCTCCAGTTATTATCACTGTTATTAGGCTTCATGAGTCGTTCTCCTTCTGTTTCGAATTGGAGTGAGGACTGCAGCCTCTTTAATTGCCCACCACACTGCTTATGGTCAGAAGAATCGACACTGCTAAAATTCTGATAATCTGGACCAAACTGCCTCTGATATGGTGAGTACCATTTTGCTTGCAAATAAGCCAGAGACCTCCAAGGTGGAAGCGGCATCGAATTTTGCTTGAGAGAAGATCTGGCTGCCTCAGCCATGTCTTGAAGATACTGTTTTAACCTGGTCAAGGAGCCTACATAAATGACTGGGAGTGACTTCAATATTCTATCATAAGAATCGACAGGTCTAGCTATTTCGAAGTGGCTTCGGAAGTCAACATCAATGATCACACGCTCGGAGCTTCCAGCATTGATGCAGTTGACCACATCAATGTATTCATGATCCCCTGCAACAAAAAATAAGAGCCAATTCTCAAAAAGCAGTACAAATAGAACTCAGTCTTCAGAAATAGTAAATGCAGCCACATGAAACAAGATAAAATAGAAGGTCCTCCCTACCAATTGACTATCAAAAGATTCAAAAAATCACAACTTGTCCATAAAATCCAGATTAAATCATTTAAGGGGGCACATGTTGAACATTCGAACTTGAGGTTGGGATTATCCAGTGAAAACAATGTTTGACATTGTAATTTGTATTGCATTATGGACGTTTGAAAATAGACCAAATGTTGAGGGCAATTCCCTCAACGCAAATCTAGCCAGTTCATAACCTTCTACACCTATAGTCCCTCAAAGAAATCTTAATCTTAGAACTGCAACTTAAGAACAAGATAGCATACCTCCCGGCACCTTGCCACTACCCTGCCACTTGGACGCACAAACAGCAGCATCGTATCCTGAAAGTCTCAACAGTTTTACCAAAGAAAAGTTGATGCAGCTTGCATTACACAGACCTGACTTGACACAATGAAGGTTTGTCTCCTTGATCGATTGCACAAGAGAATGAACTGTCAACAACAAGTCATTCTCATATTGAGCTACTGCGCGCTTGTAAAACTGCAATAGTAGTACAATAATCAGCAAAATTTTAAATGATCAAATAGTGCAATCCTGAACAGTGACAGGAGAAAATGCATCAACACAGCTCGATAGATTGACTGCTCATTGCAGTATTTAAGACGACACCAAGATGCGCAAGGAAGTCGTCATTTGAACCAATGTCAGCAAAACATATTGAAACCACACAAGGAAAACACAAGAACTGACATTTAAAAAAAATGCAGATTCCAGAATACAACCACGACAGTATACTAGAGAAGATTCAGACAGACAAAATATAAGCTTAGCTAGTTCTTTACATGCACTTCAGTTTATGATCTCCCAGGAAGTATTTGAGATTTCTACTTTCTTTCTTTTTTTGGTACAAAGAAAACAATTTGATTAACTTGGAAGCAATCATAGAAATTATAATTCAAAATTAAAAGTTTGCAGTAATCCAAGAAGGGAGGCAAATAACCGCAATTGTCAAGTCTAAATTTTCTCTCCCTCCACAAATTACAGAATTCAATTCAATTTTAGTGAAATTATACCATAAAATTACTTTAATTAATTCATCCATTTTTACAGAAAACCATAACCGGAAATATAATCATAATTTATATGTCCTCTCTCTTCCTCTTCATATAACCAGACAAAATTAACAAATAAATAAAATAAGAAAACTAAAAAAACATTTCTTACGAGCGACAGAACAAAATAATCTTAAAAGAAATCAATTCGATTCTTTATGAATTCAGCTCAATTTCACTTTCTAGACAGAATAAAAATTCTTTCGTTAGTAAACCTCGATGAATTCTAGAGATTTTTTTTTGTTTTTCTGAGTAGTTATAGGGAACTCTATGGAATTCTAGTGAGAGGAGGCAGGCAGTACAGTGGGAAAACGAGAGAATAAAAATTACCGAAATCTTGTCGGCGAGATGGTGAAGATCAGAGAGACCAGAATCGCTATCGCTGCTACACCAGGAATCGGCACCGGAGCTGCAACCGTTCTCGAGAAAATCGCTAACCATGAGAGCCAAATCATGTTCGCTCTCGTGGCTAAAAGCTCCTCCGATCTGCCCGCCAATTACCCTCGCCCACCAATCCCCTGTAGCCGTCTCCGCACACATCATCAATCCAAAACAACACAATTTCTCCCCTCTTTATAAATATTATGGAAAATAATAGACGAAACACGGAATCTGTAAGGAAATCTTCAATTTTGTTTCTATACCTACAGAAAGGCGATCCAAATATGACTCATTTCTGGAATCAAAACTATGTTGTGATCATAGAAACGAAGAATATGGTCGCCGTTTTTATGTTGTTTGAGAAGATGGTGGAGGTTGAGCGGTGAGAAGGGAAAGATATTCCCCCCCTCTTTTTTGGGGTGAAGCTAAAACCCAGAAGGGAGGGAGGGGAAAGACAGAGGAATTAGGCAGTAGGAGCTCGAGAGATGGTAGGAAAGATACAAGGAGAGGGATGGGGATGGAATTACGGAAACTTCCTTAGGATAATACTAATTTTCTTGGTGGCCAAGTCAGTCCTTTGATTTTAAGGACAAGGATGAGAATCGACAGGGTTCAGTGCTTTGTTCCTCGTCTGGAATTGTGATCATTTATTCGTTAGGTTCTGTCGTTAATGATTAACTGTTGGATTGGATGTTCTACTACAGACTACAGAGATTACTTCTAAAGTATTTTTATATTAAAATAGTATATCTTTTTTAAAATATATATTTTTAATATACCAAAATAATATATAAATTTTTTTAAAGAAAAATACAGTCTAGATAAATCTAAATTGTCCCCCTTTCTTTTTTCTGTTGCTTACAATCATTCAATGAAAATGAAAATGAAAATAAAAAATAGATTTTTTATTGAGACCTGACAGACAATCGGTTACTTGCTTCCCTTGATTTGACTTCGTTTTTATACTACTTTTGAGTTGTTTATTATTATATTTTAAAAAAATATTTTTTTTAATTAGTGTTTTTAGATAATTTTAATATGTTGATATCAAAAATAATTAAAATATATATATATATATATATTATTTTAATGTATTTCTGAACGAAAAATACTTTCAAAAATAATATCAATCACGCTACTAAACAGGCATTAAAACAATATATATTTTTAAAAATATTTTTTTAATATATCTAAATAAAATAAAAAAGTTAATTTAAATTTTAAAAAATATTTAAAAAAAAACACAGTTTGATCTAATACTTAGATATTGATTTAAAGTTAATTTTATAGAAAATATTAAAAATTCACACACACACACAAATATATACATATATATATATATATATATATATATTACTTTCAAAGGATTCAATCAAGAGCCTCGTGCACCAAAATGCGCTGGCACATTATTTGGATAATATCAAGACTACAAAATCAATCCAGGCTGGTGCTTGCATACTAATAATTTTCTTTATTGAGCATGGGGGCAGGCTCAACAATTCATTAAGATGCTAAATTTCCTCGGAAAATAAATTCTTCGAGTGCTGCTGCATGCATGAACCTTTGACATTTCAACTATTAATCATGTTATCTAGTAAAAGTATGTTTGGGCTGTATTTGTATTGAAAAATAATAATTTTAATGATTGATATAAAAAATAAAAAATAAATATTAATGTTTTTTTAAATAAAAAGTATTTCTAAAAATCACTTCATACTGCACTGCTACACGTACAGCTCCTCCACGTTCCATCTCAGAATTCTTTTTAATTACTAATAAAAAAGCAAGATGTACGTACACGGTACACATGTTTTTGCTGAACCGGGGTGGGAGCGACAAGTTTTTGCAAGTAAGATTTGGCAGCATAAACACTAAAACATTGTTTGTTTTTTATTTTGAAAAGTGTTTGGTGCATTTTAAAAAATATGTTTAGTTTAAAAATTATTAAAATGATATTTTTTTTAATTGTTACTGACGGTGATTTGGCTGTTCTTCTCTTCTATCCGCTTCCCTCGTCAATTTATTTGAACTCTTGTTACGATACATAGACGAGTAAAGGTTCAGCCTCTGTCCAAACAAAGGGTCAAAATTCAACCTAAAATCATCGTGGAGGGTATTTTTATATTTTTAAAAATTTATTTTCAGCATAAACATATTAAAACATCTAACAATTTATAGAAAAAAAACAAACTTGCTCGTGAAAAACCAGACCATTACAGGCTGTTAAAACATGCTCCATTTTTTTGGATAGATAGTTTTTGTTTTAGAATTACGATTAATGTTATTTTTTAAAGTGTTTTTTTGCTTAGAAATATATTAAAATAATATATTTTTTATTTTAAAAAAATATTTTTGATATCAGCATATGAAAATAACTTAAAAATATTAAAATAATTAATTTAAAATAAAAATATATTTTTTCAAAAAGACTATTAAAACCCGAAAGGGCAATAGTAGGTTTTACGAATTGAAACATTTGCATGGACTAGGTTTCGACTTTCAGTTAAAACATATATTTTTTATAAAAATTTAGAATAATTAGAATTTTATTTTTTTATCTGGATTCACAAAATATAATTTGCAAGAGGTAGAGTTTACTCAAATCCAAAAAAAAAATTGAAACGAGTAATAACTAATTAAAAAAAAAACAAGTTAACGGTCAAATTTTGAGATCGGTCATTTGTTCAAATTTCGGTAGGGAAAGGAGGGTAAAATGCAAAGAATAAGTTAATTGCTGGAGTTTTCCTATTTTGAGAAGAAAATACTGGAAGCTCATAGAGATGCTTGTCTTCTCTTTTTTTTCAAGAAAAGAAGGTTCCCATCATCCCACTGCCTGCATAGAGACGAGCCACACGCGGTGGCGGGTCTATGGTGGGTCCACACGCTCGCAAGCAATAGCTGTCTCTTTAAAGACAATTGAAGTTTAAACAGAAAAGGACAGTTGCCAACTTCTGTAACCCATCAAGCTTGATAAAGGGGTGGCGGCCAATTAAATCTAGAAAATAAAAAAGAATAAATAAATGCCACCATTGTTTTATTGGACTGGGATATATGTCAATTGAAGTTTTTTTTACTTCAAATTTTTTTAATTTTTTTTTTTTAAATGTATTAAAATAATATTTTTTTTATTTTTTAAAAAAATATTTTTGATATCAATACATGAAAATGATCTAAAAACATTAAAATTTTTAATTAAAAATAAATAAAAATATTTAAAAAAAACATTTGATACTAACAAAAATCTGCTAGTGAGATAAAAAATATTTTTTAAAATAAATTATTATACATTATAAAATTATCAGAAATAAATTGATTCGTGCACAAATAAATAATTTTGTTACCATTAAAAGATGAAAAAATATATAGCTTTGGTTCATGTTTTGTTTTTTTTACTATCATTGCACAATAAAATTACGATGACACCTTGAGAGCAAAATACCATTAGGAGCTTTTACTTTTTTATCTTATTTTTCTAACAGTGGAGTTATAAAATTGCCTATAAAATAAATAAAATATACACGTAGTTAAAGTATTTTTTGTTAATTTTAGGTTCATCTAAGAACTATTTATTGATTTTAAAATACTAAATATTATTGAGAAATGATGTTTACTCACGCAAAATACATGCCAGCGCATGGCGATACCCGTGATTGTAGCGGCATTGGAGCTATTATCTCATAAATATATTTTTTTGTATTAAAATAAAATTATACAACCTTGCTCAGGTCAACATAGTAAAGAGTCAAGACCCAGCAAGAATCGTGTGGTGTTTGTTCTCTGAACGCTGCTGGACCACTCTCGTTTTCGTTCACGTGGGAAGAGAACCCTTTTGGGGGGATCACAAATGGTCACGACGGGTTCGGACTTCATTGTCCACTTTCAAATCTTATGGTATAAACCTAATGTTTATTTTTTTCCGAATTATATTTAGTTCCTGTTGGTCACAGTGGTTGAATTGTTATTTGGTTAAATTTTGATTTTTTTTTTCATTTTAAATAAAAATTTAGTGTTTTTAGATCATTTTGATGTGCTGATGTCAAAAATAATTTTTAAAAAATAAAAAAAATATCATTTTAATATATTTTTAAACAAAAAACACTTTAAAAAACAATCACAACCACACTCCCGAATATAATTCTAATGTTTTTTCTGTTACTCCAAACATAGGGGACGACATACATAAAAAAAAAAAAAAGATTTCTGCTCGGCTCGATAATTGGATTCAATCCGGCCGAGTTTATTGATGGTTTCTAGGGTGAAAAAAAAGAAGGAAGATACTGGAATCGAAATCCCTGGAAAGAACTAGATACCCTGATAGTGAAATGCAATAGTTGGTGGTAGTGCCGGTGCATCTTTTGTTAGGTTGTGCTAGTTTGTTCCATCTCCTCTTCGTACCAAAAAAAAAAATCCTTCGTGCAACTTTAGATCAAACTAGTTAATTACCCGTATTATATTGTGGGTGTGGGTTGAATAAATATTTTTTATAATTATTGAAATTGAAATAATTAATATATTTTATTAATTCAAAAATAAAATATAATATTTATACATATAAATTT
The DNA here is from genome assembly GCA_025169955.1 of Salix arbutifolia. Taxonomy (NCBI): domain Eukaryota; kingdom Viridiplantae; phylum Streptophyta; class Magnoliopsida; order Malpighiales; family Salicaceae; genus Salix; species Salix arbutifolia. The sequence goes on from CM045909.1 coordinate 3,186,631, forward strand.
TGATATAATAAAACACATCAACATATCATATTATACAAAAGCAATATCGAAGGGTTAACATATGAGAAAAACGAAAACAAGAGTGCAATGTGCCAGGGGTCGAGCCATGAATTCCTAGTTAATTAGTAAATACTTTATCCACTGAGCTATAGACTCTTCTTTATTTCTAACTATGCAAATATAATAAAATATTATGACACCAAAGAATCGAGTCGAACCGAAAAATGAGTAACATTATTGTAATCCATAGTAATTTATCTCACATGCTACAGTAATCGAACCCTGATCTCTTTTAATATATAGTATAATTTGAATCAATCACCTAGAATAAAGTTATTTTTTATTAACTTGAATATCTAGATCAGCTAATCTCATTTTCAGCAATCATCATATTAATAATCATAAATATTGAATATACAACAATAAAAAAACAAATTCTGTAATTTTAAACTTTCAATACTGGTATTATTGGACTGTCTACTAGATAGTTAGAATAGAAATATCATGAATAATAAGGTGTTGCACGTGTAGTTCAGGATGCAATTCGTCTCCTATTCTAGCATTCAGTATTCATGATCTTGCAAGATCATGCTTCATTTTTCGAACCACTTGCGAGTTATATTAACTCCACTACATTGCCAACCTTGATGCATCGCCTAATGAACCTATAAATGCATGTAAGGAAACCCTTATATTTTTTATAATTGATAGTCCTAGACCCTCATTAACTTTAGTAATAAGATCATGTTTGGGAATGGTTAAAGTTGATTTTCAAAATGTTTACGATTTAGAAATGCATCAAAAATATTTTTGATATTAACATATCAAAATAATTTAAAAACATCAAAAATATTTAATATAAAATAATTTCTTTTATTTTTTTCAAATATATTTTTAAAATACAATGACAAATAAACACTAGGTAATAATGGAATGAAACGGCACGCTCATCAAGTTACATGAGAGCTAAACGGCTTACAGGACAACATTCTAGTGATTTCACGACAATCTTCTGTCACGATTATGAACCTAAGCATCAACATTTTTTGTGGCAACCTTAACGATCACTAACCAGAATCCCAAGCCAAGGATATCCGTTGTTCCTGGAAGAAAGAAGCAGGACATGATTAGTGTCCCAAGTTGAATTATGGCCTCTAGGGTAATCCAAGCATTGCTGGTTTGCAGATCTAGGATTGGTTAGATATTATTCGGTGCAATTGCTGATTAGGTGATGCAGGAGTGGTCATTTGGAAGGGGAGAGAAAGGGGCTGTGGAGTGGACAAACCTAAGGAGAGGCGTTCTGTTAAACGTTTTTTCCGGTTAGACGCTAAAGGTGGGTTTTAAATTGGCGCGCGTTTAGGAATTTGGGCTTCAGATTGTTGGCCCATTTGTTATTGTTTCTTGCTAATAAGCGGGTATTTGTGAATATATTATTGTTTGTTTTCAAAGTATTTTGTAAGAACAAATATATATTATTTTATTTTAAAAAATTGTTTTTAATATCAACATGTTAAAATAATATATAAATATAAAAAATAATCTTAAAAAATTAAAAAAAATAAATTTAATGAAAAGCAAGTTGTACGCTACTCCAAATACAATTTAAATTTAGAATGTTAGATTATTAGATAGGAGTATATTTAGTGTCATTTTTTTCTTATAAAAACAAAAACAAAAACAATTTTTAAAAACCTAAAATGTTGTAGTGGTAGTTCTAAAAATAATAAATTAGAGCACACATATATATAAAAAATTAGCATTGTTAATGAAAATGTTGAATGAGAAAATTAATCATTTCATATCAAATAAAAACGGGCATCTATTTAAAAATAAAAATCAAGAGACTTTCTCGGCAGGTGAGAGTTTCTGTTTCTATATGGTGGTTTTATACTGTGTTTTTGAAGAAAATTAATTTTTTTTGTTTATTTTAAATTATTTTTATTGTGATTCTATATTATTTTGATGTTCTAATATATATATATATATATATATATATTTTAAAATATTTTCAAACCGACACGCAGGGGACGAGTACTTACCCTTGTTTCGATATTAATTGAGCCCTTCCACGACTCCCCTGACTTGTGATCATCAAAACAAGTCGAGGTTAGAAAGTTGAAATTCAGGCACATGCTATCGCATTCCAGTTTTGGTTGTCCAATGGTACGATGCTATTGGGATAAAAAATATATTTTCAAACAAAAATTACTTTTAAAATATATGATTTTAAATACCCAAGCTCCTGTTAAAACCATGGGGTCAATCATGTCCACCATTTTTTATTCTCGGATCCTTTCAACACCGTTGCGATTTCATTAGCCCGTTGAAATTTGATTATTCAGTGTGTACGGATCTCTGCTGCGCATCAATTATTAAATAGTTCAGAGTGTCTTCCTCGGACAGAACAGAACTCTTCATCGGCTAGTTCATCATGCTGGTGGTTATAGAAATCACTCAATGCTTCAATTTTAATAATAAAAATGACTTTATAATATATTAGCTATAATATCTACTATACTAATTTTATCTGCAACCGTATAGATTTAGTACGATGGATTATCGTGAATTGTTTTGTCAATAATGTTTTTTTTTTTTGATAACATGTTGCATGCTATATTTATGTTGAGATGTCTCTGTGCTCCTCTGCACCCTCTTCTTGTCTCTGGCTGCTGCGACCCTTAACTTTTTCCGGGAGCTTCTTGCTTTCAAAACCGCTATCTGCTTTTCTCCTCTAGTTTTTTATTTGATTCTTTGAATTTTGTTTAAACTTTTCATATTCGTGTACATGTTTTTTTTATAAAATCTTAGATTTTCATCCATTAACTTGCCATTTCTGTCCAACAAGTTCTCGTGTCATCCCCACACATTTTATCTTATTTGTTTGCATATATTAAAATGTTTCAAGTATTTAAAAATTAAACAAAAGAAGTATTCAAATAATCGAATTGATGTTAAAACCTAACCAGTCAAAGTCAGTCCCATTAACAGGTATATGCTGCATATAATCAAATCTTGGGCTATATTTTTCATTTTGTTTTAAAAATATTTTTTAATATTTTCAAATTATTTTTATATAATAATATCAAAAATAATTTTTAATAAATAATAATTCACTTAAAATCACCATTTCAGTCTTTTTTTGGAACTAATGATGAATGATGTTTTAAATAGACACATTTTGAGGATTGACAATAAATTTAAAATCAGTCCCGTGACACACCTCCACCTCAATTTCAGAGTTGAGGAAGTCGATAAAGTAACTGTTTAGGAATGTGGTTAAAATTACTTTTAAAAATATTTTTTATTCAAAAATATATCAAAATGATATATTTTTTTTATTTTTTAAATTATTTTTGACATCAATATATCAAAATAATCTAAAAACACTATTTTTTAATTTTAAATAAAAAATAAAATTATATTTTTTAAAAATTTTCAAAAACACTTACCAAATACAATCTCAATCACCCCTTAACTTCGTTTTGAACTATGGCATCCTTGTTCCTTTTTTTTTTTCTAGCATCATTGATTGCGAGAGGGAATCAATGACTTCGTCTTCATGGCTAGTTATAAGCATGGGTTAATGTTTGACGAAGAAAAACGATCCGGGACACTCATTCTAAATTAATGTTTGACGCTGTTTTAAAAATATTTTTATTTTAAATTATTTTTTTAATAATATCTCAAACAGATACTAAAAGTCTAAAACTACATCCTCATATCTACGTCAATACACACAAAACAAGTCAGGAAAACATTTTTTTTTCTGTATTTTTATTTTTTAAAAATATATATTAATATTAAAATATTATTTTAATATAATTTCAGGTAACAAAAACTTTGAAAAATAAACACACAATAATTCCAAACACACATTTTTTTTTTAAATGCTTGCTAGCGAGTAAAAATCAGCGAATTCTAAAATATTTTTTAAAATATTACACAGACATTGGTTTTGCACGCATTTAGTTTATTTTATCAAACTATTTCAGAGTTTTCGAAACAAAAGTGATATTTTTTTAAAAATAGCTCAATCAGATGTTGTAATATTCAATAAGAACTAATTTTTTGAATAACCCAAATGCTCCCTGACTATGTCTTCAATTTATGTTATTTTTTAAAAAAATTTATTCATAAAAATATTTTAATGATATTTTTTTATAAATATTTCTAATATTAGTACATTAAAATATTTTAATAAATAAATAAAATAAATTTAAATTAATTCTTTTGAAAACAATTTTAAAACAAATGGAAACACTAAACATTTTGAGTGGCCCGTAAAAACACAAGAATATCCAATCCTAAGCACAGCACGCCACACACTGCTTGCCTCACCACGACGCACCAAACCACGGGCTCCAACAACTCTTCGCTTGAACTCCCAAAAAAGCCCTTATGAAAACCACCTCTCCCAAAGCATATTCCAGATAGATCCGAGGCTAAAATAGTAAATCAACTTCCCTCGGATTTATAGCACCTTTGTGATCCATTACCTAAAAATAAAAATTCCATAAATTTAAAACAAAATCAGCGACTGAAAACCAAAACTAAAAGCCAAAAGCCGTTCTCTTCTGCTTCGATCAGTACTCCACGATCTACAATGGCCAGGAAGTTCTTTGTTGGCGGTAACTGGAAATGCGTGAGTTCCATTTTCTTCCATATTTTGCTTGATATTCTGTTATTTATATTGTTGATTTGATATATTTTTTTTTTGGTTTTGGATCCAGAATGGAACTAGCGAAGAAGTGAAGAAGATAGTGTCAACCCTCAACGATGCCCAAGTGCCTTCATCTGATGTTGTTGGTAAGTGCATGCTCCTTACTCTTGCTCTGGTTCACGCAAATCGCTTCAACAAAAACACCTTGGATAATTTTAACCATGATCTGTTTGGATACTGGTGTGATCTTCTTCTACAGAGGTTGTTGTAAGCCCTCCATTTGTGTTTCTCCCTCTGGTGAAAAGCACGTTGAGGCCTGATTTTCATGTCGCGGCTCAAAATTGCTGGGTTAAGAAGGGAGGTGCTTTCACCGGTGAAGTCAGGTACTCTTAAGCTTGACGCAAATAATTTCTATTAACCGCAACACGTGGTCTTTTCGTTTTTTTACTGGTTTAAATTTTTCTGTGGGATCTGAATGTCTAAATGCTGAAGCTGATGTGTGCAGTGCCGAGATGCTTGTGAATCTGGATATTCCCTGGGTCATTCTTGGTCACTCCGAAAGGAGAAGTCTCCTAAATGAATCAAATGAGGTAGGGCGTGTTACATGGCATAGTAAGCACTTATCTGCGGATAAGTCCTATTGCCAATACCTCTGAAGATGCTTATTTTTGTGATAACTAAATAATGTAGTAACTTCCTATTCCGGGTGTGTTTCCTTTAGTTTGTTGGGGATAAGGTTGCATATGCACTATCCCGAGGGTTGAAGGTGATAGCTTGTGTTGGCGAGACTCTTGAGCAGCGGGAAGCAGGATCTACCGTGGAGGTTGTTGCTGCACAAACTAAAGCAATTGCAGGTAATTTATTGATAGTATTCATAGAAAAAACATATGTTGGCTCTATGATGGTGTACATGATTGTGTAAATCTTCTGCGTAGAAGTTTCTGGCCTTTATATGGTGGCGGAACATTGCTGATTAAGTTATCCTGTTGTTAGTCGGGTATGCGGGATCATTGTTTTCTTATCAATTGAAATATCTTACTCCAGTTTACAGTGACGTAATGTTCTTTGTTTTAAGGGAGGCAATTGATCACTGGCTCACACATTTTGGATGAATTGAATCTCTTTCTCCTACTTTGAATTCCGCAATGCAAGAGCTTGTATTAATCATTCAGTTAACTGACTTTTGATCACGATTTGATCGTATCAAGGGGCTCCATATGTGTATAGCTTTTTTAGTGTACCTGCTCATTAATTTGGAACTTATCACCATGTTGATTCTTTTATATGTCTAGCAACCTTCACAATGTCTTAACTGTAACAAGTTTTGGAGTGTCATGATTGTTTCAACTTTGTTTTTATTGCAGCGTGTGTATCAAACTGGGCTGATGTTGTCTTGGCCTATGAGCCTGTGTGGGCTATTGGAACAGGGAAGGTTGCATCTCCTGCTCAGGCACAGGAGGTAAGTCCAAACCTGGTTTTCTTGATGCAGATTATGATCATTATATGCACCAAACTCTCCACAAAGTACAAAAGCCAGAGCATCAAACACCTATTGTTTATTTCCTGTACTGCGACCACTTAAATAATTCAGATTGCGCTATTAATTTGAGCACAGGGACATATAAAGCTGTCCGGGGAGTTTGTTTTCTAGGGAAATGACTTGAATGGAAATTGTTTGGGATTCTGTTTTTTTTAATTTCAGAAAATGATAACAATCCAGTCTCTTCTTTTCAAATTCTTCATCTTGGTATACAAAGTATTAAGATGACAAAACTTTTGTTTGCTTATAATCCAAAAAATCTTTTAGCTTTTAGGAACTTTCAATCTCATAGTAGTAGCTCATATATAGCAGACGTATGGTGCTTTTGCCCTGCAATTGTTATTTTTTTTCGGAACTGCCCACTCTCTCAGGATATTTCCTGCATGGTAAACACCATTTCCATTTAATATGTGATCGTGTCTAGTTTGTTGGTTTCCCATGATCAGTTTCTTGAAACTCTGCCTTATTAATCTTATAGGTGCATTATGAACTGAGGAAATGGCTTCAAGAAAATACCAGCCCTGAAGTTGCTGCGACAACCAGGATTATTTATGGAGGTATGTTCATGTGTTAACGCTACTTCCAATCTGTCTATTTTCTTGATTGCTTTTTATCGTTTCTTGTTGATTTGTAAGATAAATATGTTGCTTAATAAATCTCACTTCCTTTCTGTTTTGTATTGTACATCTTTTGAAAATAAAGAAAACCAACTTTACCCATTAAATAACTCATTCTGTAACATGAGGTAGATGCGTGTATAAAATACTGAGAAGTGAATGTGGTATTCAAAGACATTCATCCATGATTGTTCCAGATGGATCAATATTTGGCCCTTGATCTATCTGATCGTAGCATGGACACTATTGCAATACTCTGTGAATTGATTGGACCTGATGCTTATGGCAAGGCATAGCGCACCTTGTTTGCATCTAGATTGTGAACAATATCTGAAAAGCTAATGTGCCTTTTCTCTTATTGCTAATGGGAGTTTACAAAACAATGTTTAATTCCCCCTCCCCAATATTCCTTCTATGTTTGCTTAAATTTGTTTCTGGTGCAGGGTCAGTTAGTGGTGCAAACTGCAAGGAATTGGCAGCAAAACCTGATGTTGATGGCTTTTTGGTTGGTGGTGCTTCTCTAAAGGTAGTGCTAATTACTAGTTATATAACATATCTCGTTTCATCTTTCCCTTGCCGGTTGATTTCCCTGACATTACCCTATCATTGTGCTGCCGTCATTAGCCGGAGTTCATTGACATTATCAAGGCTGCTGAAGTGAAGAAAAGTGCTTGAGCCAGAACCAGGCATGGTGGTGACTCTTTGATGCTCGTGTTTGAGGAGGTATAGAACCCATCATGTACAATTTTAGACATGTTTTTGAGGAAATAAGCTCTCGCTATATGTAACAAGAATCTCTCTTTGATGGTGGTGACTCTTTGATGCTTGTGTTTGAGGAGTATAAAATCCATCACGAACAATTTTAGACATGTTTTTGAGGAAATAAGTTCGCGCTATATGCAACAAGAATCTCTCTTTAACTGGCTGTGTTTTGATAGAGCCAGCTATTTTCTTACTACTACCGTTTACATTGAGGTCCTGGTTATTTCCATGCTTCTAACATGTTTGCATGAATGCCAACAATAATTTTGTTTTTTATGTTCGGCCCTTGTAACTTGTCTGAAGATGCAAGTGATAGGAATACTCCTTCCCACGCATATCCTTCTGACTTTAATGGGGGAGATGTGCTTGTTTTTCAAATTGATTTTTACTTAAAAATGAATTAAAATATATATTTTTTAAAAATTATTTCTGATATATCACATTAAAAATATCAAAATTATTTAAAAATATTATTTAAAGCAAAATACATTTTTGAAGCGATTTCCAAACCTCCCAAGTCTTTGCCCAAAAGTTAAATGTTACAGCTACAGTACTGTAGTGGGTGATTTTCTGTTGCGTAAGGTTTGTATTGCCTAATAAAACAAACTACGGGTACAACCTCACTGCAAATTATTTCCGCCCAGCCCTCGTCCCACCTCCCCCTTTCACTTTCCCTTTTTACGCAAAGTCTAGACGGTGTTTTTCAACACCAGTTATTGCAGTAAGAAAGGTCGCCTCGCGTCGTCTCATGGATCTTATTCTGAAGTTACTGGTCTCGTTCTTTTTTTAGCTATGGCTTGACAGGCTCGAGCTTCTCATGCAACTTTTTTTGTCTTTCATAAAAAAAGAGATGGACAATCGCAACTGCACATTTATTCAATTTCAACATCTGGCCATGGCTAAATTTGTGAAGCAGTACTGGACGTTCTAAATAAATTCGGTCGGTAGAATGTAAAAAAATAAAAAAAATCGAGAAATTGCGCGATTTCTGATGGATAAAAAACTATGCAGACGGCGAAAAATCTCTATAAATAATGTTCAGGAAGAAGCGCATCACGGCGAATTTGATGGCTCCACATGCCCGTGCATGTATCATCATGGATGGCTCATGTTAGATAATTTGCATCAGCTGCAAATATCAATATTTATGTGTTTTCTTTCTGCAATAAATTTCATCGGTTCTGAATGGTGACAACAAACAAGAATGCAAAACCATGTAGGAGCACTCAGGTCATGGCTTAGTGGGAAAATGACTTGTAGGTTCGATCCTTTTATGCATGTTTGATTATCTCGTGGTGCCTTGCCTATTCACTAGATTTACCAGGGTGTTTGGTTAATCTAAAAATTAATTATAATATGCGTAAGCTGTCTCAAACCTGATTATAAAAAAAAAAAAACAATGTAGGGCGATTGATTTGAGGCCCTTGAACATCATGTGATACATAGCTAGAGTAGTAAAATATATCACCAGTTGTTGAAGTAGATAGATACTACTCTCGTTTTCTGTCCCGCACCTTATTAATGAAAGCATTGATGGTAGGTTTGGTGATTAGCATATGCTGCCTGGGTAGCTTTAATAGACCTGAATTTTTTTCCTATCAGGGGTCTTTTTATTCCCCTATAGTATGCTGTGCATAGGGTTTATTCGGTAATTTGACGTCACAACCACTACGGGACTAGTTCAGAACGTCCTAGTTGTATTAGCAACCAGATTAGTCATTATATCCGTAGCGCACGTGGGTGGAACTCGTTCTGGATATGGAAATTTCAGGAGTAGATTCTTATTGGCTAGCTGTCGGTGAGTTGAGCATGAAAAATCGCATTTTCTTACCATTCTCTCTTTACTGCGGTCAAGTATATTTATTGGAAATTTATAATATTGTTTTTTTGTTCTTTTCAAGATCAGCTCTAGCCTGACGGGTTAGGTGACACTAGTTTAATTTACGATTGTACCATCTGCCACCCTGGCCAGGGTTAAGCCTCCTCCAGGCTGGTCAAATAGGGTGTCCATTGTTGACTGAATTTAAAAATAATTTTAGAAGTTGATGAGCTTAGCTTCATATGAGTCAACCGCCACCAAACCAGCGGGAAAGAGGCATTTTGCATGTTACGTTTGACTTTCTCATTGCTGTATTCTGACCTTCCTCTGGAACTGCAATTTTGCCACCGCGTTAATATCAATGGCTGCTGCTGCTACACCAGCAACCGCACGGTTCAGTTGTGAAAATTGTAAATTTTCTTGGGTTTGGGTCTTGAATCGGTGGCAACTCTGCTTTCTATGCCTCTACTTGCGTGAGTATTTTGGACTTTGATTCGTGATTTATGTCCGAGAAAAAAGAAAAAGATGAAATATTTTAAGCAGGGATTATCAAGTTTATTCAAAATCACTTGAATTTAGTTTATCAAAACTCTAAATTAATTAAATAAACATGTTTTTTTTTTGTTTTGAATGAAAATATAAAAATTCATTAAATATTAACGAAAAATATTAAATATATACTTGAAAATTAATAATAATAATAATAATCATAAAAAGCAAACTAGTCTATTCAAACATGTATGTGTGAATTTATTATGCCCAAAACATCCAGTCTTCCATGCATTTTCTGAAAATTACCCTCTCATCGGATTATTTTAAGCTTGTGATTGCCGTGGCTGGGTGGATGCTAGTTGATAAATTTATCCACCGCCGTTTGTAAACATGGTAAACCGATTTCCCGGTGATGGGATTTTCGTGTACTGCTTTATTGGTATACCAGAAAAGAAAAGAAAAGAAAAAACTTCATCGTATGGCTGAGTGTGCACATGGTATCATACATTTGGTCAATCAACTTATGGGAAATAGCTTAAAGCTATTAAAGAAACCAATATTTTTAAGAATATTTTTTTCCACGGAGAAATACTAGAAGACGATGAAAAAAGAGTCAACGAATACCAAACAACTACATATGTGTACGCAAGCCTTATAGCAGCAACCATGAAGAAAAATAATCGCCTTATAGTCATTCTCTTTTATAGAGTATTTTTGAAAAAAAATATTTTTTTTTATTTTTTGTACTTTAAATTGATTTTTTAATGTTTTTAGATTATTTTTATTGATATAAAAAAATAATTTTAAAAAATAATAATTTTAATACATTTATAAAAAAAACAATTACCACCGCAGTCTAAAAAACAATATCTTTGTATCTTATTTGGTTTGTTTTGGAAAAGTCAACAGCAAGATTTGGCAGGGGCACAGAAGTCACGGGGTTGTCTGGTTTCTTTTCCACTTCCGATTTGTTAAATTCGAAAAAACTTGCGACTCTAAACTTTACCTAAATTGAATTCCAAGTTGAATAAATAATTAAAAATATTAATTTTAAAAAACCAGGCTGATCGACCGGATAACACTAAAAAAACTTGTAAAAATAAATTATAATGTTTTTTTTATTCAGTTTAGCTAGAGGTTTTATTCTTTATGTATATATAAGGGCAGTAGAGCAGCGCCTCCTTTATTGGCTTTTAACTCTAGATAAAAGACTGTTTTTGAAAAAAAAATTGTTTTATTTTTTTTAAAATTATTTTAATGTGATGATGTGAAAAAATAATTTTAATAAATAAATAAATAAAAATATTAAGTAAATATCTAATCTAAAAATTTAAGCAATTAGATGAGATTTCAGAATATAATTTATATTATTCTCTAACACATTTTTTCAAATGAAAATTTTTAGCTTGAAATTTGCACACAAATCTATAATACATTGTGCTTGATTTTTATAAAATAGAATGAAGATGTTGAGATTCGAATTCGTGACTGTTGGGTTAATAAAGCTTTAATATCATATGAAATAACTATTTCATCTAAAAATTTAATTTGTTAAGTAAGAGCTCAAAATATAATTTATATTATTTTTTAATAATTTTAATAAAAAATCTCCCTTGAGACAGAAAATGAAAAGCAAACTTAACATACCCGCAACAGATCCTTAAAGAAGGCTAGTGTAAAAGTCTCTTTGCTTTTCCCACACGGGTGATAGTGTTATGCGCCGTCTCCACTGTGCTGGTTGCGCTTTTCCTCCCGCTAGAAGATGCTCTTTACTGGGCCGAGTATGAGAGTCAATTATTTAGTGACCGGTGGGTGTTATTTTTGTTTTCATTTTCGTGTTTTCTTTTATATAACGACACTTTCAAATAAAAACAGTCGCACAGGGGGCAGACTGTGCTCTCCTCCCCCCTGTGGCCGACAAAGTCCATCCCATCGTTTCTTACGCGATGCGTCAATTAAGTAATTATCTCACTTAAAAACTCAAACTCATAGATAAAGTTTCAGAATATAATTTATATTATTCTTTAATACACTCTCTCAAATGAAAACCTTTTGGACTTGAAACTTGCACACAGGTCCATACTACCTTGTGTTTGATTTTTATCAAATAGAATGAAGTTGGTGAGATTCGAACTCATGACCACTGGGTCAATAAGGCTCTGATACCATATTAAAAAACCATCTCACCTAAAAACTCAAGCTTATAAACAAGATCCCAGAATATAATTTATATTATTCTCTCATAATTTTCGCATGAATTACAATAAACGCGGCCTGCATAATCCATGGATATGAGAAATCTCGTGTGTGAATGCATATGTATGTATGTATGTATGAATGTATGTATGTATTAATTAGTTGCAAGTTGTTGAACGTTGATTTCGCAAACAGGGCCCTGTCAAGGCAATCGAGAAGCTCGTCTGATCGGCCATCATTCCTGCTGGCACGTAAAACACTAAAATACTCAACTTGATCAAGAAAGCCAATACAAGGATTGCTGTACTTGCTGTTTGATAAATTATGGATGCTGATCCAATGGCCAAAAACAACTGATCTGTCCTTTTAGGACACAAGGACAAAGGTTTCTTGACCAGAAGACAAGAGGGCCGACCATAATCGATGCCATTTTCAATCCCCATCTTCTATTTTAATTATTACTTGCTTATGTAATTTAGATCATAAAACACAGTAGATAATTGGCTGAAAGAAAATCAAATCACGTACAGGGAAATGATTAAGCAAACATATTTAAAATTAATTGTTTTTAATGAGTTCTCGTCCACATGCTGAAAAAATGAACTTTTATTTTATTTTATCCCCCCCCTTGTTTTCCACAAGTAGATGGAAGGAAACGCAAACGAAAGCCAAGTCAACAATATTTGCCCCTTATTCGTTTACCTCCCTCCTCTCTGTTTCTTCTCTTGTCTCTTCCTAATTAGTCAAAGACTGGGTGGCAGCGAATACCCTTTTTTTTTAACATATAAAGCTTTTGGTTTCACACTTGGTTTGCTCCACTCTTTGTTCCCTGTCTCAAGTTTCTCTCTGCCTTGTTCCTGTCAAGGTTATCTTGAGCTGGGCTTAAAAAATAGCTATTCAATCTTTAGCAGCTGGGACTCTTGTGCAAAGTGAAGGGTTTTTGAGTTCTCTGAATTAATGGGGTCGTGCTTCAGTGCAAGAATTAAAGCTGAGAGTCTTCCTTGCAATGGTATGCTCTCAAATTCGCACGGTTCTTGACGAGTGTTTGATTTTACTCCTATCCAGAGGCGGTGCTTTTTGTTTATTCCTTTTTTTTTAATCTTTCGCTAGAAAAAGGAATTTTTAGTATCTGCTTTAGCTTTTTCCTTGTGGATTTTGGATTCTTGATGCTTTCTTTCTTGAGATATCGACCACTGTTTGACTGGTAAGAATAGAGGATCTACAATTTTGATTTTCGTTTCTTTACTTGCATTTTAAGATCAATCATGCTTCTAATTATAATAATGTGCAAATATTCACTGCATAATCTTGTTGCATTATTACTTCCTCGTCACTAAAACAACTTCTTCTTCTTCTTCTTCTTTTATGAATATCACTGAAACTTTTAGCTCATACCACCAAGGAAGATCACAAAAACCATCCATCCAGTTACGTCCCGTTGGGCTAATTAGGATAGCTGATGTAACACAACAAAAATCAATTAAATAAAACCATTTGGCATGGTTTACATGAAGCTTCATTCCTGAAATAATCAAGATAAGATAAAACATAGCCATTCGAGAGATTTAACCTATTGTTATTTTTCTAATTCTACTATTGAGCAGAAACTTCTTCGTTTTTCCTTTTCTTTTGCTTGTCGTTTTTAAAGTATAGATGAATTTGTACTATTCAGGGGTGAAAACAAAATATGCTGGCAGAGGTGGCTGTGATAGGAGTGGTTCAAGCAGCAAGGTATCGTCTTCTACAGTGCCTTCAACTCCTCGGACACAGGGTGAGATCTTGCAGTCCTCCAATTTGAAGAGCTTTTCCTTCAATGAATTAAAAGCAGCTACTAGGAACTTCCGTCCAGACAGTGTGTTGGGCGAAGGTGGTTTTGGTTGCGTCTTCAAAGGGTGGATTGATGAGCATTCATTGGCAGCTGCCAAGCCTGGAACAGGCATTGTCATTGCTGTAAAGAGGCTTAATCAAGAGAGTTTCCAGGGTCATCAGGAATGGTTGGTGAGTATCCTTCCCTTGCTTGCCTATTTCTAAAACTTCCTCTTGAATTTTGTGAAAAAACACTATAATTGTCTGGGGACAGGATACAATCACTTGGTTAGAATTATGAGAAAAAACTCTAGCTAAGTTAGAATTATGACAGAATCATTTGAACATCTCTAATGACCCGGCTCGCAGCAGTTCTAGTGCTCAGATGATACTTTTTAAAGAGAGCATGATTGATAGGCTTTTTGCTGCTTTGTGAACCACAGGCAGAAATCAACTACCTGGGCCAGTTGTACCATCCAAATCTTGTGAAATTGATCGGTTACTGCTTAGAAGATGACCACCGACTTTTGGTTTACGAGTTCATGCCCAAGGGCAGCTTGGAGAATCATCTATTCAGAAGTAAGCGGTTGATATCGTACTATATTTTAGTTACGTCAACTTTCAACTCAAGTAGTCATATTTTCTATGATCTCGAACATCTTGGATAAAAATCGCTGAACAATTTTGTTTTGTTGGAATAGGGGCTTCTTATTTTCAACCACTCTCATGGAATCTCCGAATGAAGGTTGCCCATGGTGCTGCCGAGGGTCTAGCATATCTTCACAGTGATGAGGCGAAAGTTATTTATAGAGACTTCAAGGCTTCTAATATACTGCTGGATTCGGTATGTGAAAATGTTCAGTTTATGAATTTTGCTACCGAACTTGCACCTCTCTAACCGATACTTCTTGCCTTGTAAAATGACAGAGTTACGGGGCCAAACTCTCCGATTTTGGGTTGGCCAAGGACGGGCCAACAGGCAGTAAAAGCCATGTATCTACAAGGGTCATGGGTACCTACGGCTACGCAGCTCCTGAATATATGGCAACAGGTATCTCTCAGATCACCACTCTGATCATCCCTGCTACTCCTGGAAAAAGAAATGCTTATCTTATATGATCATGGTTTTCTACTGCTTTCATCTCACTTCTGCTTGTCTGTGTGAAGGCCATCTAACTGCAAAAAGCGACGTCTACAGTTTCGGGGTTGTTCTCCTTGAAATGATGTCTGGCAGACGAGCTATAGACAAGAACAGGCCCGCCAAGGAGCAAAATTTAGTTGAATGGGCGAGGCCTTACCTTAGCAGTAAGCGGAGAATTTTCCAGATCATGGATGCCCGCATCCAAGGCCAGTATTCATCGAGTGACGCTCTCAAAGCAGCAAACCTTGCAATCCAGTGTCTATCAGCGGAGCCAAGATACAGGCCAAACATGAAAGAAGTGGTGAAAGCGCTGGAACAGCTTCACAGTTCCAGTAGCAGTGATGGATCCAGGGGCTCTCGCGGTGAAAACCTCCAAAGAGTTCATCGAAGTTCAAGCAATGGTCGTACAAATCATAGGAAAAATGAAGTATCCAGCAGGAAACCTGCCTCTTACGCAGGGCCATATGTTTCGCCTCTTCGTGCATAAAAGGGGAAGATAATCCGGTGCATGCTTTACATTTTATATTGATCCAAGGAAACTACAGATTTATTTTGATGAGTGTTATATCCTGTAAAGTATGGAATGCAACGCATGACCTGTACAGTTCTTCAATTCTAAATCTAAACGTGAGCTGCTTCTTTTTTTGACACATTTTCTTACCGGTGTAATGAGCTCAGATAACTATTCTTCAACTAACCATTTCATCTCAAATTTCAAATTATTAGATTTAGTTAGGTGATACTAGGTTTGATTTATATTATTATTTAACTTATTCTCAAATGAAAGTTCTTTGATTTTGAAACTTATACACAAGTTCATATTATTTTATGTTTAATTTTTATAAAATATAATGAGGGTGGTGAGTCGTGATGTTGGGTTAACAAGACTTTGATACTATGTTGGGTCAATAAGGTTTTAATATCATATTAAAAAATCATCTCATTTAAAAACTTAGACTGTGAAGTTAGATTTCATAATATAATTTATATAATGCTTTAACACCTCTTCTCTAATGAAGATTATTTGGGCTTAAAACTTATACACATGTTTACACTATCTTGTGTTTAATTTTCATCAAACAAAATGAGAGGGTAAAATTCGAACTTCTAACTGCTGAATCAATAAAGTTCTGATAATCAATCAAGAAATAAAATGAACTTAAATTTGTAAATAATTACTGGACACTGTAAACGATCATGCAAACTGGATACCAATAACTCAAGTGAGACTGCAAACCCATTATGGTTAAAAACATTACAATGTTGTAAATGCATCTACAACTCCTGCCTCTTGGCTCCCAAGTTTCCTGATTTTTTATTTACTTGATGACCAAATGTCCAGTAGAGCAGGAACCAGTCCAGTTCACTTGATTTCTCTGGGCAATATGAAATAGATCAGAGACAGTTCAGTCTTGGCAGAAATTCATTTTTCACGGGCAACATTTAGCTCCCGCTGATGAAAATTGCCATTCTGGGTAGCTTCTACGGGCTCAAATGCTCTCAAGATGACAGTCATAAACCCGACAGCATAACCTAACAAATCTTACTCTATCACCCTGTTTTTCTCAGGTTCCTGATTTTTTAGTTTAGGAGGGATCATTATGTTTGTTTCCAAAATATCAGGACTAGAATATAATCTCACTAAACCATGAAGGTCTTAAAAGTAAATTACAACAGGGCTGCTATCTTGTTTCTGTGTGGAGGCTGAGGTTTTAGATATCCAAAAGCTGAGGTTTCGAGGCTAGCGAGTTTTAGCGTTCGCATCCAAGGCCAGTATTTAGGGTTTTAGCTCAAACGGAGACAGGGACGGTGGGTGACAACTGACGACAATGATTGCCACTTCAATGTCTTTGCTCCAGCACGTCTGTTCCGTGCCAATCGCACGTGCGATGCGACCTCGTTCCGTTACCGTTATATCCTCTCGTAGCCTCTCCGCCACAACCTCTTCCTCCTCCACCCCATCTCGTGCCTCTCAAGTGGACCCTCACGTGCTCCTCGGCATGTCGGAGCCCGAGCTTCAGCAAGTCGCAATCGACCTTGGACAGGTAATCATCTCAACAGAAAGTTTCTTATTTTCCGTTTGCTTCCTGGGAAAGTGGAGGAAAGAAAGTAATAGTTATGAAACTTCAGTAATCGAAGAGAATATTAATGCATTTTTAGTTATGTATTTTTAATTTTAAATGCTTAAATTTCCAATTTCTTTGTTTTCTTCTTCTATTGGAATAATATAAATAGCAAAGCTATAGAGGAAAGCAGCTCCATCATCTAATATACCAGAGAAAAGTCAAAGAAATCCAGGATTTTAGTCAATGTAAGCAGTATTGTCCTCGTAACGTAATTCAGGGCAGACTTTTTGCTATTTTTTTGTTCAATTTTGTATTCTTGTAACTTATGTTAGCTTTGTTTGTGCTCCTTTTTTTCTTGGGAATTAGTGCCTCTAGTATTTCGAAATGATCTTCAAGAAGCTGGATGGAAAGTTGGGCGGTCACCTATTTTTCAAACTGTAACTGCAGCTGATGGCACGGTTAAGGTAGATATACTGCTATATTTGATTTGTAATACTACGCTCTGTGCTGTTATTGATTTTGTGCAAACTTAGCTCCAATGATTGAGGCATTTTTAATGTTGCTACACTATTTATGCTAAATGAAATGTATATTCAGGGCTAGTTCACTGCTGCTATGTTTCATATGCTTCATTTGCTAGACATACTTGGTTGTTGTTGTATCATACGATCGGGTTGTGTTATATTTTAATTGCTGGTTTTGAAGTAGATATATAATTCTCAATGGATATGCATAACCAATCCTGTTTTTGCTCATATAATGAAATTATAGTTTTTGGGTAGTGAACATTTGCGCACACACCTCTTTCTGATTTAAAATTAAGTTTATTGTATCATTTACCTTAGCTCATTAATGGTCTTGCAGTTACTGATAAGACTGGAGGATAACAGATTGATTGAAACTGTTGGGATTCCAGTTGAAGATGAGAAAGGCTCAATGCGGCTTACTGCCTGTGTTTCATCTCAGGTAACTTTCCAAATCAAGGATTAGCCTTATTAAAATTTTCTTGGTCGTGGTGCTTTGACAGGCTAGCTGATAACTTTCTCGTGTTTTGTTTTTAATTTTATTACTCAGGTTGGCTGTCCTTTGCGCTGCTCATTTTGTGCCACTGGAAAGGGTGGTTTTTCAAGGAATCTTCAAAGGCATGAAATTGTTGAGCAGGTCAGTGGCGCATTCCACAATTGTTCTTCAAACACAATTATCAAGTGGGACTGTTGAGATGTTTTGCTGTTTGTATATCTGAGAACATAGACTTGGTAGTTCTGGAACTACTTAAACCTGTTCAAAATTACACTTAAATGTTTTATACGCACAGGTTTTGGCTATTGAGGAGATCTTCAAGCATAGGGTGACAAATGTAGTGTTCATGGGAATGGGTGAACCAATGTTGAACTTGAAGTCGGTACTTGAAGCACACCGATGCTTGAATAAGGTGCAATTCAATTTTTTTTTTGTCAACTATTATCTCATTGTTTCTTACCTATCTTCTGTTAACTATTTTAATGCCTACTACTATTGTCTTTCTCTGCCCCCTTGATTTGGTTAGTTTTACCAGCCATGAGCAATGATAAGTTTGTCCAGAATATTTTTTTCTTCATATGCATAGTAGGAAATGGGAATAGTGGGCTAAAGGAATTAGGTTCAGATTTGCCTGGAATTAGTCTGTTGAAGTTGATTTTGCTAGTTAAAGGATTGGTGGAGAAGAGAGCTGCATAGATGGTTATGGATGCCTGCATCAAATCACTGTCATTTTCAAATGCAATTTACCTCTGAAACAACCAGCCTCCTGTTTATTGTAAAATTTTCATTGGATGGCTGAACACAGGTTTCAGATGTAATAAGCTCATCTATAATTGATTTTTCTTATTTCATCAGGATGTTCAAATTGGGCAAAGAATGATCACAATATCAACTGTGGGGGTTCCAAACACAATTAAGAAGCTGGCTTCTCATAAACTTCAGTCAACATTGGCCTTGAGGTACTTAAAGAAGAGAGAGAATATATGTTTTGAGTAATTCCTTGGCATTGTAAATATTGTAATCCGTCTCTGAGTTAATTGGGCCACGTCCAGTGATGTGCATGTCTTTGGTGCATTTCCTCTTAATGGATCCCTTTGATGCAAGTAGTTTATGTTAGCCCATGACAGCATTTTCTTATTCTCTTTATACTTCAGCTTACATGCTCCAAACCAGAAACTTAGAGAAACAATTGTTCCAAGTGCGAAATCCTACCCTCTAGAAGCAATTATGAAAGATTGCAAGGAGTACTTCCTTGAAACCAGTCGACGAGTATCCTTTGAGTATACACTTTTAGGTACTGAAATTTCATTATCTCCACATGAAGCTTGACCAACGAAAACTTACAAGATTATTCTATCTGCTAACATAAAATTACAATTTGTTTGGGCAGCTGAGGTCAATGATAGAGTGGAGCATGCAAAAGAACTTGCTGAGCTACTTCACCAGTGGGGACGTGGTCATCATGTGAATCTGATTCCTTTCAATCCAATCCAAGGTTCTGATTACAAGCGTCCATACAAAAAGGCGGTATGCACATTAGTCATAAACACACCGCTCTTTCCCTGCTGGCAGTAAGAATACACATATATTCAAATCATGCACTGCCATTTCTATTCACCTGTGCCTTTTCCATTTTGCAGGTACAAGCATTTGCAGCTGTTCTAGAGTCTCGTAAAATAACTGTAAGCGTGCGCCAAACAAGGGGCCTTGATGCAAGTGCAGCTTGTGGTCAACTAAGAAATGAATTCCAAAAAAGCCCTCTAGTCATAAATTCTGACAGCTCGGAATCTCAGCCAGAGAATGTTGCAGTAGCATGCTGATGCCATAACATCTTTGGTGGTTACTTCTCCAACCTGCAAGAATCTTGTTGCTTGATTACCAGGCTAGTTGGTGCCTCCAAGCACGCTCGTTATGGTGTGATCTAGAATTTGTTGCTGAAGTGAAATTTCGTTTCATACATGATGCGAACCACACGGGGTTCAATGAATGGGGCTCATTTTGCCGAATTTTGGGGGTTCTGGGGTTGTGAATACCCTAAAAACTCATTAGATGAAGAGTGGAGGACAAACTTTTCTCAATGATTTTCCTCTTTGTACCGAGGAGAGAGAGAGATCGTGATTATTATACAGAGCACAACCAACAGTGTTAGCTAATAGTTTGTAAAGATGTAACGATCCTTTTTTATTATCATTGATAATAGTGCTTCCATCTTTGCTCATAAAATGGAAGAGATCAGGCGTTGGGCTGTGGAGGCAGGACCACAAGTCTCTCTCGGGAAAAAAAAAGAATTCTATGAGACAGTTTGTAAACAAGCACACATTTTTTATTAGCGTTATATAGTGGATTTATTGTTTTTGAAAATATATATATATATATATATTGTTTTGGCAAAAAAAATAAAATAAATTCAATCACCAAGTTGCGGTTGTAAAGGGATTTGGTCTCACTGCATGAACGTTTACTGGAGGTAACAATGAGCCCTTGTTAGCTTTAAGTTTTAATCATCGGCTATATTTTATTAATAATATCTTTATTATTTTATATTATTCTTTTAATTGACCCGTAGTATAAAGCGTTCTAGTAATACAATCTCTTCCTAAAAGTTGACATCGTGTAGGTAAGAAGCCAAATTTTCCTCTCCCCTCTCATCCTACCCGTACCCCCAGTTAATGAAGACAAATCTTAAAACCCTAGTTCACAATTAAGTAGTCGAAAACCAAAATTGAAGCCGAATAGTCTTTATAATTGGAGTTTTTAGTTGATCTTGTAAAAATTGAAGATCAATTGCTCTTTCTGATTGGTAAAGTTTGGTTTCTTGATATGACTTATAAAGTCCACAGAGTCAATTAGTGTAGCACTAGCTAACTGAAATTAATTGCCAGACTGGCAAAAAATAAGCAAGGAAATTTGGGGGTCTGGAATTGTGTTTTAATGTTTGATTTTCTTTACTTTTGTACGGGCTGGCTTTTACTTTAATTGGAAAAGATTATGCAATGGGGCGAGAAGTCTTTGTTATTTTTGTTAAAAGATTCAATTTATGTGTTAGATTAACTTAAATGATAATGTTATTGAATTGATAGGTTATGTAATGAGGGGATATAGTCCAACACACTACAGTTCTCCAAGGAGAGGATATGGAGGGCGAGGAAGAAGCCCACCAAGAAGAGGCTATGAAGGTGGTGGTGGTGGTGGGTATGGAAGAAGCAAGGAACAAAATAGTGGAAGCCTCTTGGTTCGGAATATTCCTCTTGATTGCAGGTGCTTGAAACTTCGCCCACTGCTTGTTTTGGTGAATTAGCTTTGTGCTGTTAAGATATACCTTTTGAGATTTTTGTTGAATTGTTTGTTTATTGTGATTTAAAGACCAGAAGAACTTCGAGGGCTATTTGAGAGATTTGGAGCTGTAAGAGACGTCTATATTCCTAAGGACTATCGTACAGGGTGAGTTCTTTTTCAGTTCTTTTTCTTTTTTTTCTTTGCATGGGGAACTGGTTAAATCTGTAATGAAATATTGACGTGGTCTTATTCTTATTTTCTGTATCAGTTTTATACGTAGTATATGTTTTATATTTTCTTGTTCCACTTTACTTTGCTGCTTGACTTTTTTTTGGTGATGTTTGACTAATTCATTGGATTCATGCAATGCCTTCCATAGCTATTCACTAGAACCTTTAAAGGAACCAATCTTGAGCAGTAGTCGTTTGACTGATGATCTGGTTAGCATGAATGTTCAATAGGAGCACAGATGGTGTGGGATTCTTCCAAGTGTGTGTGACTTTCAATGTTCTCAGTGTTGTTGTTTGTTTTTTCTAGTTGATAGTAAGCGCATAGTAAAGGTAACCTTTCTTTTGAAAGGATGTAGTTATTTGTTTCAACCATTAAAGTAAACTAGTATTTTTTCATCTATGCTTTGTTGTTTATTTGTTTTAGTTGATAGTTGTAAGTAGGAGAAATCTTGGGAGTGACTAATCAAAGTGTAAATCAGTAACCCTCTTTCCCCCCCAAAAAAGGTGAAAAATCTTCCCTTGGATTTTACCTTCTGATTCTGTATTCCTAGTTTCACATTAGCTACTTCAGTTACAAAATCTATAATGGGCATGGGAAATCATATCTGAATTTCATTCTTAACTATTTCAGGGTTCTTGTCTTCTTTTTCATAGTGAATTTAATTCTGAACTGGTTTGTCAGGGGGCATGTTGGTTTGAAGTTAAAAATCAAGACCAAGCCCCACAATTGATGAAGACCTACTGTTTATCATTCCCTAACACACTGGTCTCAAGAGTAATGTTCAATGAAGAATGGTCCTTTATGAAGAGAAATTAAAAAATACACAATCACTAGAAGTTTGTTGAGGAAGAAGATTGATTCTTGACAATCGAAGACAACTTGAGGAGAATTTAAGTTTGGGAACTTTGGTTTGAGTTGCATCTTATATTTACAAGCATGTGAAGAATTTTCAAGTGACTTGCCTCTTTCGAAGTTGCCTTTCAAAATTGAATGTTAAAGAAAAGGCCAGCCATTAAGCCCACTTTGTGTAAAATCATGTCCACGCATGAGTAAGTGCTCTGGAGCTAGATTGTAGATTTGAAAGGAAAGGTATTAAGTAGTGATATTTTGGCAATCCCTAGGCAAGCTGTTTTAGTAAGTCAATCATATCAGAAAGTCAGTGTTTGTTCACACAACTTCTGTACTTTAATTGATACTTTCCCATGTCTTATATGCAGAGAACCTCGGGGGTTTGGGTTTGTGCAGTTTGTGGATCCATATGATGCTATGGAAGCTCAGCATCATATGAATGGGCAAGTTTTTGGTAAGAGGCAGATGTTTGTGGTGGTAGCAGCAGAGACAAGAAAAAGGCCTGAGGAGATGCGCCACAGAGCTAGGGTTAGGTAATCTCTAATTCACATGTACTAACCATGTGATTTTAATGTTGCTTTCTTACTTTCTTAGATTTCTGATACTTGTACATTCCGCAGCGGACCATCTGATTATGGAGGACGGGCATCTTATTCTCGTATGCTATCACTTATTGTTGTTCTATTTTTCTGGACCATGGTTTATTGAATTTGTTGCCGACATTTATGTTGTCCAAAAATGACTCCGTGTTCATCTCAGCTGATTAATTCGAGAGTGATCTTGTGCATGACTTGTTTCTTGCATTGCTTGAAGACTTTTTTTATGTTTTTGCTGTATGGTTCTAGCAGCTATGCGTCTTCCAAAGTGAACTTTTATCTTTGACAAAATTGGTGTCTTTGAAATTGTGGCGGTTCTGATGTTGCAGCAATGGATCATCATGATTCTCATAAAAGTGGCATTGATGTTAAAAAAAACTGTTGAATTTTTAGCTCCATGAGAAAAAAGATTGTGGTAAGATAATCCTAGGAAATATCTTGGTATGGAGCCTGAACTTGAGTTATCGAATTTTATTAATATCTTGCCAGATGAAATGAGACTAGCAACTTTCCTTTATCAACCAAATCACTGCATTGGTATCAAGCTTTCATCCTTGCTTTCTCCATTGTTGGAACCTTGAACTGGTTTGCCGCAGAATTAATCACTGCTCTGTATCAATATGCTTCAGGACGTTCTCATTCTCGTTCATTGTCACGGTCCCCTCACCCTTATCATGCTTCTACGTCTCGATGCCGGTCAAGGTAAGCTTCATGGTTTCAAATTGGCTATTGTATTGAATTGACCTAATACACATCTGAAACTGGTTGAAACATATTTGCAGGTCATACTCTCCTGCCCCGAAACAGCGAAACCACTCTCCTTCCCCAGAGAGAAGGTATGCAGACCATCTAAGATTCCCTAGGGGTCCTCCACCAGAGCGTGAGGGTGGCCACAGATGCAGGTCATATTCTCCATGTTATGGCTGTGGTGATGATCTTAATATAAACAACAATGGGTTTGGCAAGTAAGTGATTTCTCCTCTACTGTTTTCATGCAGAAGTAAATTCCTCATTAATGAGAACACATTATGATACTGGTATGATGGGAATACTGCTCATGCTTTTAGGCCATGTAAGAAAACTAAGCATTTTATATGTTATTTGTCAGTTGAGTTATAATCAGAAGGGGATGAATGCACTCTGAAGTCTGTTTATGCCTATACGTTGACACAAATTTCTCATGCGCTTTATGCATTTAAATGACAAGTGAAAACATGTTCATTATAGGAAATTGGCATATGATTTTGTGGAAGCGCGAGCTTGGAGGTCGTCTCATGGTAGACCATCAGGTTCACCTTCTGGAAGAAGATCTAGGTCGGCTGACATATCACCAAGGCCTTGTAGATAGGGCAATGAGTTCGTTATGTGCTAGGATTAACACTGTTTTCTACATGCATCAGCAGATGGTAGTAAGGCCTGTGTTGCCTTGTGTAGATGAATTGGAACATCTGAAAATTTTCTGAAAGCAGCATATATCCATGGCTAGAATTCGTCCTTTATGCACTTCAACTGACTTGATGCGGTGCAACTTTCCAGATTTTACCTGCATATTTCATGATATTATGTTCTTGATATTTGAATGGATCTGTTGTGTCAGACATGTTCAAAATATTTATCATGGGTCGCGCTCTCCAGATTAAAATTCCCCTGTTTTTTTCAAGTTCTTTACTAATAAAACTAAATTATCAGTTAAGATGCTGCTTCCATCTTATTTTAATTTGGTTGAGCTCAATAAAATAGATAAATCAATAAATAAAGGGGAAGAACCAGAGTTAGAACAAAAACAAATGGAAATAACACAGTACAGGATCGTCGCAACCCATCAAGTCAATTGAGCAAACTGTAGACACGGCCGACATAGCCTTTGCATCAAGCCAAGTAGTGAACAACTGAACGAGTTGGTAGTTTTGTTTTTGAATCGTTTTCCCAATTGATTTTTTTCAGGGATGACAACTGATTAAATTCCCATCATGTTGGTCCTGTTGCAAAAAAAATACACTAACATAACTGTACATGACATCGTCTGCCCTCGAATTTTATTGGGGGTACCAACTGGTCAAGCAAGCTTTAGTTGAACGACTATTACTTTCCATGGCCGCTCAAATTAAGAAACTCAACGGCCTGCACTGGGAGTTCCTTTCGGAGTATAAAAAAAATGGCGTTTAAAACTGTAAAAGAAGAGTTTTATAGTAGTCCACGACCTGAATTCTCTGAAGTAATGCCACTGAGAGATTTCCAGGTAAAAGCCGTCGATCATTGGATTCGTGGTTATCATGGAGTCACTTTTGATGGCACGGCATTAATGAACAAGTAGAAAAATCATTAAATACGCTGTAGCAGCCATTGACGAGAATATTACTTGTATTGGTGAAGAACTTTGACCTGAAAAAACTTTGAATTGGTTTACGTAAATCAAGGCTTGAAGACGAGTTCTAAGACAGGCAGCAGGAAACAGGTTTGATGACCAGAAAAGTCGATGCTTTCCGATCAGACGCCATGAAGAACTCCGTTTTATTTTATTGACCTTCATTATCCTTTTCATTGTTTTTTTTGTCTTTTCTCCCTTATTTTTTTTTGTCAATGGTTTGAGGATTCATGTTTAATTAATTATTTTTGATGTTTTTATAAAAAAATATTTTTAAGAAAAAGAAATAATAAAAATATAATTTTAATATATGTTCAAACAATAAAAAAAAATTTGCTATCATAATATAATAATGATATAAAAAATATTTTGTTATTTTTTATAATGATGTAAAGTAGATAAAACTAAATAGATACATAATTAGTTTATAAATATATAATTGTCTATTACAAACTCTCTTTTATTTATGTATCTTTGAACGAGAGGCTAAATCAAAGTTACATTCAAATCTCAATATAACAATATTTTAAGAATGTGTTTGATAAGCGAATAAAAAAAAATAAAAAAATTGAAGGACGAAGTGATAATGGTGTAAAAAAAAAACTTATCTTTCCTTTTGGGGTCAGGTGTTACCCTCTCTAATTTTATTTTCACTTCTATTTTTCGTGTGCTCGGTGAGGGGAATGAAGGTGAATAATTTCTCTTCATTTCTCCCTCTGCCATAAGCATTAAAGTAAATTGAGCCCAACAAGTGTTGTCTAATAATAATGATGCTAGTTGAAATTATATTCATAAATGATTATTTTCCTCATTTAGAAATGGTTGTCATCGTTTAGAAAAGAAGAAAAATAAGAACAACGAGATGATTTGACCGAAGACAGCCAATAGTTTGTCATTTTTAAATCTTCACACCGTCATTGTAGCAACTATATCTCTCTCGATGATGTAAATGCAGTCAAAATGAGGCTCAAACAAAAACCCTTGAAGGAATCGTATTGAATCCCAGATCAAAACCAGGATAGAGAAACACAGAGATGGCTGTTGGAATATTGGAAGTGCAGCTGGTAAATGCAAAAGGCCTCAGAGACACTGATATCTTTGGTACAAGTTCATGTTTTTTTTTACCTCGTCGTCATCTGTTTCTTGGTACTAGCTGTTATGATAACTTGAATGCGTGTCATGGCTGATTTCTTCTGATTTTATTCCGTTCATCATCCTATTTTCTTGGTTTTCTGCCTTTTTTTTGGCTCGTTTCTCTCACTGAATTGCCATTTCCGTGTCCAGTTTCATCCCTAGTTCAGATACAGGTTGCTGGGTAAATTTATTAAATGTGTTGCATGCTTGTAATTTGGTAGACCAAATGACGAACAATTTCCATTCATGGCTGTGGATCATGAACAATTACATGTATATTACTTGAATAATGTGATAATAGACATGGCATGCCTTTGGTGGAACTGCAGAGGCAGTAACGGGTGATGAATCCTCTCATTAGACAATGTCGTATTGTTTGTTTTTCCTATGAAACTGTATTTTATTTTTATCCTTGATATGGTAATGTGAAAAATAAATTTTAAAAAATTAAAAAAATATTTTAATATATTTTTAGATGAAAAACATCTTGATAAGGAATCACAACCACAGTATAAACATTATTATAATGAGAACTAACCATTGAAGTCTTTTCGTTTTCTTGGTTCTGAATGTGAACTGAAGATTCTAATTTGTCCATGGTTTATATTGTCAGGTGATATGGACCCATATGTTATAGTGCAATACAAAAGCCAAGAGCGCAAGAGCAGTGTGGCTAGAGGTAATCGGTGCTTCACTTGCGCAAACTGATATTTGCTAATTATTATGTACTCTATACACTTGATATCTTGATGCCTCTGCCCCCCTGGTTTATAATGATCTATGCTGCTAGACTTTGAGGATTATTAGATTCAAAAGTAAAAACAACCACTGATTCTGTCCTTAGACCAATACCAAATCACAAAAAGTTAGTAGCTGATCAATGTAGACTTTGTCTCGGTAAGTTATGTCAACAGAGTGTTTTTTAAGCCTGTCAATCGTTGCTAAAAGTGTAAGAGAGAAGAGACAAGCTGCATAATTACAGTAACTAGTCAATGAATGAATCCCTTGTGTTGACCAGTAAAAGTAAATGATTCACGATCACTTTGCTGAAGGGAGGCGAAACATTCATGACTCGGTAGGCAATAAATGAAAACAAAGAATAGAGAATGTTTAGAGAAACCAAGGCCTAGAATTAACCAATTTTCCAGGAACGAGTGTGTGATTCAGCATTGCATTATATGAAACTATTATATTCCAACAGCAACGTTTCCTGCATTTTTAACATTGAAAGGAAGGCGAAGCGATGTTATTTTTCTCATATTTTTCTTTTGTTCATGCGCAATCATATTCTAAGTTCACCTGTATTTATTTCAATGATTGCTCAACGGAAAAGCAATCAAGAATCTTAAACAATCCTACAAATAGAAAGAGGTGAGGCTAGAATTTAATTATATAGGGCATGTAAACCGTTTTTACGGCACGATTTTTCTTTAGTATAACCTTTTTCTTTGTGAACATATCAACGGTGCAGGTCAAGGTGGTCAACCAGTCTGGAACGAGAGGCTTACATTCAAGGTCGAGTATCCAGGACAAGGTGGTGAATATAAGCTCACTCTTAATATCATGGACAAGGACACCTTTTCTTCTGATGACTTCATTGGTGGAGCCAAGTAAGACATGCTGTCAAAAACTAGCATTCAAATTACAATTCTAAGTAATGGTTTTGAAAAGCAGTGACTGTGTGGCTTGCTTTGAACAAAAATGGAGGAATATTTTATACGAACCAGGTCTTCGAATTGGTTCGGTAGAGAAATTTCCTCGAACCATGACCATCCTACAAATGAAAAACTTCAGGGGAAGTATTGCTGTGGAATATACGCTGTGTGGGCATATTTTTAGTTGATGCACTAGGATGGTAAAGTGTCTACCAGCAGAATGAAGTAGAGGAATCTGAACGGAGTTTCAATTCTTATTCACAAATAAATCCAATAATATCTAATGAATTGTTGTATTGTTAGGCATACTGTTATGTTAAACTCACTTCTCCATTTTGTTTCCCCCATGAAGGATCTATGTGAAAGATTTGTTGACATCAGGAGTGCAAAATGGAACTGCCGAGCTACATCCCAGCAAGTACAGAGTGGTTGATGCTAGCCAATCATATGTTGGGGAGATTGAAGTTGGTGTCACTTTTACCCTCAAGGTATATATTTTTATGCTTTTATGATAAGATTACGGTGTTTTCATTCTCGGTTTCTCAAATCTAAGAGTTAGCAGGGAACTGAAATGATTTTGCTTCATCGAATGCTAGCATCGGTGGTTTTGTCCTCGACTGACAAACTTTCTAGAACCCTGTAGTGCTGGTTTCTTGTAGCTAACTGAGGGTGTTCTCGTGAAAAGTGGGGAAATGAAGTGCTGGTTTCTTGTAGCTAACTGAGGGTGTTCTCGTGAAAAGTGGGGAAATGATTCTTACTTTTGATGTTATAAGCACCATATAAGCTTAGCTACCCCAGGTGATGCCTGAAGCAACGATCAATGAGCATTGCTGGCAATAACTCTGAACAAAAAAAAGTCAAATCAATAATAAAGTTTGAATAGAAGAAGTAAATTCAATTTTACTTTCTATAATTTATCTTGGCTGGTTAAGATTGTGGCCTGTTGCTTTCTGCAGGAAGAACAGATTTATGATGGAGAAGAGTACGGCGGATGGAATGAAAGCAGTTTTTAGGTCGGCTGCTGTTTTGTTTGGGATGAACTTCCTTTGCTAGCAATGGCGTTTGTGGCTTGAAATTTTCGGAAGGCTGTGCAACTTCCTATGATCTTGTTCTTGTGTTAGCAGATGAGAGTCTAGCTCGAGGCTGCATGGCATTATAGTGTTTATTTCAAATTTCCTTTTTTTTTTCCAAGATCGTTGCCACTGTTAATCTGTCCGGCTACCAAATTTTTTTAAGGAATCACATATTTAAATACGTGCACATGAATGATAGACCAAAATAACGAATTGGATGGTTTAGCAAGAATCAATATTTCGCATCATGGATTGATTAAACTCTGCGAGAAAGTTTGGATTTTCCCTTAGAATAGTTCCTGTTGCCACGTTTTTTAATGAATAATTTAGGTAAATAAGCAAATCTGATACGGCAGACTTGCCTTCTCTCTCCTTTTGAACTCTTCTTTCATTTTTCCATGGTGTATTGGGATTTCTTTATATTTATATTTTAATTATCATTTATCAAGTAAAAAATAAAATACTTATAAAATATTCATCAAGTTTTGATATTTATTGGGTTTTTATTATCTACTAATATTTACTAATCAATAAAAAAATAAAATATTCAATATGTATATATACATTAAATATTATTTATACATGTGTTTTATATCATTATTAAAGCAAGTATATATCATATTGTATTAAAATAAATCTATCTATCCATCTATATATATATATATATTTTGAATGAGTTTTGAGCCGGGTTTGAAAATATACATAACCTGCCTGTTCAAAACACTTCTATGAACTCGGGTTATATCGGTATTTATAAAATTCAGATTATACTGATCCCTTTATGTGAGTGTGATCAAGTGATGAATGTTAGGTATATTAATAAGATATGACGATCAATTACAACAAAGCCGTCTTAGCTCAGCTGGTAGAGCGCATGGCTTTTAACCATGTGGTCGTGGGTTCGATTCCCACAGACGGCGATTTTTCGTTGACTTTTCTCCTGGGCCACTTATGTAAATTTATTTTTGTTTAAGACTTTCAAAAACATTTTTAAAAAAATAATAATAATGTTGGTCTCCCGTCTAAGTGTCTAATAACTCTTCTTGTTGGGCTTTTTTTTTTGTGCTGGTGTTGCTTATTCACTGAGATGAAATAAAATGCTTATCTGATTTTACTATTAAATATGAAAATATCCGCATCCTATTTATTCAGCTGTTGACTTAGACAAACATTTGTATTATTAAAACTTATTTTATATATTGACATATTAATTGTTTTAAAAAAATATTATTTTTTTATAAAAAAAAACAGGTGTTCAAAGTTCAAACTGTTCATGGGCTTCACGTCTATCTACTACTCCACTTATTAAAAGTGGTCAAAATTAATGTGACCTGGCTGGATGTAACAGGTTCATCATGGATGGTCATGTACTTCACTAATTACAACCACTCTGCTACCGCCGCCTCCGATCACTGCTAGATTTTTTCACTGTCCCTTTCCTCCTCCAATTGTTTTCATTAACACTTCCAACTTAATTTGGTATCCCTGTATTAAAATATCTAAAACTATATATAAAAAATTAAATAAAAAATATTTATTTTTATAAATTACTGCTTGAACTGCAATTCCAAAGGGTACATTGAATTTCAATGGAAGTTTTGTAAAACTTTCATTTTTTTATTTTATATGATTAGGATATTTTGATATGGTAATATGAAATTAAATATTTTTAAAAATTATTTTAATATATTCCATGCTACTGTTCTTTCAGATTTAGAGAAGACGGAGCACGAGGTTTTTTAAGGTTTATTCTTCTCGTTTGTTTTTTTAATAGAGGGGAAACGGTAAATAAAGAAATGCTGTCCAATAGATATGTTTTTGTGATTGTTTTTTATTTAAAAATATTTAAAAAAAACGCTTTTTTTCAAATAAGTAAAATGTATTTCTAATTGCTTTTGACTTTTTTTATAGAGATGTATAGACTAGCTGTAAAAATTAAAAACAATAGCTAAAAGGACAGGCTTCTAGCTTTGCCTCGGCGTTGGAGATGCTGTAAATGAACTGGGAAGAGCGAAAGTGGAGTCTCTGGAAGCTTCAGCGGGGTGGGTTTACATGCAAGAGAAAGATTGTGGATTTTGCAATGGCGTATGCGAGATTTTGCAGATGACATGGCATCACTCTTACCATGGATTTATAGCCACCTGCCACGCTCTGCGTCGCTGAAAAGACCGATGATGAATGCCTAAATCAACGGAGAATTAAGAAATATATTTTTTTCGTCTTAATAATATTAATATATATTTTTTATTTATTTTTAAATATATATATCTATATTATTATTATTTTTAACATCACTGCATCAAAACAATTTAAATATATATATAACAAAAACAAAGTAATTAATGACTCTTAGAGTTTTAATCCACGCCACTAACTTGAGAAAAAAAAAGTTATTTTCTTTTAATAAAAAAAAAGTAGCACAGAACGAAGAAGTATCATTGTCTCTAGAAACTGTTTGTATGCCGTAGTTTTTTAATTTTTATTTTATTTGAAATAAATATGTTTTGATGTTTTTAGATCATTTTGATATGTTGATGTCAAAATTGATTTAAAAAAAATAAAAAAACATCATTTGAATGTATTTCGGCACAAAAAACACTTTAAAAAATTACGACAACTGCCCTCCCAAACATGCCACTAATTTTTACATACCAAATAATTTTTAAATTCCTCGTGGCTATTTGCATGTTAATGCCTAATATCTCATCATATTTTGTTTTTCAGAATATATATGATACAAATACATTGACCACAACTAAAATTTAAATGCATCGGTTGCAATTACAAGAAAAATATTTTTTAAATATGAACAGACTCGCTAAAATAACTTGAGAGGTTACACAATTGTAGAATAAAACTTTTTAAATTTATTTTTTTATAAGTTAATATATTAAAAGCTTAATAAAAAAACGCAAACTATTATAATAAACTTTTAAATTTTACAGAAATAAATTAAGAAACAAGAAAATTATTCTAGAATTGGAAAAAGAAAAAGCTTTCGATGATGAAAAGCACGTAAAATTACCTTCAAAATGTAACGTAGCTATAAATTAGATAACAAAATTTAAATTATCCAAAAACATTATGGTTAAAGATGATTTAATTTAAGTTTTTCCGATTTTTTAAAAGAATACTTACATCCACAATATTCAAGCACAGTCTAAATCCATAAATAATATTTAAAGTTCAAACAGGACAGCAACAATTTGAACTACTTGTCACAATGCCAAAAACCACCTTAAGAAAATATTTCCCTTGTTTTGATCAAAACAAACATTGATTCAACAAGACTCTTGCAATTCTAAAATGGGATTTTCCATTAAATTATCCATCACTTGCCTTCGTCACGCGGTTTACAGACAAAAGTCCTTTAACATGATGACGATGATTAACCAAAGCACACACTTTTCTTCTTCCTGAGAAGCCCCACTCAAAAACCCAAATTTCTCTCCACTGGCACCCTCGCTCTTCATGGAATTTAACAAAAAAATTCACAAAATCTCACCATTTTGAGTTCTTATTCTGCTCTGGTAATGGGCTCCTTTGCTTTCATTTGTCGTCACTAAACTAGTACTGTTCACTTTGACTTAATTCTGTCTTAATTTTTGACATGCACGATAAATGTAACATGTCTGATTTGGTTTTAGTGTTTTACTTGTTGTGCTTCTATTTTTGTTCTCCTTATCCCTTTTCACGTCTTTCCCTGTCAACCAAATAGAGTTTAATTACTACTCATTTCTATGATTGATTATAACAATTTTTTGAAAAGTTAATAGAATGGGTTTAGTGGATGATTGTTTGCTTTCTTCATGGTCAAGAATAATTTGACGACACTATACAATGTCTTGCATGCATAAAATTTTCTCATGTTTTCCATGTGGGCTTTTGAATCTGTGCTTGTGTATGGTGATGATTTGCATGATTTAGTTAGGAATTGCTGGTTGTTGTAGGTGTCTTCTGTTGCATTAGGGGTCTTCCCGAACATTTCTTTCAACCCAAGACACTCCTCTGCTATATAATAAGTGTGAAGTTCAATGGATCACGGTTCTGATGAGGAGATTCATGCATGCGGGTCCGATTCTGAAACGAACGAGTATGAAAACGAAGCGTTTGAAGACCTTGAGAACGGGACGCTCCGATCGAAACTTTCCGATGAGACTTTTACTTGCCCCTTCTGCCCTCAGAAGAAAAAACGAGATTACCTTTACAAAGACCTCCTTCAACAAGCTTCGGGTGTGGGCAAGAGTAGGTCTGACAAAAGAAGTGTCAAGGAGAAGGCTGCTCATCTTGCATTGGTTAAGTATTTAGAAAAGGATATAACAGCCGCAGGCAGCCCATCGGAACCTGCTGGCGAGGCCGATCCTTTTAGTGGTTGTAGCCATGCGGAGGTAATGGATGTAAGCCAAACTGAAATGGATGAGTGTGAAGATAAATCTTACGAAGAACCGAAGAATGGAAATCATCAGGTGAAAAATTCAGACGAGACCTTTACTTGTCCGTACAGCCCTGAGAAGAAGAGAAAGCGCGATTACCTGTACCAGGACCTCCTCCAGCACGCTACTGGTGTGGGCAAGAGTTTTTCAGAGGAAATGACAGCTAAGGAGAAGGCAGATCACCTCGCATTAGTTAAGTACTTGGAAAAGGATCTAGCGGCTGCAGGCTGTTCATCAAAACCAGTGGGCGAGGCTGACTGTCCTGGTGGTTGCAGTCAAAACGACCAGTTTGTGTGGCCTTGGACAGGTATTGCTGTTAACCTTCCTGTTAGGAGGGCCGAGGATGGGCGATTTGTAGGGGGAAGCGGATCCAAGTTCAGGGATGAGTTGATTAGCAGAGGGTTTAACCCGACAAGAGTCCATCCGCTGTGGAATTATCGAGGCCATTCAGGAACTGCTGCTGTGGAATTCAACAAAGACTGGCCTGGTCTACACAATGCCATTTCATTTGAAAAGGCTTACGAGGCAGATCACCATGGGAAACAGGAATGGTTTGCTAGTAGTGGGGGAAAATCTGGTATATATTGTTGGGTTGCACGTGCTGATGACTACAATTCAAACAACATTATTGGAGAACACCTAAGAAAAACTGGTGACCTCCGAACAATTTCTGATCTCATAGAGGAAGAAGCCCGAAAGCAGGACAGACTTGTATCCAATCTCACAAATGTTATTGAGACAAAGAACAGGCACTTGAAAGAGATGGAAATAAGATGTTCAGAGACTTCAGCCTCCCTCAACAAGGTGGTTCAAGAAAAAGAGAAGCTTCTCCAAGCCTACAATGAAGGTGTGTTCTTTATAGCAATCTGAGCACCAAGGAATTGTTTCCCTTACTTCGCGAAAAGAAATGCAACTTTTTCGAGTAGTAATTAGGTTTTCAGCTGTTCCACTTGTCCATGTGCACAATTCTCAGGAAATAGCTGCTTGTATTTTTTTTTCTGGCAGCATGCTGCTGTATAGAAATTGGTTCATGCCTTGCATATACTCATTTGCAGAGATAAGAAAGATCCAAGCGAGTGCAAGGGATCACTTTCAGAAGATATTGACTGACCATGAAAAGATTAAATCGCAGCTAGAATCTCATAAAAGAGAGCTTGAGATGCGTGGTTCAGAATTGGAGAAGCGGGAGGCCAAAAATGAATGTGACAGACGAAGTCTTTCCGAGGAGATTGGAAAGGTGTGCTTTGTAGTGCTTGAATGGAATGGCTCTTGTCCTAAACATACTTGTGCATATTCTAATGTCCTGGCATGAACATTGAAGATGTGAAACCTATAACTTAAACCATAAATAGGAGGTAAACAGCACCAACTATTTATTTTTATGGACCTGATTCAGCGTTTGATTGAAGGGGAAGAACATAGAAAATGATAGGTCGTACTTGCACTGCATTTCCAGAATGATATTATCAGAGCTTGAAGGGAAAGAAAATTAATGTTATTGTTAACTAAAGTCCTGATACTACCAATGAATTTGAAAAATAATCTCCTTCCATCCTAGCATTCACATCAACCTATCACTTTACTTGCAGTTTTCTTTAGTTCTAATCATCTGAATTATCCGAGCTGTTTTCTAAAAGATTTTCTGCATATTGGAGTCATTAAAGGTGATACCGTTTTCTCTCAAGGAGCCATATGTTTGTGATTCCATGGTTCTATCCATGGTTTGTGTTTTAATCAATGCTGTAGGGAAAAATAAATCATTTCCTTTCCACACACAACGTGTGATTTTCAAAAGAGAGTTTTATGGGACTCTACTAGATGGACTTTGGCATGGTGTTTTCCAATCTCTTGTTTATTTGAGGGGCTCCTGATTCTGTCAATGTGGCTGGATCCCTAGCTTTTAAGTCCGCATTTTATGCATATACCCTGGTGTCATCTGCTACAATTGGCTGCTGCTCTCTTGTTTTCAAGACATGAAATGGAAGAATATAAAAAAATTGACACAAAAATCTGTGGCTAAATCTGTTATTTTAGCATCAGGTGATGGAATTGTTTCTTATGTTATTACGTGTTGAAATCTCTGACAAGTTTGTCATACCTGCTTTGTTTTCTCCCTTTAGAATGCATTTAGAAACAGCTCACTTGAGTTGGCTGCTTTGGAGCAACAAAAGGCTGATGCAGATGTCTTAAAACTTGCCGAAGATCAAAAGGTTCTCTTGCATGCTTGAATAAATAGCACAGCACTTCTTTATCAATGTTGAAAACACAACATGTTGAACTTATACCTCTGACTCTCAATGCCACTCAGAGACAAAAAGAGGAGCTTCACAATAGAATAATTAAATTGGAGAAGCAGCTGGATGCGAAACAAGCACTGGAGTTGGAAATAGAGCGACTCAGAGGTGCATTGAATGTAATGAAGCACATGGAGGATGATGGCGATGTAAAAGTTTTGAGAAAGATGGATGCAATAATTAAAAAACTGAGAGAAAAGGAAGGAGAACTCAATGATTTAGATGCTCTGAACCAGACTCTTATTGTAAGGGAACGTAAGAGCAACGATGAGCTCCAGGAAGCCCGCAAGGAACTAATTAATGTTAGTAGTTTCTACTTCCCAAGTTTACTCTATCCCACTATAACTTTTCAATCATAATTGAGAAGACAGGCTATTTTTCACAATTACATTAAGGGATATTATATTCTCAGTTGTGACAGCATGATCCGGTGCCGTCCATATTCAATTTTATTATGATGATGCTACTCAAACCATGTAGTTGTTTAGGGGGTCATAGATGAGGAATTATCCTGGGATGGAGTAGAGTGATCAAGAGTATTCTTGTCTGTACTACGAATCCATAAATTATTGAGATTACATGGAATTATTTAATCACCAATTAATGATTGGAAACCCTTTGGTTGTTTTCGTCAGTTCTTTCAATAAATAGTGAATTGGTACAGTTAATATCGAACTTCTTCATCTTACAGTGCACAATGTTACTAATTATGAGCAGCTGTGTATTTTTTCATGCAACCCTATCTATTGTTCATGTTCCTATCTCCTCTTGGTTGTTAGATATCACAAATCCCCCCATTTGGCAGGGCATGAAAGAAATATCAAATCGTGCTCATATTGGTGTAAAGAGAATGGGAGAACTTGATAGTAAACCCTTCCTTGAAGCAATGAAGAGAAAATATAACAATGAAGAAGCAGAGGAAAGAGCTTCAGTAATTTGCTCATTGTGGGAGGAATATCTTAAAGATCCAGATTGGCATCCTTTCAAAGTTATTATGGTTGATGGGAAACATCAGGTGTGTCATCCTAATTGGCGTTGTGCTACATATTCTGCAATGACTCATAGTTAGATGCGTTTTATGTTTCCAATGCAAGAAAAACACTTGGCGATCATATTAGGATAATTTTGTCATGGGCCTGCAGTTTATATTCTCGACAACTTGGCACCATTTCCCTTCTGTATACTTCCATGTAGTGAGCTATAATCAATATAATTTCAGCAATTGAGTTACCTCTTCTTTGAATAGATCTTCTTCCATTGTGGTTGTGTTTTAGAATTTTCCTCTGAATTTTCCTTCCCCGTCTATGACGTGTTTCACTTTTAAAGGTTTCTGTATTAAAGTCTGCCATGTTGTTCTTTTTTTGGTAATATGATCTCTGCTTCCTATCTAAAAATTGCCAGCCCTGTCAATATGTAATTGGGTCGATATGATTTGATTTGTTAATTTCTTGAAACATGAAGAAATCCAACTGTAGGAAGGTTTCTTTGAAGCTGTTTGGCACGGCTTTTTCAAGCCGTGCCGCAGCTTTTGATCTTTTTTTTATTTTTTTATTTTATTTTAAATGAATATGTTTTGGTGTTTTTAGATCATTTTGATGTGCTGATATCAAAAATGATTTTTAAAAAATAAAAAAACATCATTTAGATGTATTTCGGCACGAAAAGCTTTTTGAAAAGCTATGAAAAGCTACAGCAACAGCTCTCCCAAACACCCTCTTTGTGGTATTTAAACTTTAAAATTGAATTTATATATTAATAATTTTATTCTGATATTCTCACTTCCCTTTTCTTTCTCGTTGTCCTATCTCTGCAAAATATGTTGCGCCTTGATATTCGCTGCCTTCCACAATGAAGGGCTAAATTTTAATTTGTTGGTTCAGGAGATAATTGATGAAGAAGATGAAAAATTAAGCCGTCTGAGGGATGATATGGGTGATGAAGCTTACATGTCTGTGACAGCATCCTTAATCCAGGTAAATGAATACAACCCCAGTGGCAGATACATAGTCTCAGAGTTGTGGAACTACAAAGAAGGGAGAAAGGCAACCCTGGGAGAGGGAGTGTCATTTTTATTGAAGAAATGGAAAGTACATGTGCACAAGAGGGAAGGTTGAAGGTTAGTGCATTGTGTTTTATGCTTCACTTCTGGAGGAAGCATTCTGTATTTAGTGATAATTTTGGAGTGTGGCATTTAGCTAATGGAATTTGGTTTTCAGAGATCATCCTGCAGGAAGGAATGCTCACTATTGAAATCGTCCCTCTTTTTGTTAAAAATAAACTTTAAGCAAAGATGCTGAGAACCATTTCACAAGAATTTATTCTGGATGTGCATACTGCATTTGTCACAATCATCTAGCTTTCATGATCAGGCACCCCTAATGATCATTGATAGGGTTCAAACACTATGATCTTTAAACTTTTTACTTGTATTCTCTATTTTGGCGTTACATTTACAGGAAACAACTGATCAACTACTGAGATGGAGTGACGAGCCCATAAAATTGAAGACCTGCTATCAGGCGACCAGGGAATAAAGCAATCTGCCAAGTTATTGGC
This sequence comes from Salix arbutifolia, assembly GCA_025169955.1. Taxonomy (NCBI): domain Eukaryota; kingdom Viridiplantae; phylum Streptophyta; class Magnoliopsida; order Malpighiales; family Salicaceae; genus Salix; species Salix arbutifolia. The sequence continues at coordinate 3,225,212 of CM045909.1, forward strand.
TGGTCACCTATTCTGTGTCACATGTAGGATTTCGTGTTATCGAGTCTTTCTGCTCTCATCGGACCGGACAGCCTACTCAGAATAAACTGACATGTGCTAACATGTGGAATTCATGGTGTTCAGACAATTTTCATAAAGATGTCGACATGAGTCTGACCCTCCTAGTCTTCAAAATGTAGAATGTGCATCTTCATTATATATTTCCTCTGTCATAAGGCACGCCACCTTACTGTTTTCTGAGGAAAGGATCGTGGTGGTCACATTCCGCTTCCCTTGCATCTGTCAGTGTGTTAGATTACTTGTCCCTGCATGTGCAGTAAACAGCAGCCATCCATTGATTGCTGAAATTGTAGTTTGTGAACAGTTTAATGAGCAATAACTTCTCCAGAATGACGGTGACGAGCAGTCGTCGTTGAAAACTGTGTTTTCATCATTATAGCCAATGTAGAAAGTTTTGAATCTTAATCTAGCTGAGATTATTAAAGTTGAGTTATGTTCTAGAAGGTTTAAAACATGCATGAGCCCAGGAATCTCGATAAAGGCAAGTCTTGATTAAGAGCAGTAAAATATGAACACATTCTTATCTGTTATTGCCAACAAGGCAGAAACTGAAGAGCAGCACAAAATGTAAGGCTGGAAATTATTTTTATTTTTATTTGAGCTTCCAGGTAAACGGTTCCATACATTTATTTTTCTGAACACTTCTTCTTTTTCAACCTTCTGCCACCCCATCCGAAACTCACAAAAAGCCTATCTTGGCTCATAATCTTTAATATCTATCTTAATAATTATAAAATCCCCGCTACCCACCAAGCGAAATTGTTTTGCAGAGGATCAAAGGCCTCTCTAATATTCTCCTGTACAGAACTACCAGCCACCTCTCACCTTCAGCTCGGAAGCTCCTTTGCTCTGGCGAATTCCTGTACAGAACTCAGTGGATTTATTTGGACAGCTTTTCATTTTTAATCAGGAGTGGGGCAAAAAGTGATTTTGCCGAAGACACATTAACACACGTTTACATTAAATGCGAACAGATATAAACTATGTCCTGATCTTATAGGATATTATATTATAAATAAAAGAACTCTGTATCAGTTTCTATAAAAATATTCATCGTCGGAGTTTGCATGAAGTTCCAGTATGGCTGGTGCTGTAAAATAGGGTAAGCATACCGATTTTCTAGTTCATTGCATGCCAATCAACACGATTATCCTTTTAGTATTACATGATGAGATCCACATAGAAGTCTGAGCAAGAGATTGATTATCTGTCTCGGTTATGATCTTCCCATTTTCAATTCTCACTTTCTTTTTATGGGTTAACCATGATTGAAAAAAAGAAGAATCCATCAAGTGCTTTCACTTTAATTAAGAACTTGCTATTAACTTTACCTTTAATTTCGTAAAGGAACTCATTAACCCCTTCACGATTCACAAATCGAAATGAGCTGAGGCCCTTTTGTTGGAACCTTGCTCTTCATTGAAAGGTCGAGATTTTAAACCCAACTCTATTATCGCAAGTCGCTACTTTAAGTGGAGGCCTTATACAGTCAACATGATGTTGGTTTTAGTAGAAGTTGATGCGAAACTCTTACAGGGTGCGTTGGGTTCGAAAATTATTAGCTACATTAATTCCTCACTAACTTAAGAAGTGGGATCTATAAATTATTTGTTTGGAAGTATGGTTATGGTTGATTTTAAAAGTATTTTTTGTTTAAAATATATTAAAATGAAATTTTATTTATTTTTTAAAAATTATTTTTAATATTAGTACATAAAAATGATCTAAAAATATTTTTTTTTAATTTAAAATAAAAAAAAAATTATTTTTTTAATTTTTTTTTCAAAAATACTTTTTAAAAACAATGTCAAATACCCTAAAAAGTAAAAATAGTCAATGGTATGGTATGGGTGGAGAACAGCAGTAGACATCTCAATAATCTCTCGGGAATTTGCCACCTTCTCGAGCCATAAGGCCACAAATATCAGGGCTGTCCTATATCGTCGGGCTCCTCCTCCTGGAGCCCGTAATTGTGCCTTAAGCCCAGATAACTCGGTTATAAATTTATACAGTGGGCTTGAAGCTTAGTGAATCGGTGAAGCCCTAGGGACCGGACTTCTTGCAGCTATAAGAAACAGAATTATCATTTACCTCTTCCATCTTCTGTTTCCAGCCGACACCATCAACGCTGTAACAAAACCCTAGGGTTTTAGATATGGTTCTTGATTCCATGGCGTCTCTGTTTCTGTTTCTGTTATATTAATCATGTGTAAACATTTATGGGTGATGATTATAAAGAGAGAGGGCGTAAGTGGGATCTTCAACAAAACCCATTAGGATTTGGAGGTTAAAAAAGATGGAAAGAAAGACAGACACAAAAGATGAAGAAGCCGCCACTCAGAGAGTAAGGCTTTGGTTTCTCTTCAGTTTGTCTATTTTTCTCTCTTTTTTCAACCATTCACTCTTTTTGGGTTTTTCCACAATGACAAGCCTTTTAAAATTTACACTTGATATGAGCCCATATGTCAAATTCATGAATTATTTGAGCTTTTTCGTTGATTTTGTTTGTTTGTAGATATTTTGATTTGCACTGTTGTTTTTGTTATGGGAAAACAGTTTTTTGGTTTAGTTTTCTCATTTAACAACTGTGCGATATAGAAAGCCTAGTTACTTTACTTGGATTTCAAGAGCAGAATATTTTTGTGCTTGGAAAATGGTGAGGTAATTAGGCAGCGGCCAGACAACCGTAGGGATGGTATCCACAGCTGACGGGTATTTTATCCCGCTTTGTCTACTGATTCCATCTCACATTTCTAACTTTGGATGGGTTTAATGCTTTATTATTATTATTATTATTATTATTATTATTATCATCATCATTTGTTGGGAGCCCATGAATCGGTGGGAGCTCAGATGTTAATGAAATTCATGAATAAGTGGATGGAATACCAGTTTTGTGCACCGGGTTTGTCGGTTTTTTAGGGTATAATAGTGTTTTGCATCACACGTATTAGGATCTATGATTAAACGAAAGTCAAATTCTACACTCTAAAGCTATTTTTTTCAACTATTTGACCATTTGAAACTTGAAGGTATACCATGTGCACTGAATTCATTGCGTAGATGGGTGCGCTGGCTTCTATGGAAACAGGATGACCGACAAAACTTGATTTTAGTGAGCTGGATTTCATGCGTATAGCATTATTCGCAAAATAAGTAAATGATCAAGTCATTGACTTTTTCTCTAAGTCATTGCGAGAATTGTGTGAGATTGCTAAAGAGAAACTATTTGTGCAAGCAAGTAATCAATTTGGTGCATTCGGTGTTTTCTTAGCTCCATTTGTCCAAGTTTTATCTATATATCCACAAGTTGCTTATACAGTAAGAATTGGAGTTCACTGCAATGATTGGATGAGTCCACTTCTAATTCGAAATGTCTCATATTAAATACTTGTTTTGGTGGGCACAATAAAATGGACTCACCTCGTAGAAATCCTCTATGACATACTAGAGGAAGACTCTGCTCTACTATGTTTTACAAATTTTGATCAGTTACCGCATGCCTTAGCTTTTTTGTGAAAAAATCGTTGTTGTCTGCCGATGCTTTCTGCTCCTTTGTGCAATTTCTGGCATGTAATTATACCCCTTTTGCCATGGAATTGAATTCATGTGTTCACACGTGCCTCGTCCAATCTCCAGGTTTACTTGATTACAATCTGTGCTTGAAGTTAAGTTGGCAGAAAGATCACCACAATTGATGCATTTCGTGTTTTTGTTGTAACAGTTTTTTTTTTTTTTTTGGCACGCAAGATTGGATTTTGAATGTAATCTATTTATGCAATTCGTTTACTCAAATTACATCTAATGCAAGATCGTCAGGCTAACCCCAAAATTAGCTTGATGAATATAGGAGGTAAATTTTTCCTCGACAGGGCCTTTGTCTATGTGACCATGGATGTCATTGCTACCTGGTTTCGAACCTTTGTTATATGAGGTATCTTTTTCCGAGCACATTTTGGTTCATTAATTCTCCATAATCAGTGAAAACTAAGTTACACCACTGAAACATGAGATCGTTTCCCCCTGGTTTATCCTAATAATTTGAGGCTGAATAGTGGTCCTTGAGACAGTGATTTGACACCAGAAGAATCTCTTATAAAGAGTGTAAATGTTGTGAAGGCGTTGCTTGCCGGACTTGATGTTTATTTGGGATCTAAAGGAAGTTGCTGCTAGCTGGAAATTCATGGTAATATTGTTTCAGAACTTGAATGATTGCCCATACCTGCACGAGTATGACTTTTCTGTATAACAGGAATCTTCTGACCTGTAAATTTCAGTAAGTTATTGAAACATCCTTTTCTAGACTACGTATGCAAAGCTACTTCCTTTCATCATTGTTGAGATTGCTGAACCTGGCAGTCTTATTTAGTAATCCTGAGGCATAGCCTATCAAAATAATATATTTTTTTGCTTTCAGAAAATTATTGTTGTTTATATCAATTCATGAAAACGAATTAAAAACACTCAAAAATAAAGAAAATAGAAGAGAAATAAAACATTTTTAAAACAAAGGATAAGCTGACGCGTTAGTTTATGGATGCACTTGATAAGCCTCCATCCATTTTATTGAGTTGATTCGCACTCCACCAGAATGGAGTAAATCTGCTAGCTCAGCTGCCTGGTGTAGATTACGAGTTTGCTGTTGTCCTTCGATTATTTTGCAAATGTATCTAGCTAATTTAACGAGTCCACTAAGGAATCTACGCAAAACTCGAAAACCTGAGAAAAAAATCTTTAGGCTAAAACTTCATCTAAGTTAAATAATTTGCCGTGGGCTAAGTTTCCCAGGCCGGCTTATCTGATGACGAGGGGCTGGGGTTAAGGTTTGGGTGCTAAGAAGAACTAGAAGATTGGAGAATGGTTCGGGTAAATCTTGATCCAGTTTACACAGCACATCCAATGTCTTGTCTTCACTTTGTGCCCTTTTTTGAAATGGTTTCTGTTTTACTTTCTAGTTTTGATGTGAACACAGACAACGATGGTGAATCCAGCAAAGATATTATCCAGAATCTTTGACTTGTTTGTCATCCATCACCGCCGAAGGAAAGAAATCATATCAATGTTTACCATTCTGAAAGATTCTTGGAGTCTAGAGGCAGCTATCACCGCCCCTACATAGTCCTGCATCTTTCTCCAAGCTCAATCCTTCTGTTCTTCCTTTTTATGGTTTCTTCGACGACGTAAAATCTCTCCTGCTATCACACCCCCAAAAAAAAACAAAAAGCAGACTTGATGTTTAATGTTTTTAAAACTTCAAATTACTTTCTCCGTCGAGCTTCAAGTGATTGCACCGAATTCTGACTGTTTAATATTAGCAATTATTTTTTTTTTAAAATAAAATCTGAACCGTACATTTCAAAGATCACGTCCCAAAAACAAGGGGAAAAGAAGAAGAGGCAAACAAGATTCTTAATGAAGTGTACATATTAATTCATCATATGGTAAACAAAAGCAGCGGGCTACATTAAACTTTGCAGCCTCCTCGGCTTCCGACCTTCCATTTGCTTTTTCACCCACCGAAAAACACTCTTTAAATAAAGTAAAAACAACTCATCACTTACACCGACACTCTTTCCTCGTTTCCACTTTCTTTTTCACTTAGAAAAGAAAAGGCACTGGAAATAAAATAAAAAATTATTACAAGATATTAAGCGGGAATTTTAAACCCTAAAGTTCTTTCCGGTGAAAGTTTGACCGAACTGCCAATTCGATGGAACAACATTCCATGAAGTAGAAGTGCGTCTATCACTGCCCGTGACCCTGAAAGATAATGACTGGCCGACCAGAACTGAGTTTGACTGCCAGTTTTGACCCCAGTTACGGCTCATGGTCATCCACCCAGTCCTGGATCCCTTCACGCTCACCTTCACTATATCTCCTGCGCCTGCAACGTTGGTGATCAGAACCAGGTTGAAGTAACGGTGTCCGTTTATTGTGAGCCTGATTCCTCCTGGCTTTCTACACGGAACCCTGTAAAAAAAAAGGCATTTTAGTAATTTTCGGAGGGGACGTGGACCTCCCCGTGCAAGTGGGGACAAAGTAGATAAGATTTTCTTGATTGAAGACAGACGATTCTGATTTCTTCACAGAATACATTTTGATCAGAAGATTGTACACTTGGAATCTTGAAATACCAATCATACCATACAAAACCTTAGAGCAGTCAATCATGTTTTTCTTTTTTAGAGCAACCTATCTCATTTTCAAAGTCCAGATTCGTATGAAACACATCAATTCCTATGTTGACCGACTGCATAAAAGCAAGTGTAGTAATTATATGACAAAATAAGTTTTGATCCATCAATCAATCATTCAAATTGATTTAATCTGATTCATGAAATAAGCTATTTTCAAATTATAGCAATAATGGTAGCAAGACTCTATTACTAACAATTAAAAGAATAAGAGGAAATTATGGCGGAATTGTGTGTTTACCGGCGGTAAGAGACAGGGACGATGCCAGCACGGTACTCGGCGATCTTGAGGAACATGGGCATTGCAAGATCGAAGTGAGGGCGTGGAGGATTGCACCAACCACCATTGTCACTAGGCTGAGCAAAATTAGGAGGGCAAAAGTTTGTAGCTGTGATAAAAATTGATGGGCTACCAGAGTGGCACCATTGTGGTTCATTAGCACACTTTATTTCAAAACAAGCACCGCAGCTAAGGCCATTGTTGAACAGAGCTGTGCTTAGTGCTGCAGTATTCACGCCATACCCTTGGCTGTACAGGTTACCGTACCCGCAAGCACCGCCTGAATACAAGAAATAAGATCAGTCAATTTCCTTGTTTGGGATTTTAGGATTTGGTTTCAGAATTCCTCGAGTGGTAATTCAATATTCATAGGCAATGCATGGTATTGTTGAAGCTTATTGTGCTTTTGAAACCTGATTTTGGTTAAAACAGAGTTCGGTGCTGTAAAAAGGCAGTGCAAGGTAAGGGATTGGCTCTTTTGTTTGTTTGTTTTTATGGTTCTGTCATGGAAAATGCCAAGAAATCATGGGTTATGCAAAATACAGAAACAATTCATGAATATGGCAAAAAATCAAGAAGCTAGCTACTTAGCATGAAGGTTTCAAGATTACAGTACCCATAGTCCCCGATGCATCACTGCCACCATAAAAAGTAGCGTGGGCGCTCTGCCAGGCTCCACCGGTGTAAGCACCGGGAATTCTTGCCTCGGCAAGACTCAAAAGTAGCACCAAAGATATGGTAGAAATGACAGCCCCGGCAGCCATTGCTTTCACCGATCACTACTAGACTACGAAGGAGCTGCTAGAGATGGGGATTTGGGAAAGTGGGGTGTGTGAGGAGAGTGGAATGCGTGGGCTGCTATTTATGGAGAGGAAAAGGCATTACGTTGACAAAAAAAAATAAAAAAATAATATAATCACCCTTGATTAATGCTCAAATTGGACAATAGTTAATTTAAGTCAATTCTTTCTTTTATTCCCTCCCTTGGAGGTAACCCCTTCGATCTGCTCGAAGCTTTTGCGGCTGCTTGACAAAAACACCCCTGTGGTTTATCACATGGAGGCTCTTAAGTGAGGGTTTTGGTTCCAACGGGTAAGGGTATTTGAAGGAATGATGATGCCAGCACAGGAGGATCAGGAACTATCAAAGCCCGATATGAAACCGCTTTGCTTCATTTCCAAGTTGTGCCATTGATTACAGTTTCTGTCTCGCAATTTCTCTCTTTTTCTCCCTTTTTTTTTAGCTTTTAGATTTTTCCCTCCATTGAAATTTCGTAAGTGGTGGGCTTGAATTTGGAGGGAATGGTGGGACTGCTGGCTTGTACGGACGATGGAATGTAACGTGATGCTCCAGACTTCAGACCATGTGCATGCACCCACCTAACAACTGCTGCTTTAGACTACAAATGGAGTTTATAATGTAGAAAGTCTCCAGACATTACTTTTAATTGCTGTGGATAATTTAGAAATCTTGAAGAAAACTACACTCCGATAATCTTAAGTACCAAAAATCAAAGTAATCCGTTGGTTCCACGTTGAAAAGTCATAACATTACATTGTACGGATATTATACCGGTGCCCTAATAGCCGGTTGAAGGTGGAAAACGTTGAGTTGCATTAGGAGTCGTCAAGATAGGGTTAGTAGAAGTGCTGAGTTTTTAATGAATAAAGCGTCGTAGTTATTATCCACTAGGAAGATGACGATGAAAATGAAGCATTACTGGGCGCTATTTTCTGTTTCCAACTTTCTTAAAGTGGAAACCAGGCCTGCTTCCAACTAAGCATCTACCCGCCTCATTGAAGAGTTTCACAGAAAAGGCTACTCTCTAATGGTCGTAGCTGGAGGTGGCGGGACCCGTATTTCCGGATTTATCGGCCCACGTATCACGCCGTACAATCTACCGGGCTCCCCCTCAGGTCTGCTTGGTCACGGCGTGTACATTTTCCCTGGATGTTTACAAAAGAGCAACCTTATTTTTCAAAGCTGCAACCAATAGGAAACCATCTCCATGTCTTTGTTCGATAATTTTGGTGTTTTTAAGTTTAAACAAATCATCCCCGTATAGTATTATTACAGGAGTCGGTGATCCTTAACTTCTTACTCGTGAAACACAAAGAAAGACAAATGCCACAATGATACCTCATTTCTTGCAACTTTTCAACGTCGCGGAACATGCATCTCTGAAATGATTGTTATTATTTATTTATTTATTAACGAATAGCTAGCTTTCCCTCAATGAGAATTTGAACCTTAAACCTTAAAATTTGAGAAAAATATCAGCTTTATACTTAAAGAAATGGATAAATCCCACATAATAAGGCGTCTTTAGACAGCAAGAGTCGATTTTATTCCATGAATTAGCTGGGGCTCCCTCCAGAATCCCATTTCTCGCAAAAGAGATGCTAACCTGTGAGAAGATTAGATTTAACATCAGGTGCTAAATCTAGCCAGCAGGACCTTGAAAACGGTTAGGACGGTGTGCTTTACAGGTCTGGCATTAAGGATGCGGAGTGACGATGCAAACTCCACGTCCAATCTAATCTCATGTATCAACCAAATCTAAGGAAACCCGCCACGTCATCGATATAATTAAGCTGTTTTTCAACAACATATACCAACCTGTCACCCATAACACCCTCACCAAGCAGGATTGAATATTTGTTAGCTCGCGACATGAAACCCCAACTCAATGCATGTGAAATTGCACACCGGTATTTCACCTCTCCACCCAACTTCTTCAATTTATCTCCCGAGCCCACTTCATTTATGCCACGAAAAACATTACTACTCTTTGTAATTGTTGTTGAATGAATGATTAATGATCCCGTTACAAGTGGTGGCAGGATACAATAAATAACTGTTTTTTTTAAAAAAAAAATCAGACAAATAATTGTCTGGATAAATAAATGTTCAACTTTATCATGTCTCGCACCTTTGCTTATTTTCTGTCCCCGTTTTATTTCACTGTCGATTAATTGCTCTTCTCCATGCAAGATGGGTTTTTATACTCGATCCAAATCGCCAAATTCTTTAATTATAAGTTAGGTGGTTAATTTGAATTGATTTGTGATGATACAGGTTTTTATTTTATAAAAAAAAATAAAAATGATATTAATTAAAAAAATAATGAATTTCGTCAAGGTCAAAACTTACCAAGTTACTGGTCAACCTGGATTTTATATCAGGATATACAGATTTTTTGTTTGTTTTTATTGAAACTATATCCCATTTAGGTGGTTATGAATCACGAGTTCAGTACAATATCTCTTCTATTTTATTGGCTAGATTTCAAATCACCGGTCCACTATCCATATCAAGTCTGGTTTTTTGAAGAGCTATGGACATGTTAGGTTTTATTTGCCCCAACCTTTTCATACTTCCACTCTAAATATTACACGCACTAATTGACTTTATCCTTCTGGAGTACAATAAACGGTAGGTGTATATTACTAGCCAGACTGCGAAGAAAAGCACAAGACAATTGTAAGTTTGCAAGAAATCTAAGCAAGTTTTTGGTATATGACTAGCCACTCGACGATTCAATGCGTTCATCTGAGGTTTGGTGTGTATGATTAAACCCTTTTTTAATGAATATGATATGATTAGCACTCAACAAATACAAGCAGAAAGCGGAGATGCAGAGTGATTCCAGTAACTTGATTAGTCAGGTTAATTAGCAAATAGCATCTTTATCTCTCTTTTTTTCACGCAAAAGATAAATTAGAGAAAATCATTTTTTTTATTTAAATAATTCCCAGCACCTTAGTTTTTTAAATTAACCTGCTTGATATATAGTTTATAGATTAAACCCGAGTACATGAATCCATGTGTTTTTTCAGTATTTTTACAGCATCCATGATTTACAAACACTTCAAAATGGGGTTCTGCAAACTACAAACCGATCAAATGGTCACCTATACCTTCTATGCAAAAGCACCAGAAACATTAATTAATGATCGCTGTGCAACTATAATCAATTTAAATAACTGGGAACAATCTACTGTACTAATCACTCGATCATGCGTGCTCCTTCTATAAAACATGCCTGCTCTTTGTTGGACCACGGGACCATTTTTACCATGCCATGTCTCCCCATCACGAAGAGCCCATGTACCTATATTCAGCCCTCTGTTGCTTTAAGCAATCCCTAAAAATGTTCCAGGTTTCTCGAGCAAGCAAATTTAGAATCATATCTCGAGTTTCTTTTCCGAGCACCACCACAAATCGATCAACTTTTATTCTCTTCCCATCTTTTCCTTTCCTTCCTGTGGCCCATCTATCTAATTTTTGATTTTTTGCATGATTCCTAGGAGGGTCCTCATGACCCTTGCATCTGATTCTCAACTATATGGTCACTAAAATACTTTAAAACTCAGTGAAGAGTAACCACCGAAGCAACTAACATAACCACCATTAGCGATGGCAATAGGGTCCGAGAGAATCTCTCCCATGAGCAGCACATGAAAGGAATGGCCCTTCGTGATTTGGCCATGCGCATTTTATCATAATTGGTGTGGTCGAGATATATATATATATACTTTCTTTAACATGCAGGAAACAAAACTGCATCTGCCTCTTGCACGATTTGAATTTGGTGTTTTTGGGATAGTGATTATTGCAATGATCACGCGACAAATCGCAGCCTCGGTGACATATTCCTCGCAATCTCATTACACACTCAATTTTAGGCAGACATTAGCCCGACCCAATTTGAACAGCTTCATTAGTGTTCCTGGGATAGTGAATGTTTTTATCTCCCTGTTGCAGAACAGCTGAAGCTCTACATGTCTTCTCCAAGCATGCAGGTCCATCTTAAAAGCTAGGAGGCATTGTACGTATTCTTGTTTATCAAATTTCTGCCAATTTTCAGTGGCCATCATTTCTTAACCGTGATGTTGCCGCACCAAAAGGGAGTCAATCTAGCCTCAATGGAGCTTCACTAGTAAGAATAAAAAAAACAAGCGGAACCAACCGAGACGGTGTTAAATGAAGGGAAGTCTGAACAAATTATGTTTGATGGCCATTCTGGTCCCCGGACTAGTTTATACTTTTTATCTATATTGACTAATCCAACGAGTACTTATATTAACGATAATATAAGTCGATAATCATCGTACCACCATCTAGAAAGCTCGAACTCGATCCGACTAAAAAAAACAAAACTCTTAATTTCAATCTTGTACCACTTGGCCAACTTTGCTTCTGCTTGTGGAGTTATTCCGGTTTAATAAATTTCGAGCACATGGTTGGATTTGGGGTCAAATCAATATTCCATTACACAGCACTTGACATTATTGTTCAATGCTCTGCTGTCAAAAGGGCTCACTTGACACAATTTATGCTCTTTTAATTGCCACATTCATTAAAACAGCTACTATGAGAAGAAGAAAAAAATATGACTTTATATTTTATATTTTTTTATTTAATCATTCATATTGATCTATTTTTATATATGAGTATTTGTTTGATCAATCACCTACTTTTGTTATACCAGCAAAATCTTTATTGTTAATTTATATTATATATTTTTTATTTTTTAAAAGTAGTAATGACATTTGAAGTGCTTGTACTTTAAGGGGGGGTTTCTCTATATTTTTCCCTGTTTGAATACTTGTACTTATAAATTTTGATCAACTAAGTGGTTTTCATATATTTCACCGTAACTCATTTGGTATTTCAGTTATCTCTAATTCAAATGGGTCCATATGTTCAAATTAACCATCATTTTTTAATTTTTTAATACTTTCAGATAAAGATTAGAAAATTGAAAAAATAATAATTAAAAACTGAAAACATTAAAACGAGTTAATTAGGTGGGTTTATTATTAATTTATTATTTATTACTCGTCAGTTAGTTGGGGCTTCATTCATTTTCTATTGAATTAAGCAATAAAACGAGGCTTGGTGGGCCATGCTCTGGCACTATCCAATCGCTGTTTTTTAGAATTACCTGCCATCCAAGTGATGACAGCTTGTTTCTAAAAATATTTTCTACCCTGTAAATATTTTTAATGTGCTAGGAAAAAAATAATATAATAAAATGATAATATTATTATAATATATTATTAATTAAAAATACTTTTAAAAAATATTCTAAACCATATCAAATATCTAATGCTAGTTAAAATATTAAAGAGATCTTACGAAGTTGAGTATCTCCAGGCCCATGTGTGTATGCGCATGAGCCGCACTTGCTGGCCCCAATCGGGGGGGAAAAAGAAGAAGAAACCGAGCCTCAATAACCACAAAGCACAAATCCATACATGGATGTCATGCCCTGGGAAGATAAATGAGATGGTTGAAATAACAGTTGTATGACATTTTTGAAAAACAATAATTTTTTTTTTTTTTAAAAAAATATCATTATAATAATTTTTTAAATGAAAAATATTTTAAAAAGTAATCTTTACCATACAGGCCCAAAGGCTTGCCTGGTAGTGCAAAGGGGCCCCGAGGCCCTGCTAGTCATGTTTGCGAGCCAGCTCAATTGGAAGCACCACAAGGAACAGTTTTAAGAGTGCAGAATTTTTCAAGGCCCGTGCTAGTCATGCTTCTATCGTGCTTTTTCAGCATTTTCTTGTGCTGTGACTTACGTGTCTGCCAATGATGGGCTAGTGTTTAATCGATGGAAAAAAGGGCCTCGCATAATGCCAGCCTAGTCCATTCGTTTCTGGAGCCCTAAGCTATTCCCTTGCTTGTTTTTTCGTCTCACGATTTACTTTCCTGCTGGCGACAGAAAGCTTCATTGTGTCCTAATGCAAAATTTATATTTTTGCTCGATTAAATGATGTTGAGCGTATTCATGATTTGAAGGGGGGGATGATATTTAGCATGACTTGGATGTCACTTAGCTTGAATGCTATAGAGCCTGTTTGGAAGGGCGGTTGTAGTAGCTTTTCAAAGTACTTTTCGTGATGAAATATATTCCAATGATATTTTTTTTATTTTTTAAAATCATTTTTGATATCAGCACATCAAAATGATCTAAAAACACTAAAATATATTCATTTAAAATGAAAAAAAAATTGAAAAGCTGCGGGTGAAACGTCGCGCCAAACAACTTCATAGTCATTAAGAGGGTTTACTCGATGACCATCACGAATTATATCTTAAATCCGTACTCAAAATTTATGTCTATATCACTGAATCAATAAAAAAAAATGCAGATAAATTCCAAATAAAATACGGGTAAAAGTCAACTTTAAAGGTCTATGGGATGCTTCAATTATGTTTTAGCTTTTTTTCCGTATCTTGTTACTATATGCCAACCTTTCTATAAAAGGTTTAATAAAATCCCTCCTGCCTGGAACCATCAAATGATTGAAATTGTTAGAACTCTGAAAAGTCAAGTCTAAGATAATTCTTCCATGTTTACGGATTCAAGATCTAGAGGGTTTTATATATATACATATACATATACATATACATATACATATACATATACATATACATATTGTTTTTTGTTTTTTCAGATGTGGTTTGCTGGTTTATACCTTTCGTCCTCACACACACTTCGTAAGATGTGCAATTACAATCCCAAAAACCTAACTCTGAGTATCACTCATTGTGAAGGTGAATTCATTGGATCCTACTCCCGTTGTGTGCTAAACATTTCAGGATAAGAAATTGACAAGTCCCGAAAGAAAACACAATGCATTGCTTTCTATGACAAGCTGGCGACCTCAGATCTGACTTCACTTTCATCTTGAAACGACATGGGTGATGGGTATTTGCCTGCTGTTTAGTAATAAAATACTCGAAAATTACAGGTATTCCGAGACAGATTTATCCCAGAACCGACAGTTATAATCTCTGTTAATTAACCCAAGCCCTCAGCTTTGGATGAGCAGATATGTTATTTTATAAAATGTCAATCTATCTTGCTAGACAGCGCAGCTGGCCACTGGCTAGGCCTAGCATAGCAATGCTGTGTCCACGAGGCATCACATGCAGCTATAGCCTCTTGAAATCTCATGGATTCTCCTTGTCTGTGAATATACCACGTGAATGCATATAGTAACCGCGAAACTATATGAGCTCATCACTGCGTCTAATTATTGCTGCATCACTTAAAAGTCCCCGCACTGAGAAAATTCTTCTTGTTGTTTTTACCCGTGGTCTGGCTCTAGCTGATCTTTCCTTCAAGGACCCATGGATCTAAAGTGAGGAAGACTAAGGTGGGCCCACCCACACTGGATGTATTCTCTCTGGTCGATGGTGATATCTTTGGGAGATTCCCTTCCCGCGAAGATTCATCTCTTTATTCCATATGCCTTTCAGAATAAACAGCGGTTATAGCATTTAAAGTCGGTATTCGATATTGTGGTGCAAAATGTGTTTGAAAAAAAAAATATATCAATTTAATTCTCAAGAGAGAAAAAATGGCGAGAAATTACCTTGAACAATTGCTTCTTCTTCTTCTTCCCCTTCGAATCTTCCTCCCTGATGAATGGCTCGAGTCTACTGCGATAGTTGAGTGATTAAATTGGTTTTAGAAAGTGAAACCATGATTAAACTTTTTCATTGCGGGTCTTGATGCAATCAACAACTGTATGATCTTCATTTTCGATGTTCATGGATTATATAATCGAATTTACATCATTCTAACTTATATCGATTATTTTTATCTTCCATGTTAATTCCACCAGAAAATAAATGGTGCGTCAAATGTGACTACGGAATTTGTAAGCCAGCTGCTAACTCTCTTCCGTGGTGGGGTAATTAACATGTTAGCAAGTCAATTTAGTTATGGACATCGCAATTGAAACGAATCCCATTTTCACAATAACATTATTTTATGTTTCCTGTAATTTAAAATATCTGCGGAGAACAAGTGGGCATCTTAGTGGCATGTTCAGGTTTTTTTTTTTAAAAAAAAAGAATGGGATTTAAAGATTAAAAAAGAATATTCTTTCTATTTATCCCTACTCCAGTCTCTCTCTCTGGTTAAAACAAAAATATCCACACAAACCATCACCAGTCAAATTACCAAAAATCTCAACCACACCGAACCATCACCCCATCTCCCAATCTTTCTTCCCTGGTCCGTAAAATGCCTGACACGTGTGAGAACTACCTCTTCGACCTTGCGTGTGTAAGAAAACCCGTGTAGGTATTAAACTTGTCCGAGTCGGCCAATGATAACGTCTACCGGTAAAACTACTTGTGTCCATTCGCTTCGATATCTTCTAGATCTTTTACGAGGAGAGCACAAACTTAATCATTCCTGATTGCAGGGCAACTCAAAGCCTACCGCGGCAGCCTCCGGTCCAAACACGGACGACAGGGACATCCTTGCTAACGACCAGCAGCTTAGGTTGTAATGCATGATAAATATATTTTAAAAGCAGAAACAATTTTAAACAGGTTCAAAATAAATAGAAAAAAACAAGTCAAAAGATATCGTGCGAATCTAGAGCATATATAGATTTGAACCCAACAGCTACGGCAAAATCAAACAATCCTTTTAGTTTTTTTTTTTTTAATTTGCACGGTGCATGAAACACAGCAAACGCAATAATAATTAGAAAGAAAAAAATATTTATAAAAAATATTTTTGACATAATCATATTAAAATATCTAAAAATATTATATTTTTTAATTTAAAATAAAAAATAAATATAATTATATATTTTTTTAAAATACAATTAGAATTGTTATTAAACTATTGAAGAGGGGATGAGAAGTGAAAATGAGAGAGACTACAGTCCTTTTCCTCTTAGCCGTCTCCGTCAACGTTAGGTGGCTGACCGTTTGTTGCCGATGCATCACCACCGGACAAAGCAGGTAGAGATCGTCATTGATTAAAAACTAATATCATTATCGAGAAAGAATTAATCACTATTGCGCTAGCTAGTGACTTCATGTCAATCAACTAGTTTGTCCTTGTTGCATATTAAATTAAACTATGTACTACATGGAATATAGTAGACAGATCTTGATTTGGATATAGTTTCTAGGGAGTCGGGTGGGTAGTTACATTTAAATCAGTGCAAGCTGATGGAATTGCATTATTTCTTCTTTATCCCAACCCTAAAACTATTTCACATTACTGGTTAGAAATAGCTATTTTTTTCTCATCTCTCGCACATGTTCGTCGTCCTCCTTTTCCTTTTCTTTCTTCGATGAGGTAGGTGTTTGGCGTGCAGGTGTTGGCGTTCGACGACTAGATTATTCAAACCCTGAATAGTAATTTGATTTCATTGAATGAACTTAACTTAAATATTATCACATGAGATTCAATATATAATTATATATAAAAAATAAACCAGGTTAATATATATTATGTATTATTGTTTTGAATCAAATTCATGTTGAGTGGTTAACGCGTGGATGAGATGCGAGGTAGAGGGGTTCGAGCCGCGTGAGGCGCGCAATCCAGTTTTAAATAAACAAAGACGACTCGTCTCATGTGTTTTTTTTAAGATTGGCCAGGCACGCGAGCATCTTCCATGCCCACACTTTTTAGGCCGTGCCCGATGTGGCTGTTTTTTTTCCCTGGATTTTGTTTTTCTTCTAATCCATCACGGAGTTTTTATTCGACACTAATTTGATGGTGAATATTTTTTGTATTTTTTGTGATATAATAAAAATAATAATTAACTGATAAATAAATATTAATAAACAAACCAGGATAATATTTCTTGGTGTTTTTTTATATATCTTGTATTTTCTTGGTTCCAGTTTCATTATATTGTGTGTGTGTTTTTAATTCTTACTATTTAATATTTAATTAATGGTAAATCAATAGTGATATTTTTATCATATAATAAAATAAAAATTATTTCAATTAAATGAAGTTCATAATTCAGTTCATGAATTTAACATATTAATTAAATAATATTTTAAAAATTATATATGGATTTTTATAAAAATCAAACCATCATGTAAGATTTAATAAAAAGACTTTTTTATAAAAAAAAAATGTTTACAACCCACGATAAAAACTGAGGCGGGTAAAGAGTCAACTGCTAAACACATGATATAATTATCCAGTATATATGGTTGATGTGTGCCCTCCAAATTCGTTCTATCGAGGCGCGTGCGCGTGAAAACCTCGCGTATGTCTTAAATGCATCTGCTCTTATTTGCGTGCATCTTACTTAGTCAAAAGGCTTAGGTTTCATGGATGTTTACTGGCTTAATTAGCAAAGTTTTTGGTCGTCGTAAGAAATATTTACAGGGACCAGTTTAAATGAATGCCTCAATCCCCCGTAGACTCTCGCTAGTAAAAACGAAGGGGAGAAAAAAATCAACAAGGAACTCATATATCATATTAGACTTGATCGATGTGTCGTTCAGCTACCGCTAGTACTGCCGCGCAAGGTAATATTCAGGATACTCTATTAAATAAATATTTTTTATATAAATTTAAATTGTTAGATGAGATTCAAAATATAAAATATTTTATACTTGAAACTTGTACACAGTTCCATATTAATTTGTGTTTGATTTTTATCAAATAAAATAAGAGCTATTATATTTAAATTCACAATTTTCAGGTCAACAAGATTATGATATCATGTCAAATAATCATTTTATTTAAAAAATTAAATTATTAGATAAAATCTAAAATATAATTTTTATTAATTTTTATCTGAAATGCTATTAAAAACAAACCTTAGATACCAGGATCAAAATGTAGTTGCCAGGTTTTGGGTAAAACTCAATCGTCCAAGCACATTTTAGATGTGCGCCTCGTGTGTCTTGAGCTCACGCCTCTCTTTTCTCTCTCTCCATGTTTATAGGAAATTGTCATTCACTGTTCCTTCTAATATATTAATCTTGGTGAAGATAATTTACCAATATATAATTTTCTTGAGATAAAAAAATAAAATAAAATAAAATAATAGATAATGCTTTGCAAATCATTAAACAGGACTTCAAAAGAACTACATGACAGGGTCTTATTATTAATTTTAATTATTTTGAACCCCGTGACATTTGTTTGCCATGAGATTTTAAATTTATTTAACGTCTGAATGTTTCATGTGCAATCTAAAAAATATGATTGGAATTGCTTTGCGAATGGATCGAAACCTTGAGTTGATCTTCTTGCATGCCCAGCGCCATCACTAGTTTCATTTTTATTATTATTATTATTAAACATCTAAAACCATCCATATAATTGGAAAATCAAGAGGAATAAAGGTGAATTTTTTTAATTGCAGTAAATAGATCAGCCACAAATTTAAGTACCTTGGATATCCACGCCCTTCTCTTTTCCTTATCCCGAAAATGAAAACCCTTGCATGATTTAGAACATCGCCATGTGGCAAAAAACCCCTATTACCTTGAAAAATTCATGGAGAGAGAAAGAGGGTTTATGTGGGTGACCTCCTATTACCCGTGCATTAACTGGCTGATCCGGTTTTGCGGTCAAAAACTTACAAAATGATGGGTACAAGGGAGGTTGAAGCCACTGGTTTTTTTTTTGTTTTTTGCCTTGCCATTTTCGAGAGAGAGAAAAACATAGAGAAAGAATCTCGAGAGAGAGAGAGAGAGAGATTTGAATCCAATTCCTAGGCTTCTTGGGAGACATTGATTTCTTGGTTTCCTTGAATTCTCCGATCTCTGGATTTGTGAAATTCTACAGTGAATTTTCGTTTTGTGTTTCAATCTTTTTTGTTTAATCTGCACATTATTGTAGAGGTTTTTAAACACAAGAGATCAGTCGTTGTTTATAATACAAGGTGAGTGAAGAATTCAATTCTCCTGGAATTTGATTTCCTTTGAATTCTCTTCGTTTTCTCGTGAATTGTGTTTGAGACGGTTGAATTTGATTATTCGGTGAAAATTTCAAGATGTTTTTGTTTTAATGAGATTTTTGAAGATCGGGACCTGATTGTGGAAGTTGGTTTTGGTTCGGTAAGGTGGAATTGGTTTTTTCTGGGAATTGGTATTTTGCAAAATTCAAGATCACGTTGGTGGGTTTTGCTGTTGAAGGAATTTAGATATAAACCTCTCTTTTTTCAAATAAAAGCTACTGTGGTTTTTATGAGATTTTTACGGGTTTGAAGTTTGAAGAACTTGGAAATATTTGGAGGATTTGGGTTTAATGGAAATTGAAATCCAGTTTTGATCTGGAATTAGGACCACAGATTATGTATCCTAAAACCCAATTTCATGTGTATGGTTGCTGTCTCTGTTTTAATTTTATATCCTCATGATTGATCGTTGCTTGGGGTTTTGGGATCTCGCAGTTAAAATGATAATTCCAGTGCAGAAGGTTTTTTCTCTCTAAAATTAGATTGATACTAATTTATCTCTTGTTTTTTTTTTGTCTTTTTAATGAGATCACTGTTGATTTCCTGCAAGAAAGAAAGAAAAAACTCAGAACAATTCGGAAACAGGGAGAGTATAGACACATGTCCTGCCTATGAGCATTTTTTTTTTTTATTTCCTTGGATATATTTGTTTATTTTCTGCTTTGGGTGGCCACTGGTGGGGTGGGTTAGTCATGACAAGTATTGCTGTAACCATTTTGATGGGTTGTGAGTGTGTTATGTGTGATTAATCAAAACTATAATGTGGACTGCAATTTTATTGTACTATGATGCCAGAGTATTGTAGTTACAAAATTTTGCATAGTGACAGGGTCATGTTCTTGGAATCTGTACAATGGCGTTTCTCATCTAGTTAATTTTTTTCTTTTTTCCCACGAATTTTTTGACAGATAAGCGGATCTGAGCAATGATACTCCTTGTTTGATGAATTATAATTGCCTTGTATGCTTAAGATATGGTGGTGAAGAAGAGACAATATTATGGTTTTAATGGCTTCCATATGCCCCCAGTTCCCAGGGCTCCGAGATCAGCTAGAGTATGTATCTATTGCATTTAAAGGTTTGCCTAGCCTTTGCCATGCATGTTGATTGTTGACCGCTCTTTTAACCCTTTGTCTCCTGGTTATTGGTTCCAGCAGAGGGGTTTGAATTTGAATAAGAAGAAAGTTGAGGATAGTCAACTATGCGCCTTTGAATTGCTCGCATCCTTGGCGGGTAAGCTATTGCAGGAGAGTGAAAGTTCTGCATCTAGCAATGCATCTGAAGCAAATGATCAGCCTATTATTGGTGTTGGTGGTGTGAAATGTGAGCAATCTGAAGATAGACCATTGAAAGCAGAATGCCTTGATCATGGATGTTGTGGAGAGAGTGCTTTTGTCGCCGAGTTTTCCTTGCCAAACAGTGATCAAAAGTGCCTTCTAAATGAATTGTCACTTGCTGAGAGCGATTCCATTTTGGAGCGCTCTTCAATGATCTCAAATTCTAATTCCCCAGAGAAAGTCGTTGCTGATTTGAAGACTGTGATTTGCAAAAGCAAGAGTGTGTTCGAAAATTTCTCTGGTAAAGTTGAGGGTTCTTTTGATTCTAGGGTGTCTTGTGATGGTCATGTAGACAATGGATTTAGGAGTCAACAAGGTGGTGATGTACTAGATACTGGAGGTTTGGCTGTTGAGAATACTTGCAGTTTGAAGGATCAGATGGAAATGTGTATGAATTTTCCCGCATTGCTCAAACCAGACAATGATGTCGAATTGCCAACACGCAGGGAACCTGTTCCTAATTCTTCCATTCCAAGGCATAGGAATGATACTAAATTAGGTGTTAGAGATGATGATGTAAAGTTTTCTAGGTGTAAAAAGTTGTTAACTAAGCCAAAGGCTTTTAGGCTACCACAACGAATTGGAGACCGCAGAATAAGGAAGTTACTCACTTCCAAATACTGGAAAGTAGCTCCAAAATTACAGGAATGTGAACTTTCCAAACCTGGTAAGCAGCACTTCTGGTAGCTTATTTATACCATGCTGTGTATTTTTCTTTGATTACATCTATTTGTATGCCTGTATGAAGATAAATGTATTCTGATATTGGATCTTTTCATTCAGCATTTTTTGAAGGGGGAATGAAGCCTCAATATCGCAAGAGGAAATTATGTTATAGTCGTGAAAGGTATCAACATGACACTTTTTATAAGAGGAAGTGTACTGACCGTAGTGTAGTTGTGACTACTGATGGAGGGTTCAGCAGTGAAAGTGTTTGCAATTCACCTAATAAGAGCATGACTGGAGACAAGAATGGTTCAGCTGTAATGCTTCATGGAGGTCCTTTTCTATGTTATTAATAATTCTGCCCATGTATTGTCTTGAGTTTCCTGCTTTCTTCTGCGCTGGTGTTTCCTAAATAGTTGTGGTTCTTGTATGCAGAAAATGGGATATCATCTTCGGTTATAGGTCATCAGTCACCCTTCCACTCCAAGGATTCTCATGGTACTATAGCTGGTTTGGAATTGATGTACTGTGAATTATTGTTCTTTTTTCCTGTCATTCGGAGGTGTTTACATGTGTTTCATGCTTTTGTGCAGTGAAGTTCAGTATTAAGTCCTTTAGAGTTCCAGAGCTTTTCATTTCAGTCCCAGAAACTGCAACTGTTGGTTCACTGAAGGTATAATCGCTGCATGGTCTTCCCTTCTGTTATGTTAAACATAACGAGGATAATCTTTAGATGTGTTTTCTTTTTATATTTCTGCTAGTGTTTACTTATATATGTGTGTCTGTTGTATACATCTAGAATGTTTTCAAAACCACTGCTCTCACCATGCTTTAGTTTATATTTTCTCCTGCCATTCATTATGATTCTTTCCTTCAATGACAACTTAATGAGAATCGTTTGTCTGTATAACTTTTGTAAATAGGTTTTTTTGAGCATTAGAAATTTTAAAACAAGTTTGATAGGCTAAAAGTACTCCTAATTTTTTACCGAGTCCCTGATATTGAATTTTATTCCTATTTGACTATTCATAGAGAACTGTGGTGGAGGCTGTGAGTGCTTTACTTGGAAGTGGTTTACGAGTCGGGGTGCTTCTTCATGGAATGAAGGTTAGGGATGACAGTAGAACCCTTTTGCAGACTGGTATGACTTCTAAAGAGAATCTTGATACCCTGGGTTTCTCATTGGAGCCTACACCTGTGCAAGCTTCTCCGCCCTTGTGCACAGAAGACCCTGCACTATTACCATGTGACACATCTCAACTTATATCAAGGTATTTGAAATCTGTTTTTTGTATTGAATTTTGTTGAATGGGCAATTGCAGTGAACTAAGTGGTGTCATTATTTAGGTTTGTTATGCTACTAAATTATTTTATTATTTTTGCTTTATTTTCAGGTCTCCAACCGCTCCTATTATAGATTCAGGAATTTCTGATGCCTTACCTGATCCTCCTCCATCTACTAATCTGGACACTATCACTGAAAGTAATCATGAATCAGTTTCCTCCCATTATGATATGGTAACTGACGATACACTGTTGGATTCTAGAGCTCTGGTTGCAGTTCCACCATTGAATGCTGAGGCTCTTGCAATGGTGCCTTTAAACCAGAAATCTAAGCGATCTG
The DNA here is from genome assembly GCA_025169955.1 of Salix arbutifolia. Taxonomy (NCBI): domain Eukaryota; kingdom Viridiplantae; phylum Streptophyta; class Magnoliopsida; order Malpighiales; family Salicaceae; genus Salix; species Salix arbutifolia. Next base: position 3,248,139 of record CM045909.1, read on the forward strand.
AACTTGTACAGCGTCGAACAAGGAGACCATTCTCTGTGTCGGAAGTAGAAGCACTTGTGCATGCAGTTGAGGAAATAGGAACCGGAAGGTATGGTGCTATCCTGTTTGCTGCACCTCTGACCAAGGTTTACTCTGCTTAGGTTTGAAAAGTTTAACAATATTCTCAATTGCAGGTGGCGTGATGTTAAATTGCGTTCTTTTGAAGATGCAGACCATCGTACTTATGTGGATTTGAAGGTGAGGGTTCTGTTTAATTTTCATATAAATGGTATCATCATCTGTTCTGGAGGCAAGCTGTACAGCCCCTGCTAGTTCTCCTTCTGAGGTTACTCGTGCGCTTTGTTTCATCAACAAAGATTTGCGATTTGTGGTATCTCAGCTTTTTGTTGGTAGCTTATAGTGCGTGGTTTGTGCAGGATAAATGGAAGACATTGGTTCACACAGCTCAGATTGCCCCTCAGCAAAGAAGGGGCGAGCCTGTTCCCCAGGAGCTCTTGGACAGAGTCTTGGCTGCTCATTCTTACTGGTCTCAACATCAAGCTAAGCAGCATGGCAAGAACCAGGCTGCTATACTAAAGATCACTGTCGCTCATGCTGTTAAAAATGGAGTTGAAGATAACCACTCAATATGATGTACAGAGAAAGAACTATGTTGACACGGACAGGAAACAGGAGATGTACAGAGTATTCAAATTTATGTTGTATTTTTCGTTCTCGGGTTGATTCGTTGCCACCTTCCCAAACTCTGAGAGGATGGCATTTGTAAATGATTTGATGGAATAAGAAACCCGCTCTAGCAGAATTTACAGTGTTTTTTCTTCTTTACATTCTTTGATTTATTTTCTGTAAAACATTTTTTTCTTTCAAATTTGATATAACATAGAGCTCCGAAAAATTAGTTGTTGCTTTCTTGTGATGGCTGTTCCCTATCTTCTGTTGATGGTCCTCCGAATTATCTTGGTCTTCGTTTTCTACATGCTTTTTTCGATTGGTATCGTGCATGACCGGGAATTATTGCCGAGTCAATCTTAATTAATTTATTTTTGGAGCATGAACTATTAATTTGTCAATTTATTATATGCTCCAACAAAAGCAACTGTCATCAACTCCTTTTCATTGCAGCATGCGCTTTCGAAAGTTCAGGACTGATGCAAAACCATCGGTGCCAACTAAATCTGATCTTGAGAATCCCCAGAACATGATGATTCAACTCTGAATACCATGTTAGGTTCCCATGTTATCTCCTCGAGTTAGAATATGATGGGTTTCGGAGAAGTATTTCTCGGTCGTGCTGGGGAGGGATTATAGTAATAAAAATGCAAAAATGGTAAGAAAATGCCATGACTGTTACAAAAGAAAAAATATATTGCATGATAATAGTTCACACAGTCACAGGATGGGCAATGATTAGGAATTTGAAGTTGAACTTCGAACAAATCGAGTTTTTTTCAGCTTCAAAGCTAAGTTTAGGTTAATCCGTACAGCGAAGGCATTTATGACCTACTTTGTGTCCCAGCACGCTACCTCCATGTGAAGGTGAACAACTTTCCTGCACCAAGAATGAATCGAAGGCTTTGCTTCAAAAAGAGATGGCCTAACGCCAACTGTTAGGTTTCGTGTGATCGAAGTCTTCTAATAACTAATTAGAAACTTTAGGTCAAAGCAGCACCCCCCCTCCTCCCGAGCTGATGTAATGAAAACAACAGTTTCACGTCCCACGTCGCAGCAGCTTAAGAGGCCGATGTGGGTGTTTGTATTTTCCTTATTTTTTTAATCTGCCACTGCACCGTTTATATTTGTATTAAATTATTGTTCGCACTGCAATGCGAGTTTGATCAATTTTTGTTAGATTAAAAAAAACAGGTGTTTATAATATATTTTTAGCATAAAGAATATTGACTATATAATGATTTGATTAAACATGACTTGGCTTATTTGAAATGTTTGAATATAACATGGATAATTGATAATATATATATATATATATAGTTTAATTAAAAAGTTTAAGGATATTTTTAAAAAATAAAATAAAATGATAATATATTAGATCGATTTAGATTAACCTAAGCTAACCTGCTAAATCCATTATGCAAGTCATGAGATTGATAACCCTATAGAAAACATGTAAATTTTCTACTAGATTTAATTCTTCATCAACCTAGTGTTGAAGAATAAAAATAAAAATAAAACTCAACTACACAAATAAACCAAGTCAATTCAAGTCAACCTATTAAATTTTGGGTATAAGACCGAGATAGCTATTTTTTTATATGCGAGGAGACCGGGATAACCTTATAGAAAATATATTATGAATCTCAATTATCAATTAATCAAATACTGAAGGGTTCAATTAAAAAATAAACAAAAAAATAACCTAAAATATATTATAAAAAACTTTCTATTCTAAAACTGATAAACCATAATCAAACTAGTATGATTCAAATTTGCTGGTCTGATTAAGATTTGACTAAACTTGAAAAAAAGGTCTAAAAACCATTGTAGATTTTTTTGGTTTTTTACATAAAAACAAATTAAAACCAGTCGATTTAAACCGGATTTGGTTTGGGTTTAGTTTTTTTTATTATGATTTTAATTTAGTTATTTTTATAGATAAAAATTGAACTGAATAAAAAAGATCATTCTACCCCGTCTGTCTTTTGTTATATTTTGTCAATGGGCCAGAAGGCCATTACTGGCAAAATCATTCTGCATTTGCGGGCCTGTTTTAATCTCAGCTGTATCAGGCCTTCAATTCAAGAACCCTGGACTAGTATGACCGGGAAAGGAATAGTCAACGAGCCCACTGTTACTCTGATGTATCTGCAAGCCTGCCCATGTAAGGAGCCTTGCGTTGCCATAGCAGAGCCCATTCTTTCAATCTCTCCATTTTGGATTCGAAAAAACTGGGGAGGCAGAAGTGGGTAAAGCATAAATCGAACCAAACATGTTTTGCCCAGTGAATCGGAGATCCCCGTCCAAGATATTATTCTATTTTATAGTATAGCAGACTCAGGCCTCCTGATGGTGAGTACCCATTTTGCTATCACGAGTAAAAACGAGAACGATTCATGATTCTTCTACGAATAAAACTACAAATAAATTCAAGAATATTGTGTCAGAGGTATCTCACCTAAAAATTCAAGTTGTTATGTGATGTCCCAAAATATGATTTATATTATTCTCTAATACACTTCCTCAAGTGAAAGCTCTTTGGGCTCGAAACTTGCACACATGTCCATTCTACTTTGTGTTTGATTTTTATCAAATAAAATGAGGGTGGTGAGATTCAAACTCGTAATCGTTGGGTCAACAAGGCTCTGATACCATGTTAAGAAACCATATCACCTAAAAACTCAAGCTATTAGATAAGATTCCATAATATAATTTATATTATTCTCTAAGATATTGGCCAAGTGGTTGAGTATTGCCTATTGCCTATTTCTTGGATTTAAACGATTAGATATCAGGGGGAGCAATATCTCTTGGTGTTGTATGAACACTGTTAAATAAGTTTGTTTTTGTTTCTATAAGATAAATAAAATTTAAACTTTATGAACACAAGCCTAGGTATAACACTACACGTTATATGGTATGATTGAAAAGCTTGCGCTCAAATGATTAATTGATTTATATGCAACTCATATATTGTTAATTATCGAAATTAAATCATCTCATTAATGTCAATCAACACGTGTTATTTTCCCTTTTGTATTACTATCACGGCTTTAGTATAATCTGATTTCGGTTGAATGCTAACTTCAAGATCTTATTTTTCAGGGGGTTTAAATGTTTTGTATTCATAAATATATTAAAAAATATATATATTTTTTATTTTTTTTAAATATTTTTAATATTAGTGTATCAAAATAATCTAAAAACATAAAATAATTTAGTTAAAAGCAACAAAAAATCAAAAACGTTTTCAGAAATACAACAAGGAGTGTTAGTTAGGCGCTGCCGAGAGTTGAAAGAATGATTCGGGGTCAGGTCAGGGGAAGAGATCAGCACTCAGCCTGAAAGAATAATTCGGGGTCAGGTCGGGGGAAGAGGTCAGCACTCAACCTTTCCTCGATCCATGATTGGGAATTCATCCAGTGAGTAGAAGTCTCCCCCGAAAGGTCTCACTCTGCCGAACCAAATACCCATGAGACTCATCAAAAACCATAGCTGCGGTGTGTTTGGAAATGGCTAGGAACAAAAAAAACAATTAAGTTAGGCAAACCAGAACATTCATCCATGATGTGATAGGATCCCATGTCCCTCCCTGACCTTTCATCTCCCCATGTTTTACGTTCTAAAAATTAGTCAACGGGTCGACGCTGAGCCTGGACATGTCTAGCTTATCCTGAAGCAATCCACATTGAAATTTCGGACATGCACGCGATCGCATCGGCTCCGAAAAAGACCTTCCCTGGCAATCCTGCCGCACGTTATTGTCTCGTAAATTTATATTTGCTGGTTCATCTCCCTTTCCCTCCCCCCCTGTAATCGTCATCTACTTATTTAAATGTTTTTTCCGAAGTCCAACGCTTTTCTTTTACACGAGTTTAACCTGAATACTTCAGCAGCCCACGTATAAAATTTCAGGTAAACGTCGGTTTAGCCCTTAGCATGAAACCTAGTTATCAGCAGCGTCCCGACAAACAATTTTATCCATTACATCCCAAAAATTCTAGATATTTCAATTGGGTCCTTCTCTCCATTTTATTTTTTATATATAAATTTGATGCCAGATTTTACTGCACAAGAAACGTCATATCATTGAAAAAACATGCATACTGGATGGAAAGTATTAATAAATTTGAAAAAATGATCCAATTAAAAAAGATCTGAAACATCCAGGAGTTATTTGGTAAAACTTATTACTCTGGAATCAATTGGAACTGGTTATCTAAGTTAGGGAGTAATTTAGGTTTCTCCAGATATTTACAACGACTTTTCTGTCTTGGAATAATAACAAAAATCAAAATGAAATCTATTTTTTTTAATGTTAAGTTGAAAGTAGTTTTCTTTTCTCGGTAATTTAATTGTAATTGATTATTCGCAAATATAAACTTTAAGGAAAAATAATCTGTCGATTGATATTTGATGACCCTTCACACTATCAAACAACAAAGTTTGTGAAAGCAACTGGAATTATTTTTTAAAAATGATTTTTGTTTATAAATATATTAAAATAATATATTTATTTATTTTTTAAAATTATTTTTTATAATAACATATAAAATGATCTAAAATCACTAAGAAAAAAAATTAAAATAAAAAATAAAAACAATTTTTTTATTTGTTTCAAAAAAGTTTTGGAAACACAAAGCAAGGTGTTTGTTAGTATGATTGTGATTTTTTTTTTAAAAAAATATTCTTTAAAAAATATTTTAAATATTATCATATCTAGGTAATCTTAAAACACTGAAATATTTTTAATTAAAAACAAATTTTCTCAATCGCTGCGAGAAAAGTTGACAGAAGAACCTCGTGTATTCCAATTCTCTTACGTGGTTGCCTTGTATTTTTGCCCGTTGTACTTGAGTCGCTGTGAATGTGCAGCGACATCCTATTTTTTTCCAAAAAATAACAATGTTTAGATGAAAACATGTTTTAAGATAATAAAAAAACAAATGATTTGTGCTATAGCACTGGCGGAAATTAATAAATTGATTTTATTTCAACTAAACAATAAAAGAAAATGCAATGAAGTTAATCATGGAACAAAAACAATGGGCCGTGATATTGGATTAAAAAAACTAAAAAAAATAGACTGAATCGACAAACACTAAAACACATAACGGGAAAAAACTAACATACAGAAGGATCTAAAATATAAAAAACAAACGAGGGTGAATATAAATATAAAATATGAATTAGAGAGGAACTATTTTTTTTCAAACATAGGGTTAAAATAAAAAATCTCAAAAAAAAAGAACGAGGAAAAAAAACAATACACCATAAACTTGGATTGAAAGTTGAAATAAAAAAAACCATTAAAATTTCTATAAAAAAATTAAGAGGGAAAATAAAAAAATTGAATAGCTAAAGAACATATAAAAAATGAAATTGAATAACTAAATCAAAAAAATATAACACCTGTACAAAAAGGATAAGAGAAAAAAAATGAAATTTAAAGAAAAAAAGACTCTTTTTTTTCCTGAAAGATTAAATTGAAGAGAAAAATAACTTCAAACGGAAAGAAAAAAAATTCGAGGGCCAAATTAAAAATAACACATTAAATAAACTTGGTTTGAGTGATTAAATTGAAAAACAAAAATTATAAAAGAGTGAAGTAAAAAAATAAAAATAAAGACCAAATTGTAAAGTATAATATATTATAAATTAGAATTAAAGGACTAAATATAATAATATTTTATTTTGATTAAATAAAACAATACCCCTGATAAAAGATAAAAAAAACAGCATGAAAAGATATGAATATTCAAAGAACGACAAGTTTTGATTTTATTGACTTAAAAGACAATTAGTAATCCAAACGTAAACTAAAATATAAAAAACCGATAATATCATCCTATCCGAGACCACTTGTCGTCTTGATGAAAGGCAAAATAATTTGATGACCTCTTCAGTCTATTTGATTTTTCTTGAGCATCTAAAGAAGATGCCTGTCATTGTTCCATAATCAACTAAAACACTGATTGATTGATATTATATTTTAAAAATATTTTAAAAAAATTAAAAAATATATATTTTTTTAAATTTATTTTTTAATATTTTTAGATTTTTTTATGTGATGATGTTAAAAATAATTTAAAAAAAATAAAATTTTAATGTATTTCTAAATAAAAAATATTTTTAAAAACAACTAGAATCGAAACTCTCGAATAATCACTAAATCCAATTTTTTTATTATTATTATTATTGTTGCTTCTTTGACAAGTTGACAAGTTGACGAGGCAATGGAAAATGTTCTTCAGTGCCGAAAGAAAGAAGAAGACAGATAAGATAAAATCAAGGTTCCAAGGAAAGATAGAGAAGAAATTTGATTATTATTTATTTATATTAAATTGTAAAATTATCATGTTTTTGAATCGTGCTTTGTTTATTTTTTAAAAAAAATCAATAAAATAAAAATATACTATTTCATAATCTTTTTTAGAAGTTTTTGTTTTTTTGTTAAAACTTTCAAGATTACCGTGATGGGAAAAAAATTAAAGTTGGAGATAAGAATGGTAAGAGTTTGTAGGAGAGTGGACAAAGTTTAGTTTTATTAATTTTTTTACTAGAAAAGATATATATTTTTTTAAAATATTTTTAATATATGAAAATAATTTTAAAAAAATAAAATATAGAATAAATTTTGTTTTGGTTTTCGATTGTTAATTTTGTCAATGTATTTTGAGATTTGTGGGAGTCATATACAATCTGGGAAGACATGACATTTAGCAAATCCAATCAATCAATCAAAAAGAGAACGTTTGTTCCGAGTCCACTTGTACGGGGAGGAAGGGGTGACATTAGCCAGAGCGAAGCATTTGTTTTTTTTAAAGATAAAATGTTATATAATCTATACTCAGGCATGTTATAGATTAAAGTATTTTATATTTCAAAATTATTAAATTAATATACTGATATTAAAAAATTATTATATTACAATATGTAAATAGAAATATCACTAGCTTAGTAAAGTAATAGATAAAGAAAAGAAATTGATAAAATCGATTCTTTAGTTTTCTACAACAGCTTTTCTTTTTTCTTTTTTCTTTTTTTTTGAATTTTTAGAATCACATCTTTTGATGATAAAAGTATAAAACAGTAAAGTAGCTATCAGAAAAATTAAGAGAGAAAAAACAAGACAAGCACATCGTGGACGAGTCGCCCTGAGCGCGTCGAAGAATAAAATGAAGAGGCTTTTATCCGGCTCACGCTGTTAAAACAAAACCCACCTTAAATCTCACCATCGTTAACCCTTCTCATTTCCTTCCCTCTCTCTAAGAAAAATTCGCTCCTAAATTTCTATTCCTGCAAGACTGGAACTTTTTTCAGGTACTTTCCTCTTTTTATTCATTGATTTTTTTTTTCTGCAAGAACAATTTAGAAACCGTGTAAAGTGATTTCAAAACTTTTATTTCGAGGATCAAGAAAGCATCCTTTTGTATTCACTGTTTTGTTCTTTTTGTAGGACAGCTCTGATAATTTATATGCTTCTTTTTTGTGTGTTTTCTTGTTTGTCTACTTTATTCAGTCACCATTTATAGCTCAAAAGACTGTTCCTTTCCCTCCCTCTTCATGTGTATACTTCTGGTGTTAGTAGGAAATAAATATCTGGACTCTGATACGTAGTGACATCTATTATTTACTGGGAAGCTATTATTTTGGAGAAACTACGAGTGTGAACTGAAGCTGTATAATTTGGCCTTGTGGGTACTTGGTATTATCGTAACTGCAGGCTGAAACATCGAGGTTTTGGAGTGTGTTGTAAGTTGTGAAATTTCTGAGGTATTGATGATCATGGATCCGTCCTTAAGAGGTTTATATGGTTCTGTAAATGGATTGAAACTTAGCAATGAAACCCAATTTGCTTCATTGGATCAGGATCTTGTTAATGTGTTGAAGTTGGATAACAGCTGTGTCAACCAAAACTATGTAAATAGCCCTCTTGTTCCGCATGATTCAATACCAAGTAGCTCAGTTCTGTCCGCAAGCATGAGTCAAGAGGGAGATTCTCTAGAAGATTTTGATTTCAGTGATGTTGTTCTGAAATATATTAGCAAGATGCTAATGGAAGAGGAAATGGAAGAGAAGACATGTATGTTTCAAGAATCTTCGGTAGCACTCCTTGCTGCTGAAAAATCGTTGTATGAGCTTATTGGGGAGAAGCATCCTTCTGCACCTGATGATCCAGTACAGTGTTTAGATCAAAATCATGAAAGGCCAGATGAAAATCATGATTTGAATTGTAGTAATTATACAAGCAGCACAAGCAGCAGCAGCAGCAGCAACTTGGTGGATCATGAGTGGACTAGTGATCTTGGTGAATACAAGTCCTCGAGACATGCTTCGCAATCATCCTATAGTCCAGGGAACAGCAGTACTACTGCTGATGGATTTGTCGACTCTCCAGTTAGTCCTAATATGGTTGCTGAGATATTTAGGGAGAGTGAGTCTGTTATGCAGTTTAAGAAAGGGTTTGAGGAGGCGAGTAAGTTCATTCCAAATGGCAATCTGTTTATTAATTTGGAGAACAAGGGCATGTTTCTACAAGACCTGAAGGAAGATGTCAATGATGTGTTAGCTATGGCAGGGGTGAAGCGTGAGAATGATAACTACACAGATGGTTTGAGGGGGAAGAAGAATCCTTATCCTGAGGAGTCGGCTTTAGAGGGAAGTAGGAGTAACAAACAGTCTGCAGTTTACTCCGAATCAACCGCAAGTCCAGCGGATTTTGACAGGGTATTGCTCAATTGTGGAAAAGATGTCCCTGCCCTTCAAGCACCCGTGCATATTGGGGAAAGCAAGAGTGTACAGAAGAATGGACAAGCAAAAGGATCATATGGTGGAAAAGCTCGAGGTAAGAGGCAGGGAGGTAAGAAGAATGTGGTGGATCTGAGAACTCTCTTGACCCTTTGTGCACAAGCTGTTGCAGCAGATGACCGGAGGAGTGCAAATGACTTGCTGAAGCAAATTAGACAGAATTCTCCACCGACAGGGGATGCTATGCAGAGACTAGCCAATATTTTTGCTGATGGTCTCGAAGCACGCTTGGCTGGCTCAGGAACCCAGATTTACAAAGCACTTATTTCCAAGCCAACATCAGCTGCTGATGTTTTGAAAGCTTACCACATGTTTCTTGCTGCTTGTCCATTTAGGAAGCTGTCTAACTTCTTCTCAAATAAAACAATAATGAATATAGCTGAAAATGCAACAAAGGTTCACATTGTTGATTTTGGCATCATGTATGGTTTCCAATGGCCTTGCCTTATTCAGCGCCTCTCATCCAGACCTGGAGGACCTCCCCATCTGCGAATTACTGGGATTGATCTCCCAAATCCAGGTTTCCGACCTGCAGAAAGGGTTGAAGAGACAGGACGCCGCTTAGCAAATTATGCAAACACTTTCAAAGTTCCATTTGAGTTCAAAGCTATAGCACAGAAGTGGGACACAATTAAAATTGAGGATCTCAAGATTGATAGAAATGAGGTTCTTGTTGTGAATTCTCTGTATAGATTAAGAAACTTGCTTGATGAGACCGTGGTGGTTGAGAGTCCCAGAAATATCGTTCTCAATTTGATCAGGAACATGAATCCTGATGTTTTCATACAAGGGGCAGTTAATGGAGCCTACAACGCTCCGTTCTTTATCACACGCTTCCGAGAGGCCCTGTTCCACTTCTCTACTTTGTTTGATGTCCTGGAGGCTAATGTGTCCCGTGAGGTTCCAGAGAGGATGCTTATTGAGAGAGAGATTTTTGGGTGGGAGGCAATGAATGTAATTGCATGCGAGGGTGCAGAGAGGATAGAGAGGCCAGAGACATACAAGCAGTGGCAAATGCGGATTCTAAGGGCTGGGTTTAGGCAGCTCCCTTTGAATCAGGAGATTTATACGACAGCGAAGGAGAGGGTGGAAGCTCGCTACCACAAGGACTTTGTAATTGATGAGGATAGCCATTGGTTGCTCCAAGGGTGGAAGGGCCGGATTGTTTATGCACTCTCTTCCTGGAAGCCTGATTGTTAAATGCGTGTTGAGTTTTATTTGCTGATAGGAAGGGGTGACAGGATTCTCCATGTGGCTGACAGTGTGCCCTCGTATAGTTGAGCTATTTCAACTTTGTTATAGATTTCTGATCAAAGAATTTAAGGTACTGACATTTTCCCATTAAAAATAAGTCTCATTCTTCTTTTCACCACCTTGCCATTTGTTTACTCTGGAATGGAAGTGAACTTGAAAAGAAATTGATTATGTTATTATATATTTGCTGAGCAGGGATAGTGGGAGTCAAGTTATTTTGGCTGCTGCTCACCACAATTGTATTAGATGCCCGTTGTTCAGGTAGCAGTAATATACATCAATTTATAAGAACAAATTCAACTTATGTGTTGCTCGATGCCTGATATTTCTCATGAATGGTCCATATCTTGGTGAATATGCACAAAGAGGGCCTAAGAAACCCAAAATAAAACCACGACTCTAGTTCAGTGTCGTTGTTAGCAGCGATGATGTTAAAGTAAATGCTAGTGGATTGTTGAGTTTTGATGTTTTTTAGGAATTTCTGCAGTCAAAGAAGATAATGTAAGTGCATTGTTGCCTGGTTTCTTCTTGTTCCTTGGACGGATTTTTGTGCTAGCAGCAATCTTGGTTCTGGAGTCATAAGGGTTCCTGTGCATACTGTCCTCTTAAATGTGGCATTTTAGCAATAAATTAATTAATGAAATTGCCACCAAGAATACTCTTCTTGGTTTTTGCTGTTTAAGATGCTGTGTGCGCCACAGTTGCACCAATCATTCTTACGGGAAATGCACGCTGATTCAACCGACCAGATCCGTATTAGCTTAGTTTATCAAAAGGCCTGTGAAATGATGGCCCCTATTAATTCATGCCTTCCCATTTCACAGATATCTGAGCATATGTTTTATAATGTTCTGCAGTACAGAATCAGCACCACGGTTAGAAAAGTGTTTTCACGGTCCTCTATTGCTTAGCAGTTCTCTGTTTAGTCGAATCAATAAACATCTACCAGTTGACTCAATCATATGTGACCATGAACTATTGCCTATTTGCACTCAAGGTGCTCCCTTTTTCAAGATATTCGTAGTTTTTTATGCATTTATAATGTGGAGTGGTGTTAGGTTGAAGTAAAGCGCCCGGTCTCTGTTGCAATTCACAAGTGAAAACCACCTGATTTTGTCAGGGAAGTTTTCATGAGTTCGATGCGGGAGTGTAGGAAATGAGAATGGTTGGAGAGAGAACCCAATTGAGAAACAAGAGAAAAGGTTTTAACCACCGCTCGATGGATGAAAGGTCGTCCAACTGTTAACGTGGATTTCTTAATCTGATTTTCCTGATACTTGAGCGGAAAAGTCTTACTGTGGGAAGCTTGATTGGTAATTTAAGGAAGTGCTGACTTCATACGCAACATTTAAACACGCACATGCTAGCGAGGACTTTGCAGTAAACTCATCGTGATTGCTCCATCCATCCATGTCCTGTTAATATTATAGACTTGATAAAGGGGATGATAGCATGCATTTGCTAAATTTTGGGTTTATGTGATGCCATGCTGTCCAAAAAAACATGGCGTGATTATAAAATATTTGAGATCTACACAATAGGTCTCAAGTTCAAGTCAGGGTGTGTATCTCTTGTAAAAATTTGAGGACAACCGCGGTTTTACTTGCTCATCTAGATCCACAAAATACGCTTTACAGAAAGTGTTTCCTTGAATTAAAAAAAAAAATGATATCATGCACCACAGCATGAAGAGATGCAGCACCTATGATGAACATGATGAGACATGCATTGTGATTTTAAACAATTGTTTAGGATGCTAAGATCATGATAAGATATCTTGAGATGAATAGAATAATGATTATTAAATTTCTGATTGCTGCTGCCAATGAAATAGTTTGGCGGTTTGATTTCCTTTTCAAGTTCATAAATTACCATTGCCAAGCATCGTTGTTAATTTGTCATGTCACTTCTCTTCTTCTTGACCTCTTCCTGGTAACTCGGCAATCACTATTCAGGGCATCAACTTTATGATGCAAAATAAGGTGATTTCATGTAAGAATTCGGCAAAAAAGTGACAATGCTGCCACGATATTCTGGCTATAAATTAAGAAGATATCTGGGTTTCGCAGAACAGGATGGAGAATTAATTTTAAATTGCAATTACGATTCAATGTATCCTGTTTACTTTTCCTTTTGAGAATTCCTTTCGGTACATTGTAAGTCAACCCAAAGAAAAATCTGCATGTGATCGTAGCATGAGATGAGGGTGTTGCCCTATGGACTAAAGACTAGTCCAGGGGATGCTACCATCAAAATCGTCCTTTTCATCTTCGTAAACGGTCCAGATTGATTGACGCTTGGAGAGGATTTTTTTTCTTATTGTTTTGTGGTTGTTTATTAAAATGTTTTCTATTTGAAAATATATTAATTTTTTTTTTAAATAATATTTTTAATATCAACATGTTAAAATAATTTAATAATACTAAAAATATTTTTCATTTAAAAAAAAAATCTATTTATTTTCTTCAAAAAAAACATTTTAAAAATGATTCCCAACCACCACTTCATCTTTAACGAAATTGGAATATTACGAAATACATGCATCTATCTAATTTCTAATGCTACCGTCGCAGCCTGCTCGACAGAGAGGATCCTAAGTCAACCTGTAAAAAAGCTTAGTGGTCACTATTTTATTTTTCTCCTCCTTTTAATGGGAAAATAAAATAAAAAATATTTATGATACTTGAAACCTCATATCACACCGTCTAAAACAATCTGAAATTCACGAGTGTATTCCACCGTGGGGTTCCGTGTGTTTTTTTGTTACCATTTTCCCCATTAATTCATTATCAAACCAGTAGCTTATTTTTTATTATTATTTATGTTAAATGGAATTATTTGATGGAGATTTTTGTTGTTTTTTCGGAATAACATTTATTTTTAAATAATCATAAATATTTAAAAATAATACACTAACATGTTTACTTCATAATTAGAGGGTGCTTGTGAGTATGGTTACGATTGTGTTTTCAAAGTTTTTTGCACAGAAAAATAATATTTTTATTTTTGTAAAAATTATTTTTAACATTAAAAAAATTAAAATCATTTGCAAAAACACCAAAAAAACCTACCACCTCAAATCTAAGGCTTCAAGTCAGATGGGATAAATAACTTTGGTTTACACTATCTCTCACTCAAACACACATTTCAAAAGACTATTAATTTAAAAATATGGTATGTGGTGGATAAAACCATGAGACCACGGGGCTTGTCCATAGATAATAGGGAGTCTACCCCGGTTTAGGACAGCATGTTCTGACCACAAGCCCAAATGATGGCCTCGGGGATTTGTCTCTGTGTGTGTGTGTGTGTTTGTATAAATTAACATGTTCTGGATTGTTTTGTATTTGACGGCTGTATTTTATGTGGGAAATGTGCACATATTTTGAGAGTTACAAATGTAAAATTCACATGATCTTCTTAAAGCTTCGAAAAATAGAGATAATTTAATCTTATTTTTATATCTATACAATTTATTGAATCTGTATTCTTAAAAATGAACCCCTCCCTGTATCTTTACTTCAAAAAAATTTAAAATTGTATGTCAAAGTGAATTAGAAGGGGTTGTTTTCTGTGGCACTCTCAGACATGTGTCCCTTGGTTTCTGGGATCTGGACTAGAGATGCAGCCCAGCTTCATATGCGGAGTCAGGAATGATGATAATAGAATGCACCGGCCGTTAAATGATTCGGTGAATGCTGCAGACGATAATGGCATATTGCAACCAGGTGGGAATATGGTTATGGAGTAGAGTAGATACCAGTAGATGTGGTAGCAGCACATTTCTACATCAATTGCACTATTTCCATTCGTTATTAAGCTTCAGAAAGGCATCGTGGTTGAGCAAAGGCCACGAGGTGTTCATCAAGTGTTTGCTGGAGAAAGCATCTGATGCATCTCCGAGCCTTGCATTATTATACACACATCAAAACTTCCAAGTCTGTATTGCTTTGGAGATTATTCCCAGCCTGCCTTTCTTATCTGTTTTTTTTTTTTCTTCCATTCTGAAAAATGTTCGGCTCATGTTCTCATAAAGATTATGTTGCACTATAAAATGAGACAAAAGGAACAAAAGACCATAAAATCCAGACTTACGAGAATGAATTACTTCATCCGATCCTTTTATTTTTCTCAATGACATCACAATTTTCCTGAATGTAACTGCAATCTATGCGGGCGGGGCGGGGCGGGGGACAACAAGTAACACTCTACAATATAATAAAGCAAACTAGCTCAAAGTTCAAACTCCGGCAGAAAACGAAGAACAGACCATCAAGCAGCTCCTTCCAGTAATTTGTTTGCAGTATATGTATTTACAGTGTAAATTATGTTCAGATTTGCGTAGTGTTTGTCACCGAATCTGGGTTCGTCCTAATGACCAAAGGCCTGTATCTTTCACTGGTGTCTGAAACCACAATAAAAAAGAAAAGATTAGTACTGGATAGGCAACGTAAAACCGCAATGTTATCACGTAACACACTTGCTTACCTGGGTTTTCATAGAAGGGAAGACGTTCCAAAACCGCAATGTCTCATCCCCTGCTCCAGTTACTATTGTCTAGATGATGAACCGACATTTCAAACATTAAAAATTTGTTCATATCATTTCTTCTTCTATCCTTTGATATGCAGGAATCATAATTGTTTCAGGAATGCTTGAATGTGGAGATATTGTAGTACCTGACCATCAGGAGACATGGCAAGATACAGTACTCGCAGACTGTGACCAACTAGAGTTGCAACCTATCACAAACCGAAAACAGACGGATTTTTTTTACAGGATGTTTTCTTGCAATCCTGAGCTGGTGGCTGCTATAGCTATGAGACAATTAACTACAAAGATTTAGCTAATACCTTGGATAATGATGGATATTTCCACACCATAATTTGATTCTGAGAGTATCCATGAGTGCTGACCAGCTCATTAACATTCTTGCTCCAAGCTAGATTGCACACCTGCAGTCAGCCAGTGAATATTCAGTAAGCCAAGGGTCATTAAGAGACTGCAAATTAGTTCGATGAAGTTCCATAACCTAATAAAAATTAAGCACGGAGTTTAGGGCGGGGGGACCTGGCTTCCTGTGTCAACATGGTTTAATTGATGACCATTGGTGGTATTCCAAAAGCGAATACATCTATCGGCAGTTCCACCTCCAGATACAAGAAGACCACTCTGGTGGGGTGACCAAGCAATGGCCTTGACAGCAGCTGTGTGTTCAGTCAGTTTCAAAATTGGTAGCTGGGAGTGCTGATTCCATACCAAGAGCTGATCACCAACAGTACATTGACATGATTACACATTAATACACACAAATAAAAGGAGACATGCCACCAGAATATTTATTAGCTAATGAAAACGAATCGCTACCATGAGAATGAAAAATGTTGTGATCTTTACCTGATTATCATTTCCACCTGATGCAAGTTCCCTGTCATCATGTGACCATTTTAAGCCACATACCTGAAAAAAGCGATAGAAGGGCTTACGTACATTTTTTCCATGAGACACAATTATTATTTCACAACTAATTTCTGGTCCATATAAACCATTTAGGCAAAATATTGGGAATATATGTCAGGAATTGTCGAGCTGAGCCATTTATTCAACTCTTCCGCTTTAGACTTCACCTCAGATTTGTGACCAACAAGTTTGCTGACATAGTCACTGGATATTCGAAGATCATGCTGAAGTATATGACGGTCCCTGCTTCCTGATGCTAGTGTCCTCGAGTTCCAAGCCAAGACACCTGTTCTTGTTTGATGCCCTCCCATGGTTCGGACCCTCTTGCACTGTGTTCCATCCCACACCTATAACAAACATAGACAGCAGACCATAAATCAAAATGAGTTACATAAAAATACAAGATCTGGGTCAAAATTAGACCATTAGAGCTACCTGAACTTGACCCTGATGTGTACCAACTGATATGTACGATCCTTCCCGCGTCCATTGCACAGAGCATACATTGTCATTAGGCCCTAAATCACACAACCTTGTCACCTGAGAACAACACAAAAAGGTTTAAACATCTAATACCTCAGGAGGGTCCATTTTAAATAGCAAGTTAGCACCCTAAGAAACTACTGAAGAGACCATTTTGCATTGGATTGGACAGTTTTTTGTGCTGTTCAACATGCTAAGAACCTTGTACGATCGAGCTTACTTTACTATTTGATGCAGTCCATAAATAGACACAAGTTCCCAGCCCAACAGCGAGTACATTCTGGGAGGACCAATCCACAAGATTCAGATAGAAGTCGTCTTGAAGTGACGGGGCATCCAAAACCTGCAGCAAAATTTAACTTCAATAACTACCATTTTCTTGGACGGAATCGTCAATGTTTTCTATCGAATCCAATTAATTCAAAAGGGATGCAAAACAATCTTCTTCATCCACAATTTTCTAAACAACCAGAGAAAAACTGTTAAAACCCAAAACAGAAAAGAAAAATAAAAAAGACTCGGTAGTTACCTTATGGGGTTTCTTGGGGACTTTCCTTGGTGGTTTAGGAGGAGTAGAAGACTCACTAGAAATCCTACTATCGTTTCCCAAAATTGAAGGAGAATACGGCGAATTAGGTCCCGAATGATCAGTCTTGAACCTCAACATATTCTTGTTAGGACTACTCGACCCTCCTTGACCACCTGCAGAAGAAAAGGAACCAAAATCAGACCCGAAAAGCTCAGATTTCAATAACCTTGCATAAGCTTCGTCGCCTCCTTCCTTAACAGGAGATCCTTTCTCTGTGAGTCCAAAAGTGTGGAGCCTTGAAGATGATCTGCAAGGTATGAATCTATCACTACAAGAAGAGGTTTTCGAGGGTGAAGATAAGCTTGATATTGCTCTGGGTGATGAAACGCATGTTACTGCTCTAAAAGAACTTGAAGAAGAAAATGTCTCTAGTCTTAAAGAAGTCTCATTCATCCCAGATGGGAGGTTCAGGCCACTCTTTCTTCTTGGTGTTGAATCCATATCTATTTGATGTTTTTGAGAAGTTTTGAGCTATTGGGTTCTCTTTTGATTTTGCTGATAAGCAGTGAAGACTATTGAAAAGGCCTCCCTGTGGAAGGAAAAGAGAGGGATTTTCAATGGAGGGTTTTTGTTTTAGGGTTCTTTTGTGTGGAAGAAGACTTGCAACGGTCGAAATTTTGGGCAGGATATGCAGGACGTAAATCAAGTTTTTTTTTTTTTGGTTTCAAGATTATAACGGTCAATTCCTTGCTAGGGTCAAGCTCACTAAAGCCATTAATGATTTATTACAGGAGAAGTACGTCCATCTTTAATTTTATATATTAATATCAAAAATATTTTTTAAAAATTAATAAATATTATTTTAATACATCTATTAACAAAATATTCTTTAAAAAAACCCTTAAATTTACACTGAAAAACAGTTACTTCAATACCTGTTAGATCTTTTATGGAATGAAGAAAAAATGTTGAAGATATTAGTTGGCTTTTATGAGTTTTCAATGGATCATCCACATTGTATATTTTTACTTGGAAATAAATCTTTGAAAGAGTAAATTAAAATTACATTATTCTTACTAGGTCCTTGCAACAATAAATAAAAAAAGGCTGCTTTCCTTTAATATCAGAATAAATTGTATGGAAGAACACTTGGACCGTTTTCATATGTATGATGCATTTTTATATATAATTTTTTTTCATTTTTCTCAATGATTTTTAATATTTTCACCTTCAAATTATTTAACAATGCAGAGAAACATTTATTTTAGAGTCTGTTTTGTTTTGTAATAACAATTACTTTTTAAAGTTAAACCATTTAAAATTTAATTTCTCTTATATGTTTTTCAATGGTTTTAACATTTTCACCTTAAAATTATTTTAAAATGCATAAAAAATCCATTTTAGAGCTCGTTTTATGTTATATTAATTATTTTTTAAAAATATTTTTTGTTTAGAAATATATCAAAATAATTTTTTATATTATCATATTAAAACAATCTGAAAATACAAAAAAAATAATTTAAAGTAATTTTTTTTATATATAAAAAAACACTTATAAAACTAAAAAATTAAAATGTTTTTACTATAAAAACACACTTTCAAACAAAGCCTAAGTGAATCTTGGTATTTTTTTTATGAACCTCCCGATGATTTTTCACTGGCTACTCTAGGCTCACATCTAGTACAGGGATGCAGGGCAGGATATCATACTTGACCTGCGCTAAGCCGCAACCAACGATAAATTCCCATAATCCAGCCGCTATCTCTCAAGGTGAATTATCGATGGTAAAGATAATAGAAAACAGAAACTTTTTTCCCTAGGATGACTGCGTTGCTGCAAAATCTGGGCAAACAATTCCATGGGATATAATATGAACTGAGATTTCAAAACTGAAGCTTGAAACAGCTCTGGATTCAAGGCAAAGCAAATATAGGAACCAGCTAAAAAAAATTCATTTGTGTTCGTCAAAGTGCAGAAACTAAAAAAGGCATGAGCTGCCAAAGTTCAAAAACTTCTCTGGATTGGGATCCATACAAAGCCATCTCATATGAAGATTCGAGTACACAATCATAACGATATAATTAGAATGTGTATTGAAATTGGTATCTGTGAAGCCAATATTCACCCTTCTCATAGTAATCCACCATACTAGATGTTTGCTGTGGCTTGTGGGAATTGAAATGCAGCAGGCCACACATCAAGAACAAGATCGAATTCTCTGACCACCGTTATAGGTGATCCACGTGGCCATATCATACGGATTCCAGCTTCTAAGCGCTCACTCAGACCAGGGTAAAGGCAGCTTCCACCAGTCATAAGGATTGAATTGGCCAGTCTCTCCTCCAAGACTTGGTCCTCGGATGGCAGCCTCCTTATCGAGACCCCAGCAATCTAATCTAGGCCTGCCTGGTCAATTCCAGCTGAGTTGGGATGAAACAGAATTTCAGGGCATTGGAGCCTTTCATCTGGTTCTGGCTTGGGAGCAAATTTCGGGTCTATCTCCTGTCATGTCAGTGAGCAACAAGTTATTGAATGGCCCATACCAGAATTGAATAATAAAGAACAGGACAGAATAAGTCAGGACAATGGAGCAACAGGTCAATATACCAGAAGACAGAAAATCTTACCGGAAGCCTGGAAAATACTCGGACAAGCTCTGTTTCATCTTCTTCTAGCCCTTAGTCATCATTATCGTTATATTGCTCATCAGTTTGTAGAGTTGCCAATCTTCATCTTCGGCACCAAAAGTATCTTCACTCTTCCCTCGGTCAAGAGCTGCTGCTGTTAAGAGGCGCCGCATCCTTTCTCTCTGGACAGCATCGGCCAACACCCCCAGACGTACCATTTCCATTTGAGTGGTTCCCATTCTCGAGTTGTTTTCGCTGCTCAACTTTCTCAGAGAGTTCTTTGTAATTAGCACGCATTCTTCAAGATAAAGCTCTGGTCTCTCTCTACTTAGAAAGAACAAAATAATCAAGACAGAGAGAATGTACATGCACAGGTAGCAAATCATCAGTTTCTCCGAATATCTATCATATGTAGAAGGAAAAGTAAAACAGAGAGAAGGTTTCATGGGATTCATAGTGCCTGTCATGCAGTGAAGAGTGCAAATTTGTAAATAACGAAGCATTAGGTTTCAATCCAGATCCGGTTTCCCCTTTCCCTTCTCTTGTTTACTCAACAAATACCCTCTCCTTAACAGCTAAGCTGAACTAAATAAAACAAAATTCAGGATCTAGGTACATACAGGTGTCTTTGTTCATCTAGTACATATAAGTGTTTTTGTTCATCTAGTACATTTTTCCTTTGTAATTAAATTGAATAATATTTAAACTCGACTTTATAATTTAACAAGCTATAAGTTTTTTTATATTAGACTAGGTTTAGAATATTCGTTTGAGTTAATTTCATTTTCATATTTTTTAGGTTGATGTTTTCCTTTTTTTGAAGTTTGACTCTCTTTTTTTCTCTTGTTTTTTCTTTAATTAGATTATTATTCGGTTGTCTAATAATTCAAATAATTTTGGGTGTGGATTTTTTTTAGTGTTTTGTTTTTTCATTTTATTTATTATTGTTTTTTATTATATTAATTGTCACGAGTCACATGAATTCTTTAAAAAAACTATGATTTTTTTTATATATAAAAATTAAAAACTATTCAGCCCATGAAAACGTACGAAGCCTCTTTGAATTCACAAATCAACCGATGACGCCGAAGCCTCTTTGAAACCCTGGTGTTCGCCCACCCACATCCAAACTGGGCCAAGTAGAAGATAAACCCAACAAAATGCCCGGTAGGGTAAATAGCATCCTAGCCCGAGTATAAGCAGTTGACTGCATGTAATCACAGCTCTCCAAGCCCAGTGGATTACAAAAGCAGGTCCAAGACTAGGCCCAACTAAAGGAATAAAAAAAGAAAAAGGAGATTCCAGCAAAAATGGGTTCAGCTTTCGTGTTCCTTTCACTTTGACAGTGGCACGTGGGCTTGCCAACCAAGCTAGTGCTGGTGCCGGTGCCGGTGCCGTCTGTTACGAAAACGACATGATCGAGTTTCAGTGTTCGTTGTACACGTGTGCCTTTTACCGCATAATAAATTCACCTCATGGGCCCAGGACCCCACTCGGCCTAGCAAGCCCATAACTTCAGACCCTACCACATAATTTAACGAAGCATCAACGCGTGGTCCAGATTTAAATCCATCAGTTCCTTGAACCTTCTCGCGCCCAACTCAGGTTAGAGACCAAAACTCCACTCGTGCAGCACTCTTATCTTTCACGAAAGCACAAAAGCCACATTTTTGGTGAATTTATTGCGGTTACTGTTTGAAAATAGGGTAGATTTTGATTTTTAAAATATTTTTTTATTTATAAATATATTTAAATATATATTTTTTATTTAAAAAAATATTTTTAATATTGTAACATGAATAAATACACAATGTTTTCTAATTTAAAACTAAAAATCTAAAAATTAAAATTTTTCAGTAATACAGTTTAACTAGAATTCTAATAACCCCTTGTATTATATGTAACAGCACGATATGATTAAAAAGTATTTAAAATAAAAAAGCACTTAAATTTACTTTCCTTTACATCAAAGCCAGATTAGCACGCTTATCTTACAATTAAAGAAGTAATTACCTTGTAAATCCTGGTAGTGGAATTTCGAAATTATTGAAAACATGTTCATGTTTAGCTTACAGGACAAAAAAACTGGCATGCGAGTAGGCCGGCGGGGGTTTCTTGGATTTGGATTTGGATTTGGATTTGGATTCCACGCGAGCTTCTAGCAACCTGTAGTTGCTTCCACCACACGATGGAATAAGTCAAACAGCACATCTTCCTTGGCAAGCTGGCGCGATGCTTTATTCTCCTATAAATGACAGACAGCATTCTTACCCAAAACTGCAGTAGCCAGCAGAAAGTCTATTCAGACCACAAACAGCCATTTAAACAAAGTTTCAACTTCCACTAGGATTTCAAACTTGTCTGAACTAATCAACCATGGAAGTGGATGAAGGATGCAGGACGCCAAGACGCAGCGAATATCAGATACCGGCACCTTTGGTGTGCCCGCCACCTCCAAAGAAGAAACCCTTTTATGCGAAGCAAAGAAGGAACCCTCCAAAGGAAGGGTACTTTCAGCCTCCTGATCTTGAAGGGATCTTAATGAATATTGCACCAAGAAGGGAAGCTTGTGCTTGACTGATAGTGCGAGAACTGTAAAGAAAGGTGGTTTGTATTATTATTTAATTTGTTTTGTATACCCGGTAGTTGTGAGATCTGTGAATTACAGCATCTTTCTTGGAATCTTTTTGCTGTTAATCGAAGATAACCCACCAATCCTTTAAAACCACTTCTTTGTTAGCAGAATTGTAGTTACGCTAGGAATCGAAACATGTTCTCTGCTTCTACTCTGTTTCTTAGGTTCTAAAACGTCTATATATTTTATCTGTCAATCTTGCTACACAATATGGTTTTCTTTTCACTCTCGCTGTGTTATGATTTTTGTGGTATGGAAATCAATGAATGGTAGGATTAATTATAACTCCTTGGGTGAGCTGGTTTTAAGATTCCCAAAATGTTGGGAATTCCATTTGTATTTGATATTACGAGCTCCAAAGTTCAGCTGTACTGTGAGGTGTCTGTGTTTACTTGTCTATTGGAATTAGGGACGTAATTAGGGACTACCTCGGTCAAGGATCGGCAAAAGATAGAGAAGATTTTGGAGTAGAAGCATTACCTCCAACTCTAAAAGAAGAGGGATTCCTGAATAGTAGTAGAGCACCTGTAATTTCTCTTTCTTTTTTTTCTTTCTGGTTTTCAGACCTTTTTTCTTCTTCTTTTCAATTATATCTTTCAATGGAATCTTACAGTAGAAAAACTATATTAAATAAAAGGTAACTTATTTGTAAAACACAGAGTAACAGGTTTGATTTTATCAAAGTTCCATCTGATTCGCAAGTTTATTTTATGTATTCGTGAAAGAGTTACTTTATCAAAGAGTTTATTACAGCATGATTATGTTTATTGATTTGACAATTTAGTGTAGGGTGACATGAGCTATATTGTTTTTTATTCATTTGATTTTGTATTTTCTTTAGTTCGTTTAATCAACAAGATCACATAAATACAGTTCTTGTATGGCTGAGATTTTAAAACTTAATCCAAGTGAATAGTCAAGTTATGAGTGTTCAAATTGAATCCACTGTACCAAGTTTAATAACAATAACAAAAATTTTGTGGGTTAGATAAAATCTTATCAAGTTATTGTTTTTGCCACCCGCACATACATTTTCATTTTTCTGATGAATGATACCAAGCCAAATGTCTCGAACGCGCGGAGTGAATAAATTCTAGATAATGACGTTATCGGTAAGGAAAGGAAAATTATTGCTCATTTGACCACGGAACTACAGATATGGAAACAAGGAGCTTAAATGATTTTCGGAGGGATGCATGACCCTCCCCTACAGCAACTTATATAGTTCTCCGTGATTTGGTAAGGGTGGGATCCAAAGTTCAAACCAGCAGCACGCTTCTGGGTCGGTGGCATGTTGCAGAGCCAGCGGCTAGGGAGGGTATTGGGCTCGGATTGGTTTGCACAAAGTGAAAGGTACACTTATCGACGAACTAGTAATTCGAGCATCTTTGTGCCTATTTCTGACTTGAAGAAATTCGGGGCCAAGTCCAACTGGTTCTTCTGATCAGAGCGGTTAGCTGTACAGCTTGGCACTGGGAAAAGGTTTAAACATCGACAAGGAAGCAATTAAAGTTGAAGGATAGACCCTTTCGAGGCCGAGATAAACTGCTATTCTCACGCCCCAACTCATTACTGATAGCACGCAAGTGATATGGGGCCTTCATTACAGCAGTGCTCTTTCGGTGGATCAACAGGCTGGTCACTGTGATAACATTCGAAATTGTAAAAAATAAGGCATTACCCCACTTATATTCATATGGTGATGGATGGTGAGGCCATGACAATCTTCACCATCCATCACCATATGGCTATTATAACTCTACTTCTTTTTTTATGCGAGAAAACCTCGGAAAACATAATTTATGAGCCAAGATAAACAAGTTAAATCTCGATTGTTCCAGACTCTTATAAAAAATATATATCATGACTCGAACTCGAGACCTGCTATGCAAATCACAAACTCTTTACCATCCTGTCATGTCCCTTGAGTACTGTTATTACCCCTACCACTATCATGAATAATAGCTTCACTGCCAATATTCTACCAGAAATAAATGTAAGCAACAAAACCAACATGTTATCAATTCTCGATAACTATATTAAAGTAAATAGGAGCATTATACAAGAATCCGAAGAGAACCTGGCTAGTTTTTCCTCCGAGCTAGCCATTTCCACAGGACTTATTTGCTGAGGTTTACCAGTCAGCTGAGAATACCAAACCCATCTTGAGCTGTACCGATGCTTTTCTTGAACATGTCTATCGACACAGCACTGGTAACTGAAGCAGTTGTAATAATTTCTATAGCTGGTTTTGATTACCAAAATGTTCGCCGTGAACTTCCAACGATGTTTCCCAATATCTAGAACTGATCATGCAAAGCTTGAAAGCTTGTATTTAGAATCTTTGGAAGAAATAATTAGAGAAGTTTGAATGTTCTGAAGGTTGTGCCATTTCCTTATACCTGGGTTAAAAAGTTTTCAAGCACAATAACAAATGTTTTTTTTTCTAAACGTTCAGGTGAACAAGTTAGGGCTTGATTATTTCGGCTCATCACCTTTTCTATAACAAATGACTTTTTGGCGATCGAGTTTGGGCTTGATTCTTTTCCCTCATCACCTTCTTTTTCTTTATTTATTTTAAAATAAATTCTTTTTTTAAGAAAATACTAAAAACATCATCCAATTATTAATATTATATCTTTTATGATAATAATAAAAATTAAATTATAATTAATTATATTTGAATTTAATATACACATTGTTTTGAATAAATTATTCATGAATATTAAAAAAAATAAAAATATATTTTTTTATATAATTTTTATTGTATATATTTTATACAATTTTTCTTTTATTTTGTTATACATACACTTAATCATTATTAAGGATTTTTTGTTTTATGCTTCTTCTTTTTTAAATCAGGATAAGATTTTTTTAAAAAAAATAATATTTTTAATACAAAAGACATATTTTCATCATAATAAAAATAAAGACGCGAATAAGGAGAGAGATTCGTAAATAAATAAACTTTCTCTTTAATTTAAATTATTCAACTACCTACAAGTTTTTTATTTTAAGTGTTTTAAGTTTTTATTGATATATATAAAAAAAACATGTACAAGAATATGAATTAGCCAGGCAACAGAACTTGGCCGGCAGCAAAATGAACAACAATAAGAAATAATTAGCATCAACACCCAAAAACCAACTAACTGTGACAACAACAACTCAACAAAGGAGAAAATCACCCGAAGAATAGTTTAACAGAACAACACATCAAATAATTGATTTAAAAAACCATCATAACTAACAAAAGGAAAGATGCAACATAGCAAACACAGGAGACCAAACCTGAAAAGCCACAGCTAAGCAAAATGAAGATCAAAACTGTTAGCAGAAGAAATAATGAAGTTGGGAATTGCGTATCTAAATGAAAGGAAGAGATGGACAAAGCACTCAAATGGGTAGGCAATGGATGACAATAAAAGATGAAAGGGCACATTCTTTGTTGGCTGGCCAAATGAGATGACAACTGGTTACATGCCTTTCCAGCAGTCTTACTCCCTGTCCAGGCAGTGCGTCGTCAATTTGTTGGTTGCCTCGTGCTCTTCATTTTTTGCTTTAACAGACACGTGTAAAGGGAGAAAACACTGCATAAGAAATTTTAATGTTTGCAGCCGAATTGACCCTCAATATAGTTGCTGGCCAAGCGTCACTGCAAGGGGTTTTATTGTTTTTTCGCAGCTCAATCTCTCATTCACAAACATGAAAAGATGCCTGTATTAATTAACTGTTATCCCAATATATAATCAACGGTGATGGACACATGGAATAATTATTGGCACAGTATAATAACAAAGCATTAATCAGCGTCTGGAAATAAACATTAATTGAGCTGACAAAAACAATTACCATCAGCAGCAAGAGACGATTTTACAATGAAAAAATGTGAAATGAATTTTGTTGCCCCTACCGAAAGTTGAGTGAAAAAAAGTGTCAATTAATTGCTACGGGAAAAAGTATGTCAATTAATTATTGTTTTATTAACTGCTATAGCCCATAGGTTAAGCAGGAAAAACTACAAATTAATTATTGTCGTCATCTAAGTAAAGTATAGCAAAAAAATGAGAAGAATAGTCTAAATTGATTAATTGTTGCCTTTAAGCTCCCTAGATCTTGAACTTAATCATCGAAAGGGAAACTGGATCAACAGGTGATGAAAGCCTCTACACTAAACTCTTTCCGCTTCCGCTTCCGCTTCTGAGTAAGTGTTCCTTTGAAAAACCCGGGCCTGTTCAATCAGTATTGCCGTATGGCAAATCCATTATATTCCATGGCATGCATTTTGATGAATTCAAAGCATACTACTACTTGGCATTATAATATCTAGTTTGACGTGGCTGATCTTATATTCTTTTTATTTTTTAATCATTTTGATTTGATATTAGAAAGAAATTTTAAAAAATAAAAAAATGAATTATTTAAATGTGTTTTTAAATAAAAAATATTATAAAAAGTAATAACTATTATAATACCAAATCAATTCTAAAATAGCAACCATTTATTTGCCACGCTTGTTGAAAGCTACCCAAACATGGATGATATTAAATTTGTCTGCCATGATTAGCCCGATGTTTCTGGGGCCTTAAATGCCTTCTTTGGAATTTTGTACCGTGTATAAATATATTATAAAAAATTACTTCTATTTTAATTTATTTTATGGTCTTAAAAAATTACATTATAAACACCCTAACATGTCCTATAAAAATCAATAAAAAATATTTGATTATTTATAAATTTACCATTAGTTTTTATTTAATAGCTACAAAATTATTGTATTCGATATTATAAATTTTATATCAAATAAGAGAAACTTCGGCCGCTTTGGCTATCATTCCACCCATCATCTGCCCCTAAACACCAAACATAGCCTGAATCTGGATGGCGGCTTTGGTTGGAGAAGAGAGGTAGGATCGTAGGCTAGACCACAGGTCGGAAAGCTACAAATTAATTGCTGCCGCCATTACAATTCAATGAATGAACAGTATTTTCATATTTTGTTTTAACTTTCTTTGTAATTTGTAATAATAAGGCAAACCATTCCGTCCCCTGCTCAGAGTAAGGAAATCAAATGTTCCAGTGCTAACCAGCTAGGGCTTGGCAGGTGGACATCCTCGTTTCTTTCATTAGCGACCGAAAGACATCATCCGATGAACTTGTTACTCCACGACACATTTTGTTGTAAGGAGATGATTTAACCCATCAGATCACTGCATCTAATGAAATGGGTCTCGGACACGTATACAGAGGAGCGTAATATTTATATTCAACTCCGGGTGGTGCATTAAAAAGTTCTAGCCACCACCGTTTACTATCAAATACCATAAAAAAGATCAAAAGGTAAGAAATTGGGTACTTCCTTCCTAATCAAGTAATCTTGATCCCATCTACGGATGGGGTCAAGTGGAAAGTGGCTTAGGTTATTTTTCCTAGAGATGAATATAAAATAATTCACCAATGCTGAGAGAGAGGTATTAAGACTATTGATTTGAAAAGGACTTCTAACCACCACCGTTTATTATCAAATACCATGAAAAAGTCAAAGATCAAGAGGTAAGAAATCGGGTACTTCCTTTCTAATTAAGTAATCTTGATCCCGTCTACGGATTGGCTCAAGTGGAAAGTGGCTTATGTTTTTTCTTAGAGATGAATATAAAATAAATTCACCAATGCTGAGAAATGCTAAGAGGTTTACGTAACTTTTAATTTAAATACCCATAGAATTAATTGAGGTGCATACAAGCTGGTTCGAACATTCATGTTAAAAAAAAATAGTATGAGAAAGTCAAATATCAAAAGGTAAGAAATTGGGCATGTCTTTTATAATTTAATAATCTTAATCCTAATCTTAAGGGAGTGTTTGATATTACTTTTGCTTTTATGGTTGATGTTTTAAAAAAATAGTTTCATGAAAAGCATTTTCGTTACGATTCAAAATAATTTTTAAAGTGTTTGGTTAAAACTGTGGTTAAATTTGAGGTTAATGAAAAACAGTGTCAAGTGTTTAGTTACCAAACATTTCATATTGCTTTTAACTTGTGAAATTATTTTAAAGTGTGTGTGTATTGTTTTTTAAATATTTAATAATTATAATAATAAAATATAATTAATAATTCAAGTAAATTAAATACTTATTTTTATTCTCTCATCAAACTACTTGTAATTTCATCACAAACTATAAATCCATACGTGAAGGTTTCTGCGATCCCGGAACAACATATAGTAAAATATCATTTGAAACAAAATTAGGATTGCGGGGCAAAAATTATATTGTGATTTTCTTTTAATATATTTATTTATATTTTAATTAATTTTTAGATTATGTTAATATTAAAAATATATTTTTATATAAAAATATAATAAACAATAAATTAAAAAATACCCCCTGGTAGGGTCCATATGATTTTTTTAACTTCTCTACATTAATCAAATATCCAAAATAATAATTTTTCATACATCACCGATCACACCTCGCTCCCAAACACCCTCTAATCTCATAACTCGATAAATAGGGCATGAAGAGAACCTGGAAGCAGTACAGCACATTAAAGTTGCTTACAAATATTGAACAGGTGTAATAGGCAGAAGTGATAATAAAGTTGCTTGTGATATGGCTGAAGTGAAGTTGCTTGGAGCATGGGGAAGCCCTTTCAGTCGCAGAGTGGAGATGGCTCTTAAGTTGAAAGGTGTTGAATATGAATACATAGAGGAAGATTTAGGTAATAAGAGCCCTTTGCTTCTCAGATACAACCCCATTCACAAGAAAGTCCCTGTCCTCCTCCACAACGGAAAACCAATTGCTGAGTCGCTTGTTATTCTTGAGTACATCGATGAAACTTGGAAAACCAACCCCATCTTGCCTGAAGATCCTTATGACAAAGCCATGGCTCGATTCTGGGCTAAATTCCTCGACGACACGGTAAGGCCATATTTAATTTCTTCAGCTTATGTTTTACTTCAATATTAATTTGTCTAGCTCACGTAACTTCGGTATTTCCATATACTTCATGAATAAAAAAGGGAGGAGGATGATATTCAGTTTTTAATTTCCCTTTCTATAGTGTATGCCTGCAATATGGCAAATTATGTGGTCTAAGGAGAATCAAAGAGAGAAGGCCATAGAAGAAGCGATTCAGCACCTGAAAACATTGGAAAATGAGCTCAAAGACAAGAGGTTCTTTGGAGGAGAGACAATAGGGCTGGTAGATATTGCTGCCAATTTCATAGGCTTCTGGTTGGGAGCCTTTCAAGAAGCTAGTGGGATGGAGCTGGTGAATAAAGAGAGGTTCCCAGTACTTTGCAGGTGGATCGATGAGTATGTTAACTGTAGCGTCGTCAAACAAAATCTTCCTCCGAGAGATAAACTGGTAGCTTTTCTGCAATCCCGTTTCAGTGCTTCCTCATGGAAGTATTAGAATTGATCGCTGAAGGGCAAAGTTACCTGTGTGAGTTTATGATATGATCCCAGTTCTTCTTTCTTTGTAATATCATGTGGTTCCGTCTGTTTACTTCAGTCGTAGGTCATATATTTGGGTGACGAATAAGAGAAGGTGTACTACAAATCCTTGTGATCATTTTGAGTTCTTTATGCATCTTTATTTCTTCTTTTCCATTTTTCAAGTTTAGAAACTTTGTTTCCGAGACTTGTAATTCAGTAAATCAAATGGCTAAAAGAGGTCATCAGCTTGGCTACTTCAAATGCTGTTATTAGAAATTTATGTGCAGCAATATACGGAATATTAAAGAAATTGAGATTTCATAGACAAGAAAGTCCATTATGATTTCTAAGCATCACTCTCCGAGTTACTTCTTGATGGTGCATTTCTTTTTTTATAAAAAAAAAACCCAGTAATTCATCAGTATGTTTGGCCATGTTCCAAAAGGAGTGAAATGAAAACAAAACCAAAATAGCCTCTCTGTTTGCACACCTTTTTTATACACCTTTTCTGGTTACCTTACGAACCTTAGTTTAATACAAGAGCCCAAATAAAAAATAATATATATAATTAGTTTTAATTAGAAGATAAAATTAAAACAAATCATGTAGATAAAAAATATATATATGATCCATTTCAATTGAAGTCTGCTAAACAAAAAAAATATGCATTATTTCTATTTTATTAAAATTAAAAAACATCAAATTAATATTAATTTAAAATGATTATCAAAATAAATTAAAACTTCAGGACTAAATTAAATATAAATAAAAATCAAAAATCAAAATTAAGAGTATAAATACAATATTCTCCACATAGTTAACTTCTTCTTTGATAAATCAAAGAGGGAGTGCGATAACTTTTATAAAAATATTAAATTGATATTTTTTTTAATATTTTATAATAATTTTAACACATTGATATTGAAAATTTAAAAAAAAATTAATATATTTTTTATAAAAAAACTAATTTATAGCATAATATCAAACACGAAACTTATTTAATTGATGGCGTTGTTTTCAACCAATTAAATTTAACTTTCTTTTCTTTTTTATCAATTAATTAAAATCAAGTTGTCCCGCCAACTACTCATAAAATAAAAATTTACAATTTACAAAGAAAGAGGGAGAAAGCCCTTATTTATTTATTTATTTAACTGAAATGACATAAATCTCTCTCTTTTTCAAAGTAAAAGGGTTAAAGCCATGTCAGTCCAGCACTTGGCAGCAGCATGCATGGCCTTTCAATTAGTTCTTACCAGCATAATTAATTGTGGGGAAAACACTATAGTAATTCAAAATGTTTTGGGAGAATAACTACAATGTTTTTCCACATGATTTAGCTTTAGATTAATTGTTCACGCCCTTACTTAAAAAAAAAAAAAAAAAAAAACCATGGCCAGGCATGACGGACTGGCTTCTAGAGTCACGTACCTCCTCCTCTTCTTGAGGTTTTTTACACTAAAAAACAAACAATTAACATGTTTATTCTCTTACTCTTCAATTTTTATATAGTTTTAAAATAATATTAAAGATTTTTTTTAATTTTAATAATTTAATTTTCAATTATTATATATATAATATGAAAACAATAATGCTAATAATAAATTGTTGATGAAAATTCAAAAACAATATATATATATATATATATATGTATGTATGTATGTATGTATGTATAACTAAAACCATTGTTTATGTTAAAATATAGCAATGGAGTGTTATTGATAAACTTTTACTTTTTATCACTTAAACCTGTTATTTGCCCCCCTATAAAAACAAAACAAAAAAAAAAGATCCAGCACGGTCTTGATTGAGGCCCACGCGCCAATGGCCATAAAGGGTTACACTAACGAGCTTTTTTTTTTTTTTAATTACTTGAACTCAACGAAATCCATGATATTGGGCTATTGGCACTGGGCCAAGGTTTAAACATCGACAAGGAAGCAATTAAAGTTGAAAATGGAGTTCACCTCCATGAAGGATTAGACCCTTTCGAGGCCGAGCTAAACTGCTATTCTCACCCCCCAACAAGTGGTATTGGGCCTTCAGTACAGCAGTGCTCTTTCGGTGGATCAACAGGCTGGTCACTATGACGACATTCGAAATTGTCAAAATAAGGCCTTACCCCCACTTTAGTCATATTGTGATGGATGGTGAGGCCATGATTCACCATCCATCACCATATGGCTATTATTACTCTACTCTTTTTTCTTTTTTTCTCTCAGAAATTGTATTTTATGAGTCCAATTTAGTGAATAAAATCTCAGTTGTTCCAGAAAAATAATGCACATACTAACTCGAACTTAAAACATGTTATACAGATCACAAATCGTTTATTATCACCCTTAAACTATTATTACCCTATCAATATCATGAATACTAGCTCCATTGCCAATATTTTACCAGAAATAAATGTAAGCAACAAAACAAACAGATTCTCAATTCTCGATAGCTATATATTAAAGTAAATGGGAGCATTCTACAAGAATCCGAAGAGAACCCAGCTAGTTTTTCCACCGAGCTAGTCATTTCCACAGGACTTATTTGTCGGGGTTTACCGGTCAGCTTGAGCTGTACCGATGCTTTTCTTGAACATGTCTATCGACACAGTACTAGTAACTGAAGCGGTTGTAATAATTTCTATAGCTGGTTTCGATTGCCAAAATGTTCGCCGTGAACTTGCAACGATGTTTCCCAATATCTAGTACTGATCATGCAAAGCTTGAAAGCTTGTATTTAGAATCTTGGAAGAAATGATTAGAGAAGTTTGAATGTTCTGAAGGTTGTGCCATTTCCTTATAACCTGGGTTAAAATGTTTTCAAGCCCTATAACAAATGACTTTTTCCTAAAAGTTCAGGTGAACAAGTGTTCGGCTCGTCACCTTTTTTGTAACAAATGACTTTTTAGCGATCAAGTTTGGGCTTGATTCTTTTCCCTAAACACCTTTTTTTTTCTTTATTTATTTTGAAATAAAATTATTTTAAAAAAATATTAAAAAATCATCCAATTATCAATATTATATATTTATGATAATATTAAAAATTAAATTATAAATAATTATATTTGAATCTAATATACACAATGTTTTTAATAAATTATTCATGAATATTCAGCAAAAATAAAATATTTTTTTATAATTTTCATTGTATATATTTATATGATTTTTCTTTTATTTTCTTAAACAGCCACTTAATCATTATTAAGTCTTTTTTGTTTTATGCTCTTTTTTTTAAAATCAGGATAAGATTTTATTTTAAAAAATAATACTTTTAAGAAAAAAGACATTTTCATCAGAATAAAAATAAACACATGAACAAGGAAAGAGGTTCTTAAATAAATAAATAAATTTTCTCTTTAATTTAAATTATTCAAATACTTACAAGTTTTTATTGATATAAAAAAACATGTACAAGAAAGAGCGATTTAAATTGTTAAAATTACTGTGAAATTTTATTTTAATTGTCACATAACCTATTAAGAAAAGCTCAAGCTAATAATAATATCTATTTACTTTATGGTATTCTTTTTATTATTAAAGTATGTTGTTTTCTCTTGTCTCGTCTCATTAACCGTCGAATAAATTAGTTGTTCGACATATTAAAAATCTAGTGCACTCCAAAACAGTGGATGTAATAATGGCTATTTAATTCATCTTCAGGTTTGGTGCCTTCTGTGGAGCAGAATCTCTTACTTTATATGAATTAAAAATAAATACAATCTACCACTT
Organism: Salix arbutifolia; assembly: GCA_025169955.1. NCBI lineage: Eukaryota > Viridiplantae > Streptophyta > Magnoliopsida > Malpighiales > Salicaceae > Salix > Salix arbutifolia. Next base: position 3,281,774 of record CM045909.1, read on the forward strand.
GGCGTGTCTTGACTCTTGACCCAGTGAATCGCTTGATATTAATTCATTGGAACGAGCGATACAATTGGGATTTTGATCCACCTGAACTCAGTGCACGTGATCATTTTAAATATAGCTGTCGGAGCTCATTGCAACGAGTGATAAAATCAGGATTTTGATCCACATGAACTCGGTGCCCGTGATAGTTTTAATATTGCTGTCGGAATTCATTGCAAAGAGTGATAAAATTGGGATTCTGATACACATCAACTCGGTGCCCATGATGATTTAAATATAATTGTCGGAGTTGGCTCGGGATTTAACTCAAAAAAAACTAGATTATTAAGTTTTTCTAATCAGTATCATCTTATTGATCTGGGTTGATTATTTTTATTCAAAATAAAGTTATTTTTATTTTATTATTTATTAAAAGTAGAATTGTTTTTTTTTAATTATTATTAGTCAAAGTAGAAACCCTGGCATCTTCTTTTATATTTGTATTTTTCTTTATTTATTTGGACATTTTGTTTTTTTAAGAAAATATTATTGGTTCAAACCGATTAGATTTTAGTTGATAGATCAACTTGTAGATTAATCCACTATGTTATTTAAATTTGTCTGAGCCAGCATTAAAATCAATTAAACTAAACCATTCCATCCAGTGCTGAGAGTACGGAAATCAAATGTTCCAGTGCTAACCAGCTAGGGCTTGGCAGGTGGACATCCTCGTTTCTTTCATGAGCGGCCGAAAGACATCATCCGATGAACTTGTTACTCCACAAGACATTTTCTTGTTTGTAAGGAGATGATTTAACCCCATCATATCACTGCATCTGATGGAATGGGTGTCCGACACGTATACAGAGGAGCGTAGTATTTATATTCAGCTCCAGGTCGTACATTAAAAACTATAGAATAGCTTAGCGTGGTATGGCATCAGCACTGCTGCAGCATCATCTTTGCTAGAAGCAGGGTTTTCTCTGCTAAGTCTCGTCATCATCAATCCAACGCCAGAGTTGAAAATCGAAACTGGAAACTGTTTTTTACTAAATACAGCCACATAGTCATGTCACATGAAGACCAAAATGGGAAGTTGATACGAGAGGCCTTTTACCTGGATGAGCAAGAACCCTGCAGCTAGTCTTCGTCAGTTGGTGTCAAACTCACTCGGATATCCGTGTCACGCCAGTGCTAAAAAGTGTTTTCTAGCAGGGCAATTTCATGATTTTATTATGTTTAGCTATATTGTGAAAAACGAATCAATTATATTTATTTTCTAATCAAATTAATAAAAATAAGAGGTTGTAAAACATTAATATATTTAGTTTTTATTTATATGATTTAAAGTGTATGATTATTGTGCAAGTGTATTTTTTATTATTGCTATGTTAATTAAAGCATCATATGCATTAATATATATTTATATTGTACATTACTATATCATATTATACGTTCTCTAATAATATTGTATTTAAAGATATTTTATTAATATATCATTGTGTGAATGTGTGCTGTTAGAAAATAATACACTCACGCGCACAATATTATTTATAAATGGAATGTTTTAAAATACAATATTGTTTGAAAAAATATTTTATGATATATTAATGTACAATACACAAATATATTAATGCATGTAATTATTTATTTAAGATAGTAATAATAAATATGCATTTGACTACAAAACATAAATGTTATGTTATACAGTATCATTAAATAATATAAATTGTGTTATAAAATCATGATACCATAGAAAAACAATTTTCTCAATGTCCTCTAATTCAAAAAAAACAAATATCATTACACAATTTATATTTTATTTCTTCATTGAGAGTCGTACATTTAATGTTCTTTATATGCTAAATGTTTTTTTAATAAAATATCAATAAATTATGTTTTTTCAATTTATTTTCCATGAAATCACTAAATACAAAAAATATTTCATTTCCCAGTAACGTATTCTATATAAAAATTACCTTTTAAAATGAAACTATTTTATAAAAAAACAGAAAAAGAAAACCCAGGCTTAGTAAATCCTGTTTCTTTTCAACAATTCTCAACCGGCGATGAAGGGGGGTCAAATGACTATCCAAAAATTCTTCATTATTTGACGTCACAACCTGTTACGTGCATTGATCGCAGCAATGTTATTATGAGTGTAGTCAAATTATGTTTCGAAAAGTTTTTATTTTTTTCTGATTTAAAATAATTTTTATTGTTTTAATATGTTGGTATTTAAATAAATTTTAAAAAATATATTATTTAAATAAAAATTATTCTAAGAAATAATATTTATCATCCTCATAACCAATATGAACCAATAAAATATATAATTAATGCCGGAATATACAAGTGGGGAATCAAGAATCTTCTGTTACTGGTGTGGATATCTTATATTCACATGGATGAGGGAAATAGACCACATTTTAATTAACATGTAAAATACAAAATTAATTTACATGATTTTTTGTGTGGATTTAGGTTAATAATATATAGAATAAATAATATAAAATTTATAGTTGTTGGACTGTTCCAAATTCTAATCCATAAAAGAATTATAATTACTAAATTATTGCGTTTAAATCAAATATCAAATCTAATCTAAATTAAAACCCATGTTATATCAGGTGATAAATTACGAGTCACGGATTTAGAAAATCATCTCTTAAGGCGTGTATGTAACTTGATATTTTTTCTGGATTGAGTGGCCTGGATCACAATATTGTGAGAAATTTCAAAACTTTATTTGCCTCCCACCACAGGTTTTAATGACTTTATAAGTACGTTCCTACTCCTTTGCTCATTGGAAGGTTTGAAATTATGTTTTAAAAATATTTTTGAAAAAAAAAATTATTATTTTAAATTGATTTTTTTTGTGTTTTAAATTATTTTTATATGCTAATATTAAAATTAATTTTTATTTAAAAAATCTCATTTTAGTATATTTTTTAATAAAAATATTTTAAAAAACAACATCATCCACACTGCAAAACATGCACTTATTATCAATAAACAATAATCGTGAGCTACATTTTATAAAGTTCCCAATCTAACTAGAATTTTTGCAGTTTCACATATGTTTAAGAGTTATACTGTGAGAGAAATTAGATCAAATGTTCGTAAGCATGCACAATCAATATGCACCACGTGATTAAATAAGAAAATATATCTGGAGTAAATAAGAAAACTATTTTTTGAAAGTAAACACAAAATTCACTTTTATAATTTTTTAGAGGGAGTTTAGTATATTTATAGCAAAGAAAACACTCTACTACTAAATATGTTTAAAATAACTATAAATGCAAAATAGAGTTCTAGAATTTATTTTAATGAAAAATGAAATACTATCAGTGACCTTTTTACTTAAAAATAAATCTAGATCATGGCTAAAATTAAATTAACTTTTTGAAACGTTATTTGTTAGAGATAGATTGCTTGATCTAAATACATCTAAAATTCATTTACAGGATCAAAATCTAGCCTCAACCAGGCGAAAGAAGAGGAAATTTGTATATAAAATTATATCTGGCGTTGTACAATGATTGTTAAATATACAAATTAGAGCAATTAAAAATATTCAGATACTGAAAGAGAGGAAAAGAAACGTTGGACAAAGAGGCGAGGTAGCGTGAAATCAGAAGGGAAAATGTAGGTGGATGAGTCTATGTGATAATGCGACAGGTAGGCTGCGGACACCTGGGTTCCCCTTCGGAGACAGCTTGAATTAATGCTAAGCATCAGCTGTGGATGATACTTTTTCCCATCAGTTTTCAGCGAGATTCCTGGGCTGCTTTCCACATGTGATAAATCATGTCAAAGTGCACACATAGAATAAGTCGTACGAGGTTCCTACAAGGAGCTAGCTGTCGTCACAGCTATTTTTTTTATTGAAGGAAAGCTGAATGGCTCCCAAATCTTTTTTATATTATTACATATTGGTATCTCAAGAAAAATGGTTGCTACGAGACTGGTTGTTAGCATCTTTTTATATTTTAAAGTTCCTATTGTTTTATTTTTTATTTAAAGTTTTTATATAGAATGCATTTCTAAATTTAATGATTGACAGCAGTAAATCTTCTACTACTTTGAAAATAGAACCAAATCTTGATCAACCTTTAGGTTTTGTATTGTTGAATGGGTTTTTTTTTTTTTTTTGTTAAGGAGCTTTCGACAATTGCTATTTGTGAAAGGCCCGAATCATCTACGCTATTGTTGTTAAGGAGCTTTCGACAATTGCTATCGGACAATAGATTAAAGCTTTAAATAACGAGTGGGTATAATGATTCAAATTGGGTTGGAAATGCTACTGATAGCAAGTTAACCACTGGTTATTATATGTTTGTTAATGGTAATTTAGTCCTCTAACATGGTAAGAAACAACATGTTATTATATATACTTGGTTTTCAATTAATATTACCTTGATTTTGTTTTGTTATAACTAAAATGCCATGCATATTACAACTAATCATATGTTTCATGAAAATAATAAAACACATTAGAGTTGATTGTTATTTTACTCGTGAACAAGTTTTGTAATGGATTATCGAAACACGTTACATCAGCAATTATGATTAGCTTGTTTATGTGTTCATCAATGCCACATCTTCTATTTACTTCCATCATTTGTTGTCTAAGCTTGGATCAATTAATTTCTTTGATCTAGTTTGAGGAGGAAGAATTACAGGAAAGTTACATCATTGTTAATTCTTTTTGCTAGTATGATGTAAATAAATTGGTTGGATTACCATGATTGTAGATATGATTAAGATATACACTGATATGCCAAGATCATTGAAGAAAAATTGTTAGCATTGATATGACATGATTATAACATACTAATGGTTAGCATATTTTCTATTTTAATAGTTTTCTTTTGTATATTTAAGAAATTTGATTGCAATAGAGATTTTTATGATAACAAAAAACACTATTTTTCGTTTTTTTATTCATATCTAAACAAGGTTTCGCATGTTCTTCTCCACTAAAGATTAGTCTATTTTTTATAAAACAAATGAAGTGAAAAATGTTATAAATAAGCCCTCCGATTTTTTCAAAGTTTAAATAATATTATTCTTCATACATACATACATACATACATACATACATACATATGTACGTACGTACGTACGTACATACATACTATTCATTTTTCTTTTATTCCTTCTCAATTGCGGGTGACTAGGAAATTTATTCTAGCTAGTTGTTTTTGAATATTGTTCTTCCGAATTGGAACCAGTTAATGGCGAGTAACCTTCCATCTCCCAAGAGCGTATTCTATTCTCTGCTTTTCATGATTTCAACTGAGAATCTCCTGATAGAAATTTAGACAGAAAGTCTAAATTAACCGTTGGACTATCCCTTGTGATATTTGTTTTTTTAATCATTTGAGTTTGAAAAGTAGTACTAGGTTGTAGGCCACGAGGAAAGCAGGCAGTCCCGCAAGAGTAAATGTGTAAATAGGTGATCTCCAACCACAAATCAACGCTGCGAATCTACTGTAATAAAAGATACAAAAAAAAGGGAAAAGAAAATCAACGAAACGATGAGGAAATACGACATTATTGTCTTCTACTACGCTTCTAATGCTAGATTCTTCTTCTTCTTTTTGGCCAATGCGGTCGAAAACTCAGACGTATTATATCCCCTGGAAAGGATACTTCAATTTATTTGAGACACATTTACTCATGTCCAGGTTTATGCAGATCAGATTAATCACATTATAAAAACCATTTCAACAGCCAACGATATTATTAAAATCTACAAAAAAATAATCAATCAAACAAACAATCTGACTTGCAAAGTTTAAGTAATTTGCAAGGTTTAATATGCTTCTCCGCTGTTAATGGATTATTTTATTTAGCTAAAGTAGCTACAAATGCTGGTATAGATACAACTGGTCTTTAGTATTTATATATCCCAATGGACCAGACTATAAAAAACTTTATCTAGCAAGTTCTTCTAGTTGAACCTCTGATCGACGAGGTAATGACTTCAGATATATTCTATCTCATAGGCTGGCTTATTTAAATTTCTGACCTTCAAAATAAAATCTGTGCATTGGTGATGTGAACTTATCAATCCATATATATTCTTATATGTCTTTGGCCATCTAGCTAACGGGTTAATAGTAAGAAAGGTTGATTTACAGCAGTTAATTGGTTGTTGCTGGTGAGTTGACTCGTCCCAGATTTTGCTCCGGATAGAAATCCATGAAAGGGTTGGCACCGAACGATCAACAAATTAAACTCCGAGGGGATATATTTTTTTGAAGGAAAGAGAAAGATCAGCTCGGTAGCTTGCCAAATAAGAGAATATCGCCATGCATGCCTCGTACAGCTTCGCTCCAACATCAAATTGGAACCAATTAACTTGCGTACATACGAGATTCTTACCTCTCTCTTGCTCTGTCCCTCTTCTTCTTCTTTAAAAAATAATAATAATCTTTTGCGTCGCATTATTTGTTGTTTAGAGTGTTGGATAAATTCCTGTAGCGTGTAAGAAATTATACTTTTGAGAAGCTGTTTCATATCATTTATAATTTCAGTTTTTGAAGAATTTTGAGATTGAAATAAGAAAAAAATGTTTATTTTGAAAAAAAGATACTCTTGCAATTTCTTAAAACCATCTTCTTGTTTTCAATTTTTATAACATGTTGTTTTTTAAAGTTTTTAAAATTAAAAACAATTTATTGATTTTTATTTAAAATTTAAAAAAACAACAAAAAACACAAGAGGGAAATGATTCCAAACCACCTCATAATTGATGGGAGTTCCTAATTATTCCATGAGATTAGTGGATGCCACCTATAAATGATCAGCTTACATGAGCACTTTAATCGGATCGAGATCTTCGGTGATATCAACGATTTATTAAGCAAGGCCATCTTTTCAACTACTCTTGCATTATAAAACAATGTTTTCGATATCCATAATAAGATCAGTTGATAACGTAAGAAAAATAGTTTGTAAGAAATTCAAACAGGATATTAACATTATCAATTAGCTGCGATTTGAACCTGGAAAATCTTTACCACCAAGAAGAAATGGCCGGCAACTTTCTACCGACCATCACTCCTATTGCTAATTTTTAGAAACAGCAGCGGACGATATTACCATCAGAAATGCTACTAAACATATATAATAAAATGAGTAAGCTACCATTATAAATATAACATATATCTATATTTACTGAAATTCGGATTTAGTTTTTTCAAAAGAACACACGCATATATTGTTATACTAACAAAAAGTTTCAAAGACATGCCACCTAAAAAGGGAATATGATCGTAGGGAGTACATCGTGCACCAAGGAGTGGAAAACATTTCTTCAACATGAACGATGGAGAAAGCAGAAACAAAAACGAGAAAGAGGAGTTTGTCCGTACGAGGGTTATGCTTGCTAGTGGGCATTGGGCCATATCGGTAAAACGGCTCCACTTTCTCTTTGTTCAACACCTGTTCCTCCCTGTCTTTGAGAGTCCGTACGACCATGGCAGCAACATCATTATTGTCACATCGGTATTTCTCTGTCTCTCAGGTGGTTTTCAATTCCTCCGTGTTATGGGGTTTCTTTGGACACAAAGGCCCATGGAGATCTCTCTTAACTACTAATGTGCCACACAGCACTAGATTGCTGCTTGTCAATTCTTGGAGATGTTTGAAATCGAGAAAAAAAAATCATGGCCACGTATTTAGTTGGTGATTATAGCATGTTATTAATAATAGTCTTCAAGTATCTGTGTCATGATAACAAGTTTGAAATATATATAAAAAGTTTTGAATTCAAATTAGGATATTTATTTTTATAAAAATTAAGACAACAAGGATTTTATTCGCTTCATCTAGATCCATAAATTATGTTTTTCAGAAAATAAAGTTTTTTCAAAATAAAAAAAAAGGTGTTCTTGACAATAATTAACATGGGAAAGAAATTCTGATGTGCCAATAAATATATCCTCTCCACTCCCTCATGCAAGCTTCCTGAATCATATGATAAGATGAGTAGAAAATCTAGAACTGATGATAAATATCGATACTTAAACGTACCGTGTGAAAGGAAAATAACTAAAAACTCTGAATCCAATTGTAATTAAGAACAGAAATATCTGGGTTCTACTCCTTTCAAAATTGAAACACCTGAGTAGAAAATCAAAACTCTCACACGCAATATAACAAGAAAGGGTAGTTATTATTGCTCTTTCAATAATTCAAGATCATGATCCAAGACCCCATCTCCGAAGTTAGAACGGACATAGAGGAAATGGAATGATCACTCTTCTACTTGAATATCAATTAAGGGACTGGAGAGAAACACGCTTGGAAATGAGCACTAGAGAAATTAACACGCTTGTCTACTGCTGTGCACATGGAGTTAGGTCTTGGCCTCTTCGACAACTTGGACTAGATAATATACTTGAAAAACAACCAAAAGAGGGCATAAATGTGCGAGACTTCGTCTCGTAGAAAAGCTTCAAAAGGGCCCAAAATAGCAAACGATGAATCAAAACTAGGAACATGAAACCCTAGGAAAAACCCCTCTTCACCTGCCCGGGTCTCTTGATATGTGAGGAAAGGTCAGGGTGCCGTCAATTCCACACCCCACCCACTTGAAAATGCTTGTAGAAGACGCAACTATAACCAATATCTACCATTACTGGCGGTAAGAAGTTCATTTTCTACCAATATCTAAAGTGGCTATTATTCCTTTGATACCTGTATAGAAAGAATGACTTGGTCAGTGAGGTTTAAAGATTTTGGCATATTTGGTGCAGTGGATTACGATGGATAACTGTTGTGGGCACACCATCTCCCCCCCCTCCCTATCTCTCTCTCACCCCACTGACAAATCTCACCAAAAAATCATCATATCTCTCGTAGTCATTACTCATGGTAACCCTAGGGAGCCTCTATTTAGAGTATTTATACCTCTTAACCCTAGAATGTTTCAGCGCACTCAACAATCTTCTCTTCTCTTCACTTCCCTTTCCTTGCCTTTGAGTCTATTTCTCTGGACTTTTTATGTTGCTGAGAAAACAGTTCTCCATTTTCTCCTGTATCTTCTTATGTCTCTAGCACTTGTTGGTTTATGCATAGAGAACAGCTAGCCGTTGATAGTATCAAATGGGTCTAACTTAGTCCCCACACCTGGCCATGGGCTAAAACTTTTGAAGCTTTTGTTTCATTCGTCGATCGTTCGTTATACTTTTTCGCCCTTTACTTTCCCTTCATGGGATAAGATCTAGGGTTTGGATTAGGGTTCCATGGCTGAAGAAAAATAAAGCCAGGAGGGTTCCCTTTGTAAGCAAATATCCAACAAGCTAGCCAAATAGCTCTCTACTCTTTCCCTTTTCTTTTGAACATCTCTTTTGCATGAGGATGGTTCTGCTGCTGCTGATGGTCACCGAGATCTAGAAGAATCGGAACCAGTCACTGTTTGCCGATGGAGCATCATCAAGATTCACAGACTTTTTTTAGGGCTAATGAGTGGTGATGATGGAGGCTTTTGGTGGTCCCTTCGTTGCAACCCAATAGCCCTTTGAATTGGGAATCTTGATGATGCTGCAGCGGCAATAAATGGCTTATATATCTCCTTTAATTTTAAATTTTCGTGAAGGTGAACTCTCTAAATACTTTGAAATATATACCTTATTGGCTTATATTGCTGAGTTTAATTTATATTTCCAGTAGAGCAACCCTCCTTAAGCTTATGTTGCTATTCACTTATTAATTTGTTTTCGTAAATTTACAGCCGCTATAATACTTGTTAGGGCATATTCTGTTTAACCCCAACTTGCACCAGGGTTTCTTTTTAGCACCTCTGATCATGGTCTCTTTGGCAGTACGGTGAAAATCTGTGTTAACTGAAGAGATTTGTATCTCCAGGATGATTCCTTGTGAGTGCTTTTCTCTGACTTTCTTTTCTCAGGTGATTTCTAGTACTGCAGACCACCACTTGACTTGATCTGATCTGAGTAAGTATTTCTGTACTTGGAAGCTCCAACCCAGATGCTACATGAAGGGTCAGAATAGTAAAAAAACAATATTTTAATTTATGCTCAGAGGGAAACCTAAACAAAATATTATTATAGTATTTCTTTTATAAAAATATTATTTCTAAATATATTTTAAAAATACCAAATATTTAGTTGTTTTCTATAAAATTATTATAGCATGGGTTTAATGAGTTCATTCTGGTTGATTTGAATTTATTTTTTGTTTTTTTAATTAATTTTTTATTTGAATTTCAATGTAAAATATTAAGTTAATCAAGTCATAAAAATTAATTTTAAACCTATTAAAATACAATTGACTCATCTAAATATTTTTTTATCATCGGAAATACAAATCCACAAAAACATCATATTTATATTATTTAAAAAATTATTATCAATTTAACTGTTCTAAAAAGCACCATACATCAGGCCATCAGGGGCATCTTTTTTTTTTTATTATTGGATACACGGTGTTTCTTTTGTTTTCTCTCGCAAATCTTTTTTCTCTTTTGGTTCTTTCTCTAGATCCTGATCATCATTTTCACCTGTACAAGTTTTCAGATTGCTGGCAAAGCCTTAATTATACCTGGAATGCGATGTGCTTGATCATTTTTCTGTTCGTTCGTAATTAAACATTCAGAATTAAGTTTGGGTGATCCTTAATTTGCATCTTGGTATATCATCTGAGCATGATAAGAAAGAAATGCCGGATGTTCCTAATTAATTTCTTCTTATCAGGGATTGCTAATACTGTTCTTTAATTCTTCAGAGAGTTACTTATCTATTGCATGACAGAGTACTTGGTGTGTGTTTGAGGTGCCTAACTGAGTTCTCACAAAATACGACACATGTTTCTTTCTATTTTTTTAGATACCATTCGTTTCGATTTAAAATTAGTCTATAAAGGAGAAACAAAGGTTCATGTTTTTAGATCTGGTCGGAAATTTAAGAAAAAATATGTTTAAGATAATAATTTGTTTTTTAATGTACATTTTTTAAGCTCTTAAAAACAAAACTAATCAAGCTCTCACCCAAATGGCTTTTTTTATCATCGTACTTTCAGTTTACTGTAAATTTCAAGGGCACTAATAGATATTGTTGTAAATTGTACATTTAAAATGTTTTTTTTTTTTGCTTTGAAAGATTTTCAAATTGATATTTTTAAATAGACTTATGTTCCAAATTTAGGGTTTCACAAGTTGTGAATTAAAATAATTTGATCATGTTTAGAATGTCTGCCTAAAATCTTCTTGGTTTTTAGTTTTACAGGTATTTTTTATGTTTACCTACTATGACTTTTTTTAATCTTTAAAATTTTGCTGATACTCTTTATATTTATATTTATTTTAATTGGGGTCATATTTTTTTTATTAAATTGCATACTCCTTTTTTGTTTTAGTATCGGATTTTATCCTTATTCTTTTTGTTTTGTTTTGCAAGATTTTTTATTAATATTTTTTCCCGATCTCATCATTTGAAATTAAAGTTATTGAGTATCGGGCTTCTTAATTAAATCTACATTAAATACTAGATTCAAGAGATTTGCCTGAGTTTACATGGGTTTTTTTATCCTCTTTTATTAACTTATATTTTGTTCAATTTGATTCTTTTGAAACAAACCTCTATAATTATTATTTTCTATTTTTAATCTATAAAAAGTCTATCTTATCACAAATTATTTTTAATTTCACCATTTTCCCTGTTGTTGTTTTTTTTTTGTCAAATTAATTATTATTATTATTTAAATTACCACTTGAACTAATGATGACTTGAAACTTGAATTTTTTAAGCATAACATTTGTTTTACATGACAAAAAACTGCTAGACTTGCGGCAAAGCTTTTAATCCGTTCTAGAACCCTTAATCTTCAAACATTTCAACATTTTCTTCATTTAGGTGTCCATTCTTTTTGTTCACTGTAAAACCAATCGAAAATGTTGAACGCCTTATGGATTAATGCTAATTGCTCCATCTCATTTAATTCGATTCCAGTTAAATTGACTTCCAAGGAAGAACCTGAATTATTTGATCTTGAAAGGAGTAAACAAATTATATGGTATATAAACAAAGTTGTTTCTTACTTGTATTAATGAAAATTGTATCAATTCTCAGACCATTTCTACTATTGAATGAGTTGATTTGTGGATTCCATGGTGAACCGTCATCTGCGCGCATCCTCGTGGTGCTCTCAGGTAGCCGTACGCCTTAAACTTTTTGATAGGGTGACACCAGGCTGAAATGAGCCCAAGTTGAAGCAGGCCCAATCTAGCTGTTATTTTGGTCTAGGTGAGTTTTGATGCGTACATATGAACCCCTTTGATTACCATCTCCCGTGGCATTTTCAGATTTCAAAATTATTAATCTGCTTGGAGATAATTCTACTGCTGATTAATATTTCTCAGCTTTTCTTAATATTTTTTAATTTTTAAATTCGGACAGCAACAGGAAGAAGAAGAAGAAGGAAGATGTTACAAACAAAGATATGGGGAATGATGTCTTGTGTTCCCATAAAGATTCTCTTTCTCCTCACATAAGCTATAAAATTATGCGGGGCATAACGTCATCGTCATAAATTTAGAACATGGAGCTCACATGGCCATGTGAATTGTAATGTCCCCCCCTTTTGTTTTTCTTTTCAAAAAATCCACAAGGAAATTGAACGTGGTCATTTTTAAGTTACCAAACTATTGCAATTGGATAAATAAAAAAAGCACTTAAATATTACAAATAAAATAAAATAAATGCTCGTGTTATTTTATTTTCCTTTTCATTATGTTGACAAGAAGGACAGAAAGAATATAAAAGGAGTGTTAAAATCAGTGGTGGACAAAACCATAAATTTGGAATTGAAAGGGCAGGACCCCGCCGATCTAGCTCGTAAAACTATTTTTAATGAAGCATAAACTACAGAGCTTGATTAAGAGAACAGATTGCCCATATCCCATCATCCCAGATGCCTTCTCTTTCTTTTCTTAATTTAATTTGTTTTTATTTGATTCCATGTGGTAGATGAGCCATTAATGCCACCACAGGAAAAAATGACAAACATAACAAGGCTGTGCCAAAAATAAATCAAAGACCAGCGGATCTTCTCCTGTAACCAAAAAATGAAAAGAAAAGAAAGATTTTTTTATATATATATAAAATTAGAATACTTCTATCCTTCAGACATGGCAATGATCAGTTAGATAAAACCCCAGTGTGGTTACAAAAATGCTGTATGGAACCATGATAGGAAATGAATTGGCATCGATAAAGACAAAACTATTTTTTTCTTCTTTATTTTTAATTTCCATTCCACGATCAGTCCTTGACTTGGGCTTCATTCGTTCGCAAAGGTACTGGAGAGAGAGCTCTGTAATAATTGATCTGAAGTCTGAACATTTAAAGTAATTAGAAAGTCGGAGAGGAGTTGCTGTCCTAGGGAGGTATGATTCGTTTCAGTAAAAATGAAGCAACAAGCAAAAACCATCACTCTATATCAATTCTCCGAGGGGCGTGACGTTATGCTAAAGGATTTGCGATTTACATAGCAGGTTTAAAGTTCAAGTTAAGATGTGTATCTCTTATAAAAATTTGGAACAACCAGGGTTTTCCTAGCTCACCTGAACCCAATAAAATGCACTTTCTAGAGATGGGTTTCCTTGTATCAAAAAAATAATTCTACTGTGTATCAAGAAAGAAAGGTTTCCTGTTTATTGGTTTAATACTTATAATGCAAGCAAAATCTGCCTGTCTGTAGAAGGACTGGGATTGATTTGTAGCGAGCATCAAGAAAATTTCTTTTCAACAAGAAGAAAATCGGATTATTCTGCTGAGGAAAACCTATCGCTTGTCTAAATGCAACTAATTAGCCTGGTTGCATGAATTTGCTATTAGTTACTGGTTGCTGAATGACGACTACTAAGCGATGAAATTTAACATGTTAAGATGCTAATAGTTACTGGTTAGATAGAGTTCCTAGCAGCTGAAATGTTAAACGAAATGGTTTGCAGGAAAAGGAAGAGGCTTCTTTTGTTGACAAACTGCAATTTAAAAGAGAGATGTTAAACAATATTATAGGCAAACCTTCATCTTATGTAGCTTGGAATCATAAACTAGGAGTTTAAATAACAATCAAGGAAGACTTTGACAGCGCAGGGTTAGGAAGAAGGATAAATTATTAGCAGAAGAGTTATTATCCTAGACGACGAAACAATACATTCAAAATCAATAGCTAAGGATGCGACCGAGCAGTCCAAAATATTAAGACAAAGCAATAACCACTCCATGATCCCAGATTCCTTCTCTTCATTTCTTAATTTGGCTGTTTGAGTTCATGTGCAGAATGGGAAAGGGAATTCTGTGCTTGTATGGTATGGTAAATTACATTTGAGGGAATTTTGACCGGTCAAGTCAGATAATCACAAACAAAAGAAAGATGCTATAGAAACCAATGGGAGAGAAAAGGATTGATAATTTTAGAGTAAGTGCTTCCTGTCCGTAGAACATGGCATACTTTAAGGAGCTGCTCTTGCTTTTGCAGTTTTGTTTCATATAGTATTTCCCAAAAGAAAGGTGTTTCATTCCCTCAAAGTGGAGGTAATGATAGATTTTCATCGGCATTGATGAAGAGCCATCTGTATTATTTCCCATTTTTCATGCAAGGCAGCCCAGGTCTTTTATAAGCATTCTGCATGAAAATAACTGTATGTGTGATCATGATTCTGTTTTTTTTTCCCCTGCCTGTAGGTTTTGCAGATAGACTAATCATTGGTCTCGGATACAAGCGATCTAGGAAATCTCTGGGAAGTATAAATCTGGAAACCCATTTGAGTGGAAGTGGAGTGAGTTTAAGAAAAATCCCTCATTGATTGGTAACAAGAAAGTTGCTTCTTACTTTTAGTAATGAAAGATATGATTTTGTATGAACAGTTTGCCTTCATTTAATCGACACTTTAAATTGGGACACGGAAACTTCATTTGAACAAGCTCAGCCTCAGAATTTTGTGCTGCTGCCATATAAATTCACTAAGAAAGCCTGGCGCAATTTTTGACTTTCGTTGCCATCTGACAATATAATGTTAACCCCTTAACATGGCAAGACTTGCGGGAACTGCTCCTCTGTTGTGATTCTATTATTTAATCGATCAACAGTGGTGCATTCTTGTAGAGTTATGGCTCAAAGAATACTTTATGCCGAGAATCGTTGTGGTAATGCTACACACATGAGTGAAGTTGAAGTAAATTTATTAAGTTTCTCTGCTTGTTAGAAGAGATAAGGGTCCAGTTTATTCAGGGAAGTAAACTTACAGTGAGCGAAATCCATTTTAGTCTAAATGCACTCCACCAGACCTAAGAACCTGTATGATTGTCGACTGAAGCATTGCATAATGCTCTTGAAACAGGTACATTCAATTTGGACAAAGGGAAGCTTTTAGTACAGATGATTAAGGTTCCTTGAATGTCAGTTCATCTCTTGACATGCTTACTGTCTCGAAGTGACTAGATAAAGCATTGAATATGAAGAAATCCGAGGGCCAATGGGCCATGCATAATAAACTGTCATATGATGAAGAACTTCGAGTCTTGCATTCATTTTGTATGTGAAATTAAAAATAGCATTGCTGTTTGCCACAAGGGAACTTTTGCAGAGATTGTTGCTTTTGAAATCTAATGATCGACAAAGCCAATTGGCCTTGCTACGTTGGACATCGGCAGAATCGGTTGGAAAACAATATTCGTATCAGATAGGCATAATTTGTGAGAGGAAGTTATTTCTAAGGAGCCGAAAATCTCCTCCGATCATTATCTTTATCAATCATCTGATTACAAAATCAATCCAGCATGACACCTAAATTTATATGATACAGGCCGCTCCAAATCATATTCTTCGTCACGCAAACATCGACAGGAACTATAATAAAAAGAAATGCCTTTAAACAAAGACATGGGTAATGGTGTTTAATGTTCCCGTAATGGCCCTCTCTTTCAAAGTGACTAATAAAAAAGATCTGACAAAGTTGGGACAAAGCTAATTTGATCGAGGCTTGGAAAAGTTCTGCAAATTTATTTATCTTTGCCTGGCAGCTTTGCAAGGTGGATGTTTTGTGAGTTACTCTGGCAGTAACTGCTAGGTGCATGGTGCCAATACAAAACGATTTATGTATTATGGAACCATGTGAGATTCTCACCCCACTTTGATTAAACAAGTGACCATACGGAAAAGTTACCCTGCAAGATCATCTGTCCACCGAAATTCAAAGTTTTCTTTGAATTCTGCTGCTACACAACTTCAAATGCCACACATGACCTCTAAGCCCAACACGTAGTAAAGCTGATATCAGAGTTTGTTCCTCTTTGTTGCCTTTGCTTTTAGAACATTAATGCAACTTTTGAGGTGAACACACTCCTGCACGATACTAAAAGAAGTCGCAGGGGGGAACAGACAACTCTTATTTATGTGATGATTAAACAGTGCCTGTCTAACCAGAGAAAACACATCCAGAAAGCGGATAAACGTAGAAAACTATGATGGCCTGGTTGAATCGAGGGAGCATATGCATAATATAGTTCTGTCTGAAGACTCGCAAATGGAATTCTTTAGTATTCTGGCCTGGATGCCAACTGTATATGCATAATACAGTTCTTTGTCAATACCTCAACTTATCATCATGAGAAAATAACGACACCTTGGGAATTTCTGTCAAAATCTGACGATGAATATCTTCAGGGTAAATGTCCTCCCAAGAACACTGTTGGCCATCCTCGTCTGAGATTTCAACGTATTCATGAACGTCAAGAACGCAACAAGACACGCGGAATTAATAGCTGATAGTGCATTGGCCGACGAGTACGAACATATTAATGTACGGCCGCTTAATTCCCATTTCATCAAAGACTGTAGCATAAAATCTGGGATGAAGCCAAGTACTACAGTAAAATAAACGCCATCTAATTACAATTCCTTCAGTTTCTGATTCATGGGATTTAGTCAAGGTTTAGCTATAAACAAGAATAAGTTTCTGCTCCATTTTAGTAAGACACTAAGAAGCAAGAAATTTCCTGACGGGGAGCTTCTGCCAATAAAACTGCAATCAACTGAACGAGAAAATCATATGGTATGGAATCGTAAGAAACGATCAAAATTTCTTGTCTCTACATCGAAAGGTTGTCCCGGGGTTTGTAGCTGCATCGGTTTTTCTGCTAACCCGAATTGATCTCGAATTTAAACGATTTTGACAGGAATTAAAAACAAACCCCTAAATTTATGCGAAACTAAACCAGTCCATACGTTCTAGTCCAGATACATTCGATAGGGAACTGAAACTCTAAGCTGAAGAACACGCGCACGTTTCTAACCTTGGAAAGCTCATTGCAATTCTTAAAATGTTCCTTAATGTCATCGAATGTATGATTTACTCTCTGGGGATTACTAAATTTCCAGAATTTGTTCATGTAGGAATCACTTGATGTCAGTCCACTTCCACTATTGTATTTAAATCTGTCTCCAAATGAATTGAGGTGTTCAAGAAATGTCACGGCTCTTCCATTCTAAATAGGCACCCTGTTTCCTCTGAAGACAACCATATCATCCCAATATTATTGCATTAAAATCCACGACAAGAAAATCAAAGGGTTGTCTGAATGTCAGTAATCTGGTCAATGATTCGTTAAAAAACCAACGAGAAGGACTGATAGCTTGAGAGATTATTCAATCCTTCTAATGTAATGCTCCGTCGTTCACATTCATGCATGCAAAGCAAAGATACTAGTCGATCCTCATTCGAAAACCATGTGAATGTGAGAGAAGCGAGTAGGAGTGATTCGATGCCTTTGAAGCTGCTTACATTTCTTACCCTCGCAGTGCCATCATTGACCGAATATATCCAAAATCAAATTAATCCTTAACCTGATTGACCAGCTCCGAAACCCACTTGATAAAAAAGAAGTTAATCTTAATATACAACTGGTTTTATAAAATTCTTAATCGGAGGCAACGAGGTTACGACATAGTGCATCTCAAATAATAATTCAGTTCAAACTTCAAACAACTGACGAATTCTACTTGCAATTATTTATATATCAGAATATTTTTGATATTGTGACCTGGGACACAAGATACACCAACATGTATGCGAAGAGACAGGAGAACCCTCAAATATTAGACTACTAGATAGATATACTTAAGTCCCTGTACATCAAAACTTCCCTTAAAGTTTGCAGAACATTTCAATATGGAAGATGCTCATTTTTCAACTTAATTTTTCGAGTTTGCTCTCACTCCTTTCTCTCAAAGCATCATTCGCGCGATGGTTTTCTATAGAAACCCTTAAAACTCATAATATTCGGTAAAAATCAAAATCCCATCATTAATTGTAGTTTGATATTCAAGAAAAAAGGATCATTTTGAACTTTTCTGAGAACTCTCTATAAGGCTAAACTTCAAACCATGGGAACCGAAACTTAATTTAACACAGTTAGAGGATTGGAGTAAGGTTTACCCTAAACTAAATTGCCATATATATATATATATATATATATATATATATATATATATCGAATGCATACACAATCCATAAAAAGCTGGCCTCTAGTGGCATGTGCGCCATGTGATCATCGTCAGCCTGGAATATAACGCTACTCCAGAAGAACAATGCTTTCCTTCGCCTGCGTGTACATAATTCACACAGATGGAGATATTTTAAGCCTAATTCCTTTTATTTTACTTTTCCAGTACATCGGCATCGTATAACTTCTATCTTCAGAATTTTTTATACTTTTCAAAATAAACTAAAAACAAATTAAAACCGTAATGAAGCTTGAAATCGATTTGTTAAAATTCTACCTCCGAGCGCGGTCGAATATAGATAAGGCCACACCACTTACTAGCGCTGCAGTTTTTAGCTTCGTTGATAATTCATTATCCGTGAAAAGTTTTCTCTTGATAGTTCATGGATTAAACGAGGTTAGCGGCTGGAAGTGGAGAGGACTGGGCCTCCGTTGTTTAACAGTGAAGGGTGGTGCGTTGACTTTCTACAGTACCCGTGAATAGTTACGAGAGAGTCAAGGCTGTGCATCTCTGGTTAACAACGGTGTTAGGTGCGGTGAATTTCATTTCATGCTCGGCGTGAATATTTCACTCCTAGAATTCCGAGACTACAACTAAATTATTGATTTTAATGAAGATGCCGTGGAATAAAAACCATGAAAGTCATGTTTTTCTATTTTAAAAAAAAGTAGTTACTAGTAACGGGTACGGGTGGGTAGTCGGAATTGCAGGGGGGTTGTTTAGTAATATCTTTCTAATCATTTTTACTTGAACATATATCAAAATCATTTTATTTTTAATATAATTATATTAAAATTATTTAATAACAACAAAAATAATTTAAAATAAAAAATAATTTTTTTAAAAATATATTTTTAAAACACTCTAACAACCAAACAAAAACATAATTTAAGCCCACGTTAACTAAATCTCAACCTCCGATACGAATTTGTGGAAGAAAAAAAATCAATCTAACTAGGATTTTAGGCATCTCAATTTTATTTTGTTTAAAAAACCCTTAAATTAGTTATATTTCTTTTATTTGTACAGACGTGCAAATAAAATAGCAACCGTGGTTTTATCATATTATGTCTCAGTATGTTTGAAAAATATTTTTGGAATAATTTAATATATAGAAAAATTAATTTTTTATATATTTTTAAATTATTTTAATATATAGATATCAAAAATGATTTTTAAAAAATAATAATAAATATTTATGATACTTATCTAAAATAAAGAACTTTTAAAATCAATAATCCCAAACAGTAATCAATATGAATGGCCATTGATGCATGCTCGAAAGTTTTCCTCTTACCGCGACAGCTGGCAGAGCCAAGCATGATCAACGCCAAGGAATAATGGGCCCACCACCAGTACAAATCCTAGTGCTTAAAATAGAACGCACGCCAACCATCAGTCATTGTTCACCAGCCCTCCCTCGTTTTGTCATTGTAGCTTGGTGATTTCCCTGCAATTGATTGATCAAATGTACACCCAAGTGAAAACCATGTCGGCTCACGACCGTGTACGGTCACGTCCACGTAATCATCTCCCTCAGCAACCATGCAAGTCCGGCGGGGCACGGAGATTTTCAACCAAGCTCTAGAAAGTTTCCGAGTTTGCATTTTGATCCAAGTTCGATTAATTGAGCCACCACCTCTCTGATAAAAAAAACAAAAAAAAAACAGAGTCGGTACTGTAAACATTATGTGTATATGCGTGCGTGCGTGTGTGCGCCTGTGTACATCGGGTCTGGTGAAATTCAAAATCGACTGTAAAATACGTTCCGGAATTACTGCCCTTTCCATTGATATTAATTGAGTGCAGTTTTATTTGTATTATATAAAAATAGTAAGGAAAAAAAATCACATCACATCAAAATCTACTAATGGTATGTCTTGGAACAGTAGGCTCGAGGCATACGTCCCCGATTACATGGCCTGATAGGACAACACCTTCCAATAGAAAATACACTGAAATCCTGTGCAGGCCTATCTTAAAATCGGGTAAGTACATCTTGAAGCCAACCACTTCCGCAAATGCATTACTTTTGAGTTTTGAGTTCATTCTAAAAAATATTTGAGATTATTTTTTGTTTATAAATATTTTATAAAAAAATTATTGTTGATTAAAATATCAAAAAATATTAATTTAAAATAAATAAAATAAAAATATGTTTTTTCAAAATATTTTAAAAACTCAGTATAAAACACTTACCTGGTCTGGTCTTCACATGGAGCAATAACTAAAACATATGTTTTTACATTTTTAATAGTCCTGATCATCTAATATATGAAAAAGAATAACATGCTTTATTAAAATATATGTTTTACAAATCATCATGTATTGCATTGCCAAGGAGACACAAATACACTAATTAGTGACTGTTTGAAAATGTGATCGAAATTATTTTTAAAATATTTTTCGTTCAGAAATATATTAAAATTATTTTTTATATATTTTTTAAAATTATTTTTAACATCAATACATAAAAATGATCTAAAAATATAAAAAAATATTTTTTTTCATTCTAGTATAACAATATTTTTATTATTTTTATTCTAGGTCAATAAATAACTATACAATCGTGTTTGTTTTTGTGTTTTATAAACACTTTAAAAGAAAAAAAAATTCATGTTAATTATTTTTTCTAGTATATTTAGATTATTTTTATGCATTGAAGTTAAAAACTAAAATATATATATTATTTTAATATAAAATACACTTTAAAAATACAAACACTACAATCGTTTCAAACAATCTAACACGGCCATTGGATCCATATATCAATGAAAGTTGCAGAGTAAAATAAATAAATTACCGGCATAAAGAATCTCCTTTTTCTACCCTCTTGGGTCCCTGCAAAGGAGTACCTTTCTTTGACACTATTACCGTATATTCTCCTGTTTAGATTTTATATTTCTCGACCGCTGCAAAAATCCAATCAAAATTTCATGTAACCCAAAATGGAGCACCCCGTATAAAATTTAACATATTTAAATTTATTTTTTCTGAATTTGAGAAAATTCTAGTTTTTATAGATATTCTTTACAAATCGATATTAAACGATTAAATTCTGATTATCTTAATTTTTTAAATGAATGATACTTTGAACTTGTGGTCTGCAATAAAAATTTCAAAATCTTCGAAGCCATGCCACTTGGACCACATCTCGAAATCTCGTTAATATTGTAACTGCAGGAAGCAATAGTATATTGGTACATTTTGAGCTCTGATATATAATAAGAAGAAGTGAAATGCGAGTGAGTATTGGGAAGGTGGAGGCTACTCCGTGTTGTCTGGGTGGTCTTGGGGATGTGGCCGGTGGGTTCCGGTGAGTAAATACGAAAGACAAAAGAATGGTACTGTCTCGGTCAGCCATCCATTCACACTCCTTGGAGTAATCAGAACTAACTCTACTGTCTTTCGACAGTCTACACCTACACCACTTCAAATTCGTTTGGTGACCTGTGAGTCTCTTGAATTTGTAGTGAAAATCAAGAAGATCTTTTGTCCCTTTTCTTTCCTATGCAAGAGTTCAAGGAGATGAAATCTCGGATGCATGGCTTCGCTTTATTCTAATCTTCTAGGAGCTATCTAGGTGCCTGCCCATTTTCGTGCTCTGATTCTAGCTCTGAAACTGCTGGAGCTATAACCTGTGCCTTGAAAAAGGCCATTCAAGGGATGACATCATGACAAATTGAGTTACTTCGAGTCGACGAATGGGATGACAGGGAGAGAGGTGAAATTTGTTTTTTAAACAAATATATTAAAAATGATATCATATATAGTTTTTAATAACATTATATTAAAATTTATTATAAAAAATTAAACCCGTGCCCAAATTAGAAAACGAGCACAAAGAAGCTTGACGTCAGTCACTGAAACGATACGCGCTGAACTCTCTAAATTTTCATTCTAGCCAGATATTTTATTTTTAAAAGTCAGTGCAAACACCGTCAATTAGGTAACAGTATTTATTTTATGTTTCCATAAACAATCTATTATTATTCCATTCTCTAATTAGCAGTTACCTAGAAATGTACAGTTACATGCCACACAGCACAGTGAGATTTTTTATTTATTTTTAACATTATCACAATAACACCGTTAAAAAAACCCTCACTTAATTTCCGGCCACTCCTCCCTCCCTTCCATGGCTGATGACGTGTGTTGATGGGGAAACCCACCTCAATAAAATACGAATATTTTGTATAAAATAATTAAAAAATTAAGAAATTATATGATGGGCCTCTCGAGGCAAAGAAGGCCCGGGTGATAAACACGGAAACGCTATTAACAATGAAATGGATTCTTACATCCTATTTATTAATCATTAATATTACTCTTGACTTAGTATAAATAAGAGCCCTAACCCCCCATTTTATTCCTCAGTGACTCGGTCTCATTAGTGAAAAAAACCTCACTGCTCTGTTCTCCCTTCTTGTTACTCTTGTTGTCTCTATCTCTCTTCATTTGCATCAAAGCCTACTAAAGAGGAAGCAGTGACTGAGAAGTTTTTCTGAGAAGTCATTTCTTTGTTAATTGCCATGGCTACTACTCTTACTCACAGTACAAGTGCTGCTCCGCCACAATTCTACTTCGATGAGAAGTGGAAGCTGTCCAAGAACGAGGGGTCATCGAGAAGCAGATCCTCAACTTCTTCTCTGATGAAGAAAAATTCATCTCAAAGGAGGTGTTCCTTTTCAAGAAAATGTGCGAGGCTTGTTAAAGAGCAAAGGGCTAGGTTCTACATCATGAGGAGGTGCGTCAAGATGCTTATTTGCTGGAGTGACTATAACGATGCTTGAGGAAAATTCGAAGAGAAAAGGCAAGAGAGATCTAGTGAGAGAAATTCTGTCCAAAGTTTCTCTCTCTTTTCGGCCTCTTCAATGAGATGGTTCTTGGGTTTTGCTTCAAACTGTCAAGGCATTTTCTTGGCATTCAAGAAGAAGAAGAGGAAAAGCAAGATATATATATACATGTATATAAATTAAGATTTTTAGCCCTTTTATTTTCTAATTTTTGCCTTTTGGGTTAGATTTTTTGGGGCTCTGAGAACTCCTTAGAAGGAGATGGGTTCTTAATGTTACTGTCACTTTCAGTATTAGAGATCAATATGAGGGAGATCGTTCAAACATAGTTCTCGCTATTATGCTTCCATGTTCTCTACTATTCATTTCTGTCCTTGTTTCTCTGTTTCATTTCTGGGTTTTCTTTTTCTTGATGATTGAGGAGATGGGTGTGATCCCTCATCAGTCTAGTTTCTTCTATCTCCACACTTTGTGAGAGAGTCAGAGAGATTCCTTTCAACCATTGCAGCTACTGCTGGTGCGTCTGGGAGGGTCTGGCATGATTGGCTGCATTGGTTTTATTATTTTTATTCATTTTTTGAATCTTTAATACTGGATGTTGATAATTAATAAAATAATGATAGTCATCTCTGTATGAAGATGGATCAACGTGGGAGAGAGAGAGAGTCTCTTTATTAGGGTCGTTTGCCCAAAGGAGTGCATAAGAGAAGCCCTTTTCTTCAGTTATTTTTGCACATTAACTGCTATCGCAGTCATCAGAGCTTCATCTTGAAGAAAAGATCATACTTGCTACTTCCTAATGTTGTTTTTTAAAAAAAGAAAAGTAACATCTCCCCATTAATTTTTTTATTGTATTAATATTAAAAACATTTTAAAAATCAATAATCAGGAAGCTAATGAGCACGAATTACAATGCCATGTACAATGTTCCAAGTTACGGTAACATCCTGCGATCTCGAGCTATTGACCACTTCGACTTCTTATTCTGATCAGGGTTTTTTTCTGTACTTTTCCCACGAACAATATCGGTGGTAAATCTCCGAGGCATGGGAAGGGTAAGTAAGTTAACAAGTTGCGTCGGGGGTACTTCTGTCCGTGGAAGTTATTTACAGCTGGGCTCCCTGCTGTCGAGACTCGAGACTCTGGATCGGTAGTGTGGTGCTATCATCATGTGTTCTGACGACTCGTTATAAAATAGAAACCTTTGGGAATCATAAAGCTTTAATTTTGCTAGAAATAAGAAAGCACACAGTGAAGAATTCAAACTTTTTGGCTTGTATCACAGATCGGAAATTACTTGATTTATTTTTATATATTTTTATATAGTAACAGTAGTACAATGGTAGCGTTGGAAATGGCAAGTTGGCTTCCTTGCTGACAATGAATCGGTTGATGAACACATGGGCTCCCAAATTCGTATCCTTCACGGTTCACAATTCACGTAGCAAATGTCCCCTCTTTCTTCTTTGCCTTCGTTATGTTAATGCTAATCTATTCCTTCTGTGCGCCACGTCTTATCATCTCATGGTTTGGGAAGCATGAAAGAGTGCCTTTTAAATTGTTTTTTTTTTAAATTAAATTTTATTACTATTATTAAATCATTTTGATATCAAAATGATTTCTAAAATTAAAAATATATTATTTTAATATATTTTAAGTTAGAAACACACAATCACAACTACACTCTGAACATCTCTTTTTAAATCACAAGATACCTTTACTTCCCCTCTTTTTTCTTTGATAATTCTTCCCTTACGACGCTGACGCGGTAATAAAAGTATTTAGAACATTTCTCCTAACCAATATATTCATATTACAGAGTTTGTTTTTAAAAAAATAATTTTTATTTACTCTAAATTAATTTTTTATGTTTTTCAATCATTTTGATATGATATATCAAAAATTATTTTAATATATTTTCAAATAAAAACCATTGTTATTATAATATCAGGAACAATATTCACCTGTAGTGGATAAATGTTAACCGGGGTCCGTTTATGTGATTGAGTGGATAAATGTTAACCTGGGTCGTCGGTGTGATTGAGTACATAATTGTTTGTATTTAGTGGCTATGATATGATGGGTTAGGTCAAGTTACCTAACTAATTCTAATCCATTGGTAAGATGCCAAAAATAAAACACACAGTCTCAGCATTTATTCGAGTGATGATCACTTCGTAAAACTATTTGTCATATCCGTCGGGTTAATTCTGCCTTGGCAAAAAGAAAACAAAAATCTCTTAACTGATTTGCAGGGAATATATTTATGAATATACAGGATTTGTCTTCTCTTTATCACAATAAAAAAAGAAATAATATATATGAGCCGAAAAAACCCTAATCGGAATAGGATACTGTGCTCACTCTGTTATCGTTGGTTGGTGATCGTTAGTCATTAGTAGCAGCACTCCACTATTTTTTTCGGGCTAGGGCAAAGGTATTAACACAGGGATTCTCTGTTCCCTAGCACGTCCCATTCTCTCTTCTTTTCCCTGGTCTTACTTGCTCGTTCGGGTCAAAAAAACACCTTGCTTTTCCCTAACATTTTCTTCTTTATATGCACTTTTTTAGCAACCAGATAAGCATCGCTTCCATAACAAATTAAGATTTCAATACTAATCATTAAATTTAGCTTGGCGTGCCGAAGGATTCACCAAAAACAAAGGGAAAAAAGGTAACATTATCTCCTTCCTCGACTTTAGTAGAGAGAGAGAGAGGAGAGAGAGAGAGAGAGAGAGAAGTGACCTTGGCATAATAGCTCCCGAAGAAAAAGGAAGCATGGCCACCCCACAAATCCTCTCCCACTTGTGATTCGGGTCATTAAAACTCTTAATGGATTCTTGCATCTGTAATGTGGTTCATTTTCTGCTGGATACGTTAGGATCTTCTAAGGTTTCCTTCGCAAACTTGTAGAGATCATCATCATCATTATTTGAGTGATTCTATCATGCAGAAACATTCTTAAATATTTAGAGATTAAAAAACGATGCTTACGCACATCAAGGTGCGTCTTGATGGCAACTAGCACTACCCATTTACAATCTCTTATTAATTTTACCAAGAAATCATTTGATTATATTATTATATTATTTTTTAATACAGTTTCTCTAAACTTTTTAAGCTTAAAACTTCAACACTATCCCACTATATATCTTATATATAATTTTTATCAAATAAAATAATAATAATAATAATAATAAGATTTGAACTCGTAATTATTGTATCAACAAATATATAATATCATGCTATAGAATTATCTCATCTAAAAATTAAACTAATAAATAAAATTCTAATATATAATTTATAGTATTCTTCGACAGATTCAAGTAAAAGTACCCAAGTAGCTGATATTTAACACAAACTATTAGACAGCTGTGGTAATAGTTTATCAGTTTCTGTACATAAATGTGGTAAATGTCAAATAAAGATTCACTATCTATGGGCACACAAAATCCCCAATTATGATTGCAAATTGATTCCTGAGATCTTAATGTGAGACTTGCGAGCCACTTAGTGTCAACTTTCCATTATAACCCTTTCTTGACCCGGTCCATGCCTATTTAGAGTAGCCTCCATTAATATTTTCAACTTTGTTTTTCGGCGTAAAGTATATATTAAAAAATATTAGTTAGTTCACCTTTTCTATTTATATCATGCTTCGTATCAGTGCTGCAATTAGATGATACATTCAGCTTCTTGAATCAAACAAGTCGATTTCCTGTTTCGCATGTTGTTGTAAAAGTATTTTTGAAAGAAATAAAAAATATATTTTTTAATTTTTATTTTAAATTAAAAAATTTGATCGTTTTAGATAATTTTTATATGTTGATGTGAATAATAATTTTTAAAAAATTATTATTTTAATATATTTTTAAAAACAATCAAAACTAAACTCTAATATCATCTGTTTCTCTGGTTTGAACACGAAGAAAGATAATTATTTGTATTATAATTGTTTTTTATTGATAAAACAAATAGTAAAATAGCTTAATAATGATACTCTTGTACTCTCACGAGACGTTAGCTAGAATGAGATCAAGAAAATCTATCACTATTGTTATTATCAATTATTATATGAACAACATCTGGTGAGTGGACGACGAAAAAACTAAAAAAAAAGACTTGTTTTCAAAGGCAACAAATTGTGGGTCCCCACCACCCCTCGCTGTTTATAGAAAGAAGGATTGAAGAGCCGAGAAAACGTTTCTTGTATGGGCTCTCAGAGAAAAAGCCCACAACTGTTAAACAAAGGCTAAACTGCTAGAGGGCCCATTCCGATCCTTGACCCACGTATTTTCAAAAGCTCCCACGACAAAGCAGCGGTCCAGGTCCCTGTTTGGTTAACGGTCACATCCTGGACACGCAAGAGTGAGCAATCTGATCAAGCGCCTTGAAATAAACATTCCAAATCCTATAATTCTTCTGAGGCATGAAAATATAGCCACAAAAAAAAAAATGAGAGAAGAGAGGAGTTTCAGTCCATCATGAATCATTGGTCACATGGGAATAAGGGACCCGCCATCACAAGGGAATTACGTGGGTCCCAGTTGTGAGGTGTCGGGTTATTAGTACTTTTTTTTACTCGGGCTTGTTTGTTATTACTGTTTTTATTTTTTAAATTATTTTAATATATTTTTAAAAAATAAAAATAAAAGGTAGATTAGTTCTGGTTGGGATTGGAGGTGCGAGCAATTATTGAAGGGTGCCGAGACCCGGCCTCCTCCAAGTTTCTCGGCTCCGAAGGCATGTTTTTGGTAGGAATCTTTTGTGAGTGGTAATTGCATTATCATTTTGGATTGAGTTTGACCATCTTTGAGACCACTTTCTCCCGTGATTGGATTTGAACCCTGTTTTTCCTTTTCCATTGAGTTCTCTTTCCCATTCAATTCGATACACACCCATTAGTCATTTGCCCTGCGTTCCGTGGAAGAAATTTTTTTTTGTCAATCTAAAAAAAAAATCAAAAACTTAAATAAAAAGGCAAGTAAAAAATAAAAACAACTTAAAAATGTGATGTAAATGAAACAATCAAATTCTCGATTCAGACCATAAAACTCAAATAACTTCATGGAAAACAAAATAAATAATAAATATCAATTCTTAATCAGCCATGTATTGAGATATAAGATTAAAAAAAAGAATAAATAAAAAATTAATTGTAAAGTCTAATTCTCAATCAATGTAACATAAAAAAATAAAAAATAAATTAAAAAAACCTAGTCTACTGAAATAATTTGTATTAATCTGTCAACTTACTACTGGTAACATGAACCAAATTAATATGAAAAGACATTTTTTATTTAAAATATAATATAATTACAATAAATAAATAGTGTCTGTGATGATCGCAACTATAAAACCTCGACCTCGTTTAATTTATACAGTTAATTAACAAATACATTCGGTATCCTAAAATCATAGCTTTTTCACTCACCAGAGCTATGGCCATGGCCTCGGTAACACACACACGTATCGAATTGAATGGGAAAGAGATCTGAGTGGAAAAGGAAAAAACAGGCTTACAGATGTCAAATCCAATCAAGGGAGAAAGTGGTCTCAAAGATGGTCAAACTTTAAGCCATGGCACAATCCAAAATGATAATGCAATCTACTAGTCACAAAAGGGGTCCAAGATTCCTACCAAAAACACTATAAATATGTTTTTTCCGCACATAACTGACGTGCCAATAGTTTTTTTCATATGCTCTTTTTAGGTAGCCTGTATGGTGAAAAATGTTTATCTCGAATTTCATTCAATGTGCCATCATATTCTCTTTCTCATTATAATGCATGTGTCTTCTCACAATGATCAAAAACGTGATAGTGGTTGATTGATTTCCTTCTCTCGTTTTTTCTTTCTTGTAGCTTAAATTACACGGAAATTCTCTTGGTTTATAGTGTTTTTATTTTAGTCATTTATTTTTTGATTGTTTTGTATGGTTCAGATTTCTGTCATATAAGTTTTGATTTGTTTAATTTTATCTTTTAATTGAAATTCATTATAAATTTTGTTTTCATTTCGATTCTTATTCTTTTAATTTTGGGTTTAATTTTAAATTCCTTAATGTTTTTGGTATAGAAATTTGATTTTTTTTCAATTTTCTCATTCGATTGTAATTGAACATTTATTTTGTTTCATTTTAGCCCTTATTTTTTAATTTTTTATTTGATTTTAATTATTTTATTTTTTTATATTTCTGAAATAACATCTTTTTTTCATATTTATACGTATATGCTATTAGTTTTGGTTTTAATTTTTATTATTTTCACTCATTTAACCGGACCCGCAACATAATGGTGGTCAAATATCTAGCTTGTTACTAATTTTAAACCATAAGAATCCCTCCAGGATAAAATCATGCTTTCTTGACCCTGCCATCCTAGACGGGATGAGATTGAGCATTCTATTGGACTCAAAGATGCAGTGGGTTTTATTTATTTATTAAAAAATATATTTATTTATAAACTTTATATGAGTCAGGATCAAAAAACAAATATTTAAATCAGCCGACAAAACACAACAGAAGTTAAAATGAATTTAAGGTAAGAGTATTTTAATAAAAATATTTTCAAACAGTTTTTTCAGAGTAAGAGATGCAGTACATATTAGAATCGACAAGTTAAAATTTAAAGCTGTAATGTTGGATCAAACCAAGACTGTATATGATTTTATAAATAAAATTTAAATGCAAGAAACAAAATGTTTTTGACCAAGTTAAAAAAACAACTAAAATTAATTCATGAAAATTATACCACATGAAAACCTAAATCAATTTACAAAAGCAACTTCTAAATTATAATTTAAAATAAATAATTATTCTTTACTAATATCACAAAAAAAAAATAGATTTAGAGTCTGGATGTGTTCATTTTACTCCCAAAATAACTTGAGTGCATTAATGTTATTATGATAATGATTGTTTTTTTTTATTAAAATTTATATTGAAATAATATTTTTTAAATTTATTTTTGATATCAGTATATAAAGATGATAAAACACACACACACACACAAAAAAAAAATTAATATTTTTTAAAATGTACTCTTAAACCTCAAAAACAAGTAAACTCTTTTTAATAATTTTAAATTCTATTAATTCGAGTCAATCATGCCAAAATGTCAAATTATCCCTTGTAGGCATAATCTTAAACTCGTATTGGGCATGGAATCAAGTGAGAAGGTTTTTTGTTCTATAAATTTTTGTCCTTTTTTTTCTTGATTTCATTATAAAACTTCTTCTATATATATGATTTGACCAAATTATCCTTAGACCAGTTAAGTTCACCACATCGCTTGAAATAACTCCCGCATGTTTTAATATTAAACATGGGCTAGATAAAATATTAAATCAATAAATTTTAAGATTTATCTACTAGATTGAGTTTAATAGCAATATAAAATATATTGTTTTTAAAAAATCACTATACCGATGGTATGTAAATTAGTTAACTAGACAAAATTAAAAACTTGAACCAAACCAGACACGCTCGTCCGATACTGAAACAACTGAGCCCAAGATATCCAATCCTACAATTGAGTCGGACCAAAATAACAAAAGAGCCCATAGATCCTAACCTTCTTTCTTTCTATCACATGGTCCGGGCTTCAAGCCCAAGTTTCCATTTTACGCGCAGAATATTCGTTTCTCCACACAAAAAAAAACTAGCTATAAGGTTTCACTGAAAAACCTCACAAGACGCCTATGGCCACCGATACCCAAGCCATTTCCCCCGATATATCGTCTGCGATTCAACCTGATTTATCTGTTTCTTTTCGGTTTCTTGTCTATATCACTGAACCAGGTCAGTTTACCAAAAAAAAAGAACTCCATCGCAGTCTCTCTTTTTCTAAATTTTGTTTCTTACTATGACATTTGAACTTCCGTTCAGTTGTTATGCGTTTGATTACTTGCTTTTGTTTGTTGATATAGAAATGCGAGGCAAAATGAAGTGGTATTAATTTCTTGATTACTAATTAAAATCATTGGGAATGTCGTAAACTGTGTCCTTTTGTGTTTGATTCTAGTTTAATGCTAATTAACTGCTTGTCTGATTTAATCGGATGGATTAGGCTATTGAGGAGCCATGGGTGATTCTATTGATTTATCCGGGGATGGAGGTGTCCTCAAGACAATCTTGAGGAAAGGAAAAGCTGATGCGATTTGTCCTTCGGAGGATCTTCCTCTTGTTGATGGTATGCTTTGCTTTCGTGGAAAATTAGTAATATTAACTGACTCATTGTCAGCACACCAAATCGGATATGAATTCTTGCTTTCAACAGTTCAATATGAGGGCACGCTTGCTGAAACCGGTGAAGTTTTTGATACGACACGCGAGGATAACACTGTCTTCTCATTTGAACTCTGGAAGGGCTCGGTGATTCAGGCATGGGAGATTGCCGTGAAAACCATGAAGGTTTAAACATTCCTTCTATGTACAATTTAGTTTAAAAGTTTTTTGTGATTCTTATTACCTGTACTGTAACTCATTTCTTGGTTATACCAGGTCGGGGAGGTTGCAAAAATTACCTGCAAACCAGAATATGCGTATGGGAGTGCAGGTTCCCCACCAGATATCCCACCCGAGTATGTCAATACAGATTCATATTTTTAATTTCTTGTTCAGATCATCTTACTTTTCCGATTCAGAGACTTATTTGTTAAGTATCTAAAATGCATTGCATGTGAATTAGGAGTATTCTTTCTCAAGATTAAAGGCCTAAGAAAGATATACTGGAAATGAATTGAATATTTTTGGAGTCTTGTGTTTCCAAAAGCGTTGCCTAATTATTTGTCCACTGTGTTTATTAACTTAAACATTTGCAAACCCTGAAGCATTCGCATTACAATACTAAGTTGTTGACATGTTTTTTGTAGAATCACCCACTGTGATTTTCACCTGATTTTATTGATTATCCTAGTCAGAATCCTTATTGGACACCACCTTCAACCCAGGCAGGCTGAATAATCTCACTGGCACTCTTATTGACGACCTATTGAAAGTATTAATTAAAATCTGTGTATGTGCACAATCAACAAGGTATCGTAAACTGGCCCATAAAGGCTAACAGGAAGCCCATCCTTAATTTTGCCCTGCATTGACTTAGACCTCCCCTTTAGACAGCTCTTTGAATCTTCCCCAAGTTTTAAACCTTGTTGGATATCTGCTGGACTGAGTGTTCTAAACAAGTAATCCAATTCTCCTTGTGGGTAGTTATGAATGTAGTCTAGGATATTCTATCTGAGATATCTGATTCCTAGTTTTTGAGATATGTTAACAATGGATGTATTTCTCTCCTATTTTTATTTTGTAAGTCGCAATCAAAGAAACTTATATAAGGACTTCTTCTTCTTGTATGGATAAGTAGTCTAATGCGCCAGTTTGTGCATGGCAATTGTCGGCCATCATTGGAGTTCTTTAAAATCCTAGCATGCTCTTGGTATTTTTCTTTGCTCTATCATATAAATGGGGGTCTGGACCTCTGCTGATCAGATACTCGTATGCTTTAAACAGCGCAACTCTTATCTTTGAGGTGGAGTTAGTGGCCTGCAAACCACGGAAGGGTTCCAGTGTAGCCGGTGTTTCAGAAGAGAGGGCTAGGCTAGAGTAAGCTGTACTTTACATCTAAAATAGATGAATCTGACAAATTTGTTTATTGGGATTTTCCACATTGACATGCAATAGAATGGCTTTATGTCGCTTGATTTAATGTTGAATCAGGGAACTGAAGAAGCAAAGAGAGCTTGCTGCTGCAGCCAAAGAGGATGAGAAGAAGAGGAGAGAAGAGGCCAAAGCAGCCGCTGCTGCCCGCATGCAAGCCAAGCTGGAATCAAAGAAAGGTCAAGCGAAGGGAAAAGGGAAGGCAAGATAAGGCCATGCGCGGTTACCTTCATGAAAAAAACATATTCGATATATGAGTAGTTGAATGCAGCAAATGACATGTTATGATATGAAAGACCTGTAGTTTATACGGGTAATTAAATATCTTAGCCTTTAACTGGGTTGATCTTTTTAGACGAGGCAAAGGGCTTGAAATCCTGAGCCCGCTCCCTTCTTGTTGAAATCATATGGTGAACGCATTATAGTGCCCGAGCTTTTAAGAAGAAACTCATTGAGTAATGGTATGTGCTCTCTCCTTCGATGGGTTTATTAATTAATCACTGTTTGTGGGATGTCGTCTTGTAGAAAAGGGCTCTTGGTTAGGGATTACAATGAGCACCGATAGATCGGGTTTCTTAATATTTACACTTTATTTTATTATTTATCAGATTTTTTTTTTAATATTTATAAGTTTCAATGTATGGACCGAACAAGAGTGAGGCCAATTTGAACTCCACTTGCGTAGCTTGAAAAATGAAAAGAATGAGGTGTGGTAAAATATGAACTCAACTTTTACCTAAAGACGGCATCCATGACAAATCCCTACCCAAGTACAATCCTTCATTATTACACCACCAAGCTTACTGCAATTATACTTTAGATCTTCAAAGCATCTACGATTACAAGCAGTGTGTTTGCATAAAAAACAGGGGATTACCTTAACACAAAAGCCGCGGGTGAACGGCCACCGTGATTGATGATGAAATTTCACCTCACCGACACTTTAGCCTCAAACAAACGAGTCTCGGAAACAGCCAAGAGGATTTTTTTGTGTGCACTAAGGAAAATGTGCTGGGGATGGCATCCATAAACCAACTGTCCTCAAACATCAAACCCGGGTGAACATACTTTATCACCTGGCCCCAGTCTCACCAAATCCAGAGATTCAAGTATCACAAATATAAAAGCAATGAAAGTACGTTGAAAAATATTACGAACTTTCAAGACATTTGATGCTCACAAGTCCAAAATTTCCTTACTTTCTGACATTGTCTGATCAATGGGCCACCTCTAGAGCATCGAGGTGAACCATGGATTGGACAATAACTCACCCAAAATCCTATCTTTTCATTGCTACCAAAAACCGTCAAAACCTTGTACAATCTTTAGAAAAGGGTGCCCCCGTTCATCGAAGGCTGATAACGATGCTACTTTTCAGCTGAAAATGTAGACTTGATTGCCCCCACGTGTGAGCCGACTGGGTGCTAGAGTTGGTGTGTTACTTCTGTCTAAATTTTAGACAGCCAAGCCAAGCCGTTGACCAGCAAGATCACACCTAACCTCGGCAAATCCAATCCTCGAGTTTTCAAGATCATACTCCATCCAAACATTTTGTTGTTGATGATGACCAATCACAAAGGACTCAATTCCCAACAAGTCAGAGTTTCCAAAAGTAAAGCACCACACCGAATCTTTCCCTCTAACTTCACCCGGAACCCGATATAGCAACCTTTGACCCGATACACTCATCTCGGCTCCTTGAAACATTAAGTTAACAACCGGTAGATTTGGCAAAGTAGCCCGACTCGACTCGATCAAATAACACAGATCCATTGCTCCTTGAAACACGTAATGAGATTCATTTAAAACTCTTAAAACCCCTTTACTTTGCAACAGAAATTCTGATTTTAGAGCACTATAAACCGGACCCAACAAAAACGTGAACTGGGTACCCGAGTCCACCGTAGTTTGACCAGCACCGGTATGGTCCGGTACAAACGCCGATTTGGGCAAAGACAAAACTTTGTCACTAACCTTTATTCCCTCAAGCTGAACCGAGTATGCGACCCGATCAAAATAGGGTAACGGGGCCGACATTTCAAGCAAAGGAGTGTAATTTAATGGCTTAAGCCACGAGAAACTGGCTTCTCCGAGAAGCAAAACACCGGACGAGTCGCGATCCGATATGCAATACGAGAATTTCCGAAACCCCATCTGGTTCACGAATGATAATGAACCACGGTTCATGCCCATTAACCCGGTTGTCTTCGCATCTTCCTCTGAATTTGAGCTAAAACCCGAGTTCATGCACCCGAAAACGGTTGCAGGTCCCGTCATCGATCCGACCTGGAAAGTTTCAAATGCCAGGTTGCCTTCAACGGAGGAGGCATCCGCGTAGGAGATGATGAAGTGGCAGAGCTTGGACGGGTCACAGGAAACGGGTAAGGGTAGGTCACGGGTTCGGGTCTCACAGGTTGTTGAATTGCAGGGAATTTCAGTGTACGTTTTGGAGGCAATAGGATTAAAAATTGAGTTAAGGTTTGGTTCTTTCTTGCAATGGAGCCAAGAAAGCTCACTCCCTGTGTCCAGGACCATTGTAATGTTTTGCAGGGGTGAACCAGCTGAGAGAGAGACGGTGAGGGTAACATTGTGGTGAAATAACAGCTTGTCCGTGGTTTTTGAGGTGGTGGAGAAGAGTCTTGGCGTAGAGATAGGAGTACGGTGCTTTAGTGTTCTTAGAGGTAATATTACTGGTGATTGGTTTGAAGAGAGACAGTGTTTCGATTGCAATAAAACGAAGGAGATGAATAGCTGAACGAGAAGCTCATGAAAAACCATGATGTATTGTTTGATGATGCACTGTTTCCCCTGGTTGGGGCCTTGCTTTCGTCTGCTATAACTGAAAACTATGAACGAATGGAGGGAGGGAGCTATCGATAGTGCTGTGGGGTTGGCGTCATTTTTGTAGGGAAGGCATTAGGTGGTTTAGGTTTGAAACGATGCATTAATTGCAAGAGTATACGTGTTGTCAGTTTTGGGGGGATTTTGGTAGTGGGGACAATTACAAAACAAAAGCCCTTTTCTTGGAGATGAAATAAATGACAATTTCGAGTGCATCAAAGTTGTTCATGGATTCTTCCTGGTAGGACGAGTTGATTTTCTACATTCCATCTGCAAAATTCACCCACAGAACACAAATTTAGATGAGTAATTATAAGATAATGATGGTTATCGAATCAACTACGAAACCTAGAAAAGAAAAGGAGATTAATGTGTGTGTGTGTGTTTGGTGGGGATATGGCATTTAGGTCCCGGGTTAGGTGCTTAATTAGGGATTTATTTTTCATGAAATCATAAATTAAAGTTTTGTTATTATTACCAAACTCCTTTTGTTGTCGCCGGTAACTAAGAAGTTTTATACAATACGCAAAAACTAGTTTATCAACAATCGAATTTGATGCTGAAAAAACAAAAGAAAACCTGTCAATAAAGTATAATTCCTACATTGAATTACATGACAGAATAAAATCACCCCCTTGTAACCCTGTACTCTAAAACAATGTCTAATTACTTTCGAAAGCTTATTTTACTAGATTTTCAACCTAACCTGTGTGGTTCCATGTTGCCATGTCAGTTTACTCTCGTTATCAATAAAACGACACCATGAATCCACGATATTATTACAAGGTTCAACTTGAATTTATTTTTTCTTCTCGGAACTGTAAGTACTTGCAATTTCTGTCTTCATGACGAATCTCTGTTTCTTTTAGTTCAAAGACTGTACTTCCACTACTCCATGGTGCTTTGAGACAGTTTTACAATGGCCAATGAGCCCTTTGAAAAAGGGAATCTCTGGAAGGTGCAACGGGGACAGAAAATGGATAATATATATTTTATATAAACCAGGAAGATGGATCCGCCACCAAAACCCTTTGCTTGGATAGGAGAGCCTTTGCTTAAATTTGACACTTGAACAATAATAGACATGTGGCTGGTTGAGTAAAATTGATTTATGTTGGTGACTGTGACACTGAATTAAATAATGGTTTGAGATTTGAAACTTTCGGCAAAGATTAGCAGTCGAGACCAGAGTTATCAATCCCGTTCCGTTCCAGTGCAAAATCCGGGACAAAACGGCGACGTTTTTGTCCCGGGTTGAATTCCGGTGGGATCCGGAAAATCCGGCCAAATTCCGGCCGGAACGCTCCGGTTCCGTACCGGGCGTTCCGTTCCGGGTCCATCAATAATGAAAATCAACCGCAAATCATCCATAATCAATTTCCCAAATCAATTTTATTTCTTCAACCGCAAATCATCCGTAATCCCTCAAAAATCAACTCAAATCTCAACTGAAATCTCAAGTTTTCGAACCCATATATATTGAACAAACTTGCAGAGGGGAGGGAGGGGCGGGTCTGAAAGAGGAGAGAAGCAGAGGAGAGGGAGGCTGGAAAGAAAGAGAGGGTGGGGCGGGTTCTGAAGATGAAGAGTTGAGAAGGGGAGGGCTGACCAGAGAATGGCAGAGAGGGAGGCCTGACTAATGAAGAAGAGGATGAGGAGGAAGGAGATGAGGCGGCGTGGGATATGTTTAGCACTTTAGCTTTTCAGTTTTCACTTTAGTTTAGGGTTATGTTACGGGGGGGAGGGCATTTTATAATAATAATAATAATAATAAATAACTAAATAAAAATACGTCTCTAACTTTCTAGGGGGTTATAAATTAATAATAATAAGAAGAAGAAGAATAAGAATAATATTTTTTTTGGAGGGTTAATTTTTAAATATTATTTTAAATTTCAAATCTCAAATTTGTGGGTCTTTTAATTATATTTAAATTTATTTATTTTTAATTTAAATATAATTAAAAATAATAATTTTATTGTTGGAGGATTTTTCAAAAGCAATTATTTAATTATATAACTTACTCCTATTTATTATATAATTAATTGTATCATTAAACTATATATAAAATACTTGAACTTTATTTAAAATAAGATAAAAAAATGGTTCTTTTATTAATGATGTAGAAGATGTTTGATTTATATTTCTTTTATTTTCGAATATTTTACTTTCATAATATTTTGGAATTTTAGAGATGTTTCTAATTTTGAGATTATGTTTTTTTGATTTTGTGTTTGTATTGTATAATTTAAAGTTCATTTATATTGAATTTAAATTATACTTGTTAAATTAATATTTTATTTTTTTCATATATATAATTAAATAAATATGAACAGTACAAAACCGGAACGGAACGCTGGAATGCACCGAAACCGGAACGTTCCGTTCCAAACAAAAAACCGGAACGGTACCCGGAACGGATTTTACAACTATGGTCGAGACTATGGTCCGTGGGGGAGGAGAGCTAGCACCGGGGAGAAATTTTGGAGCTTTAATTAGGTCGGTTTTGATTGATGATTGACTGATTTTGGCAGTTAAGACCGATTATTAGAAATGTTAATTGTTATGTAAATTTTAATGAGCAGACATTGCTCCTCGGTTGAAAACCAGTCAATTATGACAGACTGAGAGCAGTTTATATATATATATATATATATATATTATTGTAAATCATTTCTCAAGATGTAATTTGCTAAAGCAGGGATCAAAATCCTAAAATGCAAGGGAAAAAACATGATAATTGCACCACAAAAAAATCCAATCAATTCATTAGGTTATAATTGAGATCTCTAGCCTGTAAAAGAAATGAATAAACTTCACTAGCTAAATAAAACAGAAAATATGGATTAATTCAGTACAGAAAAAAAAAACTCACTTTAAATTAAAAGGCGTTTTAAGAAACACCCAGTAGCAATACCAAACGATTCCTAATTCATTATGATTTTTTTATGGAACATTATTATTATTATTATTATTATTATTATTAATAAATGTTTAGTTTGATGTAACTGATCATCATATAATATAATAATGATGGCTTCTTGTATTTTTTTTATTTGGTTGTGTGATTTTTATCATTGTAATGTAATGTAGGATGACAACTATATATAAAAAAGGCCGTAATAAACCATTTTAAAAATATTCATACAAGGACCTGATTGAAAATAGTTATTATAAGGATTAAAATTTTATTTTTCAAGAAACTACAAGGACCAAAAAAGTTCTTAACAAGGCCAAAAATAAAATATAAAGAACAAATTATCAAGAAAACGGGCAGGGACTATAATAAAATTTTGAGAGAGAAAACATGAAATGAAAGTATGAGATTTCACTCTATCCCATTACATTATAAATGATTCGTTCATTATATTACATCGTATAGCAAAAATACCGTATATGAACTGGCAGCCACCAAAATGTATATTCCTACGTATAGCTTTCACTTAACGGTGTGAGAAGCCAAGTCAGAACTGTGCTGAAGAATCTCCCGTCTGGCTAGCCAGCCAACGATGCCTCCAAACCCACCTCTCCTTGTCCATCGCACATCGAATAGTTATCGCACTCTTGGCTTTTCCACAATCATGCTACAAATTTTCTACAATAAAGACAAATATACGTTGACGTTAAAGCATATATATATATATATATATATATTTATACACACACACACACATTTTCTTGGAAATTAAATTGGTGGTGTTACACTGTGCATTTTATGTCCTTTAATTTAGTTAGTTGATTGTTGCACTACATTCTTCACCACCCAAATTAAAATATGTTTGGCTCCTTCTAATTAATTCATTGCCTGTTCACTAACCCACTTTCCAAATTTCCCACCAACTTTGATGTTTTTCTTTAACATTTGCTTGTAGATATACCTAGCTAGGTTTATTTACGAAGTAAAGAATCAATCTTCTCTACGCATACTCGACGTAGAGCTACAAACTTGAATCTCATGCTTGAATGCGAAGCTAAGTTTCATGAAACTCTCAATGATGGAGTGGATATGCTAGGTAGGTAGAAATACAAACTCAGTTACTAGCTAGGTAGCTTGTGGTGAAACCAGAAATAAATATAAAACTTGAAACTTTACAGGAACTGGCCTTCAGGGTTGCAAGTCACGTATTTCATGCAGTTAGACGTGTCTTCAGATATTTGGTTTCAATTCAATTAGGTACAGACTCTATTTTTTTTTTAAATGCTGTTTGTAAACAAAAAAGATATCTTTTAATAAATTTGGAACTTGTCAGCTAACATTTGAAATTCTTACGAAATTTGCGTAAAGAAATGGGCGATGGCCCGAGAGGTCAGATAGAAGGAAACAGAAGAATTTGGTGAGCTTTCATCATCAAAAGCCGAGACACAGATGCATGCAAAGCGAGATGTGTGAACTTGGTTGGTTCTAACTTCACCAGAACGCGTTTTTCAACCAAAAAGAAGAAAAAAATCATTTTTTAAAATTAAAAAAAAAACAAAAAAAAAGACCCCACTTCATTAGATTTGTGCATAACATGTGATGTTGAATCCAGTAAGGTTTGATTGTTTCCTGGGGAGGAATGCTGACATGCAGCATGATTGCTGTAATCATACAAAGACTAGTCCAGATCTTTCCCGACAGCTTGATAGATCTGTTGACTGTTGACCTTGGTTAGGCACTCGTCGGTTCATCTTTCATGTCTCTTTTGCATTTCTGTCCTGTTTTTTGCGAGACACTAAAAATCATGTCATGAGAGAAGCACAGTGAAAGTTCGCTTTTGAACTGCTTACCTAGAAGTCTCCTCTGCCCCCTTGTCGTTCTCAAAATTTCAATGAGGAAAATAAATTTGAAACTAAAATAACATGGCAACTCTCGTAAATTCCATGCAAGTGATGTTGGAGAATTGGTGATTGTTTATTTCTTGTATTGTAAAACTAAAATTCTCTTAAAAGTGTTGATTTCACCCGATGTAAAAGTAGATATCATTTATCTATTAATTTTTTATATACATTGTAAACTAATATAGAATTTATAGACAAAATCATTCTTCTAGTAGATGCCTAACATCCTCTTACCAACTTGTCAAGGGTTAGTCTTGGACTGTCGTATTCTTCAGGTGATATTTAATGGGCTTTCATCATTCTGTGAGGGGTTACCCTCAAATCTTTCATTCTTTAGCGCAATCTTGGACTAACATATCCTTTAAATGATGCCTAAGAACTTCTCACCAATTCATCAAAGGATGATTTCAAATTTTTCTTCGGTATAATTTCAGACTAACATAGTTTTCAGGTGATGTTTAGGGATCTCTCATCAATTCACCAAAGAAAATAGATGTTGACATGGGTCATCTTCACTGGGTTCTCCTCAACCCTTTATAATATTTTTTAAATATAGGCTCATCTTTCATGGGCTTTCACCAACTACTTGAAGATTTTTCCAAGTAAGAGGTTTTTTCCCATGAGTTCCCCATATGACCCCTTAAAAAGATTTTCCAAGTATGGAATCTCTTACATCTCGCCCCCAATCCCGTAAAAAACTTCTTAGTTTACGTTCCCCTTTACGAACTTTAAAAAAATCAAAATAGCGCGCGCCTGTATAGACAAGCTCTCTGGTTGATTGCTTGGGGTTTCAACCCTTCTTCTTGTATGAGTTTTTTTGATAAACTTGTCATGGTAATTGAATGTTTTTAGAAGTCTTTGTCTATTAATATCACAAGAACTTGAGGGATTATCAATGGATTCAACTAAAATAAACCCAAACCCCCCTTTAAATAGGCCCCAAAAAACACCCATTGGACTCAACCTTGGTAGCTGAAGCTATGTATGAAAAAAATTATTCCTAAATATCTTGGGTTTTGATATTCAATAAAGATCATGTCCAAACGACATGATAAACTCTATTAGCCTTTATAGGCATATATATTTGACGGACCAATGAAGACCATGTTGCTATTTGAAGTTTAAATTAATACGACTACAGATGCAGATATCAAAACAGAGTGGGCTATTATTCTTAAAATTTCAGATAAATAAGAAGTATTTACCGCGCTATCATTGGATGGATGTTAACTAGTTATCTTTAACTTACTTGGATTTTAAAGTTTCAAAATTGTAGGATAGAACCATGAAGCCACGTGATAAAAAAGAAGAACAATTCACATGGATTTGGCCCAAACCCTGACACAGATATGTTGGGCATTAGCGGAGGTATAGTTCCTCTAGCGAAGACATCAAAGATCATTCACGATTTCACAAATCCATGTGAAGCCCCTAAAATCTATTCCAATCATGCATCCTGTATTCAATTGTGCCCTAAAATAGCCCTCCAAAACTGGATAGAAATCTCGGTTCTTGTCCGGAGAAAACTTGAGGAACAGCGATTTAACCAGCGGAAAGGCTTTGGCAAAGACTCAGCTTAATTAGTGGTTCAAGTGGTTCCATTTTAAAGATGGCGATGGAAATGCGTTCTATGAACAGGCGACATTGCCAATGCAGTGGAGATATAACAATCATCAGGGAGACTGATATGATACTCGTGGGTTTTAATGAATGGTTCAAAATTCAGACATTGTACAGAACGAATGATCGTATATTCTTCTTATGTAGGAAATGTAC
Source organism: Salix arbutifolia (assembly GCA_025169955.1). Classification (NCBI taxonomy): domain Eukaryota; kingdom Viridiplantae; phylum Streptophyta; class Magnoliopsida; order Malpighiales; family Salicaceae; genus Salix; species Salix arbutifolia. The sequence continues at coordinate 3,324,186 of CM045909.1, forward strand.
TTCCACCAAGAAATGGGCGTCTGCCACAGCCAGATGCAAGGATTCTTCCGTAAACTCGGATAAAATCCCGGCATAAAGTCATTATTCTCTCCGTGATCATTGATCCTACTTAAACGCAACGTAGAGATAGGATGAAATCTTATTGCACATGCCTTGCAGATAACATCGGGCTCCCTGCAAATCAGATATGCAAGAAGCTGGCAACTGAAAGTTCTGATAAATTGCAAATTCTCGAGCTGCAAAATCGATTATGGAATAACTTTCGTTATTCATACTCTTGTCATCATTTCTTCCCAGAGTAAGGTGCTTGCAAAATTTTCACTCGTCAAAGGCATGACTTTAAGTGCATGCTTTTCTGTCACTAGTCTGTCCCAAAAGTATACACGACGAAATACAGCTTGGTTTGCCAGCTTAGGAGGACCGCAATTATGTTCGGATCAAAACTGTAAGGCGTCCCAAAATGTTCATCGACCAAATCGCACAAAAGAAAGCTTTCCTGACAATACCATGTATGATTCCTGATTGCTACACTATAGTTCATCACATTTTTATTCATTTTTATTGCAACTCTTGCAGAGCAAAAGAGATTAGAATTCAGATTCTAGGCTAAACTTTGACAGCACATGTTTGTAAATAAAGCAAAAACAAAATCATTGATCCTCTGGTGTGACATGTTCTCTATCATTAAGTGAGTTTATTTTTGTATTACAATTTGTTTTTTAAGGTATTTTTCACCTAAAAAAGCTAAATTTATGCTTTTTAGATCTTTGTTTTTGATCATTTCGATGCATTGATGCTAAAAATCTAAAAAAAAAACTTAAAAAAAATCATTTTTATACCTTTTCAATTAAAAATCATTTTTAAAAAGCAACCTACACTTCAATACCACTTGTCAATATGCTTCTCAAGCTGCAGTGACACAGGTTTCTTGAAGAGTTCAGTTGAGTTGAGCACCCTTTAGGTTGAGACAAAAGTGAAATCAGTCCAAGGTTACTCCAATATTCTAGCAAGGGTGAGAAGCATGTACCACAACTAGTACTCCTCCAAGAAGATTCAGCACATGGCTTGAGCAAGATAAACATGGAGAAGCAATCCCAAACAAAGCTCTGCTTTAAACTGAGAAGTGCTAGAATTTATAGATTTCTTGGAAAAAGAATGACAGAAGGAAAACAACTGATGGTCTGATAATAACTTAAAAGTACCAAATAACGAAAGAAACGGAAAAAAATAAATTACATGGCCTAGATTTCACTACATGAAAACTAGCTAAAGACACATCAATATAATTAGGTACCTTCTTGCTCCAAAATGTTTTTTCCAAATGCCAGACCCTAAACATCTTTCAGGTACCTTGCTCCTACTGGTTCTTCACAGGTCATTTGTTGAGATTGCATTGTTCCACAATTCATCAAACCCTCAATTTTCGATAGATTATGAATTGGACTCACAATTGGAGTCATCCTCGAATCTCCATATATACATTTCAGCAACAAGCACCTTAGAAGCAAAAACAGACCATTCATTTGTTCAACTCCTGTCATTATTCTCACCGTCTCCTTGCACTGTTAATCTCTCTAGCCCCGTCTCTTCTCGTTGAAGAAGAACTGCTAAAAACTGAATAAGGCCTACTGGTCCCTGTAACTCTGGAATCCGGATTTGAACTCCGCCCCGTGCCAAAACAAGCAAACCAGTGCCTCAAAACTCTCCCCAAACCAAGCCGTCTAGTACCACCATTACCCCCACCACCATTTTCCCTCCTTCCACCCCCTCTAGACCCCCAGGATATCCTCCTCGGCAATCCACCATTGTTAAAGGCACCATCCATCTCTGTAAAAACCACAGGCAACTCCCTTTCTCCCCTCCTCGCCCCTGTAAACCTCCCTACCGCATATCCTCCTCCGGGTAACCTCCATATCGTCAATCCAACTGCCTCCTCCTCATTATTTCCCTGCCCGTTCCCCGCTTCAGGCAACGGACTCCCAACTCCATTATCACCATCGCCACCATCATCATCACCAGAAGGCAACTCACGTCGACAAACAGGACAAGAATTACGAATAGATAACCAAGGAAGTATACAGTCAGTATGGTAGATATGTTTACAAGGCATCTCCCGTGCCTCGGATTCTAATTCAAAAGCCTCTTTACAAACAGCACAGTGAGATTCAGCACAAACATGAGATTCATTAACCATGACCGTAGGCATCGATTCAATCGCAGATTTCGAGGCCGGTGGATGTTGATTCTCATACCGACCAAACCCCCCATTTATTTCAATCTGTGCTAACTGATCTAGCAATCTCTCAAACCCTGATCCCAACAAAAACTCCGACATGCTCGGCGGCAACGGCCTCAACCCGGACCCACCACCGTCATCGTAATAAAGCTCGAACCCCCCACCACCTCGTCCACCGTCGTCTCCCACTGCATCCTCCGCCGCCCTTCCAGACCCACCACGAAGCAAGATCACAGGATTAATCGGAGACCGATCTCCGCTACCGGCGGCGCCACCCCGGCGGTTCCGGTTATGGGGGTTTGAGGGGTTACCGATCATGAGCATGGTTTCGGCAGCTGGAGAAAATCTGCTGTGTCGGTCACTCGATATTTCTGTTTGAATTACGTGCGGTGGGTTTCCGATTTCTTCAATGAACCCGGATTCACATTCTGCGCAAGTTACCGAGTCTTGTCTCCAAACCTGAACGAAACGGCTGCATCTATAGCACCAATACGACGGCGTGGTTGGGGATGACATCAAATTAAAACAAATCCAGAACTTGTTCTGGGTCGGATCTGATGAAAGATTAAAGCTTTTCTGTTGTTTGGCTGGGAGAGAAAATGGAAGGGAAAAATTGGGGTTTTTATTTTAAAAAGAGAGAAACGGGAGGGGTGAGTTTACAAGTCTAGAGGGGGTAATTTAACGGCTAAGGCGCGTAAACGGAGTTAGCGTGGTTCTAACGCGACACGTGGAGTGTGATGATTGGTGACAGACAAACGGGCGTTATAGGGGGATTTCTTGGTTCGTACAGTCTGGGTTTTTTTTCTTCTCATCTAATTATTGTATAGCAAAGGAAGGTGGATTTTAGAAGGGACGCTCCTCTTGTTTTTGTTTTTTCCTCTTTTTATTTTGGAATGCTCCCGGGAAGGTTTTGATGTACTTTATGTTAGAGCCAAAATCAATTCAATTTATAAATTAATTTGAATTTAATTAATAATTTATTATAAATTTTATAATAAAAATCAAATAATTATATTATATTATTTGAAATATATATAAAATGACTTGAATTAACAATTTTATCTATTTCACTTTTAATTTATAAATTATCTTTGTTATAAAAACTATTTTTTTTTTTACAAGAATCTTATATTTATTTAAAATGATATAAAATATATAAAAAACAATTATTTGAAATTAATATAGCAGATTAAAGAGTCTCAAATCTGGCTTATATTTGTATATTTTTTATAATTTGAATATTTGAAATTCAAATTAATATTTGTAAGAGTACTCTAAACACAGAGTTGATTTTTAATGTTTTGAGTTTAGTTCAATTTACATGTTACGAGGCTACAAATAGAATTCTTAATGGAGAAGGCGTCGACACTTCATCTTTGTTGAGAAAACCAAGAGGACTTGTAAAAGTTACAGAAATGTCTAAACTCCCAAAATGATTGTAAAGCTCTTCAAAAAAAACTTTTTTTTAACTTTTTCGCTTAAAAAATTGATATTAAAAAATCATTTGTTTTTTTATATATTTTTTTTAAAACATATTTGCTTAAATTAAAATTTTATTGGTATTTTTAGATAATTTTAGTTTATTACCATAAAAAATAAATTTTAAAAAATAACAATATATATTATTTTAATATATTTTAAATATTAATTTTTTTATCATGTAATATTTTTTTTAGATTAACTTATAGAGAACATCAAAAAATTATTTTATTTGAAATCTTAAGTTGTCATGTGAGGTCCAGTATATTATTTATATTATTTTATAACACCTTAAATGAAAATTCTTTAAGCTTGAAACTTACATAAATATCCATATTATCATGTATTTAATTTTTATCAAATAAAATAAAGATAATGAGATTTTAATTTGTGATCATAAAATTAATAAAATTCTGATATCATGTCAAAAATTATTTCATCTATAATTTTAAACTATTAAATAATATATAGTAATTTATATTATTTTTTAATATAAAAGATATACACAAACCAGGTGAGGGCATGACAAATAATGCTGTTGTTCTAGGATTTCTTTGTGTGTACACCTAGTAAAAATAATTCACGGGAGCTTGTTGTATTTTTTTCGATTTCATGAAATATTTTAATTTTATAGTTGAATTTAACTATTATTTTTCTTAATATATTCTCCAGCCAATTAATAAAGAAACTTAAATTATTGTGTTGGAAACAAGTCAGGGAATAATAAAAGATATTCCCACGTGCATCACGTGGAAAAGGCTGGCTAGCATGATAATTCATTCGAGGTTCCCTTGTTCATGATAATTCAAACCTCATGTACTTACTTAATTATTATTTTTTTGTCTTTTTATCTATATAATTGATGCTCTCTAAGCTTGAAGTTTGATATACAATTCCAATATTTTTTTTATTGGTAATTAAAAAATCATAATAAAATTAATAAAAATCTCAAGAATCAATGTTGGTTTCTTATTTTCATGGCCAAATTACAAGCTCATAAACATTTTATAACCCTTCACTACTCTGGTGAACTCTAATTGTGTTTGATATAACATTTGTTTATAATTTTTATTTTTATTTTATTTTGTTTTTATATGAAAATTGTAGTGATTGTTATGCTATCCTTAATATGTGCATTTAAAAAAAATAAATCTGGTGTCAACAATTGCAAGCCGATATTCTATTAGAATTCCATGAATATTCTGTAATATCTATAAAAACTCTAGTCCGACCTTATATATATAATCTAATTTTATTCAGAAAAACTAATTTTATTTTAATATATATAAATTTGACTGACATTGGAGTTGATGTTATGTCAACGAACACAGCGGCTTCAAATCCGTGCGTCTCACGCGCGTTTGTAGACCATGAACGTGGCACCCGCTGCAACGCTGAGTCATGATTCGAGGGGGACACGTCAACATCGAACTAGCCTGCAATCTGCATTGATGTTCCCTATAGCAAGGCTGCGTTTGGTTGGTTTCTTCTGTCGTGTAAGACTTTGCTTATTATTAAACACCCTTGCTTTTTAAAAATATTATAATCCCGATGCCTGCGATTTGTAATTGGCTCCATTGTTAATCCTTGGAAATAAGATTTTATTATTACGAACTTGTTTATGTAGAAGAAGACACCAACCACTCAGTGCAGCATACTTTACAATTTCAATGAATGTCTGGGTTCAATTAATCAACAAAATAGATTTCCGGCTGATCAATTGTGGTGGTTCTCTGACCTAGCCCCAGCATAATCACACATGGGGTGTCATTGTCGTCGATGATGCAGATCGGAGCCATTACCGTGGAAGATTGTGACCTTTTATAAAACCCTAGCCATTATTAATTTAACAACACCCTTTCTCCCTTTTTGAGAGAAACCCTGAGAGTTTCCAGCCGATCTCCGGTAAAAAAATCCAGAACTCCTCCTTTCCATGTTGAAAACTAAAAATTCGCGTAAATTCCGTTTAAGGAAATTAAACAGTTCGTGTGGTGTGAAGATGAACAGTGAGTATTGAATTTGTAATTTGATGTTACCTTCTCGCATGATATGAGGGCTCGTTGACTATTTTTTTAAATATATAATAACAATGATAGCATTGGAAAAAAAATACCCGCTGCGTGTCCTATGTAGCGTGTTTGGCATTACAATTGTTGCTGTCTTGGAAAAAAAAACTATTTTGAGATATAAGGTGGGTTTGAGAGAGCGATTTTTTTATTAAAAAAATTAATTTTTTTGTTTAATTATCTTGATATGTTTACGTTAAAAATAAATAAATAATATATTTAAAAATAAAAAAAATATTTTTCAACAAAATCTCAAATAAACACTTAACGTAAATGCCATGTGAAAAAATCTCATGCGATCCCTTTTGCTTAATAGAGCATAAATATATTTTAAAAAAAATAGAAAGTCAATAGAACATAAATATTTTAAAAAATATATATATAAAGTTGCAGTGAATATAAAACTTTTATCGCATCAAAGTGTTCTTTCTAGAACATTCATAGTTGATATTTGTTTAGCACTAAACATTTATTAAAGTTGTAGAAATTAATACATATATTTTTTTTCATGAGACAAACATGTAAATTAAATAATACATGTAACAACTTTTATGCTATATATACACTAAACTGACTCATATAAAATTTTTATACAGAGATAGCAGTAGAGTTTATGAAACGACCCGTTATGAAAATGATTATTAAAATTGAGATCATCAAGTTATTACAACTAAGGAGTGTTATGTTTTGATTCCATTATATATTATATTGAAAAAAAGGACAAATTAGGGGACATTGAATATAATATAAACTCTATGAATATATATGGCTGGTCAATTGATAATTCATTAATTGATGACATATGATAAGTGGCCAATGGTAGTGTTACATCATAAATTTCTGTCTCCTAAAAAGAGTTGCGTGTTTGGACGGCCTGTGAGAATGCCCATCAAGCCTTAAAATATATAACAGCCAGTCGGTAGGATCAGGCATTGCTTTTAGTATTTTGAAGTTATTTTAATATATTTATAATAAATTAAAATTTTAATATATTTCCAAGTGATTTGAAGATCAAATTCTATTATAATATTAACCACCACCGGTGACCCTGACCTTTTCTCCCAGGCCAACTGAAAATGTCAAAACTGCCCCACCAAACAAGGATAGCATTGAAATAAAACAGCACAAAGCAGCTGAATTTCCAATCCGTCCACCAAATGGAGGAACCAAAAATATTCTCATCAATGCCAAAGTTATTCCTCTATTTAATTCGAAACCTTTAGGGCAAAGTTATGCCAAAAACATATTTCCGGGGGGCCATAATTCGTATGGTCGATATCAGAACCCAGTTGGCAACGAATCCTTGACGAGAGAAGAAAAAAGGGAGACGTTTTGTTTATTCCGTGGGCTTATCACAACCTTCTAGACTTTCGAAGCTGTAACCTGCGAAAATCCCCTAAAAGAAGTGCTTAAAACACATCTATCGAACTAAACTCAGGGACTTGTCGTCTGGAAAAAGAAGAAGTCAATATCGACAAGTTACGGTTCGGTTCAACTCATATGAATTATTTTATTTTTATTTTTAAAAACAATTTGCAGGTGCTAGGTCAAGAATAAATCTAGCTGGGTTAATCAGAATTTATTAAATTAATATCTTTCCCAGTTCAATTTAAAAATCTAACCATAATCAAACTGGAAGTTATACATTTTTCAAGCATGGGAGCTGGATAGTTACTGAATCTAACTCATTGATGTCCCGAATTGGAGCCATAAATCGATAATTAATTGTAATTAAGGGAAAGTGGTTTATTAAACAGCACTATCTATTTTCATTATTAGATGCTCTCCCCGAGGAGTGGAAATACAGTTGGTGTTAGATCCTGGACCAAACAGCGTGGTCTAGCTATAGCCTTACCAGGCATTGCACTGTTCTAGCTCTGTGGGCCTGTGGCCTGTCATCAAGGTAGTCAAAATCGAGATTTTGACACGAATCGGAAAGGGTTCTGAAAAATTGGATCGTAAGATCGGATTGTAAAATCGTACCCGAATCTGTCCGTACAAAAATCGTAAAATCACAGCTAAAATCGTGTGAGAAGAAAAATCGTAAAATCGTATGTAAAATATTTTCGAATATAATATAACATAATTATGGCCATAAAACTTCATTAGTTAAGGTTCATGCATGATTCAAAATAATTGAAAAATACATTACAAAACAATTATGTCCATAGAATTTCATTAGGTAAAAATTAACAAACTAAAAATAAATATTTTGTTGATGTGAAATATAAATTAATTAATATTATTTATTATATTAAATTAATAGGATTTTTTTAAAAAATATTTTTTATGCTAATTATTATTATTATTATTATTATTATTATTATAAACCCCCATATTATTATTATTATTATTATTATTACCCCTCCCCCGTATAAACCTACTTTATTATTATTATTATTATTAATTTATATAACCCCCCCTGAAACCTACCTTTTATTATTATTATTATTATAACTAAGTATAAAAGCCCCTAAGGCCCTAACATAACCCTAAATCCCAATTTCCTTCTCCCACGCCGCCGCCCACCCTCATCTCCTCTTCTCCATTTTCTTACAGAATGCTAGATCATTTTCCAATTCCTAAATTTCCACCCGCTCCTCCTAGACTTCAAGCCTGAGACCTTCAAATTGATATCCCAAGTCTCAACTGCTGGCATGTCCCCAAGGGAAAATTTTAAAAGAGGAAGAATATGTAGAATGTTTTTCCATCCATTTCCTGCAGCGTATCTTCACCGTCTTTTTGCTCTCCCACGAACAATTCCTTACTCCTCAATTTCAGCTTCTGGGTATCATATATTTTTCATTTCTTAATATCATATATCATATATTTTACGAAGAGCAGTGAATTGAAAAATTGGAATTGAAGAAAGCAGAAAGCCCTTCGCCCGCGCACAGTAGAATATGATGAACTCGTAAAATCGGACCGATCCGGTCCGATTTTACGAGTCAACCCGATTTTGACCGAGTTTGACCGGTTTTGATTTTTCTTCCGGTTCAACCAGGTTTGCTGAGCCTTGTACGAGTTTGCGAGTTGACTCGCGAGTTTGACTACCTTGCCTAAATCCCAATTTCCTTCTCCCACGCCGCCGCCCACCCTCATCTCCTCTTCTCCATTTTCTTACAGAATGCTAGATCATTTTCCAATTCCTAAATTTCCACCCGCTCCTCCTAGACTTCAAGCCTGAGACCTTCAAATTGATATCCCAAGTCTCAACTGCTGGCATGTCCCCAAGGGAAAATTTTAAAAGAGGAAGAATATGTAGAATGTTTTTCCATCCATTTCCTGCAGCGTATCTTCACCGTCTTTTTGCTCTCCCACGAACAATTCCTTACTCCTCAATTTCAGCTTCTGGGTATCATATATTTTTCATTTCTTAATATCATATATCATATATTTTACGAAGAGCAGTGAATTGAAAAATTGGAATTGAAGAAAGCAGAAAGCCCTTCGCCCGCGCACAGTAGAATATGATGAACTCGTAAAATCGGACCGATCCGGTCCGATTTTACGAGTCAACCCGATTTTGACCGAGTTTGACCGGTTTTGATTTTTCTTCCGGTTCAACCAGGTTTGCTGAGCCTTGTACGAGTTTGCGAGTTGACTCGCGAGTTTGACTACCTTGCCTAAATCCCAATTTCCTTCTCCCACGTCGCCGCCCACCCTCATCTCCTCTTCTCCATTTTCTTACAGAATGCTAGATCATTTTCCAATTCCTAAATTTCCACCCGCTCCTCCTAGACTTCAAGCCTGAGACCTTCAAATTGATATCCCAAGTCTCAACTGCTGGCATGTCCCCAAGGGAAAATTTTAAAAGAGGAAGAATATGTAGAATGTTTTTCCATCCATTTCCTGCAGCGTATCTTCACCGTCTTTTTGCTCTCCCACGAACAATTCCTTACTCCTCAATTTCAGCTTCTGGGTATCATATATTTTTCATTTCTTAATATCATATATCATATATTTTACGAAGAGCAGTGAATTGAAAAATTGGAATTGAAGAAAGCAGAAAGCCCTTCGCCCGCGCACAGTAGAATATGATGAACTCGTAAAATCGGACCGATCCGGTCCGATTTTACGAGTCAACCCGATTTTGACCAAGTTTGACCGAGTTTAACCGGTTTCGATTTTTCTTCCGGTTCAACCAGGTTTGCTGAGCCAACTCGCAAACTCGTACGAGTTTGCGAGTTGACTCGCGAGTTTGACTACCTTGCCTGTCATATAATAACTTGTCAGTGTTAAGTAATTAATTTAATATATTAAATTAAATTTTAAAATACAATTTATATTATTTTCTAGTATAACTTTTCAAATTCAAGCTTTTTAGGCTTGAAATTTGCACAAACTTATACTATCTTATGCTTAAATTTTATTAAATAGAATAGGTATGATGAGATTTGAACTCATAATTACTGGGTCAACAAAACTCTAATTCTATGTTAAGGAACCAATTCACTTAAAAATTTAAATTATTAAATAAAAATTTTAAATATAATTTATATTATTTATAAGTACTAATCCATTTGTTTCGTGGGCCATGTATGATCCCAGTCCAGTGATGGACCAGAGCCTGGCTTGTTCGTGAACAGAATACATTAAAAAGAAAAGGCCTTGCAGATATCGATTTTCATTTACCTTGGTTTTATACATGGTAGCATGAAATGGAAGGACCTTTTCCTAATTATCGTAAATACTTTTTTCTTCTTTTTGCTAAAAGGAGCTTCGTTTCTTTTTTCACATATGAAAAGTATTTAAAGCCAAAAAACGAAAAAAATAAATGAAAATTGTAGACAGGCTACTGTGCAAGTATGGCTACTACAAATTTTCCAATCATGAAGAATAAATACATGATTTCCACGAGTAATAAATTATCCTAATAATCAGAAACAGTTTAATAATATGTAAAAATAGATTAAAAATTAATAATAATAATATAAATTAACATTCTCAGCTGCAAATAAAACAAAAATATTTGTGAAATGGGTTACTGACGTTTACAAAAACAACTGGTTACAATCCTCGATCATTATTCAACAATTACTAATTAAATAATAATCAGAAAGAGAAAGATAAGAATACATGAACCAGAGATAAATCGAAGCGCGCAGAAATATTACAAGACAAATCTTATTCTCATATATCATCATAGCTAGTGAAAAAAGGGCTTGAACGTGCTCACCACCTTCTTAAGCTGACCAGCAAAGGAAGTGTACGATACTGTTCCATCATTCCCAGCAAGAACCCTGTACTTGTCCCTCCTGGTGAAGTTTGTGCATTCAAATCCTAGCGTGGCTGCTAAGATTCTTTGGACATAATTTGCAACATCATGTGGGGTTTTACCAGATGAGCATGTAGCTTCTGCTGGCAGCTGGCTTAAGAAAGTCACCTCGTAAACTGGTCTGGGATTCATGAAGAAGAATACTGGGTCCAAAGCTTTGCATCCTCTAGCTGTAGTTGCATGGAAAAAACCAACCCTGTAGTTCATTGCCACTGGCACTATCTGGTCGGTTAATTCAGCAAAAAGTGCACTAAATCTCAAAAGGAATGGTTCTCTACAGGTTGTTCCTTCTGGACAAACCACAAGGTCACCTTTGGCTAGTTCTCGTTTGATTTGCTCGGCATCTACATCGCGAATCCTTGTTAATCGGACGGTGGGGATTGGCGATAAGATTTCTGATAATCTTGATAGGGAGTATGTGACTGCTGGGATTTTACGTCTTAGCACCGTAGATAAGACGACAGGGTCCATCAGGGTTCTGTGGGTGCAAACAAACAGCACGCCGCTATTGCCTCTGGACGCGGGAGGTGGTGGCTTGCCCTTGACAATAACTTTGCCTCCCAACATCTTGGACAGGTAAGGTTTGGCCCACATCGGTAGCATAATTCCCACTAGAATTCGAACTGCTGCTAGCACGATGCCTATCGGCATCCATAGAATGATAAGGAGAGCCGTGGGCGGTGTCGGACGCTTGACCAGGCGGCCATCATGGAATATGACCGGGAGAGGGCGGGCGAGCTGATGATCCTGCTGGTTTTGATCGGTCATGAATGGGGGTTGTATTTGTTCCTGTAAACACAAGAAGCGGATTTGAGGGTTAGCTCTCTAATCAATTAATAAATTAACTGGAATATATAGTATTTTGATCATTTCTTATTTTGTTGTATATTAAAAAGTCCTTAGATTAAAATTATTATTTGATGTATCTATATTAGAGTTTTGACAATAATAAATTGAAATTTCACTGCTTATATTTTTTATAATTAAAATATAACAATACATAATTCTCCAAAGATATTTCAAAAAGGTTTCATATAATTTTAGCACTTCTCCCCAACATTCATTTTATAGAACTATTTGTTTTTACGCACTCCTCATCTATATACAATTCTTTTTGTATGCATTGATGAACACGGGAGTAACGTGAATAAATTTAGTTCTTAATTAAACAACTAAACTATATTTCAACCAAGAAAGCTTTGATTAACTAATTTTCTTAAATCACATGAGCTTGAGGTTGCTTTATAATGCTCACCTTGCACAGAGATAAGAATGAAGAAGCAACCCTTCCTAGTCCAAGGCCAGGTTTTTCATCAATAAACAGTTTAGCGACTCGAATCGAAATACAAGAATCAATAATGTTGCCCTTGACAAACCCTGTGGCGAACCCAAACCGGCTAATCACAAGTTCGCTTCCAATAACCTCATCGGCTCGCAAATACTCCTTCGCGAACCTCTCAGCCATGATCCTTGGCATCTTAGTCACCACAACTCTTTTATCATATGAGCTAAACAATTTCCACGCTTCCATGTCAATATCATCCATGTAAAACTTTGGCAAAACTGCTCTTGCTACCGACTCAATCTCCGACTCACTGACACCCGCAGTAGCAGCAAAGACCATTAGCTTGAGCCCATAGTCTCCCATCCCTGACATATCCAGTAACCAAATCACAGGCCATAAGATCAATAACAAGGCAAAACGAAGAAAACCCGATGCCTCAAATGCTACTAGCATGAAATAAGAGAAGGAGTCTCGGTCTTTTAGAAGAGTTCCTTCGAGCTCCGAAACAACTGAATCCATAGGGGGTTTCTTTTGCTTGGTTTTCTGGTGTTTTTCTATCTTAAGAGGATATTTGTGTGTTTAAAATGTTAGTTTGGTTCTTTGCTTTCGCGTAACAATGATTTTATGGGCTAAAAGGGTTACGAGAGAGGTTGGCTTGACTGCTCTCTAAGGCTGATATTAGACGGTTTATCAGTTTACAACCACCCGGCCCTTTATATACTTTATAATCACCGCAGCTTGCCTGGGTGGATATTCCCACAAATCAATATTTATGGGATTAATTATACGCCAGGTTACAATACAAAGATACAAAGATTGATTGCTTACCCCCAACAACTTTGTGTAATTTTATATATGACTATTATATCATGTATACCAGGTTGACCGGTCTTTGTGTACACCTAACATAGGTAGCTTGCGCAGCATGTGGAAAATACAGTGATGTAATTCGACCGATGATTTGTGAAATATGTAATAATAACTTTGTTGCTCACATGCAGAAGTGGAGAAGAGCGCAACGAGTAGCTAATTGTGGAATAATGATATATGCTTTTCTTAAATTTATTTTTTTGTTTTAGTGTCATAAACCATGAAAGAAGTGATATGCTGAGAATAAAACAGAGTTGTTTTTTCTTAGTTGACTTGTGATACATAGATACAATATATATAGGGTCTGTACATTGTATAGTTAATGTAATCTAATATAATCTTGGTCTTGATTCTTCTCTTGTAATAACTGCTGTAATTTGATTTCCTTCTTGATTTATCTCTTGTGATAGCTGGATATGGCATGATCTTGTTCCTAATATCTCTCGCATTGATGGCTGAATAATCTTGATCAGATTCTTGATCTGCAGGATTTGCTGGGCTGTCAATAGTTTCCTCAACAATGATTAATAGGTTGAGGGTGTGGCAACAATGACCCACATTATAGTAAAAGGGTATTAATTTTTTTATTTATATTCATTAAGAGATTATAATTTCTTCAACAACTATAACTACATATTATGTAATCCTATTTCAATATAATAAAAATAAAAGTCCCTCGCTGCAGTAAATGTAGAGACATTACAGAACCATATTATAAATCTTGTGGTTTTTTTTTTTAATTTCTCTAATATTCATGAGTAATTGATCATTTCATATTTTTCCCGACAAATCTCTTCCACGTTGCTGCATGGGAATTATGGTTTCAGCCTCTGCTTCTTCTTCAATATTGTTTTACTGCATGCATTTTATTTATTCACCTTCCACATTTTCTTTGAGATCCTCTTGTCCTAGTTTCTGGAGCTGCTGTCTGTACACTTGCTATCAATCGAGCTTGCAACGTGTCAAGTTATGTGAATTTAGAGATTGAAAACAGATGGTACGCAGAGTTTGATCTGTGTTCCCCCCCCCCCCCCCCCCCCCCTAATTTCTTCGTCTATTTTAAACAAGTGACCTAATTACGAGCTGGGCTTCATTTGTGATCGTGGGAAACAGAATAATTAAGGTATATACGTGTGTGTTACTAATTTATTCCACGTTTATATCACTCGAAGAGGGTCAGCTACCAATCAACTCAGCAACGAATTTTTTTGTCGGTAGATGTATAAGAGCTTTGCAACCCAATTGAGTTTTAAATATTATATTTACTTCCAATTTAAAGCGTTGGCTGGGTAAATCTTCGCCAGCTGTTTTTGCGATTGGTCAAATCTTGCATGGCAGCTTATGATCAAATAGGTTGGGATTATTATTGTTTTTTCGATATGCATCATATATTTTTGTAGTATACACACACACACAGCTATACACTTGCAATCAAGATTTTTTTCAAATTAATTGGTGCAAGTTGCAGCCGTGTCGGCCCAATTTCTGGGGATCATCCTATAAGAAAATATCACTGCGAGCCGAAATTTCCCGAGCTCATCCAGTTTGGCCACCCAATCTATGACATCATGCCCATTATTCCCATATCAACAATGACAGAGTTCGTCGCCCGGAAATCAATTGCTTGTATAGATTATAAGGAAAAAAGATATCACATTGAAAATTCAAGGTGTGGACAAGTTATACACACACGCATACAAAATCATCATGGTTTTATTAAATGACATGTGATGTTTCATACTTTGGAGAAAGAAAAATTGTCTTCACCACGTTAGATCGAGTTCCATGCAGAGAGTATGTTTGTCATTGTGTTTTTTTAAAAAATATTTTTATTTTTTATTTAATAATATTTTTAAATTATTTTCATATATTAATGTCAAAAGATATTTAAAAAAAATAAAAAAAAATAATTTTAATACATTTTAAAATAAAAAATATTTTCAAAAACAATATGAACCATATTTTTATACTCTCGGCACGTAAGTCGGTCAAAATGGCCAGTACTGTTATTTAATACGCTCCATGCCTAGACAGTAAACAAGCTGCTGTTTTTCGGGTAGACGTAACTAATATTACCCAGCTTACAGAGTCCAGAAAATCTGCTCATCGTCATGGGATGCTTGCTAGAAGACACTTGCGATTTAGAAAATGTTTTGAAGCTTCTTGAGAATGAAAAGTAGGTTGGAAAGTGTTTTTGCCTTCTTTGACTACGGCTGCTCAACTTCTTTGGGCCAATACTCCTTGTTCTTGCAAATCTACTTGTGAATTTAATTTGCTTTTCAGGTTGCTAAGAATCTTTCTCCTCTACGTTAGGTAGGGTTGGCAGGAGATATGGGAAATTTGTTGGGAAATACTGGCCTTGTGGGAACAGGCTTTGTTCAATTTATGAAGTTATAATCAGGCTAGAATTTCTTACCGGCCAGGCAAATGATCAAAATTTGGGAAGTGCCATGAATTAAATTAACAAAACTTTCCGAGCGGGTGTTCATGGTGGGATTTAATTATTATTCTGAGTCGAGGGAGACTGGTCCATCTTTATCATTTCATTGCAAGACTCGAAGAAATCCACGATGGATTTAGTGTCCAGAATAATTCGTAGCTGGGTTTGAGTTGGTATCGACTCTGGTCTGGGTTGACAGCTTCGTGTGGACAAAGATTGAGATTAGGCCTTGGTCCATGCACTGACCCAAGCCCCATGAGATGTTCGCGAGCCACTCAACCCAAGCCCATGTCCTCCTAATGCTTTTGTAGCTCGCCACATTTTCGTTAGTTTGGGAGTTATGGCTGGAGTTGTGTTTTGAAAATGTTTTTTGTTTATAAATATTTTTTATTTATTTTTTAAAAAATATTTTTTGATATTAGCATATGAAAATAATATAAAAACACTATTTTTTTATATATAATTTAGAGTAAAAATAAAAATAATATTTTTTTTAAAATACAATGTAAAACACCGTTTAAGAAGAAATCTCCATGAGCTGGGCACACCTCTCCAACTCGCCATTTCTGCTCGGCCATACCATGGGTGAGCTGGGCATTTTGCCTACCACGTACATTTCCCCTCATCTCCCAGTTTTTGCTCTATGCATTTATTTTCTAAATCAATATTTGTAGGATATAATTTTTATTACCGCCATGCTACATGTCAACATTACTCGAACAGAGAGTCATCATATAAAGTCAGCTACATCACCCGTCATGAAACGTTTTCTTTAAAGAAGCTTCAATCCCCTCATGATCACGGGATTGGATTCTCCAAAAACTCGTCTTTCCGCTCGGCTTCCCTTTACACGATAAACACTCGTGGGAGACACTCGTCTCTTCACAGAGAACACAAATTTATCCGCTATACTTTTCACTATATATCCGTTTTCTTTATGAGTTTTTTATTTATAATTCCATTGATATCCAAATATATTTATCCCCATACCATTTGTTCGGTCAAGTGGTGCTGTCGGGCTAGCTTCCATTGCCCATCTGGACCCGTGCTCAATTCAGGCTTGCAGCCCTCGGAATCTAGAGAGAATTTGTTCGGTAAATCTCATAGGGAGGTCAATGTACTAAAGGGCCTTCTAATTCTTGGGAGAATTATACACCGGTCGTGTGTCAAAGTCAACAAAAAGTTTCTTTCTCGATCAAAGTCCATGAGAAATTAAAATCGGTTTCAAAGTATATGTCGTCCCCTGATTTGCAGATCTGATCAAACCAAGCCTTGTATTTTATCATATCAACTCCTTTACTTCCAATTACAGGAAAGCTGAAATTCTTTGTTCAGTCACATCATTACACGTGGCATCCATTTAGACAGTTAGATAGTAACAGTATCGGATGAGGCCACGAAGGGGCTGAAATCACCTTTTATTGGGAAGTGAAGTCTTCAACTGCTCTTATTTAATGTGTATTTGGTATTATAATGTATATTGTTTTAAAAATACGAAATAAATATTTAATGGGGAGCGCAGAGGGAAAGGCTGAAAAGGACGGGATTGAACCCCGGTTCAATTCCTTGCGGGCGACGTGAGAAAACCAGGGGCGGGGAGCAGACAGGCAATTGGTTTCACTCGATTTTCTACCTCTCCGTGACCTGCTCCACGAGATGTTTATGCTAACATTTGTCAAGTTTTTTTTGCAGATAAATATTTCAAGATGTTTTTCCCTGGCATTGTTTAAGATGTTCGTACCAGTTGATGGCAGGGGTTCATGGGGTTGTCATCTATATCAATTGAGATTATTATTTTTTTCTTCGACAATCTCAGTGATGCATCATCATCTCGGTCTCAAATTTTAAATTTTAAAAAATCACTCTTTCTTTCTTTCTGTTATTTTTTTCCTATTAAGTTTTGAATTGAGACTGTTTTGGAATGTATTTTAAATTGTTTTTTAAAGTGTTTTTTTTATTCAAAAATACATTAAAATAATATATATATATTTTACCATCATGTTAAAATGATCTTAAACATAAAAAAAAATTAAAAAATTAAAATTATCATCCAGTCATTAACCCATGCAGTTGAAAGCAAAATTGTACGGAGATCTTTGATTATTTTTCCTCGTTGTTTGTTTTCGTTTTCTAATTAAAACATTTTACTTCGTGATTGTATAATTTGTACTGAACGAGTTGCTCAAGCGTCCTGATTAATTCGAGCAACGTACAGGTGGCAGGAAGATGATTTCTACTGATTAATTAAATAGGAAATTCATTTTTAGCAAAAACTAAATCTTGATTATTGGATATTTCTTGCAACACTGTTGTATCAGAATTACTTTACTTCGACTACGTGTCGTTTCGAAGCATGAAAGAGCATTTTAAAACAACACACCAGATCATTTTATTACGCTAGCTTTTCCCGGGAGGAGTCGGCATTTGCGTATACGGAGTGCTCGGCGAGGTAAACATCTCCGAGAGCAATTAATCGGAGCACAGGTTCCTGAACATGTCTGCGAAGACGTGCCTGAGTTTTCCAGCACTTCCAAATTCGAAGCTTTAGTTGACCTCTCATGCTCTATTTTTAATTCACTCGTTTACATGCAGTTAGAATTATTTATTTTTTCTTTTTGGTCTCGTTCATTGTATACTGAAGAATAAAATAAAAGCACTGAAATCTTAGGATAGAAGATAACGTAAGTTAATAGGAAGGGTACGTGTGTGATGTTAAATAATCATTTTATTTAAAAATTTAAATTATTGAGTGGGGTTTTAGAATATGATTTATATTATTTTTTAAAACATACTCTCAAGTAAAAACTTTTTTAGGCTTGAAACTTGCAAAAACTCATATTATATTGTGTTTAATTTTTATCAAATAGAAAGAGCATAATGAGATTCGAACTCGAAATTACTGTGCCAACAAAACTCTGATATCATATTACAAAACCATCTTACCTAAAAAATTAATTTATTAAATAAAATTTCAAAATATAATCTATATTATTCTTTATAATATGTGAATATGTATGGTGTTCAGGATGTATCTTGCAAGTAGATCAACAATTCTGAGCGTGTTTGGACTTTAGAGATGGGTTGGTGAGGGACTGGCAAGCAGGGACGGCTTTAGGAGGGCGGGAAGGGGCAGGGGCTTGCAAGGAAAGAGGAAAAAAAAACAGCCCTCTTTAATATATTAGAGTTTTAATTCTATAGATAAAAAATTCTAAATTCTGAACACTTTTTATTTCTATTTGGCTCTTCCAAGCTAGAATTCTTGGCCATGCCCCGCTGACAGGTCACGTGATCCTCGGAGTCTATAATTTTAATATCGGAACAGCGTCGCATGCCTATAAAATCATTTGTATCCATTCCCGATGGAGTAAAGGCTGACATAACCACCAAAAATAAGGCTGACCCGAGATGCTTTTGTAATGATTCAAGGCTATAAAAATATCAAAGGCATCTCGGGTCCGGTCGGGAGGGCGGTGTTCGCACCGAAAGCCAGAAAGTCGTGCTCCTGGGCCATTTGCTGGTCTGATTGATGCTGTGTTTAGTCTGTCTGTTTTTGGTGGGTTGCATTTATATTGTGAAGACTTATATTACGTTGTTGTTTGAATTAATTTGTAAGAAAAAATATTTGGATATTGCGGATTTTGTTTCTAATAAGAGAAAACAATTGTGCGATGGTTGACTACATGTAGCCTGATATCTTTACGGTCCCAAAATAGTCTGTATATTCCATGGAAAAATCATATGATTAAGAAAAATCAAGATAATAGTTTTTAATATTAACATAATAATATATTGATTTGATTTTAATCAATTTAGATTAATATGTAAAATTTATTATCCAAGCCATGAAACTACAATAATCTTATGAATAAATTTTTTTATGCATGCATGTGATAAAATAAATCAAGAATTGTGCATGTCAATAAAAATAAATAAACATCACCTGAATTAAAAAAGAGCTCTCGTACCAACATTAAATTACAAAAAATCATATCATTTATATTATTTTTAAAGTTAGAAAACCATGGTGTATATTTTAAAAAACTCTTGGCGCACTATCCATATTTGATGTCTCTTTATTTTTTTGGTTCTTATTATTTTAATTTCACCATTGACTAGAAAATCAAAAGCACGAACCTTAGGATCGAATAGACTAAAACAAACTTTGATGACCAAAATAAACATCATGATCCACAAATGTATCGTGTATAATAAGTATACAATATCACCATCAACAGTAAAAATGCCATGCGTTTTAAATTATAGGTAATTTGAAGTGAGAAGGCTTTTTTAACGGACATAGAGGGCTGTAAGGGAACAGAAAATTATCATTCTTAACAAGAGATGCGGTTCTATTCCCGTGACTTACTTGATTATCGCTATTGATTACTAATATTCATTTTGGTCCTTATAATCCTCGAGAAGGCTGTCCTGGTCTTCCTGTTTAATGTTCTCTACAAATAAGTCATCAGTTGAAGTTTCTCGATCCACTTTTTTTTTTAAGTAACATTTTAGTCCCTGCGTCAAAATATTTTTACAATTAAATTCTGGTGTTTAATTTTAGCTTGCATTTCATGGATAAAAGAGGTTACAGGATGACAGGTGGTCATACCTGAAAGTCCATGTCTTGCTTGCTGTCCCAAATCTTTCATAGTCGATGATCCATGCATCATCCTCCCACTAGCATTGATTATTCGATTGAAATTCATGTGAAAATTTGCCGGTAAGAATTTATAGTTGTTGGAATTTATTGCTGATAAAGAAATGTGCATGGAGTCTATTGGCAGACAGCGTTCATACACATCAACTCAATTTTTTCCTATCGCATGGTAAGCATCTTTCAACGACGAAGGGTCTGTCTGGCCATGTAAATTAATTTTTTTTTAATCCAATTTTCAGGAAAAAGAGCGTTTTTATTAAATGTGGTTTGGATTGTTTTTTAAAGTATTTTTATTTAGAAATATATTAAAATAATATATTTTTAAAAAATTAATATATTTTTTTAAAAACTATATTTTTGACAATAGTATATAAAAATAATCTAAAACATTAATTTTTTAATTTAAAATAAAAAATAAAATATATTTTTTAAAAATATTTTTTGAAATACAATAACAAACATTGACCATTTATCTCACGTTTATCCAAAGCTTGTGTTTTTTTTTCTCTCTCGTAAAAATACCACATATGCGGACTGCTTGGATGTATTGTTTTACATAAGAAAATATAAAAGCATAGACTGAAAACCTCGTGCACATATTTAATTAGATAAAATAATAATTATTTGTATAGATAAAAAATCATTAACAATAATTAAAAACACTTGAAAAAAATACAAAAATCACGAAAAATAGGGCACTCGTCCGATTATGTTTAATGAGTATATTTATTTAAATCAGCAAGAGATAAATACACACCCTAAAAAACCTATAGCTTCAATTTCATTTATATATATAAAAAATATAGATGAATCATAGTAATATCTTGAAAAATCAAATAAAAACATAACGATTACAAAAACTTACATTAAAAAAAACATGCAAAACATGTGATCTAAATTACGAGACCACGATAAAGTCATGGGAAAAACTTGAAGATAATCGAAGAATTAATATAAAAAAATAATGTAAAATAATAAGATTAGAGGGATACAAATCTTCAATTAAAGGATTAGACTGAATTGAAAAATAACTTTAACATGAATTATATATATATTTATCTCAAAAACTTTATCACTGTCAGGTAGCTCTTGTAATTTTTATTTGTTTTTTTAAAATATGTATAATTTTTTTAATTTACAGTTATTTTTCTTAGGACAAAAACAACATTAACAGCACCCACACTCTGTTCTACACTGGGAAAAAAACATTACTCTATCTCATAGCGGGGAATCAAACCAGTGACATGCACACTTTCTCCATTTGTTCTTAATGTGCCAAAGGATGATTTATTTTTAAGAATTCTCCAACCGCAGACGGAGAAGCTCTGCATGTGTTTATTTATTTTGCTTGCAGAGAAGCAATTTTTCTAGAAAGTGGCCATCCATCACTGGGCATCTCAACGTGACAAGTTCCGGTGATAAAAAAAGGGTCTTAGGAACATGCACGGGCAACAGTAATGTGCGGCCGGACCCACCAGCGGCACTCAACCATCGTACAAACTATAAACAAATGCCGCGTGCCACCTGTGCATTCGCGACGCGCCACATATGTGGACAGTTGTGTCGTTATATAGTATTTCGTAGAAAATAATTCGGTGACTCGAAACAATTAGATGGATAAGCCATAAAGCAGCAGCAACTTATGTGTAATTATGTTTTAAAAGTATTTTTTTATTTAAATTTATATATTTAAATTATTTTAATATTCTAATATCAATAATATTTTTTTAAAAATAAAAAATATTATTTTAATATATTTATAAATAAAACTATTTTGGGCCGATAACTATGTGTCTCAGATCAAGTTTTTATTACTCGTGTCATTCCTCAATTTTTCTATTATTATTGACTATATATGTATATGATTGCTTTAATACAATGCATCTAAACAAGGCAATAATGTTATAGATAACGATTTCCTTGATGTCAAATTATAATAAAACTTTATCCATTTCACTTGTTTTTGTAGAAAAAAAACATTTAAAATAAATTTCATGCTTCACGTAGGGCAAACTGGGCTTATTTTCCGACAACCTAAACACAAGCATTTAAAATTTATTTTAAACATGAAAAAAGTAATATATAAATTGTACAAAACTTTTTTGATATTATCTTCATTTTTTTATAATAGTTTATTTATTTTTTGATTTGATTAATGATTTAAATTGTATTTTAAATTAAATTATACAT
Source organism: Salix arbutifolia (assembly GCA_025169955.1). Lineage (NCBI taxonomy): Eukaryota > Viridiplantae > Streptophyta > Magnoliopsida > Malpighiales > Salicaceae > Salix > Salix arbutifolia. The sequence goes on from CM045909.1 coordinate 3,346,687, forward strand.
TAGCTGTCTTGATATAACCTTATAAACCCAACAAATTAAAAAAAAACTTCAAAGAGAGATTTTTCTTAGGGCTGTCCTGATGAACCGATAAACCTGCATTTATTTATTTATTTATTTTATTTTATCATTTAATGAAACATGTTAAAACTAAATTAGAACAAAACTTAATACTAAATTAGAACAAAACTTAATAAAAATCTAACATAGGGAAATAAAAATATATAAACAAACAGAAAATCATTAAAATAATATATATATTTAAATTTATTTTTAAAATCAGCATATATAAATAATATAAAAACACAAAAAAAACTTCAAGTAAGAATTTTTTGTTTTATGAAAAACATTTCAAATACAAAAATAAACAATTATAAATGTTTCGTTAATTCGAAAAGATAGGGTTAGGAGCTCTAGCACTAGCACCCAATACATGGGGGGGGGGAAGGGTTAGGAGCCTCATACGACCGTATCGACGTTAGAAAACAAACATGACTTTGATTTTTGCTATTGCCAAACAAACTCAACTCAAGATACCGGTCAGAAATTTAAAAACAAAAAACAAAAATCAGTAGTTGGGCATAAAATCATCTGAAATAAAACCCTAAAAGACTCTCGTGTAAGAACAAATCTTGGAAGAATCCATCGTTGCCTTTAATTGACAAATCCAATGGCTTAGATCTGTCCATCGTTAGTGCTTATCACCAACCCTTTTCCTCACTCCACTTCACTCTACTCCCCCCCCCTCTCTCCAAAAAAAAGAAAAGAAAAGAAAAGACATGGCTGAAGCCACCATCTTCATTGACCACCTGCCACTCGCACTCTGATCTCGGTATTTATAACCAAAAGTTCCAATCTTTACCTCAAATCCACACTTTAACACGAAATAAAAACTTGGGTTTTCATTTATCTGTTTCTGTAAGTTTTAATTTCGAGGTTACATGGGTTCTTGGTTTTGATCAATAGAACCTGCTTATTTGAGCGTAATAAACAAAACTCAGTTTTGTTTAATCACCTTGTAGCTAAAATTTAACAAGTTTTGATTCTTACACTTATACCTAATGATCACAGACACATATTCAAAGGTTTTGCCTGATATCTCAAAGCGATCAATGCTAAAAAACGAGGATTTGAGCAAGCTAATCAGAGAGCAAAGGCTGCAACAAGAGGCGACAAGTGAAATAGAGAAAGAACTCAATATTTATCGAAGTGGTTCAGCCCCACCTACAGTAGAAGGTTCTTTAAGCTCTATTGGAGGCTTATTTGATGGTACGGGGATTCCTGGTATACAAAATAGCAATAGAGGTGATTTTTTGAGCGAAGAGGTGCTAAGGTCTGACCCAGCTTATGTTAATTATTATTATTCTAATGCGAACTTGAATCCAAGATTGCCTCCTCCATTATTGTCAAAGGAGGATTGGAGATTTACGAATAGATTACATGGTAGTGGTGGTGGTTCTAATTCTGTGGTTGGGGATAGAAGGAAGGGAAGTAGAGGCGGCGAAAATGAAGGGCATAGGTCACTTTTTGCAGTGCAGCCAGGGTTTGGAGGAGGAATGGAGGAGGATGGGAATGAGAATGGGGTAGAGTGGGGAGGAGATGGGCTTATTGGGTTGCCGGGATTGGGGGTGGGAAGTAGGCAAAAGAGCATTGCAGAGATCATTCAGGTAAAGCTTTAAAATTTCTTTTTTCGTTTCGGTTTGTGATGGCATTTGGAAGATTGATTGTTGTTATTGTACTTTTCCATTATCTGATAAAGATGTTATGCTGTGTCGGGTGCATTTTTTTTATGCAATCATTCTTTTTATGTTGATCTTTGTTGCCTAAAGCCAACTCATTGGAGCAATTAAAAGTTCTTGTTTGCTAATCTAATTACCTTATGCTTTTCTGTCTCTTTTTATTGTATCTGTATAACTTTTGATGATATGAAAACTCCAATTCTTTTTATAACTAGTTGACATGATTATACAATATGAATCTTTGTAGGTGTTTATACATGTTTGTATGCTATACTGTGGCTCACTGGTATACAACGTTCTTCATATTTTTAATTTCTTATATGTTATTTTCTCTGTGAGAATTTACTGCAAGACTAGAACAATTCAAATCTGAAGTCTTATTCTCAAGCTAGTTGGAGCAACAGGGATCTCTATTCTTCATTCTGTTTTGTTAAATCCAATTTTTTTGATAACTCATTGTGAATTTTTTATGTTTAATCCTCTTTTACCACTTCAGACAACTATCATTTTTTGTTTTGTTTTTGTAAGAGTTAATTCATCTGTTTTTCTCTTTTTTAATGCTCATTTGTTTCTCCTCATTGGCAGCTGTGGCTCTTCCCAGTTTGGCTCTCCTGGCTTTGTTTCTTTGACAACTACATATTGCGTTTTAAAAGATGTCCTGTCATTATCTTTGGAAAGAAGAACATGTTATGCTGCTCATGATATTGTTTTAAAAATGGCATTTTTCTGACGTGTTGAGGATTGAGTTGTGACACTGGAGAGGGACAGAGGTCTCTCCCCATGACAACTTGTCTATTTCCAGAAAGGGAAATTTAGAATAATCTCGTTTGATGTTGATCTGAGAATGAGAACCTGTTATTCGATCCTTGTGCTTCTTTGAGCTCTCTTGTAGTGCTCAAAATACATGTATCTAGATCAGGCATGTTCACTATTCTCTTTTGTAGCCCCTATGAATGTTGCATGAATCATGCATAAATGTCTTTATGCAAGCATTGTTATTGTATGTTCAAGCATACATGATTTATATGGCAAGCCTAATGAAACAGAAAGCTTCATTGTTGCAGAATATCTATAGTTGACCACCAGATGCTTCCCTGATTTTTTGATTTAAGCAGATATATGATGCTATCTGCAAATGATGGTTTTTGGCGAGTGACTTATTTTAAGCAAACTAATCTCTTTTTGGAAGAGCTTCTCCCTTTTCCATTCCTGTTATTCTTGATTTATCGTATTTGCTCAAAATTTCACTGAGAATCTTGTCTTTCACATGCTTTTTTGATGATAGATTAAATGTTTAATTTTGCAATACAGAATGATATGAGTCATGCAAACCCCATCTCAAGGCACCTTTCACGTCCCTCTAGCCGCAATGCATTCGATGATGATATGGAAACTTCTGAAGCTCAGTTTAGTCAGCTGCATGGTGATTTGGCATCCCTTGATGCTCTACGCTCCAGTTCAAACAAACAGGGCATGTCTGCAGTTCTAAACATTGGTGCATCAGCTTCTCATACCTATGCTTCTGCTTTAGGTGCCTCCTCTTCACGAAGTACCACACCAGACCCTCAGCTCGTAGCGAGAGCTCCTAGCCCTCGCATTCCACCCATTGGAGGAGGTAGGACCAATTCCATGGATAAAAGAGATGTGAGTGGTTCACACTCATTTAATGGCATCTCAACAAGCTTCAATGATTCTGAGCTTGTAGCTGCATTGTCTGGGTTGAAGATGTCGACAAATGGTTTAGTTGGCAAAGAGAACCACTCACAGTCACGAACCCAACATGAAATTGATGATCGCCATAACATGTTCAATTTGCAAGGTGATCAAAACTATGTAAAGCAACAATTATATTTAAATAAGTCATCTGCTGGCTCAAACCTTAAATTATCCTCAACTTTGACTCTTAATAGTCGAGGAGGTTCTCCTTCTAATCACCAGAATGCAGATAACATGAATTCCCCATATGCTAACTATGGCTTCAGTGGGTATCCTGTGAATCCTTCATCGCCTTCCATGATAGGAAGTGCTTTTGCGAATGGGAGTCTGCCACCTTTGTTTGGAAATGCTGCTGCTGCTGCAATGGCTGGAAATGGGATGGATTCTCAAGCACTAGGTGCTTTAGGGCCAAACTTAATGGCTGCTGCAGGAGAATTGCAAAATCTTAGTAGACTTGGGAATCAAACTGCAGGTGTGCTTGTAGACCCATTATATCTTCAGTACTCGAGATCAAATGAGTATGCAGCTCTCAATGACCCCATGCTGGACAGGGAGTATGTTGGTAACACATACGATCTCCTCCAAAAGCTTCAATTAGAGACATTGCTGTCCTATCAAAAGTCACAGTATGGTGTTCCATACCTTGGCAAATCTGGTAGCTTTAACCATAATTACTATGGAAACACAGGATTTGGTCTTGGCATGTCCTATTCTGGAAGCCCATTAGGGGGGGCCCTTCTTCCGAATTTGCTTGCTGGATCTGGTGGTCCTGTGAGGCACAGTGAAGGGAATATGCGTTTTTCTCCTGGGATGAGGAATCTGTCTGGGGGTGGGATGGGATCTTGGCATCCAGAAACTGGTAGTAATCTAGATGAAAGTTTTCCTTCCTCTTTACTGGAGGAGTTCAAAAGCAATAAAACTAAATGTTTTGAACTGTCAGAAATTGCTGGTCATGTTGTTGAGTTCAGGTATATATGGCAACCTGATTGAACTTTTCTATCTTTGTAGTTTTGGCCTCCGAAATTTACTTATTTATTTGCACAACTTCAATGCACAGTGCCGATCAGTATGGGAGCCGATTCATTCAACAGAAGCTCGAGACTGCCACGACAGAAGAGAATAACATGGTTTTTGATGAAATTATGCCCCAAGCCCTTTCACTAATGACTGATGTTTTTGGTAATTATGTGATTCAGAAGGTATTTTCTCTTCACAAAACTTGATTTCTTATGCTGTGCTTCGCATGCCTTTATTACTGTGGTGTCCTTTTATGCTTATCATGTGCTGAACTCTCATCACACGCCCTCACCTACACCTAAGAAGGAAAAAAATAAGTTACATATAGAACTTTTCCTGTATGTCTTCAGTTTTTTGAGCATGGATCTGCATCCCAAATAAGAGAACTGGCTGATCAGCAAACTGGCCATGTGCTGACCCTTAGCCTTCAAATGTATGGCTGTCGTGTTATCCAAAAGGTACACTTCTTCAACTACCTTGCTTATGGCACCTGTAATATTTCTGAAGGCATCTTGAATATTCAGTAGATGGGTTTTCATCTTTCACATCACTTCTATAATCTGCAATGGTGTCTTATGCTTGCATAATTCTGTCTGTTAGTATTTGCCACAAGATAAGTTGAAGACATGACAAAATCACTTTCCTTCGTATCTTGCTGATGCCCCTTTTCTTCTATTACTTGTGCACCGATGTTGATTAAATATAGAATGATACGTTTGACTTTGCTTAAAACCTAACTTCTCGGGGTTGATGCTCTATGATCTTAATAACAAGGCTATAGAAGTGGTTGAACTGGACCAGCAGACTAAAATGGTCACAGAGCTTGATGGTCATATCATGCGATGTGTACGTGATCAGAATGGAAACCATGTCATTCAGAAGTGTATTGAATGTGTACCAGAAGATTCTATACAGTTTATTGTTTCTACATTTTATGATCAAGTTGTGATGCTGTCCACTCATCCATATGGGTGCCGTGTGATACAGGTATGTAATCTCTGGTTTTACTTTGTATTGTTGTCTATTGTGAATATATTTTAGAGGTCCAGCTGTTATTACACATATTATGAATTTTATGTGACAGAGAGTTCTGGAGCACTGCCATGACACCAAAACCCAGCGGATAATGATGGATGAGATTTTGCATTCTGTTTGCATGTTGGCACAAGACCAATATGGAAATTATGTTGTACAGGTTTGTTCATACATGAATGCTTCTTAAATTACATTAATTAAGCATGGATACCAATCTAGGGATAGCGTGTGGGGGCATGTGTGTAGTTTTCATGTTTTGAACATGTTTGGCAAACATCTGCCATGTGTCAAAGAAGTTCATATAATTGACATATTGGGTACAGCCCCAGCTCCCAGGTTGAAGCATCACTGCTTTATGGATTTTTCTGCTGAGATTTGATTTCAAGCTGGAAGTAGTCTGGTACCAGCCCTTAATTATATGCTAAATAGCAACTTGTGTATAGTTCCATGAAAGAACATTATGTTCGATCCCTTCACCATTGCGAACTCAAGTTTCAGTTGACAAGAAAACATCTAATCATTGTAATTTTTGTGGAAACTTACCATGTTGTACCTGTTAAATGAACATAATGAACAAACCTTCTTATACCTGCATATATTTGTGGGATTTCTAATCAATAACATTGCATGTGAAGCTCAGCATGAAGTTCAATTGCTGCCATACCTTAGCGCCTGAAGCATTTGGCCATTATTTGTTGCTAATGTCTCTGTATTTCCCTTGTTACAGACATAATTAATATAATGTTCTGCAGATTATTATAATAACTGCAACCTCTCTCTCTCTCTCTCTCTCTCTCTCTCTCTCTCTAAATGCATATATGGCTCCATTTTACTTTCAAACTTATGTATCCTAGTTACTTTCAAATAATATTGCAGCATGTCCTGGAGCATGGGAAACCACATGAGCGTTCAGCAATAATAAAGAAATTAACTGGGCAGATAGTTCAAATGAGCCAGCAGAAGTTTGCCTCCAATGTAATAGAGAAATGCTTAACTTTTGGCACCCCTGCAGAACGTCAGGCCCTGGTGGATGAAATGCTTGGCACTACTGATGAGAATGAGCCTCTACAGGTTTGTGACCTGTCTGTGTACTGTACATCCTTCATAACTAAACTTGCGAAGAAGCATTAAAGTTTCTGCTTACGTATTTGCTTATTACCATATTGCACTCTCTAACTTTGCCTTGTGTGTTTTTACTTTTTCCTATTTGTCTAATTAGTAAGATGGTTAGGTTTTGTTCACTAAATTGTAAGTTTTAATTGTATTCATAGTAGCACATTCTTCTGTTTTAGCAAATAATAATATGATTATGGTGGGACTTTATCTGGAAATATTTTTTGAAATGGTGATCTTCTTGTATTGATGCAGGCCATGATGAAAGATCAGTTTGCAAATTATGTTGTACAGAAAGTGCTGGAAACTTGTGATGACCAGCAACTAGAACTCATACTCAATCGAATAAAAGTTCACTTAAATGCTCTGAAGAAGTATACTTATGGGAAACATATAGTTGTGCGTGTAGAGAAACTTGTTGCAGCTGGAGGTAAGCAGACTCCCCTTTCCTGCTTAATTACATGTGGTTCTGTTGGAACTGATTTGCACTAAAGGAAAAATATCTATGCTCAGTGTTTGATGGTTGATTAAGGACATAGTGTTTGGATGAACATTTTGTGGTGTTCAATGAGCAATAAGAGTGGGAAGATTAATGATGTTTCATGTCATTTTTTGTCTGTGATCAGTGAAAACTCTGTACTTAAACCATGCAGGTAAATATTAGATTTTTGAGGTTTGCCTAAAGCAAGCTTTTCCCGCACAGTGCCTGGATTCCATAGGCATGCCTACACTAAATAGGAAGCTTTTGATATTAATGCATTTTTCTCACACAATATTAAAGAAAGAATGCTTTCAGAATATCTTCAAATGATCTTGGAGTTCTTCTGTATCCAAGTTTTCCGTTTTCGTTTTACATGATATGAAAACTTTATCAATTTCCTTGTCAAATATTCTATACTTCCTCTTAGTGATGCTACATACAAGATTTTCAGGCTCGGAAGATTAATGCTGTATTTTAATTGCATTTTTTTGTGCAGAAATGGCTCTAACAAGTCCCCTCTTTTTTGTTTTGTTTGCAGAGAGGAGAATTAGCTTCCTTACTCTGCATCCAGCCACTGCATAGATGGCTAGGGTTGTACAGCTAACTGAGGATAGTATTGAGCGCCTCTCTCTTTGTTATTTCTTTTCATATCGAGGAAGGGCTCTGTCTATTTGTTGGATAGATTGGAGCTTCATGAAAATAAGAACCATCGGTTGTACTAAAAGCTGTACATGTTTAGTTTGAGGATATACCTAGAATCAGGTTAGCTGCGGCTCAGATGGTGAACATGCTGGGCCCTTGCAGAGAAGATAAAGAATTACTGTACAAGTTTTAAGCATGTAAAAAGGGTGGAGGTAATTAATTTATGATCGTGACTGTACAAAAAATGTTACCAGGAGGAAACAGCTTTTGTGTGCAGGAGAGCACGAAATTTTCCTGATGCATGGGATTGTTCTTTCTTATTTTAAAAAACTACTCCCACCAATCATGGATGTCTTCTTGCTTGGCAAAGGAATGGTTTTCGATATGTAGCATGCCGTGATTTGTTCAATGTTTTTACGCTTACCCCCTGAATCATGTCATTTGGGAATGTTTTTTGGGACACATGGTGTGCGATTATTTTGGATTTGTTGTTCTTTACCAAATAATCTATCTTGATGAAGTGACAAGCATTCGAGGTGTGCTGAAGGATTATTATAATTGGAACGATTGCATTCTTGTGCCGAAGATGAACTTTAGAGAGAGAGAACAATGGCGGGAGAATGATTTTTGTTCTCGGACTCGAAAGTGAATGATCTGAAAGGATGGTGATGGGAATTCTTGGTGGTGGCAGATAATCAAATATTCTGGATGCTGATGGCCGACCCCATGACATCTGATCCGGGATTGATTCGCGGAAATTAACTGGTATCTGTACCAGCTTGTAAAATGAAGAACGTCTTGGGAAAGGCCGAGGCAGAGGAAATAGAGAGGGACACAGACATCACATCAGTAGAGCAGTCCCTATGAAGTTGTTAATTCACGCCTTGTTTTCTTGTTACCATTCATAACTAGAAATCAAGTAAAAATGTTGTTCGGTATTGTGTTTTTTTTTTAAAATGTTAATAAAAATAATTTTTTTTTGTATATTTTAAAAATAATTTTTAATAGTAATACGTCAAAATTTTTTTAAAAATACTATTTTTTATTTAGAAAAAATAATTTTTTAAAAATAATTGTTAAATGATTCTCAAACACGACTATCAATAAAAGGAAAAAAACCGAACAACAGACCACTCAAGAGAAACCTTCCGTACCATCAAAAAATAAAAATAAAGAAGAGAAAACCTTTGAATTCATAAATAGAGATCAGAGACGTAACTGTCATGAACCAGAGATCACTCATCGGTCGGTCTAGTCCTATCACTTCCATTTGTTCCAACCGTTTTCGGCTTTCTCGCAGGGACAGTGGAATTCTGGCTCATTCTTATACAAATTAGCCCTAACCGGTCCGCCCGGTCATCAAAACCCTTATACTCGGTTTATATAAAAACCATTTCAACTCCCTTAACCCTGTTCTTTATCTCTCAAAAAACAAACAAAAAAACCCACCAGTCAAAACACAATTTATTTCAATTATCCTCTCTTCCTATGATGTTTCACGTCCTTACTTCTTGTCTTTTGTATGTTACAATCCTAGTCTATGAAATAAAGGGTTTGTGTTGATTTTGATTGTCTTGTTGAAGTAAAGGAGATACAAGCGGAAAGTTCATAATTTTATGAGTTTTGAGGTATTGAGATGTATTAGATTTAAGCTTTAGTGGTAATTGATTATCGAGGCTTGTTGAAATGGGCTCTGATTTGGAGGCAATACCGATAGCATCGCGAAAACAAGACCCGGCTAGGAAGCATTGTCAAATGTTTAAGAATGGAGAGAGAGTGCAGTTCAAGTGTGTGTATTGTGGCAAGATATTTGAAGGAGGTGGGATTCATAGGATTAAGGAACATTTATCTGGTCAAAAGGGTAATGCTGCAACTTGTTTACAAGTCCAGCCGGATGTTTGGCTTCTTATGCAACAAAGTTTAGATGGGGTTGTAGTTAAGAAGAGGAAGAAGCAAAAAATTGCGGAGGAGATAATGAATTTAAATCCGGTTTCTAGTGAGATAGATAGAGGTTTTCGATAATGATATTAATACTGGAATGGAGTTGATCGGGGTTTCGGATGCTATTGACCCCAGTTCATGTTTGTTAGATAGTGGAGAAGATGGAGCGAGAAACAAGGGTGGGGAGAAGAGGGGGAGGGGGAAAGGCAGAGATTTTGTTGCACATGCTAAAGCTGTCATTACCACGAGTAGTATTATGCCGTTATAAGTGGATAAAAGAACGAACGAACACATTCATATGACAATAGGGAGGTTTTTGTATGGCATTGGGGCCTCTTCGGATGCTGTGAACTCGACTTATTTTCAGCCAATGGTTGAAGCAATTGCTTCTGGAGGATCAGATGCTGTATTGTCCTCATGTCATGACTTTCGAGGTTGAGTACTGAAGAAAGTAGTTGAAGAAGTGAAGAATGATGTTGATAAGCAAATGGCAACTTGGTCAAGGACTGGTTGTTCTGTTTGGTTGATCAGTGGAACATAGAAATGGGTAAAGCTCTGATAAGCTTTTTTGTTTATTGTCCTGAAGGAGCGGTGTTTTTGAAATCTGTAGATGCATCTGATATTATCAATTTGCCTGATGCTCTTCACGAATTGCTTGAGCAAGTAGTGGAAGAAATTGGAGGAAGACATGTTTGACAAGTTAGTGCTAGAATGGAAGGACAATATATCCTTGCAGAAAGAAGCTTAGCTGATACTTTTCCCAACCTACATTGGGCTCCTTTAGCAGTTCATCGATACTCGAGGATTTTGCAAAACTTGAGTGGATCAATTCAGTAATTGAACGGGCAAGGTCTATTACAAGATTTGCATACAATCATAGTGTGACAGCCCGGCAGCTCCTCATGGGACTGAAATGAAATGACTTCCCCGACAAGATTGCCTGCAAAGTCATAAAGGAAGGGTGTTAGTGTGCAGGGTCCGGACTTAGTTAGGTACAACTTACGTGGACGACTGAAGATGCAAGGTATCTGGTGCTGACAGCTGACGGTGAATTACAAAAAGGAAACGATGCTGTTTGGAAGAAGGGGTCAGCTGGCAATGCGTTTAGTGCTGACAGCTGGCGATGAATTACAAAAAAAGAGGAAACGACGCCGTTTAGAAGAAGAGGTTAGCTAACAATCAAATCAGGATTAGCATGGGAAACACATCTCAAAATTCAAATTACTACTATTCCAGGAAGGATAATAAAAAGGGAAGATGGATACAGAACGAGATAGTCAGAGAAAAATTGCTTTAGAGCAAATCACTTGTTCTAGGGAGACTCTAGCTGCCTCGAAGATGCTTCATTGGCTTGTGAATTCCGTAGATATACAGAAACAAAACAAAGTATTAGTCAACAGCTATGTATTGAAGGTTACTTTTCCATCTTTTGCTTGTTTTTGTCTTTTTAGTTTTGTATTGGTAGCCATTACAGTGTATTTAGGGTAATTATGACTTAGCGATTAGGTTCTGTGATTTCTCATCTTTTCTGTGCTGTGGAACACATGAAATAATAGAAATTGGTTTCATGTGTTCTGCTTGATTCATCTATTCATGGCAGCAACGTGCTGCGTGCCATTGATTATTTTGCTTTACTTGCGAATCCAAGCTTTATTCAATGCTAGGTGCACATTATTCAACATTATAGGATGATAAACTCATCCACTCAAGTTTCCAGTTGATTTTGGATCTGCGCTGACTTTTTTGCACATTCCTATCCCACTCAGTAATCATGCGATTGGCTTCTTTTTATATATATAGCTCAGGGCAGCTAAAACACAGCTTGGAAGATGAACCGCCTGGGAGAAAAAATAAAAAGCCAACGGTATGGTAAAACATCCCTATGCCATTATTATAGTGAAATCAAGATTCATCCATGCTTTGTGAACTCAATAAAAAATCTCGATATTCTAGGATGGCAGACTCATCCGCTCAAGTCGCCTGGTGCTTTTGGAACTGCTCTGACTTTTTTAGCACATCCCCATCCCACTAAAATGTCTTGAATATAATTTAAAAAAGATGGATATCCATCAAAATCTTGCTGAAATTGATGCTTGTTTTCTATTTTTATTGATGGTTCAAAGTAGTGAAAGAGTTTCTCTCACGGTAGCGGAACTGAGGGCTGACCAACTTCCTGGCAGCCCTTTCCCATCTCATTGCATATCTGAACGACGACTCTTCGTAATAATAATTTTGATGGGATCGAGTAATATTTTATTCAAATACAATACAGCGATTAGGACAGTTATCTCTTGCTTGTTGAGAGTGACAAGTGAAGATAGATAGAGCATAACGCAGCCTTAATTTTCTTACCAGATGGCTGAGAGTAAAAGGGATACACTGACTGTGGTGGCCGGCACGTTTCCGATCTAAAAAACGGCACCGTGCTGCGGGTTTAACAGACTTTTTATATCCCATGTCCTCTAAACAGAGTGCTCAAATACAAGAAGCGAGGACATCGCTGCTTCTATATCAAGCACTTTTGCCTTCGGGAAAAAGAGAGGAAACATCTCATCACAGTGGGAAAAAAAACGAAACAAAATTATTACAAAAGGAGAGTTGGCGATCAGTTTCTTTACTATAGCTATCTGCTTCCATTTCCACTACGAACTTACGAAGTGCTTTAGGTTAAACTATTCGTTTTGACGGAAAGCAATTTTTTTTAAGTGGAAAGTGTTTTCTTTTACAAGTGGTTTTCATATAAAATATATTTTTTAAAGTGAATAAATTTTTTTATGTTTGGCAGTATATAAAAAGTAAATTGTATAATATTTTTGTTTGGTTATATTTTGAAAATAAGCTGAAATATAACTTATTAATATTTTATTTTTTTCAAGTTTATTAAAAGAATAAGATCAAATATGATATATAAAAAATTTGAAGGATGATAAAATTGAAAAAAACAATTAGTTTTAGAAATTAATTTAAATAAAATAAATACCAATAAAAAATAGAGATCTGATAAATAAAAAAATTATATCAGAAAATGAATAAGAGAAAAACAAATAACAATAAAAAAAAATGATGATCAAAGTTAAATTAAAAATTAAATTTTAAGGGGTAAAATTGATTTAAAATTAAAATTAAAATAAAATATATAACAAATAAAAAATTGTAGATCAAATTTTAATATAATCAACAAACAACAATTTTTCTCTCCTAAAAAATGTTTTTTTTTCAAAATAAAATAAAATAATTTTTTTTTCTTAAAATCAAGATAATTATTTTTTTTACCGGAAATATGAAACAAACACAAAAAAATTTAAAAAGTGATTTCCAAAAAATCGTCGTCTATTTTCCATGAAACAAACGGGCCAAGTTAACCCTGAAGCTCACTCCTACCATCAGCATCTCCATTGTAATTTTTTACATCATTCATACTCATCCAGGGTTTCAAGTTTCAACCACCTCAGACAAAGACATCTCCTCCTCCAACCCCCTCACAACCTGCCGTCTTGTTAGAACGCATCAGCCCCAGATTCGGCAAAATAACAGAGTTCCTTTCTAAACTGCTTTCTCATCTCATAATAGGAGAATATGCGAGGACTATAATGTTTTGGCACACCATATTTTATTCCTGTTCTTAGACCACAGATTCCTGATAGACTGCGTGTCAATATTTTTCATGTCCATAATGCTAACCAAAGCACTTATACTTGAGGGTGGTTGGCCAAACTAAACTATACACTAAACAATCAAATGCTGCCCTCTCCATAAAGTCTTTTTTTTTTGGAACCGTAATAGTGGATTAAAAGGAAAGGATAATTACAAGAGGGGCCTGATAGCCTAGCAACAAAGAAGCAGGGCTAGAGCAGGGAGCACAAGCCATGAAGGCTGAAAAAAAACCAAAAAAGAATCCTAAAAAACAAAAAACCACAAAACAAAAGCCACGAAAAGCTAAAAAGGCCGATCATCTGCAGACCAAACTGCACGCCTGTCGAGCCCCAACCGCTCTCCACAATGGCCTTGACAAAGAAAACCGAAGCCCAAGGCATCCACCCCACCTTAGGCCCGAAAACAGGCCTTGAAAAGACTCATTCCGCCAAACTGATAGGCTGCGCCCTTGCGCTTCTAAAAGAAACTGCAATTTCGGCCCAAGACAACATGGAACGGGCTATCTGGGCTTGGACATATCCTCTGGGCTGAGACGAATCTCCTTGGCCCGTTGTTGGATGGGCTGGGTGAACTTGAACTACAGGCTGGGCAGGAACATCAAGCTGGGCCGAGTCTCCTTGGCCCGAAGATGGACGGGCTAGCTGGACTTGGACATCAGGCTGCACCGAAACTTCTTGGCCCGAATATGGATGGACTAGATGAACTGGGACAGCACTAGAACTCAGCTCAGCCCCTTGGAGATTCCATTCATTCATGGCCCACTCCGGAATGGGCTTGGTATGCTGGAGCAACAGAGTCCGAAGCTGGTGCAAGGCCTCCCCCGTGAGCGTGCGACATGTCTTCCATTGGTTCTGGAACACTCTTCGATTCCTCTCTTGCCAGACGAAATATGTTGCAATTGAGAGAGCATGTCTTGATAAGAGATGGTTGAACCTCTTCTTTCCAGTGCAATTAGTTGCTGCCCACATCAATAAAGGAATCCCATTCATGTTAGGGATGTTTAGGTGAACCTTTGAAGCAATGACTTCCCAAAGCTCTCTAGAGTAGCCACATTCAAAGAAGAGATGACCATGGGATTCGGGGCTTTCCCTGCACAGGACACAAACATTATCACTCATAATTCTTTGGACATGGGGTCTGTCCATTGTTGACAATCTCTCTCTAGATGCAAGCCAAAGAGTGAAAGCATAACGAGGAACATGCCCAGAGAACCAAATAAGGTCAGCAAGGGGTGACTGAGCTTTTTTCTTGCGTATGTACTCCCAAGCAGAGGAGATACTAAATTTTCCCGAGATGTTCCCTTGCCAAATAACTGTGTCTTCCTTGTGGGGTTGGGGCAAGAAATTAATGGAATTCCATATCTCTTGCAACTCCGGCTGCCCTGAAGGAAAATCCCAATTACCATCTCTGATAATGCTTGAAACCGTGGCTGTCCACGTGAGCCCAGTGCTAGCCATCATTCTTCCCTGCCTTTGATCGAAAATACAACCTCCATTTGGCAGCCAAAAGTCAAACCACAGCAACGTGCTTGTCCCATTTCCAATTTGATTTCGAAACATCCCTCTGAACCAAATTCTACTTTCAAGAATTTTTCTCCAAGCCCAAGAAATTGCCCCAGCCGCCCTCACATTCCATAATGATTTACCTTTCAACAGCTCTTGATAAACCCAATTAGCCCATATGGTATGCTTTGATGAAAGAAGACGCCATAGATGCTTTCCAGTGGCAGCTTTATTCCAATCCCTGATATTCTTGACTCCTAACCCTCCTTCTTGAAGGGGGTAACAAATCTGGGACCAGCTGACTTTTGCTCCATGCCTTTCCATAGAAGACCCACGCCAAAGGAAGGCAGCTAAGGTGCTCTCTATAGTCTTGATGATAGAGATTGGGAGAACGAACATAGTGGTCCAGTACACTTGCATTGAAAAGAGAGTGGCCTTGATAAGTTGCAGTCTCCCTGCGTAACTTAGCGTGGCCGAAGTCCACAACTTAATGCGAGCCAGTATTCTCTCCACTAAAGGAATGCAATCCCTTTTCGTTAATCTCCCTGTGATCAATGGAACACCAAGATAAGTGATTGGAGGGGACTTTATGTTAATACCCAACAGACGTTGAATATTAAGCTTTTGATCCAAGTCTATCCCAGTAAGAAAAAGAGAGCTCTTCTCGTTGTTAATACTTAGGCCAGACTGATTCAAGAAATCATCCAAAGCACTCTTGAGGACCGAGACCGAGTGAGCATCAGCATTACTGAACATCAGCAAATCATCTGCAAAGCAGATGTGGGTGATCTTTGTTCGCCCACATCTCCAGTGATATTTGAATGGTGAGTTCTCTGTCGCCTTCTTAAGCATCCCATTAAGACCTTCCATAGCAAGCACAAAAAGATAAGGGGACAGGGGGTCCCCTTGTCTTAAACCTTTGGAGGAGCTGAACCAACCCTGCGGAGAACCATTAATATTAATAGAGAAATAAGGTTTAATGATACAAGTCTCAATCCATTTGACCATTGTCTCTGGAATGCCTATGCATCTCAAGCCGTCAATAATATAACTCCATTGCACTGTATCAAAAGCCTTCCTCAGATCAATTTTCATTGCGCATCTAGGAGGCCCATTAGGAAGATGGTAACGATGCAACAGCTCCTGCGATAACAAAATAGCATCCGAGATTTGACGACCGGGGATAAAAGCTGTTTGCGATGGCCCCACCACCTTCGCAAGAGCATGCTTCAGCCTGTTTGCTATAACTTTAGAGATAGTTTTGTAAATAACATTACAGCACGAGATCGGTCTATAATCATTCAACGAATTCGGATTCTCAACTTTCGGAATCAGAGCAATAATAGCTGCATTAATACTTTGCGGCATACTTCCTGAGATGAAGAAACTCTTTATGGCTCTAGTATAATCCTCTCCCACAATGTGCCAACAGTGCTTGAAGAACAAAGCTGAGAAACCATCTGGACCCGGCGCCTTCCCATCAGGAATAGAGAAAAGAGCCTCTCTTATCTCATCATCCGAGACCATAATAGATAACTCATTCTGTAACTCATCATTGATGGGAGAGGGGAAGCTTCCAGCCGCAGCCCTACAATGGTTAGAGGGGACATTACTGGCCAAAATGTTCTTGTAGTATTTCACAGCTTCTGCCCCTATCTCCTCTTGGTCATGCAAAACATTGCCATCCCCATCAGTTAAATTTGTGATTCGATTTCTCGAGTATCTGTGCTGCATACTGCGATGGAAAAAAGTTGTATTCCTATCACCAAGCATAAGCCACTGAATCCTGGATTTCTGCTTGTAGAAAGATTCTTCATCCTTTAACAATTTCTGAAGAAAAGTGGCAGCCTCCCTCTCAGTTCTTCGAGCTTCCTCTGATAAATTTTTGTCAAGATGAGCCTGGGCTTTTTCCCACTGATCCTGAGCCTGGGTTACCCTTCCCTTTATGTCACTTCTATAGCACCTATGCCACTGTTGAAGCCTAGCTTTCACAATTTTAAGCTTAGTGATTAGTTGGAACATAGCTGTCCCCCGCACCTGCATTCCCCAAGCTGTCGAAATTAAAGGAAGAAAATCCTCCTGCTCAGTCCAAAGAGTTAGAAATTTGAACTGAGCTGGAAGCTTGGGCTTGGGGCTATCCTTCAAATTCACAACTATGGCACTGTGGTCAGATGCACTTCTCGGCAGGAAGGAGGCTTTAAGATTGGGCCAATGCATGGTGATTGCATCATTCCCAATTACCCAATCCAACTTCTTTAAGATCATATTCTGCTTATCCCGGCCATTGTCCCACGTAAATTTGAGCCCCTTATACGGCATGGAGTGCAATTGGGCTTGGTCTAAGCATTGCCCAAAATCCTTCTTGTGCCCAGCCCAGGTAGAATCCCCCCCTACACTATCCGCAGCGCTCAAAGTTGCATTAAAATCCCCCATTAAGAGCCAATCCTTGTGCCCCACGTGATAATTCTGATCAACAATATAATCCCAAAGAAATCGTCTATCTGCAGGCGTATGCATCCCATAAACAAAGGTAATTGTAATATTGACTTTGCACTGAATAAGCCCAAAATCACAAGTCATCCATTGTTGGTCCTCATGAATACACTGCACATTACATTCCTTGGGGTCCCAGCCAATCAGAATTCTGGCCACTGCTCTATCATCCTCGTTAGAGAGGAACTGCCAATTCTCCATATTCAAACCATTCTCAACAGACATAATATTATCCTTAGAAACTTTCGTTTCTAGCAACCCAACAACAATCAACTTATTTTTAACAATCCAATCATGCACGTTTTTTTGTTTTTTTGAGCCATTAAGGCCTCTAATATTCCAACAACCTAACATAAAAATTATTTTTGGGAAAAACAAACTCTAACCGTGACTTCCAAGGACTAGAGGCAGCGTGCCTCTTTGCCCTTCTTCTTCGCACTCTTCTTATTCTTCACCTTAATGAAAGCAAGAGAAGAGGTTTCCCAGCCCACACTGGATTCCTCATCAGCAATGGACGATTGACTCTTAAGACAGGCCATTTCATTGTCAGTGCAACGCACTGGCTTCTCCACTTGACTACTAGTCCCCCCTTTGGGTTGCTTCTCGCCATTTCCCTCTTGCTCCTTATGCTTCACTGGCACTTCCATAACTCCCTTTTCACGCACAACTGGGCCCTGACCTTTAGTATTCTTTTTCACTGTAGGTTCATGTTGAATCCCTGTTGTAGTTGTCACTTCCTTTCCACGAGCAACAGTGGTCTTAACCATTGCATTGCTCTGCTTTGTCTTAGTTATTGCACCCACCGTGCAAGCTTGATCACTTCCATGTTGCACCTCCTCTTGAACACCCGAGGTGCCCTCATGGTTCTCATTGAGAGGACACTGCCTAGTAGCTATATGGCTGTTCTCCTCTGCTGGTTTGACTGCCTTCTCACTATCTGCACCAACTGGATTTTTGGCTTCGACAGTCTTGCAAGAGTGCCCAAACAGGTGACACTTGTTGCATCTTGTTGGTGTCCATTCGAAGTCCACCTCTATATGAAGTGGGTCAGGTGATAGAGGGGTGGTTATGTCAAAATTGTGAACAAGAGGCCTTGCCGCATCAATCTCTACACAAACCCTAGCAAAGTCTAGTCTGGTGCAGCTGAATGTAGCCTCATCGCAAGACAACGGACGGCCAACCATACTGGCCGCAAGACTTAGGCCTCTCCTTGACCACAAAGGGAAGGGAAGTCCCCGCAGCCTAACCCAGACTGGCAGTTTGGATATCCTGTTCTTATCAAAAACAAAGTGGGGGTGCCATGGTTGCAAAATTATGGCTTTACCTCCGAATAACCACGGTCCTCTCTCCAATATTTCTTGCATTTGATCTTCCTTTTGAAACTGAAAAATAATGAAACCAGAGGCTGTTGTTGTCACTGCTTCCAACCCAAGAGGTTTCCACACTCTCGAAGCTATCTTGTTCACAGTAAAGAAATTCATTCGATAACCTGGGAAAAATCCCACTAAGCTTCTGTTCCATTTTTCAGCATGCTCTGCGAGCATGTCCTCAGTAATTTCAATGTTGCTTCCCATCTCCTGTTGAGGAATGGAGTCCAACGTAAACCTCGTGTTAGAGTCCGTGACCTTCACGCGGTCAGCCCACGAGGCCACAGGCTGCTTTGGGGGTTTTGTAGCTGGTTGATGTTTGTTTGGTTTTTTGTGGGGATCCATAATGGTGAAAGGTGCAGGTGACGGCGCAGGCAAGGTGGCGGTTTTGGGTTGTCTGAGGGTCAGACCTAGGATGACCTAGATTGTCCAGTGGATGAACAGACCTAGACGAAGGGATTTGGGGGGGTTTCAAGGAAAAAAAAAATGGGGGGAACGTGTATGGCTGATCTGAGGCTGGTCTGAAAAGGATGAAAGAAAGTTTCAGGCGACGAAAAGAGACAAAGAAAGGTGGTTGGCGGTGATTTTTCAGGTTATCGGAGCAGTTTAAAGTTGGCGGCTGAGTTTGAATTTTTTGTGTCTGAAAAGGTTGTTTTGTCGTTCTTGGGTTTTGGGAAGATGTGGCAGCTAGTTTGAATTGTAAATCTAAATGGGTGGTGGTGGCTGTTTTGGCTGTAGATTTGTGGATTTGGTGGGGACGGACACAGATTTATGTCCGGCACCGGGGACATTGGTATGAAAGATACGCTCGATCACGTTAGCATTCAACCAACCTATCCAACAACCATCGCCAACTCATGCCCTAATTCGAGGGATCGAGTATTTTGCACAACAAATGTCTGCCCCCATCCAAAACTTACACTGATTTCTGCACAACGCAGCTTTTCTTTTTCTTTGTGATCGAACTAAAAAACAAGAATCTTGGCATAGACGTATGTATGAATAGGATTGAAGCCAACAAGTAGGAGTTATAATTTTATATAATGTTTTCTTGACGTTTAATGCATCATCAAAGTAAAAAATTAAAAACTGAAAGAAGTGGAAAATAATTCTGGTATGAAATCAAATCGCAATGGGAATATCTATATGCCTGTGCTTTATAAATTTACAACCTGCATCTGGGGATCCTTGTCGATAAAAAAAGAGAACTGAATCTCTCGAATAGAAAAATCCTACACTGCCAACCAGAATGTTATCCAGGAAAAAAGAGAGGGGCTGATTTAGTTCTCTTTACCTGCTTTCATTTCCATCAGAAAATGGAGGAGTGAAATCCCAGCTCAATGCGACTAAGCAACGCGTAATTTCCACCAGAAGATCATGTGCTGGCCTTCTCCAATTATGATGTTAGTGGATAAAAATACATATGATCCTTGCACTCGTCGTCACCACTATGAGTTTTTGCATCAGCATTTTCCCCATCATAGACATCTGGGGCAGCAATTAACTCAGGCAATGCCACTTCTCCCTCCAAATACCTCACAATCTTTCTCATTAAAGGCCGTGCTTTCGGGACATAGTTGGAACACATTAGCCCCAATTTAAGCAGAAGAACAACCTCAATCTCGTCAAACTCGCCATTCAATCTCGGGTCCACTACATCAAGAATCGCACCACTTTTCCACTTATCCCATATCCAGTCTACCAAAATGAGCTCTTCAGGCAGTGCTTTAGGCTCAATAGGTCTCCTTCCACAAACTACTTCGAGCAAAAGTGCACCAAAGGCAAACACGTCTGAGCTTGTTGTCGGCTTTCCTGTTTTTGTCAGCTCGGGTGCCATGTAACCCAATGTGCCCACCACCTTGGTGGTGATGGGATTTGAGCCTCGCTCATATAACTTGGCAAGACCAAAGTCGCCAAGTCTTCCATTTAGTTCGGAATCTAGCAACACATTCCCTGCCTTTATGTCTCTGTGAATCACAGTCTGCTCCCACTCTTCATGCAAATACAGAAGGCCCGAAGCAACATCCTTGACAATCTTGAACCTTTGTTCCCATTTGAGAATGGCTTTAGGCTTCTCAAATATGTACTTGTCTAAGCCCCCATTGGGCATGTAATCATAGACGAGCAGCAGTTCACCTCCTCGGCGAGACCATCCTAGTAAACGAACTAAATTTTTGTGGCGGAGACGGCCAATACTAGTGATCTCAGTCGAAAATTCCCTCAAACCTTGTCTCGATTCGTGACAAAATCTCTTCACTGCTATTGGAGTGTCAGAATTTGGCAGGGTTCCTTTGTAAACTTTACCAAACCCACCAAAGCCAAGCAGCTCCTTTTCTCTAAAACCCCCTGTTGCTTTCCTGAGTTCTTGATAAGAGAATCTGTTAGGACCGACTTGTAGCTCCCATCCCTCGATCATATCTCCATCTTTGATCTTTCTAACAAGATAGAGGGATGTAGCAATCCCCAAGATTATGACAAAAGTAGATGCAACTGAGACGCAGACAACAAGTACCAAGAGATTTTTAGTCCCAGGGAGAGAAGGAAGAGAAGGTATATAGAAAGATTTAGCCTCTCCATTTACATTGAAACTCCATCCAAGAACATAATGTGTGCTTGTGATCAAACCAGTTGACGAAGAGAAACCGACATACATAGAATCATTGAGAATATTAGAGAGGTCTATATCAATAGACAAGATAGGATAGATCGGTTTTGTGGAAAAGGGTGAAAGCCTAACCTCTAATTGATTCTTGACCGAATCATAATCAACCCATGCTTGAATGGGCTTGCCACTAGTGAGATTCAATTCTTTCTTTTGAGAATCAAGAAGAAAATATGCAGCAGGAACAGATTTGTTTGATACCATGCTATTGATATTAACACCGACATGATTATCATTTATATCACAAAACTCATAATCTCTATGCGTATCAAATTCAACTGCAAAAATGTGACCGGGGAAGCTACCATCGACAGTTTTATTGAGGAGTCCCAGATACTGCCTTGGAAAAGCACCAGGCAGCTCGCTTGAAGTGGAGAGAGTGAAAGCAAGGCCATGACCACCTAGGTTTGGATACTTGGGGACAACAGCAAAAACAAAGGCAGAGGAGAAGGAGAAAGCTTTTCCATTGCTAGAGTTCTTGAACTTGATTGGATGCGAGTAAAATGCATGGCCTAGTATGCTAGGACTATCGTTTGTCAAACTTAACAAGCCATTTTTTTTAATCTTTGCAGCACCATTTAGACTCATGTTGTTTCTAGCACGATCGAATCCTTGGAAGAAGAGATCATCATGCTGTGTAAGAACATGGTTTTGGTTTGCAAGGAAAAGGAGAAACAAGAAAAGTGTGAGCTTTCGGGACATGTTGGAGAGTGAGGGCTGGCCTTCGTGAAACGGTGGATGCTCTGTTTTCTTTTCTTCCGTGAAGTTGAAGAGGATTGAGGTATGGTTTTTTTGTGAGGTATTTATGGTATGTAGATTTGGTTTGAAAATGAAGAAAGGATTGGAAAAAACAGGGGAGAAGAATTTCGGAGAAGGTTGCTGGTGAAGTGGAATTCTGATATGGTTTCACATGGTATTGAAGATGGCGACTAACAGCTTTGCATTACTCTTTACTGTCCATTGTTGATCCCCCCCCCCAGTGGAGGGTGGTTTCAAGAGTTGAAAACTCGCCGCTCCATTTCAGGATGGAATTTGATCGCAAAACACGGCTATCTCAAAATCTTAATTAACTAAAAAAATTCTTTTATTTGTAGTTTCAAATTTGTAATTACTAATATGATAATTATTAAAAATTTATATAATGATCAATTATTGAACTCATAAAATTAGTTAAGTATATTCAAGCTGACCAACATCTACACTAATAAAAAAATCTTAATTGCTTGTGTAACCATTTTGGATTATTGCTTTTATGGTTTCTTTCAATTAATCTTGACAGGGTACCGTGCCATGTAAAGAGCCTCCTGCTTATCGTTTTCCTTGTAGCTACAAAACTCAGAAGTTCGAATAGACAATAATCACTACTATTTCTAAAATAATTCAAGCAACAATCTCGGCAACAAAAACACATCCTAGGTTGGTGGCTTGGCCGCCACTGCAGGCCACGCCAAGTTTTTTTAACTCGAAAAAATTTTCAGAAACGTTTATATTTTTTAAGAAATATAGTTGTGTTTAATGAATTTGTATATTAAAATCAATTTATAATAAAAATTGACACACACATAAAACATGTTGAATTAAATAAATAAATATTCTATGCAGGGCTATACATATTAAAAATGTTATATTTTAAAAAAAATGAATATGTATAAGACATAAAAAAACATTACACATAAATCATACTAACACATTAAAAACTTAAACACATTCAATGTACTTAAAAAAGAAGTACTACTTAAAAAACCTAAATAAAAATAACATAAAAGTAAAATATAAACTTAAAAAATGTTTTTAAAAAGACATACAATTTTAAAAAAATTAAAATAATTAATTATTTTTTTAAAATAATATGATGTCAGACATTGTTAGGCCAAACACCTGTGCATTAACTTACAAAAAAATAAAATAAAGGCATGTGCGCGTGAACCTGACCCATGAATAAGGAGTTTATGGGTCAGGTTCACGTGCTCATGCCTTTATTTTATTTTTGTACGTTAATGTAGCTTTTGAAATATAGATTACATGTTGTTTAGCTCAACAAACGACGCATCATCCGGAATTCGACCCATAAAATTGTTAGTCTTTTTTTTATATAGAAAAACCCATTTTCAAACTATTTTGGTCAAAAATACTTAGAAAACACCTTGAAAACCTTTGTAAATCAATCCATAACCTTCAAAAACTCACCTTAAAATCCAAAATCAAAACAAACACGATTATTTTGGTGTTGAAATCATCGCAACGACAACCTTTTCTATTTAAACTGTAATCTCTCTCTCTCAAAACAGCATTGAATTTGATGTTACTTGTTAACTACCAGCGCAAACACGATTCTTTTCCTCCACCTGAATACAAGAGCATCAAAGATGCCAGGCAGCCAAGCCCAGTTGAAACGACAGCGCTTTTCGAAGAAGTGTACAATATGGTATTTGCATCAGTATGAAAGCGGCAACCACTAAGCTGTGGGGATGCACCAGACCACACCATGTGATGTCTTTTCCTTTTCATAGGGCACGGCCCGGGGTTTACTTTAGAGTATGGATGTAGCCAGCCTGATTTAGTGTGCTTGTGGCCCAAATATTCTCCACGGAAGACCACAGGAACATGGGTCCGAGGGCTATTCTGGTTGCCCAACGCAACTTCCAGACGCGTCACTCAAAAATATCTTTGCAAAACAAAATATTTTTTATTTTAAATTTTTTTTTTGATATTTTATATCATTTGATGTACTAATATCAAAATTAATATTTTAAAAATAAAAAATATTATTTTAATATATTTTTAAACAAAAAATACTTTTAAAAACAACGTTAATTATACTCTCAAACAATTGCTAGATTTAGAAATTACCCAATCATTAGATTTATAAATTACCCTGGAGTGCGTTAAAATTGTGTTTTAAAATATTTTTAATTTAAAAACATATTAAAATATGTTTAGAGGTATGTTAGTCCATTAATTTCCTTAATTTTACACGAAGATAAAGTCAACGACCCTTGAATTTAATTATCCCTTGATATTAATGAAAAGGACAGTTATTTATTGTGTTTGTGGATATTGTTTTTAAATAAAACAGTGAGCAAAGGCTAGATGCGCAGCAGGCTATTTTGGTTCTATTTTACATTATGTTTTCAAAATGTTTTTGATAAAAAACTATTTTTTATTTTAAATTAATTTTTTTTGATATTTTTAGATAATTTTTATGTATTAATATCAAAAATAACTTTTTAAAAATAAAAAAACTATTTTAATATATTTTTAAATAAAAAATAATTTTAAAAATAATTTCAACCAAATTCACGCCGTTACTTCGACAAAAGAAATGTACATCCCGAATCCACCCCACCATGAAAACGGTTGACTTTTAGGATCTCATTGTGTGAATTGTAAAGTCGCTTTCTATGAAAGCATGGAATTAACGATTTCTCTGCCTCAAAGACGCTTTCATTCCGGTCAATATATGTTCATTAATATTAGCTTCTGTTAATTGTTTTTAATATTAGGAATAGTCACATATTTGATAAGTAACTTGAGTTTTATTACTTGGGTATTTTTTTCCTCTTAATTTATTTAGTTTTAAATTTTTTATTCAATATTAAGTTGATTAATAATTAAATTTTATAATTTATTTTGATTTATTTTCTATAGAATTATCACTATTACAAGATCCAAGTTATAAATTTGACATGTTAATCTAAGCCAATTCGATATATTATTGTCAAAAAAACATTATACAATATGTCATCATATCAATATCTCTTAATATCATTTAATATCTTATTTTGAGCTCATAATTAAAAAAAAAACTAATAGAAAACATATTACTAGGACCTTATTTTTATAATGATAAAAAAAAATGACGACGGACCAATTATCTAGTCTCTGTTATTCGTGTTCTTGTTCCAAACTAGTGGATTTGCACAAAAATAGACAAAATATTGGTCAATCAACTCTATTTTTAGTTTTTTAAAATAGAGATTAAATTACAATTTTTTTGGTCGAAAATTCGTAACCAAAACAATCCATCAGTGACATTAACTAAAATATAAAACGCGTCTCGATTTTACTGTGCTAATCCACAATAAATTACGTATTAATATATATTTCCGTGTAAGATAATAGAGATATTGCGCTAGATGAGTCGGTCTTAGGCGTAGGTTTCGGTCGGAAAGGGCGTGGGTTCAAATCCCACTCTCAACATATATTTGTATTACCAACGGGGGCGTGGGTCGACTGGTAGGGGGTCGTCCCAGCTTAACCAAGGTCTCGAGTTCGAGGCTTGGGTATGCAGCTGCTTTAAAACTCGCTTGGGAGAGCTTTGTCGCCCTTAAGGGTCCTACCCGGCTCGAATCCGGATTAGTCGGGAGTGGCTGGAGTACCGGATGGTTTATACCAAAAAAAAAACATATATTTGTATTTTGCATGGATTAATATTTCCTATTAATATATAATGTCAGGAGAGCAGAACGAGATATAGCTATGGCTGAGTTGGTTAAAGTGCAGGTTTTGATTGGAAAGGTCGTGGGTTCAAATCCCACTCTCAATATATTTTTATTTTGTTTGGAAATGTGTTTGATTTTTTTTTAAATAATTTTTATTTAGAAATATTTATTTTTTAAAAAAAGAATTTTTTTATTTAGAAATATATTATAATAATAATCTTTTTAACATCAGCACATGAAAATAATCTAAAAACATTAAAAAATACAATGTTTAGAGAGTGTTTGTTTTCTGTCCGTATTTATTTATGCTTTTAGATTTTTTTTTCATTTCATTTTTTGTCGGGGTTTTATTTTTATTTAGTTTCATTATGAAATTTTAATTTATGTTCGTATTAATTTTAAAATTAATATTGCTTCTTTTTTCCTTTTTTTTGTGTTTTCTGTTATTTTATCTGTTTTTCGGATTAAATAATTTTATAATTTTATTGTTTGCTCAATAATAATGATAATTTTAGTGATTATTTTTTTTATTGTTTTTTTGTTAAAATGTTTTGATTTTTTTGGGGCAAGTTAATGATTTTAATTGTTTGGACAATAATATTGATAATAATTTTAACTGTTATAGTAATGAAAATGACGGTAACGTAGGGATGAATTTTCAATTTATGTTTTTATCTTTTTGTGGATAGAAAATTAACTACTTATTTTTGTTATTTGATTATTGCAGGTATTTTCATAATTTATATTTTGTTTTTAAATGTGATTTAAATTGAATTATAAAATGAATTAATCTTAAGTGTCTGTTTGGGAGTGCGATTGCGATAGCTTTTCAAAGTGCTTATCGTGCCGAAATACATCAAAATGATGTTTTTTTATTTTTTAAAAATCATTTTTGAAATCAGCACATTAAAATGATCTAAAACACCAAACCGCCGGTCTTTAAAATGAAAATACAAAATTCAAATTTCGGCCAAAAGCTGGTGGGATCGCAATGCCAAACGAGCACTTAGAATACAATAAATTCAATAATTCACATATCCGAATCTTCTTGCTTTTTTAATAATAATGATAATTTTATGTTGGTTATTTCGTTGAAACCTACTAAACAGATAAATTTATATCGATTTAAAATTCATATATTTTATAAAAAACTTGCACTTCACAGAAATTCTGTATAGATTTATTATTTTGACTAAATTTATATTTTAACAAAAAAACACACAATTAATATTTTTTGCGTTGGAAAAAATATCGTGCCACCCGTAACGAGATGCGGGGGCATTGGCTAGTTAAGATATACTTCTCGTATCAAAACTATTTTTTTTCAAAAATAAATGAATTCCTGTAGTCCTACGAAGTGAATTCAATTCGTTTACAGGAGCAATTATCGATTGATTGAAGCCAAATGGCAATATTTTGTCAATTTTTTTATGTCAATTGATCATATGTAAAACATCCGGGACACCGAAAACAATTTGTTGAAAAGATAGGGTGTAAGAAAAAAAAACAAAGATTTTGCCAAAACTATTTGTAAATTTATAATAGAGCACCTGAGAGTCACAGCAAGAAGAATACATGTGAGGAATTAACAAAGGTGGAATGCATGCGAGACGAATAAAAATGCGTGGAGATGGTTCTGAGAAACAAAGCACCCTGTAAATATCGGAGAGTGTAAATTATGAAACAATATGATTCGGTTATCTCACATCATGACTTAGAAATTGCTGCTCCTTACACACCGGCCGAATAAGAACTCAATAAGCGCAGCTTCCATCATCACTCCTAGCTGTTGGATCAAAGTTTGCTGCATTTCGGTCAGTACAGCCTTCAGGGACAGGCACCTTCACTTGCTGTGCCGCTTGGCCTACAGCAAACAGCAATGGAAGAAAATCAACTCGACTAAAACTCCTGTTTTAGCTTCATATACCATAACTATAACAGAAGCCAGACGCAAACCTCCCATCCAGGCCTCTAGGATCTAGAGATCTAACCGTAGAAAGCTCCGCTCTCGATGGCATCTTGATTGGCTTCACCGAGAGCAGCGTCGCTCAGGTACTTGTCGGCCAATTGGACCCTCTTCACATTGTCTTGCTCCTTGACAAGCATGTTTCCATACTCAAGGAGCTTCTCGATTGTCATCGCTGGCTGCTCGAACGTTGGGGCTTTTTCCCTCGAGTTCACAAGCTTCTTTCCAATGCTCTCAACACCAACACCTGAGACCCACTTCCTCACCTCATCGTCATATACTCGGGCCCTGAGAGCACCAAAGAAATCTGCACAGGTACAAAAAGTTATATACAGGCCTTTTTGAATGTTGAGTTTAACGTCTACTTTGTGAAACTTGGTTTTAAGTAGCACTTGTCATCAATAAAGCTTTCAAGATTCTAGAGGGGGACTAGCTTACCAATAGATTGGCCGGGGAAGGTATCGACAAGCTTGACAATATCGTCCTCGGGAACTTTGTCAGTCTTGAATATTCCAACGCAGACACCAATTCTATCATCTCTGGTAGGGGCCCAGTAGAATTTGTCCATACGACCATCACGGATAAGAGGAGCATACAGTGTTGAAAAATCATTGCCGGTGACGATGATGGGGACACGTGGATTATCCTCCTTGTTGTACATGCCGGGAAGTTGCACATTTGTTGGGTTGTCAGCAATGTTCATGAGGGTAGCGTTAACCATCTGGTTGTTGACAGTGTATTGGGTAGTTCCACCCATCCTCCCAGCTCCAGCATCAAGATCATTGATGAAGAGGCAACACATCTTTCCCTTCTTCTTGATTATATCAGCCGCCTCACGGTACCTTTGCCTGATAAGTTTTGCAGGTTCACCGGCGTTTCCACTTTCCAATTCTCCGGCACTCATCATGATTGGGCTGAAATATGCGTTATCATCAGATGAAACGGCGACAAGCAGACAGACAGAAATAAAGTTGATGGAAACAAATACTCACCTAATTCCCATCTTGGCAAAGACAAGTTCACACTGGAAGGATTTTCCTTGACCTTTGCCTCCCCAAACACCCAAGATGAGAGGAACCTGCAACAAAGTAACAGGAATTGCTCTTTTTTCTCTTCAAATGTACCAATGGAACTGATATTTAATAATATACTTAATTGACTGTATAAAAGAAGTCGGCTGTTATATATGCCTTGATATTAGGCAGGCTCATGAAGTTCTTGGTGATGTGAACAACAATCTTGTCCATGAAAGCAGGAGCTATGTAGAAACCATCCATCATGTTGTCCAAGTTGTACCTAAAGCACAGCCACCAAGTCATGTTCATAATCAAACTTGTCCACAAATTCAAGTGAAATGGAAATCATAAGTACTGATTAAACAGCGAGAATAATGTACAATAATCCTCATAAATAAAAGTGTGCTACTTACGTCCGAAGACCTTGACTCATGTACTCGTAAGAACTCAAAATGGGGTTGTGAGTTCCAGTTCCCTGGGGGGCTTGGAAAAGAGAGTCCACCATACCCTTTCCTCTGGTGATATCTTGTTGGTCATCAGACATGTCTGTGCCAAGGCCTGCCCACCTGTCCTTTTCAGTCTGCTTCTGCTCATCGTACTCTGCAACAACCTTGAAGCTCCCTGATGAAATTTTGGAGTTTGTGAACCTTGATGAGCTCACTTTCTTCAAGCTGCTGCCAAAGAATGCTGAAGTTGGGGCTGTGGATCCAGCGCCAGGGCCATTCAAGGCCAGCTGCATCAAGTTATGTTAGACACTCTTTAGACCCAGCATACCACATGTATAGATCCAACTAATTCATCTCAAATTCAAAAAAATTTAACATTCAATATAGCACAACCAAAATTAAGCCCTTCGTCACTTCATCTATGAATAATTGAACCCGTTAATTAGTTAATTCAACTTAAAGCTTTTAATCCCAGTTCATATAGCAATCCAAGACTAAGTTTTCCCCTTCTAAAAGAAGTGGTTGAAGGTATATAGTACACAAGCATGCATACACGCGCGCCCGCGCAACTGTATAGGTTCAATCATAAATAAGTTCATACAATAAAGGCATGGATATGCACGCAGAGTCACACATGAGAGCATCAAAGCTTGACAATTTTACTCTTTTGCTAATCATGTGAGGCCCAGAAGTGAAAAGAAGCAAACACCACCTCAAAAGCCAGCAAAGTAGAGTTTAAGAACCCATGATCTTAAAACAGAGTATGAAAACAAGCTATATATTGGCGAAGATATCAAATTTAAAGCACATGATGCAGATAGCCAGTTAAAGCATAAAATGGCGGGAAATTAAGATTAGAGTACTACCAGTGCTCTGTTGACAGCTCCAGCGGTGGAGATGGTGGCTGCCATGATCAAGCAGCAGTGATTGATTGAAAAAGTAATGCAAAGGGTAGAGCGACTTCTTGCTAGCAAATGCAGCGATTTGGGTTCTGTGGTGCGAGGCGAGGGACTTATAACAACAGGAAATCGGTGTCTCTGAGGATTGGTGTTCGAATTCCTAACTGCCACACACTTAAGATTGGATTGCTTCCACGTGGCATTCTGGCAACAGTTTCTTGGTTGAGCTCCTCGTTGTGGGCTAGCAATTCAAGGTGCTATCTTTGCCACTCAAATTGTTGGCTATTGTGTGCTTCAGAAACTAGAAATGCCCCCGATCGTTCGTGATTTCCAATTGGCTCTTTTTTTATTCGTTGTGGGCTATCATTATTGTTTGTGGTCGTAGGGGGTTGGTTTTTTATCTATAATTTTATTCAATTTTATAAAATATAAACTTTATTTATTTAATCTGTTTTGGACCGAGCGGATTGGTTTAAATTCTCTATGGATATTAATTGGGCATATTAATAAAATGCATATAGTAGAGAAAATATAAAAACTGCAATAATTTTTACATAAAAACAAAAACTACAGCAAAACATTTTATCAAATTGTTAGGGTTCATTATAATACAAATACAGACTAATAGAAAATACTTCCGAGTTTGTGATTTAACTAATGACAGTTAAATCTAAATTCTTCAAATTTACATTTGTTTTTTTCTTCAAAATCCACTGTTACTGAATAGAAAAAAATTAAATACAATATCATTTTATCATATTAAATTTGAAAAAAAAATATTTATAATCTCTATAAAATAGGGAAATATAAAGAAGAGAAAGAAATTAAGAGAATGAGGGCCGACGACAAATATGAGGGAGGGATAGGAAAAAAATAGAGAATAAAAAATATTATTTATATAAAAGATTCAAGTTATTTATAAAGTTATATAGGTTGGATTGAGTTCGTTATAAAAAATCTTAATTGCATTTAATTTGTGATATTTATTTATTACATTAGTTTAAATGTGTTTTTTTTAAATTTTGATAGGTTATTATTAGATAAGGGTTTTTACGGTCCCACACTCGTATTTGTATCCATCAATGTATTTCAGAAATTTTAAATGATTCTAGGATGTCATCAGAAGAGTCAAAATGTCACGTGCCAGAACAGTCGATGGTTTTGTCCATTCATGCCAACAGAATTCAGATTTGAAACACAGCCACAGATGAAGATATCCAGCTAGAGAGTTATCTTCCTAGCTAGTTTGGGACCCAGATTCTTCCTCTTGAACCGGGGCTCTTCCCGTGAAGCTCAAATTCACTAGCATCGCAGATCTCGACATTTTGGGAAGTAAACGAAAAGATGGGGACCTAAAATTTGGCCCACAAATGCTAATGGCCTCCATGACTGCGTCTCCTAAAGGGACTGCCTGTGTGTGAAGCTCTTCCAAGTCTAATAATTCTACCCAGCTAGCTACTTGTATTATCATTTTTTTTGGTAAATAAAAAACGAAATGGAGTAATTAGTAAAACAATTATATAACTGATGTTGTCTTGAAGTAATGGCGAGTTCATGCAAGTTTTAGCCCCTCCTTTTCCTCCAAGAACCCTAAACCAAGTGCAGGCTACATCCTAGATTTTATCCCAGGACTCGAGACCCCAACGTAAACCACCTACATTAACATGCACTCGAAAGTTTTTTTCTGGTAAGAAACACCATCAAGATCTGGGCTCTCATCGCCAACTTGATCAAAAGCCTGAGCAAGTGCAGATCCACCCAAGCGCCTTTTTCCTCGGTCAAATCAATGTAACGAAATAAACTCTCATTTCTCAACTTCAGATCAGGGGTAATTGTTTTTGTTATGTCAGGGAAAGTGACATAAGCACCGATAACAAGATTTCCTGGGGCCTTAACAATCTCATGACCAGCATGGGCTGCCATGGAGAGACTGTCCCTGACCCCGTCGATAGCAATGCCAAGTTCAATCATAGCTTCTGAAAGAGCTGTGACAACATCATAAATGTCAGCTCCTTCCCCATTCAGCCAACCTCGCCATATATAGCCTTTGGATTAACCAGACCTTTGATAGGTTATTCCCCGATGGCACAGCCACCTCCAGTCAAGTCTGAGCGATGACAGCAACATCAGCAAGTGTAATTTGCAAAGGACCAACTGTTTGCTGCTGTGCTACAAGATCTGTTACACACCTATCCACTTTTGTTGTAATGAATCGTTTTGAACATACTGATGGAAGTCTTAATACCCTCTTTAAAGCATCCATCACTGTGATGCCTGGAGCAATATAAAGAGGCACTCCTGCAGAAACCACCCGGTGGAGCTCAAAACTTTTCTGAGGCATGTCCCCGAGAACTTTCTCAAGCTCAAGACGCACTGCAAGAGGGGGAGGGAGTCTATTTGAACGACATTTCTCAATAGCTGAACTATCAACCAAGACAACACGTTCCTCGCCACTGATTTTTCCGATAATTAACAGCCATTGAGACCTTTCGCTTTTGTATATTGATTGCAAGAAGTCGCGGCTTTCAGCCTTCACCAAAATTGCATCTTGCTCCTGATACTCTGCGCTACATATCTCCAAAACAGACAGTGTGTGATCACCAACAACAATTGCCTGGATGTCAATTTGAGCACCCTTTGGATATATAATTTCCTTCACAACATTGCAGTTACAACCAGCACCCTGATCATAAATAGTACTAACACTACTAAAAAACGAATATATTAGCAAAGAATTTTAGCAACGGAATAATATCATTGATAATTTAGTAATGGATTGTGTTGAGCAATGGAAAGTTTGTTGCAAATATGGTTATTTTAAATTAGCAACGAATAATCCGTTGTTAATTAAAAAAAAGACAGGATTATTAGTAATGAATTTTAGCAATAGAATAATGTCGTTACTGATTAAGCAACGAATCATTAACAAATTGTGTCTAACAATGAAAATCCATTGTAGATGTGGTTGTTTCAAATCTGTAATGAATAATTTATTGCTGATTGAGAAAATTTTACAACAAATTATGTGATACTAATTAAAAAAATTATTTTAAATTTCATCGGTTCATCTAAGCTATCAACAAGATCGTTCACTCTCTATGGTTCGAATCAGTGGCTAGGAAATATTATCATATCAAGTGGTTGATCAATACCGTCAGTCACGAATGCTATTCATTCTAACATTTCACTGGCAAATGGATTGAAAAATCGTCCGCCAGGATTTCCAGTTATTGTTGGAGATTTATTTATTTTATATGCTATGTAAGCCTTTTAAGAGTTCATATAACATGAAAGGAACGCAGATAACCATTGCTCTTGTGTCGAATTCTCAAATGTACAGAAGGCAAAAGATAGTTTACCTCCTCTCCTCAGATCTCCTCCCGCAACCGTCTGTGGTTCCAGTCGTCTTCTTCTCCCTCTTCTTTGGACAAGGAATGTGGTGAGTTGTCTCTTTGGAGCTCGCTGGATCTTTCTCCTATTTGCTTCAATATTATTTAGGGGATATTGTTTATAATATAATCTTATAGTGTTAGTCTTGTTTTTGCAGCAACTTTAGTCTGGATTCTTCATATTTCGTTAAGGAACAAAATTAGCGACCATTGCAGTTCAGCCTTGCTTCTTTTTGGTTCATGACACAATGAGGGGATCAATAACGAATCAAATTCTAAATGAAGGCATGACGCCAAGCTTTAGGTGTCAAATCTCCTAAACATCGTCACCAGACACTGTATATATCGAGATCATCAAGATGGAGATTTCCACTTCAACTTCTCCTAAATGAGCTTGGATCAGCTACAAAATGAGGATCTGAGGAGACCCATCTCGATGCAGGATCGTACAACACCATACAGTTTCTGTGCCATCTCAGCATATCCGCGTTGTAAGCATTATCAAGAACAGCATCGTTCTGGCCACTCACCATGCTTGATGCGGCTCAACCTGCAGTACCTCCCATTCCAATTCGATAAGCAGGACCTCCAATCTTTACAACCAGCATGCCACCATCAGGTTCCCCTTTTGCCCTGTGCCTCCACAGAACATAATTGGCTTCAACCATTCCTCTCCACTAGGAAGTCGCATCCCAAAAGATCTACTGTAGCCCTAAATCAAGGGCTCCCCAAATTTGTTTCCATAATCTGAAGAACCATTAATGCTACTACCATCAATTAATGAGAATCTGCAAAGGTGACGCCAGGTT
Organism: Salix arbutifolia; assembly: GCA_025169955.1. Classification (NCBI taxonomy): domain Eukaryota; kingdom Viridiplantae; phylum Streptophyta; class Magnoliopsida; order Malpighiales; family Salicaceae; genus Salix; species Salix arbutifolia. The sequence continues at coordinate 3,381,013 of CM045909.1, forward strand.
TGACGGGCATGTGAAAGAACGATCTTCCCATGGCGCATAAGATCCATCAGCAATTATGAGTCTCGACTGCAAATAAAATATCAAGGTCACAGTTGCTTGCATTTAAGGGACATATGTCGAGCCGGGCTGAGCTGGCCGCAATTGCTTTACAGGGAAGCCTTTGATTGCACTCGAGTTGTCCTTGAAATCAATGACAGAATTGTTTGATTCGCCTGCAACGTGCTCTTCACGATTTGCATATATATATAAGAGTTCTATTCATGGGCTGTCCGTCTATAATAATTTTCCCAGTGACAAACCAATGCTCGCTACAATTAGAATGTGCAACGTCAAACAATTCCGCAGTTGTCGGATTCCGCTTGATGTCCTCCCTGGACAACCTAGTATAATACTGTAAATCTTGCTCATCAAAAGAAAGCCCCATCTCCTCCATTGCTTTTCTCCCTCTCTCCATGACAGGAACATATCGAACTTCCTCCAGACCTACACTGGTTTCAAAAGATGTAAGCTTCTGGGAATAAACACACTCAGTCATCAGACCATGAACCATATTGCAGCAAACTCATTGATTTGATAATTTTGCAACTCACCATTACTGTACAGCAAGTACCTCCTCGACCGTCCCAGTCTAGTAACTTCTGTCAACCCACAATTCACGCCTTTTCATCTTCTTCTCGAGAAAGCTCCCAGTCCCCAAATTCTCTGGCTCGTAAGTTTCTTTTTTAAGCCACCTAAGAGCCCCAAGCTTCTGGCTTGAAATCCAAGACTGAATCCAGACATTAAAGCAGTACTGCGAACTCATTCGCAAACCAACAATCTTATTTGAAACTTTCGTTTGAACAGACTTAAGTAATTCAAGAGTTGCACTCTCTTGAATCAACGGAATGCGATTAAAATTAATCAGTTCTTGCACGTACGGCCTTTTCAATTAAACTTGACTGCTCATCAACAGAACTCGTCACAACCCCAGAAAAAAAATCTCTGGGCTTTGATTGCGCACGAAACCTCAATGAAACAGTACTTTTATTAGAAACACCAAACGTAGGCCTATGACCACGAAGCATCCCCAACAGCAACTGGTTCCGTCGATTAATAGGAAAATCTCTCTGTACATACAGAGTTTTCCTATTGTTACCCTGTAGTAGAATTACAGGAAGAAAACAGATCACAACAGCAACAAAAATTCCAGAACAATTAACAAGAAATTAAATCCTGCAAGTGCCGAAACGAGAAAAATTATACTTCAAATTATATCTTTCATATCACAATCAAGAGAAGTGGTCGTAAAAAAAGACTTACAAACAATATTTTTGTTGCTGCTGTGATTTCTCGGGCTCCCGCCATTACACTGAACCTGTACAAATTCAAGAAACAATATGAAAAAAAAGAAAGAGGCAAGACAGGAAAAGAGTGGGTGGGTGGGTGGGTGGGTGCGTGTATAAAAAGACAGCAGAGCTTGAAGAATCATGGTTAACCTGGAGTTACAATTTACAGGTTGGGAGAGTGCTTAAGCTTAGGGTTTTGTGTGTGTAAGTAAACCCTACTCTCGGAGTACATTTGAGAGAGAGACACAGGGAGAAAGAGAGTCTATTTTTCAATTTTTAGAACTTCCTCGCATGAAGGTACAGGAAGGTCCTCTTCTTTAACGAAACTTGTACTGTTATTATTTGTCCTTGTGACGAACTTACCCTTAAATGGTACTCAACTGCTGTCTTCAGCTTCTTTTTTGCCCTTAAATCAGCTTAGGATTATTTATCATCATCATACAAATATTAAAAATAAATTTTAAAAAATAAAAAAATATATTATTTGAAAATAAAAATATTTAAACAATAATTATTATCATAATACTAAACTTTTAGAAAATTACTTGTTAAAAATTGCATCTCCTGCCCAATGCTCCTCGGGGAACAACTTTTTTGTGTGGATTATACTTTTAGTGATACTCGGAGCCATAATTAGTCACATTTTATAAATTATAATTTAATTCTATCAATTAATATTAATATGTTACATCATGTCTTGATAGTCGATTTCAATAATTCTAAAAAATCACCAAGGTTTCTCTTTTATTTTCTTCCATGCATCACTTGCTTTCTAATAAAATAAATTATAACCCACCAAAACTTTACTCTAACCAAAACCCCCCCGCCGCCGCCTCGGCAGCAAGCCACCACCCTGGTCACCAAAATGGCAACCGTGCAAGGAATAGATTGTGCACGACGAGTGCAAGCAGACACCAACATTCAATTTTATTTTTAATTAGAGAATAAGTTCAGAAACGGAGAATACCATCCTTTAACTTAATTATACATGACCCGAGTTTGAGTAGAATTGCACCCGACATTCAATTTTATTTTTTTATGTATCGTTATTCGTGGGAGATTCAATTCGCAGTATGCTAAATGTAGGAGGGCCGGACTTGATTTTCAGCTCTTACTTTAACCAGAAAACATTAGGGCTCTAGCTTCAGAGAAGACGAAGTTATAAAATCTACACATGGTGTGGTCAATTTCCCGATAAAACTTTATTGCCCCACCCTCGAAAGAGGAGACGGAGTGGTTTCTGAATACCATAGTCATTTTTACAGCTCAAATTTGCTGTTCGAGTTTCTAATTGAAACAATTGACAAAGTCCATCAAAAGTTCACAGCCGAGATAGCATTAATGAGATGTCTATCAAAGCGGTGGCAATGTTTAGCCACTGACGTGCAAAGCGAAGAGTTTCCAGTTCAATATATTCAATGTATCCGAATCTAATTGATTCTTAGAGTTGCTCGCCGATTAATAGCCCAGTGACGGAACCTTGGAAGAAGCCAATATACATCAGCCTGTCAACAAATTAAGATGAAAGGCGCACGAACACATGATGAATTGTTTGCAACTTGTGAGAATTCAGGTTAAATGGGGCAATTACCATATAAAATGCAAATAAAATTCATGTGAAATATCATAACGTAATTTTTTTTTGTGTGGTAATAATCAGGCATAAACACCTTATTAAATTAATCTGGAAATAATAGACCCTATCAGGTCATAATACAACATAGTGTACACTCTTGATGGAGGTTCCGCTAGAACATCATACTCTTTATCTAATCAATCTCGAGTTAGTCTATAATTAGCCAACCAATCAGTCACACAATTGGCTTCTCTATAAACATGCAAGGTTTTAACCTCCCAATATACCCTTAATCAGTATGGTTAAATTATAATTTTTGTTCATACTTACTTTATCTCAATTGATAAGCCCAATTACAACACGCGAATCGGACTCTAAAATCACCTTTTTGTATCCCTTATCCCATGTAAGTTGTAAACCGACATATACAGCCCATAATTCAGCTATAACCGATGAACATATGCCAGTATTCCTTGCAAAACCCATTATCCAAGAACCCATGTTATCCCGAATTACTCCTCCAGCACCTGCCACACCTGGATTTCCTTTACTGCACCCATCCACATTCAACTTAATCCAATCGTTTTCTAGATAAGTCCATCCTATCTGTTGCATTACAGTATTGTGACTCATCTCTCCCTTACCATTCATCTAAATATTTTTACTATCTAAAACCATCTTTTTTATTGCTAGAATGGTCCTAGACCAATTACCCTGAGTTGAGTCAAACACTCTATTGCATCTCTCCTTCCAAATATACCATAAAGCTATGCCGAATTCCAGTGACCACTTCCCACTTCAAGCTACTCTCTTTCTGATGATCAAGTTTGATATCAACCATGTATACCAATTTTGGCTGAAGAAATGTTCTCTCTCCTCTACCTTGACCAAGGCCTCCCAAATCTTACGGACTTTAGGGCAATCTTGTAAAGCATGGGCTACCGTTTCCACTTCATGTAAGCAATGACTACAACACCGATTATGCGTAAGACGTCTTCTCCATCGCACTTCATTTATCATAACTGAATTATGAGCCACGGTCCAAATGAACATTTTGATACGTTCCATTCCCTTCCACTGCCAAATAACCATCCATATGGGGTCGTGATCCATTAACCTCCTTTCCTCTTGTAACCGATAAGCTGTTTTTATCGTGAAACAACCATTCGAGGAGTGATCCCATACCACTGTGTTTGCACCCAAATCCTGAACAGGAGGAACACAACCAGCGACTCCCATCACAAGTTGCACAGGGATTAAGTGGGCAAACTCTTCCCATTTTCAATTGCCCCTAGAATCCACCATATTAGCCACTGTACAATTAAGTTTATCCACGGGAACTTCCCCATTTATATGATTAAGAAGAGACCCATAGTTTGCCAACCAACTATCCTTCCAAAACGAAATCTGTCGTCCATTTCTTAAATTCCAGCTGATATTCTGATGAACTTTATGCCATACCTGACAAATTGATTTCCACAACACTGAATCTCTTGAAGCAGCCGACGGGTGGTCATTTCCCTTATTTGGAGTCATTTATTTCTCCTTCAAAAACTGCACCCACAAACTATTTTCTTGTAGTACTCCCCATGCTAATTTCATTATAAAAGCCTTGTTCATTGTCTCCATTATCATAACATCTTTAAATTCATGGTGCAGAACCGTGATATTTAGTGGTTCAATGGTTCAAGAACATGATGTTTAATTAAATATCAAAGCTACAAACCACAACATCAATTATAATTCATAATGAAAGACTTCTCAGTTGTGTTTTGAATAGTCCAAAACATGAGCGTTGATGGGATTTTTTTTGTAGTTGCATCCATTAGCATTCTGAAAAATCCATGGCCTTTGACAACTTTTATTTTTCACAAAATATGATGTTTTAGAAACTCAATATAATAAGTTACCATACCATTCTTAGAAATAACAGAATTTAATAAATAAATATTGTATTAAAATAAAAGGTAAAAATACGTCAATTCGTTAAAAAAATCTTTCAGCCATCACTTCTTAAAATAACATTATTTTACTCTGATTTCTTATAAAAAAATCCCAGTTCAATTCGAAAGATGAAATAAGGATTCGAGCACAAATGGACATGCGTGCATTCATAATTATGTACCTTTGAAATGATGGAAGAAACCCAATGAGACCAGATCAAACAGGCATCGGGAATGAGAATCCGATCGAATCTAAAAACATTATAATCATGCATCATGGATGGTGCAATATCCTGATTTTTCAGGCCCGGCAGAGGCAGCAGTACCAGGTTCAAGAAATAGAACTGCTAATTAACACGAGACGAAAGTCTTCCAAATAAAAAGATTCATTGACACACACCAAGCAAGCAATCGTTGCACAATTGAGATTTTCATTCCTTGTCTGCTAAAGGAAATTGATGAAATCAATTAATCCATGTCACGACCCGATTCCCGGATCCGTGACCGGCACATAGGCATGGTCCCCCTCCAAGGTTCCACACCTATGCGAACCCAACTTACACACAAACTTATCATTAACTTTCAGAGTTCAACACAGCGGAAATATCAAAGTAGACTTTATAACATAATTCAATTGTCTTTATACAAGAGTTGATTACATACTGATATAATTGTGGAGCACTAACTAGATATATGAACAAAAAGTGTCGACTACAACCAAAATAGCAGGTTCTAAGAGTAGGACAAAAATGACCTGCTAGCAAGCTACGATCCTGAAAATAATGAATAATGAGGGGGTGAGTTCAACAACTCAGTGAGTAGATAATATCCAATATACACATACGAGATAATATAGCAAAGAGAAGTATAATATCAAATCGGCTCAAGGTTCTTACAACAAATTTCTCAAATAGGTCATAACAAGAATGTATAGGTAAATCTCGTCAGAAAATCAGAATGCAATGAGCATGAGGCTCCGTACTGTGGGATAATCAGTCCACACAGGTTGGTGACTCCCCCGACCAACTAGGGTTTCAAATACGATGTGCACAAAGGCTAACACTACCCTGTTAGCATGGGTATTCTGACTGGCATACCATAGGTATATCTAATATCAAACAAACATGTTCATATCTCAAGGCTCAACTCATGGTATCAATCAAATGAGGAGCTAACAATTCACAAACAGATATAGGCTCATATCAAGAACGGATATTCAACAAATGATTATGCTTTATCGTATCAAGAATATAATCAAGGTATATATTATCCAAAAAGCATAATCCAATTCATACTAACAAATTCAAATATTTATACTATTTCTCATGCATATTAAATGTTATCCACTCACCTGACTTAAAAGCAAACAAGGTTCAGAAGCAGGATGTTGATGAAACTTTACTGATGTCCCGCGGGTAGAATATCAGGATTATCTGAATATATAAAAGAAGATATACTCAAAAATGACTCAAAAAAAGTAAAATACCTTTAATAACATATCTAAGAGTTCAAATCATAATCCTATGTGTTTTTGAATCAAACTATTTATTTCTTCGCAAAAACCTAAAACAAAGGTTTCTTCCGAAATCAAATTCCAAAGTACACAATTTGTAAAATTGATATTAATCCATCAAATGAGCTTCAATTATCCATCAAACCAATCAGAAATACTAATATTTCTCTTAGGGACCATTCTGAAATTTTCTTATATTTTTAGGGTCAAATTGTAATTTTATCAAATTGAAGGACTAAATTGAACACTTCATAAATTCATAGCTACCCTAAAATCTTGTCCATAATTCATCCTCAATCCTGTCCAAAATCTCCAATTTCACCCCAGGGACCAAACTGTAATTTTTCCAAAGTTCGGGGACTAAACTGTAATTTTCACCAAAAGGACCAAAATGAATTTTTTTCATCTTCAACCTCAATCCAGAATTTCCAGCAAGGGATTTCGAAATTTATCAACATTATTCACCATTTTTTCTCAATATTTTCTTAAACCAAACATCTCAAAACTTCAAAATCATCTACCATCAAACTAATTAAACTATTACCCAACACATTCAACCCTTAACATCTCTCTTAATTCATCAATCAAACCCAAATAAAATTCTCAAACCCTAACAACCCTTACAAGCAAAATCATAGCTAATAATCACATTTATACATAATAAAACACACACATTACCTTAACAACTTATTTCTCCTTCTTCCTTTCTCTTCCTCTTCTCTTTCCCTCTTTTCTCTTCTTCTTCTTCTTTCTTTCTCTCTTCCGATTCTCTCTCTCAAATTTTCAGACCTATTCCTTTCTTCTTCTTTTTTTTTCCTTTTTCTTTTCTCTTCTTTTCTATTTATATTTATAAGCTTGTACAATTACTACTAAACCCTTAACCTAATTCTAAGTCACTAAGGGCATTCATGTATTTTCCTTATTAAAAATTTCAAAACACTACAATCCAGCTGTTGACAACATTGACTTGAGCAAATTAAGATATAATAGCAAAATGGCTCGCTTTCTCCAAACCAAAACCAATCACTAATCACGCACGTTAACTTGCACAGGGATAGTTGCAAAAGTCTTTGGAAAATGTTTTAAAATATATATATATATTTTTTATGTTTACTTTTAATTAAAAAATTTAGTGTTTTTAAATCATTTTAATATATTTATATTTCAAAAACAATCACAACCATACTTACAAACAACACTTTTTCAACACACCAATCTTGCAAGACATCCATGTTCATTCAACCTTTCCTTCTGGTATTCTATTTCTCGAAAGGATGGCATTCTTTCCTTCGAGTTTGTGCCACGTACATTGTCGACTATACTTTCACCTCCATCCAAAGCTAGACATCCATGTTCATTCAACCTTTCCTTCTGGTATTCTATTTCTCGAAAGGATGGCATTCTTTCCTTCGAGTTTGTGCCACGTACATTGTCGACTATACTTTCACCTCCATCCAAAGCTAGTCTCAAGTCTTCTCTACTCGTGTTAATGTCACGCATATACATAGCACATAACTGTTCATATTATCTTCAATGTCTATCTAACCACTTTGAAAACTTGCCCGCAACATTTCATCAACTGCCTTTGAATAAAATGGTGCAAGATGGACCAAAAAACAAACTTTCACAATCCTCGTGGAAGCTCACCAAACTAGCAATAACCAACATCATATCTTGCACAAGAAGACCAGCACAGAGCTCTAGCTAGCAATAATCAAGGGGATGCAAATATTGGCTTTTTCAATCTTCAACTTTCAATATATAAAAAAAGGGTCGTGCATTTTATTTTCCCATTTGTAAAGCTCGTGCTCAACTTGAGGACATAATATAAAGTGAATGCATGATTGTACAGGACAAAAGTAAAGGCTAGAAAGAACTCGAACTGAATCAAGTTGCTAAACCAAAGAAGAGACATACTGAAATAGATTAGCTCACTGAAATTCTTTAACCAATCAATTAGAACTTCCTAAGCTGCTAAGCTATGATGCAACATTGTTATACAAGGAATATATATATAGGAAGAACAAGAGTAGTGAGGTTCATAAAAAATACTGAGGTCTAAGCATCAAGCTAAAAAATCTAATATATGCAATCGCATATCGGAATTAGAACTAGCTAAGCTGCCTATCAACGAAGCAAATATTGCTATATATAGAAGTAATATATAGGGAAAATCGAAGGGTGAGCTCCCAAACAATGATAAGCTCCAAGAGTTAAGATTTGTTCAGGTTTCTTGGTGTTTGACATAAGAATTTCCACCACGTATGCATAAGAGTAACAAGTTAGGATAAATCTGGACGATCTTAACATACATCTACATAACTGAGTACGATATGAAGGTTATTGAAACCCTAGACATTTCTTAACAACAATATTTGACTTGAAAGATGCGAGATGCATGCGTGATGCTATAAGAACTTTCAAGGATGGAAGCCAGTTTGCTATAATTGGCCAGGAATGGCCCCTGGTGCCAGATAACCTCCCAAAGCAGCAAGTGTAAAGCATTCAAATCATCAGCTACCCGTACGCGTGACGACCCTACTTGGCAGATTATACTATCCCAATGTATACTGATGATGTAAAATTCCACCATTTTCAAAAGCTGGACCAATTTGGAATGTGAAACGACCCATTCTAAGGCAAGTGCAGATGAATTAACCCCACATTTCAAATTCAAAGCAAAAAGCAACTGATACATTGATAGAGTCAGCAGAAACTTCCAGAGTTTTCCCAAATCACACATCTCCGAAACAATATTGTTTCGCAAAATTATAACCATTTTAAATAGAAAAAAGCCAAATAATGCAGATAACACATGAGGATATGCTTGGCATGCTTACCTAAGAAAAGCAAAAATAAGTTATCTGGTCTCATCCACAAAGTTCCACTAATTAGCACCAATTGCAGTTCTTGACTCGTTTATTTCTTCTTTTCCTACATCATCAAAATATACAATATTCTTCCACACAAGGATGATTAGAGAAAAGCAAACAGATCACACATCAACGAGTTTCAACAACACAGCAAGACCTAATGATTAGAGCCAGCTAGTTCATACAGACTAAACCAAAATGTCCTAGCTACCTTCTTCGCTATGTATGCTTACATAAAATGATCTAAAATATTTTTGCACATAATCAGTCGTCCCATACAAACTAACAGCTCTTCTCTTTCTCTATATCACATTATTAGTAAGAGGGGGGAGGACGAGGAGGGAGAGCCCAGAACACATCATGTGGCATTTGGCCATTCGGTAACAAATTAGGAGGCAAATTGAACATAGGGATTGAACCATGCTCACCTAGACCCTGAGAAGATCGAGTCCCCAAATTATTACCACCACCATTACTAGTACCACCAGCAGTGTTGCCATTATTAGTCCCTGAAGGATCCACTTGCTGCACCAATTGCATCCCTTCTTGCTCTTGATCTTGCTCTTGCTCCTCAAGTGGCAATCTTTCATACGTTGCATTGCTAAACGTTGCTGCAATCACCATAACTGGGCCAGCTGCTACTAGCTCCCCCATCACAGTCCCTCCCACCACCTGTCCTTGCCCACCTGCCAAATAAACAGTCAACCTCGTTGCTCCAGGAGGCGACGGGGTAGGCAGAAACGAACCGGAAAGTGATAAAATCTCGAATCTCCCATGAAGAGTGATAACCCCACCAGGTGCTGCAGGCTGCCTAAGAGTAACATTGTTCACATCGCCACTACCACTAAGGATAGAAACACCTTGATGTCGGCGATGAGAGAAATTGGCAATGCTATCCACAATGTCACTTCCGGAGCTGATTTCTAAGACATGGCTTCGGAGAGAATTAGGGCTTTCTTTGGTGATGATGACAGGGGGTTTCGGTTTGTTCTTTGAACCGGAGGGTCGGCCTCTAGGCCTGCGAGATGTGCTCCCACTGCCTGGTTCAATGGTTTCATGAGCTGTGTGATCGCCAGATTCTTGCTTGTTTTCTCTGCTGTCATCCTGCTCTTCTCGGTTTTGGCTTTGGTTTTGAGCACTGGCAGGCGTGGCGGAGCTGGTTGTTTTAGGACTATTGGTGTTAGTGTCAATGAAATCCTGCTCTCTTCTCGGACCCAGCCGGTTCAAACCAGGAGGATTACTCTCTTCTTCAAGATTACTCAAGTGAAGGGATGGAATCGAAGAAACTTGATCTCCACCTCTCATGGCATCATTTCCAGCCCACCAGCGATTTGACATGTTTGATAGAACCAAGAAAGGACTAAACTTTTGAGCACAAGAAGAAATCCAAGAGACAATAAGCTAAGGATAGCTTATATATTTGTATTGTAACTCTTTTTTGTGTTCTTGTCTCACTCTATATCAGCTCCTTTTTTAATCAGCAACTGACAAAAACATCCAATGAAAGATCGAAGAGTAAGAGTATCTTGGCCTTATTACCCTCTTTGCTATTCGTTTGCTTCCAGCTAGCTAGATGCAGATTAAGAGAAATTAGCTACCAAGTCCAAAGATACAGATTAAGAGAAATTAGCTACCAAGTCCAAAGATACAGATATAATCCATAACTTTATCCTTTGTTCCTTCACCAGAAGAAAGAATCAAATTCAACCCAAACCCACTGACCCTGTAATAAATACTACTAGCCTCCCATGTTTAATGAATCAGACATTAGAGATGTGGGTTTTCTTTGTTTTGCATGCGAAAATCAAAACCCTAGACATTACCTTCCAAGTTCACAATAATCAGATCCAGTACCACAAAGAACACAAAACCCACTTCTCTGAATCCAGAAACTGGTAAAGATCTAGCTCCATATGAAGCCAAACATGCTGAAAATTCTCACCTTACCCAAAAAAGGCCTCGGAAAGCAACACCTATCTAGGAGAAACTCGCCCTATCTCTCATGTATACGTGAGTACAGTGTAGTGCGAAGTTGTCTGGTCAAGGAAATAAATAATAAAAAGAGCTTTACAGCTCTGTGAAGTACACAGGAGTCAGCAAAACCTCCATATTTAGTAGCTAGGGGTACTTTGCCCGCTGCTTTACGAGTTCTGAGATGTGGGTGTACGTTAAAAATCATGTTGGCGTACGATAAGGACTCGTGTAATGCGTATCACTACATCCTACAGCGGTTTTGCAGAGTCTGGTCTTTTCTTGTCTCACTGCTTTTTTCGGTTTTGTGCAATACAAGTTTCGAGCTTCTCATTGATTAACTTGTTATCCTATGCACCCACCCCCTACCTACCATGAAAGCAGGACCAATGACTCGCATCACACTGGTCTATAATTATGGTTTTTCTCGCTAAAATTCTAGTGTACCATTATGCGAAACATTCACCAATTTGTTCCGGTAGTCCACCAAGATGTTTGAATGTTTTCTTTCTTTCTTTGTTTCTACTTTTATGATAGCTATGGTTTGTTGGATAGGTGTTTTATATAGTTATATTTATGTGATGTTGTTGTTTAAGGGTGTTTGAGATTATGTTTGGAAAGTGTTTTTATAAAAATTTGAATTTTTATTTTATTTTAAATTAAATATTTTTGGTGTTTTTATATTATTTTTATATATTGATGTTAAAAATAATTTTTTTTAATTATTTTAATGTATTTCTAAACGAAAATAATTTAAAAAATAATCACAATCACAAATAATCACTAAAAACATTATATATATTTTTTTTTATTACGTTTATAAACAGTGAAAATAAATGAATAAAATTAACACCTGAACCAACTCCCTGTGATATTTTAAATGATTGAACTCTACGGATATGTATGTATGTATGTATGTATGTATGTATGTATGTATGTATGTGTTTATGTAGTTATGAATCTATTAGTGGAAGGGTCATATTTATGAAAAATACAAAAATAATAACTATCTTACACCCACATGCATGGGGAAAAAATCAAAGTTTAATGTTCATTCGAGTTTGATTTAAAAAATAAAAAGACAATAAAAACTAGCAAGGAGTCTTGTATATTATATGAAACTAGCTTGAACAATTAAAATAGATACGGAGTCTGAACACTAAATACATGACAAGAAGTTTAATTTCTAAATGGATAAATAATTAAATTTATACTCAAGAAAAAGCAAGGCAGAATTTCTTATAATACACACAATAATAGAATGCGAGCAATTTAAATAAATTATATAAAACCCTTAATCTTAAAATAAATAAAAAAATTGTTTTGCAACCATGAATGGAGTGGTTGAGAGAAATCAATTGATATGTTTTATTTTTTGATCGTGTGTATTTTGCAGTATTTTATTGGCTATATAGTAGTGTGATTTATGTTATTTTTCAAATTATTTTTTGTTCAGAAAAGTATCAGAATAATATATTTTTTATTTTTTAAAAAAATATTTTTGACATAAATATATCAAAATAATTTAAAAACATCAAAAAAAATTATAAAAAAAAAATCATTTTTTTAAAAAATACTTTTAAAATACATTGAAAAACAGTCAACAATAATACGAAAGGGCAGTGATACGAAAAAACTTTTTAGCTCATACAAGCACTGTACTAAAATACCACCCTGGAGCTACGATAACGCTACCACACTCTTCGTTGTTCTAAAACACAGATATCGAAGAAGAAGAAGAAAAACAAGGTGTAATTATGGCTCCTCGCGTTTCTTAAGAGGCGCCCTTTGTCTGATGGGTTGCGTGGGTCTGTTTCGAAGTGATTGTTTGACACTTGTTTCGAAAACACATTTTTTACAAAAACAATTATTTTTATTTTTATTTATTTGTTGTTTTTAATATGTTAATATATTAATGTTAAAAATATTTTTTTTTTTAAAAAAAATATATATATATATATATATATATATATTATTTTAATAAAAATACACTATAAAAAGATTTAGTTTAATTTTTAAAATGATATTATTTTTTGATAAAGTTGTTTTCTAACTAATTTTTTAGATATATTAAAATACCAAGACAATTAAAAATATATATTTTTTAAAATACAATATTAAAAATCACAAGAAAAAATAGAGTTTGTGGTGACTGGTGAGTAGAAGGACGTCATTGTCTACAAGTACCGACAAGGTATCTAGCGCCAAGGTGAGGAACAGACTCTAACACCCTTAATTATAATTAGGTCCTAAATCTTATCTAATCTGTGTAATTTAACCCACTTATAAGTGGTGCACACATTGTCTAGCAGTCTTATTTTTCTTAGAACAAAAATGAAGCTTCCCTTCTGGTTTTGTGTTCCCAAAGTGATAATCAAAGGTCGCATTGATTCTCAGTATGGCCCATCTGGATTAAAGTTCTGGTCTCGTCTGTCGGTGACCAGCTCATCAGAGCCGTTTTCCTGCTTCGCAGATAGAGTCATGATGGACGTCCAATTAATTGGGATGTAATTGGTACTTGCTTGTGCTTCAGAATTTATTGTCATCGTGTTTCTTTCTCATTGGTTTTTATATAACAATATTAAAATAACATATCTTTTTATTTTCAAAAAACTATTTTTAATATTTAAAATTGTTTTTTCATTCAAAAATATATCAAAATAATATTATTTTATATTTTAAAAATCATTTCTGATATCATCATATAAAAATATCTAAAAACAATATTTTTTAATTTAAAATAAAAAAAAATCATTTTTTTTCAAAAATATTTTTGAAGTCAAACAAACACCTCATTAATATCAACATTCATACTATATAAATATATAAGAAAAATCTTTAAAAAAAACAATGTAAGTAACAGCCGAAAGGCCTTGCCCATAACAGATAAACCAATCCCTGGACAGCCCGGCCCACTGAAAACAATTACAAATCTAGGCTTGTTCTAAAGCTATGTGCCAAATCAGGAGGGTTGTTTCGATAACTAAAAGCCCACTCACCTTGCAAAGAAATTTGTGAGATTTTAGCCCCCCGCTCCTATCATTTCATGTCTTCTTTTTTTTTGTTCTTCAACGAAAAAAGAGAGAAGAAAGAACTACGTGGCTAAAGATTAGAGCTGAAGTATACAGGATGATTTTGCTAGAGTTACCACACTAGAAGATATCCTAACATCCAATCCCGTTATTCTCCTTATCCATATCCGTCGATCAGAACAGGACTTGGACTTGCCTTGGCAGACAACAGAAATTACGAAATCAAAAGGGGAAATGGCTCTTCTTAACGTCTCTTCATGTACAAAAATCCCACCAAAACCCCATCTCACACTAACCAAACCTTCCCTCTCAATCTCCCATTTACATTTTCTATCATTCTCTCGCTATGATAAGCCACAGGTTCATGACACTCTTCTTCTTCCTTTTCCTTTTCGGTTTCACAATTTCTCATTGTTTCTTCAACAACAGGCATTGATACCAAACAAGAAGCTGGTGGAAGATTTTGCAAAGACAGGCTTCCTTGCTATCCTCTCTGTTTCTCTCTTTTTTACTGATCCTGCACTTGCATTCAAGGTAAAGAAGTTGTGAGATTCATGGTTTCTTTATTTGTCTAACCCTGTTTGCTTTTTAGTGTTTCTTTAGATGATGAGAAATTTGCAGTAAATAACAGAACTTTGACTTATTTTCTGATCTTTTTAGTTAATTAAAGGAGACCCAGAAAAGAAATAGAACTGATGCTGCTATTTATTTTTTTAATTATTGATTTCACAATTTGTGGAGCCATGTAAAGGGAGGAGGACCGTATGGTTCTGAAGTTACGAGGGGTCAGGATCTTACTGGCAAGGATTTTAGTGGCAGGACTTTGATCAAGCAAGATTTTAAGACGGTATATGATCCAGTTGGATTTAAAAAAATAATAATAAAGTGAGTTTGTTAATTTCTTCGTAGTGGAAAAAATTGAGTTTCTAGTTTTTTTTTTTTTTTGTCTGTCTCAGTCCATACTAAGACAAGCCAATTTCAAAGGTGCAAAATTGTTGGGAGCCAGTTTTTTCGATGCTGATTTAACAGGTTTTTCTTAACCTTCTCTACTGGTTCTATTCTAGGATTCTATGATTTGGGATTAAAATTTATTAATATGCATAGCATAATTTCAATTAAAAGTTAATTTTTTTTGGAAAATTAGCATTTTCGACTATGAAATTGGAAGTTTTGGTGGACGAAGAATTATTTTCTTATACGCTTCAAATAGATAACTCTGGCCTTCAAGAAATGTTAAATATGATGTGGCTACTGCTATTCAGAACTTATCAAATTTAGCTAATGCGTCTGGTTTGGAAGATGTGATTTTTTCCTTATGCTTTCTGGATAATGGTTTCTTGTTGCTTTTATTCTGTTTTGTTGTGTCATACAGGGGCTGATCTTTCAGATGCTGACCTTAGAAGTGTAGATTTCTCTTTGGCAAATGTGACAAAGGTGGTCATTTTATACAGCTTCTGAAAGCTATTATCTTAATTGTCTAATAACGAGACTAGAAGCACTTCAACATATGCAGATAAAGAATGTTCTGAGACAGAACAGTACAAAAGTGGTATCATAACGTCATTTGTCCAACTACGTGTTATCTTAGGAATATAATGCCTTTTCAGCAACTTTTTTTGGGTGCCTTACTATGTAAATGTGTTTTCATATGCACATCCAATTTACTAGACAGCACCTACCTGCAGGCATTGTAGTAGCTGATGCAGTCTAGAATAATTTGTTGAAGCGTAAAGAAATTAGCTTAATTCTATAATTTCATGTATACTTTGGTGATGTCTTAATGCTGATCCCACCTGTTTCTGCAGGTAAATTTGAGTAATGCTAATTTGGAAGGTGCGCTTGTTACTGGCAACACATCTTTTAAAGGATCAAATATAACAGGAGCTGGTAGGTGTAGCACCGCTGGTTTTAATATCAAGAAACTTCTATCCGTTGAAGGGGTTATGGTATAAAAGTCAAGTCTTCCCTTTAGCAGCAAAGCAAAATCTATTTGTGCCTAGTGGCGTCGCTTTAGGAGCCAAACACTTGCTATGAACCAAAAAATCATACTTTTGAGTGATGAATGCTAGCTTTAAAGTTTGTTTTTATAGGTCCATCCTAAGATACGCATTAGAGATTAAATGTGCCCCAGGGGAGAGACTCTGAGTGTGATAACTGTTATGTTTCTGTTGTTTGATTGACTTCATGTGTGATCAGATTTCACAGATGTGCCCTTAAGAGAGGACCAACGTGAATACTTGTGTAAAGTTGCAGATGGGTAAGACCACGTATTGTTTGAAAAATGAAGTTTTCTTACAAAAATTTTATAGATCCACATTAAATCCATCCATTTCTCATCAGGGTGAATCCAAGTACTGGAAACGAAACACGTGATACATTGCTTTGCAACTAGTTTCTTTTCATATTGAAGAAATGAAACACAGGGAAGCGGCTTCACTGCAGCTGCAATTTTCGCTTGAGCACAGGTTTGCAATAACTTTGTATCTAAAATATCTATAGCTTTGCTTTTATTCTCATCTATATAAGAGGTATACATGTAACTGTATATTGATTTAAAGATCCACAATAGATTGGATTCTTTCGTCACCTCTTTGGAGTCTTTGCCAGTAATTGAGGATTCTATAAATTAAGTATGTTTGTGCAATCATTCATTGTTTGCCATGAAATTGTGAAAAGAAAACACCCACCTAACAATTTATCGCAATGAAACCTCTTGTTATGGAAAGAAACCAAGATTTCTAAGCTTCAGTTGCTATTGACAGTCTCCCATTGTTACTCTGCCTATACCCATTTCAGTGATTATGTTTTCTGAAGCATCGTCTTCGCCTTTGTCTCAAGATTACAGCTTCACCAACTTCAACTAGTTTTCTTTGCTCTGTAATTACCCAAAAACTCACATACTGTTTACTACTTAGTTTGTAGGGATCTCCTGCTGCTACCATTTTTATTGGTTAAGATATTTAATCTGTGTTATATATGATTGGTGTACATCAAGGTTGTCAAAATTGTAATTTTGACACGACACGAAAGACACTTCTGAAACTTGGATTGTAAGATCGGATCGTAAAATCGTACCTGAAATTTTTCCGTACAAAAATTGTAAAATTGCAGCTAAAATCGTGTAGTTAGAAAAATCATAAAATCATAAGTAAAATATTTTCGAATACAATTATGGCCATAAAACTTCATCATCACATGAAAATAATCTAAAACACCAAAAAAATTAATTTAAAAAAAATAAAAAATATATTTTTTTAAAAAAATAAGTATAAATTTTAAAATTAATATTTAAATCAATACATAAGTATAAAAAAAAATTATTGTCTAAGAAATATTCTATGCGTGCATTTAAAAATTTTCATTTTCAAAGTTCAAAGCATTACAATTATTTTTTCAAATGACAGAGGTAAGAGAGAGATGGGCCCTGGGGGATGAAAACTGGGCGCAGAGGAAGATTTTCGCAGATCTTAAAATTGGACCGGTCCGGTCTGGTTTGATTTTTTGATCCGGATTGATTTTAGTATTTTTTTTCCGAGTTTAATAAAAACCAATTTTTTAACCTGGTTTGATAAGTTTTTGGAAGTTGACTCGCAAAATCGTACAATTTTAAAAATTAACTCGCGAGTTTAGCAACCATGGTGTATATTCTGAAACTGCATGTGAGATTGCCCTTATCAAACAAATGTTAATTGTACTCATCCCAACATTGTGGCTGGCATTATTTATGCCAAGACCAGGATTGTGTAATCACGCTAGGCAAGGTTCATATCTTTCGCTTTTTTGGGCATTTTCTTTTTTCAAACAATAATTCCATTTTGACAAGTGTAGGAATGGACTGTAGAATTGAAAATAAGAACTATTCTTTCTTATAATGGCCAAAAAACATACGCAGTTGTTTTCTATCTTATTAGAAACTATAGAAAATGTCAAAACCACAGCTTGTTCTCCCATCATCTCATTCTCTGTAAGGAAATATTTACATGTGAAATGTTAAAGAGCCGACCTACCTAGAAGTAACAGTTTCCCAGTTCCTGCATTTCCTAATCCTAATCTGCATACTGCTCTTCTTTATGCTCCCTTCATTCATTAATAACTCGCAGCAATATCTTCGTGGTGCCTGCTCATAAGACCACATCAAAGTTATTGGCCACATCGTGGATATAGTAAACATCTAGTTACGTAAGCATGTGTGGACCGACCTTTTTCCAATAATCGGGCCCCATCTTCAAGGAAGATACAAGAATTCTCTGCACTGAATTTGCTAGGGCATAGCTTGCTGTATTACAAGTCTTCCCTGCCTGATGCACTAGCCTCGTGTAACTAGTCAACGACTCATTACTGCCCACTCCCTTAGCCTGCTCAAGCATAAAAACAATGGGCTGTTTACAAGGATCAGGCTCCGCTGGTCGTGTATTGAATGTGAATGGTCCGTCACTCCAGCTCCGCCATGTCTTGAACGTTTGTACCGGCGTTTGCAAGTCCTTGGCAGGCAACAGTAAGGTGTACAGCTGAACTGTGTAGCCCCATGCTATGGATATTGACCATTTCCGCTTGTAGTCATGGCAGAATGTCTGTTGAAAGATTCGGGGCGGGTCAGCCTGGTATGCCCGATTTATTGATTTAAGGGAGTCTGTTTGGTTACGATTGGGAAACAGTGGCTCCAGATTGTCAAGGTGGTGGAGCGATACAAGAGGGGCTAGAGGATGCGCTGCTAGGAGACCATATACGCTTCCTCTAATATCAAACTTTGGAAATCATAACACAACACCAAAGTGAGGGATTAGTGCCATGAATAAGTTGTTTCGAAAAAATTTAGCAGCAATTACACCAGCTCAAATACTTCAACAACATAACTATATGCAAAGCAAATGAAATTCTATTATCCTTTTCTTTTTTACAATTTTCCAGCGATTTTTTACAGTACACCAGAACCTTTATGAGATTTTGAATTCTTGACAGGGATGGATAATACTCATTCTTGAAATGAGGCAACAGTCAATTTCATGATCACTAGTAGGTGCATTCGAAATGAATACAGTAACTAGTAACCATTCACATTATAATAATTGTTAAATAGAAACAGGAAAATAAAACACGGATTGATCTGCAATTAAGCAGTCTCTTCACTCATATCAAAAGAAAAGGGCAACAAATTTGAATCGCCTCTTCAAACTATCCAGAAAGGAAAATGAAGCTACTGCTGTGTTCAAAATTCTTTCATATAATCCAAGTCGGAATGCATGATAGTCACTTCCATGCTTAATTGAAAAGGCCGTCA
This sequence comes from Salix arbutifolia, assembly GCA_025169955.1. Classification (NCBI taxonomy): domain Eukaryota; kingdom Viridiplantae; phylum Streptophyta; class Magnoliopsida; order Malpighiales; family Salicaceae; genus Salix; species Salix arbutifolia. Next base: position 3,400,524 of record CM045909.1, read on the forward strand.
GACAATCATTACTTTGTTGCTGTGTTCCATAGAATTCTAAGAGCCTGTTTGGCATAGCTGTTGCTGTTGTGGTTGAGGTTGAAAAAAAACAGTTTCATGAAAAGCGCTTTTAGTTGCGGTTCAAAACTGAAATTGAAGTGTTTGGTTAAAATTGTGGTTGAATTTGAGGTTTAATAAAAAACAATTTCGTGTGTTTGGTTACCATATTTTTCATATTGTTATCAATTTTTGAAATTACTTTAAAGAATACACACACACACACATATATATATATATAGTTTTTTTTTAAATATTGTAGATTAAAAATCATAAGAATAAAATGTAATTAATAATGCAAGTAAATCAGACACTTGTTTTTATTCTCCTATCAAACTACTTGCAATTTCATCATGAACTAAATTCATACATGAACGCGTCTGCGATTCCTGGTATGTGATTGATGAACAACATCTGGTAAAATATCTTCATTTTATATATAATTTAATTATGCAATTAATTATACAATTAATAGGAGTAAGTTATATAATTAAATAATTGCTTTTAAAAAACCCACCAACAATATAATTATTAATTTTGTATATAATTTTTTACTTGTTGAGGTATTTTTTAATAAAAACAAAAAAAAATATTTTTGATATAGTTACATCATTTTCAACTATATTATATATATTTTCTACTATATATATATATATATATTCCCACCCCCACCCCACACACACCCACACAGACCCAGCTCTTCCCTTCCCGTTCCCAGCCCCCCTCCCCTCCTCGAAAACTGGAATGAGTGTTAAGTACAAGTGATGGTTGTTGCTGCTATGGATTCCCAATGGGATTTCAACTGGTACTTTTTTTTATCTTTCTCTTCCGTAACCAAATCCATTTTATGTTCCCCTGTATTCTTGTTCTGTGTCTAAGGTTTCTTGTAGTTTTAGTGAAAATGATCGGAGATGATAAAGTCCTCGATTTGTGCTTTTTTGCGAGAGACAACGGCTATTTTTTTAGTGGACCCACAGCCAGACATTGGGTCCCGATTGGTAATTGGTATTGTTAAAGTCGCGATTCAACACAAACATAGGTTAAACTGCGACACCAAACACTCACTAAATCAAAAGGCAAATGGATCCAAGTTATACGTGGCAACTAAAGAGAAAAATGTGGCCAGGTAAATAAACTTTACCGGTTGTTTTCATTCTGAACAAAATACTTTTCTTCTTTGTTGTGAGGTGAGACCAACAAGAGAGACCCCAGCTCATAACAAGAAGACAAGGCCGACTTTAATTTTTCGGACACTGGAAGGCGCCACCTAGTACCTCCCCGTGACACTTAGAGTGGCGAGAGTTAATGTCCAAGAAGGTACATTTTTCTCTCTTTCCAGAATTAACGGTATAATATTATTTTAAGTTCAGGTGCCTTCTTTTCTACCTTGCATCCTATCTTCTTTCAAGGCCAAGTCTTTATTCCGAATCTTTTCATATGATTTCACTAACAATTCATGCAGTAAATAGGCGGCGAGACCCATCCTATGATACACTGGTGAACAGCTATTTCACCCGTATATTTCTATTAATTTGAGGGCTTTCACCTGAGAGAAATTATATAACTTTTGCGATTGGAAATGTAATAGAGATTATATTTTAATTTAATATATTAAAATAATATTTTTTATTTTAAAAATTTTAAAAATTTAAAATTTAATTCCACACAGTACCAAACAACTCGCAACTGGCCATCAAGACTAGACACTGTCGAACACGGTATCTGTCAAAAGATAACCCCCCTCCCCTTGGCTTTTGGCCCGTTTCAAAGGAAACAAAAGGCCTCCTGGTAATCAAGAAAAACAGTGCAGAAACGTACCTGGTGAAATCCACGTTCTCTAGTTAGCGGCACGCCAATCTCACTGATACAAGCCCAGATCCTCTGATCAGAACCGTAGAAATAATAGTACCTATCAAGACAACCGTCCAACATGTTGACCAATCTCTCGGCCAATGGATAGCTAAGAGCAAATCCACCCCCGCCAAAAGCCATGTCATATGAATGCATCGCATCTTGTTCCACGCTCTCAGAGTTACCTCCGATGTACCACATTTGATTATGATCATACCTCGACAGGACCGAAACTAGGTTGTCGGTGTAATACACCGTGTCATCGTCTCCCATCACAAACCACCTCACACCAGGCAACCTTAATTTGACGCTATCACTGATGACCCTGGCAATCCTGACCGCTGATCTTGAACTAGAAAATTTAAACTGGGTCCACTCGGGAGATGACACCATGACAGCTGGCACGTTCTTATCGGTCTGGGTGCTATTGGGTTCTTGGTCAAGCCAGACAAACCCTCGTGTAACATTTGGGACCCACCATATGGAGCTGTAGCGGCTACGATTGTGCCACGTCGCGGTTGATCCACCGATGCAAAAAAGGATGTGGGAGATGTTTGTGGGCTGGCCGGATCTGAGTTGGGTCTCGGGTCGGGTCGGGTGGGGAAAAGGGGGCCAGAATTGGGATCGGTTGCCGGGGGGAAACGTGGTGTAGAGGACGAGAGATATTGAGGAAATGAGACAAAAGAGGAGAGACATTCTCGTGAGATATGAGATTATATCGCAGGTTTTTTCGGGGAGAGCGAACGGTCCAGGTTTTTTGGCCGGGTCATGACCCGGTTGTAAACGCGTCTGACTCATTTCTAGGGAGCTCGAGAAGAATGCTAATGGATGAAAATACCCTTAATATCCGAACATGATCATGATCTACCAGAAGTTGCTGACAGAGAAACTCTAGTTTTATGAAGCACACTTCCGGGGCAGGAAAGGCATGCACTCATGTCCAGACTCCAGAAAGCAGAGCTCAGGCTTCTCTGTTGATGGAAAGAAAAGAAGGGACATTTGAAAAATTCAAACCCATGACCTCGGAAAGCCAATGCATTTGAGATCAAAATACGAGAGCCAAGGTGGCAATCAGCTTGTGTTTCGCTGATTATATATATATATATATAGAAGGAGAAAACCTGGAAGAAATTGAATTGATAAACCAGGGCTTACTTGAGACACGGTAATTAACGAATATCTCTGTGGCTGATATAGTAAATGTGTATTTTGTAATCTTCTCCTTCAGTTACTTTCTCTCTTGTCGTGTGAAGAAAGGGTGTTTGTTTTTCAGATTTTCTCTTTTAGGTTAAAATGGAACAAAGAAGAGAGGACGGCACATATAATGAAGTGATGGTTCGGAGATGGAAGAGAGAGGGCGATGCGCGCACGTCCAGTTTTATCAGCGGAGATACTTCAGGAATTCTGCGTAGACGGACTTCTTCTTTTTTCCTTACCATATTAATGCATTCCAATGATCGAGTGAACCACATGAAAAAGTCAAAGTATATCTGTCCATAATAATAATAATAATGATGACAGATTTTTAAGTTGTTTGGTGATGGTGGATGATCGTTGATATCAAAGTAAGCTTTTTTTTTTATTTTCAATATCAGTATATTAAAGATATGAAAATAAATATTTATTTTTAACTAGAAAAATAAATAATTTTATTGGCATGGATGTTAAACCTTGTTTGACTTAATTTAACAATTTAGTATTAAAAAAATAATAAATTGAATTTAACTCGTGAAACTTGATGGAGTGAATCATGCCGGCTTGATTAAACGAGTTGAAACTCTTATAAACGTTAAAATCTTGAAAAAAATATCTTATTTTATTAGAATCATTTAACTCGGTGACCCTTGAATTTATTTGGTAACTCGGTGAACCAAACTCTTTTTCGACCCCCGAGATCTGACATCTAGTTTCCTTCTCGAGATGTAAATCTTTTTAGATATTTTGATAGTGTGAGAGTTTTAACGGAGCGGCAATGGTAATATGAAATATCTATTCATGTAAACATTGTATATGAGTTTGAAGTGATTGATGGGTTTATTTGTTTTTTTCTCATGATAATATTCCTTTTTGTCGAAGTAAACAGGCTTGTCAATTCTGTTTTGTTCTTGCTAGAATGGCTAAAATATTCCGTGTCGTTAAAAAAATTGAGACGAAACAGTGTTGTTTTTGTCTCGGTATCGTTCCGGGTGTGCCGTTCCAGCCTTAAAATTCTCTTTATTTTGATTAACTTGTGATTTTTTTTTCTAATTTTGAGATTATGTTTGTTTGATTTTGTGTTTATATTGTATAATTTAAAGTTAATTTATCTTGAATTTTAATTATGCTTGTTAAATTAATATTTTAATTTTATATATATATATAATTAATTATATATGAACGGTACAACCCTAAAACGGCACGCTGAAACGCTCTGAAACCGGAACATTCCGTTCCAATAGAAAAACCGGAACGACGACCAAAACGGTACTAACAATCTTGGAAGGAATTGTATGGCATTGTTCAAAATTGTTTTTGATAATATTTTATTTTATTTAAAAAATTAAATATTTTTATTGTTTTTATAGTATTTTCATGTGCTAATATCAGAAATCATTTTTAATAAATAAAAAAATTATTTTAATATATTTATAAATAAAAAATATTTTTAAAAACAATCCCTAATACACTACTAAAATAAAAGGTAAATATTCGATAAAAAGAAATATAGGAGGCTGGACAGCGATTTTGTCGATATAATTTGAGGTTTCAATAAATAAATCTCGAGTGACCTCTTTGAATTTGAAATATTTTCCGATTCTTATTGCAAATTTAACAAGTTGGGAAACATGGCTTTCAAGCTCACGATAACTAAGAGACTTTCTCATTCAAACGTGCAGCTTTATTTTTCTGATCCCACCGGAAAACATTTGTAAAGTAATAATTTTGTCTAAAAAGTTAAGTTTATAAATAAGGTTCTAGAATATGATTTATATTATTTTTTAATATATCTTTTCAATTGAAAATCTTTTAAGATTAAAACTTGCATAGGCCCATATTACCTTGTGCTTAATTTTTTTATTAAATAAAATGGAGATGGTGAAATTTGAAATCATGACCATTGAGTCAACAAAACTCTGATATCATATTAGAGAACTATCTCACCTAAAAATTTAAATTTATGGATGAGACTCTAAAATATAATTAATATTATTCTCTGGTAAAAATATATATCATGCAACCAAACAAACTACAAATCACGAGATCATCTTCAATTTGCATCTAGTATCTTCTTTTTTTGTCAAAATATAAATTTATAAAAAGTAATTATTTTTTAATATTTGACGGTGTCATAAAAAATAGAATACCATTGGTTTGCTGAAAAGTAGTTTCTCTTCAAAAGTGAGTTTATGGAAATATAACTGTTTTTCTATGTTTAGCAATGTCATAAAAAATAAATTAAAAAACAATTTACGATGTTTGACAATGTTATAAAAAATAAAATGAAAAAATAACTTGTAAATATTTCAAACTTCTTAGAGTTTATTTATATTGGATGTAGCTACTTGTCCATTTATATTTTTTTTTTAAATAAGATATAAAAAAATGTAATTGTAGAAAAATATTTTTTTTGCTTTGGTTGGAAACTAGTTTTCTAAAGCTCACCAAACACGAAAAGGCTTGAAAAATATACAGTAGTTTTCTTTAAACAAACAATTCACAAGTCGAAAAATATTTTTTTATTGTTTGATTATGTTATAAAAAATAAGCTGAAAATAATTTATTAAAGTTTTATTTTATTTTTTAAAATCTATTAAAACAACTTTGATCAAATTTGACAGGTAAGAAAAAAAAGCTTGACAACTACTAAAAATACAAGAAAAACCCTGCATATTTATTTTATTTTATATATATATATTCTTAGCTTTCGATAAAATATGTTTTATACTTTTAGAATAATTATAACTGTAAAAAAAACTTATCCTCATCTCTCCGAGACTCATTCTCGACAACACAGCAAACCAGTACGTCGGCATCGTTTTCCACGACCGCTCTCTTCAACCCGTTCCACCCCGCATGACTGCACGCTTCTCCGATTATCAATTTCCTGAGCAGTTAATGCGGACGGGCCCTCCAATCTTGCTGGGAGGTGGCCGGCTCTGTCTTGCCGCCTAGGTGGGTGTCCTTTTTGTTCCACGCCGATGAGCAAACTCAAGGTTAGATCAGCCAACTTTTTCAGGGGGAGGCAATAATCAATATTAACATCAAAAGATTGAGATATAAATGCAACTACATTCATATCGTTTTCAGTTGAATCCCGCAAGACCACTGAAGGCTGGAGCAGGATTGCGCTCGTTGAGGTGCCGTCTGCATCAACCAACCCCCCCCCCCCCCCAATGAAGAAACACGTGTCTGTTCCATGATAAACCTAAATTTTATGGGTATAGAAGATCCTGAAGGCCTTAAGCCAGCTGTCCAGAGCAACATGCCTAGACAAAACTGCTCTCGGGCTCAAACTAGTGGGGGGAAGTCAACTCTCGAGAGCTCGGTTCAGAAAAGGAGTTTAGCTTTCATGGGCCTAGTCTTTTTAAAAAGCTCGATGATATAAACCTGACCCTTACAAATAGTCCAACTCTCAAATGTCCAGTCTTGAAAAAAACAAACCTGATGTCATTGACTCGGTGAAAAACTCAATGTCATAGACTCGGTCTAGGAGAGGAATCATTTAAGCTTCATAATAGATCTCGACTCATGGGATATATATACCCTGTGAATCCTTTAAGATTCACGATTATAGTATTCATTCTCTACTATATTTATATTTTTAAGAGTATATATTTCTAGAATATCTGATAGTTTATCAAATAGAATCTTTTGCGGTTACTAACCATCAATCACTCTGACCTATTAAATATTAGATATCAGCTGTTAAGGAACAATCTCACCTAAAAATCTAAGCTGATAGATAAGGTACTAGAATATGATTTATATTATTCTCTAACACATCCTTAAGTGAAATCTCTTTGGGCTTGAAACTTGCACACAAGCCCATTCTACATTGTGCTTGATTTTTATCAAATAAAATAAGGGTGACGAGATTCGAATTTGTGACCGCTAGGTCAACAAGGTTATGATACCATGTTAAGGAACCATCTCATCTAAAAACTCAAGTTGAAAAAATGAGGTCTCAAGATATGATTTATATTATTCTCTAACATCAGTAACCTTTCATCTTGATCACAAAAAATATATTGAATTGTTAAAATCAAGTGATTAGCCGACTCTCCAGCTTATTAGTCTTACTGTAAGCATCATTCTAATATACATTAAGAAAAAATATATTTCTAAGCCATTGGCATGATTTCAAATAAATTTTTTAAAAATATATATAAGAATATCTTGACACATTTCAAAGCAGAGAGTATTTTAAAAATAACTACAACAACAATTTCAAACATTACCTCATTTGCATAAAATTTCCGGTGACTCTTAAGAATTTTTACCATAATTTTTATTCTGGATAAATACTCTTGCACGATGAAACTCCACTATAAACGTGTAGATCAAACCTCAATTATTTTAAATGATAGACTGAACAGTCAATGGACGGTTCAGAAATGAATTAGATTGCTGCGGGCCCTGTCGAGCCATCCAAAATGCATATCCTCCACTGCTAGCAACCGGAGATGAAGAGCGCAGGGGCTTAGCCTGGCACAAGTGAGTCCTAAACGACACGGAGCCCATAGCCCATGTAGCTGGAACACCTGAAAAATTGCAGCTCAATACCATGCACTAGATTTCATCTCACAAGCCCACAAGCTCGACACTGCACATGTGGAAATCAAATCAAATGGTTGAGATTATTTTTAAAAATATTTTTTATTTATAAATATATTAAAATAATATTTTTTTTATTTTTTAAAAATTATTTTTAATATCAACATATAAAAATGATCTAAAAATAATAATTTTACTTAATTTAAAATAAAAAATAAAATAAAAATTAATTTTTAAAAAAAACACTGTCACTTGCTTTTTTTACCAGGTCATCGAGTGTCATGTCACACACTACATTGCACACACCATTCACTACACTCTAAACCTCTCGATCAGTCGGCAAAAAATTATATATTTTCATGTTTCATCCTTGCAAAAGTATATTTTAAGCCATCTCTGTTTGTTGTTTTGCAATCAAGTCATGATTTGGAAGACAAATTATAAATGTATTTTATTACAATGACTTCTTCCACAAGTCGAGAATGAAGACATTTTAGGCAGCGCATATCTACTATATACTAAGAAAATCTTGTCAATCTTTTACCGAAGCAGCAGTCTTATATCTGCAGTCAACGAGTGCACAAACTCCAGATTATTAAATTATCACACGTTAACGCATGTCCATTTTCCCGTTGATTGAGCTAATGGAATTTTGCAGTCTTGACTTGGACAAAAAATAGAGAAAGACAGGTGTTTTGAAATGGGGCTGTGGCTATATATATTATAGCAGGGAATTCTCTCTCACGCAAGTTGTCTCCACAGGGAAATGCTTCAGGAGATAATGGGTCTTCAGGGTTCCCGAATTGTTCCTTTCATAATCTACACTGAAATGAAACATCGGCAATTTAAAATTTTAGTGGCATGAGTAGTTCCTCCATGTATAACGTTTCCTTGATTTGAGTATTTCTTCTTGCCTTTTTTTGGAAGAAATTCTCTGGCTCAGTAAAAACAACATGGATGGAAGTATAGATGAACGATTAGAATCAATTGGATATTATTTGCCTCATGTGAGATTTGAAGAAATCTGTGTCTATTGATGACCTGTGTACATGCATCCTCATTTGTCTCGATCAGCACCGTCGTCATAATAAACTTTCAATTCGTTCAAGGCAATTCACTCAATTTACTTGGGATAAAATAATGCCAAAAAAACCCACTTGATATTTTTCTAACCGACCCCTGTGGATGCTACCAAAATGCTCCACCCAATAAGTTTAATTTGGTGGCTTGTCAGCTCTCAAATGTCCTCTTTGTAACCCCATTTACATTAAATCCGAATCCAATTCATTTGATTTTCTTTTTATTATTAATGCTCATTTAGTCTTAATGGAGGGAGAGAGCTTTCTTTGACTTGATTACTAATTCGAAGGGGAAAAAACAGATGGAAAAGTTGGTGATTAAATCAAAGATCGAGAGAACTTCTTAATCATGGGGGGTAAATTTTGTTTATTTATGTTCTGGCCAAAAAGAATAGTTAGAACATCTGCACCGATGAGAAACTTTCGGTGGGAGAAATGGAATATCCAATGATCGACTATACTATCGTAATGAAATTAATGAGCTCTGCATAATATTTAATGACGAATCTTTCACAAATGCCTGTCCCTGTCTGTTTCAGTCTTCATAGGTAGATTTTCTTCCTCCTAAATATAGTGTACATATATTTTTAGTGTGTGTGTGTGTGTTTGTCTCGAGATACCTTTTTATTTTCAGATTAAATAAAGAAACATAAAATACACATGCAAAAGAAAAACACTAGAAATTTAAATTATTTAAAACAAATAAAAATCCATTACGTATGATGATCAAATGTCCAAAACATATTCGGTTAACGAACTATAACATGCCGGATTCTTAAACTTGAGCGAGGGCGAGATCAGGGGTGCAAATCGGCAAAATTGTGCATATATATATATATATATATATAATTGTGCAAATGGATTGGTTTTCAATTCCATCCCTTTTTTTCTCTCGATCCCTCCTTCTGATTTTAATGTAAATAGGGCAATGCATATTCTCATCCTTTTGAATTATTAATTAGTTTCATCCCTCCTACTGATTTTAATGTAAAAACCTTTGACGAGCCTGGAAGCTGTGCGATAAGAGCCATGTCATTTGCACATGGACAAAACACACACACACACACACATATCATAAGAGGTCTTAAGAAATTTTATGTGAGATTAATAGTGCCAAGGGGAAATTAAAATCCAAACAACAATCTCTAATATAGCAATTACTTGGAACCATAGCCTATTAATAAACCCTATATCAGCTCTATAGAGATATAAAATTTAAGTATAATAAAGCACTCGATCCATATGAATCTCTCTAACATGGCATATCATGTTGCATTTCTGGCTCTGTTGAAATATTCTTCTCCGACCTAGCTAAAATGAAGAAGCTAATTAATCACCATTTTGGGGATCCAGAGCTGTTATTCTGTTTACGTCTATAAACATAGCAAAAAATTCAGATATGATCAAATCAAATCAAATCAGAATGAGGATGAAGAACGTTCAACTTACGGAATTCCTTAACCTCATTCTATTACGAAAACTAATTGACTCATATCTGAGTACAGATTGTCTCACAAGATGATTTCTTATCTGTATGCTTTCTAAGCTCAGCTTATACTTTATGATTTTAACAGCGAATATTTTCAATTAAAAAAAACTTTTTTAAAATGAATTTGATCAATTCAAGAAAACAAAAAAAAGGGAGCAGAATGTGATATTCCATTAACAAAACCGTACAGCATAAAAAATAGATAAAATCTCAACTTCATAAAAAAAAAAGAAAAAAAACGGAAGTCCACCAGTGCGGTCACGATCTCTTGAATAGTTTTTACTGAAAGAATTCACATTTGCTTCTCCCACAGCGCTCTCAATTGTACACAAATATCTTATTCATAAACACGAAACTTAATGCCAATTGAGGATCGGAGGAGTGCTGGGTTGCAAAAGTGAAAATCATTAACAGTAACACGCTTTAAGAGTTCCCCAATCCTCTCTTCTGATTTCATAAATGAATTTCATAAATAATGTGGAGCAGATCAGAGCGCACGCGAAGAAGCACAGCAATAAGTTGAGTGTACTGAAGAAATTCCTATTCCCTACCTTTTCTTCCCGTACGAACCCTCATCCAATCGACCCAATTGTATGGATATTCTGCTTCGTTGGACCACGTCTTAATTTGCAACCCATTTTCCTCCTCCATAAATATTTTTAATAACCGAAGTTATTGTACAATAGGTTGAACAAATACTTAAATGTCACATTTCAAAAAATTGCTAAAATAATACCCGCTAACAGTGACTGCATCAAACCAGCCAAAAACCAACAGTATAACTTCAATGGGAGAGCCAAATGAGAGGAGCAAACCCACCCACTGCCATAACCTAGAAAGAGGACCTTTTCATCTTTTAAGCTTTTAATAGGTTCTCAAGTAGCTAGATTTCATGTATTCAATAGTAAGTGAATACAGAATTGCAGTTCTAGCTGTGTTTTTTCCATTTTAACCTCTTGCCTTGTATTAAAGCTTCCATTCAAAACCTAGCTAGCCACCTCTTATTTTCCTTTCTCTGGCTGATCCTTTCAATATTTTTAGTGAAATCACCATGGAGCAAGCTCAATACTGGTTGTGGATGAAGAGGAAACAACTTCTGAAAACCCAGCTTGAAGCAGCGACGGACTCCAAACTTAATGGTTTGTGGGAAGAGAAAGCTTTTGCTGAAGATGCATCTGGGAATCTTGGCGGTTGCATATGGCCTGCAAGATACTATTCCTGTAGTTTTTGTAAAAGAGAATTCAGGTCAGCTCAAGCCCTAGGTGGTCACATGAATGTTCATAGGAGGGATAGGGCTAGGCTTAAGCAATCTCTTGCCCTTAGTCCTCGGAACGATGTTTTTCAACATCAAAATCACATCCAAAGTTCACTTAAGTCATCGGGATCTCATTTCCCGACTGATGATCTTGACCCTAAACTTATTTCTGTCTCCGGAGCTATTAATTATAACGCATCAACTCTTTCCTCTTCTAGGTTTTCAGCTTTCTCCAGTCATGAAAAATTCAGTGATCATGCCTTTGTTTCTCCCTTTTCTTCTTACTTCGAGCAAGAACAGCATAAAGGATATCCCTATGTCCATAATAATTTATCAGGGTCAGATTATTCTTTGGCAAATGATTCAGAATCAAAACCTGGAGCAGAAAAGAATCAAGGTAAAGTAGATTCTACAAGCTCGAGACATGATAATTTCATTGCTAGTGATTTATTTATGGGCTTGAGTTCTGCTATTAATAGCCAGATCAGTTTATCATCTCCTGGTTCTTGTGGTAATTACGAGGCAAGCAGTTGCAAAGAGCCTAGAACCAATGTTTCAGTGCTCTCGCTGTTGATTAAGCCGCGTTCAAATGATGGATATATTCAGTCAGAGGCAATCGGACCTAATTCTAGCTCCATGGAGGACATAGATCTTGAGCTCCGGCTCGGTGAGCCACCAAAGGTGAAGTAGTGGTAGTGTTAGAGTGCTAGCTAGCTATTGTATGGGGTTGAAGGCACAAAAACATGTTATCATGAGAAGAAATTAAGAAAACAGTCTTTCTTAATTTTACACTCCCCCTGTTCTCTAGTTAGTTTTCCTAGCTTTTTATCTAATCATTTATAAGCAAAGAACTCTTGTGCTAATTATATCAAATTTGAAACAACTCTTGTACTAATATCAAATTTGAAAAGAATGAAAAGCCTTTCTTTTGCATCTCATTTCTGATATGTTTTTATCTTTTGTTTTCTATGATCAGTTCCAATTCATAGGTTCTTGCCTATCAGTAAAAAAAGAAAGCAGGCAGGAAAGAATTGAGATAATCTCTCTTAGTTGCTTGCGCTTCCATTTAAACCCTATTCTCTGCGGCATTTTAGAGGACTGCTGATGTTAATCTGTTTTAGGGTTTCAGCCTTTTGAAACCCACCTTGAAAACGTGTATACGTCATTAATTTGGAATTCATTATTTTCTCAGCGTGGTCCAGCCTGAAAAGTTTAACCAAAATTGGAAGGAAACCAGGGTGAATCTTCTTTTGCACACTAAATACAATTAGACGTTAACTGCAATTTCAGAGCAGAAAATAAAGAGAGATAGAGAAATGACCTAAACTGTGGGTTTTAAAAGGTGAGAAAGAACTGACAGTAAGTCACTTCAGCTACATACTTGTGGATTTACATTAGGGGACATGATTTCCCTTTTTCCCTTTATAATTATTACCTTCACAAAAAAAAAAAACCCACCTCTTGCCCCGTCCGTGTATCCACACCCTTTCTGTTTTCTTAGTACCTGTTTGGGAGTGTGATTGCGGTAGCTTTTTAAAGTGCTTATTGTGCTGAAATATATTAAAATGATGTTTTTTTATTTTTTAAAAATCATTTTTGAAATCAGCACATCAAAATGATCTAAAAACACCAAACCGCCGGTCTTTAAAATGTAAAAAAAAATTCAAATTTCATCCAAAAACAGTTGGGATCGCAATGACAAACGGGGTCTTATTCTCTCCTCTCAAAAATCTCCAAGAAAAAAATTCCAAAAACATAAACCAATTCCCTCGGAATCAAATTAAATTGAATAGAATATAGAGTATTGCCCATTTAGTCAAGCAGACAAAAAGAAAAAGGAAAAAAAAGAGAAATTAAAAGGAATTGCTCCTTCTACGACAACATGTCTATGTCACATCATGGACACTATTTATACGTTCTTTTGCTTTGTATGTATCTGTTACTACTGTATTTATTCACAATCAACGACCAAATCCTATAGAGGCTTAACACTGTCTGAGAAATTATCATTCTTTAAATCAAACCCTATGCCAGACCTGTCTGTGGATTAATTATATAAAGGATAGGAATTCAGTAAAGAAATGATAGTACAATAATAGCTTGCCGTTTTGCCATATTCTGATATCGACGGCTCTTCCATTGTAAACGGCGAGTTCAATGCTGTATATATTTGTTTTCAAGGTTCCTTGAGAAGGGAAGTTGATCGCACATCACTTGAATTTGACCTAGAATTCGATTAAATATTCGGGTTTTTTTTTTATTGTGATAAATTTTGTAATTGTAGTTTAAAAAGAAACAGCTTTGATTTTAAAAACAATAAACTTCAAATATATATATATATACATGTTTTATTAAAATTATTTTGAGATAGATTTTGCATGCATGCTAAATAAATAAAAAATATTTCAACTTTTATAAAATTAAAATTTGATACAGATAAAATTACATGTGGGATTTAATACAAAAATATAAGCTAATTAAATAGTTTTTTCTCCATGGATAAGAACAAAACAGAAACTATCACACTCTCTTGTTTCTGCTGGTGTGGCCTTGCAATTTCTTATGTGAGTTTTGAATTTGATTGACAGAGGGATGAAGGGAAAATGAGTTTAGTTACTTAGGTTGGGTTTCTATGAAGCTTCTCCGTTGATGTATGCTTCTCCGTTGCTTTCAGAGACCCATCTACAGGAATGTGCAGAAAGGAATGAATCCCTCTCCCTCTCCCTCTCTCTCTCGGTTTAGCTTGTTTGTGTATGGCGGGTTATTTGATGAAGGATTCTTGGAGGAAATGTATAGTGTTCGACCAAAAACCCTATGCATGGCTTGGTCTTTCGGTGACCATGTATTGTTAACTTAGTGTGCTTTTGTGTCCCTCGACAGAATTTACTATTGGATAGCAGTTCCTCGTCTGCTGGCTCGGAGAGTGTGATAACTGAGAGAGCTACGCTTTTCCAGTCTACCCCAGACTCTTCCATGCCCATCAGATAACGCAGCAGGATCCAGGTAACTAAACTTCTAAGACAAATTATACAATAAGCGGGTGGCGGTTCTATCATACAAATTAAATTTGGTTTTATAATAATCTTGATCAAATATATTTAATATCGGGTTGTTTTCAATTATATGATCATCTATTTTTTATTATACAATTAAATAGAAAATAAATTTGAAAAATAAATTATAATCCCAATAAAATTCATAATTCGGTTCACAAGTTTAACGTGTTTGACCAAATTATTCAATTCACATAATTTATGGGTTTAACCATTGATCAATTATGTTTCTTTTCTTTTCTTTTTTAAAATTATTTTTTTACTTCATCATTCATTTGGTTATAAAATGTACTGCATGATCTCTTTTTTTCCCCTCAAGATTATCAATATTTCAAATAAATATCTTTTTTTTGTTGATGTTCAATCCCGAAAAATAATAATAACAACACTAGTGAAAGTTTAAATTTTTTATTAAACCCGATAAAGATCATAATTTGGATAGCAGCGGGAGTTGAAGTAGATCTAATTCGTTGTTATCTTTATATATTTTAAAAAAAAAAACATATTATTTTTTTAAAAAAACCAATATATATTTTTATCAGCCAACTAGATTACTTGTAGATTCATAAAATTGCTCGATTTAGGCCGAGCTAGCTTCCACGTGTTTTAATTGAAAGTTGAGTGTTGTAAGAAGTTGAGACATGAGGTTCTGTGATTGACCCATCTGGTTAGGGTTAGTAGCACTCTTAAAACACTTGCCATGTTTTTAATATTCTGCTTTATATTTTATAAAATTAATTTGATTATGATAGAGCGCGGGCTAATAGACCAGTGTGTGTGTGTGAATATATATATATTAAAAAAAAATCACATCTCACCACAAATCTATCTCAAACACACAGGTTAGGATGATGACGGGGAGTGAAGGCAGTTTAGCTTCGTTTTGAACAAGGTCAGGGTCGAGCTAGGCCCAAGCCTCAAAGTTAGAAGGACCGTTTTAAAACAAAGGCAAGGGGCGCTTTGGAGATTGTAGGAACGACAATTCTGAAGAGAAATGGCGTGCCAGGAACGACAATCTCGCCACAGGATTGTTATTGTTATAGATATTTTTATTAAACAGAGAGCAAACGACAGCAAATCATCAAGCTCCGTGCCGCTCCATCTCCATTTGTCATCCAAAACCACTACTACAAAAACCACCATCATTTGACACACTGTCAAACAGAGACAGGGGGGGAATCAATAGCAATGGCTGAGAGCAGCAGATTCAAAGACTCGAGATGGTCTCTTCATGGAATGACTGCTCTTGTCACTGGTGGCACTCGTGGAATCGGGTCTCTATCAACCTATATATCTCTAATAACAAAGTTTCAAATTTTCTCATTTATTTCTCACTTCATGGATTTTGAAGTCTTCTAAGAAGCTTACTTTTTTTATAATTCAAAGAAGACCCGTTACTGGGAATCACTTCTTTTTTAATCTCTGAGCGTGTGTTATCTGTGCTTTTTACTAGGAATGCAACAGTGGAGGAACTTGCAGGGTTTGGAGCGAGGGTGCATACATGTTCAAGAAACGAGGAAGAGCTCAATAAGTGCTTGAAAGAATGGGAGGGTAAAGGTTTTGTGGTCACTGGTTCAGTTTGTGATGCATCTTCTAGTGTCCAGAGAGAGAAGCTTATTGAGGAAGTGGGTTCTGTTTTTCATGGCAAACTCAACATTCTGGTAAGTAACACTGTCAAAACCAGGTCTGTGAAATTGCTTTGCAGTTGGTGTTGAAATTGGATTTGTTTGTGTACTGTCTTAGCCATAATTTAGGCTTATGGTTTGACAACGATTAGATTCATTTCAATTGCAGTTCTGTTTTAAAGGGTAAGGTCAAAGCTGCAATTTGCCTTTAGGCATCCATCGCCTCCTTGCCTATTTGGCGAGATTTATATTTCACCCATCATGAATTTAAGGTGGCTACTGGCTAGTAAATGGGAATTGTATGAATTTAGATCTTTAATTTTTTTAATAAACCCGTTGCTTAAATGATATAGGATTGATTTCGTGTTATATGTTTGCCCAATTCTCGTGCTAATGTGTGGGGCTAGCGGTTAGGTCAAGGCTTTACTGCTCAACTGTATCTTGGATTCTTGAAAGGTATAGTTTCTGCTTCCAAGAAAATAAACCACAATGGTCTGAATTCAATTCTGAATGTTCCTTTTGGTAATGTGGTCTAACCGCACTTTTGAAAATTTTTGATTTTTTTTAGCTTCAAATTGACATTTTTTGTGTTTTTGGATTGATTTGATGTGCTAATATCAAAAATAAATTAAAAAAAAAAGCATTGCTTTAATGCATTTCCAAATGAAAAAAACTTTGAAAAACAATCTAGACCACACTCTCAAACCTGCACTTAATAAACGATCCTGCTTCAGGACCCATGATATTGTGATGATGCTCTAATTCTTCTGTCTGTTCATGTTTTTACTTCCTTGGCTTTGCGATGCAATGTTTTGAACCCTGTTTTTATAGAAGCCAGTAGATAATTATCCACTCTTATCATGTGTAAGAATCATCGTGAAGTTTGTTATTATTTTCTTCTATTTTCAGAGATTTAATATGCATGATGTATTATGTTTAGGTAAACAATGTTGGTACAAATATCAGGAAGCCAACTACTGATTATTCTGCTGAGGAATTTTCAAAGCTCTTAGCAACCAACTTTGAACCTGCATACCATTTGTCTCAAATTGCACATCCTCTTCTAAAAGCATCTGGAGCAGGAAGCATTGTGTTCATTTCCTCTGTTGCAGGTCTTTTGCATATAGGTAGCGGATCGATTTATGGAGCAAGTAAAGGTGAGTGGTTGTTGAAATCTAGTGTGACACCTTGTTTGGCACTATATTTCAAAAACGCTTTTGAAAATATTGAGTATTTTTTATTTTTATTTTTATTTTCTACTTTAAATTAATTTTTTGGTGTTTTTAAATCATTTTCATGTGTTGATGTCAAAAATGATTTTTAAAAAATAAAAAAATATCATTTTGATGCATTTCTGAATGAAAATTACTATAAAAAAACAACCTCAGCCACACTTGAAAACAGACACTGAGTAAGAGTGAGAACTTGATGGTTGTGGAGTTAAATGTGTTTTCCACCAATTTTCTTTTCTCAGGTGCAATAAATCAACTTACAAAAAATCTGGCTTGTGAGTGGGCAAAGGACAATATCAGGAGCAACTGTGTCGCACCCTGGTATATCAGAACCTCGCTTGTGGAACATGTACGATTTTCTGACCTACCTACAGTGCTATTTTCTTACATTCAATCTTTAAGACAATAACCTGGAAAGGCTTGTCAACAAAATTTCTTTGGGAACTCTTTTTATGCACAAGGATGGAACGTTCCTAGTATTGGGCGTTATTATCCTTTTGAAGCATTACCATCTAGGACTACAGACATTGTTTTATGCTGCAAGTAGCGGAGGTCACCGGATCCAAATGAATTAACTATTTAATTCGGTGCTGGATTGGTGTAAGTTAATAAATGGAGATTGGTAAGCAGCAAGTAAGCATCTGATTCCAGTTAAAATTATGTTTTTTCAAACTTTTGCTAGCTAAGTTAAATTGCAGTCAATATCTAGCAACAACATACATATACTTGTAGGAATTATAAGGTCAGCCCATTAACCTTTCAACATCACACGGGTGCCTGCTCCACTTATTGCTCTAAAGAACCCCCATGATTTCCCTAGCGGTTACTCGAGTCAGGACGATGCCTCTTGAACTGAATGTCCTCGCATTAACCCCCGTTAATAGATCTCTACTCGATTATCATGGATTAGACAGGTTTTTTAAGGGGCCATTACCCCAATCACTAATATTCAAACATATGGTGCTATTCTCAATATTATTCTGCATGGTTCAGATCTATTATGATGGAGCGTCTTAGTTACCTAGAGTTCCATCAGTCTGTCTGGCAACATCTACCAAACAGTGATCGAACTAAATTATGTGGTCTTTAGACCTGATATTGCGCACATTTTGATCCATAGATCCCACTGCAAGGGCTGCGTCAGAAATTCAGTTTTTCTAGCTTCATTATCCTCTAAACATTGTTTTTGTGACAACTTTTCATGAGTTACTCTTTAGTCATTTATACGAAACAAGCCATCATGCTATCTTCATTTTTGCATAGTCTTGTGCGGGGAGTCTCTCTCTCTCTCTCTCTCTCTCTATATATATATATATATATATGACCCGGATGGTTGGTTTTACAAAGACTCTTCTAACTATCATATGGTTCCTTCTCTTTCCAGCTGCTCGATGACAGGGTGTTTCTAGACAAAATAGTCTCTCGAACCCCTCTCCAGCGCGTTGGAGATCCAAAGGAAGTCTCGTCCCTGGTGGGATTCCTTTGCCTGCCTGCTGCTGCATACATCACCGGACAAGTTATTTCTGTTGATGGAGGATTTACTGTGAACGGATTTAACCCCGTATAGACAAGACAAGATTAAGAAAGAACCACCCAGTTTCCTCGAACTGCAATGCATGCGTAGCATTCTATTGCTCAGGTCGTGTCATTTCCTTGTGTTTCTGTTTAAGCAAGGCCTTTTGTATGGAGTAGCGTTATATTGTCAGCTGCTCTCAGCCTTCTCTAATAAGCGGTGGTGATTAATTTTGCTCAAAATTTGCCTCTAGATTAAGACATGGGGCCTTCAATTTTGTGTTTTTTCTTAAGATGAAGGTCCAAAAGATACGGGCTTTGCATTTCAGCAACCTTTTCTCCCATCCTTACCCGGGTTTGAATCCAAAACGCTCTTTCCACCAGTCTGCAAAAAAAATAAAAAACATTTAACAACTTACTCCAACGTCTTAAATCATGATTTTGACTCCCGTACAGTCCAATTTGAGAAGCAATTTGAACCGTCCATTAAAAATATCGTACCTTTTTCGTTTTTGGATCCTTTTGCCCTCTTCAAGTTTAAATCAGTACGCTTGCTCTCACATGATGCAAGACCATCCATTAAAAATATATTTTTGACACCGATATCTTTATGGCTTGCATCATGGAGTCAGATCCATTGGAAAAACCTCGATCTCTGTTGAGAATTCAATTACTCAAATGAATTCACTCTCCTTCTTCAAAGCGTGTGAAATGGCCCTTTTATAGCCAGTACAAAAGATGAATTATATGTTTATAATCTTCACATGCAGAAGATATGTGTAAACTAAAATCAAAACAGAAAACCAACTAATAACAGCTTTTACTAGAATTGCCACCTGGATTTTAACAGAATTAAAATACTAACTCCTAAGAATTTGGAGCTAATTATTGAAAGCTTTAACATCCTCCCCTAAACTGCACTTGCTGTCACAGCCAAGTCAGTTTAATTTTGTGCTTTGCAATCCCAACAAATCACGCAGCTTGCAGAAGGTTTCCAACTTCAATGGTTTTGTCATAATATCTGCCACTTGCTCAGTAGTCCCACAATGAATTAAATCCACAGCACCCTCTCTTACCAAGTCTCGAAGAAAGTGGAACCTCACATCTATGTGCTTGGTTCTCCCATGAAGAACTGGGTTTCTTGACAATTTTATTGTGGAACTGTTGTCACACAAAATCTTGACACACTCGCATGAAGAGCTTCCAAGACTGATCAGCACCTTCTTCATCCAAATGCAGTGGCAGGCACAAGCAGCAGCAACTACATACTCTGTGGTGGAGAGTGTCACAATTGGCTGCTTTTTTGAGCTCCAAGCAACAGCACCATCACCAATCAAAAAAACATAGCCTGAAGTGCTGCGTCTGTCTTCAACATCTCCAGCATAGTCACTATCCGTGTAAGCCTTCAAATTGTTCTCTGCACCCCTCTTGTAGAATAACCCCAAACTAGCAGTGCCTTTGACATACCTTAAGACATGTTTTGCAGCTGCAGATGTTTTAGGCTCATTCATGAACTTGCTCAACCTGCATACAACGAAAACAATGTCTGGCCTGGTCACAGACAAATACATCAAGCTGTCAATAAGTTGTTTGAACCAAGTTGCATCCTCATTGGCTTCCCTCTCATCTCTTGTTAGCTTCGTGCCAGGTACAATGGGGTTTTGTACTGAGTTGCAATGTGTCATTCCAAATCTTTCTAAAATCTCCCCTGCATACTTCATTTGTGTCACATGTATTCCTTCACTTGTTTGTTGTATCTCCACTCCTAAGAAATACTTCATTTTACCCAAATCACTCATGTCAAATTCTGACTTCATTGCCTTCTTAAACTTCTCACACAGCTCCATGTCATTCCCCGTATAGATTAGATCATCTACGTAGAGGCTGACAATTAAGCATTTTCCCGCAGCTTCATGCTTAATAAACAATGTGTTCATGACTACATTTGCTGAAGCCTTCCTTCATAAAGAAACTTTCAATTTTGTTGTACCATGCTCTCGGTGCCTGCTTCAACCCGTACAGCGCCTTCTTTAGCTTCAGAATTTTATGTTCTTCCCCTTTACACACATAGCCCTCAGGCTGCTCCACATAGACTGCATCTTCTAATTCCCCATGAAGGAACGCACTCTTGACGTCAAGTTGGAAGACAACCCATACCCTTTGTGCTGCCAATGCCAATATTAACCGTATGGTGTCCCAACGTGCCACTGGTGCGAAAACTTCATTATAATCGATCCCATATCGTTGGGCATACCCCTTGACTACCAGCCGTGCTTTGCACTTGTCCGCTTCCCCCTTTTCGTTTAACTTCGTCTTGTAAATCCACTTGACCCCAATTCTTTGAACCCCTTCTGGTGGACTCACTAGTTCCCACGTCTGGTTCTTTTCTATAGCTTCGATTTCAAGGTCCATTGCTGTCTTCCACTTCTGCTGTTTCACTGCCTCATCAAAACAGCTTGGATCTTCATGTATCATAAAGCATGTGGAATCATTATAGCAGACCACCTCATGCACATAATCATCCATCCATTTCGGGTTTTTTTTATTCTGTCTCTCGACACAGCTACATCATTGATACCATCCATCACTATCTCAGTGTCATCAGTGCTATCATCTTCTGCATTTACCTCTTCTTCATGTGCAGTACCACTGCTTTCACCTATTACCCTCTCATTGATCATTACAATGGGTTCCCTTAGATCATCTCTGCATATTCTGTTGTCTCCTGCTGGTATATCATTTGTCAATTCAGGTTCTTCTCCAACACCCCCTTCTGTCAGTTCATCATCAAACACACTTACATCCCCTTTATCATCAGTTTCACCCCAAGAGAAGACATCATCTCTTCTTTCATCATCTCTTCAATTCCAACCCATCTTCTCATCAAATACTACGTCCCTGCTCACAATCAACTTTTTGGTGGTTGGGTCATAAAGCCGATAGGCCTTGGACTCTTCACTAACCCCTACAAAAACACATTTCTTACTTCTCTCATCTAATTTCCCCCTTCCTCTGTCAGGGACGTGCACATAGGCAATGCAACCGAAGATTCTAAAATGCTCTACATTCGGTTTTCTTCCACTCTAGCACTCCTCAGGGGTCATTTCCTTCACAGCTATTGTAAGACTCCTGTTTAATACATGCAGCCCCCATCTAACAGCTTCTGACCAAAACAACATAGGCATTTCTTTTTCCAGTAGCAAGCATCGAACCATATTTAGAATAGTTCGATTTTTTCTCTCCGCCACTCCGTTTTGCTGCGGAGTGTAGGCAGCAGTAAGCTGCGTTTTAATCCCATGTTCAACACAAAACATTTGAAATTCAATGGATGTGAACTCCCCTCCTCTATCGGTCCTTAGACAACTAATAGCACATCCTGATTCCTTCTCCACAGATATCTTAAATGTTCTGAACATTAAAAATGCCTCACTCTTTTCGGCTAGGAAATAAATCCAAGCCTTCCTGCTGAAGTCATCTATGAGGCAGAATAAGTACCTCTTATGGCTGCTTGAGATTGGTGTGATTGAGCCACACAAGTCAGCATGCACCAACTGAAGTCCTCTCCACTCAGCCTTCTTAGGAATAACTGTTCGATGTTGTTTGCCACGGTTGCACGCTGCACATGCATTGTTTGTGACATTTAATTTGGGAAGTCCTTCAACCAGTTGCTTATTTCCCAAGTTCCTGAGATTAGTGTTGTTAACATGCCCATATCGTCTATGTCATAGGTCTGACAGGTCATCTTCACTTGTTTGCAGGCAGTTTGCATCATCCTCAAGAGTGATCATGGTAACTGATAATACAAACATCCTGTTTGCAGTCATGGATGTTTGCATTATAAGTCCCCTTATGGGATGATATATCTTGCAGACCTTGTTCTTCATGACTATCACCAGTCCTTTTTCTTGGAACTGTCCAAGACTCGGTAAGCTGTTTTTGAGTGCAGGAATGAAGAACACCTCCCTTACAACATGATTTATTCCCTCACTTGCAAACTTAACACTCCCCTTCCCCATGACCAGCATCCTTTCACCATTGCCTAATTTGACAGAATGTCTGAATTGTTCATCTATTTCTATGAACCAATCCCTAATTCCTGTCATGTGATTTGAACATCCGGAGTCCAAAAACCATGCCTCTTCTTTAGATGGTTTAGTTTCTTGACCATAAGCCATCAACAGTAGGTCTTCTTCTTCATACATCTTTACACAGTAGGCATTTTTCTCCCAATTAGGACATTCATTTTGGAAATGTCCTAATTTATGGCATTTATAGCATTCCACAGCAGCCTTGTTGAAGCTTTGTCTCCCTCTGCTACTTCCACCTCTCCAGGTTCCCCGTCCTCTTCCTCTTGCAGTTCTTGAATCATGAGTGACCTTAAGGAGTTGTTCTTCCTCTCCTTGACTCCTCATCCTTTGCTCATGCACCAGAAGGCTGCTCTGGAGTTCATCGATGGTCATGGTGGTCATGTTATTCGACTCTTCAATTGAACATACCACATAGTTAAACTTGGGTATCATCGATCTCAGAATCTTTTCTGTGATCATGTTCTCACTAAGATTCTCCCCATGTGCCTTCATTTTGTTTGCTGTGGTTAGCACACGAGCAAAGTAAGTGTTCACTGATTCTCCTTCCTTCATGCGTAATGTTTCAAAGTCACAATGCAATGACTGTAACTGCGTTCTTTTTACCCTTGTGGAACCTTGAAACTTCTGTTTCATGGAATTCCAGATCGCCTTTGAGGAGCTTCGATCAAGAATTGTTTCAAGAACATCACGTTCAATTGCTTGATACAACAAGTTTTTTTTCCTTCAAATCTTTCAAGTTGTTTTGCTCAAGTATCTTTTTCTGCCCATCAGTGAGTTGACGACTCTCTGTCACTACTGAGGCGAAGGATCGTGCCTATCCAGCTATCTCCACAGTGATACCTTCCTCCACAACCTGCCAATATTCTTTGGCACGAAGTAAATTCTCCATTAATTCTGCCCAATGATCATAATGCCCCATGAATTTTGGTACATACCCAGCATTATTTCCCTCTGCCATTTTCAGAAGCTCACCAATTCTTTTCTCTTAAGAGATTTTTTAAAGAACCGCTCTGATACCAATTGTTGAGAGTTCAATTACTCAAATGAATTCACTCTCCTTCTTCAAAGCGTGTGAAATGGCCCTTTTATAGCCAGTACAAAAGATGAATTACACGTTTATAATCTTCACATGCAGAAGATATGTGTAAACTAAAATCAAAACAGAAAACCAACTAATAACAGCTTTTACTAGAATTGCCACCTGGATTTTAACAGAATTGAAATACTAACTCCTAAGAATTTGGAGCTAATTATTGAAAGCTTTAACAATCTCTTAGTTAACTTCAAAAAATTTCGAGCCATATATAGCATTGTTGTATATTTCGTTTTGTTTTTGTTAAATGTTTTGTATTAGTAAAATATCGAAATAAAATGGTGTTGTTTATATTTCGATTTTAATTTTAGCTCATATCGTATTTTTTAGTCCAATATCAACCGATATATAATGATATTACTTTGTTTTTATCGTTTCAGCTACAAAAAAAAAATCATTTCTCGCATCACTTATTTCCCACCTGGATGAGACTGATGTGACCTATCACTAATTTTTTTTTCCGTACAGAATTTTATAATACTTAATTTTATATATAAACACACACACTATTGTTCCATATCTATGTATTTATATGTTGTTCCATATGTGTAGTATACATACATACATATATAAAATCGTAGTTTCAAATTTAATTTTATATAAAAAAAAATTATATTTATTTTTTTTGTTTTTTAATTTATATATATATATAATTAATTAATTATATATAAACAATTTAACTCAAAAACTGCTCACTGAAATTGAAATCAATTAAAAAAACTAAAAACTAAACAAAGTGAAATTGACAGCTATGATGTATAGTTTAATTCATCTCACCAAATAGCACACGTATGTAAATTGCAAGACCAGCCTCTAAAGTTTGAAATACCTTGAGTATGCGAGCACGCCTTGCACGTACGTGTCTTGAAATAGCACAATTCTTTTGCCTTTCGTGCTCGAGGGCACTGGCCACAGGGTGCTTTCTGACGTTAATATTCATCACGTAAAAAAAATAGAATATTTAGAAATGTATATTAAAACAATATTTTATTTTTAAAAATTATTTTTAATATAAAAAACAAAACAATCCAAAATTAAAAATACATTTAAAAAAAAAAGTTTTTAGAAAACTCCACATGTAACGCAATTCCAGACGACCAGGTGCGTGCCAGTTTGTGTTTCTAAAAAAGCTAGGCGTTAGGTCAGTGGCAGAGAGAGAGCCTACTTGCATGCATGCTTTCTCAGTCACCTGTTAACCGGTTTGTGCTACGTCACCTCTCACAGAGCGCTGAGAATCATGCTTGCCAGCTTTTATGTTGTGCGTGGCAATTTTTTGATGGGGGCTGTACGACCCTGGACCACGGTTTTCATGGTGGTTTTAGTCACTATCTGTGAATGTTGTTTAATTTGATTTTAAAAATGTTTTTTATTAGAAATATATTAAAATTATATTCTATTTATTTTAAATTTTATTTTAATATTAACCCATTAAAATATTTAAAAATATAAAAAAATTAATAATAATAATAAATAATATTTTAAAAAAAAAAACATCAATCAATATGAGTTTGACAGATAACTTACGGGGAAGTAAAATCGACAACATTTTACTTAGATGAAGGGCAGGTAATTATAATTTAGTTATTATATACCGTGAGTGCAATAGGAACACCTGGTTAATTAATTAAATCGATGTATTTTTTTTTGTTTAAAATTTAAATACTATGTGCTTCTTCTACCTTTCAATGGGTTGGTGTGAATAATTACTGTGGGTTGATGGGATCCCAAATTAAAATTACACTGTTGTCCGTCGTCCATCTCTGGATCTTGTTCGATTCTTTCCAGATTTTGCCCATTAATTCTAATGAAAGTTTATAGTCCTAATCATTAGTTTTGAAAATTATACTCGAATAAATATTTAAATATTTATTTATTTTCATTAATTAAACTATTTCATGGCAACATGGATGGAGAGCTTTTTCATGTCAGAGTTGCTTCTGGTATATTTAAATTACTTATAAGTTGATTTTTGATAATTTCAGTATCATATTAGTTTCTAGATCTAAAAGTCTGTGTATTTTTTATTTATATGCATAACCAACACACCGAGACAACCAGGTCTTAATTATGTTATTTGATAGAAAAATTCATTTTCTTGTATTTTAAATAATCTAGATTTGATTTTATACCATAATCATCAAGTTCTTGTTTTTCATTACAGCAAGTTCGTCATGTTATGATATATAAAGTGCAATCATTTGATTGATTGTTTTATTTATAAAATGTAGAAAACTCATTATTTTGAGAAACTCGTTAGAAGAGCTTATTCACCGTATCTTTTATTTAATTTATTACACCATAAAAACTCATATTTATATATTTAAAAAAGTGTTTTTTTAAATATAAAATATAATTCTGTTTTTCCTGTTTTCTTACAAACCACGCAAACAATGCGTATTTTTCTCATCGGTGTTGTTTTTTTCTTCCGAGATGCCGAACCCTTTTCTAAACATTGACTTTGAAATTTACCTTATTTTGTTGATAATTTCAAAGTTGATGTTTGACCCCGATTTTAGTTTATCTTTTGTTTTTGTTGATAATTTCAAAGTTGATGTTTGACCCCGATTTTAGTTTATCTTTTGTTTTTGTTTTTAATTTCTCTATTTATATATCTCTTAGAAGGCGCCACCTTGTAAAACTTGAAGGTGGATACCTCTCCGAAATTGGGTAGGGGACGGCAAAATTTAACAGAGATGCAAGAGTGAGTGCTGGAAACATGGTCTAACTATGCTCAAAAAACGAGAGGCGTTTGCATCTTCAGCACCTCGTCAGCTGATAGACACGTGTCTGTCTTGTAATACAGTCAGCAGATATTAAGATGTTATGCGAAAAGGAGAGTAAAATTGATGTTGACATGCGGCCCAGTACGTGTCCAAGTCTCGCTCGTTTCGTGGACCCTTCACCGAACAACCACATAAAGCGATTGGACCAGATTGATCACTACTCGGCGCGCCATCTAGCGCGTTGTATCACGCCCTATAGACAGCACGACAGCAAGCAGATGACGTATCTTCCCGTCACCCTGTCTCTCTCCATTATGATAAAGATGGCAGCTATCATGATGACAGGATCTATAAAGAATTTAATATTTTACTTTGTATTTTACACCGTGAGATTATTATTAATATTTAAGTTTTATGTCATGAATTGAAGTATTTTATATGGGAAATACTTTCAATTACAATTTGAATTGAAGGATGAAACAGTTTTTTATTATTTTATTTGTAGTGTGATGCCTTAAATTACCATTAAAAGTTTAAATTCTATAATTATAAGAGCTGGGATGTATTTAGTTTTTTTTCATTTTGTTGGTACAAAGCAACTACCAAAGTGTTATTCAAGTCGGATACTTTATTTCTAGGAGGGTTTTTTTGTCTTTATCATTATATTATTTTTTTTGTTAATATTGTGTGGGTTCAGGGGCATTTTAATATATGAGTAAATTAATTTATTAAAAAAAATATTAGCTTGTACATATGAGAGATGCCTGATTTTAAAAACCACTTTTGAAAACAATTTTCAATGCATTTCACGACTCCATCGTGGTGGTGCACCAAGGTCAGCTTCTGCATGCACGATGTAGTTACAATGCTTTATTTTATTCTCTTTTTTCAACCTTAAAAAATGTGTTGACTTTGAAAAATAAATAAATAAAAGTGTTGTATGGTAATTTCATCTTATTTGATGTTCAAGTCCTTTTTTATTTTCAATTTTATCATTTTTTATTTAACTTTTACATCAAATGTTCCCTTTTATTTCATGATATTTTGGATTTGACCATCAATATTTTGATTTTTAATTTATATCATTGCATCTTTTATCAAATTTTAATTTCTTTTTCATTTCATTCTTGAATTCCTGGTTTTATTTTTTTATATTTGATATTTATTTTCATGATTTTAAATTTTGTTTCATGTTATTTTATGAATTTTATTTTTCTTTCTATTTTTTCCATTTGATTTGATATTAGATGATATCCAATGCTTGTCCCTTAATCCTTTTGATTTTTGATTTTAATTCAAAATCTAGTTTGTTTTTATTTTCACAATTGAGTCCATGATCATTTTTTATTTGGTCCTCCTTTTCTTGATTTTTTTTGGATTTGTTTGTTGATTTAATCATTTTTTAATTTTGTTTTTCAATTCAAGATCTTAAGTTATCATTTTTTCCCATGTGAGATTCATATTATTCTAATTCATATTTTTTACTCTACTTTACAATATTTGATTTTGAGAGCTTTGATATACCGGGTTTTTCTTTTCTTTAAGGCTTACCCGAGAGTCAAGTCGAGACAAATGATGGTTGACGGGTCCAGTGAGTTTACTTGAGTTAGCCAAAGTCAATCAAATCATTTTGTTTTATATATATAAAATTCAAAGTTGCATTGTTATTTTTTTTTTAAAATAGTTAAGAAGTCTTTAATTGATTGATTCTTCCTCAATTTCTTTTTATGGCTCCATCAAAGACACAATTAATTGAGATACAAGACAAACTTATGGACTCAATTATGTTTTAAAATAATAGTTTCATATACACATTGCTTCTAGTTTAATCACTGGTTAGCATCATGGGCTTGCAAAGTTAACAAGAGTTTACATCGTGTTCTTCATCGACTATATCTTTCAAAGTTGTTTGTTTAAAAAATTGAACCTTGTTATTTTGTTTTTTTATTTTCTCCAATCAAATTATCATTGTTTTATGATCCATGAACGAGGTTTTTAGGATGCTTCATGTTTTTTAGGTTTTTTTTATCATCCAGAGTTTGTCCTTCAAAATACAATTTTTTTTTAATTAAACCCTATTTTTTTACTTGGTTTGTTTTTTACTGGATTATTATGTTCGCATAATGCTACCTGCGAGTCTTGATAGCTTCATACGGTTTTGCCGATGCTTTGTTTTTAAAAACTTTTTCATTATTATTATTTTATTCATTTCATCTCTCAACATTTTTATTTTTGAGGATCAATAATCATTATTTAATTTTCAATTATCTTTATACGAAGTTGAATTATGGATTACTTTTCATCTTCTTAGAACTTACTTATAGCGCTCGAGATTTGTTTTAACATTGCAAAAAAACAATTCAACTCGACACGAGTCAATTATCCATTCCACAAAATGGAAAAAAACAAAAGAAGTAGAAAATGCTTCGCTCAACAAAAAAATCATCATCAGACCCCATGTATCATATTCAAGCAACTCGTTATAATTTCAAAAAAATTAAATCAAATTAAATCATTTTTTCCAACCCCCCCCTTTTTTTTTTCCTGTCGTAGAATTATTATGCCATCCAGACATGAAATCCATGCATATTAAAATATATATAAATTCGAACGCAGAATCATTTTTTTATTCACAACAAGAGACAACGTATTTAATAGAAATGCACTGACACCTAAATTCCGTGTTGATTTCTGGAATTATATGAATTTCACCGGAGCAAATGTGTTTCTTAAATTAGAAGTTGACAGCCGTTGCAGATTGGTACTGTATATTTTGAAAATTTTAATTACACAAAATGATCAGATAATAAAATGCTGACAATCACGAAAATATCACACGTGTCACGTGGGGAGGTTTCTACAACATCAGAGCACAGTCTTCTTTTCGGTGGCCGCATGGGATCATGACTCACGATCTAAAACCAAATGCAGCGCACCAAGACGCAAATTGGAATCACGTAAAAAAGGCCGTGCACTTATTACCTGTGTCTTTACTCGTAACCCGCCTGGCGCGTGTGCAAAGAGAGTAATCAGACACAAATCTCGTATTTGAAGATCTCTGCCACGTGGTGATATCTTCGGTGACTGTGCAATTTAAAATGAGACCTCCGTTAAAACAGCACCAAACTAAAAATTATCAAAATAAACAAAATGATACTTAAAATAAGATACCAGGACCACATGCATGTCAGGAAACGAAGGTCGCGGCAACAACTCGTGTTGGGACTCTATTGGGACACGTCAATAGGTCGATAGAAAGGTGAACACGTGGTGAATTAGTATAAGGAAAGAGAAAACTGGACGGTGAGGATCAGCACGATCGTATTCAGTAGATCAACGTCACACCAACTGTACATGTCGGATCCTTCTTGCCCGAGACGGTGACGGGCAGTCCTGCCCATCATTTCAATATGGCCCCCAGGTGAAAAAATTCGCTTTTCTAGCCCCCCTCCTTTTTGTTGTCATTTTATAGTTCCTTCTCTCAGTACAAGAAAAATCTATCGTCTCTCTTCCCATTTCTCTCCGTTACCCTGTTCAAGCAGCTGGAAATCCTTGGTTAATTATTACTCGAGGATCTTGCAGATAGTTGATTTGTTTCTGGTGATTAAGTATTTTATTGCCTGTTAAGTTGAACTAATGGCCGGAATTTGCTGTGGAGTTGTTGCTGAAAATGAAACGGCTGCAGCAGTTGAGCCAAGGTCACGAGCATCAAGACGCAGGAGATTAGAACTCCGGCTGGTTTCCGACGACGCTGTTCCAACGTCGACGACTTCAGATATGGCTCCGGCGAAAAGGAAGAAAATCGAGCTGTTTCCCATTCGTATCTCACGCGATTGTGGTAACGCGGTAGAAAAATGCAAAAGAATTGAAGAAAATAAAAGTAAATCAAAATCTGTGAAATTGAAAGAAGATGCTCCTAAATTTGGCATGACTTCTGTCTGTGGTAGAAGAAGAGACATGGAAGACGCCGTTTCGATACACACTTCTCTTACAACAAAAAACACCTCGTATTTTGGTGTTTTCGACGGTCATGGTTGCTCACATGTAAAGAGCGAACTTCCTCCCTTAAATCGCTTCCCATTTTTTTTTTCATGTTATTTTATGGCGCTGATTTCGTTGTGTTATTTTTATATCAGGTGGCGATGAAGTGTAGAGACCGGTTGCATGAGATCGTAAAACAAGAAGTAGAAGGTTTTGAAGAAGAAAAATGTGTAGAATGGAAGGAAACTATGGAGAGAAGTTTTGTAAAGATGGATCAAGAAGTGGGTAATTGGTGCGTTGAAGGAGAAAATAGTTCGACTTGTAGGTGTGAGCTACAGACACAACAAAGCGACGCCGTTGGATCTACTGCTGTGGTTGCTGTGGTGACGCCTGAGAAGATTATCGTCTCCAATTGTGGCGATTCTCGTGCCGTGCTTTGTCGAAACGGCGTCGCTATTCCTCTCTCCTCTGATCACAAGGTGATGTCAATAATTTCCGTTAAATTGATCTATGCTTTTAATTTTTATTTGGAGTGACCATTATGAACCGAGTTAAAGAACAAGTGGGTCAAGGTTCGAGCTTTAGCCTTGTTGATAACTAAGGCACTTTTTAGGAATCGGCGTGTGCCCAGCACGTTTTTAATTCTTAGAACCTAATAATATTATTGTTAATCTTGATTTATATTTTATTTCGATTTTATTTAGCTAACTTCAGTTTATATTTGTAATTACAGCCTGATCGACCAGATGAATTGCTGCGAATCCAGGAAGCTGGTGGCCGTGTAATTTATTGGGATGGCCCACGAGTCCTTGGTGTTTTGGCCATGTCTAGAGCTATAGGTAATTTACATAGCGCTTGATTTATTAAACCCCCGTCAAATTGTGGCTGGTTTCTCTGCTCGCTTCATGTACTCATGTTTTTTCTGGCTTGTCATCAGGTGACAATTACTTGAAGCCCTATGTCATACCGGAACCGGAGGTGACAGTGACGGAACGGATGGAGGAGGACGAGTGTTTGATATTGGCAAGTGATGGGCTGTGGGATGTGGTGTCAAATGATACTGCTTGTGGGGTTGTGCGGACGTGTCTCCGCGCCCACAAGCCACCTTCACCACCAGGTTCTGATGGCGCCACCGGGAGCTCTGATAAGGCCTGTTCAGATGCGTCAGCTCTGCTGACGAAGCTGGCCTTGGCTAGGCATAGTACGGACAATGTTAGTGTTGTTGTTGTGGATTTGAGAAGAAATCAACAATAACAGTACAACAGTGGATAAAAAGAGTATAATTTAGATCCATTAAAGAAAAAAAAAAGGCAGTTTCATTTGGTTTTATTTGTATTTTGTAGTTTCCTTTTTGAAAGGGAAAAGGAAATTTTTTACATGGGTTTTTCTTTGAGCTTGACGAATGTCAGTTTTTACTTGGCTGCAAAAATTTGCAGGAACATGGTTGACGGGGGGATATGGTTCTGATTTGTGTATAAGAATTAAGGCGGACTCTTTTTCCCCCGATGAATCAATCAGTTTTCCCCCTTGAATTTTCTGTTTTTCGTTCCATTACTATCAATTCTCGGTGCCAGCAGTGTTTCACGTTTGATCATATTCTTTAATCGCCAGGAATTTCCGGGAAAATGTTTTCCGTTCCCCCCCACGTCGGAGAAACAACTCCACGACCTTATGAAAAATATGATTATTTCTTGATCCAAGGAAAAACTCCATATGATTGAAAATGATGTGCACGCATGTAACTGTGCTTCTCTGTCAGATTGCTATCGCCGGAAACCAGCAATATGTTTCAATTTTATTTGAGCTCTTTGCTCATCTCGCGCAGCTAGCTAGTTGGTTTAATAAACTCCCCGGTTAATTACGATTATGATTAATTATTTCGAAGAAAAGGAAAATTAACACGAGAGGGGAGGAGGGGGTCAGCTCGGAGACGATGCGGATGTCGTGGATGGATAGAATGATAATTAAGTTCCTCTTGGGGTACATGGAAGGGTGGATATCGTGTTCCATTATCTGATTCTAGGTTCTTGACAAGATGTGGGGGGCTCACCTGCACATACAATCATCATTTGACACGTAGCATTTCTGTCTCGGCTCTCTGTGCTGTCCTAGATTTGGTTTGATTCGATGTTGATGGCAAAACCTGTCCTCGAGACACTCATTCGCTGCTTGATTTCTTGGAAGTAAATTTACCTGTTCAAAAGGTAAATTATTTTGACTGAATTAGTGAATAAGTGCATTATGCGTCGAATGAATTTGGGCCATCTATGTTAATAAGAACTCAATGAAGTTGCCCTCTATGTTTTAAGATTTTAAATCTGTTTTATTTATTATTTAACGTGTTCATATAAAAATATTATTCTAAAAACAAGAATATTTTTAAAAATAATATCTAACACAATCACCACGAACAGTAAATCCCAATCTAATGACAAGCTAGCAATGGAGGTACATGGGGCTCCATTGCATCTCTGCACTTTGGAAACACGATCGTACAGAGCTTATTATTTGAGAGGAGACCTATCAGTGGTCGGCCATATGCCTTGTTTTGGATGACTCGGACCACACTCCTCGGCATCTTGAGGTTAGCCATAACGAGATAATATTGCTTATATTCATAGCGTTATTATTATCCAGAACATCAGTTTGTGGCCAGTCACGAAAGCTAGGCTTCAGGAGAGGTCAACGTTCGGCTACCTTTCTCTGCGAACTGATCTGCCAATGTTATACATGTATACGTATACGTATGTGTACATGTATATGAAGGTTTCCAGCAATCAGCGCAATGAAAAAGGAATACGCTACACCAGTGATGAGGTAGCTGTTCAACTACCTGTATGGTGTTTCTCTGTGGTGAACGTTCCTGGTTCCCTCTCCAGGCCGACGAACTGAATAGACAAACTAAAATAAGAACAAATCTAAATGAATAAATCTTGTGGATTCGGCGCACAAGAGAAACAATGAGCATATTGTGACTGCCGAATTGAACATCAAATAGCACGATCACTACTTAGAGGTTTCTTTAATATGAAAACAATTTTGGTGACGAATAATAATTATAAATATAATCAATCCTCGAGCATCTTATACCAGCCAAGCAAGATATTCACTTTGGAGATCATCAACTTTATCTTCTGCAGAAGTAAATACAAGATATTCACATTTTTTATTTGAGATTAGCATTTGAGTTTTGGATTTCTTTGTGCCATGCTAATATCAGTAGCATATTTCGCCCATTGTTGATTTCTTTAAGCTTTTCTAATAATACTTTCTTCCGATTCATAAAAAAAAGAAAGAAAGAAAGAAAGAAAGAACGAAAAGACCCAGCCCGAATTTTTCCTACACCGTGGAATATGGCATCGTACCTCCTTTATACTGCTGTTCGGTGAAAAAAAGTTCTCAACAGTCATAAGAACGACAGGTGATCTCAATATTTCTCTTGCCGTTTGCTTGTTGCTTGCCTCAGCTTTTTATCTCTTTGATGCCTTCAATTCTCTATACTCTGCAGTCCTTGTCTGCACCGGATATTCTGATAAGATCATTACGTGAAAGACAGCGATTGTACTTATCCAGAGGGTTTAATCTGAACAGAATCGTGTCCCATTCCCGAAAGACAGCATGTTCTGATTCTCAACGGGGAGAAAAGGGAAAGGAAATCAAATTTCTGAAGCCTGTTGCCATGAATTCTGACGACAATTGTAACAGGTTTGTGCTGAAATTGACATGTTGAACTTTACTTTTGTTTTATGCTACTTATGATAAAAGTTCATGCTTCTTATAGATAGGCAATGCTGTGAACTTGTATGGGGAATATCTGAACAAGCATTTGAACGATCTGAGAAATGAATCATGGAGAGCATCAGATTCTAGTAATAAATGCATTCGATCACAGAGCAAAAAACTTCTGATACATCATATATCATTGTTGTCATCAAAGGGCATGGCGTGGCGGCAAAAGATTTAAGATCCGCGTTGCAGTTCTTAAGTTCGAGTCAGAATTTACTTACCTTGTAAGAGTTTGGAACTACCAAGATTTCACTCATTTAACCCAAACCCGTAAAAAGTATCTAAAGAAGATAGGGTTACTCGAATTCAAAAATAAAAAATATATATCATTGTCATTTAGGTAGGGCATCGTTTCCAGTTTGGGCATAATTCTCCCATTCAGTCAAGCCATGTCATTATTATTTATTTAGTAAGTGCTCTTATTATTAGCCCAGGAAATTAATCAGCATTGCTGCTTTGATGAAACTTCTTATGAGAGCGAATGATTCCTGTTGTTGTCTTTCCTACAACCAATCCAACAACGATTTGGGGATAGCCGCAGGCAAAAGCAAAACTGAAGATGAAATTCTATAACAACACGCTTCTAAATTATTAGCCTCTTTTTTTTTTTTGTCCCCTGCGTTCACAGATATATCTATTGTTAGCATGATGAGTTTATTTTTCGTAGAACATTTAAAAAATTATTTTATTTACAATTTTTGATAAAAAAAAAATGTTTTGTTATAAATAACAGTATATTTTAAATCAAAAGGTGGCTATAAAATTAACCAGCATTTTTACTATTGTAAAAAATCAACTCATATAATAATAAAGTCTGTATTGAAATATTGGTAAAGTATTATGGTGATGACGTGTCAATAATAACAGTTGCAGTAATAGTTGTGATTGATGGCTTTGAGAGTGGTAGTGTCATGGAGCAATGATAGTGGTGTAGCCATGGAGATGATGGCAAGCAATGGGTGATGGT
This sequence comes from Salix arbutifolia, assembly GCA_025169955.1. Classification (NCBI taxonomy): domain Eukaryota; kingdom Viridiplantae; phylum Streptophyta; class Magnoliopsida; order Malpighiales; family Salicaceae; genus Salix; species Salix arbutifolia. The sequence continues at coordinate 3,436,048 of CM045909.1, forward strand.
AATGATGGAGAAAGTGTTGGAGGTTGTGGTGCAAAACGATGGTGGTGATTAAAATAGTTAAATAATATTTTCAGTGTATTAATATTTATAAAATATTTTCAATAATAAACTAAGTTTAATGATTCATTGTAACATAGTTTGTATTCGAAAATGTAGAAACATATTGCGTTTTTATTGGTATCTTAAATTATGAATTCTAACTTGTATTTTATTAAAATATTATTTAAAATCATTTTAACCAGAAGTTCAACTATCCAATTATATTATAATCTTTCTGATAAAAAAACAATTTCTCAATTACAATTAAAATAAATAAATCAAACAACAAGTTGATTTTTTTTCTTGAGTAATCTAAAGAACATCTCTTTAATTATCCTACCTGGCCTTTAGAGTCCAACTGGAATGGCATCATTCAGGTTGAAAATTTCTCACGGGGATAAAATTCTACTACAGCTCGAGAGCCAGAAATAGTGGCCAGGTAGAGAAATGTGGGCCGAGATTACGAGGAGCCAGTCTAGATAGGATCTCGCGGGACGTAGATAATCAGTAGCCATTCATTTCATTCCTTGCAGAGGTAATAATCATGGTGTGATTTAATTTTACAATTCCATGTTCCCAGTAGCTAATTCTTCAATTATAGTCCATGATGAAAGACGAGTTGACTTGTATGAATGCAATTGGGGATCCATTGAGCAGCCACGAGACACTGCAAGAGCTGTTAGTGCTGGAACCTATTCCCGGTTTTTTTTTGTGCTTCCTTGCAAAATATGCGCCATGCTTGTCCATACATGACCTTGACAACTCTGGCCCTACGACATTTTGTCACAGTATAAAAATTTATCGTGGGAATCAATGCGCGCCTCATATTTGTTCATCGTATCAAAAAACTTGATGTGTAAATCGAGGCAAAGCCCAAAGGTGATAGGAAAACAGAGACTGATATCAGTAACAAAGTCCACCCATCATTCTTAACTCGAGCGATATTTAAACTTATAAAAGTATTACAATCAAATGAGCCCAAAATGCTACATGATAAAAAGCCTGAAGAACTGCAAGAAGAAAAAATAATGGACATCAGAACCATGGCAATGTTTCTTATGTTATCTGAGCATGATTAGCAATGGATAAAATGAATCCACAAAAATACATAAGCTGAACTTCATATGGCACACACGACAACAGTATTCTGAAACTACGTCCATTTATAAAAGAATGAAATTAATATACTACTGGGAAGTGATGATTAGACAGTACAAGCTTGACAAGACTCGGTTGACCAACAGAAAGGCAGAAAACTAGAGCCCTTAGATCATATTATATTATGTATATACAAGTCGAATATTTACACTCCAATACACCTGCAACGCAACATTGAACAACCATGTAATAAGACTGTACAGCACCAATTCCACAGAACAGAAGCAAATTTTGACAGTTTTAGTGGATAATGAAGCACCCAGTGTGTTTAGGATACCATTTACTTCCGAGCAATGAAGAATCGTTAGAACATTACAATCCATCTCCAAAAGCCATTAAATCCATTATGAGAATCATTTTTCAAGTTGATAATCATATCCAATCTTCAAAATCATCCCCCACAAAACAGCCAAAAGCAGGCAAAGTGTTATCAGGGACGTTACCATCAAACTTTTAAGGGACACTGACCTAAAGAGGAAAAATTCAAATGAAGAAACGAAGTATTACAATCATAAACAACATCAATAAACAAAACACTCAAATTCATACAAAGCTAAACTAGAACTACTCATCCAGCTTAACACGTACAAAGATAAAAGTAATGATGATATGAAATTATCTGTACCTCAAATGTTGCTGGGATACATGAAAACTCTAACACGAGTTCCCTGCAAATAAACACAAATTTAATGCATGAAAAGCCAAATACACAGAAAATATGACACCATTCACAACAACTATTTTTTTAACAGTACCATGGACTTTGGAGGCAGGTTGGACGTGAACTTAGCTCTGACAACACCGCTGTTTCCATGAGGCCTTGTGACCTTGCCCCAAATGCAGCGAAAATGGGTTCCTTGCCTCTTCACCTTGGCCTTGTAGATGTATGCCATGCGCTTGCCAGCATACCATGCAACTTCTTCCTTGGTGTTGACTCCCTCAATCTGGATCAGTGAAGTGTTGGGATATTGGTTGGACTTCGACCTAACCAAAACAATATCTTAATCTCCAGAATAATCGACACACACAAAAAATCCTAATTCCATTTCTGACAAGCTATATTCGATTATTGAAACTTGAATGAAAGAATTCCAATGAACCCATCCTATTATTTACTTTACTTGGTCAATTCAAATTGCTTCAAATATTGATATAGTTAAAACCACACATGTTAAAACCACAAATCTTGAACTTCCACTGATAAAAACATGTTTTATTTTGCTTATCTTTCAATAGAAGATCAAGACATTCTCTCTAAGAAAATGCCAGCACTTACTTGGCATCAAACCCGATGCCAGTATTTCATTTAACACAGTACAATCAAACATAATAGCTTCTAAATAACGAGGCCCATGACCTAAATGCCCTTGACTCTTTTCTTATTCAGATTTCTCCGTAACCAAACAGAATGAATAAAATACAATTCAAGAAAACACACATGATAAATTCACAGACTACAAAAGCTAAGCTGTAGTTGTTACCTCTTGTAACCCAAGATTGTGCCTCTGACATAGAGCCTAAAGAAAAAAAATAGCGAGAGCGCGATAAAAAAATACCGCAATTGTTTATTAGCTTAAGCAACAAATTATTAACTGAAAATGAGATTTTAATTCATTTCTTATTAAAACATTAAAGAAAGTATCGCAGACCTGACTCGCTCTCCTTGGCGTTCCTTCACCATTTTCCAACTCTGAGTCTATGCACGCGCGCTCTCTCTCGCAAAAAGTGGCTCAAACTGTGAAGCTACTGGAAAGTGGAAACGTAAAACCCTAACAGCTGCTGCTTCTATAAAGCGTAAACATGTAGTTGGGCCTTTGAGTTTATCCATTAAAACATTAATTCAAGAAATAACTTGTTTGGGCTTGTGATGTTATTTTTCACGTGGTCCATATTTGTAGGATTTAGAGATTTTGTTTTTAAGGGGGGGAAATCCAGAGCATTTGTAGGGAGAAACTTGGACACTGCATCTTTTAATGACGCATCTCTTTCAAGACTGAACCCTTAATGATGACAAATGGGAAGCGATGGAGCACACAATTTTGACAGGAATGAAATAATCGAAGAGTGCATGGAGCAAAGGCTAGTTTCTCATAAACGGAAAAACAGCAACGTTTGCGGAGTGAACGGTGAAATACGACTATCCACTCACATCTGCTACAGTAACTTATGATGGATTGTCACCGGAAAAAATGGTGTTAAGACTGATCTAAAAGGGATACTCCGACAATAACATAGACGACGATTCCATCAACTTGCTTAGTAGTTAGCTTCCCCTTTTCATCATCGGATTTTATGAAAAGCGAAGGACACTAACAAAAAATTTACAATCCCAAAAATAGATTAAGTTAGAGATTGAGTATTTGTGCATATTTCTAGATCAATTTTTAGTAAAGAATAAATAATACAGCTCGTTTTGACTTCAGAAGGTCGTCTGTACAGTGGACATTGTGTTTTACAACAATTACACTATGCTCCCCTTTTTGGCAGGATGAACCGGTCAACATGTTCTGATAGCAGGATCTGCACCCACAACAGGGTAGGTCCTCAAAAAACAAGGGGTGAAGTCAATGAATCTCAGCCATCCACTGTCCTAGTCGCTGCTAGATCTAAACAATCCTTCCTCCTTGGAAATCCGGCCTTTCTTAGCCATCTTTCTCTGGTGTCTCATAGTGGCTAAGGAGACATCGGTTTGATCGGATCCTTAACAGCTACCTCCAGAAAACACTGGTAGCTTTTAGATTTCATTTATTCAAGGGCGCAAAAGGTGCTTGTCACACGTCAAGATCCTGTAACTTGCATGGGGACCCTCAGATGTGTCACGCACAGTTGCTTGCCAACCCATGGCTTTAGCTATCTGTTGAAGTTCATCCATGACATCAAGAGAGTCGCGAATGTATGCTCGACCACCAGGTCTGAGTATGCGGTCCATCTCAAGCATGATTGTAGACATATTACATCTGATTCAAAGAAACAAACCACGTGAAAATGAGGAGGAGAAGGAGAAACTTCCTGCTTAACCGCGATTATAAGATCTTGGGCAAGTCACAAATTGAGCAAAGAATAAGGCATACCTTTTCCTTTCAACAGAAAAGAGGCCAGCTGCATGCAGTAAGTCATAGGTTCTTGGGTACGTATCGAATGGTTCACACCTGATGAATGAAAACATCATGGGCAGCAGAAGCTCATTCGACTAAGTTCAAGAAGTATAAATTGTGAACAAGCTTTTAAACAAAATCAATACAGCATTGCATGCATTTCTTATCAGTGAAAGGGAAAAAACCAATAGGAAAGGAGGAACAGTTGAAGGCATGCATCATTATTTTCAGATGTTAATATTTATGAAAACCATCAATAAATGGTTTCCAAAAGGAGGATCCAATAAACTATATGCATCAGCTGCTCTGACAGTTTAGAACAGTACCAATCGTGCATAACTCCTAGGAGTCCACGGTCATATAAAACAGGCAAGGTGTTGGACCCGCTTACTGGAACCACGTTCAAAACCCAGCAATCAAATCCTTGCTCAATCAATGCAGCCGCAAATCTAACAAAATCAACAATCAAAGCATAAATATGACAAATTAAAATAACATTTTGTGATGGAACAGCATAAGATGAGATGAATAGTAGACGGGATACCCTCCAAAGCCAGCTTTCATGTCCATTACATTTCTTAGTTTAAACTTCTTCCATCGCCAAGCACGGACATAGCCAGCTATTGTTTCAGACCAAAACTTATCTTCTGCCCTTAATAGCTCTTTTCTGGCTATGAATGACTCGTATTGTATGCTCTGGAGTCTATCAGGTGGAGTGTTCAAGCGGGAAGGCCACATGGAAACATTTGCTCCATATCCATTCTCTGGAAGTCGACTAATACACGCCTTCAGGTCAACATACCTAACAACATCATGCAATGAAAACTATAAGAGATGATAAATAGATAACTCAGAAGAATAAACAAATTATCTTTCTTTTCACACACAAACAATTTTATAAAATTCTTCATCAATATTTAACAGCAGCTACACAAACCGATGGGCCCAAGGGGGTCAGCTAACAGTTCTAATAAGTAACCTGTCAGGAAAAATTAACGGTTCTAGACATGTTCTCTCTGGTTTTTCCTAAAGATATATTCCCCAACCCACAGAAGAAAACAAAAAACTTCAATAGCTGTAATTTGCAACAAGTAAATTACATCTATCAACAACCACCAAACTAGTTGCAAGTCCGCCATCATGGTAAGAGACACCCAAAAGGTACAGGCAACTATCCAGGTTAGAAATCAATAAAGGCGGCAACCAGGAATAAATGAAACCTCTCTTTCACTAGCATTTGTACGAGTTTCATTCAGTCAAACTCATCTAATTCAACAAGATGTTTCCTTCACCAGTGACAAGGGATAAATTAGGCCTGTGGCCAAAAAAGGAATCAAGGTGAGGTAGGTAGGAAAAATTGATATTAGGAAGAATGATGATTTTTACTGTAGCTTTTAATAGTAAACAAGGTTATTGTAAAACAATTACATGGGAGAAGACAAAGGAAACAACGGTTAGAGAAAAGTAAGTTAAAAGAACACTGAGCTGCATCTTAAACTAAACCAAAATATTCTTATTACCATATTGAGGTGCTCCATATTACATAGAAGAGTAATGTTAGGCATGCTTACATGTCCTAGCAAAGTATGGCACTGATGGATGTGGCATCTATAACATAAGAAAGTTTTCAAATTATGAAGAGGTTGATCCACAATTTAATGAAGTTTCTTCCATTTTTGGAGTAGCTTTTGCAGATCGACACATTATTAGGAAAACAAGTATTGTATGGGTAGCATTATTCTACACAGAATTGGTGCTTCTTTAATAGGCATCAAAAGTACGGGCAGTTTTAAACTACATAAGAAATACAAAAGCCAAGTAGGAAAAGGAAAGCCATAAATACTAGAAAATCCTAAATGATATCGACTTTCTTGAGTATACTAAGACTTATAACTAGTAGTAATATTCCTAAGGACGATAGTTTGTAAAGAGATTAGGTTTGTGAGAAACTAAATTGTACAGAATCAATGACAAACTAAACTTCTCTTCCATTAACTGCATCAACTAACATCCGTTTATGACATCCAGTCAGACAAACTCATCATTCCACCAAGAAAATATTTACAGGGAAAACAGCTTCTTTGTTGAATGAATTAGATTTGTCAAGATGACAGGTTTGGAAAATGAAAATATGAAAGAGAGCAACATGCCTGATAATCTTACCTCGTTTTCTTTCAAAGAGCTGTATCACCTCTTTTTTAAATGGCACTAAATCACTTCAATTCTTCCTTTTAGGTTATTCGATGGAAAAATAGAGAGTAATGGACATGAAATGAAAGCTCTAGTTTTTAAAAGGGATGTGTCATTTACACTTCTAAAAAAGCCTCTTGTACTCCTAAATCTTTTAATCACCTAAATGGCAAAAGAGTCACTACAATAATATATTATATCTAGTTCACATGATAAAGTGAAGAGATAGCTATACCATCTAAGCTACATAATGAGAATTTGAAACTTCTTCGGACAGTGAACAGCATGTCCCTAGTAAAAGAGTTGGGGAATTTTAACCCAAAAAATCGTTGGGGAAGAGCTTCAACAGAAAGTCATTTTTGCATTTTTTCCAACTTAATATTTAGTTAAATCCTACACATTATTAGCAAATTCATCATTTGAAAAGAGAGAATTGCATGAGATCTTTAATGAAAGAGATCACCAGGGTTTTTTTAGTTTGCACAAAGCAATATGCAAAGTATAAAGATGGTAACCAATTGCAAGTGATTTTTCAGTAGAAATTTGCTCTAAATGATCAAAAAAGAGTTTATATGAGGTTAAGCATCACTGTTAAAACAATAAAGAAAGGCCACTAATCAAGGGCTGAGGGGAAGTAGAAGAGTGGGAATAAGATGCGAGTACATCTGGCACCTTTCCAATAGAATTCTCCTAGGTAAGGGTAACCAAGGAAATTAAAATATCCATGACCACAGCCAATTGCATTCCAAATGAGAGTTGTGAGTTTTGTTTTTCTACTCTTCCATCAATTTTTTAATCCAATAAATGTTTGTTTTCTTCATCTAATTTTTTCCTCTCCAATTTTTGTTTTTAGACTACCACGGCTGCAAAGGTCAGATTATCTCAAGCTATCTACCTTTATAACAACAGTTTTTCCAGCCAAGATATAAAAGGCTATTCTATATGCCTTGAAAACAATAAAAACAGTTATAGGTGAAGCAAGTTTACCAAACATTATCAGGGTCATCATCAGAATCACACAAGTGAGGTTTTGCTCCAGTTTCACGGCTTAGATAGCAGCTGTTGTTTAAGGGTTTTCGCCATATTGCAATATATCCCTCCTTCTTAACAAGCTCCCAGCAAAGACGAGTAGTAAGATTAAACATCTCTGAAAACATAGAAAGACACAATGTAATAAATACAGTAATATAACAAACTATCAATGGCATGAGGGCACCGCATATCTAATAAAACAGATCAACCGATATGTGGTCAAACATCATCACACCATTCCTTGGTGATTAAATACCCTTCCACGACACTTATTTCTTTCTGAGGTTGGTATGCTAGTTTTTTGGAGTGGACAAGTTAGTTATTCGAAAAAACTAGCACGTCACATGAAGAAATCAAAAATTAAATTAATTCAGCAAATTTTGATTACAGACAATGAACAAGAGGAGAAAACAAAACTTGTGTGGATTATCTGAAGGGGAACAAAAGAAGTCATCCAGAATGCAAAACCTTTGATATTTTTTTAACCTGCAATTTCTAAGTGAGAAACTAAATAGATACCTTCCCACTGTTCCTCTAGGACTTGTTCGTGCTTATAAACTGGTTGTGCTGCCCAAGCAAAGTATCCTCCTGCCCGAAGCATCCTATTGACCTCAAGAAGCAAAATTCCATCTTCATCATAATGTTTGAAAATAAAGAGAGTATCAGAATCCCAGAGTGAAGATGAAAAATGCAAGTTTTTCTAAGGTACAAAACCTTAAAAGCATGAGATGTGCATTAGCAACACAAACTCGCTAAGAAATACAATGATACACAATTGAGATGGGGTGAAATACAACAGCAAGGGAATGGGAGAACTTCACAATAGTCAGTGCATATAATGCTGCAGTTGATTTTAGAATTATGTTGGAAGGTTGTGGGTGGCATTTTGAACATGGAAGAAAATGCTTCTCTTATTCTACAAGTTCATTGGAACAATTTTGTGACCAAAACTAGTCAAAACAGAAGCAACATACCATCCCGAGTCCAATTGATTCTGCATCTTGAACAATGTATCAATTCAAATGCTTGACTTGGATATAGAAGACGGTGAGTTGCAAATGCAGCCACCATTGCAGGTACACCACGCTCAAGAGCAAATTGAATTTGATTCTCGTGAACATCTTTGGGAGCAATAGACATAGTCATAACATTCCGTGATAGCAGATAGGCACCAAAACTTGCTACGCCACACCCAACATCCAGAACCACTCGAGTATGATTACCAAATGCAATGTCTGGGACCATCTACACATAGAGAAGTTTCACAAACAACAAATGCACAGGATATGAATATTGTTTCCTTCCCAGAAATACAGATAAAAAAGTGGATACCTCGGAAATCTGGTCCAGATATTTATCCGCCCCATGTATGAACTGTGTACCACCGCCAGGAAACGTAAATTTGTCTTTTGCTTTAGAGATCCAGTTTTGGCCCCCTTTATCTTCAACTAGCCGCGAATGAGGAACATTGCTATACCATACCTGTAGGGAAGTGGCATTTAATTAAGAATCTCCAATATATATATATATATATATCAGTCCTAGTTATTGGGCGTCAGGGTATTTTCAAACAAAACCCGCCCGAACAGACCGACTGCCTTGAATCAGAAAATGCATTTAAGTATATCACGTTAGAAATAGAACACAGTTCCATATATTCCACACAGTTCACCACAATATAAACAAAATTGCTTCCTATTGTAATAAATTAACAGAAAGAGTGGTGTAGCTACCCTAAATAACCACTTGTTTACTTGCGCTAAGTTCATAAAAAGAGCTAGTACATGAACAGTCAGCAATCGCACTGCAAAAAATGCATAGGATCAAGAAATTTGATCAACATCTCATTCTCTTTCATTTTGCTCCACTGTCTTGGCAAACACGAAAGAACGATCCCTCAATTTGTACACAATTAAGAACGAAAACTGGAGGACATCAAAACAAAAGGGAAAAACATAACTTTTTTTTCTTCCATTTTCTCTAGAACAAAACAAACCCCAGTTCGATTCCAATACCTCATCACGGCTCCGCGGCCATGGAATTGGTGGCCGGTATCCTTCAGGAGGGGGAACCAGGCAATTCAGTTCGTTCCCCTTCTCCGGGCAATGCCTTTCGAATCTCTCCCCTTTCTCCGTCGATATCAACCTCTTAATAGCCTCCACATTATCCAAACACGGTATATACTCTCTCATACTCACCGGACACAACTCATATTTCTTAGCCCTGAACCTAAAATCCTTACTTCCACTCTCAATTTCACTCCTATTCCCCCAATTCTCCACGATGTCCGGATCAAACTCCCCAGCTTCAAAATCATCACTCATTTTACCATCAGAATCAATGATCCCGAACGTTCGATTGGGATCTGGTGGTGGAGACTCGTCGGGATGTGGAGTGATGGTCGTGGCTTGATCTGTAAGGGGTTGATCGGATTGGTTCAGGGAAATCAGAGGGGTAATGTTGAACGACCTGTCATTGTTAGGAGAGATGGAAATGGAGTTTTCTGGCGTGGAGAAGAAGAGGAGCTGCTGGTAGCCGCCGTTGGACCAGTGTTTGCCTAGGTAGAAAAAGGTGATTGAGATTAAAGTGAAGGCTGTGATTTTGAGGATTAGCGGGGTTTTAAAGAGATTTGTATTGGTGAGTGGTTTCATGGTTAATTGATGTGTTGGTGGCGGCGGCGGTTTTTGTAGGATCTGAGAATGAGAGCAAGCTGAGCCCGCACAGGTGCGAGAGTGAGCTAGCGAGAACAGGTCGGTGATCTGGTGATGTAACAGGCTGTGAGTAACAATAGGCGAAGGGAAGAAGAGTGAGCTGGCAAGTGCTTGTTTAATCAATCGAGAGGATTGAAAGTTATTGCGTGCAAATAATAGAAGAATATAACTTTAGTTCTTTTGTCAGTTGCATATTGTTATTTTTTAATTCTTTTTTTTATTTCTATGTAATATAAAATATATCGTAAGAAAACATATAAGATTCGAATTAATTTGGAAATAAATCGTTTTTTAAAAAAAACGCTACTAGATTAAGAATATTTGACAAAGGATTGTTAATAATTTAATTTAATTTACATAATCAGTTTTTTAAACAATAAAAATTAGATTCTGATATGATAATTGCTCGTACTCTACTAATTAGTTAAATCTAAAATCTCATAACCATGATTAACCCGAACTTCAAATTAAATTTCGTAACCAAAATGTTTTTATGATACAGATAAAGTGATTATTATACGCCTGTAATAAATAGATAAATAAATAATGTGGTTTAATTCTCAAAAAATTATATATTTAAAAAAATATATAATTAACAAAATAGATAATCAAACAACCTAACACCAATTCATTACTTGTATGTTTTTCTAGGATAACGATAACTTTGTAGAAAATAAATTAAAATATATCATCAAAAATCATATCATGATGCTTTTGTTCACGATTATTTTTTATAATCACTATATGATATGTTATTTTTTAATAGCATGATATTAAAAAAATACATAATTATAAAAATGAGCACCAACCTTGTTTTTTACCACTCAAGGTCATAATAAACTTGTATATAAAAAAAACCATGATAAATAACAGGTTTTTATTCCAATGCCGAGACATTGAAAAAAAAACAAGAAACAATTAAAAAATAATGACATTGTTCCCCTAAACAATAGCATGTTAAGAGGACAATGATAAGTTCCTTCCCAGACTAGTTATTATTAAAGTGTTTGTGTTGAAAATATGATTAAGATTGTTTTTTAAATTATTTTTTGTTCATAAATATATCAAAATAATTTTTTTTTTAAAATGATTTTTGATATCAGCACATGAAAATAATTTAAAAAACAAAAAAAAATTAATTTTAATTTAAAATAAAAAATAAAAAATTTATTTATTTTCAAAAATATTTTTAAAATACAATGGCAAACCGGAACGAAAACTAATAATATGAAGAAAAGAAAAGACCATATGATTAAATTGGAAAATCAGAAAAAAACAATAAAGAGAGTATGGGCTTATTGTAAAATAAAAATAAAAAAGCTCTCTCCTATGTGAATGCTGATGAATTCTTCTCACCATAGAAGCAAGCTTATTGCACGGGCTTCTGAAATATGGGCCGGGCACTTTTTTCCCGGGCTATCTCACTGCGGGCTTCTCTTCATTACTTGCAGTTCTCACAAAAGAAGCGAAAAAGGCCACAAGAACATTCTAGGCCGCTGAGGCGTTGATCCAAATTAAAAAGGCCGCATAAAGGGAAACCCCAAGGCCACGGCCCAGACGCCGAAGAGGAATTTTATAAATTCCTTTTCAACAAATTTCTCGAGAGTTGAAACTTTGACCCCACCCGGAAGAAAAAAAACCGACCACAAATCCAAACTCACCACGTCTCTCTCCCCCCCCTCAAAATTCCTTTTTTTCAATAACGGACTCTACCTTTCACTTTTTCTATTTTCACTCCCTCTCGTTTGCAGAACTCCATCGCTCTCTCTACCACCTTCTTTTCGGCCAAATTCACCGTTCACCTCTCTCAATTCCCTCCAATTAATTTCCCTTATCTCTCTTTATTCCTCCCGTTTCCTTCTCCTCAAATCCTAAAAACAATAACAACCTGATTTCATCATCAATCAATTTTAGGGTTTGCCCTAATTTCAACAAACCGCACAATTCGTTGAATATCCTACAATTCATCCGTTTCAAGCCCGTGATTTACTATCAATTGATTCAATTCGCCTGAACTCGCAGCTAAAAATCCTATCTTTATTTATGGTTGCTCTATTTCGATGAAATTATGGACGATTTCAAGGGAGATGTAGACAAGGAGTCCTGTTCGAAGTCAATTAACGAGACGGTGAATGGGTCTCACCAGTTTACGATAAAAGGGTATTCCTTAGCGAAAGGAATGGGAGCTGGGAGATGCATACCGAGTGATGTTTTTAACGTGGGTGGTTATGATTGGGCGATTTATTTTTATCCAGATGGGAAAAACCCTGAAGATAGCTCGATGTACGTGTCGGTTTTTATTGCGTTAGCGAGCGAAGGAACGGATGTTAGGGCTTTGTTTGAGTTGACGCTGGTGGATCAGAGTGGGAAAGGGAAGCATAAAGTACATAGTCATTTCGATCGTGCGTTGGAGAGTGGACCTTATTCGTTAAAGTACAGAGGCAGCATGTGGTAGTGTTTTCCTTTTTTCTAATTTTGTTCGGTTCTGTTTCCTTTGTTTAGGTTGGTCAACTTTTGTTTTCGAAATCCTGGTTTTATTGTGCTTTATGTATATGATTAAGTATTTCTGGATTCTGATTAATGTTCTTGTAGTTTGCGGGTTAAAAGTTGGGATTTTGGACTTTTGGCAGAGAGTTAATGATGTAAAGAGAATAGGAAAATGCCTGTCAATATGAGTTTGTTTTAGGTAGTGCGAATAAGACACTCCCTGAGTTTGATGAATGGTAGATGGAAGTTTGGATCTTATTCTTTCAGTTAATCTCTATACTCAGTAATATTGTTTATATCAGATACTGCTATGTGTTCGTATAATCCGGTGTAGGAATGTGGGATGTTAGTCTTAGCATGTTGTGTATTTGGAGCAGTATGATTATGCGTGTTAGTAAATGGCCGCTGCTATTGCAAAATGACAGCTCTGCTCACTGAAAATTAGCACAACAGTGCTGCTGCTACTGTCATGGTTGAGGTTAGAATAATGAAAGATCTGATGTTCAATTACTTATGGTCTTAATCTTTTTGCACGTCAAACAGGTGGCATATGATTTCTCTTCTCCCCTTAAAATCTAAATCAAATTATGAAAGGTTTTGCTGCAGCCAATAGCAGTCAGAGTCAAGATAGAGTATAATGGTCATTTCCTTGTAGCTCTTTTGCTGTTTTCCTTGACATGTCCCAATTAATCTATAATAGCATGCACTGGAAATTAAGATCCTAATTTCTAATTAAAAGAACCTATATCTCCCATACCTAGAAGGTTTGCACATGGACAGAGGAAGAATAATACAGTTCTGTAACTGAAAACATCCAGAAGTGCTACCTTACGAATTCTTATACCTCTCTGTTAAGCTAAATGTCAAGATTCCCACTTTCACATGCCGATGCCTTTAGCTTCAAAACTTCAACCTGCATGTGGTTTGGAATTTTACTTTGGGCATTGCAATTGTACATTGTTGAGTGAGCACATGAGTTTTGTGCCTTCAATGTATTGCATTCCTCAAACCTGCATACTGATCCATGCCTGTGACAACGGGAATGAGGAGATATCCACGTGTTGTTGCTCTGTGTTGGTTTCTTGTAATATCAGTAGTTTTAGAGGTGAATTAGAATTATTTTCACTATGTTTTTATAAAATTTGATTGTTTGCTTTTAGTGCCTGTAAATGTCATATAGAAGTTTAATCATTGCACATTCATCTCTTCCCTGTCCTTTTCTTTTGGGGAGTTGGGCGGTATTGTGCTGGGAGTGCTTCAAACAATTTTTTAAATATTTTCACTCATGACACATTGTTTGTATTTCAGGGGTTACAAACGTTTCTTCCGAAGGACAACCTTGGAAACTTCTGATTATCTGAAGGATGACTGCCTTATCATGAACTGCACTGTTGGAGTTGTCAGAACACATCTTGAAGGACCGAAACAGTACTCCATTTCAGTTCCACCATCAGACATGGGTTGGGGTTTTAAAGAACTACTGGAGTCTGAAACTGGTTGTGACATAGATTTCCAGGTTGGTGATGAAACATTTAGATCTCATAAGTTGATCCTTGCTGCTCGTTCACCTGTTTTCAGAGCTCAATTTTTTGGACTTGTTGGGGATCCTAACATGGATAAAGTAGTAGTGAAGGATGTTGATCCCTTGATATTCAAGGTAAGGATCCTGTCCTTACCCCTATCTATCACCATTTGAATAGGATGCATTTCTATGTGTCTAAAGAAAATGATAACTTTTTTTCCTGTTAAATTCACCATATCAAACTATTGCATTTTAGACCTTAGTTATTGTTCCCTAACAATGAATTTATTCTTTATGCAAATTTCTTGAGCACTGTTATGATCACTTGTTTAAAAGTAGCAGGTATGACTTGATTGGGCTCTTCTGTGTTTTCAGGCAATGCTTCTGTTTATATACACAGACAAACTTCCTGATGCACATGAAATAACAGGTTCGACATCAATGTGCACATCCACCAATATGGTGCAGCATCTGTTGGCTCTCTCTGACCTTTACAATTTAGATCGATTGAAATTGTTATGTGAATCAAAGTTGTGTGAAGAACTCAGTGCCGAGAATGTGGCAACAACGCTGGCATTGGCTGAGCAGCATCAGTGCATGCAACTAAAGGCCATCTGTTTGAAATTTGCAGCAAATCCAGCAAACCTGGGAGGTGCGAATTGTTTAATTGTTTTGCATCTTTCTGGATAAAAATACAGTTCATTATCTAAAGTTTTAAGATGCTTAGCACCCCCAGGAATAGAGTACCTTAAAAGTCTTAGATGTTTGTAATGTTTGCTTATGTACAGGATTTCTTTTTCCTCCTTTATGTCTAAACTGACCAGGGCATTCCATTTCTGAGAGCCTTGATGCAATTATTGGTGGACAATCCCTTTAGGGTGCATTTGATTGTGTATGCGTTTTCCTCTATATGATATTTTTAGATGCTTTACATGCTCTATTCATTGAAATACTAGTGGAATCCTGGAAGTTCCATATATCATCATTTAACATTTCATCATATAATGTAGTACATGCTTGTGATAAAATATCAGGGCTATCTGAGACTATAGGAGTTTTATCATATGGCCGAACAAAGATTGATCAGTTTTTTTCTTTTCTTTTTAGCATAAGGTGTACTACAACTGTCCATATCATCCATTTCTTTTCAGTGAGTGTTTTGTTTTTAATGCACGGGGAGATGCATTAGAGCATGACTGTTCTGGAGGATTTTGTTTTTGCATGTAATTACTCGGTTTTCTGGTCCAGACAGAATTGTTGGGCCAAAATTTTCCACAGTTGGAAGTGAATGTTCATGGCAGTTCTTGCTGCTTGACAAGAAAAAACAAGAAGAATGTATGACAAGAACATTACTAGTCGTTGGATTGATAGCATTCACTAATAACTTCCACATTGATCATGTGATTGGATGGCTCACAATTTTCCTTTTAATCTAGTCGTTTGTCTTATGAAAGAGTACTACCCAAACTGTATACCATTCTAAAAAAGGCACCCTTTTGCTATTAATTTATTACATTCGTACTCGAGTGCATTTGCCCATAAAGCAGGAATGAAACCGATCATTTTATCTTATTGGTTTCTCCTTTGCAAATTTCCATGTTTTGCTGAAAATTTTATTTTCACCGTTAATTTTCTGCAGCGGTAATGCAGTCAGAAGGGTTCCGACATTTGGAGGAGAGCTGCCCTTCAATGTTATGTGAGTTGCTGAAGACACTTGCCTCTGGAGATGAGAACTCACGTCTTCTGTCAGGTAGGAAGAGGAGTGGTAGCAGCTTACTTGGGGTTGATCTAGCGGATGGGGCTCCAGCAGAATCATCAAATCCCAATGGCAGGCGTTTGAGGAGACGGTTTTAGATATAAATAGTTGCCTGCAAATTGTATTTCTGTCATCCTCTATGGAATGTGATCTAGCGATAGTGTGACTGACATCCAAATTTCATCATGCTGCCCTGTATGGAGATGATCAAAAGTGTTGGTAGCTGCAAAAAAAGTTTGCTGGTTTTGATTTTATAACGTGTTCTTCTCTCTCTCCCCCGTGAGCCGTTGACTGGTAGCATTAAACGTCATTTTGTGCAATTTAACTGATGACTGGACTATTGCCCTACTGAAACCCCTGAGCTTACCCATTGTCTTAGATCTATTTTAACTAGGGGCCGCTCTTGTTCTCGCTGCCTTATTTGGCTGCTTCTGAAAAACCACCCTTTTTGTTAGTCCTTTATGCTGTCATAACTACTCGAAAGCTTTCGATGGATGATAGCCAGTGAGAAATACTGCCCATCGTTGCAGACTTCCAGTCCTTTTTTCCCTCTCTCTCATGGAATATTTTATTTACGGTGTACACGGAGGAAAACTGAAAAGTACAGAAAATTCTGCAAGTGTACCTTTTTTCTGGCATTAGCTACTTTTTTAAATCTATCATTTAATATATTTTTTAATTGATTATATTAAGTTTTATAATACTAGAAATGCATTTCGACATCTTCCTTGAATTCTATTTGCAGCGAAGCTCGAATACTTTGGCAAGTTCATTGGTATCTTCAAATTGATTATCTTCTTTAACTTTCAACCCCTCGCCCGTGTATTTCCTGCTACCCCGGATTCTCAAGCTCTTATTCGATAATTACAGAAGTACTGCACTGGGTCGTTGGATTCGGTAAATACTGATAATTATGCATTTGGATCACCCAATATACTAACCACGACATGGAGGACTCTGACATTGGCGCTGTGATTCAACCTGTTTTTGTGATTAACCGCTGCTCCAACTATACTTGTTACCAAATGGGACCTCAGCCTTTGACAGTGGATCCCACGGAAAAAAAATCAATTCACGTCATGACTGCAAAAGCAATTAAGAGCTGCTTTTACAGCTGCAGCGTTAACGTGATAATACACTGCGGTGATTTCCACAAAAAATCCACACGCAACGGTCATCTACTCCCCCATCCTCATCTCTTTGCAACACCTCTCTCTGCAACTCCTCCCTCCTCTTATTTAATGGAGAACTGAAAGGAACAGGATGGACTAGGAGGAGGGTTTTTTTGTGTTGAGATTAAACGACAAGTCGGGTAATCTCCTTGATTTGCTGTCTTCAACGTCTTGAAGCCACCGAATCTCCTTGATTTGTTGTCTTCAGCGTCTTGAAGCCACTGAATGTACGAACTTGGGATTGAGCTCCTAACATTTTCGTTATATTTTTCCTTGTCTACGTGGATGTGTGTGTTTGCTAGGGAGAGATGTTAAAGGTTTTAAACATACGAAATTAAACACACCATCACAACAATATTTTATTATATATAATTATTAAATCTATAAAATTAAAAAAATAATATATTTATTTATTTATTAAATAAATATATTGTTTTTTTTAATTTTGTAGATTTTATATATATATATACTTCAAATTAATTTCACAAGATGAGAGCAATATGAAAAGCATGATAATTAAACATACATAATTATTTTTCATTAAACTCAACCTTAACCACAGTTTTAGCCAAACACTTAAATTTCAGTTACGAACTGCAGCTAAAAACATTTTTCATGAAACTATTTTTTTTCAATCTCAACCACAACAACAATAACTGTATCAAACAGTACTAAATAAAGTCAGCTGCAGCAGCTGGAACACAAGATTCAGACTCGTTATTTTACGCGTACCTCAAAACCCTATAGAGAAACTCGACTCTTTCTTGTTCCAGGGATAAGCTGAACAATGCTCAAAACCATTGCAAGGAGATGAATCTCTAGGCTTTCATGACCAGGCCGTCAAAAAGCACCGATTGTAAACTCGCAAGCCGAGTGACTTCTGACAGGTAACCCATACTCAGCAATGATCCTATCAAGCTGCCACGCAGGCATGTTTTGCTGGTCTTTCTTGGCGTATCTTGGGCAGTGAAGTGGAATTTGGAAGAAGCTAGCACCACCAACATAATCAGTTTTTCTTGCTCTTCACCTGCTCAATTCTTAGACCCGGAAGTATCAATTTAAATTCACTGTCTATACTGTTTTCATCATATTGAAGTCGCGGGGTTTCTTTTTGGCTCTCGATTGATTTGTGTAGTGTCAAGTTATCTCCATCCGAGGCAGGCTCGTTAGTTATGTTTTGTAGCAGTGTCGTTCCTCTGCAGTATGGTTTGTGTATTGTTTTTCAAAAGTATTTTTTTTATCATAAAATAATATTTTATATTTTATATGAATTGAGATTTATAGATATCAATTGTCGTTCCTCTACAGGACTTTTACCACCTCGGGACGTAACCACCGAGTCGGCCCGAGATATGAATTGTGTCGAGGTTCACCGTCAATAACTGAATAAACTTCCGTTCACTAATTTTTGGGAGGGGAATCGAGTACGGATCCGTAAAACCACGCTCTAGGTCTGTGGACTGCAGAAACACTTGCATTTTGGGCCTCGCGAAACCACAAATTTGGTGGGGCCCAAACTGCCAAAGTAGGACCCCCTATTAATACGTGCCTATTTCTCTAATCATTTGACGGGCTCAGTTGTGTATATGGTGATCAATCCTGTGGGGTTACGAAAGCATCATCCATGATTGTAGAGACCCCGGGATCGGGTGGTTGGTCTTGACTGTAGATAGGGTTAGCTAATTTGGATAACTAATCGTGTGGCTCGGCTGAGTGGTCCAATCATTGTGATGAAAGGACGCACGATGGAGTGGTATAAGGGCATCTCCAATGGCGAGAGCCATTAGTACAAGCAAAGCTAAAATTTTAAAATTTTAGTTATTTTTGTTAAATTTGCGTCTCAACGAGAAGAGCTAAATGGAGAGTCAAAATAGCTTTTCTATTGATGGAGAGCTATTCCTACAAATTTCCCCTGCAAAGTCAAATATCAAATATTACTGTTGGAATTAAAACATACATCAACACAATAACAAATCACCACATCAACACAACAACAAGACAAACAATGAATTGAACAATTGAAACAATTCAAAAAAACACAGTGAATAGCAATATCAATTCATTAGAGAAGGAGGCTGGCTGGCGAGGGAGGCTGGAGAGCTGGCAAGAGAGGCTGGCGAGGGAGGGGGCGGCGCAATTGGAAAAATGTGAAGGAAGGTAGGGTTTGGGTGGGTGGGTGGGGGTTTTATATTAATTATTATTATTAATTATAATAAATTTTATTTTTTAATTATAATTAAATTCATTTTTTTTTATTTAAATATAAATAAATAATAATAATTTTGTTGTTGTAGGGTTTTTCAAAAGCAATTATTTAATTATATAATTTACTCCTATTAATTATATAATTAAACTATATACAAAATAATTGAATTTTATTTAAAATAATAAAAAAAATAGCTCTCCAAAATAGTTTTTATTATTGGAGCATACATCAATAAAAAAACCATATATATACTATTTAAGAAACCATTTTAAAGATTTGACTCTCTAAAATAGTTCCCGTCATTGAAAATGCTCTAACGAGTAATTCTTTAATATGTGAAGAGTTAGGTTTCGTTCCATGTAGCTCTCCGACCAAACTAATAATAGGAATCATATGAACCAAGCAGGATTATTTTATCTCGGACAAAAACCCTTATTTTCCACCAAGTGACTTGAAAAAATTTCTCACTCACATGTCGATAGATATAAACTCGTACACATTTTATAAATGTATACTTCGTATGTGTCACCACTGCTAGCGTGGAAGAAAAATGTGATCTAACAATTTATCGAGGATTAGATTCACGCAATTGGTAATATACCTTCAAATCTAGGATTTTTATTTTAGATTTGTTTTGTATTTTAAAAACATTTTTAAATTTTTTTAAAATTATTTTGATATGTTGATATCAAAAATATTTTTTTAAAAAAATATTTTAATATATTTTAAATAAAAAAAATTACCGCTATATAATCTAAAAAAGTTTTTAAGCAACAAATTATCAAAGAATCATCTCATCTAAAAACTTAAGCTATTAGGTGAGGCTCCAAGATATAATTTACATTATTTTCTAACACTTTTTCAAGTTAAAATTCTTTGGGTTTGAAACTTGTACAAACTTAATTATCTTGAGCTTGATTTTTATCAAATAGAATGAGGGTAATGAGATTTGAACTTATGATCACTGGATCAATAATACTCTGATATTATATTAAATAATTATTTTATTTAAAAACTTAAGATATTAAATAAAACTCTAAAATATAATTTATATTATTGTGTATCTAAATATAATCAATTTCGCTAGCCCACTAACTGCAGGCTTTTTTTTTTCTGTTGTAGTGGATGACTGAATTTTGCACTCGAGCAGGCGTGCATGTCTCGCTTGCAGACAACATTAGTTCAATGCCCAAGTATGTAATGCCTCTTCCCCTCCTTATGATCAAGTGTATTTAAGGAAGCATCATTCGAATGGATGCGTTGACAGCTCTGTGGACAGAAAAAATCAACTTTTTTTTCCTGAATTAAAACCAAAATTAATGGAAAAGTTAAAGGTAAACCACTCTTTAACACCTGAAGTAAGCTCAAACATACCAACGCAATGGAACACTAGCACTTGTCGGTAGTCGATGTCCCGCCCTTTCAACTGTCGGGTTACAATCATTTGACAAGGTCATCGAGCTTGTGATATTTATAAGCTCGGTGATGGGTCCATCTGCTTGTCTGAGAAATGTCTGCCTCAGGTTGTTGGAAATTCCTATAGTTCATCCAGATTTTCTTTTCTTTTATTCTTTGTTTTTAATTGTTTTTTAAAATATTATATTATTTTTTTCAAAAAAATATTCACATAAAAATAATCTAAAAATATTATTTTTTAATTTAAAATAAAAAATAATTTTTTATTTTTTTTCAAAAATATTCTTAAAGTCCATAGTATCACTGGCATAAGTTTGAGGCTAGAAATTTGTGAAGATGGCAGCCTTGCGGCTATAACTACAAAAGCGTAATCATTTTGAAAGGAACAATTGCGCGTGCACTTCAGTTTCTAATTTCAACACCCGGCAGAGCTCCTTCTTCCTAGAAAAAAACAAATATAAAAACAGTGGAGAGCGGCTTGAAAAAACCGAGCTCGACTTATCCGAGCAATTTTTTATTTTTAGAAATTTCAGATTAGAATTTGTTTTTTACAAATCAAAAGCAAAAAATTAGTAACGCGGAGAGATGAGGAGATCTCTCCAGATACAATTTTTACAACAAATTATGTCATGAAAATTCATAATTTGGCTAAGAAAAAAAGAGCAGCGGCTAACCATGCAAGGCTTGTTTGGATAGCGTTTTAAATGTTGGTTTGTAGCTTTTTATTTTTTTATTTATTTTAAATGAATATAATTTGGTATTTTTAGATCATTTTGATGTGCTGATATCAAAAATGATTTTTAAAAAATAAAATAAAAATATTATTTTGATGTATTTCAGCACGAAAAGTATTTTGAAAAGCTACAGCAACAACTTTACAAACACCCTCTAGCTATATTCCAACGGCATGCTCTCTTTTTTCCTTCTTGTTTTTTTCCCCACGGGATTACTCGGCCACTTAAATAGGTGGTTAGTGAATTTTACAACAAAGTAAAATAAAGTCACTATAATATAAAATAGTCTCTAAAAAAATATATGGATATGTAAAGGCTTACCCCACTCTTGTTTTTTCTTTTAACCCTTTCTTCTCGGAACGACGAGAAAATGTTCCCTCGGCCACTCCCATGAGACGGGCATCGCTTCTATTCTAAGGCTTGTTTGAGAATGTAGTTGCGGTAATTTTTTAAAGTATTTATAATGTTGAAATACATCAAAATAATATATTTTTTATTTTTTTAAAATTATTTTTGAAATCAGCACATCAAAATAATCTAAAAACACAAAATACATATTCATTTAAAATGAAATTTTTTTCTTCTTCAAATTTCAGCAAAAAATCAATAGGATCGCAATGACAAACATGCACTAAATTAATTTCAATCTAGCAAATTGGCTGAAAAAGATTTCTCTCACCAGCACGGTACTCTCTTGACCAATAGTTGCCGAAATCTAGGAAGGAAAAAATAAATAAAATACCAGGTGACTGAATGATTTGCGCACATTGAAAGTTACCGGTGAAAATGAAGTGCTGTCGTTTTCGTATCAGACAAAAATGAAACGGAACTTGTGGCTACAAAGCATCTCCCCACCCCCGGCCGACTAACACTGTATGTATCATCAAGCACATACACATATTTAGCCTTTCGTGTAAATCATTCCAGAAACGGCAGAATTAATGCTTCCAACAAAACACATTTTTTTTATTCACGTAGATATTCAAGTTAACTTGCATAAACTAATCTTATATATTATAAAATTAATAATTATATAAGTTTTTGTGATTTAAGATTTGTGAAACTCAAATCAGTAATTTGTAGGAAGCAACTAAAACTTGAATAATATGGATATTTGATTCAGTTTGCGTCGACTAGTCTTTTATGCCATGAAATTAACAATTATATGAGTCTCTCATGACCTTGAGATTTATGAAACTAAAGCTCAATCTCTAGAGAACAAACTATAACCTGAGCAGTTTGAGTATCTAGATTAACTTGCGCAACTAATCTCGTAGACAATGAAAATAATAATTATATAAATATCATGTGACATTAAAATTTGTGAAACTCAGACCCGATAACTCAAACTCAAATCTGAACAGGAAAACGACACCTTATTGGTTACAAAACACATTTTTTACTTCTATAGCGGTGTGCTCTTTTCCCGGGTCATGGCATGGAGCTCCTGGTCACAGCAAACAAAATAAAATAGAGAAAAAAAAGTGCTGTGGACTTGTGGTCACTTAACTTATCTGTATAAGGAAATTTTCTAGGTACTATGCTAATCATATTGTTAATCTATCGAATGTGCAATGCAATTGGGAATACAGTTGATGCAATGACATATACATGCGTGTTAAAATGTTTTTAATTTTATTTTTTTTAATTTTTTTGAATTGTTTTGATATTTTTGAATCATTATGTCCTAATTTAATTTTTTTAAAATATATTATTTTAATATATTTATAAAAAAACACTTTAAAAAATAATTTTAATCACACTCTTAAATATAGTTATGATTCTAACATAAACAATCTAAAATTTACAAAACAAAATATGGTTAAAATACTTTTATTTGGCATGTAAACTTTTGAATCACACGCAACCATTAAAAACTAATGTTAACCCTACAAGTATTGAACGATATTAAAAATAATAACATACGATAGACAAGCATACACTCAAAAATAAAAATATATACAATCTCCAAAAGAAAATGGTAATAATTTTTGTATAAAAAATATTTTTTAACCTGCCTTTCTTTTTATCTCCCGACAAATGACATGGCATGACCCTTTCATAAACATCCCCTCGCTAGTGACCCGACCCGTGTAAGAAAGTAATGATTTGACTCCTCATAGGTTGCGAGCATGTGTCACACGCTAACAACTACTTCACGCCATCTCTTAGTATTTTGTTTTTCCTATAAAGAGGCCCGGCTTTCCAGAAACTTCCGAGAGTTCCTGACTAGAATTAACTGCTCAATCTAGCGGCTCAAATCTATCCACCTGTACATTGAACCCACGTGAGAATCCTAGGTGGCACCTTCTGTTTTGTTGAAAATGATACGCTCCTTTTATTGCCACCATTTCTACTCTCCATTACTTGCCAAAAAAACACGCACAGAACCCCCAAAGTTTCGTCCCGAAATAAATAAAATAAAAGGTAAGAAAAACTAACAGAAAAAACAGCAGCGAGTATTGGAAAGAAATTTTTTCCAATAAATTCTTTTGCGAGTGTTGATTTTTCTTTTCTTTTCTTCTAAATATAAAAATATATTAAAGAATGAATGGGGAGGGAAAGGAAGAGGGGGTAGTGAACATGGATGTGCATGATGCGAGATTGGTGTATATGTGGGGATATTTACCTGGTGCTTTGCCACAAAGGTCGCCGATTTTGTCTCCCCTTGCTGTTAGGTCTCCAGTGTATGCGTGGAAGGATGTTTGTGGCGGCGGTTGCGGTTTTGCCATGTCCATTTCTGGTGATTTCTCTTTTATCTCTTTCGATTTTCTTTTATTTTTTTTCTTGGGTGGTTCAGAGATAACATACGGGAATGACATTAACTTGGGTTTTGATGGGAAAATGAAGGGTTTTCCAGTACATTTGATTTTCATTCTGTTTTTTTGCCGAGAAAATGTGGGAAAGGGATAGTGAGTCCCCCCCCCCCCCCCCCCCCCCCCGTTTGTTTTTATTCTATTTTGGTTCTGGTGATGAGCTTAACTGGGCTAAAATGGGGTTAATGAAGGTAGTTAAGTGTTTTTTTTTCTTCTTTTGCTTGGTCCAAGTCCTCCTTTTTGCTTTTCTATTATTTATTTTTCTCTCAAGTAGCTGTCTCCAGTTATTAAACTGCAATTTTCTTTTTAGACAATTTCAAGTTTAAATTAAGTTGCTCCTGACATTTAATTTTTGGGGATCACTTTTCTTTTTAATTTTAGTTTTCAATGCAACAGTATTTACTTTTCACGTTGAAGAAAGGAAATTCAGCTTTTCTTGGACGCAAGCCTTTTTTTTTGCTTTCTTATTTCTATAATTTGACACCGTTTAGACGCTAGAATTGTTTTCTTGCTGTAATTTGCCTTCAATTGTCAATTGAAGTAACTTTCATTTCTGCTTGCCCCCTTCTTGCTTTCCTCTTAACTGAAGCTTGAGATAATGCTTATAATAAGATTTATGGATGCGCCTAACTTTACTTTTTCTTGCTTCCCTTCAAAACTAATAGAAGCACCATTCCATTCCATTCAATTTATTTTTCTACTTGATTTAGAAAATAGCAGTGTTTTTAATCATGTTTGTTGTTTAATCAGAGTCAGGAAAGCTGATTACCTGGGGCTCAACAGATGATCTAGGTCAAAGCTATGTCACATCCGGGAAGCATGGGGTAGTGCTGCACCATAAAACACTTCAACTTCATTCCGTACGTGTTGATTAATTTTATATATTTCAGAACTAACAAACAATTTTATTTTTATTTTTTTGTTAAGGAAACTCCTGAGGCTTTCCCTCTCCCACCAGAGGTTTCCATTGCAAAAGCTGCGGCTGGTTGGGCGCATTGTGTAGCAGCTACAGGTAAATGACTGTACATGCAAGGGCACTGGTGAAGTCTTGCTTTGATAAATAATTCATTATGAATCATATTACTTTGCCTAAACTGACTAATCGTTTTTTGATTTCTCAAGCACAGACAATGGAGAAGTCTATACATGGGGATGGAAAGAATGTATTCCCTCAGGGAAAGTCTTTAGTCATCTATCAGGGGCGGGAGGATTGGAGAGGGATGTGTTTGAAAGGAAGAATCTGTTTTTTACAGAGCAGGGTACTTTCCATCTGGCTACCTCTTCAAACACAGTGCACCAAGTAATCTACTCTTAATAGGCTAATGTGGGAATGGTGATCATTTGTAGGCAGCCCTCACTCTCAAGGTTCGAGGCCCAGTGGTGGAAGTGGAACTTTGTCTGGGCTTGATGGTAGAGGAAGTAAAGATGAAAGTACAAAGAGGCGGAGAATATCATCAGCAAAACAAGCAGCTGAAAGTTCATCCGCTGGTGATGAAACGCTCTCAGCTTTCCCATGCCTAGTAACACTTAACCCAGGAGTGAGGATTGCCACTGTTTCTGCTGGCGGGCGCCACACTTTAGCATTGTCAGGTAAGTCCTCTCCTAGGACAGGGCTGTGCTGACTAGTATTTTCATGTCTAGTTCTCTATTCAAGGAAATCATGGCAATAAAATGATAGGCATTATGAAGTCTGAAGCTATGGAAAATCTTTTATGTAAAGCAACCAAGCAAGACACTTGATGTATCCTAATTTTCCTGAAGTTTCAGATACAGGACAGGTGTGGGGCTGGGGCTATGGTGGTGAAGGGCAGCTTGGTTTGGGCTCCCGAATACGGATGGTGTCCTCTCCTCATCCCATACCGTGCATTGATTCCTCTTATGGAAAAGAGAGAGCTGCAGTGCTTTCTCAGGGAGGCATGACTTCAGAGGGACAGGGTTTTAGAGTTCCTGGAACTTACATTAAAGTGATAGCTTGTGGAGGTCGACACAGTGCAGTAATCACAGGTATGATTGAACGATGATGTTCTTTTTCGATGATTGTACTGCCATGTTGAATTTGTTATCCATTGAACAAGTAACATGCTTTAGGAGCATTTGAGCCCTGCAGTTGGTTGGCTTGTATCAGGATGTCCAACAACAAGATTTATGATCTAGACTGCAAGTTTTGAACAGCATGAGTTGACTGCTTGATCAATGCATACCTGTTTTCCCTTTATTGTCTTCCTTTTTATTGTGTGTTTTATGACCTTCACATGTATTAATTGATACTGTTGGCTTCAAACTCGTCACAGATGCTGGAGCATTACTTACTTTTGGATGGGGACTTTATGGACAGGTACTTTGGTCTAGTAGATGCTTGGCAGTCAATGAATCTCTCCTGGGGTATTCTGTTTTCTGAAAGTAATTTTTTTGTGCTATGTGTGACCTGGTCCATGCTTTTTTTATTTATTTGAAAAATGCATTTTTCATTATCCATACATTACCTAGCTATGTGTTTCAGCGAATATGGACTTAATCTGACTGTTTATTTACGTTACCTAGCTATGTGTTTCAGCGAATGTGGACTTGATCTGGCTGTTTATTTACATTACCTAGTTATGTGTTTCAGCAAATATGGATTTGATCTGACTGTTTATTTGAATTTGGTTACTGCAAAGAATTAGCATCGGTAAATAATATTTTGTAAAAACACAAATCATTAGTTGCTTGTCTTTTGTTTGTGTAAGTCTCAATCAGGTGAACTCTTGTGGATTAAGTCCTGATTGGATGAACTCCTATGCATCTGTTTTAACCTCTTGAATATCAAATGCTGGGTCTGTTTCTTGACTTTCGAACCTCATTTGGATGACTTACTTTCTAACATCTCGGCCAGTAAAAAATACTTTTGATGCCATGAGAATCGGCCTACCTTTGCTATTACTGTGTATGATGCAGTCTTTTCCTTGTGTGGGACACCCCTTATGAGCAACTGCAGAAACATATTGGAAAATTGCCATATTATGAAATAGCACCACCCGAGGAAAGAGTGGACGCACATCCAATTAAACTTTTCTATTTTGAGAATAACTCAAAATTTCATCACCAGTGATGCACCTTTGAATACCTAGGAGGTTCGCTACTTTCAGCAGATTTTTCTTTTAAGTCCTCACGTTGTTAAAATCATCAGACTCTAAGAATCATCATGGAAGGTTCACTGTTTTAAGCAGTTTCTTCTTTGAAGTCCTTGCATTATAAAAATCGTCAGACTTTAGATGGAAGAATTTGAGCAAATTCTGCGCCAAATGCAATAAAAATTGTGCATGCAAGCTAACACCATTCATCCATGTGTACTTGCTATATGCTTTCAGAACGTTATGCTTTATATAAGCTTAAGTTCTTGCACATTGGTTGCAAATCAAACATGAAAGTATTCCCTCAATTACAAGTAAAGAATTCTTGTCTTGAAGGAATGAAGGTACATGTTTATGGTGGATATAATTATTCATGTCTCGATAGTGTAGCTGATTGCAAAGTTGCAGTGGATCTAGATTACCAACTGTTTTCTCCAATCTTGAATTATTAACCTATAGTGTTTCTTCCCATTCGGTTTCTAGATTCTGAAGTTCATTGGTTGTGCTGTCAAGATTGTGTAACTAAAGGGTCCTGGAGCATGTTTTGTTGAACCATGCTTTTCTTCTTAAACTAACAGTTCAAAAGTTTAATCTGGGGGTGACAGTTTCCAGCATTACCATTCTTCAAAATCAACATGTAGGTAATGTAGATAATGGTGGAGAAAGAAATGCAGGTGTTGTTAATGAGGTCCACTCGAACAAGGGATTATCTATTTACTCTTTCTTTTTTCAGCACTATTATATTTATAGTTTTCTTGTGATTAATTTTATTGGTGCTTGCTTTGGCTTATCATGGTTAATGGAATGAAATCTGTTGTTATATTGTTTTTTCAAGTGTGGTCAAGGAAGCACGGATGATGAGTTAAGCCCTACTTGTGTATCTTCCTTACTGGGAATTAGGATAGAGGGAGTTGCTGCAGGTCTATGGCATACCGTCTGTGTTTCTGCTGATGGTGATCTCTACACATTTGGTGGGAATCAGTTTGGACAGTTGGGAACTGGTGGTGACCAAGCAGAGGTACATTACAAATTATAACTGGGTTGCTCAAGTTTCCTTTTTCCCTTGACTGGATAGTAAATGGAAATACTGATTTTTGATATGATAAGACGGTGTGCATATAATAAGATCTTAAGGGAAGACTAGTCCAATTGCATTTAGCATTTCATCAACAAAATACGGGAAAATGTGTTGCTTAAAAAGGAAAGGTCATTAATTATTCTCCATTGCTACTAGAATACTGGGGTGTGTAGGTTCTAGAGTTTTGAAATTTCAGTTTGGGCATTGAAAGATCTAAGCACTGTTACTGCACTGTATCTTAATCATCATCATTGTCACTGGCTACTGACACCTCAAACATAGTTACTATGTTAGCAAATGTTTTTATCTTGAAGAATTTTCTGTGGTTAACTTTACTGTTTATTGAATTTTAAATCAGACTCTCCCCAGACTCTTGGAAGCTCCGAGCTTGGAAAATGTACATGCAAAAACCGTTTCTTGTGGGGCTCGCCACAGTACTATAATTACAGGTATGTGTTTATTTTTAGGCCTCCTCATCTCCCTCTTTGGTGTTAAACAACAAATACGCCATTCCATTTCCACCAGTGGACGTTCTTTGATGTTGTTGGTAACAGAATGACTTTTAATGTTTTGGCTAGGTGAAACAAAATCTGAATGCTTATCAAAATCCTAAAAACATAAATGTGATGGTTAGATGGAAAAATAAAAGGACGACTATGAAATTTATAAACATATAGTCAATGTAAACATAGGTTTTTAGCCTGTCACCAAAGATGAGATTATTTTGTTATGTAAAAGCATAATAAATAACTGATCAGGAACCAGCCAGTTAAAAGATTGTTTAGTGGTGCATGAGCTGTTGCAATTATTGGTGCATGTAAAAAATAGCGCAAACATGGGCTAATCAAGTTACAACCTTGGCTAAATTGTTGGGAAGGAAAATTTCGAGTGTCAAATGTAGTATCTTTGACAACTATTTAACAATTATATATTCACCATTCTGTTAATTACTACTAAAATACTTTCTAGACTTGTGATTCATATGCATGTTCTTGGAATTATGTTGGACGTGCATGCTACATCACTATGAAGCCTGACTCTCTCCTTTTGTTTCTCGAAGAGGATGGAAAGGTGTTCTGTTGGGGCTGGAACAAGTATGGCCAGGTACTTATGCTTAATCCCAACCACTCATCTATTTTGCTAGCATCTCGAATGACATTGGAATAATTTCATTTCTGTGATTCTAATCAAGCTAAATAAGCCTCCGTTGTTGTTTATAATGTTTGCCATGCACCATAATTGATATGGAATTCAGGTTCACATCATTATGGTCCAATGTTTATGTCTGCCAATTTGAGGACATATATGATTTTTTGATAATTTGAAACAGCTTGGCTTGGGTGATGTGATTGACCGCAACGTTCCTTCTCAAGTTACCATTGATGGCTGTGTCCCTAAAAAGGTAGCATGTGGCTGGTGGCACACCCTGCTACTGGCCGAGTCACCCACCTGAGTATCTGACTCTGCCTTCCCTTGGCACAGTTTTGTTAGGTAAGAAGTATTTTCAGACCGCTGACATATCATTAAGATCCCTGTACAGCTACTTGCGCTAGCTTGTATGCTTACACGTGTGTTCGTCCTCATTCTTTCGTGGCTCAGGTTCACCACAGTTAGTTCCATCTTTTAAAACTATTACAATGATACAACGCTTTCGAGATGTAAAACATGATCTAGCTAGGTCCGTTGTGTATATTTGATTCAGTAGCATTTGAACATTATGCTGTGCTCAATGCCATGAAAAGTCAACTATTGCTGTGTATAAAGTGTTATGGAGTCTGTTAACTTAATGGTTTCACTTGCTATTTTCCTTCGCTCATGTTATGGTTTCAAGCCGGGCTTGAGGAAAGCGAAAAGAAGTGCTTTTCGAATACCCAAAAATGAACGAGTTGCAGCATTTTCATTTTCTGGTGATCTTAAGTGGGCTGTGACCTAAGATTTTCCATGACTCTGCTCGTGATTGTATCATTGAGGGTTACTTTTCTTAGAAGAGTCCCAGTTTGCATTTTCGTTTTGAGATGTAAAATCTGAAGATGGACACCAGGCTTGGAAAAGTTCCCATGGGGATGGAGACTGATGAAACGTACAAATCTTAAGCTCTTCCTGACCTGCTAAAAATACAAAAACACTAGCTTTAAAAGTGAACCCTAGTTATTTAACAACAAATGAACGAATTGTTTTGCATGCTTCAGGTTGAATATTAATTGAAGGTTTGTTGGCAAATAGCAGGTGCTGGCGTAATTTATTTTCTTACCACCAATATGCATGTCAGGAATAGTTTTTTTTTTTTTTAATTTGATTTTTTTTGTTAAACCTTAGCGAAGTGCGAGCCAAGCAGCTAAAATCTAAACTTACTATATACCTATTCATAATTCTCATAACACATAATAATATGTAATTATATCTGATAATTTTCTCAGCTCGTAGAAGGGTCTAGAGCACTTGTGGATAGGTTGAGCACTTGTGTATGAATTATTTCTCAGGAGATTTGTATTCTGCACTGCAAAAAACTAACACATCCTAATTGGCAAACAACATTTTTAATTTGAAACAAATGAAAGGTCATGCATGTACGATAAAGCTGTCTTAACCATGGAAAATCCCGTGGACCAATGTGAAAGGAGGGGTGCATCATCTTCTACATCGCGAGTTCAAGGTGTTCAACCATCTGGGCTTCGACATGTTTTTATAATAGCAGCAACCTGTGCATGAGATTTTAAAAGAAAGCCGTGGCTATCCACATTCTAATCGACTATTTTGGTATTACGATTTTACTATATTTTTTTTTAATGTTTTTTGCTTTGTTTTTTATTTTTAAACTAATACTATTTTTAGTGTTTTTCAATTGTTTTGATGTCAAAAATAAATAAAATAAAATATTATTTTGATGTGTTTCTAAATAAATAAATAAAATTAGTATTTTAAGAAGCTATCTTTAGCATACTCTCACTCAGTTTATTTTTTTAGATTTCCCATTTAATCACAGCTGTAAGTATCATGCATGATTTCATTGCATTATTTTACTTATTTTTTTACTTTTGTCATTTGACTTTCGATTCGATCATCTTTTTTTTTTTAAATGCAATTAAATGCTAATTTAGATGAAAAAAGCTCAATTATGTAAAAAGAGTAAGTGTTAAATTGAAAACTCTAAAAAAAAACACTACATCAACAGAGATTATAAAACAATTATTTTTAAATAGCAAAAAACACACCATTTAGTTTTTTTTTATATATGTAAGTAATAAATATTAAAAATCTATCCAATAATACAAAAAGTCAACTAATGAAACTGGCAGTCAATTGTCAAACATATTACATAAAGACAACAGCCGGTCTACTTATTTATTGTTTTTGAGTTTGTTGCTTATATAAAAAATAAAATAAAAAATTTAACTTAAAAAGGACAAGCATCGGAATATTAAAACACTGACTTAAAAGTCCACCAATAATCTTCCACGAAGTCCGCCCATAATCGCAAGCCAAAAGACACTATCAAATTATCATATTTGAATCATGTTCATCACCACTCACCAACACATAAAAAACCTTGAAACCCAATTTCCCCCCGTGTCACCACCCACAAAATGAGACCACCACGAAATCGCCTCCTCCTCACGGCGATCCTGCTCCTAAGATGCGCCATGTGCACCTTCTCAGCCAAAAACTGCCCCAACTGTGGCACCACACCTGTCCCCTACCCCTTCAGCACAGCTCCCACATGCGGGGATCCACAATACAAGATCAGGTGCAATTCAGGCACCCTCTTGTTTGATACACTCAACAGCTCTTATGAGATCATGTCCATTAATCCATCCATCCAACGGCTAGTGATCCGACCAGCCAGTCTCTTACCAAACACATGTGTCACATCTGATTACATCCACGAAGGTATCTGGTTAAACGAGAGCCTACCTTTTAACATCACAAGTGATAACACCATCATGTTTTTGAACTGCACGGAGTCGTTGCTTAGATCACCATTGAATTGTACCTCAACCAGTTTGTGTCACGTGTACGTTAATAGTACCAAAGGGGAGGCTCCTTGTCAAGCTGCTTCTATTTGTTGTACTTTCGGGGCTGGTGGGTCATCGACGGCGCATAGAATAAGGGTAAGAGACACGGGGTGCAGGGCTTACACTAGTTTTGTTGATTTGGACTCGGTTTTGCCCGTGGATAAGTGGCCGGACCCGGGATTGGCAATCGAGTGGGTGCTGCCTCAGGAACCGGTTTGTGGGTCTCAGGCTGACTGTGATGGGAATTCTACTTGTGGGCCCGCTGCAAATTTGAGTGGGGCTGGGAGGTGTTACTGTACAGGTGGACTTCACTGGGATCCGATTCAAGGAATTTGTGCTCGTTGTAAGTTTGCCTGTGCCCTGTACATTGGACAGTTTTGTGGGACCATAAAACCCCTAGCTAGTTCTAGTTTAGAGAAGTTGATTTTTATTTTTTGCTTTGATTGATTGAGATGCATAATTTGGAATTTTGTGCAGATGCTACGTGTCAAAATGATGGGAGTTGCGGTGGATCAAAAAAGACTGCTCTCATTGCTGGTACTTTTCTAGAAAAGAGTTTTCACCCTTCAATCACTTATACAATTATTCAAGATGTTTGACTAGTTACTTTAAAAATCTCAACTGCTGATTTGCACCATCTGGGTAGGGTTTCACTAAAATTTCACCACTTGCAACCTGTTTTGACCTTGATTTAACTATTGCCATGTCTTCGTATTGGGAGCTACTTTTCTTTTCCTCTTCCCCTCTCTTTTCCTGATTGATAAGCTAACCTAACACAACCAGCCATTTAATCAGGAAAAAGGAAAACTTCTTTAACATTTTCTTAGTTTTCTTTTCGTGTTTTGATTTTTCTTTGACTAACGTCGACAATGCTCCAAGTCCTAAGTACTAATGCTTTATTTATTAGGTTATAAGAAATTATATATATATAAAAATAAATAACAGTATTGTTGGTGGGTTCAAAAGTCAAAAACAGCCCATGGGGTTGCAGTCGTGATAGTACGTGTCGCCAGGGGTGGAGTTGACATTCTAGAAGCAAGATGGAAAATTTTAGAAAGGAACAGTTGCCTTGTTATCCATCCCGTGAATTCTTTCAGCCAAGATTATTAAAAACGCGAGTTAACTCGGAAAAAAAAATCGAAATCAATCAAAATCGGGTTGACTCGTAAAATCGGACCGAATTGGTCCGATTTTACGAGTTCAAGGTATTCGGCCAGTGCTTTGAGCTTTCGTTTTCAATTTTTCATTTCTTTCATTTACACAGCTCTTCAACTTTCAAGACCCCTCCAATCACCCCTCTCAAAACCCAACCCATCAACCAAACCCGGAATTTCAACCGAGTTGGCGAGTCTCTTGGGTCTTTTACTATCTTCCCTTTGTTGTTCATTAACTGCAATAATCACTTCTTTCCCACCAAGACTGCTATCTCTACGAACAACAAAATTATGGTTTTTTCCAACTCCAAATTTAAAGAGCTATGTAAATGAGAGTAAAGGAGAAGAGGATGAGGAGGAAGAGAATAAAGGAGAAAAGGATGAGGGAGATGAGGGTGTGGTGGCGTGAGAGAAGAGAAGGATTTAGGGTTAGTTAATGGGGGCCCCTTTTATACTAGTAGTTATAAATTACAATAATAATAATAATATAAAAATGAAGTTTCTACTTTCACGGGGGGTTATAAATTATTATTATTATTATTATAATAATATATACGAGGGAGGGGTTAATAATATATACGGGGGAGGGGTTATGATAAATTGATAATAATAATAATAAAAAAAACCTATTAATTTAAGATAATAAATAACATTAATTAATTTCAAATACAACAATCATAAAAAAATATACAATTACTTGAAAAACATAAAATAAGTAGTTAAAATTACAACAATCATAAAAAAATGTCCATAATTATGCTATTTTGTATTCAGAAATATTTTACATACGATTTTATGATTTTTCTTCTCACATGATTTTAGTTATGATTTTACGATTTTTGTACGGACAAATTCGGGTACGATCTTACGATCCGATCTTACGAAGCCCCTTCCAATTCGTGTTAAAATCACGATTTTAACAACCTTGCTTTCAGCATTTGACGTGCAGGATATCGACCCTTTCTCTTTTTCGTCAAATGTTGACATAATACGTACCCATACTTGCCACCCTCGCAACAATTTATAAGGCAGTTGAGCACAAATAAAATCTTAAGCTGTAAAATATTAAGGAAATGGCAATGGGGCCTAGATTGATGCAAAGCATCAACACACATCGATGGACAAAGGATCTGAAATGCTGCTTGTATGGCATAAAGAATCCATGGAGGTCCCAATTTGAGTCATGTCTTCCTGTGTAGCAGGGTGGGAGACACCGAACCATAGCAGGGAGATGAAGCACCCGTTTGGCAACGTGGTGCGTTCCACGTTTGCCAAACGGGATGGTGTTGTGGTGTTTGGTAAAAACCAAACACCATTTTTTTTTAATGGGATCCACCGAAATTAACACCCAAACGGCGTTTTTTGAAAAGCACCTTGGAGGTGCTTTTCAAACGCCGGTATGAACGGCGTCTGTCACACTTCCCTGACCCATCTAACATCTTCTCAAAACACCCTTGCCGAGAACCGATCTTCTCAAAGCACCATCTTCTCAAAACCGATCTTCCCGTTCTGAAAACTCTCTGGCCTTTCCTTTTCTTCTTCTTCCTTTGAAAACTCTCTGCACTCTCTTCACTGCACAGTCTTCTCCTCATCACGAGGTGGCTAATGAAAAAAAATAATAGCTTTGATTCTTGATTGATTTGTGGATGGTGGCTAACCGGAGTCTTGTTGGCTACATCTCCTCCTCTCTTTTTTCCCTTTTTCTTTTTTCTCCCTTTCAAATCTCAAGTTTAGTATTTTATTACTAAATTTCATCCTCTTTTTAGTCCAAAACATTAGAAAATAGAAATAACCCCGGTGGCTACTAAGTTCCTGTTTAGAAATGTATTTAAAATTATTATTTTTTTTTACTTTTTTAATGCACTGATATTAAAGTATGTTTTCAAAAATAAAAATATTATTTTAATATTTTTTTAAATTAAAATTAATTTAAAAAACAATCAAACCCAATCACGAGGCCATTCTCAAATGACAACGTGATCCATTTTCAAAAAAAAAAAAATCAAAGTTATTATTCAAATAGAGGCCTGGCAGAGAAAAGGAGGGGGTGGTTACATTAATGGATGAAATTAGTTTGATGGGAGAATGAAATTATGTTTCCATTTTATTTGAAGTATTCACATTAATATAAATTGTTATTTATTTTTAAATTTATTTGTAGAAGTTATATATATATATATATATATATATATATATATATATATATATATATATATATATATATGGATGGATGTATGTGTGTGTATATTTCCATGCTCTTTTAAGTAATTTTACAAGTTAAAAGCAGTTTGTAAAGTTTGGAAACCAAACACCAAAACTGCTTTTTCTTCAACCTTCAACCCAACCACAGTTTTAACCAAACACTTAACTGTTTTTTTTGAACCACAGTAAAAAGCGTTTTTTTTGAAACTCCATTTTTTCAACCTCAACCGCAACAGCAACCGCAATACCAAACAGACCCGAAGAACACCTCAGGACACTATTTTTTTTTTATTTCATTTGTCTGTTCTGTAAAGTTAATTGCTTTTGCTGAGGACTCTTTATATTATAGAGCTCCAAAGGATTCTCTGTTGTTAATGTCTAACAAAACGCAAAAAATTCTACAGGTTTAACGTCTGGGATTGGTTTGACTCTTTTGGTAATCGTCATTTCTGTCCTGTTCTACAAACGCCGCCGGCGGATCAAGAAAGCACAAGAACGCCTGGCTAGAGAACGTGAAGAAATCCTGAACGCCGGTGGAAGCAGAGCAGCAAAAATCTTCACAGGCAAACAGATAAAGAAAGCTACAAACAGTTTTTCAAAAGACCGCCTATTAGGAGCCGGTGGCTATGGTGAAGTTTATAAAGGCATTCTTGATGATGGCACCGTAGTAGCTGTCAAGTGTGCCAAGCTTGGAAACACCAAGGGAACTGACCAGGTGCTCAATGAGGTCCGAATTCTATGCCAAGTCAATCATAGAAGCCTTGTATGCTTGCTTGGTTGCTGTGTGGAGCTTCAGCAGCCTATACTCGTTTATGAGTACATTGAAAATGGAAATCTTCTCGATCGTCTACAAGGTCTAAAACCTGATGGAAAAAGCCAGCTGTCCTGGTTAAATCGCCTCCAAATTGCTCACGATACTGCTGATGGTCTCGCTTACTTGCATTTCTCAGCTGTTCCTCCAATATATCATCGAGACGTCAAGTCAAGCAATATACTTCTCGATGAGAAATTGAATGCCAAAGTTTCGGATTTCGGATTGTCAAGGTTAGCTCATAGTGATTTGAGTCACATATCAACCTGTGCCCAGGGCACCCTAGGATATCTCGATCCCGAGTATTACAGGAAATATCAGTTGACCGATAAGAGCGATGTTTATAGTTTCGGGGTTGTGTTGCTGGAGCTGTTGACTTCTCAGAAGGCAATAGATTTCACCAGACCGGAAGATGATATAAACCTGGCAGTTTACGTGCAGAGGATGGTGGAAGAGGAAAAGCTGATGGACGTGATAGACCCAATTCTAAAGATGACGGCGGGCTCTCTGCAGATTGAGACCGTGAAGGCGTTGGCATTTCTGGCTTTGAGTTGTGTAGAGGAAAAGAGACAGGATAGGCCTTCCATGAAAGAAGTTGCTGAGGAAATTGAGTACATTACGACTATCGCAACAGCTAGGGAGGTCGAAAACTAGCATGCATTATGCAGGGAACATTTGAAGACAAGTTCGGGTCTTTCGTATGAGGATTGATGATTTGAATTATCAGAATATGATGTGCTTGTGGAATTGATATTTATCATACCTAGCTTGAGTTTGCTTGGCGCTTTGCCCTATATGTATATATGGATGTAATCTACATTAAGAAGTGATCATGAATATTCATGCATGTTATTTAAAAAACAAAAAAAAAAACTGAAAATGGAGCACCATCTCCGAAACACTGCATAATCGCATCGATCACTATTTTGCATTATGATTCAAGTGCTGTTAAGCTTTTTTTTTAAAAAAAAAACATTGATGGTTTTTTTATGCGAAAATCATTAAAAACAAACATTTTTAACCACAATACAAGACACCGCAGTCAAAACCACGTTTTAGATTGTAGTGTCTAGTGAGATCCTTATTTAGATTGAATCCTACAAAGCTACTTTTTTCTCTTAGCCTTTTGTCTATAGATAACCAGCATGATAGAGTTTCTCTTGGAGTTATCAACTTCTTCTTTCTTAAGTGAAGGGTCTTCAAAATGTTCTAACAATATATTTGGCCAGGAATGAGGTTGATGTTAATATCCTTGCATCCTCCGTGGGATTTAGTTTCTCCTGCCATAAAGAACTTGAGAATTTCAATCCCGCAGAGAAGATTCTCCTGCCGATAAGACTGCAAAACATTTAGCACAGAGGAAGACAATTTCATCAAATTTTAGTTTATTGCATTTCAGCTTCATGATGCCCAGTTTGCTAATCCTATTTCCCATTTATCATTGATTATCTGTATGTTGACATCAAACTTTTGATAAACAGGCATAAAATGGACCATTTACTCAGCATTTTGTTCAAAAATTTACTCTTCAGAACTCTATAAAGTAGTTCACGGAGCGACGATAATAGCAAGAAGAACATCAAAATCCAGTCATGAACATTAAACGACTCTTATCTGATAATAAAATCCCACGGTTGATGGAGAACAAGAAGCACTCTTCAGGCAGACAATATTAAGAAGGAAGCCCGGAACTATGCTTAGCAGTAGCATAGCAATTCTAAACAGTCTAGTTTGATCTGGGTGTGGCCCATTCAACTCGAAGGATTAGATTGTCATAACCATATCCATTGAGCTTGTTTATTGCCCTCTCAGCATCTTCCTTGTTTACAAAGTTCACAAAACCAAAGCCCCTGCTGACACCAGTCTTCTGATCAATAGCAACATAAACACGACTCACGGGACCAAATGTGTGGAATAGTTCATGCAAGTCAGGCTCCCTGGTGTCCTCTGATAAATTGGTAACCCTAACCGAGTTTTCTTCATTCCTGCGCCTCATATCTGATCCAACAGTTCTCTCTGCACCAGCCCTCAGGCTTGGTGGGACATAAGCACCCTTGGTGGCTCCAGAGGTAGCCATGGCTGTCTCCGTTGCAGCAGGTTTATCTATGAAGGTTTCAGTCGGTTGAGCAAGATCCTTGTATGGGCATCGTGATGTCCAGTGATCACCTTTCTTACCACAAGCTCTGCAAACCATGAGAACAGCCCCACCTTTACCTAACTGGGCCAAGTTATCTCCAGCTATCTTGGATTCTTCTGCTTTTGTGCCTGTTGGCATGCCAATGCATTATCAAAATGGAAAAACCAACCAACCCATAAAAAAAAAGTCATTGACAAAAACGACTTTCAGATATACTCTAGAAGAATCTAAGAACCATACATGAGAATTCTCCAAACATAACCATCACTTGGTAAAACATGTGGAAGACTATCAATGATTTTGGTTTGCAACTAAAAGTTACTATTGCATGCGTAAGGGTTGCATAATACTACGCAAAAAGCATTAATAACATTAACAGGCAGAGAGCCAATTTCAGTTCCGGGGCATCCAGCTATAAGCGTAATATATAGAAAATAAAAAACACATTCTCAAGGAGAGGAATCGGAACAGCAATAGATCCACTGCCGCATTGCAGAGAGTTCAAACCCCACAGCTTTTAAAAGGAAGTACACTGGCAAAATCAAGAAAAATTAACAGCTTCAAGGCAGCATTATCCTCCATGAATAGACCCAAATGAACAGTTTTGCAGAACTTCAGTAAAATATAAACAGATGTAGAGAAATCATTATATACAGAAGGTAAACGATTGAACTATCAAAATATAACTCCATTGTTAATTAATTAATTGCATAAAAAGAAAACTAGAACTTCGGTTAACCATAAAAAAAAATTTAAGTTTCACCGATACTAGTAGAGAGAGAAAACGCATAAAAACCATATCGAATGTTAAGAGAAAGAAAGAAATACCAGGTGCTCTAGGTCTTTCAAGCAAGATCTCTTCAGTAGAAACCATAGTAAGCCTGCTCCCAACTTCCTCGTGAACTGCATCTCCAAACTTGGCCCAGTTTCGCCTCTCCACAGCCCGCTTGCTCAGCCGAGCCTTGGCGAGTTTGCGGACTCGAGTCGTCGTGGTAATTTTAACCTTATTACCATCATCGTTAAATTTATACTCGATCACTTTCTTGATCCCGTTCTCATCAGGCCCAATCACCTGTTTGGGAGGTAACAAAAAGTCTAGATCTTCGCCATCATCCTCGTCTAGCTCACCCCAACGCAGCTTGCTTGGCTTCGCTGATTTGTCCACAGACATGATTAAGGCTGAGGATATTTTCTGGTGGCCGTCGGGGTTCGATTGGAGATGGTGCTTTTGTCTGTCTGTACAAGAGAAATGGAAGTAGGGTTCGGTTTTTGATAATGTTTTGTGTGGGCGGTTATGCGACGTCGGTTATGGGCTAATTAAAAGACGAGGAGGAAATTACGAATCCGGTCCATATTATTGTGGCGTGGCTTTTTTGTTTTGGACATGGGCTGTCAGAACCATCAATATCTCTCCGCATACTTATTGGGCCTGGGAAGTCTGGGCGGGCTTCCAGTAGAAGAAGATCGGGTTAAGCCCATGTTGAGTGATGGTTTCGAAAATCTTGGTGTCCTCGTATGATTTTATTATAAGAAAATAATTAGTGCCAAATAAGATGAGATTAGACTATAAATAACTTTTTGTATGAATGATATAATGGAATCAATTTTACATAATCTCCTCAAAGTCATCTCTTTTATCAATCAAGAGTTGTTGTGACTGGTTTTTGCAAAACTCTTTCTTCATTTTGTAGTGAGTTTCTCTTGGATAATCTTGTATCATACATGTATTTTTGTCATGTCTGTCCTTACATAATACTTTTTTGGATATGAGTTTATCAAATCAATTTCATCCCTGTTTCTATTTTTTTTTATGATTTAAATAAATAAGTCCAATAACACACAATCTAATAAATATTTTATTTTGTGTGATTAAATATTTTGATCTATATTTATTTTTTCTAATTTATTTTTTAATTATTATCAACAATTTAATTTTTTACGCAAATGATTATTAATATATTTAATTAGATGCTTGTATAGAACTTTTGTTGTACATTTTATTTTTATATATTAAAAAAACACATTAAAATAACCTGACCCTGCATACCTGTTATTATATTTGAAAAAAGATTTACAAGATCGCAGATTAAATAGCCAATTACTTGATAGACACGGCAAAAGATTCCATACAAATATTCTGCTGCTTAAGTCCAAGAAATCCTGCACAAGACGAACAATGTTTTGTCCATTAAATCATCGAAAATCCTGCACAAAATATATAAAGCTAATTACCTGGTGGAGGATGGCCGAGGGATTTGTTGCTACCATGGTTAGATGTTAGATACGATATTCAACATGACATCAAAATCAAGATCATGCATGCGATACCACGATAAATTAAGAAGACCTGGGAGTGTTTGAGAGTGACTTTTAAAAGTGTTTTTGAAAAGAAAGAAAATTATTTTTATTTTTATGTTTAAATTAATAAAATTTGATTTTTTAAATTATTTTGATGTGCTGATGTCAAAAATATTTTTTAAAAAATAAAAGAAAATAATTTTAATATATATTTTAACAAAAAAATATTTTCAAAAACAACCACAACCACACTCCCAAACAATCCCATGATATAACCCCAAGCCTCCCGATATCTACAAGTTAACAGCATAACGAACCCTAACTAGCTTGCTGCGTTGTCAAAGTTGAAACTAAGATTTGAGAGCTAATTTTTTTTTAAAAAATACCACTTCAACAAATAAAAATAAATAAAAATTAAAAACCAAAGTTAAGAGTATACTTAAATATACATGGACAAAAATAAAAACTATTCCATAAATATAAAAAAATAAAGGGATTAAAAGTATAAGGACCGAAATGAAAATCAAATACTTTATCAATTTCAATCAAAGGATAAAATTGAAAAAATCAAAAAATTTGCACTGAATATATTAAGGTATTTTAACCCAATCCGGAAATTAAAAGGAGGACCAAAGTGAAATCTAAATATATAATTAATTTCAATCGAAAAACCTAATTGAAAAACATCAAAATTTATATAACAGAAATCAAGACTATACAAAAAATTAAAAGTACAGGGATGGAAGTGAATAAATCATGAAACTTGGGGCCTCTCCTGTACTGTAGCGTGCAGGAGAGAGAAAACAAAAAAAAGTTCAACCGGCCACCCTCACGACTCCAGCCACCCGTTTCCAAAATGCGTCACACCATAAGAAAGACCACACGACGGCTCATCGGTAGAGACGTTGGAAGCTCATTTTTACATGATGAAGGACGCCGCACCCGCCATCTGAAACGGGTGTGAGGCTGAACACCACACATCAACGTGTGACACATGCACGCACAAATTTTGGCAGATAATAATGAAAAAATATGGTTAATTACAGGTACACTCCTATATCCAATTCTTCAATTTTGTCTTATTGGAAGGTACATTAGTATTTAGCCATTTAAAAAAAAGGGAAATCACCATGGTACCCCTCCCAGTCATAATTGTGTTGTCTTATATGGGGGTAGATTAATATTTAGCCATTTAAAAAAATTGTAAAATTCCCGTGAAGCCCCACAGTGTTAAACCTGTTTTTTGTTTTTTTAAGGGACAAAAACGTTGCAAACATAAAAAATTAATTAATTGGTGAACCGACCGATCTGAAAACCGACTCGACAAAAAAAAAACTATCACAATCCGCAATATTTTGTCTCACAATCTACAGTGATTTACTGATTTTTTTAGTTTATTTTATAATAAGTTTTAATGTACCCAAAACGTTGTAAAATTGAAATCTTCAGTTTCACAGAATCCAGTGTAATTCATCAACAATGAAACTCGTTTTTTCAGCCAGTTTCTTTGGACAGCTTAAGATTTTTTTTTCAATTATCTGTATACGAGTCGTCCCGAAACTTGCAGAATCAAAATTTTCACTCCTGAGTGAATTAGCTTATCATTTATCATTTGCAACACATCTACCATCATATGGACAGCTTTAGATTTTTAGAGAGATGGTGACTTCTACTGAGATGGGATCTCACAATCAATGGTGCTCACACAGCTACTGCTACTGCTTCTACTATTAACCGCAACAACTTTTTTCCCATTCAAATCCTCCACATCCCCATTTTCTTCTTTCAGGTATTTATCACGAACACTTATGTC
Source organism: Salix arbutifolia (assembly GCA_025169955.1). Classification (NCBI taxonomy): domain Eukaryota; kingdom Viridiplantae; phylum Streptophyta; class Magnoliopsida; order Malpighiales; family Salicaceae; genus Salix; species Salix arbutifolia. Next base: position 3,478,998 of record CM045909.1, read on the forward strand.
TTTTCTACCCATTTTCCCATTAACTCTTCTTCTTCCCCTCATGACAGCATTGTCCCCCCTGTTGAACTCTGAAATTTGATGTTTTGCTGTATAAAGTTTAGATCTTTTGCAGTTTTTGTTGGTTCATTGACAATATTGAAATGGGCGTTTTTTATTTCCTGATTTTGGGATATGGGGTTTTGCTTATATATAATGTTGCTGTTATATTTGTTTTGTTTGTGGGCATGTATTCTACTTGTTTGAACAATTTTAGATTTGGATCCTTGAGAGATTGATAATCTGGGTCGTTTTGATGTGCTTTATGCAACGAGTCAGATTCGATTGTTATCAAGGATTCAAGTTATTTTCTTTTTCATGTTTTGATCACCCAATATGCAAATGGGTGAAGTTGCATCGTGTTTCTGGGTGTCATGAATTCTTGTATCAGCTAGTGACCGTTTTCATTCCGATCCTACTGATTTTTAGCTGAAATTTGATTTTTATTTTATTTTAAAAACCAGCGGTTTGATATTTTTAGATAATTTTGATGTGCTGATTTCAAAAATAATTTTTAAAAAATAAAAAAAATATCATTTTGATATATTTCGGCACAATAAATACTTTAAAAAACTATTACAATCACGCTCACAAACAAACTCGAAGAATAGACGTGAAGTGATATTTTACCCACAACATAAAAATGCCAATTTTTGAAACAACCCCAAGACCACCACCAAATTAATACTTCAACCCCAATATTTTCTCTTGAAAAGGAAAGTTCCCTGGCTAAAAATTTAAATTGAATTAATATTAAATTTGAAACCCGCTAATTCACTCCCTTTTATCTTGCGTGTATAAATAACCCATCAAACCAAGCTGTGTTAAATAACCCATTAAAAATCGCGTGCTCAGCCTTAAACACCTCCTCGTCACCGACCATTAAAAATTGCCTGCGAGCGAGCCAAAACCTTCCCGAGCCGACTCCCTCCCCGCCTTTCTGACTCGCTTGCCCGGAAACCTGCTCGTGACTCGGATTCTGGATCTTGCGAGGCCAAAGGTATTCGTTTTACTGTTTTTGTCTCGTTTTGAGGCTTTATGGTGTCGTTTGGGTCTGGTGTGGTTTTCAGTGGATCTACGGTGAAATGAAGCAATGTGGATAATGTTTTGACTAGAATCTGACTTTCTTTTATTGTTTTTCTTCTAGTTTTTTCTTACCTTTATTTTTTCTTGGTTAACTTGTACTTCTGATTTTTGTAGTTTTGTTTGATTTCTTAAAGCCATTTTTATGATTGATTTATTAATTCATTTTTGTTAGACCTTGTTACTCCAGTTTATATTACATCAAGATTTGTTGTTTTGGTGAATTGAGTCCTTTTTTCGAACTATTTAACGTGTATGGCCAGGCTTTATGACATCATGAGGATCCCCAATCAAATTTTTGTTGTTCTTTGTGGGATAAATGATTAAATGATGTCCACTTTTTCACTCAATGATACATCCAAATCGGTGGAGATCAGGCTTGTTGAAGAGCTGAATGGTGAAAGAGTTTTTTTTTTTAAAAAAAAATCCAGGGTTTTCTTCAGTAGAATGTTAAGATTATTTTTATTAAAGAACGCATCTGGCTTCTCATTCTTATGTACTCATTTTAAACGCATCCTGTTTTCCCCCTTATGGTATCAATTCATAAACTACTTAATATAGTGACTCATGCTTATCATCACTTTAAAAAGCAGGTAAAATGGCAAAACAAAGATTTACTTGGGCAGCTCTGTTTGTTGGAGGGCATTTGACTTTAAGTTGTGCTCTCTTCCAACGCGATCTTTTGAATGTCTTTGGCTGGGAAGATGCTGCTAGTAGTTCTTTGTGCTTGTCATCCATGACTATGTATCGTGTCTGGTTGTTAAAAAAAGGAAATTTATGACTTTTATTTAGTTGAATGCCTCGAGGCATCTTTTCCCCAGAGAGATGTATTAAGCAGCTAAAAAATTCCTCGTTTACTTGTTCATGTAGAGTTGGATGTGCAAATCAATGTTTTTGGCTGCAACCTCATTGCTATTTAAAATTCGAGTCTTGACTTCAAATTACAAAAGATTTATTGTTACATCGGGTGAAATTCCAATAAGAAGTTACCAAGTAGTGGTGGCAGCTACTCGTGATATGGGCATTGGAAAGGATGGGAAGTTGCCTTGGAGATTGCCTTCTGATCTGAAGTTTTTCAAGGAGATTACATCGGGCACAGCAGATCCTGTAAAACAAAATGCAGTTTTGATGGGTAGGAAAACATGGGAAAGTATACCTTTAAGGTACCGACCTCTTCCAGGTCGACTGAATGTTGTCTTGACTCGGAGTTTTGAGATTAAAAATGAAGAAAATGTTGTTACATGTGGGAGCATTTCTTCAGCTTTGGAAATGCTAGCTAAAGCTCCCTACTGTTTCTCAATTGATAAGGTTTTTGTCATAGGAGGTGGTCAGATATTAAGGTAATTTTGTTAGTCAATGAATGATTTGCTTTTTGTGTTCGTCTCTATTGTGCTACAAAACAATTCTCAACTGTGCTACAAAATATTTTGGTTTTTTTTAATGCAGAGAAACGCTTAATGGTCCAAGATGCGATGCCATCCATGTTACAAGAATTGAGACAAGTGTTGAATGTGATACATTCATTCCAACTATTGACTTTTCTATGTTTCAGCCTTGGTATTCGTCTCCATTATTGGTCGAAAATGGCATTCAATATTCTTTTGTAACTTATGTTCATGTGAGGAATTCTGAGGATGGAACAATTGCTAGGAAGACCGATGGAAAGTGTAATGATGTTAAATCGAATTCTAATAGGTTTGAGGTGGAGAATTTTTCATTTCTTCCGAAGATGATTTTTGAGAAACGTGATAAGTACATGCCTCATTCAAGGAGTATAAAATAGGTAGTTTATAGATTCAATTTATTGCAGGAAGCTATATTAAAGTTTCAAGTTCTTTGAGATATGTAAATTGTTTTGAAGATTTTAAAGTTGATTGCTAATTGGTTTGATTAATGAAATTTAGTTTTTCATGAAAAAGAAATGCATGTAAGACTGGTTTGAGAAATTATCTTGAAAAAGAAATGTGTGACCAAGTGTAATGACAAGAAGTCATAAAGCTTTTGATCTTATAATTTAATTTGTTTTATCTATTTCATAAAGATGTATATAATTATTAGACATGCTCTTGTAATCTATAACTAACATTGATATAAACATCATAAACACAACAATTACTCTCTAGAGCAATAGTTTTACATGATTAAATTATGCTTTTATCTATTTCATAAAGATGGGTTATCATTTAGTTGTCATGGAATTAAGTTGTTTGGAGGTAACTATGCTTTTTTTGAAGTACCGTCAAAGTTTGGCCTGTTATTGTTGACACTAGAAGTCTTTAGGTAGAGATTGACAAGTTTCAATCATTCATGTCCTGAGAGAACAGAAACTATAGTTATACATGTTCCATTGCATTTTCCAACTGTGAAATCATTGTTTGGTTGCTTTTGATTGTTATTTGTTGATTCTGGCTTGCGAAAATCCTAATACTCAATTGAACAAAAACCTGGAGTTGCCTTGTTTCCCTGCCCTTGATTGTCAATGTCCTTGTTTGAGAATGTGATTGAGTTTGAGTTTGCTTTTTAAAATAGTTTTTGTTTAGAAATGTATCAAAATGATATTTTTTATTTATTTTTTAAAAAATTATTTTTGACATCAGTATATCAAAATGATTTAAAAATACTAAAAAAATTAATTTAAAATAAAAAGTATTCAATTTTTTTTTTCAAAAATAGTTCCCAAAATGTATTTCTAAACACCCATAACTGTAAGTAGTCCTTCAGATCTGTTTGGTTGCCAAGAAATGTCAGGGACGAGAGTTTGAGCTTTGATTTTTCATCAAATGTAAACTTGATTGTTTTACTAAGAATTTGGGGATTTGCTTTCAGGCTTCTATGAAGATATTGTATATTGAATTTGAGTGGTCCAATTTTGTTTTCAAGTAAATATCTATTGAGGTTCTTACTTCTCAAGTTCTTTCTTAGTTTTAAACGAGATATACTTTTTGGTCCATCAAGAGAACAACACCCTTGGTTTTCTCGAGCTTAATTTCGGATTTAGGAGTTTAAAACTTTAAATCAAAACCACTCGCTGCATCTAGAGCTTGAAGCTCATAATTTAACGCCGCATCGATCCTTGGCCCCTGCGTGTTTCCTGTTCAGCAAATCGAGAGCAAGAATCAGTTATGCCTCATTAAATTGGAGTTTTGAGTTCAGAATTCTGTCATGTCAGAAATTATTATTTTCTTCATCAGTAATGGTCACAGATATATTTTGTCAGGAAGCTTTTGTTTAGACTAGTTTTGGTAATATTTACAAGCATTCAAAATTGTGGCTGTGTTTGTTTCTCGGAATTTATTTTTCAGGAAATCACTTTTCAAACTTTCCTGTGTTTGTTTGTCTTCCGGAAAGTTGGTCAACGGAAAACACTTTCCGGTCAACGGGAAACACTTTTCAGTCAAAGAAAAATTTGGCTTGATTTTCAGGAAAGTGTTTTCCGGAAAATTTGGGCGGAAAACACTTTCCAGAAGTTGTGAAAAATTTAGAAATGTCATTATTTGCTGATTATATCAAATTTGATCCTCAAACTTTTGATTGCTATATATAATTTGTTTTTGAATATTTATTTTTCAATTCCATCTCTTAAAATTTAATTTTTATATTAATTTTGGTCCTTATTTTTATAATTGCTATTTGCTTTTTTCTTATCATTTTTTTATTGAAATTTTTTATCTATCAAATTTGGTCCTCATTTTTTTTATTGTTGCTTATTTTATTTGAAATAATTTATGAAATGTTAATTATTATTATTTTAATTTATTCACCTTTCATTTTTTTTTAAATTTTTAGATTTGATCTCTATTATTTTGATTATTATTTATTTTATTTGAGATAATTTATGAAATTATATTTTTTTTCAATTTTATTCTCATTCAACTTTTTAATTTGTAAGATTTGTTCCTCATTATTTTAATAAACTTGAAAAAAAAATTAATTTATTAATAAATTATTTTCCAGTTCATTTTCCATAATACAAACAAATACTGAAAAGTGTTTTCCAGTTCATTTTCCATAACACTGTCAAACATCGGAATTCACTTTTCAGAAATTCACTTTCCAGGAATTCACTTTCCTCGGAATTCATTTTCCAAAAGAAAACCACTTTACAGCAAACAAACTAAAGAGTTACTTGAAATCGACCAAGGTATCCTCGAAAGATTTCTCAACTCTTCAGGATTGTTAACTGTCGCGGTTTCGTGAGATGATTTATAGTATCCATCTTTTCGGCCGTGTACCGAAGGCAAAGCAGCAAAAATTCAATCGGTATGACCAAGGCACACCACCACAACGTAAATCATTTCCGAGCAACAAGCAATGAATCGATCCATAAATGCGATCGGTAATTATTATTAGGCAGAAAACTTCTGGATTCCGAACTTGCTTAACATACATATAGGGCTACAAGATTGAGAAATGGCATCATCAATGTTGACACCAGCTGGAATTGCTAATGGTCTAACAGGCCAAGAAAAAAATCGAGATTTATCTGATAACTGCCTAACAGACACGTCTGCATAGTAGTAGTAGTGGTGGTGGTGGTGGTGCCTAACAGACACGTCTGCATAGTGGTGGTGGTGATACTACTACTACTACTACTAATAATAATAATATGAAGGCATGCTGTCCACTATCGCGATCAACTTTTAGCTTACAGACTGATTACATTGTCATGTCCTTGTGGGTGTAAATCACCCCTTGATCACCATTCACCACGTGTCCACCACCTCTGAGAATCCTGCATGAGCACAATATGAGGGTCAATATTTGAAACATAAAATTTTGAAACTTGCCAACTTTTTTTCCATAACAATTAAAAGAACTGATAAAATAGTTACGATCAATAAGTTCCTTCCAATCCTTGTTTAATCAATTTTTCTTGTAAATACTAAATTCCTCTGGCTCAAACATTATCAGAGAGCAAGCCAGGCAGACAATCATGGTTACCGAATACTGGCAACCATTCTGAACAGCATAAAACAACCGCACGATGCTTATTTAAGTGGCAACTACTCAGGTATATTTTTTTTTATTAAAAACCTTTTCAAGTCAAACTGCACATACAGTGATCAAGAGCAGATTCTTACCATCTAGTAGTTAATAATCCTTCAACCCCCACAGGGCCTCGAGCATGAATCCTGCTTGTGCTTATCCCAACCTATTCAGCCAATAAGAATCAACTATGAGAAGTATGAAACCTCAAATGATGCTTGAAATAATAGTGAGATGACATTTTACCTCTGCACCTAATCCAAATCGAGCCCCATCGCAGAATCTTGTGCTTGCATTATGAAAAACAGCAGCACTAAAAAAGACAATAACAAGAAACATCACTAAGCTGTCTCCTGTCATTAATGTGCTTTGCGTATATGTAAGGAAAGATTGAGTCATCTTTAAGAAACTAGGATGAAAATCTCGTGTTGAATGTTGGAGTTCAGATGATCACAAAAAACCCGAGCCAGGCTAAGGAACGGGAGAAAAAAAATACTTTCTGTTAATAATTCTTGCCTGTCAACTTGACGTAGAAAGACTTCAGCAACATCATGGTCTTCTGCTACTATACAATCAGTATGTGCACTGTCAACAAGAAGAAAAAAAACAGTAAATCCACAAACTATACATGTCTGATTGTGAAAGTTTATGCAGGGTAGGAAATGCCAACATCATTATAGTTGGAAAAAAAGAGACGTCGACATGCCTTCCATGTTGATGGATATGATCCATGGCGGCATGCTCATCATCAACGATTTCAACAGTGCAGGCCATAGAATTGTACTCGTGATGGAAAGTATGGGCCTGTGGAATGTTCAACTCCTTGCATGCCCTTTGTCCACCAAATAAAATAACGCCTGGAAAAGAAGCACCGATTATCAGATCCTCGATTAGGATGTCATGCCGAATAGTGAGTGGATGTCTTAAGTTGTATCCATGTTTTTGAAACCAAACACATTGTTGAAGATCATATTTAAGTAAAATAGATGGAACACTAGGAGTGAACAGTATAGATTGGGAATATAGCTTAAAATCAGCTGTAGTACCCTCGTTTTTTTTTGGGCGGGGGGGGAATTTAAAGCCTTGGTTATGATATCATATCAAGATAACTTACTTGAAAATACAACTTCAAATCCACATAAATAAGAGCTTGTCTTATATTTTTTATACACTGAAGATCAAAGAACTGTTATATGGGACCAGGTAGATTTCCAAATTATCCAACTCCTATCAATTTAACTAACTTCCGTGAATTTTTGCAATAATCATTTTGCTATTGTAAAACAATATGCTATCATATAGCTCATTATAAAATTATAACATAATCATGATAAGTGGCTGCTATCATGGAATTCCTACCTTCAGTGCGAAGATCAGCAATAAGCTTATTGAGCCCACCACTGCGCACCAAATCCTGATGCACAAGAAGTGTTTCCTGGATATAGAAAAAATAAAAACAGCCAAGAAACTTGCGAAGTCATGAACAAGCAAGGTAAATGTGCAAATGTTTATCCACTCAATAAAACAATCGTGGAAAATGTTAGAAATAAAGTTGACATGGACACTGATAATGAATAGAAAATATAGATGAATATACATACCATTGCGTTGCAAGCTGCTGGATAATCTATTTTGGCATCCAATACAACACACTTCGCCATTTCCATGTTAGCAGATTTATCGACATACACATGACAAATTCCATCTGATTAACAAAGGGAACCACTTTACTAAGAAATCTAGAAATATCATGAGAACAGAGGAGGCACTGAACTGTATAATCCAATTATCTGTCTCACCAGCATGACCAAGAACAGGAATTTTAGTGGATGACTTGATTTTAGAAACAAGTTTACTGCTGCCTCTTGGGATCACAAGATTGATAACATCATCAAGCTGAAGCAAAAAAATAATAAGTTCTAACTTCTATTTTTAAGACCATCATTCTTAAACACTGTTTTGCTGGTCAGGCATCTTTTAAGATCTACACACCTTAAGCAGATCAGGAATTTCATCTCTTGAAGTCACTAGCCCAATTAGTTTTCCACCAACAGTGTCTGGGATGGCTGTAGTGATTACCTACATAATTAGCAAGAGACGAGAAAATTTCAGACATAATTTTATTGACAATCTTACATTTGAAATACTATCGCAATCAAGTAATGTCCATAAACTTCTGTATTTAAAGAACCAAACCTTGTGCAAAATTGCATTTGACCTTCTGGCCTCCTTTCCTCCTTTCAAGAGGAGTCCATTCCCGCTTCGGATTGCCAATGAAGCTATCTACTCATCCATGTAAAAAAAGGATGACAACAAACACTTAAACAAGATACGGGATTTCATACTAGACCAAAAAAAATAAAGAGCCTGTTTCTAATTTGAAAGAAAATGGACCTTATGAATGTTAAAATCCAAGAAATCTATTGAAAACTGAAACAAATTTTCACAACTAGTCCATGTCACCCAAATAATATGAAGCCAGATTCTCAGGTCCATGACCTACTGCCTTATGGGCTCAGGAAGGATAAAAAACAGAGAGAGAAAAGAGAAATGAGAACAGAGAGATTTTGAAAGAGAGGCAGTAACTTAATATTTTATATCCCGATAAATCCATTCATTCATTAAAAAAACAAAAAGAGGCACAAAAGCGGATCTTTAAAGTGAGAGGCAACCATAATCTAGTACTAGACTGTGTTTTTATCCTGCCTTGACAACAGTACTGAAAAAACAGTGTTAAATACCTGCACTAGTGCATCTGGTCGAGACTCGAAAACAATCAGGAGAACACCTAAAGGAGATGAGGTTTTCTCCAAGAGGAGTCCATCTGCCAGCTGAATACATGCAAGTCATTAGAAACGTCACAAATCATGCATTCCAGAGTCGTATGTCCAACAATAAGTATAATTTTACTAAAATACTTTAATTCATGATCGTGAATTGCTCATCTCATTAATTTATTAAATGGTTGAGGTGGTCTCATTTTTAGCTGCACGCATTACATCATTACATTTATAGCAAAAACATCAAAAAAAATTATCTGTACCACTGGTGTACCAAATGTATGGAAATCCTTGAAATCAGGTAGCAGAAAGCATCAAACACACGCAAAACACACTTTCCTTACCTCAGTTCTCTTCAAAATACAACCAATTGGGTCTTCCATGTTAGCAAGCACACGAATAGAGTTCGCAAGATTCCTAATCTGTCAAGGTCAGTATATTTTTATTCAGACACAAGAAATATAAGAGGAGAGCATTCGATAAAACAAGGACATAAAAACAATCACATCATTATGCTAGTTGGCAAAGAAAACTGGAAAGAAACCAGAAGGTAGAAAGTAACAAGAAAAATTAAATGGATAAAAAATCCAGAGCTGTCTTTGCCTTCCCAGGCTTCAAGGCCAGCCGAGATATCAAGGATTTCTCCAATCCAGCCTCTTGTGCAGCAACAACATCAGCATCATTTTCAATGTTGATCAGTTTTTCATTGGCTTCTAGGGCATCAGCTACTTCCAGCAAAATCGTTTTCCTATCTTGAGAAGACAAGGCCTGCAGAACAAGTTTCTATCGAGTTATTGTGCTGTTAAAACAAAAGGAAGGCATACCTGTGTGCTACTTCCATTTTTGAATGAAAACATGCATAATAGCATAAACATTATTAACTGTTACCAATGTCATCATACCTGGAGCCTTCTGGAACTTTCCCTTGCTGCAACTGCCATCTCACGCCCACCAATTTCTTTATCCTGGGCCCACAAATGTGCATCTTGATGAAAGATGGTGCCAACACGCTCTCCTTGAAGGACTTTAATTATGTTTTCAGGCGCATACCCACTTCAAAAGAGAACAAGAAATCATTTCACACTAGGGGAAATGAAAACTAGTTCAAACCAGTACCACATGTGTAGGAAGCTCAAACTTTGGATTCAGAAAGATAACTCTACCAACTCCCCAAGTAAAACATTCATTATCATTCTATTTTTCAAAGGAAGCTACGAAACGAGGGTTGATTATCTCCTAGGAGCACCCACTCAGGGTGATGGTGAGCAAAAATAAGCAGCAGTTTTGCGACAGCATAAACTTCTTAAGAAAATGTCAGGCATGAAACTCCTGTACAAATGTAATTCGTATTTTATGCTAAGACTTTGTTTTATGTTTACAGCAGGACATATTATTAATTGTGACAAGGTGCCATGTACTTTTAATTAGTTATTTTGTCCAGGAGAACCATTTTTTTAATGTATATTATAGTTATGATCCATGAGAATGTAGCATTGGATTAAAAGTTTACCTGGTTATAACAACAGGGATGCCAGCATAAGCTGCATTGATAGCAGCTTTTACTTTGGCTGTCATGCCCCCTCGACCCACCCTAGACTTGTCTCCAAAAGTAATTTCACTCTGATGTATTTCCTTAATGTATGTGCGGATCAGCTTTGAACGCGGGTCACTTGGAGGGCCACTGTAAAGTCCTTCTACGTCACTCAGCAGAACAAGAAGATCAGCTTTTAACTCCAGAGCCAGCAAAGCTGCTAAACTGTCATTATCCCAAAATATTCCAGAAGAATCCTGCAGTGATAGCCCAAGATCAGAGCTGTAAAACGAGTGGATACAAACTCCATCTCACATACCTCATATGGAGCTTTCCTAGTACTGACTGCATCATTCTCATTAAATATAGGGATAACCCTCAGAGCTAGCAGTGATTGCACTGTCTCATCCAGTTGCTTTCTAAAATCTTTATTCTTGAAATCCCTATCGGTCACAAGAAGCTGTGCTGATGTTACATCCAGCTGCACCAAAAAAAAGCAAAAATAGAGTTCAACATTACATTTCGAAATAAACCAAGTGGAACGGGGGGAAACAAATGCACATTAAAAATGGTTATGAGTTATGAATAAGTATTCTTGAAAAAGATAGACATCTAGAGATGCTCAGGAAGACAAGAAATTGATCGAGAATTTAATTCAGGTGCGAAAACAATAAACACAGCTATATCTAAAGTACCTGACTAAACAATGTATCGTAGATAGCCATGAGACTGTTTTGTCCAACAGCTGCGCAGGCCTTCCCATCAAAATCGACTTGTAGTTTTTGGAGATCAGAGAAACTGCAGCACATGTGAAATCATTAAAATATATACAAATGCCAGTTCAGCTAGCTTAAAAAAAAAAAAGGAACAAAGCAAAAGAAAACTTTCAGTGTAAAATCATCTTTTGCATTACAGTTAGGTAAATGGCATAGCTTCTCCCCCCCAAAAAAAAAATTAAAAAATAAAATTGGCAGCAATTATATAATAGAGTCCAAAACAACATCATCACCGCAATTATGAACTAATTACATGCATAAAAAAAGTCGGCAGTGATTCCAGCCATGTACAAAACCAATAATCACGCATTCAAATTTAAAAAAGTCGACAAAGTACTAAACCTGCTGTTGACGAATCTTCGGTGTTTAAGCCTTTGGCGACCGAGTCCTACAGCACCCGATGTCACCATAATAACTTCGTATCCGAGGGAATTCAAATCTTTAATCTGCAAGCAAAACTCATTGTTATAATCCTTCATAAATTAAGCACGGATAATATTAAGATGAAATCACAACCTGCTCGCAAAGTGCACCTAATCTTCCAAGGGCTAATCTTCCATCCGCTCGAGTTACAACAGCAGTCCCAACCTTCAGCAAACAAATCTCAAAATCAGCTAATAACGCAAACCATTTGATAAAAAATGGAAACAGCAATCACTAATCATATCAAACGAAGTGCATTTAATTCTATTCCGTTAGAATTTTCATTTCTTAATCAAACATAATAAAATATCATTTTTTTTTAAAAAAAGAACAGATTAATTGAACATGAAATTGTCAGTCTTTACGGTTAAAAGAAAATGATGCATGGCATCTAGTCAAATATATAAAATCGAAGTGAACATCATATCTTAATCCAAAAACAAATCTACGTGATCAAAATACAATTTAAGTCTTATTAATGTTAGAGAATGATATAAATCATATTCTGGGGCCTCACCTACAAGCTTAAGCTTTTAGGTGAGATGGTTCCTTAACATGGTATCAGAGCCTTATTGACCCAGCGGTCATGAGTTCGAATCTCACCACCCTCATTCTATTTGATAAAAATCAAGCACAAGGTAATATGGGCCTGTGTGCAAGTTTCAAGCCCAAAGGGCTTTCACTTGAGGGGGTGTGTTAGAGAATGATATAAATCATATTCTGGGGCCTCACCTACAAGCTTAAGCTTTTAGGTGAGATGGTTCCTTAACAATTAACACGTTTACAAAGTTAATGCAGAGACTAAGAAAGCAATAAGAAAGGGGAAGGAGAAGGGAAAAAACCTTGATAACGAGACGCTTGACGTCTTTGAGAAAAGCACGAGAACGATCCAGGTCGCTCATTCTGTGTTGAGAACTCAAACTCGGACCGAGTCGACTCAAAAGTCAAAAGAGATATTTATGAGGCGACTCGAAACTCACACGCGCGCGCGCACACACACAGAGACGTCGAGATTGAAAGATGCTTCACTGATGTGATTTATGTAGAGTAGAGAGAGAAAGAGAGAGAGGTGGAGATTGAAAGTCCATAAAAAGACAGAAAAAAAAAAGGATTCGTGCTCTAGTTGTTTGCTTCGGCTCTTGTACGGCGGAGGCCAGAAAAAGACTGCCACGATCAGTGTTGCCGGGCTGGGAGGTTGCACTCCTGTATTTGTCTATATCATGGTACCATTGCCTAGCCCCCCCCCCCCCCCCCACCCCAAGGTGCCTAGCCACCCTCACACCCCCGTGTTAAAATTCAAATTGTGGTCGGCAGGCTTTGTTTTTTTTTTTTTCCAGAGATTCGTGCCGTGCGGGCGGGCTGGATTTTAGGCTAAATCTCTCTATTTCTTCTCTCTTTTCGGAGCTTTTATTTTTCTTGTACCTGCAAATGATTCTATATATTGAAATTTATTCTCGTGAATCTTTTAATCTCTGTTAACCAACTATTGTTTTCAAAAGAAAAATAGTCTGCTTAGCAGGTATATTGTAGAGTAGAGATCACATTCCACTATCAATTATTTAAAAAACGCGATCCCAATAGGCGGTAAGATTGATTCAGTTCATGTAAGTGTCCAATGGATAAGCTTATACAACAGATTCCGATTAAAATACATTCAAATAATAAAGGATTGAGATATAAAAATTTCCAAGACCAGAACAGCATAGGATAATGACACGTGGATTAAGGTTCAATGACTTTCCCATTTCAATGCTGGCTCTTGCTCTGATCAAGACTCAAGAGAGAGCAGCTGTGGAAAGATTTGACACAAGCTATTACAAATTTACAACATATTGATATTAAAAATAATTAAAAAATACATTATTTTTATTCATTTCTAAATAAAAAATATTTTAAAAAACAATAATTAACGCACTTGTAAACATCATCTAAACAAATTCTAGTCACCGCAGTGTTTTCTGCAGAATTTCCCTCCAGATATCTCGATGTTCCTAACCTTTCAAAAAATCAGGCATCAAAGGTTTTTGCCTAGGGATAATCCCGCGATGGAATTTCCATGCTCGAGGTTTTCAATACTTAATTAATGCAATTAAAATCTAAGGACATTACCATGGCATATCAAAGAAATGATTTTCATTAACATGGGCTGAGAATAGCATAGGAAACGGGTCAGGTTTTGACCGACGTATTTAAGAAATCCATGCAGGGCATATGTCAATGGCAAAAGCGTTCACTCACATAAAGCCTTTATTGAACTTTAAAAAACAAAGATTTAAACCACCATCGTTCTTCATAATTACAGCTACATTATAATTAGTATTACAGCTAAAAAATTAACTATAAAAAAACACTTTCATTATTGTCCCCTCACACCTTTGTACCTTGAATTACTACAGTGCATCTACAATTAAAAGTAAAATTACTTTCTATCGTTTAATATATATATATATATATATATTTATTTATTTTTCATGTTTCATCTTTATATTTTAAATATTTATATTTTAATCATACATTTTATTTTTATTATGTTTCAACTCTTGAAAATCAAGAGAGGAGAGAAAATTGCAAAAATAAAGAGAATATTTGACTGATCACATTTAACTTAATTTTGATGGGTTCGCTTTGAAAGGAAGTATATGTTGAAGGTAGTTTAAATTCCTAATCATTAAAAAAAAATTAAGATCAAATTTTTCATCTTGATTTAGTTTTTAAGTTGATTATAAGATATTTTTGGATTGCAAATAAAGTTATAAGACAATTTTTGTTTTTAAATACTTTTAATTGAAAATAAGTCGAGCTTTTTATGTTTTTGAATCCAATATTCAACGGGCTAAATTTGTTGTGCTGGAAGATATGTTGTCAAATGTCATTCTTTCCAAGCATGGACATGTTCTGGTTTTTCATATGTTAGACGAGCGAGCCTAACAATCCAGGCCGCCTATGAGCTTCTAGCCTACATTAGCCCTTCTATTATTCTTTTATTTTCTCTCACAGTAGCATAAAAATAATCAAGACTTTTTTTTTATTATTATTTCTGTTGAAAATTGGTTCACGTATCATTATAAGTTTATATATAAACTCTTATATAAGTTATATATGATAATCCATGATTCTAATATATATATAAAAAAACTTTTCATAAAAAAAGAGATAAATAAACCACTTTAATTCACTTGAATTCTTCTAAACTTTTATTTTAAATGCTTTAAATTTTTATTCAAGAAACCATGGAGATGTTTAAAAAAATAATAATGGCTTTGTCAGATAAGGGAAGAAATGCATGCATAAAACAAGAGGATTTTGACTGATCGCGAATATTTTTTACCATAGAATTTTAAAAACTGGTATTTCTCCAGGCTATTTTTTTTATAAAAAAAATCGTCTCAAAATCAAATAGAATTTGGTTTCATTACACACAGAATGCAGGCATTGGTGAAAAGAAATATGAAAATGAGCTTAGACGCTGGATCAAGTTATAATAGAAAGCCGATGACTATGGAGGTCACACTGAATGATCAGATAAACCACACATCAATTTCCAAGTGAATCTCTTTCGCCTACAAGATTAGGGGATGAGTGATTACCGAAAATGAAATTGAGCAAAAACAAAGATTAAGTCCAATTCGCTGCCATTATCAACATATCATGCACCAAATGACTCAATTTGATCCTCTTCGTGTTCAACTTGAATCTCAGATTCCAAGGAGACTAGGTAGTCAGCCTTGTTTGTTTGAGAGAGGTATACTGGCCAAAACAATTAGTCAAATTAGTGTGAAATACTTAACAAAACTCCATATCAGTATGTATTTACACAACCAGTTCATACGAGGAAATCTCGAGCTGAAAGACAAGTTTTTCAAACATTGGGGAAAAATTGCAGCCACGATGTTTCCCTGTCTACCTGCTCCAGTCTTCTAAAAGATGCAGACTGAAATCAGATCAATGCCATCCCAACCACTTAGCAATATAACTATAACCACAACACCACAAGTCAAAGACACGCCTTGGAATTCTTCACTACAGTGCACCCTGATAGGTGTTACTAAACCAAGTAGTTACGTTCTGCACAAATTCTCTCTAAAATTTTGTACTTCCAGATTCATGCGGTGAGAGGCTTAGTGGAAGAACCAAACCTTAAAGAAGATTGCTAGAGCCAGTTGCAAGAAGAACGCTGCAACCGCCATAATTGCAAGATCATTCCCCTCAACAAGGGTCTTGAGACTCATAGCAACAAACATACCCGAGTCAACACCAGCAACAAGTATAAAGATCCAACGAAAAGCCTCAACTGGGATAACCAACAAAAACTGAAAATATTCCACAGGGCAAGCATAGGTCTTTAAGGCTCAGGAAAAGATAAAAGAAACAAATGTAATATATAGATGGCGATGCTTACCGAACTTGGAACAAATATGAAAAGAGAATATCCCCACATGCACCAAAACTGTATCAACTTAGGATTTGATCCCAGATAACGAAACAAGAAATAAAATGCCAATGGCACCACGATTGCATAGCCGTAGACTGAAAACACTGCAGCGTTCACATATCCAACGTCGAAGCTCCAAGAAGATTTGTGACCAGTACGTTTCTCTATGAGGTAGGTGGCAAGGTTTCCGAGAGAAGCAAGCACAAATATCAATGTAGTTGAGACCCAGACAAGTCCGTATCTAGCATATTAAAATATGAAAAGAACAACCCAGGTGAATGTTGCATCAAGGAAAAAACATAAAAAGTGAGGGGGGGAGAGGGTGAGAAACAGAGAACCAAACTCACAGATCAGGGTTTGCATCAATCTTGCTGAAAAAATCACCACCAATAGGATAAAAAGAGCTCATCAGTCTGTTGACAACAATATCTGTATCCACGTTGAAATATTGCATGTATGATGAGATACTAAATACCCCCTTCCAATTGTTTGGTGGTGGTTGTTGCTCAAATCCCTCTGGATGTGAAAGAAAAGGGGGCTGTTAGAAATGAACAGAAACTAATAACATCCTTGAAAGCAGATGCATCATTAGAAACTTTGGTGCAACTAGACTGCTACTAATACAATAATGTAATGAAAGATATGCATTTCCTGTTTCCTTCTTGGCAAATCAAAACACACTGATCAGATTTCTCAGTGAGCAGCATCATGACCAACCACACCATTGATTTGTACCATACAGCCATATTTTAGTCCACTTAAAAAGATTTCCTACCTGAATTAAGAACAACAGCTATATTGGAAAATAATATTTGATTATGACGAAACTTTGCTTTGTATGAGCATTCTAGAACTCTACTAATTAAAAACATTAGTATTTACTTTTTAGTAGTTAAAAATAGGATTCTACTTCAAACTACTGACATCCAACTTGAGATTACATTGTTTAACTGTAAATCCTACTCCTCCAGGCCTCATCTGTAATCACCACTGGGAAATATGAAACCCCAACAATTTATAAATTTCATTGTTTAACTTTGCTTTGTATGAGCATTCTAGAACTATACTAATTGAAAACATTATATTTACTTTTTAGTAGTTAAAAATAGGATTCTACTTCAAACTACTGGCATCCAACTTGAGATTACATTGTTTAACTGTAAATCCTACTTCTCCAGGCCTCATCTGTAATCATCACTGGGAAATATGAAACCCCATCGCTTTATAAATTTCATTTAAACAATGAAAAGCTAAAAGGTGATCGCTCAAAATGAGATAACCTCATTCATTAAACAAGGATATATTAAAGGGTTTGAAGTCCACATTTAACATTTTCAAGGAATGATAAATATGAAAGGTGTTCTTGAATTCAGGTCAGAATTACTCTAAGCAAATTAGATGTTGTAACCTCAAACAACATGATCACAAGAAATAAACCTCTGATAGCAGCAAGTTCACTGTGAATCATATATAACGATATAACAGATGCCAGATGTCCCCAGAACAACGATGTCATTAAGCTAATAGTTTTCATGCTTCCATGGAAACAATGGATGCAGTCCATGTTTCATAGCTACATAAATTCATTACAAGAAGCCATGACAAAAAAACCTCGGTATATGCTTGCATCAATAATTACTTTCTATTGTTTATATTTACAATTAGGCTTTCTTCTTAGAACCCAATAATAGTATTCCTCCATAAGAGATACAAAACCCCGGAGAATCAAATTAAAGGAGCAGTCCCCGTTACCACAAGCCAAAATGATATTTTTTGGAAGAAAAATACCGAATATTAAAATTTTCAAAGTGGGAGACCATGTTCAAGAATTCGATGAAAAATCAGCGATAACAGTAAAACTGCAAATAAACTAATTAATCTTGAATAAAACATCCATAAACAAGCAAATGAATTATTCAAAACCCATACCAGGTGGACTTCCAAGAGTTTGATAACCGCGGCCACTGGCTCCATTAATATATGGAGGGAAGTTTTGCATATTTTCTTCAGGAACTGCACGTTTAAGTTCATAAACAAATTTTCATGCTCTAGAATTCTATAATTGATAGTGACGAATTCAACTCTAACCATAAACAGAAAAACCCTAAAAATCCAAAAAAAAACTCATATACCTTCATAATTCAATATAGTTTTTGCTTTTTCTTCAGTGACCACAGCCTACAAGGAAATTGAAAATCAAGAAAACTTTTGATATTAATTAATGCTTTATTACCAAGAAGTGTATGCAGTTAAGCCACATGAACTATTAGCAGCGAGCGATTCATACTTTCACACTAATATCAATATCCTTTGGCTTCTCTACATGGAAATAAATTTGAAACTTACAGGTACCGAACCGAGTAAATGGCTAGAAGGGAGATTTCCGTAAAATTCGTCCATCGGGAAATTGAGATCAGACAGCAACAGGTTTAAAGTGAAGGATCAATTAAGAACCGGGATTGGAAAAGGCAAGGAAAGGGAAGAGGAGACTGGCTGGCTGGTATGCCAGCTCTCTCTTCTCTGCCTATTTGCAAAACGCGGGTGTTGGTGACACGCGCGATTTGAACGCGTGATAACTTTCTGTTGCCGTGGGTACCACCAGAGGCTTGCCTTACACGGGAGCCACGTGCGCATGGATATCATGGCTTGACTTTGGGCTTATTGCTCAGTTTTGATAACGGGGACCTCAAGCAAGGCTCAAATCGAGGTAGTATGATGAACACACGGGTCGTCCCCTGGACGAACTCATTCGACTCCATAAACTGTTAAGAAATTTAATTTGAGTTAGTACAGGGTAGCAAGTTTTAAATAATATTTAAAACGATATCGTTTTGAATATATTTTTTTAAAACAAATAATAAATTGAAGGCTGGTTTTTTATTGGATTGATCGTATAAGCAGATGTTTTTACAAGGTCATCCAATTTTCTTCCTTTTATTTTTTCCAACTCAGATTGGTTAAATTCCTTAATCGAACCGAGCAGCTACCAGTGCAGTGATTTTAGTACTTGGGCTTAATAACGGGCCGGGTTAGAATACTCGGATCTGGTTTCTCTTTTACAAAACAAGTTCTTTATATAGCCAAGGTACAGAAGAAATAATAATGTTCGAGAGGTCATGCCTTGTTTGATGGGTGGTTCGGGGTAATTACACACCTTATTTTCCACGATTATATAATTTATATGAACATAGCAGCGAGCCAGTGTGTGATCGTAGCGTGTTTGACGATTTGAACGAGTAATGATTATTGATCTGGTTTCCTGACAGATGAAGATAGATGTGTTGTTCTTCGTATTCGACCAACAGATATGATTTATTTGGACCTTGAATATTCTACGAGATGTGAGCCAACCAGGAGATTTTTATGTGATAACAAGTTTCCTGCAACTTGTCAATTCTGAAATACACAATAAAATTATTCTATTCACATGTTGCGGGATAATATAAGAATTAAATTTTATTCAATTTATCTAGAGTTTGAGTCAAAACATATATTTTTTATAAAAATATAGGATAAACTTTGATCTATAAAGTATGCTTTCCATGAATGAAATATTCTCTCATAAAAAAATAAAAATAAAATTATTCTCTTGAAAAATGGACAATTGTGTTCCATATACAATTTTAGAATCGTCAATTTGTAAAATTTTATTTGACATTGTATTTTAAAAACGTTTTTTTAAATTTAAAATATTTTATTTTTATTTTTTACTTTAAATTAAAAAAAATTATATTATTTTCAAGTACTAATATCAAAAATAATTTTTAATATATTTCTGAACAAAAAATACTTTTAAAAGCAGCTTAAATCACTCTCATGCACTAGAAAATAGAACTTGAGATTTTTTCCTGGTCAACGCTAAACGTGGGTGTTGTTAGAGATTGGGGGGGGGGGGGGAGTACAATTATTTGTTTTTTAAAAACGAAAGGTATTTTTAAAAAAAAGTTGAATTTTTTTCCATTTTTTTATATTTTAAAATAATTTTAACGTATGATATCAAATCAACTTTTAATATGTTTACAAGGCTGCATAGCTAGAAAGCCCACCTCGTTCCTAGTCCATCTAACTTACGTCTGGATCCACACGATGGCATATAGGGCCACTACACTTTGAATTTGAAAAACTTATTCATCACGGGAACTCCTTTCAATCTCGATCCATTCAAGAACATGTAGGGTCTCAATCCGTGGTTGCTTAATATTATATTCCAGTAATTTTTTTGAAAATTTTAGTTTTTTTAGATTTTATTTTTAAAATTGTTTCGATGTATTTATATTAAAAATATATTTTAATATGTTTTCAAATAAAAAAATACTTAAAAAAACAATTCATTATACTCGTACAAATCCACCACAATACAAACCCATTGTTGAACAGATCAGTTCCAGGGCCCATCTTGATCTCAGTCCATCCCACCTTGGTCTCAGTCTGTACGGTCAAGTATGGGCCCATTGCAGCCCGCATTGAACAATTCACCCGTTTTCAATGGATGATTTTCATGATTATCCCATGGCGGTTTTTAACTGAAGAAGAAACGCTTGTTTGTTTTTGCGTTTTAGTTGCCGGTGTGCTGCTTGGTTCTGTGACTGGAGCCATTTATCAACGTAGACTTCTGGGGAAATTAGTCGTTAATTCTGCTCCAGGCGAGTGAAGGCGGAGCAACCACATATCACACCATCCAGAACCCTCCACGGCAACGTGTAGATCATTCGTTCACCTTGAATTAGGATCAAATACACTGGTAATTTTAGTGAGTATTTAAAGTTTACATTTCTCAATCCAGAAGAAAAGGGGGGGAAAGAGCTGTGTATTTAACAGGATTTGATATTCGAAGTGTACTCTGCTTTGCTTTTTGCTGAAGTGGACTGGTTTGGTGTGATCATGTCAATGCAAATAAGTTTTCCCGTGTTGGATGACACTCTAATTCCTCCAAAACATTTTCTTTTTAGCTCACAAGAGACCAATAATGCTTGAAATTACAGGCCTATAACACTAACCCTCGTCAAAGTTCGAAGCGAGGACTTGCTCAATCACACGAATTATAGCTCGCGGTGATATCTTTATCTTTATTATTATTATTATTGTTGTTGTGTTTTCCTTTGCTTCTCTACTCAATAGTCATTTAGTTTACGTTTTGCTGAGATTGTTTTTAAAATAATTTTTATTTAAAAATATATCAAAATGATTTTTTTTTTAAAAAAAAATAACTGGTGATCGGGTGTTGTCTCGGCGGTCATGGTTACCTTTTCCAACGAGTCCTCTATGGAAGTTGAGGTTTTCATCTTATGGGTAGCGCAACCATGGAGCGAGGGACAGGTGGCTTTGTCGATGGGTTGAAGAAGCCATTTGAGAATTGGCAAATAATAGTAATGGAAAACGGAGAATAAATAGGTTTTAGTTGCAGCTGCTTAGTGTTCGATATCTACAGGAGGAGACACGTAGGCAAATTCATTATAATGGACTTATGAAGCACTGTACGAAACTATTTCCACGCGGAAACTAGTGCTTCATTTCCGACGAAGGTATCCTTGCATTTGTTCATGACTTGACTAAATAGTTTCATATGGAATCCTACAAGAAGGCTAAGCATTTGCCATGATGCTTTCGGCAGAGAGTGCAAAGACATAAAATTAGAAAGGCAATCACAGAGCTTATCTGTTTCTGTATTTCAAAAGCTTTTTTATTATAAATACTCTAATATATTTTCAAATAAAAAGTTGAAAAATAAGACAATACCAAACAGTATAATTCTAACACAGGACCAATTTGAACCTTTGATTTTCCCAAGCCAGATACTATGCGTTTTGCAGTCATGGTTGTTTTTTTGGTTCATTGTAATCTGGAGACCACATACCATAAGTCTAGAGCCAACAGGTCAATAACACCAATCACCGCCAAATTTGTGATCTGGTCCCAAGGATTTACCATTGCAGCATCATTAAAATGTAACCAGTAAAGCAGCTCCTTCCCCAACAAGCCATTCCAAGCAACTAATAAATCATGAAATTTCAAACCATTTTGCATAAGAAAAGTCTACGTGAATCTCAGATAAATGATCTAACAAAACAAAATTATTCTCGATTGACCGCTCAACAACAAAGCAGGGGTAAAAGTAGATTAACTCCTCAAAATTTTGCTAAACTACAGAGTAGTTATAAATGCTGATTGACTCAATTATATGAAGATGAGAACTATTCATTTACATTTTACAAAGAACAATCTCACCTAACTGAGACACAAGGTCACGGGGCAGGATTCACACTGACCCTGACATCATTGTAACCCAAGGAGAGTTAGAGATCACTATAATTGCGCCATACTTCACGAAATTCTTCACGGAATGTGTTGAGGCGTGCTTTCAGATTAGGTGTTTTGAAGCTTGCATGGAGAGTAAGGACTGCCAAAGAAAATACGCTTCATCAACTTATGAAAAAACTCTAACAAATTATTTAACCAAATATAGAGAAAGCAAATTTTACCAAGAAGGCCAGTTATGAGCGCCCATGAAACATACAAAAGACTGCCAGATGTATACCACAAAACAAAACTGGCTGCAAAGAGATGTTAAAGAGAAAGAAATTTATGATCAAGCATCATTGATTCTAAGTCAAGATATTCACAGATTGATTATGAAATAGAGCCTTGAGATATTAATTACCAGCTGAGAATAAAAGGACAAACAATAAACGAGGTTGGCCAAAAATGTACGCAGATTTTTTTGCTGATGGACGACCGCGGATAACTGGCCTGAATAAATAGTGCATGCGTGGTAAGTACACCTATGATCAATGGCCTATAGAGGGTAATTAGTAGTTACTAACTCACATATGCGGAGGCCTCATTTTTGCTGCCAAATGTGGAGAGAATTTCCTTACAGTTCTCGTAACTCTCTCACTGAAAGTAGCTGCAAAACTGCAAGAAGAGAGGACAACCATATGTCATGTTTGCTGCATATATAATATCACAAGAACAATAAAAGTAAATAGAATGATTATAACACTAAACAATCAATGCCCAGCCCTCCCCCAACCTCCATGGCTCAAAAGTATAGAGTAGCTTACACAGAAAAGAGACAACATCAGCCTGCACATAATCAGAAATGAAATTTGCTTCAAACACAAAACATCCAGATAGCTTGTTAGTTGATTTGTTTTCTCTAATGTAATTGTTGTTAACTGCTTCATTCTTCCTCTCTATGCAGCTGCTGAAGTGGCATGATTTATGCTATTTGATTGGATATAGGAAGACAAATGGAACGACTGACAGGCTGCTTTTGCCAGAAGGTATGATTGGGGGAGGATGGATAGGGTAAAGGAGAAATATGGGAGTGGGAGGAGAAATTATGGCATTGTTTGGCGAACATAGAGTGGGGAGGATGGGAGTCAATCCATCCAAACAGAGAATTGAAAATTACAAAGAAGGAAAAGACGTTATCCAATCTGCATAATTAGGGAGGAGTGAAAATTACAAGTGAGGAAGGATAGCTAATCTGATGGTTCCGAGAGGATTGAAAATTACATTTGAGGAAGTTAGAAAGAATCCTTCCAATCCTCACTCAAGCCTCCATCCTTCTCATTGAACAAAGCAAACAACCAACCCTTCACTTCTCACCAACACTCCCTCCTCCACCCGTCTCCCATTCCATCCTAAATAATACATTGCTAGGAAACTAAACAGGCACCCAGCACATACATCAACTTCATGCCAAGCATAAATCTTTTATGGAATACCCTTCCAGGTATATTTATCAAGCTAACTCATCTAAAATACATATGCAATTACTTCCACATTTCCAAACCAATTTTTCTAGTTGAGCCGAGGAGCAACAAGAACACAGTATAAATTCAAAGATGAATTCATGCTATTTTTAATTTTGACATTCATGCTCCCACATGCAAATAGAAAGCGATCAATTCATATCGCCCATATTTTCCATGCAAAAATCCAGTAAATTCAAGAACATAAAAAATCGTAATAAACTGAATTTGATTAAGAAGAAAAATAGTAGCATGAAGTTTTTTAAAGAAAGTAAAAGCATTCAATTACTTGGCTTGTCAGCTACTCGAGAGTAGTTATTCTGAAACAGAAACATCACAATAATACAAATTGAATAATTCTAGCATTACCAAAATTTCAAGCACCTCAATAGACCACAAAAGAAACAGCAATAAACTTGAAACAAAGGACGTTCATTAATAAAGTAGCATACCTATCATTAAGGAAAGCAATGCTTAGAGCCGACAAAGCAGTGGCTAGAATAGCCAGTGGCCTTAAGATACATGCAACACCTGAACCCAATATAAAGATCAGTTCAAAAAACAAAAACTCTTCATATATAACAATTAAAGTGTTAAACAAATGGGCCTTTTTTTCCTTACCAAGAACAAGCAGTATCAAAATGAAGTAATTTGTCCGATAGCTGTTCCAACACAGAAACACACACAGACAAGTTAAACACATATTTTAATCCAAAACACAACAAATTTAATAGGAATTGAAAAACCTCATAGAGCTGTTAATTAATGAAAGCAATCATTCGCAGAACATGTAAATTTCCGCACACTCAGATTGATGAAATGGAACCCTAAATTGTGCATTACTATTGACCAACACAAACAAAACGACCAAATCGAGCTAAAAACAAGCAATCAAGGCACAAATAAACATGTAAATACAATCATGATTAGAGAGAGCGAGTGCATTACTGTTGACCAACATTCAAAACGACCAAATCGAACTAAAAACAAGCAATCAAGGCACAAATAAACATGTAAATACAATCATGATTAGAGAGAGCGAGTGGGGGGAGAAGTACTAGTAGAGATTGCATTTGAGGCGGCTACTCCACTTCGAGTAAGAACGAGGAATGGCAAATTTGGAGAAGAATTCATTAACAGGACGAGGTGGAGATGTCCAATCTACTTCCTTTAACGCACCAATTAGATCTTCTGCTGTGACGTTTCCCCAATCCATCTCCCTCGGATTTCGGTAATTATTAACAGCAATAACTATAACAATCCGTGTGCTGATTATTGAAATGTTCGATTTCGTGTTGTTTAAGAAGAGATAAAAATCAAGTTTTATGATGCTGTTTATGAGATTCGAAATTCAGAGGAGAAAAGGGAATTTAGGAACGCTTTTGTAAATATCGGTGATGTTTGGTCGACCGAGAAGAAGTTTCTACTTTCTAGATATCTTCGTCTTTGTCAAGAAAAAGATACCGTGCGGTGGGGGGTTTATTACGCTGCAGATTCTGATTGTTTGGGCAAACCTAGTGTTAAAGAGAGATATTCTATATATCCCTAACGTATTTGTCATATCTTAATCAGGTCCCCATTTTATTAATAGAATATTAATTAGATCCTTACATTAGTTTAATTAATAAAAAATTAAGTAATTACTTGAGTTTCAGATGATTCTAGTTGTTTGGGCAAATCTAGTATGCGGAAGAGATCTTCATTAGATCCATAAAGTATTCGTAATCGTAATCAGGTCCCCGTTTTATTAATAAAATCTTAATTAGATCCTTACATCAAATTTAATTAATAAAAACATTAAGTAATCACTTGAGTTTCAGATGATTTCACTTTTTCTTGAGAAACTATTAAATTTCGTAAAATCTTCACTTTGAATCCGGCGAATTCATGATTTTTTTAATGAAAGAAAAAGAGATTACTTGAGTTCGATGGGATTACCTAGTAATTTTATCAACTAAAATTAACATAAAGGGTTATTATTGTTGCCATAGATAGGGAACTTCATTGAAATTTGAGTACTTTTACTGTAGACTGGAAACTTTTTAGATATTTGTCCGAAAATATAATAAAATTAGTGTCTGAGCCCGGGTTCGAACCGGGGACCTCTAGTGTGTGAGACTAGCGTGATAACCGACTACACCACCCAGACAACAGCTGGTTAGCTTTTGCCTTATTATTAATTTATTAGTGACATAGTGGTTCATCCACCCCAACCCCCGTCACAGGCAGTGAGTCTAGCAGTTGCTTGTTTAGGAGCGCAAAGATCCGCCGCGTAGAGTTCGCTCTATTGTTTTCTTGCAAGAACTGCAGTGACCTCGGGTTGCTCATCAAGTCTCTGCTTTGCTGCCATCATCTCCAGCCTCGAAACTTCCAATGATATAAAAGAAAAATAGAAATTCTGAGGTTCAAATTAACGAAAGCTCTCTGCTATATTTTAGAATGTCAGCAATTATTTACTTTCTCTGTCTTTCTCTCTTAACTCCAGTTTCCAAATCCATCCATGACTCCACCTCACTGTATCTCTCACCCACCATATTCTTCCCCAATTACCAAAACATGCTAAACTCTTTCAAAATTTACATTTACACCCCTTCGAAGCCCTTTTCCTTCCCTTCTCCCATTGAATCTCTTTTCTTCACTTCTCTCCAAGCCAGTCCCTTTGTGACCCAGAACCCAGAAGAAGCTCACCTGTTCTTTGTTCCGTTCGCCTCCAGTATGTCGACGCGCTCAATCGCGCGTTTTATTAGAGACCTCAGAATGGAGTTTCCGTACTGGAACCGCACTCTCGGCGCCGATCATTTTTATGTATCTTGCACCGGTCTGGGTTACGAGTCTGATCGAAATCTCGTGGAATTGAAGAAAAACTCGGTGCAGATCTCTTGCTCCCCGGTACCAGAGGGTAAGTTTGTGCCTCACAAGGATATTACCTTGCCTCCACTCGCGAGCTTCACATATGCATCACACGCTCCGGGGAACAAGACAGCGAGGTATCTAGTGATGCACAATGTAGCCAAAGATTCAAAATTGGTCAATGAATTGAGAAATGATTCTGATTTTCTGATGGAATCCGAACCGTCCAATGAAATGACTTTAGTCGAGAGACTAGGGCGCAGTATGTTTTGTTTGTTCGAGTATGGAGCTGATATTTCAGGAATAGGCGAAGCATTGCGTTTTGGGTGTGTGCCTGTGATGGTAACTGACCGTCCGATGCAGGACTTACCGTTGATGGACGTGCTCAATTGGCAGAGGATTGTAGTTTTTGTGGGGTCCGGTGGTGGGGTTAAGGAAGTGAAACGAGTGGTGGATCGTGCGTGTAGAGATGATGAGTGCGAGGGAACGAGGAGATTGGGTACGGCGGCGAGCCAGCATTTTGGGTGGAATGAAATCCCGGAGCCGTACGATTCGTTTTATATGGTGATTTACCAGCTTTGGCTTAGGCGGCACACAATTAGATACCCCCGGAGAGAATTTGTCTAGGCCTTTATTTATTGCCCAGGCAAAATGATTTCCATTTTTCTGGCGAATGGAGGTGTGGCGTATTTTATGACTTGGTGGTCAAAAATCAAGATGTATAATAATGTAGGAGATTGCCCATAATTTTCTCTTCTTGTCTTTGAGGTGTGATTTTTTAATGAAACTTTCTTATTGCTTATCGAACACATAATGATGATTCCATTTTGTTTTTTTCGCGACCTAACCCCATCATGTTATTGATTAGGAGTCATCTGGGCATGTCATTAGTTGTTAGAATGTGGCTCTCCAGGGCTCTTGTAGACCCTGTCTTGCTGTGGGAGGTCAGGTTCCAGGCTAACATATCCTTGTACTCGCTTTTTTACGCATGTCTAGTCTCGAATTCTTTTTACTGGTTCTTAAGTAGCTTTTCTACATTTAAATTAAACCTAAAGTAATTGAAAACCTAAAGATTACCACTATAGACTATAGAGCAGAGTAAAAATAGAAGAAATAAATTAAAAAAAAACTATGATATAAGCAAATACGAATGCCTCCAAAGATCCCGCGCACATCCCCCCCCCTCGATGGACACGAATCCAATCTGATATTCCCTGTCGTTTTTAGCATTGAACTTCAACCTTCCAATCTCAATCCATCATCTTTCGCCCCATCTAAGACTACAAAATAATAATAATGAAAAACATCACCCACCCACTAACTTCACTCTCACCCAATCCCAAAATCACACCAACAAACCAAACTCCTCTTCTCTTCCTTTCCTCGCCTCCAAGGTCCCTATTCTATCTATCTATTCGAACACTCCTTGTTGTAGAATTTAATTTTTCACTCGGAGACAAAGCGAGATGGCAGAAGGTAATATCGAGTCTGTGCATTGACCTGCGTATGCAGTTGTTATTACGAGACTTCAGCGATTGGTAATTTTTGCTAACAGGTGACAGCAATGGATCGTCAAAACCAACGGTGACTCCGTACCGGGAAGCCCTGGATGCCTTATCTTCTTTGATAACGAAACGCAGTCGTGCTGATAAGAGCAACAACGGAGACCGGTTTGATGTGCTTTTCGATTATTTAAAAGTAAACATGCTTGGTTAATCATAATAATTTTAACTTTCTTCTACGTTAATTATATATTTATCTTGACGTAATTTCGGTTGTTGTTGTTATCATTATCATCATCATGGTCCTAATCATCAATTAAGATTCTGGAGTTAGAGGAGGCAATATCAGAAATGAAGATCATACACGTGGCAGGCACTAAAGGAAAGGTGGCACTACTAAATTTCTGTCAGCCTTCAATTTATCCTAAATTCATCGAATATGATTTTAAATGTTCTCTTCAGAATGCAATTTAAAATCATATTTGATCACTGATTTGTAAACTTAAGTATGGTAGGACGTAACTTCGGTAAATCCCTGCATATTGTTGAAAGTACTTCCATGGAAGCAATGCAGAGTCAAGACTGTTTGTATCTGTGTTTTGAAACTAAATGATTTATTTATTTATTCAAATAAAGGGATCTACGTGCACCTTCACGGAATCTATCCTACGTAATTGTGGCTTTCGTACTGGACTTTTCACATCTCCTCATCTCATTGATGTCCGAGAAAGATTTCGGCTGGACGGGTAAGCTATGCAATCTTTGGAATAGCAGTACCATTTTTTTTTTCAATTGACTGATATTTTTTTTTGTTTCCATGAATAAATTGACTGTTTAAAAACTATTCTGTTCACGTTTTATATATATGCCATTTCCACTTCGTTGAAGTTTGCCAATATTTTACTTAACTGTCTCTCTTGTTAATAAAATCAATGTCTTCCCCATCCTTAACCACACTCCTCTTGAGAACGCGGTATAATCCTTTTATTTGTGTTCACTGCATCCTTTTGAAATCCACTCTGTGTTATAAGTTTATATATTCTGGTTTTCTTGTTTTGTATTGCAGTATGGACATTTGTGAAGAGAAATTCTTGGCGTATTTCTGGTGGTGTTATGATAGATTAAAGGTGATCTTGTGCCTGTGTTGTTTTCTTCGTCTTAATTCAAGCACTAATTTTTGCAGTTATAATGCGATAGGTAAAATGGATTCTTTTCTCATAATTATAGAAGTAAGTAATAATCAGATGACATTTGATTCCAAAATCAAGCAGGAAGCTTTCTGTAGCTAGTTGCTGGCTAGGGTATATCAAAAATCTTGCTGTGCTGTCCTAGTGGCTGGCTAATGAAAAGGACTTTTGAGTGGTTTCTAAGTGATGTGGAACTTCAAGTGTCAAAGACACAACTAATGGACGTCCTTTTCTTTGTAATTTTCTGGCAATAAATTTGCTTGATTTGTTAGTTTTGACATCTTCAGCTGTTGTGCAGGAAAAATGTACAAAAGATATACCAATGCCTACCTATTTTCGTTTTCTTGCTTTACTTGCCTTCAAGATATTTTCAGCGGAACAGGTCCGTGTGAGCATTTCATGTCGGTGATGATATCCTTTACATCTGATCAAACACACTAATGCTCAATTTAATCTCTCATGTTGGATTCGAAGCTCATTTTTTCAGTACTCCTATGCAGGTAGATGTAGTTATTTTGGAGGTCGGGTTAGGTGGAAAGTTTGATGCAACAAATGTGGTATGATAATTTATATTCCATTAAGAAATTTTTTTCAGGCTTTTAAATTTGACTTCTGTGTTAAATGTAAAAAAAGAAATGGAATTTGTTTTATGTGACAAACTCTTCATGCTAGGACTCTCTTTGGTGATGTGCTTCTAAAACAGCCAACTTCGCATCATGTTTCAGGTTCAGAAACCTATTGTCTGTGGTATATCTTCCCTCGGGTATGATCACATGGAGATTCTTGGTTAGTGTTATATTTCAATGAGTTAGGTAATAGCTCACAGTAAAATAGTGTAAAGTTGTTGCTTATTTGATTATTGATACATTTGAGACTGTTGGACTGCAATTTCCATATTGAACATGGCCAGTTGCAAGATTTTCACCATTGCATTGTAGTCAATATCGGCATAACAAGTAACTGAATTTTTTGAGACCAGACCTCATACTGGCATCTGATATTGCCTTCCCAAAGGAAAACATGTGATGTTTTTAAGTCCTGGAAGTGTTCCACAATATTTTCATTCACTGAGTTCATCTATTCTCTTTGCTGGATGCTTTGATTAGGAAATACTCTAGCACAAATTGCTGGGGAGAAGGCTGGTATCTTTAAGGTGTCCTTCTGAACTATTCTCATCGGACTCTTGCCAGTGCATTTGCTTCTGAACTTCAACCAAATATGAGTCTCAATTTTATTTTATTTTTCATGATCAAGTTTTCCTTTTCCAATACAGGATGGAATTCCAGCCTTCACCGTGCCTCAACCTGATGAAGCAATGAATGTTCTTGAAGAGAAGGCTTCTGAGTTCAATGTAAGTTGCATATAATTCATGAACTAGGGAGTTCTATTTTCCACTAAACTGGGAAATGCTTGTGTCCGATGCTGGCTCCAGATTATAGGATACTGCCTGGTGATGTGGAAGTCAACTCCATGTTCTACCCGTCTTAAATCGAGTCTTATGTGAAGCAGGTGCATGCTATATAAGATGATATCGAAGCTTAGATGTGGTTCCTGTATTTTTTAAGAAATCCTACTGAAGTGCTAAAACTATACCGGCCAGCCTGCTTTCCAGCTCAAACCATAGATTTAATTACTACACAATCATAAGTTCCTTGGCTAAGTTAGTTACGAGTTGCTGAATTTACAGTCCGCGGATGAGAATTTGAGGCTAGGGTTGCAACAGCAGATTTCCCTTTCATTTTATTTGACAAGCACTTGTTATGGGATATAGCATATTGAGGAAATCCGTTGTATCATATCAAATCTTGTTGTTACCTAATTGAAGAGCTAATGGCTGATATAAGTATGTTAATTTTTGCAGGTACACCTTCAAGTGGTGGAGCCATTGGATGCCAAATTGCTGAATGGTTTAAAACTCAGGCTTGAAGGTGAGCACCAGTATTTAAATGCTGGTCTTGCCATTGCATTGTCTTTTACTTGGCTTCAAAGGACTGGACATCACGAATTTACCCACGTGGAAAAGGCTGTAAGTTCGATGCATGAGATTTTTTTCTTCCAAACTCTTTTAGGTCTCCACATCTATTTTCTGAATTTATTACATGGAACAGAGCTCACTTCCAGAGCAGTTTATTAAGGGGCTAACAACAGCCAGTTTGCAAGGGAGGGCTCAAATTGTCACTGATCAATACATTAATGCTGAGAGTTATGGAGATCTTGTGTTTTATTTGGATGGAGCCCATAGTCCTGAAAGCATGGAGATGTGTGCAAGATGGTTTTCTGTTGCCATAAAAGAAGACAGTCAGAAAACAACCTTTAATTATCCCCCACAGAACAATTCTGAATCCACTATTGGATTGGTACAGGAGCATCGTGATGGGAGATATGGAAAGAGTTCCACGCAGGTAAGAGTAGAGCTTTAAAACTTCTTTTCATTATTTTTAGATTAAAAAAAATTAAGACGCAAAGCTGGAAGTTACAGTTAGATCGTTTCATAAGAAGCCAACTTAAAAAGGTTTTTGTGTGAGGTCAAAGTCTGCTTCCTAGAATTGGTGTTGCCAAATGGGTAAAAAGTAACTGCAAAATATACGCTGTTAGTGCAATCTGGAAAGCAAGAAGTTTCAGCAATTGCTGAAGTGGTATGCAAAGCACAATCATGGTCATTCTTACCACAAACTCCAGTTGCACACCGAGGCAAAATGCCTCCAAAAGGAAGAATCAATATAAGAGCTGTATAAGTTAGTTGTTTCGCTGCAATGATGTGCTGGTTTTCCAAAGGACCAGAGGGTGGCTGCTCACATGGTAAAGATGGGGCAAATAACATCTGTTGTCCGGTGCAAGTTAGCTTTTATCATTTTTATTTTTAAGTCCAACTTTACAATTAATTTCATGATAACCCAATCCATTGAAGAAGAAATGTTAAACAAAAGTGGCATGAGCTTACATGCGTGCCTATGGATAAGATTTTGTATCAGTACCTGGGAGACACGTGAGTTACAATAGGGGAATGTTGAACTAAATTTTTTTTGTGCATCTTACAGATATTGCTGTTCAATTGTATGTCAGTGCGAGATCCTCAGCTGCTTCTTCCTCGTCTCATGAAAGCTTGTGCAAGTCATGGTAAACGATTTAGCAAGAACATAGTTAGATAAAATCTCAAGAACCTTTTCTATAACATAGCTACCACTTAATAAGTAAATGAGAGAGTTGAATGACATTAACCTCAAACTGTGTGAATTTTCCTTGGTTATATTAAATTCATTTAGTAACAATCTCAACCATCCATATTTTGAGAAATGAAAAGACAAAAAATCAGGAGCTATGAGGAAATATATTGTTCATTAGTTCGGTATTTTAGGTGTCTACTTCAAGAAGGCGCTCTTTGTTCCCAACACATCCGTGTATTACAAGGTTGGATCCCATGCATCACCACCAAATGATTCTCAAGTGGATTTATCATGGCAGTTTGCTCTTCAAAAAGCATGGGAGAATCTCATACAGAGCAATAAAGGTACCACTGCCACGCATATATTTCTCTCTAATTTCAGAGAAATCTTGGGTTGATTGTTGCATTTGCTTTAGCTTTTGTATTTCGAACAATAAACGTAAATTTCATTGGGCTAACTTACTTTTCACAGTTCCCATTTTTTTATTCTTTGCTGTGTACTCTTTTTAAAGTTTCCGTTGTTATACCATCAATTAAATAACCGTTTGTCTCTGTTATACATATTACAAACTACGAGGTCATCTGACACAGTTCTTCTGTTGACGTTGGGTTTTATGTGAAATGGCCTTTTGATTTGTCAGGAGGGGAAGTTAACCATGCGGTTGCTGTTTGTGAAGAAGGTAAAGAGGATACCAAAATGAGTGGTAAGACTTGTGAAAATAGTGCAGTCTTTCCTTCTCTCCCATTTGCTATTAAATGGCTAAGGGAAAGCGTCCAACGGAATCGATCTGTTCACTACCAGGTAATACTGATTTGAAAAATATATTTTGTTCCATATTTTACAAACTGCATGTGTTTTTTCTACTTAATAATATGGCCCAAGCAGGATGCTCACATTGCAAAATGAAATCACGACATTTATCATTTCATTTCCGTTGTGGGTTGCTATTCCATAGCGTTCTGTAACTTTAAGAATTATTCAGATGCGATAAGAATACATGTACCTTACAAAATTTTTGTTCCATTGGCCATGTATTGGTAGCCATAAAATTCTGATGGATAGTCATTACTCCACTATTCCTTTTGCCTCGGAAAGTTTGTTTTGTATAAGTTTCTCCAGCTAGCATAGGAGAACAATAGATATATACACATTTTGTATTGCAAAAAGTTCAGATTCACAGCATCACTTGCTGGAAAACCATAATCAGACATTACAAGTGATTGCTTTGATGTTGCAACTTGTCAACAGGGAATTTTACACAGCGACAGTGTTTCATTTGTAGCCATGCAGTTCTAATGAAAGATTCATATTGTATGATGCATATATTTGCGCATCATATAGCATTTGAACTGTTATTTAAAATTTTCTTCCACAATGCATCAGGTCCTTGTAACCGGTTCATTGCATCTTGTGGGTGATGTGTTGAGACTAGTCAAAAAGTGAGCCACGGGACGAAGCTGAAGGTCCCTAGTTTCAAGAATTTACGATTAAAAAGTGCTGGTACTGACACTGGATGAACAAGTTAGACACTGCCATCCCAATAAGTTCCACTAGGATCCATTTGAACTGATTTGTTGAAGATGATGGCAATTCTTTGCAGCTTTCTTGGAATTTGGGAATACATCATGCGTTATTATTGGAAATTTGCTAATGAATCATCGGGAATTTCGTTGTTATTGCAATCATAGAAACTTCAGATATTGCTGGAAATGATTACCAGCTACTCTCTAGGAAAATCAATGTACTTTTCATGAGATTCTGAAAATCAGACTACAATTATAGGGGGGGAAATTGAAAAGCTAAAAATGTCATTCCAAAGATAATTTCACGTGCTGCTGCTGCACACTCGCAGCCGAAGAGGAACGGCTGAGGCTGTTGTTTCTGAAGTCAATGAAAGAGTCACTGACTAATCCGAGAAGCAGATCATGTGTGGGAAAGAAAATTAAGCGGCTGCAAGCTAAATTAAGATGCGTTGCTTTATTTGAGAATGCATAGAATGTATTTTTTGTTCAGAAATATATTAAAATAATATTTTTTTTATTTTAAAAAAATTATTTTTGACATCATTATATAAAAATAATCTAAAAACATCAAAAAAATTAATTTAAAATAAAATAAAAATTATTTTTTTTTCAAAAATGTTTTTCAAATGTGTTCCTAGACACCCCCTAATGTTGCACATGTTCGTTCATCATGTTGCGGATGTGGATTTGTCAAAAGATTTACCTCCATGGCACAGTTTCCTCGTCTGTATGAAATTGAGAGCCAGATCGAATTCGTTCGAACTCAGATATGTCAACGGGTTTACCTCCATGATCACCCTGCTAGTTTGCAGACTTGTGGTTGAGAAGGTTATATCCACATGATTAAGAGCAAATTATAAGCCTGGAGAATTTTACAAGGGATCTGATTGCTCAGTTGGTATTTAGCTACAACGTAACCCTGCCAAGAAAGTGATTGCAATTCAACAAAAAAAATGCCATGCATGTTTTTTCACTGTGTTAGTGTTAATCACTGCAATTAAAAGAAAGCGAAATGATATTGATAAGTATATGTTTTTTAACAAGATTTATTTATTTTTCTTGGGATAGAAATTACTAAATTCAATTTCAATGAATAGAATGAAATTTAAAAATTATACAAAATTTAGGTCAAACATTTTTATAGGTACAATTAATATTTCTATTCAAAGACATAATTTTAGCGACAAATGATGAACAGGATCATGCCAAGTTTGGAATTGATAGGATTAGGCCGAATAGATTCCTCGAAGATGCATACGCAAAGTAAAATTCATTTCCAAATTTGGAATTAACCATTTTCTCGTTGTCATTTCCTAACCAAATTAAATTTTATATATAGAGAGAGATAGCAAAAGACAAGCATCCTCTCCGTCATAACCTCCAATACAAACCACCAAGCCCTGCCAAGTTACGCTTACCACATTCCGAATTAGAAGATGATTCAATGCCCTATTCCACGGAAGCTGCCCAAGTTGAGGTTTTCTGACGATTGACTTAGGTTCATGCAACGGATTTGAAATGGCACGCGCTACCCATGGGTTTCGTCAACTTGAAGTCGCCACCTTGAATAGCCGTGGCAACTGCAAATACAGCGGGCAGAGAATGGTGCCATGCCTTGTATCAAGACTTGAAACATGTGGTTTGTGGAAATTCAAGATGATTCCGAAGGGCTGAAAAATATCGCAGCTATCCAAGAACTAAAACTCTTGTTTTTACACGAACTTGGAAACAGAATTGGAGTTAAAGACAGAGTTGAGGAGCAAGATTTTTGGCACTTTCCCTCCATTTCATTTTCATCAACCATGAATCTGAAGCAATAACGAAATGGTGGGCAATCCTTCTCTTTTATCAGATTAATAGATATATGGTGGTGCCCTTAGGCATGATAGTAAAAGGAGATTCGTTTTCTTTTTGCAGTAACAGTAAGACTCGATGCCGGAAATCCACTAAAAAGCTTCACTTCATTAGCTGAAAGAATAATTTATGTACATGTTTTAGAGGCAAGAACCCTAAATGTGATGGCACGCTCTCTGTTTCTTCACTACTTTTCCCTTCTTTTAATCTCCACTATTTCTGAGGGAAGCAATCGTAGTTCCGTATAAAACAAGCCACAAATGAAGTGCAAACTATGGAAAAACAAACAGGCCCCAGAACCCTTCAACAAGCAGGCATGAATTCGCAATCTCATCTTCACCAGATTTCAAAGCAACTGGCGGAGTTCTTGGTTTTCTTTTCTAAGGGTCTTTATTTCTTTCATCAGCTCAGCTTGGTTTTCCAGGATTGAGCTCATCACACTAGAAAATTCCATCTGTTCAACGATTTAACAAAATTAATTCCACAATAAAAAACAACAAACGGGGAAAAGAAACAATATTATTACTACAAATGTACCTCCTGCATATGAAATTGTCTAAGAATTTCTATATGAAGGTTCCTCATATCTTCATGTATGGATTTCTGGAATGAATCGAGAGTTTCTTCAAGAGTGCGCTGGAAGAGTTGAAGAGTGAAGGAACTCCCCTGCTGTGTATCTGGCTGAAGGGCTTTGTGCGGCTGTGTGGCTCCTCCCTGCCGTAATTGCCAAATTAATGAGCCTTGATAATCAGATAAAAGAAAACAAAGCTATTACATTTCACTGATGTTCTGGAATCTCAAGTGCCTTCACTGTTTTGCATTTAAGTATAAAGATTTGCATCAGACACAACAAGTGGCCCATGCTTGTAATTCAAAAGAAAATAATTAAGGCATCTTTGTTGATAAGCTACTTTGGGATTCCAAAAGCAAACAGCTAAGTACTTATAAGCAACCACGGGTAAAAATTTATTGAAACCATCTAGTGTTCTTACATTCATTGCTGGAACAATTCCTGGTTCTGTGACAGCCAATGCTTCAGACCTCGACAACAGGCTATTCAACAGTTCTTCCCTGGTTTCAACTCCTGTTTTCTTTGTTTTTGGTGAACCCACAGAGAGGGATGTTCCATCACTAAAGGAAGAAGTAGTGCTTATTCTCTCAGCATATGTTGAAAACCTGCGAGGTAAGTTTAATGATGCAGGTCCTGATGCTTCAAGGTTAGCTGGTCCTGTGATGCCTTTTGTACCTAAAGACAGGAACATGGAACTAGAGGAAATATGTTCTGGAAATCCCACTGACATCTCCTGATTCAAAGATACATCTCTGGTGCGCAGATTTGAAAAGCTACGGCTGGAAGTGGTCGATGAGCTCATACTTGTCTGACTCGTTGAGGAGGGCATATCTTGTAAACTAGAAAACATTGATCCTGATGTTGAACTCCCAGAAGTCATCCCAAAACGAGGAGGCAAATTGAGTGGCTGGCGTAGGTGAGCAATTTTATCAGATAATCTCTCACCACCCCAAGCTTCTGGAGGAGTGATGGAGGAATCTTCACTCTTGGAAGATGGAGTAGGAGTAGAACCCCCTAGTAATGTGAAAGATTGGGTTTCATCCTGCACAAAAAGGACAATAAACAACATGGCACATCTATGAATACCTAAAATCAAGTTCACTAGGGAACCATAACTATGTTCAACCATGTAAAGGAAATGCAGAAAATGACTTGACAAGACATCAAAGTTAATCAACTGAGAATCATGTTACAGCAATTTTGATTGAGAGAACACGAATAGCCAAGCTCAACAGTTAAAAAGATTTTAACACAAAAAACCTCTACTAAGTACCGAGACCTGTGGAGTTACTTTAGCATCATTAAGTGGGAAAAACATAGTTGAGCAGTTGATTTTGGTGAAATAATTCATAGAGCATAATGGAAGGAAAATATGCTGAAATTTTCCAGTATATGTGAAATAATGGAAGTATAGGCTGACTAGTCTAATCATATCAGATTAAAAGGTCATTAAAATTAGGTAAAATACAAACACTGCCCAAAACAGCAAGTTTTTTAAGCATTGCATACATCTTCTCTTTCCTATTTTTATGTAAGAATTAGATATGCATATTGTGAATATCATCTGGGATAAACAACTATCAGACCTGTCTTGAAGTTGAACTAGATTTCCAATCAAATATTGGATGATCATTGGTCCCATCCTCTGCAAAAGGAAATCTCCTACTAGATGAAGGAAACAACAATGATGAAGGCTTCTTATCAACAGGCAGATTATCCTTTTTCAATCCCTCATGATCAGTCCAAAACTTATCAAGTGAGGGCGTGATAGGCTGAACATCCACTAGTGGTGAGAACACCTCCATTTCATCCTTAAAATTGTAACTTGAACGAGGTGGATTTAATCTGGTCAATGTTCCAGGCCAAAGATGGCTTCGATGCGGCGTTTCCTCTACTGAAGATAGATTGGGTATAGTTGATGCAGGTCCACCAACAGTTGCTGTAAGAGATGACAATTCTAATGCAGGACCTGAACGACCAGAATTACCAGAGACAGACACTGAGGAAAGAGCAACACTAGATGATGTTACAGAAGGAAGTGGATCTGGCATAAGAATGGAATCATCAACAGCACCTCCCATAAGAGCTATATCAGCAGTGCAGTTGCTCTCATTTACAATAACTGGTTTTGATCTTTGCCAACATAAACTAGTAACAGCCTGATAAAAAAATATAATTTAATTAACATCAAGTAAGACAACAAGAAATACAGTATTTATACTTCTGAATTTGTGAGCTCACATTAGTGATGATATTGCAAATACCTGGCCCACTTTTCAGGCAAAGCTCACAGATGGCATACCAAAGGCAGACATCTCTGACAGTCCATATTGAAGATAAACTATTTTTTTATCATCGATTCACATTTTTAACCTAACTGTTTTATCCAACAGACAAATTAAATCTTGCACACACTGGTGTAATGCTAGTCTAGTTGATTTCTCTCCAAAACATCATCCATTATGTGGCACATCAATTTAAGTCATCCTAACACGAAAGGGGAGATAGGCACACACTACAGATTCAAAGATTATCAAAACCAATCTTAGGGTCATCTTAATAAGTTCAGTTACTAAAGTCAAGAATGTGTGCAGTCATGGGTGAACTTCTGATACATGCAACTCTGATAATGTTATAAGATCCTGTTTACATATCTTTCTGCCTAATATTTATTACTCTGTTAACTTCCCATATAATATTGTGCCATGGGATATAAGGTTCAACATTTTAGAGGGTTAGGAAGTTTTCAAGGTCAAATAGGAGATCCCAAATAACATGTGTCACTATATCTATTGTGTTCACACAAAAATAGTTTATAGACTAATAAGAAACTGCAGAGAGACTGTAGTAAGTATTTAAACATGGGTATCAGGAAGAAAAATCCACCTCTGAACTGCCATAAGCACGAAGAACAGTGAAAGGCTGTGGTTTTCCTCGAACATCATAGAATACCACCCTACCACTGCTGGTTCCAGCAGCCAAAACCCATCCATCATCTCTAAAAGCCAATGAAGAAAAAGGTGCCTCGTAAGAAATGAGAGATGTGTGCCTTCTAGACCCCGAGTCATAAGTGTATAGCTTTTTATCCAGTCCAACACTGGCTATTATCTGCAATAGGAAAAAGGATGTTGAGACTGAAGAATACTTGACTAATTTTACCAAAACTTCATACCTTAAATAATTTTCAAAAGCAAATAAAAGATTCAGTCTTCTTTCTTTTATGTGGGGAAAAAGGGAAAGGGGATGAGCAATCCAGAAAAATAAAATAAATATAAGACCTTGTCATTTGATGGAGAGAAGCTAATACCAGCAGTTGGTGCAGAATGTTGCTTCAACCACGAAACCTGTAAAGAAAGAAATGCAACCGGTTACATGTGAAAAACATCATTCAAACTGTTAAAAAAGTAGAGCATAGTACTGCAGGAAACAAGCCTATGGGTAACAATTGATAGAAAATGTAAAAAACAATAATGGTGAAACAAAAATTGGTTATACAAAAACCTTTCACAATGTGCTAAGATCATCAAATAAAAGAAAATAGTTAGAACTTGGTAAATGAGCCGTGACTTCATCAGATATGAAAATTTCACTGCATCATAAATTTATTCAGCCACATGGGTATTTATAAAACCTAAACTGTCAATATTCATACATACAAACCTTTGGGCTGCGACCAGTCGTATCCCACAAATGCACAGAACCATCATCACCAGCAGTCACCAAAAGGTGTCGGCTAACTCGTGAATAATCAAGCACCCTTAGTACCTGGTCTTAAGTTCCGTCAGACGAACAATTAGCAGGGAAGAAGATTAAACATAACAAACACCAGAAGGAGAGCATCGAGAGCGAAAGAGCAAACAACCTGTTTATTTGGGTCCTTGAGTTCTGTCGCCCTTGCACCAGATGCAAGGTTGTGCAGAATAAGGTCACCGCTCAAACTTATGGAAGCCAGGTGCTCATCTTTGCAATTGTACATAGCACCTGTTATTGGACTGGTATGACCCCTCAACCACTTAATGCAGCGCTTCCTCTGCAGATCCCATATTCTTACAACATGACCACTTCCTCCAGAGCATATATATCTAGATCCCTTATTACTAAAGCTAATAGCCAAAATAGATTCCTACAAAATTGAAAGAAAAAAAATCCAACAATGACTTCTTGCAGTGGATCAAGCCTTGTAAACAAGTAAACTAGATACAATGGATGCATGGTGTTTTGAAATTTAATGATGATTTTTCCACTATAGGAGTTCTATAAAAAGATGCTTTACCACAAAAGAGCATGCGCATATGATGTGATGCAGGAAGCCTGTGGAGGATTGTATTTTACAGAATCCAACAGATCAAGGAATTCAAGGCAACCCTGCCCCTCTGGTTGATTTGAACATGCCTTTTCTCCATTCAAGTCCTAAACAGGTGAAAACCTTTGTTGCTTGAAGCACACAGCATTTATCTTATGAAATGAACAGTTTCTTTGTGTCTTCAATAGTTTTTAAAAGAAAGAAACACATTAAGGTACTTTCTCGGATTTGTGTTCCATCGATTCAAGAGATTACTTCCTTCAAAGTATCTACTGCATGATTTAGGGGGGAAACGCACTAAACATTGTGTAGCATGGAGTGGCACTCACGTTTAGCTAGAGCATATCGATACCACACCTCACCTCTGGTAACTCACACATTCAGATTCAACCAAATCAACTTTCGTATCTCAAGAAAGGTTTTTAAGCACCATCCATCCAATCTACCACAAACAGAATTTTCTTTCTAAACTAATGAGGCAGCGGACTTGGACAAGAATTACCTCAATGCTGTCCCCACTATCTGTCCCGGAAA
This sequence comes from Salix arbutifolia, assembly GCA_025169955.1. Classification (NCBI taxonomy): domain Eukaryota; kingdom Viridiplantae; phylum Streptophyta; class Magnoliopsida; order Malpighiales; family Salicaceae; genus Salix; species Salix arbutifolia. The sequence goes on from CM045909.1 coordinate 3,520,290, forward strand.
CTGGAATTGTGCCCATGCTCTGCCCATTTTTCCTCCACAGTGAAATCTTCTTATCTTCTCCAGCACTAGCCACCACTATATCTGCAAAAACAGTACCCACAAATTCAGATCAATACCTGCTTCCTATAAATTGCAGCACTAAACTATGAATAGTATTTAATTACGCAATAATTCAACAACCTCCCTCAACTAAAGTTATTTTTTTAACTTATTAAATAAGAAAAGGTGAAATGTAAGACGAAGAAAATCAAACTCCTGCTCTCTCTCTCTCTCTCTCCCCCTCCGAACAGCCAAAAAAACCTAATTAATCCAAAAACAAGGAAATAAAGAATCAACCAAAGGGGGGGGGGGGGGAACTAAATAATCAACAGAAAAAAAGAAAGCTCTGGCAAATTAAGAGGTACACGAAAATAAAGAGAATAGAGCGTGAGTGAGTGACTCACTAGTGTGATTCCACTTGACCGAGTTAACAAGGCATCCCGGAGTCGGTGTGTAACTCAATGTACATGGATCTCCTGGTTCCACTGATACATCGAAAAGCTTCACGGTGTCGCCACCACTCGCCGCCAGTAACGCCATTGATGGATCCGCCAAGTTCATCATCCCTATATAAATAAGAGAGAGAGAGAGAGGAGTTTTCTTTCTTATTATTATTATTGCTGAAATGGGTGTTTGAAAATAAGGGAAATGAGAACCCTCCTCCTACTCTTACTGACGGAGGCGAGAGAGAGAGAGAGGGGAGGGTTGTTAAATTTTTTGAATGGAAGTATGTATTATCAATTTATCATTGCGTTGCATTTGTATTTGTTTGTAAGTGGGCGCCTTTTGTTTTTGCTTTAATCATGACTGCTTGGGACTGGGCTAAGCCCCCCACTCTGGTCCTCCTCTCTCACTCACGCCAGATCGTTCCCGTCATGCTTTTTAGTTTTCTCTACTTGCTCAAGCAATCCTTTTGCTTTAATTTTATTTTCTTTTTTTAAATAATTATAGGAATTATAGGGGGAGTTATGACTAATGGCTCCAGAATTTTGATCTCAAATTCCAATCCAAAGAGAAACACACGAAAAAAAAATTTAACACTCAAGTGTCTAATTAGAAGTGCAGTAAGAGTTGTTTTTAAAAGTATTTTTTATTCAGAAATGCATCAAAATTAAAAAAAGAAATTGACATCAACACATCAAAATAATCTAAAAACACTATTTTTTTAAATTTAAACTAAAAATAAAATATTTTTAAATTTTGTTTAAAATATTTTAAAACATAGTGTCAACTACCCCTAAAAAAGAAAACTTACGGAGCAATCAACTAAGGAAAAAATTTTAATTTTACATTAATTAACACTAACAAAAAAATAAGGAAAGATGTCTAACATGTACGACTATTTTTTATAAAGAAAAAACTCGGAACTCAGAAAAAAGAATGGTATGAAATTCCGTTTCAAAAATATTTTTGAAAAAAAAAATTTATTTTATTTTATTTTATATTTTAAAATTGTTTTGATGTCAAAATAATTTGTAAAATATAAACAATATTATCTTAATATATTTTTAAATAAAAAACACAGTAAATAGCAACTTCTTCTACATGCTCTTAGATATCACTCTCAGGGCAAGTCCAATGGTAAGAGCCATTTTTAAGAGCCAAATCTGTAAAATAGCTCTTGAATAGTGTTTATATGGTTTTTTTGTTGATGTGTGCTCCAATGGTAAGAGCCATTTTGGAGAGCCATTTTTTTTAATATTATTTTAAATATAGTTTAATTATGCAATTAATAGGAGTAAGTTATATAAATAAATAATTGCTTCTAAAAAACCTTCAAATAATATAATTATTAATTTAATTTTTTATTTTCTTGTTGAGATATTTTTAAATAAAAATAAAAATAAATATTTTTGATATATTTACATTATATATATATATATATATATATAACACAAGTGGCCAGATTTTTGAAGCCAAAATTTTGGCTTCTTTGCATCTGAGGGCAAGTCCAATGGCAGTGCTATATGGGGAGCTATAAATAAAAAATGAATATTTTAGTAATTTTTAGTAGTTTTCGGCACTCCAATCGGAGTGCCATTTACAAAGCCAATTTTGGCTTTGCTGCCCTGAGTTGCTATTTGTAGCAGCTCAGATGCAAAGAAGCCAAAATTTTGGCTTCAAAAATCTGGCCACGTGTGTGTGTTTTTTTTTATATATATATATATATATAATGTAAATATATCAAAAATATTTATTTTTATTTTTATTTAAAAATATCTCAATAAGAAAATAAAAAATTAAATTAATAATTATATTATTTGAAGGTTTTTTAGAAGCAATTATTTATTTATATAACTTACTCCTATTAATTGCATAATTAAACTATATTTAAAATAATATTAAAAAAAAAGCTCTCCAAAATGGCTCTTACCATTGGAGCACACATCAACAAAAAAGCCATATAAACACTATTCAAGAGCCATTTTACAGATTTGACTTTTAAAAATGACTCTTACCATTGGACTTGCCCTGAGCTGCTACAAATAGCAGCTGGCTTTGTAAATGGCACTCTGATTGGAGTGTCGAAAACTACTAAAAATTGCTAAAATATTCATTTTTTATTTATAACTCCCCATATAGCACTGCACTTGCCCTCACAAGCCATTCCATTGGTGAAGCAAAAAACACTGTTCTCAAGCTTTAGGCAATTCCTAAACAAATCACCCGGCATCGTATTTGGTGTTTTTGTTTTTCAGAATTTTCCACCTGCAGAAGAAAAACAATCAGGGAAACAAAATCTTGAACAAAAGACATTTGTCACGTCTCGTCCGGAATCATTTGGCCAAAAACGCTATTCCAGTTAATAAGTTGGTATGTTCCGTCGTAAAAATAACACCTATAGACTACGCTGAGCAAGAATGCAAGGCAACCATCTCTATTCTATATCAATGGCTGGAACATCAGATTTGATACGGTCCATGGCTGATCCACATACCCTCTAGCAACAGCATAATATCAGATCTCAACCTTGCCCAAACTAAGGTCGAATCCACTAGACGATGGCGTCAAAACCATCACTTCTACAAAGACTTTCTCGATGGTTCAACGTCAGGAGGTGAAACCAGCAGCTAGATATAAGCATGTCTACATAATCCAGGCAATGAACATGGACGGCATGATCCAAATGTAAATGCAAAGAACTCAAATCAGTGAACAGGGCAGGAAAACTTAAAACTACTTTTATAGAGCTAAATGTGACCAATTTTGATGCCCAGGCATAATTTTATTTGCCAGGCCAAATATATGCACATAATGCTGGGGTAAGAACTACAAAAAAAACTGAAGAGACTTCGATCGATAAAAGTTAAAAGAAAAGAGAACAGATCCTTCTGGCTTTTGGTACATCCCACAGTATGCGCCTCCAGAACTGATTTGTCATGCTTCACCCCCGCAGACCAGTAAATGATGCACAAGGAGTCGCGCCTTCATGTCCTAGAGTTAGCAGGCTCAGACCTGCAAATTTTCGATGCCAGTTCCCCTGCCAAAACAGGGAGGGAGAATATCAGTGTCAAAACAGAGGAGGCTCAGAGGTTAAAAACAATTAAAGTTTTTACTAACGGAATATACAAGGATATGTTGGGTTTTTTAATGTATGAAATCATGAATATATCATAAATAATTCTGCATGAGCATTTCCTACAGCTTTGCCTGTTTCTATGAAATATAAAATAGATACTTTGTATTTCTTGAACAACAGCCCTTTCCATGACCTGATATATGAAACAACTTTGACATTCAATAAACGGGATCCTACTTTTGCTATCATTATCCTGCAAACGACAAGTGGTGCACAAAAAGTAATGCATGTTGCTTAAGTTTTTCACCCAAATAAATAGCATTTACATTCCCTGCTCATCATAGAACGTAAAAATTGTCTGAAAATTCTGACAAAACACCTACAAATCAACCACATCGAAACAGATGCCACATATTTACTGGCATTGCTAAGGCCAAAATTCAAATCAATTTTCTTCATAATAAAAACACAGGTGATTTCAAAACATGGCTAGATTGTGATCATGCTGTTGTAGTTTAAACTCATAGCACAGAACCAGCCTACTCGCAATGATTCCATCTTCTTGACAGTTGAAGCATCCTCACTTTAAGGCATTGAGAAGCAAGAAAAAAGACGTCACATCAGATGACTGGAAAAGATGTTGCAATTGCGCAATATATAACTGAATATAATCCATTGCAGACACAAATTCTTAAACAGACACCAAGTGTCCATAAGCTTATGTACGTATAAACATTTTCCTCATATCAAAGTACTAAACAAACCAGAAGCTTATTAGCATTGCTACTGTGATATCCTTCTTTCCCACAACCTTAGACTGTGGTCCAAGGAAGTTTTTTCTAGAGATTACCCTTGTCTTTTTCAATTTATTTTACTTGAAACAAAGAGCAACAGCTATCTGGATCTCGCTTTGAAGAAAATCAAATACATGGAAATTAATTTGAAAAAACATGCACGGGGGAGAAAAAAGAAATTTGCTAGGTTGGTTGGCCCTCATGTAAAATCTCTAATATGACACATCTGTAAGCATCTACCACAAATTTTGTATCTTGAATCTTGTTTCTGCATTTGTGCAGAAGATGACTTGTATCAAATAATTGTAACTCATTAAATCAGGTAAGGAAATAAATAAAACTATGAACCCCAGCAGATATTCTCCATATCATCGTCAAAATGCAATGGTACTGAGCTGACCTTGAGTAAGACCAGGGACCAATAATATTCCAGTCATCACATTTTGTTTGGCATCATGAACTTAGCCTTTTTCTCTGTGGGCTTTAAAATTTGAAAGGAGCACAACAGATTTTCATCAACGCTCATCATAGCACCAGCATTGTCAAATTCACCACAATAGTTGGGAGCTGAAAATATGGTAACAAGTAGCCTGTTGGCAAAGAATTCATACCCATCCTCCACAACCTAGACCAAAACAAAAAAAAGAAACATATCACTTCAGAGTCCAAAAAGAGCATGAGATATGAACAGCAGAATCAGGTAGCTAAGTAAGAGTTGGCAACCTGATGAGCACGACAGACAAGGTCTAAATCATGCATTGTCAGAAATTCTTGCACCTTATCAGGACCAAAGGTGTATGAAACCCCTCTATCGTTCATCCCCCATCCCTTAACATCTCTACAAGGATCTGACCAGAGTAAATCACAAAGCAAACCAGTGTCTGGAATAGCAATTGGGCGAGGCAAGTTTCTAATCTGTTCCAAATTGGTCAAATCAGGGGAAAGACCACCATGCATGCACAATATCTTGTCGTCTATCAAAGCAGCAACAGGGAGGCAGTTGAAACTGTCAGTAAAGGATTTCCATACCCTCACATTAAACCGCCGCTTACATTCATCATAAAATCCATATATCCGATTTATAGAAGCACATTCATGGTTTCCTCGTAGGAGAAAGAAGTTCTCTGGATATTTAATCTTATAGGCAAGCAGAAGGCATATCGTTTCCAAACTTTGCTTTCCTCGATCAACGTAGTCCCCTAAAAATAGATAGTTGGCTTGGGGAGGAAAACCTCCATACTCAAAAAGTCTCAATAAATCACTGTACTGCCCGTGAATGTCACCTGAAACACAGAAAAATCTCTACAAGGTCAGATGGAGCAGATCCAGGCAACAACAGAACAGCACAGAAAGCAAACATCCAACAATGTCACAGTTTACCCTCCAAGCTATTCTATAAGCTACATATTCCAAGCTGAATAGTGGCCCTTGATTATTTCAGATGCCAATTATTTCTCATATTGCATTGACAGAAATAGAATTAGTAAAGACAGCAGAATTTTCAGCTAAACTTTGTTTACTTATCATACATCACCAGTTCACAAGGGACTAAACACAGTGCTTTGTAGGCTTTTATATGCATTCCAGTTTTTCATTCAAAGAGTTCCTCACGGAAGGAACGGAAAAAATAGCAGGAAACCAAGAGAGAAAAACAAAAACCCTGTCCCTTTTTTTCTTGATAAAGTATTCTATACTTCAAGTCTTATATAGAAAGAAAAATAAACCATCAGGAAATCCCAGAAAACCCACACAAAACCTAAAAATCTTTGGGAAATTCAGCGTACCGCATATCTTGATGGGGGCTTCAAGCTCGAGCAGATTAGGTTGTTGAAGGAAAACATCACGGGAAGCAACACAGAGTTGCTTGATCTCAGCCTCCAATAGCTGAACTTGCTTGCCTGGTCTGGCTGATCGGACTTCCGTCAACCGCCTGATTATATCATCTAGTACGGCGGGGTCCATCGCCGCCTGCCCTTGTGTGGTCATCCGATCTCCCCTCCTCTTTTAAGTTTTAACGGCTCTGGCTTTCTTTTTGCAAACAAACCCTAGTAGTTCCTTTTTTTTAACAGTCTTCTTCCTGTTCTTTTTTCAAGTGTCGTAGTTTTTTTTTTAAAATAAACAAAGAAAGGAGAGCAAAAGAGGAGTGGTAAAGAAAAGAGAAATAGAAAGAGTGGTATTATATAACAATATTTAAATTCATACAATATAGGAATAATTATAATTATAATAATAAAATAACATATTAGAGTAAAAGAGCGTGATTTTATTTTATATAACTTTATGATTATAGATTGTTAATTTACTTTTTTAATAATGTACTTATTTATAAACACATATGTATATAAATACTGATAATATCGAAAGTTTTACTCGAATAAATTTGAAATAATAAAAAATATCTACCTATACAATATATAATGTTATAATGAGCAGAGATTTATTCATGAGGGGAGCTGTTACAAAACGGAATTAGGGGAGACGGCTGTGAGCGGCGGAGTGCCAAAATAACGCCATATCATTAACTATTCCCTTGCAAAACAGCAAAGGGACGGTGCTGTTTTGAACGGGTTTCGAAGGAATAGCATGTTGAATTTCTAGGAATTTTCCTTTCTTGTTTTTTTGGGGCCTTGGTGACAGAATTATACAGCTAACTAAGATCCTGTTTGTTTGCTCGAAAGTGATTTTTTTTTAAAAAATAAATTTCTAGGAAAGTGAATTCCTGAAAAGTGAATTCCGATATTTGGCAGTGTTATGGAAAATGAACTGGAAAACATTTTCCAGTGTTTGTTTGTGTGTATGGAAATGAACTGGAAAATAATTTATTAATAAATTAATTTTTTTTTCAAGTTTATTAAAATAATGAAGAACAAATCTTACAAATTAAAAAGTTGAATGAGAATGAAATTGAAAAAAAATATAATTTCATAAACTATCTCAAATAAAATAAATAATAATCAAAATAATAAAGATCAAATCTAAAAATTAAAAAAAAATGAAAGGTGAATAAATTAAAATAATAATAATTAACATTTCATAAATTATTTCAAATAAAATAAGTAACAATAAAAAAAATGAGGACCAAATTTGATAGATAAAAAATTTCAATAAAAAAATGATAAGAAAAAAGCAAATAGCAATTATAAAAATAAGGACCAAAATTAATATAAAAATTAAATTTTAAGAGATGGAATTGAAAAATAAATATTCAAAAACAAATTATATATAGCAATCAAAAGTTTGAGGATCAAATTTGATATAATCAGCAAATAATGATATTTTTAAATTTTTCACAACTTCCGGAAAGTGTTTTCCGCCCAAATTTTCTGGAAAACACTTTCCTGAAAAACAAGCCAAATTTTTCTTTGACTGGAAAGTGTTTTCCGTTGACCAACTTTCCGGAAGGAAAACAAACACAGGAAAGTTTGGAAAGTGGTTTTCCGGAAAGTGAATTCCGGGAAACAAACACAGCCTAAGATACTTGTTGTAACTATGTTTTAGAAATATTTTAAAAAATATATATATTTATTGTTTATTTTAAATTATTTTTTTAATGTTTTAAAATTATTTTTATGGGTTAATATAATATATATAATTTTAATATTTTTTTACTTTTAAAAATAATTTCAATTATATTTTCAAACAGTATGCTATCGCATGTAGGCCGAATGACATATTTGTCTTCACCGACTCTCTACCGATCATGACTTTCCGAGGATAAATTTTGGTCTAAGATGGTTAGCCATGAGATTTAAAAGGTTTATAGCTGTATCGAATATGATCTTATCTTATATTTTGCTAAAAAAATTAATTAAATAAAACGAGTGGCTCTCAAGTTTGTCTAGTGATTTAAAAGGTTTATTGCTTTTTAAATTTTAAATTTAATTTTCTAGTGTTTTATCTCACTCGTAAATAGTTGTAAATAGTTAGGCGCTAATAATGTTTGTGAGATTGATGATGTGGCCCATGTGGAGACATTAACACTTGGCTAATCTAGTTTAAGTGTAACTTTGACCGATTTAATATTATTACAAACAACTTTTTTTCACAAAGTTGACCAGGGCTGCAGCTGACCTGGCACACCTAAGCTTTCTATCTCCCTGTCATTGCAACCAAGTCAAAACACAAATTTGTCATGAAGACAACATATTATTATAATTCATTTTTTATATTAACAGTATAGCAATAAAAATCTCGAACCGCCAAGAGTCACCAAATGCTCTGCTGCATGTGGACCCTACCTCATACTCAAAAGATTAAATTGCATGAAGTATTGTATTTTAAAAGTATTTTTTAAAAAATATATATATTTTAAATTAAATTTTATTATTATTTTTAGATAATCTTCTGATATAAAAAATAATTTTTAACAAATAAAAAATATTATTTTAATATATTTTTGAAAAAAAAAAACTTTCAAAAACAACTTCAAACATACTATCAAACAAAACAAGCACTAAAAAAATTAAACTACTGTTTTTGAAATATTTAAAAATAAATAAATTAAAACTTTTTTTATTTTATTTTAAATTATTTTTATATATATTCAGAACATTTTAATATAATAATATAAACAGAAAGGGCAGCTGCATCCAGGAAGGAGAAAGATAAAAGGGAAATAAAAAATGTGAGCCATTAGTATTGCTTTCTTTTAGAATCGTGAGAACTATGATGAGTCCACTTGAAATCTGATTTAGGTTTTGGCCTATCTACATGGAAAAATGCATTCTCATGATAGCATAACAAAATCATGCACCAAGACAAAATCCAAGAAATAGGATGGGACAAATCTGCTGCATGATAATTCAACCACCCGTCCCTTCTTACGACCAGCAAGCTCCAGGAGACGACAAGACGTTCACAGATATTTATAGTTTTGAGTATCTGCCAAAAGCAATTTCAGAGTCTCATACGTCATAAAACAGATGCCGACGCCGGGCACAACCTTGCAGTATTCAGGCATAATGCCTCTGTATAGACCCTGAAATCCCTCGGTCTGAATTATGTGCTTGAATATACCGAGAAGTCCTGTGGTGTAAACACGTGCCCGTCCACCAGCTCCTTCCAATTGCTTCCTTCGTCTCACGAGGTCGAGAGGAAATGTTGCTGCATATTCCAGGAACGATAGGGAAAAAAAATTATCCTAAAAGACATGCTTTTTATCAGTAGCAGATTTATCAAACATCATGAGAACCTCTTGAGTCTCGTATGTTCATTTTTTTTTTGCCTTCATTCATAAATGGAAAAATCAATCATGCAAGAAAAGTAACCCTAAGAGAAAATAAGAGCACTAGAAAGGACAGCAATGTGCTGCAAGGTATTTAATAGAAGATGAAAATTCATACAGAAGCAACCACAAGTTTGCACGATTAATTTAAACTTTGAGACATGATGCATGTGCATGACCACTACTTTAAAAACACTTTCTCTGGCCTTTGTTGATAAATCAAAGGGGAAAAGAATTTCTGCATCATGCATATCTGATAGAAACCGATAGACAGCATCCTGACAGCGGAATCGCGAGGCTTAAGGATTCCGAAACCCATCGTTACAGTCGGCAGAGGAAGCCTAGGTGAGAAGCATACCTCGACAAGGATACCTCTCACGACCGGTAACTGAGAGAACAGCACTAGTTCACCTGGGAGTAGTGCCACTCTATTATGGAATCAGCTGCAACGCTTGGGGAGACAATTTATCAAAGAAATGGTGGAGAGATAAGGTTAATGCAGGAAAGATTCTCACATAGAAAATAATCTTGGATGAATGGCAAGAAAAAAGTATTTTAATGGACCTCCTTACTAATGTTTCAAATGCAAGATATAAAACAACGCTGTCTGGTCTCAGGCTCTAGGGGTCAGTCTGGTTAGACACTTAATGCAAAGCCAGCAACACACCCTGATTCACTGCATGAAGAGCATAGAAAACAGCTGCACATATTAACTTCTTTGATTAGATATTGCTATATTCTAATCAAAAAAGCTAAGCAGTTCAACCAAAAGCTTCATTCAACACTGCTTATCTACTAATAAAAATTTAGCACGGTCAGGAAAGTTCTGGAATAAGTGAAAATGATAAGGCGACCTAAACAACTCCTGTTCCCGTGTTTTAGTGGAAGATCAGAAACATAGATCATACCAAATGGTCAACCATAGAAGAAATATGCATGACAAAAAGGACACCTGCACCATGAATATGTGCAATAACAGCACAGGAGAGAAGACTAGAGCCATGCATCAGAATTGAAAATAAACCTGGGCTTCAAGAAAAGCCATGCTTCACTTTTGTAACAAAAAAATCTAAATTTTGAAAAGAGCCTTTATTTAACAGGTTTCAGCACTCACCTGTTGAAGATGCAATGCCTGAAAGACTACCACAAGCCAAACTCACAGCAACAGTAGAATCATGGGGCCTGGTTTGAATAAGGAGAAACAATTGACTTATTTGGGCACACAAACAGCACATAACATCATGACTTGTAGAAACAAGTTAGATCATACAGCTGAATCAGCAGGTGAGCTTACCTGCGGGACTGCCAAAACGATCGTAAGCTCTCATAGACTGAAAAACTGATGGCTATACTGGGTCCAACACCCTACATTTAATGTTCAATCACAATTAACCACAGATAAAAATGTTGGAACCATCAAGCATAAATTCTGATCTGATCATAACCAATAGAAACATACCAAAAGGGTGGCTCCAAGCCCCTTGTAGAGGCCAAAAACACCCTCTTCTCTGATAATTGTTTTTAAGGCATGTTGAATACCTCTGTAATAGATCACATTTGTCTACAAAATAGGAAACCACAAGAGTTAATGAAGAAACAACTTTCACATGCAATTACCAGATACCAGTCACACAAGTTTAAAATCAGAAAATACAGTATTGGGAAATGACATTGTACTTTAGATATAAACTAATTGATAGCATAAATCATTAACACAAGTCATAACTACGATCATCTGCTTAAGGTAAGAAATTCATGGGCAACAACTACAATACTAGTCGACAGACCATAAATCACATACTAAGTAATATAGAACTGAATAATTCAAACCAATAGAAATGATCCTTTTCTATTATTCAGAAACAAAGAGCCAACACTGATTGAATTTTGAACATGCAAAGCAACAAAGGTAGCCCCCCATCATGTGGCACATGCTTCATCTACACTTTGTAGTGCCCGTTACATTTTACTGTGCAACCAGTGTAACAGGAGCAAACAACTACTCTTCAGGCAACTACTTGTTTTGGTTACTCAAGTTGATGACAAGCAAAATTAGCAATGGTATAAAAGTTGGAACTGTTTGTTACTCAAAAGATGTCAACAGCAAATACCACGACTACGAACAGAGGGTATACCCCATCAGCCAAGGGTTTAAAGCTGAAACCTACGAATCTGATTAGATGCACATCTGGTGTTTAATTACAAAAGTTAAATATGACTGCATAGAAGGCACAAAAAAATGCTTGGCATTCCATGCTCAAAGACAGGAGCAAATGAAAAGACCATACTTTGATGCATAATGGAAGATAGACGTAGCAAAGTGATCTTTGCAAGGCTATACCTGAGCTGCAAGGCATGTCCTCACAAGATCCAATGGATATGTAGCAGATGCTGCTGTTATTCCTGCCAAACCACCACCAACAAAATGGACGAGCAGGTCAACACCTGCACTTTCTCTTTGGATTTCCAGGCCAGGAATCATATGTAGTAACTACATTGCAAATACACATAATCAATATTGGAGCACAGAAACTACATTGGAGGTGGTTTAAAACTACAGAACAAAAATGATCCTTGCAGTGTTTTTGCTGACCTGTTTGTAGCGCTCGTATGCATAGAAATTGACAGACGAGTAAGGTAGCCGATGAGCAATTGTAACAAGATTACCTTTCCATAGAGCTCTAAAGCCTTCCTCTCTGATAACTCTGGATGCCTCATGCCATATGCTAGCTTTCCTCAATGTTGCAACATCTGAGTGCATGCCTTGCAACTACAAAGATAACGCCACATAAAAATGATGCCCACCACAATGTACAGTGTCACCAACAATTTTCATCATTCCATAGATGCTAATCCAAATTTTCCAGATCCTTAATCGGTATTAGTCCAATAAAATCCATAATAGTTTCCTTTACCAGTTCAATTAAAGTAGATACAACAACGTTAATCGAACCAAAAAAAAGTAGATGCAACCGTTGAAGGACAAAAACCGCATCCTTAATCCATAAAACCAACATTCCCCAGCACAAATAAAATCAAACCCGCCAAACAATAACACAATTATCAACATCAAACAGCTTAACAACCAACACAAACAAAACAAAGAAAAATACTGAAATGGGAAAAAGTAACCTGAAAGAGTATGGTGAGGCGCGCAAGAGGTGCAGTGCAGGTCTTGCTTAGTGCACCGGCAACACCACCAGCTACAAGATGCGAAACTGTCCCGATCTGTGATTGCTGATGCTGTCGCTGCAATTGCCTGTGCTTTTCCGGCTCTGAATTAAGAGCCCTTGGTCCTCCCTCTGCTACCACTCCCACTCTTGCCTTTGTCTGCATCACTCAATAACTCTCTTTGTCGCTTCAAAATTGGGTCTTTATTATAAACATAAAAAACCCAACTTCTTTTTCCCTCGGAAAGAACCCAATTTTACTTCACTAATCAATACAAATATTGAAACCCGGAATCATTTCTGAGAAGAAACAGGAAGATCTTTCCCATAACCCTCGAGATAGCTTCTTGTTGTTGTTGTTGTTGTTGTAATTGTTCTTGTTTGGGCTAAAGCCTCGAGGGCACTTCTTTACCTTTGTCGTGCTCTCCGTTTTTAAGAAAGCAAGCGGCAAGTAAACCATCTCTAAGAAACTACACTAACTCGTTTTAAATTTATCAGACAGTCACCGCGAAATCAAAGCTACGTCATTTTTGGTTTGCTTTCGTTTCCGCCTACACTCAGTTTTATCGTAGTGCGGCAGTTTTGGCCGCTGATATATAATAGTACCGAAGTGAATGTCTGGTTGTAGACTTCTTAATTTGATGATGCAATCTGATTGGCTGATGTGAACTGAATTTATGATGAGTACGGTAAAACGGAAAGTACTCAAGTATTTCGATATATAATAGCATTATAGCACCATAGTCGTCGATTGTTGACCTTTTACTTTGATGATGCAATTTGATTGGCTGACGTGAGCAGAATAATGATCGTAGCGTAGAATGGAAAGTGTTCAGGTTTTTCGATAGTGATGGGATGCAAAAGGGTATTTAATTTATTAGGTGTTATTTTATTCGTGCAAGTTGAAGTTTAGATGTATTTAGACACTGTTTGGATGGATTGTGCCCTGAACGGATATTTATAAGAAAATATTTTTGAAAAAAATACTTTAATAGATTGATGTGAAAATAAATTTTAATTTATTTATAGTGAAAACACACTCTTAAATGATTCTTAAAGATTTAAACCTGAGTTTTCAAAAAAATCAAATTTAAATTATTATTTTTTAGTTTTTTATATATTTATTCCACAAACAATTTTAAAAAAAAATATTTTAAAAAAAATTTAAAAAACAATCATGCCTATTATTACAAACATTTTCTTTAAAAAAAAAAAGAATATCGGCAATCGCAATCACCTTTCAAAGCAAGTTAATCCGGTCATTACCAACAGGGTGTTGTCCCAGTGGTTGAGGAGGGCGCCCCCCTCCCTCACGTGGCACCTGGTTCGCTCCCTATTTGGTATTCCTGTCACTCCTGCGGTGTCTTACATGCTCATTTGGTCTTGCAGGGTGTTCAAGTGAGCCCGGGAATTAGTTGAGGTGCGCGCAAGCTGGCCCGGATACCCTGGTTACCAAAAAAAAGTTAATCCGGTCATTTGTCAAATGAGAAGGCTTTAAACATTGTTCCATTGACAGACTGACGCGTGGCTTTCCCTTCAGTAACTATTTATCTGTCTTTCTTTCTTTCGAAGTACTTCACCGACCGCATCCCACATGTGTAATCTATCGGTGCTCTTGTAAAGCACACTGCAATTACCTGGTTGGTTGCTTTGTTAGTTTGTTCCCCGATTTTTATATCATTCAAAATGATATTTTGAAAAGCTAAATCGATGAAATAATGTTTTAAATAATATAATAGTTTTTCTTTATATATATTTCAATAATAAAAGTATTTAGAAGAGTTAAATATATTTTATACTTTGTATTTTAAATATAGTATAATTATTTTGTATACAATACAATTATGTAATTAATTATATAATTATATAATTAATATATACCACTCTGAATATTTGCTCCAAATTAAGGAACTTGGATATAAAGATATTCATGATTTTTTTAATCCTAATGATTTTCTCGAGATGGGGACTTGGATTCTTAAGGGGCCTGTGCTCATTTTCTGCACTGCAAGCACCCACTGACAAGCATGTTTTGCGAGATTGTATAAATATTAGATTATGATGCTGCAAGCATCCCAAACTTTCTCGTTAAACTTGGTGTCAAATCCAATGCAAAATTTTCGCACGCCCAGAGTGTGGTTTTCCATGATAAATGTTGACATTCCAAGTAACCAGCGATTTTTTTAATAACATGGGTGATCTGGTTAACTTACTTATAGCTCGATTAATCACATAATTCTTGAATCTAATAATCATGTAAATTTCAGTGATCATTATATTAGCAATCACATAACTCAAATTTGAGATCACAAGTAGAACAAATACAGGTGTTACTAGAGCTGGGAATAAAGCAATTAAAAAGATGATGTTGTCTACATATTATCCTCAGACCAGTTCAAAGCAAGACCGGTCAAAATCATAATAAAATAAGATCTAAAAAGAGAAAATAGAAAAGGTCAAGAAAACAAACCTTTTGGTAAAAGATACGAGAACAGCGCGTTCGTAAGAGATTTCTTCATACTCAGAACTCAGCAGCGAAATCGAATATAATGGTAATAAATCTATTTTAGCTGGACCATTGCATTCATGATTTATTAATCTTGTTATTGGAACTAGTTACTTGATTACTAGAAGAGTTGAAGTGTCGACTCACTTCCTTCATGGTCTACATCAGCAGTTAAAAAATGTTTTTTTTTATTTTATCTCTTTTTTATTTACTGTTTAGAGTTTTTTTTCCAATAAACTTAAAATTTAAATTTTGCTTCATTATTACAGCCCGTGCATAATTCATCATACGTTGACTAGTTAAAAATCACCCTGAAATTTCATTTATCAGAAGACGGTTCTTAATTATTATTTTCTCTTTTTTATCTGGTTCAGGTCCTCGACCTGTTTTTTTACTCATAGTACAGTCCTACCAAGTGACCGGAAGTGCGGTCACGTGACCGTGTAGAAATGTAAGGCTGAGGCAAATGTATGGAGAAACACGTGTCACATTCTACACGGACACGGGTACACATGCTGATGAAAGGCTGAGACACACGTTGTACAGTTTTGCACTAAATTTCAAAAAACTAAAAAGTTTTATTTTTTTATTTTAAATTAAATTATTTTATGTTTTTAGATTATTTTTATTTCTCAATATTAAAAAATAAAAAATAATTATTTTAATATATTAAAAAAAACATTTTTAAAAGGGGCAAAATGGGGTCAAAATTTAAATAAGAATAAAATAAATTTTGAGAGTAATCTCCTGTCACCTAAAAGTGAAGGATATTTTTTTACCAATTAGGTTTCCTGATAGACGATGGTTCGTTAAATTACAGTGTTTTGGCGGAAGCTCCGTCGAGTTAGGGATTTGCGATTAGAGAAAAAGAAGGCCATCATACTGTATTTGCAATTCGAGGAAAAGAAAGCCAGCATTCTGTCATGAATATGAGCTGAAGTTCATTTTCTTTTTCCATGCGCTATTCCTATCCAAATCAACCATCCCCTCATTTTCTTTTATTCGAATATATCAGCCAGACAAATAACGTGCTGGTTTAGGGCAGTGATGGATTTTTGTCACCTTAACATCTTCATCCACCAATGGACATGGCACAGAGCTACTTGAAAAATTTGTGCATGAACGCTCCGCTAGGAACTGTGAAAATGACTGAAAGTAAGACGAAATCTAATGCAAATATCAAAATGCGACAGTTGATCTTGTGTACCGAACATTTCCTGCTCCACTCGTCACTTGATAAAAAAAGAGGTTGCCTGGTTCACAATATTACATTACAGACAGTCCGTTATATTCAGGCACAGTGAAGCAAACTTCAGCTAGCAGACGATGCAGGATTTGATGACTCCTCTAGTCTTCCCCGAAATGCTGTTTTTGTAGTTCAAAACCTGTTCCTGGAGCGGAATCCATCATGCTAATCATTTCCAGGTTTACATGGTGAGGCATGCTCATAGGGAGAGGCCATGATTGATCAATGCGAGTATTCTGTGGAAGACCCAAAGCCAACGAAACACCTTTGCTTCCACTAACACCAGCAGAGTAGTAATTACCTGACAAATTGTTGACACAAATATTTCTTGGCTCCTGTCTCTGCTTAGATACATTAGGAAGTTCATTTCGACAGCGTTTAGTTTGGTTCGCGTTCTGGTGCTGAGTTGATCGGGGCTGTTTCTCAAGAGGTTGGTTCGCGTTCTGGTGCTGAGTTGATCGGGGCTGTTTCTCAAGAGGCAGATCAGACGGCATGCCGCCACCTTGAGTGACCATGCCAAACGGTGCTTGAGTTTGCTGTGATTCAAGCATGTGTACTTCTTCCACCATTGGTTTCCAAAGTCTAACTCTTGCGTTTATAAACCAATTAGAAACCTGCATGGACAGAGATTGAAGCTATATTAACTAACATTGTTGTCTTTTAGGTTGATTTTTGTGCAACACAACAGCCCAAGACAAGAAATACGCGGTCATATGAACACCCCTCCAGCTTAAAATAGACATTTACGCATAACCATAGACATCCTTTATGCATATCCGTAGACAATAACTCTCAGGGTGTAAACTCCAGTCATCAGAACAATGTTTTAAAAGAAAAACAAGATATGAAGTGGAAAAGGGCACACCTGAGTCCTTGACAGACCTGTCTGCTGAGCCAAGGCTTGTTTTTCGGAGTCTGTAGGGTAGCTGTAAGTTTAAAAACCAGTTAAATAAACATCAGTATTTAGAAGTCATGATTCTTGCATAGTAAAGAGATTCTGGAGTTCTTCAAACACTTACGGGTGTAGAAAGTGTTCAAACAACCATGTCTTAAGAACAGCTACAGCGTGACCAGGAAGTCCTCTCTGAGATCGCCATACAGGATGTTGAGTGAAGTTCAAGTTCAGCGTTGGATCTTGGTTTCTGAGGCCTCGTTCATCTGTTCCATGTCTAGGATTTTTTTCCATGGTGACACTGCTACCATCAAAGTTTTTTCCTGTGAACTTAATTTTATCCAAAAGGGCATTCTTCAAGCTATTAAAATGCTTCAAAACAATTTTGATCGCATAACAAACATAAGGAGCTGCATTTCCAAGACCAGCAACAGTTTCAAATGATGCAACAACTGACTGCATTTGCTGGCAATATAGTTTGTATCTCCTGTATACCTAATGGAGATCGAAAAGGAGCCAAATTTAAGTCCAAATCTGAAATTCATAAAGATTGTTAGCTGGTAGTTACATTCAAAGGAAAAATAAAGCAGAGCCATTCGCTAGTGGAAAAAATCTTAGAACTTCACAGTTTAAGTATATGTGATTGTGCAGCATAACCATCCCGTCCCAGAAGTTGTACTATCATTTAAGTTTTGATCAACAGGGGCCAAGATAGCAGCAGCACCATTCGTTTAATTTTATTTGCGATCACATCTACGCTACTCTCAGAGATTCACATGAAATTCTCCAGTCGCTACAGTGATGATTCCAATGCTGGATTAAATACCTTCTGCTTTTACCTTCTGCAGGATTCAAATCACTAAACAAATTGGTTCAACATATATATATATATATTAATTGACCCTCAATTAGTATTTTTATGGTTCAAAAACAAAACAGAACTCTCTCTAATTTATTTACAAGAGGATCGAGTGGGGAAAAAACAACCAGAAGTAATTATATTGTATGCAAAAATCGATTGTCATGCCCCATGAATAAGAAATGGACTATTTGAAATTATTTTCTCCATACTAGTAAATGGTGAAAGACCAGATTCTTCCTATTAAGAACACTTTTCCCATTATCAAAGCCATGCAATTATTAAATAACAAAGCAGTGGTCTGTCGTCGTATCAGCTTAACTATCCAACATGCCTCATTTTGGTCCATCTGCAGTAAATTCCAGTTAAAGAAGAAAAGATAGCAGAACAAAATCTGTAAGAAAATAAAGCGAGCAAAACAGAACAAGAAAAGAAACAGTAACTTGATTCAATATGACAAGACAAGACATCTTTTTTCCATGACTACTTCAAATTACTCAAATATCTTTTCCCGAGATACTGATTCCTTGACAGCAACAATGAAATCATTCACTCAATCAATTGAGATGACAACGACACCAACGCAATATTCCCAAGCATCCTCCATTAATCTTGATCCAGATTAAAGCAGGATTTATACTTTATTTAACCTCATAAATCCTCGATATAAAGAGGATTCAAAATATAAATTCAAAAAATGCACAGCCTATTTACCTGACTTGACCTCCTACTATCTTACAATGAAATGAAATGTGTACTTCACGGGCAGCTTCTTTGTTTCTCTTTATTTATTTATTTGCATTTATAATAATTCTCACATGGGTCATACACATAAAATCGATTTTTTCTGGCATCTACTATTTTTTTTTATATAAAAATGGTCTGTAATCTCCAGTTTATTAAAACTGTTAAGGTTTTTTGTAGAACATATTTAATCATTAACTAATCTTCACAACGAGAATGTAGTGAGCAGAGCTTATATGGGAGTCTAGATAGTTTTCAAATAGAAATACACATAAAGGGGGGTCTCCAAAACATATGTCCTGAATAAACAGATAGTACAGAAAGCAGAGAAAGTTTTGGCTGTTTTTTTATTAATCGTTCTATGAATTTGAATCTGATTTTTTTTTTATTTCTGTTCATTAAGCTAAGGTCTGCAGCGAAACCTGCCAAAGAAAGATAAATAAAGAAACGATACAGAGTACTAAACAAGGGTGAAACACATTTACCTCATCCAGCATCCATATTAGCTTTGAATTCTTACAGTGATGCTCTACCCGATCACTTATAAAAGCAATTCTTTCTCTCGCAATTTCACTTTCACTCAAACCATCCAGGGGAAGGTTTGCATTCGCACAATTAATTACACCACAAATATCGTCCAAAATCTGCTGCGCGGGTTTCAAGAACCTGGAGGAGTTTAATATCGAAGCGTAGCCAGTAAAAGGACCGAGAGGGACTACAGAGCTTTTCATTTCACCATTCTGCTTCAAGTAATCACCTGAAACTGAAACGGCATTGTGTCTTTGGTTATCGAGCTGAAACGAAAGAGACAAAGATAAACCCTGGCTAGACAAGGGCTGGTGGTTCATGTCTTTGAGGGTTTGAAGTGGAAAGAACGAAGAAGATTGTGAAGGACTCATGAAAGTTTGTCTAGAGAATAATGGGGTTGGTGGGTTTTGCTGTTCTTGGTTGGATTGAGAGGTGACACGAAGCTTGTTTTTTCGGTTTTGTTGTGGGACATGGAAGGGTTCAAAGTTTTGTGCCATGAATAAATACTCTATGAAATGCTTTTGAGAGTGAGAGAGAGAAACGAAAGTGAAAGTGAAGTGGTGATGATGATGATTGATGAAGAGAAGGACGCGCGCTATGATATAATGATCGAGATTTCTCTGTGGCATGCAGAATGGTGGCAGTGGGGTAGCAGATAGACTAGACTCTTGACGACTTGACCTGATAAGGGGGTGAGGTGGGGGGGCCGATTTCGAAACGCTAAATTTAAGATAATAATTGTCATTCGGGACAGTTGTTATTATAATTTTTCAAAATGATTTTTGTGTTGAAATATATTAAAATAATATTTTTTTATTTTTTTAAAATTATTTTTGATATTAACATATCAAAATGATTTAAAAACAACAAAATATATTTATTTAAAATAAAAATTTAAAATTAAAATTTTAAAAAATAATATTTCAAAAATTGTTTCAAATAGCTTCTAAGATTTCGATAATTGGCATCTCTAGAGAAAGTTATAAGAAAATCGAATAATATTAAAATCACTCTATCTATTTATTTTGTATTTTCAAGGAAATAGTTATAAGAGATGTTGCTTTTTTAAAATAATTAATTATTCTTCCTTGTTTTTTGAGAAAAAAATATAAAATAAAAGAGAAATTTTAACTATATTTTAAAAATAATTAATTTGGCTCTTTCTTTCAAATATGTTGTCATGTTCATATAAAAGAAGGAGGAGGGATTTAAAAATATAGAAGAAACCTTTACTGCCTCGCCCAAGGAGGGAGCATTCAACTACTTGGAAAATAAATGGTTGTTTACTGCGTGAATACTTACAGAGCTTTTGGTCAATAAAAAAAAAAAGATGACGACGACGTTCGTTGATGATGATGATAGTAACGTGTTGCGTTGGTAATCATAAACACGTTGAAAATGATGACTCTAAATTACTGCCCGTTATTGTCATAAATTCGTTTTTTAAAAGTATTTTTTATTTAAAATAATATTTTATTATTTTTTAAAAATTAATTTTTTATATTAAAATATTAAAATGGTCTAAAAATACTAGAAAATATTAATTTAAAAGAAAAGAAAAAAAACAAAATTTAAACAGGTTACTTCAAAAGCGATTATAAAAAAATAAATGCTTTATACATGTGATTTATATATCAAAAGTATTTTTGTATTTAATAAGTATTTTCAACTATTAAAATTGTAGGGTATTTTTTAGCATTAGACAGCTGAGGGGGTAAAGGGGCAAGGCCTGTTCTTAAGCTTTTGTTCACCAAACACCTATCTTTAGGTGTTGAGCTCTAAAAAGGTGAAGCTAGTGAGTGGGGGAGGCTAGATATACTCTTGCAAAAATACATTTGAAACTAGAAAAGAGTAAACGAGTTTTCATTATTAATATATTAAAATTACCCTAAAATAAATTTAAAAACAATATAAAATTAATATTTTTATGATTAAAATAATTAAAAAAAAAACAAACACAGTTAAAAATCATCTATAAACACGATATAAAAACTTTAATGATGTAATTATGATTTTAAATATGATTTGAATTTAAACGATAAATATTCATGATTATTGCAGTGTGGATGAAAAAAAATAGAATGCATACCACTTATTTACTTGTGGAGGTAGGTATCCACTTTATACCATGTCAAGACCTTCTAATTAAATAAAAAAACATTTTGATTTGCAGGGATCTAATTGCAAGAAATTATAACATGGGACTATAAATGTAAAGCTACTTTTCAGACCCCCAGCATTTTTCAGTCGTTAAAAATATAATTGGACCAGTTAGAATCTAAAAAAAATTGATGATGGCGAGAATATCATTTAAGTTTCTAATAGTTCATGGTATATGTATTGTTGAACAACATCCTTGACTTTGCGCAAATTAGAGCCTGTTTGGGAGGGCGATTGCGGTAATTTTTCAAAATATTTTTCGTGCCGAAATACATTCAAATGATATTTTTTTTATTTTTTAAAAATCATTTTTGACATCAGCACATTAAAATGATCTAAAAACATCAAAACATATTTATTTTAAAAAAATTATTTTGAAAAGTTGCGACGTGGGGTGAAACGCCGCGTCAAACAGCTTCTTAACCTCCCTGTACCACCTTTTATTTCCCAATAGTGAATCTTACACTCATGGGCTGTCTGGTGATGTTTTAAAAATTCAAAATATTAAAGTAAAAGGTTATTTATTGATTGGATTGTAGTTAATTGATGTGTTCAAGCAACTATTTTTCTCCTCCCGGAGAATACCAAGTTCATGTCGGAAGCTTAAATACATGCAAGAATAATTTTAATGGGGAGAATTTAAAAACCCTTCAATTATAAAATTAATATTTTTGAAGAAAGATAATAAATAACTTGAAATAACTAGAAAATGATGTTTTTTCTTGATATCTAAATTGATTAACATTCTGAAATATATATAAGTTGTTCAAACGAGTGGCAAACGATCTTCTCTGCGCATTTTTGGAGGTGTAACTCCTCGCAAAGAGCACATAAACACATTCACGGGATTGATGGCTGCCAAAAGCCAATAAAATTTGTCCAAGCGACTGGAGTTCAAGTCTTTACCGATCCTAATATGATCCACCGCGGTTATTAGAAAGCTACTTATAAAGCTGCAAGAGAGTATATTTACGAGTGTTTTTAAAAATATATTAAAATAATATATTTTATTTTTAAAAAAAATATTTTCAACAATAGCACATTTAAATAATTTAAAAAATACTAAAAGAATTTAATAAAATAAAATTTTAATATTTTTCAAGTGATTTCCAAACAGTAACGGAGAAAAAAAGCCGTACCCAAACTTGTCATTGAATCAGGAAATTGATCGTAAAAAAACTCTTGCAGGCCAGCCAAAGCGAACCCATCTCCTAGGCCAAGAATCAAGATTTGGGGAGCCAGCCAGAAAACACTCACAGGCAATTCCACATTTTCCTCTCCGTCTAACACATTAATATCCTCTCAGGCAATTTTTGTTGTCTCTTCCTTTCAACCGAGGCTGCAACCGACATGGCTACAACGGAAAAATCATGCCTCTACCAATTTTTTCGAGGATACTAATGCCTCTTCCATTGTCGGTAGCACTCCTTAAATTTGGAACATGAATTTTGCCACAGAGATTATCATCCCACTGGCTTCAATTCCTCAACTTTTGTCACCGTTGCTAGTTTCCAAGGGTTATTTTCAGCTCATTTGAAATTTCCTCCTTTTCAAGTACAGCAGCTTTATCTAGAAACCTGGGAACCAAAAGCAAAAACAATAAACTTCGTTTGATATCTTGACTCTTAACTAGGACAATAACACGTTTGTTCTGTACGAGGATCGACTTTTTTCTTCTGCTAGAAGTCTACATTTGAAGGAGCATGATCCTCAACTAAAAAGGTTGGAGTTCATTGTAACTGGATAATTAACTCAAGAATTCAACGTAATATCTTGGAATTAAGAAAATCTAGGATCACAGTATATTTGTTTGCGTGAGCCTGTCGTGTGTCCTAAAAGTCTGCCCTGGATTTTATAATTGCATGCGGACTTGATATAGAGGAGCAGGATTAGAAGGAGAAGGTAATTTTCTCCTCCTTGTAGCTGCAACCAAAACCTGCAACATGGGTGCCAAACCACTCCCTTCTGGTAACCCATGTCGGCGATGAGGTTTTCCGATATAGAATGTTGCCATGGTAATAGCCATTGTAATAGTGAGAATTAGGCCTGCAACACCCCAGCTAACGTTGTCTTCGATGTAAACTATGACTGCTGTACCAAGAAAGAGGCGGCAAGAAAGTGCAATGTTCCACCAATTGATGTAAAACAGTTCCTGCTTCCTTTCTTCAGTATGATCATCATCGAAGCGATCAGCTCCGAAGCTCAGAGGCGTGGCTTTTGTCCTCGAGTTCCAATGGAGATTGAATACATAGGCAAGGAGAAGCCCTACATTGCATGGTTGCACACCTGGAATGAGCTGGGACATTATCAAGAGGCCCGGACCGTAGTTTGGACATTAAATACGAGGAAATGTCATCTGGTGCTTGTTGGATTGAAGAGTTTTGTGATTGATGGAGAATGAGAGGTTCCTGGGGTTAGTGAAGAAGATGAGGAAATGTCATCTTTAATATTTTTATTCAAACTAAATGCCTTAAAAAAATAGTTTAGTTAGTAGAAATGTAATGATTCCATAACCCTAATGAACCTTTTATGATATCTAATTAAACTCAAAAAAACCTTAATCTTATAGATTCGGGGCCATCTATCCATTAACTCAACTTTCTTCGGATTTTCCCTCACTGCTTCTCTTAATACAATATATATGGCCCAAGTCATGATTTTGCAATTCCAATTCTACATGAATACCTTGATATAGAATATTAACGTGTTTTAAAGATCAAATTAAGATGATGAACGGTAAATTACTTTTAATCGATAACAAATGTTTTAAACCCAACTTCTCAATAGCATTGCGAGCTGCACAACTTTTCTCAACCATATTCATACAATTATTTTAAGCATATTTCATTCAATCAGCTACTTCTAAAGAATTAATTTTTTTATCAGGATAAAAAGAATCACTAAAACTTCTTTCATGTGTGCCTGAGTGCTTGAGCACAAGACTAGACTGCCAAATGCATTTTGTTCATAGCGAACTATATATGCTCTCTCCAAAGTCCAGAGAACTAGAAACCAGCTTTCCACAGGGCCTCTATCAAATACATGACACAAGGCAAAATGAATGTCCGTTCATGTCAGTCACGTAAAAGAAATACATCTGCTAGCCTCGTTTTACGAATCCGCAAGGTACACACACTTTGCTAGTTAGAACAACAAGCTTTCTTGCTGATATTACCGGGAAAGTTTCCGATATTAATGGTGGTCCCTTGGGGAAGTCCTGTCGAGCTAGCTGCCTCCTGTGCTGCCAGAGCCTTTTTGCTGATAATTTGGTAGATATCCAGCAAAATGGTCTGGAATGCCTTTTCAACATTGGAAGCTTCCAAAGCTGAAGTCTCAAGAAACGAAAGGCATTCCTTCTCGGCCAGCATTTGAGCATCTTCTGCCGAGACTGATCTAAGATGGTTCAGGTCAGATTTGTTTCCAGCCAACATGATGACGATGTTAGAGTCTGCATGGTCCCTTAGCTCACGGAGCCACCTCTGGACATTATCAAATGTTTGCCTCTTGGTTATATCATAAACCAAAAGCGCACCAACTGCACCTCTGTAGTATGCACTGGTGATAGCTCTGTACCTTTCCTGGCCAGCTGTGTCCCATATTTGCGCCTTAACTGTCTTCCCTTCTACCTGCACAATAGTAAATTCTAGGTTTTTTTTTTTTTTTTAAGAAAATCGAGAAAGCAAATAAATAAATAAATTAATAGCAAATTCAAGCTCTGGAACAGGTAACCTTAATTACTATGAGAGACCCTTGCAGGGGAAGCGACAGGTCACTTAAGTACTCATGTTCTCCTGGTTAATAAAGGATTGGATTAATAATAGCTCCGTGTTTTGATTTAACACTCTACTTGATTGTTGAAAACATTTCGTAATTATTTGATTAATCAAAATAAAATTGCTGACAAAACTTAAGAAGCCTGTAAATTTCCGTTTGTAACTCAACGTTTTGACACATTTATAGGAATCGGCAACGAGATTCTTATGTAACTCCCACATTCAGAAGTTATTCAATATTTTCAAGAGCTGCGTTCCTTCCTATATATTTTTCTCATCTCATATAAAAGACTAATTCTCAATCATATGGATTCCACTTTTACATAGAGCGAGAGAGAGAGAGAGAGAGAGAGATCACGATTGCGCCACAATACCTCAAAACTATAGGTAACACTAGCGCTGGGTCACTCGAACACAATTCCGCACAAGACAGAGGTAAAGCAACAGATTCAAAACCTAAAAACTGGATTGTGGCATTGATACCATGATTTGGAAATCCAAATTTGTTTCATATCAACTGATAATAAGAAAAAATCATCTAATCTTAAGACTCTGCATGACATAAGCAAAAAAAGAATTTAAAAGCAAATAAAAAAAAATATAGATCTCAATGTCTACATGGGCATGTTGATACATAGAAATGAAAGATGCAAACCTGAAGAGTCCTGGTTGCAAATTCAACACCAATAGTAGACTTGGACTCCAAGCAAAATTCATTTCGTGTAAATCTGGAAAGAATGTTGGATTTTCCGACACCTGAATCTCCAATCAACACAATCTTGAACAAATAATCGTATTCATGATCCACCTTGTATGCCATTAATTAAATCAATTAATTAGCCCTCTCCTTTCTCTTTAATCCTCTCTCCCACACACCCTGACCCCCAAAGCAACGAGAAGAAATATTGAAACTGGCAAATTGAATCAGAAACTAATAGATTAAAGAGAGAGAAAGGTACACTAATGGTGCAAGAGGGAGAAGCGAGACCAGAATGACGGACAAAAAGGCATTTTAAACGGGTTTTCTTTCATTAAGGAGCGAAACTCGGGGGGGTTCAAACCAGAGATAAAAAACAAATTCATATATTACTTTTCAAGTCTTTATTCTTGACAATAATAATAATAATAAAAATAGTGAGAAAGGCCGGACTCTTCTGGAAACTGGGCTCTTGGAGCAGGTAGAGTAATATTTAGGGTAAATTACAGAAAGACTCTCGAGGTATTGCAAAATCACATATACTGCCCAAATGTTTTTCGAGTTTAACAAATTACTCCATCTTTATTCATGGACTTTTCGTTAGTTGCATAAGGGTGCTTACTTTTACACTAATTCTCTATTTAGTTAATTACTAATTGTGACTTTTTTTTTTTTTAAAATAATGCTGTTGGATTCCAATCCCAATATTACGTGTCCAAGTCCAACACGCCAGCTAGCTTAGTGACGGGTTACTTCCACATGACACTCCACAGTGATAGTAGCCGGTCTTGAGCTGAGCAAACCTTCTAGCCATCCTGAACTTTCCCTCCATCCAACAACAGCAAGTTCAAGTTTCCTTCCCTGTTACTGGATTTCTTGAATCCTAGCCCCCGCCCTCGGATGAGCCTCCTTTTAAAAATACAGTTTCAAACAAACAAATAAAAAGTAGTAAATGACATCCATGTCAGACATAACTGATCATCGATATTTGAAATCGAACCATTAATTTTTAATTTAATGATTTAGATTGGAAGAGAAAAAAAAAATATCAGTTAAATAATTGTTAATGTATATGATACTGTTATTAGTGCTTATAATAATTTTTAAGCACTAAATAAATGAATATACAAATTGATAAATAGCATTAAATTACTCTTAGCATATGCCCATTTATTTTGAAATTAATTAAAATTAAAATTTTATCTTTCTAGAAAAAGTTTAAAATTGACAAAAATAGAGAATAAATCACCAAATTATCAATAATCTGGGAGTTGTAGGTGAGTTCTACCATTATATTATAAGGCTTTTTATAATTATTTTCTTCTTATTAAATAGTATTTATTCCGGGAACAAAGACGGGATGATACCACATAATGAAAATGAAACATACCGGAAAGAGATTTAACATATCTAAATTACTTATTAAATAGTTATCAGGTGTAATCTCGGCATGCCTCCGACTAGATTTTCGAGAGTTCAATTGAAAATTATTCAATCACAACCACCCAATTCGCATGTCAAATTAATTCTGCATTTAACTTGGTAATGAATCACAGTTACATTATATTCAACAATGGCATCGCCGTTAGTGGCATTTAGAAAGTAAGCGTTCAACTGAGCAAACCCTCTAGCCAGCCTGAACTTTCCTCTCCCACCAACCACGGCAAGCTCACGCTGGGTATTTGTTATCGGATTTCTTGAAAACACACTGATGGAGCTCCCGTTAAACTCGCCGGAGGTAAATCCAAAATCAAAATATGCCACCAGAGATGGTATATCTTGACCAGATGATACATACATCCCTTGGGCATTCCCAATGACACCGGAGGTCAGTTCGGGCCCAGCTGTTAGAGGATCATCGAGGGCAAACATGCTGCCAAACGGAGCTACTGACGGACCCTCGGTGATGTTGGGACGGGCGACGAGAACAGCACTAGGGTTTTTACCGCCGAGCGTGTCGTGGAAGAAGAAGTGGAGATTGGTTGTTTTCTCCGGCAAGGATTCATATGGCACACTCTGGGAATAATATTGAGCATACGCTTGTGTGGTGATCATGCAAAGGATCAAAGCCAAACCCAAAACTTGCATGCCTTCCATCTGCTCTGTACCTCAAAAATTTCAGACTCGCCCTCTTTCTCTGCATAACTTACAGTGGCGGTCGAATTAATTTATATGAGGATATTAGATGTGATGCTAGCTGGCGCATTTAATTTTCCTTGATGCAGCCATTAGATTTCCAAATGTAAGAAGAAGAAAAATTAATGTACTTTCGAAGAATATTCAATGTTTCGATCCTAGCATGGGAAATCAGAAAAGGCCAGATATGGATATAAATAAATATTTATGCGCGGGATATTATATATCTTGGTCTCAAAACTCTATGGAAACACAATCTCTACTGCCATGGTAAATGTAAAGGCAGGATGATCCCGATCGAGTGGACTGCATTTTATTGCTTTGGATGAGCACGATCGGATAATTATAGAAAATTGAGGCGAATACGAGCAGGTGAGAATTATAGACAAACTGAGGCCAGCGAATCATAATTAGCGTGGATGTACAAAAGCCTACATTATATTTATATATGGTAACCAAAACTCAAGGGCTTATGCCTGAGTACTCGTTAGGAAATCACTTCAAAAAAATATAAAAAAAGTTTTGATCTTTTTGTTTCAAATTAATTTTTTTATAATATTTTTATATTATTTTGATGTATTGATGTCAAAAACATTTCTAGTGTTTATAAAATCATGAAAAGTTTTGATTCAAAAAACAATGCTTTTGATAAAAAAAAAAAAAACATGTTTTTTAAAGAAATAAAAAATAAGAGATTTTTTTTCCTTCCATAATTTGAATCATTGAGATTTTTATAAATATTTATTTGAATCATCTTTAAAAAAACAAGTTGATAACATAAACCCATGAAAGGAAAAGATACTTTTGACTAAAAAAATATATTTTTTAAGAGTTTAGATCATTGTATTTTCATGGACATCTTTAACGGTATATAATTACAAACCAGGCCATATTAGCTATGCGCTAACACAAGAAGTGTTTTGACATTGTGTTTTAAAAATAAATTTTATTTTTTTATTTTAAATTGAATTTTTTTAGTGTTTTTAGATTATTAAATAATTTTTAAAAAATAAAAAATATATTATTTTGATATATTTATATAAAAAAATAATTTTAACCACACTTTCAAACAATAACTAAATCTAAATGTTTTTTCTTCCGTGAATTCTTTTACCAAGTAAGTGTCTCAAAAACAGTTTTGAAAAAAATTAAATTTTTTTATTTTAAATTATTTTTTTGTATTTTTAGATTATATTAATAAGTTACATATTAAAAATAATTTAAAAAATTAAAAAATACATTATTATAATAATTTTCTTAAAAAAATTAAAAAAATAATATCAATCCTACTCCAAAAATTCTGACTTCACTGCTGGCATTGTTAAGAGAGCACAATAGAGAGACAACAGACCCTACCAAGTACTGATTATTGGGAATCAACAAAATGGCCATTTGAAGCAGACAGTGAAGAGACATCCACATGAGCTATCCAAGAAAGTGAAGAAACCATGTCATCGAAGTGCATTCTCCAGCCAAAAGGAGATGGCTAATGCAGCCTCACCACAGATGGCCTGCTGTCACCCTAACCAAGTGAAATGTGCTGAAAAGATGCAATCTTTCCAGGCAATTCTCATCCATGAGCAACACACGTGCGAAGTGCTCTTCACCTGTCATGGTCACGCAGGCGGGGATTTCCCGCTAATTTAAAATCGGGTCTCATCACCTACGGGCTCTTTGTATTAATTCTCTCCAGGCCCGTATTTACCGGGCCCTTAAAATTTCCTTGTAAAAAATGACCCCCTCTGAAGATTGTCCAAGTCTCTCTCTCTCTCTCTCTCTCTCTCTATATATATATATATATATATATATTTCTTAAAAAAAATTAAATATCTTATTTATAATTTTATCAAAATACTCATTCACTTTAAACGTGCTCTTGTTTGATATTGATTTTTAAAATTAATTTTCTTTTATATTTTTTCACAACTTTTTAATTTTTAAAAACTAAAAAAAAATATTATTTTAATATATTTCTAACCATAAAATACTTTGAAAATCAAACTCAAACTCCCTCTCAA
Source organism: Salix arbutifolia (assembly GCA_025169955.1). Classification (NCBI taxonomy): domain Eukaryota; kingdom Viridiplantae; phylum Streptophyta; class Magnoliopsida; order Malpighiales; family Salicaceae; genus Salix; species Salix arbutifolia. The sequence goes on from CM045909.1 coordinate 3,550,596, forward strand.
ATAAGTTTTATTATAAGTTGGCAATGTTTTTGAAGTAAACAGAATTTTAACAAGGGACTTTTATGAAGTCAAATTGAAATCCATTTGTTCACTAACATGCCTCCTCTGTTTTCTCTGTATCAGCCTGTTGACCTTTTGCAGCCCGAACCAGCACTCCCTGGAACAGACATTTTGGCAGCTGGTCCCAAGGTAACAGGGTTCCAAGGGGATATAAGAGTAGTTCGAAACAACATGAACTCCAGCACATCCATGACTTGTCCACATGCAACTGGAGCAGCCGCTTAGATTAAGTCTGCTATAATGACAACAGTTAATTATTTAACCCTGGCCTAATAGAAGATGGTGGAGAGGAAGAATATTTTTTATTTTTTTTAAATTATCTAAAAACATATACAAAGAATAAAAAAAAAATTCAATTGTTTTTTTAAAAACTTTTGAAATACCATGTAAAACAGTCACTACATGCGCCACACTATTATCATCACTGTAGGTCAAAGAAATTAAATGCTGTTCTCACGTCCCGGCACAGACTTTCATTAATGGTCTTGCTAGCTAGCTTGAACACCTTCTTTTCAAGTCATGACTAGTGGTGGACCGTACAGGGAGCTCGTGTGAACAACTAAGGGTTCCAAAGAAATATTCTTTCAAATTTTTCTTACATTATGAACTGATTGAACTCATGCCAGGAGAACGAGTGAGTGAACGAGAAGTAAAACAACTGAACCGCTGTTCCTCGACATGGAGGATTCGCAGGCAACTTGAAAATGCATTACATTTTTGTCTTTTCTTGGGAAAAAGTCCTCTTTCCATTGAATTAATTGCAAAGTTTGATCCCATTGTCCATGATGAACACAGAAAGATTGCTCGTCTTTTTTCAAACAGTTGGACAGACATTGACTTGTTTCGAGACTAACCAAGTCTTGCCAGTTAATTAGACTGGAATTTGGGGGGGGGGGGGGGGATCAACTGGAAATATGCATTTCTTGGAGAGAAAATTGTTTGGAACACTACTATCATTTATGCACTGTTGCTTTTTTCTCTCAAGTAGATTTTTATTTAAATATTATTGATTATTTTATAATTAATAAAATAATAATCAAATGATATCAATAAATATACAGGAAAGGGTGTGTGTGTGTGTGAGAGAGAGAGAGAGATTTAACGTCTCATGGAGATCAAAAGATATTGTAATTCGTAAACTGAGATGAGATGGCCAAGAACCACAAATTCTCTTCTAACTCCTGATTTTGCTATTCTGAAACTGCACGCCGTTTCGATGCAAGGTTAAATAGCAGAAAGAACCAGGAAACCATCTGAATGCCTGTGGAGACCTCATAAAACCGTTCTGGCAAGAACAATTAGAAAAGAAAAAATGAATGGCCATCAGCGAGAATGACAGTGGAGACATGATGAGAAATTTTAAAATAGTTAAGAAGGAATTATCGATAATTATTTCATGTGTTTGTTTTGAAAAGAGATAAACACAATTAAATTTGTTTGGTGTAAATAAAATTGATCATATTTTTTCATATAAAAAAATCGACATGTTTTTGCTTGCAACCTGCGAAGATCGGTCAGTACGTCTCGCAGAAGTTTGGGTTCCATTCAATGCCAGCAAGGATATTGTTGCTGTTATTATTTTGGGATGATGGAAGGATTTTATTGCTCTTCTAGATTGCCCAAACACGGCTTGCACTCCAGTGAGCTTGACGTTAAGTCAGGCCTCCTCTATTTTTCATTCTTATAGTCATTAAAATATATGTGGTGTGTATTTAATGTGGTCATTGTCTAAAAAATAAATTTTTAAAAGATAATTGTAGTTGTGGGTTAAATAAAATAGATTTTTAAAAAGATATATTATGAGATAGATTTTTTTATAAATAAATAAATAAAAAGTAGATGTTCATGAAATAAAAATATTTTTTATTTTTTTATTTTTTATCCTGGCCTTATTGTGATTTGCGATCATTAATTTTTTTCCCTCTTGGATAATGCATGACTTCTGCTTAATTTCATTGTCAAAGTGAGCTGAAAGTTATTTTAGAAATGATGGAAATCGATCGGACAAATTGCGTGAACCTGTACAGTTCCAACGATTCTATCTTTATTTTTTCTCTCAAGAACCCTAGTTTTTGAAATTAACACTCTTTTTATAGTAAATAACGACGAAGAAGGCAAGTAAATTAATTGTTTTTTGACGGAGGAGGAGATAAATAATTAAGCATGCGTAAATTCAAGGATGATTATTTGTCAATAGAAATCCATGTCGATGCTTCCAGTTCCCGGCTAGTTTTTTCCGGAAAACCAAAAATAGTAGTTTCTATTTAAATCTCTATCATCTCAACGACTTTAGCTACCCCGTCACCTACGTTTTCCAAATTCACACATCAAATCACTCGTTGTTTTCGTCAAGTACCATTTCAAACCCTCTCAACACGTCCATTGATGATAATTATGGATCAATGATTATTATTTTATTTTTGGTGAAAAATAGACTAATCACCGTTCGTTTATATATCAACTATGTGCCTTGCAAGTCTAACTAGATTCACACTTGTAAGGATTCATACGATATATAAAAAAAGATGCTAGAAAAACAAAAAGAGTAGAGATAAACTCGATTAATTATTAAAAGACGATTTTATTCTGCACAACTAAGTATAAGTTGCTTTATATGGACAAAGTATCAACATTAAAGTAGGAATTAATAGTTATATTTGTTATCTTATCCATAAAATCCTAAACAAACTTCTAAAAAATTGAGAAATTCTAAGCAAGCTACAAATGAATTGGTAATAAAAGTTGACTTAGTCAATTAAATAGCATGACCTTTGTAACATGAAAACACACCTTTACGTGTTTAGTTCTTGCATAAAAATAGAATTTTCAGCCAAATATATTGCCAATTAGTTGTCCCAATACAAGGAATTTGCATCATTTGTTGGCTGGCAAGTGCCCTTCAACAATCATGTGAACCAAGTGCTTTCTTATGTTGCCATTATTGTAGTTTGATACTCTACTTCAGTTGTTGATAAGATACAATAGGTTTTCTTTTGGTACACCAAGAGATTGTTCCCCGTCCAAGTATTAAAAATACCTAATAGTTGAGCGTCAAGTATCATGGTCACCTACATGGTTAGCATCGCAAAAACCAATTAGCTTACAATTTTTATTTTTCTTATATAAAATATCATAATTAATTATGCCTTTGACATATCTTAAAATTCATCGAACTGCTTTCAAATGAGGTTTTTTTGAAGTTTGCATGACTCGTCATAGCAACTACATTAGAAATATAAGGTCTACTTAAAGTTTAAGTTAAGTAAATTAAGTTGCTTATCAGTTATCGATACATTGTTGCATCTTATAAGCATAAAATTTGGAATTTGATCTTAGTTATTAAGGAAATATTCCCTCTCATAATATAAAAATACATTCATTTAATGATTAAAGGGTGATTTTATTATCTTCACTCTCATCATACAAAGAAAACTCGATAAACTCGTTATACTAGATATTTTTACAATTTTTTGCATATAAACATTGTAAAAACTCGAGGATTTACTGATAAACTCAAATCTAATGGGTTCAACCCCAACAGCCCTAGAAGAATAGGTTCAATCTTTGTATGAACCTAAAAGAAATAGGCTCATACAACTATCAGGGCATAATCGCCCCGCACCTAGGGCATTGAGCTCGTACACTTAAAAGTGGGTGCACAATCAACCCTTCCAGCTCAAGCGCGGAGCCTAAGCTCAACAACCATAGCCCAGGCAAGACATCCAAGTCTATTTTTTAACTCTCAAGAGGACTAATCAACTTATTTGAGTCTAACACTCCATTGAAAAGTTAATCCGTCAGAATCTAACATTATTATAATGCTCTACTTTAATACATTTTCTCAACTAGATAAGAATGTTTCTAACCTTAAAAAAATGGAAATGAAACCGATATCTCGTGGAAACAGATGGATTTCGTTAACATCTTGAACAATAATTAAAAGCTATATTCACACTGGACCCCACATACACGGCTCTTGATTGAAAGGAACTGACGAAGGCCCCCCGTAGAGGGCCCACCCAAGAATAACTTATGGGAGGTGTAAACGCGTGGGGCATCATTCTTCATCCCTCTTTGTGCATACCTTGTTTATTGGCTTACGCCAGTCTATATATTTGTGTGTGTTACGATCTTATGCTTATGCGAGCTTCTCTCTGCTTCCATTGATTTATCAACTATCACCAAGGCTGCTGGAAAATTAGAGAGAAATGAATGCACCCAATCGGATTCTAGCATCTGTTCTGCTGTTATTGGTCGTTTTTGACATATCCCAGTATCCAAGAGCCATGGAAGCCAGGCCATTAGCACTCCAGCGAGGTGAGGGGGGGAAAGCTGCTCATGTCCATTTATGTATGATTTAGTTGGAATTGTAAGTTATAACACCATCTGTTTGGGTTTTTTAGCAGGAAATTCGAAGATGTTTTTTGCCTCCCTGGGACTGGAATGCAAGTGCTGTGATGATGCGAGAGGTGAATGTAGAAGCTCATGGGACTCATCATGCCCGAAGCTGAAGTGCCATCCATGGAAATCCCACTGATTCAATTAATCCTTTCTAATCTTGATGCTCTTGTTTCACTTACATTTTCGTTTATGGATAGATACAGATCGTTTTCTTAATATATACGTTGTTCCCACGCGCCTAATTATTCTATACTTGATGACAATTGTGGCATTTGTGTCTTCGATATCAGATAATTAATCACATGTGATTTTCACTAATCTTATCCAGAAGGGATTTAAGAAAATACACCATGTAAGTAAATTTTGAGCTAACAAATCCTAATGTAACCTGTAAATTTTCACATTTTTTTTTATATAAAAACTCAAGAATCAAACTCTACTGATAAAACTATTTAAGGTTCCATGGTAAAAAAAACGTAATAAGAAGATGCTGAAATTTCTCGCACTAAGAAATTCAAAGGGATCAGCTGCCTCATCAACTACGTACACGTACATGGACATGATTGTGCGCCTACTTAAGAAGACGAGGGAGCGCCAATGAAATCGGTCCTTAACAAAGAGCTCGAACCCAACTCATGATTCTAAAATATGAACATGATGAGCTCTTTCATATATAAAATCTTAAACATTCTCTCTCTCTCCCCCCCTCTCCCTCTCTCTCTCTCTTTTCGTTGTTTTCATTAAAGACAATAATTTGGTGTCTTGTTGTGCTGCTGTTCCCTGTAGCTATAAGAATCCCAATGTCGACCAAATTTATAGAGCACAGGAATTACAAATCAAGTTTGGAACAGCTAGCCACATGAAAGTTTGTTTTATATTCCAGAATCGATAAATAAAAGCTAGATAGAATATATGATTCTTAGGTATTTCTCACAATTTGACTAGTTGCTCTCTCAGGGATCCAGCTAGCCCCTTGGTTAAACAGACTTAGCTTTTAAGTATTAGATCGATATTCCTATTGTCTATCTACTAATAAAATACTCTTGGCATGTTGCAGAGATGTTGAACCAAATCCAGATTCTTAAGCTTCTAGAAATCAGCAGCGTCGACGGATTTAATAAACATTAAAATCATGTGTTTTATTTATTAAAAAACAAAACAGAAAGGCAACTAAGTTTTATCACTTTAACCTATAGATGCCGTAATTTGCCCTGGCTAACAAGCTCACATGAACCTCGTATAAAATTAAGATTCTTTGTCCTGTAAATTCTCCAGAGAGGATGAAAGGAATAGCATTTGACATTACGTGAGGACGCAGATGATCGGTTGGGCATATTATTTACGCCACAAAACCGGTCCCATTTGGAGACTGCCCTAGAAAACTCTTATGCCACGCGTCGTCATTAAAGTTACTGTCCTTCGTATGAACTTATCCGCTTATATCCAAAAGGAACCTAAAAGAATTATAAATTTCTTGAACTACCGTATCATCGATCGATCAGCACCGCAGATAAATATTTGTATGGGTTGTACATGTGTGTAAGTGTGTTGTCAGAAATTACAATTATATCACTCATGTTCTTGTTTATTTAAGTATATGATTATGAAGATCGATAATGGAGATTAATTGTTTAACTTTCTCCTTAATGAGAGGAGAAAATTAACTAATATATTAACGAGAGAAGTCTCTAATTTACCTATAAATACTTGAATTTTATTATTATTTTGAAGTTGTTGATGCATTGAGAATTTTTAAGAGCTTTAACAAAAATAATTAGAAATATTTATAATTTAAATTTCTGATTATGTGAATTTAATATTCAATTATATAAAATAGAGTTTATAACATGTGTCTCTCTCTCTCTCTCTCTCTACACACACACCTACCTTTATCCTCGAAGGATTAACCATGACCCTTGATTGCCGAATCAATCAAGGATGTCTTTTATACGAGTCTTTCCGAGTGAACTTGGCAGCTATAACGACGACGTACAATTATTGCCACAATGCTTTTCTTGCTGCTTAGAGTTTATTAATCGAAACTCCGTTCTTATTTCTGCCCAGACGTGGAATTTATCATCTTCTTTGTCTCCTAAATCGTTTCCTGGAGACGAAATAACCTAATCTCGAAAACTGGATGTGTACAAAGCTACTCTTATGCTAGCAACCATGCACAAATGTTATTGTCAGCATGAAAATTTATGAATAAAAAATCGCGTGCTTTACTAATCCAGGATTAGCATTAATGCTATCTCGAATCCAGGATAAACATTTAAAATAGCAATTGTTAATTATATATGGTGCATCTATATACATGCATACGTATGCTAATTTGGCAGCGGATCAATTATAAGCAGCACCAATCTTTGCTGCCTCTCCTTTCTCGTTATGATCTTTCACTGCCTTTTTTCAAAATAGTATAATAATTAATCACCATCTTGTATTAACTATGATATATTGGTGCACAAAAATGTCAAATCTCTTCTCTTCTTACAACACCTAATAAAAAGGCCGAGTTATCCTCAGTTAATTAATGATTCCAGAGCAGAAATATATGTCTCGAGCAACTCAGGCCTGTTTGGGACAATTGTTGCTGTAGTTTTTTAAAGTGTTTTTCGTGCCGAAATATATCAAAATGATATTTTTTTATTTTTTAAAAATTATTTTTGACATCAGCACATCAAAATTATCTAAAAACACCAAAACATATTCATTTAAAATGAAAAAAAAAATTGGAAACAGCATTTCAAAAACTGTTCCAAACAGCTTCTCAATCTCGATCAAAAGCGGTGGCGCGATAAAGTTCACCAAACTAGAAGCCATGTGCACTCAATATTTCCCACACACAAAAACATGCTTAAGAACAAACATATATTCTGTCACTGAACTTGGGGAGATTTTGCAGGGTCAGGGGAAAAAGAAATTTATAACAATATCTTCAATGCATGGAATAATGGTATCTATATCTTCTTAGTATTTTAGTTTAAGTGAAATCTTCAATGCATGGAATATTGGTACATCTTCTTAGTATTTTAGATTAAGGGGGGGGAATTATGAAAGGCCATCTATTTGGAAGCATATCCTGGGAGACCAAGTTGAGCCAAGGCCTTATCTGCTATCTTCTTCAGGCATGAAAGCAACAGCAAAAGGAGAGTCAAAGATATGGGCAAGGAGACACGTGGCATAAAGGGGTTGGAACAGGAAACATGTCCACTTGTACACAGGGGATGCATCCCATGTGTCAAAAAGAGTGAAGAGAATTGAATAGAGGCACATGGGATTGCAGTACCAGCAAGAGCATCCTAATTCACCGTTTTTTGGGCTTATAAATAGAAGAGACCGTTTGTATTGTATCTCCACAGCTGCAAATCTTCACGTGTTTTGCATCCACCTTTGAAGTTTTTCTTCTATCCATCTTCTTGTTTCTTTTTCACTCGGCAAACCACATCCACCTCTTTCTGCTGTCTTCTTGGAAGTTCTTTTTGGGCTCAGTAAGGTTTTTGCTCCCTCTTTATTTTGTCTGGTGTCTTTTTGGGGTCAGTGTGGCTGTTCCTGTAGCCTGTTAAAGAGTAGTTTTGTTCGTTAGTTGACAAAGAAAGTTTTTTTTCTTGAAAAAAATCTATCTTTAGCATGGGAAACAACAGGCAAGTCGGCGCTTCTTCTTTTGATCATCTTTTTGGTCCAAAAGACTCTTCCTCTTCATCATCCACCTCAAGTGGGATATTTGGGTCCATTTTCCCTCCTCCATCAAAGGTACGTACTTTACCTGGAGACCTTTTAATTTGTTAGACTTCATTTTATGATGTGTACTGACAGGGTACTATATATTATAGCCGTCTTGTCATTAGCCCAGAAATCAGAAATGACAAGTGAAAATGAAAGCTTTCCAGGGTTCCCCTGGTTTTTGTTGCCATATTTAATTAGTTGCGGGGGCTAGCAAAGTAACCATTAAGAAGGGATGGTGAGCAAAAGATAGAGAAATAGTTAGAAAGACGGGAAAAGGAAGAAACCCTTTTGGAATAATTATTAGCTTAGGGAGGTAGTGGCCGTTCACAGATAATTGCTGAACTCCTTGTTGAAATTATGGATATTTTCCCTTTTAACAGTTCCAATTTCAGGTGCCAGCTGGGAGGGACTCTGGAATTACGGGTAATCATGTTGGGAATGAAAAATATGTGAATCCAGGTGTGTGATCATAATTTTTGTTGCTAGAGTAGAAACAACTTGTGTATGAACTGTAATGACCATCTTTATTACTAATTACATTGACTAAATATCATAATCTCTTGTAGAGATGATATGTGCTTCCAATGTTATCTATATTGCACAATCACAACCCAGTATTGCATAAATAAAATAAATCCGGTTCTGTCATTAATAGACTGTTCGCTTATCAGTGCTCTAAACCATTTTGTGAATGCTTTACATTTTCGGGTTGTTTTTAGATAATGCAACTCCGAAAGCCAAGGGAGAGAGCAGCGGCATAAGTGGCAAAGGCCAGAGTTCAGTTTATCAGAATGAAACGCCAGAACCATGTAACTTTAGTTCGTCGATCTACTATGGTGGCCAAGAAAACTACTCCCCAAGGACCAAGAACTCAGAATCTCAACATGTTGTGAGTAGTGAATCGTTCAACAAACTAATAATTACTTGGAAGAAACGATTATTTCAGCCAATACGGATCATGCATCATAAGATGCGTTATAATAGTGGAACATGATAGCTTGATCATTTTATTTTACTTGCCTAAGTTGTTGAAGTGATTGCTGACTTCTTTTTTCTCCTTTTCTGAGCAGTTCAAGAAAGATTATGAAAAGGATGATCCGAATGGCAACGATCCAGACAGCGCTTCAAGAGGGAACTGGTGGCAGGGTATGGTAGCTGTATAGTTGTAAATCTTTTTTATTCTGATGTTATTTCATGACAGTTTGGTAAATTTTGATCATGTGCATTTTTGCAGGTTCACTGTATTATTAGGCGCCTAGCCCCATTTTAAGCAACTGCAGCATACCAGCAAACTAAGGTGTGCAAAACTAGTGCATCCAGCTAAGCACTTCTTTTATCAATTCCTGGTTTCTGAAAAGGAAAAGGCTTCTAAAGGAATAAGTAAAAGTTCTCACCAGACCATATTTCAAGGCATCAGAAATTTGCCATTAAAAAATTCACCAGAACATTGTAATATACATGTATGTTGCATCTCTTTTTTGCATAGATATGCATGTTATTATTCACCTTTTGCACGTTATTCAGATGACTAAAATGGTGTTTTTTAATCTGATGCAGGAATATGACTATGAGCTCTCTCAATGTAGTCTATGGAACTAAGAAATTAATAGAGATTAGTGTACGACTATCACAGCTTAATACGGCAGGACAATGCGCCAAATTTGCTGGCTTCTTTTTGTCCCAACTAGCCGTACGCATGATCTGATATATTTCTGTCGGCGTTTTATACCTACACTCCTTGCAGAATCTTGTATATTAACCAACCCATCATGTTCTCCAGTCAACTAGTATCAATATATTATTCTACCTGTCCATGGACTTTATACTCTAATTTATGCTCTCCCTATAAAACCTGTACTGCTCTGATTCTAGCTTATGCCATTTTATAGCTTCTGCTGTGACAAATATTGATTACTTTCAGAAAATGTAAATGGAGAAAGAATTGCTTATATCAACTAGAACCGCTCCCAGCAATTCAGCAACTGGAAATGGTAGAAACATGATCAGATCATGATCGTGACTGCCTTAAACATATGGTTCGAACGGAATTAATCGGGTATCTAAATCAGCACAAATCATCTAATAATGGCCACACATTACCAGTTAACGGTTGTTTTTAGCAGAATGTTTTTTTTTTTGCTGATCCACTGTCTGCATGTCTAATTAATAAAACACTAGATTGAGGACCGTTCTCTTCTTTATTATTCAGATTGGTAGAGAATAATATGAAAAAGAAAAGAAAAAAAAGAAGCAATTGATCGAGCCAGAGGAGATTAAGCACCAATAGTTATTTATTATTCAGATTTTTGGATGTCACACTACATTTGACAGCTAAAAGAATTAGCAACAATGGTGTGAACTCCAGCAGGTTGGTAGGAAGATACTTTATAGGGTGAGTGCAGTTCATGGTCTTCACTCTTCAAGGTAAAGTATAAGCTGCAAGAGAAGAAAAACAAATTTAAACATTTACTGGCAGCAGGTAGAAAAAAAGAAGATATGATCTGTGAACGTACCTCCACACTTGTAGCCCACGGGACGATCAGCAATGTTGCATCGTTTGGGAATGGTCATTGCAATTTGTGGTTTGATTCCAGAGCTCTTAGCAGTGTTGGAAAGCATAACAGCACAGAGGCACGCTGGATTCTGTCCGATTTTCTTCACCCGAGCGCAGCACTGGCTCGAGACAGAAGAATTCTCATCTTGAGCTGCTGATGAACAAGGAGCCAGCTTGAAGGCCTCCATGTCAGGAGTGGTGTTTCTCCCGCATTCACCAGCCCCGTCAACTTGATTGAGCCCAGCAATGCTGAGACTTGCAAGAAACATAACCAGGCAAATGTACTTCATTGGAGTCGCCATATTTTCAATTCTGTGCAAAATCAATGCTCTACCTCGCATGATTTTATACTGAAACGAGCAGCTGAAAGTTGCTTGATCAAAGTGGAAGCAGCACTATAAATAAAAGTAATTTTGTTTATTGTAACACCTACTCCTTCCACAATGGATTCCAGATTCATATGGCAATAGTAAATGACGGCAAGTGCTCCCTAGTGTCTGTGGAACTATTCCGTTGCTTTTTTCTTCTCGAAGGGGAGAATAGTTGCTTTCCATGAGCAATTGACAGCATAGCAGTGTACTCAATTCTTCTGAAGACATCACCTTATGTTTCTTGAAGCCCCTCTGGTTTTCACACTTGTAAATGTGAAAGTCTCTTTTGAGTTTATTATGATATTCTAAAATATACAAATAATTTAGAAACACCATGTATTGAATAATCAGTTCATCTATAATTATAGTAATCTGATCTATTTTTCTTGATTAAATATTTTGGTAGCCTGTAATTATTGTCTTATAAATCAAGATGATCAATGACTCGTACTTATAAAAGATTTCTTTTAATAACTTTAGAACTTTTTAATTATAAAGTTTTTTTCTAAAAAAAATACAATAAAATATTGAGAATAGAAAACCTATCCACTTGGCTTCTGAGAATTTATAGGGTATTTATAGCTTGTCGGTCTCTTTTTTGTGTGTGTAGAGGAGGGACTGAAGTGTTATTTTTTACACATTATTAATAATAAGAGATAAATATTTCTAAATATAATTAATATTGATAGAAATACGATAAATTCTTATAATGTTTTTATATAAAAATAAACAAATAGTCTTATAGTTGAGATTATCAGTTCAATCAACTGCTTAAAAAATAGTCAAATAAAAAAACTTATAAAGATTATATATTCATTTGATACCTCCAAGTAGCTGAGAGATTACATGGATTGAATTATCATCCTATCCATGCCCATTTTTTAACTATTAAACGTATACAAAAATATATCATATATAAAGCATGATGCTCCCCCACTCTTCAAAAGCTCTAAAGCAACGGGTAGTGCGAGGCACCGCATGATTAATAAGAGCAGCATACCAAAACGTTCACTTGGAGAAAAATATGATCCGTCAGAGTATAGCGTAGCGTGAGTTCATGCGACCATCGAATATCCGAGAATTGTCAGAATGTTTCTGGGTATCATTCTGGTTGATAAAGAGGAACAGCAGAAACGGCAGGACACAAACATCCATCTTCTCTCGACGCAACATCAATCAAACAGCTGAAACAGTAGCCTCACAGTTCCTTTGCTTCTGAATATTCTTCGAACAGCTGGTGTGCAAGTTTTATTTCAACTTGACTGGAGTTTAACACATTCCAGTTGGTATAAAAGCAACAATTCTCAGACAAGAGTCTGCCACCTGCATGCTTCCTCTTGCTTGTCGCAACAATTCCTCGTTCCGGACTTTCTTGCACGCTCGGCGTGCTCATCCATCTTATCCTAATTGCCTTTTCAGATCACAGGATTTTTTATAATAATATTTGAAAAATCAAAAATATGATAAGGTTCTTGTTTTTTAAAAGACAAACAACTTAAAAATCAACGACCGTGTAAGTGGGAGCACGAACTTGCTGCTCGTCATAACTCAACCCAAGTTTGCAAGTACGTCAAGTATCCCACCACCACCACCACCACCACCAGGCTTCCCACTTCCTCTTTTCTGCCAAAACAACTCCAACTCATTTCCCACCGTTTTTATTGCATCTATCTTTAATTACACCGACTACATTAAACTAAAGCTAAACTAAACATTACAAAATAGACAGACGATAGCAGCGTTTCACTAAATACAAACCAGACCGGCCCTATTTAGCCCCAAATATTCATTTGAATTCGTTTTTCAGATATTAAGACAAAATGATTTATGATTAATATTTTAAGAGAAATATTTTGCCCTACGAATAATTTAAACTTGCAAAATACAAAATCAGATACTGCATTAACATAACTAGCGAGTAAAAGCGTACAAAACAATGGAAACATAACCCAAAAGAGCTGCTCGAACCAAAATAACAAGACTATATCCGCTTCCACAACCCAAACCCCAGAGCTTTAACTGAATAACATTAACAAGTGCCGACATCAGGAACACGCTCCCACAAAACAAACCAATGCCCGAAACTATCTCCCAACCCGAACCAAATGCTTATTCCCGTGCGCTAACAAAAGCTCCGCCACAAGCAAAAAATCTCCATGATTTTGATTCGAAGTCTTAGCGATCCTGATAGCTTGTTAAAGAGCGAAGGCTATAAGCTAGACGTGGAAGCCGACATAAATGCATCAAATTTGAATTTTTAGAAAATATTTTAAAATATTTTTTTTTGAATTTTTTTTTCTAAAATACTTTTTTGAAATAAAATAACAAACATCTTCAGCGATTTTGGGGGTCGGAGAGAAGGAGATGGGTCTAGTGGCCCGTGACTTTTGGAAGTTTGCTTAAAGTTATTTTTGAAATTATTTTTAAAAAAATATCTTAAAATAATTTTTTTTATTTTTAAAAATTAATTTTAAAATCATTACATAGAAATTATCTAAGAATATCTAAATAATTTATTTATTTTCAAAAACATTTTTAAAATAACAGCAGTGACGTGGCGCTGTCGTCATTGGAATTTGTGTTTGAGAGATCGAAGGGTGAAGAGAAGTAAGGTGTTTAAAACGGGGAGGTTTGGTGGGAAATGACGGGATTTTAAGCCCGTTTGCAAAGAGCTCTGGATTTCCAATATATTTATAAAATAATAAATAATAGATGTTGTCCAGTAAAAAAACAATACAAAAGATAAATTCTTGTTTTTTTTCTAAAAAACATAAACTTCATCTGGTCAGTGACTTATTGAGCTTCAGTTTTCTACCGACAATCCATTATGCGTTTACACCGAATCCTATTCAACTACTTTTATCATAAAAAAATCAATCTTTTTTTATTTTAATTGTAAGCCTATTAGAAAACCATCAAATGACTCGGAAACCAATTTCGGTTTTTTCAGTTATTTAATCATAAAAACCGAACCAGACCAAAAATGATCGGTTTTTAATAGGTTTGGTCCGTTTTCGATTAGGTTATTTTTTTTATAAAAACCGAACTAAACCGAAAATGCTCACCCTACTTTTATGTTAGATTAGGATGAACAATATCCTCTTAAAAAGTCATTTATTATATTTTTAACTTTCAAATCGAGATGGTTTGATGACATAGTTGGAGTTAAAATAGAAAAACGATTTTTCAGTATCCCTCTATAGAGATTAAAATAAATATTTAGACATACGTATTGTTTGGAAACGCAGCCCAAACAATATTTATATAAAATTATTTTTTATTTAAAATTTATTAGTTTATATGTTCAATATTTTTTATAAAAACAATATTATTTTGATATATTTTTAAATAAAAATATTTTAAAAAATAAAATACTAAGCAAAACCAATCATCATTTAATGAGAAAAAACTCACGGGTTTGCAAAATTCTTGTGGAATGTGAAACTAGGGTCAAACAAATATGTTAGCTATTAATAACCTTTATTAACCAGATACCGAATTGGGCATTTGGTCTAGTGGTATGATTCTCGCTTAGGGTGCGAGAGGTCCCGAGTTCAATTCTCGGAATGCCCCCGTGGTCGCACTTTTTCCTCCGTATTTTCTAGGTCAACGGGAACAGCTCAAAATCTACGGTTTCTTTTTTTTATTGATATAAAATATTTAGGTTTTAGTGCTATTTATATATAATTAATTAATTATATATATAAAAAAAATTAAATATATTTTTTATTTTTTATAAAAAAAATTGACACAACAATTTTATTTTTTATAATTTTATTTTTAATTTTTATTGTTTTGATTTTAGTTCTTGCATTTTTAATATTCTCATAAACAATAATATATATATATATATATGTATGTATGATGACATGAAAAGAAAGTCAGGTCATCATGTAAAAAAGCAATAAATCAAGGGAGATGAACAATAAAACAATTTGTGAGAGAGTTGGCGGGAGTTTTTTTTTATTGTAGCCAAAACAGCACAACCGAATTAATATTAGTATAATTTGATTGATATTTTGCTGAAAAATCCGAAATAAATCGAAATTTAAATCGGTATAAAAACAACACTATTTTATCTTTTTTTTAATTTGCACGAAATGTTTCAGCCGAAACAAAACGTATTAACTACTATGTTAAATATGAAGTTATAAACAATAACAACCCATAAAAAAACTCAGAAAATATTAAACAATCCTAATTGTGAAATTGTATATTGTTCTCAATGCATCTCTCGTCAAGTTACAATATATTTGGGAGCACTTTGACGCAATTTAGTCCCATTTTTTCGGGTCGGTGAGTTGTTTTCCGGCCCCAAATCCTCTCTGCCATTTGTCTTTGGATTTGGACACGATCCCTCATTTGTATTACCACAGATCTTGGGTTTTGAATCAACAGCAAGATAGTTTGTCAGCACCCTCTTTACACCAAAACCACGACGGGGAGGCTTGTTGTTATTGCTGTTGATGGAGGTGATACTGTGGAGGAATGGAGTTCTCTCACCCCGTGCAGGACTAATAAGCCGCACGGGTGAAAAGCTCGGTGTACTGAACGTTGTTTTGTATGGCGTGCCTGAGACTGGCACGGAGAAGGGAATTGAAACCTTCCTGTGAGAAATCACAGCAACTGTGGAAACTGAAGACAAGTTGTCCGAACGTTTAGTCAAGTCATCGACGTATACCAAGTCATCGATACGAGCTACAATATTAAATGCCAAGCTCTCCAGAACTCTTGAATAGCTCTCGAGAATTGATTTCCCAACATCCTGAAAGTTGAAAACGAGTCGAGTTGATATGGAGAATTTAGGAAATAGGAAAAAGGGCGGGCAATGGGGCGATTGAAAGTAAACACTGGAGCAGGAGAGAGAACAAAAACCTTGTTGAATTGAATTTTGCTGGTATCCAAGGTGGTCTGTGTTAAAGTAGGGAACCTCTGCTTCAAGGAAAGCAAGAGACTTTCAGCTCTTTCCGCAAGCAATTCCCTCTTATCCCCGTCAACCATTAAGTCCTTGACCATCTCCCATGATGACTTTGTCGTGGAGCGATTTGGATTGGGTGGAGGTCTTGAATGAGCTCTCCGACGCCATACATAAATTGACGATTCCACACGGTTTGCAATCTCTAGAGCAACATGTTCAGATGACAGGTCAAGGCAATCGAGCAGGCACTCTGCGGAGAACTGGTCTGAAGTAATATACCGGTACACAAGGTCTCCCAGACAAGCTCTCCCATTCTGAAAATAAATTAAATGACTCACATACCCTTGTTACAGCTAAAAATCTATGAAAAACACATAATTTAGAAACTGCCTATAACATTAGGAAGAAACATAAAAATTTGCACCAATTTATTGTGTCAATACAATAATGTTAAGCAAAATTAGGAAATATTGACAAAATTGTGGATATGCTATTGATTCCATCACATAAACAAAAGAAGAAGAAAATCAGGCACAGTTTGATTCAGGCATGTAACAAAAACTCTGCTGCGTGGCCAGATTTTACCTTTGGAAGAGCTTCCAAGTATGAGTCAGGAACATCCATTTCAGCTAAAGTGACATTGTTGATAGCCATTACAGCTTTCAGTATCTGATTGGTGCATTCACGCGTGTGATGCAACTTCTTTCTTGTATCATCAATGAGACCACCAGCAGGGACACGAGGGACTGGTAGCCACCATTTTTCTTCTTGCCTCTGCATTGTTTTACGGAAAGAAGCTGACCCATCTCCATCTGGGGCTACAATCCCTTGATCAACATACCAAAACTCCGTGTCTGAGAAACTATCTAAAACTTCCTGTCATTGAAGGGGGCAGACTAATGATCATGTTTGAAAGAAAACAGGGAATGAAGAAACAAGTAAAGGGTAAATCTTACAAGAAGCATATTGTCTAGTTTACGCAGAGCTGGCAGATTGATAAAAAGATCGGATCTAGGCCTGCAAGTCATAACCTGCAAAATGCAGAAACTAATTACATTGAGGAACAAACAAAAGAAAAAGAAAAATAAGTTGATTTCTAATGAATTAGTCGTGTTACTTATCGCTTTTATGAGGATTCTATCCTAAAATGTAGAATGATCATTTTAAGAAATTGAAACAAATAAATCAAATTACATAAAATCTTCAGCTAGTTTAGATCCCGATTAATATTATAATAACATTTGTTTTTCAAATTATTTTTTGCTCGGAAATACATTGAAATAATGTTTTTAATTTTAAAAAAAAAATTAACATCAACACATTAAAAGATATAAAAAAATAAAAATAAAATAATTTAAAGCAAAGAAAAAAATATTTAAAAAACACTTTTAAACAAAAAACAAACATGCTCTAATTTTTTTACTTGTTTATTACAAATTCGGGAATAACATTTTTAAACAAAGTTGAAGCTACAGACAATACGCTGTTAGAATATCAGTTATCTAATTATGGAAAGGGAAGCACATCTTACAGTCATGTTACGTTGGTTTAACACCAGAATAGTTGACAAACTAAAATCTAGCATACAGGATGCTTAATTAAGCTCTATTTTAATATTCTTATTATTTTCCTAAATCTTGG
Source organism: Salix arbutifolia (assembly GCA_025169955.1). Classification (NCBI taxonomy): domain Eukaryota; kingdom Viridiplantae; phylum Streptophyta; class Magnoliopsida; order Malpighiales; family Salicaceae; genus Salix; species Salix arbutifolia. The sequence goes on from CM045909.1 coordinate 3,568,267, forward strand.
GAGCGAATTCCCATGGTACATTTCCAAATTTGGGACTATAGTTAGAATTACCTCAAGCTTACTACCATCAGGAAATGTCTGCCATGAGGGTATTAATTCCACGATATGGTCTCCAACACAAAGAAGCAACTCCATCTCTCTTCTCCACATTGATTTCTTCTCTTCAGGCAGTGGCTCTAGTCTCCAAAGTTGCCCATAAATAGTACCTACATGTTGTAAAACCAAGATCAAATTAAAATGAAACTGCAGAACTGGGAACCAAGGATGTCATAGACACAACACAGATTGAAAGAGAAAGAGATCATACCACACAAATTGGTGATGGAATTTGATATGGCCAAAGCTGTGCAAACCCCTTTTCCAGACCCTGACATGTCTTCACCAAGCAACAATTTTGCAAACCTCTCCTTTATCATATCGATCTCTAAACATAATCCACCCCCAGAAAAGGAGAAAACGTCAACTTACCAATAAACATAAAGTCGAGGCATATACCACAATCAAATATAGAAGAGAAAAAAGGCGCAATTTTGAAATATGAATTATTTCAAACATAAGAGGCATCTATCTATGACTGGTAAGAGAAAAAACACCAAGAACAACCTGAAAGCTTTGAACCTAGCTTTTTGAATTTTGAATCTTCCATATGGGCTTTCTTCTCTTCACCTCCATTTCCACTAGAGACTAAGCTCTTGCACTCTCCAGCTTTCCTTATAGGCCAACCCAAAGGAGATTGGGAAGCACGCTCGTTATTTGGCTTAACTCCCTCGGTAGAACTACTCTCAGAACTCGAGCTGCTACTCTCTCTTGACTCGGTCCCCGACTCGGTAAGTAACTCAGACCCATCTTTCCCCTTCTTCTCAAATCCTCCACCACCACAACTCCCCTTCACCATTGTTTCCATTCTCGACAACAAGGAACAAACTTTTCGAAACCCAAAAACTCAACTGCTTGAAAGAATCACCAAAAACATTTCTTCGTTGGCTAGCTACTACAACTACATGAGTTTATGAGATGGGTCATGATTTTTAAGGTTGCAATAAAACAAAGTGGTTACGAGAATAGAAAGAGAATCAACCAAATTAGCTTTGGGGGGCTTATCTATATATTTCTAGACTATTTCCCTCACTTCAAATTTTGATTTTTGAAGATCAAAAGGTTACCGTCAAAAGATGAGATCACATGCCATGAGCTAACGTCTCTCTTGGCTTTTGTTTCTCTCTCAGTCCCTGAGTAGAGAATACGTTCAAAATAATATTAAAATAATGTAGTCCCCTGTAAAGTTACATGTTTACCCTGCATGTTTTACCCGCATCCATTTTTGAATTCGTACACCATCTTTTTTTCCGACGTCCTTTTATACTAGTTAATACGACGGGGTATCGATAGGTATTTGAAAGTAAACTTCAAAGGTATAATTAATGCAGTAATTAAATTAAATGAATGAATGCAGAAATTTTAGGCATAGATCATTACGATCCTTTTATTTCTGTTTGCTGTCGATTAATAACACTTTTAGCATCCGTTTGGTTGGTTGGTACTGTATTTCAAAAATATAATAAAAAATTTGAATTTATTTATTTAAATTTATTTTTTTATTTGTTTTTAAAAAATAATTTAATTAAAATATATATATATTTCTTGATTTAAAATAATTAAAAAAACAATATTAACCAAGTCAGTCTTAAACATACATTTATTCCGGTGCACCCGGGGTGCTCTGGATTTGTCGATTAATATTATATAATTTTATTATTTATTTTAGCACGCCTAGTGATGTGTTAAACATTGGATATTTTTAAAAGAAAACCAGGTTTTGGGTTCAAGAATTATAATCTTCTAATCATTCAATTAACTAAAGAAAAATCATACATTTAAATTATTGGACGCCTGTGATTCGATACAAGAAATTGGTCCGTCATCTTTAAAATCGGCGTGGTTTGCTTGTTCAATTCTCGTATTCAAATTTCATAATTTTCTAGAACATTCGCACCAACATACCTGTAGTGAAACCACATGAAAAAACCTGTCTTAAGATTCTAGTTAACTGCACACTTCCATGCAGGGTGACAGACACAAGTGGGAAGTTAAGAAACAGTAATGGATCATCATCAAATGATTAGGTTATTTGCATTTCATAAACTATTTATTTGGTTAACGGCGGGGGGAGCATGATTGTTTGAAATGATGCTTTGTTGGAATATATATTTTATCTTTTTAGAGTTTTTGTTTCTGAATTGTATTTGAATGTTTTTAAAAGTATGTTTGCTGTGAAAATGTATTAAAATTATATTTTTTTAAATATTTTTTAGTAATTTTGATGCGCTGATAATAAAATTTTAAAAAAACTATAAAAAAATAATATATTATTAATTAAAAAATACTCTTAAAAAATATATCATCACAACACCGAACACGCGGTGTAAATTCTTAGCTTGGTTTTTTAGTTTATGGTATTTCAGCCCCTAGTCTAAATATAATATGGTATAATTATACTTTTAAAAAATATATTTTAAATAAAAATATATTGAAGTGATATTTGTTTAATTTAAAAAAATAACATGAACACATAAAAAAATATCTAAGAATATTAATTTAATATTTTTTATATAAAGAATAATTTAAAAGGTATATTCAACCGCTTAAAAAAACCCTCCCTTGAAGAAAGAGATAGCTCTACGGTTTGGTCTTTACCTGCAGGGTAAAGAAAGAGAGAAAGAAAAATACAGCCAGGTTTCGTGTTTTTTCTTTTTCTGTTTTTCAGCGCGGAGTATTCATTTACCGGAAATGCTTGTGCAGTTATTAAGCATTTATTTGTCTGCCTGTAACTTTCATGCAAGCAAATAAAAATGGTTAGAACAGGTGGGTTAGGTTGGCGTTTAAGGGAAAAAAAACAGTGATGACGTTTTAATAATCTTAAATATTTAAATAAATGGTTATTTAATAATTAAATAGTGATTAATTAGTATTTCCAGTAAATTAGTTTTTCTTTGGTAGATTAAAGAGCACCAAGCTAATAGTGAAATCTTCAACACTTGCAAAAACAGCCCTGTTTGTTTTTAATTTTAAGATTATTAATGTATTGAAATATATGTGAGTTATTATTGTATAGAAAGTCTTAAATCTTTTAGGCGATTCAAATATTATTTACAACGCATGAACTTTAATGTTTTTAGAGAAAAAGAAGACAAATCCTTTGTTTTTATTGATATTGATGAGATATAAATACCATTTACATGTTTTTAATTAGATATAAATATTTTTTATATGTTATTAATAAGATGGTAGGTGTGGTGGTTATATAAAAAGCATTTTGTATATCTATAAACACATATAAGAAGAACTCGAGTTTTCGGGCCTGTTTGAGAGTGCGATTACGGTAGCTTTTCAAAATACTTATCATGCCGAAATACATCAAAATGATATTTTTTTATTTTTTAAAAATCATTTTTGAAATCAGCACATCAAAATGATCTAAAAACAACAAACTGCCGGTTGTTAAAATGAAATGAAAAAAAATCAAATTTCGGCCAAAAGCTGGTGGGATCACAATGTCAAACGGGCAACCTGACATGTTAGCAGGACAAACATTGCTCCAGGTTCAGTTGATTGTCAAATCCAAGTGTTTTGAATCTCGTAGGTTCATCTTATACACATTGATTTGGGTCTAGTTGATTGGTATATCCAACTGATTTAAATCTAATATGTTCATCAAATTCATGTCATTTTATATTTTATTGCCATTTTAAACCCTTTTTGATTTATAAAAATTTATATCAAAATTACTTACCCACGGTGAAAAATTTACAAATATTTAATTTTCAAGCTCGTTTTGGCTATTTCCATCCAGTAAATTACTGCCCAGTGTAGAATTTAAATTTTATTAGTTTTTTTAATATCATTATTATGTATCCAGATTATTTTACGTATACCTCAATTAATTTTACAACCTTCGAATTTTATTACTTGAACTGCTTTGAGCATGCATCGTAGCCAATGAGGTCCAGCCAGCCAGGTCCAGCAAGTGACAGCTGAGAGACATCATTGATATCAAAACTATATAATAACAGATTGTAATACGTATTATTTATGCTCACGCGAGTGAGATCAGGCAAGAGGAACCTCTCTAGGGTTTTTTTAGACTGTAAATCTTAATTCCTATACTCTAAAAAATACAAGCTAACAAGCACAACATTGATAAATTGATCAAGAAGTTGATTTATTTGACTACAACCATGCCAAAACTAGACAAATTTGTCCAGTATATATATAGAAAAAAATAATTAACAGAGAGAAGCTTTCTGTTAAATAATCAAGTCAGCCGTTATTTATTTACTTTTATCCATTGTCTAGGAACCACTCAAATCAGAGCCATCTTCTCCAGTTAACTAACACCTTTCCGTTCACGTTGCCACCACTTCCTACCATCCCAGATCATAATGTATATCGACACTTGCATATGGAAAGTCTTTCAAGAGGTATTCCTCTGATAGAACCACGAAGTAGATCTTGTAGGTGTTTTTTATGTTTATAAATGATAAAAGACTTTTGTCTCCGGCCAATACGTGATTTGTGGCATCATCACAGCTTTTCAGGTGAGGAGCTTGAGTGGTCACGCATGATTAGTATTCTTGCAAACAGTGCCGATGATAATATCTAATATCTACATCTACACATGTCCCAAAAGGTCACCTTTCCCTCACAACCAAGCTTCCCATCACTCCTCGCTCTCCGAACCACCATTCCCTCGAATGACGGATGTACAAAGTGATAGCTATGGGTACTCAGATTTATTGGTAGACATGGTCCATTGAACGGTACATAGTTTTATTTTTTAATAGCAATGGGTTATGGGTATCCTTTTTATCCAGGAAAGCTAAATCGGACAGGGATGGTATATTGTCAAACAAAGATTGGCAGAGATGGTATATTGCCCAGCAACAGGGTGGTAGAGACACCGTGGAAGTGATGGTTATGGGGGGGGGGGGGGGGGGAGTCGATTGTGGTGGTAAATGGTGGCAACAAAAAGAGAAAAAAGAGAGTTGGTGGTGGCTGAGAATGAGATTAGAGAGAGTGTGGGCATGGCAGGTGTTTGTCATGCTGGTTTAGCAAAATGAACCACTTAGGAGCGGACGACAATTCGGCGCCGATGAATCTTGTAGAAAGAGGGAATCAAGATTGAAAATCGATCATGCTTTTACAGCCGGTATGTATTTGCTGAGTTTTGGTGCTTTTTAGAAAAATTAAAAATTATTATTTTTGGTTTTTTTAAAATCATTCTAATATATTTATATAAAAAAATAAGTTTTAAAATAAAAAATATTTTAATATATTTTTAAATAAAAATTATTAAAAAAATAACTATCACGTCAAACACTATTTTTTCTTTCTATATATTTACCTGAAATAAATTGAATAAAATTATTTTTACACGTGTCACTATTAAAAAATATGTATTCAAACTAACTATAATTTATTAATTTCTTTAATTCAATTAAATCATATAAAAAAATAATAACTCAAAATAAATTAAAAAAATCAGCAAATCAACTCAGTACAAATTAATGATATTTTCAAGATTTAACTATTAAAAAAAAACTCATTATCAATACATGCTACGAAATTATCCCTTAAATTTATTTATTTTTATATAAATAAATCTTAAAATTGAAAGTTTTTTTGTCCTCTTATTTGTTTTTGAAAAAAATCATTTAAACCAACATATAGATTGTATTTATAGTATGGTTGTGATTGCTTTTGAAAATATTTTTTATTTAGAAATATATCAAATGATATTTTTTTAATTTTTTTAAAAATAATCTAAAAATACCAAAAAAAATTAATTTAAAATATTTTTTTTTCAAAAATACTTTTGAAAATCAATGAAAATCACCAACTAAATATCCAAGTGATTAAATCTATATTTGTCAAAGGTTTTTACTAAAATAACCTGATATCAGCAGGAATTTTTTTTCCTTCTAAAGACAACTTTATTATATGGATACCCCTATAACAGGATGAAAGATTAAGGGACATATGGTAAATTGACCTATTATTTGAATGGCATACAGGAAACACGCATTAGGGTAGTGTTAGCCATTTGACTGTTTGGGATATTAGAAAAAGGATCCAGGGCGGAAAGTGCTTTTACCATTCTCTATCCAAAGGACGGACATTACCTCATCCAACGCAGCATTATTCAACCGTGCTAAACCCTTTTGACTCGTGTTTTGGTGAAAAAAGTTGAAGATTGCAGAATGTTTTTTTTCCCTTCTCTAATATTGTGCACGCATTAATCATGTCACAAAAGCAAGCAGTAAAGGGTTAACACCACAACAATCAACTTAGAAAACTTTTTAAAAAATATATTATTTATTTTTATTTTGGTATTATTGCATTAAACAAGGGCAGGCGTGCAATTATTCAAGCGAACCACCTTCAAAGAGAGAGGGCCCGAGAACCCATTTCCAACCATCCAATTTGCTCAGCCTTGCAAATGAATCCACTGATTTACTTCTGTCAGGATGACGAGGATGTGCTGTAATTTTTGTTTAATCATCATATATTGTATCAAGAACTATTCAATTTGATCTTTAACTGATTTCTGATGGGGGTGGGTTACCATGCATCATTGCTGGCATTGAACCGTGCCAAATTTCATTTATCTAAATACAGGGACAAGACATGAGGTCATGCATCATTTATCATGAAATTAGCAAGTCCTTTAACTATTTAGCCACAAATGAAATATTAATTTCATGTGATGTTGGAGGGTCGTTGAGCTTTCAACATAAATTTCCTAATCCACTGCCTCTTCTCCCCATGCTTGCTTGTAAAAGTTACACGCTCCTTTTAAGTTGTCACTGTTTTCATGATTATTTGATAATATAGTTGAAGTTGTTTTTTTTTTTTAAATATTTTTTAAAATTTATTTTTTGACATTGGTATATAAAAATAATATAAAAATATATATTTTAATTTTTTTTTCAAAAATATTTAAAAAAAAAACAGTGATAAACACCGTCTTCGAGCTTCAACTTCCACCCGCTTGGCTAGAGGCAAGTCCCACCAACGGATAGTGAAAGGCATATTAATAACGTGTTCGATACTGTGTTTTGAACATTATTTGTTGAAAGAATAAATTTTAAATATAGTTTTAAATTATCTTGGTATTCGAATGTTTGAGATAATATTATTTGAAAATAAAAAACAAAATAATACACGCCTAAAGGCATCTAAAGGGTTTGCCTTGCAGCCGTCCGTGATGGCAAAAACAAAAGGAGACGAGCTTTGATGCAGGAACTTTAGCTAGTTTTCCGTAGTTCACTCCTTTTCATTTTCTCATCCCGCCTTTCCAATTCAACCCTGACAAGGCGTGATTCTGTCACTTCAATAGAATAGCTTCAGAACGTTGATTTTTTTCCACATCCAGTAATTCAATATGACATTTCAGATTCATCTCCTCAATATATTCTTCTATGCTGCCAAAAAACGAATCTATGGGGTGGCCAAGGCTAGCCCGCCCGCAGTTTGAATTTTCTTTCCTCTAAAATCAGTCCCCCCATCTTGGGAGAGCGATTGTGGTAGCTTTTCAAAGTGTTTTTCGTGCCGAAATACATCAAAATGATGTTTTTTTATTTTTTAAAAATCATTTTTGATATCAGCACGTCAAAATAATATAAACACACAAAAAAAATTTTCATTTAAAATGCAAAAAAAATAAATTAAATTTGACAAAAAGCAGGTTGCACCGCCCATCCAAACAGGTGATTAACTTTTAAGACGACAGCTGCGTTTGTACTCATCTTTTAAAGCTTCAAATTCAAGCAAGCTTTCTAAGGGCCTGTTTGGCACAGCTGTTGCTGTTGTGGTTGAGGTTGGAAAAAAGCAGGTTTATGAAAAGCGCTTTTAACTGCGGTTCGTAACTGAAATTTGTGTTTGGTTAAAACTGTGGTTGAAGTTGAGTTTAATGAAAAGTAGTTTCGAGTGTTTGGTTACCATGCTTTTCATATTGCTGTCAACTTATGAAATTACTTTAAAGGACACACACATATATTTTTTAAATATTGTAGATTTAATTATCATAATAATAAAATATAATTAATAATTCAAGTAAATTATACACTCATTTTTATTCTTCCATCAAACTACTTGTAATTTCATCATGAACTCTGGTTATTCATTACACGTGAGTAATTTATCCAATTATTATATAATTATGAAAATTAATATAACTAAGAGTGATTTTAATAATAAAAAAAAAACCTTATTCTGTTAAAAAAGAATAAAAATTAAGTCCTAAAAAAATAAAATGATCACAAATTAAAAACTATTTTTAAAAATAAAGTAAAATAAAAATTATAAGAAACTTGATAGAATATTTCTTTCTTTTTTAAATCATTCTAACTTTATACCGTGAAAGGTAACTTTTTTTCCTCTATTATACAACACAACACTCTTTACTCACATGAAAATAAAAAAGCAAGAGGACTGGATCCTCGATAATGTTGATCCATCTTTGCCAATAATCTGGCGCGAATAAAGCTCCACCTCAGCAACTCCCGCCATAAAAAAAAACCTAATTACCAAGAACCTGCCCTCCTTTTTCTCCGCGTCTACCAAACCAGCAAATTTCTTTTCGATCTCAAAATCAACAAGAAGATGCAGTGAACTCCTCCTCCTCTCTACACTCTCCAATCCCTTCTTCGAAATCCAAAAGAGCCAAACCAGATTCTGAATCAATTGCTACAACCCCAAAATCTAAAACTTCTTCAAACCCAACCTTCGCTACTCAAACCCCAACTCAGCCATCCCCATTCCCTCCCCGTCTCCGGAGCCGCCACGTCGCACTCTCCCTAAAGAAAGTCCATCAGATCGCCTCTCGAGACCTTGGAACCAATCAAACCAAGTCCATCCGAAGACAAGTCGTGTCTTGGCCTGAAGATCCCACCACCACCAGTAAATTACACAAGCGCAGGAAGAAGCAGGATCGTAATGGGCTCACTAAAATCCCCGATAAATAAGTTTTTTGGTTCAACTTTTTTGAATTTCTTTTACAAAGTCTTAGTGATTTACGCCATTTTTTATGTCTTGATTATGGAAAGATATGAAATGTTGGGTGAGTTATTTTCTGCAAAACCACTGTCTTCGTCTTCTTCACGTGGTGGTTGTGTGTGTTACCTTGGCTGTGTGTGTTACATATGTTATGTTACCTTGGGAGAGTGTGGTTTCGTGAGGGAGAGATGGAGGTGAGGGAGAACACAATGTGATTTTCATGTCTGTGTGTTTAAGGCAGAGGTAGAGTGTGCCGCAGATGCAAAAGCATCTCTCAGTTGCTTTTGCAACTGCGGCTGAAAATCTAATTTTTTGGTGGGACCCGCAAAATAATTTTACCTTCCTGTTTGGTTAAATATGAGTTTGGCTCTGCGGTGAGCCTCAACGCAGGCCGCACCGCAGAGCCAAACACCCGCTAAGTCTCTCCGAAACTTCTGGTCTGGAGGCGGTGAAGCTGAAGTGACTGTTTTGAAGTGAGGATGAAGGGTGATATATTTAAAAATTTATCAAAATAATATATTTTTTATTATTTTTTTAAATTATTTTTGATATAATTTAAAAATATAAAGAAATATTTTTTTTATAAACACAATGTTAAACAGAAAATAAAGCTTGAGCTCTAGCCCATCTTTTGTGGATGGGAAACTCAGTCCTTAATGCCCACTAATCACCGCATGTGCAGCATTTTAGGGCATTTCCAATAGGGAGTGCCATTTTGGAGAGGCAAATCTCCAAAATGGCACTTTGAATAGTGTAAAAATGATATTTTTGTTAATGTGTGTTTCAGTGGTAAAAGCCATTTTGGAGAGTCATTTATTTTTATATTATTTTAAATATAGTGCAATTATTTTGTATGTAGTTTAATCATGCAATTAATTATACAATTAATAAGAGTAAATTATATAATTAAATAATTGCTTTTAAAAAACCCTCCAACAATATAATTATTAATTTTATATATTTCTTGTTAAGGTATTTGTAAATAAAAATAAATATTTTTGATATAATTATATTATTTTCTAATATATATATATATATATATATATATTATATTGATTATACGATTAATAGGAGTAAGTTATATAATTAAATAATTATTTTTAAAAAACCCTCCAACACTATAATTATTAATTTTATATATAAATTTTTACTCTCTTGTTAAGGTATTTATAAATAAAAATAAATATTTTTGATATAATTATATTATTTTCTAATATATATATTATATTTTATATATATATATTATAATATATATAAAAGGTGGCCTCAAGGTGGGGCCACCTTTTTTAGCTCCATGTCCTGAGCTGCTACAAATAGCAGCTCGGGAAGGGGGAGGTATTTTTACCTCCTTTTTTGACACTCCCACTGAAGTGCTAGAAAACACTTAAAATTATCAAAATAATATTTTTTTATTTTTACCTTCTCAATTTGGCATGTCCGGTGGAAATGCCCTTGGAGCCCAGGAAGCCTCATAAATAAGAAACAGTACAAACAAGTCACGGTAAAGAATAATGTGCGTGCGTGGTTTTGCCAGTTTAGGTGGACGCGGGCTTTACCTCAGACCCCACTATAAAGTTATCATCGGCTTCTAAACTTATGTGTAGCATGGACCACAGTGTAACCAGTCCATTAAAGTGACGGGCAGGCATTTTTTTAAAAACAAAAAGAAATAAATTTCTTTCTCTAAATAAATTTCTTTTAGTATTTTAATGTGCTAACGTAAAACATAATTTTAAAAAATAAAATAAAAATTATTTTAATATATTTTTAAATAAAAAATACTTTAAAAAACAAACATAATTACATTTCTAAACACCCTCAAAACGTTTACAGTCAGTAATTTTTCTCGTACTTTTGTCAAAAAATCTCTAAATCCGATAGAAACTCATGATTGGTTGTCTTGATAGAAAAGAATCCTCAATTAAGTCATCAAAGTTTCGTATATTTTTCAACTGAATCCTGTTAGCATGTATTCTTTTTAGTGCTTTATTTGAGGAGTTAAAAAAAGAGCCCGCAACACGCACGTGACAAAAGGGTTAGGTGGGTAGTGGGTGAATGGGCTAAGGCCTAATTAACCACCACCGAGAGAACCACGACTTGACAACGAACCAATGGAATTAAAAATGAACCCGGTCCACCCTGGTTCCAGTAGGCCATCAACACCATCATCGACATAACCGCCTATTCGATTTATTTAATTAAATTAATCAAGGCTTCCAGTAAGAGAGAAAAAGAAAAGAAAAAAACCGAAAGGCATAGCAGCTGAATCCGCGAAGGTATGTTTTTCTTTTCCTCCTTATCCATGATAACCGTCACATTATGTAATAGAATTAATCATCTGCATAATTTAGTTCGTAATATATTAAAATTCTTGATTGAAAACTCGATTAGATAGTGTAATTTGGATCTATCATCTTTATAATTTTAGATATCAGCCGGTCTGTTTGAACCATCCGTCTTTTCTCTTATGTTTACATCCTTCTGAGTTATAATTGTTTTAGTGCACAGCTATTTGATTTTTTGTTTGTTTGAGAAATTCAATGACAGCCTAGCTTTCTCTTATTTTTAATTTTCATCAGGGTGAAGAAATTATTTTCCTTTAATGACTGCAAGAGAAGGCTAATCTTGAGTGTTGGTGGTTTTGATTGTTAATTTGGTCACAACTGATGTGGCCATTGTATCTTTTATTAAACAAAATTCTTAATATACAAGATTTAGTAGTAGAAGATGGAAAACCAGATGGTTTAGTTCAGCCATCGTCATCTTCCAGTAGCAGAAAATGTGAAGATGCTTCAGCTGTCTTGCCCTGCTCGCATTTTGTTCAAGTAAGAAAATTGAAGTTTTTTTTTTTATCAACCAGTCACTGTTTAGTTTTATCTGCTTGGAATTGGATTTAATTTTGTTGGTGCAAATATTATAGGTACCGCATATAAAGCAGCTTCACTCTTGGGATTGTGGCCTTGCTTGTGTTTTGATGGCTTTGAATGCGATTGGCATCAATAATTGCAGCATTCAGGGCTTGGCGGACTTATGCTGCACTAGTAGGTTTGTTCTTCTTCACAGAAATCTATGCTTTGTGTTGTTTTTTTGTCTATGTAGGTTTGTTCTTCTTCACAGAAATCTATGCTCTGTGTTGTTTTTTTGTCTATGTAGCCTAGATCGATCACTCAGGGTTTTCTGCTAGTGGAAATCTTGGACGTGATTTCTAGATTATAGCCATTAAGGACTTAGATATTATTTTTGCAACCACCAACGATTGGTTTGACTTATTTGGTGGCAGGCCTTTTCTAGATCCTTTCAGATTCGTTTCTAACTATTGCTATTTAGAAAATTTGGAGGAAGATTTTTTGTGCAAAGTAATTGAGGCTTCTTTTGAGATTTACTTGATTGTATGAAACTCGTTCTACTATTCTATAAAATAGGTTTCGGAGATAGCATTGAAAATGTTATTATTTTAGCATTTCTTGTGTGTATCAGTGTCCTGGTGTGATTGTGATACTATCTTAAAAACTATGTACCTGTTATACTCTTGGAATTTCTGAAGTAGATTGCAAGAATAAAACTCAACACCTGGAACATGGTTTCTTAACCTCTTGGGGAGCAGTTGATGAATGTAGCCCAGGTTCCTCCCTGCTCTTTTGAGGGAAATTTCATTTCATTTCTTCCTTTGAACTTAGCTATAGCTCTATGCGTCTTCCTTGTAATTTTACTTGATCACCTCTGCAAGTTGCTGACTGCTTTTGGACATCGTTTTTCCAATATGGAAATTGCTGCTCCAGTTCTATTTCTTGACATTTAGAAAAAAAACTAAAAATGAAATGACCGTTAAAACTGCCAAATTGTAGAAAATCTGGATCAGTATCACTAAGAAAGTCTAAAGGTATAGATAAATATTGTGCTCAATGTAATTGGTTATATGATGCATGGCATACAGATAAAGATATGGTTACATGGATAACAATGAATCAAGCACGCAATCTCTGTATTCCTGTGAATCAATGCCAACTTATTGTCATGAACTGTTAAATCGATATCTTGTTGCAGCATTTGGACGGTGGATCTGGCATATTTACTGCAGAAGTATTCTGTTAGTTTTTCCTTCTACACGGTAACACTTGGAGCAAATCCAAATTATTCGGTTGAGACGTTTTACAAGGTGATATCCCATGGTTTTGTGTATTGTATTTTAGTTTTTTATGGATTTTCCCTGAATATTGCTTGGATATATAGACCATTTTGATGATTTTTTTCATTATTCTCCTGGTCCTTTTGATTGGCTGGTTATGTTTCTGTTGCTGACTGATTGCCACTGTAATGCTCATAAAGGTCTGCTTTAAATTCACGCAGGAACAATTGCCTACAGATCTAGTGCGAGTGGATATGTTATTTCAAAAAGCACGAGGAGAAGGCATTAGCATACAGGTATATATGAGCACATATTTCATAGTCATCTGTCATAAAGGTTTTTTTTTTTTTTTTTTATGTGGCAGTTTTGTGCAGTTTATGTATGTGAGTAGTTTACACGGAAAGAAAATTCAAAACTTGCTATTATGATCAGCAAAACATTTTTCCATTTCACTTAAAGCCTTAAATTCATACAGCAGCCACTATATGTACCTTTCTAAAATCAATGTCAATTTTTATTTAGGTAATGTTTATGAACCTTCTCCTTTCTACAGTGCAGGTCGATCAATGAAAGGGAAATTTCTCTTTTCATATTGTCGGGGAAATATATTGCAATTGCATTGGTTAACCAGTACAAATTGAGGTGTGGATGAGGATCTCATTTATCATCATTTTTATCATTATTCTTTCTGGAATTAACATATTTCTCATTATTCTTTTTGGAATTACTTTCTGCTTTAACTGTCGTGCTAGAATGATCGTATATTCTGTCTGTCTTACTTTATCCCTTATTTTCTTTTATGTTTCTTGTATGTTCTTCATTTATTCATGTGGTTTTGGCTTCACATACTCTAACAGATGACTTCATAGGAAAGGAAAAAAAACATGGAAAAACTTAACGTTAACTGTTTCTGGTGAAACATTTGTCACAGTCACTCTTGGTTGGAGGATGCTATTCTACCGGGCTTAAATGGTGGCAACTCAGGCTATGCTGGTGAGGGGATGCTTTTTTCCACCTTTATTATCTCTTTCTTTTCTATCACATAAAAATGGACTCCTGGTTTTCTCGGTACTTTTTTGTAACAGAAAATAGTTGAGATTCATTGTAATGGATTAGCCTATGAAAAATAGTCACAGCTCATGCCATAGGCATGGTAGGTCAGACCTTGTGGATGTTGATGCAATTTTCATCCCATGATAATTATATATTATAGGGTGTGTTTGTTAACAGATGTTAGAATATTCAAGTTGTGTATATTATTAAATTCCTCACAAGCTTCTCCTGCAATTTGTTTCATAAGTGTAATAAAGAACTTCATCTGAATCTCAATAATGATTGAGTTCTAGAGAATGGTTCACAATCATATTAAAACTTTGCTTAGATTCTTTTTTTTTTTTACGTTAATTTTTCCCTGTCAGAACTTTCTTAAGAAGTGTTTTATGAGGATGTTTTTGTGGTTTATTTATGCATTAGGTCATTACATTGTGATATGTGGCTATGATGCCGGCACAGACGAGTTTGAGATTCGAGATCCTGCCACTTCTAGGTATGACCTTCACTTCCCTCAGGATTTCTAATTCCTTTCAGCCCCTGTTCCTTTTAAGATCCCAGATACAGGAGATATTTTTTTGGATTAGCAAAATTTGTTTTGTCTTCTATGTCTACTTTGTGTAGAGGCCATTGCCCAGCGAGGGCCACCATAATGGGATCCTAAAAGAGGGAAAATTTGAAGATAGTCCTAAGTGTGGCCCTGCTCTTTTGCACTCTGTATGACATGATTCTTCTAGAATCAATCTAAACTGCAATGTTGTGGTGGCAAGCACAAGAAACAACCAAGTTAGGTATTACTTGCCTCCAAGAATACTTCATAGTTTGCCATGGAGGTGTCAGGAAAACATGTGGCTCAAGTATGATGCCAAATCAGCATATGAATAATATATATTTGATTGATGTTTCTGTAGAGGAACAATATACTATGGGAACTAGCATCTAGTATTGAAGAGTTTGGGATTCCATCCATCTGAAATCCCACCTTGTTTACTTCCCTTTTACTGCTTTGAGCCCTCCATGGAGCATTATTAGACAACTGGGAAAAGGCGATGCTAGTTGATACATCATTAGTGCTTTTGTAAGGAGTGTATAATATCGCTTGATTTTTACTGCATTCAGTCGAATCATCAAATTAGGAACCATCTTTAAGACCCTGCTACAAAGGCATTTTTATTTGCTGTGCTATATAGTACCATCTAAGTTTTCGCACTTTTGTTTTTAAAAATGTATGCTTCCCAATGATTCTATGATTGAGAAACTTGTTTTAATGCAGAAAACATGAGAGAATGTCTTCAAGATGCCTCGAAGAAGCACGGAAATCCTTTGGCACCGATGAAGATCTCCTTCTGGTAAACAAACATTACAAAAAAATTTGTCTTGTGCATGGATTTAAAGATGCTAGGTTTGTATGATATGAAGTTAATTATACAATCCCAGTATAAGAAGGGCGCGGAAGAAAATTCATAAAGTCCCTCCAGCATGCTTGCTTTATGTGACCAGTGTCAAACCTAGAACCTTGCAAACGCACACATCTACTCTCCTGTAATACATATGATCATGAACATTCAATCCATATAGTTCTCTCGTTTTGCACTTAGCATTGCAATTCAATTTCCACTATGATTTTAAAAAATAAAAAGAGAGTCGATGTTCTGTTAGAAGTGGTGGCAATTATTGTTTCGGACATGTAATCCTTTGTGGTTATGAGCCCGGGTCTCAGTTAACCTTGAGATAATGTTAGGCATGGAAATTGGAGGAATCCGAAACAGAAAAAAAGTATCTTGTTAAAACAAATTCATCCACAGCACTGGTAGTTATGCCTTTTCTTTATCCATGCCCATTCAGGTGTCTCTGGATAACGCGACAAGTGAAAGATCTCATTAGAGTTTCTCTGACGGATTTCCTTGCTTCATAAAGATGGGCCGGCCATGTATATTATTATACGCGTACAATATGTTCCTAAAGAGACTGATAGTTTGCCCTTCATTGCTTGTATTTATCCATTAATATATTTCAAGCCTTGTATATTATTCTTTTATGCTTGATTAAATAAATATATAATAGAAATAGATTTTTTCCCCATCCAACTGAAATATAATAGCATTTTGGAGCGCGCACTAAACAAGTTTATACGCTCGAAACTTTTTGTCATCTTAACAATATTTCCATCTTGTAATTAAGTTATTCCTGCATGATGCGTCATTTCTATTTCATAAAATAGAGTAACTGCTTATGTCTTGTAATTCGTCTAAAGCAGTCAGTTTGTTACTATTCTCCAAAATTCCAGGTCTCCCAGCTGGATCCCACTGGGTTTCGCAGTTTGGAGGTTCGCTTTTCTCTTTCCCTGACCTTGGGTGCAGGTTCTGAAACAGCGTGTTTTTCGTTGTTTTTTAAATGTATTTTTTATTTGAAAATATATAATTAATTTATCACATCAAAACTATATATAAAAAGAAAAGCATCCATTTATTTTTTTTCAAACTAAAAACATTTTTAAACCTTTCAAACTCAATGTTAAAAGCAATGTCAAATTGCCTTTTAGACAATTCCCATGAGCCCGTCAGACTATCTCCAGGACTCCTTGCAACGTGTCGAGAATTCATGGGTTGAATATTAAAATGTCAACATTTTCGGCATGGTAGCTACCCCAATGGAGACTTCACCAAGGAAGTGCGTGATGGCACTAGATGCAGTATTTGCTTGTGATTGTCTCCTTTTGGAGCCCGTGTCGGGCTTCAGTGCATTGTTTGCCCTTATCTATGGACACCTGCCTTCGTAAGTAGGTAGTTAAACTTTTTGGTTGGCTAGCATGCATAAAGAAAGGTGAACTCAGATGGACTACGAAGCTATTCGCGGTGTTTTTCGTGGTGAGAATAAGAGACTGGTCATATTGTTTTTTAAATATTTTTCACTTTAATTATATCAAAATAACATTTAAAAAAAAATTATGTTTGATATAAACAATATCAAAACATTAAAAAAATAACTTGAAGCTAAAGAAATTTAAAAAAATTAAAAATGCTGCCCAACCATAATCCCAAACACACACAAATCACCACTTCTGAACCCATAACCATAAGCATAGAGTTTAGCACGACTGGTCGGGTTATCTGGGATACAGAGAGACCTGGGGTTTAGGTCATCATGTTAGATAATTTGTGGATGTCTTAACTCTTTAAGAACCACTGGACCTGGGTTTTTCTAGTAAACCCACGAAATAATATGACCTATCATGACCGGGACCGCGCCACGTGTAACCCCACTTTTTGTAAATAAGCAAATTATAAACCAGTGAGCGCTAGTGATTTATAGACTAGCTGGAGCCAGGAGGTGTGTTAATATTTCGGTTGATGCCCTGTTTTGAAAAAAATAAAAATTTATTTTATATTTTAAATTAGTTTTTTTATTTTTTTAAATATTTTCACAAATTGATAATAAAAATAATCTCTTAAAAAATATTTTTTTTTAAATATATTTTCAAACAAAAAACATTTTTAAAATCATCCTCAATTATACATTTGTAGCCTGCAGTTGAGTCAATAGTTTACGAGTCACGAGCAGGCATCCGAGTGAGTAGTGTACGAGTCCAGCCAATTAATCTCTATATTCATGATAGGTAATGATGAGATTCTTACAAGAGTATTATCAGCAAACAATAAGAATTATTGCTGCTGCAGCTGCTGTTATGCGAAGAAGGGGATGTTGATGATACACACCATCGCATGAAAGAGGTGTCGTGTCAAAATGCTGATGCCAAGATATATCTAGTGGACGACAGGTTCCACGAATCTCTCAAAACGAATCACCCGACACCCTTGACTCTTTCTTTTCATATGCGACATGTCTCTCCGGCTGCAACCCCGTAACGTATTTGTTTTATACCTGGTAATGGTATCCTTATTGTCTCGGTCTTTGCTTCCTCTAGATTTTAGAAGATGTGAAAATGCCTTTTCCTTTCTAGTTCGATTTTGAGTTTTTTTTCCAGCATATTTATAGCTTCATGAACTGAGTTTCATTTGGAATTCTTAATAAAATCTCATGCACAGAATTAAATCTTAATAAAATTTAATCTATAAATTTTATGTAAAAAGAAATCAGGTTAACCTCTCTAGTTCACAAATTTTAAAATAAAATAATGTTAAAACAGTTTTTTTAAATATCTATCTACATATTATTTTATCCAATTTGGATGGGTGCATTTTTCAAAGCTATCAAATTGCAGATTGAGAAATAAGGTGCTGGCCTCTATACTTTGGACCAGTTTTTGTTATTATATTTTTAAAAAAAATTAAAAAATTATTTTTTATTTTAAATTTAAAAATTTAGTATTTTTAGATATTTTAAATGTGATGATATTTTTAAAAAAATATATCATTTTAATATATTTTTAAATAAAAAATATTTTAAAACATAACCTGCACCTATACATGCATCTGGATTTTAATTTTCAGAGGCCTTGTTCTTGCTTCTTGCCTGCACTTTTTTCTTCGAATGGACTAGAAGTGATCAACCTTGCATAACATTTTGCATTTTGCCGGAACACTAGCTTGTAATAATAGGGCAATTCATTATATTATAAAACAAAGAAAAATGAGTTTGTAATTCAAGGCCCAGCATGCCGAGGCCCTTTCGGGGTTTTTATGCTCTGGACATGGCTCCATTTGTCGTGCTGGCTTCGAGACCAAAATCACTCCATTGACCGAGCCAATTGACATGTACTGCGGGTGGATGGATGAATGCGAGCGGGTTAACACAAAATCGTAGCCATGCATTTTTTTTTCTGTTTTGTTTGCATTGGTGTTTTATGTAAGGAAGTTTAGCAAGTAGTCAAACGTTAGCAATGTTTCTTTTCCTTGTGTTCGAGGTAGTTTTCTTAGCATTGTAGACTCGAACGTGGGAATCAAGAACACGGGTTATTTTGGGACTGCTTTTCCTTGGTGTTTGGGAGTGTTTTTCAAAATATTTTTGAAAATTTTGAAATTTTTATTTTTAAATTTAAATTTAAAAAATTTGGTATTTTTATATTATTTTAATGTACTGATATCAAAAATAATTTTAATATATTTTTAAACGAAAAACACTTTCAAAAACAACCACGACCACACATAATCACCAAGTAGATCATTACATCAACTTCAAGACTTGATTATTTTTATTGAGATAATATTGTTTCATGCACTTAGATTTGAATTGGAGTCACTGAAAATTTTAATTTTGACTCATTATATCCACTTGAAGATTCACTCGACCGATCATTTTTATTGACATAATATTGATTCATGTACTTGGATTTGTATTGAGTCACTAAAGGTTTCATTTTTTATTGAGTTCATCCAGTTTTTAAAAACTCTTTGAGATAAAGCAAGTCTTGTCAAATTAATATTTTGTCTATATGTAGCTTGATATATTTTTAGTTCAAGGTGATTTTTATTTTTTTAAAATGTTTTTATTTTTTTAAGATTTATTTTTTATATTATTATATTAAAAATATTTTAGAACACTAATATTAAATTAATTAGAGATTTTTTTAAAAAAAACATAGTTTATTTTTTATATAAATATTTTAAGGAGCTAATATTAAAAAAATATCAAAATATATAATTATTTTTAAGAGAAAAAACCTTAAAAATAATCGTTATCATTACTTTAAACGCTTTGTCTATAATAAAATGAATATATAAAAAACTAAATAATCAAAAGTTTTGAATGATGATTATTTCACTCATATGTATAGCATCATAAAAAAAATCTACAACCATTAATATTTTTTTACATATTAAAAAATTTGGTTTTGACTGCGGGGAAACACAGGGCAGGTGGCTTGTATATATTTTCATTGTAGATAATTTGACCCAATTTTTTCACCCATTTTATCTTCGTGTGGCTTCTTATATTTTCTATTTACGTGATATTAGTTTTGAAATATAATACATAAAAAATCACAAAAAGTCATTTTTTTCTTCACAAAAACAACATCGACTGGTGAGTTATTTTGATTATTATTCTCATTGTTATTATCATGATTGTTAAATTGTCATGATTATTATAGCTTCTATTATAACCATTACTGACAATATTATAGTTGCCATCATCATTATTGTTATAAAAATATTATTTTTTATTTTATTTTTTAAGATTTATTCTCGATATTATTATATGAAAAGTATTTCAGAACACCAAGATTAAATTAATTTTAGAATTTTTTTAAAAAAAATATATATATATATATATATTAAGGTTTTAATATTAAACAAATATCAAAATATATAACTAGTCTCACATATTTTTAAGGAAAAAAGTAAGTTTAAAATAATCACTATCATCATTTTAAACGATCTATCCGAAATAAAATGAATATATAAAAAAAACTAAATAATTGAAAGTTTTGTTGGCTAATCATTTCGCTCATATATGTAGCATAAGAAAAAAATCTTGGACCATTAACATATTTTTACATGTTAAAAAAATTGGTTGACTGCGGCGGAGTGCAAGGAAAGTCACTCATATATTTTTTTTTATAGAAAATTTAGCCTGATTTTTCCTCTCGTTTTGTCTACGTGTGTTTTCATATATTTTTTGTTTGCATGATATTAGATATAAAATACCATACATGAAAACGCCGTAAAAGTCATTTTTTAACCAAAAAAACAACAAAAAATAAAATAAATGACAAAACCAAAATAAGTATTATTAGCTTAATAAAATCATTTAACTTGAATAATAATAATAATAAAAAATAAAAAGGAAAAAAATAACAAGTATCAATTTTCAAATGATCATCAACAAAAATTAAAATTTAAGAACTAAATTAAAAAAATACAGTCTCAACAAAATAGAAAATAAAAACAAAAAATAAAAGCATATACATATAAACATGGACAAAAATAGAGACTAATTCAAGAATTTTAAAATAAACAAAGGAATCAAAATAAAATAAAATAAAAAAGTATAAGGACCAAAATAAAAATAAAATATATGTTAACTTCAATCGAAGGAAAAAAATGAAAAAAATCCAATTTTTTATACTGAGAATATTAAGGAATTTAAAACCAATCCAAAATTAGAAGGATAATGACCGAAATAAAACCAAAATATATATTCAATTTCAATTGAATGACAAAATTAAAACAAATCAAAACTTACATCACAAAAATAAGGACTGTACCAAAAATTCAAAACATTAGGGATTTTCGTGTAATTTTGCTTGTAGGAGAGAGAAAAAGGAGAAACAAGATTAACCGATCATCAATATGTCTCCAGCCATCTAAGACGCCACACACACCACAAGGAGAAAAATAACATGCTAAATTTTAAAATATTTTTAAAAACATAGAATTGCGGAAATACCTCTACAACTAACGTTTGAATTTTGTTTTTTTAGGGTATATCTATATTTATATATTTTTTAAAAATATGAAATTTCAGTAATACCTTAATGGAATATATTTTCCTCCTTGTAATTTAGAAAATATATCATATAAGTTCATATTATTTTTTTCCAAACCTGTATAGACATGAATCTTAAACATTAATTTTAAAATTAATGATTTATATTTTCTTCCAGAAAAAAAGTTATTATCATTATTTAAAAAAAATATATATTTTTTTTATTTTTAACATCAATCACATGATTTAAAAACATAAAAAATTAATTAAAAATAAAATTCAATTTTTTTTTTTAAAAATAATTTGAAAACATAAAAAGAAACCGTCAATAAGTGCTTTTAGACCATTCGTGTACCAATGTTTAAAACTCAAAACGCAATCACGTGCAGGTATCCGGTTGTTCATCAATCAGAGCTGTACAGAATTTTCTCACATGGCAGCGGAGAAAATCGCTGGGTTGCAGGATATAGCTGCTGAGCAAATCTGACCGTTGAGGCCCAATTTCGAGCGACATATCTCCGAACTAACAGTTGTTATGATAGTGACGTTTGATTGGGCTGGGAGTTGGGAAATTAAAAAAATAAATCTTTTGCGGGAAAATCAAGCAAGGGCAAGCCTTCCTCTGCTTTACCTTTTTCCATGGTAATTAAACAAAATATTATTGGCATTATTTTTATTTATTGAGATGATTAAAGAAAGTGGGAGCAGAAGAGCTGGAAAACATGCTCCCACTCACCCACACAACCTTTTTCCCTTCTTCTGTCTGTGTATGGCAGGCAATGCGCTCTGGTTTCAGGGAGCCGGGGAAGCGCTATTATTATTATTATTATTATTATTATTATTACAGTTATTTTTTATATAAACACATCAAGAATATTATTAAATACTAAAAAACAAAATTCTTTCAAGATAAATATATATATTTTTAAAAAGATTAAAAAACACATCACTCTCAAACATATTTCCACTGGGTAACTTTTATCATATCTTATTAATTATTAAGGAGGTGCTTGGTGTTTTTTAAGGGTGAACTTTACCCTTCAAGCACTATTTGTTATATGATTTTTTAATCATCTCATTATAAGAACATATTTCTTAATTATTTTAAAATATTCAATTTATAATTTTGCTCTCAAAGTTTCTGTTCATCTCAAACCAGCTCTTCGGTGAAAAATATAAATACATTATTACATAGCTTAATCTCTTAAATATAGAGATCTAATTGAGAATCACTTCAAGATTAGTATCTTAATCTCAAAACGGGGATGATTAACACGCGCGTCATCGAGCGTGGAAGAAAGAAATTGGGTCTTTCAACCTACTCTGACCAGATCACCCAATTAACTAGATAGCAACGGGCAGCAGATCGTGTCAGATTCTTAAAATACAATATTACCCCTCCAAGACCAAATTTTCCAGCTCCTCGCTAGGAATTGGCACTTGTCTACACGCCTTCGCAGAAAATTACAAAAGAGAGAAAAGGATCTCCAATGACAATCGACGTCAGATCAAAATATCAAATTAAGGTCTGTGGTTTTTTTGTTTTAATTTACAGTTATTATAACAGAGAAAAACCATTTCCTGTATTTTCCGTTCAGGACAGTGTAGATTTTATTTTGAGATATTTTTTAAAGTGTGATTGTAATAAAAAAAATGTTGTCTTTTTTTCATCAAGATAGATTCTCGTATAAATTTATTTTTTATTTGTCTTAATCGCCAAAATGTTTTCAGCTTGAATTATTTTTTATTTTTTTAATATTTATAATTGTTAAAGCAAGTTAACAAAAAAAATATTAAAAGAGTATGTTTATATTTTACGTGATCGAAAGCTAAAGAAACTGTGAATATAATAAAATTATATTTTAAAAAATTAATATAAAAAAATATTATTTCAAGAAAAATCTATACATGATAAATGAAAAGAAAATGATTAAGATTTAAATAAAAATTTATAATTCAACTTAAACGGCGCGTCACCAGTGCTGCTAAAAAGATTTCCGTGGAGGGCAAAATTCTTGTCACTGAACATGTCACGGGATGAGCATGACAGTGAAAGCAGGACATTGCAAGGATTTGGCCAGCAAGACACTGTGAATCGTAACGTTAATGACTGTTTTACTGCTCAGGTGTCATTTTCGGTACGGCGAGGCATGCATGAAGCAGTAAAAGTGAAAGCACTTCTTATCTGTCGCTGGAGTTTTTTCCCACGTCAGTACAGCAATAAAATAAAAAACATTTTCTAATTTTTTAAATAATTTTATATTATTTTGATAGTAAAAATATTTTTTTCTCTAATTAAAACTCATTCTTTTATTAGAGCATACTTTGGAGGCTCAATTATACTTTAGAATCTCGGGTGAGTAAGTAAAATCTTTGTTGCCCTAAGTTTTTATAGAGAATACATGTTTTGATTTTAACTCAAAATTTATTGTACAGATCATAAATTCTCTGTATAGCAACACACCTTTGAAAACTTTTAAAAATAATCACTACTATACTTTCCATCGTTATCTCAAATTAACATTAAAAGAAGTTTAGATTATTTTCTTATGTTTATTTCTCGTTGAATAACATATAAAAACTGCAAAACAATAAATTATTTAACATTTTAAAAATAAAACAATGAAGACATTTTTAGGAAAAAACATACTAGTTGTTTTAGATCTACACTGGAAAGTCATACATACAGTATCCTATCCACCACTACATTGACCTCCCAGTAAAAATAAATCCTTCCGTACCGATCCGTTCATATAAACGACAACTAGTTAAGTTGGTGTTAATGTCAAGCAGTTCAAGATTTTTTTCAAAAAAAAGTTTAAGATGCAAAAAGAAATCTCAATTTTTTTCGTGATCTCACTTGTTCTGGGAATAGGTCCCTTCAAATATGGGAATAGTTTGAGGGGAAAAAAACATTTGAAACTTAATTTTCAATTGAATGCCCTCTTTTTCATATTGATTTGACTATAAATTATATTTTTAAAAATTACCAAATAAACATGTTTTTTCAATATAATATCAAAGTCTCGATGACCCCACATCACCAATTCAAATTTTATCATCCTTGTTATATTTGATAAAAAATAAACATGAACTGATATGAGCCGGTGTAAGTTTAAGCACAAAATGCTTTCATTTTGAAGAGTTGTTAGAAGATAATATAAATTATATTATAAAATTTTAATTAATAATTTAAGCTTTCAGGTGAGATGATGACCTGACATAACGTATTTTTGTTAATGTAATAATTTTTGATAATTAATAAATATGAACATGAAGACAACCAAAATTTTACTCATTTAACATGGGTTCACAAAGAGTTTCAAAAAATTAAAAAAATACACACCTAAAAAGGTATAAACTTGGACGATTAATATATATTCCGATGATTTGTGGGCAGTTGTTGTTAAGAATATATCATATATAGATTATAATATTTATTAAGGGTATAATAGTTTATTGATCTAGTTTATATGTAATTATTTTATATTCAGATTAAGTTAAGTATGCATTTGATATTATTATTATGTAATCCTAGCTTTCTTTTCTTAATTCTCTCTTTATGTGTTTTGAATTATTTAACAGCAGTAAATTGAGTAACATGATGTTATTTAATTTGCTAGTATTTATATAATATTTAATTTGATAGTTTTAATCTTACAAAGTTAAATCTATAGCTGATCCATTTGGATGTATTTATTTTAAATAATATGTAATAAATTTTCACTTTAAACCCATATAAACTAGCTGTAACCTGGCTTTGAAAAAATTAAAATTGAACAATTAATTAAGAAAAGGTAAATTTAATTAATAAAGGGAAAAAGGTGATTAGTTAATAAAAACTAATTGTGAACTGGGATCAACAATTTGTACATTAGAATTGCAGAAATAATGTAAGCAAACAAGTAAGCGGGATAATATGGTAGGCGGCGCGTGGAGATTAAGAAAAAAACAGGAAAATATCTAGTTATCTAAACCTGGTATACAGGGTGGAAACACCCTTTAACAGCGGCCGAGACGATGAAATCCATTCCTCCATCGTTGCAGATGCGAATTCAAATACTCCGAGGGACTTTTAACTGTCCCCCGTTTCTCTCTACAAGCATGGACCAGCTAGATTAACGAAACTAATTAAAATAGCCAGTCCAATGAGTGGTGAAATGCAGGGCTTCGACCATCGAATTCATTTCTGGTTTCACTACATGTTTCGGGTAAAATAATTAACCGCAGACAACAGAGTTTGAAATAATTGTTTTACATTGTGTAAAGTGTTATAAATTATTATTTTTTTAATATTTTTGGATTGATAATATCAAAAATAATTTTAAAAATAAAATATATTTTTAAAACAACCGCATCATTACTTCACTGCGATATTGACTTTGAGAATGGACATAGCCCCCCCCCCCCCTTTTTCTGGTGGGGAAAATAAAAACAGAGCTGGGATCCCATATTGCGATCTCTTTGGGAATGCTGCAGGCCAGGATTGGATGTTTTGACCATGTTAAGCAACAATGATAGCAAATAATGGAGAAGCATCGTCATGATTATGTTCGTGCTTTTTCAAGGGAAGCTAATCAACGTAATTAAAGCAATGAGGTCCGAGAATAAAGAGCCCGAAGCGGGGGCGTTGATTGGATGTTTATGACTTGTTTTTGCTCCATAAATTTTCAAGATTAATCTGGATGTCAGAGAGAGAGAGAGAAATTCCTATCCATGTTATATTATAATTATGTTAATTTGGAGGGCAAGACCCATCTCCATTGGATCCTATCTATTTAGTTTTTATGAATTGCCCAAACAGTTTTCTTATAAGAGAAAAATAATAATTTTGTCGATATTACAAACACGTAATCACTCTCACACTACGTCAAGACAAGTTATAATTTGTCATTTGAAAAAATTATGTGACACTACGTCCTATTTTATTTTTTATAGTTTCATCTATTGTCTCAAAATCATAATTAGTTATCCACCACGATGACAACCATCGCAACCTTTGTCTTGTTTGGAACGGATAATAAAGACGAGCTTGATAGGGATAAGATTCTGCGTTAAAAGTGAGATGAAATCATTCCCGGTCTTTTAATTATGTTATCGATAGAGATGGAAAAAAACACATTTAAATAAATCACAACATCAGATCAATCGAAGTAATTTTAGTTGCTGGTGATAATATAACATGAAGGAATGATTTGATTGGCTTGCGCTATTCTCGTAAAGATAGGCTATTAGCTGGCTTCCCCCCCCCCCCCCCCCCCCTCTTCTCCCTGACATTTTCATATATGATCAGAGCTTTAACACAGGCAGTGGCACCAGGAAAGCTTTGATATTTAAGACAGACACGATCGGGTTCATAGAACTTCATACATGTATGCCCGTTATCATTTTTTTTCTAGATCATGTCTTCATCTGATCATATTCTGGGAGACATAGCATGGAGTTGCTGTGATTACTGTAATAAAAGGGTGCCCGTTCTTATTCAAAAGTTAAGGGTGACTTAAATCAAGGGGTAGAATCATGTAACTCAATCAGTAATGACAAACTTCAAGTTTTGAACCAAGAACATACTCGAGCTGAAAGAAAAAATGATCCAGGCAGCACTAGATGCAAGAAACAGAGAAGAATATGTATCGCTTCCTGATGGTAAGATTTATGGCGTAATATTTCAGCTGCAGGCCACTTGGAGATGTCTTTTAATGTGATAGAGAGGGGTGATGGTGATAAAGTGTGTACCAGAAAGTCTTACACTAGTGCTGTGTACCTTTCTATACCTTTAAAAAACCCTATTTTAGGAGGTACACTGGCCGGCTAATGGCAAAATTTCTGCCTGCTGTCCTCCTACATATAATAGGCTTCGAACAACATGCTCCTGATGGGTGGCCAGGTAGGCAAACAAGACCTTTAATCAATATCATGACAGCATCTGCAGGAGGGCCAACGTTAAGGATATGGATTATGTAGCAAGTTTTTTTGTTGAAGTTATACAGTTAATTGGGGCTGCAAATGTGGGTCAGATGGTAGCAGATAATGCACCAAACTACAAGGCTGCTGGAATGGCCATTGAAGGAAGCATCCCTATGTGTTGTTCATTGCTTGAATTTAGCCTTGAAAAGCACGAGTGATCCAAGTGGAATTTCATTGTCAATCATGGTATGCCATTGATGAAAACGACTTTCAAAGTGGGAATTCACTGAGAGTGGCCGAGACAAGGTTTGCTTCGACTGCTGTTATGGCTAGACGTTTGAAAGCTGTTAAAGATGCACTTGAAAAAATGGTGATGGATCCAGAATGGAAGATGTTTAAGGTGAGTGGAAAGACCCTAATTTGAAATTAAAGCTCGCGCTGTCAAAAGAAAGCAGCTGTCAGTGATACTTGGTGGGGTTATTTGAATGACATTTTGGAATCTACGAAGCCAGCTGCTTACAATATCAGGGCTGGTGACAAAGATGGTTCTATATTTAATTAATGACATGTGGGATACAATGGTTGAAAATGTAATAACGATTATCTACCAGCAGTCCATTTATTTTTACGCCATTCATCAAATTTCGGTGAGTAGATGGGCTAAAAGTTGACTCCTTTAATCTTCATGGCACATTCATTGTTTCCTGGATTATTATTATTATTATTTTGCGGGGAGAGTCTAATGGAATTCGGAGCGAGTGGAGATAAGAAGTCTGTATAAATAGAATAACTGCAGGCATTAGATTTCAGACCATTCCCAAAGCCAGCATCATCATCATCATGCTGTTAGAGTAATTAGAGCACATATTCTAATATGCAAAGAATTAAAAGAGATAGATTGGCAGAAAGCAGAACCGAAGTCTTGGTTTTGTGCATCGTGATCTTCGCATGTTGTCTCGGAAAGAAGCAGCATATGCAGAAGGGCTATCAGGATAGTTGGACCCATGTTTTCTCTTTCTGTACTATTTCATTTTTAAAACTTTTTGATGTTTTACTTTGAAGTAAAATTTGTTTGTAGCTTATTACACCTTTTTTTTATTGCTCAGATGATGATAGCTAGCCTTGATGTAGAAAGTGAGCTTCAGCATGAATTGCAGAATTATCACTTAACGATCCAGCGATGATCTTTGAAGAAGATAAAGATTGAAGAACGAGGAACCCAAGATTAACTATTTGAGCTAAGGATTGTAATGGTCAACTTTCAAAACTTACTTTTCTTTTTTAAATCTCTTGGTGATGCTCCTGATAATAGTCACGAGGTAGCTTTCGGAATTGTACATATCAAGTATTAATTACATTCAACTAGGTTCTTAAAAACTGTAGTTTGAACTCTCATTATACATGTTTTTATTCTCTTTTGTCTTTGATATATGATTTCAACAGCATGACATTTCTAGCCCAGCCAAATCGATCTTGATTGACTCACCTCAAGTGGCAAAGGGTGGTTATTTATATATATATATATATATATATATATATATATTAATTAATAAAACACTAGCTATAAGATTGCAGAACAAGGCAGAAAACCTTTAACCCGAACCGTCAGGAATAAAAAGAGAGAGGGCATCCCAAGCCCAGCCATTGATTCGTCAGAGAAGCAAGTGTAGAATGATACTATTAGCCACTGCAGCCGTGGGAAATGGATTTGGTTTGTAACAGTGGGATTCAGTGTGGTTAACATGATAACGACATGTCGTGGTCAATAAATCATCTCGATGCCTTTTGCATGATTTTGCGAATATGCATGATCATCCGAACGGGACAGATGCTCATCATGACAGTCCAGGTAAAATTCGGTGTGTGAAATATTAATTCGGCCGGCTGCTACAGGTCGGACGCTTCCCTTTCCCTTCGCTTCGAAACCTTCTCGAGATTTCAATGCACCGTGCGTGATTTTCTGGATACATTGATCATGCGAATGCCAACCATTACATGGAATATAATGATAACTAGTAATGATGAGGTGGGATCTATGAAGCGTAATTTTTGACCCGTGATATTACTAAATTTTATTTATTTATTTATATATATATATATGTGTGTGATAAAATTAAATTAAGTTGTGAGTGTATTTGTCAGAATCGATTCGAAATAATTCTTCTTATAAAAATGTTCAGATCAGATTCCACGATTTAAAAAAATAATAATTTCTTATTGAATGAAATTTGACTGGGTTCTTCTGTAAGAATCTTAAATAAATAAATTAAATAGCTTGCTTATTTAATTAATTTACAGAATTTATAAAACTTAAATATGCCAGTAAAGATTTTTTTCTTTTGATTCTGTTATTTGATTACGTACACGTTTAATCCTCCCATTGGCAAGCCACTCCGTCCACGTGTATCGGATAAATCTTGAATTGAATGCAAGCTCGGTTATTTTGTACCTGATAATGATGAGAATCGCATATTACCTGTGCTCTTGATTAATAATACATGAAAATATTTGAGATTTAGCTAATATTTGTCAGTGCTTTTAAACATATTTTTTTAATAAAATTTTTGATTTTTTTATATTATTTTTATATATTAATGTTAAAATAATTTTAAAAATATATATCTCATTATAATATATTTCTAAATAAAAAAATATTTTTAAAATAATCGTAACCATAATCTCAATTAATCACTTATCCACCCTGCTATGTGTCAAAGTATATAAGATATTAAAAACAGTTCTTCTCTCCCTCCTCCTCTATTTTATTTTTTTATTTTTTAAAAAATATATTGAATAAGTTTCAAATTACTATATTCTAAAATTTACATTTTAACCATTGATTTGTGTTCAATTTTATAAATATTTATTTTTATTATTGCATATGAAGTAAAAAAAGCTTATTAGAATACAGAGTCATCAAGTCCATTGAAGTTAATGGGGATTTGATGAATTAAATAGAAAGATTCAAATTAATTCAATATGTCAATATTTTATTTTATTTTTTAACAAAACATCAAGTTATTTTTTTTTCAAATTAACTTATATTTTTGAATTATCATTCGGGTTGATATAAAAAAATTTAATTCAAGCAAGTTATATTATAATAATCTGTGTAGAGTTTAAATTTTAAATTATATAGAATAAAAATCGAGGTTAAGATATTTGAAGTCATCTGTGTCAGCTGATAACTACAAGTAATTCTATATGGCAGTGTTTTTTTTTTAATCGAACCGCCTCAAAACACGGGATTAAAAACTAGATCAAGTGTATATGTATGCGCGTGCACGCAATTTTTTTTTTATGTTATTATATAAAATTATTTCAAAACCAACCCATATCAAATAATGTTCAAACGGTCTTCTAATATTAATTGAGACGAAAACTACCTATAGCCGGTGTTATCCAATTATTCCTCCGGTAAAACACAAAAAGCCATCTCCCTTGAAAATTACAAGAAAATCTTATAGGAGGTGGGCGGGTGTTATGAGCTTGAGATTAAAAAATTTACTTTTCTATAATTTTATGTTTGAGTTATATAATTGAAGAACATAGTTAATATGATTAGTCAAGATACGCGTAAG
The DNA here is from genome assembly GCA_025169955.1 of Salix arbutifolia. Classification (NCBI taxonomy): domain Eukaryota; kingdom Viridiplantae; phylum Streptophyta; class Magnoliopsida; order Malpighiales; family Salicaceae; genus Salix; species Salix arbutifolia. The sequence continues at coordinate 3,599,371 of CM045909.1, forward strand.
CTGACCCGAATATTTATATTAATCAAATTATATAATAGATGGTCCAGTGATACAAATTTAAGACTAAATAATTTGTTTCCCTTGTTATCTCATATTTAAATTTTATAAATACAAATATAATCATCATTAAAAATTTATATAATTATTAATTTAAAAACTTATAAAATTAATCAAATTACATATAGGCCAGTCAAACAACCATCTCAATAAAAATAATCGACTGTACTTAAATATTTTACCTGGCACGTGCAGCCGTTTTCCCCCTTCAAATTCAATCCTTTTCGTTTATTTTGCTAGTTTCCCCGTTTTCAGGAAATCTGAAATTTTCATCCATGGCTTTTAAATGTCGAGCTGTTTCAAATAGCTAACAAAATAGTATAAAACAATTGAAGTTAATAGCATGTTGTTTTTAAATTTTTATTTTGTCTGTTTTTGGGCGGAAATTGTTTTTCTGAGAAAAAATGATTTTGTTTTCAAATTATATTTCTTACATGTTTCTAGATTATTTTAATATATTAATATCAAATATATATTTTAAAAAATATTTCATGTAAAGTGTATTTTGACAGCACAATCGCTGGTATGAGGCTGTTTATTTTTGGGTTTCTAGAATATTTTTTATTTTTAATTATTTTAATGGGATAGTGTGAATAATATATTTTAAAAATAATAAAATATTTTTTTATTTAAAAATACCATAAAAACATGCCACCTAACAAAATATAAACGGGTTTTAAGAAAAATTCCGCATGCGGACTGCAAATTTGTAAACTCACGACAAAAAGAATGATCATCAGAACCCAATAATCCACCTTAAGAATGCAATTAACCGGAACCAGTTTATTGAAACCCCAACTCCAATCACAAGAAACTGTGCCGAAATTAAAATCCACCCCCACCCCAACATCACCAAATAATAATCAAAGTTATTGGCAGTTGGATTACACAGCAGTACAATGTCTCCACCGCGTGGGCCCAAGTTTTTTACACGTCCTATCCTAAGTTAAGTTACTAATTTTATTTTGTATTAAAAAAAAGTTACTATTTTTATTCTATTTCTTTTTTGAATCTTGTACGAACATCCCATAAACCTCAATAAAAGCAGCTTATCTTCTTACAATCTCTGCTCAGTGCTCACCCCCTCTCCTCTCTCTGTTTTTTTTTTTTAATTTTTTCCCCCTCTGTTCTTTTGTTGGGTCCCTCGCAGTCTGCAAACCGGCAACCTCCACTGGGAAATTTAGCAAAGCCTCCCTTCCCAGCATCTCGCGTTTCCACCATTCACCTCGCGTCTCTTTAGACAGATCCTTGGTGGTGACATAGCTGCTAGATAGCATAATATTGATGGCCGTGCCTCTTGAAGACTTGCAATCTTGGCTTACTACCAAGGAAAATTTACTCATGGACAAAGAGAACTTTAACAAAAACTGTTTCAACACTGAGTTGAAACCTAGTCTGAGCTTTTTTTCCGAGTTCCCTTACGAATTTGACTCACTAAGCTCGCCCTCAGCTCTCAGCTCCCCTGTAGAGTCCAGCATGGGTTCCTCCACTGAGACAGAGAGCAGTGACGAGGACGACTTTCTTGCTGGGTTAACTCGGCGTCTGACTCAGCAACTCGCTGTCAAACCCGAGGTACATCTCTCTCCCTTTCCCACGCTTTCTTTAAAGCACTCTCTGTTTTTGCCATTGTTCCCTTTCTGTTTTGGTATCGTTTACTAACGGTGGTTCCATCATTCTGACGTGATAGAACAAGTGGGTCATGGCCGGGTCTCCGGAGTCGTCGCTAAGTGGACTCGGAAGCTGGTCAGTTTCTAGCAACGGGAGTCCAGACGGGGTGTTGTCGCCGCCAATGACGCCGTTTGGTGCCAAGAATGATTCGTGGGATCTGATATATGCAGCTGCTGGACAAGTTGCAAGGTTGAAGATGAACAATAATGAGGGCCTTAAGTACAATAAAAGTACTAACTATCAAAGGAGTGCTTTACTGGGTCCAACGAGGACTCAAAATCCAGATCTCACTTCAGTCAAGATTCAGCCTGCTGGGTTTTATCCTAGCCACTGCAGCTCTTCTTTTGGCCATAAAACATCAGAAGTTAATCAGGTAAAGATATTGTTATCCTCTGGCTGGTTTCAGAGAAATGAAAATAAAAAGAACCTGTTAGAAACTTAGAATACATATATCCTTTAATTTCGGCAACATAATAGGCTATGAAAGTGTTGTGTTAAGCGAATTTGTCTTGTTTTGCAGTACCAGCAACATGTTAGGAAAGAGCAACATTGCTCTTCAATTTGGGAAAGGCAACAAGTGAAGTCAAGCTGGCAAACTCAGCAGCCCCACCACCACCACCAGATCCAGAGCAGAGGCACATGTGCTGGGAATGAAAATGGGAGGTTTGCGCGTTCTCCCGGTCTGCCTCAATCTGCTTGGCCTCCTGTTCAAGTACACGCACAAAATCAACGTTGTAATTCAGCAAGAACGAGGGCAGTTTTACTTGGTGGATCTGGTGTTAAAAGAGAGAGTGCTGGCACTGGTGTTTTTTTGCCTCGTAGATATGGCAACCCACCTGAACCTAAGAAAAAATATGGTATATTGTTACTGCTATAATCGTCGTTTTTCCTCTTCCCTGGTTTATGTTTATTTATTTCCTGATGCTGATAGCATGTGTATATTTTTTCTCCCAGGAGGATGTTCAACGGTTCTGCTCCCAGCCAGAGTTGTGCAGGCCCTAAATCTGAACTTTGACGACATGGATATCAAGGGCCTCGCTCAGCCACGCCTCAACAGTAATGCTGCTTTTCCCTCTGATTATGGTAAGCAAATTTCTCAATCTTGATTTTTCCCCACCCCTTTTGCTAATGCGGCTAACTTGTGATGAAGATTTAATCTCGAGGGGAGTTGTAATTTTTACTGGGGGCTGGATTTTTTGATTTTGTAGATGCTTTGATGATAAGAAGAAATGCACTCGCGGCACAGCAGAAGCGTAGCTTACGGCAAGATGTGCTTAATCATGAAATACGGCTGCCTCAAGAGTGGACATATTGACCCCGTACTCATGCTGATAGTGTTCGTTTTGGTTGGATAAAGGTAAGAAAAGTATAGAAGATATAAAAGTAGTATTTACAGGGACTATGGTTCTTGCAAGGAAAGGTTATTCAAGAATGCGAGTTCATTTTAAAGAAATCACAACAAGAAATCCAGTTTTTTTCTTCTTTTTAGGGAGACTGAATGAAGCTTTTGTGGACTAGATTTTAGATGAAGGTCAAAAGGAAGCCATTTAATAGTGTAGTAGTGTTGCTGTTTAGTAAATTAAGGGTTGCTGCTATTTTGTTGTTGTAATAACAAAGGGGTTAAGGAAGGGCGGTTGCTTACGGTGTTGGTTTTTGCTTGTCGTGGGGCGAGATTTGTTCTTGTAATTTGGGGAGGAGAGAAATCCACAGCTCTCCCTGTTGTAATATCCCTCGGCAGTTACTGTTATAAAGTAATAAGATACCTTAATTAGTTTCTATTAAGAGACACTACTCCTTGTTTTTCCAATCATCTTCTTTATCATAATTGCTGTCCTGTGACGTGGGGGCGGTGGCGGCTTTTTCAGCATCCATTTGCTGATTTGCTGCAGCTGCCTGCTTGTGTAAACCTTCTCTGTTCTTTGGACTCGATTGTTAAAACTAATCCAGCCATACGACCCCTTGAAAGCGAATTTGTCGATTGTTATTTTACAGCAATCTTGTTATCTATCGCCATGGGAAAACAACGCCCATTTCGAAATGGGGTGGTGGTGTGTGAACTTCGAGTTAGTAATACGGCATTGCTTTGCCTTTTTCGAGACGTGAGCTTCCAATTTCGAAGCTTGTAATTTAGATTTGGATCAACGTTACGAGCTTATTATTTTAGATAAAAGAAGGGTCCACTCTGCCTCTAACATCTAACCATGCGTACAAACTACATTCAATCGGGACCTTTTTTAATAAACAGTATAGTTAGATGGACTGATGGGGCACTTGGACGAAAGAGAAATCTGCCGAGCAAAGCGAAGGAGGGTTTGGACTATGGAGTGAAATTTTGCCGTACGTTCTTCTGGCTGATATTGACGGGACCCCCGTAGAGCTTTGCTGCTTTGTGTTTTGTGTCACTTTCCATGATCAGCGGTCTATTTTCCCGGTTATTTTTTTTTCAAAAAGTAACCGATAAACATCTTCGGTGGTTGTGATTTGGTGCTCGGTGGACTAAAATATTGATGACTTAGTCAAACCTCTTTACCTTCTCTCCCAGCGAATTACTTCTTTACACGAAAAAAGGGAGGCAAATTAATGGGCTGCCAAAAACTTTCCCTGCATAGTAATATAATTGTCAGGCTAGGAACGGGTCTGGTTAAGGAAACACAAACAAACTGCATCAATCATTTTCTATCAAAATTAAATATATTTTTTAAAGAATTATTTATTTTAGACCCATCTAAATTTTGTCAGGCAAACCAGTTTTAATTGGATCAACATCCCAAATTCAAACTTCAACCCAATTGACATAATAACTATATTTCAAAAGACACATGACATGAATAGTGTAAGGATATTTTTTCTTCTTTCGATGAACTGGGATATACTGTTAACAGTACCAAGCTATTAATAGTTTATTTTAAAATTTGGTATGACAGATAAGTATAAAACTTTTGTTTTTTGTTTCTTGAAAAGAAAGTCGATAATTAGGTTACCTAGGGACAACCTTTGACCAGTGACTACCTTGGACCCGGTGTCATCCCGGATCGTCAAATCTTGTAAATATGGTTAGGAGCTATGTCTATGATACAGGAGATTTTTTAACAAAATTAGTTTATCTGAAACCTGAATACGTGATCATTGGCCCTAAGTCAATTAATTAAAAAAAACAGAAACTGTTGTTACTATTGCAATCAGTGCTGTTATCTTTGTTTTGTTCCGGCTGAAATATTTTGTACCAGCTAATATTTTGGTTTGTTTTAAAATTTTCACCTAAATTTTGTTTAGAATTTTTTGCTCATTTTGTTTCGGTCAAATAATATTTTTTTAAATAATGAATAATTTTATAATATCAATCATATTTTTTAATCAGACCGTTAGATTGAGATAAAATTTTACGAGGAATCTCTTGACACATTTATATATATTATGTTACAATTTCAGAGCAATCAAAGATTGTAATGACCTTGCGAGATTAATGATAGTATCATTGTAATAAAAAATTATTTTATTGTGGTTTTTAGATTAAATTTTACAATTCTAAATAATTTTATTTTTTGATTTCAACTAATATATATGTAACATTCAAAATAAAAACAACGCGTCAAAATATTATGAAATCAAAATATTTTATTTTAATTGAAAAATAAAACATCAACCAATATGAAATTGATAAACTTGAGCTTCAATAAGTTTAATCACTGGCTATTGGACAGGCAACTCGCGTGAATGAGGGCAGGGGGTGGTGATTTTTGGAGGTTTAAGTAAATTTGTTTATCATATTATTGTTAGTATTATAATAGGAAAGTCTAAAGGTCATTAGAAATTTATTTTTTATTTTTTTATGAATGCATCATTACGTGCGTGGAAAATCAGATTAAACGTGATTTAAATAAATAAAAAAATTAATTTCATCTAATCGGGGGGGGGCTTGTTCAACCATACCCAAATAATTAGAGTACAAGTTAATTAATTAGATCCAGACATTCTTCTAATTGAATCAACCACAAACAAGATTGCCACGTCTATTCGTGTAGATGAAGGGAGTTCTTGCAGGGCATGGATGAATAAGAGAAGTGGGTTTTAAATTATTGATCGATGATAAATGGTGGGGGCAATTAATGGCGAGACTTGAAAGCGAAAACCAGCTGGCAGAGGTGGTTAAAGGGTAAATAAAATTACTTTTTACCTCATTCTTTGAATTCGTGATCAACTGAGGTTGTCGTTATCTTTATGGATGAATACTATCATTGGACCTTAACAAATTATACTTCCACAGCTCGATGCCAACTAGTTCCGACATTGTCATCCTTGAGCAAGCGACGAGGATGTCAGCTTTTTTTAAAAAGAACCAATTTTTTTTTACACTTCCAGTGTTTTTCTACATTTTTTTATTTAATATACAAGACTAGTACATATTGAATTTATATACATAAAGAACTTGGGAGTTGTTGTTCACTTGTTCCGACAGTGAAAAGCAAGGGAATACCCGGTTGGGTTTGGCCAAGGAAGTGGTTGGGATTTTATTTAAAATTGTTTTTTAAAGAATTTTTTCTTTTTTAAATTATCTAAAAAAATAAAAAAAAATAAAAACTATAATACGTTTTTTTGACTCAGAATTAATCAGGCACTAAATCTTAAAATCCTTTACTTTATAATAGTACAAGCAAAGCAATACTCTTCAAGACAGGTATCGAGCTACGATATAGCCATCATCTCCGGATAAAAAAGTGAAAACGATGAATACCCATGGAGTTTTTCACTGCCGAACCAGCATGAATGCATCGACATAAGGTGGCCACAAGAACTCTGCGCCGACTCTTCGGGATTGATAAAAGCCGACGAGAGTTTTCAGATAAAAGCGATGTCAGTGGAAGTCACCTCATTTGTTTAGCGCGAGTGGGTGGGGGTTAGTTCCGAAATTCTGGTTCCTAATTCAAAGAAGTAAAGTCAAAGGTTCGATTTTATTGGTTTGGACAAGATAGAAGGATCTTTCTTTACTTGATAGAACTTGCTCTATTCTATATATGAAATGGCCCGCGAGCAACCAAGTAATCCTTTGATTCATCGCCCGTCGATCAAAAGGCCCGATCAAGAGGGAGCTCGGCTCCGGCGTATTTTAATTTTAGTTTCAAATTGTTTTTGGTTCTTGATATGGTTTTTTAGGCTATAATAAGTTTATCACGATTCTTAAAATATTTTGAGTTAAGACATGTTTAAAAGGGGGTTTTAAGGAGAAAAAGAAGCTTAAACTCTATTTTTTCATAAATCATTGTAGCTAAAATCTAAGACAAATTAGATGATTCTCTTACCAATATTGAAAAATGTGTTTTCTTTTCCAAACAAATTGTTTCACCGGAAAAAAGAGTTTAGTTGTCCATGCCTACCAAAATAAGCCCGGGAATAGGCCATAACAAATAGGCTACGTAGGCTATCTTGTCGTGCCATACTCAACTACGTCATCCTCAATTTTTTTTCTTTTTTTTTTCTCTCTCAAAAATATTAATTTATATTTAAATCAGTGTATCTTCTTTCTTTTATTTTATTTAAAGAGTCTATTTTGATTAAGAATTATTTTTTGGCTGAGCATTTAAATTAAAATAGTTTTTGTGATTTGTTTTTAATCTTTTGTATGGATGAATCTTTTTTTGAATAAAAAAAATCAGATAATATTTATAATATATGCAATTTTACATGGTATTTTTTGCTGTTTTAGTTTATTTAATAATTTAATTATCTCACTGTTTCTATTATTATTTGCTTAAATAAATAAATTTAAAAAATACAATCGGGCAAGTATTTCAGTTTTTAAAATTAAATATTTTGATCTATATCAGTTTTTAAGTTTTATTTTTAAGTATCATTAATGATTTGTAGACTGTAACGATCAGCCCAATAGCAACGGTAACGATCGTTGTAGACTGTTAAATTGCAAATAACGAGTTCATTTTTCATATTATTATTACTGTATATATATTTATATAATAAGAAAATGATGAATTGAAATGACAATAACAGTGGTCGTGATCATTCTTTTATGTATGAGATAGACCACGATCTATGATAACGATCATGACCGTATACATGATTTAAAATTATGATGCAGCTATCTTACGCCTCCAGTTTTTCCTAGAAATTAGCTAGAACCCATGCAGATCTGTCACTATTTAAAATAAAAAAACATTGTTTGTAATGTTTTTATATTATTTTAGCGGAATGATTTTTAATAAAAATTTAAAACTATTATTTTAATATATTTCAAGATAAAATAAGTTAAAATGTAACCACCACCACCACAGCATAGACTAAAATAAAAATAATTGGATAGCTGTTGCTGTAGCTTTTCAAATTACTTTTCGTGCTGAAATATATTAAAATGATATTTTTTTATTTTTTAAAAATTATTTTTGACATCAACACATCAAAATGATCTAAAAACACCAAAACATATTTTTTTAAAATAAAAAAAAATAATTTAAAACGCACTTTGAAAACCTGTTACAAACAACTTCTACGAAAAAGTATAGCTATCAATTTAATAGTCCCACATGGCACTGATTCCGTTATTACTGAGCGTGATTAGAAGTTGCACCCCATTTTAAAACTCGACAAATTTTATAACCGTCGCTGCAACCACTTAATTAAATACAGGTGTTTATTATTTACACCCCATTTTATTTTAACAAATATCGTTTGATAAGTGGCGGCGGATGAGCCGACGAGTGATCTGTCGCATAAAACCAAATAATATTCCAACCCTCTCTACCCCGTGACTTTTGGATCAGTCTACACTCACTAACTGAACTACATGACGAAGATGCTACTCAATAATATATATATATTCGGAGAAATAAAGATAGCGATAGAGAAAGTGTATTTTTAAAATTGTTCCGTGAAGATAATTAAATCTTGAGCAGCATATAAATTTGTTTGAAAACATATTTATAGTTGATAAAAAAGGTCATCACAGATATCATGTTATTTTAATAGCTAGATGCAATAATCAATGGATCGATCGAGAGATCCATGCATTCCTTCGTTGGTGCTAGTACAAAGCTAACCTTGTGGTGGGTGCCATTTGATGATGATCTTGGTGGTTCCTCATATGATGCCTGCCATGGTGGGTAGCGTGCTTTGCAGCAATCATATGATTTATCTCTCTCGTCTCTATGGCAACGATTGAGGTCGCTGTCAATCAAAGTAGCCACTAAGGATGGAGAACCCTAAATCCAGATGCTAATATATTATCCATACATACACATGTATGGATGTATGGATGGATGCATGTATTAGCAGTGATTACTATTCTTAAAGTGCTCATCTCCTTGAACCAAACAAGGCGGTGGAGTCTTCAGGGACTAATCAAATCAATCACATCCTGGTCCCGCACGTAAGATCGCAGTTGAAGGCGCTCGATCTTGTCTATGTCGAATATCGGGTTTCAACTCAAGATCTTTGCTAGAATTTTAACTCTTTCGTGTTTAAGACAAAAATGCTGACAAGAGATTTCGGTATCTAATTTCATGCGAGAAGGCGCGATGAGGATGATTTATTTCATCAAAGGAAGACGTGTCGTTCATGTTGCTTGTTGCTGGTCTGGAAATTACTAATCGACCATTATGTGCTGCCCGCCACGCTTTTTTTACTTTGGTATCTTATTTTCCAAGGAAAAACACATATAAACAGCATAAAAAAATAAACCAGATTTATTAAAGTTATTGTGGCGAAACGTTACCGCAATTCTAAGCACAACAAAACTGCCTGTCTGTCAAGTATAAATAAATTTGTTTTTATTTTAAATTAATTTTTTAAAATTATTTTGATATGATGATATTAAAAAGTATTTCTAACTACATAAAACAATGTTATTTTAATATATTTTAAATAAAAAAATATTTTAAAAAACAATTGTAATTGCAATTTCAAAGACAAAGATTTAGCAGTGCTATTTAAGAGTTTATTTGTTATTGTGGTTGTGATCATGTTTTAAAATGTTTATAGTAAAATAATATTTTATATAAAAAATCATTTTTAACATAAATATTAAAAAATATAATAAATAAAAATATTAAAATGGTTTTTTTAATTTTAAAAATAATTTTTTTTACCCAGACAAACCTCACAAAATTACAATGGTTTTCCTACCATAACTGGCGCCCCCACTCGCAACGGTGGACACGAAATAAGATTACAAGTGCAAGATGGTTGTGCTTCTGATTTGTTTCTTTAATATTTGCGTCTACTTAACGATAACTTGTTTATTATCCACAAATAAGGTTAATCGAGGAAGGAGAGCGTTAGTTTTTGGGTTGCTGGGATTTGGAACAGGGCCCAGGATCATTGCTTCTGGGCCTTTTGAAATTCTGGACACTGGGCTTACATCTTATTTTCAGTCTACATTTGTGATTGCCATCGAAATAAAAATTAGTTAAAACTTGTTTTTTAAAAAGAAATATATGTTTTTGTTATATTTTAATATTTTTAAAATTTATTAATACCAACAATAATTTTAAAAAAATAAAATATATTATTTTAAAATAATTATAAACAATAAAAACGATTTAAAAAACAAAAACTATTATACTCTAAAAATGCCCTGAAAATCTAATACCGCCCGACAGTTCAGCCTTACATTATGTAAAAGGGACATTTTTGCAATGGCAGTCGGGAGATTCTTGCTTTTGCTCATGTTGTGGTGGTTAGTAGTGGTGATTTTGCAGGCAACAATGGCTGAAAAAGAAGATCCTCATTAGCTTGTGCAGGGGGTCTCATTCGTAGAATTTGGGTGTGTTCTTTATTTAAGGTAGAAATTCTGCTGGCTTTTGGTTATACTTGGATTCTTTATGGTTGAATTGGAGATGGGCTTGGATGTTCTGGTTAACGCTATTAAAGCTTCCTCCTCTTCTCAGGTTTGTGAACCGGGATGGAAATCGCAGTGCAGATTGGTTAGCCGAAGCAGGATTCTCTACTTGTATTGAAATACACAATCTTTTCAGGACTCTATTGGGGTGGCTTTGCCCCGTTTTTTTCATCTGTGATTTTTTTTCCTTTTAATTCTATCGGGAAAAACAACAACACGACACGATATTATTGTCAGAAACTCGGCAGTACACTTGAAACAAAACACATAAAACACATCACACTATCCCATTCCACGGGTATTTCACACACAATTTTATTTTCTTATACGAATTCACCATGACTCGTGACAACACGCCACAAAAAGGTCCCTTGATGCCCCGTAGAGTTTCAGCCGGAGATCTCAATGGCCTTAACATCAGGTTTCTTGACTTCCACTTTGGGCACAGTCACTGTCAAGACCCCATTTTCCATATTAGCCTTAACCTGATCAGCTTTGGCATTCTCAGGCAACCTGAACCTCCTCAAGAACTTACCACTTGATCTCTCAATTCTATGCCACTTGTCATTTTTCTCTTCCTTCTCTTTGCTTCTCTCTCCACTTATTTGTAAGACCTTACCTTCCTCTATCTCCACTTTCACTTCCTCTTTTTTCAGCCCTGGAAGATCAGCCTTGAAAACATGAGCCTCCGGGGTCTCCTTCCAGTCGATGCGTGTGTTGGCAAATGCTGATGTTTCTTTGGCGAACTCTGAACGTGGGGCTGATTGGACTGTGCTTGTGAAGGGAAAGTCCTGGAAAGGGTCCCAGATGTCAAGAGAGAAAGGATCAAAGACGTTGGTTCTTCGGCCACCAAAGAGGGAGCTTGGGATAAGAGACATTTTCTCGGTTTCTTGTTGAGGTATTTGAGAGGAAAGGGAGTACAAGGTTCGCAACGTGAGAGCTAGGTGATTATAGAATTCGGAAGCTTGATGGTGTCTCTTGTTCTTGGTAAGAATTGACGGGGGAGAAAGCTATTTATACGGAAAGGAAAGGGGGGTAATTTGGTAAACACCCGTGTAAAGTGGCAGGTTCGCGAGTCTTCAAGACAAGGGAAGATGGAGAATTAGAGATCTTTCTGGAATTGGCAGGGATGTTGTTGTGCAATCAATCTTCATTTAGGAATGGGCCAGATAGCCCATTACACTGTCAAACAGATCTTATAGAGGATACAGTCTTGTTCTAGAAAAGTCTTTGTGCGTTGACCAGTCGAGTAAGGGCAAATTTAATTTAGGATTGGTATGGCATAAAGTGCAATTGTCTTCAAGCTTCTACTGTCTTCTGAGAAGTTTTGGCTTGTAAGAGCATTTCCAATTCAGGGAGCGAAAAGAGAATTATAATTTTTTATATATATAACTTCAAGTATAAAATTTGATTGAAAATCAAGATAATATTTTTAAGTTGAAGATAATTTTACGTATTAATTAAAAAAATAAAAAAAAATTTAAAATATTTTTATGTAATTTTTTAACTATTAGTTAGTTACTATTAATAAATAATTATATAAATATAAAATCAATTTTTCAAATGATATTTTTTTATTGAAATGCATCTATAAAAATGATATATTTACTCTAAAAAACTGTATTATTAATTTAGTTTTTCTAAATATTTATTTTTTACATTTATTTTCTCGAGGCTGAATTGAATATTTCAGCAACAGAGGCAGATTTTAAGTGGGGATTAGTATGAATGGAGATTAAACTAGCTAAATTAAAGAATAAGGAGTTTTTTATTTTTTTTTAAATAAAGATCTCTAGCTGGTACCTACTTTAAACTTATTATAATTAAATATTAGCAAACCAAAATTGAAAGAGAAACATCCGATGCTAACAATTCATTTTATTTTTCTCATGATTGAAAAAGAATAGGACGATTATTACAGGCAACGCAGACTGTGTAATCAAACATTTTTAAATGTTTTTATTAGATGGGCTTCGGCCCAATAATTGAAGGAAGGTTTTCTAGAGTTTGGGTCATGAATCCAGTATAAACTCGACCACATCAAAATCCAGGTTCGGCCTTTATTGTACTGATCCATCGAATTAAGACATGGATGGATTACCGTCGATGAAATTTGTGATCAGCTCATTTATAGCAGGTGAGAATAAATGGGCCACTTCATAAAAAAAAAGAGTAAAATTCTTGGGTAAGAGAATAAATGTTTTGGAGTGTTTTGATGTGTTATTTTGGATTGTATTATTTAGGTGTGTATATATATAATTAAATATATTAATTCAAAAAAAAATAGTTCAAATATAAAAATAAAAATATTTAGAATTGTACAATTTAATCTAAAAAAAACACAATAAAATAATTTTTCTGAATAAAATTATGAACATGTATAATATTACGAGAATGTCATCATCAATCTCGCAAGGTCATTATATTTTCTGATTGCTCTGAAATTTTAACATATTATATATAAATATGTAAAGAGACTCCTCGTAAAATTTTATTTCAATCTAATGGTCAAATTAAGAGATATGATTGATATTGTAAAATTATTTATTATTAAAAAAGAAACTATTTGGCCGAAACGGAAATGGTGGAACGAAACCGGAACGTTTCCCGGTATTTGGCCGAAAAATTCGGAACTGGACGGAATTTAAACCGAGGTCAAAACGACATTGTTTTGTCTCGTTTTTTTAATTGGTACGAAATGTTTCAGCTGAAACGGAACAAAATAGACAACTATGTTGTAAGGTAGTGTGATCGAGATTTCTTTTGAAATTAATTTTTGTTTAAAAATACATTAAAAAAATTAATTTTTTTGATAATTATTGTTGATATCATTACATAAAAAATGATATAAAAACATATAAAAAAATAATAATAATTTTTTTTCAAAAACACTTTCAAAATATAGTGTTAAATAATTCTTTTGATTCGAGTTCTCCTTTTCTTTTCTGTCTTTATTTGTAGTTAATTATTATTAGAATGCATTACACGAACACCTTCAGTTTTTATAACGTGACTCACGTAACGCTATTACAAGAATATTATACGTGAAAGAAGCCACTCCTATATCATCTTCCTCTCTTATTCAGTACCTGCAATTATTTCATCTCTCTACAAAGAAAACACACTATACGACCCGGCCATCGGAGCAACAGTTGTAGTATTTTTTGAACGGATAACTCCGTCAAAGTTTACCCGGGGAAAAGAAAAGGGCAGCAATTGTTTCACAGCTTCATCATTATGACTCGAGGCCACACATCATTCTCACCCTCCCTGTCGTCTTCCTATATTAGATTGTGATTTATGAGGCACGGATGCTCGAAATTAAAATATATTTAAAAATTGCCGAGCCTGGGGCCACGTGTTATTCATGGTTTGACGCATGTGATGACGTCTTTCTATATATTATTGGCTAAAGGGGGGAAAGAGAATTGTCTGCTGATTTTATTCATGAAGGAAACAGCAGTGAAATGGTAAGCGCAAGCAATATCTTAAACCTCCATCTCAGATATCATTGCTCGCACGCTCATCAACCTTATATCCTCAATCAAACGGTTCAGATTACAATAAGAGGACCCACCTTCCCTGACACTCTTTCTGGACAACTCCGCCATCCTAGTCGCCGATCTCAGAAACACATCCCTCCTCTCCACCATCAGGTCATTCACCATCTTTTCAACGATCTCCCTATCGCACCGGTCCTTCATGTCCAGCCCTATCTTCCAAACTTCATCCACAAACCTGCTATTCACCTGCTGGTCAGCAAAATAAGGCCAGCAAATCATGGGCACTCCAGCCACTATACTCTCCAGAGTTGAGTTCCATCCACTGTGTGTCAAAAACCCAGCAATTGCCTTGTGTGCCAGAACCTCCTCCTGTGGCACCCACCCCGCAATAAACCCTCTTTCCTTGGTCCCCTCCTCAACCTCCGGTGGAATTTTCTCAGATTCACCATCTTTTGTGGCCATAGAATCAGGTCTGATAACCCACAAGAACCGCTTCTTGCTGTTAACAAGACCATGCCAGAACTCCATCAACTGGTGTCTAGTCATCACTGTGAAGCTGCCAAAGCTAACATAGAGCACTGATTTCTCAGGTTGATTATCTAGCCATGTCATACAGCTCCTGTCAATTTCCCTCAGGCTGTTGGAGGATTGACACGATTTCTCGTTCTTCGCGCTAAGCTTCGCTTGTAAGTGCCCGTGGAGAGGTCCAATGCTATAGATCTTGGGGCACTGAGTTCGGATTTGGGACAATATTGGCCCTTCAAGGTCTTCGAATGTGTTGAGTATGAGTGCGTTTGCTCGAGGGGACTGTCGTGTCTCGTTCATGACCAGTAAGAGATTCGGGTCTGTCATGTCACTGACTCGGCAAAAACTAGGGAGATCTCGGCACCTGAGAAAAGTTTCCATCCCCGGAACTTTGGTTATGAGACGGTCCATATCTTCATTTCCTGCAGTTTCAACAAACACCAGATTCGGTACTCCTCCTTAAACTAAAAAAACAATAGACTCTCAGTTATCTACGAAACTCCAGGGGCAGACAACTAGGATTTTCCAAGAACTCGATAAGTACACGTTGCACCACAGAAAAGTGAAGGAAAAAAAGTCCAAAATATATGAATCAGGGGCAGAAAACAAAGCAGCAAACGCTTGTAAATGAACGAAAGTTAGATAGGGTACTAATACCTCTGATGGGAAGTTGACCACCTTCAATCATGTCAGGAATCGAAAAATAAGCCCAGAAGGAACAGGCACTAACAGTACGAAAATAAATAATAGGAACTCCAACCTCAATGGCAACATCACCAGTAAACCCTAGAACCCCATCTCCTATAATACAGTTAACTGGCGGCTTTGTCTCGAGCACAATCTTTTTAAAGAGTGGCTTTGTAATCAACCTCAATGCATCGAAGATCTCCATTAAGTGATCACCTGAGCGCGGGTGATCTACAGGTAGACCATCAGTTATGGTCTGGAATCGGAACCCGGGATGTTTCGCAAAACGATCTTCGATATTCGTATAACGGACGAGAAGCTTATGGTTGTGCTCGGAATTTAGGAAGGTAATGTTGATTCCGGCGAGGCTTAGAAGCTCGGCTAGCTTGAGCATGGAGTTGACATGGCCTTGACAAGGGAGAGGAAAGATTAGGACATGAGGTGGAGAATTTGACCTGTTTTCCATTTTTGCCTGCAGGAAGCTAGTTCTGAATTGCAGTGCACGAAGGTGGCTCACTAGCTACTCCATCTGTAACATTTATTTATATAAAAAAGCTCTGTAATATACATCCAGTAAAAACTTAAAACGCTTAATATTTTTTTCATTTTTTATAATATTACTTTAATTAAGTATCAGTTAATTTTGATTTATTGATAAATTATGAAATTAGAAAAAAATAATCGAAATGAAAAGGAAACCAGACATGTACGGCATTCCATCAAAAATAATTTTTAAAGTTTGTTTGAGAGTATTAGTTAAGGTTGCTTTTGAATTTGATTTTTATTTAGAAATACATCAAAATATTACTTTTTTATTTGTTGATATTAACACATAAAAATTATATAAAAACATCAAAACTATTTAATTTAAAATAGAAAATAAAATAAAAAAATTTCAATCTTTTTAAAATATTTTTAAAATGGAATGAAAAACATAACCTTAGTTTTCAATATAGTATTGCAGTCAAGATCTTCCATAATTCTCATTGTGCTCCATCAGCGTATTTTTCAAGGATGCCAATTAAAAGACAACCACTTCATGGTTGAAAAATTAGCACGTGGTCGACGAAAGTACATGGACCAGCCAGTCAATTGCAAACCACAGTAACCGAGCTAGACACGTGCAGTGTTATGATTAATCATTAGTTAGGTTGAGATTAGATCGTTGTTGAAATTATACCTTTTTTTTGGTAAATCCCATGATTAGATTAAAATAATTACTTATGTGCTTAGGTCATTACATTTGAAAACCTTTGGCAAAGCAAATTTATTACATTACAAATACAAAATAGCTAAAACAGATCAGTAAAACAGATCAGTGATTCACTATTTACTTACTATTCACGCAAACGATCTGCTGCTTCTCACTTTGAAATTTGACACTGCACGTAAATTAAAAAGTTAATACAAAAATAGATAAATAACAGCCTTTTAAGATGACAACTAAGCTTGCTTAAGCTCAAGATTTCAAGATTTACGCCAGGCTCGGGAACATTTGGGTTGATAAATAAGAAGATGAAGAAAAAGCAAAAGAAGACGACATTGCAATGGCATTTTCCATGCTGTTTCATTTGAGAAGTGATGAAAGAACATATCGGGATGAAGAACTGTGGACAATAGAGGTTACCTGATTGTGAGAGAAAGAGATCAGAAGCAAAGAACCAGACCAAGAGAACAATGGGAACAGTAATGAAATCCAAAATAAACTTCCTTTTCAAAACTAAGAAAGACCCATTAGAAATTTCAAAGAATCTCAGGAAAACAAAACACATGAATTTAAGTGACACCAGCAGGAATTCAAGGATGAAAGAGACAGACAAGGAATTGCCAAGAAGGAGAGAAAAAGGTGAAGACTTTGTCAAGGAAGATATTTTTTTCTGAGTCGAGTGAAAATGGAAAAAGAGAACAACAGTGAATTTCACGCCTCATTTTTTTCCTTCTGCAGTGGTTACTGAGAAGGTGATGTGGCAGCTTACTAAGATCGATTTTATTGATACGGTGGTGCACATATGAAAGCGCCCAATTAAATAAGGAAACGTCATGGCAACTGAAGCGTAACGGTTAGTGGTCCACGTGGTTATTTTTTACATTTACTACGTAAACGTGCAGCATACGTCCACGTGCTTTGATCGTCCTTTTTAGGAATTTATTTTAATTCTGATTGTTGTATTATGTATCACAAGCAAATTAATGCCTGCACTTAGTGATGTGGCCAAAAAGCACATCATAATATATATATATATATTGTTTATGAGATGTATTGAAAATGTGAAAATAAATAATAAAAATTAAAAATATATATATTATAAAAAAATAATTTTTTTATCAATTTTGATTTTATAAAAAATAAAATTATATATTTTTTTGCTTTTTTCAGTTTTTCATATATATAATTAATTAATTATATATGAATAGCACAACCCCGACATGGTACACCCAAATGCTCCAAAACCGAAACGTTTCGTACCAATAGAAAAAAGAAACATCAAACAAAACGGTATTGACAACCTTACCCCTCTTAATACATTTATAATATAATAATAATAATAATAATAATAATAATAATTATTATTATTATTATTATTATTATTATTAGCATTAGCATTCCTAAAGAGTTAAAAGAGATCATCCATTCACTGTTTGTTATTGTGGACTGGACATTTGCTTTGTGCTTCGTACCTACATAAGCTTTTTTTTTTAGTTAGAGCTTCTTTTTTTTTATTTGTATAGTAGAAATGACAAAGGAGTAGCTATGGGCGAGTGGTTGTCTGTGCGTTGACAGATTCGGCGCGCGAGAGTTCGAATCGCTCAGACAACAAAATTGTTTTTTTTTTATAATAAAAAAAACTGGATTTTTTTCATAACTAAGGTGCTCGGGCTAGGTTACGTGCGCCACGATTAATCTCCGGATCCACTTTTTTTTACATTTTGCTCCCTGTTTTATTTTGCCACTTATATAATCAGGTGTCTGGATCAGCTGGCACGCATCACGACTATTATTGTTTTATAAAATACCTAAAGGAGATCGCAATTCCAAAAAATAATGAATATATATATATATTTTAAGGCGCTAATATGAAATAAATAGCAAAATATATAATTAGTCTAACATATTTATCAGAGAAAAAAATATAAATAATTATTATCATTATTTTTAAGGCGTTAATATGAAATAAATAGCAAAATATATAATTAGTCTAACATATTTATATAAAAAAATATGAATAATTATTATCATTATTTTGAATGTCTTATCTACAATAATTAGAAATTTCAACACCTGATAATATTTATAAAAAAAGCAATTAAAAAATAAAATAAATGGCAAAAAATATATTATTAGATTTTAAAAAATTATTTGACTTGAAGAACAAATAAAAAAAAGAAAAAAAGAGAATAATAAGCCGAACAATTACAACACACCCAACCGCCAACGAATGCCCAATTGACTACAAAAAAAAGTAATTCATCTCTAATTGATTTCATCGGTTGCATTTTTTTCATCAATTGATTATATAATTGTCAAAACAATTAAGACACACCAAAGAATCAATCAATTGCAGTTTTGCAATCTATGAATTAAATAAATCGACACAATAGCAATCAACCAGAAATAATTTATCTTTCATAGATTTTAGCGGTTGCAATTTTGCTATTTGTCGGTTAAATCGTTCGTTGCCGTTAAAATAAACCCAACCATCAACAAGTTCGATACAAGAAAAAAAAAATTCATCTTTTATTCATTTTATTAATTGCAAATTTACGTTCACCAATTAAATAATTGTCAGGACAATTAAAACACGCCCAACAATTAATCAATTATAGTTTTTCAATATGCAAATTACATAAATCGATAAAATATTTAAGCAAGTTCACCCATTAATGAATTGGCTATAAAATACAATCCACTAATCTTTAATAAATTTTATCGATTATAATTTTGAGAGTAGTCAATTAAATTATTATCCGAACACTTAAACTGATAACAACAATCAACTAATTCGATACAGACAATAAAAAATAAACTACAACAGAATTTAACGATTATAATTTACTATCTATGAACTAAATAATTCATTGCAAGCCAAATAATTAATCAATTTGCTACATCGAAAAAGCTTAGCACAACACACGGGCTAGCTAACTCGTAAATTATCTATTTAATTTACTGAAGTATTGAATCATATTTAATTTACCGTTGATTTTTATTTTAAAAAATCATTTTTAGTTAAAAATTAAAGTCAATATATAATTTATATTATTTTTTAATATGTTTACTCAAGCATGAACTTTTATATTATTATATAATACACCCGTTGAACTAAAAACTTGCATGTATTTACACTCTTACATCATATTAAATAATTATTTCATTCTAAAAAATTTAACTGTTGAATAAACATAAAATACAATTTATATTATTTTTAAAATTTCTACAAATTTTGTTATGGCCCTAAATTTCAATAACTAATTTCAGACAGAGAAGGGCCATTCATACCACGGTTTCTCTTAAGAACCTACTACTATTTATGATCTTTGATTCTTTGAAAGTTCCATTAGTTTTTTTTAAATATTAAATTATCCTTAAATCTCTTTCAATTAATATGTAATCAAAATGTAGAGAAACTGAATTAATAATATATATATATTAATAAAAAGACTAATATGAAAAATAAAAAAAGTAATGAACTTTTTAAATTAAAGAAAATAAATACAACATAATAATTTGCCCAGGATGAAACCCCGGAACAGTGATGAAATCGCAAGCCCAGCCTTCCAAAGACTACACGGCATGTGGAGGTGAAGCCACGAAGCATCGCATATTTGGTAGCCCAATTTCTATAGAAGAGCCCATTGGACATCTGAATGGCAAGCACGGGCTGTGATGTGCACGAAACAAGACTATAGGCGCCACACCCGATCGATTCAATCAAGAATTCCCCATAAATAGATGTTCGTGAAGCATTTTAAAAATATTTTTTAAAATAATTGGAATTTTTATTTTGTTTTAAATAATTTTTTAGTGTTTTTATATCATTTTAATTTGATAATATTAAAAAAAATTAAAAAATATTTTTATATATTTATAAATAAAAAATACTTTTAAAAAAATAATATGAGAATGTGATTGGGGTAGATTTAAAAATAATTCTGTTGCAAAAGATTGTATTTGGCAACGAAAAATCAGTTGCAAATGCGATTGTTTCAAATTTATAACGAATTTTCTGATGTTAATGGTGAAAACTTTGCAACGGATTTTTCGATATTAATTAAAAAACTATTATAAATCTCATCTGTTGATTTAAGCTATCAACGAACAAGATCTAAGCCACCCTCCTCTTAGATATTTATTAAAAACGTTGCTAAAAATTAACCTATTTCTCTCTTCTTCATCTACCGATCGCCGATTGATCTCTGATATACAACTTTCAATTGATGTTTCATGTCATGGTAGTAATGGTGTTGGATTTTGACTTTGAAAAACGAGATGTCGTAGGATTATGTGGGCTTCAGAGTGGAGTATGATGCCATTTTAGGGACATGGACATTAGTTCTCAGCCTCTGATGAGGCCCATTTACCTATGTTGCTTTTAGACTTCAAAGTTAAAACAAAACAATCAGACCTATAGGAAATAAAGCGTATTTTTAGATCTACACTACTTTCAACTTTTGAAATTAAATAAACATTAATTGTATATTTTATTTATTATTCACTTGGTTGATCAAATTAGCTTCCGTGTATCTCGATTAATTTCATGAATTTTGAAGTTAATGACCATATAAGTATTCAGTGAATATATATTTTTTTTATAAACTATAAACTTGTTTTATTTAGTTTTTTTTATACCCCAGACAGGTTGAATGTATCAGCCGAGCTATGTATATATATATATTTTTTTCATGAGTTACAGATAAAGTGAGTACAATGAGGAAAACAAATCTCAAGATGCTGGACAAAATGGGTGTAAAAGTTAAAGATAGCCGAGGTGTTCCTGAGAATTTAGATGTTGAAATTTAATTAAAAAAGCAAAATGAGACCCTAAAATTAGGAGGTGAGCAAGCCCAGCAATCCAGCAACATGCAATGAATAGAGTGGTAAAATGCCACACTCTACCATTTACTCGTTCCTGTGTAGCCGGCTGATAAATAACAGGAGAGACTTACTAAATTAAAGTGCATATAGTTGGGTGGATATTTACAAATCTACTACTATTGGTCATCCTCCTCCTCATCTGAGTCTTGAACGTCATCGACAGCAACAACCTGAGATGCATTAATCCTAGAAGACGCTGATCGGATCTTAAAAGGTAATCTTGCATGACTGCTGATCACAGCATTATCACAACCTTCTTCCTCTTTCTTCAAATCACCGGGTGGCAAAAAACAATCCATGGACAATCCTTTTATGTTGAAATCAACTTCTTCAATTTCCCAGACCTCCTCCATTCTTGTCCTCGAATGGCTTTCTGAGGTCTCACCGAACCTGAACAGTGAAACCGAAGTCCTACCCTTATATGCTATGCTAATCCCATCTATGGTTCGGTAGTCTTGAATCGCTGACTCCATCGTGGTCTCCCAGAAAATGCTGTCATTGCCTGAAGCTTTGATCCTGAGAAGATGAGAGTCTTCTAACTGAACCAACAGACCCGTTCGTTGGCTGAAGTAGCCCCATAGTGTGTGTCTAATTACTTCTACATTGCTACTGCTTCTTGCTCGTAGTGAAGAGGGATCAGCTTCAATTTTTAGCACGAAACAGTCTTCTTTGTTGATTGTTTTCTCGCCAGTGCAAACAGAATTGGAGAACAAGTTGGCTGTGGATTTTGGATCAAGACCCTGTTGGTTATGAGTCGAGGTATGAGAATTTGTGTGAACAGAGAGAAAATAAATAATCTTTATGGAAGGTCATGCTCATATCACTGACGGAGCAGAATGCAAGGTGTTCATTTCACCATTAATTAAAAAACTAAGAAAGAAAGAAAAGTACAATATGTTCTGAGTAAAAAAAATCGCGAGATTTCATCGGAAAATATGTTTTTTTTTTTAAAATTAAATGCAAGATGAACTGCTTGAAATAGACCGAGTTCCATTAATGGGCTTCTCGCCTATCTGTGTTTTAATGGGCTAGGTTGAAAAACAACTGGGTTCATTTCACCTATCCACAATCCGGGCCACAATTATCGAAAACTTGACTTTAAAACTTCAATAGATCAGCTGGCATCTCTTTCTTTTATTTTCTTTTCCTTCCTCTTTTTTTTTTTTTTTTTTTCTTTTGACCGAGTGACCAACCATACCATTGACTTTAAGAGCACAAATGTTGCTTTGACTTTAAGAACTCCTTTTTCCAAAATTTGGTCGAAGAGGAAAAAACAACAGCCAGATAGTTGAGAAATGTTGGCAGAAAAATCAACCCCCGCCCCTTCCTCTTAATTTATAAAAAAAATCAATCAAATGAACCCCACCTTGGGAGATGATGAATTGATGTGAACATTAAAATTCAAGCGCTACTTTTTGAATAAGTCCAAGGAAACCCCAAAACGAATGAGAGCTGGATAGCTTTAACTAAAACCAATAGAAATTACAGAGCCATGAAAATCACTGTAACAAATCCCGAGAACCCATAAAAAACCAGATATTAACAATTCGATCCATGGGATCTTACCTGGAGAAAACGTCTGAGAGGCCTGGGTGGGCCTCTAGATGCATGGGAGTGGTGCCATGGGGTTTGCCTCCAAGCAACCTTACCATCGCTGCCAGCACTGATTTTGCACCCAGAAACCACTAATTCCAAGCACCACAAATCTGGCCTTTTTTGCCACAGAACGAACCCTCCCATTTCCCCACCTCCACGCCTCTGATTCTTCACTCTCAGCACCTTATTGCTGTTCAAACTCCCTTCACCTGCGCAAAATTCCGATGCTTCTATTTTAACTTTCCCCATTGCATACATACTCTCCACAGAATTCAGAGCCTTCTCTCCTCCCACTGCTGCTATGTATTGTCGCACTATGTATTTTGCCATCGATACCTCCTGCACGACATATGTAGAGAATGATAAAAACACAAACTTCCCCCACACAACCATAAAACAAATCCCTCCACGCTACTAACATTCAATTTTGAAAAATAATCATGAAAAAAAAAATCAATATTAACTTACAATAGGATGGTCTTTGATGTTACAGTTGATGAGCTGGGGATCACAGTTGATTGGAAGAGGGATCAAAGGAGCACCAACAACACCAAGCAAGAGTTGAATCTCAGTGTTTTTGCCTCCAAAAAGATTTGTCATGGACCTTTCGTTGTGTGGTCTCATCCAGGCTTTCATGTTTTGCCACGACCTATTGCTATGCTTGTTTGAAGCAAACATTTCTTCAGGGATTGGAACCTCGAGAACTGTCTCGAGCCCATCTTCTCGCTCGAAATTTGGACAAAGTTTCCTCATATCGGAGAAAAAGTTAAAAACCAGTAGTCTTTGATTAGTTTTGGCTCATAAAGATTGAGAGAGTAATACTAATGGGGTTTTGCTTTAGCTTTAGAGTTTGTTGAATACTTAAGAGAGGAATACTTAAGAGAGGAAGTCTTAGATAGAAAGAGAGATGATGGGAGAGTGTATGTGTTTGCGCATCTAGCGAACATCACCAACCGACCATTGGCCACCACTAACGTGGTACTCTTTGTCGTGTGTGCACGCTGTTCCTCTCTTTTTTTATAGACTTGGTTTAATTATTCGTATAAACATGTTATATTTATGGTGATAAAATTTGCCCGAGGCTGAAAACCCTAGCTAGAGTGTGCGAAAAACTCATGTGTCTGGTAGATTAATTGGATGCCACTTGTTTCTCTTTGCGCCCCCCCCCCCCCCCCCACACGACTTGTGCTTTGATTTTTAACAATCTAGTTTGAAATTTTTCTAAGAGATGAAAACGGTGTCGCTGTTGCTTAATTGTCGCTTTAATTGAATTCTCGACGCCGTATAATTTCTTATACGATTCAAAGTCTTCAGGGAGCCTTGTGTTTTTTATTATTAGATTTATTATTGTGCTCGTTGATAATTAATAATATTTCCGCCGATCTTTTTATTTAAGATCACGCGCGGGAGGCCAGCTTTATTTGTTTCCTAAACTATCAGAACGATTAATAGAATTTGAATATCAAGAAATCGGGTAGAATTATCATAACAATACTTATCTTTATTAGAATCCGTCAGGTACCGAATCAAGGAGGTTCCGATTTTTACTCCGATTTAGCGGCTAGTCAATGACTCGCCAGATAATATATTCGAGAAATAAAACTTAAAATGGAGGCTAACAGATCATCTATCTTGAGGGTTCTATCCCAATTAATTAGAGAGGAATTAAGGGAGGCAATAAAATAATTATGGTCAGCAATAAAGAGGCACTTTACTTATCAGAAAGCTAATTGATGGCTCCAATTAAGAACGGGGAGGGTGGATTTCTGCGAGTAATCATGGGCACTTTGCTGCTTCGGGAAGCAGTTAATTGGATAAGAATGGTTTGGAGCTTTGATTAAACGTAAAATGTCCGCCAAACATGCCCAGTGCCGGAGCATGCGGCCGACATTTTAATTCAGATTGAAAGCCATGTTTCTTAGCACCGCACAAGCAACTGATTAATCTTAAACCCTGTCGCTTTTGCCGTGCTGGCTGTATTTGGTGGTTTCTGGATTTTCTTCTGGATTGACTGCATCGCGACGCCTTTTCTAATTGGACCAAGACAACGAGAATATATTTATATTTTCATCCGAGGATCCAAAGACTTGGAGCTTCAAAAAAGGTCTCCAATTATGCCGTGCACGTTGCTACCTGGTTTTTTTACTAAATTTATGGATTCCTTTCGATACGCAGAGGTGGCAACGAGGTAACAATTTCACAAAACATTCTGTCGATCATTTAAATTACCCCAAGTGCATATCTACCTGTGTTGGGCAGGGGCATCGGAGCCATAGTATTTTTTAGAGCCCCACGTTTCGATTGGCAGGCAATAATGTATTTTTTAGGGGATCAGATATGCTATGGTATGGCTTCTTTTTGTTTGTGCTGTTCCCAATGTACGGACAGATCTATCGCATGTCTGCTCGTAAACTGTCATTTCTCCTGCTTTTGTTTTTTCTACGGCGCATCTCAACTCTTATCATTTGCGTTTAATTTTTGAGGGCTTACTTTTCTTTTCTTTGATAATAATTTTATGCTCTTCGTTTTAGAGCAGGGCGATTTGGAAATCCAGAAGCTAGTTAGAAAAAGCATCCATGCTCGCCTGAAGCTTTTCTAGCAAATCTTATATTATATGAAAGATTTTAGCTCATACGGTTTGCTAAGAGGTTGTTTGAGATAGCTTTTTTTTTTTTTAAAAAAAAATTTAAATTAATGTTATTTTTACTATTTTTTAATGTAATAATATTGAAAAAAAAATAGTTTTAAACGAAAAATTATTTTACAAACAACACGTATGAAGATTATAAGAAAAAAAATAATGTTATGCCTCCATTGGCACGAGTTATTATAAGAAAAATAACAATTATAATAACAGTATTTATTTTTCTTTTTTTCCCCCTGAAAGAGGCATCCTATGAAGAAATTATGAGTGATAATGACGATATAGCTGAAATTAATCAAATAATTAACAAATAAAAACAGCTGAAATAACAATATAAGAAAAACTGACAGATAAGTGATCAGTTCCCCACCATGAGCTAGCTGTGTGCATGCCAATGGCGGATAGTGTCCGCTAATTGCGGCTTGCTTGCAGCAGGGACTGGTGCATTGACCTGATCAGACCACCGCATCTATTAATCGCCGCTTAGACTTGCAGTGTTTATCTTCCCCTTTTCAGCTAAATGATCAGTTTAGACTGGCTCATAAAAATAACATGGCTGAATTTTCTCCGTTTGTTTGTATTGCTATACAGAACAACCCAATGATTATTATTTTTTTATTTTCATTTTTATTAAATAAATGACCAGTTTGTTCTCTGTTCATGAAAAAGACAGTAAAGAACAGCTAGTTGTCTCCCAAATCTGCATTGAGGACCAACCAGCTGATGCACTAACAAAACTTCTATCTAGACAGCGACTTCTTCAGCAGCTCATGTACAGCGGGAGTGGTTAAGAAATCTTTCCACAGACATATCTTTATTTCCCAAGATGATTTTGTAACCCTATATTTTCTAGCCGAAAAAAGTGAACGACATTTGTATATTTTGTTATTATTTTCACTACCATTCATCTAGTTCATGTTGAGTTTGAGCTATATCCATTTGAGCTGGAATACGGTCCTGAATCCAGGTGATAATTCTCTCAGGTTTCCCTTTTTCATGCATTTATGCTCACCATTGATAAATCTTTCAGATATAAATTCTGCTTACATGCTCACCATTTTTTGGCACCATCTTGCTATTTTCAACAAAAAACAGTCCTTTGTTTACTTGCATAAAGCTGAAAGATCTAGAAAAGAAGCAGATTTATGAGTGCATGGAGATGTTTAGTATCGCAATACCTAAGATTTTGGGACACCCAAGTTAGAGATTAGGTTAATATATCATTCAAATACATATATCATCAGGCGAAAATTAAGTGATATTTCCATTGGATGATGTGATATACCACCACCTAAGAATCTTCCATTGGAGAGCCAATCTATCCAGGCTCAACACCAAGCATATCCAGAGCAAACGCTAAATCATTCCAGGTCTTAGATATGGCTTCATCGTTAACTGCTAACTCTCAGCACCTCGTATTACAGTAAAACCCCGATAGTTTAAATCGTCCTGGCGCGAAATGCTCCTTAATTCCCCTTCTTGTTTCTGCAACTTTTCTCAATTTTTTATAGTTTTAATGACACCAACATCAGGTGAGCAGGACAAATGATAAAGCAAGTAGATGTGTCTATAAGAAAAAAAGCTGTCAGCCCCATCTAATTACTCCGACGAAGTAGCCACATGAAAATGCATTAGTATCTCTGGCCCTACCCAATCATTCCATAATGTATAGATCAAAACAATAAAAAAAATCATTTCAATAAATAATGGATTGACTCCATGCGCCCCATGGACATGATATCATTTCCGTCCCCTTAATTACTTATCAGACAGGAAAATAGGTCTGACAAAGTGAGATGGCACAACAAACCTCCAAATGATAATAAAAAGTAGATATTGATGCATTGTTTACTGCTGACAGAACTTAAACGGCTGCATTCAAGTTTTGCAATCCAAGATGGACTGAGACTAGATGCAAAGAAAGCTGAGAGGATGTCATATAAATGGCATTGTATTGAGAGGAAGTGCTGAGAACACCGGCATTCTAATCGATGAAAGAAAAACCAAACAAACAACATTAGATGACACTATACTGGATCGCGTGAATAAAATCTGACAATAATACAACACGAATTACAGTGTTTTAGCTCTAATACTAGTATCAACAACAAGCAGATGCGGGGGCCATAAAACTTCATGGGGAGCCAGATCACACAATTGGCGAAGGATGGGACCCGCAGCAGTGGTCGGAGCCATGATGCTTGTTTCCTTGTCTTCCATCATCAAATCCAGGAGATGAGAAATACCTCTTACTAGATTAAGAGGGTACATTGAAGTGAAAGAGCCAGGAGATGACAAAGGCAAAGACCATGCATGCAAGGAGGAAATTCAAGAACTGGTGGCCCTGCCAAAAGCTTCGGGTCTCTGCCGGTTGCACAGGCACGGTTGTGGTTGCCATGGCAATATCATTGGCCTGGTTCCACGGCTCTGCCAACTCAGTTTCAATCGCACCAGCTACATTCCGTGCAATTGATCCACAAATCTCACAGGTTCTGCAGTTAAATTGTTCAAGGAAATATCACTTCAACAAGTGATCTTAAACAGCAACACAATTACATAGTTTATTTCAAATACTATGACATATCCATTCAAACCAATATCAATACAATGTTAGGAAGGGATACATTCCATATTCTAAACACAAGATGGATAAGAAAAAGCTATTGGCAACATTATAGTCCACTAATACTTCTAGCCTGTCATCTCAAAAGAAAATACTGCATAGCGAACATCTGATTCAGAAAAGGTGGTCCGTAGAGTTTTATTAAATATCAGCCATTTCTATTGCAAGAGACAAAAGCATGATAATGATGATCTCTTGTGATGACTACACATAGAAAGGCACGAGTTGATGGAGAATAATTTCCATTCTGTTAGGCCAAGTATGAGAAAATGAAATGCCAATCAAAACAGACCATGCCAGTTTTGTCATTCTAAATTTTATATACATAGAAACTACAGATTCCCATCCACATCATGGTCTAACCTCGACAGGTATTGAGAAGATACACGGGAGATTGGTCTGATCATTGATTATGTTCTGTTAGCCGTGACTAGTCTCAGCAACCAGCCAGGGAACTTGTGTACTTGGCTAACTGAGATCATTCCACCATGAAATGGTCCTTAAAATTAGAAATTCAATATGACAAAAGAGCAAAACTATGAAACTGTCAAAACATATGCATTTGAGCTGCTTCATAGAAAGCCTCGATTATCCTATTCATATGTAAATCATGTAGGAGGACAACATATGAATCTTCTACTCCCTGCGCAATGTATAAATTGTCACCAAAAAAATCATGTTCTGATCTGTTA
The DNA here is from genome assembly GCA_025169955.1 of Salix arbutifolia. Classification (NCBI taxonomy): domain Eukaryota; kingdom Viridiplantae; phylum Streptophyta; class Magnoliopsida; order Malpighiales; family Salicaceae; genus Salix; species Salix arbutifolia. The sequence goes on from CM045909.1 coordinate 3,628,305, forward strand.
CCTTTTAAGCTCCACAAGATTGAAGGGAAATAGATTCCTTCAAATTCAAATTTAAAGGGGTAATTAGCCAATTCAAAACATGTTTTTCGTAGTTGAAGTTAATTTGCAAGTGTGTTGTAGCAAGGCATATTGTGCATAGCACAGCAGCTGCAACTCAGCCTCAAATCCTCGAAGTGGATTTTCCAGCAAGAGTGCTGGGTAGCCTTGCTGCACAGAACACAAAAAATGTATGGATGAGTCCACATGCAGCAGGTTATGGCTCAATCGATTTAAATCAATGGCTTGTATTCCATTTCCCTAGCTACTCCAACATAGTTTTCTTCACACAGAAGAATCTGAATCCATAGGACTCCTTGACCAAGTCAAATTCATTCCAAACAGGTTATACGCTGGGTAAAATTCAGAGACCATGTCTGATCATAAGGGAAACGGATATTTTTATAGGGAAAAGCACCTTGATGTCAAAGGCCAAAAATCCACAAGCATCCCTGTAGTGCCACAAGAAATGCATTGGACTAGGAAATAATGCAATGCCGTGGCGATTCACTAAATTTCTTTCAATATGAACTAATAGGCGGATTTTGAACAGCAAAAAGAGGCAACTCAGGGGAGCGGGCAAGCTAGACGAGCAACTCCAAATGCAATCCAAAAGTTATCCTGAGATGAAAGAGACTAACAGATAATTTATCTTGTATTTGCTTTAAAATATGATATTTCTGCAATGAAAATCATCTAAATCACCATGGTATAAAATCCTTGAATCGAAATGGCGCCTTAGACCTTGGGATCCAGCCGGAATTTTTGTTTTAGATCACTTAGTGATTTAACACCATTTGGTTGATCTTTCTTCATAAACTTTCGGGTCACTAGACAATATGACAAAATGGAAGGATTCTGAGTTTTTTGAAGGTATGGGCGTCATGAAACTACAGTTCAGCAGGTGCACAGACCCAACCTTACAACCATAGATAACCTGTCTGTATACATCCTATCAGTATATCTCCAAGTGCCTGGTTTATTAATCTAAATTATCATTGCACACTGGAGTCAAATCCCAACTAGTGCTAAAGCGCAATAAAAATTGTAATTGCATTACACAAGATATTTTGACAAAACAAGAAATGGAATGATTATTCACTTAGATGGAATTAAAAGTAGGGGATTCCGGAGGTTTCACCATTTTCTTTCGCTATAAATAATTCTTTTGAGTTAGTGCATAAGCCACTTTTACTCTTCTTTCTCCACGTCAACAATAGAGATTTTATTATAAATTACGTTCCATTAACATGTTACTTGAATCAAGCAAGATTCTTTTCGGTGGTGTTTTCACCAAATATTCCTACAAAGCTTGTGTGCGTTAAAACAATTAGTATTATATTCATCTCCGTCAATAATTTTCAAAGACACCAACTTTATAGCAATGACCATCTGAAACAAGATCATCGAACCCGTTTACGACTCCCTTTGGTAATCTTACTATTCGATCCGTTAACTAGCAAATCGCATAAACTCCTCTAAGACTAGTAGTACCAAGATCAAAACCTTAAAATTTTTCATAATCATCAACCTACGAGAAAAAAAACTTCGAAAATCCCAAGAATCAACAGGTAGGTGTCCCCAAGAACATGTAATAAAATTATTAGCAAGACAAACATTTTACTATAATCATTGTAGGATAGCATTAGAGCACAACATCTAAATACAGAAACGCTAAGAACCAAAATACATAACACATCAAAAAGAAAAATTCTGTAAGTTCTTTATCAGCTTACTTGTTTCCCTTAATCTTGAACCAAGCCTCTGCGCACTGCTTATGAGCAGCAGCCAAATCATCCTTGCAAGAACATCCCAACTCAATAGACAATCCAGACTCCAGATTCCCTGCATCCAAGGTCAAATGACAGATCCTGCAGTCCCTCTCGACTTCTGCCAAATTTAGCTTTATCTCTGGTGCCCCACACTCCAGATCCACCGCTGACACAGAAGATCTCTCCTTCACAATTTCACTGCAAGAGCCAGACTCACTTGAAGAACCTCTATGCTCTTCATCCTCTGACTGCTTCTTGTTGGTGTGACTACTTCCATCTACTACATCAACACCATCATCATCAACAACAACAACATGGGTTTTCTGTATGTTTTCCATTTTTAAAACCCAGTTTGCTAATCTTCATGTAATTGGTTTGTAAGGCAGGGATCATCAATGCCAACCAAAAGTTAAAGTAACTCTCATAACATGCGGCAAGTGTCAATTTTGAACAGAACTTGTAGTCGAAAGAAAGAGGGCGGAAGATATTATGGACAAAATACAGTATCATTCAGCAAGTACAAGAAAAACTACTTGAATGTATTCGCTTGCTTCCCTTTCTTTTAAAGTTGTGGCTGTTTCCACTGTGTATTTACACACTAGTTGGCAGGGTTGGTGCGCAGAAAAACGTGGGAACCTAGCTAAAATGGCTGACAGGAGTCAGTTTGCAAATGCAACAAGGAATTTATTATAAAAGATTATTTGATGTTGAAGTAACCTCTTAAAACTGTTTTTTTTCCCGCAGACAGCATGGGATAATGTTGGTGTCTAAAGAAAGATTTTTACCTGCCCTCTTCGGTGTTTTATTTTGATTGGTTTTGTATTTTACCTGGACAGCCTCTGATTTTGATGGGGCTGTGCCGCTGTGCCCATTAAGCACTGAAAGACCAGTATTGCCCATGCCTTTTTTATATAGATGATGTTGAGGAAAGGGTAGTGTGGACTTTCCATTTATCATGTGTTGTCTTATCTTTTATGAAAAGGAGAGCTCGGCAGCTGTTTCATGATTCTAAATGATGTTTAGCACTTTTTACCTGATGCGAATGTCCATTGTCTTGACAGTAAGTGACTGACTGTCTGTTAGTGTGTTTGTCGGATTTTTAAAAGTTTTTTTGATCATTTAAATTATTTAAAAATATTTAATTTAAAAAATAAAATGAAATTTTTTTAATTTTTTTAAATCATTTTTAAAAATGAAAACAGTATCTTCAAGTTTACCATTTCGTCAAATGCTATCGTGTGGAAAGGCTGACATGGAAACAGTCGAGAGTGGACCTAATATTTTCCAACACGGTAAAAGAAAAGATCTCAACCACAATTTGAGATATCCCAACTAACTTCCTGCAGCTATTACACATTAATTAAGTATTATTATCAGGTATAAAGCTAATTAGTAATTAGTACTGTGGATTACAATAATCCACAGTGGAGGGTGTGTTTTTTCTCTTTGTTTATTCATTTTTCTTAATTAAATATAAAGCTAAAATATACGACGAAAATATTGTTTTGCTGCCCCGTTAGAATTATAGATTATTAAAGTAATTCATATTTTTATCCCTTTTTTCCCTTTTTTATTGAGTTTTTTTTTTAATTTAGTTTTTATATAAAGTGTTTATATGGGTTTAAAGTAAAAAATTATTATAATTTGATTTTTTATATAGTTATCATAATATTAAAAAAATATTTTAATATCGGGTTAGTATCAAGAAGATATCATAATGATATGATCTAATTTTCTTAGAAAAAAATGTTATTGAGAATGAGGCTAAAAGGTATGGGAAAAAACAATGTTTTCACACGCCCATTAGCATCACGGATTACAAAAGTAATTCATATTTTTTCTCTTTTTTTCTTTGATTATTGATTTTTTTTAAATCTAGAGTTAATAATTTGTTTTGATTTTTTTTATATGGTTGTCATTGCATCCATAAAATATCACAAATATTTTGTTGGCATAAAAAATAGATCACAACATCGTAGTGTGGTCTGTTTTTTTTTATAAAAAAAATAGTTATTAGGTATAAACTCAAAACATACTGGGAAAACATTGTTCCCGTCCCTATACCTATTGCATTGTGAATTATAATAATAATCTAACATTTCTTTTTATTATTATTATTTTGAACTTTTTTTCCTTTGTCTATTGATTTTTTATCCAATTATTATATGATGTGTTTATGGGGATTTAAAGTTGAAAATTTATTTTATGTCTCCTTGTATATGATTGTAGAATTTGTAGTTGTATCAAAAACATATCACAACATCGTGGGATGATTATTTACAAAAAATAGTTAAATTAAAAATATTTTATTTTAAAAAATAGGTATTAAACTTTGTAAGATTAATGATTTGTATTGTTGTGGTATCAAGATTGTAGTTTTTATTTTTGTATAAAATATTTTTTCTTATATTTTTATACTTTTTCTATTTATCACTATTTTTTTCATTTATTTTTTTCTTTACACTTTTTTTGAAAAAAAATTTATTTATTTTTAACACTTTACACTTTGTTAATATATACAATTAACTTGTGTTTTTACCTCTATGCCCTTGTATTTTTATATTGTTTCTTTGAAAAATCACTACACGGATACTAAGAAAATAGTATTTCTCTGTAGCAATGACAATATTGTTTTATTTTTCTACTGCATTAAAATTAGCCCAAGATCTTACATTTATTTTGTCAACAAACACAATTTTTATTATATTTTATTACAAGTAAGAATCCACTATTTTATTCACCGTTATATTTTTTTATCCTACATCAAAACACGTGCTAATGACACCTGTACATGAATTATTTTGTGTTGAAAAAAAATATATTCAACCCGCTGCACGGCGTGTTGAATAGATGTGTTGAGAAGTAGTTGTTTTTATTTTTGACCCGTCAGTTTTTGTCTCACGAACAAAGTCTTGCTTGCACAAGTAATCGTAGATTAAATGCACCGACATGTGCCAAAGGACGAGGAAGAGTACAAAGCTTTATGGCCTGTAACTCTAATGGCGACGGGCCCAGAGACCAGCCGAAAGAAAGCATCATAACTGGGAAACTTAAGCACTGTAATAACGGATATAATCAAGTTTCACTCTTCCACTGAGTCAAGTCTCAATACATCATTAAGAAACATATTTGTATAAGCAAAATGATATCATCTCTTCGCCAGGAATGAAGAGCATCCGCATGAAATCATTTCTTCACTTCTAAAAAAGGCAAATAATTGATGACAACTGAATAAATTTTACCTATACCATCCTATGATGAAGCAGTTTCACGAGAGGAAATCAGTAGCAAGTTTGGTTCAAGCTCTCCGCTTCAGCAAGCATTGGCAAAGATCAAGCAGGCATCTGGGTTGATATAGTGCCTGCCATTGTGCCCATTAATCTGCTTCGCCCCTCCTCAAAATACATATGGCCATTTCTTAAATTCTGTTCAGACATCCCCATTTGGGAGTCAACAGGAGTCCCTTGAGACATTCTGTAGCTTGCAGCATTGCTCGGTATCCCAGAGCTGCTATTTTCCAGGCCGCTCTTCATCCATGCAATATTGTTCAAATCTGTGGCAATTGAGATCAATTCCTGGCTTGAGAAAGGTGGGGGCTCCTCGTAATCAACAAACTCAGGCCCCAGCAAAGAGCTTGGAGGATGATTCCCGCTTGGGGTTGCACAGCAACCATACCCACATCGTGAAGGAATTGTAGGCTCACAATGAACATCTTCAAGGAATTTGCAAGATCCCAAGTTCTTGTCTGGTTTGGGCGTTTGAACCAAAGGGCCATGAGTTGGAATTGTTCTTGTAAGCCCAGAACTCATTTTCAGACCACTAGGGGGAGTATAAACTTTAAATGCACTAACACGCGCCACAGGACGGGGAAGAGTGGAATTTCCATTTGGTTCTGTTGCAACAGTGACCTCATTTGTTTGAGGAGTGGTGTCTGTTTGAGCTTTGTCTTCATGCTGGCTGGGTTGGTCATCGATTGTTACATCTCTCACTTCTGGGGGCTGTGATGAACTGATGTCACAAACTGAAAGGGTTTCTTCTGATGATGCCCTTGTTATTTCATTGCTACCATCTTCCATCATATCACTGGTTTCTGGTTTCAACCTTATCAGATCTGCCCATCGGCGCCTTAAAGTAGAATTCCAATGGTTCTTGATTGAATTGTCAGTTCTACCTGGCAAGAGCCTCGCGATTGCTGCCCATTTGTTTCCATGCTTTGCATGAGCGGCAATTATAATGCGATCTTCTTCCTCTGCACCAATAGCCAACATATGCAGCACATGAAAGTTAATATTTACAAATGACACGCGCCAAAAAAAAGAGAAGGAAATTCAAACAGCTTCACATTAACAAGTCACTTTGCAAATATGGACAGCCCTGCAGGGTGTTATTACTGAGCTTGAATATAAAAACATGAACAAAGAACAACAAGAGTGCTCAAAATTGTCACCACACAGTTATCATCCCACTGACATAGTCCCAAGGAAGAGCATTTGAACATTCCTAAAATTCACTTACACCTGCGGCTTTCTTATTGCAAGCCTGTAGGTTTTCACCCTTGTGACACATGATAGTCCCTAACATCAATAAAATTTTGAAAGAAGGAAAAGTTGGATAGAACAAAATGTTAAGATTCAATAATTTTAAGTTTTTTTTTTTGAAGTCTGAGGTTTGAATATTAAACTCAAATCAAGTTTCTGCAACCTACACAATTAGAGTCCTTGAGGAGCACAATAATGGCATACAGCGGGACAAAAGTTTCATAGGATGGAATATCTTAGGCACTGCTTCTCTTATTTTAAGAACATGAAGATTGCATGCAACTACCACAAAATTTAGGACATAAAAACAAATCATCCTAATTTTCAAATATAACCAAAAACTAGTCACTTCTAGTTTGGACAGAGTAAAATTGTGAACAAGACCTGGGAACTTGCATAACCATCCCAGTACACATGAATAAAGAAGCAGAACACAAGAATAGCTTTGCTAAAGACATCTTCGTAGTATCCTAAAGATTAGCATATTCATTCTATCCCTTTAGAGTTCAAGTGTTTCACCCATGCTGTGAACCTGTGACATTATCACACTACACTTCACCAAGTGATAAACTATTGCACACCATAAGCATGTGAGAGTGCTTCTGCATAGAAGTATCTATCCTGTGGAAACGATTAGGATAAAACATTGCTAAACAGCAAATACTAACAAGAAATGTGCTTAGGTAAATGGTTCTTGAGAATGATCCTGGAATCTTCCAGAATACTCCAAATAATTACCAGGATTACAAACAGTTTCCTTACGATACAAATTCCAGGCCACGTCCTGTTTGGTTGCTATCCTATCCTACTCCAGCTTAGTCCCTGATTTAAAACCAAAAGGGTAATTGCATCAAAACCTAACTAGGTGATCTTACTGGTTAAGGCCCTAACTCACTTCCGAGACCACACCTAGCCATAAACTGTCTATACCAGGATTACAAACAGTTTCCTTACGATACAAATTCCAGGCCACGTCCTGTTTGGTTGCTATCCTATCCTACTCCAGCTTAGTCCCTGATTTAAAACCAAAAGGGTAATTGCATCAAAACCTAACTAGGTGATCTTACTGGTTAAGGCCCTAACTCACTTCCGAGACCACACCTAGCCATAAACTGTCTATACCTTAACATCCTTAACAAGGGAAAAAAATAAGCACCATATCAACAGCAGAAAAACTTTAAAATGACAAGAAATTATCATATACAACCAACTGTGTGCACCAGGATATCCTGTTTATGTTGCCTTATTTGTTTATGAACCTAGCATATGCAAGTTGCCCAAAACACCAACATCAAGAAATTGGTATCTCAAAGAAACGGGGACTGCCAAAACTGGAGCTTGCATGAGTACTATTATTTAACATGTCTCATAATCAATCCCAGGCACTTTGAGTAACTGAAAAGAATTCCTTTGCTTCTGTCATTGAGCCTGTAAATGAGTGAGTCATTGAGTTCAAATAATTTACACATTGAAATAAGGCATCCTTTTCATGTTATGAATAAAAAGAGCTGAGAAGAAGCCACAGAAAAAGAAAACAAATCATCAGAACTTGAAGGAAAGCAACATGGATTAAAAAAAAGAGTAAAAAAGTTAACAAAAGCATCTTTAAAATCAGTTGGAAAGCAATAACATACCCATGCCATCACAATTTACAAATATTATGTATGGCAAATTCACACAGCACTTGTGCACAGTTATACTTTTATAGTGTATCTAATCGAACAGCACAGACAAACAAAATGATACATACGGCGGGATGGGCCTATTCACTTACGCCATGTAAACTGCGATTAGCAGAGTTCACAACGGATTTTGGGTGTTCTGGGATCCATTTGCACCGGCCAATTGCATCTACCTAGATGTCATAAACTTGATGGACGAGTTGACAATCCCTTAAACTAGGAAGCCTCAACCCCAAACAAAACCTTGCTCTCCAAAACCACCATTTTCTAAAACCAAACATAAAACTTGAATGTATACAACTCGATCCCAATGTTCAAAGATATAAGAAAGCCAATCTAGCTATCCAACAATAACCAAAAGATCAATGCTCAGCACCGGGGATTTTCAAACCCACTCTTTCACACTACGGCTGCTATTGAAACAAGCTTAAATATCACAAATCAATCATAATGTCGAAACCCCTGTAAATCCACGCACAAAAAAAATAAAAATGAAAATGAAAATGAAAAAAAAAAACCTATAACAAGTTGAGTTCGGTTCGAATTTCCTACCTTGAACAAAAGAGTAAGAAATCTACTGTCATCAGTAAGGAACAAAAAAAACAGCAAATCACCATTCGAAAAAAAACCCCAAAACCCAGAAACAAACACAAAGAGATGAATGAAAAAGTAAATGAAGTGACTTGATTTTGGAATTATACCACTGAAAGGTTTGCGCGTGAGGCAAGGATCAAGCTGATTACACCATCTAAGCCTACAAGATTTCCCAGACCTCCCTGGAATTCCTCGTGCTATCAAACTCCAATTCCTCGCTCCAAACTTACTTACTAGTTGACTCAGTACTGCATCTTCCTCTGGTGACCACGGTCCTTTCACTTTACCATTAGCCCCACCGTTTCCACCGCTTCCGCCACCGAGCTCACCTGACTCAGCTCCACCATCTCCTCCAGTCGGTGAATTCGTCTGTTTCTCCCTGTCCCCTTCTGTTATTCTCACTGCGTCATTGTTGTTTTCAGTTTGATTTTGCATTTTTTTGAGGTTTCCTATTCTGTTTTCTTGTTTTTCTCTCTCAATAGAAAACTTTGTTTTTTTGTGCGTGTGTATGTGAAATACCGACCTGCCTAACTGCAAAATGCGAACAGTAACATTTGGGCTGATGTTCCAGATTCTTTTTTCCTGTTTTAGACAACGGTTTCCTTTAAATTACCAACATGTACCAACAAAACGTTGACGTTTTTACCTTTTAGAGCAGATGAAGTGGCGCCGTTTTGAGTTTTTTTATAAGGTAGTTGTTTGGACTTCCGTTGACTTGGATTGGGGGCGTGGAGTAAGAAGGTGGAAGTGGACCCGAAAGTGATGAATCCAGTTACCCTTTTGCACTTTCATTTTTTATTGATTTTCTGGTGGTTGTTATGGTTTTTGGTGTAAATAAGTGAATGGTCATTGGTGATATGATTGAAACCAGATTCTGTTATTTTTAGCAGGCCAAAGAACCGCCTTTAAATTTATGAAGTTTTTGAAAAAACGGGTGCGGAAGTCTTGTGACGGTTTTGCCCTTGTTTTGGCTCATTTTAGAGGAACGTGTCCGGATGGACTTGGGGAATGGCCCAAGGTTTCCTTATATTGTTTGGATTGGGCTTTGCAATTAGGACCTCCTATCTATCAAATTGATGAGCCTATAACATTACATCCTTAATTTTCTTTTATTAAAGGCTAGTTAGTGTATGACAGCAAACCAATTAATATGATATTGAGTAGGGTTAGAAAAAAATCGAAAAATCGATTAAAACAAAAAGATCAAAAAAATAATTGAAAAAAACTGAATTATTAAAAAAACTGATTAGATTTTTTTTAAAAAAATCCAGTTTGGTTTTAGTTTTTTAGGACTAAAATCGATAAACCAAAATCAAACCAAATCAGTTCAAATATGTATAGTTTTTTTGCATAAATTCCCATGTCCCCTTAAATTGAAATAAAAAAACAGGAAATGGGACAAGTAAAAAGAACATATAAGAAAGGGGACAGGTCTATGGGTGTCAAATTCACCTATCGACGTGACAAGTAAAAAGAACAATTTTTGGAAGAGATGAAAGATGTATATCTAAGTAATGCAGTGCATGTACCCATGTTTATACGTGGTTTGTTTGTGTTTTTTTTTATGTTTTTTATATAAAAAATCAAATTGGACTGGAAATATTTTTTTTATATATTATTTTAAATTAATTTTTTAATGTTCTTAGATCATTTTCATAAACTAATATCAAAATTAACCTTTAAAAAATAAAAAAATATTATTTTAATATATTTCTTAACAAAATAACATTTTAAAAAATAATCTTAGCTTTCCATCTTATCTCCTCGTGAACAAAATTTAGCTGACAAAGCTACAGGTATTTAATAAAAGATAAGAAATAAATTAAAATGAGGGGATAAACAATTGCTTGAAACTATTTGTTAAAAAAGAAAGATGTGAGGATTAAAGTAGGATGTATAAACAATTTACAAACACGCGTGGAGTATCAAATAAAAAAGCAGCCCAGCCCCCTAGAACCACTCTTTAAGCCAACTTCTTTCGGACGACAAAGCTAAAATCACCAACGATTCAAGATGCGAGCTCGACTAGATTCTTGAAGAACCATTAATTTCTTGGTTCAAATTGACCTGAGGGGCGGGGTGAGTCATGGCTCTCCCACAGCTCAGAAAAATGTCTACACGCCACGTAACTTCTCCAAAAAAACAAACAAACAATTTCTTACATCATAACTTTCCTATAATAATAATAATAAAAAAGATAATCATTTAGTAAATAGGTACAATTTTAAGACTAAAAAATTAATTATTCTTGAATTTGCTAATATAATAATTACTATAAATTTATATAATCATTAATTTTAGATTTATCAGAATGAAGTTGTCCTGGTAAATTTGAAAGTAAACTCATCAAGCATGTCCTTATTGTCAATTATTCACTTCTTTGTCCATCTGCTTTTAGAAAAAGCCGCACCCTATTCCCATTCAGGCTACGGTTTCACATCGATTAATGAGAGCTTTTGAACCACAAATCCTTCACCTTTAAACAAAGAATTTTACTCCTGTGAAGATCACCATCAACTAATATAACCAGCTCTATACTACGTTGTTGGTCTTGATTTACGATGTCATATTAGAAAATAATATAAATTATATTTTAGAATTTTATTTAAAATTTAAATTTTAATGTGAGATAGTTACTTGATATAGTATTAAAATTTTATTGACCCAACAATTATAAATTCGAATCTCAATCCATTTTATTTGATAAAAATCAAGCACAAAATAATGTGGGTTTGTGTAAATTTCAAGCCCAAAAAACTTTCACTTAAAGAAGTATGTTAGAGAATAATATAAATTATATTCTAACCCTAAATCATATATAAATTTATCTAAAATCTTAAATTTTTAGATGGGATAATTCATTTACACGTCATTTCCCTCGGTTTTTGCAATTGTGATGCTACCGCTGCTATTTTTATTTTATTTTATTTTATTTTTTGCAAGACGGTCATATGGTTTGTCACTGTCTTGGTGGCTTTGGACATATTGTGTTTTATGTCGAATTAAAACAAATGTCTCCAACTTGTACTGTTAACATCTTATCTTGGTTTGCTTAAATGCTCGGACAGCAAAGTCTCTTTCATTTTGAAGGGAAAGGACAAAAGAGGACACGTGCAAGAACTTCTTACGAAGTGTTACTGATCTTTCCATTAGATTGTCATCCCGGTTTTCTTATTGATGGAGGATGCTCATATATTTATTCTCTTAATCTACTGCTTAAATAGGAAACTTTAAAAAATAATACATGCCACAGCCGAAGAGATCGTGCTGATTGTCTCGAACATACACTGTCGCAATTTTACATATCATGACGGAATTTGTAGATCCGCAGCGTATGACTATAACCCTGCGAGGGTGTCAATTAATATTAAGTTTTTGAACTGCAAAACTGAAGATTATGATTTCACCGAAAGGAGATTTGCCTGCAAGCTGCTACCACTTGCAGTGAGAATGCTCGATCATTCATCAATAGAATAGAAAATAAAAACTTAAGAGGGACTAGTTTTATTTAGAGGGTGTTTAAGAGTGTGTTTGGAAAGTATTTTTTTTTTAAAAATGATTTTTTTTATTTTTTTTTTTTTTATTTTAAATTAAAATATTTTATTTTTTTAGATATTTTAATGTGTTAATATTAAAAATAATTTTTTTTAAAAAAAAATATTTTAATTTATTTTTGAATAAAAATTACTTTAAATAATCAGCTTTTCACCTATTGATCTAATAAGTGTGGTCGCGCAAATACAGATGATTACTTCTGCTGCTGGGTGATAAAGCATTCATGTCAAATCACGACAACAATTTTGCTGTTTCTAGTACATATAAGAAGTGAGCAGCAATAAGTAATTAACTTCACAAGTTACCAAAAATGCATGCTAGATTTCCATCATCTTCATTTTGGGAAATTAAGGTCATATTTATACCACCCAGCCCTTAAAATCTTGGTCTACGAATGACACCCGTGAGCTATTGCTTTCAACATGTTAATTAGTTAATAAAAATTGATGAGCATGTATTATATTAGAAGTTAATCATGTAAATATTGTCATGCCATGGTAATTAACATATAATTCGTGTAAAAAATATTTGGCTAGATTCATGCTTTCTTTTCACTCTAAAACTCTTGACTGATCTTTGTAAGGGCCACATGTGACATGAAAGAGCATATGTATTGTGAAAGATGAAGCAACAAGATCAAAAGTTGGAGAACTTTGCATTGGAGAGACCAAGGAATGGCGAACAGTGCTCCTACCGAAAGGAGCTAGATGATATGTGCATGCTTTCGAACAACAAAGTGCATGGACCAAGTTCTCTCTGCGAAAAATGTAAACCCAACAGGATCACACGTAATCCCAAAATATTGAAAGGGGCAATATCGCCTTTATGGAAGGATGGGAAAGGGCCGCCGGTGCTTGTGCGACAGCAGAATGGGATCTCATATTTGTGTTCTCAATCTCTTTGAGATGACTCAGATTTGAACAATTAGTATGTACTCATCTGAAACCACGAGTGTTTTGAAAGCTAACGACAAGTTTGAAATTCACAAAACCAAATATCCTCATGATGAAATATTGCCTGTGCGCAATCAATGTGTAGTTTAATTAGAGTATGTTTCGGTTCAAATCAAGCAAAAAATGTCCACCTGCTTCATTTTATTAATTAATGCGATCAATTTTTATGAGAAAAGTGAATGTAACCAGTTTCTTCCATAATTTGTTGAAGCTGGCCAGTTGCACTTGCAGACCCAACACTAGCCAGTTTCTCCAACTCTCCACCGGAAAAAAAATATGCCAAAGACATGCAGGTGCACCAAACAAATTGCTAATATCGTACGTCAATGAATGAAATAATTTTCCGACAGCACAAGTCACGTTCAAAATTTTTAGTCCTGGTGTCGATCAAAGGGAATTTTTGTATATGAAGAATAACTCTCAAGTAGCCGAGACAGTCAGTGTCCCACTCCCAATGCACACCTGACTGGAGCCTGTAGAAGCCGCTCCAAACAAATCAGGAGTAGGGCATAGAGTGGCAGGGTTATTGTGTGTCCTTGGCAAACAATGAACTGTTCTTCTCCTTTAGGTGAGACCCTCCTGATTGAATCCATGTGATTTTGAAGATTCCAGTGCTCGCTAGAGAGATATTGTTCATCTGTATTCTGTATCGCTGGATCCCTGATCATTACAATACTGATATTTTTTAATATTTAGGGACTCTCTCTCTTCAAGTTAAAACCCCAGAGGATCTTATTTTACAGTCAATAAGTGATGTTACCATTAAGAAGATCTAATTTCACACGGCGACCAATTTTCATGCAGAAATTAAAGAACCTCACTAACCTTTTTTGATGTCATCATCGTGTACCAGAGCAAGCCTTTCAGAGTTTATCGGTTTAATATTTGAGGCTGCAGAGAATCTCTTCCTACCTACCATATGAATTGCTGCAATGCTGCTATCTTTACCGGTGTGGATCTGGTCCCTGAAAGCTAACTAGTCGCCAGGCTGCTCTAGTTATTGCTTGCACCCATGTAAACTTGCAAGTTGAAACCATTAATTTTGGTTCAAAACACCAGGAAGATAAGGGTCTGGTCATTGCCGGTTAAAAAGTTTCGTACTTTTAGGACTAGCTACCATATATGGCAACGAAATATGGAAGGAAAGCATTTGACTGTATATCATTTATATACAGGGAGTTATCTACCTACATTATTATTTAATTTCGCCCTCGACTCTTGAGCCAATTAAATTTAAGAATGATGCCAGCAGTTGTGGTCCAAAGCCTTAAACATCGATCCAACGAAGACATAATTGTGGAAATGTAGGACCACCGCTCGAAATGATAATTTAAAAGCGATACAAAGGCAAAAAAACAAAATACTTAAAAATGGAAAAGATAACTACGAGAAGAAAAATACAATTTACCATGAACAAAGTTCAGAACACGAAAACTCAGTGAGACACCGGGTGACGATAACGCTAGAATGAATGCCCACTGCGCTGAAGAGTTCATTCTAGCACCGAGGTGTATGGGAGTTGGCACAAAGTGAAATCTCATGTGAGGAAGATTATGATATGTACCTGTACGTAAGCAGCAATTTGGAAGGGTTCTTCCAAGATCCTTCTGCTCTACCAGATGGGTTAAAATTTATGTCCTACAAAGAAGAGACACAAGTTCCCAGAGGTGAACCCTTGCGAGGGGCACAAACCAAGATGCAACCAGAAACTGCACTTTCAAATCACTGTATATCAGACAGCCAACCAGGTGTTTCTCAGTATGTTTCAAGATTATTTTTCTCTGATAAAAAATAAAAATATTTTTTAAAATAATAAAAATAATATTATTTTAATATATATTTTTAAAATATTTTGAAAAATAACTGAAAGAAACTCTTGGATATTAACTTAGCCCACTACAATATATGCGAGAGAGTAAAAATATTTCGTGGGTAGGGTGCGCTGTGCTTGTGGTCCATTAATGCTTCACTAGGGTTGACAAGATCTAGCACCAAACAATAAAATCTAAAGGGTCAACTAGGAAATTTTGAGGTGGCCCTTGTATCCAATGGCTGAAATAACTCATCGAGATGCCATCATGTTGTGGGCGAGTGCTAGCTAACTACCATCTTTGTCAATTTTTTAAAAAAACTTCGAGCATGATTTTACTAAATTTATAATTTTTACTATCTTGATATTTTTTATTAACTTGCTTTAACAATCATACTATATATATATAACATTGATTTGAGTTAAAAATCATATAATAAATACCGCAATACCACTTATTAAGAAAGGTTTTGAAAATTCTTGATGCACCTAAGTATAATAAATGATTTACAAACAAACATTTCACAATATTTTATATAAAATAATGTCAATTGATAAATGATAAATTGTAGGTCTCGTGGATAATAAATGAAATGTTGTGGAACCTTCGAGGATTAGAATATAGTCTAATCAAACAATACTATTCTTGTATTCCCACAAACCTTCCCGTCAGGAAAGAATTTAATCCCAATGCTTCTAATTTTAACACCAATCAGTCCATGGATGTCCCAAGATTTGTGCACACAGCGATACTAAAAATCATTTTATCCATGAAAACAGAAAAATTGTAATTTATATAACAGTTCTCAAATTTAAATTAAAATATATATTTTTTATAAAAATCTAAAATAATTAGTATTTTACTTATTTAACTGAATTACCCATTACGTTTTCAATAAAAATAAAAAAATACTAAAAATCGCAAACAACTGTTCCTCGGACAAACATATTGTTCCCACTAGAAAAGGAGGAGGAAGTATGAATTGAGAGATTTGACATCTTTTATAATGATGTGAATAAAGATAGCCCACGGCACCCCATAATTGCAATCCACCATACACGTTTTGTACACGTGGATTTCTCTCGCCGACCACTAAATTACCAGCTTAATTATTGGGTTTTTTTGTGTGCATTATAGTCGATCATGACACAGGAAGGTCTTCTTTTCAGTGATTGTCCACACTTTGACTTCTCACCGAAAGTCATCATTCGAGCCTTTTATCACAAATTTAATTGTGCCCCCGAAGGTCATCATGCGGTGAAATGTAACGTGTTGTGAGATCAACAAACTCAATCAAGTGATGAAATTATAGCTTCTACCTTCCGAATTGCTCCTAGTAATTTCATGTGTTGCTTTACATTTATCAGGGACCATTTACACCCAGCTCTAAATGACAATATATAATTTTTACGTGAATATTTAATTATGCTAATATGAAAATATTCGAATCTCATTATTGAAAAAAAAATCAAATTGTAAGCGATAGTGTTTTCCAGTTGTTCAACTCGATCTCTGTAAGAATTGAGATTTTCACTTTAAGGTTCAAATTCTAAGAAGGATGAGAGATGAAATGAAATTTAAGGATAGAAATGGCTACTTTATATATATATATATATATATATATATATATATATATTCCAGCTAATTTAGATTATTACCCTTGAATAAATCATATCAAATTACTCGTAGTGTCACGTGTTCTACCTTTGACCCCGCCCGCCGATATGAACCTAATTAAATCCTATGACTAGCTAGCTTGGTAAGCTTTGTATCAGCTAGTAGTAAATGATTTTCAGTCAATCGCATGGTCATATCATTGACCTATATGTACAAACATCTACACAACCGTGCCAATTAACATCGGAGACCAAATATAAAAAGATTTAAATGATAAAAAAACTCGATCATAAATATACTTAATGGGAAATTGGGAATTTATTTCCTTGTGAAAGAAGCATAGAAAAAGAGTTTGGTGTGAGAAAGGGAACGTGGATTGGACCACAAACCATCATAAAATAAGCAAACACAACGAAAATGAAATGAATAAATATTGCCACCCAACTTGTAGGGTATTTCTCAGAATAGATAGATGACCCGCTACTGGTACAACCTTTTTCCCGTGTCTGGTTTATTTTGTTAGCGAATGGGGTCTACAAATAAATACATATCTTGAAAAACATCTCCTGATGATCTGCTAAATCCAATAAAACTAAAAATAAATCATAAATAAATTAGCATTTGAAAGGAAGTGTTAAAAAAAAAAAATAGTCGTTGTTGGAGCACTTGGTCTCTTTTATATTGAAGGCTCGCGGCTTCCCCCAACCCACTTCCCTCTATATTAGAGAGAGAGAGAGAGAGAGAGAGAGAGAGACTTCTATGGAGGTTTCTGTATGTTTTTACAGCAACTAGAGGAGGCATCCAAAGGGATCGCATTGATCCCAGGTTTCCGTCTCCCATAATTTTGGATCATGCTATCCCTTTGGATTCCTCCTTCGGTGGCTTCTATAACTTCAATGGATTCTCCCATATATGGCTCACCGAGAAAACAAACCGGCCCATGTATTGAAGTTTGTTCAGAAAGATGAATTTATTATATCAACGTATAGAACTACAGATGAAGTAAGTCATAAATGCTTTTTTCATATCTAATTCTGATTTCTCTTTCAAATCTGAGTACACCCATGTAGCAGCTTTTCTTTGCTCCTTCACTCTTTCTATGGCTGGAATATGTTTCATTATTTCTTGAAAGTTTGCACGACCGGTGCTCTGAATATATGGTCTTGTACTACCAATTAACACGTCAATTTTCCATCCCGTATTATATATTTGTAGAAGAGATTTTTTCAAAATTGCATTCAGTAACTAACTCTTATCTATATCTTATGTTTTTGTCTCTTTCTTATAGTGATTTTTATTTCCAAGCTTCATTTGGTCAATCTGATCGCTTATTATAACTCATTTCTTTAAAATCTTAAATGAAACCTCGCAATATCGCCACAAACCATTGGGTTAATCCAAACTCGAAATCTGGCGCGACGCCATTGGATCTGATTTTAATAAGGATACTTATACAATTTGCCCCGCAAAAAGAAATGGACAATTAGTGGCTCCATGAAAATTTCCAAGAGAGGTACGTATCTTCTTGCTATTGCTGCTTATAGTTGTCATGAATGTGATTGGCTAATTTTATTATACACACACATTTAGATAGTGTTTATTTTTTAGTGTAATTGTGCTTTTAAAAGAAATTATTTTTTGATGTTAGAAATATATTTTATTTTTAAAAAAATATATTTTAAATAAAAAAACAACTTCTACCGTAATCCAAAAACAATCTTAGTTCTTTAAGATTAAATGGTGAAAAACAAGTGAGGCGATGGACTTATTTGTTGTTCGAGGAAGCATGTACCGATCTTTAATATATAGATCTTCCGTTATTTTCTAGTGATGCAAGTGAAATCTTGGTGTCATGGAGTTTAAAGCAAGTGGTAGCCACATTCCCGTGCTATTAGGGAGGGCGAGGTTTCTGATTCTTCGTAAAAAAAGGGGGGGAGGTTTTCTGCCGGAGCTCCTTCGCCGTCTCCAACCGAGAACTCCTCTTGTTTTCAGTTGAAGAATTAGAAGTTAAGACCAACTCTGGGAGTTTTTCGTGAAGGGAAAACTTCTCTTGCAACTAGATTACATGCATATGTACATTAATACAAGCATTTTAATATCCTTAATTATCATCTGTTAAATAATAATATAAATTATATCCTCTAGTTTTACTTAACAGTTTAATTTTTTAGGTGATATAGTTCCTTAATATGATATCAGAGGCTTATTGACCCAACGATTACGGTTCAAATCCTACCACCCCTATTCTATTTGATAAAAATCAAACACAAGGTAGTGTGAGTTTGTATGTAAGTTTCAAATTCAAAGAGTTTTTATTTAAAAAGATATATTAAAGAATAATATAAATCATATTCTAGAATTTAAGTTATTAAGTGAGATAATTTCTTAACATCATCATAATTGTTCTTCGGACAAGCATATTGTCACCCTAGAAAAGGAGGTAGGATCGAATTGAGAGATTTCTACTCATAAAAATGATTTGGCAAGGATTTACCCCCCTTTCTTTAAATATTTCTTTCAATCTCTTATCGTTACAAACTTCCAACTGATTGATTTCACCTTTTCAAAGCGTTGACTAATTTTTTTGTAATAAACACCGACAGTTGGCTGCAGGTTTCCACATCTTTCCACAGGTTCTGGCTCAACCTAACTCCTGTAGTTCTATTGACATTACCTTCTGCTTGCCTAAACCATCTCTAAAAAGCGATGAAACATGTAAAGCCACATCCATGTGGCCCTGGATCAAGGTCCAAATCACATGGATTGAGGACTTTAATTAGAATCCAAGGCAGTGAAAGATGATATTAAAGGACTTCTTTTTACCACTTCGGGCCTCAGATTGTGTCCCAAAGGCAAAGGAATCATACGCATGTGATGAGACCTTAAAAAAAGTCCTATATTTGCTCTAATTTTGCAGTAAAGGGTCTTTACGCGATCCCTCCGAGCACATGACACCAACATTCTAGCAATGTCTTACCATTGATCTCTTTTGTCACATGGCCCCAACCTTTCTGCGTTAGGTTCCCTTTTTTTTTATCACCACTTCCAAGCAATTACGCGTCTCGATCTCATGCACTCGAGCATTCGTACAAGGCCAACTTTAAATGAGAAAACACCATCACTAACATATTCAACCGAGCTTTTCTAGACATACCTGGCCCTTTCTTTTTTCTTTTTTTACTATATACGGTCACCTAATGGTGGTGGATTTATATATAATTCATGTGATTTGGGTTAGTCTGAAACGGTGCGGTTGTTTAGACTCAATTTAATCGATATGGTAAAATATATAATTTGCAACTATAAGCTTTTATGCACGTTGATCACTATATTTATAGCTAGTGTACAAATTATTTTCCATGCAGTTCATATCTCTCTCTCTCAATCAATTTTAATTTTTTGCTAATGTATTGCTAATATTCACTAATTGCTCAACCAATAAAGATATGAGACACTACGATCAATGGTGAAAATTAACCAGCATTCCTTACAATCATTGCTTTTCATATTTAATCATGATCAAGATCATAAATATTCTGGATTGCCATTTATACAGACAAATTCACAGCCTTAACATTCTCTATTCATATATTTTTTCTGGTACATTTACTGACTTAAATATTGAGAGGGGCTTGTTTTTCATGCTAACCTTCACCATTGTTCAAGTATAATGCCTAAATTTCAAGTCATTCCAATTCTGCATACCATAAAAACTTAATTTACACGTGAAGTTTTTCCTCTACTTCTCATCTAATATTTTTGGATTCGAGGAAATTCTATTTATTTTTAGATATTCTTTGCAGTGCCGAGTTATGCGAGTAAAATCCCGATTATTCCGGATTCTTATAAGATAAGCATGTTCTGACTCAAACCTGAAACTTACAATAGATATTTCAAGCATTTTACCACCACGTTACACCTCTTGGAGACTATCATCTAATATTGCATATTGTTAATGTTGCATATTGTGGTATCTACCAGTCCCGATTTGTTAATTGATTACATGTTTCAATATAATATCACAATAGCAAAGGCCTTGCGCTCAAGGTCTGTCCTGATCTATTCGTTTCATTATTTTGATTCCCCTAAAAATTGTTAAGTTGTTGTTTAATCAAGGATATGATTGGAGCTGCTGCTATCCTTCATCAATGTTGCTTGTGATTTTCTTTTCTTGGACTCGTTAATCCTTTTCTTTTAAGAAAATATTTAAGTTGGATTCACTATCCATCAGAGTTACAGAGCACAGAAGAGAATGATGAATTATGATTTTCAAGTTTCTTTTGAATATACGGTTGGTTTGACGTAGCAAATTACACGATTTTTTAAAACCTAATCCTGCTTTGCTAGAAGCCAATCACTCTAAATCGGTGAAGGACTGGTTCAAAATCTTCATGTGTGTGCTATGAAATTAGGCAAACTTACTAGTAAAGTAAAATAGAGACAGGCATAGGCTAAAGCATCAGTACTCCAGATTAATGCCCCACTAGCTTGTGATAAAAGAGGTCTCCAGTAATTGCAAAGTTTATGATAATATAAAAAAAAATATTATTTTAATATATTTTTTAATAAAAAATATTTAAAAAAAACACTGCAACATTATTAAAAACTCATGAAATGATGATTTTCAGTAATAACAATGAAAGTCAGATTCTTCAGCGAAGTGAGCACTGAGTTGGAAACGATGCAAGAAGAGGGAGGTCCGAGGGCTCAGACGTGAGAATTTTTTGGACACAGAAATGTACGAAATGTCTTCAAACGTGAAATATGCAGCCCAGATGTCCCCTTCGTGGTCAACACAAATTTTACGAACGCCATCCAAATTTTCAAAAGCAAAACCCTAGATGTGATTTTTTTCCAACCCCTCCAGGAATCGGATACTCCTTGCCTGGGGGACCCAAGCCTCATTGACTTCCCTCGAGCGTCCTAACAATTTCTGTTTTTTGCACTCTGTGAAACTTAATTTATAGCCATGAATCATGATATCTATTTGATTAAGATATGTTAGAAAGTCACCTTCTTTCCATGCACTCGTCTTTTTTTCTCTTTTTTTTTGTCGGGACTGATTGATCGTGGAAGGATATTGACACTGGTAGTGATAAGACACTAGCTTTATAAAATTTAGGCTACTGGCCCGAATTTAAGTTGAGATCAACAGGATAGTGTTTGCTTACAGAATAAATTAATTATTATTCTCATTCTCATTTAGATCAATCGTTCACACCTTAAAAAGTTGTATTAAATCATATTCTGTCGTCATAAATATAGACTGCTATTATCAATATTCGATCCATCGATAGATGACGCCTATCATCTGGCTCCTAATTAACCCGGGGAAGTTCAAACAACCCCTTCCAGTATCAACGCAACAATGACAATTTGCTTAAACAGAGCGGCTAATTACAATGTTGTATTAAAAATAGGGCTGTTCCGACCGAAGATGTCGGGTACTGTGTGTGTAACATGTAGATCGCCGAATCTGTGGTGGGTTTGCACTTTCGCTGGTGCAAGGAATCAAAAGATATTGCTGTAATGGCAAGCTACGTGCTGATATTTCTTTGAGCTGAAACACAATCTTCATAGAATCCAATACGCACCATGAGCTTGACTAAATTGCTACCCTATACATCTGTGTCTGTTGAGCTAGCTACTGGTGATGGTTTTGTGGGAGCAGATCCAAGGCCTGCAATACGAGCCCCACTCGGTATCATTTTGCCTCCAACATGAAAGAGATTCAGATTCTATGAATCATAGAATTTTAGGAATTGTCTTTTTCACACAACCTCTCCACAACTTATGTTCCATCAATACAAGATTTTTACTTTCCTTTCCTTTTTCTTTTTTTTATAGTCTAAGTGGCTGTTGGGAGTGTAGTTATCCGATAATGTGGTTGCGGCTGAAAATGTTTTTTGTTTAAAAATATTTTAAAATTATGTTTTTATTTTATTTTAAAAAAATTATTTTTGACATCAGTATATTAAAATATATAAAAATACTAAATTTTTTTAATTTCAAATAAAAAATAAAAATTATTAAAAAAAATTAAAACAAAGTGTCAAACAAATTTCATCACTCAAACAAAGGCAAAACTATTTCAATACAAGCGTTCTAGTTTCTCTCTTCTTCTTGATAAAAACGCTCTAATTTCTCTTGGAAGGATAGATAGATTAGCTTCGCGAGTTCTCCACAGTACCTGAAGTTATTCATTTAAATTAATTTATTGTGTCTAAAAATCGAATGTGCACCGTATTCTTACAAAGTTAAAGAAAAATCTGAACAAATCTATAAAGTTGATAATCCAAGAATTAAGGATCTCTTATACATGCATGTGTGCTGCCTCAAAACGGGTCCATGATCAAAAGACACCAAGATATTTACTTTTTTAAAGAGTATTTAGTTATAAAATTGATTCAGTTAAAAATTAAAAAATAATCTATTATATATAAAATCACACTGAAATATAATTCTAATGTTAAATTTAAAAAAAATTAAATTAGGAAAAGAAAAAAATCAAATCACTAAAACCACGTTAAAAAAAAAGAGTCAGAGCAGCGAGTAAATTTGGACTAAAAACAAACTGTCAATATAATTACAGCAAATTAAATTTGCAAGAAATTAAAGCACCGAGTAAAACTACCAGTCCACCAGCTACCTAAGTTGCGCAAATTCCTCGTATAAAAAACACGAGAGCAGAGACCATAGAATCTCAATTAAAACGTCGTCGTCTCAGGGCCACAGTCCTTTCTTGGTTCCTAATTCCTGCCCTGAGCTAAAAAAGTGCTCGAAAATGGCATCTTTGATTCACTCTCAACAAAATCCCCAAATCAAATGGAATCTATTAATTGAACCATAGGCATCACATTGATCTAAATCCCATGGCTGCATTACCCGTTTCCAGATCCAAGTTACCGTTTAACCTCTTATTTCTTCCATTCTCTCGCTTGTAACCCTAACCAGCAGAAATCCCAACCTCGATTCCCAATTACCCATCTCGGCGACGCCAAACTCTCCAACGACGGCTCTCGCGTCCAATTCACGAGCTCATTTCCCTCAAGTCCTGTAAATTTTTGTGTACAAAAAACCCATTCAAATTTCTAAGCTCCAGTCCTGCCAAAGCAACATAGTTTTCCACCGACTCCTCCTCCATTTCTGGCATTGGCAATGGCTTTTCTCTTCTGATGGCTTACCGTAAATTTGCATTAAAAATTCAGCGTCAAGGTCACTTTGGGGTCTGAAGTAAAGAAATTGTTTTTGTTAATGTTTCTATAAATATAACCATGAAAAAAAAAACAAATAGTGTTGCTTGATTTTTAGAGTATGATTCTCAACCTTCAAGGACCGAAAGAGAAATATTATGCATACAAAGCATTCTTAGATATTCCTAATTATTATTTTTATTACATAGTTTTCTACTTAGACAATTTACACAAGTTTCATTGAAAAAAACCGACAGCTGTAAATATGGGGAAAACAAAATCAAGATCTCTTTTAGGATCGCCCACCTTCGTTTGGGCCGATGGTTTTCCCAGCCCATTCTAAACTTAGTTCCGAGGCCATAAATCTGTATCCAGGATTAGTGAAACCAGTCGTGCAATGATTTGCTGGACCCAATTGGAGCATCCTCAGCCTAAAGGCTTTGTAGTGGATGATATCTATATCCATATCACGCGTCCACGCTTCTGCCTTTTAAATTACATTTCAAAATTATTTTTAGACAATGACGGTTGAAATCAACCCCTTCACGGACAAAGACTTCCACCCATGTTGAAATTTTCTTTTTTTTTTGCTTTTCAAGGGATTAATTTATTTGGTGTACCTTTTTAGAGCACTGCAGTCACAATCTTCGAGTGGTCCTAAGAATTCCTTTGTTTTTGTATATTTTAAAAATGTCTTGCTTATAATTATTTTTTTGTTGAAGCATAAGGATATTATAAATTGGTTATGTCCCTCTCGCAAATATTATTAAAATTGATTTATCCCAAAATAATCTTATAAAAACGATGGATTAGATCTGTGTTGAAAAACTTTCAAAAGCATAAATAGATGGTGCTGATTCGATCTTGCTTTTGGGATTTTAGTAATCATTCTCTTTCTGAGCTGTTCTTATGCCCCTCGTCCGCTCACTAGCAAAGCGGCATAAAAATTGTGCGGTGCTTATAATTAACGCATTTTTTTCAACAAGGTTTTGGTAAAAAGTCAATCATATTATATATTTGTATTAAAATCTTTTTTCAAGAACCGTAGATATTTGCTTTCAGAAAAGAAAAGGTAAAAAAAACAAAGCCACTTTTTAGAAAATACCAAAGCACTAAACTCCTCGTGTATTGGCCTCGGGCTTTATCCTGTAGACCTACAAAAGACACACGAAGAAAGCTCCCATTTACTTCTGATTCAATCATGCGCATCATTAGGGTATATTTGGAAGTGTGATTGCGGTAGCTTTTTAATGTGTTTTTTGTGCTGAAATACATCAAAATGATATTTTTTTTATTTTTTAAAAATCATTTTTGACATCAGCACATCAAAATGATCTAAAAACATCAAACCATATTCATTTAAAATGAAAAAAATTTCAAATTTGAGCAAAACGCCGATTGAAACGCACAGCCAAACGGGCACTTACAATGTCCTCTGTCGTTATTCAACAATAATAAACTTTTATTATATTCTATCAAATAATTATTTTACCTTAAAATTTAATTATTAAATAAAATTTTAGAATATAATTTATATTATTTTTTAACATACTCTTTCAAGTAAAAACTCTTTAACATACTTTGTACTTGATTTTTATCAAATAAATTGAGGTGGTGAGATTCAAACTCATAACTTTTTGGTCAATAATATTCTAATACTATATCATAAAATAATCTCATTTAAAAATTTAAACTATGAAACAAGATGGGTTATGACAAAGCGATTGATTATCGATTTCAATCTTATATTAAGGGCCTGTTTGGGAGTGCGATTGCAGTAGCTTTTCAAAGTGATTTGCGTGCTGAAATACATCAAAATGATGTTTTTTTATTTTTTAAAAATCATTTTTGACATCATCACATCAAAATGATCTAAAAACATCAAAATATATTCATTTAAAATGAAGAGAAAAAAAATCAAATTTTCAGCAAACACCGGTTACAACGCACTCTCAAACAGGAGCTAAATCATTGCTCCGCAACCCTATAAACCTGCTTAATCTAGAATAAAGTTTTTTTTGTTTGACTTTGGTTGGCGAAATTAATATGCCGCGGCACTGATTGTCTCTCTGGTTAACAATTCAACCTGCTAATTATGTTTAGCATTTATATTGTCTTTGAAGAATCACATACTTAACTGTATATTTGAAGTGGATTTGAAGTTGTTGTTTTTTAAATAATCTTCATTTAAAATTATATTAAGATAATTATTTTTATTTAAAAAATATTGATATCAGTATATTAAAATAATAATAATTAATTAATTTAAAATAAAAAAGACACTTTATTTTTTATTTTTGAACCGCAATACCAAACATTCAATTAATAATCATGAAATTACCGTCCTTGGTATTTATTCTCATGAAAAAAGTTTTTTCATTTCTTAAGGATACTAAAAGGATCTTTACGAACTCACTTTTCTTATATTAATTTGGCACTGAAAAAGACTGTGTTGGCAGAACGAACTACTAGCTTGCCAGAGCCGATGGAGAGAAATGGAAGAAAAACTCCTCCCCGGTAATTCTTAACTTGTACGAGGACTCCTTTTCACCATCTGTTTAGGCCTTCGATTTCATTTTCTCTCGACTCGGAAGTAGGAAATTCAGATCCGAGTACCCGTCTCAGCGTGGATCTTCCGATTCCATTAAAAGATACGCTAAAAACTAGTTCAGCAAATTTTACGATTTTGGAGCAGAGGAAATAGAGATAAAGATCAGCAAATTCTTTTTATTATCTTGTTGAACGAGGCATCTTGCTCGGATAAATTAGCTGTATAAACTGAATTCGAATTGCCTTACTGAAAAGATAAAGATCAGCAAAGTTTAAGGTCCATAGATAGATAGCTCGGAGAAATCATGGCCATGTGTTTATTCCGCTTATAGTCAACACGTTCTTTTCCTTCTTCAAGCCCTTGGGTGCCGTGTAAACTATAAACAAGGAGTAAATGAACACCAAGAAAAGTACAGAATGAATATTCTAATTCTAATTAATGACTATATATATACCAGAAGCTCGTGTTCTTGGCCCCTCGCATTGCAGCATCCCCATTCTCCATGTGTTTTTTTACCCATTGATAGCGATTGATTTTTTCTTTTTTTAATAAATGGTAAAATTTTCCTATATATTTTTAAAGATTTTGAAGATCACATAATCACAAATGGACGTTTCAGATCCACTTACTTTACACTGGTCAGATCACCCAAGAGTTGTTTTGGTATCCAAAATTCCAAATTGATGTTTATGCCATCTACATCTTTCTTATGAATTTTAAATCAAAGACGCGAACAATAATAAAATATTTTTTTGCACGAGTTAACATGGGGAGAACATTGTTTATCGACCAAACAAATCACTTTACGATGTTAAACAAGAATCGCCCAGCTGGTTCCATAAATTCATGTTTGTATTTTAGCCTATTGGCTTCAAAGTCCCCAATTATGGCGTAATGGTTGAGAATTTGCGATCTGTATAACAGGTTTCAAGTTCAAGTTATAGAGTATATCCTTTATAAGAGTCTTAGACAATTAAAATTTTACTCGCTCATCTAGATCCATAAAATACATTTTTAAAAAAATGAGATTTTCTCACATAAAAAAAATAATTTCAAACAAATCAGAGCATATTGCTCACTTTCAAGAAGATTGAAGAAAATTTCGTTATTGCCATATTACTATGTGTTGATGACATTGTTATCATTGGAAAATGATGAAAAAGCTATCAAGGACATGGAGAATTTTGTGAGCACTTGTTTTAAAAAAAAAAAAAAATGGACCATTGAAATATTCTCTTGGTGTAGAGGTTGCTTGATAAAAGGCCGACATCATCATTAATTAGCAAAAATTATTTTATTGACATGTTAGAAGAGATCGATTTACTTGGTGTCGAACCTGTAAAGTCTCAGGTGGAACAGAATGTCAAATTGACTCCTTCTGACAATGAACTTTTCAAAAATCAAACTCAATATCGCTATTGTGATGCAAATTGGGTTTGATGTCATTAGATATTGTATACTTCTTGATCAAGCACCATTGTCCTAGAAAACCAGAAACAACTGACAGCATCAAGATCTTTGACAGAAGCAAAGTACAAGTCAATGGCAGCCATCAATTTGTGAGCTAACTTGGTTGAATGATTTGGGTGTTGATCATCATGGGTCAGCAAATTCTTATCATGAATGAACTAAATACACCGAGTTGGATCGTCGCAGAGTTCATGAACAAACTCCAAATGGAGAAATTGAAATAGCATATATGCAAACAAGGGAGCAAATTGTAGGTATACTTGCCAAACCATTAGGATAAGTAGATTTCCATCATCATTTAGGAAAGTTGAGAATTCTTGGCATTCACACGCCAGCTTGCAGGGGAGTCTTAAAGGAAAGACAATCTGCTACTTATATGAAAAAATATGGGATGCTACTGTTCTGCCGAAGATCGAGGAATATATTCCTCCACTATTTATCAGAAATATTATCTTATATTTTACATATCAATTGCATCACACCATTTTTATCATCGCCAATATTTTATTTACTGTCACCTCACGGTGGAAGAAAATAAAAATAAAAATAAAAATATTTGCACACCGACCTCTCATGGCATGAAATCCAAATCCACGAACAACACAAGTCTAATTTGAGAGCTGGTTTGAAAAAAGCTGCGGGCATTCATTTTATGTTAACGAACATTACATCAGTGAGCAGTGCGCCGTCGTTTCTCTTCAATTCAATCTTCCCCTTGCAGACATTTTTGAATCTCTCAAATATTGGTTACCTTTCTTTGAATTTCCATCAGCTACTGGTTTAACCTTTTCTTCCTCCGTCCTTTCAATATATTTCTGTCTTCTTCTTACAGAGCAACGTTTTTTTTAACATATGAGAAGAAAATTCCGAAAATAACTATACATGTATAAAAAGATTAACTATGTTTGATATTGTGTTTCAAAAATATTTTTGAAAAAAATTGAATATTTTTTTTATTATTTTAAATTGAAATTTTTTGATGTTATTAGATCATTTTATTGATATCAAAAATAATTTTTAAAAAATAAATTATTATTATTTTTATATATTTACTAATTTTATAGATATGTTTGACATTGCGTTTCAAAAATATTTTTGAAAAATATTGAATATATATATTTTTATTTTAAATTGAAATTTTTTGATATTTTAGATTATTTTCATATATTAAAAATAATTTTTTAAAAATAAAATATTATTATTTTTATATATTTATGAATGAAAATATTTTCAAAAATAAATTCAACCAAAATCTCAAATATTAATGTACTCAATATCGAACAATTTTTTGACACTCTAGACTTTTAATAATAAATAAAAAAATACATAGTAATTAACTCATCTCCTTAGTTGATGTCACATCATTGAATTTTTTTTTTTTTTTTTTAAAGTAAATAAAGATACTCAACTTATCACTACTTGCCACTACAGATCTTTTAATTGAAAAAATTAATAATACAGGAGCTTAATTAATTAAAATAAAATATAAGAAATATCAATTATTGCGATGATTATATATATTATGATGATGAGTAGACTTATAAAAAAATATCAGAATTCTTTTATTTGTTATTTTTTTTAATTCTTAATGCTTATCTCTCTCTTTTATTGTAATTATCTAATAATTACAGCTTTGCTCACTGTAAAGTAAAATCTATTGTGTGAACAAGAGAGTGAGCAGGGCACCAGGTCTGTCGCCTATTAATTTTCAATAACTTATAGTGGCACGCAATTTGAAGGGAAAAAATCTGAGCCATCCAAGCTGACCAATGACGGGATCTTTCAACTGAAAACAACTGCCTCGGACCCTATACGAAAAGTACATAGAGAAACAGCAGCAACAATGATTCTGTATTTCATACCGACAATTCAGGACCAAAAATAAAGTCTCGCTTTACTGGTTCCGATTAACTCTCTGCCTCAAGATCGACAGCTATAATTTCTATATATATAAATAGAAAGCAGAGGCTCATTCTACAATTCAGGAGGCAGAGGACCAGCCGCTCTTGGTAGGAGGACAAGAGTCAAGAGACTGATTATCGCCGAGAGCCAGGCTTTGTGATGGAAGTGAATAATGGAGATGGAGTCGGCCATTCTAACGTGTCTCGAAAAGTTATTGATGAGGAAAACTCCGCAGTTGTGATTCCTGAGACTGCCCATCAGATTAGCAGTGGTTTGTTTCCTTTTCTTCCGCAATAATGAATCTTATTTTCCATTTCTTGGGATTTTGTGTTTTTTTGGTATTTTCTATCAGTTAATATGAAAGCGGTTGTCTGAGTGAAAACATAAACACTTCAGTTCGGTTTCGATTCCTTGGAATGTTAATAAAGTTGTTACTTTTTTGAAAAAGAAATTCTGCGCTGGGTAGAGTTCTGCTTTTATAATGGGAATTTTCTATTATGATATCTTTTTTTCTGATTGATCTTTCAACGTTCGGACAATGGATTTTTGATAAGAGGGTGTTTCATAGTCTGGGCACAAAATTGTAGTTTCAAGGTCGTTTGATTTTCCGTGTTGGAATTTACAGATTCATGGTTTCAAGTCGGTTTTGTACTCACCACCGGTATCAACAGTGCCTATGTATTGGGATATTCTGGTACCATTATGGTTCCCCTGGGTTGGATACCTGGAGTGATAGGTTTGATTATAGCCACTGCAATATCACTGTATGCAAATTCTCTTGTTGCCAAGCTCCATGAATTTGGTGGGAGGAGACATATCAGATACAGAGATCTTGCAGGGTTTATCTATGGTATGTGAAAAAGAAATGAATAAGGATCTATTATACATTTTTTTTTATTTTAGTCTTGCACATTAATTTATCACCACTTCCTTGTGTTTGTTGGGGCCTCTTCGCTGCAGGCAGGAAGGCTTATTCTATTACCTGGGCATTGCAGTATGTTAATCTTTTTATGATTAACACTGGATACATCATTTTGGCTGGATCAGCCTTAAAGGTAACAATACAGTAGTCGTATTGGTTTCCTTGTCACTGCAAGATTAGCATGTCTGGTCTAACTGGGATTCTTTTCTGCAGTTCATTATATAATTCTTTTTTCTTCTACTTGCTTTTGTCAATAAAGTTTGATTTCTCAGATTTTAATTAAAAAATATGCTTTTTGTCATCTTCGTTTATTTTATATCAATGAATTAATCATTTGTGAACAAGCTACGCCTATAAGAGGAGCATTGATTTGAATTCTTCTTACTGGGTGTAACAAGTTCATTTGCATGATTATATGAAGTTACTTCCATGTTTCTCCTTTCTTTTTTCTAATTCTATACATTTGCTATGCAGGCCATCTATGTTCTTTTTAGCGATGACCATGTCATGAAACTCCCATACTTTATTGCCATTTCTGGGTTCGTATGTGCCTTGTTTGGCATATCGATTCCCCACTTGTCAGCTCTCAGACTTTGGCTAGTAGTTTCCACGGTTCTCAGTCTGATATATATAGTAGTGGCATTTGCGCTCTCTGTTAAAGATGGTAAGCCTTACATGCTGTTAATTTTTTGTGCCATAGTAGACTGTTGTTTGTATTTCATTCCAGTAATTCCATGTACTGTACTTCATGCACTCTTTTCACTTTTAGCATTTGATTGAGTTGAATAAATTAAGGATTTCTATAAAAGGGATATTGCAAAACCTTTGTGCTGTGCCCGTAACTGCAATATGTTTTCAAGTAAGATGGAAAACACATCCTTTGGACAAAGCAATTCTTTATGCAGTGAACCACATGTGTATATTTGAAATATATATGAATCCTGCTTTTCATCTTTGGGACATCCACAGTTCTTTGGCAATTCTCTTTGCAACCACCTAGTAAATGCCTGATCATAACTGCTTTTCCTTTGATGTTGTACGCTGTCTGACATCCACAGCAATAGTAAATTTGACACAGTTCGATATAATCCTAGATTTTCATTGAACTCGGCTGTGCATTTTGTTTTTGTATGTTTTTGACTGCTGTTTTGATACTGTAAGTTGTCCCTGGGTTGTCAGAATGAACAACTTATAGATCATATTGCTTCAAGGAGTTTTTTCTGCTATTTGTTTTTAATTTCATTTTTCCTTCAGTTTTTATACTAGTTTGTTTCCTTTCCTATTTGCTTACTACTTTGAATTTGAGCTTGACAGTAATTTACATGATTCTTTCCTGTTTTGCTTATTTTTCTAGCCCTGGCCATTGTTTTTCTAACTCTTAATTTGCATTAATATCTATGCTGTTGTAGGAATTGAAGCGCCGGCCAGGGATTACAGCATTCCAGGAACAACAACAAGCAAAATCTTTACAACAATAGGGGCATCTGCTAATCTGGTTTTTGCATTTAATACAGGAATGCTTCCAGAAATACAGGTAGGCGAGGGATTCGAGTCTGAACTTTTCACAGAACCTGGGAGTGTTCTTTTGCCCCATCTAAATAAAATAAAAATGATGTCATATAACTATGGTCTGGGAATTTACGCATTTTTACTTAATAGTTATCCTAATCTAGCTGTTATTCTATTGATAACCTGAGATTTTATTGAAGTTGGATCCTTTTTCACATGCTCTTTGGAAACCTGTGTTCGGTAGTCACAGTAGTGCATACTTCTTGAGGCGCCCGTTGATGGTAGTGTTTTTAACATAAAATGCCATCGTTGGCAACATAAATAGATGTATTTTTTTTTGTCAAAAAGTGGCCAATTAAAGAGGGTTAGCCATACAAATCGAGCAGATCAAATGATGGTTATCGAATCTACATTTTTGCTTCTGCCCTTTTCTCCTGTTTTCTCTGCTCTACCTTCAAAACTTAACAAGTCTTTTGTTGATTAATTTGCAACAGGCAACAATAAAACAGCCCGTTGTCAGCAACATGATGAAAGCACTTTACTTCCAATTCACGGCTGGAGTCTTACCGATGTATGCAGTGACATTCATTGGATATTGGGCTTATGGATCTTCAACTTCAACCTATTTGCTTAGCAGCGTCAATGGTCCGGTCTGGGTGAAGGCATTGGCCAACATATCTGCGTTCCTGCAAACAGTCATTGCTTTGCATGTAAATGATTCAAGACTTGTGATTTCTGAACACTTCTTTTTTATCTTTTTTTGACTGCTGCGCTAACTTACATATGCTTCTTGTAGATTTTCGCAAGCCCGATGTATGAGTATTTGGACACGAAGTTTGGGATTAAAGGAAGTCCGCTCGCGATTCGAAACTTGTCGTTTAGGATCGGTGTAAGAGGTGGCTACCTGACCATCAACACACTGGTGGCAGCTCTTCTGCCCTTCCTAGGAGATTTTATGAGCCTTACTGGCGCCATCAGCACCTTTCCATTGACATTTATTCTTGCCAACCACATGTACCTAAAAGCATGGCATAACAAATTGACTTCTCTGCAAAAGCTTTGGCATTGGCTCAATGTTTGTTTCTTCGGCCTCATGTCAATTGCAGCAGCAGTTTCAGCTCTGAGGCTTATTGCTGTAGATTCCAAAACATATAGTGTATTTGCAGATATATAGGGAAGGCTGGAATCTAGTTGATGTAGACCTAGTCTCTTTTTTTTTCAGTACTTGAAATATTTTAGTATTTTTCTTATTTTCTGCAATCAGCAAAACATATGGTGTACTTATTTTCTGCAGTTATATAGGGAAGACTGGAATCCGGACGAGTGTTTTTCTTTTACTGCAACTGTTCGGGCATGAAAAATGCAGATGAAGTGTATGTTAGGGAGTGATTACGGTAGATTTTGAAAATTCTTTCTGTTCAGAAATGTATTTTTTTATTTTTAAAAAATTATTTTTGACATCAGCATATCAAAATAATATAAAAAAATATAAAAAAATTAATTTAAAATAAAATATTTTTTTTTATTTTTTTCAAAAACATTGTATCAAACACTATGGAAATCAACCGCTCGTAAATTGGTTGAGTTGAAGAAGAAAAAAAGTGCTTCGGAAGTCTCGCATAATGTTCAAATATAGTGTGGAGGGAGAGATGTGAGTGTAGCTTCAAGATACTCATCGCATAGCTGCCTTGATAATAAAGGAAACGGAAAGTTTTATTCCACTGAGCCCATTCTCTTGAAGCTATGGTTGTCTGATCTGATATATGATGATGGTCTGATAGTCCGATTATATCCAGAAGCATTATAATAACCCGGAAGAACTCATTATTCCAATTGATATTCAGATAAAGCATGCAAAAATTAGATGCCATCATAAAATAATAACAAAAACAGTTATCCAGCATAGTTCAACCCAATGTAGTAGTACCTAGTTTTGTTGAATCAGCTAAAAGATCTTCTGGCCTGGACTTGTGCTCTCTCCATTACAGTATAGCCCGTACGGAGGTTGTAGAATCCTATAATGGAGAGTGGGACCTCGCACTACCATCCAGAATCTTTATCTCATTTGTTGGGAAACAAGGAGAGATGAAAAGAGTGATTTCTCTTGTTTTATGAAAAACCATTAGTAAAAGTGTTCCTCGCACTACCATACAGAATCTATCGAGAAATGAAGGAAAAACATTATGAAAATATCAAATCATGAAGAATAATTAGGTTGATAACAAAGCATCAATAGTGCCATAGAAGGTTAGTTACTTTGAACTTGTCGGACAATACAACCACCAATTCTAAAATTGTGCAAAATCCAAGCCATTTTCATCCCACATCTGGTCGTGTTTTTTTGAGCAGCAGAAAAAACCCTTAAAATCACTAATTGTGAGAAAGGATATTCCAAATCAAGCGTCTCTTGGAGTTTCTGAATCGCATGCCTCCTCAGCCTTTCTAAAATAAAATATTGTTTAAAATCCTACCGGCCAAACTCCATGAATGCTGCTGCCACGGAAAAGAAAAGGAACTCGATTAATCACACAGAAATAGTTATAAACAGAAATTCATAACTAGATTCAAGTTCAAATGAAAACTCCTGAACTCTGAGTTAATTGAGAGAGAGAGAGAGAAGGTGTCAAGTGAAGCTGAAGGAACAGAGGTCTCTATCAACAAAGAACTTTAAGCATGCACTTCATTTTTTCGCTAAAGCAATCCTTCTAAAACTAGTCACCTTATGAGTTGAAGCCACAAAAATCAAAGACCAGGCAATAACCAATGTATGCACTAAGTAAAGGAATATGCGGGTTTCATCAATCAATACAACATCAAAGATGAGAGACGTCACATCCAATAATCTTACTATAGTATTTGATATCAATTTTGCCTTTGGCAGCTCCAGTATAAAGTCGATCCAAATGTACAACATGCAGTTCTCTTCCCACCTGATTAATTTCAAGGGGGGAAATCCTTTCAAGCACTACTTGCCATCCTCACCCACAAGTTTCTGTGATTCTTGTTACTTATTTGACACACTGTGTAAGCGTAGATCACAAAATGACCCCTGACTTTTGCTATCTTTTAAAAAGAAAGGAGAGAAAAAGAAAACCATTCCCTACCGTAACACAATTGAACCCTTATTCTACATGAGGCCCTATCTAAACAATTGAAATTTTCAAATCATATGAACGATTATTGAAGTCTACTAGTGATAAAGGCTGCCAATCTCATATTTCTACCTCATCTATCACCAAATCCATGTCACTACAACAGCATCATAATGAAAGAACCATATACATACAGTGTGAACTTACCTCAGCATCATCATCCAGACACCAGCTTTACAAAAATGCAAATGGAATTGAGTATTACAAGTGGAACTCTCATATACTGGGTCGCATAAATGAGACCTATAAGCTGCCCTTTCAAAGACTTTGTTCGACCTACAGAGAATTCAGAGAAGCTCCATCCTCTAGGTGCGAGAAAACGATCTTCATTTAATATTGCAAATGCATTTGCAAGAAGCAGAAATCCCTCCAATAACGTCCACAAACCCATTTCCTGCATTATCAAGAAAACCCTAGTTAACTACACAAAACCCAAATTTCATGCTCCAAGAATCAATGAAATTCCAAATAATGAAGAGGGGAAAAGGTGCACAATCAAGCGAAACCACCAATTGTAACAGACAAGGTACTCTTATGCGTGTAAAAATGGGATTTATCACTCTATCAACCCTGTGCTAGCCTATAAATCGTGCACATACCCATTTATCTCTACTTTTTGTTTTGACCCAAAGATAAAAATTGCGATCATTAATTTCAAATCATAGAAACTGCTTTAATATAATGAAATTGAAAGAGAGAAAAATCTGAGACACTGAACACGAAAACATAAAATGACATCGTTGGCAACATAAATAGATGTATCTTTCTGTCAAAATGTGGCCAATTAAAGAGGGTTAGCCATTCAATCAAGCAGATCAAATAGAGAATACCAAAACGAAGACAAATCAATATAAAGGAGCCGAAATTGCAGTGAACAGAAGAGTAAAATGCTTAATTTATACATGTAAAATAACCTGTAAAGGCAAAGCTGCTTCTCTGATACTTGAATTCCTTAGCCCAGATCAGAGCGTTGAGGTTGAGGCCTCTTGTCTTGTCAAGCAATTTTCAGAATTGAGATTCAGCAAGGGCACGTTCGGTATAGTCATAAAAC
The DNA here is from genome assembly GCA_025169955.1 of Salix arbutifolia. NCBI lineage: Eukaryota > Viridiplantae > Streptophyta > Magnoliopsida > Malpighiales > Salicaceae > Salix > Salix arbutifolia. Next base: position 3,664,613 of record CM045909.1, read on the forward strand.
AATTATACACGACGACGGGCTGCAAATTTGATGGGCCGTTTATTATTTATTTTATTTTTATTACGATGGACCCAACCAAGTCTATTTATTATAAAAACGTTGCGTTTTTTGTCTCTCTAAGAATTCTGCAACTTCAACTTTATTATAGTAAAATATCTTTTCACATACACTGTCTGGAATCTTTCGATTCGGCTCGATACAGTTAGCCCATTTTCTAGTATGTGAAGGTAATTTAATGGCGATGGTATAAAGACAATATGGCGAAAATTAGAGATAGAACAGAGGATTTTAAAGATGCAGTGAGGCACAGTGCTGTTTCCTTAGGTTACAATGAGGTAAAGTTTTCGATAATTTTATTCATTTACTTATTCAAATTACAGTCTCCCCCTTACATCAATGGTGCTGAATTTAGTGTTGTGGTTGCCTTTTGACAGTCCAAATTGGCAGCTATTATGGCGTCTTTCATTATTCATAAACCACGGCGAAGATCACCGTTCACTATATCTGCTCTTAAAACGGTATGTTTGATGCTGCCACTCTGCGCGACAATGTTTGTTTATGCTAACCTCGTTTTTTTATATTTATATTTTAGGCTGAAGTTTCGATTTTTTTGTTATTTTTCTAAACAAAAAGGAGCGTTTTGGGATGATCATACAAGTTATATATGACTGACCGACTGATTCTTTTTTCTTTTTTTTGGTTGGTTCATTTGGTGTGTGTAGCTTGAAAATATTGGAGCATTAGAACAACTTATGTTGAAGCACAGGAAGGATTATGAGGGATGGTATTGAACAAGAGGTAAGTTGTGGGGTATTATAGTCTGTCGGGTCAATGTCTCGTACGTAATTGGAGACAGTGTAGATATAATCCATCTTTCAATTATGTGTTCTTGATAGAGGAAGTAAATGTTAGTTTTATTTATGTCATTCAGTTTTAATCGGGTGTTGTTTTTAACTAGCTTATCTTGTTTTAATGCCTGGAAGTTAAGCATTGGCCTTCCATATGGGTTATTAGCTCAATGAACATTGCTGTGATTGACTCCTAGGTTTAATTGTATGTCCTAATGTACTTTTTATTCTCTCATCTATTCTGTTGGAGGTATTACAAATTCCATGTATGTTCATTAAAGCAGCAGTTGAAAATAACTTGGATTGTCCTTCTGGCCGTCCGATCTTCTCTATCTCTATCTGACCTTCGCATGTATGGGACTATTTTTCATGATCATTTTCTGTAACAACATTTTCGGCAGGTTAGTGCATTTATCAAAGCATGCATAGAACAAGTTGATATTCTCAAGAATAGCATAAACGATGAAGAAGCAAACACAAAGGGGTGACATCAAGGCTGATACCTCCAACACTGATACCGTAGCACACAAACATGGGGTGGTATGGTACTCTCTTCTTTAGTTTTAACCGAGCTTATTCATTGCATGCTAAATTTGCCTTGGGGGGGGGGGGGGGGGGGGGCTTCTCTGGAACAGTATCCCTTGACTGAATCACCTTTCTCTCTTCCTAATCTCCATGGTATAGATTGTGATTGGAGTTTGTTAAAAAAAATTTAGTATAGATCTATTCTTCTAAACATTTAGCATAGTCCGAATATTAAATCAATTAGGGACCTTGGAACTCTAACTGTAAATTGTCACAGTTCTCAGCTTTATTAGATATTGCAACTACAAACAGTGTTTTGATGCTTCATGCAAGTATTGTGATGCAAACCCTTTTTGTTGCTATTGCAGTGGTGGCGGTGAGAGAGTCGGTTGTCTTTGTTTAGTCTTAATACAAATTTCATTCTTTGCAAATTCTGGATTTGCTAATAACTATATTGAAATCCCAGCATAGGATTCACTTTTTTTCTTTGGGGCTGAAATGAAATTAAAGGCATTGTTTAGCTGAATTAAGTCGCCATGCTGCTGCTTTTAAAATTGCAGGTTTTGATTTCAAGTGAGAAACTTCATTCTGTCGCTGCCTGGTTTGATCAGCTAAGAGCCATACGCTTCCAAGATGCTATTAATATGAGGATACCAAGAAGAAAACTTGACCGGGCTGCAAATACAAATACAACTACCGTTGATTCCTCTAAAACAAACAATTTAGAGTTCAGGGAACCTGATGACATTCAGCCAGAGTCTCTTAGAGTGCAGCAACAAGTGTTGGATAATGAAACTCGTGCCCTACAGGTTATAAGACATATATATTGATGAGCTTCTTGTCAACGGACAACTTGTTGTCCGTTACTCTTTTCTTTCTTTCCTATTGTACAGCTGATTTTGTTAAGGATTCAATTGCAGGTATAGGTGCAGGTTACCGTTATGTGTTTATTTCCTTTGTTGTGTAACATTGCTGCAGTCTAGGACGGCAAAGTAGTATAGTAGGTACAGAAAGTCTATTCTTTTATTGTATATATATTCAGTTCTGTAATCCCTTAGAGGATATACAATTTTTCAGACAATATTGTGTTATAGTTTGACATGGTATCAGAGCTCTCTCGGTTTGTAAAGTAATCTTTGTTAAGTATCTCTCGGTTTCAATTTGAAGAAATTTTTCTTCTCGGCACCTGGGTCTGTCCAAATATTCAGGTTCTTCTTGCTCTCGGTTTCAATTTGAAAAAAAAAAAAAAAAAAATTCTCTCGGCACCTGGGTCTGTCAAATTTCCAGCATTCTGAGTTAAGTTCTTCTGGTGATTGTGACACTCGGTCTTCTCTGTGGTGGTCGCCGGCAAGTTCTGTGGTGGTATCTTCGGTAGCTGAGCATCGTCGCTGTGTTGAGGTTACTGTTCTTCTTGGTCTGGCATCGTAGTGAAGAAGACAACTCAGTTACGTTCTGCGGGTTGGTTCCTCTTCTTGGTCTGGTTACTTCTTATTGGTTCCTCTTTTTTTTTTTATTCCTCTGTTACGGCTGTGGCTTCTGGTGGGCTTCCATTGTGGGAAAACTTGTGGGTGTTGTGGGCTTCGGTGTGGGCTGATTTGTGGGCTGATTTTTGTTTGGCTGCAAGTCCAAAATTATTATTATTGCCAGTCCAGAATTATTCGTGGGCTGATTGGTGGTGTGGGCTGATTTTTTGGCTGCACGTCCAGAATTCTTATTATTGCAAGTCCAGAATTATTCGTGGGCTGATTGGTGGTGTGGGCTGATTTTTTTTTTGTGGCTGTTGTGGGCTTCTGCTGTGGGCTGATCCGTGGGCCTTTCCTTTCTTTTGCAGTGGGCTTCTATTCCTAGGCTCAATTGTGGGCCTCTTTTCCGTGGGCTTTCAACTTTGCATTTTTTACTTGTGTATTTACTTGAGATGGATTCAGCACCTATATGTGTTAAATTTTCGGGGAAAAATTACTCTACCTGGGCGTTTCAATTTGAACTTTTTCTCCTAGGAAAAGATCTTTGGGGCCATATTGATGGCACTGATGCTGCCCCAAAAGATGATACAACAAAAGAACCTAAGGACTCTCCCTCTTGGGGTGTGCTTGATGCCCGAATTATGTCTTGGCTTCTTAGTTCAGTGGAACCACACATTGTTCCCAATTTGCGAGCACATCGTACTGCTCAATCTATGTGGAAGCACTTGAAGCAAGTGTATCATCAAGTTGATGGTGCTCGTCGATTTCAGCTCGAACACGCTATTGCCATGTTTCAACATGGAAATCTTTCTATTCAGGACTACTACTCTGCATTTTTGACCCTTTGGCATGAATATTCTGATTTGGTTACAGCGAATGTCCCTATTGCCACTCTTCCAACTATTCAGAATCTTCATGAACATAGCCGACGAGATCAGTTTCTTATGAAATTGCGACCAGAATTTGAATCAGTCCGGTCTTCTTTACTGAATAGATCTCCTGTTCCTTCTCTTGACATCTGTTTCGGTGAGTTGCTTCGCGAAGAACAACGGCTTAGTACTCAAGCTATTTTGGAGCACTCTCTTGGTAGTTCTGGGCCAGCAACAATGGCGTATGTTGCTCACGGGCAAGGATCATCTATGCCTTCTAAAAACTTGCAATGTTTCTGTTGCAAGGGATATGGTCATGTTGCTGCCAATTGTCCTAAGAAATTCTGCTCTTATTGTAAGAAAAAGGGTCATATTATTAAAGAATGTCGTATCCGTCCTCAGAATCGTCAGGCCAGAGCATTTCACGCCTCTCTTCATGTGCCTCCAGCAGCAACTTATGTTACACATGCCTCTTCTTCAGGTGGTATCTCCACTCTTCCACCTCCGGCAGGAAACTATTGTACACCAGAAATGGTGCAACAAATGCTAATTTCTGCATTATCTGCCATGGGGTTGCAAGGTAAAAATTCTACTAAACTCTGGTACATAGACTCGGGGGCAGAAAATCATATGACACATACTCATACTGTCTTGAGTCGTGTTCGACCCTATGATGGTCAATCGGCTATTCAGACGGCCAATGGTGGTTTCTTGCCCATTACTGCTGTTGGTGATGCCTCTTCTACATTCACTAATGTGTTTCTTGCTCCTAAACTTTCCTCGAATCTTATCTCGGTTGGACAATTAGTTGATGATAATTGTAATGTTCATTTTTCTAGTGCTGGTTGTGTTGTGCAGGACCAGGTATCGGGGAAGCCGATCGCGAGGGGACCTAAAGTGGGGCGCTTGTTTCCGCTATTTTTACCTGTTCCAACATTTTCTTCCATTAAGTCTTTTGCTTGTACTAAAATTCCTGCTCTTAGTATGGTGTGGCATCGTCGTTTAGGTCATCCCAATACTCAGATTTTATCTCATGTATTGAACTCTGGTTTTAGTGGTAATAAAGCATATCCTTCTTTATCTCTTGAGTGTGATCCTTGCAAACTTGGTAAAAGCAAAATTCTTCCATTTCCTTTGCATGCTAGTCGCGCTTCCCACTGCTTTGATCTTATCCATAGTGATGTTTGGGGACCTTCCCCGGTCGATTCTCATGAAAAATTCAAATACTATGTGACATTCATTGACGATTATAGCAGATTTACTTGGGTCTATTGTCTTCGCTCTAAATCTGAAGTTTATCGTATCTTCACTGAGTTTTTAGCTTATGTCGCTAATCATTTTTCTACTACTATTAAAACACTACGCACAGATTCTGGTGGTGAATACTTGTCTACTGAGTTTCAGGCTTTCTTGGCATCTAATGGTATTATTCATCAACGTTCATGTCCTGCTACTCCTCAACAGAATGGAGTAGCTGAACGAAAAAATCGTCACCTTCTTGATGTGGTCCGTACTCTCTTGTTAGAATCCTCTGTTCCTTCCATGTTTTGGGTTGAAGCTCTAAAAACTGCTACCTACTTGATTAATCGCTTACCCTCTCAAGCCTTACAAATGGAGTCTCCATTTTTTCGTTTGTTCGCCAAACAACCTAGTTATGATAATCTTCGTATTTTCGGTTGTGTCTGTTTTGCTCACTTACCACCTCATGAGCGACATAAATTATCTGCTCAATCTGTAAGATGTGCATTCTTGGGATATAATTTATGTCAAAAAGGCTTTGTCTGTTACGATCCTACTTTACGACGTACACGTATTTCTAGGAATGTTATTTTTTTGAGAATCAACAGTTCTTTCCGGTGTCCTCTGTGTCCTCTCCTTCTACTGTGGTCCTCCCTTCATTTGAGTCACAAGTATCTGATCTTCATCCAGTCAACTCTCGCTTTAAACCAGGTATTGTGTATACAAGACGCTCCCGCCCACAGTCTCCTCCAGCGGCTAACTTGATATCTGATACTCCCACACTCCCAATTCAGACAAATGATGCACCACCAGAACCCCGGGTACGTCACTCATCTCGAGTGTCTGTACCCCCGGATAGGTATGGGTTTCCCACTTCTGGTAACTCTATTTCAGCTCTTACTGTTGCACTGTCTAATTTTGATATACCTACATGCTACTCACACGCTGCCAAGCATGATTGTTGGCGACAGGCTATGCAGGAAGAAATAGCTGCTCTAGAGGCTAATCACACTTGGGACATTGAGCCATGTCCGTCATCTATTATTCCCCTGGGTTGCAAATGGGTTTACTCAGTCAAAATCCGATCTGATGGCAGTTTAGACCGTTACAAGGCCAGGCTTGTTGCGCTTGGGAATCATCAGGAATATGGGGTCAATTATGAAGAGACGTTTGCTCCAGTGGCTAAAATGACTACTGTGCGTATGATTCTGGCTCTTGCTGCTTCTCGTCATTGGCCGCTACATCAGATGGATGTCAAAAATGCATTTCTTCATGGGGATCTTAAAGAATGCATTTATATGAAGCCGCCTCCGGGATTATTTTCTTCTCCGACTTCACATGTGTGTAAGCTTCGTCGCTCTCTTTACGGTCTCAAACAGGCTCCGAGGGCCTGGTTTGATAAATTCCGCACCACTTTACTACAGTTCTCATTCCAACAGAGCAAGCATGATACTTCCTTGTTCCTTCGGAAATCAGACGTGGGTATTGTTGTTCTTTTGGTGTATGTTGACGACATTGTGATTACGGGTTCTGATTCAGCTCTACTTGATCAACTCAAAACTCATCTTTCAGAAGCATTTCATATGAAAGACCTTGGGTCCCTCACTTATTTTCTTGGTCTTGAAGTGCATCGTAGCTCCTCGGGCATTTCTCTAAATCAGCATAAGTATGCTAGTGATGTGGTGGCTACAGCTGGTCTACAGGATGCTACTTCGGTTGATACTCCTATGGAAGTGAATATCAAGCTTCGTAAAGAAGAGGGTGACTTACTTGCTGATCCCAGTTTATATCGAAAATTGGTAGGCAGCCTTGTTTATCTCACCATTACTAGACCGGACATCTCATTTGCCGTACAACAAGTCAGCCAGTTTCTTCAGGCTCCTCGCCATCTTCATTTGGCTGCTGTTCATCGGATCTTACGCTATGTTCACGGCACGGTGGCTCGTGGGTTATTTTTTCCTACAAACAACCCTCTTCGCCTTACAGCTTATAGCGATGCGGATTGGGCAGGTTGTGCAGATACTCGTCGATCCGTCACTGGTTGGTGTATGTTCTTAGGAGATGCATTGATCTCTTGGAAGAGTAAGAAACAAGATCGAGTATCTAAGTCCTCTACAGAATCTGAGTATCGGGCAATGTCTCTTGCTTGTTCTGAAATCATTTGGCTTCGAGGGTTGCTTGATGAGCTTAATTTTTCTGCCACTGACCCTACACCTCTCCATGCCGATAATACGAGTGCTATTCAGATCACGGCTAATCCTGTCTTTCATGAGCGAACGAAGCATATTGAGGTGGACTGTCACTCTATTCGTGAAGCCTATGACGCTCGTGTTATTACTCTTCCTCATATATCCACCGACTTGCAAATTGCTGATATCTTCACCAAAGCCCTCACACGTCAACGGCATTGTTTCCTAAATAGCAAATTGATGCTGCTTGACCATCCTGCATCAATTTGAGGGGGGCTGTCAACGGACAACTTGTTGTCCGTTACTCTTTTCTTTCTTTCCTATTGTACAGCTGATTTTGTTAAGGATTCAATTGCAGGTATAGGTGCAGGTTACCGTTATGTGTTTATTTCCTTTGTTGTGTAACATTGCTGCAGTCTAGGACGGCAAAGTAGTATAGTAGGTACAGAAAGTCTATTCTTTTATTGTATATATATTCAGTTCTGTAATCCCTTAGAGGATATACAATTTTTCAGACAATATTGTGTTATAGTTTGACACTTCTCACAACATTTTCCAGTATGGGATTCTTCAATTGTTTGGGTGGGTCTTTGATGTTGTTACAATTTGAGCTGCTTGCTGATGGACATTTTTGCAGGTGGAATTGACTAGACTTCTAGAAGCAGTTCAACAAACCGAAAGTAAGATGGTGGAAATGTCTGCATCGAATCACCTAATGTCAACGCATGTTCTGCAACAAGCACAACAAATAGAGCTTCTGTATGAGCAGGTCAGCATGTCTAGCTTGAACACTTAAATTTCACTGCACCTCCATATATCTTTGGATGGAAAATTAATGTGAGGTTGCATGGTTGGGTTCTGTCAAGTAAAAACCTGCTTGAATGTTAGTTCTGGCCTGCATTACGAAGAATAAACTGGAAGCAGAATGCTCCTTTGTATTTTATTTAAACTTTGAAGGGGGGAAAAGAAATATCTTATTGAAGATGACGTTGTTGTTCATTTCTCTTTTATACCCGATTGCATTTGGATTGTGGTATCTAAGCTTATAGTAAATCAATTAATTTCTGGTCTACTGGATAAATTTAGTGCTTTGGGTACTACAGACTACAGAGCCTCTGAATCAAAAAAAAAAATCTACTTTGTGCAAATTGAAGATCTGGTGCGGAATGGGAAAAATTGAAGATTTATTATCAGCATTTGAGCAAATTGAGTTTTGAGCTTGCGAAATTTTGTTAAAAAAATCTCCTTCTTAGCCCCGTTTGGGAGTGCGTTGCAACCGGCGATTCCAAAAAATTTGAATTTTTTTTTAAAAAAAAATAAATGGCAGTTTGATGTTTTTAGATCATTTTGATGTATTTCGACACGAAAAGTACTTTGAAAAGCTATCACAATCGCACTCCCAAACAGGCTATACACTGGAACAGAGACGTGGGTTTGAAGAGCTAGTAGAATTTGTCGTTCATTTTCATTGAAGCTAGAATTTTCGACTTTGGAAATCTCATCTGGCAAATCAACAAAATTCATTAAAATATCATATGTCAAATTAAGTCTCTGTTGAAGTCATGGGGCAAACCCCTTCAAATCGCTACTTTGTGCCTTCGATAATTTTGCTCTCCACCGTGCTCCTCTATTTATTCCATTAACTCCTCCTCAGTTTCTGTGAGAATGTGATTACAACCTGTGAAAGCCAGCACGTTTATTTTTTTTCATATCTGCTATTGGCTCTGCTTATTTAGCAAGATCTAGCAAAGTTATCGTTTCATGTTTTATGTTTTTTCAGGCACCTAGAGGGAGAAGCTATGAACGGTCGACCATCACTCTTGAGTCTACACACCAACTTATTTCCTAGCTTTTCAATGCCTTCCGTAAAGGGTAAAATTTATATAACAGTCAGACTGCACAGGATAACTAGTCAGATTAACAATTCAAAAGCTTGGATTTTTAATTTTGAAACTCTAAGAACAAAAACATTCCTTTGACCAAGAAACTGGGCGTATCCTTAGCGACTTTGCGGGTGTTTTGCATCACGTTTCAAAAAGATTTTTAAAAAATATTGAAATTTTATTATTATTATTATTTACTTTGAAGTATTTTTTTATATTTTTAGATTATTTTGATGTGTTAATATCAAAAATAATTTAAAAAATATCATTTTAATGTATTTTCGAATAAAAAATATTTTTAAAAACAATCTCAATCAAACTCCTAAATAATCGCTTAATCTTCAAAAATGGAAGTGGGGGAGACTCTACATAACTTCAATGAAACACTTCAGGTGAAAGATAATCTTTTGAAGTCAATGAATATATGAATCCATCCCAACCTTACATAAAGAAGGTAGAACCAAAGTGGCAAGCATTCATGATCTTGGCAATGGCGATCATGTCATTATTCCGCATTTTCATCGGCTCTAGCATTAAATTAACCCAAACATTTGCGAGGAGAAGGGATATATTTACAGGGCGACTTTTTTTTTATTTAGCAGTTTCGCTCCTGCAAAAAATAGAAAAGGAGAAAAAAATGTTGTTTCCTAGATTTCAAAGATTTATGAAATTATTTATATGCAGATAAGTTGGAAAATGCAGGTTAATGAACATGCATCCAATGGAAGTATTAGCATCCATTCCTTGCCATTGTCGCATGCTGCTGAGGCATAATGCTACAACGTGATGATCTCTTGGAGTGATTATTGAAGTTAAAATCATAGACGTACGGCTGGGTTATATTATGATAATATAATTGACTAGTAAATAGTGAATTTTATTTTTTTTTAAATATCATCAGCTATCATGTATTACTGGTGTTTATAACTTTGATTTTACTTGCTTTTGAGCAATTCTCACTATTATTATTATTCATTTTCTTTCATCCTGATTTTTTAGATAGTAGAATGGTGGTTTGGATTATGATAGTATTTTAAAAATATATATTTTATTTTAAATTAATTTTTACTTATTTTTAAATTATTTTGGTGTATTTATATTAAAAATAAAAATATATTATTTTTAAATAAAAAATATTTTAAAACTGACGATATCAAATATGAGCAGTTTTGCCGACAATTGTTGTTTCTATAATTTGTTTACTTCTAGGATCCTGAAATTTGGACGCTATCCAACCGTGATGGGTTTCATGAGAGCCGAAAGATTAGGAGCATCAGGAACTGATCCGGGGCCTATACACACACATATAAACATAGCTGGCACAAAAGTGTTTCTTCACTAAATTTAAGATGGGCCATAGGACCAACTAAAAGCCTATTCTTATTGTCCACGAGAACGGCCTACGAACTCTCCTTCCTCTATATAAACACCCTAAAGAACCAAAATTTAGGGTTTTCAGGTATACGCGTTGCCGCTACGGAGTGTGAGCCGCTTTTTGCGAGGGATTTTCGACTCGGCGAATTGAAATGGTGAAGGGACGTCAAGGAGAGCGAGTCAGGTCTGCGATCTATACTCGCATGCCCTTCCTCATACTCAAATGCTTAAAGAATTAAAAAGTTCAGTTTTCAGTTTTTAAGAATTTGCAGATATAAGCTAATAATTGCTTTCGTTTCATTCTCTCTTTCTTTCTAGGCTTTATGTACGGGGAACAGTCTTGGGTTATAAGAGGTAATAACCGAAACCTGGCTTTAGTACACTGTGATTTTAATCTCGTGACTTGTGTTTTATGATTTTGTTTGGTTACATAGAAATTTGAATGAGAAAATAAGAAATTAGGGTAGTTGAATCACGGATTAGGTTACTCAGAGGCTACTGTGTGTGATTCTGTTGTGCTAATTGAATTATTAGCTTCTTGTTATATTTATAGTAAATGCCTTTCATCAAAAGCAAATGCTCCTATTAGCTAGTTACTAGAGAATACTTTTTTGGTAAAAAACAAGTTGGCAGTGTTATTGATTAACTATATTTATTTGCTAATTAGTGCAACTAATATAGTGGATCACTGCTAGTAATTTTATTCTTTTGTGTGAGCTTCGGCAGATGAATAGTATATTACAAGAATTGGAACAGAGTCTGGATATGGTGTGTGGATTAGTTTGGAGATTAAAATATTGTTTTTGCTGCAGGTCGAAGTCCAACCAATATCCCAACACATCACTGATCCAGATCGAGGGGGTCAACACAAAAGAAGAGGTTGCATGGTATGCTGGGAAGCGGATGGCATACATCTACAAGGCCAAGGTGAAAAGGGATGGATCCCATTATCGCTGCATTTGGGGCAAGGTCACCAGGCCTCATGGTAACAGCGGTGTAGTCAGAGCCAAGTTCAAATCCAATCTGCCTCCGAAGTCAATGGTATTGTTTAAAAAATGATGATAAGCAAAGCTTTTATGATTGGTATGCCATAGTTTCTGCCTACTTGGCCTTGTGTAATTAATTTTTGGTTTATTTGCAGGGAGCTCGAGTACGGGTTTTCATGTATCCCAGCAATATCTGAGGTACAGTTATCTGAGAAACACTTTGTCCTACAATCATTGCTGATAGCTCATTTTTGTGTTGCTTCTTACTTTTAGTGCTTTCTTTATGTAGGATATGGTTGTGTAATAAAACTGCACTCCTGTCCTAACCTTGTCACTTTAATTTCAATTTTTCCTCTACAAGATTAGGATCTAGTGTGTAGGCTTGTTGGGTATTTTTTTTGTGATAGAACGTAGACTTACTTTGATTGGCTTGTTGGATTGTTCTCTGGGAAATGATTGTGATGATGTTGGTAAATGGTTGCTGTTGATGTATATCTTTGTTCGGCTAATTTTAAAATCCTATCTTGCAAATGATATCTTCTGGAAGCTGGAGGTTGATTACAGCTTTTTTACAAAATGAAAGGGAGCCTTTATTTTCTTTCACTCAAACTACCAAGATACTTATTTATTTATTCCAAATTGACCTGCATGAAAACCGTGCTTGACTATTGTATGCATGAATTAATTGATAAAATAAGCTCTTGATTGTTTCCTTCAGTTTGTAATTTAATCATCACTTCCCAGTATATTATTCTCTACTTTAAAACAAATCACATGCCATCTTTTCAGGATACAGTTGTGACTAAAACTCACAAAGCTTAGCGAAGGCTATAGTTTGCTTCATAGGTTTAGATAACATATGAAGTGTTTATTAACCCGCCCGTCCACCCTATATGATTTTTTCCACTGGCTTCGGGACCACAATTTTCAGTGCCTGCTTTTGTTTTTGGGAGTGTGTCGTGCTGGAGATCTATCTTTTACTTGATTCTGATTCTTTTGGTTTTTACTCTTGCAGTTACTCAGGATTTTTGTACCTGGCAGAGGATTTTTGTAGTCAATTAATCAGGGACTTTTGTATCAGTCGGTGTTTTCCACCAATTTGCTCTTCATTTGATCGATTGATCACCTTTTCTTAATTTAAACAATTTTTTTTTATATGAACTTATCTTCTGTCTTCGAAATATCGAGTGGCGTATATGCAACTTATTTGTGGGGATTTTCCATAATTTCCACTGGGTTTTCACGATGAAGTTCATTCTTAGTTTTTTTACCTTTTCTTTTTTAGGAGGCCCGGTTTGTTTCCCATGCTGGGCTTGTATTCTACACCAGGATGTTTTTATGGTCTTCCTTTTAACATTATATATATATATATATATATATATATTATAATTCACAAAAAATCATATATAAATAATGCCTGATTGTCAATGATACGAATGTTAAATTTACAAAAAAAACAACAATTAAGCATATAGAAGATGAAAAAAAATAGAGATTAGCTCTAAATGATATTAGTGCTAAGAGATAAAAATACAAGTTTAGAAAAATAATTAAATAAAAAATTTAACTTGAATAAAACAAATAGTTATTAAAATTGTTGAGAATTGATCTAAAAGGTAAAAAGGAGGAGAATTTGAAAAGGGATTTAATTTTTACTTGTTTTCTAAGAGAAAAGACAGATATTTCAAGTATTGAAACTATTTTTTAATTTATGTGTTTGTTTTTAAACAAAATTACCAAACCAATTACAGAAGATTGAGGACAAGCACAAAAACATAATACAAATAGGCCAAGTGTAGATAATAAATATTTAGAGTGTAAAAATAATATATATTTTTTAAAAATATAAAGATAAAGAAAGTTTAAAAAATGATAATAAATAAATAAATCAAATGTAAAGAGAAAAATATATGTGAAAAAAACTGAAAATTACTGATTTACCATGTTGCCGTAAAAAAAGATACTCTAAAATCCGCGGTTTTATTTTGGGAGAGTTGATGCATGTGGTATAGCGAGGGTGAATTCTCGTGCTTGAGATCATGCTGGGGGAGTTTTATTTGGACAATTGAACGTGATTGGTAGTCGTTGGAATGTAAGTTATCAGACTGTGGACATCTCAGCATGAAATTCATTCTTGGAATCGAAGAATGATTCGGTAAGAACACTGACACCGTCTCCTCAATGCACCGAGGTCCACGGTCATGCTCTTTCCCTGTGAAGGATAGCCTCAACTGAACATCAAGGATGGGCCAGGTGTTAATAACGTGTGATTATGGGGTTTTATCTCTTGTCATTTCAGGTTTAAATCTTATAGTTGTTACTGTGATAATCACTCAAAATTTATATTATTATTAATTTCAAGACCTGTAGAATTAATAAAGATATGTACAAGTTAGAATAAATAAGAAGAAAAAAAATAGCCTCAATTGTTCATAATTCAAACCCTTTATTATTTATTTATTAAAAAACAATTCGATAACTCACAATTTATATTTTGTTTATTGTGTTTAATTTAAATTAGATTATAAAATAAATTAATTCTAATACAATTCGATAATTCAGGTATCCAAATTTTCTTGTTTTTTTAATGATGATAATTTTATGCTGGTGATTTGATTAAAATTTACTTAACAAGTAAATTTATATCGATTTAAATTCTTATATTTTATAGAAATTTTGCATTCCACATAAATTTTGCACATATTTATTATTTTGCCCAGATTTATATTATTAAAAACAAATCCCATACAATTAATATTTTTTTGTGTTGAAAAAATATTATTTCGCCCGCTACGAGGCGTGGGTAAGTGGCTTGTCCTCTAATTATTTTTATTTGTTATTCAAATCAAATGATTTTTTATGGTAATTATATTTATTTTGTTTATGTCATTTTTACGTAGTAATAATAACGTCAATTTTAGTTAATTTTTTATTTTATTTTCTTGCTTGTTCCTTTTGTTAAAGTTTTAGTTTTATTTTTTTATTATTCTTCATAACTATTTAATCATTTTCGTTGTCTAAACAATACCAAAAAAAGAAAATTTTAGTTATTATAATCATGATAACAATATTGGCGTTACTAATACTAATAATGATAATAACTATAATAATTAATTTTTATAGTTGTAGTGCTTGTAACATTAATAATTATTATTGTGATAATAATAGTAACAATAACTTATGAAATAATATTAAGAATATCAATAATAACAAAAATGATTGTGATAATTATATTAATAGCAATAATAATATTGATGGTCATTTTAATGATAGTGATAGCAATAGTAATAGCGGTGTTAATAATCATAATAATGGTTATAAAAATATCTAACTTTCATCTCACCGTATATGCCGTCATGGTCTCTTTACAATGATGATGCACATGTCAGCTCACGGTGATTAGAGACTTGCCGATAGTTGATTGTTTTTTCCCCTTTTCTCTTTATTAGAATTAAAAATACATACAAGTTCTATTTTATGGTTTATGCATTTCAGTCTTTAGTCATTTGATTTATTTATTTTTCATCCTAGTTTCTTCCATATAAGTTTTTATCTGTTTTAATTTTTCATTTTGCCCTTATTCTTTTAATTTATTTTTATCTTTTTGAAGCAATCACTATCAACAATAACAAATACAATTATAATAATGATGATAATTTTAATGATATTAATAACAATAACGGTGTTAATAATCACAATAGTCATGTGATAATGATGACGACAATAAGAACAATAACAAGGATGACAACGATAATAATACAAATAATAATTAAAATGTTAATTATTTACAATAATAATAGTAATGATAGTTACAATAATTGTGACAATTAAATGATCATAATAATAACGACGAAAATAATAATTAAAATAATTTATCATTCAATGTTGTATTAGTTAAGAATTAAGTTTTCCAGCTTCTCTATCTATAGTTTTTTGAACCTGATATCCCGAATTAATGGTTTGAATTTTTCTTCTAACTCACAGTCATCTTAAATATTGTCTTATTTAAAAAAAAATGTATTTCTTAAAATTAGTTTTTTGAAAAAAACATATTTCATTTTTTGTTGAAACTGATTAAACAAATAAATTCTCATTAATTTAAAAAATATATATTTTACTACAAGCTCTTGTATAGATTTATTATTTTGCTAAAATTTATAATATTATTAGAAAAAATCTTACACTTTTAATATTTTAAAAATATAATTTTGACCGAGACAAAATACAGAATATGTTAGTCGTGACATTATATACGACAGTCTCTTCGAATTGACATAAATTAAATACGATATATCAAGGTCAATTTCTTTTCTTTTTTTCAACCAATCAATTACCCGTCTCCATTTTACATTAACTTTGATGATAGAGAAATGTTGCCAAACTTAATTTTGATTAAAAAAAAAGAAGAAGAGAGATAAGAATGTTCTTGAGTCATTTTTTATATGTTAGAATTATTTTTTTATTTATAAAATCTTAAGCAAATCAACCAAACAGGGCATGTGAATGCACAATAAATTGTTTTTCTCCGGCAATTTCAAAATCCTATGAAAAAAAAATGAAGGGCAGTTAAACTTGATTGTAAAAAGGGTGATTTTGGACCTTTTTTTTCCCAAGCATGTGATATTGTAATAAAATAATGAAACTTGAAATTAGTTACCTTGTTCGATGTCCGCTGTTTTCTTGAAACTGACGAGAAATACGATGTTCTTGTTCAGTTGGATTTCACTTGCCGCTCTTGTTTTTTTGAACGATGCATTTTATAAACGGCCTTGAAATTGTCAGGTTCAGACTTCAGACAAATTCTATTGCCACTATTGGGATTATAGTTTGAGTTTGATTTTTTTTATATATATAAATGTATTAAAATATTTTTTTAATATTTTTTTAAAATAATTTTTGATATTAGCACATGAAAATGATTTAAAAACATTGTTTTTTATTTAATTTAAAATAAAAAATTATTTTTTTAAAAACACTTTTGAAACGCAATGTCTAACAATTAATTTGCTGACATGCACAATGCCGTTGCTGAATAGATTTCTTTTCTTTTTTTAACTAAAAAAAACTTTAGAGGATACTTATGTTGGAAAAAAAATGACAACTTACTTGAATTTTGACAATTTACTTTACAATATAATTAAAATAAAAGCAAAAGCAGAAATTAAAATAAAAAACATTGTCTAGTGATGATATTGAAAAATAATAGAGAAAAAAAATTGAATCCTCGTTAACTTTTCAAACTATGAGTCGTTATCAGACTATAAGTACTGTACATGGAATAACTATGAAGGTTAAAACTATATGAAAATCTCAAAATCAAAAAGTAAAACAAATAGGAGTTAAATTACAAATAAATAAATAAATAAAAGAGTAAAATAAAATTTTCATATGAGAGTTAAATTGAAAATAAATAAATTAATATTTTATCATTAAAACAATGTATTAGGTAAACAAATAGGAGTTAAATTACCACAGTAGACTGTATTAGGTAAAAAAAATGGAAAAACACCCATTTATAATTTCTTTTAGCTGGCATTTATTATATTTAACTGAAGACACGCATTAACATTTATTATAATTAAGAGAGCTATAAAGACTACCATTGGAGACTAATTAACTTGAAAATGGCCTCGTCATTGGAAGGACAGAAGAGTTTCTTCAGAAGCGAGGTCTAAACCAATAAAATATAAATAAATTACTTGAATTGATATTTTTTAATTCAATGTATATTAAATGATGGCAATGTACTTAATTACCCCCACCCTCACATTCAATCTAAATCAATTTATTCAAAAATAAATATTAGTTGATTGTTCATTAATGTTACAGTCAAGTTGTTTTTGAAAATATTTTTTATTTAAAATTATATTAAAATTATATTTTATTGATTTTTTAAAATTAAGAGATATACTACTCTCTCATAAGTTCATAGTTTTTTATCTGTTTTTTTTTTGTCGACCACGAAATATAACCTGTTAATAAAAACATTGCTGGAAAAAAGAAAGATAATTTATGGCAACTTGTTATTAAAAGTCATTATAATAAATTTAACTAGGCAGGCTGCCATTCGGACCGACATTTGCAGCCACGACGAGCTGACTACCTCCTCATCCAGTCTCCATACACGCGTAGAGATTATCGTATCGCACAGTATACTCCAATGATTTGGAACTGTCATCTCAAACACGTATGTATTCAGCCTCGCGCTGGCTGTAACTGCGGTTTAAAAACGATTTATTTTTTTATTTTTTAAAATCATTTTATATGTTAATATTAAAAATATTTTTTTAAAAATAAAAATTATTATTTTAATATATTTCTAAACAATTTTTTTTTTTTAAATAAGGGAAGCGAAAATGGCATGACTGGTTTTTGTTTTTTCCCCTCGCCTTGAGCTTCTCTCTCCATCACGAGAGGAGAGGGCTCTATTCCTTTATTAAATGAACATTTATTTAATACAAGAATTTCTCAACTGCCTTTTAATTAATCTTGGAGCTGTACGAGTTTGAAGAAAAAAAAGGAACCCCACCATTTATGGCACTGTTTGTTTTAGCTTTTTCAATCATGGTTTTCAAAAAACTTGCAATTTTTTTTATTTTAAATGAATATGGTTTAGTGTTTTTAGATCATTTTAATGTGCTGATGTCAAAAATAATTTTAAAAAAATAAAAAAATATCATTTTAATATATTTCAGCATAAAATATTTTTTAAAAAACTATGAAAAGCTACAACAACAGCTCTCCCAAACACTCTCATGGTCGCTGATGTTCCATCTAGAATACACCACAAGGACGCCATTGAATCGTTTTAATGTTTTGATATAAAAAATAAAATGTAAATAATACAAAAATATTATTTTCTAATAAAGATAATGATTTATTTTGTTCTGGCCTTGACACTTAATTAACGAAGCGAGGACACTATTGATTTTTGTATACTGAATATTCAACAGAATATAAATTAGAGCTTAATATGTGGGCTGACTTGATGATATTTCACTATAAAAAACAAAAACAATGAATCTGATAAATGAAAAAGGTAAGAAATATAAAATCTTCAAGTAATTTGTAGACTTGCATTGGGAAAAGAAACTCAGCACTCTTAAATACATCAAAAGTCAAAGCATTACACAGAGCAATAAAAATACTATAAAGCACCGTATATCTCTCCTTTTCCTCATACAAAACCCATAAGATCAAATAACACCGCACAGAGCAAAGAGGACGGAGAATAAACGGAACCCACAACGAAACGCCCCACCCCGGCCCCTAACGCGTTCACCACCGCCGCCACCTCGTCTCCCTCTCCTTCCTCAGCTTCAAATGCGAAGGAAAACTGCATTCCTTCGATTACCTCCCATTCCTTTCATATCCCTCCAATCTCCCTCTCTCCGTGAATAAACAAACAAACAAACAAACAAATCCTCTCCTACTATTTTTATTTTTATTGTTATTATTATGTCACAGATCAATGGGAGAAGGCCCTCCAATGATCTCCATTAGATCCACATCATTCCCCTACACCTCACCCCACCTGATTTGACCACCGGGCACCGACAGCCCCCCCGCAAATCTCCACCGTCCGATCCCAAAAAAGCTCACGATGAAGAACACATCACGATTCTTCACGATCAGTCTAGTGGCATCATGGTACTGCTCAAACATAGGAGTTCTGTTACTAAACAAATACTTGCTAAGCAACTACGGGTTCAAGTACCCGATCTTCTTGACCATGTGTCACATGACAGCTTGTAGTTTGTTAAGTTACATCGCAATAGCATGGATGAAGATGGTACCTATGCAGACGATTCGGTCCAAAACACAATTCTTGAAGATCTCGGCTTTAAGTTTAGTGTTTTGTGTGTCGGTTGTGTTTGGTAATATTTCTTTGAGGTTCTTGCCTGTCTCTTTTAATCAGGCTATCGGTGCTACCACGCCGTTTTTTACGGCTGTTTTCGCTTATTTGATAACTCTTAAAAGAGAGGCTTGGCTTACCTACGCTACCTTGGTTCCTGTTGTTACTGGGGTTGTTATTGCTAGTGGGGTAAGTTGCCTGTTTTTTCTTCTTCTTCTTATTTATGTTAACTGGGGATTTTGTTTCCATTGCTGATATGGGTTTCTTGAATTTTTACCATCATTTTTGTATTTTGTTATGTTTCGGAATTGGGTTCCCTTTTGATTGGTTTCTAGCTGTTTTACTTGAATTTTATTTTAATATTATCATTTCTTGTGTGTTTTATGCTAGCTCGGGAAGGCATGGGGTTTGATTTTCTATTATTTCAGTGCCCTATAGGATTTAGTTTAAATTGTTTGAATTTTGAAATCTGGGATTTGCCTCGCTGTCATGGAAATAAAATGGATTTTCGGCATTCAAATTTTTATAATGTATTTTGTTTTCTATGTAGTATGTTGGTTTGACTTATATATATATTTTAGCAATTCCTCTGGCAGCTTTTGGAAGTTCAGTTTGCTATTTGATTTAGGAAGTTTTCAATTATTTATTTTGCTTTTGAACTTTAGTTGATAGATACACATGTTCGCCAGGTGGGCAGTGTTATTGCTTCTCTTTGATTTTATTTCGGTTTCGAAACTAGTTAATATCTGTGGTGTTTTGTCTCATGAAAGTGATTACATTAGAGCGAAGTGTTTTGACTCTGATTTGCCTCCATTATGTGGAACAGGGTGAACCAAGTTTTCATCTATTTGGGTTTATAATGTGTATTTCTGCTACGGCTGCTAGGGCACTCAAATCAGTGCTGCAAGGGATTTTACTTTCTTCTGAAGGGTAAGTATGTTTGTATGCACTTTTGCAACTGAAGATGATGACCAGGCTCTTTGTATGCTGAGAAGTTTGTATATGTTTTTTTTTCTCTTCAAGGGAGAAGCTGAATTCTATGAACCTCCTCCTATACATGGCTCCCATAGCTGTTGTAATTTTACTCCCAGTAACACTTATCATGGAAGAAAATGTGGTTGGTATCACACTGGCTCTCGCCAGAGAAGACGTTAAGATCATCTGGTACTTGCTATTCAATTCAGCACTTGCGTATTTTGTGAATCTGACCAACTTCTTGGTTACAAAACACACCAGTGCTCTTACTCTCCAGGTACATCTTTGATTTTGCAAATTCCCAAACTTTTTTATTATTTTCTGTATACTTTTTGCAATTAGCATATAATTGCCTGGCTGAGTCAATTGGATGAACAATTATTTATGCTAGTGAAAGGCCAACAGAAATGAAATATTTCAGTTCTTGATGTTGCATTTTAAGCTTTTAGAATGTGCGAAATCTTTGGCTTCTAAACTTAGGTTCAATTCAATGTAATGCATTTCTTGTTTGGTGGTTTTTCTGTGAGTTTCTTTCTAGAAGCTATCAAATCGGATCTTTGTCCTTTTTTTCTACTCAAGAAATAGTTGTTGACACAATTATATTTCTGTGTATTTTCATTTTGATGATAGAATGCCAGATCCAGAGAACAAGATTTGACTTTGTAGATAGGGTTGCATTTTAAGCTTATAGAATGTGCGAAATCTTTTGCTTCTAAACGGGTTAGGTTCAATTCAATGTAATGCATTTCTTGTTTGGTGGTTTTTCTGTGAGTTTCTTTCTAGAAGCTATCAAATCAGATCTTTGTCCTTTTTTTCTACTCAAGAAATAGTTGTTGACACAATTATATTTCTGTGTATTTTCATTTTGATGATAGAATGCCAGATCCAGAGAACAAGATTTGACTTTGTATATAGGGTTGCAGATTGTTAGGAGGGGCTCCTAACTGGAAGATTTAATTAGATTACTTGATTGTCTCTGTTTTTATTGCTAATTATAATGCTCAAGTTATTGAACTTTAGTACTTGTGGAGTATCTGTAGCTTACTCATTTATAAGTTTTGCGAACCTGTGTTCGAAGTCTTATTTTTTAAGAAATGTTGAGATAGTTCACGTTACAAGAAGAGCACATGGACTTGTAAAAATATTTATTTAAAAAAAACTCAACATGAGACTGAAATCAACAAAAAGGAGTTCCACATTGTAAATTTTGGAAGGTAGATCAATATCTGCTTGGCTGAACAAGTATAAACTAACTCTGTGGTTTATAAATCTCAAATGTCATTCGAGTACATGCTTATATCTTTGATATTGCTGCATGTACTATGTTGATGTACATTAGAATGATTAGAGTGATAAAATAAAGATTGAAGCTTTAGTTTGTACCCATGATTTCTTCCGTTGAATTGCTGACATTTCTTTCTCACCTTTTTGTTTAATTTTGAGAGGTTATGAGCTTTGAGATAACAAAGAGTTCTTGTTCTTCCAGGTTCTTGGTAATGCAAAAGGGGCCGTGGCTGTTGTGGTTTCAATTTTAATATTCAGAAATCCCGTGTCTGCTACTGGGATGCTTGGTTACTTGCTTACAGTCTTTGGAGTAGTCCTCTACAGCGAAGCCAAGAAACGAAGCAAATGATGCGTGATTATAGAAATGCATGAAGTGCCATTTTCACACTCTTTATGCCAGTGCTAGATGGCAACAACCTTCCAAAAGGCAAGTTTGGGCTGTGGTTGGTGCCGTGGATTTTGGATCTCTGGATTCTATTTTTGTGCACGGGAAACCCTGGTTGATTGGCTTACGTTTGTATCAGCAACAATAGCAGGATTAGCCAGAAGTAGAATACTCGAATAATTGATTGATTAATCTCTATTATTCCAGCTTGGGGTTGTAGAGAAATATCATTTTTATCTTTTATATTCTTTCAGGAAAAAGATTGTAAAATCGGGTCGCCACACCATCAGCTTGTTATTAACATTTGTCATATTGATTAATTAATGAAAGGAGCACGCAAAAACTTTACTATATATGCTGCTGTATCCTCTGGTATTGAAGTATACAATGCATGACTGGTGGTGAGGGTTGCCATGTTCTGTTCTACTAGGGTTTCTGCATTTTCAGAAAGGAGTAATCAAATGATGGGCTATAACAGGTGCCCGTTATATTGGGTGAGATTATTTGTAGATAACCACAACAATGTCTGATCGAGTTTCCTCGACTCGACGTCTCGGATTTCATCACACTGAATTGAGGAAAGGATTGTTGTGGGATTGGCTAGGCGCACCTTCAGTTTGTCACAGACTTCTGTCAAGAACTAAACCAAGATGATTGAAGACGAAGTCTGGTAAATGTTGTGATACTGGCCGAGTAGCTGTGCATGCAGGGGATAGGTTATTAGGTTTTACTAACTCGTAGAAAATGCACAGATTTTATGGCTTCCTATCTGATTGAAGACGAGGTGAGCCCGAACTTCTACCATGAGTGAAACACAGAATTCAAAATATAAAAAATCCAGTATTTAGAGTCTCTGTCATGATTTATGAAAAATGACTTTTGATCTGTAGCTATAATTAAAAAAAAATGTTTTTTTATTAATTATTTATAATAAAAATAAGTTAAAATAATTTTAAAATAAAAGTATGCTTGTTAAATATTACTAAAAGGATAAATATCAAATTCTAAACACGATACCGTTACCATCCTTAAATGCATGATTGATAGTAATATTATTTTTAAAAGTGTTTTTCATTTAAAAATATATATTTTTTTAAATATCTTTAATATCAACAATAATTTTTTTTTAATTTAAAATAAAAAATTCTAATTCAATCAAATATGTGGATTTTAAACACGCGCACTCTTCTCCTTCCTCCGACGATCTGATTTCATCCAGTGTTAACGCTGCGATCGCAACTTGTCCATGGGCACGAACCTGGCTAACATGGACAAGATGTTGAAATGCGCTGATAAAGATGATATTGTCATCTTCTAGGTCGACGATGGCGGTGATTCTGTCACTTTCATGTGCATGTTTTTTCCTGTGTGGTCACTGAGAAAGTGAGGCACAAAGGATTCTTTAGTTTTTCTTTCTTTCTTTCTTTGGTAGCGTATATAAAACTGTTTGTTTGCATATTGCAAGTGCACAAGTAGGGCTTGGTTTGTTTTATAAAAAACTGTTTGCTTGCATATTGCTGATTTCTAATCGCTTATCGACTCATCATTGGACCATTTCCATTGCTAGCTAATCTCTAACAGCTCTTTTTGCTGAAAAAAGAAAGGCCACTTCCAAGGTTGGAATAAATACAGCGCGACTTAACTGAAGATATATGCATTTTCATATGATTTTATACATCTGTTTTGATCTAGTCTATAGTGCAATTGGTAGGCTAAATCTACCAACACTTTTTTTTATCCTAAACCTTGAGCCCATGACCAGATTTCAATAAAGAAGCCCCGGTGGACATGGGAAGCCAACAAACACTCGCATACAAGGCAATAAAAAGACTTGGTATAACAAGAACAGACGGGTAGAGGATGGGAACTCTTTACCGATATTCGATGTGGAAATATATCGGTTACTGTCTTCTTTTATGTGGAAATATATTATCTTCAAATCTTCTTCCAGCCAATCATAGACAAGAACGGTAAAGCCAAATGTTGGACATAGGGGACCGCGACGATTGGCTCGATATTGATTACTCACAGAAATAGACATCAATAAATCTCTGTAGTTCTCCATTATCATTGAGAACACCGTAGAGTTTGTGGAATCCATTCCCAACTAAGATCCTGGACAGCAAGAAACTAATGATTGGGTGACAGCGAGATCCAGGCAGGCTTATGTGAAAAGAAAGGACGATGCCGTAGGAGTGAATTGGTTCGTGCACAAGAGAGAGAGAGATCGATACCGGTTATCAAGTTTCTCTCTTGTTGAAGAAGACAACGTCCTTCAGTTTCCGGGTCAACAGAAAAACTAGTCCAGGTTTAGGGTTTGCAGGCAAAATACTGGTTTAAACGCAAGGATTGAGCTACTCTTATGTCCAGCTTCCGAGAACGGTCAAAATCCTATTCATTTGGAAAGGGAAGATGGTTCAAGGGGTGTTTAGGATTGAGATACATTATAATTTCAAAATAACTTTCCTTGAAAACATCAAAATAATCATTTTAAAATTAGCACATAAAACTAATTTAAAGCCTATTAGCATATATATATATATATATAAGTAAGTTTTGCTTAAATAAAAAAACACTTTACAAAGCACCTAAAAACAAATGCAAAAACAATGTCGAATACCCTCTTAATTTAAAACAGACAGACCGTATAGTGAGAATTTATAGTTCGCAACTGTAGATAAACATTTAGGCCACTCAGTCGACACCCAAATTAAATCTCGATCAATCGAAAAGAAAATGAGGGTAGTACTCTCAACTTACACTGGCGCTCTGGCCCAAAACGAAGCGGCACGCTCTTGTCTGGATTTTGACGCTTTCAGGAACACACACATATATAGGCTGGTATTTCATAGCATGGCAAAAACATTGGAAATACATGGAAAGGTAATGCTATAAACATCTAATTGATCTCTCCCATACCAGCAGCCAGCCCTTGTAGCCTAGCCTAAGATCTAGAGATTTAATACATAATTACTGCAGGAGCATTCTACAACTCAATGCTGCTGATTGTACTGATAAAGAAAGATAATCACAGACAGCTATGCCAAAATCAGCACAAGATTGTTAAACATGAACTCAAAGAGCCTTGATACAGCTCATTTGCTCATTCGCCGAACCCCGATTATGTTCTTCCAGGAAGAGAAAGTAGCACATTAAACTCACCTCTTTGGACTAGGCACCCTGCAATTCATACAACCTCATTGAGGTTTCAATGGCTGTGAGCTTCTTTGAAGGGAGTCACCATGAAACTGATCTGCATGTGCATCAACAGTGTTTGTTGTGTTTCCACTTAATGATAGACAAAGACTTCTCAAATTCACATCATTACTGTGCTTGTCCCATGCTGCTTTGAATTGCAGGCCCTTGCATCTTCGGATAACAGGAAAAAATAAATTGTAAGCAGCTACAAGCAAATGGATAGTTATTGCAGAGAACACTAACAATACTTACTGCTGGAGCAAGATCAGTATCTCAAGAACACTCGATCTGATTTGTTCCCGAGCTATTCTTAATGCTGCTTCCTTGTATAGCAAAGCAAGTTCATCCACCAATCTGAGACCAGAACAGTGAGTTATAGAATCAGAAGCAAAAACTGCTCGCTCATTTAATGAAAATTTCATGTGCTTGGAGTCATGGTTTGGTTCCAGAGCAGAAATGGAAATCACAGTTATTCATGTCTTGGAGGAATGCAGGACATGACCATCAGACTCTCCATGGCAGCTTTAAATCAATTGAAGGTTAAAAAAGAAATTTCCCCCCTCCAATTCTAGCTAGAGATTCCAAAATGATAGACCAATGAAAAGCTAAGACTGAAAAAAATAATCTAGAAGCGTGTTAAATAACAACTTTTGGGCATCCCAAAGTAATGACATATTTAGGAGTATTTATGGCATTTAATGTTATGTCCTGCTCAAAAGACATTTCCTTGGTTCACCTTTCTAAAAATGGTGTGTTCCTTATCCATGTCAACCTCATAATTGTATGGACTCGTTCAAGAACCTGCACAAAGCCATCCATTCTCCCAATAATCACTCATGAAAATCACAAAACAAACTTAAACTAAAAAAATGAATTAAAAAAAATCAACATAATAAAAAAACAACAATTTCACTGGATAATAAGAAAATTTCTTTTCTAAGCTGCTAATTCACTAGATACTTCTAAGAAAACAAGGACAACTTGAGAAATATCTATAGAACAAATATTAATCTGCATAAAATCTAATTGCAATATCAAGCCCAAAACAATTAATAATCACGGGTAAAGGTATGCACTCTTACCAGCAGAACAGTTTCATCATCATCAGCATGCAGCCACTTAAAGAACAGTGGAAACATTCGCCCAAAATGAGCTACTAATACAAGACCAATACCATGTAAAAGTGGTTCTACAAATGTAAGCCATGCAACACGGCGATCCTTGTTCCTTGGTTGACGCTCCAAGTGACCTAGCATCTCATTTAGCATCTTTTCAAACCTGAAAATAAAGTATGGCAAAAGAAAACACTGGTCAATAGAACAAGTATAGAACATTGGTTTATCCGGTGATTGACAAAAATATTACATGAATTATGTTTAAAAAGAAAAAGAAAATATGCGATAATTTATCGCATAGCACTTTAGTTCATTTTTATTGACAAGAAACAATACAATAAGCAAACAAAATGCAAAATAGACATGGCCTGCTCAGTGACCTGAAACTAGGAAAAATAGTATCACAAATGCAGCCCCCTCTAAAAACCAAAATGCTTACAAGTCCAATATCTATTTCTTCTGAGGTTTGAACCCCAGTGCTATAGCTAATAAAACACCTTCCCAAGAAGACATCACCATCGACCACTGTCAGTTATAACATTCAATTCAGGTAGCCTTCTGCCTACTCAGTTTACAGAAAACAGTGGTAATGGTAAAGGTAAATATAGTATGAATGCTAATAGCTTAACTAGGAAAAATAAATAAATGAAAGGATATAATAGTGGAGAAGGTGGCTACCATGGGCTACGAGGATTGCTCCTCTGTAAACAAGTCACGAGGAGTACGGACATCTCAACTACATGATACCATATCTCATCATCAGAAACAATATTCTGACAGCACGCATCAAGAATCACATCTTCATACTGACTAAGTTCAGCAGCATTCACGTTTTTTGCAAGATGTGTGAAACTTATCATACCTTGTCCCTAAAACAGGAGGAAAAAAGAGTGTTGCCCATCAAGGAATCAACTATAATACAGAGGCTACTCATTCTATATTGTCTTCACATTATTCCTTTCCATTATCATAAATCCCCAGCATGCATAAAGACAGAATTTTAAAGATAGAAATGCTGAGGCATGTCATAGGAAGTTAACACGTGGAAAGGCAGGGTTTGCAGTGGTTCAATTTTGAAGAATATGACTGCTTTGAAATAGTAAATCCATCTCCTACTCAACTATAAACACTCCACCCCTTGTGTTTATATTGTTAAACTTTCTTTTGAAATACTATCCAGAAAATTCACGCGCAACGAAGCAGATGCAGAAACAAAAAGATTGAGCAGTTCCAAGCATTTTTATGGTCACCAATGAAACCCAAAAGTTGTCCCTTATTTGTCACTCTCTAACTAAAATGGCTGGGATGGATGGGTGCAGAATGCTTATTATCTGCCTCATAAACAAGCCACAAAGTATAGACGTAAACACAAAATAGGAGAACTGTACATTTCGATTTCATACAAGGAAAGAAATTTGGATTACGGAATTAACATCTTAACCAGCATGAAAAAGCATTGAAAAGACAAAAGTCTGTCAATTTGAAGCAAACCAGAAATCAAAACCGAAGCAATTGTACAAAATAATAGATGATCGCATACTTTCACTTGCGGTGACCAGTGATCAAGAGCAGTCAACGCACATGGAATCACGAAATTACACAACTTTCCCAAATGCGGATAATCAACCTACCAACAAAAAGATGAAAATCAACAATGAAAGAAAATTTAAAGCAATAAAAACAAAATCCTAAAAATTAAAGAACATAATAACCCAAGAACACAAACCTGAGTAACAAACCATCTAAACTGATAAGCAGCTACAATCGCAGACCCAACAGGAGCCCTAGCGGACGCGGCAGAAATCTCATCCCCATCAGCACTCTTATCAATCGAACTCTCTTTAATTCCATCTTTCAATGAAGGCAACACCTCAGGCATCAATTCAATCACCAATCTCTTCTCTTCAGTCACTAAACCATCACCACCACCACCACCACACACCACTCCCAGCAACTCACTAATCCTCCTCTCATTTCTGCCACCGAGATCACTCCCAACATAAGCATTCGATAGCTCCTTGAAAGCCGAGTTAGCTTCAATTGCGAGGTTCTTTGGGATCCAAGAGAGCAATTCGTGGGTGGAGGATTGAGAGGAGGAGAGTAATGCACATGCTAAAGTGAAGTCTTTGATTGAATTGAAAAGTTGGGTTTCGGTGACGGCAATATTGTTGGGGTTAGGATTAGAGTTTTTGATTGAGAGAAGAGATACGAGTGTGGATTTTGGAGAGAGAGGTGTGCCTTCAGGCGGTGTGTACGGAATTTGAGAGAGAGGGTTTAAAATGGTCTCTGACAACCTGAATTAAGAAAAATTAAATTAGAGATTGAAAATATTTTAGGGTTCGCAAATACAGCGAGAGAGACAGCTCTTACTGAATTAGATGGGCATGGAGAGCTGAGAGTGAATACCACATTTTTGGCCTCTCCAATCGCGCTCTCTTTCTTTTATTTTTCATATTTGACTTGATTTTATATAGCTAGGCTATCACAGTGCTAAAACGGTGGGAAAAGGGAGTCGTTTTTGGCGAGTGACAGAAATTTTGCCTGGGAAAAGAGTGCCAATTTCTTTTTTTCAATAGTTTCTATTTGACATTAAAGTGTATAAACAGTAGTTTGTGCATTCATTACAAAAAATTGTTTAAACGATATTTAAAAAAAGTATTTATACATATATTTTTATAAGAATATCATCTCTGAACAGATATTATTACATGAATATTGTCTTCAAAATCCAAATCTAAATAACTCCAGTATTCAAATGTTTTAACATGAAAGTGAATAAAGTGGTTTGAATGACAACCAAGATTAAGATTAAATTTGAAGAACACCCCCCCCCCCCCCTGCTTGATGATTAATTTTTTTTTTTTTTTTCGGGTCGAGCAAATTGCTAATCTTGTGCTTATGATTGCCAAACCCCCTCAATTTAATCCAGGCGTCGATCAAGATTGACAAAAGGATGAACGGGTAAGACGATGCGTTTCAGAGAGAGTAGACGCGTATAATACCTGTGTTGTAACGAAACCAGGCACACAAGTAAGAAGCACTATGGCATCCAATATTTGCAATTGAAATTCCTCCAGTCATTTTACAATTTTGGGAGTTTGAAACCCATCAATGAATCAAACACAACAAACATGCTCAGTATAGCTGAGAGCTGGAGGGAAAAGTTTAAGAAAAAGGCAGAACCAAGTTTTGCCTACTCCTTCCAATGGAAATCAAAGGGTTTGGAAGGAAAACACACCGAACAGTACATAAAGCCACACGATTAGATATCAAATCAAGGAAGAGATGTTCAAGCCTCCGGCACGGCAGCGGCTGCTCGCTTCATCGACGCGGACTTGATCAGATGGTTGTAGCTGCCCTTTTCCTTGAAAAGTTGGGAAAAGTGGTGCTTGCAATATAATACACCCTCAAGTGCAGCATAACTTGATGGTGTTATAGCACAGCCACCGTGAGAGCACTTGAAACATGACTTGTGATAGGCTTGGCTCTCCACTGTTACCTGTAGTTTTTGGGAGAGCAGACCATTACCATGATCCATGAGTATATTTTTGGCATAGACAGATAGAACTTGCTAAAATGGAAAATAAAAAACTTACACACAGAGAGATGCAATTTATTTTAATGGAAATTTAAAATTAAACCAGGTCGGAAATGATAGTTCTTTTTTCTTTTGATAAGATAGCATACACATACTCACAAATATCTAGCATTTGGTTTTGAAACACCTAGAATGCGAGGGGCTGGGGACCGCTAACCTCATTCATCAAGCCAAATGCCAGTTTACTTGGCAGAAACTGCCTGATTTGTTAATTCTAAAGTACGTACGAAATCACCAATCTAATAATGGAATAACTGATATTGCATGCAAATGGCAAGGTTTCCAAAACCTTAGATTGGGAGGTAAATCGATGGTGACAGCAGTACTGGTAGAAATAGCATCAAACTATCTACCAAGAAAGAATTGCACTTCTCGACAGTAAATAAAGATAGATAGGGAGAGAGCTGCTTAAAAGAAACCTCCTTGAATTCATCAAGTTCAGAGTAATGTTGAATAAAATAGCACAGGCTTAATTCAAGCATTAAGTTGCGGTAACGGTTGCTTTTTAAAAACTTTTTCACTTGAAAATACATTAAAATAGTATATTTCTTATTTTTTAAAATTTATTTTTGATATCAGCATATCTAAAATATCCAAAACACATACAAAAAAATTTAAGCAAGGAAAAAAAATCATTTTTTTAAAAGCGTTTTGAAACACAAAAACAACCCGGCTCTTAGTGCCTGCCTATTTGACAGTGTATTTTAAAAACATTTTTGAAAAAAAATGAAAAAAAAAATAATTTTTTTTTAAAATTAATTTTGTGTATTTTTAGATTATTTTGATATGCTGATGTCAAAAATGATTTAAAAAAATATATAAAAACATCATTTTAATACATTTCTGAACAAAAAATACTTTAAAAAACTTCAACCACACTATCAACCATACCTGAACGTTACTTTGACTTGTCAAATAGGCCCAACTTCTTGTCAAAATACTTCTCTTCATGTTTAATTTATTTGTATGGGCTCCATAAACAGGTAAAAACGAGACAGCCTCGTTCAACCAGAGAAAAACTCAACCGAGCCAATCAATCAAAATTAATGATTGGACTTCTATCAATCAAAATTAATGATTGGACTTCTATCAATCAACCTTAAACGCATGCATATCACAGAATATTTAACCCCTACCTTCTCAAGCGGATAAGCAGTTTTACCGCAAGTAGCACACTTTTCTTGTGTCCCTGAAAACATACCAGCTGCTTTGCTAGGTGACTTTGTCTGTAAACAGAACAGCAATAGAGTATCAGAGACAGCACCAGTAACACATCGGTCCATAAGTGAAATTCACTGCAAGTAAATAAATGCCAAATACAAACAGTCTTTAAAGGGAACATTTACCAGTTCAGGAGTCAACTTCTCAGCTGACTTTGCAGCTGTTGAAAACCAAATTAATTGAAAATTAAAAAACAAATAAAAAATATATTGACATCTAATAAAAGAAATTGATCCCGGCTAGAATGAGAAACATACGCGACTGGAAGTTCTTGTTGAAGTTACCAGTCTCCTTAAACAGCTGGTCAAAGTGAGGCTTACAGTACAATACACCGTCCATTGATGAATAAGTGCTTAGCTGAATAAACATAAATTGCACAGTCTAATCAGCACAAACCAAAAACACATAATCTACCAAAAACATAAATTTGGGAACATAGTTCGAATATTTCCCTCTAATAAAATCCAGAAAAATACATATAAAATCATATGTTGATCATGAACGATTATCCCTAAAATCACTCTATAGTATACTACCAGTTTATATATAAAAGAGTTCTAACAAATGCTGCTTATCATACACTCCAATTGAAGGAAATCATATTTAACAGGTCAATTTGTTACACTATCCATTACATAACAGCCAAGACGAACCACTTGGGTCAATTTTGTCTTTGATGCCATGTGTAACAAGTGAACGACAACCCTAACATTTGCAAATTTAAGCATTGCCAGCTACATTCTTGACTAGATTAAGAAAACAATAGTAGAAAATAAGGTGAGGCAAGTATTAAGAAGGTATTAGCACCTTTAACGTGCCTTTGCAGTGAAAACACTTGAAGCAAGATTTATGGTAAGCAACCCCGTCTGCTGATAGAAGTTCCATGGGATACACGGTCTTCTCACAAGCCTTGCATTTCTGTTGGGTACCGGTAAACGACATCGTTTCGAGTGATATATATTATACCCTTTGGATCTGATGACTGTGTACTGTCACCTGTCTCAGATCACCTGCCAGTCCACAAACCCACGGATCAACTATGCATCAAATCAATGGATAAAAAAGATTGAAGCTTTGCAGATTCATTAGTATCAGTCAACACCCATGGGAAATAAAGTTTAAACTTTCAAAAGTAGCACAATAGATCAGAGAATATACAATAATGTGCGTAAACTTCAAGATTCAAAATCAGTAAATGAGGTGAGACTTCGAAGGAATGCAAATACTTGAATAGAAATAAATGTGAGTTGATTAACAAGATAAAATAGAGAACAGGAGCATGAAAACAGAAACTGAAATGCAGTCAAATCCGTTTGCCCAGGGATGCAAAGAGGAGGCGCGTACCGAATTGAGATTAGAATCGGAGAAGATGGTATTTTCCGATCTGGGAGTCAAGGGAGGTGAGTGGAGAGAATTGAAATGAAAGTGAAAGGGTCGAAGAAAGTGAAGGGAGCGGGGATTGGGCGCTTTTTTGTAGCGGATGCAACGAAGTGGATGATGATGGTGGTGGGAGAGAGAATTTCAGAGGTTATTAAAAATATTAGAAGACAGAAAGAGTAAGAGAGAGATGAGAAATATCATTACGCTGGAAGCACTTACAGGCTCCACAAACACCTTTTGTTTGTCTGGTTCAACGAACTCCATCACGCGGTTTTTTTTTTTTCTCCTAATCTTTTTGGTGGGCTGAAATTACACGGTGACCCCTGTTTTTTTCTTTTTAAGGTACCCTGATAATGCTGCGCGTGGTTAAAAATAACAGGAAAGGACAAGTATGTCCCCGAGCGATTGCCAAAGACTTTGGTTCGGAACTTTAGTTAATAAAATAATGTTTAACACAAATCAAATATTAAAATACATCATTTTAAAAATGAAATGAAGATAAATATAAAATTATTAAAAAAACAAGAAAAAGAAGTCTCCTCTCTAAAATGGGGTTTGACACTCTTAATCATTGCAAAAGCTATCAGAAAAGTCAAAGATAAAATATTGTTCTTTTAGTATTTTTGTTTCACTTTATCATCTTCAACGCATGAGTTATCGGAAGAACCAAAATAACTTTTTTGTATTTGAGTTGCTATTTATAGATACAGGGAGAAAAAAAGTCATATACACATCCCCTGTGGGGGATCCGACCTGCCATAAGTTCACGACCAATTTTTCATGTCAACTCATGGCACAGACATGACTCAATTACTCGCTTTCTCCACTCACTTGTCTTCTCGCTTCCATCTTTTACCAGTACCTGGAGAACCGCTGCATGCAACTTAAACCCATCCTTGTAGGGCTCTGTGAAAGGAAACCATTGCCATCAGCTACGACCGATGAGTTGTTGTTTCAAAAGATGGGTGGTGGTGAAGGAAAAATGAGGTGGTCAGTTGCGAGAGTGAGAGAAGTTGTGCTTGTCGAGATAAATTCAGGGATCGAGTATTTGTTAATGCTAGCGGTTATGTCATTTAACGAAGGAGTGTTTTTGGCTGTTATTTTGGGGTTAATAATTGGGTATTTGTTATTTAGAGGTGAAGATGAGAATTTGACGCTTCCTAAAAATCATTGTGCTTAGACAAAAAAAATTATATTATATTTAAAATGATATACAAAAAATAATTTTTCTAAATGACTTTTACTATTAAAATATATATAAACAAAAAAAAACTATATTTATACTATTTTAAAAACTATTTTATCAATTTAGCCATCTAAAATAACTTTTACCGTTAGAGTTGTTATTATCTCTTTAAAGGTATCAAGGAATACTAACATGCATATGCCTGTACATTAAAGATACGGTATAATTTTTTCGTGAAAAATAGTCATTAATACACAACGAGGAAATTTGACGAATGTAGAGGATATAGATGTCAAATTTGCAAATTCTTACGGCGACACCTTCACATGGCAGGGCACACATGCCTATAATTACTCAAAGCCGGTAAACTTTTAATGCTCAAAAGCACGGAAAGTAATCTGGTCGGCTTTCACTTGATGAGCATTCACTTGGCATCAGACATCGGAGACTGGGCAAATGTTTCTTACCCTCCTGTTCTGTTTTTTTTTTTTTTTTTTTCAAATATAATCATTTTTGTTTTTAATTTCTGATTTTTTTAATTGATTTATTTTTTATAAGAGATAGTTTATATTATTAGCATCATATATCAAATCTTTTTTTTCCACAAAGATTCTGAAAGGAGTTGTGGATGCAAGTCAGGATAAATCTGGATTTTCCTTATGGAAAATCGAGTATTTTATTAAAGTAAAAAAAAATAAAAATTAGAGCCCGTAAACAATCTCGTGCTCGAATTGAATTAGAGGGGCCGTTTGATATACAAACTTTTAAATATCATCTTTGAGTATGGTTCTGAAATATGACATTTATTTAAAATAAAATAAAAAAATACACGCATGTGTTTTTATTGTATAATGAATTCATGAGAAATTAAAACAAATTGATATTATACCTCTATGACTTAAATTCCATGAAATCCACTCGTAAATTTATTAACTTTTTAAAATTACATCATTAGATAGAATAATAAATCTATTGATTTTTTTTTTCCTTTTATATATATGTGTGTGTCAATAAATCATCTTATGTAAAAATTTAAATTCTAGACGAGGATTCAAATATTATTTGTATTATTCTGTAACACACTCTCCTAAATAAAAACATTTTAAACCTAAAACTTACATAGACTCGTAATAATATGTACTTAATATTTATCAAATAAAATAAAAATGATGAAATTCGAACTCATAATTGTTAAATGAACAAAGTTTTAATACACTATCAAAAAAATCACTTAAAAGGTTAAATTCTACAATAAAGTTTTAGAATATGATTTATATGTATAATCTATATAATATAATAAAGCCATGAAAATCATATATCCTTAATTTCACGGTTTATGCCCGAGAAATGTTAAATTCATTGCATCTCACACCAGCTCATGAAACAGAACATGGATGTCCTGATGAGAAAAACTTGACATTCCTTCGTAGCAGACATCCTTGAAAATCAAATCAATCTATCTACCATTTTTTTTTAATAAAAAAACAATCCTAAAAATAAAAAATAAAACAGCTGTGATAATGAAACTATAAAATGATGTAATTACTGTAAAAGAATTTGTTTTTGCCTTCCTGAGCTAAAACAATCGATGCAGTTTTAGTGATTATTTGAGAGTTTAATTAAAATTATTTTAAAAATATATTAAAATAATATTTGATAGTAGTACATGAAAATGATTTACAAATATTAAAAATATAATAATAAAAAAATCCAATCATTTTTAAAACGCAATGCAATATCATGTAATCTGCACCAAAAATTTAAAAATTTCACTCGAAGTTGCAAGGTTAGAGATCCACCCTTCCGATAAAAATGTTGCTGAAAGATTTTGTTATGTCCACCTGTAATCTAAATCCACCTGTCCCTGGCTAACTGCCATATCTAGTTGGAGAGAGATCAGTTCCGGGCACTGACAATAATAACATCAACAACAATAATAATGTAGCTCTGCTAGCATGAAATAAATAATAAAAAGTAATTTCGAAAGTTCCCCTCAAATTATAAACCAAAACTCAGACTTCCGGGTTTTTCTGGGTCACCTGGTTTTCAAGTTGATCTGATGGACCAGTTGTGTTTTTTTAAGGTCAATTGCATACCAAGATTTTGCTAGATTCAAATCTATTCAGGTTAGAGTCACTTGAGTCCCAGGTCATTCCACTAGAACCCACCAACTCACTTTTAGCCCTACTTGGTGCAGTAATTACACCATTATTTTACTAATTTTTAAAATAACTGTTTTTAGTTCTTGTTTGGCTGGCGTTTCAAATGCCGGTTTGAGTTTTTTTTTCATTTTAAATGAATATGATTTGGTGTTTTTAGATCATTTTGATGTGCTGATGTCAAAAATAATTTAAAAAAAATAAAAAAAATATTATTTTGATATATTTCGTCACAAAAAGCACTTTGAAAAGCTACAACAACAGCTCTCCCAAACACCCTTTTAATATTAATATAAAATAATTTTTCAAATAAAAAATCATTTGAAAACAAACAACCATCTTATCAACCCCGCCAAAAAACCACCTTAATTGATTTTATATAGTTTTAATTTCGAGTCAGAATCATATAATTACTAATATAATAACCATAAAATATTTACATGTTCATCAACTTTAATAACCGTCGATATTAATGCAAGCTGCTGGGACACGGACTTAAAAAAAAACTGCGCCAAAAATCCAGCATCGCCTTCAATCCTTCTTCAAATGCTGGTCTTCGCTTCTCAACGATGTCGTTTTCTCCCAGAGACTTGTCCTGAAATCCACCATCGAAGACACCAGAGCAAGCATCGCCACACTCAAGGTAGTATTATCACCTCTTCTAATTTTAATTTAATTTTATATATCTCTCGGGAAAAAAAACTTAAATGCATATAGAAATGTTTTGTTATCGGTTGTTGCTCAAGATGGCTGGAGACGGCCTTCGTGATTTTGAGCTATCAAATTTGACGGCGCTATCTCCTTTAGACGGTCGTTATTGGAATAAAGGCAAGGATTCGTCTACTCATATGAGTGAATTCGGTCTTCTTTATTATAGTGTTCCAGTCGAGGTGCCCCCCCCCCCCCCCCCCCCCCCCCCCCGTCCATTACATTTTTATTTTTATTTTTCGGATTATATCATCGATTTATTTTTAGAAATCACTGCCTGTGGATATTCCATTATCAACTTCATTATTACCTGTAATTTTATTATTTTGATATTTTAACTTTTTTCTCCCATAAATTTGGTTTAATTTAAGTATTATTTTTCAGATTAAATGGTTATTGAAGCTTTCACAAATCCCTGAAGTTATCGAGATCTCGAACTTTAGCGAAGAAGCTACAAGGCTTATTTGGAAGGGTTAATTGATGGATTTAGCATGGATGACGCGTTGGAAGTTAAAATATTGAGAAAGTGAGTGATCATGATGTAAACGCAGTTGAATATCTCTTGAAATGCCAATCGCACCGGGATATTTCCAAGGTTAAAATCCTACCTTACTTGCCAGAGATAGCTTGATACGTTGTTGAGTTTTTGTGATTGTCTAATGATGTTTCTTTCTCTTGAAAATTAACCTCAGGTGCTTGAATTTTTCCATTTTGCTTGTACATCTGAGGATATCAACAATCTTGCCCATGCATCGATGCTGAAAGAAGCAATGGATGTAGTCGTTTTCCCGGTCGTGGATACATTGATCAAAGCCATATGTAAATTGGCAGAAGATAACGCTTCCATTCCAATGCTTTCTCTCACTCATGGATAGGTGATATGGCTACCTCTAGCATGCAATGATATGCCTTGATTTACAAAACTATTTTAAACAGTAAATCGCATCTTTGTTGATCCTATCAATCTGGTTCTTATCCTTGCTGTCGAAATTGCTGTTTGTTTATGATCGGTGAGATATTTTATAAATTGGCCTCCTCTATTACTTGGTTATTCATGAAGTGGTGACTTTGTTGCTTTCATTATCTGTAGCCAGCTTTGCCAACAACTTCGGGAAAGGAAATGTCAGTTTTTGCGGCCAGGCTAAGCGAACAAAGGCACGCAATTTCTCATGTTAAGATAAAGGGGAAGTTTGCTGGTGCTATTGGAAACTACAATGCCCATCTTTCAGCATATCCCATTGTTAACTGGCCTCAAATTGCAAGAGAATTTGTTGAATCTCGTGGACTGTGTTTTAACCCCCTATGTTATACAGGTATCATTTTTGTGCTTATTAATCCTACTCAGTTTCCGCAATAAAAGCTAGTCAATCAGGTCATAATTATATTTAAATTCATTTGAAACATCATCTGTAACTAGCCTAGTTGCTTCACTGCCTACATTAGTGCTAAAATATAGAAACTTGAAGGGATGAAAGCATGGAGGTTGACAAGTCTTCATTGATTGTTGATATAAAATTGTGGAGTAGTTACATAGAAACACTGTATTGAAGGAAAATGCAATGAAGGTTGCACAAGCATCACTTCTTCTCCTTTAGCTTTTCTTTCTTTGTTTCTCTCTCTTGATATTTTTGTTCCATGTTTAATCCATCTGGTCCTCCTGCTGACTAGCGGCTTTATGCTTGCTTTGCAGATTGAGCCACATGACTACATGGCAAGACTTTTTTATGCAATTATTGTTTTCAACACTATACTGATTGATTTTGATAGAGGTATATGGAGCTATATATCCTTGGCATGCTTTAAACAGGTGAACGTTCTGGTATTGAATTGCACTGAATTTTGAAGTAGTTATCCTCACACTAGAGTAGTTATTTGCTCAAAATTTTGAAACAGACAACCAAGGTTGGTGAGATTGGGTCCTCGACTATGCCTCACTAAGTAAATATATTGATTTTGAAAACAGTGAAGGCAATCTTGGTAAAGTCAATGGAAGTTATCTCTTCTCGGGGAGAAGTTTCCAATATCATGTTGGCAGGTAAGGCGGCCCACTTCCCTTTTGTTATTCAGATACTTGTCTACAGTTTAGAGTTCGTATGGTATACCAAGTTAAAGAATTGTGTTGAGATCCTTTTTAAATGCAGCTTGTTCCTCTATGTCATAATAGACCTAGAAGTGAGGTGTCTTTTGTTTTCAAATTCCGTAAATTCATTTTATTCTTGCATAAGTTTGGTCTTGAGAAGTAGTAAGGTACTTGTGTAGTAGCTACTCTAGCTGTATGCATCTATATATAGGCCACAGGTATTTAGGTAGTTTCTTAAGAGTTTTGTTGCGCTGTATCAGATTCAATTGTTCTGAGGAATATGGGCGAAGGCTTTGGGCATTCTCTTCTTGCCTACAAATGTGCATTGCAGGAATAGCAAAGCTTCAGTTATGTGATGTAACACATATGTAATGCACCTTCTTTGCACCTTCTTTCTCCTAAAAGGTGATGCAAAGCAGTTGATTTTCGTGCTTCTTTTTGTAGTAGAATTGAGCACCCCCCCGTCTTCTTCTTAATAATGAAGCTTCCACATCCAGCTTTTGTTCTGATTGAACTAAATATTTCATTTTAGGTTAATGAAACTCGCTTGAGTGAAGACTTGAATCAATCATGGAAGGTGCTTGCTGAACCAATACAGACTGTATGTACCTTTCCTTTTATCGATCTTTAATTTTCCTGTCTCATTTCTAAGCAAGACATCATTACTCAATATTCTTTAGATTGATGAATCTTTAGTCACTGTTTACTAGTTTTGAGTCCCATCATACTCACAAACCATTCCTAATTCTTTGGAATGACAAATCTGCACAGGTGATGGGCCGATATGGTGTTCCAGAATCATACAAGAAGCTGTAAGAGCTAGCCAGGGGAAGAGCAGTTACTAAAGATAGCATAAAAAGGAGTTTACTGAAGGCCAGGTAATCCAGGGGAAGAGCAGTTACCAAAGATAGCATAAAGGAGTTTACTGAAGGCCTGGAATTACCTGAAGAAACAAAGGATTATCTTTTGGAGATGACACCCCATACCTATGTTGGAGTGGCCATTGAATTGGGTAAGACTGTAGATACTGCAATCATTTTGGAAATGGGGTGACAACTTTATAAGTTGATGGTGGAAAGTTGTCAAGGGATTACCAGCTATCATATTGTTGTACCAAAGAATCAGGTATCTGTAGTCCAACTTCAGTTTTGACCGAGTAGAATATTATTCACGATATGTTTTGACAGGGAGAGAGAGAGATTAAATTTCCTGCTTGAATATTGTAAAATTGCTATTGAAGTGATTGTGTCTTGTAAGTTATTATGAAAACAAACTCGAGGTGGATATTTTATAGCCAATCTTATTGACCTTATGATCAATTTATCTGTCCTTTTTTTACAGTTTCCTCTTCTTTAATCTCTGACAACTAGGTCGTCTCTGGGAAATTTCTGCTGGGATTGATGATCTTGAAGCGGACCATTTTTTGAGTGAAACCTAATTTGTCGACACTTAACCACTTCCAAAGAAAGAATTAGTGAATGAAGCAATAACATCAGTCGAGTCCTGATTTTTTTATTCCAACCACGGTTTGTTGGTGTCTTTTGAGGGTATAGCGGAAATTCTGTGGTTTGGAATTAGTAATAATCGAAGTAATCTTGCCCTATCTCGTGATATCTTATATCAGATCCTTATTAACCACTGTAAATATCATCTGCCCTGATCAAATGTCTGTATAGAAATACGATAAGAAGCTGGCGAATGGGCTACCA
Source organism: Salix arbutifolia (assembly GCA_025169955.1). Classification (NCBI taxonomy): domain Eukaryota; kingdom Viridiplantae; phylum Streptophyta; class Magnoliopsida; order Malpighiales; family Salicaceae; genus Salix; species Salix arbutifolia. The sequence continues at coordinate 3,704,842 of CM045909.1, forward strand.
ATGTGAAAATTTAGTGGTACTCTGTCCAATAGAGCATGGAGATTCCGGTATTCCTTTCTGCTGCTACATACCTCGTTAGCTCAATACGTAATGCAAACCGTAGGCAGTTGAAGTATAAGTTATTTATTATCGTGGAAGTGATTATTTTTTAAGATATATATTTTTTTATCTTTAACATGGTAAAATGATATATATATATATATATATATATATATATATATTTTAAAAATCAAAAGCACAGTTTGATTAAAAAACAAACATCATCCAAGGCGGAAAAAAAAAGGCGGGGCTTGCTGTAACCATATCTCATTAGTAAGAGCAGAGGAGCCACATATATTTGGGAGATGGTAATTAACCTGACCCGAATGCCACCTGATCATCCTATCTACTCATTTGCACGATCCACGTGGCGTTACACAATTAACTGCTTATCTAGTATCTCACCCCCTCCACGGTTCCATGACCATTACTCCAATATTCTGCTAGCAACATTTCAAGAAAAGCAAAGCTTTTCCACTCTTTTTGTGTTTTCCCTGAGAACTTGGACATCCAGCTAAAATGGAGACTGGTGTAGCATGCTGTGCTCGTGGGGCTTACTTGCCCGGTGTTTCTCAGCATTCAAAAGCTTCAGTGTCTCCACAGTCCATTTTCCCATCCTTTACTGCGAGGGTATATATATCTAATAAATAACACCTGTGTATTACTAATTGCATATAGAAATGCTATGAATGTTTCATTATTTACTGGTAAGACTTGGAGATGCAGAAATGAGAATTTTACATGAATGTCTATTTTTCATGCGTAACAACATTTGTGGGGGAAAAAGTTGTAAAAGGATGTCTAAAATGCATGACAGCGTCTGAAATCAAGCTCGCTATTTGGGGAGACGTTGCGCTTCATACCAAGATCATCACTCAAGGTTTCAAAAGCAAAAAACTCTTCCCTTGTGACCCGATGTGAGATTGGTGATAGCCTGGTAAGTGACATGGTGTTTTTTGTAATTTTGTATCATACAGTTTTAGCTATGATCGTAATAGCTGAAGTTATTTTCTTCCTTTTCCGACTGTAGGAAGAATTCCTTGCAAAGGCAACTCCAGATAAGGGACTGATTAGGGTGATGATGTGCATGGGAGAGGCATTGAGGACCATTGCCTTCAAAGTTAGGACTGCTTCCTGTGGAGGAACGGCTTGTGTGAACTCCTTTGGAGATGAGCAGCTTGCTGTGGATATGCTTGCCAACAACCTTCTTTTTGAGGTTTGATTTGAAAAAAAAACCCTGATTTGTCACTAATTTAAGCCTGCTTAATGAGGGGCTATAGCTAAATTTTGCTAGATAGATTAGTTACCTCGCCAAATTTGTTTTCTGGGACAAGTGAGAAGGGACACTGGATCCATGAGAAAAAACTTCGTCATTGAAAAGACATTTGTTGCATGATTTTGAGTGGCTTAAATGGATACACTAGGTTTAGCTGTTACATTCTGATATCAATTTGGCGATCACCTTTTGAACACATTTCTTTCATTTATAAATAACGACCAGTGATTTTGATGCGTAGGCTTTGACTCACTCACATTTCTGCAAATATGCTTGCTCTGAGGAGGTCCCTGAACTGCAAGACATGGGTGGCCCGACTGAAGGTCTGCATATATGCAACTAGTCTAAAAAAATCAAATTTTGACCAGAAATCAATAACTTTTTACCCTGTCCAGGAAGGAAAGTAGCCTTACATGATTGTGATGATATGAACAGGTGGGTTCAGTGTTGCTTTTGATCCACTTGATGGTTCCAGTATTGTCGACACAAATTTCTCTGTGGGCACCATCTTCGGGGTGTGGCCAGGAGACAAATTAACTGGGGTAACTGGGAGAGATCAAGTTGCTGCAGCCATGGGGGTTTACGGTCCTCGAACTACATACGTTCTTGCTCTTAAAGACTACCCTGGAACCCATGAGTTTCTTCTTCTTGATGAAGGTGTGGCCTCGATACTATCATCAAATAGTCAACCTAGACAAGGGGCACATTTTTATTACTGTTATGATCATCTCATATTCACTCCAGCAGTCGCTTTACCTTCTTGCCTTGTTCAGTTGTTCTGCTCTAGACTGCAGAGAAATCAGGTTTCACCACAGTTACTGGGTGCCTAAATCTATACATATCTCTCTGAAAGAATCTATTTGTTTCATTTTCCAGGAAAATGGCAACATGTCAAAGAGACAACAGAGGTCGGTGAAGGGAAACTTTTCTCCCCTGGAAATTTGAGAGCCACATTTGACAACCCTAACTATGAAAAGGTTTTTATTTTACCTTTTCCCTTTTCTATTGAATGGAGGAGGAGGAGATGTTCCGCTAATTATCATTATTTGTGAAGCACAAGCTGCTCTGTCTCTTACCAATGCCTTTATTTCTCACTCGACAGTTGATCAGCTACTACGTAAAAGAGAAGTACACCTTGAGATACACAGGAGGGATGGTGCCAGATGTCAATCAGGTGATTATAACTTCTCCCAAGAAATGTTACTCCCATATTTTCTTTTCGAGGCTGATTCCATAGATGTCTAAAGGAGTGTATTATCCATTATCCACAGATCATAGTTAAAGAGAAGGGTGTCTTCACCAATGTGATTTCTCCAACTTCCAAAGCCAAGCTGAGATTGCTATTTGAGGTTGCTCCTTTGGGGTTATTGGTTGAAAAAGCTGGGGGGTACAGTAGTGATGGTCATAGGTCTGTGCTAGACAAGGAAATAATAAATCTTGATGACAGAACTCAAGTTGCATATGGATCCAAGAATGAGATTATCCGATTTGAGGAAACTCTATATGGGAAATCAAGGCTCGCGGCCGAGGGTGTTACTGTTGGAGCTGCCGCTTAAGAGAAAGTGCTAGCTTCCCATGCCTTAATTTCTTTGTTTTGACCAAAATTTTAGCTATCTTGTATAAGGATTTGTGCATTGGTGGGTGGAACATTCAAGTAATGGAGACTTTCACAAATTAAAAAATTTGATTTGCGTGATCATGAAAATCTGGCAGGAATGATGACCTCTCTTTCCTTGGCATGTTTTCTTCTCTGATATGTGTGATTGAAAATTGAAAATATATAACCACTCTTTAAGGGAAGTATATATAATCTTTTTTCCTTTTAAAGCCAGGTGATCATAATTCTGTACCGGGTTATATTGAAGTTTCTGCTGCTCGTTTTTCTAATATTTATTTACGAATTTTCGTGAAATTCAGAGTCAAAATTTTCTTGAGCGGCAATAAAGATGGTTGGTCTTGGAATTATCCCTATTTCAATCTTTACTTTGGTACTTCTTAGGATTCCTTTACAGCATACCTTGGATTTCTTATAGTTAACGAATTGTATTGTCAGCTCAAGATTATCATAATCCTAAGGAGACTCGCAGCAAGATTTCGAACTCTATATAGAGCGAACCTTAAAATTTGATGTTTTTTGCAAATTGCAAGGTAAAGGGTTTCTGCTGACACAATTTGAGACAGAGCCCTTTACTAGAAAAGATACTGATAAACATGGTACGCAGCTCCTAAAATTCTATTTTCTTTAAATTAAAACTAGCATGTAACATTGGGACGCACGAGTCCTTTTTTATTAATTTATTCAGTGATTGTTTGTGAGCTCTGGAACCTACAAGCCATGCCTCTTCTTTTTAGTCTAATCATAGCAGTTACCTTCCATTGTACCTTCTATGGACAAAGTCTGGACAATGGTTTCTCGAACCAAGAAACTAGTAGAATGGATGCCAATGGTGGAAAGATGCACTGACGTAGCTGGAGAAGAAGGTGTTCCAGGTTTTGTGCGGTTAGTGTCAGGATTCATGTTCTCTCAACAAGATGGTGACAGATCGGATTAAGGAGAGGCTGGTTTCTATGGATTCTACATCACACAACTATGTTTACAGAATGGAAGCCAGCAATGAAGTCCTTGATGGATCGATAAATACATTAAAACTTGTTGATTATTGGGATGATTCCACGCTTGTTAGCTGGTCATTTCAGATGGCCCCTTTGGAAGGCGCCTCCGAGGATAGCATAATAGATTATCTAGGATTTCTGTATAAATCTGGCATTAATCGGATTGAAGATGCTCTAAAAGCTTAATCGATGGGAGTTTGATTAATATCTTTGGTTTTCTGTCACTGTTAGGCTATCCACCAAAGTGCAGTGTCGGTTTGCCAATTTGTTTTTGTTTTTTTTGCTGTTTGGAGTAAATTACAATGGAAAAGGAGAGATACTTCATCATTTCTACCTGTACTTTGCTTTCTAAGATTTTCCGTGACGTTATTGGCATTTCAATGAAAACAATTTCTCAACTTCAAAATTCGATAGCTAATGATCATTACCCACCACGAAGAATTCAGCACTCCCATCTCTTGCGTTCTACTGAATGCACCCTCGTGGAATGAGTATCGGCTCCGAACTTTTTTCGCAGTAATCTAAAAATTACATACAGTAATACACTGGACATGGATGGTTCAAGATGTAAATAATTTTGCTTAGGAAGCGTGCAATTTCGGAGGGTTTATAGACATCATCTGACTAACTGTGGTTTGGTCGGTTGCCTCTGTAATTAAATTTATAATGTGACAGCCGATATTTTTTTAAAGTGTTTTTAATATATTAAAATAATATTTTTTTATTTTGAAAAAAATATTTTTAATTTCAAATGATCTAAAAATATATAAAAAATCATTTAAAATAAAATAAAATCATTTAAAATAAAAAAATCATTTTTTTTCAAAAATATTTTCATGCAGTTTCCAAACATGATGCTTGCTAAATTCAAGCTTTGACCTTGCATTATTATTCCCTTCTCAACTTTCCAGCCACTTCTTATTCTCCTCTTCTTTTTTGGCTAGTTTCATCAGAATTTATTTACGGCGCTCTTAAATGAGGTAGAAACGTCACATAATTTTATTTATTTATTAAATTAGGTTCTCTACCCAGGGCCGGCCTCTTGAATAAAAAACAAAATCAGGGTCTGGTGGGCCATATATAGTGTGGGATGATTTCATGGGCCACCCAAATGAGACAAACTTGGACGTGACTACAAATTGGTTCATTTACAACGCGCTATCTTACCGTAAGGCCCTAGGACCCAAGTCCATTAGGTATGCAAATATACAAAAAAAGAAGAGAGTAAGACATCATAACAACCGTGTCATAATCACAGCGTATATATAATCATCGAACTCATAGTCACCCATTTTCTGAAAATAACAATCACAATCACAATCTAAAAAAACTGGCAGATGGAAGGTTATGGCGAGATCGGGTGAAATAAAAAAGGCTTCACGCCGACAAATCTCGATATCATAGTTTTCTCTTTTCGATGTTCTACCTCTTTGTGAGTTGCAAGGAGCTCCTTACAAGGTAAAAAAAAACTTCTCTAGAAGTGAAAAGGAACTAAAGAATGGCCTAATGAAAAATAAATTATAAAAAATGGGTTTGAAAGGTGAAACAGGCGCAGGGTTTGGAAATCGATGGGCAGGTTGAGCTGTACAAACCCATGTCTAATGCTTTCTTCAAGCATTGTGATCCCTGAAAGCCATTTCTCAGCTGTAAAATATGTATTTTTATTATCACTTTCATGCAATATACTCTTCTGGAAGAGTAGTGTCTGCCGTCCTTTTTTTTGCATTACGGGTGTGTGGTGGTGGTAATTTAATGGTACGAAGTTGGCTATGCAAACACAAAAATCAGAAAATAAAAGATTATTTTCTATGTTTTTTTAAATTATTCCAGCAAAAATAGGTGGTCGAAAGAGCTCCTAAATTCGGTCGGTATAAGAAGCTGCTGCATTGATTGTCATAAGGAAATGTATATTGATTTCAATGTATTCGACAGGGGAGTATGCGTACAAAATCTTTGCATGAAAGGTATACCTTCTCGAGAGAGATAGCTCAGTCGAGCTACATCTATGTTTCAACACACAAAAGGGTTCCAGTCGTTTGACATTAATCTGACAGCAAGGTCGAATTACTAGCATACTTCCAAATGTGTGGGTCAACTTTGCGTAACATGCAAGAAAACCTGAAACATTAATGGCGGGCGGGTTTTTTTCATTCACCTAACCAGGTAAAATGACATTGCATCGAAGACTCATTCTCTTTTTATAAAACTTAAGGTGGCCAGTCATACGTTTGTGCTTGAAAGTAATTAGTCAAGATTCATAGACACCAGACAGAAAAAGAGTGAGGGAGAGAGAGAGGATGGAGAACTATCGGGCTCGGGCAATGCTGCTAGTAATTTTCATTTTTCCAGCTTTGATGGAGTGCAAGCTCCGTCTATATGATTTCAGGGTAAGTGCTCATTCTCCGCTACATTTTCACGGCAGTCCACCTCTCTACCTGCCCCTTTTTGATGATTAAAAAGGAGAGGATCATGCTTTATGCTGTATCTGTGAATAGAATTAAGCATCGATTCAACGAAAAAGTTAAGGAAACCTTGCTATCTATCGACCATCAAATGTGAGAATTTCTTTTCAGTGGTATAAAATTGAATTAAAAGAGGCTCTACTGGCCCGGAACAAGCTTATGCCCGCTTGCTAGTGTCACACTGCAATCACATAATTAGGTTTCTGGAGATCAAAATTGTTTGACTAGTTAGAATAACACAGACCCTCATTAATTATACATGATTAATGGCTCTACTAAAATGAATTCTTCTAATGTGATCTGTTTTATTCATAGACTATATTTGTACCATAATCTCTCCCACGTCGCATACACGCCAATGTAAATTAAAAAATCGTCAATAATTAATTAACGAAAAAGTCAAGATGATTTTCCTTCTCTTCTTTCCTCTTCGATGAACTTCTACTTTACAAAGATGGCCAGTTTATTTAGAATTAGAGGTTGCGAACTTGCTTGTGAAAATCATTGTTTGTATTGGCTGCTGTGAGCAGGTTGTCCTGACGAACACAACAAAGCTCTGTTCAACGAAGTCCATTGTGACCATCAACGGAAAGTTTCCAGGGCCCACTATTTATGCAAGGGAAGGGGATAATGTCAATATAAATCTCACCAACCACGTCCAATCCAACGTCACCATCCATTGGTAGAATCATAAACCGCACCTGAAGTCTTAAATTGTTTTTTGAAAGTCATAGCCAGGCACTTGATTCAGGAGTAATTATCAGGACGATTTGAATGAATAATTGGAGCCTGAATCTCGTTTTCGCAGGCATGGCGTGAGGCAGTTGCGCACGGGCTGGGCGGACGGGCCAGCATACATTACGCAGTGTCCAATACAGCCGGGGCAAAGCTATCTCTACAATTTCACGCTTACAGGCCAGAGGGGTACACTTCTTTGGCACGCACACATTTCATGGCTAAGAGCAACAATCCATGGCGCCATCGTCATCTTTCCTAAGAAAGGCGTTCCTTACCCATTTCCAAAGCCTGATAAGGAAAAAATTATCGTATTGGGTGAGCTCCGATCCAGGTCTTTTTTCTTTTTTGCAATTTCACAGCAGTCCTAATCATTTTATTGCTGCTCTATAAAGTCTCGAGATCGACAATTAAGTGATGGTAATTGATTTTGTTAATTATATAGGTGAATGGTGGAAAACAGATGTTGAAGCTATGGTCAACCAAACAACACAATCCGGCTTGCCTCCTAACATTTCAGATGCGCACGTTGTTAATGGCCAGACAGGGGCAGTTCCTGGCTGCCCTTCTCCGGGTAATGACCCTTTATGATTCTGATAAATTCATATCGCGTCTTAAATTGCCAGCTTAGAACAAAAACTAAGCTCTTATTTACGTACTAAATTCTTTTATCGCCACGTTTTCTGGTGCCATGAAGAAACTATCTAGGATCGATACACAGATCTTTGACATTCTATTTGGCACGCGCGCAGGTTTCACATTACATGTTGAAAGTGGCAAGACCTACTTGCTACGGATTATCAATGCAGCCCTAAATGACGAGCTCTTCTTCAAGATTGCAGGGCACAATATAACTGTTGTTGAAGTGGATGCAGCTTACACTAAGGCCTTCAGCACTGATACCATATTCATAGCTCCAGGCCAGACTACAAACGCCCTATTAACTGCAGATAAAAGCGTTGGAAAGTATTTAATAGCTGTTTCTCCATTCATGGATACCGTAGTTGCTGTTGATAATGTGACAGCAATCGCTTTCTTGCGTTACAAGGGAACCGCTGTATTTTCCCCACCAGTCCTGACCACAACTCCTGCTATAAACGCGACTCCGGTGACATCAGCTTTCATGGACGGTCTTCGGAGCCTGAATTCAAGGAAGTACCCAGCCAGTGTTCCATTAACAGTGGACCATTTTCTGTACTTCACTATCGGTGTCGGGATTGACCCTTGCGCAACATGTGTCAATGGCAGGAAGGCTGTGGGAGTTATTAATAATATTTCTTTTATAATGCCAACTACAGCTCTACTTCAAGCACACTACTATGGCATAAGTGGGGTTTTCACAGACGATTTTCCAGCACTGCCGCCAAATTATTTTAACTATACGGGAAATAATACGGCATTTAATCCGCAGACCACCAATGGGACAAGAGCTTATAGGCTGGCTTTTAATTCGACAGTTCAGCTTGTGTTGCAAGGAACCACTATGATAGCACCTGAGAGTCATCCGTTCCATCTTCATGGATTTAATTTCTTTGTTGTTGGCAAGGGATTTGGGAATTTTGATCCAGATAATGATCCAAAAAAATTTAATCTTGCTGATCCTGTTGAAAGGAACACAATCAGTGTCCCTACTGCTGGATGGGCTGCAATCAGATTCAGGGCAGATAATCCAGGTAAATGTTCAATCTTTTTTTTTTGTTTTTCTTATAGCATACCTCCCAATTTAATCGGATTTAAAAGTGGATATTATAATTTTTTTCATATTAGTAACTCTCTTAACAATGAGTTTCTACCTTAATCTGTCTATATTGCCTTGGTATGACGTCATATGTATTTGACAAGATTCTCTCTCTCTTTCATAATAAAACCAGGGGAAGACCCCTGCCTCTTATTTATTTATTTGCAATTTTACAAGGCAAGAAAACAAAACATAAATCCCTTTTCCATTAGGAATGATTATCTCTTCGAATTTTGACCCGGAGCTTATATGCATGAATTGATCGGTGAAGTGTGAGTGGCTCTCCAGTATATATTCTGATAAATCAGTGATGGCTTGTAGGTGTTTGGTTTTTGCATTGCCATTTGGAAGTGCATACGACATGGGGACTAAAGATGGTATTTGTGGTTGACAATGGTGAAGGCCCCAACGAGTCACTTCTACCTCCTCCCAGTGACCTCCCCAGCTGCTAGAGACTAGAGAGTGAAGAGAGTAGTATCGTATAGTCTTAAACTCGATCAGAGCTGAAGTGCTCAAACAGAGATTTGACAAGCTAATAAACAGGAGAAGTTGGGTTGATTTTTTTTAATATAGCAAAAGGAAGCTGCTCAGAAAGAGTGGATAAAGCTGTAAAAGCTAGTCATGTTTATCATTTTTATTCTACTTTCCAGGGGGGGTTTGGCACTTTGATTCCACTTGAAGAAGATATTTTCATGCTTGTAATCGTTGCATCAACTGGGAGGGAATTCATTTGGAGCAATCCGATATTGTTTTGTATTTAATGTCATATTAGCTTTTTCATGGAGGAAGAGGGAAGGAAACGTTAGGTAAATCAAATATTTTCACATGGAAAGACGGATAAATGCGTAGAATAGGATGTTAAGTAATTATCTTCATCTAAAAATTTAAATTATTAAATGAGATTCTATAATATAATTTATATTATTCTCTTTAACATCTTTTCAAGTGAAAGTTTTTTGAGCTTAAAACTTGTATAGACCCATACTATCTTATATTTGATTTTTATTAAATAGAATGGAGATGGTGAGATTTGAACTTATAATCACTAGATTAATAAGACTCTAATATCATATTAAAAAACTATCTTATTTAAAAACTTAAAATGACAAGTGGGGTAATAAAATCTAATTATATTATTTTGTCTAACAGATCGGATTCATGACTTGCTGCGTAGGAAAACAGACGCGAAATAACAAAGGCGAAACTTATCGTTATACGATAGTTAATTATCAGATTGGAGCTCTAATTTTGCCCCCAAAAAATCCAAAACTATCGTCTCCCTTGTATATTCTGTTAAGAATACATCTGCACATCTGTAATTATAGATGTGCAGGTTACCGTTGCCTATATTTCTTTCCTTTCCCATGTAACTCTATTCTGCAACCTAGGAAAATAGAAATGTGTAGAGTCCTAGTTTATTTGTATATATACTTCCATTGTAACACAGATTGAAAATAGAGTTTGTAAAAAAACATTACAAGCTTTTACATGGTATCAGAGCAAGTGTGATTTATTCTCTCTCGAAATTTTTTTTTTCTGCGAAGTATTTTCTCGAAGTAACAGTGAACGATCACTATTCAGATCACAAGCAAATTTCCAGAAATCCACCCCGAAATCACAACCCAGAAACCCAGCAATCACAACCCAGAAACCCATCGAAACTATCTAAAGAACACTCATCAACCAGAAACCCATCTGAAATCACTACCAAACAGACCATCCGAAATACTTCACAAGAATATGTCACAAGAACAACATACAGACAATGCAGCACACACACCAACAGACCCTTCCCAATTCATCACACATATGGAACCTACCTTCACCTCGGCAAATCCCATAGTTGTCCATCAAGACAACTCTGCCTTCCCAACAGGCATCATGCTGGATGAAACAAACTTTATACTCTGGTCCCAACTCATGGAGATGAGGATTGGGGCTCGTAACAAAGCTGGGTACCTCACCGGAGACACAGAGAGACCACGACCCGGAGATCCAAGACTTGAATCCTGGATTACTGAAAACCATCGTGTGAGAAGCTGGTTAATTGAGTCTATGTCCCCGTCGTTGATGCGACGGTTTATTCGGCTTCCCACGGCAAAGGAAATTTGGGACGCCGTCGCTCGCACCTTCTACGACGGCGCCGACGAGACCTATATTTTCGAACTTAATCAGAAGTCTTTTTCAACAAAACAAAATGGACGTCCTCTGGCTACTTACTATAACGAATTGGTGGCTATATTTCAGGAGATTGACAGTCGATCTGCTTCTCAGGCCGGAACAGTGGACGGCGTCCTTCACCTCCACTCGGCCATGGCGAGACTCCGGCTTCATATCTTCCTCAGTGGACTCGATCCCGTCTTCGAACACATTCGAGGTGAGATTCTTCGAAAAGAACCCAAGCTCGATCTTGAAGGTGCCTACGCCTGTGTCCGGCGAGAGCACCACCAGAAGTTAGCCATGGATGGCAGACACCCAAGTGACTCTCCATTACTGACCGAGAGCACTGTGATGCTCACACGAAGCTTCAGAACAGAGAGGGAGAGGGGATTTGACAGAAGACATGGAGGTGGAAGTGAAAAAGAAATCGGGAAAGGATATGTTGGCCATGGGGGTGAACGCGCGGGGAAGGGGATTATTTGGGAAAGTGAAGGTGAACGACGGGTCACCTACCCGGGACATGCATATGGGGGTGAGAAGAAAATATTTAACCCGGGGAGTGAAAAATCGGTTTTCAACCCGACCATAAAAAAAAATAGTGGGTTAATATGCAACCATTGCGGTGAAATGGGTCATTCCAAACAACGATGTTACGAAATCATTGGGTACCCGGACTGGTGGGATTTTAAGAAAAAACCTCGAAAAAATTTCGGAAAAAATATGGTACACCTTACGGAAGCAGAACCGAGACAACCAATTGCAAATGTTGTCCAGTCAGGTAACATCGGTAAGAATTCTGTATTATCTGTTATTACTAAAAATAGTGCGTGGATTATTGATACAGGTGCATCCGACCACATGACTAGAGACTCCGATAACCTAGATGTTCCTAGACCTTCATCTCAGTCAGTTATCTACACAGCTAATGGTAGCCCTTCCCCTATTACCGGGGAAGGGTCTGTCACCTTGACCGAATCTATTACCTTAGATACCGTTCTAGTTGTTCCATCCCTAACATACAACCTCCTTTCGGTTAGCCAAATTACTTCTGCGCTTGCATGCACTGTAATTTTTTGGCCTTTGTTTTGTGTTTTTCAGGACATTGTAACCCGGAAGATTCTTGGCTATGGTGTTAGACGTGGACATCTCTATTATCTGGAATTAACCGAGAAAGGGGGGTCAAAATTCAGTCAGGCACATCAAGTGATCAGTAAAGATAAAACTCAAGCACTCGTCTGGTTATGGCATCAAAGGCTTGGACATCTATCATTTGGGTATCTTAAGAAACTGCAACCGCATTTGTTTTCTAATTTCAGTATTTCAGATTTTAAGTGTCACACTTGTGAATTGGCCAAAAGCCATCGTATCCCTTATTTACCAAGTGTGAATAAAAGTTCAGAACCTTTCGCAGTTATTCATTCAGATGTGTGGGGCCCTGCAAAAATTCCATCTTTTTCCAGTGCACGCTATTTTGTTACTTTTATTGATGAGTGCACTCGAATGACATGGATTTCTCTTCTTAAACATAAGAGTGATGTAGGGACAGCTTTTCAAGAATTTCATAAAATGGTAACAAGTCAATATCAGCGGTCAATTCGTATACTTCAATCTGACAACGGTACGGAATTTGTGGACAAAATTCTAAGGACGTATTTGAGTCACCATGGAATTCGTCATCAAACTTCGTGCACCTATACTCCACAGCAGAATGGACTTGCTGAACGGAAGAATAGGCAAATTATGGAAGTTGTACGGGCATCACTGTTTGGCATGAATATGCCTAAGTTCTATTGGGGGGAGGCAGTCAAGTCAGCTGCCTATTTAATTAATCGTACCCCATCCAGTGTACTCAGTTTTCAGACTCCTCAACAGAAGATGGAATCCCTGCTCTCCGTCCCTCATCTACCGAATCTTGAACCTAGAGTGTTTGGCTGCACGGTCTATGTTTACATACCTAAGGTTCTGCGAGGTAAACTTGATCCATGTGCTAGAAAGTGTGTTTTCATCGGTTACTCCGAATTTCAGAAGGGGTATCGGTGTTATGATCCGCTGCACCCGAAATTACATGTCACTCTCGATGCCTCATTCCATGAATTAGAACCTTACTATTCAGGGGGAGCCTCTGGGTCGTCTCTTCAGGGGGTGAGAAACAGTGAAGAGAACGACGACGACGAGAATATATTTGAATTAGAGGAAAATGGAGGGGTACTCGACAGGCTTAATGAAAATGGTATGGCCCCTAATGCAGATACCAACTTGGAAATTTGCATAAATCAGAATCAGCTCAGCTCACACCCCCCTCAGTCTCCAGAGATGTCTACATCTACACCACTAGATAAAGAATCAACCCCGGATACTTGTCCTCAGGTAACTCCAAATATTATTATTGATGAAACTAACGAAATTCCTACTCTAGTAGAACATACGACAAGTAAATACCCACAGAGATTAAATAGGGGAGTCCCGAGGAAACAATATGAACCTGATCCAAAAAACCAAGACTAAATATCCTATCAGTAACTATGTATCTTCCCATAGGTTGTCTAAGTCATATGCATTTTCTGTTAATCAATTATCCACTGTATCTATTCCAAGTAATATACAGGATGCACTAGCAGATCCCAAATGGACTAAAGCACTGAATGAAGAAATGGAGGCTCTTCAAAGGAATAGCACTTGGGAGATATGTCCACTGCCAAAAGGAAAGAAGACAGTTGGGTGCAGATGGGTGTTCACTGTAAAACTCAAAGCCGATGGTAGTATTGACAGATACAAAGCAAGGCTAGTGGCGAAAGGATATACGCAAAAGTATGGGGTAGATTATCAAGAGACATTTGCTCCAGTTGCAAAAATCAATACTATCCGCATCCTCATATCTTTAGCAGTCAATCGAGATTGGGTTCTACAACAATTCGATGTCAAAAATGCGTTCCTAAATGGAGATCTTGAAGAAGAAGTTTACATGGATTTGCCACCTGGAACTAAACAAAAATCCTCTCATAGAAACGAAGTTTGCAAACTAAAGAAGGCATTATATGGTCTAAAACAGTCACCGCGGGCATGGTTTGGAAGATTCTCCTCTACAATGAAGGAATTTGGGTATAAACAAAGTAACTCAGATCACACGTTGTTTATAAAACACAAAGAAGGAAAGATTACAGCATTAATTGTGTATGTGGACGATATGGTTCTAACCGGAGATGATCCAGAAGAACGGAAAGCTCTCCAACAATTCCTAGCGTCGAAATTTGAGATGAAAGATCTTGGACAACTGAAGTATTTCTTAGGTATTGAAGTATCAAGGTCACCAATTGGGATATGTCTATCACAGAGAAAGTATGTGTTAGATTTGTTAGCAGAAACTGGAATGCTCGCATGTAAACCAGTTGACACACCGATGGAGATGAATCATAAACTAGGAGAAATGGAAAACTCGACGTCAACGGACAAAGGATGCTATCAACGGTTAGTCGGAAAATTGATATATTTGTCACATACAAGGCCAGACATCGCCTATGCAGTAAGTGTGGTAAGTCAGTTCATGCATTCTCCCGGAGAAGAACATATGGAAGCAGTGTATCGGATTTTGAGATATCTAAAGAGCGCACCAGGAAGAGGCATCTTGTTTAAAAGGGGGGAGATTCGCGAAATTGAAGGATATACAGATTCAGATTGGGCAGGAAACCAAACAGATAGGAGATCGACATCAGGTTACTTTACGTTTGTGGAAGGCAACCTTGTCACTTGGAGAAGTAAGAAGCAGAAAGTTGTCGCTAGATCAAGTGCTGAAGCGGAATTCCGAGGAATGGCCCACGGGGTGTGTGAATTGTTATGGATAAAACAGGTGTTGCAGGATTTGGGAATTAATTATGAGACGTCCATGAAACTTCACTGCGATAATAAAGCAGCTATAGAGATTGCTCACAATCCGGTACAACATGATCGTACGAAACATGTCGAAGTAGACCGCCATTTCATCAAAGAAAACCTTGATCGGAAAATTATACAATTTCCGTTTGTTCGATCCGAAGATCAGCTAGCGGATATCCTCACAAAGGCAGTATCAGGAAAGATATTTCATGACGCTATTAGCAAGATGGGTATGATAAACATCTACGCCCCATCTTGAGGGGGAGTGTTAAGAATACATCTGCACATCTGTAATTATAGATGTGCAGGTTACCGTTGCCTATATTTCTTTCCTTTCCCATGTAACTCTATTCTGCAACCTAGGAAAATAGAAATGTGTAGAGTCCTAGTTTATTTGTATATATACTTCCATTGTAACACAGATTGAAAATAGAGTTTGTAAAAAAACATTACAAGCTTTTACATATTCTCATGGCCAAAAGAGTAAGAGCATCTTTTATCCTCTCCCCTGTATGTTCTCGTAGTAAGAGGAACTATTTCACGAGGTCAGATGCCACGCTGTAATACCAAATTTTCAATTTCCTTGTCTCCTCCCCTCCCTCGAATGCACTAATAATCACACAGACACAAGAAAAAAATAATCTGAAATGTGTTTTGATTCCTCTCCATTGATTATCTCCGACTCAACAAGCCCGTTTTGCAATCTACTCGTACTATAAATACATGCCTAAACTTTCCCTTTCCTTCCTCCTCTTCAAAGAAATGAAGAAAGCATATAATTTTCCCGCCCTTTCTCTCGTGCAGATTCCATGACGTCTTTCTTTCTCGGTCGACTTGATCATTGTTTTTTTCTTCTTCTTCCTTGTTCAATAATCTTTCATTTAGATTCTTCGTGTGTGTCGATGATTTTCACTGTTTCTTTCACTAGTTATGCGCTAACAATTGGAATCCCTTTTGTATAAAACCGGTCTCTTGAAATTTATTTCCCTTGGTGTTTCTGTCAACCTCTTTGTTTCAAATTCAAGTTCCATCTGGGCTTTTGCTTTTTTCACCTGTGGGCTAATTCGTGGGCAAAAGATTAGATTTTTGGTCTTTTCAGGTTTCTCTTCGAATTAATGAAAAATGGATCTTTTTTAGATTCTTCATTTTATGTTGTGAAGAAAAGTAGATTCTTGATTCCCTGTACATGATTCTTTAGACTTATTTAAAAAACTCAATCTTCGCATATGCTCTCCGTTTCCTTCTTCTTCTTCTTCTATATCTCTCGACTCCAATCATATTCACTTCTCAATTCGTTATGAACCCGCAAGCAATCGCTGCATTTTAAGTGATGATAGGTATGGAAACTCTAAATTCATCCTGGTGCATGTCGAATCCCATTTTGGTTTCCCAAACAATAGAGTGGACCAAAGAGGAGAACAAAAAGTTTGAGAGAGCTTTGGCGATATTTGATGAGCATGGGCCTGATAGATGGCTGAAGGTGGCAGCTATGATACCAGGAAAGACAGTTAATGATGTGATCGAGCAATACAAGAAGCTGGAAGAGGATGTTGATGATATAGAATCAGGGAGGGTTCCGGTTCCAGGTTATCACAACTCATCTTTCACGTTCGAGTTTGTTGATGACAGCAATTTTAATGAGTCTAGGAAAAGACCTTTGAATACAAAGAGTGCTGATCAGCAGAGAAAGAAAGGTGTGCCATGGACAGAAGAAGAGCACAGGTGAATTCCTTTTCGTTATGGCTTCCCTCTAGTGAAATTTCTTATTTCAAACAGTTAATTTTGGAGTTAAACCGAATCTAGTCACTGATTTATAACAGAGATAAATCATTGATCAAAAACATTTACAAAAGATTCGGTAGAGGTGTTATTTCATTGATCATGAACTTTTCTATTCAATTGGTTTGTCAGCAGCATAATGGATCTTCAGATGATGGTACATTTTCTCTCCACCCAAGGTTCAAGTTCGTTACTTGTTGTTTCCAGGATAATAAGTTTTATATTTTAATCCATTTCTGTTGTAGATTTAAATTTTTTGAGCTCGTCCTAAGATGATTTAACAGAGAGATATTAGTTGTTGGAAATTTCAAGATTGGATTTTTTTTTTTTAATAGCTGTCAGGGGCTGCTTTTTTTCGGTTTTGCTATGAAGATGACAGTAAACAAATTGTTTTCGGGTTGTGTTTATTTCTCCTTGAACTTGTTCTTGCAATGTTTGATTATGATCAATAGGCAGTTCTTGATGGGGCTTCTAAAGCATGGCAAAGGGGACTGGAGGAACATTTCTCGCAATTTTGTAGGCTCCAAGACTCCAACTCAAGTGGCAAGCCATGCACAGAAGTATTTTATAAGGCAGCAGCTTTCGGGAGTGAAGGATAAGAGAAGGCCAAGCATCCATGACATCACAACTCTCAATCTCGCAGATTCCACTACTCCATTAGATGGTGACAAAGCCTCCTCACTTGATCAATCTGACGTGCTATTTCCACAGCAAAAGCCGGCAGGGATGCAGAAATTGTTGGTTGACTGGGACGAATCAATGGATGGATCGTTTATGACCTTTGGTTCTACTCATGGAGACTTGTTTAAGTCACCTCCATATGAGATATCTTCAAATGGTCAAACATTTCAGGGGCAAAATCTGTATGCTGGTGCTCGTCATGCGGCTCGAATCAAGCCCCGTAACTTGGTTTTTCAACTGTCACCCCCAAGATTTAAAATTCATTGATAGGGCGGCCGTCTTTCCTGTGTACATGGATAGAAAAACAAATCTGGTTTAGGCTCACTCGAATCTGGATAGCAGTGCTTTTGCCAGTCATGTGTGGTTGGTTTAATTAGTAATTGTATGCCGCAACATTTTCTTTAATTCCCTTCTTTGTTACTTTCCTTCTATTTTCCTTTCCTGAATAGTCCTATTGAATCGTTCTTGAACATAGCAGGAATATGAAATCATGCAATATCTGAAATTGCAGTGCCCAACGGGAGAAAATGAGACATTGGACTTTCTTGGAAACAGATAGAAATCCTGGCGTTAGCACTTTGCATCACACGAAAACTAGTCTCAGAAAACTTTCAAAACTTAAAATCTTTGGTATCACTGCCTCTGCTTTCTAGTAATGGAAGCATTCTGTTTTAAGTCTCTCCTTCAGAGCAGTCTAAATCTCGATGATTGTAAAATCCATATTTTGGTTTACGCGTTCATTGTGTCTGTGCTATGCTGAATTCAAGAGCATTCTAATAATCTATCAATGAGGTACGAAATTTTGTCGTGGTTTCGAAAGGGTGACGTGAAAGCACTTTCTGCATTTACTTGCTGAACAATTTTGCAACCATGACATATATAATCTGCCATGTCATTCAGTGATTTGGCTGAGCTATATAGATGACTCACCCAGCACTCGGTTTGAGATTCCGCGGTATCTGATTGCCTGCTTTTTATCTCGTAGCTAAGAACCCTAGACCAAATCGTCAGCTTTATGCGGTCCAGTATGGCCAAGTTGACCCATGCTTCAGCACCATTGGTCACTTTTGTCACAGTTGAGCTTGCATTCCACTATTAGCAGAATAGAAGCATCACATGCTTCAATTTATCGTAGAATATGGAACGATGAATTTTGTGGTGTTTGTAATTGTGTTTTAAAAATGTTTTTAAAAAAAAAATTTATGTAAAATTAATTTTTTTTAATGTTTTTAAATTATTTTTATTTATTATGTCAAAAATAAATTTAAAAAAAAAACATATGTGTTTCTAAATGAAAAACACTTACAAAAACAACCATAAACACACTTACAAGCTAAATGCATATATTTGCTTTTCCTGTGGTATTTCTCTTTCCTTCAACCCAGTTGTCGATGGTGGCCAGACTGTTCCATCAACATGGTAGTTCTTCAAATCGCCTCTTGAAGCATAATTAATACCTTTTATGATTCTTTATTTTACTTGACATGCAGAGCTAGAAAAAATAGTAAACGAGTCTGCAAGATTTTGCCCACACCTAACTGTTTCTATGGAAATAGAGAATCTAGGATTATTATTAGGATTGAGATTTTAATCTGAACCTGGGTGCTGATCCGATTAAATAGATGAATGTTTTTTTATATATATAATTACTTTGTTTGATAAATAATTAATAAAATATAATTATCATAAAATATAAATTATGTTAGACTAATTTTTGAATTTAAAAAAGTGATATATGCCACTTGCGATTTGAGTTGCAAATACATGTATGATTCAATACTATTTTTTCTAAATATTTTTTTGTAGTGTATTATTTTATTTATTTTTGTAAGTTCTAAAAAACAAAAGAAAAGAAAAGAACTCAGAAATTCGACTTACGGGTGCCGGTCTCAGCCCTAATCATTGTTATTATATATATCAGGCTATTTAGATGTCAACTTTTTCCTTGACTTTAGAGGATAAGGCATTGATTTTCGTCCTAATATTCTTCAGAAACTCCTCTTCCAGAACCAGGTGCTGTGATGCATCTGTTGTCCTTCTCCTGGAATGCTTCTTTCAACCTTCCACAGAAGAACATGTCTAGTATTTCAATGATCCGGGTATATGTTAATTGCTGATCTGACTTTTCATGGCGATCTGCTTACTTTCAACAGTACAAGCACAAGGAATATTGGATCTGGAATATAGTAATTCAACTTAAAATACAAATAAATAAATAAATCTGAATAGAGTGAAGAAACTAAACTGATATTTACTAAGGGCCTGCTTTAATACGCCTGCTGCATTGATTAGGAGCAAAGAAAATGCAATGCTGGTGTTACAGTTGATACAAGTCGAACTCTTCGTGTGCTATACAAGGAAAAAGAAACGGTAATATTATGGAATGGACAACGATCTAAGATTGGAACGCCGAAACGGGATAGATTTCATCGATCGTTCTCATATTATTGGCAAACTCAGCCCCCCTGGCATCCAACTATCTAGCTTCTTAGTGGGTCCTTTGAAAAGGGTTAATTGATAATCATTATCTCTCAAAGTTTGTCTTTCCAAATTTTTCGAGGAAGGAAAGAAATCATGTTTCCTGATATTCCGTCACTGTGCTTGTTTTGTATAAGTTGCCATTGTGCTGCTGCTGCTGAAACAATCATTAAAAACCTAGTGTGCAAGCCCACCCATGTGGCTGTATATTTATCAATTTATAAACCACATATTGAGCATTAAAAGCTCGAAAGCAGCTCGAGCAGTGTGGTTATCATCATGAATCTTTTGCGGTAAATGACAAGACAGATGAACTTTTATGATAACTTTCTCCAAAGGAGCAGCCTTTCTGCGAGTTGAATAAGAAAGCACTCTCGCCACTTGCTTCTAATTTCAATCATCTTCAGAAACCGTAAACTCTAAGCCACCTCTCCTTTATTTTTGAGTAAAGGGAATCTCTTAATAACATGTCGGTCACCTTTTCCGTCACACGAATTTGAATTAGTTACGCATTAATTAGGTCAAGTTTGTGTATTCTGTTTGTCATGGCGTAGCGAGCAAGGACATGGCATAGGTTCCACCACATTGGTCAGAAATATTTTAAAGATGATCTCTCTGAAAACTTTGCCATCAGATCGATCTCCCAGATGGGATAAACTTGGGAAAACATAATGTTACTGAATCAGCGCAGGTTGTCAGCATAATGCCTTTTTTTCTTTTAATTCCTCTGCGGTTCAGCTCTTAATTGCGGGGCTGGTCATTTGATGGGATCAGCAATAAAAATATAAAAACAAAAAGGATGTCTGGATGACGACTGAAGTGACTTGACAGGTTATGGCTGCTGGTGCTCTGACTGTTGATTAATTTTTGACTTCATCTCCATTAAAGTCCCCCACTACTCTCCAACTTCAGCTTTCCATAGAAAAAGGAAAGTCCATTTATGATCTGCTTTTATTTTTACTTGGTAAATCGTTTTACTAATATATATATATATATATATATATATTGCTCCTAAATAAATGCCAGCATTAATTTCTCAATCCATCGTCTTCAGTTTTTCGCCGTTTTGCTGATCTTATTCTCTCCATGCTAGTCTTGAGCTTCGCCAAGAGACAAAGCTCCTGTAAAGTTCAAAGTGCTCAAGCCCAGTAATAATCTCTGTCTGGATTCAAACTTTCAAGTTAAAATATCTGCACATGGCTACACATTATTTCATCAAACAACATTCCACGGTTCCATCATTAAATCTATAAGAAAATCCAAAACATCACATTCTAAAACGCCCAGGACAGAACATAAAGGTGAGGGATTGAAAACGAGACAAAAAATTAGCTGATAAATCGGTAGAGATAAGAGAAGCATCTTCCCCAGAACCATGATATGACAGACGGATAGATACTTTTACCGCATTTCTTATTACACGTATACGCTCCCTTAGCCTAGGGCCATGCAAAACAAACGATCGAAATTTTGATGGAGCAGCTTTAGTTAAGGAACTGACCCGCCCTGTCAGAGAAACTATCTGTTTCGGCCCACTACTCCTCATGGTTTTGCCCGAAAGGCACATTCCCGAACTAGGCCTCTCTTTAAGTAATTAAACAAATAATATATTCTCGCGGTGTGCCAATAAAAGCATTTATAATTGTATTTTAAAAATATTTTAAAAAAAACTTTTTAGTTCTTGATTACGATAATCAAAATGGTTGAAATTAATATTGAATTATTTGTTTTGACAAGGGGACTCACATTAAAGGTTTTTTCTCCTTTAAAGTCCCAATAAAAACATGTATGATCTTGGTAAAGTTTTTCGTTTCAAATTTATTTTTTAGTTTTTGGGTCTTGAATGGATTTATCAAGTTCTATATGATTTTTTCGAGGCGTTTTGGATAAACAATAAGTTAAAAACCTGATTTTAGAATTAAAAACAATTAGTATTGTTTTTCCAGTCACCATAGTGACAGGAAATTAGACAGATAACACCATGGTCGTCTGAATTTTTTTCAAGAAAAAATTAGGGTGCACGACGAAATGCAAAGGAAAAAAAGCCTAGTAGTGCGACCCTAATAAAATGCATCGGGTAGGCTAACTTGATTTTCTGTGCCGAGTAGCGCCTAATCTTTTCATTTTTAGAAAAAAAAAATCAATTCTTATATGTATTGATTAAAAAAAACTTTTAATTATTTTTAGATTAATACCTCTTTTTTATAAGTCTCTTTTAAATTATGATTTTTTTTGTTATGTATTTAGTTTTAAAAAAAAAATTAACTCATTTATATTTTTTTAATTTTTGTATAGATGAGCTTTATTTTCTAATATAAAAAATATATCTAATACGTACAACCTTGCGTGATATTTTATTTTTATTTTATCTTATTTAATTAATTTAATGTGTGTCGATTTTTATTATTGTTTGATAAACAAATTGAATAAAAAATTAAAAAAATAAGATTATTTGAATAAAAAAAACTTGGCAAACACAACGAAGTAAATATCATGTTTTGCAAGATTTAATATCCTAATTAATACATGTCTTTCAATTTTGTTAATTTTATTTTTAGTTATCGTTTATGATTTTTTTCTTTTATTAACGCACATAATTATTAATTTATTTTATTATTTATATGCATAAATTTTTAATTTAATTTTTTTAAAAAAATATATAGAAATGAAGCGAAAAAATATGTATATACAATTATTTTATACAATATAAAAATATTTGATTTGCGGTATAGCAGTGGGTGAAGTAACTAGTTTAAAACTATAAACCGTAGAAAAATGGAGTAATCAGGACCAGAAATAAACTAATTATTAATATAAAGACTCTAAACCTAGGAGCCTCATTATCATGCGACAGCAAGTTTCTAGAAAGTCAAGAGTTGTTCCAATGTACTTCACAGAAAAATATACCCGGAGGAATTTCATCCCGAGAATCATTACTAGTTTATTGTGTTCTCACGGTCGTTAAAAGATTGTTTTAACTATTGCAGTGCCATATACAAATTGTTTCAACTTCTGTAGCAAGGCATGGATCACTGCCGAATCATGGATGGAAAAAACTATCTACTATGACTGTCGAAGGAGGAGCAGTGCTTGTTAAGTATGAAACGATCGAAATGGTAGTGAATTTATAGAGAAAAAGTTGTTTTGTTAATATTTTTAGAACTGATTTTTTCAAGTAAGATGAAACTGATCATCTATCCACTTTCTTGATAGATCGGGTTAAGGTATCGACAGAAAGGAGCCAGGAATTTGGTTCAGGTGATATAAAAACTAGATTAAATAAATATTTAAAAGGAGATTTTGATCGGAGAGCGTTTTTATGGACAATTCTTGAAGTCTAAATTAGAAACATGCAGTATCATCTTCGACAACATGAAATTTTAATCAGACACGGCATAGCAGGGGGTTCAAGTTCAGCAACCCAATTTGCAGGACAAGTTGTATTCCAAGAACCATTAACTATCCAATCTCAGCTACTGCAATAGCAGAGCTATAAACATGGTATGTTTCATATCCATGGTGTAGACTTAACAGACTTTTAATGTCATCTAATTGGATAAATTTCCCAAGTGGCATTCACCATATGAGAAGAGACAGCATAAGCTACAATAGATGAGTCTGTTTCAAAGTCCGCCTTGTCCCAACTTCTGGCTATTGCTAACCCTAAAGCTTCCCTTACAGCCAAAGATTCACCTTGGAGAGCACCACTGCACCTGCATTTCAATCTGGGTTCCTGCCCATCACTACAAAGACAAGTCTACCTTCCTGCCCATCACTACAAGTTCTGAGAATAGTCAACTTTTCTTTCTGGATCAATCTGGGTTCCAAACTTGCCAGCATATCATTCATTGCTCTTGAGATACTTCTTCTCAAGCCACCAATCCTTGAAGCTGCCAAACCGGGCGAACCTATGTGGATGTGATATTTCTTCCGAGGAGATCAGCTCGAGTAAGAAGAGCATTTCTCATTGCACGCCAAAAAGAAAATTTTGAAACAACAATGCATGTGAAAACCTGTGTATTTATCAATAAAAAGCAGCCAAAATTGAAGCAACATTTCCAACACTGAAGCAGATGAAATACAAAGTCACCAAAAGGTTAAGCTGTTTCCCCCAAACGACAGAACAGAGACAGTAGTGTGTGCCTAGAGCGGAAGTGCTAAATTACAGGTGAGAACGTAGACTTATTACAGGACAAAGGTCTACATAAAATAGAAATGTAAAATTAAACCGAAACACTCTTACCCAAATAGTAAAAAGATGGACAAATCTATAAACAGGACGTGGCCATAAAAAGAACATGACATCAACTTCTTGTACAGCTCTACACAGCAACTATGTTCGCTGGATCCAGTGGTCTCACAGTATCTGGAAAGTCTGTTCTTAGTCCAGCAAGGGAGTAATATGCAAGAATGTGGGCTGGATTATCGGTCACATCATTTTCTCCCGCGTCATTAACCGTCACAACCTTTCTAGAAGGAATCAACTCAATGTTCCAAAATGGGCGAACCATTGTTAAGAGATCACGATGACCAGTAGGGGTCTCTCTATAACCATGCACCCACAAGTACCTCAGAGAAGTCAGTTGCAAGGCAGCTCTTGCCAGTGCACTCTCACTAAAGCAACAGGCCCTCATCTCAAGTTTTTGCAGGCTAGGACAGCCTCTAGAAAACGCCAAAAGCCCTTCATCAGACTCCCCAACACTTCCCAGAATCATCCATCTTACTTGTCTGCTGTACTGTCCAATATATCCAAGACCCACATCAGTCAATCCCCCTGGTCGGAGATACAGACCGAACCTTTGGAGCTTTTCACAGCCTCTTAATAGAGCTCGAACTCCATTGTCAAGGGGCAGGTCTGTTATCCTCTCTTCTTGCTCAAGCAAGACCAGACGGAAATCATTGAGGTTCTTTGAGTATGTGCCCATATGTTCTAGAGCTGCATTGCTAATATCAGAAACATAAACAGCGATGTATTCAAGTTCTAAGCATCCCTGAGCCAAGGCAATTAATCCTCTATGTGAAACTCGGCCATCCACATCCTCCATTCCCTGCTCATCAGCACCACGCTCTATTCTAAGCCTCTTTAGTAGCTTACAACTCCGGGCAAGGGCTTCCAACCCTCTATCTCCAATAACATTCCTTGTCTGCCAATTTAAAAGGCAAGGTTAACTATATAAACCTGAATACAAGCACAAATCTCAAATAAAGTTCTGCAACAACGGTGCAAGAACCCCCTGTTTTTTCCCCGATATGGCTAGGCAATCGGGGCATATTTTCATCATTTTAAAGAATTCAAGTCTCTTTTGTTCTAAAAAATTTCAAATTCCTTTCTAGCAAGATTACCACAGCACTCCTCAAAACCAATGTGATTTACAAAATCAGGCAAGAAGCACAAAGGGGAAATTTTGGCGTTTGGCGTTGTTCAGAAATAAAAGTAAATAAATGCACATTAAAAGTATCGATAAAAGAACACAGGGAATTTGAGTTTAGATATACTTTATGTTGGGGATTACACAAGCCATATTAATTTCTTTCAAACCTATGATTTTATCATGAGCAATATGATATTATATATTGATAAACAGAATCAAATATTCCTTCACAAGTTTTTTTCCCATGCTTTTGATTTGAAAATGGATAGTTTAATTTAAGATTAAGATAACCGGTCAAGTTATTTCTAGAATAAGACCAGCCTAATCCATACATTTATTTGATGAATAAATATGAAACAAGATTCTGGTGAATAGAGAATAGACAAAAGAGGAGGAAACTGTTATCTAAGACAGAAAGCCGTTGCATAAAGGGGGTGGTGAATGAAGATATTATTCAAAACAAATTATGAATAGAGAGCAATTAAATGCAACATAGAGTTGAAACACATTTATGATTTGTACCTCGAGAACTTCTAAGTTGGGGCACCTTTGGACTAAAACACAATGATCTTCGGTGCCAAGCAACGCATAGAGGAGATCCAGCTTTTTGAGCAGGGATGCAAAAGGAAACACTATTGACATTACATTCTTCTCCATATAGCTAAGACCCAAACAGCATAATTTTCGGGGGAATTTGACAGCAGAGTATTTTTCTGGTTCATCTGTCTCATTGAAGGAACCTCCACAAAATTCTTCCAGACCAGATGCAGCACGAAAGAAACCAACAAGATCCAAGATTTCACAGTCGCTAACCTTTACAGAGACTAATGAACGACAGTTCCTGGCAAGAAGCTCAAGGTCTTCCAATCTGACTCTGGTAAGATCCGTCATATAAAAATTTAGAGCCTCGAGAACTGTATTGTTCATAGCAAGCTCATGGAGCCAGTCACCGTCTTTCTCAACAATTCCACTCTCTTCCAAAAATAATGTTCTCAATTGCCTGAGGAAACAGATAATGACAATAAATTGAGTGCACCATAATAAATATGCTAAGAACCCCGAATCCAAAGGCAATGGAAAAGTGAGGGGGGAGGGTTGAAGTTTATGATAAGTAGTGCCTCAAATAACAAGAATGTTTAGCATCATGGCATCTGGCAAGTTGGGAATATGCTTCAGCTCCAAGATGACTTAAAAAACGAGTCTTACTAGAACATGATCCATACTACGTAGGAAACGATAAAAGATCATTCAGTTCTTACTCCATTATTACATCATTTTAATTTCCTTTATCAACAAACTGTAGGCAATAGCCGCAGCCAACCCCAAAACCTTACAACTTCAACAATCAAGAAAGACCATTATAAACAATTGGATTGCTGATTCTACTTTATTTACAATCCTGATAAAACAAAGTCATGCAAGCTGAATTAAGGCACGAGGATATTAAACTCAAAACAAACTCATCAAACCCACGCCGGTGTTTGATGATTAAAGTTATCAAGTAAAACATTTAACATTTTCACGGTTAGTAAAACAAACAACCGAGATAGCTCAGCGCACAACTGTGCATGATGAATTTCCTTATATAATAAACCTTCAATTCTCCACAACACGCAAATTACCAGCATTATATAAATTTCCTTAAAATTACACATCCACTCGTAGCTGCTCAATATTCTAGAAAGAAGAAGCCAGATGAACCATAAAAAATAAAAGATGAGCAACTCTTGAACAACAATTGCAGCTTCTTCATAAACACTGAAGTGAATTATTAGGCGCACACAGGCATATTAAATATTAATAACATCCATAATCAATCAATCCAGTACTAAAAGAATCTAAAACAAATAATATAGAATCACCTGCAAGAGCGACCGATGTGCGAAAGGCCATCTGTGGAAAACCCAGAGCACTTATCAAGCTTCAAAACCTGCAAAACTCTCCCTCTAGACCTAGCAAGTAACTCCAGATCCGAATCTGTAACAATCATCCTTCTAAAATGAAGCGATTTCAAGCAATTAAAACTCTCCGCTATTTCATTAACCCATGGAGTCACAAACCCTCCCCAATCCTCCGGTATCAAATTAAAAAACATGGCAGCCCGGGGCTTCCCTTTTAGCTTTAATGATTCAATGTCATTAAAACGACGTCGTAATCGATCAGGACTTGTACTGTAACAAAAAGCTATTGTCACGTTCTTCCGTGTTAACGCATCTAGCTCGCACCATCTCCGGCAAACTAAGGAAACGGCGTCGCGATCACGCGGGTCGTTTATGTACGGCATCACGAGCCCTAATACGATGTCGGACATCCCCCCACCACCTCCGCTACAGCTTAAGTAGCTGTTCTTTTTATTGTGATTTTCTTCCATTGATTTATTTAAAAAAAAAAAAAAAGAACGCCGATAAGATAGGAAACTTGGCTGTTAAAAGGAATTCGTAATTTACAGATTTTGAGCTGGAAAATGATACCTGAAAAACAAAAATGGGCAATAAAAAAGAAAGTAAAAGGAAAATCTGAAGTTATTAAAGAGGAGCTCACGGATTTGGAAATTTTCTATTGGAATCAATCGATCAACACTTTTGATAATTGATTTTCAGTAATTCTTTTATAGAAAAAGAAAAATCCTGTTTGAGCTAGAAAAAGAAAAATCCTGTTTGAGCTAGAAAAAGAAAAACAAAACCGAAGTAGCAAAACTGAGAACGAAACAAACGAACCTGTTAGAAAAACATTTACGGCTAAACTCACTAGACTAACAAAAACAAAAGAGGATAAGTTACTAAAATCGATAGACGATGGTTTTAGAGAGATGAAGAGCAAAAGCAGCTACTGATTTCGGCACGGAAAACGAGTCGATCGGATCATGACCTGAGCATCAGATCGCTAAAACATCGATACAATTAGAGAGAGCAGTAGCGAAACAGACATGAAAGCTACAAAGGAGAAACAGAGATCGAGAGTAAAATTAGAAAGAATAGAAGGTGGTGGTCGACCAAGGGAGAGTTTTTCTTGTATGGAAAAAAATAAAAATAAAAATAAAAATAAAAGAAAGATGTGGGTCTATGGATCAGGCACCCCCAGGAACTTTTGTATTTCTGTACTGCTATTATTATTACTATTATTATTATTTATTAAAAATTATTATACGCCTTGCGAATGAGTGTTTGAAATAGAGCGAGATGATGGATGCAGAAACGACAAAAGGAAATACTGGGGCTAACCAATCAGATAATATTTTATATATTGATTTATTACTCCATTGAAATACCGGAAAAGGAGGGATAGGAAATGATGGTGGGTTGGTGGTCGTCGAAATTATTATTATTATTATTTGAATTGCTGCAAATGATTGTCAAAAAAGGCAAGTTGATTGGAAAGTCAGTTGGGTGTTGTTTGTTAACTTATTATTGCAATATATTTTGTCTGTTACTGTTGTTAACTAATCAGTTTTGAAGGACTGCAATATGCTGTCATTTTATCGGCAACCCCCGAAATTTCTCTTTCCCTCCCTTGGCAACCCGATTTTTTGGATTTGGCAATTCAGAAGGGTTTCTCTCATTTGGATATTGGGATAACTTCCGGGTTTCACCGGACTGTTCCATTTTGTGAAAAATCTAACCACATTAAACGAGACACAAGAAACAAATTTTATGCATATATAATTTATATTTTTTTTATATTTTTTTTAGTAAAAAAATTTTGGGTTTGAAACATGCACAATCTCATGTTATCTTATATTTATTTTTTATTAAATAAAATAAAAATGATAAGATTCGAACTTGTGATCGCTTGTTCAATATTATCATGATATTATATTAAATAATCATTTTGTTTAAAAATTTAAATTATTAAATGAGATTCAAAATATAGTTTATATTATTTTACAGTAATAGAGTATAGATTAATGATATCAGTAACTTTTGGTAATTATACAAATGCAAATTTACTTTAAAATATTTGGCCAAGTTTAATAATCCAAAGTTCTATTTCTGTTATTTTGTGCATGGTGCAAGCAAGTGGATCATGGAGCACATAAAACGACCCTTTTTCATCGTTTCATTCATACGACTGGAAGTTTGTTTTCTTTAATTTCTTCCCGTGGTATGGAGGCAAAGTAAAATAGTTCTTGCACGCACTTATTTAGAGGATGTTTCATATGGTTTTTGTTTTTAAGTGGTTGTTTGTTATTGTGTTTTAAAAATAATTTTAAATTAAATATTTTTATATTTTTAAATTATTTTCATGTACTGATGTTAAAAATAATTTTTTTAAAAAAAATATATTTAAAAATAACATCAATCTCACTAAAAAACAGTAAATAAACTAAAGCGTAAGAGACAGAAAACTTTTTTTATGTGTTGTTTTTTGTTTTGAATAATATAAAAACGGACAACAAGTTTCAAAACTTAAAAAAAAAAAAAATTGGGTTTCGAGTTTTTTCTATATACTATTAACTAGCTTGCTGATACCTCACGTGCTGCTAACATCATTCTCGAAATTAGCGAGCTTGTTTATAAACTAACTGCTTGCAATTTTTATTTTATTTTATTTTCCCTTCTGGTATATATCACACGGTTTGATTCTGCAAAAGATACCGGTGTATATCAGAATATTAAAACAGTTTTCTTACATGTGAATAAAAAAACAAGGGAGGAGATGGGAATCATGGTAAGAAGCAAATCCAAGAGGATGTCTTCATGTGGGTAGATCAGAAAATGCAATCGAAAAAATAGTTTTTTTTTTCATCGATAGTTTTCCTCCGGATCAGACGTGGAGGAACGAAGAAAAGCTCCATTGCTCGGAAATAATGGGGCGGGGCAGAGAAGACTATAAAACCAAAGATATTTGAAGATAATTGATTGTGTAAATTGGACGGCCACTGATCCTTTGAATCGATCAGCTAGTGGCTGTTTCAGTTTAGTGCTCCATTTATGGGCCACAGCCACCAAAATCTTTGAAAGTGGCCTTTCTTGTTAAATTAAAAGCTAAGACAAAAGAAACAGGGCCTGACATGGTGTGCCAGCGTGGGAGGACAGCAACCTCTTCCGCTTTTCATTGTCAAGGGGAATTTGCTGCATTAATTAAATCAGCTTTCCTCTTCGGTGTCCTGGTGAAAAACAAAGAGTGGTAATGGGATGAAAGATACTTGGCGAGGAAGCAGATATTTCAGAAAAACTTATTTCTTAATTTATTGCTTTCGATTCAAATTGGAAAGTGATTCCATTTATTTTTTTACTTTTTTCTTCTGGTTGGAATGGAAATCCCTCTTCAACCTGTACGGAACAAACAGTGACCAAAAGGTGTAAACTCTCTCTCTGCTTTTCATCTTCCACTGAAATTGCAGATGTGATATTGAAATCTTTATTTTATTTTTCCCCTCCCGTCTTTTCCTATTTTCTTCCATTTCCTAAAGACTGGAATCAGGTGCGGAGTTATCTCTCTAAGTTTTCTTTCAGACGTGCTTAGGAAAAAGTGTCAGAACAGTCACTCGAATCATGCACCCATTTAATTAAAAATATATATGATAAGTTCAGATGATTCAGGTCCACGTCTTCCTCTGTAATTTGTCACCCCATAACCCTAACAGCTTGTATGAATTCGGTTGGATTTTTATTTTATTTTTCTGATAAAAAATGGAGTTAACGAATATCCGATGCTTACTTTATGTCATTTATCACGTTAAGCTACGGTCACTAAGAGGTCATCTTCGGGATATAGCCATGTTACTTAGATTTGTGGGTTGCGTTCCGTCGCTACGTGCTTGAATATTATTTTTTCAATCAAAACAAGAATACTATAAAAAATATAAGACATGAGTCATCATTTCAAAAAGATAATTTAGATGATATGAATAAAAAAAATAACAGCAATATAAAATAAACAAACAAACAAAAATTAACAAATTAAAAAATATTTGTAATTTATAACTTATTCAAAAAATATATATAGTAATAAAAATGCATGGATGTAATGTGAATGAGAAATAAATTGCCAAGTTGATATATTTTTTGAAGTGGAGACACAAGATTTAAGGTGGAGAGAGAATAGAGAAAAAATAAATATTTATTCAAATTTGACGTGGGTTAAGAACACATGTCATCTCGCTGCATTGAGACACAGAAACCTTTCAAATGTCTCCTTAAAAAACAAAGTTTGTCGGTCGAATAGTTTCATGTGTGCTAACAGCTTTTTTTAATTATATTTTATTAATTTAAATTACAGTAATGTGTTTCTGTAATTTTTTATCAATTTAATCCTATATAACTTATAAAAAAAAGTGATTGTATTGTGGCAAAAATATCACCATGTTTTCAATCCCTGTTTACAAAATTGAATGACCAATAGCAATATTATATGTTGTTTAAAATTAATGTGTATCAATTCTGCAAGTGTCAGTAGTTTATTCTCGTAGATTGCCGGTTAGAACGCCAGCGATCCGTTCTCTTGGCGCTAGTGTCCAAGGCGGCGGCGTGAATGAAAGGGAAAGAAGAAAGGCAACTGCTGATATAGAGTTCCACGTGTTCTTACCCGTTTGGTTCGGTTGATGAGGACGCAAGGCACCGAGGTATCCGGTTTTTAATCTTGTGACTGGTCCATATCAAGTACGCGTTGGTATAGAAAAACAAAATAATCACATCAAGTATTCGATCTACTTATCCACACAGCCATATCTCATCATGTACAATTGAATTACACAGGATTAACTAGTTGAGTTTTATCAAGTCAGGGGACTTTAACATGTGGTGACGTGGATTCATGTTTGTCGCATTTAGAGCACCGTGCTAATTGAATTTCTTTGTTAAAATGTTGCCTTTATTTTTATTCCTTGATGCTAATTGAATTTCTTTCCACTCGTGTCATCATTGTATAGCAACAAGTATGCACGAGATTACATATTTACTGCTTGAATAATTTATTTATTTTGATTCGAGGAGTCCTAAAACCCAAAATGTTTAGTGACGAGTTGACTCTTAGTTAATTTTATAGTTCAAATAATTTTATTTATTATTTCCAGTCAAGATATCTTGTGATTTAACATGAAAAACCTAGGTGGTTAGTGTACGGTAGCTAATGCTACCTATTAAGTCAAGATGAATCATAATTTGACACGTGCAAAAATATTCGATGAAAGTGGAGACTCCCAGATGATTAAATCAATAATTTTATATAGAAATAAAATGCATTGATAGTTTAAAAAGAAAACCCCCCAAAATATATACAAATTTCTATTTGTCTCGACGTGTTGATGGAATTTTGAGTTGACATATCAATATGCAAAATTGCAAACTCATATGTCGTTTATGCAGAATCATTTGATTTCGTATACCTGATTATTTTTAAGTTTTTCATTACAAAATTTGTAGTTCTAAAAATCATTAATTGAGTATTTTTATTTGTTTAGAGCGTGGTAAATATTATTTTTAAAAGTATTTTTTATTCAAAAATGGATCAAATCAATTAAAAAAAAGGGTTGATTTTGGTTCATTAGATTTTATTTTTTTTAGTTTTTGGATATCATAGATAAGTTTTTCATGATTATTATGGTGTTTTCTAGATATTTGGTATAAAAGAGTCGGTTGAAAACAGGTTTTTGAGTCCAAAAACCTTGAGTTTTATTTTTTTAGCCATTATAATAGTTGAAATATAGATAAAATTAAACTATACATCACTTAATTTTCTTCAAAAAAACAAATGAAACAGGCAACATGTGGACCACACTCATACACAACCAAAAAGGACTCAAACACGTGTCCTAACAAAATTGGTTAAACAAATGAAGATTTTTTTTGCATTTATTTTTTCTAAGAGATGTTGCTTATTCATTTATATATTTTTTTTTCATCTCTTGTATTGATAAACTTTATTTTTTAGAATTTTTTTTTCATATAATATTTCTAATATATTTAGTAATGAGTGGTATTTTTCATTTTACTCAATCAATTTAATTTATGTGTATATTTCTACTATCGTTTTGATCGAATATATAATTGATTTCAATAAAAA
The DNA here is from genome assembly GCA_025169955.1 of Salix arbutifolia. NCBI lineage: Eukaryota > Viridiplantae > Streptophyta > Magnoliopsida > Malpighiales > Salicaceae > Salix > Salix arbutifolia. The sequence continues at coordinate 3,738,049 of CM045909.1, forward strand.
AAAAATTTAGAAACACAAGCATGTAAAATATTTCATCTTGTAAGATAAAATATCTTGATCCGGACCTATTTTTTGGTTTTTTAAAATTTATTTCTAGTTATCATTTATGATTCTTTGTATTCATTAACACACACAAACATATTGATTTATTTTATTATTTGTACGTATAATAAGATTTTTAATTCTCTATAAAAACATGTTAAGAAAACTCGAGTATATAATTTTTTTATAAAAAAAGAATACAACTCGCTGCAAATCAAGGATTACATAACTAGCAGTGACATCTAAGATTTGTTTTAAAAATATTTCCGGCACGGTAGGCGTTTCACAAGACAACAATTTCAAATCTTCAAGCTGGGATGGACATCTAATCACTATATTGTTTTTTTTTACTAGAAAACAAAAAAAAAAAAACTCGACAATAGATATTGGTGAGTAGTAGCGACGTAGAATTTCTCGAGTTACAAGGATGATTATGTGGCGAGAACTGGGGATTCTCTGGCTTAAATCTCCCAGCAACGCAGTATCTGTTCATCTCAGGATTTGGAACGTGTAGCTGCGACCGTGAAATATAAGAATCCCACTAGCGGGCACGAAGCTCGCCTGCATTAAGGCATGGTCCCCCGACTAGACAACACCATCGTACCATACTAACCCATTAAATTTATTAACCATGTTCCTATGCTTTCCCGAGATCATGACATCTCAAACTTCTGCTCTATTTTTTCGATTTAATTATCTTGTCTCGATAGCGCTCAGCCGCCCGGAGTTTTTATTTATTTTTTAACTCGCCGGGGTTTTTTATTCTCTCTTCTGGTTCTAGTCGTTGCTCGTGTTAAAGTTAATACGAAGAAGATATTTTTATTAATTTTAACAGCCGCGGCAGAGAGAATCGTTTGCATGGAAAAATAGGAGGCGGAGGGCATCCTTTGACAAAAATGAGTCGAGGACTTAGTTCAGTTTGCTCTTTGATGTAAAACAGGTTGCGGAAGCTTACATGTTTAAGAGGGATTACCCGAAATTCAAAGACAACTGAATTTCGGTAGCCGGGTCGTCGAAGTCGGAATGACACAAAACTCACCCAGTCGATGCGTTTCGCCGTTTGCGGAAGAAGTCGGCGGCATAGCCCCTGATGTCCGCCGGTTTTTGGCCAAATTCCATCATTTCGGCCCTGAAATTATCATTTTTGCTATTTTAAAAAAGTTTCGTTTTAGCCATAACTTTTGATTTTAGGGTCCAAATTGACTTTCATCAATTAATACTCACTCAGAATTTATAGGCCTTTCACATTCTGTATTTATCTCAAATTTGCCATTTATGACAAATTTAATGTCTTATGTCGTTTCCTTATCCGTCATGGCTTAGATTAGGGTTTTTGTTTTAATACTATTGTAAGAGCCTCTAGCCGGCAACCATTAATTTATTGAATAAACTTTGAAGTTTTATGAGATTTGATCTCGTTGTGAATTATATATGGAGTATTGATGTTAATCGTATTTCTTTTTGTATTTCTGCTGCGTCACTCTTAAAAAAAACTTGTTGAAGATGAGCTCTGAAAATAAGTTTTCAGTATCCAGTTAATTTAAGAATAAGAGTGTTCGGCAATTATCTCAAAGAATCGTCGGTTACGGGCCCCTCGTGTTCTTCCTCTGTCTGTTTGTTTTTGCCACTGTTTGTGGAATTTTATGCAAGTGGGCTGAATTGATAGGAAAGTTCCAATTCAGGTGAAGCTCGCTAGCTGTTAGCTGGAATGCAGGAGTCTCTTCTGGACCATTTTATCACTCTGTGGATCATCGTCATTCAGGTAGCCTCTTTGTTCATCATCAATACGGCCTTTTGAAAGTGAAAACCAATTGTTTTAGACTTTATTATTATTATTATTATTAAAGGAAGTTATCCGGCTAATTTATGTGTATCTCGATTAATCTTATACATTTTAAAGTTAATAACCATATAAACTTTTGATGACTATCATACTAGTAATAATAAAACTTAAATATGAAAACATAAGAAAAATAAACTTTTTAGTTCTAAGTTCTTACTATTAGATTAATTATTATATGATTAACTAATTGCTCGAGACTTTGTATCACCTCGGCAGGGGTCCTGGGCTGCAGGCTAACACCTGTTTTAGAATGCACTTGTAAAAAGAGCATAATTTTTATAAGTAAAAATATATTATTTTGATATATTTTTAAATAAAAAAAGGTTTATAACACCTTTTTTTATTTATCTCTTATTTTATTTTTTTGGTAAGAAGTAGTGACATTTGAGCCACCATAGAGACAGTATAAAAGGAGTTTATTGGTGCAGAATTACAATCATCCATTAGATTTTTAATGTATTTAATATAACCCCGTGGATCAATTTTGTGATGGATAACCGAATTCTTTCAGTTTATACTAATATATTCTTTTTTCAACTTCCAGCTGTGATGGATAACCTAACTGTCAGTTTATACTAATATATAAAAAAGTGGGCTGGAAATATTTTAAAAACATATTGGGGCAATGCAAGTGTGTTTTGAAAAAAGTGAAAAAAAAGACTCCAGATACAGATACAACCTAGAAACAAAACCTAATATAATTTAATTAGATAATTAAAATAAATAAATAACAACAATAGATTGCCCGCTTGAAGCAAAAAAATAAATAAATCATGGGAATAAAAAAAGGTTAAAAAAACAAAAAAAAAATCTAGGTTTTAGGTCAAATTAAATGAAAACTAAAAAAAAGAGTAGGTCTAAGTGATAATATTAAATATACAAACAAAGTCACCGCGAGACCAAAATAAGTCAATAGAAATCAAGTAATTTTTTTTTTAAACTCTAAATAAATTTAATATAAAATGATAAAATTAAAAAAAAAACTCAATAGAAAAACAACAAATTAGGAAAACAAATCAAAGCCAGCAACATGGATCATGTGAATGAAATAACTCATGATTAAAAAAAATCATGAAGCCTGATATAAAAAAAACTTTAACCTCAAATGGTACAGTTAACAAATTCTCAATCAATCTAATTTTTAAATGATTAAATTGGAAAAAAATCTTAACTTTGTAACCATGCTTCCCCATCCATATCGAATAATGATTCTAAAGTACACAGTTAATACGGTAAGCAAATGCAAAAAGAACACTGTTTTTAAGGGATCTCGGCATTTTCGATAAAAAAAAAAAAATGTGATGAGTTAGATTGAGAATTTATGAACTCTTATGGGTGCAATTGTGATTCTCTTAAGATGGGAGACTGGTTTGAGTTTTTTTGGTAACAAAAAGGATACCAGCCTTTTCGCTTTTGATGATGGCTCCACGCCCATAAAGTAATCAAAGAACTATAACTACAAGGGAGGACAGAAGTTGGCAATGCATCCGCCAGCCAAGCTACAAAGACAAACTTTTCTGTTGGGGCTGGTTTGATATTGGAGACGGAACGTATCCTTTTCTGTTGGGGTCTCCTTCTCATCGAGCATGTGGATTCATGGCGAAAACGTCCTTGTCAGTTCCAGGCCGAATTGATAGATGCTGAAGCCAAGTCCTCATGATTATTAATTAATTGACTTTTGGTTAAGTATTTGGCCTTGCATTTAATATAGCAAGCTTCATCCAGGCTATAAGGTTGTCACTCACCAATCCTTAATGACCCTCAAAATTCGTACCATCAAGGCATCACTCCACGTAGGCTGTGGTAGCTCGCAGATTTTTGTCCGGGTGTGTGGTTGAGAGGTTATTTTTTAAAATATTTTTTGAGTGGCTTCATCTTTAATTCTACAATTTAAAAGCTTTCCGAGTTCATAAAAAAATGATCAGCAATGAAGTGACACAACTCCATGAGGAATTCCTGTAGCTTGTTTCCCCTTGGTAGTTGCAAGCATTACCATATAGCATAATTGATTAATTGAGTTTTGAGTACTCGTCCATCCCACAGTTTTCGACAAAACTCCTGAGAGCTAGAACAACGAGAAGTTCTAAAAATTGCCCCAGTTAGAGAAGTCAGGGTAATATATCCAGAATATAAATCATTGAAGAGAACCGCTACTGAAGCATGTTTATGAATACCTTATTTAATTTCTACAGCAACTTCAATTACCCTCGTAAAATTGCAGGATCTCAGTCGCAGGCAGCTTACATGCGTTCAGAACTCTCCACGTGGGAAATTAAATATCACCAATGGACAAGGAAATGACTGACAACCATTTTCTCATACAATTGGCACTCGGATGACGGGGCATTATAAGCGTCCGATCAATTGCTTCAAGGTTCTCAAAAGTAGCAGAAAACAAAAATACATCTATCGGGGGAAACAAAAATAAATAAATATTGCAATAGTTCTATTTCTACTAAATAACATGATCAAGGAATGAGGGTGGAACAAATGCCAGCAGGATCTGCAATAATTACAATTCAAATTGCCTGGGCTAGGAACACATATCTACACATTAGAGGAAAAAACAGATCCACATTGGTGATGCAATACTGCCTTAATTGGTGGTTCCTTCCCCAGCGTTTGAAAAAAAAGTACAGTCATCATCCGAACAGGGTCCATCCACAGCACTAGATTCATCTGGCAGATTGCCAGGCAAATTATTGGTATTGTCGCAGCTGCCACTCATCTCTGCAGCGGAATCTCCTATAGAGTACTCAGATAGTGAAACCAGGCCCATGGTGGCAATTCTGTTTGTAATAGCATCCACGCCTCTAGTTCCTGAGTAAAGGCTCCAGCTTCCAGTGGCAAGCATCCTCTTCTGATCAGTATTGGTTAAAACAGACGGCAAGAAATCCATAAATTGAGGATTGGCTTGGCTTGTACTCCTCATGAGTAATCTCAGTGTCTCTCTAGCACCCTTTTCCAGCAGAGAATCAGCAGTATTAGGAATCAGTGGGTTTACAAGTTTTGGATGCAGAGGTGGAATAGAGGTTGCAATAGTTGGTCCAGCACTCACTAGGTAGCCTTGACCCGAGGAACAAACATCAATGACTGGAATGTGAACAATCGGATCACACATCAAAGGAGTGAAAGTTGGGATTTGCTGTGAACTTGAAATTGGGAACCGAACTAATGGGTCTGGCAGCAAAACAGGAAAATCCAGCGAGGGAAAGTCGGCCAAACTGAGAGGTGGAATAGGACTTAATAGGTTGGATAGCCTACTGGCAGATAACAACGGAGGAAGGGGTGGCAGTAAAGATGACTCAGCAGATGAAGTTGGGATTTCTAAAGGTGTGGAAGATTGCAAAGTCGATGCACCTTGGGGGCACCAACAATAGTATGGAGAGAGAGGTGGACTTGACATAACATGAGATACATGGAGCTGAAACGGTGGCAGAGACAATCTACCAGGAGATTCAAGAACACTAGAGGGTACAGGGCAACTCTTAGCTTCCTGCAACTTCTCATTAACAGATTGATTACGCGAGCCATCATGACTGAGTGGCAATGCACCCATCATTTTATCAACAGCTGAAAGATGGCTGTCCACACACCGCCTTAACTTTTCCCTGGATACATTCCTTAACGATGACAAGCTTCTGGATAAGCCCTCTTTGAAGGAACTTGATCTTGGACTGAGGCTTCCCTGATATGCTGAATTTGTTTTTACTGCTTGATTGCCAAAATGCCTGGTACGCAGAGACTTTGTTGTGGAGGTTGAATCATAAGTTTCCGGAGTGGTAGATGAAGAGGCAGGAGAGTAAGCAGAAATTTCCTGGCCATTGCTTAGGTAGGCACGAAGGTGAGTTGCAAAGCAGTCGAGACGTGACTTGCTGATTCCACTCAAATCAGCTATAGATGGTTTACTCTTCAGTATGTCTTTCATCTATCATTGAAGAAAGCGGAAACATGCATTAGTAACCACTGACAAGCATTTCAAAGAACACATGCAGACAAAGGCTCATTAGTGATAATATGGTAACTTCCTGAACCTAAAACTTCCAACTAACATTCATGTTCTGATTAATTGCAGGAGAACTTGGAGAGGGAAGTAAAGAGAAAGAAAAACTAACTCATGCAAACCAGACTACAGTGGATGAAAAGTTGAGATGATCATCTTTTCGTTGAGAAAATGTCCATTAAAACTATTTGCAGTATCTTGACAATTATTGCATTATAAGTTTCAAAGCTAAATTAGTTCTAAACACACAGCGCATATGTATGTGCATGCATAATCATCACCCAGGAGGCTGTTGTGTATACCTTTGCAACCAATTCAACTCCCAAAAGCTTCGATTTCTCCGAGCACCAAAAGTAAAAAACTCTGCCATCTGAGACCTTTAAGTTGAAAGATCGGCCAGAACTGTCAGCAGGGATCTCGTCAACTTCAACAGCAGCACATTGGGTTTTACCACTCAGGGTGAATATCCTTTCTGTATTACCATCATCACCAATGAATGAGAGGCGCAGGTCAGTTGTTGGCAACAGTGTAAGATTTAAATCCCCCCTGAAAGAACAATAAATGGAAAATGATTTAGAAATATAAACAAAAAAACTGCATCTAGAAACAGAGCAACCTACTAAAAAGATCATATTTAGCAGTGAATCTTTAAATGCAGTATGCCAGCATACAAAGCTTATACTGAGTTCTTAGTTTAGTTGAGATGAATCTGCAGAGGACCTGTACATACTAATGCTCAAAATCAATAAGTTTGTAAGGCTAGACAATATAATATCATTATCAATGTTTACTAGATCTGCAGCCGTAGATGCCATGGTTAAAAATTCAAACTAACATTCACCATTTTGAAGGAATCAAACTTTATAATATGACTGCAGTGGGCTCACTCTAGCTGCTATTCATTGAATCACATACAACCTATTTGATTGCATCATGGATCAGTTGCCTACTCTTTCAACAGAAACCCAGAAGCTAACATATTATAGCGCATCTAGTAAATATTTGAATTTGAATTACTTCCACCACAAGCTTGTCCAACAACATATGGTAATTGCTCCTCAATGAGGTCTGTGGCTTTAACATTTCCATACACCCACAATAACTTTAATGAGTGCTCATTCTCTATCCACTAATTTTGTTTCCCTTAAAACCATCTTGAAGTAGGATTACTTGTGATGTTATTAGAAAAAAATATCATCAGTTACGGGACATCCTCAAGAATACCCTGAAATCATGCTCGAAGAAATTGTAAAGTTCATAACCACAAACCAGAAAGGTTAACATAGGGAAATAGTGATGTGCATTAAAGAATATGATGACAAGTTGTAAGAGTGTGTTGCTGGACTCAAAATATCTCACAAGCAACCACATGCAGAATACATCATGAACTTAGCATGAGGAAGTTAAACTAATATGAGACTATTCATACTCAATTTCCAGTCCAGTTAAAATGTACTTCATGTATTCAAAAAGCAGTAGCAAGTTGTGTACTCGTATGTGAGAGATGAAACTACCTTTACTTCCTCATAATTCAGAGATCATAATAGAACACGCCCACTTTACCTACAAGTCAAAAGATATTTTACTTGGAGCATGAACATTATCACGACAAATAAGCTAAAACATTCAATCCTGTAAACTATACAATTCATTATAAAATATTAAAAATGAACTAAACTCTAATGGAAACGCTCCAATGAAAAGTCAATTCTGCAAGAAACCTATCCAAGTATGCAGTAGAGAGATTATAGGATGGATATAGGATAGAGAATCTTTTAAATCAATAACGGACTTGACAAGGAAAGGCCATTAGACCAATATTTACTTAGCTGCACTGCATCAACAGCAAAACCCAACTGTGCACAAAGTCAATTATAGTGTCAATAAAGCAGCCGCGAAACAGCTGTAGTCAACAGTCATTCAATGGCAGTCAGAAATGCATGTGTATCATGTAATCGAAAGAGCGCTGTGATTTGAGTTCATTCCACTCATAAGGAAAAAGAAAGCAGAAATTGCCCTTGTGTATGATGGTAATCCAAAACGCTAAATCAAAATGAAAAATGCACTTAAAGCACAAGATGATGTGAATAGTATGAATGATTGGATCAAATTACAATAGACAGTGAAAGAACCAACACGTTGATTATCTCTTAACGCACACAGGGGTTCATAAATCAATTTAACATATGGTCAACAGCACCAGATCACCCTTAATCACACACTTAACATGAATATAAGCACAAAGCGCAAAATATGAAATGTGACAGGTCAGAATATCAAGCTCGTGCAGTTACATAAGACTATAAAATAGCACTAATTAGAAAAATCAGGGTAATATCTCAAGAATATAAAACATAGAACCACAGCTGCAGTATAGCACAAAGTAGCATTATAGCATCCAAGACAAAATGAGAAACACATAAACACAGTTATCAGAATTAAGTCGTTATTTCCACCCAAAAAAACTCAGTCAACTCAAAAACACAGCACATAAATATACAATCAAATTTAAAACATCCACGTAAAATCAATTACCTTATGGCAGTCGGACTCAGTAGAGTCCCCTGCTTGTTAATCTTCCCAACACGAATTGAAACCAGTGGCATGCAGAAACACCTAGTTAGCATACCAACCTCCGACGGCTCAAAGTGCTATTCATACCACAAAAATAAAAACCAGATCAGCCAACTTTATTACAAAAGAACAAGCAGGAGAGATTCTATAATAAACTACATAGTTACCTGACTGAGATGCGCTAAGAGCCGATCCTCGGCCACACTACCGGAAGCATTCAATTTCAACAGCGGCTTTAACCTCTCATCAGCTCTACAAGCTCCAATGACCTGTATATCTAGCGCTTGCAGCCACTGTAAGACCCTGTCTTCACGATCGTTCCTTTGAAGCAATAAATCTCCGTCTCCTTGGTCCACTAGAATGTCCGTCAATCGCTCGGTTAAACTAATCTCACCCCGCTCTCTCGAAACCATACTAGATCCAGTGGGTGAGGTTCCACCGGCGCTCAAAATCGATGACGAGTCGTCGAAATCGTTTCCGTTCGATTGTTCAACGCGATCTTCGTTGAATCCTTGCTTTTTAGAATTAGCCATCAGTCAATTTTTTTAGAATTAACAAAATTCAAACTCAAATTTGAAACCCTAATATTCAATCTGTACTTAAAGCGGACACGGAGAATGAATGAATCGTAAATGTAAAGCAGGTTTTTAGAGAGAGAGACTTAGGATGCTTATTGACAGAGATAGAGAATCTGATACAAAGGACTCGCTGGGGTCTTATCTCTTATGAGAGAAGAAACGGAACGATCGGGAACTTGGGGAGTGTCATATAAGCTGCCTAGCGGATTCGAAAGTAGATGTCCATTTCGATTTACGTTGCTTTTGAGTCCGCGTATGATTTTATAGGAGCCACGTCATCTTTCGCCCCGGTTGGTCACTCGTGGGCCCCGCTTGAGGGATGTTGTGGGGGAGACCATATCAACATCGTAGCCGACTTTTAGGTCTGCATACGGGCCAAGTCCCTATAGGATCTTGATTGCTAACGTGCGCAGGGGAGGTAGGATAAAGAGGAACCTATTATTTATTTGTCTTTAAAAAGTGACTCCTACTCTACCACGAGACATCCATGTTATCGTGGGGCCCCGTACATTTTCTTTCCTTCGAGAATAGAGGAGTGTCCATTTGAAGGGCAAGAAATGGCATATTCTCAAATGCTTATTTGGGAGGCTATAGGTCGTTAACTCGTTGTAAAGATATTTCATATTTCATTTTAAAAGTATTTTTTTAAAAAAATATATTTAAAATTATTTTGATATATAAATATTATTTTAATATATTTTGAACAAAAAAATCACTTTAAAAATCAAATTCATACTCAAACAATCACTATATATCTATATATCTATTTGGTAGGATTAAGATTGTTTTTAAAAATATTTTTCATTCAAAAATATTTCAAAATAATATTTTTTTTATTTTTTGAAAAATTATTTTTAACATAACATGAAAATAATCTAAAACACACAAAAAATTAATTTAGAATAAAACATATATTTTTTTTTTCAAAAACAGTTGCCAAAAAAAAGTCATAACAGAAGTTCAAACGGAGTCTTTCCAACGCCCACCGAAAAAGGCAGCATTCACCCTTCAAGAATGTGGGCTTGCGCTCCATATATCCCAAGTAAAGCAGGAGGATGACTCGCTCACCGAACTGAGATCCCAATTCAGAAGAACACAACCTCGTTCCGGGCTACTTAATGAGGAAGCAAATCAACGCATCCAATTTTGCAGAAGTTTTAAACCCATAACATGAGGATCATAGGCCTTAAAGCACATCAACACCCTACTTGCCGAATGCCAAGTCAGTATTGCAGTGAAGTACGAGGCGGCCACATGGATATTTGTAGAATAATCAGAAAGCCTAAAATACCAAATACACAATTTCATCTTCCAACAATGATTTTTCTTGTTATGTAGATGGTTTTCTAAAGATGACGCCAAGAATACTCAGTTTGGCTAAAAAACTTCTCAAGACAACAACCTTAACTTCAATGATCATCTATGTGAAATCACTATTCTGTCAAGGCACTATCCGTCTAACCTTTCAACCGTCACATTCTGTCAAACAGGTAAATCACTTGCTCTTCTTTGGTTCCGCTGCATAATCATTAATTAGTGCTTCAACATCTTTCCAGAACAGGCCCTCCACCAAAACTCCATCCCTGGTGAACCTGAAACGGTGTGGCATATAAGAAATATGGTGATATACCCAGTGCATTTTAAATCAAAACAACTGAAATTTTCGAGTCTGTGAGAGAAGGGAGGAGGGGAGAGGGAGAGACCACTGGGTGACGCTTTTGGTAAACTGAACTGGTTTCCCTGCAGAAATTGATTTAGGATCTGCACTAACTATGTTAAGTGTGTACTCGTCAGAAAATCTTGGCAATTTTGAAGAGACCACTAAACCAGTGCTGGTGTAAGATCCCTGTACAAAAAAGTAGGGTAATAGGTTAAGCAGCGAGAGGGGGATATTAAGGGGCAACATGCAGGAGATAGATTGGCCAGCATTAACATGATATAATGAAACTTATGCAGATGAAAGTTACTAACAAGTAAGATTTTATGGCAGTCATTACACCTAAAACATCTGACAAAATCCATAGAAAAACATGAAAGCCAGAGCAAAGGGTAGGCAAGATTTATCTGAATATGCATATTATGAATGAAGCATGTAGTACAGTAACAGAATCTTACAACCATTTCAGGCCAGGAGTTATAAAGGGCAACTTCTGTGAAAAGGTAATGGTGGTTTAAAAGGTTATGTTTGAAAGTGTATTTAGGCTTAAAAAGCATTCATACAGTTTCTTGTAAAAGTGCATTGTGGTGCGAGTGCTTTTGGATAGTTTTGATATGAAGATGTTGAAACCATAAAAAGAACCCAAAAAAGAGCAAAATTTATGCCTTTTCAACTCAAACACACTTTTACAAAACCACCAACACCATATCACAAAACACAAAATAAGATAAATAGATTGTGGAAAACAGTGAAGTCTAAGATCAAGGACGTCAGTCATGAATTTATCCAACAGAATTGACAAGCATATCACCCAGGCTCGAATTTCAAGTTCAGAAATAGTGATTAGTCAACATGAAGGTCAAGAAGAATTCCACCTTCAAATTTCTTTTTTAGCAGTGCAAGAGAAACTCAATGAAAGGAGAAGTCCAACAGCACTTAAATGATTGTAGCAAATAATGGCTTTTATAGTTTTATTCCAGTGGAAAATTTCATTAATTTTTTCTATTTAAAATCGTACCAAGTTCAGACAGAAGTAAGAGGATTTTAGATGAAATGAGAAAAGGAGAGAACTTGCAGGATATTTTTCTCTTATTCAGAAGTGCAAAAGAAAAAATTATCTTCCCTGTATCTGGCTATTAAGTGGAGGGAAAGGTTTAATCATAGTTGTAGAAATAAGTTAGTTTTCAAAAGGGAAGTGTTCTAAACTCAGAATTGAAAAATTCACAAGAAAATTATAACAATTTCCCCGTCCCTAACACCCTGATTTTGAAAATGAAAAATGTTACACAGCAGAGTAGTGGAATTAAGGAAAACCCTCCAATCCTCCATCCCCACCCTTCCTTGATTTCCTCCATTCCTATCAAAAGGCTCTCAAACAAGATTTATGAGTTCATCCTCCTCCCTTCTCTCCCCTAAAAAACCAACCCATGTAAACCTACTATAAAAGAGACAAAAGAGAAACATGAAGTGTAAAGTCGAATTGCAGTACAATATACACTCTCCTCACAGTGACAGAATAAGTGTGAAAACCCTAAAAAAAAAGCCTATGAACTCATCAAGGCGGGGAAGGAACGATGCATGTAACCAGAAACAAGGGTTATGTACCAAAAGAATCCAAAAGACAGAGACAACCAGTGTCGGAATGCTAAGCTAAAATGAAAAATCAGTAGTATGCGAAGCTCGATTAATAAACTTACAAACACACATACAAAGATGAAGGGAACAGTAGTCGCATGAATATCTGCAGGAGACATGGACTAAAAATTATAATAACTACTTCTTAACTTAGCACAAAGAAGAAGTGGATCCAAAGTTGACCGTTTGACACAAGGTAACAAAAACACTAGCTTTTCAGGCTCAACTTGGTAGGAAGAGAGGGGGAACTTTCGCTTTGCTCAAATTCAAAAGTCTAATCTAGCCTGAGGTCCAGAGATGTTTTTGCTGATAGTGATGGAACCATGGACACTACAAAAAAGAGTTCCTTTATGACAGCAGAGGGAGTGTTGATTGAATATTGTGCTGAAAATAAGTATTGAACTTGTATATGTACATCTAAATATTATCTAATGCTAACCAACCATTACATGATGCAAAATAGACATTAAATACCATCATCTAAATATCTGCATAAACACACATGTGAATTTTCATGTAATAGTTGCAGCTATTGTAACAAAATGGATAGAAGATTGAGGATTACCTTGGGTGGATAAGTAACTAAGATAGCATTCTTCTCTTTAAAGTGGATGATCAGCTGCAACAATCCATTGAAGACTATATACTTGCCAGGGTCAAGGATGAAACAAATCGGAGCTTATCATATTACCAATCAACTCCTTTCAAACATAACGGTGCATTTGTTTTTCATGAAAAATAAAATAAGAACTTTTAAACCAGTGATTTTTCAGTGAACAGTAAAATATACACCCTATAGGCTTACGCGAGTAATGCTTATTTTCACAATAAGGTGCTTCTCGAAATCGTTTTCCAAAAATTCCCATCCATTGAATGAGTGGATCCCAAAAATCAAACGACTGAAATTCACAGAAAAGTGATGTTGTGAGGGTTATCGATGAGATTGGAATTATTTAGTTTAAAACATCCATTTTCACAAACATTACGAACACCCAGAAATTCACCCCGTTATTGTTCTATTTTCATTTAAGAAAGGAGTTTGTGATTGTATATCTCGCAATTCACGCCACCCTCGTTTAAAAAATTAACAATAACTCAACCCCGACTAGACCAGGATAGAGGCACTGGAGAGCATATATCAGTAAAGAATTTATTTCATCCATCAATAAAAAGAAAACACCAATTTTTCCAACTATCAAACCTGAGAAACATAAATTACTGGTTCGACACAATTGTAAGCGAACAAACACAAATAATCAAACTAAATTAAAATAAAATCACTGGTTAAAAAGGATATAATACGATGCATCCGATCAAAAATTCCCGATTCTGAGGGAACTTCTTGTTGTAAAACTGAGCGAGAAGCGCAATCGCTATAATAATAGCCCCCAAGAACAACCTTATATTGCTCGTCCTCACATCTTCTACGTATCCACGACTTATAACAATCTACAATTCAAAAATAAAACAGCGCCGATTAACAAACTGAAATCAATTATTCTATGGAGAGGAGGTTTAGGGTTTTTTTAGTGGGTTACCTCGGAGACCGATTCGTCCAGAATGTGCTTGATTGAGTGGTGATCCAAGAGATTTGCCTTCTTAGCGTTCTTATTTGCCATTTCAGTTTTCTTTTCTTCCATTTTTTCGTCAGCGAATGAGAGAGAGAAAATTTGTTTTTTTTTAAGTGTGTATATTTCTCTTTATGGGAAGTAGAGGATATGAGCGTAAAGAGTGCTTAAATCTTAACTTTGCCTGGTGCGTCTTGCGCGCTTGAGGACGAATTAAGAAGTAAGACGGTGCCGTGTTGACGTGTTTGATCATGGACTCTCTTTTTTTTTCCTCCTTTGGACTGGATGTCCGATGATTTGTTTTCGATCAAGTTTAATTTTTATGAGATTAAAACGGTGAATGGGAATTAAGTTTAAAGTTTTTTTTAAAACAAACGAAAATTTTTATTTTATTTTTTAATATTTTAGATCATTTTTATACAGGTATATAAAATAATTTTAAAAAAATAAATAAAAATATCATTTTAATATATTTCTGAACAAAAATTACTTTAAAAAAAACTACAATTATATTTTCAAACAAACACGGAATGATTTATAGTGGAAATTTATATAAAAAAAGGGATGAATTATCATAAAATTAATTGTTATGTATTATATGAGTAGTTTGTTGAGGATATTTGGTGTATAGTAAATTAACGAGTGAATTGCTAATGAAAATAGGATAAATAAATTAAATTATTAATAATGATTGATGAGGTAAAAATAAATGCTTATTCGATGTGCATTTTGAGACAAAAATAAGAGGTGGTAAATAATATTGTCTGGGTTAAATTCTACACTTCACGTTTGAATGACGAAATTTACACTCTAGAAAAACCAACTTGGATACAAGGTTAAAAAACGAGAGTGAATTTTTACTAGGATATTGTTGCAAAAATATTTTTTAATAATTAAAAGTTGTTTTTTAAAGATATTTGACATGATAATAAAATAATATTGTTTTTAAAATAATGTAATTTAGATTGGAGGCTTATCGAGGTTAAAAACGTACTTTTAATTTCATTTTTATAGCCTTAACTATTATTCTTGTAATTATTTATTTATATTTTCTAATCCCAAATTCGATACCATCTTGAGACTCGACACTGTTTTGAAGAGTGATGATTAACCCTCTCCAGACAATCTTTAATTTTATAAAGATAGATTTTGATTTAAATTAACTCTTTCTCAAAACAATCTCGGGGGGCAACAATTACCTTCTTGATGATCCACCCCAAAAGCGAGACCAAATAAACTTTGATTTTTCAGAAGATAAATTTATATATTTTAAAAAATAATTAGATTTTTGTACTTTAATTTGCTTGTGTGTTGGAATTTATAATATTACAGTGATTCTAGTTATAAAACTTCAACCGACCTGACAAGTCAACTTAGAACTTAGATCAGTTCAATTTCAAGAAAAACTAGAGGAAAGATTATCTCGGTGTTCCTATGCCAAAAACCCACAACAACTTGCTACTTTGAAGATCAAGGATAAAATACAGGTCAAAAACTCATTTTATTTATTTATTGTTATTGGTTCTAGTAAAAACAAGGTTGCTTCGATTCTTTTTTTCTCTTGAAAGATAATACAAGTCGGTCTTTTTTATCCTACCAACTTGTAACTCGTGTCTTGTCCCTAATAACATACCGAGCTACATCTCAAAATTATGATAAAGAATACTTTTTATTTATGCTTTAACTCGAGTCAATTTTGTTTAACCCTCCCAAATCTAACCCTGAGTTGACCCAAGAGTCTGATTTTTAAGACTATGATAATATTTACTCTTATTCTCGAGATAACTTGAGTTTACCCTCTTGACCTATGACTTAAGTTTTGTTTTGGATAGATCTTTGAATGAGTTCTAAAATTAAAACAATAGTCATTTCTATTTTTATGTTGACTCGAGTCAACTATGGTTAATCTTTTAGCTCGTGATCCAACCTTGCCTTAAGTCAACATTGAGTTTGAGTTTTAAAACTACAATTATAGTTATTTTTATCTTTATATTGACCTATCTAACGTGTAACTCAGGTTTTGCCCCTAAAGTTGACCTTGGAGTCGAATTTTTTCGTAACTTAGGTATTGTCCCAAGTCAACTATTGGATTGAGTTTTAAAACTATGATGATAACTATTTTTTATTTATATGTTAACTAGGATTGACCCTTGACTTGAGCCTTGCTTTGGGTTGAACATCAAGACAAGTTTCAAAACTATAATTATTATTATTATGTCAACTCAGGTTAACTTGGATGAACTCTTTCGATTTATGACATGAATTTTGCCATAAATTGACTCTAAAATCAGATTTTAAAATTATAATAACTATTATTCTTATTTCTATACTGATCCAAGTCAACTTGGATTGCCCTACCTAACCCATGACCGGAGCTTTCTCTCATATTGTGTTTTAAAACAGCAACAACAACAACAATAATTTTTATCTTTATATGTTTTAGTTTAATAATTTTGAAATTAAAGTTTCTTGACAATTATAATTTACAGATAAAATTCATAAGATGTCATCTTTATATCTCATATTCTAAAAATATAAAAACTTACTTAAATTATTTTTGTAATATTTTTTTTATATCTCATTGACAAAAAAAATCATTAAATATATCTATGTTTTATTACCATTACCATTTTTATAGAGCGGACAGTTAGCAGATGCTAAGCTAGAACACCTCTATCTGGAATCTGAAAAAAAGTAAAATATAAGTTTTGCATAGTTTATAAAACACAATCACCAGACGTTTGTAGAAATCTAGAATCTTAAATAAAAGCATGTTCAATAAAAATGATTAAAATCAATTATGTATAACCAAACATCTACGACTTTAACACGAGTCAAAAGTAAAAAAACAACTTAAATCATTCTGCAAAAATGACGTGGAACAAAACCTAAATTTCAAGTTTATAAACCTGCCCCCTTGTTGTTTCAATAACTTTTCATGAATTTGAACAAGGTAACAAAGAATCAGTAGAGTATCCTTGCATTATTACCCGTTATTCTATTTGCAATTCAGAATGAATATACTTTTCATTCAAATATATTTGTTTTTTGCTTTAAATTATTTTTTAGTGTTTTTTAATATGATGATATCAAAAATATTTCTTTTTTAAATAAAACTATTAATTTAATATATTTTCAAGCAAAAAACATTCTAAAAAACAATCACTACCATACCCATCAACTCCCATGCATAATTTGACCCGTTATTTGAAGAGCGAACCTGATAATGCTAGCATCAAGCTAAATGAAAAAATGACTACAACGAAACAATAATAATAAGGAGAAGAAATGTAATGACAAGGCTCCATTCAGGCAGACCTCGTTTTCCTTGTACTAGTGCCACCCTTGGTCAGCAAAAATCGAGCACCCCTGACAAGTTCTTCCTTAATCATGAACAGAACAGCGGCGGCGAGAACACTTTGCACAATTTTCGTGCTCATGCCCTTATAGAATCCATGGAACCCTTCATAGCGAATCATCTTAAGGATAGCGTCCAATGTACCTACATAAAAGGAAAAGAATGAAACAGAGATCATCAAGATGAATCTGAGATTTTTTTTAAAATTAATGGAAATGCAGTGTTGTCAAGCATAGATGGTAAAAGAACTCAGGGCACAATATTTGTCACTATTCACCACATGGTGGCACCTGGCACAGCATCCCAGCCAAAATCGCTAAGGATATAACAAATTTGACCTTGCACAGTCGATCAAATAAGTCCATGATGTAAGAGGCTATGCCAATACGTAAAGTAAGTTGGAGCACGTTAGTTCCATTTTTTACTACATAATAAACATTCACAAAAATAGTTCAAAACCTTCATAATGATGTCTTTTGTCTCCGGTTGTAATTTGTTTTGCTTGAAGCCTCGACTGCAAATACAAAGGAAATAATAAGTAAAAAGGAGCAGTCACCCTACGAAGAAAAGTTGGTTAACTACACGGAAACATCAGTCTACTCAACGAGCACAGAATTCTCGGAACAAATTTAAGGACATTTGGCTTTTTGCCGACCAAATATTTGAATCTATCATTCACTTTTTTGTATTCATATTTGTTTTCCCCTCTCTCCACGTGAGAGTTGTATTCTAAGATAAGGGTCAAGTTAAAATTACTTGTAGAAGCTCTGTGCTTCTAGCTTTCTGATAACTTCCATTGCATGACACAACAATTGATGAATCCACTTTAAACTTCTAGTTACTGTGTATCTAAATGACAGGGTAATTATTAGTTTTGGTGAGTGAAGAAAGGAGGCATTTTGTGAGTTCACTCGCAAACCCTCACAGTAACTCAGTTTTTAAGTCTGTAGCATTGCCTTATCCCACAATTACATTTCATTTACCTTTACCACTAGAAGAGGATATGTAACAACAGTAGCTCCAAGCTTTGCTAAAGCTCCAAGAAGAAATATCTGGCAAAAAACCAGACAATTTATTCAGATATTAAATCAAGCTACTGAAAAAGGAAGGATGCAAAACAATTATGAGATTGCATAAATAACAGCTTGGGAATAGGAAACAAATAAGTAGGGAGATCGAGAACCAAGGAAAACGAAAGGAAAGCTAACCTCCAAAGCAGCAACTCCGGTGTCGCCCTGCTTAACCAAGGCACGCTTTGTCTTCAGCTTCTTCAACATAGTTTCATACAGCATGAATTGTATTGAAGGGTTGCTGACCTACAAGTAGCAGGGCAATCAGTGATAATCATCAACAGATTTAAGAATTAATTCTTACGTACCATGATTAATGTTGGGAAAACACCTTTCCAAAAGCCCCAAATTCCTGCTTCATCATAGAGTTCCTGAATCTGTAAACATTATCTTCTTTAAAGAAAACACAAAGGCAAAACTCTTGCACTATGCCTCCCATCAATAAGGTAGAACATATTTTAACCACAAATATATGCTGTGAAGTGATATGACAAAGTCCTTTTTTGCAAGTTATCACAAATATCACATACAAGTAAATAAACAAATATTACAGTGACAATATGAATCAATAAACATGTCTATTGATTTATTTATTTTCAATTTCCTTAATCACCAGCAGACAACAAATGCTGCTTTTTAAAGCTGGGAGAGGAAAGCACGTGTACAATTTCTCTTGTTAGTCCAATCATTCAATAACTTTGCATGATAATGGCATTATCAAGACTTTGATCTATGCTTTTGTAGTTGAAATCTAAGACTTTCACCAATTCAATAGCAGATGAACCCGCCCCTTCAGTATCCTTTTTGATCACTTCAGTTTTAGAATTATAGCATTGCATATACTTGTATAGCTATCCACCACCACAGACTATGACTATCCAGTTATGTGCTCATGCAATAAGGCAATATACATCTAATGGAAAGGGTTTCCAGCTAATTTATTAACTTCAACTGCACTTTGATAGTATTAGAGTACAATAGTAAGTTCTTCGAGTTTCAGATGAGTAAATAAAAGAGAGCCATAAATTGCCATTTAACTGCACCTACCGCGTGGCCAGTTCCATATGGAGGAGGTTCTATTGGATCTAATACTTTTTCAGCTGGGGCAATGGATGAGGGACTACACTGAGACTTCTCTGAGTTCTTCATATGAGTCTGCAACACAAAAGTAGTTTAAATTTAAAATATCAAACTAAGTAGAGCAACATTGAGTTTTTATTTGTACACCTGTTTTATAAACAGTCACATTTACATGTACAACATATAGGCACTAAACACAGAAAAAAGAGTGAACGGTTTAAGAACTAAGACTTGACTAAGCAGCAGATGGTAAGCTTTGTGTTATTTCCATACTATAAAGCATATTTAGACAATCAGTGTGGAGATTAAGACTTCGTAGTTCACTATAACATTTAAGATTGAAACTGAAAATGTCAGCTAGCTCTTTACCTGCATACGTGTGACAACTACCCATATAGGATTTGTCAACAGCACATTTGTACACCTACACAAAGAAAGCATCAAGCATGAAATCATAAGTCACAATGAGCAAAGAGTCTAAATAAAACATGGATCAAAGTGTAAATGAAATCCGAGCTAACTTGTTTTCATTTTGTGATCCAGTACAGGAGCTTTTAAAGGCAATGGTATAACTGTTTTAGGCTGTGAATTAGAATAGAAGAAACCCTGACAAAATTTTACCTTAGCATGTACACATTACTAATTAGACACAGACATGAGCTGCACGAATGAGAATTACTGCCCCCCACCCTTGATTGAATGAAGTGGGCATGACACAGTTGCAAATTATAAC
This sequence comes from Salix arbutifolia, assembly GCA_025169955.1. NCBI lineage: Eukaryota > Viridiplantae > Streptophyta > Magnoliopsida > Malpighiales > Salicaceae > Salix > Salix arbutifolia. The sequence continues at coordinate 3,758,190 of CM045909.1, forward strand.
AACCTTGCAGCCATTCACAGTAACATTGAAATTCTATAATTGTAATAGGCACTGTATTAGAATTGAAGAAACCCGTCAAAATAAAAATTGGCCCCGGCATGTGCAGAACACTTATCAGACACAGATATAAGCTGGCATGATTGAAAATGATTGTCCCTTATGATTGACTGGGTGAACATGATGAATAGTTACACCTGGTACAACCCTGTGGACCATAAATGCTCTTATAGTTCACAGGTACACTGAAATGATTTCATACAGACTTTATGAACAAAGTAAATTACCCAGCTAAGGCAGCCACCACAAGCGATGACAACATCCCAACTGATCCATCCCCAATTCCATTCCTCTTATGATCACGAGCTATAGTTTCAGCTCTATCCCTGAATATTTGATAGAAATAATAGTAAACACCCTGTATCATAAAAATAAAAGCAAATAAGAGATCACATTACAATGCAAAAGAAGTGTTGAAAATTATGCAAGCCAAAATTATCAAATGCATAACTTATCAGGCGGTGCTAAAAAATTCAACTAGGAAAGTCACATATTAAATGTCCAGGACCAATATTATTGCATCCAGGCAATGACGCGTGTATTAGCAGGATTTTGATTTTAAGTCATCATTTTATCTTTGAAACAAGATTTTTTTTATTCACTGGAGTTTTCGTGTGTATAGTAATCAGTCCTAAAAAAATCTAAATTCCTTACATGGCTCATGCTTTATGGTTTGACTGTGATTTGAGATTCTGGGTTTATGAAGATAACCTGGTAGTGGAAGTTAAAAAGATAATAAAAACCTGAAAATGGTTATTAAAATTTACCCCACCATTAGAAGAACTATTTGGGAGTCGCAGAAAGAGAGACGTGCAGCAGGTCACAGACTCACAGCATCGAATGCACATTCTTCAGTGTCCAGGGGACCACACACCATTCTCATTGAGAATCACAATGCTTTGTCTATAACTGAAATATGCGAGTCTATACAACAACTTGCTAATATCTGCGTGTCATGCCTAACTTTATTTCTATTTATCATATAAAACAAATTGCAATCCAACCTATTATAAACTCCCAAATTCTATTTGCACCACATTTATTGAAACCAAACAAGAAATTAACATTTCATTAAACCAAATGGCAGTCACATCTTTTTGTTCTTTTCAAAAAAATAAAAAATTGAAACTATTAAATTCATGCTAAAAAGAAAAACGAAAGTTCAGAAAGAAATTAAGATGCTAAAATGGCTTTACCTGAGAACAAGCTGTGCCGACTACTGATGGCGCTAATCCGCTATACAATCGTCCCCATCCTTCGTTCTTGATTACCTACATGCCATTCAGTCAAAAAATTAAAATTCAAAACTAGAATCTTAAAGCAAGCTCCAATAATATAAGAAATAACATTATCAGAACTTTGAAGACAATGATAGCTAAATAATAAATTACAGAAATGAAAAGAAAAAAAAATCAGAACCTGACACATTTGCTCAATAGTTCCATGCTTCCTCTTCTTCCTTTTCACATCACGCTCCGTTTGTTGCCGAGTATTTACCTGGCATATTTGTTAACAGCGGATGTTAACAAAACTCTTGGCAAAACAAAAACAGAATTCAAAAGAGCATAATCGATCGTGAGATGTACAGATTGAAGAGGATATGTGATAAGCTGAGCTATGATCCCGCCGCCGGCTCCGGCGAGGCCATTGATCAAAGCGTCTGACATGTCAATCTTTGAGGGGAAATTTTCTTTAGTTTCCCGGGAGAGTGCAGAGAAAGGGAAATGAAAGAGAGAGAGATCTAAATTTGGGAGAGAAAAAGGGAGAGCGAGTGAGTGTACGAAAGAGGTGTCTATGTTTTTTATTTTTTTATATTTGTTAAAAACGACGGACTGATCTCCGATTTCAGTGTAGAAAGAAGCTCACAGATGCTTGGAGGGGATGCTGCCCCTCGCTGTCAAAGACTACCCAAGTTTTATTTCCGGTTCTGTTTTGGAAAAGCAAACGAGTAACGACGGTTTTGGTTGTTGAGACTGTGGCTTTTTACCGTTCTGTCCTCCTTTTATGTACTCCAATCCCGTCTGATGGATCTCGGAGTTTGGTATTGCGGTTGCTGTTGTGGTTGAGGTTGAAAAAAAACAGTTTTAAAAAAAGCACTTTTTCTGCAGTTCAAAATAAGCAGTGAATGTTTGGTTAAAAACTGTGGTTGAGTCCGAGGTTGGAAAAAAGCAGTTTTGTGTGTTTGGTTACCAAGTTTTGCATGTAGTTGTTTACATATACACACACATTTCTCTCTGTATATATTTTTTGTATTAATAACCATATTTTTTTAATGGAAGGAATAGACCAAGTAAAAATGACACTTCTTTTTTATTTATTCATCAAACTATTTGCAATGCTATCACGAACAATATCCATACGTAAAGGCCTTTGTAATTCTTGACTATTGTCTCGCACTACAATATCTGGTTAAAAGTCATCTAGTATATAATTAGGATTACAATCATATTGAATAAAATCATCATCATGTTGCGATCGCCTTCGAATAAAGTTAGAATAAAATAAAAAAAAAGTCAGAATTCATCATCTCTTTAAAATCTTTTCAATAATTCATACCTTAGCTAATCCTATAAAATAATTTAATTAAAAAATCCAGCTAAATTAATACCAAAAAATTCATGTGCTCCTGGCTAACTATAATTGACCCCTCGAGCATAGATTATTAATATTCTTCAATATTCCTTTGTTTCCTCTTCACAAATATAAAATACAAAATACACTATAAAAGGAATGCATGAAAACTGTTACTTAGCAGAGATTCTAGAAACCGAAAAAACAAAAGCAGAAAAAAAATCAAAGTCTTTTACAGGAAAAAAGAAAGAAAAAGGCTTCCTCCAAAAGCAAAAAAAGTGTTTTGTTTTTGTGATTGTACGTACAACAAGAGGATTCTTTCTTTCTGTCTTTGTGATCTTCTCCAAAGATAAAGAGAGAGAACGGGATATGGAATGTGATTTATCCTTGTATTATCTCTCTCGAATTCTCAGCTCATTCTGTCCCATTTCTTGCATCAACTACCGCCTGATGATGTCATCTTTCTGACATGTAGATCATCATCAGTAGTTCCCTCTTCTCTATGTTCTTGTCTGCTCTTCTTGAGCTTCAAGGTCCTGCACAAAGATGACCGATGGGTTTGGTCTGCACAAAGATGAATTGTCGAAGTTTTGTTGCAAGGGAGATGGGTTGCCGGTCAGCAAAAAGATAACAAAAATCGTGTTAAGTGTCGATGGAATGCAACCAAGGCACGAAAAAAGCTATTTTAACCTGCTGCTGAGAAAACGCTGGGTTGAAATGCAAAAGTGGTGGGCCATATGCACTGTTCACGTGGTTTACTCCCGATTTTCTACATTACCAAACACTCGGCACATAGCTTTTTTTCAAACGTGGGTAGAACTACAAAACCAAACAGGCACTTTATCCCATGGCTTTTTAGTTTTTACCGTTTGTCTGAAATACGAAATTCATCCTTTTATTTATTTATTGCAAGAGGGTGAACAACATGGGATTTTTTTTTGTAAAAGAGTCACGTGATTTATATTATAAACAATTTACTATGTTTTGTTTATTATTTTATTTTTTATCCAGTCAAATGATAATAAAAATAAACAAGTACATTCAATTGAACGAATAAAATAAAACGCAAATAAAAATGTTATGCACGGTACAAAACTTGTCATAAATATTAGCTGAAAATAAGTCTATTTTGTTTTATGAAATATATTCATCTATCCAAAAAAATAAAAATAATAATTTTAACAGTGAAAAAAAACTCTAAAAAGTAAACTCATAACAAAAAAAATCACAACCATTAGAAAAAACTTCCTAAACAAAATAAAAGATAGGAAAAATATTAATCTAGATGTTACGCGCACGCGCGCGCACTCATAAAAAGAAGCATTAACTCGATAAGGAAATTGATAAAAAAGAAGAAGGGCAAGATGTTGTTGAGTTTAACCCATCTAGATAGGACCTGCGCGCAAGCCTATCAAGACAAGCCCGAACGTCTAGATCCAACTTTTTTCACTGCATCACCTAAGGTGTTTGGCAGTGAGTTCTAACCAGAGGTGGGAATTTTTTTATTATTTTGGTGTTTGGTTAGAGTAGAAAAGTGGGATAAAAAATAATTGATAAAATCAAAAAATAAAAATTGATAAAAGAATATATATAACTTGAAAGTAATTTCACAAGTTGAAAACAATATTAAAAGCATGATAACTAAATATATAAAACTGTTTTTAATTAATTTCAAACTCAATTACAGTTTTAACCAAACATTTTAATTTAAGTTATGAATCACAATTAAAAATAATTTTAATAAAATAATTTTTTTAAAACCTCAATCACAAAAACAATTAAAATACCAAATACCAAATATACCCTAAATCCTTTTGAAGAAAAAATTAGACGATGCTACGCTTGCCAATACAAACAACGTGTCGTCTGATATTGCACATTTTAACTTATTTTTGTCTCGAAACACCCACAAGACTTTTTAGAAACTACTAACATTCTATCAATGACCTAAAAAACCCGAAAAATGCTCATAAGAACAAAATCATTTCAATGTAAAAAACACATAACATGAACTCCTATTATTAAATGGAATAATTTAAAATAAATTTTGTTTGATTTAGTGATCTAAATCAATGTTAACAATATATATTTTTTCTACCACCGGATTCTGATTGTCCTAGTCTCTATTTTGTACCAAAATTGAGTTGTAAAAATATTTAGATATAAATTATATATGATTTTTAAAGTTTAAAGATTAAAATGTATTTATTCTGAAATTCTTGTCACATCCATGTTTGATATTTTTTTTGGTCTGTTTTATTTTAATCTTTTCATTTATTTAAAAACATTAATTCACTGGTATGCAATTAGGATAAATAAATAATTAAAAAAATAAATCCAAGGATAAAACTAAAAAATAAAAAACTGCACATGATTGAATAAAAAGTGAAAAAAAAAGTGATGAAAAACCATGCGGTTAGGTTAATAATATTTCATGAGAAAAAGTCCTCCATGCTTTCCTTTCATCTTCGCTCTCATCATATCTGATAGTCACAGCGCACGTTAGCACCACCAACAATGGCCACCTCTCGCCCTCCACCGCCAGTACCTCTCGATCTCGACCTCACAATAATCTCTGCAAAACACCTCAAAAACGTAAACTGGAAAACTGGAGACCTCAAACCATACGCAGTCTTCTGGGTCGACCCGGGCCGAAGACTCTCAACAAAATCCGACGATTCCGGTTCGACCCAACCCGTCTGGAACGAGCGATTTTCACTCCCCCTCACCTTCGCTCTTCGCGACTCCTTCCTTACCCTCGAAATCTTCCATTCCAAGCCAAGCGAAACCCCCAAACCCCTCGTTGGCACTCTCCGGGTCGCATTAAAAGATTTATCCGACCCCGATGACTTAAACCGTGTCCGAACTTTTGAACTAACCCGACCCTCTGGTCGCCCTCAGGGTAAAATCAGAATCAAACTCGGAGTGCGTGAAAGACCGTTTCCTTCCCATCCACCGCCGCAGCCAGTTTACGGAATTACCGCTCCACAGAGCTATTACTACAGTGGTGCCACTTTACCACCACCTCCTGACTATAGGCGCCTGCCGGTAGCGCTTCCAGCGTCGCTTTCTCCCCCTCCCCCACCCGCACCGCATCATGGTCCCTACCACGACGCCTACCCTCCTTCGTATTATCCAGGATATTACTCCTCTGCGCCACCGCCACCCATGCCGCCAAGGCCCTTTTTTGATCGGACGGCGGGTAGTTATGGAAGTGGGCCCTCTGCTCCGGTTGATTATGGTAGTTATGATACTCAGAGGGAAAGGCATAAAGGAGGGAAGAGTATGGGGTTTGGAACGGGATTGGCTGTTGGCGCGGTTGCTGGGGCTGTAGGTGGACTTGCATTGGAAGAGGGATTGAAGTTCGAGGAAGAGAAAATAACAGAGAAAGTGGAGAATGATCTCGCTGCTCGTGATGATTATAGCGATTACCGTGCTGATTACTGATGGTAAATTATGGTTTGGTGAGGAGTTATTTACCGTGTTTAGTTTTCATTCCTCGGGTTTGTATGGATATAATCTATGGTTAATTTGGACGCTACTTCTCGATATTTCGACATTTTATTGAAAGGAATAAATTCTGCTTTTATCAGCTTTTGCTGCATCTATATGATGGTTAATTTTTGTGGAATTACGATGATTATTTTGTATGTACATGAGTTTGATTGAGTTCAATTACTATGCAAGTCCTGTGATAGAACTCGACATTATTACAGGTTTAGGTTTCGGTTTGACTTGAGTCGTTTTGATTTACTCTCAATGTGCTTATTTTGATGCTTGGATTAATTTTAATTAGTTTGGCAACTCCAGGGTCTGATGCTCTTGATTGTTAGTGGCATCCCACACCCTTTCTATTGATCTGGTTGGTTTCAAACGTGAAAAACAAATGAGGTGGCTACAATGTGAAAGGTGAAATGAATGTGTCAAATGTTTCTCTAGTTCACAGGCCTGCCACATTATCCCTTCTCTTAATGGAGGAGTTGGAACTAAATTCCCATTTCTTTTTGAGACCTGTGCTTGCTGAGAGGTGAAGGAAGTCAATCATTAACTTTGTGTTAGAAGTTTGAGGTAACATGTGTTTGGGTGAGATTTCGCTTATATTTGTGTTTGATACATTATATAAGGCTTCTGGTATTTCTTCTTTTCTTCCATTTGTCTCTTTCTGAATGCGCTTTGTGCCTCTATTTCTCGCGAACCATGAAAGGTTAGTTTGAAGAAGCAAACTAGTGGCTGGTTGTGCTTCCAGTGAAAGAAAAACATGACAGCCAAAGCAATATAGATGTTGAGATGATCTGAGAAAGTGTGCTTGTTTTGTTTTCATCTGCTCATCCTTAGTGAATTATGCTGATGCAGTGCCTGACTTTGCTGTTGCCTACAACTTCATACAAGTTTATGCGTTGCACAATGATAGTTTTTTTCCTCTTCTTCATGCCACCTTCTCGCTTTCATCAGTGGGTTTGCACCCTGCCTCGCCACATCACATCACCATTCTTTCACGTGGTAAGTTCGTTCAATCCCATTCCCCTGTATATGTTCAGCTTTGAATAGCCTCATTTTATTGGAAGATTCCTAAATGCAGAAACAGTGTTGTTTATCCAAGAGAAATGTTCTTATTGTATATATGTACCTTATATCTGGTAACTTACTAAATTCATGGCAACATGAAGTTGGGGAGATTCAATTCATTTCTGAAAGGTTGCTTTGACCTATAAGAGTAACCTTTCCCTGTGTTCTTTTTTCTTTTGCATTTTATCTCATCATATCACATTATGCTCTGCGATTTTTTAGAATCATTATCAGTACCTACAAGAATTCTCTGTTTCATAGTCCAGGGCTATTTACAATCAACTAATTAATATTTTTCAGATGTACTTGTACTAGCAAGTGTAGGTAAGAAGAGCAAAAAAAGCTTGTGATAAGAATATGATATGCTGCACAAAGCTGTGACATATCCTCATCTTTTTATATCGTGAAGTAGAATGGCACCTCCTGCTCCTCCATCCTTCTTGGTCTTAAACCCAATGCTTTCAACTCTGTTCTTTGTTTCCACTGCACACAAACCTGGCACTCGTTGAAAAGTAATAGAAGGGTGATGTTAATGTGCATGTCCTAGCTGATTGTTATTTTGATCAATCAGATTTTAAGGGCAATTAGCGAATTTTTTTCTACCGTGGAGCGAGCATTGAAGCACATTAAATTATTATTTCAGCTTACATGAATGAGAATACTTTTTTTTTTTAATATGTATACCACCTAACCATCTTGGTGCAAAATTTAGCCGTCTCTCACACAAACACACGCACTCGTACACTAATACAAACACGCTAATATATTGACTTAATTCTTGGAAAATGGAGTTGAGAAAGTTGAGAAATGTATATGTGACAGTAGCCATCTCAACTTGAGAAAAAGTTGAGGCGGCAGCATTTTTTATAGGCGGAGAAAGTTAGTGGTTTTTGCTGTTTTCTTTGTACTTTCTGCAGATCTTGACACCTGGGAGTACTGGTATCCTTTGTAATCTCAACGGATTGCCGATTTGATTGTCAACAAGAATTGATCAGACTCAGGATCAGTTTGGCTTGGAGGCTGATAGTTTCACTATTTGTGCTTCCGCAAGCGTTGTCTTGCAATCTTTGTGGCCTGTGATGATACAAAGTTCTCAGTTCTGTTCGGTACGATGTTGTTGGGTGGTATCTGGTCACTACCGGAGCAGTCCGCCATCATCTCTCTTTTGGAAGAGTAGGATGCGTGAAACGCGCTACTTCCAGATGTTGTTCGTAGTTGATAAGATTGTGAAGAACAGCACAATGCCAGCCTACAGATGGATTTGCCTGTCCAATAATCTTCCTATCACTTATATAATCAAACCATTGCTTTAAAGAGGTCCAGGAAAGGGAAAATCATTGTGCTTTCATTACATTCAAAACCATTTTAGAAGCTGTTAGGAACAGTTCTCAAACAGCGTTTCAATTTTTTTTGTTTAATTTTTTTTTGTTTAAATGAATATGTTTTGGTGTTTTTAGATTATTTTGATGTGCTGATGTCAAAAATAATTTTTAAAAAATAAAAAAACATTATTTTGATATATTTTATTACGAAAATAATTTTGAAAAGTTACAGCAACCGCTGTCCCAAACAGGCCTTTAAAAGTCTCAGCTTTACTTGATGTCAACTGTTTCCCCCTCCGCAGTGACTAGTATATGACAAGAACGTGTGTTTTAATCATTGGATCAACATTTTAAAGTGAAATTCACGTGTAAATCAGTAAATGTACAAAGAAAAAAGAACTTTTTTTCAACATAATGAATTGTTAAAACACGAGAACGCATTTTACAGGCCATCCACCTTATCTTTTCTTCACCCACCGAAAGGATGAATAGATGTTTTCAGTGGATGGAATCAAGGCCCTATAACCGCTTTAATAGAATCGGCAAGCAGGCGATGTAGATCATTATAGGACGGTGGGTGGGTAGGTGATAAGAGATTACCGTACAGTACGCCAAGTACAGCATAGCCAGTATTTTTTAAAAAAATTAATTTAATTTTTTTTTAATTTAAACTTAAAAAAATAGTATAGTTATATTATTTTTATGTATTAATATCAAAAATAATTTTTTAAAAATAAAAAAAAATATTATTTTAATATATTAATAAATAAAAAATAATTTTAAAAAATAACATAAGTCACATTTCCAAATAAATACTAGGTAGAGGCAGAGTATCTAGCTAGGTCAACCCTTTAACCTTGTTTGGGCCTGTATATTAATAATATCTTAGCGCATCAAAACAACAAAACCTTTAAACAAAGTACATACTTTGTTAGCTTGAACTTCCCTTTTGGGCTCAAAACGACTCCTTTGTCTAAGCCTTACCATCATTATATTATCATCTTTGGATCTTCCCGATCTCGGAGGTCTCGAATTTCCAGCTATCAAGGAGACGAGAGGCTATGTGAAACAAAAGCTATAAAACTTCCACAACTAATTGGAGTCTCATCTTTTTTCTCTGTTTCCTTTTCCTTTGGAATGAAAATTGTTAAATAAAGCCTTTATTTTATAATTTATTATTTAAAATCCTAGTGTAAATAACAAAATACTGAAATTAATAGTATTTCAAACTCTTAAAAAACAAGATTAAAAAAAGTCCATCTTTTGTTCTTAAAAATAGATAAATAAATAAAAGTCCATCTTCATCTTTCATCAAGGGTTCTATGTTGTCAACTCCTGCTCATTATCATTATTGTTATTATTATTGTTCACAGATTAGGGTATCAGACGATATGCTTTTGTCAATTCATACATAGAACAAAGACACTACACATTTTGGGCGAGATTAATTTTCAAACAATGCGGTGTTTTATAGCCTTCCCTAATGTACTCCTACCATTTTCTTTCAACTCTAGTGCTAGCTAGCACAGGTATGAGATTCAAATAAGGTCAAAGGATACATCAAAATCAAAAGATAGCTCGCATAAATGACTAGAAGTGGTGTATCTGTGTACCACACCAACCAGGTGGAGTTTCCAGGTTTTTCTGTGTGGCCCAAGACCGCACGATGATCTCATAGTTCTTGATGCCTCTGATGCTGCTGCAATATCCCACTTCGAAATTGGGTTCGTCTCATCATTCCATCCTTTAAACAAAGGTATTTTCTAATAATTGGACTGTGCTTTCAACAATCTTTATTTTAAAATTTAATGCTAATTCTCATCTAAAGTGAAAACAAATTGGAAAATGAAATACCCTCCAAAATAAGATAAACAAACCTTTCGTAATGGGCTAGAATTACATTTAGAATAGGAGTAGGAGCTACCACTTGCTAAAGCACCCTTCCTTGATGCTTTCAAGATTCGTTTGACGATGATGTGGGCTAGCATGTGTTATTAATTCAAAAACTTATTAGTAGCCCGTCAATGGCGATATAATTTATCAAGTATCTCCATGCTTTAGCAGTAGCAAGCAGCATGATTACAATGCTAGCTCCCACATGTTTTCTTTTCTCTCTTTTTCTGCATAAAAAACATTGAAATTTCGGTACACAATTATCAGTTATTTGTTCAACATTGCGAAATAAATTTATTCGTGTCGGGAGTGGGGCTATCTTTGCAGGAGGGACCCAATTCTCAACCTGTCTTAACGTTTTGTGCTCCATGACTTACGCTCTGTGTTTTCTTTTTCTTTCCAACATGCTATGATAGAACACAGAGAACTTACGATAATGTCCATTCACTTTATTATCATCATCAAATACTTTTTTTTGTTATTGTTGGATTCAAGAAAATTTTATATTTGAAAAATATATTTTATAAATTTAAAATGAACAAGTAAAACCTCACTTGTCTTAAATTTTTATAAAAAATATATATGCGGAGTTAAACTCGGATATTTGAAAATTCACTTGTTATCATCAAGTACTTTATAAACGCGAGCAATAAAAAAAACAAAAACACAAATTATTGAAATGTATCAACCCAGAAATTGCAGAGCAACAAAGTTTACAACAAAGTCTGCAACAAACCTTTCCACCTCTGCGGCAAACAGCTGTATTTTTTGTATTTTATAGTTTGTTACAATAGTCAGTTAAAGATTGTTATTCTGCACATAACAGAATCAATCCATGCATATAATCGTGTATTTAATCTGTTCAATAACAGACTCCCCTCATGTATATATAAGGGCACAATGCAGAGATGAATAAATATATAAGAATTATATTTTCTCAATTCACTCTCAATTTTTCACTCTGTCAAACTTCAATATACTTTGTCAATTTTATTTTGTCAAAACTCAATATGGTATCAGAGCATCTTTTGTAAAAGATTATCTTTACCTTCATCATTTTTTTTCTTTTCTTTTCCCAGTCTTTACCCGTCTCTCTTCATCAGCTTTTTTTTTTATTTTCTTTTCAAACAATGACAACAGCTATCAGTCCTGCAACCGAGATGGATTCTTCTAATCCCTTTTTCTTGCATCATGGTGACAGTCCTGGAACCATGATTGTTTCAAAACAACTCAATGGTGAAAATTATAATACCTGGAAGAGAGCAATGTTGATGGCTTTATCAGCTAAAAACAAACTCAACTTTGTTAATGGCACTTTGCCTAAGCCACCCAATCTACATGATTCCCAAGGATTAGCATGGACTCGCTGCAATAATATGGTCCTCTCTTGGCTGCTTAATTCTGTTTCAACAGAAATCGCAAATAGCATAATCTACATTGATGATGCTTTGGAAATATGGAATGATCTTCAAGATCGCTTCTCTCAACATAATGGACCACACATTTTTCAACTCCAGAAATCCATAGCTTCCCTGTCCCAAGAAAATCAGTCTGTAAGCTCATACTTCACTGCCATGAAAGGATTGTGGGATGAGCTTGCAAATCACCAACCCATTCCTACTTGCACATGTGGAGCTTTGAAAACCATTATGTCCTACCATCACCAACAACATGTGTATCAATTCCTGATGTGATTGAATGAAAGTTATTCACATGTTAGAGGACAGATTTTACTGATTGATCCCCTACCAACAATCAATAAGGTTTTCTCACTTGTCATCCAAGAAGAAAGGCAACGCATGATCTCTACATCAAGCTCTTCTTTCAATCAGAACACTGCTGCTTTGTTTACAAAGAACATGACTCCAGCTAGGATTACAGGTAACAAATCTACTTTCATTCGAAAAGATAAACCTGTATGTGTTCATTGTGGCATTTCTGGCCACACTGTGGAGAAGTGTTATCGAGTTCATGGATTCCCACCTGGGTATAAATTTACCAAAGGAAAGAATGCATTTCCTAGTGTGCATCAAGTTTCTAGAACTAATGGATCTCAGCTGCCAATCACCTATGAGCAATGTCAGCAACTACTCGGCATGCTAAAACCAGAAATTGCAGAGCATGATGCATCCATCAACCAGGTATCTTCATCTGAAACCCCCATGCAAGGTGATGTTTTCACAAGTGCAGGTCAGTCTTCTAATTTTCACTCAAAACACTCTGTCTTTACCTCTTTATCCTTACCTCGACAGATTCAATTCTCAAATCATAAGAAAACTCATTGGGTCATTGATACTGGTGCAACAGATCACATGATCTGTTGCACATCTTCATTCACAAGTATTACTTCTATTATTTCAAAATTTGTCAAATTGCCAAATGGACAGTTTGCTTCAGTCACACACATTGGGACAGTCAGAATTTCGGACTCTTTTGTTCTCACAGATGTGCTTTGTATTCCTTCTTTTTCATTTAATCTCATATCAGTCAGTAAATTGATAAATACTCTACAATGTTGTGTCATCTTCTTACCAAAGTTTTGTTTTATTCAGCATCTCTCAAGCTGGAGAACGATTGGTGTGGGTGAAGAAGATGGAGGTCTTTATCATTTGCTGCAACATCCAATTTCTGTTTTACCTAAGCATTTTGCTGCAGATTTCATACCTATAATGTCTGCTAATTTTTGTGCAAATCCAGTCAAAAATGGCTTGTGGCATAACAGATTAGGCCACCCTTCAGACCTTCCCTTAAAGTCACTTTCCCATGTAATTCCAGAAATATCACATGAATCAAACAAACATTGCAGCACATGTCCTTTGGCTAAGCAACATAAATTATCTTTTCCTTATAGTGTATCTGTTTCCACACATCCATTTGATCTAGTCCATTGTGATATTTGGGGTCCATTATCTACAAAATCTATAACTGGTTCATCTTATTTCCTCACCATTGTTGATGACAAATCAAGATTTACGTGGGTTCACTTGTTAGAGAATAAATCCCAAACCAGAACACATATTCAAACATTCTTCAATTTGGTTGAAACACAAATCAAAGCTAAAATCAAAATCTTAAGGTCTGATAATGGTGCCGAATTCAACATGGATTCCTTCTATGCATCAAAAGGTACCATTCATCAACTTAGTTGTGTTGAAACACCCCAACAAAACTCAACTGTCGAACACAAGCATCAGCATATCCTCAATGTGGCTAGGTCTCTCCTTTTTCAATCACATTTGCCCCTAAGTTTTTGGGGGGATTGCATCCTTACTGCAGTCCACTCAATAAACCGAATTCCCACCCCTATACTACAAAACAAAACCCCTTATGAAATTTTGTTCAAAACTTGTCCATCATACTCTCACTTAAGAGTATTTGGCTGTCTTTGCTATGCAAACACTCTTCTTCGCAATAGACACAAATTCGACCCTAGAGCCAAGCCTTGCATATTTCTCGGGTATCCATATGGGATAAAAGGATACAAACTTTATGACTTAGATCTTCATACTGTTTTTATATCAAGAGATGTAGTGTTTCATGAATCCACATTTCCCTTTGCTGTCAAACACACAAACACTGCACCAGATTCTACATTACCAATACCTATTCCAATAAATGAGAATGAATCAATGTTTTTTAATCCCTTACTTCCACCCTTTACTTCGACCCCTCAGCATTCTCACGATACTTTCTCTTCTAATCCTAATTCATATTCCCAGAATTCCAGTCCAGTACCATGTACTGATCCTGTTTCAGTCAATTCCATACCTGCTCGAAAGTCTTCTAGAATTTCACATCCACCTGGATACTTGCAGGCATATCACTGTCATATTGCTGCTTCCACTTCAGACCCCACATCCTCGTCTTCAGCTTCAGGTATTCCATACTCACTCTCTTCAGTCATTTCCTATGATAAACTGTCATCAACCTAGAAATTATTTAGCCTTTCAATATCTGCACTTGTTGAACCAAAGTCATATGCTAAAGCTGTTGAACATGAAGAGTGGCGTGCAGCCATGGCTACTGAAATCCAGGCTCTTGAACTCAATGATACATGGACCATTGTTGACCTCCCTGTTTCAAAACATGTAATTGGTTGCAAATGGGTCTACAAAGTAAAACTCAAATCTGATGGGACTTTGGAGAGGTATAAAGCTAGGTTGGTTGCCAAGGGGTATAACCAATGTGAAGGCTTGGATTACTATGAGACTTTCTCTCCTGTTGCTAAACTCACCACAGTACGTACTTTCTTAGTAGTGGCAGCTGTCAAACAATGGCATCTCCATCAATTGGATGTTAACAATGCATTTCTTCATGGTCAATTGGATGAAGAAGTGTATATGTCTTTGCCTCCTGGATTCACTACGCAGGGGGAGTCTAAAGTTTGCAAGTTAAACAAATCCCTTTATGGCCTCAAGCAAGCTTCAAGACAATGGTTTGCTAAGTTTTCTAATGCCTTGCTTGATTTCGGATTCACACAATCCAAGGCTGACTATACACTTTTCACACGAAATCAGAAGGGTTCATTCATTGCATTGCTTGTATATGTTGATGATATAGTTGTTGCAAGTGATAATTCAGCTGCGGTTTCACATTTTATTCAACTGCTTAATGACAGATTTCAACTCAAGGACCTTGGTCAGTTAAAATATTTTCTTGGCTTAGAGATTGCTCGTAGTGAACAAGGGATTTCTGTTTGTCAAAGAAAATATGCTCTCGAAGTCCTTGAAGATTCAGACATGTTGGCTTCTAAGCCAGTCAATTTCCCCATGGAGTCTAATTTAAAACTGTCAAAGAATTCTGGAGATTTATTGGCAAATCCCACAGAATACAGGAGACTTATTGGTCGACTACTTTATCTCACAATCACAAGGCCTGATATTTCTTTTGCTACACAAGTTTTAAGTCAGTTTATGGACACACCTCGAGCTCCTCATCTCACTGCAGCTACAAGGGTCTTACGTTACATTAAATCTTCACCTGCACAAGGACTGTTCTTCCCAGTCACCTCTACTTTTCAAATGAAGGCTTTTTGTGACTCTGACTGGGGTAGTTGTGTGGATACTAGAAGGTCAGTAACAGGTTATTGCATATTCCTTGATAATGCTCTAATTTCATGGAAATCAAAGAAACAAACAACAGTCTCAAGGTCCTCTGCAGAGGCTGAGTACAGGGCCATGGCATCTACTTCTTGTGAAATTGTATGGCTTCGAAATCTTCTACATGATCTGCAAATTCCACCTCAGGTTACTCTTCTTTACTGTGACAGTAAAGCTGCTCTTCATATTGCTGCAAATCCCGTGTATCATGAGCGCACTAAACACATTGACATTGATTGTCATGTGGTTCGCGAGAAGATTCAAGAGGGTATTTTGCGCACTTTTCATGTTTCATCCAGAAATCAGCTTGCAGATGTATTTACTAAGGCACTTGGATTCACTCTTTTCTTCCCTTTGGTGTCCAAGATGAGTCTTCATAACATCTATTCTCCTGCATCTCCTACGCCTCATCTTGAGGGGGAGTATTGAAATATATCAACCCAGAAATTGCAGAGCAACAAAGTTTACAACAAAGTCTGCAACAAACCTTTCCACCTCTGCGGCAAACAGCTGTATTTTTTGTATTTTATAGTTTGTTACAATAGTCAGTTAAGGATTGTTATTCTGCACATAACAGAATCAATCCATGCATATAATCGTGTATTTAATCTGTTCAATAACAGACTCCCCTCATGTATATATAAGGGCACAATGCAGAGATGAATAAATATATAAGAATTATATTTTCTCAATTCACTCTCAATTTTTCACTCCGTCAAACTTCAATATACTTTGTCAATTTCATTTTGTCAAAACTCAATACAAATGAACCCTTGCTCACATCAGCATCAAAGGTTTATTATCTTCTTTTCTCCAGGAGCTAATGGTTGCGTGGTGTTTGAAGATTTTAATCTCCATAAATCCAGTACGAAACACGTCATTGCAGATAAAGCTGGCTTACCTCTTTCAATGAACTTAATAACTTGAGAACCCATCTACCCTAGTTTTTCACTTTGATTTTGACTCTAACTGAATATTAAAAGTACCAAAAACAGTCGCAGGTTGACGACGAGCAGTGACTTGAAGAAGCCATGTCATTTGTTGGTTTCTTTATCGTCGGATTATTTTATTTTGCCCGATGGAGATTTTTGTTTTAGTCGTCAATCAGCATATAATCTAATCTAGAGCCAAGCCATCGCCTGTAAAAGTCCTTAATCAACTTGCTATTGAGAGCGACGTCAAGAGTTTACTCTTGAGGTGTTTGGGAGTGATTTTCAAAATTATTTTTGAAAAAAATTGAAATTTTTTTATTTTTATTTTGAATTTTAAATTAATAAAATTTAATGTTTTTAGATTATTTTGATGTGCTATGTCAAAAAAAACTTAAAAAATAAAAAAAATTAATTTTTAAACAAAAAACACTTTAAAAAACAACCGCAATCACATTCCCAAACATGCACTTAATTACATCACCATGAGTATTGCATTATATGTTCCTATCCACGATCTGGTTGGTAGGTCGCTCGTAAATGGAGTCACTAGGCGACCAACGTATAAAATGATACCGGAGACTAGTCAGCGGAATCAATCACAGAATTACTGTCTATGGTTCATGCATTTATCTTCTGACTAATAATCCCACACTCAAATTTGTTTCAAGTTAAAAACGAGAAATTGAGCGCAAAGGATTAGTATAGAATGTAAAAATTAAAAAAACATGATTGAAGATTAAAATATTTAATATGTTTGATAAAAGTATAAAAATTACTCATGATAATAATGTGATTCGATACTTACAAATTAAAATTAATATAATAACAACAATGTATAACAACGACTCTCAATTATTGGATGTGAGCGAAATATTAGAGAATGATATAAATAATATATTGAGATCCCACCTAATAGCTTAAGTTTTTAGATGTGATGATAACTGACATGGTATCAGAGCTATGTTGACCAAACAATCATGAGTTCGAATTTCATCATCCTCACTCTATTTGATAAAAATTAAACATAAAATACTGCGAATCTCTACAAGTTTCAAGCCTAAATGACTTTACTTGAGGAGAATGTTAGAAAATAATGCATGAAACTGGACTTGAAACTTTTATATACCGATTATTATTTTGTGTTCAATTTTATTTAAAAATAATAATATTAAAATAGATTGATGAGATTTTAACCTTTAATTATTTAAATATTAAAGCTTCAACATTAAACATAAAAATCTAAAATCTAATGATATTATTATAAATAATTCCTCAGATATGGAACGTCTCGTCGCGCCATAGCCATAGTTTCTCAGGACCGAGTCCTTAGCAGGCTAGAATTCTAAAAGTGGCTCTTACAAGTTCAAAAGGTGGTTCCCGTCTGATTTAAAGATGTAATACTTTGCCTCGCATATCACTTAGCTCCATCACTGACCAGGATCGATCTTCTCTGATATCGTTTTATCATGATCCGAGCCTAGAAGAGAAGCTCAACGCCCAACCAACAACATTTTGTGCCTCTAAGTTCATCACCGAGGTGGACATATTATCCTCAATGTCCAAGAAGAATCTATTACTGCACATAAGTTCATTAATTATTTTTAATATCTTATTTAAAGTCCTTATACCCCATTACTTTAAAGAATAGAGCATCGCAATTGTAAGAAATGGTTTGTTTTCATCAGTATCATTTTGGATTTAAATCGAAGAGAAGGCCGTGCTGGGAAAAAAAACTCATATAAACATAACAATTCGGTTCTAGATGGTTTATATAAGAACTGGATTGAAATTAAGCTGCTAAGTTGGTTTTGACAGTGAGAACTATACAGGTAACTTGACTGCAAAATGCCACTGATCAAACGTAAAATCAATCATCACACGTATGTGATGAGCATTGTTTTTTCTTGCCATGCATGCACGGGTCATATATGTGTCACTTCAAAAATAATGACAGGAAACTACTTAAACTAGCAAGGGAGCAAGCTTCGATCCTACGTCATTATATATCCTGGATCGGGTTGAAGCAATGTTCTAGCAGTACATATATATAGACGCAAACAGATATTTTAATTTATTCCCCAGCATAAATCAACTTGAAATTCACTACTGATTCTGCCACCTTCTCACATTCTGAAAAGTGGCGTGATCACTAAGTGGCTTTTAAAGCAAATCTTTCAGATAAATCAGAAAGCATATACTAAACGGGAGTGGAAACGCTTGGTTCTCGTTAAATTCTTATCTGTAATCAATATTCTAAAGAAGAGGAGACTCCCCCACCCCAAATATGTTATGTTAAAGAATCCACTTTCAACTTTTCTTTTAGTCATTTTGAAAAGATGCAGGTGAAAATCAATTGACTAATGATCTTCTTGATTAGAAGAATAGAATATATTGTTTCCTTTACCTGAGCTGAATATATAAAGCTGTGTTGCTTTTTTAAGATCACACACGTAATTAACAACTCTCTAATACCTCTTAGAAAACTATCTTACATGAAACCTTGCCAGCCAGCTCTGATCTTCGACGTTAATTATGATTTATCAGAATACTGGAGAAGCAAATTAAATGACAAATCTGATCTATCTAGATTGATCAGATGCGTGCTCATATTGATTTTTCTTTCCCACAAATGAATGTTAGCATCAGATTCATGATCACTAAAACGTTTATCATGGGATACATAACCCTTTGTCAGAAAGAGAAAAAAAGAAGAAAGAAAAGCAACAGCTAGCCCTAGTATCAATTCATTGAAGCTGGTTTTGATTAGAAGGCGCTACAGGCAGCTATTAGATAGCTATAGAGTATAGACACCAACACGGTACACCCCTTTAACTTTATTTTTTGGATAATCGGGTATTCGGATCAGTATACGTGCACTATGATTAATTTTCGGATTCACTGAATATCCTATAAGTTTAATGAACAGATAAAATACCACGGGGATGACAAGTATGTACAAAGAAAATAGAACCAGGACACAGAGGTAGGGAATAATTCTCTTCAAGACGAAGTCCTCAAGTGCGTACATCCCTTTAACGTTTTCCGATATCGACTGTCTGATATCAGGCCAACCCTATTTCATTTCTCTGTAATATTGACTGGTTATGGATCGATCACTGTAAGAATATATGCATGAATTTAGGACTTCTGTAATGCAAAAACCCTTTTCTCTACCATTATGATTGTACACAAATTGAGCATATACGACATCAAGCACTCAGTCTTGCCCATTCTTAGTGGTCCTTGTAACCTAAAATATCCTTCGAGGGGCCAAAAAAAAGGAACTTCTCATGATCGATGCTTCTTTCTTCTTCTTCTTCTTCTTCTCCTTCTCCCACCGCCCTCCAAATCCTGGGCCTGGGGCCTATATATTACTAAAAGATATCTTAGATAAGATTTGTAGAAGAAACCAGCTGGATTATTTGTATCCTACTTTCGATATATAATGCATGTGTGTGCTTTTGAAATTGATGGTCTGTGATATGGAGGGGATGTTGAACTATGCATTTAACCTTAGCCAACTTGTCATTATTAATTGGATATGTCCTCCCTGGAAAAAGTCTACTTTGGACAAACACATTGTACCTCGTCGATAGGGTTCTTAAATGATCAATAGAGCTACTTCACATCAACCACCTTCTTCCGGCAAGTTGAGGTAAATTTCGAGCTGTACTCAATAATAATAATAATAATAATAAATACGCATTTAATAGCACCACGTCTCTACTCCCAAAAGGGACTATCTAGTCTCCAATTCGGCTTGTTTGTTTGTAATACATGGATCCGATCGTTTACTAAATTGAATTTCCATTTTGAAGCAATATACTATAATTTCTAGATAATATGTATGCGTGTATATATCTAAGATTCTGATGATCCGACTAATTTTCTAAAATAAAACATATATACTAACTCGTCCTCAACACAAAACGCTTCACACAACATTTTAATTTTACCATCTTTATTTTTAAAATAAGTACAAACCAGTAGTAATTACGTGTAAATCTTAGATCGAAATGACTTCTATGCGAGGGAGTGTCTTAGTAAGTTAAATCTTTTGGTTAAGATGGTCCAATCAATTACAAGATTAATGGCATATTCTTGGCATGTATGCTTACAACCTAATGCCAATTTAGAAAAATAAGTTAACTAGTTATTAAGTCACTTTCAAAATGAACATAACCACTGTGCTAGTGTGCTTCTTGACAAGACAAGGGAGTGGGGAAATTCAAGAAGATTGAACGTTAGAAAGCTGAACGACAAATGGCAAAAGATAGTTTTGACATATGGATAATAAGATGGGATTGTTTAGTTAATTGTATAGGAATCGAGTTATTTAAATTTTTTTATAGGAAGATTATTTATCTATCATTATAAATATACGTAACATGTTTGTAATTTTTATTATTATCCATATCGATCAAATAAACTATTTATCTCTTTAGGAGTAGTGTGATTTAACTTAGTTTATAGTTTTATATAAGGTACCACTTTAATTCTATTTTAACATAAAAAAAACTTCAGTAATCTTTATGATTAGTACCCTCCAATAGAACCGAACCTTTTAACAATTACACAAATTATATATTTTAATATTGATGTCAAAAAATGATGGCGGTGGATTTTGGAACAAACAATTACTTCGACTACACGGGAAACATCGTTTGCTAAAAGTCTTTTGTTTTTTAATCTGAAATCGAGTTTGAAACGAAACAAGTCGTACATTCAATTCGTTTCACGTTACCTCCTACTCCATCAAAGGTTATTGCATTCACACGCATATTTTTGTCCGAATTGAAGTGCATGAATTTGGGACACACACCATGATATTTTCAATGATTGAGTTTTCTTTTCAATGATTGAGTTTTCTTTTCAATGATTGAGTTACCCCATGATATTTACCGAACCTGGAAGCTCTCCTCTTGTTCACACAAGGCACCGAATCAACAAATTTAACTTGATCGAAGCTCAAAACCCCATGCATTAAAGCTTCTTAAGATAAAAAAAATGGTGTCAGAATATTAACTTGACATCCTCTGGAGGCCTTCCATGGAACTGCCAGGCTCACTGTTGTCTGGAAAGATTAAACAAAACATAAAACATGCATATAAATCAACGACTTAAGAGAATATCAATTTACAGTACTTGTCAATACAGAATAGACTTGAAGAAATAGATTGAGGCAATGATCAATAATATATTTTAATATTAAAGTGCCAATAAGAACCTTCGTAGATAGTTGTTCTTGAACTGTCATACACGTGGCAGGTGCCAAGAACCTCGCAACAAGGACTTCTTATGGGTTCTCGTGCTTCGACACATTGAAGAACTGAGAAACAACGGGGCAGTCAAGTCAAATAATTAACCAAGCCACAAACGTAGGTACTTAAAAAAACCAAACGTGATATAAATTATGCATTTAGTGTTCTGTTTCTATGATAAACTATAAGCTTTGGTAATTAAATAGTGCCACACGCCGACAAATCAGAAAATGGCGGTTTAAGCAGATTCTGTAGTAGACCGACCTTCGAATCATATAATCTCGGACATACGATATAGAAGTAAACTAAAACAAATATTAATAGGATGCTATAAAAATATAACTAGTAGCCGTAATTAAAATTAGCAAGACAGTTAAGAGATTCTAGGCCGACCTTTCTGGGGATCAGAAGAATGACAGCCAACATACAGAGCTAAACGCTGATGTGATGATTTTTATGAAATCTTTTTGTCATTCAATCTTAAATAGTCTCATTGCAGACTAATCGAGTATTAAGGTTGTTAAAATTGTTTTTTAAGATAATTTTAAAAATTGGATTTTAAAATTGGTCTCTTAGCATTAAAACACAACAGTTCTAAACGTCAAGAAAATCGAGAAGTATTGGTAATTAGAAAACCTAACAGACACACTTGTGTCAAACAATCAAGGTTTTTGCTGCCCAATGATCAAAGTAGGTGATCAATCACTAATCCTTGAACTTGGTCTTGCATGCCTGCCGCGCTGGATCATGACAAACATTTTCATGCATGCCACGTAGGAAATAATTCTTTTTTTTCTCTTGACATGTAACGTAGATCTGGCTTTAAAGAGTTTGCACAGCTAGCAGATACCAGATCTGTGATTTATTTTGGGTTAATTACCAATTAGATGCATGTGAGGCATGCATATCTCGTATGTGAGGGGATTGGGTGAATCGCGGTTGACTCGAGTTGATACTGCCGAGATATAAAGGAAAATCTCACAGGATTCTGAATCATAACAGCACAATCTAAACATCAGATTTACTCCAAAAAGGATCACAATCCAATTCCAGCTCTATAGAAGGAGGATCAATTCGAGCATTAGATTTATTGTCCAAAAGAATTCAAATAATTAAATTTAATTGTTAGTAATTATTAGCACAAGGCAAATAGTTTTCTTAAAAATCTCAGATTAATCCGCAGATTCCAGTATGTTTCCGGAACGTAAAAAGAAAAATATGGTTCTAGTCAAAGTACAAACCCGTTGACTGTCATTGCATAGCATACCGTTGAATTAAAAGAAGATATTAATTTTCTTTTTGCCATGTATCTCAAAATGGATTTCTGCTTAAACTCCGAAAAAAATATTATCGTAGATGGTTGATGTTTTTGAAGAACAAAAGAAGTGGTCTTAAGGTATACTTTCTTTCTTATATGTATATATATGATAATTTATTTTATGATTTATTGAGAGTAAAATAGTTTTATTTATTTATTTTAGCCTATATATTTTTTTTTATATTGAGATTAAATTAATGAATTATTGAAATTATTCATTATAAAATCCTAATCTCATATCCTATCTTATGCTTGTATTTTTTTAATTGTTTAGCAATTATTATTTGCACATATGTTTTTTAATAAAAACAGGGCCGACACTTGAATAAAAAATTCAGGTTATAAACCCTTGATTATATCCATTACTTAACAATATCGAGGCCACCCAAGTGGGGCAGGTTCATGTACCGAGCATCTAAGCTCCTCTATATATACATCGCCCACTTCCCTCTCCATTCCCCACTCCTCCCCGGCATACAAACACAAGTATAGGAGATCATCTCCTCTACCAAACAATCCAAAATTTCATAAAAATGTCTTCCGCTACTTCTCTAACAGTTGTCTCACAATGCAACGTCTTCCCAGATAAAAAATCCACTCTAGAAGATCTCAAGCTATCAGTCTGTGATCTCCCGATGCTTTCTTGCCATTACATCCAGAAGGGTGTCTTGTTCACTCGCCATCCAACGCTCCCCATCGATTCCTTCATCTCCCACCTCAAGAAATCTCTTTCTGAAACCCTCTCTCACTTCCCTCCACTTGCAGGTCGCTTCAGCACTGACTCCAATGGCTACATCTACATTACCTGCAACGATGCAGGCGTAGATTTCATCCATGCCACTGCAAACAATATTTCCACCCAAGATATTCTCTGTCCACTTCACGTACCTGATTGCGTCAGAGGCTTCTTTGCTTTTGAGAGCACTGTTAGCTACCAGGGCCATTATAAACCAATCTTGGCCGTTCAGGTCACAGAATTAGCTGATGGGGTTTTTGTTGGCTGTTCAGTGAACCATTCTGTTGCTGATGGTACTTCGTTTTGGAACTTCTTTAATACCTTTTCTGAAGTTTCGAGAGGAATCGAGAAAATATCAAGACAGCCTGATTTCTCAAGAAACTCAATCTTGATTTCTGAAGCTGTACTGAAAGTTCCTCAAGGTGGCCCTCAAGTCACTTTTAATGAAAACGAGCCAATATGTGAAAGAATTTTCAGTTTTAGCAGAGAAGCCATTTTGAAGCTGAAGTCCAAAGTCAACGACAAGAAATGGAGCCAAAAATCAGATAATACTAATGTTGACGCTGTTGAATTGATGGGAAAACAAAGCAATGATACACTGCTTCAGATTCACAACAAAGGCAAGGTGACTGCAATTCTTGAAAGCTGGTTCAAGAACGGGGTTTTGAAACCGCAAGAAATGGAGTCAAACCTTTCAATGGGGGAGATTTCGTCGTTTCAATCACTGTGTGCTCTTCTGTGGCGTGCGGTGACACGCGCAAGGAAGTTGAATCCCTCCAAAACGACCACGTTTAGGATGGCGGTTAATTGCCGTCACCGTTTGAGCCCGAAACTCGATACGTTATATTTCGGGAACGCAATCCAAAGCGTACCCACACACGCGTCAGCTGGAGACGTGATGTCTAGGGATCTACACTGGTGTGCGGAGCAGTTGAATAAAACTGTTGCAGCCCATAACGACGAAATGGTACGTCGTTTTATTGAGAATTGGGAAAGTGATCCAAGGTGTTTCCCGTTAGGGAACTTGGATGGGGCGTCAATGACAATGGGTAGTTCGCCAAGATTCCCCATGTACGACAACGATTTTGGGTGGGGCCGACCGTTGGCAGTTAGGAGTGGTAAGGCCAACAAGTTTGATGGTAAGATCTCTGCTTTTCCTGGCAGGGAAGATAATGGTACCGTGGATCTTGAGGTTGTGTTGGCTCCTGAAGCAATGGCTGAGATTGAGTCTGATCACGAGTTCATGCAGTTTGTATCTCTCTAGTCAAGTTCAACGGTGGTGATTATCTTATTGTGTTGTGTGGGCCATTGTAATGTAAGTGGGGACATGGGCTTTGAGAGGGATTGGGGCCACGAAGGATGTCTGTTTTGTAACTTTTATGGCGTAGAATTGAATCTGTGATAACTTTGCTGTTGAAATGATTTTTATTTAAAAATATATATTTTATTTTTAATATTAGTATAATAAAAAAAATTACAAAGCCTTAAGAGCACACGGCTAGCCAAGATAGTTATTACTAGATTGTAGGCCATCAACTGTTGTTGCGCGCGCATATGCTGGAGTATGTTTTTGTGTTGAGCGATTATCCAGAACAAATAATTCTGGTGTATTCATTTCAATCGCACGTTAAAATAAATGACGAAGTTCATAAACAACATTTATATGACTAAAGTGATGAAATTACTTGACTTTAACAATTAAAAAAAACATATTTAATGTTTTATTAATTGTTTTTCTGTGCTTCTATACAAATACTAGCATTTTGTTGGTGTAATTTATAAGTAAAAAATAATAATCATATCCCACATTGAAAAAAACACTCCCTTCTAAGTGTTTATAAATATAAGTTTTTATTAATAGTACTTCAAGGAGACTATTATGTGAATATTTATAATATTAAAATATAACATTTTATTAAGTTGTTTTTTTAATTCTGTAATTAATTTTGATGTCTGTGACTGTTGAGATAAAATTAAATATTAGTTATTTTATTTAATTTAAAATATAATCATCTTTTTAGTAGTGTTGTGATTTTATTGAAATATTTCGAGTCTATTAAACTTGTTATTATATAAAGAGAATATATTTTTTTTTAAATGTTTATTTTTCATTTGATTTTTTAAAAGGGTTTAATTGTATCTTAAAAATATCTTATTTATACAGAACAAAATTTAAAAATAATAACTTCGCCCACGTAATTCAATTGGTTTTACTCTATATTTGATACGTATCTAAAATCTTACTAATTATCTATTCTTATACGAGTGACATGTACTTAAATCATTTGATCAATTGCCCTTGACTTCTGTTCATAGCTTCACCCATTCTTGCATTTCATCATCCTAGAGCTGGGACACTGCTGAAATCCACGTATGAAAACAAAAATCACACCGCTCTCGATTCCATATTCGTTCCGTGACCCTCCACACTGACTAAAAACTACGCAGAAGTATCTACATTCGTAGCTTGTAAAAACCTATAAGTTCATAAATAGTTGTCCTTTAAATTATATAAAAAATAAACAGAATTATTATATGAATAAAAAAAATGTTCACTGGAAAAGCAGAATCGACAAAACCCATTTCTATTTCTATACTCTGGAAGCAAAAAGTTAAAAGATGAACTGAACCCGCATAGCTGTTAGTGGCATCAACGGTGCCCTTAAAACTGGAGCCAAGCAGGACGCCAACGACACGTTTGCGGGTGTCCTTAGCTACTCTGTTGTAGTTATCGACGATGCTGAGTAGAACAAGAGGGTGCACTATCACTTTCTCGATCGGTTTCGCCACTATTTGTAGCGTTTTTATCACATCCATTCTTACCTCCAAATTACACTACTCGACTCAGACTCAGACACCACTCTTCTATTCCCGAATTTCAACTTCAAAGTTCTTGCTTGCTCGCTAGGAAAGCTTCGTTTTATATATATATATATATATATATATATATTGCAATTGAAATTGATTTTTTATTTTCTGTTCTTTTTAATCCCGTGAGCTTCCTTTTCAGTTCAGGGGGATCGGGATTACTATGCGGAATGGGGACAGCCCAATTTATCGCATTGTTAAGGAATTGGGCTGTATCAAAAAGCCCCCGATGTAACATTGGGCCTACTCCGGCCTTTACGCCTTCATGGATCTTGGACATGTGGCTCTCGGCTCAACTATCCTAATTCGTGTATCGCTCTTTCATTGTACCGAAAGAAAAGGCCCAAGTGAGAAGAAATTGTTGTCGTTTTTTTTCACCAGTTAAAAAAAACTGGTAACGGCCCACTCCATTTGGAATTTGACAATGTTAGTTAATTTTAATTTTAATTTATCATCGATGGAGCTTCTTAAATGAAAAATCGTCATCCAGATTTAATTAGATTAATATGTAAAACAGTAGGCTGGTGATCCGGAGCCGAGTTTAATAACCACTGGGAGCTTCTATTTGTTGAGTATAGGCAGTTCTCCGGCTTGCGTACGTGACAGGAGGGTTCCCGAGGACGAAACTATTGGGAAATTTGGTGAGATTTTGGTCGAAAGTTTCCAAAGGATCTTGCTTTCACGGTAGCAATTCGATCGGAAAAGGTAGACCTAAAGCGAAGGGAGACTGTGGGTACATTTCAAAACATGTAGCTTAAACGCTGACAGCTAACCGAATTCGATAGGAAAAGGTAGACCTAAAGCGAAGGGAGACTGTGGTACATACTGAGGATGAGGTGATAAAGGATGCGGAGTTTGAACAGGGAGTTCGGCCCCATTACACTGAGGAAGATTGATTACCTGGGTACTGAATCTTTCAAAAATCCTCAGGACCTTCAATTTATCTGATTAATTTAGTAATTTTGTTTGCATTTTGTCATGCTCCTAGAATTTTCTTGTTGATAAAGCAGATGTGACAGTAGGTTTATATTCCCAAAATCATGCACAAATTCGGTGTCATTCGCATATAAAAGAAAAGACACTGCATAGTTTTGGAACATCCTTTTCAATTCGTGCACCCTAAAAATATAGGGTACAAAACTTAGTGCAGGTGTTTGTTTAATTCGTTCAGAGCGCATTTCCATATTGTTTTCCCATCACTTGGATGGTCAACCTCCACATTCCTACAAAATAAACACTAATTAAACATCTCATATTTCAATTTTAAAGTTTACATTTGGATGACATAATGCCAACCCCTTCTTGCAATGCAAATCAGATTTCAAAAACATCTAGAACTTGCCAAAGAATGAGCATCTGTTGAGTTTGGCACATACTGTTGTGGACATCAAAATGAATTTAAATATTGTATTTCAATCACAAGAAAACATCTTTGAGCTATGTTTTCCAGGAGAACCCTATCGACCCCCCCTTTCTTGCACCACAAATACAAGATAATCTAAGGCCTAGAGAAACTGGAGAGAAATTAAGTAAATGCAATTAATCTCTAGAGAACAGGCAACTACAGAAACCAGGCTGTGGAAATTACCATATCTAGCTTCCAGCAACAGAAGGTACAACAACGGGCTTCGAGTCTTCTGCTTTCTCATGCTCTTTGTTGAGCATCTGCAATTAGACCAACAAGGAGAGTGAGATGAATACTATGGATGGCTAATTGATCAGTAAAACATAAATAAAAAAAAGGCTAATTGGAAATTGCTAAATAGCTACATGTGTAGGGTAATAGCACAGGACAGTAGTACCACAGGCTCTAAAAAACATATAAGAATAGGCTGAAGTAAACTTGGTTTGGTTTGCCTTAAATAAAAAGGGAATCAATGGTGGAAGCAAATGGTAATGACAGTATGGTGCTTTTGTTGGAAGGGAAGCATTTTTAAAAATTGGGAGCAGATACTATAAGAAAGTGAAGGGATTTATATCCCACACATTATAACATCAAAAGTTTCTAAGGTTAAAATTTAGATTTAAGTTGAAGGAGTGGAACATGTGAGTTATGTATGATATTCAGTAACTAAATAAAATTGCCCAAGATGTCCAAGACATACGAAGAAAAGTTTAAAATGTCTTCATTGATCAATTGTAAAGCTCCTAGGAATGCAATCAGGATCTGCTAGCAGTGATGTGGGAACATCTTGGCAAGCATCATTTCCACAAAAAATATCATTGTCTTATCATAAATTGAAAGTCCAGTCAGCTATATTTGGCTCATACCTCGATTGGACCAAGATTTAGATGTTTTACATGTTTAATGGCACTAAAATGAACAGCCTGAGTGAAGATTCAGAAAGGAAAAGAGAGAAACATTATCTCACCTTGTTGGCTCAAACCTCAATTGGACCAAGATTTAAATGTTTTACAAGCTTAATGGCACTAAAATGAACAGCCTGAGTGAAGATTCATAAAGGAAAAGAGAGCAAAACATTATCTCACCTTGTTGCTGATCAAGTTGTGGAGAGCAATCACACTTCGGATGAGTGAAGAGAGATAGATAACCAGCATCATATCATTTGTTTTCACTGTGCATGGTGGAAATATAGTAAAGCAGTGAACGAAAAACTATAAAATAGACACAGAATTTTGCATTTTTCTATTCCTTTACCTGCAAAAGCCTTGATCAAGTCTGCCACGTTAAGGTTTGGAAGCAGGTTGAACACATCCTAGAAAATGTAAAAGTGGAATTGAAATGAATATGCATTTGAAGGAAGATTGGCAAACTGAGACAGTGCCCAACAGTAAAAAAAAGGGAGAGGGGCACGTTTGATAGATAAATGTTAAACAGTCTAGAGCTTGTGACGACTTTGCTTTGAACATATGGGAGGACCTAGGAATTGTAGGTTTGGTGGACAAATAATTTAGTTGAAAAACCATTGGCCATACTCCATGTCCACAAATTTACATGGTCTAGCATTAAGCATGAAAGGTAACCCATGCAGGTCTTTGCAAGACCATGCAAAGAAAAAATCACTTGATTCACATCACTATTTAGCACTTCAGCGATGCTTTTAAATTCAGGTTTAAGTTGAATTAAATCTGTCTGCGGTAGCATCAACAATCAAGCTGTGAAAGCAGAAGGCCAAGGTAGAATAAACAAGTTAAACGCCAATGAGTTCCTGCAAATCAACATGAATCAGCTTTAAGAAGATCAAATTTTTCTGTGCGCAACATTTTCCTTTCAGATGATTCCATTTTGAACGGTTCTAAGGGGACACAGATGGTGTCAACATTTGACTAAAAACAATAGCAGAAATACATATGCAAGAGGCCGAAAAAAGAATATATGAGAGATGCATACTGAACCTGTAGATGGTACAGAATCTCATGGTTTAATGGAAGCTTTTCTTCGATGACAAGGTCAAGATAACCACGTATTTCTTTTAGTCGAGCATCCAACCCTTTCAAAGCTGCAAGTTTACCAGTAACCTGCGAGGACAGGAAAAAAACAACTGAGTCACTTCTACAGCAAAACAAAGAAGTAACAGGATAAATCAAGGGCTGTTCAGGAACAAGACCTCAGTTGCAAGAGTGCTGATAGTTGTGTCCTTCACATCCCTCAATAAGTGTTCTACACCTGTTAAAATGGACATAGAAAATTCAAAGTTCAAAACCAGATACAGATGTTTGTGTTATACTGCAAGAAGTGTCCACTTTTGTGCATACAATAGACAGCAAGAATCAACTCATTCTTATCAGTTAAAAGTTAAATTATAATCATGTTGGAAGAGGAAAAAAAAGCATAATCCTAAAAGCAGCTCAATCCCACCGAATATCAAGGAAACATGAAACTTCCCTAAAATCATCCACAAGATAATCAAATTTAATTTTAAAACAAAGAAAACCGACTGCTGGTGGCATACCAATTTCCTCGACATCATGGGCAGCAATTTCTGATTGCACATGCACAAACACCTTCTGGCTTTTCTGGGTAGCATTCTGAAAGCAACAAACAACCATTATAAGTTCCTAACATATGTGAATCCAGCATTACACACATATGATCGACTTAATCAAAACATCTAGCCAATTAATCAATACTGTGTTATTTAAGTTATGTACTTACCTCTTTTACCTCTTCAACAGCATAGTATGCTTTTGTGGGTATTCCCAACTCTTCTGGCTGGACATCAATTATGACCAAGACAGGATTTGGAACATAACTGCAATGCCAGATTAAACTCAATGAATAGAGAAGAAAGGAGAAAAAACTTCCTCAAGTACTGTATCAATTTGACAGGAGGATGACACTATGAGTCAGACCAGGCCATCTCCATCAGGGATGAGTGCCCAGAGTTTGAAACTCATGCGCAGCTAGTTAATCATGATTGATTCTCAGAACACAGGTTGAAAAGATAAATGACCTTCAAAGTCATGGTTGGTATTCTTACTCGTTAAATAATCCATGAATCTTCAAGTCATTTTCCCTCAGTTTTGGCCCAGTGCTGTACCACCCCACAACATGCTCCTTGGCTGAAAAGGGTAATATGTCATTTTCATAAAACCATAAGCACCCTAGAGAGAAATGCAAAGTAAGGAACAATGTTCCCAGGCATTACCATTTATTCTTTTGAACATGGAAAACATTGATTCGTGGTAATTGTGGTCAAGAAACCAGATGCTTGGGTCCTTGTCATCTTCTTCAAATGGAACTGCGAAAATACAATTCAAACAATACAGTACTAGCTTAATCAAACCTGGAATCTTAACACCCATTAAAACAAGGGAGACAAAAATAGCTATCAAAAAGAAAAATGAGACTACAGAAACAGCTTGACAATAACTTCTCACAGGAAACTCTTGAAACTTTGTATTAAGAATCCAGTTCGGCACATGCTAGTTCGACAAGCATGACAATCATTGTTAGATATGTGACACTTCTGAAGTCCACAGATCAACTCATTAAATAAGAAAACATCACACCTCTTAATCTCAAAATCTTATAATTATCCTCCACGCAGACTCAACAGTGCGCTGAACATCTACATTCTTAGCTAGTAAAAACCTATATGTTAAACTAACAGCACTAAAAAAATTATTGAAAAACCGGTTTCAACTTCAACAATTTGTCACACAGTATACACTAAATGAAAGCTGCTGCTGCTGCTGCTATTATATAGAATCAGAATCAACAAAACCCATTTCTATTTTAATAATTTGGAAGCAAATAAACCTTCCTCTGAGTCTAAATTCCTTTACTCACATATAATTCAAAATAGCAAAAAGCAAAAGAAAATGAGAAAACAAAACTTAGACTGAATTTAAAATAAAAACTAAAGAGGACAAGACAAAACAGATCTAAGGGAGAAGCGAAAGTCGAAGAGAAATTACACCTGCATAGCTGTTAGTTACATCAACGGTGCCCTTGAAACTGGAGCCAAGCAAGACCCCAACGACACGCTTGCGAGTGTCCTTAGCTACTCTGTTGTAGTTATCAACGATGCTGAGTAGTACTAGAGGGTGCACTATCACTTTCTCGATTGGTTTCGCCGATATTTGCTGCGTTTTTATCACATCCATTCTTACCTCGAAACTGAACGACTCGCCGCAGACTCGAAGAAGCTTGTTCGCTAGGAAAAGCGTTTATTTTCGCAAGTGATGTGAAGTTGATTTTGTTTTTTATTTTCATCTCTTAGACTCGGTGGGGACGCGAGGATATTTTTCAGCTCTAAGGTCGGGCTTAGACGTTGGATGGGCCCTCTAACTCAACGAAATATTAAACAGAACCGGGTTAGTAAAAGGGCCCTAATTTGCTCGTAAGACATATGGGCCTCAAATGGGCTTTCGGCCTGCTTGGATCTAGTCTTGACGCTTATATCTTGGATATTTTTGCTTCACGACATCACTTCCTAAAGATACTAGGGAAGGCAATTCATTTAGAGAAAAGGATAAATAACCCAATATGGCTGCGAGAAAAAGCTAAATTCATCGAAACTTGAACATATTTAACTTAAATATTGCAGTGAACATCAAGATAATTCGACGTATACCCTGCATGAACTCATGATTGTTACTGCATCAATTCCCCCCATTGATTTCTTAGGGAAAACTGTTCTCCATAAGCATACGTTTTGGCCACAACGAAAATTTGTTAGAAATGCAACTTAAGCAAATAAAATAAACTAAATTATCGAAACCTCTATTTCATATTATCAACTATCTATTAGATAATCTAGTATTACGAGATTAGAATTAAGATGTTTGTTTTTCCTGTGGTCTTAGATTTGAGTTTTATGATTGTTAATATAATGATTATTAAAGATTTACACAGTCATTAACTTCAGGACTTGTTGAATTAGTCGAGATGGATACAAATTAGTCTGGACAACCACATTAATAAAAAAAATAAAAACAATCATATTTTCATTTTAAATGTTACTTCATTCAGGCCGTATCATTTTTTTTTTCTAGACTAGATGGGTTGACATCTTTTTGAAAAACCGATTAAATCGATAAAATTAAAAAAATCAACCGAGAAAAGCCAAATCATTAAAACAATGATTGAACCGATTAGATTTTGAAAAAAATCAGTCCAGTTCAGTTTTGTTTTTTTAAGATTAAATCGAGTAAACCTAACCTGTTCAAGTTAAGTATGGGGTCAAAACCAGTATAGCTTTGAGGCTGATCCCAACTTGTTTTGCTGGCCTGAAACCACGAGTCGAACGCGTAATGTGAAGAAATGGTCGAAGCTACAGAAGATCACCGTAAAGCTGGATGAGATTTTGTGAAAGAAAAATCCCTGCTTGAGAATAAATGCAGGAGGAAGGTCGGGCGGAGTGCACAGAAAAAGTGACCCCATATGGGACCACTTCAAAGAGTTGGAGTCAATGCAGTTATTAAAATCAAAGCACCTAGCAAAATTCATAGCAGAGATGATCGGCCCTTTCACCTTGAAAATCCTTTTCTTTTCTTTTTTGGTAATGCACCTTGAAACTCTTCGTCACGGCATTGAGGTCTTCATCAGGGAGTGTGTTGATTTTATTCTGCGAAGTACTCAATTACCGTCATGTTCCTATCCTACCTACACTATAAAACAAATAGTTCAGCAGAACTTTTGTTTTACCGTGATGTTAGTGTTGAATTATGGAATGAGTTTTGTTCAAAGTTCCGAATCCTCAACATCTCACCTTGTTTATAGAGTGATGAGTTCACATTTCTCATTGATTTATATAATTAAATTTAAAAAATAAAATAAGTTTGATAAACATGTCATACCTAAATAACTTCGATTTTATATTTACTCGAGCTCAAAATAGCGTGGATCTAACAAATATGTCAAACATAAAAGACTTGGATTTTGCAAACAACTCACATTTAAGGTATCACGAGTTTGGAAAGCATGCAAGACTCAAAAAACTTGGTTTGATAGTCAGCACATCTAAGATACCATAGATCCAACAACCATGTCAAACCCAATGTACTTCGGTTTGTCAATCAACTCGTCTCTAAGAGTCTATTTATTAGATTCAAATGATTTGAGTTCATCAGTCAACCAAAGTTTAGAATAACTTGAATGCAACAAACATGTTAGATCTATAACATTTGAATTCATTCATAACCAAATTACAAGATTAAATGTATGATCCTAGACGATCCTTTAAATTAAAAGTATTATAGGTACGATAATTTTTCATGTCTCTTCATCTAGACTTTTTGAAACCACTCTACCCGGAAAATGCATTTTGTGGGCCCATGGAGCGAGGAAAATCCTGACTGTCCAAGACTCTTACAGGACAGGAGTGACTCGCGTCACTAGGACGCGCCCCGACTTGAACCTTGCTCTTGCAAATGCAAGAGCAAGACCGTTGCCGCCACGCTACCCCCCGGGGACTCTTCATCTAGACAATTATATGAGTAATTCATATCCAATATTATGATTTTTCTATACTTACAAGTGTAAACAAAATCTATTAAGGAATTTATTGTATTTACTATCTAAAATATTAATGTCGTTGAGAGCAAAAGATTTCCTTTTTTTTCTTTTCGAAACGACAAGGTTTAGGAGGTATAAATACACGATGAACCATCTAGTTAAAGGTTCAATTTTTTATCTTTTAAAATAAACTTATATAGATTTTAGATCACTAATCATCTTAAAATTAAAGAACACGCGTCTTTGTTAATAGAATTTAAAATTATTTTTAAGTTGTTTATCGCAATTCTCATCAATATAGTAACTTTATAATTGGAGTGTCTTTATGTCTCCTCAATTGAAATTATTTTTTTGCAGACATTCAATCTCTTACAATTAGTCTGAATCTCATAGTTTAGAGACAAAAAAACAATAATGTGTCAAAACATATCAACTAACTATTATTCTAAATTCCAACAACATATTATTTATATATCTGAATCTCAAAATATCATCATGGCAGGGGCCATTAAAGCTCTCAAACATCAATCTTTGAAAGCTAAGCAAGTGATGAAAGATTACATTCAAAGAAAGAAATAAAATGCGATTGGATAATCCTATTCTCGATTCCATGAGCAAAGGGACGAATGAATCAAATAAAGTAAAATTCCACGCAGCTATTAGGCACGTAACATCCTAACAAAACTCCACACACACACATTCAAGAAAAAGAGTGCGTGTCATCTTCCTTCTATTTCCCAAAGGGAATCTTCAAAACATCAACCACACAGAGTATTGATTATTCTATCAAAACAAAGGTCATGACAAAGTGTTATGCCCCGGAGAAAAAAAAAGACAAGAAAGTTAACAAGGGATGAAAAATATATAAAAGTCTGATAGTGTTTTTTTTATTCGAAGTTTGGGTTCTTGTTAGAAGAAAAATATATAAAAATCTGTGCGATTTATATCTTGACATTAAATTTATTTTCTTAAAGCTATTTGCTAGCTAGAGATGTAGATTCCAAGCGTGATTAATTGCAAACTGTATTCCAAGTGTGATTAATAGCAAGCTAATTGAAATCTCGTCCAGATCCTCTCTCTCTTGTATTTTTAACAATTAATGTTCCGAGTTGTCTTTTAAGGGGCATGATATAATGAAAGAATATTTGCGATCTGCATAACAGGTCTCGAGTTCGAGTTATAATATGTATTTTTTATAAGAGTTTAGGACAACCAGGATTTTACTCGTTCATCTGAACTCACAAAATACACTTTTCGAGAAGTAAGTTTTCCACGGCATAATAAAAATTTGAAGTTGAATTTTTATCTTTATCTAAAAAGAAAAAACCCTCTAATTACAAAATAGAAGGTCAAACGAATTTACAAAATGGATAATTTTATTTCGTTTAAACCACTTTTGAACCTTACAAAGCTTCTCGTAATTTCAATTATCATCCAAGTGGGCGATAGCACCTTTTGCATAAAGAAGATGGAGATGTTAAGTGGAAGGTCTTCACGGTCACACATGTCTCACTCGAATGAACCCATAAATGTCATAGCCAGCACAACTTGCAAGAGCAAGACGAGGAAGATCACATGGACGATTGGACGTGATAGAAGTGCTCCCAAGAAGACGAGTGTGTGTTTGATAGCTTTTTCAATCATAATAATAATAATAATAATAATAATAAAACAGGTTTCAGGAAGTTATCCTTGCTTCCTCTTCTTTTTCAGAACAAGTGAACCTTAAAAACTATAAAATTTAAAAGAAAATTTTTAATTAATATGAAATGATGATGTATGTTACCTAATCACGGTACCAAACTAACCTATAATAATGGTCTATTCTCATAAAATAGTTTCATTCATCAAGGTCTAAATTAATAGGTTAATTTCTTATTTCAAAAAAGTATTTTAAGTGTTTTTTATTTAAAAATATATCAAAATAATATTATTATTTTTTAAATAATTTTAAAAAATACAGTGAATGATCGATCTACAACCACTCCCATCTCATGGTAGTATCTTGGTCCACTTAATCCCCGGAAAATTCCGAGATATGTAATTTTGACCAATGCGCGTGTGACACGTAGCTGCTAACTAATAGGTATGTGACAAGAGATAATTAATTATATCAGAATATCCTTGTATGATCTTCTACAATCATGTACGCAATAAAACTTTCGCCATCATATTTATATCCCGCATAACCTTATTTTTTCAACGGCGACGGAATTCCACCTCGGAGACGGCTAAATACACCACATGCAAAACGGACAGATGGCGCCAAACCAATTAGAGAAATCTAGAAAACATAAAATAGAGAGCAGGTTTCGTCGGTAAAATGAAAATGACATGCCACAATTCTTAACTATACAAGCACTGAATATTACAGAAGCACCCCTCGCATAGGATGGGCCCCATCAGCAAAACCCATCAAACTAAAAACAAGAAAGGAGAGGAGTCCTTGAAGAAAAGCATTACTATTATTACATTACATGCGCAATTGGGATAAAAAGCCCCTTGAAGAAATACACGTTACTGTTACAGCATGTGCTTGCTTGCTTATAAAAGGAAAACACGGAGAAAATGGAACAAACGGAACTTGATTTTCGATCATAAAACATCATCACATGGCCAAAAAGTAAAGCATCACACAATCACAACCATCACTTTTTGAAAGGAATGGCTCTGATCACAACTTGGTGGTAAAGAGCTGCCAGTGCTGCTCCGATGAATGGGCCAACCCAGAAAATCCACTGCATCCAACCACAGAATATATGTAAAAAATGGGCACATTTTAATTAAAGAATAATTTTTTTTCCACGCAAAAAAATGGGAATCTAACTGGTTGGGTGGTAAATAGACTTACATGATCATCCCAGGCGCTGTCCTTGTTGAAGATGATTGCAGCACCCAGACTCCGAGCTGGGTTGATCCCAGTTCCTGTGATTGGGATTGTGGCCAAGTGCACCAAGAACACAGCGAACCCAATTGGCAAAGGTGCCAAAATCTGACCATACATATTTTCAACGTCATTAAATTCCATGAAAATGAAGAAATAGTTGATGTAATTAATCAACTTCTTGGGAGTTTTAAGTTTGCTGGGAAGAGAGATGCAGGGCTTACCGGGACATGGGAGTCTCTGGCACTACGCTTGGCATCAGTTGCAGAGAAGACAGTGTAGACAAGAACAAAAGTGCCAATAATCTCAGCACCAAGGCCATCGCCTTTGGTGTAACCATGAGCGACCATATTGGCACCGCCATTATGCATCTCGAAGTATGTTTTCCCATAAAATCCTTTCACTACACCAGCACCGCATATGGCACCAAGGCACTGCATCACCATGTAGAACACGGCCCTCGTCAAGGACAATTTCCTTGCTAAGAATAGCCCAAAAGTCACAGCAGGATTTATATGACCACCTGCAAGTACCAAAATCACACCACAAATTAATTAAAAAAAAGATCTATAAATATTCAAACTAAAAATTCATGTCAGTTGTTTTTTTTTATAAAAAAACAAGACCTGAAATTCCAGCTGTGCAGTAAACAAGAGCGAAAATCATTCCGCCAAAGGCCCAAGCGATCCCTTGAATCCCAACCGTCGTGCACTTGGTCTTGTCCTTAACCACACCCATCACGGTCAAAACGGTGATGTACAAAAACAAGAAAGTGGCCACGAACTCTGCGATCCCGGCCCTGTAAAAAGACCATGAAGTCAGCTCGCCTGGCTCAAACAGTGGTGCCGGGGGTGGCTCCTTGTAGTCCTTGTCATCTTGGCTCTGAGCTGCCGTGCCAATTGGCTGCCTCTCATTGAACCTGTTGGCTCCCAATCTAACATCTTCTTCTTTACCCTCCATCTCTCTGCTGTTTTTTGTTAGCTCAAACAATGCAAACGCGGTATTAAATATTAACAATTAAGGAACTCTATTTTTAGTTGCTATCTAGTGACCGTTGGATATCTCTTGGGAGTGAAGAGTGTTCCGTGTAGATGGGTTTTATAGGACAGATAGTAGTACTCTAGTAGTCAGTGCATTTAATTGGAATTTAATTTATTTTTCTTGTAAATAAATATAATAATTTATCTTTTGACCGACCAATCATTTTCTGAATCTATCACTGATCTCAATTTTTATTTCGCTATTAATGAACGAATTCTCTTTGATTTTTTCATCGAAAAGGACCTGGGGAATGAAACGACATGGTGTCTAGTGAATTTCATAGTTGCACAAGGATGGCCACACACGTGTACAGCGATGATGTTGACGAAACCACCGCCCATCTTTCAATAATGGAGAGTGTCCAAGTGGAGTTTGGCTTCCAGAATGTGTGGTAACAAACAGAATTCAAATTTGAATTTAACTATCAAACTAATTGCATTATTTATTTGCTCTCGCCAGTTAGCATCTTAATTTGCATATCATATAATAGCGATGATAATCGATAACTCTGAGAGATGTTAGATATTATTTGTTTTGTGTTTTTAAAGTATTTTTTGATAAATTTTAATTTTACTTTAAATTAATTATTTTAATGTTTTTATATGATCTCAATATAAAATATAATTTTTTTATTAATATATTATCAAGAAAAAAAAACTCTGAAAAACAGTCCTAACTATAATATCCAACAAGTTTTGTTTTTTGGTCTCAATAGCACTTTAAAAAAGATTTTTTTTTATTTTTCTATACTTCAAATTAATTATTTTTGTGTTTTTATATTGTTTTGATATAATAATGTTAAAAATAATTTTTTTTTTTAAAAAAAGATTTCATTTCAATATATTTTTTAATAAAAAATAAACAACTGACTATTAAGTTAATGTAACGCTAAAACTTTATAAGTTAACGAAAGGAAATGATCAAGATCACATTCTCTCTCTTAGATATATATTTTTAATCATGTATGAAAATGATCATGATTTGTTGGTGTTAAATATACATATAAAGGCAAAAGAGACCGGCGTCGTTGCTAACTAAAAATGACTTCGTTCAGTTTCATTTCCCGGGAGAGATATTAAAAAAAGAAGAGGGTCGGCTCCTAATGATGGACACATCAATACATACTTTATTCTTTCTGTTCTTTATGACGTGAGAAAACCAGGTCGTATTTGCCGATCCATACCGAATTAGTTAAATTATACTCTGAGTGGGTATTATCTCTCCAGAGAACCGGAGAAACTGACAGGCTGGCAATGTGGTTTAATTGATGATGGCGGATTCTTGGAACATGATTGTCCTAATCAGTGATTACGAAGGTGGTCTGTAGCATACTTGCTCCAGAGCAGGATAATATTAAGAACTCTGTTTTTGCATCATACTTGCTAAACGGCAGGATAATATTAAGAACTCTGTTTCTTCTTCTTTTTCCCGATAGAATTTTCTATTCTTGTTTCTTAGCACCTCTTTATGTCGTATGCAATTGTGGGAATCATTAATCCGTGATACAACCTCATCCGCTTGATCTGGCAAAGACTTTTAGGTAGGATGCAGCACATTGATTGATCAGATTAGACGGAGTGACGCCTATCACAGCAGAGCTCCTGCCTGAAATTTGCTATTGCAGTAAGAAAATGTTTTGAAGCTTGAAGTAAGAACATCGGAGATTGGTAAAGCTTGGCCCCTTACGTCTATGGCCTTGTTATAGTAATCCACCTTTCTGATAAAAGCCGACTTGGATGCTAGTCAGTTAGAGGAAATTAGGGTACAGCAGAAATTGCTCGAGCATTCTAGGAGAATCACATGGCCAGATT
Source organism: Salix arbutifolia (assembly GCA_025169955.1). Taxonomy (NCBI): domain Eukaryota; kingdom Viridiplantae; phylum Streptophyta; class Magnoliopsida; order Malpighiales; family Salicaceae; genus Salix; species Salix arbutifolia. Next base: position 3,798,473 of record CM045909.1, read on the forward strand.
TCGTTCTGTAACTCTATTTTCCTGTCAAATCAGGGGATTCTGGAGATTACACATCGCAATCGATGAAATTATTGACTTGTCAATGAATGCTGGACCAGGTTGTTTACTTTCGCTTAAGCTCACAGACGTATAATTAAAGACCAGCCATTCCTGTATTAAAGCTGTGGCCATCATTCAGATTGAAAAACAGAACAATTTACAAATCACGCCTGCTTTTTATTATGGCTGCCTTGTTTCTGCTCTTAATGCAGACCGGCTGCTTTTGACACAAGTGCTTGTTTAGAAATAAATGTTTTTTAGGGGTAAGGTTGCAGCATGACAAGAATTAATGTGTGATGATGAAGTATTTGTGATCTGCACGATATATTTCAAGTTTGAGTCTGAATATATATTTTTTTATTAGAGTTTGAGATAACTGAGATTTTATTCGCTAATATAAACCTATAAAATATTTTTAAAAAAATTAAAATTTACTTGTATAAAAAAGACAAAATAAGTTTACAAATAATTGTTTTTCTAGGGGTAAGGTTGTAGCACAACAAGAACATTGAGTCTTGAAGGGAAATGTATAATAATAAAAAGTTTGTGATTTGTACAACATGTCTCGAGTGTAAGTCTAGATATGCACTCCTTGTAAGAATTCGAGACAACCAAAATTTTACTCGCTTATTTATACCCATAAAATTTGTTTTTCAAAAAAAAAGTTTAGTCATGTAAAAAAAGACAAAACATTGAGATAGTGATTTCGGTAGAATATGAGCGGATTAACATTTGTGAAGCAGACAACAAAAAGAAGATATGAAGCATGATACTTGTACTGGAATGTCATCAATAAATTATTAAAATATAGGATAATAATGTGTTCGCCGACCGCCAATTTAATTAAGGCCATTTGCCTTTTGCTTATTTTAACAAGAGTTTTATGGCCCAGGTTCGATGACGTGGGCAAATTTTGTATATGAATGGAAAATATATTATAGAAATTGATTTTCAATCAAAAAGCAGCAGGTAGAAGATCGTCGTAAGGCCGACCATGTGTCTTTATAAAAAACGTGCAAGTAGATTTCCCTTACTGTGAGCAATGGGAACCATGGCACGTGTTTTGTTCATCAAATTAGTGTGTCGAAGCTCCAGTGCAGGTGGGGACATAATAAATTTCCTTTGACTGTAATGAAATCGTGGGTTAGAAGCGAAGCAAGGGGGCGTGATAGCTTTTCTCATGGAAGGACAAAAATCAAGCCCTCGTGTTCCGTGCAAGTTTGTCATTTCCTGTAGTATTGTTTTTTTTTAATTAAAATGTTATATTTTGTTTTTAAAATACTGCTGTATATAAAAAATTAAAATATTAATTTAATAATATAATTTAAACTCAAAGATAAATTAACTATAAATTATACAATTCAAATTTCAAATACCTAAAAAAATAAAGGTTAAACATATATGACCCGATCAACTCAATAGGTCTAGAAATAAACGACTTATAAAAATATACCTCTACTAAAAAAAATCAAGACAATATCTTCTTGTAAACATATTAAGATGAAAATATAATAAGACAGACAATATATTGGATTGATTCGGGTCATTTCAGGTAATTCTTTCAAATTTATAATTTGGATCATGAGATTATAATAACATTATGTATATCATGAGATTCCTCATAAACTTTCATTTTAATCCAGCAATTAGATTAAAAGATATAATTGATATTGTAAAACTATATATTAATTTTAAAAAAAAACTATTTGTTCAGAACAAAACTAGAAAATTCCTGTCAAAAATTGGATGAAATTTTTGAAATGAACAAAAATTCCGAGTAGAGTAGATTTTATTCTAATTTATTTTTTTAAATTGTAACAATATATATCAACTATTCCAGATAAAATAGAACGGAATATTCTAATCCCTTACAATTAATGGTTCGCGACATTTTTTTATTTTTAATGTTTACAACTCCAACACCATCAATTTCCTCACAAGTTTCATTGATGCCACAAGTAAAATGATAAATAATAAAAATGAAAACAAGGGGGGAAAATCAGCAAAATTGTGAACTATATAGTAATTTTAATGGCTTGTGTGTTTTTTAGTTTTTTTTTTAGCATGTAGCATCACTGGAAAAATATTTCTCCTGGCCACGCAACTTAAATCTGTCCACGAATTTGCAGATTCCTTTTTTTTTTCTTTTTCTTTCTAGGATGGCAGGGTTTTGCTAAGTTTCGCAGCCTTCTTGGAAAACTCCGTCGAAAACGTGGACTTCCAAACCCACTCACTGAAAATGCACGCGGAACCGACTTTCGCCGTCCCACAATTCATAACATGATTGATTTTTTTTTTTAATTTGAATAAATTTTATCTTTTAAAAAATATATTTTATAAATTTAATTTATTGATTAAAAAATTGATTGTTCTATGTTTTTATAAGAAATATAGGTACGGACTCGAATTTAAAACTTGTAATGTAAATTATAATTTTTTTATTACCATGTCCCTTGAAGACTATAATTGATGTTTTGATGCCTCGAGGCAACGAATTTTAGAGCTACTGCAGCTAACCTTGCTTTGAATGGCTTGTGCTGCGTGGCTACTAGCTATCCAGTAGATATGATCCGTGTCGAGGACCCTTTCAGCCTGCTAAGATGCTACCGTACACTTTGAATTGTTTTTTTACGTTGTTGCTTTCAGTTGAATAAATGTAACACAAGACAACGAAAGCTGCCTTTGATCGTGTAACGTGTAATTTCATAGATAGGATTTCGGGCTACTCCACGCCAGAAAAAAATCACAAACAAGAAGGTAAAATTAGGCTTCATGGTTGAGTAAAAAACAAAACCCAGAAAGGGAGAACCACAATCTTATTATTTAAAGATTGGTTTTCTTCAAGAACTTTCCTCGTGCATGGCATCCTCATATTTCTGATAATGTCTACTGATCTGGGCTGCACCAGGATCAGAAGGAAATAGGAGAAGGAATAACAAAGCGTATTTTCCTGGTGAGCAATGAAGAAATATAGGATCGTATTAGTCTACCATTGGATGGAGATACAGGTCGTTCGTGATCCACACGAGGGATCGTCATCGCCCGATATTTACACCACCTTGATGGATCTGTAATGAAATGGGCAAAATAACACGGTCCAAAAGTAAACAAGGTACGGATTGGATGAGTGCTAGCCCACGGGCCACAGCGGAGAAACAAAATGGGGGAGGGGTGCAAACCGAGTCCTGAAGTACAGAGACTGAAAATCCCATGCAGCCCAAAACTCACATCTGTTGCAGCCTAGATCAGAAAATTGAGAAATTTATCTTATTGTTCAGGTAGAAAGGATCACACACTAAAATTCATGTAGAACGGAAACTGGAATGATGCGTCGTTCAGAAAAATGCCATTCTTGCGGACAAGTTAAGTAAACTGGCTAATTAGCATGCAAAATAAAACAAATGGCATTATTTTTTTATTTTTTCTAAAATAGTTCCATGTCACAATTCGGCATTTAATTCATGTTTTTTAAAAAATGATATCAATTAAACACTCTAGTTTACAACCACGATAAATTTTTAATTGATGATATGATTAATAACCATGACATCAGTTAAATTCATGATTAAATGGTCGATCAATTTGTAATGATTTGTTAAACTGGCCGATCAGTTGACCGGAGAAGAAAGCTAAAGACAGCAAAAAACAAAGAACATATATTTTCTTACAAGCAAAATAAACTATCGATGTGAATATCAGATTCACCAGTTTATTCTATCTAAAATAATAACAAAATAGGTCAGATCGGTGACTCAGATTCTGTTCGCATATCCATTCCAGGGACAACATTGATGTGTATTTGATACTGTAATGTTTTTTTTTCAAGATATATTAAAACATTTTTACTTTATTTTTAATGCTATTATATTAAAATCAGTCTAGAATATTTTTAAAGCTTGGATTTAATATTTTTTTATGTCGAATATATTCAAAATACAATTTAGAACTTAAAAAATAATGAATCTCTGCATTTTTTTCTACTAGAAGTTAAAAAGAACGAAACGCCGGAAGAAAAAGAAAGAAAAAAAGTAGACCGTTTGTTTTTGTATTTTAAAAATAATACTTTAAAAAAAATATTTGTTAATATTATTTTATATCAAAAATAGTTTTTAAAAAATAATAAAATTTATTTTAATAAAAATAACAAAGCAGCAAATCCATCTTGACGGCCCAAAGATTCAAAGATGACGGCCAGACTCAAGACCCAGATCCCATTAAACCAATCCCGTAATCTATTCTGTAAAAGGAATCCCCAGGGAGAAATTCATTCGAAATCATGCATTGCCATCCGAAACGAGAATCTATTTTACACCGTAAAACTATAACATTATCTCTTCAAAATAACATTTTTTTTCGATCAAGTCACATTTCTCAATAAAATTGAATTTGTATAAAAAATAAAATGAATTATATATATGTTTTTTAAAATCATTACCTTTTGATTTTAGTTCTGGAATATATTTTTTAAAAATTCACTTTTAATCAATAAAAAAACAAAAAAGAACTTTAAAAGCTATACAAAATTTAGGTTATATATATAGATAAATACTTTTATTTAAATACACATAATTATAAGAGTTATGATAATATAATTAAATTATTAGATACTGATTATATATAAATTCCAATTAATTTATCGCTGCAATGAATTACTCTAGAAGATCGATGCCATTTAAAGGAACGCAACGATACTTGTCCATCGCCTCCCTCCCCTCTCTGAATTTCCACGCTTCACTCATCCAAATCCGCCGGCGTAGAAAGACGTTACTTTAACTGAGTCGACTTGCACTCGATTGCCGGTGAGTTACTCACCTAGTTATTTTTTTCAAAGTGGAGAAAACAAGGAAAAAAGAGGCGCTAAAACTGGCGGTAATGAGAGGAACCTTGTTGGCTAACCGTCGCGGGATACAGAGATTCCGGCAAATCGTGATCACAGCCGTTAAATCGTCGAATATCAAGCTCCTTCTCTTTTGTTGCATCGCGCTCACGCTAGTCATGGCTGCTACCCGCGCGTCCGATTTTATGGGATGGACCAATCCCAGCGATTCTCTTGATCAGTTCCTTCCTCCAGGGTGCGTATAACTAATTGCTAGCAGCAGTAACAGTTATATACCCATGCTTTCCATTTTTTATAAGTTGATTATATTTTGTTTTGCAACGAATCTTTATTAAAGATTTATTCAGATTTGGTAAAGAAATTAGTTTAATAATTTTCATTTATTGTTAATTAGAATGTGCCAGGAAAATTAATTTGTTTGGAAAATTCAACTTCAGGGGTTCAAAGTATAATTTTCTGTTGTGGAAATGCATAATAATGTCTCAAGGAATGAAAACATCTATCTGTATTTTTTTTCTTTATTTTCTAGTCAGAGGTTAGAATTTGCTTGGAACTGCCTTATTGATATCTTTAATACTCCGTGATTAAAAAGGAAGGAAGAAAGAAAAGATAATTTTGATACTCTGCATCATGGCAGAGCATGTTAGTTCATCATTTTGTGTTTGATTATACATTTTGTATACAGGAAAGGATATGCTATTGTAATGAACACGTGGAAGAGATATGATCTGTTGAAGCAATCCATTTCTCATTATTCATCTTGTCCAGGACTCGAATCTATACATATAGTGTGGAGTGAGCCCAATCCTCCTTCAGATTCTCTTTCTAAATTTTTAAACCATGTCATAGAGTCAAAAACTAAAGGGATGAAGAAAGTTGAATTGAGTTTTGATATCAACACGGAAGACAGTCTGAACAATAGATTCAAAGAAATACCAGGATTGAAGACAGATGCTGTTTTTTCAATCGATGATGATGTTATATTTCCTTGCTCCTCAGTGGAGTTTGCTTTCAAGGTATGGCAAAGTGCCCCAGATGCAATGGTGGGCTTTGTTCCTCGTGCCCATTGGGTTGATAAAACGGTAGGTGTCTTCTTGAAAATCTTTCCATTACATATCCTCTTTTGTCCATCACTTTCAACTTTGCTGTTGATTTGTTATGACAACTATGTTTGGTATTGATATTTTCAAGCTTCATATATATCTTGATCTCATCATTGTAAGGGGGATTATGCCTGTCTCAGAACTGCATGCTTTAACTCAAGTGTGATTTCTGTGTGTGCAATGCCTTCATGTCTAATCTTCTGGCCAAATCCTTTTTCTTAAATATGGTGTCATGACTGCACATGGACCTTTTTTACTTGATCTATTACAATGTTCTTTTATGGTCTTCTTCAGGGACACTGATGAAATAGCATTGAGTGATGTAAGGTTCATATATCGATATCAATGCTAGTTTGAGGAAGCCTGACTGGTTCATAACATGGTAGTCTTTGCTTTGTTGTAAAGTCTATATAACCAAAACTACCGAAACAAGAATCAATGGAGGGAAGCAAAGCTGGACAGAAAGGCCTATTTTTAACTAAAACATCATTCATTGTCCTGGAATAAAATAAATAAAAAAAAAGTTCAGAGGCTAAGTTCTGTTTAACCCATAGTTCAGGGTAGTTTTGAGTCATTTAGCCTATTGGAAACTGTATAATTTTGCTCAACATGACTACTCTAACCAATAGTTCAAGAGATTTATGAACTCTACCTGGAAATTGTTGGCGTGCTTGAAGAGCCAATATGCAAATAGTAATTGGGCACAGTTTCTTCCATTTTTAACTTCATACATTCCTTCAGCATTTTTTGTAACAATTAGGCGTGATTGAGGATGTAGGGATCTCCCTAAACCTTTTCTTTTTCTCAATCTATGTGCAGCTAGGAAAAAAGGATTACTATACATATGGTGGATGGTGGTCTGTTTGGTGTACAGGCACTTACAGTATGGTACTGTCAAAGGCAGCTTTTTTCCACAAGAAGTATCTTAGAATGTACACAAATGAGATGCCAGTGTCAATCAAAGAGTTTGTGACTAAGAATAGGTTCTTCCCCTGCTTAGTTTTTTACTTGCCCACTGTTTCTGTTGTATTGTTCAGTGCCTAACTTCTCTTGTTAATCTTGGAATGGATTCATCAGAAATTGTGAAGATATTGCGATGTCTTTTCTTGTGGCTAATGCAACTGGTGCCCCCCCTATATGGGTGAAAGGTAAAAGATCTATCTTATTGTAGCTTTCACCTGTTTATCTCCTCGAGCTCTTTGATTGCTAGTAATTTGTTAATTTAAGAGGGGTGTTATGTCATTAAATGCTTTAGAATGCTAACATCATGTGGTTTCTTATAAAATTCTGTGCAATGAAAGTACTGAAACAGCCATATCTTGAACTACTCTTAGTGGTTAAATTTGAAAACTTCTCTTCACTGCCAGAAAAGTGACAGATAGAAAAATTGATTCTTTCATGGTCATTTGGAACGTTGTGATCTGTTATTCTTGCAAGGCTAAATTCACAGATTTCTCTGATGAGCGTGCCTTATTCTCACACCTGGTAGTCCATTTTCTCATTTATTTGTCTTTTGTATTTCTATCTTATCTTGATTGTTGCTGTTCCATAGAAATAATTGATACCTCAAATTGTCTTTGCTAGTCAAGGATGTGAAAGATGGCTCACTTACATATTAATGTTTCATTTTTTTTGTAATAATAATAATAATAATAATAATAATAATAATAATAATAATAATCTTCGTTCACTAGATGCTAAAACCATGTGCATCAGACCAGGGTTATGAATATATCTACACTTATGTTCTCGGTTCATCAACCAAGTCTAAAAATAAGTAAAGATGATAAATTAAATATGCCTGCTCTGTCTGTTGGCACGTTAGAGGATTTTATGAAAGACTAGTGTGCCTGTGAGCAGACTGGAGATTTTGTACCATTGTGCACCAACGCAAGGAAGAATAGGGCCTGATCTCTTATCATACTGTACAGTGAATTCGATAACACACACTTGTCATAAAACACTGTTTGCAGCATGAAGTTATGATCTGGATGTTTGTTCAAGATGAACATTCATAGAAACGTGATATAAAATTGACCTTCTCAATATTTCCGAACCTTTTCTATTATTAGAATAGGCAAAGGGGGAAAAGGAATTTTCCCTACTTGTATCTTTAAAGATGCTTTTGCTTTAAATACCTTATGTTATTTTCTATCCTTGTTTGTTTTGTGATTTTGAAATATTCTTCTTGGCTGTTGAAATTTTAGGTAAAATATTCGAGATTGGTTCAACTGGAATTAGTAGTTTGGGTGGACACGTTGAAAGAAGAACGAGATGCATCAATAGATTTGCTGCCGAGTTTGACCGAATGCCCCTGGTGCCCACTACTGCTAAGGCTGTTGACAGCCGTAATACCTGGTTTTGGTGAATGCTTGAGTTTCATTTCCATATTTCCACGTCTCTTTGGCAATCCTTCCAGTGACTCCAATTCTTTTTATCTCGACTTGTACAATATTTATTTACTCTATTCTACCTTATCGGTTTCTCCCTGAGATAGAAGCCTTAATCAGCATGACTGCCACCATAACGAGTATTTATATTCTTACCTTGCATTGAAACCACTAGGAAGTTTGCCGTTGCAGAAAGTTACCCTTTTGTCATCTGATGCTGTAATCTTGGTTTCTGTTTTTTGGTTTTGAATGGGCTGGCATTACTGTAAGTTATGGCTTCTGCTGACAAAATCGTACATAAGATTTAGACGGTGTTCTGTTATTCAAACTCGCCATTGAGCAACAGAAATAAATGATCGAATTTATTTCACTTTCTATCGACAGACATGTTTAAACATCCTTAGACTTGAACAAAGCAGAGATGCTTTTTTGACATCCACAAAAACTGGAATAACCAAGTGGAAGAAACTGAGAAATCCGTATCAAGGTTGACAGAACTGTACTGCATCATGAGCTGACTTTTTCCAGGTATATTGGCGGTTTGCGATGCATGTGTAGAAAACCCGTTAACGGACGAAGGATTATGCAACCAAGCAATTTCGAAACCGCATGACCTATCCAAACTTGCCAGGAAATATTCACTATTTGTGGCAATAGGGAACATACCCTTACTATACTAAGTTAATCCATGTTTAGTTGCCCCGAGAAAATAATATGGAAGCAGCGTAAAATGAATTCCACTACATGCTTCCTAAGAATCTCTCCCTAATTTTGGGCGAGGACCTCTCCTAACCCTGATTCACTTCTGGGATTTACACCAATCTTGTAACGGTACCCCTCTACTTGGTTGAACTCATGGATATGTTGCTTCATCCACAGGCATAGAGCAACCAAAGTTCAACACTAATAGCTTCAACTTGGATAATTCTGGGTTTAGATACGCTCGTTGCTTATGAAAAAGAAGGGCAACCTTCAACATTTGCATTTTTTGATTGCAGATTGATGAAAACAAGTGCGTCGCCGGAACGAGGCAAGCCAACAGTAAACCGAGAAGTTTATGCATATTTGGGATCGCCACCCAGTCGAGTGGATCAAATTATGTGGGAACAGGATATCGATTTTTGCTAACCTAGAATAAGGACTCGAAGGGTCCGCGAAAAGACTACAAATGAAGCGTTCAGTTCTGTTTTGAACGTTACCCCGAATCCTTTGCAAGTCTTCACCGTGAAGACTCTCCCTTGTATATAAAGCATGGCTCACCTCTTGAATTATCAGCACCGTAGAAGAAAAGGCCATCTACTCGGAGCAGAACACCGAATTACCCACAACTACAAAACCCTTTTGCCATTTTAACTCTCTCGTTATCATCCTTAGTGACAAAGGAATGTCAACGCTATTTTCTCTCAGTTCGATGCTCATGTTTACAATCTCATTTCTCTCTGGCCACTCTGGTGGTTCTGGTTGAATTCCAAGCAAATTTATTTCAATGGAAAGGGGCAAAAGAAAAGAAAGAAATATTGTTTGTCCAAAAAAAAAAAAAAAAACTTGCGATTTTTTTCCTAACAAAGGCCTTTTCGTTTTAGTTCTGTATTCCTATCTCAAAATAATGTACTGAGTTCGTATAGGCATTTTGGACGCTGCTATTGAAATAGCCTTTCTGGCTATATTTTCTGCTACCCCGCCCATTTCATAAATCATTCTACCCGGTTTAACGACAGCCATGCACGTACCCAATATCCGGGAGATCCCTTCCCCGAACCCATATGTGTTTCCGAGGGCAACTCGATCTATGACTTGGAGCCATCCATGTTCTTGCTTCGTTACCATCGTCACTTCCTGAAATATTATAACTGCCTGATACTGCAGAAGCCGTGTCGTTGTAATCATTTTTTACATCATCCACGAAATCAAATTCCTTGCCAAAAATTCAACCTCTTCGCTGAGAAACTCTAGAAAGTCTAGAAATGTCCTGTTGTTTTTTATTCAAAGTCTAGAAATGTCTTCCTGTACCAAGTCATGAGCCCTGCACAGAGGGGATTTGAAGTTTTGAACTGCATCTGGATTGTCTCCTTGACAGAGCCCCGGTTATCAAAAGAGCTTCACAGGTGGCTGTATACACGTGGTGGGTTTTAGATGGATTAATGACCTAAGAATTAATCAATCCATTTTTCTACGTATAATAATTATTATATTATTATAAAAACACTAAACCACGTGGTTTATTAACTATACATTCAATTTCTCGTATTTTAATATGATTTCTATTTTTTAATTATTTCTTAAACTCTCTTTTACATAATTATATTGTATTTCGTCAAATTAAAGAAAACAAAAGTCGGATTTGTTGACTAAATATTTTTGTTTTGTTTTAAAACATCATAACTTTTGGTTGAAGGAATAGAGGGAGGCTCACAACACGTCGCCTGCTTTTGCTTTCAAAGGATGACGAGCCCTGGACTTTTTCTCGTGACTATAACAATTGTTTTTTTTTAATATTTATTATTTTATCGATTGTTAAATTAGAAAACATATTTGTTTAAATCTGGTTTTATATAGTTTCTCTTATAGGTTGTTAGTTCTCAGATTCATAAGTGGATATATAAGATAAAAAAAATGTTGATTTTTTTATTTATCCTAATAAAATGCATAATTCGAGTCATATATTTGGTTGGTTAATTTTAATTGGCTAAGAATCAAGTTTTATGTTTCTTTGGTTGCATTGATAATTCATAATTTATTTAATTAAATGATTATATAAATTTTTTGGCTTGCAATTGCGATTTATTATGTTAAAAAACATCGAATAAAAAAACATTGTATTAAAATAAAGAAAAATATTCAGCTGGTGGTGAAACATGCTTCAAATAACTAGCAAAATTGTGAAACATATCTGGTTCAAATATGTTATATTGCTTCTTTATTAATACAATAAAATCTTGATTAATAATAATTTACCATTTAATAAAAAATTAATCTAATTCTCCATCGTTCTTGTTAAGGAAAAAAATGGAAAATGGAAAATAATGACGTTAAGTTAAGAAAAAAACATAAAATTTAAGAAAAATACCTTGAACGACAGTTTTCTTTATTACCAAAGTTTATCATAAATTATTTTTACTTGAATCAATTGAAAGCATCACAAGTTTTAGTTGAATTAAGATGTATATTAAATAGAAAATATAATAAAAAATATAAAATCATAAAAAAAAGTATTATAAGACTATTATCCATCTCAATTCTCGACTGTCAATTTACACGTGCATTTTGAATCTGGCCATCCGTATCTGTAGTCAAAGTCGCAGCCAAGTTGGCGTAGAAAAAATTATCTTGTAATTGCTGTTAATAGCTGCTCACTATGGACTCGGTATGATAAAATAACATGGATAGATTGACCGGACAGGCTCCTCCGTTAATTTGACCAGGTAACCATGAATCTTAGCATCAAAATTTATCTACGATTTTTCCAAGTTTGCACAGTACATTCCTGCGCTAGTCGCTGCCTCTTGAGCTTGAAATGGTCCAAATAAAAGAAACACGACGCAGCTTTTTCATCGTTTTAAAGTCAGTGCAAAAGGAATACCGGATTGACTAATCAAACAACAAGATCAAATCAACAAACAAGTTCAAACTAAACCAAAGAACAAGCCATTCTAGCTCGGATAAAAAAAAACAAGTTTGGTTTACCAAATCAAAACAAACCCAACTGTAGTGGTGGTTTGACAAATCAAACCCAAACAAAGTGTTTTTTCAGGGGTTCGTTTTATATTTGATTAGATTGAACCCACCCAATTTATTTGTCGCAGGTTAAAACTCTTGATCAAACCAAACCTAATTGAACCTAAAACTTTTTTTTTTCCACAATCTTTTTCTTCTTTTTTATCATGTCTTGCATTACTTACGATGAATTATGCATTGTACATCAAAATTTACATCCAACTAATAAAGGTGTGCAATACCTAATAAGCTATTTCTATACTTCTAGTATATAAGAAAGGTAAAACGTGAAGAAGGGATCAAATCTTTATAAGATCTATCTTTCTTTTACCAAAAAATTCATTTGACCCTTCAGTTTATTTTTCTTTTCTTTTGCATATTCAATGTACATGACATTATTCAGTTGAAAGTGCAGGGTGCCCTCCCGTTTTCAATGAAAGGATCCTTTCTTCAATGTCCCGAAGATCTACTGCTGCGCATCCCTGGCATGGCTTGGAGATTGGCAGCTCTCATTGCTTAACATGCCACAGTTTTATAAGTAGAGTGTGTTTAAACAGATATATACTTCTCTGTCGGCACGTACGGTCCCTTTGTGTTACTGCAATTTTTACATTCTCCATCGATCACGCTATATGTTTCAATTTATGCAGGACCAGGTGCTCCAAGTGTTTCCAGATGTGTAATTTCTTTTTCTATCATTTTCCTGCATGGTCGTGGAGAACGCATGCATTTATCTCTTATCTTCATGGACAACTCTCGTTTTCATTCAAGAGAATTATTGAGGTTAATTTGAGACTCTGTGTCTGGCTGTGGGTGCATTATATACGGAGCACATTCAAGAAATATACCTCATGAGATGACGCAGAGAGTTTGTATAGAGTCCCATTTATGGAAAGTTATCCCCCGATGCTAATCGAAACAGGATTCTTGACCATGAAGTCCGGGCTTATAGTATATTGCTCTCGATCGTTACATTAAGATAATTTGAATTAGATGTTATGGTGGATTTGCAGGAAAGGTGATCGAGATCAGCAAGGTTGAGTAAGAGCTTGACAAGGCAAGTGGCCTTATAAAGTTATGATCTTGTTCTTCATTTTTTCTGTAATTCTTTTTATCTTTCTGATGATGAGTTTTTTCTTAAAACTTATTGTTCATGATAGAAAGCAGGGTGCTGATAAATCGGTGGTGAAAAACATGTACGTGGTTTTAGTCTTTCATCTTTCCACTCTGCATGTTGTCGCGGCTGTTGGGGAATAGACTGGGAATCCAATTGAATAATGCCATGCACATTTGAATATGTTGTCCTGCTAGACAGAGAAAACACAGAGAGAACGACGAACCTGAAAAATAAAAAAATATCGTCATTTAAAAGCATAGGTAATTATAGCCGCATGAAGTTAGAGACCTCTTCGAGATCCAGTTTAAGGTTTTTTTTAATTGATGTGGCTGTTCGCGGTGAATTTGTATATATCTCTACTATACTAATTTTACAGGTTTTGAATTTAATGATTATATAAAGATAATAATATTAATAATAACGGGGCTTAAACTTGAAAACACGACAAATCTATTTGGTTATTATTAGACCAACTACTTAGATCTTTCGGTATAAGTTTTCCTACTGTTAAAAGACAACCGTACGTTGCTGTTACATATTCTTCCAGCATACCACCTCTTTCATGCTTGTTGAAACCATCGAGAAAACCTGGTTCTTTTTCCATACACGTCCCATTGGCCAAGTTTCTCGGATAAAATAAATCAATTGCAGAATAGAAGACAAGATTTCACTTGTAAGAGATTAACAGGGGTAAATGCAAAATGCCCTAAATTCTTGCATATTAATGGTTATTTGATACAAGATTAAAAAACTATTTGGTTTTTGAAATGCATCAAAAAATAAAATTCAAATATTTTTAAAGATTCTTTAAATGTAAAAATAAAAACAAACAGAAGGTATTCTATTGCCTCACAAGTTTTCTGGAAGATCATGATTTTAATCCCGGGAGATATAAATAAATAGAAGGTGTACAGAATTTACTAATAATAATATCAAAATTTAATAATATCCAATACATTGTTGGTACAAATAATTAAAAAAGTTATATATTAAATGAATAATTGTATAATCTATGCGAGAAAAACCCTATAATTTAGACGCAACCGAGTCCACCCCCTGATCTCTTCACTGCTTCCTCCGGATCCGTCTCTCCGCCCCATTAGGCTGTTCATGACTCCAAGACTCTCCCAGAAAAGTCTTAGCAGCATCCAAACTGGGAAAATAAGTAGGTTCTAGGAACAACTGAGTCAACGAGTCACAACTCTCTGAACTCACCAAAACCCCATTGCCTTTGGCCTCCAAACTCCCCATTGCAACAACCAGGACCTGTTGGTACGCATAAAAGAACCTCTTTAACGCACCCTCAATTGCCTGCAATGCCTGAAGCAAATAAACCTTCTGAAACTCCCTTTTTTCACTGTACAATCTCATGGCTGCTTCTTGTATCCTGGGCCCGCCTTTCGGGTCCACTGCAACGCCTAAAATTTCTGGCACCTTGTGCTTCAGTTCCTTGCACGATTTCGTTATCTCCACTAATTCCCTTGATCTAAAACAAAACGGAGACTTTTCGTCTAATGATCGCACCTGCAGCTGATTTTTAAGTCTCAAAAAATCATCTGGGTCCATTAGCAGATGCAAGTCTTCAATTTCTGCTAGAAGTTTCCAGATTCTCTCGATTAAATAGCAGTCGTTCGAAGCTTTCGAAAATTCTTCGCTTCCAATCCTTTCTATTACGCGCTGGATAATTTGCTTTGCAACGTGTATCCATGACTCTAAGATTTGGTGCGTGGTGTACACCGATTGGTTTTCCTGGTTCTTTAGGTGGTCGTACGAACTCTTTTTGAGGGCGTGGATTTCGTTCGGACTGCAAACAGAGTCGTATTCCAGGGTTGGTTTTCCGTTCAGGTTTGGCTCGCCGAGCCCTAGTGTGTACGGGCACCGTCTCATCTCGCACTCGATGGAGTACATGATTTTCTGTGCCACGTCTTCAGATGTCTTCCACATGGCGAGCCTAGGGAGCAGGCTTGCCTCGCTGGTTTTATTGACCACCGTGGTTTCTCCTGGAACCTTCCATACCTCCGCGTAACTCCCATCTCTAGCCAGAACACCTTCGGTGGAGCTCATATCCGCGATTGGAGTCGCGCCACGCGTTGTGCTATCTTCGGCCTCATCTTCGATGATTGTCGCTATTAACTCGATCTGAGAGGTAGCGAGTGACTCGATCCTCCGTGTCCATTCTCTCTTGTTCGCGTACGGTCTTTTGTCTGATAAAACCGTTGAAACGAACCGGAAAGTGATTTCTAGAGCTTGCAAAGCTGGTTTTAAAATAGACTCTGTTTTCCAATTCGAAAATTGTTTTCGGTTCCATAGCTTCCGTAGCTCTGGGAGGCGGAGATAGTCCTCGTAAGCTGAACATGCCGAGTCGGAAGCGGGAATCGGAGAGGTATTTGAGACGGCACGAAACGGTATAGACGGGAACGAGACATGGAGTTTGTTAGCGAGTCTGGGGGATTTGCTAGGGAGATCGGAGGACACCATTTTTGCTTTCCAGTCTAGATCGATCATTCTTTTTGGGAGAACAAGTGAAAGTTAGAAGATTGACGGAATTTGATGCTTTTTTTTCTTGTTCTTTAGAGTTTTGTTTGAGGGGTGAAAGAGAAACTGATGAGAGTGAGTGTATATATAGGGAGGGTGGGATTTTGCCTGTCAAGGGATAAAGGCGCGTGGAAAGTGAAAGAGATGTGGATTTTCTAGAGTCGCGAAATTTGAATTATAATTGTTAAATTCGATTTTATTAAACAATTGAGAGGGAAATTATTAAAAAAGAAAATGGGAGCTGAAGAAATTTGAAAGAGAAAGGACATGAAGCTTATCCATTAGGACCTAACGTGGAAGGCGTGTTCTGGCATCATGAAGTCGTTGGATTATTCTACTAGTAAACGGGGTAGGCGTGGAGTGGAACGGTTCCAATGTTGGACCGCGGTCTTTGCTTCTTCTTTCGTTCAATTAAATCCGCTTCGGTTTAATGCAAATCTGATCTTTCTGGTTGAGTAGATTTCCAGGCACGCGCTGTGGTTGGTTGTAGGATTTGACTAAATGCTCGTTTACAACAATTATCCGCCCCCCTTAAACGCTTTCCCTTCATAAAATATATTATAACTAAGCCACTGCCCCCACACCTCGTCGTGGATGGTATAATATTTTTTCAATGTAAAAAATATTAATTATTTGTATTTTTTATTATAATATAAATTTGGCTAAAATAATAAATGTGTGTAGAATTCCTGTTAAGTGCAAGTTTTCTATGAAATATATAAATTTTAAATCAATATAAATTTATCTGTTTAGTAGTTTTCAACGAAATAATCAGCATAAATTTATCATCATTATTAAAAATGCAAGAAGATTCAGATATCTGAATTATTGAATTCACTGCATTAAAATTAGTTCATTTTATAACTCAATTTAAATCAAACAAAAACAAAATATAAATAGTAAAAATACTTGCAATAATCAAATAACAAAAATAAATAGTTAATTTTCTATCCACAAAAAGACGAAAACATAAATTGAAAATCCATCCTTACGTTATTGTCATTATCATTGTTATAACAGTTGAAATTATTATCAACATTATTGTCAAAACAATTAAAATAATTAAATTTCTCTGAAAAATCATTAAAAAAAAAGCAAAAGATTTTTATAAAAAAAATAATCACTAAAATTATCATTATTATTGCACAAATAATAAAATCATAAAAATCATCTGATCCAAAAAAAAATAACAGAAAACACAAAATAAAGAATAAAGGGGAGCAATATTAATTTTAAAATGATTAATAACATAAATTAAAATTGTAGGATTGAACATATTAAAAATAAAACCCCAATAAAAAAGACAAAAACTAAAAGCACAGATGCATAAATAAGAATAAAAATAAACATTGTCCAATAATTAAAAAAAACAAATGAATTAATATAAAAAAAATCAAAGAATAAGGACCGAAATAAAAAATAAATATATAATTAATTTCAATTGAAGGGTAAAATTGAAAAAAATAAAAATCTTGAGACCAAAATAAATAATGGAATAATAATGATAATTGTTGTGTAATTTTATCAAAAAATTAAAAGGAGAACTGGAATGAAAATTAGCATATATGACCAATTTCAATTGGAGGACCAAATTAAAACAAATCAAAACCTCCGTACCGAAAAAATGAAAGGAACAAAAAAGAAAAGAATAGGGACTGAAATAAAAACTTTCATACATAATTAGTTTTAATTGAAGGGCACAATTGAAAACAATCAAATTTTCAATTAAAGGAATCATGAATAAAACCGAAATCAAAACCTCGGTGACTAAAATAAACATCCTACATACATCAGAGACTGGTACATAAGTGGCGGCGGCAGGAAGGAGAAAACGGATAAACGACACAAAAGCGTCGATCGTCGTTTACCTGAACACCTATTATCGGAACGCGCCGCACCGATAAACAGAGGACATGGTGGCGCACCGTCTAACACAATGAAAATGAATTTTTGACCACCTGAAAGAGTTGCACGCACCGCCGTAAGGGTGCGATCGCATGAAATACTGCGGGCGTGTCTGAACGACGCGCCTGCAATGTATCAGCAAAAATGTTGGTTTAATTACCTACACACCTTGCACCGACTAATATTCACGAGAAACCTGCAAATAAAATACAGCTCTACCCCCGGACATTATATGCTTCTTTTTTTTGGGTTATTTCAGTTGTTTTATTATGCAAATATTTTGAAAAAAACGAAAGAGCCCCTGACCCTGCATCAATATTTTGATGTTTTTGGGGTTATTTGCACCGTTTTATTGTGTAATAAATCCGAAAATACCATCCATGTTTCGTGAAAAAATTGAAAATACTCCCGGTCCTGGGGGCTAAAATTTTTGATCCTTGGATTAAATGGTAAATTCACTGTAGCAATGAATAGTGAACCGAGTCTATGTGAACAATAAAGAAATGCACAGTAAATGTGCCATGGGTTTTATTTTTTAGGTAATTTCCCTTCAGTGCTGGTTTAAAAATGTTTTTTTTTAAATTAATTTTATTTAAAAAATAATATATTTTTTTAAATTATTTTCATATATTTATATCAAAAATGCTTTGAATGCTAACCTAATAAGAGCTCATCACAACATCACTAGAGGACCAGAGAGAATACTAGAATTTATATTATTTGTTTTATTTCGAATTTATCGTCTACTTGTATTTATTATTTAACGCATTTAAGTATGGTATAAAAAATCTATACCTATCACGTTTCGGATGTCAATGAACTCTCAGCTAATATTACCATTTCAAGTTTTCTCAAACAAATCTCTACTTTGAATCTCCATTTTGTAAATATATCTTTAATAATATTAAAAATATTATCATCATAATTTTTACGTGTCACTGATTTTTTTTATTTTCTCTTCTCCTTTTTTTGGCATATTAATTTTTATGGCCATTGACTTTTTTTTTGTCATGATTGTTTTATAGAATATGCATCATGACCTTTTGAGATGATAAATTAATTTGCCGAGGAAAAATTGAATTGCATGGATGAATTTTATCTCACTGTTGCGTTACAGGGTTGACTTGAGTGTTGTCGGACCATCTTTATCAATAATCACAGTACTGCCATTGTCGGCTTCCTAGGAGTCAGTCGACTCTAATTTCCCCGTGTTTTCAGGGGAATGACTGCACATTTGACCTTTTAATTGATATACTTCAGCCTCTCATCACGTCGGAGGCATAGCAAATGGTCTAGAGATGACACCTGGACTAGGAAATATCAACGTTGTCGCGGCCCCGCGATCGAATTGAAGCCAAGACACAACACGAAAATCTAATTCCTGGTCTTTTTTGTCATTATATTATTGAACATTTTTTTTTGTGGGGGGCGTTATTTCTCAATTGGAGTTAAATAAATGTTCCATTTAGGTTGCGGGGCAACATATTTTTTAATAAGTCAAAAAAATAAATTTATTTTTTATATATCTTTTTTTTCATATTTTTGATGTGCTTATATTATTGATATTGTTTTGAAAGACTAAAATTAATTTAATAAATTTTCAAATAAATATAATTGTTATTATAATCATAAATACTATAAAAATCATATCAGCATCTAGTTAGCATCTGTATATTCCTATCCAAATTATGAGGCAATTATCATGAAAGAGCTATGGAGCAGAAGCGGACATAAAATAAATATGCAAAAATGACAAGAATAAATTATAATGTTCAAAAATATCATACACAATCCCATAAAAAATGATAAGATTTTTCTTATTTATTGAAAATATTTATTTTTCATGAAGATATTTCTGAAGATATGAAAGATCAATGGTGAAGATAGAGTAGATTTATGTAGTCGTCATTACATAAAATAGTTTATCTATCACCTAGTTTTAGATAATCCTGTAATTACAATATAACATTTATAGAATCAAGGACAAAATCATATCACCAGTTGCTCTATTAAGGTATGATTCTAGTCCATATATACCTGTACAATTCCATCAACCAATAAGACTCGAGATTAAAAATTGTAATTCTCAAAGTTTCTTCAATTTTAATTTTAGCCCTTTTATTCTATTTTTCTCCCATCCCTGTCCTCCTCCATTATAAATATCTAGTAGTTACTGTGTGAGCTTTAAAAAACCTCTGCAGTATAAAGTATACCGGGGGTATGATTAAAAATAAGACTAGTAAATAATGATTGTATCATGAATAATTGATAGTACAGTTGCTTCTATAAGAAAGAGGGAGGAGATAGATTGGGTTTTGTCAACTATACATGTACGAACATTTTAAAGATATTTTGTAGAACCTTCAAAATCTATAAAAAAGATGGGAAAATCCACGGTAATTGTTGGTTCAAATTATACGCACCAATTGGACCAGTGTTTGACGAGTATCTTGTTTTAGGTCGCAGTGCACTTGGGCGCCTTGGAAAGTCTAAAGAAATGGCGCCTTTGCTTTAATTTTAATTGGTTTTATATCTTCCCCCGGAACATGCTTAACTGGATCCAATCTCCGTGTTTATCGCCTGGAAAAAAAGCGGCCGCGTGGCCCCGTTATAAGTACTCATCTCGAACGGTCATTGCTATTCTAAAGCAGGCTCGGCGCGGTGGCTTCCAACTCGGAACCACTTTTTGATTGCCAGCCAACCACGCGGGGGAGCACATGAATGTGAACACGACGTCGAATACGTGGGCATGGCAATCACGTGCGCCACCCACCTTTATCTACTCCCCACCTGTCGGATTTACGTGGACAAATCAGGTCACATTAGCGGTGCCAAACAGAGCGGTTGGATCCACGCCACGTGGCTTTGACAGTTGGAGCTGTGAAGGATTTGATTGGCTTCCACGTCTAGCTAGAGAAGTACGGTGTTTATGGGCTGCGGATTTTGCAATCTTGGAAAGAAAAGGAAATTTGGTGAACAAAGAGAGGGTAATTATTTAATATCATCACTGAAAATTCTGGTGCGTTTGTTTATTTATTGTTTATGGGTATGGTTTCTCTGACTTTGAAGGGAGTCAATGTGAGGTAGCACCCAGGTTTCCTAGCAAGGAAGCATGTTTTGGGCCCTATGATGGGGCCGTTGCGTCACCGTTCGATCTATCATTTATCCGGCTGCTTCGCCCTCCATTTTTTTATTATAATTTATTTAACTTTTTATCCTTTTCTCTTATCCAAAATGAAAGTCAAGAAAAGGGAAAGCGTGAAGAATAATAATCTTCGAAAGAGCTGTTAGAGGGTGTTGCCAGCATGGCACATGAGGGGTGCCCTATTTGGACAAAGAATAATTTCATATCACTTCAAAGAAGCCAGCCTCACATTCACATGGCCAGCTTCGTCCGCGAAATGGAGATTTCGGGCATCAAAGAATAACAGTGTATGGCCAAGCAAGCCTTCATGACTCGAGCCACAACACGACTTAAATTTATCTAATTCCCATTTATTTATTTTATTTTAGTATCTGATTTAAATTATTATTTTTGTATGTTTTGATGTCCATATTTTTATTTTTATTTTAATATATTTATAAACAAAAAATATTTTAAAAAACAATTATTATCATAACAGGTTAATTGATTAGCATGAGGAAATGGCCATCTCAATTTTGTCCAATTCCCGGGATATATAGAAAAGAAATGAACATCAAAATCTATATATTTTTTATTTTTTATCATAATTGATTAGAGTTACTTGATTAGCTTGAAGAACTAAACCTTGTTTGCATCAAATACAGAATAAATGTAACATCAGACATTCATGTCAGGAAGAAACACAATCTCTGTTATAAATATTTCAGTCCTGTACTTACGTGAGGAGTCGAGAACGAAACGGAATAAATCACATGTGATTTTCTTTTTCACGACACAAATTTTCGGAGAATCAATGCACACATATTTAAATTGATAACTCATTAGCCGTTGAAAATTCCTGGAATAAATACTAAATAAAAGAAGAATCTAAGTATGCTTTCCTTTGCTTCTCAAGCTCTTCCTGTGTGGATTCTATACTCGATTGTCTGACCATACCTCGAAATTATCCCCAATATTTTCGGTGGCCGTTTCCGGCTTTATGACTCTTCCGAACCATCCTTATCTGATCAATCCATCTTGTAAGATTCCTTACAGCCACATTAAAAATTTATTAAAACAAGACAGGAGAAGGCGCATTGTCGGTCTTTGCAGATCAATTTCTCTTTTTTTGATAATAAACGAATCATCACATGGAAAAGAGTGTCTTCCTAGACAAACGAACAAGATAAAAAGATACGCTGCCTCCTTGTTCTTACATGATCTGATGACCGTGCTGTGCACAGGCACTCGATTCGAATTGAGGCGACCGTTTTCCCCCTAACCGCGATTCAAAAGTCATAAATTACTTTCTAGATGGGAAACAAGATTTCGATATGGGATGAGGTCATGTCGAGATGCCTACGCTCATCACCCCGATCACAGGATGGATATCGATTGTGATCTTTGTTTTCTTATTTTACTAGACCAACTATACAATACTTCGATTCGATACTAAAGTCTTAATTCCCGTCTGCTAAGAATTTTTTTGCACTGATGCCTGTAATTGATTGATAATATGGTGCAAAATGTTTTTTAATTAAAAATACATCGAGTATGGTATTTATATGACATCAGCCGATTAATACTATTAGAAAAACACCTAAAAAATATCAATTTAATATTTTTTAGATAAAAAATAATTTGATAAGCAGAAACTAACACAATAACAAGCATGCATTAAAAATGATTGTATTAACCAGGATAATGAAAAAACCCATTGGGACCAGGTTAAACTTGGTTGGCATGAACACTTGCAAAACAAGTCACTCGTTGAGCTTAGATGACCCTCAATGATTAATATGTTTGTCGTCTACAATTTTGAAATACTTGAAGACAAATTCTCGAAGTAACAACGAATAACTGCAGAAGTTCTTAGTTTTGAGTTTTGTGTTTTTTGAATTGTGTATTTCTGTTGACCAATCCCTAAGAGGACACATTGCAGAGATGTGTGACTTTATTTAATGCAGATACGAATTGTATTCGTTGTTGATGGCAGGGGACCATATTGCAGCAGCTCGATTTAGTTGCATGGAGGTGTAAGAGTTGGATACAAAAGGTATAAGCCCAAAGGACGCATGCTCAATCTGTCGAGGAAAGTCGTAAGGTTTTCTCGGAGGGATGTATAGCCAGTCCATCGAGTGAGAACACAAGGTGAGTCATGGGGATGCAGAACCATTCTCCAAGAAAAGGATGCGAGTTTAGTCTAGTTGACTCACAAGAAAAGTAATTTACATGAACAGTCAATCTAGAATGAATATAAGGTTAGTTCGGGAGGATTCCGTGACAAAACCACTAAGAAGAGAAGTCAGTTTAGTTCGAGCGGACACATGACAGTTCAAGAGTATTGATCTATTGGATTCAGTAAACATCCTAATTTAATTTAATAGATTATATAAAGAAACTAAAATTTCATCCTAATTTAATAGTATTGAATCTATTCACTTTATCGCGGCCAGAACCATAGTTTTTTCAACACAAAAAATTAATTTGATCTGGAAAAAAATATTTTTTAAAAATTATAAATAATATTAGCAACTTACTATGTTTATATTTTAATATAATTAACATGAACACTCTATCCTCTTAGGTGTTCTTTTGATAATGCACGTGCTAATTGTTTTGTATTTTTTTTTATCAAGTATCACTGTTAAGGCTAATCTATAATAAATTTATGTGATTGCAATCATTACATAAAAAATTTAAAACACAACTAACAATCAAATTGTTTATTGCAAAAAACAAATCGCGCATCTATGCTACATTTAATCAATTGCAATTATATTAAAACACGCACAACATTCAGTCACTTCAATACAAAAAGTAAATAACTCATTTTGACGGATTTTATCAATTATAATTTTACTGATTAATTATTTAATTAACCAATAAAAACACACATAACAATCAATCAATTTACTACATAAAAAAACCAGCACAGCTCTCATTGAAATCTGAAAGAGATGGAAAATCCCCTCGGAGTCAGAGAAGGCCCTTCTTTAACCCCCCACTAAAATTTATAGGTAAACCCCCCCTAGAAAATGGAGGACGGAGGTAAGAAAATTAAAGGCCTCACAGAACCCATGTGGCATGATGTAGATCCAATCATTTACACCATGGCTACTCCTTTAAACAATGAAATCCATGACAATCGATTTGGTTAGGTTTGCAATTTGATTATTTGAGATCGTGGCCTTTAGAAATGCCATGGTCCGACTCCAACAGGACGATAAGTGGACTGATTGACAGATTCTTGCATTTCTTTAACGACCATAAGAGAAATAATGAGTTCCATACGCATACTAAAATTTCAACGACGTACTACACGTTCCGATGGGAACCATCAAGAACTAACTTATGTCTTCCTGGGTCAAAATCATTTCACGTACACATTTCCAATGATAAAGAAATTTTTCCAGGTCAATTTAAAAATTCGGGATCATCACTATCTCTGAAGCATTATCGCTTGCTATCCTTGTAGACAAAACAAAAAAAAAGAGGAAGGAATACTGCACCTTTTAATGGAATGAATCAATAACTTGTCAATTGCTTTTGTCTTTAGGTTTAAAAATATAGCCAGTAAGGAAGGAAGCATAACAATTGAGGATTTGATAAGTTTGACGATTGAAAGAAATTGAAATTCATAAAAAGAATGCTAAGACATTTTGGAATGACATCACCTGAGATTATGATTTAAGTTGGTTTTTAAAATGTTTCTTGTTTAGAAATATATTAATATAATATATATTTTTATTTTTTTAAAATTATTTTTGATATCAATATATTAAAATAATTTTAAAACATAAATTATTTTTTTTCAAAATAACTTTTAAAATAATTTTTCCAAACACGTACGTACGAAAGATGAGGCGCGACTTGAGAGTAGCTGCACGTGTAAACGGTATTTGCCATTTGGTAGCCTAACAATATACATTGGAACATATTTTAGGATCTTTTAAAATATTTAAATTATTTGACTGATGGATGAGAGCATCCAGGATCAATAATCAATCAATTACCTTAACTAGAATCAGAATGTGAAATTGTCTAAAGAAACTACTTGCAAAAGTTACTAAAGGATTTGAGTCGATAGTGTAAAAATTATGCTTTAACTACGCTATCATAGCACTCTTAAAACAAGCCAATCGTAAAAAGAAGTTCAAGAGAATTGAATGGATAAAAACAATATTGCTGATCTCATTTTGATTCGGCTGAAATTGTTATCAGTTAAAAAAAAAGATAAAACAACACAGTTTTTATCTCGTTTCAAATTTTGACTTGTTATGGAAATTCCGCTCAAATTCCGGCCGAAACGTTCCGGTTTTGTCTCGCTCGTTCCGTTCTGGCCAAATAGTATTTTTTAAAATAATGAATAATTTTACAATATTAATCATATCTCTTAATCTGACTGTTAGATTGAAATATAATTTTACAAGGAATCTTTGATATATTTATATATATATTATTTTAAAATTTCAAGCAATCAGAGAATATAATGATCTTGCGAGATCGATGATGACATTCTCGTAAGATTATACATGTTCATAATTTTGTTCAAAAAAATCATTTTATCATCTTTTTTTTAGATTAATTTTTTCTTAATTTCATTATTCAACGAGTTTATTAAGAATTGAACTTTATAATTTGATTTGCTTTGCTTTATTTAAGGTTATCATAGTCTTATAACGGAGGTCACACATTTAAAAGGTTGACCCAAGTTGATTCAATATATTATTGTTTCAATATTTTTTTAAGATGTCAACTTGATTTTTTTTAATTAAACTATGTTTTTATCAATTTTTCATGTTATCTTTAAACTCATCAAGTCGTCAAGTTATATTAGACCAACTCTCATTTCTTTATTTATGTTTAAAATTTAAATTGTAAAATTCTAAATAATTTTATTTTTAAATTTAAACTAAATTATTTTTTAAATTAATGTATTTAATCATATTTAATCAGTACAATACCAAAACGAAGTGTCAAAACATTTCAAAACAAAATCATTCCGTTCAAATTAAAAAAATAAAATACCAACAAAAACAAAATTGATAACATTGGATAAAAAGGCAACTACGGTCAGCAGATCATTCATGGGAGAGCAGACCTGATGATAGCCGGGGGGACTACTTTTCCAGGCTTAAACAAGGAGAGCCTGGCCGAAAGAGAGCCTTTAACGAGGGGATCTGCAAAAGCCCATGGCGCTGACAAAATTAAGAGGCGAAGACGAAAACAGTTATTTCGATTCGAGGAACAATTTTGGTCCAATACTTCATCAAATCTTTTTCCGCATTTCATATCACCCAACAACGTTACACAACAGGATTCCGTTAGGAGAAATCTTCAAACGCAGAAATTATTTCAAAGATGTAATTAAAGAAAACAGGTTTACTTGAAGCGAGGGAAGAAATACCATTACACCTTTCTATGTTTCTATTCAACAGCAGAGAGCATTACTATCGTGGTTGTTATTGCTTTTAAAGATGATTTTTTAATAGAAATACATCAAAATATTTTTATTGTTATTTTTTAAAAAATTATTTTTAATATTAAGAAATCAAAGTAATCAGGAGAGAAAAACAATTTTAAACAAAAACAAAATAAGACAACAAAAAATCATTTAAAAAAAATCAAAATACAGACAGGTTACCTTTCATTTGTTGCAAATCAACTTGTTCAACGTGAAGTCGGAAAAATAAACAAAAATCAAAATAAGTCACAGGATAACAGCATCCTACCATGCTTTCATGACTTGCTCAGCAATGTAATAACAAATGGTCAAAAAACTAGGAAGACAACATAAATATAGAAAAAACTAAATGATATCCGTCCAAGCATGGTAAAATTCCTAGATAAAAACAAAAACAAAACTTAGTCAAAGAGGCCGAAACCCATGTCATCATCAGACTCTTCCTTCTCCTCTTCCTTCTCCTCTTCCTTGGCTGCAGCTGGGGCACCACCAGGAGCTGAAGCAGCAGCAACAGGAGCAGCTGCGACAGCAAACTTGCTAGGATCCTGCAATCGAACTAGACAGTTAGCAAGGTTTACAGCAACAGGGGGCATAACAACATTTAAGCCTCAAAATGGAAAATAGCCAAGTTAATGAGTTAAGAAATAATAAACCTTCAGGAACTCTTTCACTTCCTCTGCCTGAGGATAAGAATATTCAGTTGCAACTGCAACAGAAAGAACATTCTTGTAGGCATTGATGAACATGTGTGGCGCAGCAGCAAGGGTTGGGTATGCGACGGCCAGTGACAAGGAGGCGACCATAGTGACACCAGTAGCAAATTTCCCAATAAGGTCATCCTCTGTCAGGTCAAGAACACCAGGGCTGAAGACAGAGCCATTGTCATAAACAGACAAGACAACAAGACCATAAGAAAATGGCCTGATGCCAAGCTTTGCCAGAAGAGCAGCCTCAGAAGAGCCAACCTTTTCACCCTTCTTGATCAGCTCAACTGGGGTGATAATTTCAACTGTACCCTTGTTAATCTTAGTAGGAATATTGAGCACCTGTAGAAAAGAATAATGCAGCCACGAGTTAAGCGAGAAACAGAAAGCAACAAGCAGGGTACAGTACAGTATTACAAACAGAATTCTACAAGCACAAACATTATTATCATGAGATTTAGGTTACAGACCTGGAAGAAAGATGTCTGGGATGGATCCAGCCCTGTGTTGCCAGGAGGGACAACAACATCAATTGGGGCAACCAGACCAACACGTGCAGGAGCTCCAACCTGTTTTGACAAATCAAAGAGATGCATTTGAAATTTAGCTACAAACAACTTGTAAAAAATTTCCTTGATCACCAGGAGAAAAAAATGACAGTCTATTTTCTAGTAGTACAAACAGAAGTTATAACCAAAAAAAATTTGGGTTCCTGTTAGTAACAAGTATGCATTCATTACAAGTTCAATCAAAGATAGGAAATCCCAATTATACATTAACTTACCACCATTTGGTCTTATCAAATGGGATTACTCAACACATACACGATATTATACATTCATTATAAGTTTTTTATGTTTCCAGAGACATTGCCAAGATTCTTTACATTGCCATTAATCCTCCGTTCGTGTAAATCTCACAGATCAGTAATGGCAACTGTTAATGTGTTGAGTGTTGACATTAACAGACAAGCATGACAAGGTACATCTGATTAACAGTTCCAGACAGCAAAAAACAACATAACTAGACTTTATTTGTTACGGCGAAGCTAGTGAGATATAAAAAATAGAGAGTTCAATCATACAGTACAACAGCATAACGTAGATTAACCATAATGTGAAACAATAAAAGGAATTGGAATTGGCTTACAGCACCTTGTATTTAGCAACCTCTTCGCTCACTTCCTTGAGATCACCTTTAGTGAAAATCAACCCAACATTACCCTATTCAAACAAAACAGTAAATTAGGCACTAATCAAGACAAAATTGACCAATTTAAGCACAATTAAAAAGAAAAAAAGAAATTGTGATATACCTGGAGGAGAGGGAGAAGGTTCAGGAAAGCTTTGTTTCCAGTTTTTTCAGAGTGGATCCTAACAGACCTCTTCATCATGGTATTCTTTCCCATGAGCACCACGGAGTCACCTCTAAGACCCCTCCTGATATTCTGCAGCTGGGTAGACCCAACATTATCAGCTGCTGCAATCAAGATCTGGCTGTAATCGTCCAGCAAATGGCACAGCTTAGCGTCGTAAGCAATTTTCTTATCAGCCTTTGATGGTTTGTTCACCATTTTTTCCTAGTTTAGTTTCTAAAACTAAAAGAGATGTAAATATTAAAGCAAAACTGAGGGCCAAGACACAGCTAGTGTTCTGTCAAGGCGGACAGCAAAAGCGCGGCTGTCGCTTTAACCTCAGAGGCAGGCGGTTAGGAGTGTGGAGGAGGGAGACGAAAAACCCTAATACAGAAGTGAGGTTTGCGGGGGATGGAAATGTGTTTTTATGGTGGGTTTTATAGAGAGACCTAGATCGGACGGTTGGTGTGCATTTTATAATTGGAATCTAATGGCCGTAGAGATTTCTCACTCCTTGGGCTTGCTTGGTGATATGGGCTATGATATTGTCTCAAAACATGTTTCTGCCAACCAAAATTCTCAAACACGCGCAGCCCTCGGCTTTTCTCGGTTATTAAACACCTCCCTCGTCTTGTAGGCTCTATTTTGGGCTCTCTCCCATGACTCGTTACGTCAGGCAACAAAATCTACTGATTCATTTAAAACCATGCTAACCCGGTGCATAGTTTCTACCAAGCAACGAAGTATTAGGCCGAGGGGATTTAATGGGCCTGACTGGTAGAGAGCCCACAGCCCATTCACTTTTGGTTGGATTTAGATCACAAACAAAATTCGTTGGTCATTGATCTTTTCTGTCTTCTTCGAGTGTGTTTTTGTGCATGGACCCACTATTTATAGGTACAGTTCTTGCATAGTTGAGTTGTGTCCAATCACAATTTCTACTGCATCCCTGTACTTAGATGTTTGGCTACATTTTGATGCCTTGAGATTAATAGGTAGAGAGACTGAAAGCTCTCCCGACAAACCTGGGAGACAAAATGTATAGAGTCAATTTAATTATTTTAAAAAATATATAAAATCTCATTAAATTTATCGAATTGACGCAAACCCAGTACTAGTAATAAATTGGGTATTTTTCATTACAGTATAACTCAACTCCTTTGCAAAAATAACTATAATTCATAGAAAATGGCATTAGAGATCCTTTTCTCTCTCTCTCCTTTATCAGTTTTTCAGTGACTGGTGACACCCCCAGCTAGTTGTTGCCAGGGAGTTTAAGTTTTGGATGTCTGATCTTTATATTCATGAAGAAGCAACCTAACAACTGATGAGTAAGTTGAGAATAATGTCCAAGAGATGCTGGGAGAATCATTCTGCCACTTAGTGAAATTGGCTGCAGAATCTCTTTTTTCACTTCCTTAGTTCGTAGTGGATGCCTCAGTATCTCTGTTATTCCCAACGAACAGAAGTGGAAATCAAGAGAGCAAAAGGATGGCCATACTGACAAGCAAACAAAAAACGTTGACCAACGTTGTACTTGGGAAGTATTAGCTGGACGAAATCTCCTTTTTCACTTGATTGCAATTGCTAACACTCTTCGCTTTTAGCTTCTTTTTTTTGGGTATTTTAAAAATGTTTTTAAAAAAGATTAAATTAATTTTTATTTTATTTTAAAAATTTATTGCTGATTTTAAAAGGTGATTGCTGATTTCGCATGCAAAGAGAGGAAAATAATTTCTTCTTCTGCAATCTCAGCTTGCACTTTACCTAAAGAGCTAAAACAGTTCGATTTCCTACTATAGCGCTAGATTTATTGTCACTGCTCACTGGCGATTTACGCTGGTGCTCCGCGCGAGCATGTGCACCTTTTTTTTTTTGCACAGCTGTACCTTTTGTAATATTTACGGTGACAATGACAAAGAACTGCTTGTGGCAGAGCAGTTGACTCACGTGCGCATCAGCGTGCGTGAGTTCGAGGCGCTCAAACGGCAAAACTGATTTGGTTTAGCCTTTTTTTTTTCTTTTTTTTTTTTGCTTTTTTTTTTCTTCTGGATTACTTTTTTTCTCTCTTCCGGATTACTTTTTTTTTTCTTTTTTCATTTATTCGTTTCTTGCTTTTCTTTCTTGCTTTTTTATTACTTTTTTTTTCTAATTATTTTTTTTCTTGCCTTTTTTGTTTCTGTTATTATGTTTTTTTCCTTTTTTTTTCTTCATATTTTCCCATTAAATATTTTCTTTTGCTGGTTATACTTTTTTTAAAAACTTATATATATTTATTTTATATAATCAGAGTATTTAACAAGCTTAAACGTACTATTATTAATCCTCGGATTCAATGTTTTTTATAACTTTTTTTTTCTTGATTATATTTTTTTTCCATGAAGTTTTTTTTTCTGGTTATATTTTTTCCCTTTTTCCACTTATATATATATGATCGAGGTGTCCGGGCTAGCTTAAATACACCACGATTAATTCTCGGATTCAATTTTTTTATAGTTTATTTTTGTTTTTTCCTAATTTTGTTTTTTTTTTATTTTTTTTCCTGATTATATTTTTTTCCATGAAATTTTTTTCTGGTTATATTTTTCCCCTTTTTCCACTTATATATATATGATTGAGGTGTCCGGGCTAGCTTAAATACACCACGATTAATTTTCGGATCCAATTTTTTTATAGTTTATTTTTTTTTTCCTGATTTTGTTTTTTTTATTATTTTTTTCCATGGAATATTTTTTTTCTGGTTATATTTTTAAATTTATTTCTTTTTCTAATATATATATATATATATTTTATGATTGGGGCTAGCTATAGCGCGCCACAATTAATCTCCAGATCCAATTTTTTTGTTATAACCAGGGTGTCCACACCAGTTTATGTGTACCAAGACTAATCCTCGGACTTTTTTTTTTTCTAAAGTGTTTTTCTTATATTTTTGTTATATATATATATATATATATATATATATATATTTACAGTATAAGCTAAAATAATTCGCCCTTTTACTGTAGCAACACTGTTCACACACACACACAAAACACTGTGTACTGGACATTTGATCCACTGATTCGCGCCTACATGAGCTCGGTGGACTTCTTTTTTTATACAGGGCTGCTTTTTATGTATTTGTAGTGTAAAAATGTCAAATGAATGGCTGTGGTCGAGTGGTTCTTTGCGCGTTGAAAAATGTTGTGCGTAGGAGTTCGAACCACTCAGCCAACAAAACTGATTTTTCTTTCTTTCTAAAAAACGGGTTTTTAAAAAAAAATTGTTTTTTTTTCAATAACTGATTGTTGTTGTTTTTTTACAATTTGTTTTTTGATAACCGAGATGTACGGGCCAAGTTACGCGCACCACGACTAATCTCCAAATCCACTTTTTTTTTACATTTTTTCCCCTGTTTTTTTTTCCACTTATATATTTTTTTTCCTGTTTTTTTTATAACCGAGGTGTCCGGGTCAACTTACATGCACCATGATTTTTTCTTCCCAAGTATATATTTCTTTTGTTCCGGGCCAACGTGGTGCATCACGAATAATCCCTGGACTAACTTTTTTTTTAATATTTTTTCTTTTTTTTACCCCTTATATATTTTTTTTTATATAATCAGGGTGTCTGGATCAGCTTACACGCACCATGACTATTATTATTTTATAGAATACCTAAAGAAGATTGCAATTCCAAAACGTACTTAGTATATATATATTTTAAGGTGCTAATATGAAATAAATAACAGAATATAACAAGCATAAAAACAATCAGTTTTCCACATAGATAGAAGCTTAGCGCAACGCGCGGGCTAGTTCGCTCGCTATAAGCTAAAACAGAATGGGTATTTTTCACTGTTCATTGCACTATTAACCCAGACTCATATACACTGTGGATTGGAATAGCAAACACTATATACTAAGATAAGTATTATTTGAATGCATGCTGGGATGAACAACAAAATCATTTGGCTAAGTCGTTAAGTGTGGGGGCCAAATCACGGGAGTGAGAGTTTAAATCTCTCCAGCTGTAAATATTTTTAAAACAGCAATGAACAGTGATTTCACTATTCATTATTGTTTAGAAAAGTCATTTCTGTTTGTTTTTATCTTTTCCTTTTTCAGACTTCTCTTTTGTTTTTTTTTTAAATAAGGTATATGTACAGCTTACGCGTACCATGACTAATCTTCAGATCCATTTTTTTAAACATTTTTTCCCTGTTTTTTTTCATTTATATATTTTTTTTAATGACCGGGGTGCCCGGGTTAGTTTACGCGCACCATGATTTTTCTTCTCATTACTGTTTAAAAAGATACTTTCCCCTTGCACTTTTTTTTATAACCAAGCTTCCTTTTTTGTTTTTAACAGTAATTTTCACTATTTGAAAATGTGTTTTATATTTTATTCTTTTAACCGGGCTTTTTATTTGTTTTTTTTAACCTACGTATCGGTAGCAACTTATGCACACCACGACTAATCTCTAGATCCATTTTTTTTAACGTTTTTCTTCCCTGTTTGTTTTCCCACTTATACATTTTTTTTTCCATGACAGGGATTTCCGGGTTAGTTTACGCGCACCATAATTTTTTTCTCATTACTGTTTAAAAAGGTGCTTTCCCTTGCAAATTCTTTTTATGACTGGCTTCATTTTTCTGTTCTTTTAATAAAACATGGATCTTTTTTCATATTTTTTAACTTTTTAATAACCGGGTTTCTTCTTTGTGTTTTTTTTTACTAGGGTATCTGTGACAACAAATTTCTAATAAATCATTTCATCTTCTTAGCAAATTTTCTAACAAATTTTATCAAAAACAAATTAGCAATAGCAACATTCAATCACTTTTTGGTGGAAAAAAAAACGTTTTTAACATATTTTATCAATTATAATTTTACTAATTAAATATTAAAATAGCAAAGTACAACATGTATAAAATCAATCAATTTTTTACATAAATAAAAAAACTCAGCGCATCGCGCGGGCAATTCGCTCGTTTATTACTAAAAAGATAAGGCCTCCCACGATGGCAGGGATCTTCTCTCCTTGCGTAATTCTAAAGTGGTTTTTAGGCTTCGATCTTCTCTCGTAAAGCATTTCCTCTGTATCGAAATTCCCACCTGCATAGCTCCTTGTCGGGGTTCCTAGATTGGAGTCTCTTGTCACGCCGCGACTTGAATTATTCTCAAAAAACAAAAAAGTTCAAACAATAATAAACTCCATCTATGTTAACTTAATCAACATGACCTCGAATATTAAAGCAGGATAATCTTATAAAAAAGAAGAAGAAAAATCAATCTATGTATATACAACGTTTAAGGCTAAATCTGTTAACGAATAAAAGAAAAATGAAATATCAATTTTTAAAAAAGAAATGCCGAAGAAAAAAACATAAGTCAACGTGAATTAAATCTATTGACAGGTCAAACATATGATATGAAATTAAGACTACAAAATTAATTAAACAAAGCAGGAAAAAAAAAGATTGAGACTAAATCAATATAAAAATGACAAAAACAACTTCGGGCAACACACATGTTGAGTTGACTAATTCGCACCTGAAAAAACCTGAGTAAAGAAAAGTGGAAAGAATCTCAAAGCTTAAGTGTCAGTAGTTTAATGTTGAATAGTTATTTTTTTTTTAAAATTCAATTTCATAAAAAAATTAAAAAAAAATTAATTTGAGTTAACCCGAAGTAACTTGACTGGTCCACAAGCCGGGTATGAGGTAAGGAAAACAAAAACCCACAAAAAAAGGCAAATTCTTTATTAAAAAAACTAGATAAAAAAAAAAGAAATGTCGAAGCTAAATCAATACAAAAAAAAAACTCAAGTCAAAATGTATTAACTTAACTAACACAAACCCAGGATAACCCCATGTAAAAGGAAAGTGGAAAAAATCACAGAGCTTAAGTCAATAATTTAATATTAAATGATAAAGTTTTAATAAAAAAAATGTTAATAAACAACATTAGTCAACTTAGGTTAACTCGACTAATCATTATTTTGGGATAAGAATAACCTCATAACAAAAAGTGATACAAATCACAAAGCTCAAGACTTAATAACTCAGTGTTGAAAAATGATGAAAATATTAAATAAATAAATTTAAAAATCAAACTTAAACCAAGTTAATTTTCAACACCGAGGCTATAATTACCGCATAAGAAAATACATGAAAAAAATATGAAAGCAAAATTAAAAATTATAAAGAATTAAAAATCAAAACAATGAGAATAAAATGTTATACAAAAAAAAATAAAGGCAATAAAATAACTGTGGATTAAGTTGAAAAAAATAAAAATAAAAAAGGATAACAATAGTAATAAAAAAAAGAATGACCAAAACTAAATACAAAATGAAATTAAATGGTGAGGGATAAAATTGAAAATAAAATTAAGCAAAGGATAAAAAAGTAGCAATAGAAAGAATGACTATTGGATTTGATATAAAAATTAAATGAAATAAAATACTTAGGGATGAAATTGAAAAATAATAAACTTCAAACAACATTAAAAATAAAAACAAATAAAAATCAAATTTAAAATAAATGCAAGTCGTAGTACACGATTAATTTTATGAAGGTTCACCGTGAATACCAAAGCTCAAGAGAGAGAAAATGGAGGAGAAAAAAACTCAACACCGCCGTACCGTCATGAATCCGACCACACACGCCACTCCATCAGCCGAGTCGCCACTAGATAACTGGTTGTTTTTGGACGCTGGACGACTCCCCACTCATTGCTATAAAGGGGGCAACCACGTGTAAACATTTATTTATTTATTAATATTTTAACATGTTAAATTAATAAACAACTCATGAGAACATTTGAAAATTATATAAAAAAAACTATATTGAAAGACAAAAACGTCTTTCCAAACCAACCTTAGAATTCTTATATTATAGATTATCGATATCTTTTAGAATAGCAAAGCGCAGTGTATTGTGAGATTAGGAGGTTTAAACAATAATTTTCTATATTATTTTTAAAAAAATATTTTTTAACATTAACAAATGAAAATATAAAAAAAATAATTGATTTTTTTTTTAAAAAAAACAAAAACAAATGTGTAAATCAGTTTCAAGCAAAGGAATCTCCACCTTGAAGAGAAAAATTCAGGTCTGACCAACACCAACCTACTCCATGGCACTGCGTACTGACTATGATGATCACTCAGCATTATTGTTAGCTTTGGTCGTAAACAAAATTAAGTTAACAGGACCCATACAAATGATCATGTATTTCCAGGGCCGTGATCATGCTAGCTAGCTAGTACGTAGGGATCATCGATCATATGAAGATTTAACAAAATTCTTATCAGGAAGGAAATTCTTCTCCTTTTTCTCCAATTGCTGATATGATCACGGATGGTCTCGTGGATATATAATATTGACGAGGCATCTTTAAACTGGGAAAAAAGACGTAGTTCACGGCTCCATGTCCTCCACCAACAATTCTCTCCCTCGCATTTCCGCCCCAGAATAAATTAGTATGGGCATTTCATTTTTAGTGGTGGCGCCATTAAAACTGATATGTCAAATAATGATTTATGCCCCCACTAACTATTATTGAAAACACGTGCCTTTAAAAGCAATTTGTTTTGTTGGCGGCAAAAAGCATGCATGCCCTAGCTAGGATGCCTGTTCATACCTTGCATTAATTATATACTTGATTCCGAGAGTGACAGGAAATACCAAGGGTAAGCTACACAAATTAAGAGCTCGTAGCTCATATTATATAATACTTATTCTGATATACACAAACCAAATTAAGTGAAGACCTGGAAGGAGCCAAATAAATATCCATTGATCGATCTTTTGTCATAATCGCTGCCATTTCAATCAGATTCTCTTAATTTATGGGTTCTCACGTTCCTTCTGATCATCATGCATTTGGTATGGACATATTCCTTCCAATCTACTCGTTCCATGCTGATGTCAAGGTTGATTTTTCTACGGAATAACCTCAAACTATCCCTTTACATCGATGTTAATTTGTACCAGTTTTTTCTTTAATTCAAACTCTCCATCAGAATTCATTAGCCAAAAAAATGACGAGTTGCTTACGAAATAAAATTGATTTTTTTTTATAATAGTCCGAGATCAATGTGGATGAAAAGAATTAAAAAAGAACAAGATTGATATAAAAGTTATTTGGGATTAAAATCAGGTCTACATATATAGTTAGGCCTCAGTTTCTTAATTTATTAATTTTTTTTCCTGATTAGGTTATGAAAATTCCTTCCACGTACTAATTGTCCATGATCGGTGTCTAGTGTATAACAAGATTAATGATTCCTGCGTGAAGCAGTAGAGCATATATATATATATATATATATATAATTACCTTGAAGGAGGTCATATTTAATTATAAAATCCCGGCAGTCTAATTACACCAAAAACACAATCATAATTACCAAGAAACTTTTCCTTTTGCCGCAGGCCATATTAT
Organism: Salix arbutifolia; assembly: GCA_025169955.1. Lineage (NCBI taxonomy): Eukaryota > Viridiplantae > Streptophyta > Magnoliopsida > Malpighiales > Salicaceae > Salix > Salix arbutifolia. Next base: position 3,835,195 of record CM045909.1, read on the forward strand.
AATCTCACCATTATTTATAAACTTTGCTGGTGCTGTAGGGACTTCATTACTAAAAAAGATTACTTGTTACTAACTTATCTTTTAAATCATTTACCATCCCGCCGTTTGGTACTTCTAAGCAATTTGTCTTTGTTTAATAATGTATTTTAAAAGTGTTTTTTATTTTAAATTTTTTATTTGATTTTTTTTATATTATTTGCATGTATTAATGTCTAGAAAACAATTTAAAAAAAATTATTTTAATTCATTTTTAAACAAAAAATATTTTAAAAAATAAACTCTACCACACTCTAAGACAACATTAATTATGATAGCTTTCGCTTCTTTTATTTAAATTTTCCTTTTTATAGTGGATGAAACATGTTTCATTCATTTATTTTTTAATAAAGAATGGATAAATTTTTTAGCTTTGAGATAAGCGCCATTAACACGTACGTGCTTCGTAACAGCGACTGTTTCAGATTAATTTCTCTAGGTTTTGTTTTAGCTGCTTTCTTCTTTTGTCCATATTGATGAACTCGTATATTGGAGTGTTGACTCCAGTATTAATTTATGATAATTCCAATTTATTTATTTATTTAATTCATTCTTATTCTTTTTTGAAGTTCAAGAAAATAAGATCTAAAATATTTAGAGCTAATAATAAAATATAATTCAAAACATTAGCTAGAAGTGAATCTACTACATGCGATAAATAAACAAAACAAATGAGAATGAACTTTTTTTTATGTTTTAGCTGAAATCAAATCTCAAATATGGATAGAATATTTAAAACTTGATCTTCAAGAGTCCCAATTAACAGGCTTTCAACTGTGCCATCTATGATATATAACCCCTGACTATTAAAATAGATAATTCATAAACTTCTACATGTAAATTTGTCCATTGCCCCCCCCCCCCCCCCCCCAGCAATATATATATATATATAAATTGATCTCGAGCGAGTGAAAATCGATCGATATAGCATATGTACAATACTGCCGTAGAATGTTTCTATTAGTTTTTGATCACTGCTAACATCAAATTAATTAATGTCATTGTCGATACACATTAATTTATCATCGATCAATAGTAAATACGGGCAAGTATTGGGGGCAATATTCTTATGAAAGCAGCAGACACGCACATTAATGAATTAAGTTGAATAATCAGTCAAGAGACAGAGATAAAGCGAGACAGGGAGCATATTGTGGAAAAGTCGATAAAGGAGGAGGAACCGGGTGAGAAGATGAAGTTGGCCGGCCCCTCCATCCACTAAACATGCCATGTTTACTCACTCGACGATCATAAGAGAATAGGAGTTAATTAATGGCGCTATCAATCAATCGATGGAGATAAAACTCACAGGCAAAATATAAAATGGATGCGTTGAACTTTTGACTGAGAGAAGGAGGCCACTTTCACCATTGAATTCGTTCAAAACTACTTCCTTTCAGAAGCTATATGAATCAGCACTTTGGTTGAGAAAAACAAACCCTATATATATATCTCCATGCATGACAAATCAAGCTCTGAGAAGTTAGGTATTTATTTGTACATATTTTTCACGATCGATTTATGCAGCCTTTTCTTCGTAAGCTTAAGCCACCTTTTACACATCAAAACTAAATCAAAATAGTTAAAGGCTTGAATTTTCTCAGTTTTCTTTTCACTTCGATCACATTTTTATAATCGCAGCTGTGGTGTCTGGCCCATAAAAGAATAAAAAACCCACCTTGATTGTGCGTGCAGATATTGGCTGTAAATTGACCTGGCAAATTCTGAACATTTTCACTTGATGAATATTGTAAAGATAAGAGTCCATGCTAGCTAAGATGCAAGGAAAATAACATCAATAGTGAAGTATTTCTCGTTTTCTCAAGGGAGCAGAATAAATATCTTAAAGCAAATTGCTACTATCGTGCCGGAGAACTCCCCTGGAGTTAATTTCCTTATCTATCCTGTCTAATAAGCTCCCCCTACCAGTACTGTATCAGTAGGGGTGGGTGATTGAGTTCTTGGTGATTTTTAGAAACGAATATTTTTATTAATTAATTAATTTTTATATCATGTGTTGTTATGTTTTTCTGGTTTTTTCTATTTAGAGGGCTGTGATAACTTTTTAGCATGTGTAGGCTTTGATGAATAAAAAAGGAGTCCTTTTGGTGTTTTTTTTCTATCTTTGAAGATTTTGAGTTGTAAGAAACTCTATTATCCTTCTTTTGATATATGTCAGCAGAGCAATGTCAAAAAGCAACTAAGGTATGATTTTGTTTCGCCTTTTTCCTCTCTCTCTCTCTCTCTCTCTCTCTCTCTCTCTCTATCTATCTATATATATATATATATATATATATATATATGATCTTATGATATCCCCACTGATGCATGTTTTAAATTTACAAGGCGCCCTTCTCTTGAATTTGTTTTGTGCTGTCAAAACGGAAGAGAAAATTAAATTAGTCGTACAAATAAGATGTCAAGAGCATGAAAGAATTGGGAAATTTACAAGTCTATCAACCCCATGGCAGCTTGATTCTGAGCAACACACGCACACACCGAGCAGGGAACAGCAGCTTTCCCATCGTATTTACGTTAAACTGAGCATGAGTGTTGGATTGGGTTTTAGCTATTACTAGTCAAATGCCCGCACTACGTTGCGGGCGTACTGCGGACGGAACTAATAATTTTTACCATTATTGAAATTAAAATATAGTATTTAAACATGTAAAATTTGATATAATAAAAAAGATCAACATACTCAATCATAACAACAGTAACATCGAAGTCTTAACTTCTAAAATTATCATCACTATTACTGTCAAAATAATAAACATTATTAAACAAACCTGAGAAAAAAATGAATAAAAAAACATGTAAGAACAAAAACTAAAATTATTATTATTATTATTATTCTTAATATCAATATTATTATTGTTTTAATAACTTGAAAAAACGAAATTAAATCAAAGGCTGAAAAGAATCCTAAAAACATTAACAAAAGAGCAAATAAAAAAATGATAAATACAATAAAAATTATTGATTGACAAAAAAAATATACCCGGGAAGAAAAAATCATGGTGTGTGTAAACTGACCCGAACACCTCGGTTAAGAAAAAAACAATATAAGTGGCAAAACAAAATAGGGAAAAAAATGTAAAAAAAAAAAGATCCGGAGATTAGTCGTGGTGCGTGTAAGTTGGCCCGGACACCTCAGTTATTAATTTTTTTTTGTAAAAAAAAAACAACAACCAGTTATTTTTAAAAAAAAACCATTCATTTTTTTTTAAAACAAAACAGTTCTTGGGAAAAAAAAACTAAATCAGAAACAACAACCAGTTATTAAAAACACAAAAGACCCTTAACTTCTAAAATTATCATCACTATTACTGTCAAAACAATAAATATTATTAAACAAACCTGAGAAAAAAAATCAATAAAAAAAACATGTAAGAACAAAAACTAAAATTATTATTATTATTCTTGATATTAATATTATTATTGCTTTAATAACGTGAAAAAAACGAAATTAAATCAAAGGCTGAAAAGAAGTCTGAAAACATTAAAAAAAGAGCAAATAAAAAAAATGATAAATACAACAAAAATTATTGATTGAAAAAATATTTACCTGGAAAGAAAAAATCGTGGTGCGCGTAAACTGACACGGACACCTCGATTAAGAAAAAAAATATAAGTGGCAAAACAAAATAGGAAAAAAAATGTAAAAAAAAAATGGATCCGGAGATTAGTCGTGGTGCGCGTAAGTTGGCCCGGACACCTCAGTTATTAAATATTTTTTTTGTAAAAAAAAACAACAACCAATTATTTTAAAAAAAACCATTCTTTTTTTTTAAAAGAAAACAGTTCTTGAAAAAAAAAACCAAATCAGAAACAACAACCAGTTATTAAAAAACAAAAGACCCTTAACTTCTAAAATTATCATCACTATTACTGTCAAAACAATAAACATTATTAAACAAACCAGAGAAAAAAATCAATAAAAAAAACATGTAAGAACAAAAACTAAAATTATTATTATTATTCTTGATATTAATATTATTATTGCTTTAATAACGTGAAAAAAACGAAATTAAATCAAAGGCTGAAAAGAAGTCTGAAAACATTAAAAAAAGAGCAAATAAAAAAAATGATAAATACAACAAAAATTATTGATTGAAAAAATATTTACCTGGAAAGAAAAAATCGTGGTGCGCGTAAACTGACACGGACACCTCGATTAAGAAAAAAATATAAGTGGCAAAACAAAATAGGAAAAAAAATGTAAAAAAAAAAAATGGATCCGGAGATTAGTCGTGGTGCGCGTAAGTTGGCCCGGACACCTCAGTTATTAAATATTTTTTTTGTAAAAAAAAACCACAACCAATTATTTTAAAAAAAACCATTCTTTTTTTTTAAAAGAAAATAGTTCTTGAAAAAAAAAACCAAATCAGAAACAACAACCAGTTATTAAAAAACAAAAGACCCTTAACTTCTAAAATTATCATCACTATTACTGTCAAAACAATAAACATTATTAAACAAACCAGAGGAAAAAATCAATAAAAAAAACATGTAAGAACAAAAACTAAAATTATTATTATTATTCTTGATATTAATATTATTATTGCTTTAATAACGTGAAAAAAACGAAATTAAATCAAAGGCTGAAAAGAAGTCTAAAAACATTAAAAAAAGAGCAATTAAAAAAAATGATAAATACAAAAAAAATTATTGATTGAAAAAAAATATACCTGGAAAGAAAAAATCGTGGTGCGCGTAAACTGACCCGGACACCTCGATTAAGAAAAAAAATATAAGTGGCAAAACAAAATAGGGAAAAAAATGTAAAAAAAATGGATCCGGAGATTAGTCGTGGTGCGTGTAAGTTGGCCCGGACACCTCAGTTATTAATTTTTTTATATAAAAAAAACAACAACCAGTTATTTTAAAAAAAAACCATTCATTTTTTTAAAAGAAAATGGTTCTTGAAAAAAAAAACAAATCAGAAACAACAACCAATTATTAAAAAACAAAAGACTTTTTTTTTTGAAAAAAAAAACAGTTCTTTATAAAAAAAAAATCCAAATCAGTTTTGAGGCCGCAGTGGTTCGAACTCGCGCGCGCCAATGGCAGCGCGCGCGAACAACCGCTCGGCCACAACCTTTGCTTTGTCTTTTCCAGCATAAAAAAATACAAAAAGAAGGCCTGTGTAAAAAAAAAAATCCAAATCAGTTTTGAGGCCGCAGCGGCTCGAACTCGTGCGCGCCAATGGCAGCGCGCGCGAACAACCGCTCGGCCACAGCCTTTGCTTTGTCTTTTCCAGCATAAAAAAATACAAAAAGAAGGCTTGTGTAAAAAAAAAAGGCAGATGAACGCCTGCGAAGCACGGAGGAAAAACAACCAGTCTACAGTGCTGACGTCAGCTGACGTCAGATCCTCTTTTAGTATATGTTAATTAATAATAATAATAAGTATTTTGTGTTATGAGTTTATTCCGCCCAATTTTAGAGACTTGCTTAAAAAGCTCTAGAGATTAGCAGCGAGAACACCATTTAACTACTAAAAATATATTTTTTAATTTATTTATTTCAAATTAAATATTTGTTGGTATTTTCAAATTGTTTTATATATTAATATAAAAATAAAATTTTAAAAAATATAAAATATTATCTTAATAAATTTTTAAATAAAAAATATTTTAAAAATAATCGGTATCAAACGATTCTAAATAAAACCGGCTGCAGCCCCCAATTTCCCTTCATTAACGCACCACCAAAACCCTAAATTCCATGGCGACAATCGGCGAAACCTCCATGAATCCTCCTCCTCCTCAGTCGAGGCCCGTCTTTGTTAGGGTTAAACGCAAGGCTCACCAGTCTCACCTCGATGCCTTCTGTAATTCAATAACCCCCCCTCTCTCCCTCACACACACACTATCGCCACTATCACTCGGTGTCTGCTGATTTTGTGCGTATTTGTGGCTTGAAATCAATGAGAGACCAACGAAGAAGGCGATGTTAGACTTGGAGAAGTTGTCAATTTGTAATAACTCTGTTGATGTTCAAGGTAAATTTTTTTCATTCTTGCCTTTTGTTATCATCGATTGGATTTGAGAAGTTGTAAATTTAATATTTTGTGCTCTTAGCATTAAGAGGATATAATCTTTATTCGGATCTTGAAAAAAAAAAGATTGGATTTGAGAAATTGTAAATTTAATATTTTGTGCTCTTAGCATTAAGAGGAAATAATCTTTATTCGGATCTTGAAAAAAAAAAAAAAGGTAAACGTACTCGCGCGATTCACAATTAGCAAATGTCCAATCTACAGTAAATATCTGATCTCTTTTAGTATATTAGTAATTATAATTATAATCTCGATAATGCAAGCATGCCTTTCCAGCAAAGTATCAGTTAATACTTAGTAACACACATGGTGGTGACCTGTCTTATGAAGATTTCCAATCTTTATTACAGAAAAAAGTGCCGTTTTACTGCAAATTTAGTCACTTTCTGCAAGTCCTCATAAATTTGAAAAAAAAAAGAAAAAGAAAAAGAAAAAGAAAAATCCGCCTAAATCATTTAAAAATGGAGGGTTCATAGTAACCGTCGAGATTCGACATTGAACAAGTAGCGTAGCAGAAACTTGTTGACTGAAAACACATATATAGGCAGAGTCAAAATATTTTTCAAACATCATACAGCGTTACGATCTTGAAACTAAAAAAATTGGTTTCCTATTATTTTAGGTTTTAGTCATGTAATTGTTATTATGATGACTATTGAAGATTTGCATGATCATTAATTTTAGAATCCGTGTGATTAGTCGAAATAAATAAAAAAAAATATTCATTTTTCTCCGTTTCTCTAAACACTAAAATCATATTTGACACTGTATTTCAAAAATATTTTTGAAATAAAAATAAAAAAAGTATTTTTATTGTTTACTTTAAATAAATTTTTTTGATATTTATAGATCATTTTCATATGATAATATCACTGTTTTTTTAAATATCATTTTAATATAGTTCTAAATAAAAAATATTTTAAAAAATAACTAGTAGCATTTCACAAAAGTCTAAATTTACTTATTTTTTTAAAAAAATAATATTTTTTTATGTTTATAGATTATATTAATATAATAATATCAAAAATAATCTATAAAAATTTAGAAATATATATTTTTAATCATCAACTCTAAAGTTTACTCTAAAAAAACCAACTACTAATTGGTGTTTCTTTTTGTCAGATCTCTTACAGCTGCAGTACTCAAAGTTTCCATTAAAATATAGATGAGAGAGAGAGAGAGAGAGAGACATTTTTGCTTGCTGGGTTAATCCGTGAATCGGATTTTGATGCATGCACTGTAAATTCTTGTCGATAAATCAGCATTTGAGAGAAGGCTGTCTCATATTTAGCAAGGTACAAGAGCAAAATCAATGCATTGCCAATTTGCCATCCATTGTTTCTATCACTGTAGGCAAAGCTGTAACAGACGTTTCTGGACTACAGTACTCTACTAGGAGTTTTCCTACTCTTAAGAGGTATACAGCGAGAGAAGCACATCTGTGCTGTCAAAGAGTCACCAGCTTTGCCGGACTGTCGCACAATTGTCCGGAAGAGGCCCCTAAATTCCTCTGTCTCCACGTTATAAATCGAAGAGAGATCCCCGGCGGTTTCCAAAATCAGCTGCCATCATACCTTCTTTCAGTTTCTTGGTTTGGTCTCTTCGTATACTTCTGGTTTCTTGGTTTCGCTCAGACGTTGTCTTAATTATGGCTTTACTGTTTGTTTCAGATCTGTAGAGGAGCATTGAAAGGGAAATGTCAAATCAGAAGCAAGCAGAGGAAGCGATGGTCTCAATCAATGACGCCGGGCATGAAGAAAAAGAAGAAGTAAGCAATGATGAATCCGGTTTTAGTCTTAAAAGCGTTCTTTGGCATGGTGGATCTGTCTATGATGCCTGGTTTAGTTGTTCTTCAAATCAGGTATTTTTACACCCGGTTCATAGTTTGACAAAAAAAAGAAAGAGAGTTGATCTTCTCCTTGTTTTGGACCAAGAAAAAATGGAATTTTCTTTTTGGCGGTCACAGGTTGCTCAGGTTCTGTTAACACTGCCATACTCTTTCTCTCAAATGGGGATGCTTTCAGGCATAATTTTGCAGATATTTTATGGTGTTCTTGGAAGCTGGACTGCTTACCTTATCAGTGTTCTCTATGTTGAATACCGAAGCAGAAAGGAGAAAGAGAATGTCAGCTTCAAGAACCATGTTATACAGGTTTGCCTACCAAGAACAACCTCAACTCTAAGAACAAAGTCAGAAATAAAAATTCAAATTTTACCATGCCTTCTAAAACCTTTTTCTTTAATTGTCTATAATATCAGTTTTGTTTTTTCTCTCGCGCCTGCAGTGGTTTGAAGTGCTAGATGGATTACTGGGTCCATCTTGGAAAGCCATTGGATTGGCCTTTAACTGCACTTTTCTGCTGTTCGGTTCTGTGATACAGCTTATAGCCTGTGCAAGGTCAGTCCTTGTTTCTTTTCTGTTTTGCAATTTCCCCCCTGCTTTTCCAGTGTTTACTGTACAAGTAGGATTTGTTTTATGCACTGATTCGAGTGGATTACTGGGTTAATCACAGCAATATATACTACATTGATGACAAATTTGACAAGAGGACATGGACTTATATTTTCGGAGCCTGCTGTGCCACCACCGTGTTCATTCCTTCATTTCACAACTATAGAATTTGGTCTTTTCTCGGACTTGGAATGACTACCTACACTGCCTGGTATATGACTGTTGCATCTCTTGTTCACGGCCAGGTAACTTAAATTTAGACCAGCCGCCTAATCTCTTATAACATCTCCTTAATCCACATTCCACACCAGCAGGATTTGGTTTTTGTTTTTCCTTGAAATATCAGTGCGCCATTATTTTACAGGTTGAGGGGGTAATTCACTCGGGCCCAACAAAGGGAGTTCTTTATTTTACAGGAGCCACCAATATCCTCTACACTTTCGGTGGGCATGCTGTCACTGTGTAAGAAGTCTATCTTCTTCTCTCTTTTTTTAATTGCTATCACAGTGCAGGAAACCAAATTAAGGTTTTTAGATTATCTCTCATTAATTCATGGGTTAACAGCGAGGACATTTTTAAACCAACTCAATGATAATACCTTAAATGATTGAGTCTCGGGAAGTTTAGAGTTGATGAGATTCTATCTATAAACCCAAAAAGAAATCAATTCTGATTCTGGTCAAAGAAACCGTGCTTGGAAGGCATACGTTACACCTTAAAAAGGGCCTGGTTTTGACCAGTCAAATGTTACTTACAATTTCATCTTTAATTTTGACACACTATATAAGCACTTGGTTGGTTTTCCTTCCACAGAGGTTAGGTCCGCCATGCCAGGGCACTTGCTGTTAGACTCTCCATACGTGCCCTCAAAATTAATTATATGAACCTGGACAAGCAAGTGGATTTAGTTAGCTCTTAGCAGATATAATACTAAACCGTTTGGTTCAAATTCCACTAACACCCGAGATGAAAGGAATTCAGGGAAAACCTCTTCGTTCTAAAATTTACACCCTGCTTCCTATTCTATAAAGCTTTACTGACTCGTCTTACCAGAAGATAAAAATAGGAAATTTAAGGATTATCATATCAAATCAATCTGTCACTCTTGTTCAACACTATCCATTTTCAAGTGGATTATTTGATGGCGATGGCTTCTTGGTTACAGGGAAATTATGCACGCAATGTGGAAGCCTCAAAAATTCAAGTACATTTATCTATTTGCAACCCTTTATGTGTTAACCTTAACGCTTCCATCAGCTTCTGCTACCTACTGGGCGTTTGGAGATCAACTCCTCACTCATTCAAATGCTTTGTCCCTACTACCCCGCACCCCATGGCGCGATGCTGCTGTTGTCCTTATGCTTATCCATCAGGTTTTTTTTTCCTGCACATTTTCCTTTTTCTTATTCATGAACGGTTAAGTTGACACATACGCTGGTGTTTGATCAGGAGAAGATAATCAATATAAGTTGACAAATATGTGAAAAAAGATGTAACTGATTAATTCTGTGTCTGTGTGTATGCATTGCAGTTTATAACATTTGGATTTGCTTGTACACCATTGTATTTTGTGTGGGAGAAAGTTATTGGGATTCATGATACAAAGAGCATCTTGGTGAGGGCGATATCTCGGTTACCCGTGGTCATACCTATATGGTTCCTCGCAATTATATTCCCTTTCTTCGGACCGATTAACTCAGCTGTGGGGGCTCTTCTGGTCAGCTTTACCGTTTACATCATCCCTTCTTTAGCTCATATGCTCACTTATCGATCTGCCTCTGCTCGACAGGTACACGGTTCATTTTCTCTGCCTCCTATCTTCATCTCTACCTGATGCTTGTATTATATATCTGGCTGGCATTGTCTGATGCTTTGATGGAGTTGCTAGTCATTGATTTCATTTTCTTAGTTACAGTAAATAAAAAAGACAAAAAATGCAGATAGACATGTACCCTGAAAGGTGTAGATTCTGGGATTCCAGCCATATAAAGTAGTCACTGGGGCAAGTCCGTTTTGGTCCTAGTTTCATGCTAGCTCACTTGATTTGGTGATATCAGCCCCTTGGTCAGTAGACAGTGTCTAATTCCTGACCTCACAGAGATTAGAGAGGAAGGTTTTTGCATTAATTCTTTAAATATACTTCAAGATTACGTTATGCCAGCTACTACACATTTCAGAAATTAAAGCACGCCAAAAACATTAAGAAATGTGTTAGATAGGGCATGTCCTGTTGTATAAAGTGATTATAGGCAATCTTAAATCTTAGTGACTGTAGAAAGGGGGGTTTGATTTTCTGGGTGCCACAATTTCATGGATAGTTTCAACTTGATAGCTTAGCTTGGACAGTGAAATTGACTTCGTTATTCTATCTCCACTAATTAGCTCAACGGCTGAGATATGGAAATTTATTGCACAAAATGAGATAGTTTGCATCTCCTTGTCATTCAGATTTGTGCCACATTCACACTTCTACTCTTACGTTCTTGGCAATATCTGCCAATCTCTCTGAACAACTTGCCCGGGTCACTGGTCTTGTTCCTGATCACACAGCAGAAGGTCATGTCCTCAAAATAAACTACCATAATACTGCTTTGATCGTTACTTTTATAGCTCACTTGAACTTAAAATTAGATTCAGCAGACAAATTTCAGTCATATATATATATATATATATAAAACAGCAGTGCTCATTCATCTGTGCTAGTGGACTTGTTTAAAATTGTAACATCGTGAACAAGTCCTGCAAAATCAACCGTTTCATTGTTGAAAATGCAGAATGCAGCTGAGAAACCTCCTTTCTTCATCCCAAGCTGGACAGCCATGTACGTATTGAATGCGTTTATAGTAGTATGGGTACTTGTAGTTGGCTTTGGATTAGGAGGGTGGGCTAGTATGTCAAATTTCATCAAGCAAGTGGACACATTCGGCCTCTTTGCCAAGTGCTACCAGTGCCCTCCTTCGACTGCTGCAAAACACCGTTAAGCCCTGTAGCATTTTAAATTTTCTCATCACCCATGTATTACACGGAGTTGGCAGCAGCATCTCCTCTGCATTGTGTTTTGTTTAAACCCTTCTATACAAGTAGTAGGTTATTTGCGAATAGTGAAGTTTGCTATGATATATATACATATCAATGCTGTAATTCTCTGTTCGCAAGAATACATCTTAAAGTTGGCAAGTGTAGTTATATCTCGGAGCATCTTTTAGCTATCTCTCGGAGAATCTGCAGTATTGGCAATGGCAGTGTGTTCTCATGGCTTGCACTTTACCTAAAACCTTGTGCATGCGAACCCGTATGAATCCAAAACAAATCATTTGAAAACCATGCTCTACATTAGTGTAAAAAGAGCTAGTATGTAAGAGTTCATGGTAGTTGTGTTGATCAGTTTATGAAATTGTGTTCAGTTCATATCTTTAAGCATTTGGGAATGTTTGGTATGCTGGATTTGATATGATGAAAAAAACCTGTTAGCAGATTGTAATTACTACGGTATTTTTTCTTTACATTTTTTTTTCTTTTTTCTCCTCTCTAACTCTGCTCACGCTCTGATCGAGATTGAGAGGGAATCAAGTGCGGTTGGAAAGTAGATGGTGTTTAATTTGTGAATTAGAGAAAATAAGGATAAATGAAAATAAATAAATTTTATAAATTATTTTAAATTAAATAAATAATAAAAAGAATGAAAACCAAATTTGATAAATAAATAAAATCAAAAGAACCATTCACCGCCAAGCATTCCCAAACACCTCTTAGTGATGAACCTGAAGAACCATTCACCGCCAAGCATCAATGGATAAACCATTGTTAATTGTTATGGATGGCTTAGCAGTGATGACGAGGATTTGCCACCAAGTGTGTCCTGTGCTAGTTTTGGATCTGAGAAATATAGTTTAAGAAAAAAAAATTAAAAGAGATTTCTCAATGAAACCATACTAATTTATTGATCAATCCAACATTTTTAAAAAAATATAATTCCCAAATGGGTTTTCAATTTTACCAGGAACCCTAATTAATGTTTTCTAATTACGTTTCTACCACAGAAAGCTGTTAAAATTAAAATATCAAAATAGCCACTCATGCTAGCTCACAAGCGTACACGTGTAGGACCCGGACTGGCAATTGCAGATACCGAATACAAATGGAAATATCACCAAGGCCTGGGCGGGTACTAAAAGCAGAGCAACGAACAAAAAAGGGATAATTCCCTTTCTTCTTCCACGTCAACCATTGTCACTCGCCCCCCAGATATCTATCTGTTCCTTCCCAAGCTAGACCACACTGAAAAAAGAGAAAGACCGAAAGGTTTCCCATTCGTGATATTTCAATGGAGAATTAGGGTTATAAATAAAAAGAAAGAAGACGTTATTTTTCTTTTCTTTTAGATGCTCAAAATGAGTGTTTTGGCGACATTTCGTGGCAATTTTAGTTCGTTATTGATACCACAGTGCAGCTCTTGTTCTTGCGACTATCGTCCACGCCACATTTTAGCTTCTTCTTCTGTTATTTCTCGGCGAAAACGATGTCGTACAAGAGATTTCAAGCTGTACCAGATTCCAGAGTAAGTTCCTCGCTTCTTCTTCTTCTGTTGTTATGGATGGTTATAATTTTATTATTATAGTATTACTCAAAAAAGCATTCTAGTCTTTTCCACTTGAAGGAAGCCAATTATACTGCTGTGTTTTAGGTTTTGTGAGAAGAGAGAAATTATTGTATGTAGAGCTGCAGAGACAGAGATTGAACCAGATAATAGCAACAATGATCATAAGGTTATTGCTACCTTTTTTCTTTTTCTTCAGTTTATATATACAAATATAATAACAATATGTAATTTTAATTAGATACTGACCGTTTATCCGGTTGATTTGGTGCGTCCTTGATTTGATTTTAAGTTATTGAATTCAACTTAGGAGGTGAAGTAACATGGGATCCCATTCACATGTTTTGGTTGATTATAGATTTAGTTTCGAGGACCATTTCATGAAATTCGATATCTTACTTTGGATGTGTCGCGTGTAGGAAATGGAATACAAACTCAAGATCAATAACTTGAGAGTTATAGATTTAGTTTTATGTTATGTTTATCGCATTCACATACGTGAGAGTTATTTAACATTGAATTTGATGTATGTCTCTAGGGAAAAGAACTTTGGATGTGTCGTGTGTGGGAAATGGAATACAAACTCAAGATCAATAACTTGAGAGTTATAGATTTAGTTTTATGTTATGTTTTTCGCATTCACATACGTGAGAGTTATTTAACATTGAATTTGATGCATGTCTCTAGGAAAAAGAAGTGGGTGAAGAAGGAGAGGAGCTTCCTAGCATAGATTCCCTTAGCCAAACTGACGACCAACCTGATTCTCAGCCCACAATTCTAAATCAAATAAATGAAGGGGAAATTAAGACTGGAGGTGGCACCCAGGTACTTGTATTTCTCAGATTATTTATGTTTATCATTATAGTTGAAGACATAATGTTTGCTCTATGCAGTCGGCTATTATTTATGTACATTTCCTTTCCCTTTTAACACCTAGTATGCATGAAATAACTGTGTGTTTAGTCTCCTTCTCTTGAAGGGACATATGTGCTGCTTCTAAGTGGTTTTGAGTAACAACAGTTAAATGAGATAATATGCGATGGTTGGCCACAATGTCCTGTAGTCATTCAAATTACGTAAGAAAACTCTGACTCCTGCCCTTGGCAATTCTGTTAATCTCAGAGTCATGTTCTATGACATAATAATATTTTCTTTAGGTTCATGTATTTTCTTTGGTTTGGGAGCAGGAAACTCATTATTAAATCCTCTGACCCTTATTACATCAAGGTTGTGTTTGAAACAGGAAGCTGATGATGAAGTTGTCAGTGGGTCCCCTCTGCCAGGTGTGAAGGTGATTTGCAAGTGCTTAGTTTGTTTGTTTTTCAGTAGGGATCTTCTTTCAAAGCATCCTTTCTTACTTCTTTTAAAAAATCTCATTAACAGCCCCAGCAACTGGATGGATCAATCAGGATTCCAAAAGAAACAATTGATATTCTCAGGAACCAAGTGTTTGGCTTTGATACATTTTTTGTGACAAGCCAGGAACCATATGAGGTGAGCTACTAATGCGCAAGGCTTTATGTTTTTCCATTTATTCCCTTCTTTCCATAACAAATACTCTAAGAGGGAATAAAACCAAATGGATTTGCAATCTGGTTTAGAAGTTCGGATTGATTATCTAAAGCTTGCAACTGTTCTAGCCAATAGCCCAGGTTTATGCTATCCTCACTGTGCTTTTATCATGGATATCAGACATCTCTTGAACACTGATTAGGTTTGCTCCATCTTACTCACTCTTCATGAAAGAAATGTTTTTTCTGACATCCTTGCTAAAAGGATCTTCTCAAGATTGTCTTAGAGTGTGGACTAGCCCTCCAACTTATTCATCCACAGCTTCTATCTTATGGTTCTCGAGTCTTATTTTTGAGAGGGTAGTCTGTTTTTGATTTTGTTTCTTTATTCCATTGTACCAAAAATAATTGCTCATTCTTCCTTTAATTTTTTTGAAATTCTTTACAAATTGACCTATGGAAGTTGAAAATCCATTTAAGAAGGGGGACAGGGAGTGGGTGAAATTGATAAAAAAGAGGAGTTTGGTGTTTCATTTTACTCTGTCCAGTCAAGAGTGAATATTTTACATCTTTCTAGTTAATTTGTTTGCTGTTTTGTTATGCTTTTGGTAGGGTGGAGTCTTGTTTAAAGGAAACCTGCGAGGTCAGGCAGCTAAAAGCTATGAAAAGTTAACAAACAGGATGCAGGTGTATTCATTACCTTAGTCATTTCCCCCCCTTTTCATGCAGTTTCATCACTGATACTTCATACAATTCAATTAAACAGAATACACTTGGGGATCAGTATAAGATTTTCCTCCTAGTTAATCCAGAGGATGATAAACCAGTGGCAGTTGTGGTTCCAAGAAAGACCCTACAGCCAGAAACAACAGGTGGTTTTATACCCCAGTTTAGTATTTTATTTTTTTGCCTGATCAGCACTGTTTTTCACAGTAAAATACTTAAATCTCTCATCACAAGAGTGAAGGCACAGATCAGAGCCATTTTAACTTCTAGTTTAAACTACAAAGGATTTAGTTTGATTTATGCAGCCGTTCCAGAGTGGTTTGCAGCTGGCGCTTTTGGACTGGTTACAGTTTTGACATTACTTCTCCGGAATGTGCCTGCATTACAGTCAAATTTACTGTATGTAGTTTATTTCTCCATCTCATGAATCATATTTACATTAATAAAAGTTATGTTTTGCTGGAGCTGAGGGTATTTAGATTAACAAAGAAGTTTTAATTGTTTTATGTTAGACTTTGCCATTTAGGCAAGTATCTGAAAAGTTGCAAGTGATTTCCATGTTTACCTTTCTAGACTTCTTTCATGACGCAGAACTCATTAAAACTTTCTGACTGGAAAATTACTATTTTAAATGTCCCAGATCAACCTTTGACAATCTTGAGCTGTTGACGAATGGGCTACCAGGAGCCCTTGTGACCGCACTTATTCTGGGGGCACATGAATTGAGCCACATACTAGTTGCAAAAAGTAATGAAGTTAAGCTTGGGGTGCCATACTTTGTTCCAAGTTGGCAGGTGAAATGTGTGTGTGTTGTTGTCTTGATCTTTATTTATAGTGTTCCCTAGCGTGAATTCTTCAGGGAATTGGCTAAGAGACTGTTGTCTATCCGAAGCAATCCCCTTCTATTGACTGATCTATACTGTGTCGGTGGCAGATAGGCTCTTTCGGTGCTATCACAAGGATAACAAGTATTGTGCCCAAACGTGAAGTTCTTCTGAAAGTTGCAGTGGCAGGACCTTTAGCTGGGTTTTCTTTGGGTTTTGTTCTTCTCCTTTTGGGCTTCATCGTACCACCTAGTGATGGTATTGGTGTTGTTGTTGATGCATCTGTTTTTCATGAGTCATTTCTTGCTGGGGGTATTGGTAAGTTCTTCATTTGGAGTTTGTTGCATACAGATCTGCTAGTGCATTCTTTTATGACTTGCAATGCTATAAAGATTGGTGGATATCAAATTTATTCAGTTATAGTTGACTTCCTTGACCTTTATATTTTGCCCAAAAAAGACATGCATTTTTTTCAGTGATCAAGCTATTCACTTCACATGTAATTTTTTCTCAAGCAAGTTGGAGACCGGTGATATTAATTTGAGCTTTCCTTTTATCTGTAGCTAAACTTCTGCTAGGTGATGTACTCAAGGAAGGCACTTCCATATCTCTTAATCCACTGGTGATATGGGCGTGGGCTGGACTTCTTATTAATGCCATCAACAGCATCCCTGCTGGAGAGCTTGATGGTGGGCGAATTTCTTTTGCTATTTGGGGAAGGAAGGTATACCATTTAAAATCAAGTACAGGAGAAACTAAAAGATACTTCCAGTGGATTGCCTCCCCACCCACACCAATGCGGTCCACTGCTATATGAGTGGGAAGCAGCACACTGAGAGTATCTAATGATCTCTCTAAATACAATACAGCAGTAACTTCAATGTTTAAACTCAATGATCTTACACTTTCAAATGGCTCAGGAATTAAAATATAACCTCTGTACCACTGATATATTTCTGGATGTTTTGAGGCGAAGAGAGTGTAACACTGATCTAGTTTTTTCATTTGACAGGCTTCAGCTCGCTTCACTGGTTTCTCCATTGTCTTGCTCGGACTATCCTCGCTACTTAATGATGTGGCTTTTTACTGGGTAGTTCTAATATTCTTCTTACAGAGGGGGCCGATTGCTCCAGTTTCTGAAGAGATAAGTGATCCCGAGAACAAGTATGTTGGCCTTGGACTCTTAGTTTTGGTCTTAGGATTGCTGGTATGCCTACCATACCCCTTCCCTTTTACAGATGGAACCCTTACAAGTTTCACAAATGATGCCATTTCAAGTCTCTAGGCACTATAAAGTTTCCATATACTCAACGTAAAGCTTTTTCTTAGAATTTCAGCCAGCCTTGTTGGTGTAACTTGTACACATTTTGGACCATGAAATTGGTGGAATGGTGCTGTGTATTAGCACCAAGAAGTTCATATGCATGGCTATTTCGTCCCATAATTCTGTTCATGTATCTTCAATAAAGTCGATGAATCTTTTTTGCGGGTGCTTCTCTTTCAAGTAATGCCACGGATGAAGTCAGTGCATGACCTCATCCTAGGTGGCTGAAATCATCGAGAACAGATAACTATCCTGGATTACCTTCAAGGGCAGTATGTAAGAATTGGGGAAAACGTTTTATATGCTAGTATTGATGGTGGGGTAGAGAGACATGATTCCATTTCATTTTGAGACGGCTTTCCTTGCTGTGTGACCAGCTAAATCCTTGTTGTCCAGAAAAATAAGTATAATTGATGCGGATTATCATGTGTTTTTTCGGATAAGGATATACTCTGGCTGTATTTGATAATATATTTGGATTGTATTTTTTTTAATCCACTTGCACTAAAAAATATTAAATTAGTTTCTTTTTGGATGTTTTTGAATTATTTTAATTTGAAGATGTAAATATTATTGAAAATCATTAAAAATATTAAAATATTTTTTTTCCAATTCAAATTTATTTTCGTAAAGGCATTTTTAGCGCATGATTAAATATATATTAAGTGAAACAAGTATAAAGCATGCACGGTTGTGTGTGTGCACGTGTTGGTTCATATCTTTTCCCAAAAGAATATGCCCCACGCCTTGAAACACAACTAGGTATCATGTATTATCCTAGATTTCTTATATTTTCATGTACCGAGAGTGAGAAAAAAATGTTAAACCAATTAAACTGGAAAAAAAATCAAATCATTAAAAAAATCTGATTAAATCAATTAGAATATTTTTTAAAATTTCTAGTTTAGTTTTGATTTTTTAAGGTTGAAATTAGTAAACTGAAACTAAATCGAATTAATTTAAATTATAAAAATATATTATAAAAAACTTTATACTCTTCTGGTTTTATTCAAATTTTTTGGTATGATTTTATTTTGATAACATGAAAACAAAAACTAAAAACTATTTTTTGATTTTTTACATTAAAAAACATGAACCAAACCAAAACTAATAAGTTTAAACTAGTTTGGATTAGGTTTCAATTTTTTTGTTGGTTTTAAAGTTTAAGTTGGCTCCTTGCACCCACACACACACCTTGGTACTCGACTTGCTAAGAAACGTTTGATCAAAGTGTCATTGTGTTCGGTAAATTATAGTTAAAGACTTGAAATATGATTTTCTGGGTCATCTTTTACTTTCATTTAATCAAGAACAAATTATAGTGTTTTTGGGAAATGGTTTTTCAAAAAAGATGCTCATGAAGTGGAATTTAATTTTAAAAAATAAATGTCATGGTGATGGGATTTTTGTTTTTAACCTAAGTTTAATCTCGACTTGGTATTCCCTGTAGTCGTTGATGCAACCAAGTTCAAGGAAGCTGCCAAACTGGTACTTTTTCACTCCTGTATGTTCTCTGACCAGCTCACTCCAATCACGGCTTATCGGTGGTTGGGAAAAGAAGATGACAGTGAGGCTCCTAGCTTTCTATTTGAGTCTGTGGAGCCTGGTTCTCAGGTTTCAGGTGTGGTAAGAGTCCTCCATTGCATAGGTGGTTGGTCTTTTTTTTTATTACGAGTTATTTAAGGTTGGATTGCTGGCAACAGGGGCGTTACGGTGTGGTTGGAGCTCAACCAGCAATTGAGATTGTAGCCAAAGAAGATAAGGTTAGTGTGATGGACCATGAATCAGTTAGATTGACCGAGGAGATTGTTTAAGATCCGACGGTGATCCCAAGAAGAATATCAGAGGCTTGGAAACCCGAACTCTTTGGTGGGTTCCAAATGCATTTGCGGCATAGTTGTAAAATCCGTTCCGGGTACCGTTCCGGTTTTTTGTTTGGAACGGAACGTTCCGGTTTCGGTGCATTCCGGCGTTCCGTTCCGGTTTTGTACTGTTCATATTTATTTAATTATATATATGAAAAAAAATAAAATATTAATTTAACAAGTATAATTTAAATTCAAGATAAATGAAATTTAAATTATACAATACAAATATAATCTCAAAATTAGAAATATCTTTAAAATTCTAAAATATTATGAAAGCAATATTTAAAATTTGAAATTTAAACAATTTATAAAAATCCCCAAAAAAACCTACTCTATTATTATTATTATAACCCCATATAAATCCTTCTTTATTATTACTATCATTATTATTATTATAAAAACCAACAAACTTTACTGCCCCTTTTATTATTATTAGTATAAAAAGTTAAAAACCCACTAACCCTACCCCTCCCCACTTTCTCTTTGCTTGCGCCGTCCCCCCAATTCCGTCTTCGTCCAGATCAAAAACTTCAAGCTGACACCTTTTTTTATTTTCAACGTAAAAGCAAGCAGCAAGGTGGGGCTTCAATTAACAACAAATCTGCTGAATTCAGTTCTATCTTCTCTTCTTTTCTGCATTTTTTTGGAGGTTTTGGTTTCTGGGGCAATCACTGAATTGCTCAACACTAACAAAATGGTAATATTTAGATTGAAAACCCATTTTCTTTTTTATAATTTGGATTCCCATTTTATTTTTCCTCTTTGTATCTACTGGGTTTTGTTATTAGATGAGGTGTTTGTAATGTTAAAGAGAACACTGAATGTGATTGGGATTTGGTGCTGACTTATCCAATATTTCATTGATCCCGGAACGGAACGCCCGGTACGGAACCGGGGCGTTCCGGCCGGAATTGGGCCGGATTTTCCGGATCCGACCGGAATTCAAACCGGGACAAAAACGTCGCCGTTTTGTCCCGGATTTTGAAGTGGAACGGGCCGTTCCGGCCATTCCGGCCGGAACGGAACGGGATTCATAACTTTGATTTGCGGTAAGACAAGAAACTCTGCAAAATATTCTATTTCCTGATTGAATGTAAAATAAACACAATGAAAGAATTATTTACAAAAAAAAGTGAGAATTCATAGGTTTCTTTTAATGTGCATGCTTGATGTAGATTCTTATAGTAAGTAAATGTAACAAAACAAAACGCACACTTTACTGAGCAAGCTATGCCAGCAGGGTCTTGGCCTGGTGGTCAAGAAGGGATTCTCCCTTCCTTTCATCCCAGGTTCAAGTCTTGCCAGACATGTTTGTCATCCTCGCGGTATTTTAAATGTTTATTGGGCTTATAAAATATTCAGTAAGCCCGAAGATTAGTTATAGTGCACGCAAGCTGGCTCGGACATCCCGGTTATAAAAAAAAAAAAAAAACTATGCGGCTAGTTCATTACACTCTTTTTTGGTGTCACTACACAGTATCCCTTTTTGAAGTATTTTGTTTTTTTTCCAAGGCCTTCTGCTTATTGAAAATTAATGTAGATAACAGAATGTCTATTAATATTTTGCTAGATAAGGACATGTTATTTTCGGAAGTACTCCCCTGGCTATTTTCCTTAGCTCATTGGCTTTTATGGTTCTAAATTTATCATTTCATTGTCAGAAAGCATACATAATTCACTGGGTGAAGATATAGATAGATACTCTGCTATATGATGGAATGAAATGCTTGGAAAAGTTGTTGGCTAGAGTGCAG
The DNA here is from genome assembly GCA_025169955.1 of Salix arbutifolia. Lineage (NCBI taxonomy): Eukaryota > Viridiplantae > Streptophyta > Magnoliopsida > Malpighiales > Salicaceae > Salix > Salix arbutifolia. Next base: position 3,856,350 of record CM045909.1, read on the forward strand.
AACATTAATGCTCGTCGATTTGAGCAGAGAGGTTTTATACTGATTGTGAATGTTATTTTGCATTTCTTGAAGCTCATAGCCAGTTGATGTGGTTGCTGAATTTTATCTGGAAAATCTATTTCACTCTGTTTAAAGTTTTTGTTACCTTGCACAGTATGCTTTTTAATTGGTAAATGTTTATTTCAAGGGGCAGCTATGGAGAACTGAACATTAATGCCTGCAAGCGTGCACCTTTACAGTGATCATGATTACAATGAATTAAGCCATGGCTTTCATCACTTTTCAGTATCTAGCTTTCTTCTGCACAATGCTATCGGTTTTAAGTCAGAACCGTCATTTTGTTTACCCTCTTCACTGTTATATAACTGGTTATCTGGATAATCAACATCCCATTATCATTTTGTATCCTGAAATTAGGGTTTATCTTCCTCCGCTTGACTATAAAAATAGATCAAAGTGGATGGAATCTCTTGTCTGTCAGAAAATGCACGTATTATCTTCTTCCTTCTCATATTTTCTGCAAGCATACTTTCACTTCTTGGGTGCTATTTCCTTGCTTATTTGTTCTTTCTCTGTGAGACACTGTTTCAGCAAGTTTGTTCAAGTATTCAATCGATAGATGTTCCTCCAAAAAGTGAGCTATATTTCAATGGTAAAGTAGCTTGACTAGCCATTGTAACCTGGTTTGTTGATTGCAGGTTTCAAAATATTGTTCTGTGAGGGTGGAAAAGCTTGACTAGCCATTGTAACCCGGACACCCGGCAATACTACTCTCTTGGCATATTTCTATACCATAATCACACTCAAAAAGACAGTGATCACAATTAAGACAGTATCTGACAGGTAAACTCCTATCTAAATCATCGTTTACCAACTGGTGCATAGTATCACAAAAAGTTACTTGCCACGTCATCAAAATCCCAAACTTAATTGACACCCATAAATTGCACGATCAACCAACAGTAGCCAACACAATCAACAAGTTAACAAAGATCTTATTACTCACCCTTGATCGAGTATCAACACGTACAGAATCACAGCAAATGACAACACGTAAGCTCCTAGAATCGTAATCAGTCAGCTTTTACTTTCATAATCAACGATCTCCGAATCAGTAACCGATCTCGAGTGCTGAACTATAGACCGTCCGATTGAATTAATCCAGTCCTCCTTTTCCTTCTCGGAATCTGCAATAAAATACATGGTATCGCTCCTCGTAGACAACTCGAATGCGTTCTGTTTATGAAGCACGTCCTCGGCTCCTTTAACTGTCAAGCAAGAGGCAACTGGGATAACGCCACGTGGCTTACACACACGAGTCACGGTGGAATCTTTGAACCAGAAGAGCTTCCCTTGCTTTAAAATGAACCACCGGCGTCTCCATGTTTTGATGTGCTCCCCTTGTTTCATTAACCACCCTGTTCTTTCTGGGTTCGACCAGAACTCGACCCCGTCCGTTTGGGTTGATTGGGTTTGCGTTAGGGCCAACGCTGCCCGCCAGAGAGATGCCATGGAGTCAGCGAGGGCGGTGGGGGGGTCGATTTGAAGGAGATAGGGTTACAATTATTGGCGAAATCGAGGTGGGAAGGGGAGGGGAAGGGAAGGCTTTTTTTCTTTAATTTTCCCCTCCCGTGTCGGTTTTATAGAGTGACAATGTTCTGTTCTTTTTCTCTCTTTTAATTTCCATTGCATTTTACGATTCTTTTTCGAGAAGTAAAGAAAATATCCATTTAGCGTTTTATTAAAGCGAAGAAAAAAATATAAATTCCCGTAAATTTGTTAAATTTTATCATAATATTGTATTAAAAAATAATATAAATTATATTTTTATATATTGATATTAAAAATTATTTTTAAAAATAAACAAAATATCATTTTAATATATTTATAAATAAAAAATAAATTTTAACGATACTTTCAAACTTATGTTAACCATATGTATATATATACACACACGACTACCAGAGCTGCAACATAAATTTACTATCATAATGAATAGATAAATATATTAAAAATAAGAAAACAAAGTTTCTTAAAGTATCTAGACAATTATCCTGGAAAAATATTATAAACTTGTTTGATAATATAATAATAGTGATTTTTTATTTAAAAATAGATATTTTTTAAGACTTGTTTTTAACATTCGTATATCAAAATAATTTTAAATATTAAAAAATAATTTTTATCAGGGCAGAAACTTACAGTAAATAAGCTCGCACCCAGATAAAAGAAGCGGGCTTCAGGGTAGCAGGTGAATTGACTAGCTGCTGCGTAGGCCATGCCCCAGCACATTCCAGATAGATACAACAACCAGATTAAAATAGCGGTGGGCCAGGGAGACAGAAAGGTACTCTTACCACCCTGGTCCAAAGCAAAATCATCAAATCTATTCGAGGGTGTGAAAAAATGGCTTCTTCAGCGTCTCTTCTGCCACGTCATATCTGATCTGTTAGACCAGGCTTAATGCCAATCATGGGTCCCTCCTCTACCCTGTGAGAAGTATAATATAAACTCTCTTTTTATATAAGAAACAAACATTAATTCTTAAATTAACAAAAAGAACTGAAAAGAATAATAAACCTGACGTCCCTCCTCTACGCTGTCGAGTGGGTTATAGTTAACAAAACCCTTAAAAAAATATAAAAACACAACAAAAGGCCCATAAGGAGCCTAATTAATAGGCCCATACGAAGAGCCTAATTATTAGGCCCATGGACCCACCAAGAAGTTTATCCTCGCCTAATACGGTCACCCTCCAACCAAACTCGTCCATTTGACGACGACGATTCCTACGCAGGATACTATTCACAGCCCTTCGATGGGCGGGCGAGGATAAATTACTTGGGGGGAAGAGGGGAAGACGAGCGCTAAAAACAATGGCCACATTTGCCGACTCGTTCGCCCAAAGTGAGTCAATTCGTCCATTTGACGACGACGATTCCTACGCAGGACACTCGCCACCGGAGACGGTGTTTTTGAGTCGCATCAAGCGACACACGGTCAGTTCTCACCTCAAGAGAACGGAGAGTTTGGTGGATTGGAGGGTCGGTTTCGCTGTCGCCGTCGGAGACGGAGGCTGATCAGGGATTTGCTCTCATAGAATGGAGAAGGTACGTCTAATTAACCTGATTTAATTTTTTTTGCTTTTGTTTGATAGTCTCTGCGTAGCTCCTGAGAAAGGAGAAACTAGAGGTAGTTCGGTGAAAAACTGTAGACATGTATCAATTCGTTCCGCGTAGTGAAATTTGAGAGGTCAGCTGTTGTCCTTCACGGGGGATGTGTGTTTGAGCTTCAAAAGCTTTTGGGGCATATGATGGTAATGATATATATATATATATATATTTCACATTTAATATTATTGTTTTTAGAAACTTGGCTTCAGGATTTTTCCAAATTGAGTGCTTTAAATTTAATATATTGGGTCACGAATGTTTTACAAATTAACATGTTTTTTTAACCAATTTATTTGTTTTACATGATTTATGTAAGTGTCTTGGAGTTATGCTAATCCTCTACACTAACAATTTAGACCGTTAATATCCCATGTTGAATTAGTTATAATTAATATTTTTATATATTTAATATAAAAAGGGTTTTTTTTCTATATTTCACTTATTTCTAGTACCTAAAAATGATCTTTTGGTTAAAAAACTGTCCAGTCCCGCTGCAAAGCGTGGACCTAGACGAGTTTCATCTATCCTGCAAAGTTTGAATCTTTGCCTCGCTAATGGGCTGGGAGCTGACACTCTCTGGTGCAACTGGACCTGGTGTAGATTTTGGCTCGAACTCATCCGAGTACCCACAACTCAGACCAGGCTCACACCACCACAAGTTCCAGGTTTGGTCTGGGGTACCCTGGAGGCCCAGTGACTCCCAGGAGCATTTGTTATTGGTTTGGATCCCAGAATGGTCTAAAGAATAAATCCAATGAAAGAGCTAAAAAAAAAAACCTTGTATTTTTCATTTTCATAGCTCTATAGAAATATATTGAATAGCTAAAATAATATTTCTAAGATGAAGAGTTATTTCTACATGTTTGATCAAAAGAGTTAAAAAAATTTTTAATATATTTTTATGCAAAAAATAGATTTGATTGTGCTTTTATTAGTTATTTATTATTAATAAATAATTAAATTAATATTATATATATATTAAAATAAAATTAACTTTTTTAAATAACTTTTTTTCATTGGAATGAAAATATTAAAAAAATATTATACTTATATTATTTAAAAAATCATATCATTAACTTTACTTGTCTGAATAACTTTTTCACTTTAGATAATATATGTGCCTGTTTGTTTTAGCTTTTTTAATCATGATTTCCAAAAAAATTGCAATTTTTTTTTATTTTAAAAACCGACGATTTAGTGTTTTTAGATATTTTGATGTATTGATATCAAAAATAATTTTTAAAAAATAAAAAAATATCATTTTAATATATTTCGACACTAATACTTTTTAAAAAGTTATGAAAAATTACGGCATAACTCTTCCAAAAACCTTCAATAATGAGTTCGAAGCATGACATCTGAGAATGCTTGTACAGGTGCCATCTCAAGAGTCGGCCTAACAGTCATCATCAACGGCTCGCAATCTATAACGCCTAGATCGAGGACAACTCTGACAGTGGTCCACCGCATTTCTAGGTACTTGTCCCAAAACAGTTCAAAATTATAGACAATAAACGCAAAAGACCACTTGCTTTGTACGGACACACCCACGCCAGTTCAAAGATACACAATCTTAAGTCTTAACCCTCAGGAAAGGATATTCTTCCTTTCTCATCATCATTATCACAACACAACTATCACTAACCATCGCTTCGTACTGTAATTTTATTGTAAATATTTTTATATAATTTTCATGATAAAAATAATTTTAAAAAAATAAATAACATTATTTTAATATTTTTCTTTTCAAAAACAACCTCATTATCACGCTACCACTACAACCACCCTTACCCACTATAATCACTATCTACCATCATCTCATCATCATATAACATATATCATCATCAATATTATATCACCATGTTATTTTTTACATCATTGCTTACCAGGCATCCTAAACAAAATTTCCATAGTAAAACAAACGCACATGAAAAGCATCGGGCATGAATAATGACACAGCATTCAATACCCCTCGGCGTTATTCACAAAATAGGCTGGTTAATGTGAGCCCAGTGACCCAAAATTCCGCTGTCAATTTTCTTGACAAGAGTTCTGAAATCCAAAACCACTAAGCATCTGCAATTTTTACGCGCATCGTTCGTTCCATTCATGTTGAAATGTCAGATAAGTGACAGAAAATATTGAGATTATGCAAGGTAGAGGTAGGCAGGGGGTGGAGTGATCTATGGTTTTCGATAATGAAGTGGTTTATTCAGAATGCCCCACCTGTGGAAAACTAGCAATAAGAACAGATCTACTTATAAACTGATTTTCCTAATTATACAAAGGCAACGAATTACATAAAACTCAATCGCCAACCAATCAAGCAAACTTTACATCAAACATTGAAGGAAGGCTCTGGTCAGTTTTTTTCCTTTCCTTTTTTATCTCTCTCCTGGAAATAGGTTCCTCTTTTAACTGTCAAGCTGGTTGAGGGACCCAGAAGAATACACGTGGTGATTAGAAAGGGAGTTCATAACTCGAGTGTAATTCTGAACATCACCTGCCTCGGAGAGGTGACCGCCCACCTCTCTCACTGCCAATATCATCTTCTAATTCAATCCCATCCAAACAGAGACCATTGTTGTTGACACTCACTTCTGAACTAGCATTACTGCTCGTGGCAAGAGGGGAGTCTGAAACACTAATAGTTCTGCTTCTTGTAGGCCCTGATCTCACACTGTACATTGAAGATGCTGGGATATTGGTCATTGAAGGCCGTGAATTACCAGGCATGATGCGCCTTATGTCCTGTGCATGAAAAACAAAATCAGAACAAATAACTGGATAGATAAAGCACATTGCTCGACTCAATCTCCCTATCACTTTAGATGAATATCGTCGCAAGGAACTGAAAGAGAAGTAGAATAAAATAAGAAAAGAAAAGAAACTAGGTCAAATTTTGTTTGACTTCATGAAAACTGGAAACAAATCAACATATAGAAGTAATGAAAGATAGCTATCTCGTGAAATAGAGAAGGCAGGAAAAGGACTTGGAGCTATCCACTTTGAAACACTCATGTTCTACCACCAAGGGTTCTTATCTCCTGTTCAAAATAATAATAAAAAAGACTAAATGGAATATACATACCATATGTCTTATGGCCATATCCAAAGATTTCTTTGACAGTGTTCTTCCAAAGCCTGAGCTTTCTGGAGATGAAGACTTCACAGTCAGAATACGAGGAGAATGTCTGTCATCTTGCTTGGGAGGTGCCAGTTTTCTCATATTTATCACTCGGTCAACCATTTTGGTTCCAATAACGACAGGGCTAACATTGTCATTAATTTTAGAATGCCCACGACTAAATGCAGGAACAGAACTGCCACTGGGGTGCAAAATGCCATTGGGGCCACGTCCTCTTGACGGAGAGCATGATTGCCGTCTTGGACGTCCATTAGGAGTGGGCTCAACAGAGGAAGATCGAGAACTGGGTGCTCCAGGCCTACCCCTAGTAGCTGAAAGTGGACGTTCAGGTACTGAAGTTCTTAAATTTGGAGGAGCATCAAGTGAAAAACCAGGCATCTCTGAGGGCTTCCATGGCCTAGATTTCACTGTTGGAGAAGAGCCCCGTGACGGGACAAGATTTCTAGCAACTGTGGGAGCTGACTTGGTAACAGTAGAAGCTGACTTGGCAACTAAAGATGATGACTTGACAGGAGGAGCAGATAAGCTTGGTGAACTAGATGGAGTGGATGGCCGTCGAGTTGGGGTTGCAGCCCTTGATGTCAACTTAGATGGGGGTATAGAGGGCCTTGCAGTTGGCGTTGAAGATCGTGTTGTAGACCTTGTTGGCGTTGATGATCGTGTTGTAGACCTCGATGGTGTTGAAGATCTTGCAGGAACTGTGGACTTCATTGTAGAAGTAGTCGATTTAGCTGCAGAGACAGTTGGTTTAGCAGCGGAAACTGTGGGCTTAGATGAGGACAGGGTGGCCCGAGAGGTAGGTGTTGATGACCTTGAAGGTTTAGAGCCTGTAGTCACCATGGGGCGTCCAGTTGGTGTTGAAGGCCTAGATCCTGGACCACCAGATGATGAGGGCCTGCGCATTGCTGCACCTGAAGAGTTCAATCCAGGGGAGGAAGCGGATTGTTTAGATACCAAGCTGCCCCTTTCAATAGGCTCTGGCTGAGGGCTAGCTAGCTACGACCATAATGAACAGAATTCACTTAGCATATTAATTGTGAGCTCAAGCATCAAAACCATAGTTTCTAAAAAGAAGACCTCTTCCATGAATTTTAAGCAACTTTTACTACATGAGAAGCACCAAGCATAGCTATGGTTTCAAAGCTCTTTAACAATTATCTTAAGTGGTTAACGTTCAAAATTCTTTGTTTTCTTCCAAAATTGGATGTTTAAGCTAACACAGTCTAGTTAAATTCAGAAACCAAGAATTCAAGGCAAGTTTGTTGTTTGTCAAGGAAACTGATCAAATAAATGAGTGCCAGAAGCTTCAATTGCTTCATGATAAACTTGCATTGTTTGACTTATTGATGATAAAAATGGAGAAGGAGCAATAAATTCTATGCAATTCAGATGCTTCTAAACACAATCTTTTCTTTCAACTAAAATCATGACCACAATGCAACTACAGTATCATGCAACTATAAGAACAATAGTGTTCTTACTCTAGATTTCAGAGCAGTCAGGCGGGCCTTAGGAGTACCATTCTGACTCATAATGGTCCTTTGTGATTCCATCTCCAAAGAAGGAAAAAGAGGGGTACCAGGAGGAGTTAGGAGCCTGAAACAGATGATAAATCTAATTAGCATCAGTTTAATGGCACTTTTTTTAGCTCATTGCATCTATGTGAAACAAGAAATTCAATTTTTGACACTGTATAATATACACTTACAAGCTCCACCTATGAAATTTGTGCTGCGTTGTTAGGCAACAGAACATGTCTATCTACTGATTATACAATTGTGGCAGTTTATCAAGAAGTCTACAAGCTGTTGAAATGTGATCAAACTCAGAAAATAAACCGAAGAAGATTGATAGTTCACCTATTCCAGAGAAATATGATCAATCTCTGAAAATATGATTGGAGATAATGAATTCTACTTTCTATAAATAACGAGAAACTGCCAGCTTTTTCCACCTTGCAGAAGCATAGCCTCCAAAACAAGAAAATGGTATACACCCATGTTTAGGCCCAAACCCAGGAACCCAACCTAAGTTGTGTTTTTAAAGAGACCTTTTACCCGAGAATTGATTTTCCCTTCTTCTCTTTTTCCTCCCCTGCTGTAACTTTTCTCCCAGATATAGCAAAGAATTCAGCTCTATTTAAACTTAAGCTTTGGGATGTTTTTGAATGGTAATTAAACATCATATTGTCATTAGCTTTTGAATGGATGAATACCAGTATATGGATGACAACATGTGGGTTAAAGACAATCTTAATTGATTCACAAGAAGCATTTTCTAGGTTGATTTTGATAGTTCGTGGATTAAAGAAGTGTTTCGGGATTTTATGATGTTTAATATGTTGATTTGATAATTTAATGATTTAAGACGTTTAATTGATATTTTATGGTGTTTGTTAGACTTAAAACAAGCTAATATGAACACTGAAATAATGGGTTTACGAGGAACAATTAAATTTTAAGGATCTGCAGTTTTGAAAGGTTGGCTGATTCGGATTCTGAAATCCCAATCAACCAGTCGACCGGTTTGTCTGAACTGGTCGACTAGTTAATTAATTTCAGTTGACCGGTTTAACAAGTAGTGGGGGTTGATCGGTCCTTTTAGATTCGGTCAGTGCAGAAAATGTTCAAGTTCGATCAAGTGAATCTGTTTCAGTTTTATAATACCGTTTTGATCTCCAATCTTAGAGTACTCTGTTTCGGTTTTCGGAAAATGTTCATAATATTTTATGTTATCTGCTTCGAGTTGTTTTTCAGTATTTTCTATATTTGTTATAAGTTTTGCTGACTATCCTCCCATTGATTCCTAGTAATCTCTAGTTCTACATCTGTTTAACTTTTGCCTTTGTTTTTTGAGTGAGTGGAATAATTCTTAATATGCATATAACATAAATAATTTATGTGTGTTGATTATATGGTGAATGCAGATAACGTTCTTAAATATCTATATATGTTGATTTATTTTCTTTTAAGCCTCACGGACTTGATATTCAGGTTGTGACACCCAACCTCTTCTGAGGAGTCATTTTGATGTGCATCCAGCTTATTCTTCCAAAAGATAGCAACTTAGATTACCATAACTCCAGCAGTAAGATTTTTGCATCGGTTTTGGATTCTATAGTAGAAATCAAATTGTCACATTCCTTCCAATTAAGGCAGGAATAAGAGGGAGAAAATGCATCGTTCAAACTTTCTACACCAACATGCAGCAGTCATAATTAAGAGACTTTATTGAAGGAGATACGAAAATCTTATTAAGTTGCTATCAGCAAGTTATTATGAGTTTAACTAAGGTATTATTTCAACAAAATATAATGTGCTTCTACCAATGCTTGAGGATAACATGAATTTCTCCAACGATAAGAAGTATTGCAAAGTTATCATCAGTCACATCTAACAAGTGCATCCACCTCAAGAAAAAAGCACAAATTATCAGTAACTGCATGCCTTTTCTTCCTTTCCCATCTCTTTAGAAAGTCCCTTTCTTTCAAATCTTTTCTTTATAATAGACCCGAGCTAAACAAAGACCAGGACTAGAGCAAGAAAACAAAATGGAAAAGCTAATACTAAGCAACCAGAAAACGGAGGTCCTCGTTCGCAAGTGAATTAAAGTAACGGTTTTCTTAAAATTTCTAGCCCTTAAGTTTTATTCAATTTTATTTTCTTAATAAACTGGTGATTGGCTCTGGAAGCTGGCCGAAACCAGACTTGGAAATCATATGAATCCACTAATTAAACCTTTTAAGAATACATCAAGACCAAGTAAAAGGAAAATAAGATTGAGCTTCTAGTTACCTACCAGTCATAGTCATGTTTATCATTCTCGGAATTGAGAAAATCATCAGCTCCTGTTTTCCTCGCTAGAGTTGAAGAAGAAATATTAAATATCGGAGAATTTCCATGTCTTGACCCTGCAATTTTTTATTTAAACAAAAAATGGCAACATCCAAAATATTAAATTAATCGAAAGTTTAAAACAAATAAACATCTTCACCAGATCAAATCCACAAAAAGAAAATTTTGAAATAAGAATAAAAAGTATTATTACCAAATGGTGCTTCAAAATCTTCAGTATTGTTGAATAATAACAAATTATTCTGCTCTTTTTCACGCTTCTTCATTTCTAAAAACAAAGCAAGCTCTTCTTCTTTTTCTTTCATCATTTTAGCTCTTAATTGTTGTCTTTGCTTCACCACGGCTGCTTGCATTTGCATTTGCGAGTCCTGAGCCCTAAAACTACGATTCATTTTTTTTCAAATCTTAAAAAAAATAATAAGAAAAACTCTCCAACCAAAACACCCTCAAAATTTCACGGATCGAAAGCTAAAAACAAGTTTCGTTTCTCATTCACGCCTTTTAGATCTAAAATTGCACTCGAGACGCAGCATTTTGAGGCAGCTACGCTTCACAGAGCTGAAAGCTACCGATACAGAGAGCTCCGCTTCAAGAGAGCTCCATTGTTAAGTTCAAGCCCTTAGAGAGAAAGCTGAAGCAAGTTCCGTTGTTGTTACACGAAAGCAGAGAGAGAGAAAAAACACTTGCAGAGAGAGAAACACTCAGAAATTTTAGAGATGAACTTTTGGAAGAAGAAATTGAAGAGAGTTGGAGAGAAAAAAAGGAGATAAAGGAGAGGGAACGGAGAGAGAAACGGGGTGAGTGGCAGTGAGTGTGATTAAGGGGATATGTGGAGGGTGAGATGGTAAAAACAAATAGAAGAGAAAAGGTTGCGGTTTTTTATTAATGATAATGTGGTGTGGTGTGGTGGGATTCCTTGGAGGGGAGGACAACTGCTGTAATAGAGACAGTGAGGGAGAAAGGACTGCTGGTTGTTGATTCTCTTTTCTCTCACTTAAAGCCTACGTTTCAAATTTTTTCTTCTTTCTTTTTTTATTCTTTCATAGGTGGTTGGATTTTCACGTTGGCACCGGGTTTTTTTTCTTTGTTTAATTGGAAGGCTAATAGTAATTATTTTTTATTTTAGAATATAGTAAAATAATATTTCTTATCTTTTAAAAATAATTTTTAATATTAGTACAGTAAAATAAAAGGAATTAATTAATTTTAAAAAAACACTGAAATAGTATCTCTGACTGCAACACTAAACAAGACATTAATGATTGTTAATACACTTCTAATTATATATATTTGAATATCGTGTGCATATAAAATATGATTGAAAGCTAAGAATATCATATATATATATATATATAATAAAATCATGTTAAAATCTTATTCAAGAACAATAAATTATTTGAATCGAGTTCTTATTGACAAATTATTATTACTGCTATTATTTTTTGTATCATATATACATAATAGCTAAGAAACTATTATATCGAAGAGTGAGTAAAGCTAATATTGTTTTTGGAATGAGAAAAAAAATAAAAATTAACTTAAAATGGTCATGCCAGCGCCTGATTTATAGTAGCAAGTCAGGAGCGCGTGGACTGAAGCCCAGACCCTGTTTCATTTTCTTCGACGTCTACCCCCTTCTTTTTTTTAATGACGCCTGAAGAAAATACTGTCATCTGTGGATTCGAACCCACTTCGACCGCCAGGAAGAACACAGTTGGTGCAAGGCTAACATTTCTTACAGGAAGAACAATAAATATAAGGGTTGAATGAACCACTCTTTGATTCTTCTGCCTCTTACTACCACTGACAGTGAAGTGAAGACAACAAATAATATCCATTATGATATTTTTAAGATTATTTTTTATAGTTTTTTTTATTAAGAAATATAATAATTATTTAAAAAATATATTTTTTTAATATAATATATTAAAATAATATAAAAAACACATTAATTTAAAGTTGATGGTCGGGCACCAAATGCAATTGTCTTTTTAAGCACGCAGGAACCTTTTGATTGCCTTGCTAATTAAACACTCCTCTACCCTCATCTTGCTGTCCTGATTAATGCTGTCACTATTCATTGCGAGCTGTCGGCTACACTGCACAACCAAGGACTGTCTTAAAATTGTTCTTAAAAAAATATAAATAATTTTTATAGTATATTGATATCGAAAATTAATTTTAATATATTTCTAAAAAAAATATATTTTTTAAAAACCATAATCTCATACATATACTTATAAAAATTTATTACATGTAATCATCTAGTAGGTGATTCGAAGATAAAATCTTAGAATTAAAAGATTTTTTTTTATTTTCTCAAATTCAAATTATATGATTGCTAATATAACAATTATTAAAGACTTATATTATCATTAATATTAGAGCTCGTGAGATTAATTGAGGTATACAAAAACTAATCCAGTACCTGCATTAATAAAAACAAAAAAAAGTTTCGTTACATGCACGAGTACACACGTGAATCGTTGAAATTTGATGGCTCTATCATTTCATGGCAATTATAACGAGTCTCGTGACTGCTATCACCATACAACCTATCATCTACACCGCAAAATTAGAATTATTCTCGGGATAAAAAGGAAAATTCAAATGATTTCGCAACACTTGCTTATGTATGTGTGAGGCCGTATACACACGTAACCATTGTCTTAAGCATCTCTTTACTTTTGGAGGAATAGATTGGCCGTGATAAACAGGCTCATGTCTCCTCTCCAATGACACGAAGCTTGGATTCGACGATGATAACAAGAACATAATCAAACACGAGTGCTGATCGATAATTCGCTCAGATCCCATTCAAAATAAACTCAACCCGCAAATTATACATTTTTGTCACTAAAATTAAAATAATCACGAATATCTCTAATATTTTAACTATAACTATGGCCATGAAAATAGCTCGAATTATTTTATCATCGAACCAAACTCGTCAATTACTTTTTTATATTATTAAATTGTCTTGATAGATTAATATCAAGAATAAATTTTATATATCTTAAAAAACATTAAAAAAAAACAATAATTACGTTACTCACAAACACCCTGTAATTTCAACCACCTTCCAACTTACTTTGAAACCGCTGATGAAGCAAAAGACTTCCTTGTTGTGGCAGTAGGGTGTAAGGGGGGCGTGAATTTTTTGGTTTAACTTTAAGGTTCAAAGAGCGTCCACCAATAATTACATTTTTACCATGATTTTTGTCTAATGCGATTGTTAGGTGGATCCTCGAAGTCATGAAAGGAAGCAGACGAGAAGAAGCAACGGCAGCGCTCATGATCATGCATTTTTTACCATTCCATCCACGGTATCACAATTTTTGTTTTAAAAAAACTTCGAAATAAAAAAGCTAATGCTCTGTTTTTTCTGTGATATTCGAATCTTGTTATTATTAATATAATAATTATTAGATTCAATACAGAAAACTTAGTATGATATTTCGTTTGTTTGTTTGTTTGTTACTCAATCTTTGCTCCAGGACCACTTCGATACGGTAGTCCCATCACCCACGTTCATCACCTACGTTGATTAAAAAACATAAAAGATAAAAGTACCTAAAAAGAAAACAGCTGCACAAGCTGGATTTCCAATCCAAATTCAGTGCACCTACGTGCACCTTTTCTCGTATTTGTTACTCATTTCTCTCTGGAAAAAAAATCCCAGTAGAAAACAAAAATCTCTGAGAATTGAAGCTGATATAGAGACAGAAGATAGACCTGATCGAGCTAGGCAGACAAACGGCGTCGTTTAATTAATAGTTGATAGTCGTGAATTTGATTTCGTGATCAGGGGCGATGGAAGTGAACACGAGAAGTAGCGACGCGAGCAGCATCAGCGGTAATAATAAATTAATAATCGAGGAGAATATATCGTTTCTGATGGTGTCCGCCTTCAAAATTCCTGTAGTTATTGCAAATCCGCTGGTCGCACTAGCATCTTTCACGGTTTGTGTTTTTCTTTTTTTCTTTTTCTAGCAATTGATAGACGAATCACCGATTCTTTGAATTGCCTGGATTCTAATTTTCATCATCGTTGTTGTTAATTTAGGTCATTTCCAGAATGTTATTTTTTTGCTAGATATATTTGATAAATTAATTCGTTGATTAATGCGTCTGTTTCGCTTTACGACTGACCAAAATGCTAGCTCAGTTCAGTCTGTAGTGATGTGGAGGTAAAAAATGGAGCTAGAAATTACTTTGGATCGTTAATTTATTAAAGCTTATGATTAAAGGATGTGGTTTTTTTTAATCCATTTCTTGTACACCGAGCGGGGCTTTGTTAAGGAATGCAGTCTCCCTCTCTTTGCCATACAGAATTTTAAAATTCTGTTTTGTATTCGTGTAACTATAGCTCTAATTCGTATTTATATGCTGTATGCTCGATAAGAGTACCATATGGATTTGCTATACATGTATATTAATCAGAGCGGTGCCATATATAATTTTTTTGCATCTGGATTTGATTGATGAAAAATCAAACTTGCTGTCTTTCCTATTTTACATGTCGCAGGCTCGTGGGCAGACAGCTTAACAGTCGATGACTACCAAGGTTAGTGTATGGGATTTTTTCTGGTTTTTCTCATTATTTATAAAATTTACATTGCTGCCGCAATCAGATTTGATAGTATGTGATGTGGTAAAATGTTATGAGGTGTCAGTTGTCATCTAAAAGGTGTGTCGCTATGGTTTTTTCTTCTTTTATTTTTTCCGGTGGATATTCTAGTTTTGTTTCATCTGCTAATCCAACGCTTTCTTGTCAGACCTTCTTGACAGAGGATGGAGAAGAGCGGGTTCTTTACTTTACAAGCCTGAGATGGAAAAGACCTGTTGCCCATCTTATACTATCCGTCTGAGAGCAAGTGATTTTGTTCCGTCTAAAGAGCAACAACGAGTGTCTAGAAGAATGCAGAGGTATGCCTTCTATGTGTCCTAATTCAATCTTTTCCTCTTAGACAATGTCACTGTCCAAATTAAGCTGTTAACAAATTTGAGCTATACGGTCACCAGAGTCCAGAGTAATGTTGTCCACAGAAAGCATCAGGTTTATGATGTCCTTCATTAGAGTTGCTGATTTAGGGAGATTCCAAAGTTGATATGTGGTTGAGATTTTGTGGAATGGCTTCTAAAGCTCAACTTTTTCATAGGCTAATCAGTTCGTATGATATTCTTAGGTTAAGATTTGTTGAAAGCACTTTTGGTTCATAAATCTTAGTTCCTTATTGAGTAGATTAGTAACCATGCTACATGCCTAGGTTTGTGGATGGTGCATTGGAAGTGAAAAAATCAGTGGAAGCTATAGAGGATCCCGGTATTTGTGCCAGTGCCTCTAATGAAGTTCCACGATTAGGAACAAAGGAAACCTTGTCTGTTTCGAGAAAGGAGAAAAATATGGGAGACCACATTACTGATTATTTGTCAGAACAAGTGGACAAAGTGATTTGGACATGTGGAGAAAGTGGGCAATTTCCTTCCAGTGTTCAATTACCAAAAGCTTCTGTTAAAAAGGTTTCACAATCCAAAACAAAGCTGCTGGTGGAAGGAGCAGAAAATCTCATGTATTCTAGCAACATTGCATTTCAAATAGCAGCCACAATAAGGCAGGCGCAATCGATGGCTAAGGATGCAAGTCAGAGTGCAGAAGATAACCCCGTCTCCAAAAATTATCTCAGAAAAAATAGCTGCTTCTTTAGATCAATTGGTGAAAATTAACGGCCTGTCAATCAGAGCTTGCAATGGGATATTAATTTTTATACTGCAGCAACTCAAACTTCTCCCAACAAAGATAGTCATACTGCTACGAGCTCCCAAGAATCTGCAACTGGGAGAAAAGACTGCTCTTTGAGGAATAGCTCTGTGCATCCTCAGGGAAAAAGGCGGAGGCTTGAGATTCATTTGAAAAGGTCCAGTTTTGATCCAGAAGAGTTTGCATTGTATAGAAGATATCAGATAAATGTGCATAACGATACTCCTGATGATGTTTCTGAAAGCTCATATAGAATGTTTCTGGTCGATACCCCTTTATTACCTGTTCAACCGTCTGGTGATGATAGAGTTCCCCCTTGTGGTTTTGGCTCCTTTCATCAGCAATATGTAATTGATGGCCACCTAGTTGCTGTTGGTGTGATTGATATCCTTCCTAAATGTTTGTCGAGTAAGTATTTTTTTTGGGATCCAGATTTTGCCTTTCTATCACTAGGCAAGTATTCAGCTTTGCAAGAAATAGGTTGGGTGAAAGAGAATGAAGTCTACTGTCCCAGTCTTCAGTATTACTATCTTGGCTATTATATTCATTCCTGCAGTAAGATGAGATATAAAGCAGCGTATCGCCCATCTGAGCTTCTTTGTCCCCTTCGTTACCAGTAAGTTGCTCTCATGAATCTAGCAACTAACTAGAAAAACAATAGGGCGAGAAAATTTCTCCTAGTTTTTAGTTTCTTTACTAGTGCTTTAATCTGAAACCCACTTTGTCACTGTTATTGGAATCTGGACTCCAGAATATATGGTTCCTTTTGGCATGATGATATCTCCTATTCTAATTCTCAATGCAATGATGAAATATAAAAATTGTATATGCTGCCTGAAGATATCTTAGACTATCCTCCTCTTCCTTTACTGATTTTGTTTTGGTTTTCACAGCCTGTTAAATAGTTTTGAGCATTGAATCTCAATAGTTTCCTGGAGTCATCATTTGAGAGCTTCTTTTTTATTATATTTGTTCTGATATCTGCTTGTCACTTGTGACTTTTTAGCAAGGATGTTTGTTCCCTGTTATGAGTAGTAGTAATATTATGGTAATTTATAAGCTTTTAAATAAGCTCGGGCACCCAACTTATTTCCTATCAATTTAGGATCTAGAATCTGCTCGTAAAAATAATCTCTTACTCTGCTTGAGAACATTCCTGAAAATGGTTCGTATCAGAGAAAGAAAGAATGATGGATAGCCAAAAAGATTACTTAGAAAGGAACTTTCGTTTTGACAATTCCTGAATATGGTTTGTATCAAAGAAAGAAAGAAAAGTTGGATAGCCAAAAAGATTGCTTAGATAGGAATTTTTGTTATGACAAATTGCACAGTCAATAATTTCGTGCTCTACAAATGTGGTCCATTTATGGGTGTTCAACTCTCATTCTACGCCTACACTGCAAGTTTCAATTATGAGGCTAGACTTTTGGTTTCCTGCAAATTTATCTTTAGTTACATATTTTTTGTACATTACAGAACAAAGGCTGTTAGTCTGCTGGTTATTCTCAGTCTGACAAGCTGATGTCTTTTTTTCAGGTGGATTCCATTTAAATTAGCAAAACCTTTGCTTGACGAGAAGTCATATGTTGTCTTGTCAGATTATGTGCTTTTACAAAATGGAGAATCGTCACAACCTCTTGTCTCCGGAAATGTCATCATGGAAGTACAGGATGATGGCAACTCTAATGATGTTCTGATGGATGATGATGATAAAATGATTGAACCTGAATTGGAAAGTTCTGATGATGATTGTGTGGAAGCCTTTGGTCAGGCATCAGCTGAAATAGAAAAAGGTGATGTTAGTGACATTTTGATTGGGTAAAGGGGATCTCAATTGAGATACAATTTAAGATCCTGGAACGCAACTCTTAAATTTGGGGATGATTTTATCTCATGACCTGTATGTACTAGATCACTTTTTATTTGAAGTTTTATCCTCTCGTCACTTTTATGCAGAAATAAAATTAGTGTGACCTGACATTTTCTTTTATTTGTAAATCTCGTCGAATCTTCTTGTGGTGGCGTGGCCCAAATACCAAGTCTCCAAATTGCCAGTGTGATAGACTGTAAATGTGAGCACTATAAGATGCCCTTGTAAAGAACTCGTGCTTCACAAGATACATGTTTATTTAATCTATGTCCTTTGAGGAGACTAATAATTGATGGACAAGATACATGTTTTATTTAATCTATGTCCTTAGAGGAAACTAGTAATTGATGGATCAGCTGCCTGAAACGACATTGCCATGTCATTCATAAAGATAATTTCAATTCTATGTCATTTAAGGTACTTAGTGGGTCTTTGGGTGTTGCTGCAACTGGTATAGATAACTAAACTTTAAAAGAATGAATTTGAGGAGAGGGCATTGGCAAGATTACTCACTTTTTTATAAGATGATAGTGTTCTTTCCATAGTTTCAGTTTTGCCTATTTAGAATGTATAGCTTTTACAATTAAGTCATTCGTTTGAGCTGGGTATAGTTGTGGAGTGGATGATTACGAATCTTACATTAACTTAACAAAAGATGACAGGACAGATGCGGGATATTTTTTTTAAAAAAAATTAGCGCTTCCTTTTATGTTAGTTTCCCCCTGCAATTTTGAACTTTGATGTTGAGATGACACATTAGTTTTTGACATGATAACTAGCATCTGTACCAAAAATAAAAAAAAAAAAAACCACATTTTTTAAGTTGCATATTCTACAAACATAACAGTGGCACATGCGATTAATTTATACTTGTTGATGATATACTTTGCCAACAAATCACAGAGAAGAAAAAAAAAAAAAGGAAAAAAGATGAGAACCAGATCTTGACAAGGTAAAGAGCAATTATAGAGTAGCTTCATACCAACAAATCACCAATGAAATTGCAATTAAAGATTCAAGAATTGTTATCTACATGAACTGACGCACGAAACTGGATATGGAATTGATCAGAATCAACAATCCATGTTTAGAATCAATTATTGAAAGCTGGTTGACAGCTGTCCAAACGAGGAGTTCAGTTCTTCTTAGTTTTGACAGTTGAAATAAGAAGAAGATCAGAAGAGGAGAATGTACAAATATAAAACGGCAAGGGAGATGATGATCAAACATCGTCTGCATCACTTCCACCAATGTGGTGGTGTTCAGGATTCGCCCAATAATGGCTTCCATCAGGACCAGACAACTTAAACCTGCTCAACAACAAATCAATGCAACCTTAATTTAGAGGATCATTTCAATCCAGAATCAGAACTTTCTCCTAATGCACTTATCTACTGACCGCTCAAGCACAGATTTTCCTTCCTTGTACTTCTGACTCTTTTCATGTGCAGTCTCCTGAAAGAAACCATCCAGTTAACTTTTCGCAACACAAAACATTCAAAAATACATTGAATTCTTTTCAAATCTTTCCCTTCCAATCTTACATATTTCCAACCCACAATTGATCCACACCCAACACAGAAGATGTCAGCAACAACATGAAGCCCGGTAATCATCCTTCTCTCTTCCTTCTCTCCCACAAATACATTCGCTCTGCCATACAAAGTGAGATGTTTTAAATCTAAAAGGACCATAAGTGTGAGTATATAATGTCTTCCGGCTCATTCTAGCACGAGACAATGTGTCTGAGGATGCTCTGAAGATCATCCATGATCAATCTAATTCACCATCCAGCAAACCAGAATAATTAAATATGATAACCGCGGGCAGCCCGGTATGACATTCATCTGTCTTGCTCTGTTCAGTAACTCAGATTACAATGGCATATTGAGGACAAACAGTTTAATGCCTGGAGCAGTCATGCTTCTCTTCTCACTTTGAACGCAAATTTTAGACTGATTTCTAAGATGCTCCCTAGAGGGCCTAGACTAAAGAATCCATCTCAGATTGTACTATTTTAGTTTGCCATAAACCTAGCACTCCACTCCCCCTTCTCACGGCCACAAGTAGAAGCCCATACTATGCCAAGTGCATATCTACCAACACATGTCCTGGCGGACTCAATGCCTAGTTCAGATGTTACTTTCAAACACAATCATTCACAAAGAGCAATTAATATATATATATATTGAGGCACTTGTGCGATGTGAGTGATAAGAAACTTGTGGCATTGACTTAAGGTTGTTGTCCCACGATAGAATTATAACCAGATTTAATGAGTGCGTATTAAAAGTGCCTGAAGCCCAAAATATAAAGAAAAACTTACACCTTCTAGAACCCAAAATATAAAGAAAAACTTACACCTTCTCGAAGAGATAAGCTTTCCCATGCTTGCATTGAAAAGTCTGAATAAAGAGCAGAGGCAAAACATGTAGTCAGAGCACTTGCATCCCATTAAAACCCCAAACAACATTTGTTGGAAAGAATGAGAAAAGTGAAAGGACAATACAGCCCGATATGCTGAGCTATCTATCATCAAGAAATATGTAAAGCAAATTACAGTCCAAGTCTCACTTTGACAATTAAGAAAATATATAAATTTGCTGTTTGTGATCTCACTTAAAAGGCTTATCTACTGTCATATCATAATCCTTGTGACAACTTAGAGACATGCAAATATACGTTGTTCGTATATCTGTGCGCAATGAAAATATCTGACAATTAGGTCCAGTGTTGGTACAGCAATAACCTCAATTATACAGACATGCACATAAGCTACTTGATCAATCTAAGCATCTGAAAATCAGTCACTTTCCATGGACAAGGATGCCTTCCCAAGTTCTCATGCTTAATTGAGAGCATCATCCGTGATACTTATAGAAAGTTCCTTCTGCAAATGGTCTGGGGTGTGATAGCCTTGCCATTTACTAAAAATGCTTTTAACATACATCATATGCCATCCAAGCATGAAGTGGCCAAACTCCACACTTGGTCGCCTGGCTAGTTGCTTTATAAGAGTATAGTTTTGAACCAAGCAGGGCAATAGCGAGAACGATGTTTAAACAAAATGGAATATACACATTTCAGTTATATGCTGTCGAAATTTTGTCAATGCCAAAGAGGATATAACATCCAAGTAGCTTGACTTTAGTGAAGCTTGAATGTTAAGAAGAGGACAAAAAAGAAGATCATTTTAAGCAAAAACAACAAAAAATCATCGTGAAGACCAACAAAATATAATCATCACGAAGTGCCAAACAATAAAGATGTTCTTACATCCACCACATTAAGCAACAAATTCAATCATAAACCAAAAACAATTGTGAAATGCATTCCATAAATAGATCATACACAATTGAAATCCTCTTAACATCCAGATATGGCATCAAGTGCAGAATTCTATATGGTGCGACATGTGAAGCATTACCAAGCTTCCAAAACAACCTATATCCACAGCCTAACCAGCTCAAGATCCTAATTACCACGTTATGGTGCTTATTTAACGGTTTTAATTCTTCGTTTATGAAGTTGAGGCAAAAGGATTTCACCAATAAAGGATCATCGAAGTAAACGCGAAATGCACTATATATCGCTTAATACTCTTTAATTTTTTTAATATACTCCTGATGAAAACGGGATATCATTACAATGACTAATCGGAAACCCCCTCATCGAATTCAATCCATTCTTCATGGCTAACAAACAAAACCTCTAATGATAACTTAATTTAAGATCATCATAACTTAAACACAGCCAACCGTCAAAAAGCACCCAAACTGTTTTTTAAATAAACAAAACAAATCCACAAAACCCAGATAAGAATACCACGAGATAATCACGAAACTTTGAGAAATCAATCAATTGAAGGTTGAAAGAGCAACCTTTGACACGATATCGTCATAAAGAGCAAGATGAGTCCTGCAGTGCTTGCAACTATAGAACTTCCCTTCAAGATTCACAACAAACAGCCTCCCCATTCTCGCAGACAGATCCTAACACAAAAATCTATGGACTTATAGTATCAATAGGGAGAAGAAATCTCAAAATCAAGATTGACTGAAGAGCAATAATAGAATATTCCTTCTTTTTTTTTACAGGGGGAGAGAACGGAAACAGGACGGCTAATATTAATGTTTTGAATTTGATAGATTGGATTGACTACCTCTTTGTTTGTTGCCTCTAATAATGTTGTTGTTGTAGTTGCACCATGCTTTACGAGAGACGTGGACCCAGAAGAGAAGCTATCTACATTTCCCCATCATATTATACTTTTCTGCTGAGGTATTTTAAAACCGTATAAATTGTGTATTGTACGGTTTTTTTAAAGAAAAAAATATAAATTATGAATATATTTTTTAAAACCGTATCTAATTCTCGTCAATGTGAAAGATATAAATAATTGTTAGTGAGCCAAATTCTCGACTCGGCTTTTGAATACAACGTTACAAATTCCTGTTTTTCGTGTTTTTTATTTAAAAATATATTAAAATAATATTTTTTTTAATTTTTTAAAAAATATTTTTGATAGTAATATATAAAAATGATATAAAACCATTAAAAAAATAAAATAAAAAATTAATTTTTTCACTTTTTTTTATTTATTAAAACGTAGTGTCAGTGCTAAATTTCTAACTTTGGAGAACTAAATAAATACGGGAAAAAAGGAAAAATCTAAATTATCATGACCGTAAAATACTTTGAAGTTGCTTGCACTTTTCATACCTCTTGAACATAAAGAATAATAAAAATGGATGGTGATGTGATTGGAAATTATGTCTTCGATACCAACCTGCTTATATATTATAAAAGATAGATCTCAAATTATTTATGCAAATCGACTTTCTTTTCATAATAAAAATTTTATTTTAAATTATTTTTTATATATAAATAAAAATAATATTTTTTTTAAAAATTATTTTTAATATCAATATCAAAACCATAATAATTTTTTTTAAAAAAATAAAATTTCGAGAACCAACTCATCAAATAATATTCTTCCGTGCCAGACTCGTCATCTGAAATAATCCATCAAGTAAACATCGAAGGTTGTCTGTCGTTGGCGAGGCCTGTTGATTTGAGGGGTGGTGCAGCAGCTGCGAAACCATGATTGGCGATGACCATAGACTAATTTTTTTTATATATAAATACATTTTATTTTTTCTGTAAAATATATTTTATGGATTCAATAAAAAAATAATCCTTTAATTATTTTAATTTATTATAAAAAATATATATTTTAATTCAAACTTAAAACCTCATAAAAAATTATTTATCATCATACCACCACCAAAACAAAAGTATTGGGTTTGATCCACCTATAAAGTGGAAAGCTTTAACCGGATGTGTGGTAACAAGAAAACCCGAAAGCCTGTTCCCGTCCCTGTCAGGGGGTGCCAACCATCTCTCCTTTCTACGAACCATTACCAGGAGAAAGCCAACTTAAGCTTTTCATTTACGTAAAATGTAATATAAAAACTAATTAAGGCAACATATTTAATTAAGCAACGAAACATTAAATGTATATACAAATATATATAGGTTTCGAAGAAAGGAAAGACGAATCATCAATAATTAGACCGCGGCATTTTTTCCCCTTGGAAGTTTTATAGAATTACAGAGATCAATTGTTGAAGGTAGCCACGAAGCTAACGGGGCCTTTTCCTGTAAAAGCAGCTTGAATACCAAATATAAGGAAGGCCACCATAGCTAGCCTAGCATGCTTAATCTCTGCCAGTTGAAGGTTCTCTTTCTTTTCTGGGTCGGATGCCAAGCCAAGAGGATCGAAGTAGCCACCAGGATAGAGCCTTTTCTCCGGGTCAAGTTCTGCATTTCTCTGGAACTCAATGTACCCGACTATTATCACCTCAATCCATATCAACGTGGTCAAGGAGAAAGGAAGTGGCTGGCCAAGGTAGGATGACCCCTCAATCAGCTCCACCTGGAAAATCACCGAAAAGACAAAAAACAGTCATCATGTTGTTATCTTGATCGACATTGCCAGTCATTTTGCTTGGATAACTAGAAGACACGAATAACAAAAGTGGTTGTGTTGTTGCTGTCCACGTCGTATTTCTCGAGTAGCTGTCGAGTCCTCTCACAATGTTTCGAAGAGGGCCCGAACTATGGCATTTGATGATATCACAAGGTACTTAATATTGGATTAATTATGCTAATTAATTTTGTTGATGGACGCGTACGATCGATCTTTTCATACTGTATATACATGTTCTGTCCAGCCATTTCTTCTCTCCCATGACCCCATCTCCATTCTTACTAACTTCATTTCCACTATCCTTTCTTAATAGAAATCGATCAAGTTTCATTCAAATATGAAAAGAATATACATTCAAGGTTCTGCCGGATAAAGTACAGTGCTGCCGGCCAAAGTCAACCGTAAGGTTTTTTTGAAAAAGGAGTAGCTAGTATATCAAAACATTTATCACTGCATATTCCAATTTCTTAGAAATCATTTTTTCCCTCTTTTTTCGCTAGAAAGAAGGAATCTAGATGATTTTATTATTTTTAAAACACTTGTGAAATTTAAACTTAGAATGCTGAACGCAAAGTGCGCATAGATTTCAATGAGTACTAGCACGTACGTACCTTTCCCGCATCTTGCCATGCAACACCGGTGAGAGCCTCCACAGCAATGGCACCAAGAGTACCCAACATTGCCCACCTTCCATGAATAAGTTCGCATTCTCTAAACCTCTGCAGCCCAAAAACCTCAGAGTATGGCTGAAAGGGTGTTGGTTTCACCTCGGTGGCCTCTACCCGGACTCCGATGACATCACCGGCCAAATTCTTTGCCAAGTTCTGGTCCAACGAATCTAAATCAAACTGCAAGTACTCCGCGGGCTTACCAAGAGCGAGCGGGTCAAAACCGCGGTCTCCAACCATGGTCCCATCAAGCCATTCAGGTGGGGTTGCACGAGGGAACCATACAAGCCGATCTTGATCTAATTGTTTTGGGGAGGATTTTTTTGGTGGAGGAGGCGACTTCTTTCTTCCAAATCCAAGCAGGGCTTGAACTTTCCCTGGATTTTGTTTTGTGTATTGAGTTCCGGTCCCAAAAAAATAGGATGCGGCAACAGCAGTTGTAGCAGCCATGGTTGGGTCTAAGGAAACTGGCGTGTTGAAAGTAGAAGTTGTCCTGGTTTTATAATGGATTATCTGTTTAGTTTAAGATGAAATTGCGGTGGGAAGTTTTTTTATATTTTTTGTCAATGGATGTGTGTGAACCAGAATAGCCTGGGCCTTATCCTTGCTTATCCTCTAGTGAGTGATGTTGGACGGTTGATCGTCGATGGCTTCGACACCTTCCTTTGTGGGATATTTTGGAAAACAACAGTACCTGAGAGAGTGTTTTCGATGTGTTTGGGCCCCACTCCGAGTTATAAAAGTAATTACCATTCGTGCTGCGTTATATTCTATAAAATTACAGACAATATATACATTATTATATTTTCAAAAAGAAAATTGATTAAATTGTATATGTCTATACAGCACTAACTTTTAGATTATGATTTTCTAAAACAACTTTAAATAAATAAAGTGATTTATATAAAAATGCATGTTGCTTCTAAAAAATAAATTTATGTGAGCATTTTATAACTTTTCAATTGATATAATAAAGTTCAATCATAAACTTTAAAGAAAGGGTTACTGTGGCTGTGGCTCTCAGCATAACCCAAGAATAAGAATAATATATATATAATTTTAATATATTTTTAAATAAAAAATATTTTAAAAAGCAATAATTATTATAGTATAAAATTTTATTATATAGAAATACCATAAAGCTATTCTCACCTTATCGACACCACAGGAATGATGAATGAGTGGTCGTGGGAATAAAAAAATAAAAAAATTACAAAATCTGATGAAGAATTTTATGATTATATTGTTTGTCATCGTATTTTAAAAATATTTTTAAATAAAATTATATTTATTTTAACTAAAAAATAATAATATTTTTAGATTATTTTAATATAATATCAAAAATATTTTTTTAAGAATAAAAAAATATTATTATAATATTTATCTGAATGAAAACAACTTGAAATGCAATCTCAGCACTCCAGGCAGTAGATTGCACTGTACAGAACCCTGACTTGGACTAAACATCACATTAACCAATCAAAATCCATGTATACTCCACTCATAGGCAATAAAAAACATATTCGTCAACTTCAAGTTCTGTCAGAAATGTTCCACGTGTACATTAACTGGGCCCAGTGCAAATATCTTATCGGCATCTCTCTCCTTGCTTCTTTGGACTCTGTTTTTTGTTTCCTCTGCTTTTGTTATTCGTATTCCTTTGTTGTCGTTCATTTCTCTTCCACTAATTAAAGAGGTAAGCGATCCTTTCAAGCTTGTTCTTAGTTTTCCCTGTCTCTCTCTCTATCTCTTTTGTTCCAGTTTTGGTATAGCTTCTTTTCTCTTTTTTTTCCCTTTGAACAGTTCTGATATAATTTCTGATTCTGGTTCATTAGTTGTTAATCGGTTTTTTATGTTCTGTTTTTTGTTTTCCAGTTGAGTTATCTTTATGATCATTTGAAGTAATTAATTTTGCTAGTTGAGTGTTTTTCCTCGTGGGTTTTTTGTTATCATTTTATTAGTTTGTGTCTTAATTCCTGTACTGTATGCATCGTTTGTGTTTGCTTGTGGGTGAATTAATCAACGCTTGAAACTTTATGGCTTGTGTTTTGCTTTAGTTTCCGAGAAAATGGTATTAATCTTAGATTTTGTCAGCGTCAACCAGAAAACTTTCTTATTACCAAAGTGGTAATGATTTGTTAAAAACAAGCTACTTCTTCATGGGAGAAAAAAGTGTTGGCAATTCTGTTGTAGCCCCGCCACGTTCCTTCTGCCAGTTAGGTTAATTATGGTTTGAATAAAGCAAAATGTTTTTTTTTAATCAAATAGTTTTGTTTCTTTAATATCGGTAATAGCCATGAAAAATGCCAAGGGCAAGGGGGCAGCGAGGACGGAAAAGAAGGAAGTATCACTCCCAGTTGAGGACAGGTAATTCTGTTTCTTCTGAGATTTATAACTAATTCATTCTTTTCTTCTCTTCTCTTTCCTTGACCAATCTTATTTATGAATCACACGTCTGTTATTCGTTATTTCTTTCATTGACTGGGTATGGTATGGATTTTGAGTGAATGGTTTGTCATGTATGCGTTTATTTCTTCTTTCAGGAAGATTGGAAAGCGAAAGGCAGCACTAAAGGCTAGCGAGAGCAGCAAGAAACGAGTTATGAAAGAAAAAATCATCAAGAAGGACCCTAACAAACCCAAAAGGCCTCCGAGTTCTTTCTTTGTTTTTCTGTACGTGTCTCTCAATTTGATATGGTTTGCTAATTATAATATCATTTTGAAAATCACCTCATGGTTGTGCAATGTAACGAGCCGCAGAGAAGAGTTCAGGACGATTTACAAACAAGAGCACCCCAATATGAAGGCTGTCTCAGCTGTAAGCAGCTCTTAATCACCACGTGTTTCTTACGATTATGGACTTCTTATAGCTGCTGTGATAGATCAGTTAATGTGGACTGGATTTTTGACTACTGGATCATGTGATTGAAGGTGGGGAAAGCAGGAGGAGAGAAGTGGAAATCCATGTCTGCTTCAGTAAGTCCTGAAACCTTACTTTTTAGATTCTTGAAACAATGAATTGTGCCGCCTTTGATTGGATAGAATACTTTTACTCGAAAAACGGCGCGGATTCTGTTTGTTAAGGTGTTGCGAAAACCTGGCACTGTGGCTCCCACTGGACCTGGCCGTGCACTACGCGCATGTTCGATGACATTGGAAATTTGTCGGGTTAGCCACACCAATGCCAGTGTGGTAGACTGCAGGGGGCCTAGATGTTGGTACTTCTAGGGTCTGAAGATTTAAAAGGACTGGGTGGTGGAATTCAGTTATGTTTCCCTTGACTGATGTTGCAAGTTAGACATGTGCAAGTTTATATATATGTGTGTGATTGTTTGAATTTGTCAAAATAACTAGTGTGCAAAGAGAGTTTTCAGTTTTTAGTAAGTTATATTCTCTGTCTACTGTTTGCTTCCTGGCTTTACAAATGGCCTGCTGATTGCTTTCTCACCTTCCTCTACTGGACTTGGATTTGGCAGGAGAAAGCTCCATATGAAGCTAAAGCAGCAAAAAGGAAATCAGATTATGGGAAGCTTATGACAGACTACAACAAGAAACAGGTGAATCTCTTGCATATTGCTTTCTTCAGAATCAAACGAACTTGCCTTTTCTTTTCCCAGTCTCATGACTGCATTATGCCTCTCCCAGGAAACGGATGATGGTGGTGGTGACCAAGACGACAAATACGGACAATCTCATGGGTCCAAATCTGAAGTCAATGACCAAGATGACAGTGACGAGAGTGTCGGGGTAATCTCTTGTCAGCTTCTGATAACTCATATGTTGAATATTAAGCAACTCTTGTACTTGCACTGCATTTCCATCCCCGTAGTGAAATCATGAGAATGCAAACTTGAAACTTCATAATCCAGACATCTACTCATTGTTTTACACATTTCAATCCGTTGTCTAAGTTCATTGTCACTTTAGGTGCCTCGCGTTTAAAGAGGCCAGGTTCTTTGCTCTAAGTCCCATTTAAACTACAATTCTTTTCCCAGTCCAAGAGAATTAATAACTAGTTCTTTTTACAGGCAAATGTTCTTGTGCATTAATTCCTGTCACCAACAGGTCAAGATTGAAAGAAAACCTCATTGATCTATGTGCTAGCATGCTTTACGTTGCTGGGATTGTGTTATTAGTTTTAGGTTTCACCTGCCTGGATCATATGCTCCTGGACCTTAAGATTGAAAGAAAACCTCATTGTTCTTTGTGCTAAAATGCTTTAGGTTCTTGGGATTGTATTATTAGTTTTAGGTTTCACCTGCCTGGGTCCTATGCTCCTGGAGCTTATAATTTCCTGAACCTGTCAAATTCTCACCTCGTTAGTCTTACTGAAAAGAGTCATAGCTGGATTGCCTGAGTTCCTGATAGAGCCATTGATAATTTTGGGACTGTTTATCTTCAATTACTTCATTTTTGTTTGCGGTTATGTGGGACTTATTCTGCAATAGATGTTTTTTCTTTATTTCTGCTGATATAGATCGACTCATGTCCTCCCTGCTGACTATCACTCTTCAGTTACTAACCAAATGAGTGTTTTTCTTTCTTTCATACCTCTGGTGTTTTCTTTAAATTAGTCCTAAGATAAGTTGAATTTTCAATTTTCAGGAGGATGAAGACAGCGATGACGATGACTGAATTTGGCACGTGGGCTGATTTAGCCTATGATCGATCGAGGCCAAACATCCTAGACTTGGCAAGTGATGCGTTCAGGTTATGTCTTGTCTCTGGTGGTGATTTTCTGAAATTTGCCGAGGTTTACGTGCTCTTATTGGTGCTGCTAAGTAGTCGTGTAAGATTTACTCGTGTATCTGCATCATTAATAGATCCTGAGCGCAACATACATCTTCCTTTTGTATGCTACCTGCAAATTCTTTATTTCCTGGTGAAGAATAGAGATGAATCGAATTTGTGTTTGTAATATATGGGCTACCGGTATAACTGCATTTCTACATATGCTAGGGTTTTCTTGTGGATTCTTAAACTGCAGTCCATGGTGAACAATCATATTACCATCTCCTACAAGTAGAAAAATATTTCTCCTGCAGTTTACTGCACTGGAATTACCAGTTCCCTGCTATCTCTGTACTTGGTGATTTTAGGAACGATGCTCTAACTGTCCGTATCCAAATTGGAAGTGCTTGTCTGAGAATGTTGTTGAAATTGTTTTTTAAAGTGATTTTTGTTCAAAAATATATTAAAATGTTTTTTTTTTATTTTTAAAAAATTATTCTTGACATCATTACATCAAAATGATCTAAAATATCAAAAATAATTAATTTAAAAATAAAAAATATTTTTTTTTCAAAAACGTTTTCCAAATACATTCTCAAACACTAAATTGCAATTGCGTTGTATTTTACCGTTTCAGATAATTGGCATTAAATCTAATCGGTTTTGTGCCATGGGACAAAATGCTGGTTAGTGCAGTCTCTCTGAAGGGTATCATCTCCAGGACTTGTTTAGTAGTTACGACCAGTAGGATATTAATTTACTCACCTCTACAACTGGTTAGCACGCGCTTTAACACTTTTTTTTCCTTTCAAAACCTGAAAAGTTACTAACATAGAGTCATATCTGGGAATTTATAGAGATTTTGGTTTGAAAATGATCCCAAAATTTTCAAACTGGATAATGGAGGACGAACTTCATTTTGGGCTCCAAGAGAAGCCAACTGGACAGGTTGAAGTTGACTAGAACCAAACTACAAATACAAGAGCAAGAGGACGAAGGTGTTTTCTTAAATAGAGAATTTTCTATATTTCTATAAAAAATTAATTTATACAAGGTTCGATTAAAAAAATAAAAAAATGAAGTACAGGTTCCTTCTCTCATTAGTGCATGGCTGTAGCAGATAACACTGCCGGATTTATTTATTTTTATTATTATTATGAATGATTTATTTTTTCTAATTTATGTAAGATTCAAATCCCATGCAATATCAATCTCTGTACAATTCTTGGATCTGAGCAATTTCACCTGTCACAGATTAAAAAAAAGAAACCATGTAGATCTCTCCGAGCTTTATTTTATACCACTCGCTGGGAAAACAGTCCAGTTCTTTTAAAACCATGTAGTTTTTCATGGGGCTGGAGAGAGAAGAAATTGAGATGGAAGCATGGTTCACACGTGTCATGTCGGAACATGTCGCCGGAAAGTGAAAAATGTGACGGTCATGCTCGCGAGGGACACGCCCTAGTGGACTACAATTTCCGGTCATTATCATCATCATACCCATGTCAACACTAAAAGCAGCAGGTTGAATCTGAGAAAGCCATAAACTTAATGAATACGTGCCTGGTGCATGATCTTAATCATGGTTTAATTAGCTTTTGTTTTGGTGTAAGATGTTAATCATGGTTTAGCACGTAACAGTATATAACTGATTTTTTTTATTTGCCTTTTGTATGGCATGATCTCCAACACTAATCATGTTGTAATGTCAGTTCCTGAAGAATTCAAGGCCTCAGTTGCTGTGCGAAATGAAATCTCTTTCAGTTCTTAATTATGATGTCGGAACTTTGTCGCAGTGATTCACGCATGCACGTGCATATGCGGGGTCAAGATGGTAGTGTCTTTCTTTCTTTCTTTTCCGCTGTGTACTATGGAGGAGATCCGTGTACCTAATTTTTGATTGATGCTTAATATATACTTTACTTACCAAAGTTTATTTAACTTTGCTTATACCTGCAGGTGATATCCTGTTTGTTTGGAGAATTTGCTGCTCAGTTTTTCCTTTGTCTGAATAAATCTATAGATTTCAATTTATTTTTATATTGCAGATCATTTTTCAATCCATCCTTCTATTTTACATTATTAAAATTGAATTAAAAAAATAAATAAAGCTAGATCGCTAGTTGATTAGTTCAACCGATGTAGGGTTACGTCACCGTGATTCAATTATTAGGTAGTTAAAAGTGACGCTTAAAAAGAGAGAAGGGTGGCAGGGCTTTTTTTTAAAATCTTTTACCATGCTAACCATTATCATAAACAAACGATCACAGATCTTTAGTAGACATATTCTGCTATAAAATCTGTTATAAAAACATCTAAACAATGACACTGTGCGGCTCCTGTATGAATAATCTCGGTCCATCATGCTCGTACCAGCGATGAAAATTCTACCTTTTTATTTAATAGGGTTATGGAGATTTTAGCCAAAAGAAAAGAGGGGGCTTAATTTTAGGAGGAGAGGGGCTGCTGCAAGAGTCATCTGGTAAGTGATGGGTATGGGCTATCAGGTTTGGTCGAGCTTGAAATTATAGTTTGAAATCCTGGAAGTTCAACACTTTCAGTTTTGGCAAAATAGAAGTTCAAATGGATTTAGCAGTTCGAAATCGATTTTTTATTTTTGGAGAAAAGTTAGAAGTGGATTTATTGTCTTAATCAAGGACTACTCTCTAACGGGCTTCTTTAATAGATAAGAACAATACATTTTGAGAAGAGGAAAAAAAAACGAAGGTAAAAGGACACCCTAAAGATAACACCTTGGAGTACGATTTTTAAGTTGATTTTAAAAGTATTTTAAATTTAAAAATATATTAAAATGATATTTTTTTATTTTTAAAAAATTATTTTTGAAATCAAAAATAATATAAAAACATCAAAAAAAAATTAATTTAAAATAAATAAAAATTTAATTTTTAGAAACGGG
Organism: Salix arbutifolia; assembly: GCA_025169955.1. Taxonomy (NCBI): domain Eukaryota; kingdom Viridiplantae; phylum Streptophyta; class Magnoliopsida; order Malpighiales; family Salicaceae; genus Salix; species Salix arbutifolia. The sequence continues at coordinate 3,888,466 of CM045909.1, forward strand.
CTGTAAAAAAACTAGTAAGTCTACCCTGGATAAGTACTTGGCTAGTGCTGTCTCCTATTTTATGAACATCAAGCAAGAGACACTCCCTGAATCAAAAGATAAACAGTAGATCATCAGAAATGGAGGTGCTTTTGCTGTTTCAGCCTCTTTGTTTTTCTTATTTCAAGGTAAAAAGATGATCGAGTTGATTAATTTAGAGAACCGCGCTTCTTCATAAACAGCGTTGGTCGATTAGTGAAATGATTGGTGGGCTGAAAAGAGTGTACAAATGCCGCACCACTTTAAGCTAAGATGCGAGGATTGAAAGACAGCAATGAAGTGGGGTTATGTGCATTTAATCATCAGTTAGAGACAAAGTAAACAAGCACCAAAAGAGCCAGGTGGAATTTGGCCGGCAATATCAATCAGAATTTATCACTCAACAGGGCTGCTTTTGTTGATATTTTTATTCAAGTTTCAGGAAGATTTTGCTGCATCTAAACACCAGTGAGGAAGCTTCCAATCATATCGGCACCAACTTAATCAGCACCGTCTCACCATCTTTAGAACATACTGGCTGCAGCCCAGATTATTTCAACATCAGGGATAGAAAGTTATCTAGTGGGGCTGCTGAAGTGTTTCTTCCACTAGCTAGATCTACCGTTCATTCTTACAAATGGTCACACCAACACTTCATTTTTTTAACTTTATTTACTAATACTTTGCACTTCTGACTCTATTCCCTTGCAATTTTCACTGCTCTTTACTCGGGCTCCCTTTCTTTCTTTTGGAACACTTTTAAGTAACAGTTAAGCAATATAAAAGAAAGTAATGGGTCATGAAATTAGGGTTATTTTACAAATTTCATCAAGCCGCACCTGACCGTAGCATTGTTATACATGGCTAGACGAGTAGCATACGACGTACGACGTTGGATGGATAACATAAACATAATAAACATACACTTGTCTGACCTGTTAAGGGAACAAATGATGTATGTTATTAATGCTTGTTACACATGACACTCTCTAACTTTATCATATGATTACTTAGAAAACAGAATTATATTCTAAAAATAGCTTTCCAATAGTCTCATATGTTTTTTCACAGATTTTTTATTATTTTCTTCTATTTTTTATCACCTCTAACTCTAATATCTAATCCAAAACTATGTGCGTGCGGTCACGCAAATTATCTCCTCTAAACTTTTCCCAAAACAAACTCACATAGGCTAAAGCCCATATAAAGGGCAACCAATCCCAAGACAAGGGGTCTTCTCCATGTCTCTCAATCTATCTCTCTTGCAAGAAGATTTTTTCACCTTGGTTATATTTAAACTCTGCTATGAGGACTCACATAACACAATTTGAGAGAGTTTTTTACTCTCGTCATCCATGCTAGCTTGAACATAAAAGAATCCCTTCCTTTTTTCAAAAATCTTCCCTTCGTACGAGAACTCCAACTGCTCTCTAATCTCACTTCAATCTAAAAATGGAGTACATTATTTCTAATAGGTTTTTCTCACAGCCTCACCGGAAACGATTTACGATTCATCTAACATCCTTTCATGCAACTTATAAGTTTTAAAAGATTTGACGATGCCTTTTTCATGTCAAGCCTTTGCCCCTCTGTTTGTTTGTTTTTTCTAAAGAAATCCAAATAATCATACGATAGCTAGTTTTGACAAACGGAAGGAGCTAACTGGCGTTTGGTGTTAACTACCACTTTTGTTGAGAGCACCGGGCCATTTTTTAAGGTGTTTTTTTAATGCATTTAAAAAAAATAGTGTTTTTAAATTATTTTTATATATTAATATCAAAAATAATTTTTAAAAAATAAATAAATATTATTTTAATACATTTTCAAATAAAAAATAATTTCAAAAACAAATTAACTAAAATCTCAAAAATTCACTTCATCACGACATGAGTACATGACAGAAGTCGCAAATGATAAGTTTACGTGCGAACATGGGCTCTTCTCCCGTGCCTTAACAATCCGCTCTAGAAATTTTTTCCCTCTGTTAATTAATCCATGAATTATCTCTCACCGCTTCCTCTTCCCCATTTCTGTCTTCAAACAGTCACTGTCAAGACATTAATCGGCGCCACACGTGCAATCTCTGACAAATTTAACCCCCAACCACATTCGCTGTGCAAAAAATGTATCAGGAAGTGCACACACTAACACTGACAGCCTCAAGAAGAAAGTACACTCTGTCACCAATTTACATCTCAACAGCGCGCACGTACGACTCCGGGAAGACTTTTCTTATAAAAAAATGTTTGTTAAATGCATATCCTCTGCGATTGTTAATAAAGCTCTTGAATTTATTGTTAATCGAGTGTTTATATACTGTATCAAACAATTAATTGGTCGATGGGGGCAGATTTGTCTCCTCCTATTGATTGACCGCTGTATAGAGGATACACGTGTACTTATTGGATAAGATTGACCATACACAGTTGTCAATGGATAATGAGATGGACGTGTTATGTGCCGGATCCATGTATCGCTCAGCAGCAGTAAAGCAAGACCTATCTTTCTGTATTGTCAAATCGAAAATAGATTTAGGATTTGACACACAGCAGTAGAATCTGAGTGTTTTGGTTCGACACGTTCACATATTGTCAAATTCATGTATATTTTAGGTGTAACCTATTTATCAGCTCATTTTACTTTATAATCAAATTCAAGTGTTTTATAGGTTGGTCATGTTCGTCACAATGCCCATATTATCTTAGATTTAATTATTGACCAAACTCAAGTGCTGTAGATTGAATATAACTATCATATCCAAATCATTTAGAGATATTTTTTATTTAAAAAAAATCAAGTAAAATTTGTTTGCTCATCTATATTTATTCATAAATCACCGTAAAGTATCTTACATTTTATTTGGAATTATATTTCAAAAATATTTTAAAAAAAATTAAATTTTTTTAGTGTTTTTATATTATTTTCATATGCTGATATCAAATATTTTTAAAAAAATAAAATTATTTTAATGTATTTGTTAATAAAAAATACTTTCAAAAATAACTTTAAAAATATTCCCAACAAACACTTAGTTTGTACAATGAGTATATTCTTTCTGGAGATTAGGAAAACAACATCGCAATTTAGTCTGTTGAGTGTTGATGGGTCTTGCAAAATAAATCCATCTGATGATAATCGTTACTATATATATATATATATATATATATATATATATATATATATATATATATATTTCCATTATCCCTGTTATTTTGTTGATATGGATCGATATTTTTATTGATTTTCTTACTTCACTAAAAGAAAAGCAGATGCCTTCATTGAATAGATTATCACAACGACATGACAGCCTTAAAGAGAAAAACATGATTTGGAACTGTGAGCTTGGAATCAATCGAAGTGAATTCATAGTCTGGTCCATTTTACAGAAGAATTAAATAGGTCTCTAGATTTCATTAGATGGCGTGGTCCTTTTTTCATACCATACAGGCACAGCAATATATTTATCGCCACGTGATTTGATCACATGATGGCGTGGACCTCGTGGTCCAATAATCAAAGCATGTTTTCTGTTGAGCGATGCATGATATCCAATTAAGGGGGCTTATTACGACCATTGAATATACCTATTTATGGTGCATTTTAATTTATATAATACGACGTTGTTTTACTCTTTTGACGTTGACAGAATGCTAGAGCCACGTCCGATGAGTTTTTTTTCATCAAACACATATCATGGAAGTTTTTTTAACAAATAAAATGTCGGCAGGGAAGTGCAGAGCACACGTCGATGGTGTTCTGCATGAAGAGCAATTAAAAAATTTCGCAAATCCTTCGCTCTTGGATCTAGAAATACTCGATCCTGTCCTTGCCTGTTCGTTAACTATAAATGGCTTCCAATTATCATAAAAACGAATTAAATCGACACATTGAAGAGCTGAGAGAATTCACGGATTCTACCAGCCTGGATTCGCTACAGATATTGATGGGACAATACGTCTTGATAGACGAACCAGCTAGCAGATAGTTATAGTTATCGGTGTTGCCCCTGCGTCTCCTCCGAGAAAATCTGGTTGTCACGGTGACGATCCCTTCCGAGAAACTAAGTTATATATGACGTGGGCCATTACGAAGGACTAATAATTATCCCCGCCATCCGTGGACACGAATGCCTTTGGCGATCTGGTGTCGTTTATTCTGGAAAATAGAATGTGTCAGCAAGAAAAAACGAGTGTGCACCCCCACTTGTTCATCTTCTACGCACACAGACATGGTCACATCGAAAGTGGGGCGATATTATTGATTAATCATGCGCACCAACTCCTAACCCTGTCATCATCAAATTGGTTATGAATCTCTATTGTATATTTTCTAATGATAAGCACATGTGTGTGGGAAAGAAACTAATTAAGCAAATAATTGTAAACTAGTTTTAGTTGGAGCATCTATGGATGAACAAGTGAAAAGTTGCCTCGTATCTTCTTCTGGAATTTTAAGCGAATAATCAATTTCATGAAACACCAATTGATGATTATGTATATGATCTGAAGAGCAAACCAATTAACACGCCTATTGATAATTAACAAATGAAGTGTCAAAGATGTCAAGGAGCCATAGGCTAGTTGCAACTCGAAAATGGCGTTGGATAACTCAACAATGCATGGTATTGGACAAACATCTTAATCAAATTCCATGACCTTAACACAGATCCAAATTCTGTCCAAATCCTACAAATCAGGGTCCTCATATGTCTCAAAACGGCTAACCTACCTACTAATAGATAACTCCATCAAATCCCTTTTGCGTTAATGGGATGATGACAAGGTTTGATCTATTTAGAGAGAATGTTTGATTTAATGTCAATTAATTGTGGGAATTAAGAATGCTTAACTGGGATAAAGGCAATGAGAGGAGGCAAGATCACATGATGGGATTCTCTCCTCAATAACTACAAATTGAACTAAATAAAAAGTTGATGTGGGTACTTGTCATATGGATCATTATTTTATGGGTTGTCTAGTGGGTGGAAAGCTTGATGCCCCTTTATGGGGACCATGTGGATGAACATGGTATCATAACCTCATGTTTGAAAAACCAAACCCTATATTTGCACCATACTCATCATTGTTTTGAGCCACGTGTCAAGCTTGCATTACATTATCTTCTTAGAAGCTTCATTTGTGTGAGCTCACATGGATGAAGCAAGATGAACTTGATTACTTTCTCTCCTCATGATCATTTCAATTAATAATGACATCAAAAAGGAAGGGCTTCGGTGGTTTTACGGTATCAAAAGACAATTAGAAAAAAATGAGGGATGATGACTACTTTAAGCGAGCGAAGGAAAACAAATATATAGAAGTGACGGTTGCAGGAGCAAGCAACTGTCGTGGGGAATTGCATTGATAAGGTTAAAGTGTGATATGATATTTGTCGGGTCTTAGTTTTATGTTCGATTTATCCCATGTAAGAAAAGCTAGAAATAAAAGAAATTAATCAGGTCATGACTCGTGATTGATCAGAAATCGGAACCATAAAAAAAGGCCATCGTAAGTAGTCATTCAACTTGTTTTCTAGCGGATAGCTTTGCACAATGAATTGCTCGATGATTTTTTGTTACTGTGAATAGAGTTTGATAATGAAAACTGAATTTTTAAATCCTGAATTTGAAGGTGTTTGATTGAAAAAAATAAAATCAAGGGCAGAACAAGCTAGAAAAAATAATGAAATTTGAGCCCCTATGGAAGATGTAGGGATGAAAATGGGATTATTATTTATTTATTTATTAAAAAAGATGCATTATTATTGTTCATGGTATAGCCATCATCTGATTAGACATTTCTCTATTTTTTCTTTTCCTTAAAAAAATGATTTAAGAATGAATCTGTATTATCTCTTCCACCCTTATCTCTATTGACTAAGAAGGAGAGGCCACATCCACCCGATCCATGTTGGATGGCATGATCTCAGTAAAAGTTAAATTCACTTTTCACCGATAGCGTTCCATCCCTTGTTCGGAATCCTCGATAGGGTTTCCATCACCAATCTACTTCGAACTAGTGTGTCTAAAACCTAGCAGAAAACTTAAGAATACCTCCATCCTCAACCACCTTTAAAAGGTTATTTTTCAGGAGATCGAGGTGTTAATCATCCTCGTTAATCATGAATTTTAAGTGCTAGTTAAAGAGTTCATCTAGCATAGGAAGCATCCTCCTCCTCAACTCAATCTAATAAGGGCCTGTTTGGTGTTAGCGTTGAAATCCGAGTTAACCAAAGTTAAAGTTAAGACACGAGCTTCCAGGAGGAGTGTATTTGATTGAAGGCAAAAGGGAGTTGCTAGATGTGTTTTTTGCCGTGTTCAAGGAATTTAAATCCTCAGATGTATTCATCGGGGATAAGGTATTTCAAGTTATGTCCAGCATTTATTTTTATCATCTATCGAGGAGGGTATAAATGGAATTTTCAATGACATTTGACCCCAATCTTGTCTTTAATCTTGTTGATATCTATCTATCCCATATAGGAAGCCACGACTATTTACGAGAGTATTAGTAGGGTTTTGAATGCATTATTGTCCCTAATCTCGCGGGGTTTCTAAACTTTAAATTAACACATTGTATTTATTTAGAAACATATTGAACGTTTGCTTTATGGATACATCAGAATATTTAAAACATATTAAAAAAAATGGTCCAACGCCCCAAACATATCTAAAATTTCTTGTTAACTATGTGTTAACTATGGTAATTGATTGAGGTTATAATTATATAGTGTGCCTAGTCCCTTGATTGAAACTAGGGTAAACTCTTGATTGTAGTTAACTGCTGGTGGAAAAGAGTCGTCACTGGATTGCGAGGTTTCCCTAAACTGGAGAGTAGTGTCTTTGAAAAATGGGGACTTATAGTGTAAATCTTGAGAAATGAATATAAGTCTAAATGATAAACTAAATAAATGAAGAAGAATTCACAAACAAATCTAAATAAAATGAGAATTCAAAAAATTTGGATACAATGTTTGAATGAAATATTTGAGATATCATAATTTTTAATCTCTAATTAACTGAGATTAATTTTAAATTAAATAAATAAATTGAAAGATAAATAAAAAAATAGATATATAATAGGTTGAGGAGGTGAGATTGAAATAAATATAAAGAAAAAGATTTAACTATAAGAAGAGAAAATGCATAGTAAAAAAAACATTTAAAAAAATGGAGGGAAGAAAAGATTTTAAATCTTTTTTGGTATAATATTTCTCATTAGCTCTTTTTTATGTTAAAAAACATATTCTTCTTACTTGTTCAATGAATATTTATAGCTTTTAATAATAGATTTTTTATCCAGTGGAGGGGTTTAAGAGTAATTTAATCATAATAATATTTATAAGGAATAATTAATGAGTATTAATAAAAAATAACATCTCTACAATATCAATAAAAAATAAATATTTTTTATACAACTATTAATGAATATTTATGGAGAGGATATATCTTGCATAAGCGTAAAAAAATATACTCAAAATATTTCCTTGGACTTGAAAAGAAGGCCAAAATCTACCTTTCAGGGCTGAGTATGAATGGCGTGCTCTTATAAAAGAATATTGTGCGGACACCCGACACCTGGGCTCGAGCCACGGAGACGTGTTAGGCGGCGCCAACAGTTGTACTGAGCTTACTTAACCCGCTAGCTGCTCTTCGGTGGTCATTCGAGCCTCTTGAAAATATCTAGGAAATGGCAAAAAACAAAAAAAAAGAAGCCCAATGCATTTCCTTTATCTGCCAGTTTACAGTTTTACTAGGGGAGTGTCTTGGTGACAGAGAGACAGACAGAAAAAGAAAATATGATGCCTATTTCCTAAATCCTACTTGAAAGGAAAGAGAAAGTAAGGCTGTCAGATACAGAAAAATCAACATTTATTTCATTTCCATTAGCCTCCTAATTCTTATCCTATACCATCTCCCCTCGCCTGCTCTGTTTTCCTTCCATTAATGCTCTACCAACCTTCTCCTCTCTCTCTAAAATTAACCCTCTTCGTATACATACACACATATCCCCGGCTAGCTACTCTTGTGAAAAGATATCGATCACGTAGTTAGATATCTCATGGCGGTTTCTGCTTGTCTTGTTTTCTTTATTGTTCTCCCAGCGGTAGTCTTTTTCGTTCACAGGAGTTCCCGATGCCGGAGGCATCGGTTGCCGCCGGGGAGTTTGGGGCTGCCCTTTGTTGGAGAGACTCTGCAGCTGATATCTGCATACAAGACTGAGAACCCTGAGCCGTTTATAGACGAGCGGGTGAGCCGGTTCGGCTCGTTGTTTAAAACCCATATTTTCGGTGAACCGACCGTTTTTTCTGTTGACCCGGAAACGAACCGGTTCATTTTGCAGAACGAAGGGAAGCTGTTTGAGTGTAGCTACCCCGGTTCGATAAGCAACCTGCTGGGAAAACATTCTTTGTTGCTGATGAAGGGTAACCTTCACAAAAAAATGCATTCCTTGACCATGAGTTTCGCCAACTCCTCAATCATTAAAGACCATCTTCTGGTCGATATAGACCGGTTGATCCGTCTCAATTTAGACTCTTGGCCGGACCGGGTTCTTCTCATGGAGGAGGCCAAGAAGGTAACTTCTGTTATTTTATTTCCCTGATGATGCCACTGAGTCGACTCGGTGGTGGATCGTTCGAGTTTACTTGAGCGATATTATTATTATTACGGGCCTGTCTTGTGATTCACGTCATAGGGGATTAAACTGGGGGGCGGGGGACAAACATTCCAAGCATGTTAGCTGCTTAGCATAGAAGATTAAACCAGACTACTAGTAAAGTTCACGCTCACATACACACGAATTCCTTTTGTCCCCTCCCCTTAATCATGCTTCTTGCTATTATTAATTTATTTTTGCTGTTATATGCTTGGTTTTTCTGCAGGTAGAAGGTTCATCAAACTTATTGCACACCAGATTTTTATCTTTCTGTTCGTCTGATCATTTTATTGTTCTGGATATATGTTCTTTGCAGATTACATTTGAGTTGACAATGAAGCAGCTAATGAGCTTTGATCCATGCGAATGGACCGAGAGTCTGAGGAGAGAGTACGTGCTTGTTATTGAAGGCTTTTTCAGCGTGCCACTACCCATCCTTTCACCCACATACCGCAGAGCTATCAAAGTATATATTCTCTTCGGATCGAGGCTCGCCTTTTCTTTTTATTCATGGAAAAAAAAGGTTCTTACTGATGTTACATACTGATCTTGACGTACTTAATTTGTTGTAACTTTGCAGGCTAGGACTAAGGTAGCTGAGGCCTTGAGTTTGGTAGTGAAGCAAAGGAGGATAGATCAGAGTGAGTCGGGAGAGAAAAGGAAAGACATGCTCGGAGCTCTTTTAGCTTCAGATGATCATGGAGGCTTCTCGGACGAGGAAATAGTAGATTTCTTGGTGGCTCTGCTCGTTGCAGGCTATGAAACTACATCTACTACCATGACTCTTGCCGTGAAGTTCCTCACCGAGACACCTCTGGCTTTGGCTCAGGTCAAGGTAAGTACTGTCGAATCATGCCCTCCATTATTATCGATCCGAACTAAGCTTAAACCTATTTTCATCTCCTTTGGGGATTCTGGGAGGTTGTTTGGCAAAAAAGTGAACACCATTTTTCTAGTGGACCCAGATTCCGATAATCATCGTGTTGGCCTCCATAGAAACCTTATTGTTTTTACATCATGTCAATTATCAACCGTTCACACATCGAGTGGTAGGATAAAGAGAGAACAAAAACGATCAAAGGGGTTGTTTCCTTGTCTCGCACGTGATCTATTATGCGAAAACTGTTGTAATAGGACCAGAAACCTTCGCCACACGAGTTCATCCAAAAGGTCTCCTTTTCAGAGGGTGGTCGCTGTAATTCATCATGCGTTTTATCTTTATTAAGAGATCGGGGAAGCGATGGAGTAATTTCATTGTCTTTTTAAAAATATTTAAAAAAAACAGTCATAAATAGCATATATATTAAATAGTGTGAGCATTGTAACGACCCTTCTAATTAATAATAATTATATGGCTAGTAAATAAGCAGTGGAAATGTTGTTCACACATTACAAGACAACTAAAAAAACAAAGAGCTTTTAGAGATATTAGAGCTATAATTACGACATTATTGAATAAAAATGTTAAGAATTAAATTTAATTATACGAGGTAGATCATTTGATAGTGAATAAAATGAATTATATTTATTATTAAAAATAAGCGTCACACTTTAGTCATCATCTAGTTGATGTTTTTTTATAATATTTATGGTGTTATAATCAGAATTCAAGTGTGTCAAGACAATAATTTGTTTTCATCTTTAAACTTTGTAGTTTGTAAGGATAATTTCGTAATTTTATTGAAATACCCTGTTTTCAATTATGACAAGTTTGAATGTCGAGTTTTTGTTTGTTATAAACTGTGTTGTTTTTTTAATACATTATTTTATCAATTTTATGTAAAAAATGTTAATTTTTTAAAAAAAAGTGTAACCTTTTTTTTCTGCAGTAAAGTGACTGTATAACATTTTCTATGACGGTGGTCAAAAGTAGAGGCAAAAGTACATGAACGTCGTAAAGGTCTTAAGTAGAACCCAACATTCTTCTAACCAGACAAAATGATACCTTCTGAAACCATGCTACTACTCTGAATTCTCTGCTCTTTTGACCACCTTGTCTTTCCCCTAAATGACCTGTGAGTCCAAAACACCCTTCATCAAATGATTCTCTTCTGAGCGGGGGCATTTTTGTAAGAACCAAATCGGGAATCTATCGTGTCTGATTTCGACGAAGAAAATCATCCGACGGTGGTGACCGGTGTCATGTAGTTTTTTACCCCTAGTTTTGCGAGTGCGTGAGTCTGACCTTTATTTATTCCTATTTCCTAGGATTACTTTGTGGCTTCGGCGTGATGGTCAAATCACAGCCGTTGGGATGTATTTGAATCAGTGTGGTGTGGGCCCAGTTAGCGTTTCGGGGTTTACGAGGGAACCACATGGTCATTGTCCCTAGTCCGGTCGACCTCCCATCCACGTTACCAGTTATCAAATGGGGGCTTAGAAAATACTTTTTGAGTAATTTGGTTGGGACTTGCTCGTAGCTTAAGAGGCCCACAAAAGCCCATGGGCCAAGCTTAAATAATTATTTATATCATCATAATTACTTTTTGTAATTGTATCTGAACTGGCAGGAGGAGCATGAACAGATCAGAAGGAAGAAGAGTGAGGGGGCAGCTCTTGAGTGGAGTGATTACAAGTCAATGGCCTTCACTCAGTGTGTAAGGCAAACTTTACATGAAAAATCAGACCCCTTAACAGGACTCTAGCTTTTGCTCAACTCTTCTTTTTTTTTTCCAGGTTGTTAATGAGACTTTGAGAATAGCAAACATAATAGGTGGGATATTCAGACGAACAATGTCAGATATAAATGTTAAAGGTAGGGAAATTGTTTGTGGCGTAGTAATCTTTACAGTATCTTTTACCAGCGAATAACATGTCTATCCTTAATCTATACAGGTTATACAATTCCTAAAGGATGGAAAGTTTTTGCATCCTTTCGTGGGGTGCATTTAGACCATGAATACTTCAAAGACGCTCGAACTTTCAATCCGTGGAGATGGCAGGTAAATCTCTCCGTCGGCTCATGTATTTTCGTGCTTCAACCGGTCACGAACGAGTGTTTACTCAAAAAAATATATATTTAACAGAACTCGGGGGCAACATGCCCGGCAAATGTGTTCACTCCATTCGGAGGGGGGCAACGTTTATGCCCAGGATATGAACTTGCTAGAGTCGAGCTCTCTGTTTTCCTACACCACCTGGTCAACCGTTTCAGGTATCTCCTGCAATCTTTTTCCATCTTCCCCTTGCATCCAAGCCTGTAAATATAATCTGCGGTGCTGATTTTTGTCTGTGAATGTGTGTTTTTCAACAGCTGGACCCCAGCTGAAGAAGACAAGCTGGTTTTCTTTCCGACCACGCGGACACAAAAGCGATATCCCATCAATGTGCAGCGTCGAGATCGTGTCTAAGCCATGTAAAGTATGAGAGCAAAAGAGAGATGATGTAGAAGAGCTGTAGTACTTTTAATGTTGGATCCACTAAAAGCTAAAGATAGAAGAATATGTTGAGTTCTTGTACAATGGATACCATCAGTGGAGGTCTTGGGCTCGAGACGATCACTCCATTCCTTCCGAGCAAATCGACGCCTACACCCTTGAATAAAAACATTCTCCCCCCCGAGGCGTAACCGCCACTATAATCTGGCGGTAATAAATAATTTCTCCGGTGTAATAAATATTCTGGCAGTAATAAATACAGGGCGATCTCACCTTTGAAATATTCAGAGTAAGCTTATTTTTCCAATTCAATAAAAAAACATGATTCTCTAGAATCGGCCGTTCCTTTCTTCTGGACTTTAACGTTGTGATGATGCATCTAAAATCTTAAACGTCAAGAGATAATTAAGACGTCTGGTGCACGATTTTAAAGCTAGATTCCATATGATCTACATTTCAATGCTGCTACTCACTGTTTGGCAATGTTTGCAAGTTGCAACTCAACGTACTATCGGACGCGGGCGTTTTTTAGGGTTTAGTGGTGGTGTGGGTTTTAGAGGGAAAAGAGAGTAGAGAGATTGAGAGGGTATAGCTGTCAATTAAGAAAAAATAAAGTGAGTGGAGGTGCTATCATGGCGTGAGAGTGCGATTAGCAACTCCGCCGGAGGGCATATCCACCGAGTGCGATCATCATATCACATGCAAGCCTCCCACTCCATACTTCAGACCCAAATCTAACTTTCCTGCTGCAATTTCTAATTCTGCAGCAGGTCAAGCCAAAAGTTGTAATCATTAGACACAACTCTGCCTACAAAAACATAGATGCCACCTTCACCTGGAGCCCAAAAGTAAAATAAATAAACATAGGAATTGGATTTTTCAACCATCTAGACAGTATAAATTTGCTCGTCATGGATTCGGTCAAAGTAAAAATAGACTAAAAGCCTACTAAATATCATGATCGATCAGTTTATGCGTTTTGTCGGTGCAGCATCTTCTCCTCGAGCCCCTCGAGTCCTGATTTCCCTTTCGGACCCAAATCATGGACTCAATCATTTCTTCTCACTGGACGGCCGAAAAATTGCAATTGCAGATAATTTTATTCGACACTGCAACCAGATTCTGAACGAGGACAAGAAGCAAACAATATGATTGCTTTAGGCTGAATATGCGGAGCCCATCTTGAAAATTCCATGATTTTTAGCATAACGAAAATTTCAATTCAAAGACACGGGTAAAAAGTTCCCTCTGCATTGCCATCAACGTAAATTTGATCAGTCTCTAATTATAATCACCAGAATACAGAACTTTGATGGACATTTACTGATTTTTGTGTCTCATAAGCTTAACAACTGCGATTGAAAGAAACGATCATGTAGACATCCTAAAGTGACGTGCAAATGGTATAATTGTCATGAAACATCACTAAAATCAAGATGTGATGATTTTTCTAAAAAACAGAAAACAAGTCGAGTTGAAATTACTTTTCCCGCATGCATCATGGTTCAATCATATGGATATCGTAATAATTTATCCATTCAGTCATGTGAACACGTAAACATCGATAATACAAATAAGGCTCTGACCTGAATGTGCTTTATTGCAGAATGCAAAAGTTCTTGACCAAAGCATCGGCCGCTTCGGGTGCTGAAAAAGATCAGCAACTTTAGTTTGTGGACCCATGATCCAGTATAATTTGGAAAGCCCCAGGTAGCAGTTGAATACATTCTTGACTGTGACAGAAACTATTGTTGCTCCAATGCCTAAGACAGTGGAGCCATAACGAGGTGGGCTTCATATTTGAGGCTGAGAAACCCATCTTCTACTGCTTTCCTGATTTTTTAATACGGATTCTACAAGCTTAACTTTCTGCGTTCTCACTATTGAGAAGCGAGTTTCGCAAATGAGGATTTCAGCTGCGATATTTGGGCATCTAGGACATAATTCCTCCTCACTTTTTTCGTTTGCTGATTTGCTGCATCACCTTTCGAAGATTGGTTGAGCCTTCTCAGCCTTGGTCTGGAGGGATCAATGGAAGCACGCAAAGAATCCAATTCAACTCCTGTAAAACGGTCTGCAAAATAATCAAACAATACAGAAATGCTTGTGAGGTGGCAGCCACACTCGTTACAACCACCAAAAGACAAAAGTGAATTTACTTCAAAATTCTACAAGTACTGTTGTGTGATAAAGGTAAAAGAAAAGGATTTGACCACAGAGAAATCATTTTCTTGCAATTGACATGGTAATGGATGGAACTTTATAAGAATGTCTCCCAGAAATTTGCATAATTTCATTAAAATTGCTGAGAGCATAAAATTGATTACAAGTGTCAGACTTAAATTCACGTTCTGCTTTAGATAAAGGCTTCTTATGAGCCCCAGCCAAGTTCTTCAAGCAATGCAAGCGCTGCATCAGAAGATTGTGCTGGAGTATTGCATGATTAATCCTGTCCTCCAATCCTGACTGCTTCTTCCTCACTTTTGAAAGCTTCCCCTGTGCTTCATCAAATCGAGCATGCTGATCATCAATGATTCTCTTCAACTGGGGGGCATGATGCTTGAGTTCAAAGTAGACCTGCAGTCATGAAGGATAGCATCTTCATACAACTGATTAAAAACCCAGTGCTGATCCGACAGCAGTATTTTAATAAAGCTTAAATGTCTAGCCAATTCACCCATAAGTAGTTCAAATGTAAGCAAACTGATGTCTGAAAAGTCTATCTTAATTGCCAAAGGCCTAAAACAAAATCATTATAATAGCAATTGCACTCCTGACACTTAAATGATAAACCTTTGCAACATGCCAGCAGAAAGCATCAACAGATCTCCTGTGCACGTGGTCCTAGTTGACAGCAATTCAGAATGCAAAATCATAACGATATCCTAAATGTAGTTTTCCTTCCCAAAAAAACCACTGTTCACCTATGGGTCAACTCCTAGTATTTTTTGGTTGGCAAAACAAGCCTTAACTATGCACTCATTTTATTCAACTATAACTTGCCTAATAGTTTGGAATTGATGGTTGTGCATGAAAATAAATTCCATTTCACAAACAAGAATGAGCAGAGAGACCTGGGAGAAGAGGCAGTGACCAAACTGACCAAAATGGGTGAAAGGCAGCGGCAGCCTGTATATTTCATGGGAGATTCTCACCTTATGTGCATACTCGACATGGTTTTCATGGAAAAGGTTTAGGTACTGGTGAAGAATTGACTGGCCTTCAATAGAATCAGCAGCAACAGATCGAAGATCTGGTGAACCCTGAGGAACAAGAACCGCCTTAGGACCACTAAGTAGTTCTTTGCTTATGATTTCTGGAGGATTTCTATTTGTCCATTCTTCTGCAGTTTCAGATTTCTTCTCCATTTCAACATGTACAGGTACCAATTAATTTAATGTTCTCAATTCTAGCACAACACATTCTTGATGGGAAGTAATCACTGTAATCCCCGTCGCGACAAATGACGATTCCATTGGGAAATTGTCTGGTTGGACTGAGCTTTGCTTGTCTGCTTGTTTGTCTATTTATTTTTTTGGTCTATTCAATTTAAGCACGCATTTTACTGCTTTAGCATGTATTTTTACTTTCAATTCGTGCATAATGAATTAATGTCATCATGCATTTTAATTTCACAAATAAACCTAATTTTGAGTTAAGCGGGGAATAGCGGTCTGTCTCTGACAATGCTATAGAGCCACAAAGAGGAGGACTCTAAGGACAGGATGCACAGAGGGGGTCCGGACAATCTCATCCTTGCCACCAGACTGGCCGGTAAATTGAAGAAAATGCAGAACAATTGAATCTATCCCTCCATTGTGAACAGAATATATTCTTTCAGGCATAATGGGATCAGCAAACATTGAAATATATGACCTGTTTTCTGTTTTCCTTGGCAGGGACAAATCCACAATTGCAAGTCTCAACAAAGGTGGTGGATGACCTAACCAGAGAGTATTATCATGTGGTTGATCAAGCTTCACAACAGGAAGCTCACCTGAGATAGACTCACAAAGCATTGCAAGACTGATAATATGGTCATGGGAATTAACATGAAGACGAGGTGGGCTACCAACCACCCAGACTGGCTGGATTTCATCAGCGAGGGCGTCTATTTGCAAATGCCCGCCACTCCAGTCACTAGAATTGAGTCTTTGCTGGCTAAATCATAGATAAAACTCATTGCACGACCTTCGCATTCCGCAACACTAGCTGCTGGGTCTCCACCATCCCCACTGTGAAGTACTTTGCGTAGAGGGCCCTGGAACACCAAAACAAACTCGTTAGATTCTTGAAGATGTTACGATAACACTGCAAGATCTGAGCAAAAACTTGACATCTTCACAGAAAAATCTTAACATGTCCAATCAAAACCAATGAAAATACTCCTCGAAGAAGCCATATACAGAGATGAATTCTCACATGAAAAAAAATAGTGTCTGTATGTTAAAGATTAATTGAGAAAGAATTCTGGGGAAACACTAGCAAATCGGAAAACTTCCTGGTCATTTTTCTAACTTTGCCTATTAGTTGGCTGCCTGGAAGAAGCAAGTTCAACCCAAATAATATCACCCTTACTCATCTCAATCCAGTTTGCAAGAGTACCTCAGATGTTCTGATCATGGGATGTGAAAGGTAAGAAATAAGAATGAATATTACCTGCAAACAAAGTGATGCATCAAACACAGCATAAGGATGAGCTTTTAGTGTTGATAAATCCCCCTCCTTTGATTCATGGGCTAACTCGGGAAATGTTGCTTCCAACAAAGAGATTGCAAGGTTTGAGTTATTTAACAGCAACTGGATTTGCTGATTTGAGTCCAAATGTTTCTGCAAACAATGTGATTCCCATTTGTAGACTAGACACTGCTCCAGGATAAAGCACTAAAAATAGTTAACATCAAATTCAAAAATCATCTAGGACATGAGGGAGAAATTTTATATATGCACTTTGACGTATGATAGACAATTTATAGATGCCATGTCCATATCATAGCACAAGTACAAATAAGAATAGAAAGAAGAAGAAAATTCAAAAACATTGATCAAACAATGCAAACATACGAAAGCATCAAGATGGCAACATAAATACATGTAGATCTTTATGGTCCAACTTTTTGAGCATCATCATGATTTTGTAAAATGTTTATAGAATACAGTGCCTATCTATCATGGAATCCAAAGAAAACTTTAAGCTAGTTGTAAGATATCAGACAAAGTATACCTTCCAAATCTGTCCCACAAGTGGTCGCCCCCAAAAGAAAAATCAACAGGACAGATCGATGCAGCATTCCTGAATCTACCTGGTTCGACAGGCTGTAGATAATATTCCTGCTCTGGCTTCACGACATCTGAAGACAAGTCAAACAATCTGGCCAAAAAAATAAATGAAAGAAGTTAATAAACAACACAACAAAATTCTATTCAAACATACAAGCAAGTGTAAAGCATGATTGACAATAATTCCCCTACATCTACATCAATCGAAAATAGTTTAACCTGAACATGAATTTCAGCAGGTGTTTACAATTCACAAATAATACTTTAATCCTAGAATGGAACAGTCAACGTTATACAATTCCAAACAGAAATATTCTTGTACCGGAAAACTGAATCAGAAGAAAGAATTCCTAAATGCGTATCACTGTAGGGATGCCGCAGAAATATATTATTTTAATATATATTTACAAGTAAAAAAACATTTTAATAACCAGTTTTTACCGTATTTATAAAGATATTTACACCGTGTTTAAAATAATAATAAAAAATACTTTTTAAATTATTTTAATTTATAAATATGTTAAAACAGTTTATTTATTTCTTTTTAAAATTTATTTTAATATTCACATATTAAAATAACTTAAAATCTTTTTAGAAATAAAAATAAAAATCACTAATGCACCATGTTCCCACACACTGCATAGTGCATATTTAAGAGTATGGTTTAGAAGTATGGTTAAGATTACTTTTAAAAGTATTTTTAAAATATATATTTATTAAAATAATATTTTTTTATTTTTAAAATAATATTTTTAATATTAACCCATTAAAATAATCAAATATATATATAAAAAAAATAAGCTAAACAATAAAAAAAAAATCAAACATTTTAAAAATACTCTTACAACTCCATGCAAATACCCTCTTAATTGTAATTACATTAGAAAGAGGGGCAGCGAGAACACAGGAAATTTGGATCCCAATAGTAAAATCTAGAAGCGCCGTCCCAGGCTATTAGATTAACACAGATGGTGATCCAGGTGCGGTGTCTTCGCCGGACGAAGCGAAGAGCAGGTGGTTTTGTAGTGGGACCCATTGGATATCTTCTTTGGGAGTTGGGGATTTTCGAGAAGAAGAGTTTGGGTTTGATTCTGTTAAGTCGAAGTTGAAACTCATTTTGGTTTGCTTGTTCTCACGTTCCCTTGCTTCGCTGTTGAGGACTTTGGAGGAAGAGATTCGGAGCGGGAGGAATCAACCCTTTCTCTCTCTAATTCTAATGGGGGACGATAAAACGTCAAACGATGCCGCTTCATGCAGGAGGAGACTTTTTTTTAGTTTAGTTTAGATTTCGCCGGCGAAGAGTCGGAGACTGTAGCATCCAAACGAAACATAGGAGATGGGCCTAGCTCAGAAATGTGGTCCAGTGTAGATAGAAAGTGGTCCAGAAGGACCAATTACAACTCAGCTGAAATGAGCTCTTCCACGCATATTATAGATGGCAGCTTTAACCGGAAAATCAAAATTAATTGCGATGCCCATTCAAGTGTTAGCTGGAATCCGATACATCACATTTGTATTTCTAAATGATAGCTCATCTCAGATAAGAAAAAAAACGGGTCTTAAGAATGAGGCATCTCCTTTGCATAATTTGTAGCAGATTTTTTTTATGTTTCCATGAGATTTGATCAAACAGGGAGAACCTTGGCGGGTTTTTTATGGTTTGACCAGTCTCTACCTAAATCCCTTCACCTTTCCCTTTACTCAAAACTGTGCATTGTTACATGAAAGTAATAAATTCTATTATGGTCACGTAACCTCTATAGTGATTCAAAACCAATAGTGTATATGTTGAGCCCATAACATATACAGTGATCAATGGCATCTCTAAATGGTTTTTTTACTAATCCCAGCCGCCATGTTATCTTTGTTTCTTCAATGAACTCCAAGTTGCAGATTTTCTCGAATAAACCTGTCCAAAAAAGGCCAAAAGGTCAGAGACTGAATTAGTTGCTCAAGTTCAATGATTCGGTCAAAGAAAAGAAGTCATGTTTGGTGCTGTTGGTGATATGGGAATTGGCTAATAAGCAGACAAAATGACCTTGTATAAAGAAAGGAGAATTTAAATATTACCTGCAACCTGTCGCTGAAGAGTTTGGTTAGCCAAAGAGAACAAAAATCTCTCGCTGCCCTTCAAAATGTTAGTACTGCTAATCACTTCACTCTTTCTTCCTGCAAAATCTTTTGATACCTCGGAAACACCACATTCTTGCAAGCTGAAACCTGCAGCGCATGGCACACGCCACATTTAGAACCATTTTAATCCAGCATCAACTACAACTTTTTTGTCAAAGCATTTTTATTTACTCAGCATACAAAAACTTGGATTAGTGCGTGTGGCTTGCGCGTATGCTTGATGCCAAACATTGGATGCTGTTGGCTTTTATTCGGCTAGGCTGTGTTCTTATCAATGTGGTCAAGCTTTACAATTCAAATCACACCAACTTGAAATAGTTCGAGACTCGAGTAATAAAAAACGGGGCCTCGGATCTATTTTTCTATATCAGGGACAAATTGACCTGCCGAGAAGCAGCCTATGAAGGGATAGAACTAGCCACGTTATTGTTTTGAAAGATTAGAATGAAGTGGAAATTGATAATTCGTATGAAGGGGTGATCAGTTTCGGTCATGAATAAAATTTCTAAAGAGAGAAGGAACGAGCACCCATATATGGAATAACATCGGTCTCGTATTCTTATTTAATAAATGTGGCCATAATTGTAAACTCGAAAAAAATCATATATGGTCAAAAGTCAAGGGCGGCTGCCCATGACCAGTTTCTCTTAATACGAGGTGTAATGTTTGTTTTTTGACCAGGAATATGGAGGCTGGATCCAACTTCCAAGTGAAGAACATGGCTCGAGAACACATTAAACATATAAACAAGATATCAACATTATGATCACATGCTACCTAAAAATTCATTTAGATTTGCTCGTGCTTTTCCCCGTATCATTTTTAACTCATTTACAATAGTCGGCTCTAGTGCACATGGGTGCCCCGGGAGAGAGTTTTCGAGAGGGATCCAATGAATCTATTGGTCAAAGCATGACAGAATTAGTCAATGCTGAGACGGTTAGCTCATGCTATAGAACTTTTCAAATTAACTACCTCGCGATATCTCTCACAGCCACGGCATGTAATTTCTCCTCTTTTTGTCTAAAATTAATTAGCCTACGACCTTTTCCCCCCCGACACCAGGAAGGACCGATTCAGGGAGTTTTTTTTACCTTCCAGAAGATAAAATACGTGACCCTTCTACAGTTGAGTTAGGTTCTGGCAAATTCACTAATGAAGTTTATTAAATCACAGAGAAAGTGAGACGTGACAGCCTAGGATTCTGATCTTTCTACGCTATGAACAGTTGTTAGCACAGTTCGTTTTAGTAATCTTTTAATACTTTCAATTAATTAACCGCTGGGGCAGCCTGGCTATCACGCTTAAATTTATAATTTTGCAATATGAGCATCATAAACATCGTCATGATCCAGTAAGAGAGACAAAGAAGGGAGGTGGAGACTTACAGCTTCAATGTCAATTCTGTACACCAAAAGCTTTCTTCTTTCTCTGCAACTTGTTCTATATGCTACAGCAACATGACCGATCGCTAAAAGCAGAGAGCAGATAAACAAGGCAATTTCCATGGCTATAACATGCTCTCCTCGATCCATCCTTGAAACTCTGAACACACGTGGTGCTTTAAACGAAACGTAAATTAGTGATGACACAGAACACGCCGCTGTAATTCCCAAGTATGGTCCTCTTGAAAGCCCCGGCCCATCACACAAACTATAAACACCTATAACAACAGTAAGAAAATGAGTGATTTTCCCATAGAAACACTAAAAACAGGAAAGATTTATAGAACAAATAACAAAATCGATTGTTTGACAATACTTACAAATGATGACAGCTGATCTTATGATGGATATGAGAGGTATGTCAACGAGGGAGTAACGAAAATCATAGTTACTGAAATGGGAAGAGAGAGTTTGTAGTGATAAAGAAGGAGAGAGAGAGGCGGAGAGGAGAGAGAAGGGAAGGAGAGTATCAGCTATAACAAGAAGAATAGGAGCAGAGAAAAGAAGGAAAGATATCAACATGGCGATCAAGAAGAACAGAGTCTTTACTCCTCTCAAAACTCTTTTTGATCTCTCTTCTTTTGCAAAACCCATCTCTTCTCTTCTGAGTTTTTGTTGCTTCTGCTTCCACTCGTGAAGGGTCTGCCAGGTTATGTATGTACACAGAAGAATTCAAAAGAGAGAGAGTTGTGGAGAGTTGAGAAAGTCGTGAGAGGGAAGGGACTTAAAAGGAGATGGTTGAGTTTACATGGAATTAAAAGAATATTAGAGCGGAGAAATTGAAATGAAAAAAAAAAGCCATCGAAGGCAGGTGCTGCTGCGGGACAAAAGGTTCGATTTTTTTAACTTGTCCACAGGGACAAGGATGACAAAGCCCGCTAGTTAACGGTCAAGCAAAGCATTCTGGAAGGTAAACGGAAATGACCAAATTTATGTTTTGGAAGACAATTAACGACCGTTTTTAAGGTTTGTTTGTTTATTGCTTACACTAAAAGTATATGTTTTTTTTTATCAGGTTATGTACAAGGCTATGTTTGTTATTGTATTTTAAAAAATATATATATTTTTTTACCGAGAATAATTATTTTCAATACAAATACATCTAAACAGACACTAAATGTCAAACCACTTCATTAGAAGTTAAATTCTGGGAAAATAAACTAAAATATTTTCTAAAAAAATATGTTTAAATTAGTTGTAAAGTAACAATATATATAAAAATAACAAGTATTAGTTACTCTTTCTCCCAATTAAATTCCCAGCGGAAATTTAAAAATCAAAATAAATTATGCTCAACAACCGCGATTTTAATATAGTGATTCTGACCATTGAAGCGGGCATGGTGGAACCTCCAGGATGGGAACATGAGAGCACATGCACAGTTCACCTGTGCGAATCTTTAGATTTATTTATTTATTAATATGGATGTTTTGTTCAATTTGTGCTTAATTAATTTTATAAATTTTAAAATTAATGATGATGTAAATATTTAATAATTATTATATTAGAAATAATCTTTTGAATTTTTCTTTACACGAGTCTTGGCTTTTGTCCTAGTTCAATCTTCTTCTTTTTTTATGATTTTACGAGCGGTTGAGTGCAGCCAGAACAGAAAAGGGGAATAATACCTGTGATTCGATGAATTCCTCGGTGGTTTGTGTGGAATAACAGATACCCTGTGATTCAATCTGTCATGTGCTGTGACATTATCCAAAACCAGGGACCAGATGACCTTTAATCAATGGTTCGGTCAGAATCCTGATCAGCAGTGTATACCCTATGATCGAGGGGATCCCGAAGTCAGTCTAATTTAATTAAATTAAGATTTTGAGGGAAGTATCCAGTGTTAATCCGACCATAACATATCATGGACAGATGGGAGTTGGTGAATGATGTCTGCATGGAATTTTCTAAATACTCTCTTCGACTTCTTCATTATATTTTTGGTAATAAACAACTTTATTTTATTTATGTTTTGTAATTTTGCACCAATATATTAAATCTTCAGCTCATAGCTCAAATAACATTCACCGATTACAAACTATTATAAAAGTTTATGATATATAGTGCTATAATAGATATGTGTTAAACAGTTAATGGAAATGTATCTAATATGTTGTGATGACAGAAAACTTGTGATCTGTATAATATTTTTTAAATTTGAATTAGAATATATATTTTTTTTATAAAAATTAAAAATAATCAAGATTTTACTTATTCATATAAATCTATAAAATATTATTTTCTAGAAAATAAAGTTTAGTCGCATTCAAAAAAAAAAAGTCAATGGATGTTACGCCTACTCCAATTCAGTAATAAAGCGAAATTAAATTAATTCTCCTAGAGAAAAGCGACATTAAAACAGGCAATTACATAAAATCTAACTACGCTGATGTTTCTTTGCTCAGTTTTATGATCATGCTGCAGAGCTTATGGTTTGGTTACCGACTCCCTCGATCATCTCTGTTTTGGTTTAATCGTCTATGCTATACGTTTTTCTAAGGGACAGCTCCGTTCATGGTTAGCTGGCCAGACATTTTTTTTTCCAATCCACCGGACGGGAGATACATAAACTGTTAAATCAAACTTATGTATTTCATTCCAAAGGGTATTGTATTTTTTTTTTCTTGAGAAAAGAAAGAGAAAAAAACGTGTATACATCGAATAAATAGATTTTATTTTATTTTATTTTATTTTATTCATTTGCAAGTTGTTGTGATATTTTGAGCTGCCAACAAATACCGTGGCAGCTTTATAGGTTTATTTTTAACAGGATATTTCAATGGTGGATACTTAGAATTTTGAATGTGAACATCTTAGATGTTCAGATCCTGTGATGGATGGAAGAGAAATTTCAGATATAGATGGGATCACTCTCCATGATACACTAGAATGCTAATTTCAAACAAGTTTATGCACACTATTCAACTATGGTTTTGAAAAGAAAAAACCCTAGTTTGAGTTTTTTAGAATCTGTTTGGAAGTATAGTTGATATTATTTTTCAAATTATTTTTTGTTCAGAAATACATCTAAATGATATATATATATATTAAATTTAAAGCAAGAAATAATAATAATATTTATTTTTATTCAAAAATACTTTTGAAACACAATGTAAAATAAACACTTTTCATATTAGTAAAAATAAAATTGTTTGTGTTTGTGTTTTTATAATATTTTTTTACTTTTTGTATATTCATATTATTTTAATACGCAGCACAACATATATTATTTGAATATATTTTTAAATAAAAAATATTTTAAAAAATTATACTATTAAAAAATAATATAAATCATATTATGGGATTTTACCTAACAGCACATACCCTAAAATGAAAGTTCTTTGAGCTTGAAATTTACACAGACTCAAACTACATTGTGCTTTATTTTTATTAAATAGAATTGGGATGACAAGATTTGAACTCGTGACTATTAGATCAATAAAAATTTAATATTATATTAAATAATTATTTCATCTAACAACTTAAATTATTAGATAAAAATATAAAATATAATTTATATTATTATGTAATATATAATTACTATATTGGAATGCTCATCAACATCCAGATCTTAATTGAAAGAAAAGAACAGGAAAGATCACGCTGAACTTTTCTATGCTATTTTCAGTACCTGTAACCGTACAATATCTTGACCTATTGTGAGAAGCTAACACCTTAGCCTATGCAATTTTCCCAGGGCTTGTTTTGATGGTTATTAATGATTTTTTTAAAGTATATTTTTTTTGTTTAAATTATTTTTATATCCATATATTAAAATAATTTAGAAATACTAATAGAATAATTTAAAATAAAAATATTTTTTTTAAGGAAATGAAATACACTTTACCAGTCTAGGTTTCAGAAGCTCAATAATAATGCAAGAGCCTATGCCCGCCAGTGTGGTTATAATTATTTTTTAAATTTATTTTTTATTTAAAAATATATTAAAATAATATTTTTTTTAAAAAAAAATATTTTTAATATCAGCACATCAAGATTATCTAAAATTATTAAATTTATTTAAAAAAAAAACACTTTTAAAAAGCTATAGATCAGTAAGTAATAGAACATTGCTTTCGGCGTAAGCCTAACCTCTTTAGTCTGCACAGGATAGGGACTCCATACCATTTGTCTCTTTGATAACGACACTTCCACGTAAAAAAAAGAAGGCTTATCAATGGCAAGAGGAATTAGTTTACTCATTTGATTTTTGTATTGGTTAATAGAATAATTATTAAAAAATTATTAATTTTAAATTTTATAAAATTAATTAAAATATATATAAACTGATAATAACTATGTCAATAATAATAAAAAAGCACACACACTTTATTGTATCACCTTTTTTTTAGTATCCTTTTATTATATCATTGCTTGCAAACCAAAGCAATAGACAGTATACTCATAAAAAATAAAACAGAAAACAATGGGACGTGATTGACAGGATAGCTCACGAATTTTCAGAGGTAAATCACGGAATGCAAATCATCTCTGTCTTGCGTGACCGTCTACTTTTTTTCTTTTTTTAAGTCTCAATCGCACGCTTGAAAAACTGCAAAATAACATCTTTCTATCTGTCTTACGTTGCCAGGCATCTTTTGTTAAACCTTTTGTTTTTTTGTCAAAACCTGAATTGGTCTGATTCACACTATTTTCGACTTCCTTACGAAGATGTTTTTGCTTATAGGCCAAGCAGTCGAGTAAAAAAACATTTTGTTTTTTATAAAATACTGACACCATCACAAAGAATAGCATCATCACTAGCCATGGCACCCAATCACTAGCCATGGCACCCGTTTCTTGTGTGGGTGAAATTATAACGTAAAAAAATATTAATTATATGTGATTTTTTAATTATAATATAAATTTAGACAATAATAAATCTGTGTAGAAATTTTGTGAGGTGCAAGTTTTCTGTAAAATATATGAATTTTAAATGGATATAAATTTATTTGCTTAGCAGGTTCCAATGAAATAAGCAGTATAAAATTATTATTGTCATTAAAAAAAACAAGAAGATATCTGAATTATTGAATACATTGCATTAATATTAGTTCATTTTATAATTCAATTTAAATTAAACAAAACAAACAAAATATAAATTGTGAAAGAACCTGCATTAATAAAAAAAAATAAGTAGTTAATTTTTTATCTCCAAAAAGAAGAAAATATATATTAAAAATTGATCCTCACGTTACTATCAGTATTATTACTATAACAATTAAAATTATTATCAACATTACTGCCCAAATAGTAAAAATCATTAAATTGACCTGAATAATTTAAGAAAAAGTTCAATATTTTGTCAAAAAAAAATCATCACTAAAATTATCATTATTATTGTTAAAACAATAAAAATCATAAAATCATCTAATCCAAAAATCAGATAAAAATAATAGAAAATCTATCCTTATGTTATTGTCATTATCATTACTATAACAGTTAAAATTACTATCAATATTACTATTAAAACAATTAAAATAATTCAATCACCCTGAAAAATCATTTAAAAAAAACAATAAAAAATGAATCACTGAAATTGTCATTATTATTGTGTAAATAGTAAAATAATAAAAATCATCTAATCTAAAGAACAAATAAAAATAACAGGAAAAAAAATGAATAAAGGGAAAAAAGGAGCAACATTAATTTTAAAATGATTACCAATATAAATTAAAATTTCTGAAATTAACCAATTAAAAAAAATCCCAACAAAAAAAACTAAAAGCATAGATGTATAAATACAAATAAAAAATAAACAATGTCTGAGAATAAAAACAAACTAAATCAATTAATATAAAAAAAACCCAATAATCATATAAGAAAAATAAGCAGTTAAGTTTTTTATTCATAAAAAAGACGAAAACATAAATTGAAAATCTATCGTTATGTTATTGTCATTATCATTACTATAACAGTTAAAATTATTATTAACATTACTGTCAAAATAATTAAAATAATTAAATTGCCCTGAAAAATCATTAAAAAAAAGTAAAAGATTTTTATAAAAAAAAAAATAATCACTAAAATTATCATCATCATTGCGCGTATAGTAAAATCATAAAAAATTCTAATCCAAAGAATAAATAAAAATAACATAAAACACAAAAAAAAAAAGGAATAAAGGGGAAAAAATTCAATATTAATGATTACCAACATAAATTAAAATTTCAGGATTGAACCGATTAAAAATAAAACCTGAAAAAAAATACAAAAACTAGAAGTATAGATGCATAAATATGAATAAAAAACAAATATTATCCAAGAATTTAAAAAAAAACAAATGAATTAATATAAAATAAAAAATTAAAAGAATAAGGACCGAAATGAAAAATAAAATATATGATTAATTCCAATTAAAGGATAAAATTGAAACAAATACAAATCTTGGGACCCAAATAAATAATGAAATAACAAATTTAATTGTTGTGTAATATTACCGGAAAAATTAGAAGAAAAGGGACTGAAATGAAAAGTTGTATACATGACCAATTTTAATTGGAGGACTAAATTAAAAGCTATTAAAACATCCGTACCAAAAAACATTAAAGGAATGAAAAAGAAATAGAAAATAAAAAGAATAAGGACTGAAATGAAAAGTTCTTTATATAATCAGTTTTAATGGAAAGGCACAATTGAAAATAATCAAACTTTCAATTACAGAAATCAGTAATAAAACCGAAATCAAAACATCAGGGATCAAATTAAACTTCCTACATACACCAGGGATCAGATCTAATTTTGCGGCGGGAGGAGAGAGAAAGCTGACAACCGACACAAAACCTTCCTCCGCCACTTACCCGAACACCTATTACCGGAACGCGCCGCGATGAAAGATAGAGGAAATGGAGGCACACCGGATTACACAGCGGAAGCGAATTTTTGACCGCCGGAAGGAGACTCATGCGCCGCCTCAATGGCGCGTTCGAGTGGAACGCCGCTGGTGCTGCTGGACGACGCGCCAGCTGTCCCGCCTAAAAAAATAATAAAATATTGGATAATGATCCACCCCTGAAGCCACTGATATTCATGAAAAAAATTGTGTGGAAAATACGTCCCTGCCCCCGTTTACTGTGTGTGCAATTTTGTCGTTTAGGGGAGCTGTTTTCGTCGGTGCACTGTGCAAAAAATCTGGGAAAAACCGAGAGAGCCCCTGCCTCCTGTGCACTATTTTGTCGTTTCCGAGGGGCAGATTCGTTAATGCACTGTTCATAGATGGAAAAAAAAGAGCACATGCACGTGCGAAACACTGGATCAAATTGCCAATCCACAGTACATTGTGTCTGTGTGCACAGTGGAATTCTACATAGTAAATGTGGCACGGGGTTTATTTTTTAGTTAACATGGCTAAATGTACGTATTTTAGAGCCGTCTCTAGCAGGTGACGAGTCAAATCTTGCATACACCATGACCAATTCTAGATTCCTACGGCAGACATTTTATAAACATGGCTCGCGAAGCTAACAGGGATATCGATGGGTATCCAAGTGGGTACCCGAGCGACGAGTGACAAATAGCTTAAAATCTGCACAACAGGTCTTGAATTGAAGTCGCGACGTATATTTTTTATAAGAACTTGGAACAATTAAGATTTTATTCACCCACTTGGACTATAAAATATACTTTCTAAAAAATAAGATTTTCTCGAATAAAAATAAAATAAAATAAAATCGAGAGCTCAAGATGGGAAAATATCACAAAACTGCAAGGAAAACTTCCGGTTCTTCAATGCTATTAGTAGCTGGCATCACCGGCTCATGACCGCTCATGTTTTTATAACTTGTTAAACTCATCAAAAGGAAAATAGTGATTTTTTGGCCTACATGACGGGACCAAATTCCCAAGACACCATTTTTTTTCCTCTCGCAAAAGCACCACCACACGTACAAATTATTATATCCGACTCCGGTCCAAATCCTTAGATTTTTGTGTAAACACAGACAATGTTTTTTGAAAATGATTTTTTTGTTTGAAAACTAGTAATCTTAAAAAAAACTGAAAGAATTCGCACATCTTGCTACAATAGGACAATCCAGAAGATGGTGCTGGTATAGCGACGAAACTCAACATTTTTTTTCCAAAACTTTTTTCTTATATAAAATAAAATTCAACACAGAGAAATCATTGCTCGATGCTTACTCTTTTTTGGATATCAAATAATTACATCCCCGAAAAGTATATTTTGTAGATCTAGGTAAATAAGTAAAACTCCGATTATTCCAAATTTTTATAAAAAATAAAAGTCCCAACTCGAACTCGAGACCTACTATGCAAATCACAAACTCTTTGTCATCACACCACGTAACTTTGATACTCGACATTTACTTGCTAAAACGCGAATTTGGCTTCATTGTCAGCTTAGTGATGTACAAGTTTCTTTCCCTTCTTAAAGAATCTCTGGAATAAACTATTCATCACAGCAAAAATAAGAAACCATGTACAAGAAGGAAATAAATAAATCACGCCAACGATCTCACATTTGTCACTGGATAAGAAATTATATGGAATCTTCCGAGGAGGGAAAAGAATATGGATTTTAGGACAAAACCCTAGCTCTGAGCTATTCATGGAAGAAAAAGATAAGAGTTGTGGCCCCTTGATCATCAAACAACAGGAGAAAAAAAAGACCGTGACCCCTTCCTACATCTCTGGGTACGTACCCACGCGAATAACACGATGGTATTTATTACTAGAAATTGCAATTAAAGAAAGAAAAATAATCAGTGCATGGCACGTTACAGTTAATATTACACGCTCATCCACCACTGTTTATTCGATCAATTCTTTTACTTATAATTTAGGTATTTACTATGTTTGATCGAGGGGCGTATGTCGTTGCATTTGCTCGAAAAAATGCAACAAATTAGATCGCAACCGAGTCATCCACAGGATGTGATCTATGTTTTCAGAGGAAGGGTTTGCTCTCCCATGTCCACCAAGGCATATATACCATGAAGAGAACCATTCTTTTTATGGTATGCCTTAAATAGGATACTGTACAACTGGGTTTCATAGCCCATCTCGTAAAAGCCCACTCTACTAACTAGGCCCATGTCTCGATAATAATTTTAAGACAGGCCTAGCTCCAACAGCAGATATTTTTTCGCAATACTATTACCACCAAAGTTCAGACCCCAAAAGAAAAACGGCTTGCCGAAGGCCGAAAGAAGTCGAAGAATTTGACGGGGTAAAAAAAGACTATTTGTATACAAGAAACTTGTCACGTCTAGAGGGCCAAGTCGAGGTGAAGCGTTGAACGCACGCAATAAGAAGCTGCTGTTTGGTTGCTGAGAAAGACAGGGAAAGGAGTGAGAAAGAAACACTCCTTTTGTTTTATCACTTCCGTCTTCCGCTGTTTTTGCACACTTCTCCGCCTCCCGTTCTCTCTCTCTCTCTCTCTCTGTATTGTCCAGCTTGAAAACCGACTGAAGTTCCAACACATTGTTCAAAAGCTTCAATTTTCTTACTTTAATCCATCCTTTAATAGGTTGTTTGAAGGGGAAGTTACTGACCTGCGAAACTCTTTACAATGCCCGCCAGTTGTTCGACGAAACTTGCATTTCAATTAATATTGTTCTCGGTTCTACTATCAAATTGTTCATGGTTTGTAAAAGAAATGCCAGCATTATAAACCTATTAGAGCTGCCTTTCACTTTTGTGTTTATAGAGTCTTAACTCGATAACGACTGCAATGGCGGCGACTAAGACCCGAATAAGCAGCTTCTCGCGCAACATATCAGCTGTGTCTGCTGGTCAGTTGCCTGGAATAAAGTGTGGTCCTAATGGCACATTCTTAGTTTCATCTGGGATACCTGACCTTGACAGTAATCATTCTACATTGCTTTTCTTTGCTTTCTTGCACTTACTATATATATATATATATAGAGAGAGAGAGAGAGAGAGAGAGAGAGAGAGAGAGAGAGAGAGAATTTGGCGAGCAACAGTCAAATAAATAATTTTTTTATTATTTTATGTAGAGATCTTTGGTGGTGGGTTCACTTTGGGAAGCCTGGTTATGATAATGGAAGACGCAGAAGCGCCTCATCACATGCTTTTATTGAGGAATTTCATGTCTCAAGGACTTGCTCATAACCAAACTCTTCTTAGCTAAAGACCCTAGAGGTTTTCTGGGTACCTTGCCCAGTCCCTCACAGGCTAAAGATGACAAGTCCCGTCATCATGATACAGAACAGGTGCTTCTCTTTTCCGCATTTACTTCTACTATGAAGTTCTTTTCTTGTATTTGTTTGATTTTTTCTTTCTTAGGTATATAATGAGTTTGAATTTTGTATCTAATTAATTGCAGGAGAAGGGATAGAGAATTGTTCGGCAGTATAAAAAATATTTTGTTGAAAATCAGCAAGTATTAATGGTCATAGAGGTAAGACTTTTTTTTAATCATTTTATTTGTAGAGCTTGATACACTAATTATGCCTTGTATTTTTGCTTGAAAGTGATTTCAAGAGCTAAATTGTCCATAGTTCACTATGAATAATTTTCAAGCAGGTCTGTACAGGATAAAACTGTTTTCTGAGTGTAAGCTCACTATGACCGCAGTTCCGTGCTTTGATGACAGGGATACCGTTATGTTTTGATACTAACAAATTCAAGCATTTATGCTTAAAAAGAAAGACGAGGTGCCATACACATACATTTTAAGTTTCTTTTAGACTTTTAGGGATTCAAAAGAGTTGATTATGAAGACAATAATGGAGAAATTGAACGTTTAGGTCAGGTTTAAGGGCAAAATATGACTTATCAGGAAAAAAGTTGTAACTTTGTTGTGTCCTTACCAAGCCGGTCCATTAAGCGATCTATATACAAATGGTCGTGGAATTATTGACCTCAAAAGGTGAGATATGTAATCTGATTTGCATATAGCTTCGGCTTAAGAGTCTTTTAGTAAGAACATGTCTATTCAATGGTGGGGATGAGTGGAAATAAATCTGGCTTCCATACGTTGTTATATTGCAGACAGTAAGCAAGATTTTCTTGTAATGATCTTGACTTGCGGAAACCATTGGAGAGGCATTTTTTCAGTGCCCAGCGTGTAGACTGTCAGCATCAAAGATTCTCCTAATCTGACTGCTCTTCATGACCGTTGTGCCACATTGTTTGCTCAATTTCCAGGGTAATGTCATATTCTTTCTTAATCATATATCTTGGGCAAAAACATTTTGGATTTTATCAAAAAGTCAAACATCTGGATAAGGTCTGTGCACATAGCTTGACCATCTTGAGTGGGGACGGACATTACAAAGTTTGCATGCGGATATAAGCATGTGCAACCGGGTGTCTGAGTGAGTGTGCTTTAAGAAATAGTTTAGCATGCTGCAATCTCTGTTTGGTGTTTCTTCATTTATCAATATACCTCATCTTGCATATTTCTTGGCAACTAGAATTGGAAAATGATCATACGTGCTTGTGCTTAAGAGTGTGTTTCTAGACATTCCTTTAGCATGCTAAATTATTTCACACTTCTCCATTTATTTGTTACTTTTCATTTGCTTATTTCATTCATGAAGAGACCAGAAAGCTTCTCAAGCTTTTTCCTTTTTTAGGCTTGTTTGATATAGTAGCATATGGACTACTATACAATGGAATCTTGACTCTGTTTTGGGTTTCCTTTTGATTTGTCTATTGCTCTAGTTCTTCACGTAATATTATTGCTGTTTGATGGTTATTATCTCCAGAAATGATGGAAGCGTTTCTTGCATGGTTCGTATTGCCATTCAGTCGTTATGTGCCGCAATGTGAACATTCCAACATGGTCGGAGGCAAATACATTTTTGCAGTTGAACTCTATCTCCTCACAACTTTAGTTCATGATTTGCGTTAATTTAGTTTATTCAAGTTTGTCTCCTCTTTGGTAAGGTTTTCTTAAATTTTGAACGTGATTGCCATTTATCTTTTCAAAATCCACCATGATTCAGTTTTGTGATTCGTTTGGAATTCTGTTAACTAATGTTATATTGCAGGACTGGGATATGCTTTCCTTCATTAGATCTCTCAAAAGCATGCTACGGACCTCTAGTTTCTCTTAGGCCATGAATATTCTCAAAAGCATGCATACAATACCAGTATGCTTTGCTGTTATCATAGGCCATGGATATTCTCTAGTTTTGTGATGCATGGCTTTGATTATGCTAGTAGACATGCATACAGATTACATACACAGATACACATCAAGAGAGGCCGCCTATGGACCTCTAACCCTATGACCTGTTTGGTAAAGGCATGTTTGACTCAATTGTTGGCCTTGAAATAGTTTAATTCCTTTTAAATCATCATCACTAACTACCATATATACTCTTATTCATCTAAATACGCAAGTTCAATTGAAAGTGCTATGTTTACCTGCCATGCCTGGTATTTCAGAACTTCCATTGTTTCTTCTCTTGAAAGTTCCATATAGAATAGCATCTCAATCCGCAAATGTATGTTTGATTAAGAAATTGGGTCATTCCAAATACCTTGTATCATTTTGTTTATCATCATAGCGTCAGGGCTGCATGGTTCTGTTTTTTTTTTTTTTTTCCACAGGTTCCCATGATTCTTGAGGCAACAACATTCTCCATAAAATTGCAAAAGCGAAGGTTTTTAATTTTCGGAGTTTTTAAATCAAGCCCCTATCGATGGTTCAAGTGGGGCTTCATATGGCACATCTGGTGATTGTTCTGGGTCCTCCACAAGTGGCTCCTTTGATTTTTAGCATCATGGCATATAGATCACCAAGCAAATGCTTGTCAAACCAACACTGAGAGTTAACCAGGAACGGAAGAGAAACTTGGTGGTCCTTGCAGGCAGAACACTCCAGGGTTTTATCATTAACTGGCCTAGCAGTACAGTCATTAAATCTGCTGTCGTGGACGATAATCCAGCCTTGGATGCAAGAAAGAGGGCCAGTCTATGCTGATTGATTTATCCAAAATGTTGGCAAAGACAGAACAGCAGAAAAATCAATCTGGTAGTTTTCTTTGTGTTAGTATTGGTTTGGTTAGTAATTAGAAAGATAGCAGATTTATAGGTAGTCGGAGAATCTGAGGAATTGCCTGACAAGTTGACATCATAGTTTGTCGTCAATCCAACTTTTTTTGTTTTGTTTTGTTGACTGCAAAGTGCAAACAGTTATATTATAGTCGAACTTGTACTATTGTTTTTCTTTAATATGATGAATGACGGTCGAACCATCAGATAAATTTATGCAGTATTTAGCTATACTTGGGTTATAGAATTAGGGTTTTTCTATAGTGTTTTCACACCTTCACAAAGCTGGAGAAGGTTCTGCAAAATGAAAACTGAAAGAGTGAACAAATCAATCCAATTTTGCTAGATCTGTGGTATCCATGCCGGTCTTCATTGCTCAAGGCCAGTTTTCCGTCCTTCAATTTTATTTCTGAGCATATATGCCTTGTTTAGTTGTTTTCATTACCATGGAACTTCGATGAAAAACTATTCTACCACTTAAAAACAATAGTGAATGTGTTTTCTAATTATATTTAGTTTATTGGATTAATGTCCTGTTTTTTAAGAGCACAATTGCTATTGTATTTTAGAAGTAATTTTAAAATAATTGATTATTTTTATATTAAAAATTAAAAATTAAAAATAAATTTTAATATATTTTCAAACACGAAAATCATTTTAAAAAAAGAGTGGATTTGGAGGGTATCTTCCGAAATTGTCTTCACGTTTAACATTCCGTTTTGACCAAAAGTGTGGATTCGTTTCAAGCTTTGACCTCCACAGGTCCTTTTTTTTACTCTTTTTATTTTTATCGGTACCTGGACCATCGAGAGTTGTTTTCGCTTGGTTGCCGGGACCGTGTGTTCTATTTCTATACATCTCGTTTTCTCCAGACTTGCAAAAACATAGGGAGCATGGCCACGCGATCCTTGTGGCGCACTCGAGGGAAGCTCGCGGTGGCAGCCACTGCGCTTCTAACTGGGGGTGCCGCAGCCACCGTGGCCACTTCCGAGGATCCAGCGACTGCTCTAAAGCTCTGCACCGCCGTCCCTGTCCGCCTGTATCGCGACACTGTCACTGCCGCCTCTATTGCCTTCGGTATATATCTTCAGAACTTCTAAAACCCCCTCTCTTTTTCATCTTCA
Organism: Salix arbutifolia; assembly: GCA_025169955.1. Taxonomy (NCBI): domain Eukaryota; kingdom Viridiplantae; phylum Streptophyta; class Magnoliopsida; order Malpighiales; family Salicaceae; genus Salix; species Salix arbutifolia. The sequence continues at coordinate 3,923,490 of CM045909.1, forward strand.
ATTCACAGAGATACGATTCACTCAGTAAATTCAGTTTTGGCTTAGATTTTGCACTTGGCGCTAGAATTTTTATATTTATGAAAGGTGATAATTTATAATTGTAAATATTCTATGCGGTGTATACAATAGCATTTTCTTAGATAACTTCGAATTTTTTAAATTGGTGATCGATGAAAATCGAGAATTGTTGAGATGAATTTATAACGACGATGGTCTCTGTATTCTGTTTTGTCGATAGATTATGAATACTCGCTGTGGGGGTTGTTGGAAGGAAGTGTTGAGAGGGCGAAAGTTAAACATGAAGTTCACTTAAGGTCTGCACGGAAACTTCAAGAGCTTTGTTTTAAAAACGGAGGAATTTATATAAAGCTTGGGCAACACCTGGGTCAGCTGGTATGCTTTCAATCTGCTTCTTTGAGCATATGCATGAAATTAAACAGAATATCTGCTCTGTCAAGTTAATGTGCTAGATGGGTTATTAGACCGTTGAGTAATGAATCAGTTGCGAGTATTAGTCCATAATTTGTTGTGCAAACAGGAATATCTAGTACCCGAGGAGTATGTTCAGACAATGAGGGAGTCAATGCTGAACAAATGTCCAGTTTCTTCGTATGATCAAGTGTGTGAGGTTTTCAAGAAAGAGCTTGGAGAGACACCAGATAAAGTATGTATCGTAACGTTGATTTATTTTAGGATGGAGACTTGGAACAGTATGTCCTGAATGGCCTCTTATGTGCAGATTTTTGAAGAATTTGATCCTGTTCCGATAGCAAGTGCTTCCCTTGCACAAGTTCATGTAGCTCGAACACATGATGGCCAAAAAGTGGCTGTGAAGGTCTCCATAGTTGCCCCTTTATTTGAAAATAAGCTTTTTATTTTTCCAGTGGAATTAAGTTTTCACGTTAATATTTAGGAAATATTTTCTAGGGTTTGCCTTTAACCTCCATTTTGTTTATGGATATTCAGGTTCAACACACTCACATGACAGATACTGCCACTGCAGATCGTGCCACCGTAGAAGTTATTGTGAATACCCTACATAGTGTTTTTCCTTCTTTTGATTACAGGTAGCATCATGTATGGTTCCATCCTGTGGGATATTTACATGTTCTTGTATTTCATGATAAGTTGTTCACTTTTTGGATATCCAGCATACTAATCATGCACGATATACAATCATGTGCGCTTGGATTTTGGTTTTATATGAGATGCATATTTTTTCTTTTCTAAATGTGCAGATGTTCCTTTCTCCTATCTGTTTATAAGTGGGTGTTCATGGTCTTGAAGAGCTATTGTTAATTGAGATTTCCTTGGATTGTATGTGCAGATGGTTGATTGATGAAATTCGTGAAAGTTTACCCAAGGCAAGTAGGTTTAACAATATCCAAAAATTCAAGTATTTTTTACATGCACAAAGTCATTCTGAAATTTGCAAAAGCAACGTAAAGTACTTGTATAATCATTCTTTAAAATAAACCTGGTTGGCCTGATAGTAGTTGATTGCAATTGCTGGTTTTTATTTTCTCAGTTGGCTTCTTATGTTCTTGCAGTCACAAGAGGAAAGAAAAAAATTTCTGCTTGAATTTAAGTCAAAGCATTTGTAAATGTCCCTCTTTTCTGTTAAGCTACTTCCATCGTTGCTATGTATCAGTTGCACACTTTAGCACAGAATGCTATTTGTCTTTAACAATAATAAGTTACTGTCCTTTTCCTTTATTGGAAGTGAACTGCCCATTCTGTTGTAGTTATCCAATCATAATATGAGTACCAAATTGCATGCAACTTTAGGGCTAATAATTTAATGTTCAACTAAAAGTAAGTTTTGATTAAAAACTCTGTGTGGATCAACCCTAATTATTATGTCATGTTGATGCCAGCAGATTAACCCTTTAATTAAACCTTGTTGAACCTTTAACCCTAAGATTTGATTTTATTTTTTGCTCAATGACAGGGTTGGTTTTCAAAACACTGTTAACAAACATTAATTGATGCCTTATGCATATTTTTTTCTTGTAGCCTTAATACATGTCTTTTAACATTACTGATGCCTAATGCATAGTTTTTCTTGTAACCTTAATACATGTCTTTAACATTATTTGATGCCCAATACATAGTTTTTCTTTTAGCCTTAAAACATGTCTGTGATTTGATATAGATGCACTCATGTTAAAATTGACCATGATTTCTCATCTCTTTTTTTTTTCTTTTTTTTTTCCACATGCCTTTCAGGAACTGGATTTTTTGGTTGAGGCTAAGAATAGCGAGAAATGTTTGGAGAATTTCCGGAAGCTATCTCCTCATATTGCAGGATATGTTTATGCACCAAAGGTGCATTGGAATTTAAGTACTTCAAAGCTATTAACCATGGAATTTATGGATGGTGCACATGTGAACGATGTGAAGACCATACAAAAACTTGGGATTCAGCCTAATGAAGTTGCAACATTAGTAAGCTCATAGCCTTGATATTGCAGGCTTGTTTTATTGGATTAGAAGTCAACATGATTGAGAAATTTCCATCTCCAACATTCTTAAAATTAAGCGATGGCTTGAAAGTAGGTCCTGGGAAGAGTGGCCTGGCCCTGGTTTTAACATTCATTGTTTTGCATGAACTGGCCACCCTTGAAACTTGAAATCTCTTCTTTTTGCTTGGTAATCAATTGTTTTACCATTTTCGTCTACTAAGCTTAAAAAAAAAGATATGGTTCATCCATTTTGGCTGAAGGAAATATGTTGTAATAAACTGATTTCATCTCATGAGCTTGTTGAAGGCTGTCTATTATCAATGAACCATTGGGTTCAATTTCCAATGACTACCACGTGTCTGCTGAAAAGGAAAACAGTTGATAATTGAGCTGCGAAGTTTGAAGATCTAGTTTCCTTGTGGTGAGATTAAGATGATATTCACTTTTCTTTTGCAGGTCAGTCAAGCTTTTGCAGAGATGATGTTCAGACATGGATTTGTTCATTGTGACCCACATGCTGCTAACTTGATTGTTCGCCCTTTGCCATCTGGTAAAAGGACCATTCTAGGTCAGGCTTCTTTATGCTGATATTGTCTTTGACCATTTCTGCAAAATTTCATTGGCTGGCCAGCTGCTTAAGTAGTTTCATCAGCAATCAGGAAGCAGTTAGTGTTAGTTTAGATTCCATTTTGTTATTATCTTTTGTTTTTCTTTAATGCTCATGATTATGCATATCCTGTGTTTTCCAGGTTCAATTTCTTTAGTCCTAGTAGGCATAGCACCTATTTTATTTTTAAACAATTAGAGTACTATAACTGATGAACAATTATAATACTGCTGGAAATCAACCTCATTGGCCAACTTGCTATTCATTTATAATTGCTTACATTTGAAATTTGTGCTAGTGATCCTGGATTTATTGTCTTCATTCATCTGGTTCAGTCAATTGTAACAACACTATAGAAGTTTCACAGGGAGAATCCCAGAAAATTTGCTTCACGCGATCACTTTGAAAATTCTGGTTTTATGTATATACTCGGAAAGGTTATCATAATATCCTCGAGATGTTTGTGGGCATTATTTGACTCACAGAGAACCTAAATCAGGGGATTTTAGTGTACAGGACTCGTAAAACTCTAGAAAATGCCAGCAGGTACCATATTTCTGGCAAAATCTTTTAATGGTTCAATTTGCCTCAATCAATACTTGCTAGGTAGATCTTGTAAAAAGTCTGGCTACTTTTGGTAAGCAATGCTCTCATGCGTAAGCCGAAGAGGGATCCATTTAACTATTTCCATCCATCCCTCTTATTAGAAGGGGGTGGGGGAGAAGGATCTTTTACTGGTGTGGTTGGGTTGCTATCTTTCATATTAGAGAATGCCTTTGATATCTCGTGCAATACCTGCTCACGGTTCATGAAAACCACCACTCTTCCAAGCTCTTCATATCCTTCAACTAGTAATGGATGTCAAAGAACCTTCTTCATGCAATACTCGCTCTTATATAGCAGTTTGTATGTATAACTAGTTGCATCTAGTTGGTTCCCAGAAACACTAATGTCTCAAGTTTCCCATTTTGTACAGGCAAGAGAAAACCACAGTTAGTACTCTTGGACCATGGTCTATACAAAGAACTTGATTTCACAACTAGGTTTAACTACGCTGCCCTTTGGAAGGTGCATTTTTACTTCCATCATTATTCACTTGTGTCTTTCTACTGTTGGTGGCATAATGCTGGCATTCTGATGTTATGAAACCTGTCACAGGCATTGATTTTTTCTGATGCTAATGGAATCAAGGAAAACAGTGTTAGACTGGGTGCTGGAGAGGATCTATATGCACTGTTCGCTGCAATTCTTACTATGAAGCCCTGGAATAGGATCATTGACCCGTCTGTTGATCATTTGGTTATAAAAGGTGATGACATGGAGCGCTCAGAACGGCAGGTCTGTCAGTCTTCTTACAAATACAGATATGCTTTGGGACGAATCATTGTGCTTCTCATTGGCAAATTCTTGTTACATTGTCGACATGGATACTTTCCGTGTATGTATTACTTGCTTTACAATTTGTAGTTTTGTACCCTTTGCAGATGTATGCATCTCAGTTCTTTCCTCAAATCTCAGAGCTTCTAAGGAGGCTGCCACGAGTAATTCTGTTGATGCTGAAGACAAATGACTGTTTACGATCTGTAAATAGCTGTCTGGTATTGTGCATTGTCCTCCCTTATTGTTGCCCCTTTATTACATGGTCTTCTGGTTGAAGTTAATTACAATTTATTGTCAAGTAAATCTTGGAACTGTTTGTAATCAAAATGAATTGTGGTCAGTTGCAAGGATCTTCTCTTGAGACATTTTTCATCATCGGAAAAGTTTCCTCTGAGGCAGTTATTGAGGCAAAGAAGTTGCAGCGAAAATCCTTACTAAGCAGGTTAGATGTACTGCTGGAGGAAATCTTGCTGGAAGTTAGACTTCTCGGGATGCAGATAGCCCTGTGGCTTTTACATCTAAGGAGAGCTTTGACCGGATGAATTCAAATTTCGGACACACATTCAATAGAGCCCGTTTCTTTTCTCTCTGTTTTTCTTCTTGAAACTCTTACAACACAATGACCTGATATTCTTTCTCTCCGTTGTCCGGAAGGTGCTCCGGACACGGATTTATTCCGTTAATTTTTTCTTGAACAGTTAAAGGAAAAGATGCACCATGCCGTCTATTCTTTTTAATCGGTCCAATAAGAAACTCGGGATGATAATTGGTGCTGTAATATCCCTCAACGGGGACGGAGAAATTACAAGACAAGGACGAATGATAATTTAATTTCTCGTGTCCATTTAATTGCTTGTTGATGTATTTTTTGTTACGGGGAATCTCAGGTCCGTTGTGATGGACATAATGGTAGTAAAACTAGTTTTTTTTATCCGCAGTACATGTTGAGTTAGATTTTTTAACATTAAAAAGTTTGTAAGAATATTAGGAAATAAAAAAAATAATATATACACTAATGAAACACTTTTAAAATATTTAATTGGTGGTAATTAAATATTAATATATACTAACAAAACACTTTAAAAATATTTAATTGGTAGTAATTAAATATATTTTAAAAAAATATTTAAAATGTCGATATATTAATCTGGATCAATCATGGTTAATCTATGAGACAATAAAATTATGACACCCATGCCAAAATAAATTAGAAAGTTTAATTATAATGAACTAAGGTGGATAGAAAATAAAAAAAATATATTTTTTTTAAAAAATAACTAGGAAATCTACATCGACGGCCAGCACCACAACGTTAGTTAGGGCAAATGTTTCTGGACACAAGAAGAAAAACATTAAATTTACTATTAAAATAAACGATAATCTACGACATGTATAATGTATTCCTAAAATGACCGAAGTAATGTTTATAGAATGTAAAAAAAGCTATTCAGGTTACACCATTGTTTTCAAATAAATAAATAACATATGGTATCTAGGTTATTGACTTGATTGGGGGCGCACCCTTTTTTTCATCGTGAAAACTGCCCCATCGTTAGAAAGTGACCATCGAGACAATTTTAATACAATCACAAAAGGTTGTATAACGACATCAGAATAGATCACATACGTTGTCAAGGCATTGACTTGGAGAAGAAACAAGATATCATACTATGAAGTGATCATCTCAGACTTATATCTAATCAACTAATTTTATCTAATTCAAAAATACATATTTTTAAAAAATATTAAATTTAACCCATAATAACAAATAAAAAGATATGTCCTATATCATTTTCAAAATCATTTAAAAATTCTAAAAACATACATGTAACTCTAATTAAATAAATATTGAATGATAAAAATAAAATAAAAATTAGTGAACTCGGCTGAATCTCTTAAATACGAGTTAATCTCCCATGCTCGTAACTTTTAAAATCTTAGATTCAAGCTCAATTCATAATTAATTTAATATCGAAGAATAAAGATATCTTTTTTTTTAAAGTAAAAAAGTTAAAATCAAAATAATATAGATAAACTCTGAAATGAATTTTTTTTAAAGAGGATGAAATCATAAAAAATAATAATTTTAAAAAATAACTTTAAATAAAACAAAAAAGAATAAAGACAAAACCTTATATATAAAAAAATTAAAGGATGATGAAATATTTTAAAAAATATAATTTATAAATTATTTTAAATAGAACAAATAGTTATAAAAAAAGAAACCAAATGAAGATGAAAAACAAATTAAAATGTTATTTTAAAAATTTACAGGTAAACACGAAAATCAAGCTTGTCGGTGGCGCACCGGAGGTTTTTATGTCACACCTGAGAAGTGCATGAACATTCCACATGTATTTTTAAATAATATTTTATATTTATTAAACTATCTATTTATCTTTAAAATTAATCTATTTATAAAAGAAGTATGACACGTGTCATGGTCAAAGGTCTAAGAAAAAAAAATCCTTCGATGTTGGTCAAACAGTTTCTGTTTTAAAAAGTAATTCAGCAATTATAGTGCTGAAAATGATGAAATGCCAGAAGATATTACCCTTAATTCAATTCAAACGACACGTGACCTGGTCAAAGGGAAAAACTAAAATAAAAAAGGAATATTGCCTTAAACCTCTTGACTTTTCAGATGCTATCGCCGGATGAGTGAACCTCGTTTCTCAAAGCATATAATGGCATGAACTATTCGGTGACTGTGTGCTGTCTGTACCACTCGACTGTCATTTTCATTCCGAAACCAACGGAGACCTCATATATGGAGCAGATGGGTTCGTGGTAGCCAGTGAGCAACCACTACCGTCAATCGATGAAAGCGAAGGGCAACAAACATTTCATATTATCAATAATGGCACAGATATGATTGGAAGTGGGGCTGGGTAGAGCATCTGGTTGGATTTGACCATGGTGGTTGGCTGTGTTTATCGAACTCTCTTTCACCCAAAACCCACCAAATTTGGCGGCTCAATCAGCTTCACCGAATCTGGATCCGGGTTTATTTCGTTAACATTCATGGAGGGAGTGTGATCACACAATTCCAGGTGATAAGCAAGATGAATGCCTCATCTTTCTTTAAAGAGAGCGATCCCATGGAGAATCAAGGATCATCTGGTGGGTATGGACGGGCACCAGAAAGATTGCATGAAGGGGGAAGCCATAAATGGTTGGCGTGGTGTGGTGGCGGGTTACGCATTCGCATTTACTTCTTCAAACGAACTCGAGCATTCCCCGCTGCCTATTTCCCGGGAGTAGGCGGAAGCTATACTCGCATTTTGCCACGTCATTTCAAGTTCTAAAACCTCACAATTTAAGAGGCTCACCCGATAATATAATAGCCGTTGGTTACTGTGAAGTTAATTTTTATTTAAAAATATATTAAAATAATATTTTATATTTTTAAAATTTTTAATTTTAACATCATCATATCAGCACACAAATATATATATATATATATATATATATATCAATTTAAAAAAAATTAAAAAATAAAAATTAAAACACAGAAATAAATAACTTAAAAAAGCAATGAAGCATACAAAAGGTGTATACTCCTTTCACTTTAAGGCAATAATATAATCCTCCTTTTACTTTAAGGCAATGATTTCTACTATCAAACATGTTTTTTTCCCATGTTTTGTAGCTATTTGTAATGCTCTAAAGATCTTAATTTTCTTTGTTATATTGTTTAATTTGAAATTATATGTTATAAGTGGTGCTTGAGACCATATATATATTTTTTAAGAATAATTTCTTATTTTATTTTGATGTGGTAAAGTAAAAAATAAATTTTAAAAAATAAAAAATACAATTTTAATATACTCTAAAAATAAGTTTCTCTAACTCTTATTAATATATTTTTTATTATTCTTCATGAAGAATGGTAATTATTTTAGTATGGGGTTATTTTTTCAGATCTGATGATTGGGGTTATTTTGTATATTCCCATAGAACAGGACTCCAGAAGTTGGAGGGAAGAAACGAAAGAGGAGAGGAAGACACTTGTCACCTGTTACAAACCAAGTGCTGTTACATCTTTAATGAGGGTTATGAGTTCTTTTTATTAAATCCGCTAGCCCTCGATCCTCGCACTTCTCTCTATAAACCTCCGCCGCTCTCAAGGGTTGTGTAGAGCCAGTGCCATTTTCAACCTCCACAGCCAGACACGAAGGAAGGAGGGTTTTGTGCTCAAAGAAAAACAAAACGACCAACGGATTTTTCAAAATGGTGGGACCAAGCAGACCGCAATTTGTTCTCTTTGGATCGTCCATTGTCCAGCTCTGCTTCAGCCATGGCGGTTGGGGCTCCATTCTCTCCGATATCTACTCTCGCAAAGTATTTCTCTTTCTCCATTTATTTTTTATTTTGCGTGTTCTTTGAATGTTGCTTGATTTGTGTCTTTTCTAACGCATAAATTGAAATGAAAATTTGCCTTAACTGATATCTGTTTCATTGTTCTGGCCAATTAACTCCAGCGCTGATTAGATGCCATTTTCACCGCCTGATAAGGCTAATCTCTTGCTGTTTGCAGGCAGACATATTGTTGCGAGGCTACTACGGATGGAACTCGCGGCGTGCTGTCCAGGTTCTCGATCAAGTTTTCCCCAAGGTATTTTCATTGATATTAGTTTTTTTAGGAGCAGATTAGACGTAAAAATTGTTCAAGACAGAGGAAGCTAGTGAAAGTTCAATCTATATATGGACTCCTATGTCACTAAGCTCTATTTGAGGAATCTCATCTCTAAGTCGGTGATATTGATCGTGCTGTTTGCTTGTTATATGGGTTTTATGTATTGTAGGATGCTCCTGTGCAGCCAGCTCTGGTGATAGTTTATTTTGGTGGTAATGATTCAATGGGACCTCACTCATCTGGCCTCGGCCCTCATGTACCCCTTGATGAATACATGGAGAACATGAGAAAGATTGCAACTCATCTCAAGGTTTTCTCCTGATTCTCAAATAATACGATATCACTATATAATCAGATCATGGTTCACATGTATAATATGAATGATCAAAGCAGTTCCTCTCCTTATTTGATGAATATTGCGGTAAACTTCCTTTTTAAGGAGAATGAAATCTAGGAGGTTTTTATGCTGCTCTTGAATACCTTTAAATGATTAAATGCCTTTTATTATTTCCTGAGCTGGACCTTTTCCAATTATTCTTTTGTCGTGTATATTTTGTAATTTGGCCCTGCAAGCAGAGAATGATGTTCGATGCTTATTCTAACAATGGACTTTTGAAAATCAGAGCCTATCAGATACAACCCGCATCATTTTTATGAGCTGTCCACCTGTTGATGAGATCAGAGTTAGTTCAGTCACAAGGTGCTCTGATTCTTGATTTTTTTTTTTTGGTTTCTCATCATAGACATTCTGAACCGTTTGTTTTTTCTAATTTCAGTGAATTTTTTAGTGAAGTGGTACGAACAAATGAGTTGTGCCAAATATATTCCAATGCTTGTATAAAGCTATGCCAGGAATTGGGAGTGACGGTTGTTGATCTTTTCTCTGCCTTTCAAAAAAGAGATGATTGGACCACTGCTTGCTTTACGTAAGTTTTCTTTATCTTCCTTTTGTTAGCAAGATCAATGTTTAGAAGTGTATATAATTTTATGTATTATTTGGTCTCCCTCATGTATCTCATATGCGTTTGCTGCAAGATGCTTACATTTGGTGGTATTTTCCTTGCACACAATTATAGATGAGGCTTAGTTTCCGTTTCTCATGTTTGGATTTTTTTTTTAAATCACATTAATTTTTTTTGACAAACTAGCTCTAGCCAACAGAGATATTGGGGTGTAACATAGGTCGGTAAAAGTTGCAATTGGAAACCGTGAATTTTTAAAAAGTTGCGGTTGGAAATTAAGATATTTAAAAATTTATTAAAATGGACTGGCACAACTTTGGAGAAGAATAGAGAAGAGAGAACAAAAAATTAAGGAAAAAAGAATGAGACCTCGTAGACACACCGAAACTCTGATAATAACACTCTCGTATCACTGGAAAAATCTTTACAAGATAAATTTAAGGACACCTAAGATCATAAATGATGGTCGAAGTGGGTCACAAGCACCATTCAAAGGCAATTGAGTCATCTGCTGCCTTTAGATGGCATGTGTGGCCCACTCTGGCTTCCGTTGATAACTTTTCTTTGTGTTATTATAATCGTCTCATTAAGATCTTTCTGATAATATAAGAGTGTAATCATCGAAGCTTCGATGTGCCTTAAGACTTTTTTTTCTTCTTTCTTCTCCCCCCTCTTTCTTTGCTGGAATTTGTGCACTTCCATTTAATCATTTAATGTTGTAATTCCCATACATGACTTTTATCGAACTATGTTGTTTCTCAAAATCTTTTTTGACTAGTGCTAGTTCCCATTTTTTTCTTCTAAACTATGTTAGAATGAAAAAACACCCTCATATTTGTATGTGTAGATAAAACTTCCACACCATCTGCCCTCCACTTTGTTTTTTTTTTTTTGTTAATCTGGATAATAGACTCCTTGATTGTTTCCTTTTGTGGTTATAAGGATAGTTGCTCGTAATCTTAGGATATGTGTAAAAACATCAGGTTGAAATCCAAACGATTGTCTGAACAGCAAGGCTGTTGCAGTGTCATTTGTCTATGTGAACTCACGGGCTGCAGATTTGCATCTTTGCTTTTCATATATATGCAATCTAGGGACTATCTGCAAAAATCAGATAAATGGTCCCCTTTTTCAGGTTTTGGTTTTCCGTGAATAGTTAGGCCATCAAAATGTTTGCTTTCCCATGATGTAAAGATATTATTAGCCAGCTTTGGTGGAAGTATCGTGATGATTTAAGATTGCCTGGTTGTCTTCTCCTTTCACTACAATTATAAAAAATATGAATCGAATGTCTTCAGTTGACTTAAACTGACAGTAACGTGTTTCAACTTTCAATTTTAAATTCCCCTCCTTCACTTTTTTCCAGAGATGGCATTCATTTATCGGAAGAGGGGAGCAAAATAGTCGTGGAGGAGATTCTGAAGGTGCTAAGGGAAGCTGAGTGGGTTCCATCTCTTCATTGGAAGTCCATGCCCTCCGAATTTTCAGAGGATTCACCTTATGATCTTGTTGCTGCTGACGGGAAACAAACTCTAAATCCCTCCGAGTGGACATTTCACAGGGAGGTTCATTGGGACTAGGTTGCGAAACTATCTTAATGCCTCTTTCAGATGCTGGAGCTGCAACTAGAAATTTAGGAAAAACGCACCCCCCCAAAAAATAACCAGCCTAGAGGGAGTTTATTATTATGCAACATACTAATTCTTGTCAACTGATTTTTAATTCCTTTCTATTTTAATCGAATTGTTCTTCGTATACCATAGGCTTTAGCAGTGATATTAGACTCGTGACAATTCATATAAAATATCTAATTTATCTAAGATGGAATTGGTGATGCTCATAGCCCTGGCGTGAGAAACGGAACTAGAGAGCAGGATTCTTGGAAAGGGGATGAAATGGTATGGATGGTGCTGTTTTGAATAATATTCAAATGCAATAGCGCCATTTCTCGCAGAGACTGTATGGTTCCGGTGCCAATTTGTTCCTTGATTACCTATACATGCATGGTTTCAGCATAAACTTTTCCATCTTAAATCTCTCTTCATCGTGCCTTCTCTCTTTGTTCTTTTCATTATCAAGAAAAAGTATGACGTTACTGCACGTTCCATGTAACTTCTACTTTGTTATGAGAGGTAGTGTTTTACTGCACCAGTGCAGCAGCAAGCGGAAAGGAGGCCTGCAGGGTGTTGAGGACAGCATCCTGGTTTGAATCAAGGTTATTAATTCTATTCCATTTTGTTATTTCATTTCTACTCAAAAAACAGAACAAACCGAAGCAATTTTATCTCGTTCAGAATCTTAACCTGTTCTAGAAATTCTGTCTGAAACGTTTCGGTTTTGTTCCGCCCGTTCCGGTCAAATAGTATTTTTTAAATAATAAATAATTTGACAATATCAATCATATCTCTCAATTTGATCGTTAGATTGAGATGAGATATCATGAGGAGTATTTTGATATATTTATATATATTATGTTAAAATTTCAAAACAATTATAGAATGTAACGACTTCGCAAGATTGATGATGATATTCTCGTAATATTATACAAGTTTATAATTTTGTTCATAATAATCATTTTATTGTGTCATTTTAGATTAAATTTTTCTCAATTTTATTATTCAACAACGAGTTTATTACGAATTGAACTTTTTAATTTGATTTGTTTTATTTAAGATTGTCATGGTCTTATAACGCAGGTTACACATTTGAAAAGATTAACCTAGGTTGACCCGAGATTATTCGATATATCGTTGTTTTAATATTTTTTTAAAATGTCAACTTGATTTTTTTAATTAAACTGTATTTTTATCAATTTTTTATGTTATTTTTGTAATAATCAAGTCGGTCTAGTTATATTAGTTTAATTTTTATTTTTTTTATTTATGTTTAAAATTTAAATTATACAATTCTAAATAATTTTATTTTTGGATTTGAATTAAATTTATTTATTGAATTATTATATTTAATTATATATATATATAAATATAAATAATATAATCCTTAAACAGAATATTTTGTTTTAATTGAAAAAACAAAATACTAACCGGAATTTACAACCTTGGCTTGAATCCCATCTTTCCCCCTTCCAATTCACATGCAAGTGTGGGGGTGTGTAATTGGTGAATCTTGTGCTGGACGGGGCTCAGTCACAACTGTAACCTTTAGTTTAGCGAAACTAATTAATTAGCCCTTGTGGTTTCATAAATTACATATTTAATTTTTATATTTTCAAATTCATTTTTAATCCTTTCTGCTGCCCATTTTCCGTCCCTTTCCAGTAGTAAAAAAGGAGGAGGAGGTGAATACGTGAAAATAGTAACGAGAAAATAATATTTTTTATTTTTTAAAAGATATTTTTGATATTAATACATGAAAATAATTTAAAAATATATATTTTTTAATTTAAAATAAAAAATAAAAAAATAAAAATTTTATTTATTTTAAAAAATATTTTTGAAATGGAGGGAAATATATATACTGCACCAAAGACCGCTCTCCACACTAGCGCCATTAGCCAGCCCATCCAGCATTTACCCTAGCCTCTCTTAACTCTTATTCCCTCTCTCCGCCCTCCTTTTTTCGTTTTTTCCCCATCACCGACGGCGTCCCCTCGACCAGATAACAACAACGGCTTCATCTCCACCATCCATCGTAATGTGAGGTCATAGTGGGGAGTTGCATATAAGATTTCCAAGAAAGAAGATCAAGAAATTGCTCAAACGGTTTGGTTTTTCAACTCAATTTCTTGAATTGCTGTTTTTATTCCTTTGCTCGTAGGAAACCTTTTCTTCTTTTGTCCCAGTCCACCTGTATTCTTGGACATGCTAGCTATTGAACAGTCTTTTGTTTTTTCCCTTCCTACTGTGCACTGGCTAGGGGTCAACTCAACTAATAGACTGATATCACAGTGGTGGCACTGTTATGGGGAGGTTTTTTATTTTATTTTATTCAGACTAGGGTGGAGAGGGATCGGGGACGATGCATTTCATAAAAAATCTGGGAATGAGATCATTCTGCTTGTCGGTAATACAAAAATAAACCGCTATAAAAATAAAAGGCTTACATGATAAGTAAAATCTTGTAGAGTGTACATTCCACATGCCATCAATCTAGCAGTTGCCCTGCTGCTTTGTTTCCAGTCGAATTTAGAACGATTGAAACAAGATCCTGGAATATTGAAAATAAATCAGTTTTATTATAAATTTTTGAAAGAGGTCCAATATATAATAGAGATAGGTTAGTAGGGTTGGAATAAAAGAAATGTAATATAATATAAGGACTAAATATTTGCAAATTAATAAGGAATGATGTATTTGCTTCAAGGGAGAACGCTTGAGTTATGGGGAATTTTTTTTAAAGAAATTTAGGGGCAGAAAAAGATTTCTGATTTCCAAGTGAGTCGAGAGATTGCCCAGAAGATTGTTGGTTTCGCCTTCTATTTTCTAGAGAGTGAAAAGGCTATGACTATATTTACAAAGTGAAGAGACTTGAAAACGTTAAAATTGGGCAGGGTTTTTGTGTAAACCAGCATAAGATGATTTGGTGGCTGGAAATCATATGCCGATCGAGTTCAGGATCAGAGACCATTAGAAATAATGGGTTTAATGGCAGTGGATGCACCGGGGTTTTGAGAAACTCATAATTTTAATCCTTGTAGTTTTAAAATTTATTTTTGACCTCTTGTAGTTTAAGAAATGTGGTGTAATTGGCCCCTCCATCCAATTGTGCCTTTAAAATTTGGATCGATAAGTTAGGAGCTGCTGGAGCTCGACACAAACACTGCATGTCGTGATAGGAGGTAGGGACAAGGTTGTCAAAATTTTATTTTTGACATGACAGAAAATACATTATAAACTCTGATTGCAAAATCGTTAGTGGTTTTTTTCATACATAGTTCGAGCATCTTAAAATACATTGAGGTAAAAATTATTATATAGTTTAAGTAACTTAAAAATACAATATAATCATGTTTAATTTGCAGCCTGGACAGTGACTGAATTGTGTAAACACGTGAAATTGTTTCTGTACTAGAGAAGCTAGAAAACAATGGCAAATTACTATGACATTGATGGTATTCTCATGGAGGAAGAGGTGAATTTTTTTATCCTTGCCTTATTTTCTAACTCCTAAATCTCGTAATCCTGACATAATCACTTTTCTATCGTGTGTTTGCACTGGCTTGCAGTTTGTCCCGGTTGTGTTTCAAAAGGCTATAAATGGAGTGAATATCGATGAAAGTACAGAAAAAGGATGTGTAAGTTTGAAGTAAAGCAGCATTGGAGAAAGACTTCACAAGTCAAATTGATTTTTTTTATCGTGCATTCACCTTGTTTTTGACGTGTTAATTAAAACTCAGGTTGAACAAGGTTCAAAGACAGAGCTACCTTTCTGGCTTGCTCATGAATTGCACATGAGGCAAGCTGTATCGATAAGTGTTCCTACCTGTTTTAACCAAAAGTAATTGCCTTGCTCAAAGCGAATATTTTTATTTCACATTATGAAGTGAGTTAGTAGAAGGGTCCGATTTGTTTTCCCGGTTGTATTTCTCAAGGCTAGAAAATCTCCTGTTGAAATTATTTATGTTATTGCTGTTAAAACTTCAAAGTAAAATGTAGTTCCTTAGAGTTATAGAAAATTTGCTCAAGTCCTATAGGAACCCCCTGATTTCAGGTTTTGCTTTCAGGGGTTTATTTTAAATTAATTGCTCGGTGTGATAGTCAAAGTCCCTAAAATATCATCATACAAATAATCATCATACGTGTACATGGAGAATGGTTTGTCAATGCTGTCATCTAACATCTATTTACTTGTATAGTTGTTTTTATATCTTATAGATAGTATTTCGTTTTCCTCACCAGAACAAGGCTGGAAATTCAGGCAGATGCTGCTTGTGTGGACCTGAGATCCCGCTGTCCATACTTTTATGAATTTGGATGCAAGCTAGCTCCACTGTGAGTCTCCTTCCCCTGCCCATCCGGTCATGTGTGTATACCATGTTCGTTGTAATGTGCTCTTTAAGTGCCTTTTGTTGAACTCCCATGCATGAGTGTAACTGCATAAAATGGTGTCCTGCTTGTGAAGCATTGTTGTTAAGTTGTGCTTTCTCGATTTGGAGGAGGAAACATGCAGGTCAATGCGTTCAATATTTTTTATGACCTTCCCTGAGTGATGCCCTAACCTTTTGACTTTCTCAGTCTGTTTTATCAGATGGACAATTTCAAAACATTCCAGTTATTTGTTAGATACAAAGTTACAAACTAGCACTTCATGACATCCAAAAATAGATCATTGTTTTTAGGTATAAAAATCAAATTTGAACTTCTATGTCAGAGCAATAAGGTTAGCAACCAACCAGGGAATTATGGAGTTCTTTCAAATTTAGGATATCTTCAATGCTGTAACATGAAGATATAATTTCACTACCAACCTGTACCATTCGTGAATTTACTAATGTCTATCCTTGTCCACTTCATTAGCCTGTTTTAAAGAAATTATTTGGATAAGAGTATGGCATTCTTTTAGACCGAGACATGTTTTCTGTTAGCCATTCTAGGTTGCTTAGTTTTATCTAGGTTTCATGTGTTGGCAGACTTCGGTGTACCTGAAGTCTAAAAGCAAAAACTATCTCATTTCATCATGTCCCTGGATCAACTGAAGGCCCTTATCGAGATCCTTGCAATAGAAAGGAAACAAAAGGGAGAAGTAAACTGTCAAAATGAATCACTTCACGTTTTGCTTTCTGATTTTCTGTTTAGCTTTAAGAAGTTTATATGTTGTGAATGGGGTCAAAAGATTGACAATCAATATTGGTCATGGGCCATTTTACTTTGTGGTCAAATAGCAAGGCCTTAGACATAAACTGCACCGTGGTTGGTTTTACATGTTTTGAAGGCTGTGCTTGGCAATAATGCTTCCAAATTTACTTTGGCATATTTGCTATGATTTGTCTTATACAATGAGAGATTGTGCGTTGTTGTCCTGGTGGAGGCAAAAGTGCACAATTGACAAGTGGTGGTGGGATGCCGGTCATACCTATTGTCAGTAAATTTACATGTACACCAGCAATCTTTCGTTTGGCTGAGAAGCTGGTGTTCACCAAGCTTTTTACCTTTTCTTTATGAGGACTTATTTGGTTATTCATAATGATGCTTAGGTGTGATAAATCCATTGGATTGTTGCTCTCATATGCATTTCAAATACGGTACAAGGAAGTCCTACACAAGGCACACACCACAGCATTTGCTGCAGCTTCCAAATTCCTGATGCTCCTAACTAAAGAAGAAACTTATCGTGAGATTCTTTCACTTTGAGTGTATGTTTTCTGCTTTCATGCCTCACATTTATGTTGCATAACAGTAATTCATTTCTCTGCATGTTTAGTGTATGAAGCAGCTCAATCATCCATGTTGGCCTTTAAGAAATGGCGGATGGGTGGCCCCAGATTGCAGAGAGCTTCAATTCTTGGGAGGAAGAGAAAACCAGCTGAATAGGTGCCCATTTCTACCCTGCCAACACTCTCAATTCAAGCACTCATGCTGCTTTTACGTCTTGGTCCTTGCCTTGAGATTTATGCATGATGGGTGCATTCTTGCATGAAAAGTAACAAAGAATGTCCTGGTACGATAATAGTTCACTCTCCAGTTTCGTTTTCATCCTGATAATTTTAGCTTGATAGTTAGCCCTAGAGGAAGTTGGGGGCAGGGGCGAGGCTGTTTGGGGTGTTGATGCAATTGCAGTCGCAATTAGACATAGAAACTGACTATTTACTTGTTGCCATTGTAATTGAGTTGATGCAAAACATTTCATCTTCAATTCCGTGATTTATTAAAACTATCCTTGCTCAACTGTACATCTATTTCTTTGTAAGCCCAAGACAATCAACCAAAAACTTAAATGTGATCAATGTAGGCAGAGGTTCGACATAAGATATTATACCATTTGAATTTGGGTATATGATATGCTTGAAGTCTCCTATTTAATCATCCTCTTCACAAGTCTCCTTTGAGTAATATCATAGTACATGGCAACCATGAAACCGCTTATAATCATGAGACCACTGGCATTTACAAACAGATCTCTCACGAGCACAAAAAAGGAAGGAAACTGGGGACATGGTCGTTTGTCCAACATCTGTTCTTAGAAAAACACCAGCAGTGTCTCAAGATCAATTACAATGAAGCTTACAATCAACTCGGTGAAGAACCGAGGGCAGCCATGGAAAAGAAGAAAGTGCTGTCGAATCAGCAGCAGCATCACCAAGCATGGATTCGTGACGAATGGGGTAGAATCTAAAAGGGGGTTAAATTCTTGTGATAGGTATTTGATTCCTTCACAACGACATCCACTGCATACCTCATGGATGCCCGTGTAGAAGGATGCTTCTACTTTAGAATAAATTCCCGTGGCTTTATACTCAAGTCCTGCAAAGATGGATAAGCAAGAGAGGAAATAAAAAGAATTTTTTATACGATCGCTGTTAATTTCTCTTCCTCTGTAAAAAGTGGTCTCTACAGAAATTAGGGCTTAATATAGATGATTAGTCAACCACAAAATCACAGTTTAATGTAACGACTCAAGAACACAGCAGATGACACGATCAAATACAGCTCAGTTTTTATGGTGTCAGAAGTCAAATTCGGTATCTGTTCTCCTCTTTTTTCCACCATTTTTGTTGACCGGTGACCAGAGGATTTAAATCACTAGAATCCCTAACCTACAACTTTGTTGCTGTCAATGGAATTAGGATCCGATCGTTCGAGTTTAATCAGCAATAACGATACAGCACCATTCAACATGATCCTGGTCCCTATATAGACCTTTTATTCTGAGAACTTGGTTGTAGATTGAAAAGGAAAGAAATGGTGTCTAAAGTATCAGGTCAAGGATAGGGATATTACCCATCTGAAAAGAGTATCCGATGCGTAGAAAATTTAAATAAATTAAAAGAGAAAAAGTAGGTGATCTTTTGCTATTACGATATTTCTTCCAGTCCAATCCAGGTGCAGTTACAAAATATCCGAAAAAGAATTCACAGACAAGATATTTTTGCAACTTGTCCCGTGTTAGTTTATGTGCTTTTGTAATAAAAGGGTTGGTTAGTTTTTAAAAGTGTTTCTAATTAAAAAAGCATTATATAGCTCTTATATTTATTTATTTATTTTTAGTACCAATATATTAAAATTACTCAAAACATTTTAAAATATATTAACCTACCTCAGTGGGTATCGCCTATTTAACTTTTATCTCGCGACTCGTTTTTGTAGTCTCATGTTAACTTATGTGTTTTGTAATTAGATACAAAATGTTTTTTAATTAAAAACACACTACAAATTATATATATATATATATATATATATATATATATATATATATATATATAACACTAGCATATTAAAATATTCAAAACACTTAAAAAATATTAATTTTTAAATAAAAAATATTTTGAAAAACAAAAATTATCATGATGCTTATATACTTGCATCCCTTTTTTTTTCTTTTTTTTTTTTTATAATAACAAATCTTTTATTTTGCTACCTCATGTTCATGCGAAACACGAAACACGAAACACATAATATGCTATATTAATAAAATTAAAATCATTAATTTTGAAATATAAAAAAAGAGCTGTCATTTTTAAAATCTGAATTTCATTAATATAATATATCATGCTATGGGGATGCAATAGAAGTTTCGGGGTCTTTTTGCATAATTTCTAACGAGATTCTTTTGCATTTTTTATTCAAAGAATAGAAACTAAAAGGATGCATATTTCATTTGGAATATAAACTACGACGCTATCAATAATTGCAAAGTGTAATTTTTTAAAAGTTGACAAGTAATTACAAGCCGACTAAATCACTTCTTTTCCTTTATCAACAACGACGTCGCATCGCCCAACAAACTCCCCAAGTGGGACACCTGTCACCTGTGCTGGGGCCTACAGGAGCAGAGGGAAACTTCTGACACTCGACAGACCAATAAAGTTTTCAATATCATACTTGAAATAAAAATAAATTCATTTGATGAGTCACGGTTCTCTTGTCGACGTGGATACCAACTCACAACTCATTAAGATAGTTTTAATACTAATGTAAAAATCTGTACGATAACATTGAAAGAAATCACATGCCATCGTTGGAGTAATGATCCAAAAACGAATCAAACAAAATATCAACATCTTTCCATTATATTTAATCAGTTAATTAAATTAAATACAAAAACTAATATTATTTTTTAATTTTTCTAGCAAAAAGAAACAAATTATATTTCTAGCTTTTGAATATATCCAAATTGCATTAAAAAAAGAAGAGTAAAACAAAACAAAGCTTTTTTTCTACGAAGAAATACAGCAAGAGATTCTCTCATTTTACATTGTATTTTAAAAATATTTTATTATTATTTTAAATTGTTTTTTATGATGATTTTAGATCTTTTAAAATTAATTTTCAAAAAATAAAAAATTAATATTTTAATATATTTGTAAATAAAAAACATTTCAAAACCAAATTTTAAAAGCAAATTCAACCCTTACAAACATAGATTAAAACAACCGCATGAGATATTTCCAAAAATTTGCACCCCTTTTCGCACTTATAGCGCGTGGTTCGCTAGCGATTCACCAAAACTATTTTGGGATTTCGTTTCCTTCAAAATATTTCACTTCTCTCTCTGTCATCTCTGTATTGCATCAAACTCTCTCTAAAATCGCGTAGACTCTTAAAATCTACATATCATCATCATCCCCCACATCCTTTTCCCTCTCCCTCCCTAAATATCAAAAGGCTCAAAGCCAGCAGGTAATTTTCTTATAATGTCTCGTCAAAACAGTTTTATTCACACATGAACACCACCCTCGATTCATTCTCCGCTGCCGAATCGAACATGGAAGACCTCTCCAATCCCACAATCACCACCAACCAAAACACCAACAAAGAAGATGAAGTTGATGACGAGGTTTGGGCATCATTCAACAATAGTTTTCGACAAGTTCAGTCTGTTCTGGACAGAAACAGAGTTTTGATTCAACAAGTGAACGAGAATCAGCAGTCTAGAATTCCTGACAACATGGTCAAAAACGTATCTTTGATTCAAGAACTTAACGTCAATATCTCCAGGGTTGTTGGGCTTTACTCTGATTTGAATTCCAATTTCTCCACTGCTTATCATCAGCGAAACCACAACAGTAAAAATAACTGCAAGAAGGCCTGAATCGGTTTCTTAGTTATATTTTATTTATCCAGCGTGTGTAATTTGGGGGGTTCGGGTTTTTATCGAGGGTAGAATTTATATTGAGTCGGTCGTGGTTTATGTTATATCAAGGAAAGACTATTGTGCTCATTAGTTTGGATTAATGGAGTATTTAGTATTTTCTACTGTTATTTTTACTGTTAAAAAAAATGGAAAATGATTTGCAAGAAAGCTGAATGGTGAATGTTAGTTTAAAGTGAAATCTAGAGGTACTGGATAAACAAATTTAGTAGTGTAGACTGTAGAGATTCATGTGAGAGCAAGTTGGGGTATTTTTGTTTGGCAAACAAGAACCAGAGTTGAAGTTTTATTGAATTAAATTTACAGGTGAAAGATCATTTTGGTTCTTCTAGGGTTTTCAGAAGGTAGAATTGGCATTGGATCTTTGTCCATTTGATTGAAATTTACCCCAACTTGCTCAGGTCCACTTTGAGTTCCTTCAAGTTTGGTGCTCATGTCCACTTGCAAGCTGTTGGGTCATTGCCAGTGAACTTCTATCTAACAATTTTTGCCAGGAGAGTGATATTACTGCATGTTGTTTACTTTATTCTTTGTTTTCTTTCTATAGATTGAACTACAGGATAAAGGTCTGTTCTCGATCTAGTTTGGTTGTTTGCTGTTGGACTCCGGGACGCCTTAAATTTGGCTGCATCCATGATTGTCTACCGTAGGTCATGATCCATGAATTGAAGGAGATGTTACTTTTTTTGTGAACCTGAAGTATTGCCGTGTTATTGTAGATTTTCCGTTCAAATTGGCTGACAACCATGCCACAGATTTAAGTTTAGGAGTTTCACATATCCAGCAATTTTGACCCTCTTACCACCCTTCGGCTTGCCTAAGTAAAGTGCTGCTCTGTTTGGCTTTTTCATGCTTCCTCGTTCCTACATTGATGATCCTCTGCTCCTTGGATATTTTTTTTGTCTTCTTTGGCTTTATGATAGGCTAAAGCTTGTAGGCTTGTGATAAGCATGGCTAGGCTCGGCTTCAAGCTTTATGGCTTGTTCTTTTCTTTAGTTCGCTTGGTGGCTGGTCTCTTTTGTTTGTTCTCGGGAGCCTGTTCCCGTTTATTTTTGTTTTTGGGTAATCGTTACCCTCTTCTTTTTGTTTGCTGCTTTGGTGGCATGTTACTTTTGATCTTAATATATTCTTACATTTGATCGGAAAAAAAAGTGCTGCTCTGTAATTCCTCTTCTTCTGAAATTGCACGGATAACTTGCAAATTGGATACAACTTCTTGGAAATTTATAGTTTCCTTTGATTATTACTGTTACCTCTTCTCTTCGCGTTGTTTCTGATTATTTTCCTGCGAGCATTTTGTTTTTCTTTCGATTGTTTCCCACGAAGCACAGAGATCGTTTGTTGTTTTTCATTTCTCGCTCTGGCTTCCATTATCAAGCTGGCGAGACAGGAAGTTTCCATGTTGGCAGATCGATGCATCATTGATCTGGTAATGCATAGTAGATTACCCTAACTTCCTTTCTAGCATATGCCACTCAAGATCTGATGATTAATTTGAACCGCACCGGCAATAAAACCAGGAGTTGCTTTGTAAGCTTTCCAGGGCCCAGTTTTGATAGATCCCCTGGGTCAGTACGTGAACTCTGATAAAAAAAAAACCAAAAACAAAGCCTTTAATAGGTTGGTTTTAGATGGTGGCACTTCAGAGTGCTCTACGAAAATAACTAAATAAGCATTTTGAGAGGGGTGAAGCGAACCCAAATCTGGAAAGAAATGGATTGCACGCTTTGATTAAGCGTTGAAACACAAAATCTGGAAATTAAGACATGGCAGAGGGTACAAAATCTATATACTTTGGTATTGATGAGTTTGCAGAGGAGAAAGACAGCTGATCAACAACAACGAGGGCAGTCACAAAGGCATTTTACCACTGTACAACCACAACTTTATGTTTCGGCACTCCATTCTGTAGATCTTCCTTCAGCTTCATTCTTGCATGCCAGAAAACACCTTGCCAAACACAGCATGTTGGCCATCCAACCTTTCAAGAACAATAAATGCTTGCAAGTGCTTAAACAGGCCAGTCTTTGGCACAAATTCATGCTCCCTAGAATACCTTTTAATTACATTTGACAGCAGCAGAATAGGATATTGAAAATCTTAAACAACGTAATTACAGTTTCATAAAACGCTGAGACAGACCCCACCAAAGAGAGCCTCTACCTGGTCGAGTTTGTTGTTAACAAGTTTGGGATACGACGAAACCGCAGCATCGCTTGACCGCTTCTGATAAAGAATTTGAGTCAGCACAGCGACCCATAAGAATTGAGAAAAACACTTTCTTTTTGTTTGAGACTGAGGAGAAAATAACGGAAAGGGAAAGGGAGTGTTACAAATTAGCAGGTGGATTTACTTCGTTTCTTTTTCAAGAGACATAAATTTTATAAATTTATCTATTTATTTTTATCATGTTTTCCTTTCATGTTGGTACTACAATGACAATCGAAATCCGATGGTCAAATGGTTGAACTTTATTTGCTAAAATTTATCATGGTTGGCTTATGATTTATAGCTAAAGGACTGGTTTCAATAACAGTTAATTTTATATTAATTGTTGTAAAATTATAATTATACCATTAATCACAAATAATTACGAGCTCATAGATCCCAAGCTTTAAGAATTCTTAATAAATTTAATTTAACTCCAAATATTTCGAAATATAACATCACTCTATTCTTAGAATAAATTCCTGAAAGCATCGTGTATTTGGAGTTAAACGTTTCAACTTCTAATCTGAATTTACTCGAAATTGCTTTGTTTCAGATAAAATGTCACCTCACATGATTGGCTAACACCGAAGACATCCTCGTACGAGAGAGCAAGGTAATCATGGCATTTAATATTAGTCAAGAAGAAGAAGCCAGATAACAGGTCGGTACTTTTGCTTTTATAGTCTCCCCTCTCCAACGATAGATAGAGCTAAAAATTCTCCGGTTTTATAGGCTCTCCTGATCAGTCTCTCTCCCTCCCTGTCTCCCAAATCTTCAAGCCCAAAAGGTTCTGGAAAACAACAACAACAAAACCAGATAGCGTGGCAGAGAAACTCAACAATGGGGAGCTACAAGAAAAACAAACATAGACCATCTACATTACCAGAATCTAGCAACAGCAACAAAGATGAGATGGGGAGTTATAATTACAAGATGTTTAATCTTTTTAACAGAAAGTTCAAGATCACAGAAGCTGAGCCACCCAAAGACGTGAAAAAAGTTTTTTCCAAGTTCTCGAATGGTGGGTCCCACATGACCGCTGATCAGCTCCGGCGCTTCCTGGTTTTGCACCAGGACGAGCTCGACTGCACGCTGGCAGATGCACAGAAGATCGTGGAGGAGGTCATTAACAGGAGGCATCATTTGACGAGATACAGTAGACATTCACTTAATCTCGATGATTTTTTCCATTTCTTGCTTTATGATGATCTCAATGGACCCATCACCTCTCAGGTTACCCCTCCCCCTAACTCTTTCGCTTAATGCATTTGGCACGTTTATGAAATTTAGAGTATCAGAATTGTGATTTACGCTTTTAAATCATTATTTTTGCAAAGAAAGCAAAATTTTGTGCAGTTGATGCCAAACCATTTCCTTTTCAATTATTTCTTGTTGTGATTTGAACCTTAGAGAAGCTTGGAAAATGGGGTTGGATAAAGTCTGCATTTTTTTACTGCAAATGACGGGTCTAAATATTTCTTGCATTTTAGTTAGGATTCCAAAGGCGGGTTTTTTTTTTGTTATTTGTTTTTCTACATTTTTTTTCCTGGCAATTTTGTATTGTGCACGAAGCTGAGCATTTACATTGTGGACTAGGTGAAAGCAGCACTACCCTTTCGTTGATCTTGTTAGCAATTAGAATTATTCATTGATTAAGGTGTGTGGATTGGCAGATAGGATTTCGTTTTTGGTTATGATCAAGAACCAAAATAAAAACTTCTCTTTTAGAAATAACGAAAAGATTTTTACTAACAAGTCTTACGAGCAGGATCTTTGGAGCATTACACTTATCTGGATCTTTGCTATGTTTTATTTGTAAGGGGTCCATGTTAATTATGCCCTCGACAAATTATGTCATTCCAGGTACACAATGATATGACTGCTCCATTGGCACAGTATTTCATATATACAGGGCATAATTCCTACCTAACTGGGAATCAACTGAGTAGTGATTGCAGCGAGGTGCCAATTGTAAAAGCTTTGCAGAGAGGTGTAAGAGTAATTGAACTAGATTTGTGGCCAGGTTCCGCAAAAGATGAGATTCTTGTTCTTCATGGAAGGTATATACTGATTGCATTTTTACCATTTTTGCGAATGTGAGCACTTTCTTTTGCCTTTTCTAGTATAATGAATAGAATTCAATGGATGGATTTCATGCCAAAGAAATTGGAGATAGCATAGATTGCATTTTGGAAAGCAGAAGCTAATGGAGTATTAAAGAAAAACTTCATTGTAGGAAAGACATACATGGATGTTATTGATTTTGAATCATTGTTTCTCTTACTAAGTTAAATGCTGATTAATCCTAGGACCCTGACCACTCCAGTGCCACTCATAAAATGTCTGAAGTCCATAAGAGAATATGCTTTTGCTAGTTCTCCTTATCCAGTCATCATAACTTTAGAAGATCACCTTACACCAGAACTTCAGGCTAAAGTTGCAGAGGTTAGCTTACAATTCATTTTCAAGGATTTGAATTTTTCTTTCAACTGCTGCTCTGTTTCCTATTTATCTATAACCTCCAATACCTTTGCACGTAGATGGTTACTCAAACATTTGGCGGAATGCTGTACTATCCTGAGTCAGATTCCTTATTACAGTTCCCTTCTCCGGAGTCATTGAAACATCGAATAATCATTTCAACCAAACCACCAAAAGAGTATCTTGAATCTAGTGGAATCAAGCGAAAGGGACCATTATCACCAGGTGGAAGGAATTCATCCGAAGAAGATGACGAAGCATCAGGGACACCAGACCATACAGCTGAACTAGAAGCGGATGAAAGGGTGAGCATAGAGGCTAATCATGCCTAGTCTAAGTTAGATTTTTAAGGTGCTTCGTTAACTTTTTCACAAATGGCAGAGCGACAGTGATCAAGATGACGAAGACCTGACCGATTGGGACAATAAATCAGGCCAGTTAGGGGCACCTGTATATAAACGTCTAATTACAATACACGCTGGGAAGCCAAAGGGTTGTTTAAAGGATGCTTTGAAAGCTGCAGCTGATAAAGTTAGGCGTCTTAGTTTGAGTGAACAGGAACTTGAAAAGGCTGCCGCAACAAATGGAACTGATGTAGTGAGGTATCTAATCTATCAAACATTCCTGATTACAGAAAGCTTGAAAGAAGTTTCTATTGCTACTGTCCATCTTAAAATCAGATCGATAAAGCTAATATATGCTGTTGTTCTTCCCAGATTTACACAGAATAATATTCTGAGAATATACCCTAAGGGAACTCGGATCACCTCCTCTAATTACAAACCACTTGTTGGATGGATGCATGGAGCTCAGATGATTGCGTTTAATATGCAGGTTTGTTTCCAAGACCATTTGATGTTAGGCAACTTTCTTCCATGAAGGAGGCATTCATATGTTAAAAGACTATATCCTTATGAATCATGAATGACTATGGATATCAAGGGACTTGAATATATAAAGTCCTCTTAACATATGAGTTTTCCTTTAACAGGGATATGGAAAATCACTTTGGCTGATGCATGGAATGTTTAGGGCCAATGGAGGTTGTGGTTACCTTAAGAAACCAGATTTTCTATTGGAGAAAGGTCCAAATAACGAGGTGTTTGATCCTAAAAGAAAATTACCAGTAACAAAGACATTAAAGGTGAGTTTATTAGTTTTGCTTGAAATTGAATTTCTTTTGTCTGAAGCTCTCTTCTCGAACTCTCTTTTATCTATTAACAGGTGAAAGTATACCTGGGTGATGGATGGCGCCTTGATTTTAGCCACACACACTTTGATTCGTACTCACCACCAGACTTCTACACAAAGGTTGGTTGGATTAAATATCCTACCCTCATTTAAATGTGAGATTTATCATTAAACCTCGTAATACTTGAGCATCATAGTGCCAACCTACGAGTGGGAAAAGGACTTTTCAATATGTTTTGGTTAAACTGCCTTATCCACAATTGTTCGAAACACAACTCACTCTGAAGTGATTAAAATCCACTAATGAGCAAACCATATTTATTTCATTTCACATTCTAGCTTAAGAAAACAATGTGTAATGACAAGTAAATGAACATGACTTTTTCTCCTCAATGTAATCTCTAGATTCTGCAAATAAGTTTGAATTACCAGACTTGGAGATTGGTATCTGTGATTGGTGGGGGTTCTGAGGTTCTAATCCTGCCATATTCTGCTACATTGCTGGCATCTGTATCATGTTCCTGATGTATCTATCTCAGGCATGCGTTCCTGCTAATGAACTAACAATCCATACTGCAGGTTTACATTGTTGGGGTACCAGCTGATGCAGCAAAGAGAAAAACAAAGATAATCGAGGATAACTGGTCTCCAGCTTGGAATGAGGAATTCACATTCCCCCTAACCGTTCCCGAACTGGCTTTGCTTCGGGTTGAAGTGCAAGAGTATGATATGTCAGACAAGGATGACTTTGGTGGTCAAACATGCTTGCCTGTCTTGGATCTAAGACCAGGAATCCGATCAGTCCCTCTCCATGATAAGAAAGGAGAGAAACTCAAGAACGTAAGGCTTCTAATGGGGTTTCAGTTTGTATAACCTCTATAGTATTATTTTTCGTTGAGGGCAAATTCTAGCTCCAGCCCTTGTTCCTAGAACACCAGTTTGTCCAACAGTAGGTGTATAATTATTAAATAGGCTTTATAATTAGTTGAAAATGATTGAACCTGGCCCTGAATGCTTATGCTTTAGTTTTGCTTCAGACCGACGCTAGGAAAAGTTACAAGCAAAGTTGTTTTTCCTTGACAATTAACATGGATACCCTTAATTAGCTGTTGCTGTAAGGTCCTTTATTCACTGTTGAAATGTCACAAATGTAATCTTTCGTTTTTTAGGTGCTTTCACATCACACTTGGTGGTTAGTTGTGGTCACGTATTAAGAAGCTTGCCTGGAAGCATCTTTAAAAGATTATTTAGCTTACGATCATTGACCTAAGATGATTTATTCTTAGTTATAGCTTTGTCCAGAAAGTTGGAATAACATGTCATCTGTGTTGATGTAACCCAATCGAGATAAAAATCGTTAAAAAATGAATAATATCCCAACAATCCACTGAATCTAATCTCGTTTTGGATGGAAAGACCAATCACTTGTATGAGGCTCTGAGACTCCCCCTCCATGTTTTCTTACAAGAAAACTTCGGATCTGGACTGAACGGCATGTATCAAAACCTTGTTGTAAGAGACAAGGTGCAAATCAGGAACCGACCAACGAGCAGGAATCATGTTACGGTTGTTTTACGTAAATGCTCTCGCATTTCTTTTAGCTACAAAAGTATAACACTATGATCATGGGGTACGTTTTATCATCCTCCCCCCATTACATTTGTCATCATTTTATTAATTGCAGCTCTGAAAGCGAGCAATAATTAAATATGATGGGATGACTTGATGGTTAACTAGCAGCTACCCTTCGAATCTCAAGTTAGGCTATCGAAGTTAACTTTCATGAGTTATTTAAACTTGTTACAGAAAATAAAAATATCCAGTAAGTTAAAGCTGGGCCGAAAGTCGAAGACAGCTAGCTCGTGAGAGAAAACCTTGATAGTCCCTCATCTTTTGGTCTAGGTATCTAATTGTTTTTTCCAAGTTAAAACTTATCATCCAATTGGTAACTGGAAAGAAAGATACTGCAGTCATCAACTTTCGGAGTGTGTTAACAATTCGTAATTTCATGGCATGCACTGTGCGTCTATGCTGTGTGTCACTTTAACCTCGTACTTTTAGCTGTTTAATGTAAAAAACAAGAAACCAAATTACAGTAATGGCCACAAACGATCAACTCATTCTCACTCTTTTTTTTTTAATTGGAACTCTTCAGTAAAAAAAAATAACAACAATAACCCTAAGGCGGGAGGAAGGAGAAAAGTTCAAACGTGCAACCTTCTCCATCAAAGAAGAAAATATTTGGGAAGGGGATTCATACGTGTTACCTTCTCAATCAATAAAAAAAAAGAAGGTTTGACCTGTGATCACGGTACTCAAGTCCCAACTAAAAATAGACATCTCAATTTTCTATGTATTTATTTTTTTAATATCGAAGGGAGAGTAGATCCCATCAAAGCCATAAATGGAGATCCAAACAGCGCGCATCATCTAGCAGGATGGAGTTGAGTTTTCCAGGAAGGGGACATGGCAATGCAGAGCAAGGTGGGCTGTGGAAACCCCGCCCGAGCACTGAAATCAGTTTTCCTGTCGGAGAAAGCGTAGGAGTTATTTCTATAATTTCGGAGGATTCAAACTATATATATATATATAAAATATTATCCTCTCAAGTTTACGAGTTTCAAGTGCAAATAATTACCAGAAATTCAATGGACCAAGAAATTATTAGTGTTCCTTAGTACATAAGACTGACGAGGGAATATTCTGATACTGAAAAAAAGAAACGCATCTGGAATTCCGAACACCTCTTCACGTTCATTTCCTTCTGGCACTCCATTAACTTTTCGCAAAACGATCCGGAAATTAACTTTATTCTTCCCCTCACTACGCAAAGCATTATCACTGATTGATTTACCGTGTGATCCAAGCTACCTGTCAGTCTGTCACTAGCCATGCGTATAATTTAGCAAATGGAGAGTATTGGATTCCTGTCACAGCTACGACGCGAATGCCAACCGTCCAAGAGGAACAAAAGGTCAATCTGGCCCCACGCAACGCCACCCAAATTTCTTACCTTTTAATGCCCGCACACACAATCTCTCCTTACATACAAATTTGACAACAATCTCGTAATCCTCAAAGATTCAAAAAAAAAAAAAAAAGCGACCATCTTTCTGCTTCCTTCTCTAAAAGTCTCCGATGTCCAAACAGACATACAGAGTTTGCTTTTGCTTTCGCAGGAGGTTCAGGCTAGCAGAGGCCGAGGCACCGGATGAGATCAAGGCCTTGTTTAATCAGTACTCTGAGAATGGTGTCATGACCACTGATCATCTCCAAAGGTTCTTGATCGAGGTTCAAAAACAGGAGAAGGACACTTTCCAGGAAGCACAATCTATTGTTGAAAGCCTCAAACATTTGACCCATTTTTACCATAAAGGGCTCCATCTCGAGGCCTTCTTTAAGTATCTTTTTGGTGATATTAACCCTCCTCTTGATCTTAAACTTGGGGTAATTTTCCTCTCTTTTTTTACACTTCTTTGTTGAGGCTAAATTTTGATTCTTTAATGGCCTATGTTAAATGGTTCTTTCTTTCTGGTTAAATTTGGTACTTATCATAAATGCTGTATTCACTCCACATAGTTACATTGATTTTTTTGGTTTCAATACATACATACATACATACATATGTATACACACACTTTAGTAGCTAAAATAGGAAGTCGCTGGCCTTTTGTGTTCTATGCCAGGAAAGGAAGTGAAAAACTCAAGCTAATGACTTTTGATTGAATGTTTACTAATAAGCTGCGTTGATTAAAGTATTTCATGATTATAATAATTTTTCAATTAATGCTATTGGATTGTGTATTGCTTATTATCTAGGAAACGTATGATTAGATGCAGAGAGCCAGAGAGTCTCATGGGATGCTTGAGCATGTCCATGTTAACTTTTGTTATTTAACATTTCTTAAAATGTGGAATGCAAAAATAAATGTTTTCAACGATTGTCTCTTTGTCATGGTTTATTTCTCTATTTGCTTTTTTTTTTTTGAATTACTTTGCTGTTTCAATCTCATACGGATATCTGCATTTTTTTCCTGCTATTTGCTGTTATATTTCATTCTTTGGTTTCAGGTGCATCATGATATGACAGCACCACTTTCACACTATTTCATATATACTGGCCACAATTCATATCTAACTGGGAATCAGCTTAGTAGTGATTGCAGCGATGTTCCCATCATAAATGCTCTGAAAAAAGGTGTGAGGGTAATTGAATTGGATATATGGCCAAATTCTGACAATGATGATGTGGAGGTACTTCATGGGAGGTATTTTTTTTTATATAATAATGATGGTATCTATAAATAACTATAGGATGTGCAAATGTTACTGCAAAATGAATTGAAGCAGGAACCAATTATTGTACAGCAACTTAACGGTGATCTTCTTTTTCACTAAGTTTTGATTTTGATCTTGCTTTGGTGACTTGAATCATAAGGAAGCTTAGTGGCTTCTCCTTTTCTTTTCTCTTTTTTAATGGAGGATCCATATGTGCTCATCTGTAAAAACAAATTTGCACAGCTTAGTATCCTTTAATACTTTGCCTTGAGTGACCTTTAAATCACGAGTTACGAGAAATCATTTCTGTTAACTTCAAAATACTTTTGAACCGTCCTTCCCTGGTTTTTAACCAGTGGTACCTTGTACTTTGTTTAGGACTTTGACAACTCCAGTGCAACTTATCAAATGTTTGAGGTCAATTAAGGAGCACGCTTTTACTGCATCTGAATATCCTGTTGTTATAACTCTAGAAGACCACCTTAATACAGATCTTCAGGCTAAAGTGGCTCAGGTGAGTCTTTGCTATTTTTCAGGGATGTGAAGGACTTACGGGCTAATGATTTATTTCTTTCAATGGTTTCTAGATGGTCACTAAAACATTTGGAGACATCCTGTTTTCTCCTGACGCAAAAAGCATGAAGGAACTCCCTTCCCCTGAGTCTCTGAAGAGACGGATTATCATATCAACGAAACCACCAAAGGAATACCTTGAGGCAAAGGAAATTAAGGATAAAGAGAGTGGTAACCAGAAGAGGGATGCTGCTCCCGATGAAGAAGTTTGGGGTAAAGAAATCCCCATTCTTAAAGGCCATTTTCCTGCTGATGACAAGGTATTTGAGGACACGTATTAGTATTTAGTTTGACAGGTTTTTCTAATTTCTTTCCTGACTAACCTTATTGGAGCAGAATGAACTGGATAAAGATGATGATGATGATGCAGAGGAGGATCTTGATGAAGGAGATCACAAGTTGCAGCAGGATATAGCACCAGAATACAAACGTTTAATTGCTATTCGTGCTGGGAAGCCTAAAGGTGGATTAGAAGAATGTCTGAAAGTAGATCCTGATAAAGTGAGACGTCTTAGCTTAAGTGAGCCACAGCTTGAAAAGGCTGCAGAAACCCATGGAAAAGAAATTGTCAGGTATAAACAAACCCGAAAGCATTCCGATGAAAGAACTCTTATCTGCAGTAGTACATATGCCTTTATCTGCTTCTTGAAACCTTTCTGTCACAGGTACTATTTGTTTGATTGTGCATTTAATGGTTCAATGCTCAGGGTTGAAAATGTATTTACTGGTGCAGTTGGAAGGATTTGGATGACTTGAAACATTGTCTTTTAATATTCTATGTGGTGGTTTTTTATCCAATCCTGGATTCTAAATTGACTCCTTTTCTGGCTTCGTCAATTCCATTATTATACTTGGTTCATAACCATATCCTGTGCCATTATTATAACCTTTGCACTTGGATCATTAAAAAACCAAGTTCCATTATGTCTGATAAATGGCTTGTTGTACAGGTTTACCCAGCGGAATATACTCAGGGTGTATCCAAAGGGTACTCGGGTGAACTCATCCAACTACAACCCACTAGTTGGATGGATGCATGGTGCTCAAATGGTTGCTTTTAACATGCAGGTTTGTGTTTCAAAATCTAATGATTGAGTTCCCAAGCATAAACTTTGAGGTTAGAAAGTAAAGGTGGGAGGATTTGGTGTTACATCATTCTAGTTTCTTAAGAGTTTTGGCCTTTTGTTTGTAAATGGATTGCTTGATTGAATAATTTTATTCAAACTTGTGTTTAGAAATTACTAGATTGATAGAAGAGAAAATTATGATGAAGCCTTTTTTGAATATAGTTATCTTATATGATACTGGCTGAGCAATGCATTACATTTAGCATTGTTCTTTCAAATTTATACAAGTACGTGTCTCAGCCAATACTAAAAGCAGGTCTTTCATTGAAGGGATATGGAAGATCACTCTGGTTGATGCAGGGAATGTTCAGAGCCAATGGTGGGTGTGGATTTGTGAAGAAACCAAGTTTTCTATTGAAATCTGGTCCACATGGCGAGGTATTTGATACCAAAGCTAGGTTACCTACGCAAAAAACTTTGAAGGTGAGTGCTTTATTGTCAATGCCTTTGACTGGAATGGACATTTTTCCAGACCCATTTAAAATGCCCACGTAATGTTTGCTTGTGCAGCTAGTTTTGCGTTGATGAATAATTGTAATTTTTTTATTGCTGAACAGGTGAAAATATACATGGGTGAAGGGTGGTTTTATGATTTCCGTCACACACATTTTGATGCATATTCCCCACCAGATTTCTATGTGAGGGTAAGTAGATACAATCTTCTGGCCTCGTTGTCTCCTCTTCTTAGGTGATTACGTTCAATCCACTGCACAATTTTCCTACTACACAACTATAGTCTAATCCTAGTTTGACTTTCCATCAAAAATCTCATGTTCTTGTCATGACATGGGCATCATCCTTGTTGAGATCTGTAGTAATGCAAGACTTTACCGTGACAGTTTTTGTCTTTGCTGTTATTTGTTCGCAAGATTTCTGTTATGTGAATCAGTGGCTACTGCCTAGATTATGAAAAAGAACGGATAATCAAGAACAGCTCAACTTTATTTTGTGCAGGTTGGGGTTGCCGGGGTCCCTGCAGACACCGTGATGAAGAAAACGAAGACTCTGGAGGACAGTTGGATACCTTTCTGGAATGAGGAATTTGAGTTTCCATTAACTGTTCCAGAACTAGCTCTGCTTCGGATTGAAGTTCATGAATATGACATGTCAGAGAAGGATGACTTTGGAGGTCAAACTTGCCTTCCTATATGGGAGCTAAGAGAAGGGATTCGAGCAGTTCCACTCCATGACCGCAAGGGAGAGAGATACAATTCTGTAAAGCTCCTTGTGCGCCTTGAATTTGTTTGATACCAGTAGAAGCTCCACACTAAGTAGAAAACTGCGAAAGAGAGATGTACAAATCTGTGAGGTCCATTTTGATTTCTTTTATGTTGTTGTTGTTGTGAGCTGTTGTGATTATGTGATTTTTTATTGCCTTGTGAACATAACAACATCAGCCTGGTGCTTCTCTGGCTGTTCGTTGTGTTGCACGATAAAATTGTGAAGAAAATGATGGAAAATATATCATATTTTATTAATCTCTGATGAGAAGGTTTTTTGCGGTTGAATCAAAGCAACAAGATCTTTTTACCGTGGTCTGTCAACATCGAATTCTAGGACAAACAATCATGTCCCATGTCATCGTTCTCTTTGATGTTCATGTTCGAATTCAAATTCAAATAGAATCTATAGTAAATCTTGTTTCCCAGTTCCAGCCTGTTCTCTAAGTAATGGGTGCGGTGACCGATTTCATCTGAAGTTCTCCCCCTTCTTCAATATCGGCGTTGTTGCCGAAGACATATATGAGATCGAACAGTATAGGCGTTAGAGATGAAAGAATTGATCAAGGCTCCAATAAAAATCAATAGGAAGGATTTGAGCCTAAAGTAATAATGAAAATTGAAAGAGGTACCCAAAATATCAGCCCCGACAAAATAATATAATCTCTTTTCTTTGATGTGTTGTGTGATAACGAAAGCGAAAATCGGAAATATTTAGGCGTTTGTCAGTTCGGAAAAACTAACCAGGTGATGATCGTTATGATAACGATCCCGTTCTCATCGATCTCAATTCTTCTGGTGGTGGTGGTGGTGGTGGTAGTGGTGGGCAAGCAAACAATCCAACACCAGCCCTGAGCCCAGAACTCCATTTTTCCAAATGCTCACGTGGGTAGCACGTGACTTCATATTCCCGCCCTCCCTCAGTTCGTTCTTCAATGCCCAGCAGAACCAAACCCAACCACAGGTCCACTGCTCCAGACCCAAATTCTGAATCTGCCCACGGCCACCATGAACACCGACAACTGTTCTCCGATCCCGTCACCACCAGCAGCCGAAACCACCGCTCTGCAGATCTCACAAACTCAATTTTCAAATCCTATCACGTCTCATTTCTCTCCACGCATCAAACCATCGGATCCAACCTGGTCTTCCTCTTCTCTCTGCTACGCCGTTTTTTACCTTATCTGTATCCGATCCTAGTCCCGCCAACCTCCGATCTCTCCGCTCTTCGAGCCTCCACGCGCCTCCCTGTCTCCCCAGATAAAGCCGCCAGATCAACCACCTGCATCTGCCCTAAATGCGCTCTGAATATTCCATATCCCAAATTCCCAGAAGTTACCTCTGTTTCTCTAGCAAAGTGGTAAATCCATCACATGATAATCCCTGGATTTGACCTCACTCTTGCGGCGAAATCTGTTACCGACCGTTGAAGAATAACTGTGGTCATTTCCGTTTGTTACTTTACCATCCCGCTCCTTCCCATCTTGCCCGAAACTTGTCAAAACGACATGTTTTTGTGGGAAAATGATGGATGTTAAGCTGCGTTTTCCTGTAACAATGTCTGTAATAAATCATTAGATTGTGGGATTCATAATTGTAAGCAAATTTGCCATGGTGGAACTTGCCTGCTCTGTAATGCCCGTGGGGTTTTTAAATTTAGATGTGAGAATCCGTGCGGAAAATTGTTAGCCTGCAGAAAGCATGTGTGCGAGCGAGGTAGCCATTTCGGGGAAGAGACTATATGAAGGATTGCCTCGTGATGTTGTTGTGCCGTTTTGTGGTGGTACTTGTGATAAAATGCTGAGTTGTGGTTTGCATAGGTGCTATGAGAGATGTCATCGAAGGCATTACATTGAGACATGTCGAATTGTTGTCATCAATTTGTGTCAGTGTGGGGGGATGAAGAAAGAGGTAAAAACTTAATTTTTTCCTGCTTTCTGATCCAATTCAGTGTTTTATGAATTGTTGCTATTAGATTGTATTCGTTGTTGCAATGAAGATGATTTGTTATAATGCAATAAGCATTTGCTTCTTCATTTTTTATAGAATCAAAAATTTTCACTCTTGTTTTTCCATATTTATTCACTGTGTGAGTTCAAAATCGGGAAGATTGACTGAATTTAGATTAGGCTCCTTACTATCAAGATTTGGCGTGTGAGAGGAAGAGTCAAAGAATGAGAAATTATGGACGGCATGCTTGGAAATGTAGGAGCTGTGATGGTTGTCTATCATTTTATCCTGAAATTCATTACTTGTTTGAAATTCCAGATTAGTGGCAAGAGGCATCAGTGTAAGAATCCTAGGTGTCCTGCCCCATGCCAGCGGTATGCTCGTCCTCATCTTGCCTCACTTGCATTTCTTATATTCACAAGAATGACTATGAGTTAAATAGATGTGTATATATATAGAATGGTGTCCACCAAATCTATCTCTCATGATTTTAAGACTCTTTAGCTCCAATAGGCAGAGGAACCAACAAAAATGTTGACAAGAAAAGAGAAATGTAATCAAATGGTTTGAGGATTTGGATTGTGTCAACAGTGCTGTAACATGAGAAGTTTTGCTTTGTTGGCCAAATTGTACACAAATCCAAGCAACACCGCTAGCTACAACTCACAGTAAAGAAAAATTCAAAAACACAGTCCAAGCTCCACTTGGACTAAAATAGCAGACCAAGCTTGATGAGTGAAACAGAGAAGAACCCGGAGTTTGAAGAGAGACATGGGAAGAAAAGAAAAGGGTGTGGAGAGAGAAGGAAAAAGCAAAAATAAAGGAGAGATATTGAAGAGTAAGAAAAAAGATGAAAGGATTTGGCTTCAACTTGGATTTAAAATGTCACGACCCGATTCCCGGATCCGTGACCGGCACATAGGCATGGTCCCCCTCCAAGGTTCCACACCTATGCGAACCCAAACTTACACACAAACTTATCATTCAACTTCAGAATTTAACGCAGCGGAAATATCAAAGTAAACTTTATAACATAATTCGATTGTCTTAATACAAGAGTTGATTATATACAATTACAATTGTGGAGCACTAACTAGACATAAGAACAAAAGTATCAAGTACAACCAAAATAGCAGGTTCCAAGAGTAGGACAAAAATGACCTGCTAGCAAGCTACGATCCTGAAAATAATGAATAATGAGGGGGTGAGTTCAACAACTCAGTGAGTAGATGATATCCAATATACACATACGAGATAATATAGCAAAGAGGTATAATATCAAATCGGCTCAAGGTTCTTACAACAAATTTCTCAAATAGGTCATAACAAGAATGTATAGGTAAAGCTCGTCAGAAAATCAGAATGCAATGAGCATGAGGCTCCGTACTGTGGGATGATCAGTCCACACAGGTTGGTGACTCCCCCGACCAACTAGGGTTTCAGATACGATGTGCACAAAGGCTAACACTACCCTGTTAGCATGGGTATTCTGACTGGCATACCATAGGTATATCTAATATCAAACAAACATGTTCATATCTCAAGGCTCAACTCATGGCATCAATCAAATGAGGAGCTAACAATTCACAAACAGATATAGGCTCATATCAAGAACGGATATTCAACAAATGATTATGCTTTATCGTATCAAGAATATAATCAAGGTATATATTATCCAAAAAGCATAATCCAATTCATACTAACAAATTCAAATATTTATACTATTTCTCATGCATATTAAATGTTATCCACTCACCGGACTCAAAAGCAGACAAGTTCCAAAAGCAGAATGTTGATGAAACTTTGCTGATGTCCCGCGGGTAGAATATCGGGATTATCTGAATATATAAAAGAAGATATACTCAAAAATGACTCAAAAGAAGTAAAATACCTTTAATAACATATCTAAGAGTTCAAATCATAATCCTATGTGTTTTTGAATCAAACTATCCATTTCTTCGCAAAAAACCTAAAACAAAGGTTTCTTCCGAAATCTAATTCCAAAATACACAATTCGTAAAATTGATATTAATCCATCAAATGAGCTTCAATTATCCATCATACCAATCTGAAATACTAATATTTCTCTTAGGGACCATTCTGAAATTTTCTTATATTTCTAGGGTCAAATTGTAATTTTATCAAATTGAAGGACTAAATTGAACACTTCATAAATTCATAGCTATCCTAAAATCTTGTCCATAATTCATCCTCAATTCTGTCCAGAATCTTCAATTTCACTCCAGGGACCAAACCGAAAATTTCCAAAGTTTGGGGACTAAATTGTAGTTTTCACCAAAAAGGACCAAAATGAATTTTTCATCATCTTCAACCTTAACCCAGATTTCCAGCAAGGTATTTCGAAATTTATCAACATTATTCACCATTTTTCTCAATATTTTATTAAACCAAACATCTCAAAACTTCAAAATCATCTACAATCAAACTAATTAAACTATTACCCAACACATTCAACCCTTAACATCTCTCTTAATTCATCAATCAAACCCAAATAAAATTCTCAAACCCTAACAATCCATATAAGCAAAAATCATAGTTAATAATCACATTTATACATAATAAAACACACACATTACCTTAACAACTTATTTCTCCTTCTTCCTTTCTCTTCCTCTTCTCTTTCCCTCTTTTCTCTTCTTCTTCTTCTTTCTATCTCTCTTCCGATTCTCTCTCAAATTTCAGACCAATTCCTTTTTTTTTTCCTTTTTCTTTTCTTTTCTTTTCTATTTATATTTACTAGCTTGCACAATTACTACAACACCCTTAACCTAATTCTAAGCCACTAAGGGCATTCATGTATTTTCCTTTTTAAAATTTCAAAACACTACAATCTCCCCACCTTATAAAAGTTTCGTCCTCGAAACTAAATAAATGTTTGAATACGTACCTAGATTATCAAAAAGATGAGGATATTCCTCACGCATCTTATCCTCAAGTTCCCATGTCGCTTCTTCAATTGAATGACCTTTCCACTTCACCTTCACCGAAGCTATATCCTTCGACCTTAGCTTTCTCACTTGTCGATCCACTATAGTTTCTGGTTGCACCTCATAAGTCACATCATCTCGTAACTCAACTGGATGCACTTCTAACACATGAGATGGATCCGGCATATACTTCTGTAGCATCGAAACATGAAATACAGGATGTATAGCCGACAAATTTAGCGGTAAGGCCAACCTATAAGCAACTGCTCCAATTCTCTGCAAAATCTCACACGGCCCAATAAATCGAAGACTTAACTTGCCTTTCTTTCCAAACCTGAATACTCCTTTGGTCGATGAGACCTTTAAGAATACACAATCACCCACTGAAAACTCTAAGTCACGCCTCCTTTTATCCGCGTAACTTTTCTGCCTACTTTGAGCTGTCTGAAGCCTCTTTCTGATCACCTCTATCTTCTCTGAGGTAATTTGAATCAACTCAGGTCCCATTAGCCTTTTCTCACCAACCTCAAACCAACAAACTGGTGATCTACATTTTCATCCGTACAAAGCCTCATAAGGTGTCATCTCTATGCTAGCCTGATAACTGTTGTTGTAAGCAAATTCCACTAATGATGGGGACTTACTCCAACCAACCCCAAAATTCATAACACAGGTTCTCAACATATCCTCCAATATCTGAATAGTAGACTTTGAATAAACCAAAATATCATTAAAAAAAAACTATCACAAATTGATCAATAAACTGTTTAAACACTCTGTTCATCAAGTCCATAAAAGCTGTTGGTGCATTTGTTAATCAAAA
Organism: Salix arbutifolia; assembly: GCA_025169955.1. Taxonomy (NCBI): domain Eukaryota; kingdom Viridiplantae; phylum Streptophyta; class Magnoliopsida; order Malpighiales; family Salicaceae; genus Salix; species Salix arbutifolia. Next base: position 3,963,613 of record CM045909.1, read on the forward strand.
AGACATCACCAAGAACTCATAGTGACCATACCGAGTTCTAAATGCGGTTTTTGGAATGTCTTCTTTCCTTATCCTCAACTATTGATACCCAAATGAAAATCAATCTTAGAAAAGAATTGAATTCCCTACAACTGATCAAACAAATCATCTATACAAGGGGGTGGGTATCTATTTTGAACTGTCACTCAATTTAGTTGTCTATAATCTATACATAATCTGAATGACCCATCTTTCTTCTTCACAAACAACACTAGGGCTCCCCAAGGGGACACACTTGGCCGAATGAACTCCTTATCTAATAAATCCTGCAATTGTTCCTTTAGCTCTCTCAATTCTGCAGGTGCCATTCTATATGGTGTCATTGATATTGGTTCGGTACCCGGAACCAAATCAATAGAAAACCCAATATTCCTATACAGAGGCAATCCAGGTAACTCATCAGGAAATACATCAATGAACTCCTTAGCTATAGGAACTTGGTCCAAATGGGGAATTTCCTTATCTACATCCACTATGTGTGCTAGGTAACATTGTACCCTTTTTCGTGCCATTTTCCTCGTGATAATCAACAACATAATTGATGAAGACACGATCTTATCTCCTCGAAACACTAACCTTGTTTCTCCATCTAATTCAAATACTACCTCCTTACCCCAACAATTTACTAAAGCTTTATGCTTTGACAACCAATCCATTCTCAAAATCACATCAAAATCACATCAAAATCAATTATATCTAAAACATTCAAGTCTCCCATAAGGATTTTATCTCCAATTTCTATCTCACAAATTTGATACACATACTTCACTAATATTAATTCTCAAAATCACATCAAAATCAATCATATCTAAAACATTCAAGTCTCCCATAAGGATCTTATCTCCAATTTCTATCTCACAATTTTGATACACATACTTCACTAATATTAATTACCAAAATCACATCAAAATCAATCATATGTAAAACATTCAAGTCTCCCATAAGGATCTTATCTCCAATTTCTATCTCACAATTTTGATACACATACTTCACTAATATTAATTCCCAAAATCACATCAAAATCAATCATATCTAAGACATTCAAGTCACCCATAAAAATTCTATCTCCAATTTCTTCATCACAATTTGGATACACATACTTCACTAATATTAATTCTTCATCCACGGAAATATAAACAGAAATGAGAAATCCTAACAGAGTTAGTTGTCTTTCTAACCTCATGACAATATATAAGGACATAAACAAAAGGGTTGCACCCGTATCAAACAAAACTTTTGATTCAAAAGTGAAAACAAAAAGAATATATTCAAGTGTGAATACATCACCCCTCCTATAAGGAATATACCTTGCATTTCTTAACTACACAATACGGACATCTTTCTGATCATCACATACTCCAATAGTATTAGCTATATGTCTATTCCTCGACATATCATATAAGGACAAACATTTTTGTCATTCCATAATATTAGCATAATAGTTATCAAATAATTATTGGAAAGCATATCTATAGAAAAACGTAAGGAATCAAGAAGACATGCTTGAGGAGAATTCAAATTTCAAGCATAACAAACAAGACAATACGGAATCCTAATGCTCCACAATACAAATCCTAACTTTACTATTATTTCATGAATAACAAGCTTTGATATTAAGTTTCGTCACTACTACCCTTCTTTTTACTTTTATTTTTAAGCTCTAATACCATGTTTTGTCACTCACTCTTTTACTTTTATTCATTTTATATTTTTGGCTCTGATACCATCTCTGTCACGACCCGATTCCCGGATCCGTGACCGGCACATAGGCATGGTCCCCCTCCAAGGTTCCACACCTATGCGAACCCAAACTTACACACAAACTTATCATTCAACTTCAGAATTTAACGCAGCGGAAATATCAAAGTAAACTTTATAACATAATTCGATTGTCTTAATACAAGAGTTGATTATATACAATTACAATTGTGGAGCACTAACTAGACATAAGAACAAAAGTATCAAGTACAACCAAAATAGCAGGTTCCAAGAGTAGGACAAAAATGACCTGCTAGCAAGCTACGATCCTGAAAATAATGAATAATGAGGGGGTGAGTTCAACAACTCAGTGAGTAGATGATATCCAATATACACATACGAGATAATATAGCAAAGAGGTATAATATCAAATCGGCTCAAGGTTCTTACAACAAATTTCTCAAATAGGTCATAACAAGAATGTATAGGTAAAGCTCGTCAGAAAATCAGAATGCAATGAGCATGAGGCTCCGTACTGTGGGATGATCAGTCCACACAGGTTGGTGACTCCCCCGACCAACTAGGGTTTCAGATACGATGTGCACAAAGGCTAACACTACCCTGTTAGCATGGGTATTCTGACTGGCATACCATAGGTATATCTAATATCAAACAAACATGTTCATATCTCAAGGCTCAACTCATGGCATCAATCAAATGAGGAGCTAACAATTCACAAACAGATATAGGCTCATATCAAGAACGGATATTCAACAAATGATTATGCTTTATCGTATCAAGAATATAATCAAGGTATATATTATCCAAAAAGCATAATCCAATTCATACTAACAAATTCAAATATTTATACTATTTCTCATGCATATTAAATGTTATCCACTCACCGGACTCAAAAGCAGACAAGTTCCAAAAGCAGAATGTTGATGAAACTTTGCTGATGTCCCGCGGGTAGAATATCGGGATTATCTGAATATATAAAAGAAGATATACTCAAAAATGACTCAAAAGAAGTAAAATACCTTTAATAACATATCTAAGAGTTCAAATCATAATCCTATGTGTTTTTAAATCAAACTATCCATTTCTTCGCAAAAAACCTAAAACAAAGGTTTCTTCCGAAATCTAATTCCAAAATACACAATTCATAAAATTGATATTAATCCATCAAATGAGCTTCAATTATCCATCATACCAATCTGAAATACTAATATTTCTCTTAGGGACCATTCTGAAATTTTCTTATATTTCTAGGGTCAAATTGTAATTTTATCAAATTGAAGGACTAAATTGAACACTTCATAAATTCATAGCTATCCTAAAATCTTGTCCATAATTCATCCTCAATTCTGTCCAGAATCTTCAATTTCACTCCAGGGACCAAACCGAAAATTTCCAAAGTTTGGGGACTAAATTGTAGTTTTCACCAAAAAGGACCAAAATGAATTTTTCATCATCTTCAACCTTAACCCAGATTTCCAGCAAGGTATTTCGAAATTTATCAACATTATTCACCATTTTTCTCAATATTTTCTTAAACCAAACATCTCAAAACTTCAAAATCATCTACAATCAAACTAATTAAACTATTACCCAACACATTCAACCCTTAACATCTCTCTTAATTCATCAATCAAACCCAAATAAAATTCTCAAACCCTAACAATCCATATAAGCAAAAATCATAGTTAATAATCACATTTATACATAATAAAACACACACATTACCTTAACAACTTATTTCTCCTTCTTCCTTTCTCTTCCTCTTCTCTTTCCCTCTTTTCTCTTCTTCTTCTTCTTTCTATCTCTCTTCCGATTCTCTCTCAAATTTCAGACCAATTCCTTTTCTTTTTTTTTCCTTTTTCTTTTCTTTTCTTTTCTATTTATATTTACTAGCTTGCACAATTACTACAACACCCTTAACCTAATTCTAAGCCACTAAGGGCATTCATGTATTTTCCTTTTTAAAATTTCAAAACACTACATAAAAATTGAAAAATGATTACTGAATTCTGAAATAACGGTTTAAGTTTTGACAATGGTTCTGCGCTGGAAAAAAAACTGCCAAATCATCCACCTGGAACTGCTCTAAATTTTGACAATGGTTCTGCATGGGAATTTTAGGAGAAATTGATTTCTAGAGCAGCCATGATGTGCTACGAGCTGAAATCTGAAACTTTTAAAGTCTTGAGATTTTTAGAATAATCTTGGTGATATTCGGGGTATAAAAATGGCATAACCTCTTAATGATTTGCCACCTTCAGAATTGATATGATGTGAGTGATTCATGCAGGAGATTGCATAACTGTCCACATTTATGTCATGAGACATGCTGTCCAGGGCCCATCACCTGACAAGTGCACCAAAAAGGGTACTACTTTCTCACCTCATCATAAAACGATTAGTGAAAAGGACATTTTGTTAATGTGCAAGGCGTTAGTGTTATTTCAGCTACCAGTTATTAACTTGATTTGTCATACCATCTCTTTACAAGGTCTCTCTATTCATTGTCAATGCCAAATCTTGAAAAAGGAGATGCCATGTCAAGAGGGTTTAAGCAGCATATTGCAAAGCAGGCTCTGATCCCAAAGATATATCTGAAAACCATGTTGGACCCGAACTTCTTTCTCGGAATTCTGCTTGCAAGAGTAAAGCACAGGTCGTGGATATGGAATTGCATTTGTGTAAACCCAAATATTTGGAGGTACTATTTATTCCAACTTGAACTGTAGAATTCATGCTCTGGAACTCTTTATGCTTGAGCTTATGGTTCCAGATAGTAATATCAATAGCTTTCCAGACAAAAACTTGGAGTGTCTATTGATTTAACTGCTATCACAATAAGCTTTAGCTTGGTTTGTTGTTCGTTCAAATGATGCAATAGTAGCAGAATTGTTTATGTTACAAGAACTAAGTGCCCGTTTGGCAAGCACTGGTAAAGAGTTTTTTGAAAAAAAAAAAATTTTGTTTTCGCTTTAAATTTAACATTTTTTTGTGTTTTTAGATAATTTTAATGTGATGATGTTAAAAATAATATTTAAATAATAAAAAAATATATATTATTTTAATAAATTTTTAAATAAAAAATATTTTGAAAAACAATTGGAACCACATCCTCTAATTCTCGCTTCTGCTTCTACCAAGTAGTTATCTTGGAAAATGCTCCTCTTCGTAAACTAGCTGCTGCATTTTTACCTTCTAAAATGTGTGGCGATTAAAAGAATATGTTATTGAATTACGCTTGCTCTAGCTGTTTAACTTGTGGTTACTTCACTATAGGTCATGCGATGAAGCAGCCGCCTGGAGATATTTCCATTACAACAGGGAAAGCTATAATGATACATTAGGTAATTCTCAGATGTGGAACTAATTCTCCCTTCAGTTTCTACTACAAGTTTATCTTGGAAAATGCTCCTCGTCATAAACTAGCCGGTGCCTTTTACGTTCTTAAATGTGTGGCCACTAAAAGACATTGCTTCGCCTTATGGAGCACTTAATAAAACCACCACCATGGATATATAGTTGTAACAGAAATTAATCCACTTTCCTGATGCACAAGCACAATGCCCTTTTTCGGTGCATGGGGCTCTTGACCTGAAATCTTAGAGCATTTTATGATATTTAATGAAGGAGAAGGTTCCGGCCGCTAAAAATCATGTATCAAAGCACTAAAATCGGCGTGAACGACTGCAGGAGCAAAGAAGACCTCACAAATGTGAAGACCTAGTTTTTTAACTGTCATTTCGTTGAGATGGCTTGTTTTGAAGCAGAAAATTGCTGCCACTATGAAGTGGCTTTTTCTGATAGCCACCCATGTGGTGACTCTGGTGGCGGCAGTATATTTTGGTTACAAAGGTCTCATTTGGCTCTCCGGTTGGATGGATGGAGTTGAGGAGCAACAAGACAGAAGAAGGTGGATGTGCGCATGGACACAACCGATCATTCTGTCGATACATATGGATTTATGAAGCGAGACATGATTCTGGTATCATTGGAACTTGATAAGATGGATTGTTTTAAGGTATTTGTACGTATTAGGTCGAGATTACATGTGCTTCTGGAACCCAATTCCCTGAATGATTTAGTTGATGTGATGCGGATCTTTCTCTATTCGGTACATCCAAGAAAAAGAACCTTTTAGCATCGGCCACCATTGAAATAAGACTGCAGGAACCATCCCGTGCCTGACGAGCTCTATTTTTTGTTTTTTTTCAGCCTTTCTTTCCTCCTATCAAATTCACACTTGCAAATTTATTTAGAGAAGGGCGTGGTTACCACGATATCGATGGGTGGTTTCACAGAAGCTATAAATCACTGCATGGACGTGAAATGCAAGAGTACTTGTATGAATCATTAGGCGCACGTGACATGTTTGCAGCTCATTCTTGCCAGCCCATGAACTGTGAATGCATCCCTTTGTCCGATAGTCGTCTCACGTGACATGTGGTAGCTGTTTGTCGGCGCCATGAAAACTACTTGGTCTAATCATGCAGCTAAATGTTGTTTAAATACATATGGGGAAAAACACACGGTGTTGTTGGGTGGCTGTACGAAAATAAGGGCAAAATTTGTTCACCTAGGTTTGATTGCTCTCAATGCGTGTGTCCTCTTACTACTACATGTGATTCATTTCATAGATATTTTTCATTAATCTTCTTCTAATTCTTTATAAAAATCACAATAATCATGGTCTTAACTTTTAAATCTATATCTGAACATTTTACGGGGTCAGGTAGAGGACTCAAGCTTAAAAAGTGAGCTTGAGCAAGCACCTGAGCTCAGGTGTTGAGCAGGCACCCAACACCATGTTGTGGGCTTGGGTGCATAGCCCGAGTTTGAGTATTGGGCAAACACTTAGTTCATTTTGGGTTTGAGCGGTGTTCTTAAGTTCAATCCTAAAAGATATGTCTGATTTTTTTGGACTTGTCTTTTTCTTATTGCAATAATATAATTTGATGTTTTTTATATTAATAAATATCTTGAGCCTATTTGTATATATGTAAGAGGTATTCTTCCTCATTAACACATGTATACAAGATATTTATATCTCGTAAATGTTATCAAGGTTAAATTATCCTTCAACCCCTCCACTCAAGAAAAAATCAAGGTTTAAGAGCTATAAATATTCTTCGAACTACAAGGTAAAACGTTTAAGCTTATTGCATTAAAAAGACATAAATTGAACAAAAGAACAATCTTGTTCTTAACACAACTTATTTTTTCTATAAAATTATTAATTTTATCATCAAAAGGTCTTAAATTTCTTAAAATAAGCTTTTTGCATGCATCCAAAAACATGTATCGATATAATTTTCTTTACACTAAAAAAAAGGTTATATAAATAATCATCTAATTAATCCAAAATCCAACTATTAAAAATTTTAATTCCCCATGCATTTCGGGTTTCAAAACATTCTCTCACGTTTTTTCCCTCTTATGGGAATATGCTATTAAATTACAAGTGAGAGCAATTATAAAAAGAAAATGATGGTGATTGACATTTTTATTTTTATTTTACTTTTACTTTTTTCCAATGAATTAATGTTGTTTTCCATTTACAATCATATTTATAAGAACAGATGCTGAATAAAAACAAAGATTCAATACCGCATGTTATCAACCAATGCTGAAACATCTAAAATCTAAATCCATAGTAATCCATGTTGTCAACCAACGCTAAAACATTAAAAATGTAATCAAATATACACCATCAATGTACGAGGGCTGAGGAGAGAGAGTGCTTCACCGGCCACCGCCGATGAGAACCCCCGTGTGCCCTAACACCATTTAATCTCACTAAAAGTATAATTAATTAGGGTATATAAACTGCTAGGGCTTCACATTGATGTTTACATTTGGGCACCAATGAGAGTAAATACAATCCATTTGAGCTTTAAATTCGCGAGGCACTCATAATTCTCTGGGTTTTTTTTTTAATCGTGTTTCTTTTTTTAATCATCAAATCTCTTATGATTAATATGTTAAATCAATAATCCTTATACCAAATGTATAATAAGTGTTTGGTGTTGAATTTCAACATGTTTTTCTGTTAAATTTTTTTTGTTTTATTTGTTAAAAAAAATAAAGAAAACATGCAAATCACCACCGAGATGTATACACGCAAGGCAAACGTTAACGTGCAATGCATATTTGCTCTCGACAGGTGTCAAGGAAATAATGATCCATCGCTCGCCACCGGAGCCAAAGCCCTATTCTATTTGACTCGGTTTGTTAATGGAATTTTCAAAGTCAAATTCATGTAGTCCCAAACGTTAACTTGAAACAACGGGCAGAAGTCAAGAAATAGGACCACGTTCTACCTCTTCTTCTTGCCCTTTTCAGGGTTGGACCCACACCACAAATTCTTCTTCGAAAAGGGTTCTGCTAGTGGTACTGTGTGTAGGCAAAGTACACATTCAAAAGCAATCGCCGTGTATTTTGGTGCACATGTACGGCCCCACAAGCCTAATCCTGTCAACTTTATGTCCTTTCCTAGCATCACCTCGCGAATAGAAATTTCGTGATCTGCAACTTTTTTTCGAGAAAGGATGACCCGTCCGGTTTTCAACGAGAAAACCGGGTCATCTCTCTCGGACCGATATCTAAAACCTTGAAAGATTTTCAATTAATTATTTTATGTTTTTGGATTGTATTTTTAGAAACAAAAATAATGACAGGATGCATATATTTCGAGAAAAGGAAAATGTGGAAAGGGGGTTTTGTTTAACGATTTAAACTATTATAAAGAAAAGGAATATTCTCTATTAAAATAAATCATGTAATCATTCTCCTTGCGGTCATGTTCACAAAACCCTACCCTACAGCTCGGTGTTAGATAAATACTCCTAATTCATCTACAGTTGAAAAGGAAAAGGAGGGAAAGGAATATTCCTAGTTCTTTACAGTGGCCCAAATGTATACCCAATTAGATTTTCCAGGAAAAAAATTATGGGTTTGAGAATAGAAATTTCAATCTGAAACAATTGATATTGTACCGCTAGAGATGCTGCCATGGCTACCATCACAGAGGGACAAGGCTCGCTCCAAATTAGCAACAATGTCTGCCATAGTTGGCCTATCTTTCCCTTCAAAATTCACGCAATGCATTGCAGTGTATCCCACCAGCTCCACTGCTTCTGCTTCATTAAACTCCGGCGGTCCTACCCTGGGATCCAAAATCCGACCCAGTTCATTGACCATAATTTTAGGCACTGCAAAATCCACTATACTTGTTGGTGTGCCTCCATTATCATCACCCTTGAAAATGGCTCTTTTTCCTGTCAGGAGTTCCAATAAGACCACACCAAGGCCATAGACATCACTCTTTGCAGTTAATACATTCAGGCCATAGTACTCCGGATCAATGTACCCAACTGTTCCTGCTGCCTTTGTTGGTCTGTAATTGTAATCCTGTTCTGATTCAGGACCCATTAATGACAACCCAAAATCAGAAACTCTCGCTGTCCAATTCGCATCGAGCAATATATTTGACGACTTGATGTCTCTGTGAATGATTGGTGGGACTGCATAGTTGTGAAGATATTCAATTCCTCTTGCAGAATCAAGTGCAATCTTGATCCTCATTTTCCATGAATTTATCACACTGCTACTCTTTTCAATGTTGTTCTTGTCATGTAAATGGTCATAAATAGCTCCATTCGTCATGTGATCATAAACTAGAAGTCTCTCATCTCCATCTTCACAATACCCGACAAGCCTTACCAGATGTTTGTGGTGAACCCTTGACAGGAATGCCAATTCTGATTCAAAAGCACTCTCTTTCTCTTGAAACTTCTTCATCTTCTGGCCTGTTTCCCCTCTCTTAATCGCCACCTCGCGGCCATCTTTCAATTTCCCTCTATAAACAACACCAAAGCTCCCTGCACCAATCTTGTTCTCTACTGAAAAATTGTTGGTAGCAGCAGCGAGTTCAGCAAGACTGAACTCCTCTGCTCTATCCGCATGCTTTGATGACGTTCCACTCCTCTGACGCCTCATCGCCCTTGAGCTCTGGCGCCTTATAGTTGATGATCTCGAATTTAAACCACTATTATTTGATGTCAAGCCACCATTGGAACCAGCTCTAGTGATTGTAGGCTGAACCGAATTATGCACTTTCTTCTTACCAAAACAAACTCCAGTCCAAAGGCAATAAATAATCGTGCAGATTCCGGCAAGCCCCCCTACTGACCCAACAATAGCAAATACCAATAACCCTGTTGTCAAGTCATTGGACGGAGATGACTTGGGCACTATCGACGGGGATGGTGCTGATGGCAATGACGGCGGAGCCAGCGGTGTTAATACCGAAGCATTGGAACCACAAGGCTTGCAAATGTTCCCTGAACCAGAACACAGCTTCTCAGATCGCGGATACAAACCGCATTCGCTACAAGAAGATTGCACACATGGCCCTGGTAAAACCTCACCCAACGGAAGCCGAGTCCCTGAAGCATTGGGCCACCCTGGTCCCCAACACATAATCGAAAAATCACTCGAAACCAGTCCACAGCTAAAATTAGACCCTGAAACAATAGACTCAAAGAAAACACCTTGAATCTCGCTGACATTATATTCACCACCACCTCCCCAGCAAACAACAGATCCATTATTCCTTCGAATCGCACAGCTATGACTAGCACCAAGAGCCAACTGTGAATATTCCAATACATTATTTGAAGGAACATTCAATTGACCAGAACTATTATCCCCTTTGCACACCAAAGCGCCAGTAGAATTTACACCACAAACATGTAAACCACCCACTTCAAGATTCAGAATTGTCATGTCTGAAAAACCAAGTTCAATCTCTCTTGCAATTGCATTATTACCCCAACACTTAATTCTGTTACTTTCCATCAAAATCCCACATGAGAAGCCAGACCCACTTGAAATTGACTTAAATTTATCACCTTCGCTTGGTGATTGTCTACTTACGTTACCGTCTCCTCTCCAGCACGTAACAGTCCCAGTTTTGTTGACATGCGATGTGTCATTAACAATTGCACACACTTGATTGTCACCAACAGAGAGGTTTTGCAGAAGCGCGGTGTTGTTAATATAGACTCTTCGAGATTCAAAAAAGGAATTCGACGTGTCCCAGCATAAGAAAGCGTAGCCCCCAGAACGTAGACCGCAGAAGAAGGTGGAACCGCCGGAGATGGCGGAGAAGGAGACGTTAGGTTGGACAGTGATGATTTCGGCGATGGGGGTTCGCCTATAGCAGGTTATACTTAGGGATGGTTGGGAGGCGGCGACGCCACAGACGGTGGAGGTGGCGGAGATGACCGCGATGGTCGAGCCGGAGCCCAAGGCATGGGTGAGAAATGGAGATGACAAGATGGAGAGAAGTGAGAGAGTGGTGACGGAGAGGAAAACGAGGGTGAGGTGTAGTTTCGTCATGTAACGGAGTGGAGATTTCTGGTAGTGGCAGAGGAGGTGGGCTTGGGGTGATGGAAAGGCTTCATTGGTAGAGAAAGGTGGGGGTGGGGCAGAGAGAGAGAGAGAGAGAGAGAGAGAGAAGAGAGATTTTATGGTACTGAATGTCAATCAGTTTTTATGAATTTAATAAGAGAATTTATAGAGAGGGAGAGGGCGTTTTATTTTCTAATAATTAAGGGGTGTTTCGACATAGATTTTTTATTTTTTTATTTTTATAATATTTTATTATGCTGGTATAAAAATAATATTATATATATTATTTTAATATATTTATACATAAAAACATACTTTAATAAAACCACTACGATTACTATTCAAAACATTTCTAAATCTTGCGTGCAGGTTACATTGTTTTTTAGCTCGTTTGAGTTTTTTAGTTTTCTTGACTGTTAAGAGTTTTTGTTTTTAAGGATGTGTTTGGAACATTTTTTTTTTCTTAAGGTGAATGATAAATTTAGGAAAAAGCGGAGAGCTCGACACTTGGACAATTTTGATTTGAGGTGCGACTAACTTTCTATGTGTGTCTGAACAAATTGGAAAGAAATCTTAGTTGGGGGAAATTATAAATTATGATATAACAAAATTTATTTTTAAAAGTAAAAAATTGATGGTTAAAGATATATGCTTCTTTTATTAATTTTTTAACTTGAAATCCTTGGTGTTATTTGATAACAATATGTGAGAATGACGGAGAGTTTTATTTTCTTTATGTTTTATTTTTTATTTTTTATTTTTTAAAGAAACTGTTTTTGTCATAATCACTATTTTAATTATTTTTTTCGATCATTATCGGTGGTGTGAATATATTTTAATATCATTTTAATGAGAAACAACTGTCCTCATCTACAAAATTGAAAAGAAAATCAAAATGGTTTCTTAATTGAATGCATATTAATCATCAATTTCGTCTGAATAGATTTCTTGATGTCATTCAAAGAAGAGAATATTGATTTAGCGGGTAAATGAGCATGATCTTTTCATATTATGGAATCTATTTAAATAGTATCCTTCTGAGTTTTATTTTACATGGCAAGTGTTTTACAGTTAAAAGGGAACGGAAATCCTATTTATTATTATTTATTTTTTTGAAAAAAAGATTAATTTTAACTGATTAGAAAGAATAATCCGTGAATTTTATACTCAAAATTCAAGATTTGATGTAATCTAACTGGGTCATGTAGTATGAATTTCACGGCTGGCTACTCTATTTGTTAATGTGTTTTAAAAATATTTTTGAAAAAAAAAATTTATTTTTATTTTAAATTAATTTTTTTAATATTCTAAAATTATTTTATTATGCTAATATCAAAATAATTTTTAAAAATTAAAAAATATTATTTTAATACAATCTAAAACAAAAGTCACTAGCAAAGAGTAAATGGGGTTTTCCTAGTTGACAGAGACCCGAGAGGATTTAAGATTCGCGTATATCTTGCGCCATTCTTCATTTTTTAACTGCTGTCTAGAAAAATATAACATCTACTTGCAAATTCCTGACGTGGTCAACTCAGTTTGTGGATTAGTCCGCTGATAACAATTTCGATCTGACATGCTTGACCGTTCTCTTAAAAAGGTGGTATTTATTTCACTTAAACAAATAAATATTCAATGGGATGTAGAAATAAGATTCAAGTGATGAGCTAGGCAAATTTGAACACCGAATCAATGTCACTCCACTTTTCAATTTAGTCATGCTATGTGCAAAGAAGTTTTTCACCCCAAAATTCAGCTTTATACGTCTGTCTAGTCCCGATTAGACTAAGTTTTTTCTCCTTTTTGCTTATATTTGTCTACGACTATGTGTTTCGCTCACCCAAAAAAATTCTCACAATGATATGTTCATAAGCTACCGAATTAACTCGAGTGATCTTGTTTCATCATCACACAACAAATACAAGAAAACTCTCAATTTTTATTGATCTCATAAACAAAGAATGGCACAAATGTGTATGTGCTCTGCATAGATATTGTGTGCTACACAACCAAGGTTTTTCAACCTATTTATAAACAAAGACAATGAGTTACAAGGCATAACCTTCATTCCTATTTTCTAGGACATGGTGACATTCTTTCTACCCTATGTTCTCAATGCACTTAGTGGCCGATATTTCTGCAACCGTTGGGCAGTTTCTCCCCCGTGATTTGAAGAGCAATCTCAATCATGTTTTATGTACAACCACCTGTCTCATATAATCTGTAACTGTAACTGACACCACTAATTCACGGTATGCAAATCTAACTGTCAACCCTCAACTGTAAGTTTCGATTGTGCTTGTTGCCAGTTTTGAAAATTCATCACTCAATCCCTATGTCGTGTCAAGTTAAGAACTCAATAACTTGCACCAAACTTTGTACGCTACCTGTCGAATTCATTATTGTCGATGCTAAGTTGTCGTTGTTCATCGTTGTCAAATTTTAGATAGTGTATCTTTGTTGGTGCGTCCCGCACCTAGTACTCTAACATTTACCATCTATTTAATTTGGAGTTGGTGGTATTTGAAAACGTAACGCCTTGAAATATAATATTTCTTATTTTACAGAACTTTTTATTGATTTCATTCTCTAATCATTTGAAGTAGGCAACAAATTGAAGGCTAAATTAGGTAGGCCAACTTATTCGAGGGGTGGAAGATTTTGTCTTGTATTTGTGCTAAATGCTGTGTTTTGACCGCGGACAAAAGCCCAACATTAGTTAAAAACAAAAGTTTGATGTAGTCTTTTTATTATTGTTGTTACAACTTTTTAGGTGACAGCCGTTGATTACACGAGTGCAGTGCACTGCCTTTTTTTGTTTTTAAAATGAAGTTGCCTTGTAGGGAAGTTAAAATGTAAAATTATCATAATTAAATAAATAAACCTTGATTGAATAATCATTTATCATCTCTCTCTGATTAGCAATATTTTCTTTCAGAGAAACTCTCGGAACGTTTGCTGATATAAAATGGAAAAGCTTGCGCCCACTTAACTACGTTTCCATGCAAGCCTTGGACCAAGTATTCTTGTCCATAATTTTATGATCCAGCAAGGATTTGCTTCGGAAATGCTCGATAATTTTCTTTATAAGTTCGATTCTTTTCTTGAAAACTTAAACATATGATTCCAGTACAAAATTATTTCCACCTCCAAATTAAATGAAAGAAGTCAAATTGCAAAATCTCTTCCCAATATATGATACGTGTGGGATTCTCACGTTACACTGTTACCCCCATCAAAATGCCTGATGTGTCCAGAAACCTAAAAAGTCTGTGGGGGAGAAGTTTCAAATTATATCCCGATATATCGGGAAATTAAACGTGGAGGATAACGCTGTAATCATTTCATGGATTCGGAGTCAAATTCTAAGTTAATTAAATGCAATCAACTCCAGTTATCAAGTTTTCTCCGTGTAGTGGATGGCATTCACATGCAAGGTACTCTTCTACATCATCAGTATTCAGTACTGCTTGAGTTTCTTGTTTCTTTTTTCTTTTATTGTTTTTGAACCCATAAATGGCTTTCTTCTGTATTTTTGCCAACCTTGTATAAAAGGAATTTTTTGTGCTTCCTTTTCTTTTAGGTTAATTTGTCTGTGTTCTTCCTTTCCTTGTATATGTTAGAAGCAAAGCACCCATGTTTCATAATTAATTATGTCAGTCTTTTAGAATGATTACCTACCAAGTGTACTGACTGGAACTGGACTGAGCATTTCATTTTCAGGATGACTCGACATTATGCACCTTCCAATTTATACAGCCCCGAAGCTTGTGGAAGCTGTCCTGTATTTATTTATAAGGTGGCAAAAATTAAACCGAGAAGAATCGCAAAGTAAAGAATACCCTTTTAACTAAGATTATTCAAATGATTAATTTGATCCTGAAATATGACGAGTTCAAGCACATCACAGCTGAAGTTATCATGAACTCGAGCAAGTACTTAAAATACCAGTCAGTATAATATGTGTATATATATATAGAGGGAGGGAGATGGCCACCCTTAAGATTGAAAAAGTGACTGCTCTGTATAACCGTATACAGAAGTTCTAGGTTGGTTTTGCTAATCCATATATAAACTTTACGAACATTCAAACCTGTGAAAGGGGTCAAATTCCAAACATCATGTCGGAGTGCTACTGGATCCATAATTATTATATCAAAGCTAAATCATCGACTAGCAAAGTCTCCGCTGCCCATGTGCCAATGCAGGGTCTTCCTTCTATGCTGTGTTGCTACACCGCCAGACAATTTCTAGTGGTGCACGATCATTATATCAAACCTGGAAAAGGGAAAATGGCACAAGCTCATATTGAAAACCCATTAACGAATTGTAGAGAAATTTACCTTCTTAGGACTGTTGGAGAGTACAGGGCAATTTTTAGGCAAGAAATTCTTCTACCACATCAGCCCCCATAAGAACTACGTAAACCAGGTCCACAGGATCCAAAACAAAGGAGCAGGAGGGGACAGCCATACTTCTTGGCGGTCTGAAAGGGTTGATCCATGGCCAGTAGGGTAGAAAAATGGAAGCATCTAGGCACAAAAAAAAAAGGGGGGGGACCAGTACAACATAGCATTATTTGCTTAATTAGTTTGGTCAGTGCAGTTAATGAGCAGACGTCAAACAAGACCGGTCTTTCTTCACTTTTGATATTTTTCATTCAGGAAAATGTCTTTAATTTCTCCGAAGCTCATCACAACAATCCTCATGTTATTAATCAAAGCACTAATCCATGTGACATGGAACATTCACGCAATAAATACTCCTTATAAACCAGCTGCACTGCCACTGAGACTAATGAGTAAACTAACAGCCTTTGTTAACGAGGTGCAGATATACAGAGTCTAAAAGATATATAAACAATCAAGCACACTGCAAGGTGCGAACATATAAACACAGTTACAACAAGAATCATAGTGTAAACAAATCTGCAGACATAAATGTTGTACCTATTTGACCAATAAAAGCAGCAGATAAATCCTTTTCTGAAGCTGTGTTACTTCAGATTTCATCAAAGCCTCCACTGGAGAAACTAATGCTGTGCAAAAGCCATCGCTCCTACAATAAGTTGCTGCCTTTGAATGAATAAACTGTGGATGGTACAAAGGAGGGCTGCTTCCAGTTGCAGACGATCCTTTATCCTGCTACATCCAACCTGAAGCAGGGATTCCCTGCTTCTGAAACCATTCAGGCATGTGGAATCTTTCAGAAAGTACAGGTCTCACATCGTTCTGCTGAGAGAGGTACTTGAGGAGTGGAAGAAGCACATCAAGAAGCTGAACAGCCCATTAAAATGGATAGAGAGGGGGGTAAGTAAATGAACAAACAAGACTGGGGGGAATTATGAATCTTAAGTACCTTAAATATTCCTACCTGTGTATCATGTGATTGTCCTGCAGAAAATGGAATGCATGGAATTCCATTCAGTGGTTGCAACAAGAAACTGAATGGATTGTTGTCAACAATAACAATCCGGCATGGATCATTTGATATGCAGGAGAGATCTTTCACATGCTCCTGATACTCTCTGTTCAGTGTTCACATACAGCATTGAAAGGTTTTCAAAACTAAAAAATGAATCTTAAGTGCAAGGATACAAGAGAGGTTAATTCCTTCATTTAGAACTAAATCAACTACACAAAGTATCTGCATTTGATTAACTTAGTCACAGCATCATACTGTGTCATTATCAGGAATTGACATGTTTATCATAAAATTTCACATCCACTCAAAACTAGAAAGATGAGCTTGAACCATTAAAAGTATTTGCATAAAGCACTCATGAAGAGTTGGAACATGTTATTGAAACCAAGCAAATCCATTGCAATTAATAAATAAATAGTCATTTTGATGCTTAAAGAATGATCAAGCACCCTTACACAGGCAATTATTGGGAGCATAAACAATCTAGTTTCAATAATAAGGAAAACAAACTAAACTCAATATTCAACATAGTGATAGCCTGTCTAATCAAGATTGTCTAGATGTGTCCTCAAAAGTGAGCATGAACTTAATTTCTACATAATAAGTAAAAACATACTTGTTTTGAATGTTGAGAAAATTACCAACATTAAATATGCAACTACTTTAGCTGACGTGAGGTAAATTATATTTAATCTCATAAGAAATTAAAAGAAAGTTTCAAGAATTTGCTTTACATGTATCTCTCTTATTCACAGACAAATACAACAATAGATTGGATAATATTTGCTTAACATCAAATCATAGTAACTTGAGTCAACCTGCAAGATGTAAAATTTGCATGATCATACTTAATTCATTTCATAATATCAGTTTTTTTCTGTAAAGTATAGAGACCATTCACACCGTATATTGCTACTCTAGCATAATGAAAATCCAAAAAAAAATTATTTAGAGACTCTAATGTCCAAGACTGCCAGCAAAAAGATTTCTTCCAAAATACTTTTAAGAGTTTTAGCTGTTTCCAGTAAAATCACTTGAGCAATGTGTGATGGTCATAACTCATGTCCAAAAAGATGTGTGCATACTTCATGGTAGAGTATTGTTAGTTGGTGTATGCTTGTGTATTTGGCAAACTAAAAGGACAAGAACACAGGTTCCACTTGTCCTCTTGAGAGGCCTTTTTGAAGTAAATACCCTAAATTTCAAATGACTAGTGTGCTATCAGCAGTTACAAATTGAAGGAATGAAAGACAATGTAAGAAAGACCAGAAAAATATGAATACAGCTACTCGTGCTTACGTGCTAGTTGTTGACGGCCGATAAAGACGTAGACTAAATCGATTTTCTGTATCTATTCTGTCAACAAGTGGTCTGGCATAACCTGCAAATATTCAGGGGTGGTATATCGAATTCACTAAGAAAATAATGATAAAGGCAGAAGAGCTGATAGCTGATACAGTGAGTATAGCAGCCAGATGTATGGTGAAGTAAATATCAAACCTTCGAGGCCAGCAGTAAATAGCACAAGCTCTGCAAATTCACTGAGTTGGTTTAGGAATTCATCCAACCCTGGACGCTCAAACACCGTAACATAATTGATCTTAAGTTTCCCTTCTTTATCCTTCAAATCCCAACATACTCAAGTCAAAATAGTCTATCTTAAATAATTTTACTTAAAATGACTTGCATATAAGAACCTTGTCTGAAGATACACATTCCAGCTCAAACCACTTCAATCCAGCTTCTGCTGCTTTATTGAGCAGAAGCGGTGGCAAACTAGATGTCTCATAAGCACATACTAGAGTTTCATCCAAGTCAAGAACCACCTGCAGTGCATATTTTGGGGTCAATGTCATGTTGAATGACTGTTTTTAAAGAAGCAGCAAAAGAGAAGATAGAGAAAAAACCCTGCTAAACACCTTTTCCCACAATGATTTTACAGATTATAAAGTTAAATACCCAAGACCAACAACACATATCAATGCAGAGCCTCAGAATTTTAAACCATTTCGGCACATTACCATACAAAAAATCAGTACTGAGATTTCACAGCAGTAATTAACTGACTCACGTACAAAGTGACAATCAAAGCTACAAACCCAAAAAGGTAATCTTTGAGATCTTCAAATGTTCAAGTTCTAATGGGAGATGTAAGGAAACCAAACAATATCCAAAATACAAGAAAGCTAAAAGTAAACAATTACGAGCACAAAAACATATCATGTACAAAAAAAAAACATTAGACACAAAAACAATCTAAAACATCTTTAAAGCGCGCTTTATCCAGGGGAATTTATTGAATTCCTGATGTATCAGGTTGATGTATTGGGTGCACCCTTAAGATCGCCCGAGGAGGGACTTGGTCTCAGTTAACATGCAAGCTGACCTGAAGATATACCTTATCATTGAGAATAAAAAGAGCGCAGTTTATCACATAAATAATTAAACAAAACAAAAACCAGATTTAGCTCGTAAACATGGTTTCTCGAATTGTTAAATCTACACCAACGTGCAACACTCCTCTAAATAGTACCCAGTTCATGAAAGCTAAAACTAGAATTTCCCGATCTATAACTATCGACTACTAATTCTAGCAACTAGCATCTTAATTTGGCCTTAACTCTCCATATCTATCTACGACACAAAACATATAACCTAGCAAACACAAAAATCAGAAACCTCTTTGAAAAAATAACTCATCCTTTTAATGTTGTTGTTGTTGTTATGGGCATAAGTCAGAACACATACAGAACCTTCTTTGAAAGCAAAACTATCATAAAAAATAACAACGGTAAAAAAACTAAATAAAATTAAAACAATAATAGAATCATTAACCAAAGAAAAACCGATATCATACGGTGAGTTTCTGGATAGGCTCGTTGGCGGAAATGGCGTCGGTGCCGACGGGGATATCGACGATTGCGGGAGGAGGATCGGTGGTTTCAGGCAACTCGACGAGAGGCAAAGGCTTGAAAGTATGAGAAGGAGAAGAGAGAGTTTGTGGTCCAACGGCTCTAAGGATCTGCAAAAAGACCTGGAAGAAGAAATCAAGCCAGTTCCATAGTGTCCTCCATAATTGTATTGACCGTGGTGAGTAAACCACCTCGGGATGGGTCAACTCATCCATATAGTATGATCAAGAACTGGTTCGATGGGGGTGATGGTTTATAACTTGTCAGGAGAGAGCGAGCCAGTGAAATTGTTTCCTTTTAAAAAAAACTTAATTTATTGAGTGTTATGTTTGTTTTATTCTAATATTCCATGCTTTTAGGACGGGCGATGGTCAGAGGAGAGATGAACGTGGCTGTTGAGGCAAGTGAGTGATTATTCTGCAAGTGAGTGATTATTTAGTAACGAGACTGTTTTTATTTTTAAGAAAAAAATATGACGAGACGTATGCATCACATATAAGATATTAATTATTTTTATATGGGGGGGGGGGGATCACCGCACCCAATTGATATATATTATGTTTATGATTTTTATTTCATATAGGATGACAAAAAAATATGACATTCATTTTATTTTTTAAATTTATATTATATTGAAGATTGAGATGTTAAAATAAATAATAATCATTTACTTTAACACTTATATTCGCTTGGGGATTGAGATGTTCCATGCAAGCTTCACTTCTGAGAAATCGCTGAAGTTGTACAAATGTTTTCATGTTCTGTTGTTTCATAATCTCTGGTCTCAGCCCAGATGCGTGCGAATTAAGTTACTCAACTTCTTGGCCAGATTGGGTGATCAATCAAAACATGGTTACTTAGAAGCACTGCTTGCGGCAACTTGCAATCCCTCCAAATCAAAATTGTTTACTAACACCAAGTCATCCATGACTTCTAGGGTGTTTTTCATTGTATTTTAAATGCATTTTTTAAAAAAAAAATTATTTTATTTTATTTTTTAGATTAAATTTTGGGGGGATTTAGATTGTTTTTGTGTGCCGATGTAAAAAAATATTTTTTAAAAAATAAAAATAAAATTAATATTTAAAAAAAAAACACACACCATGTAGCCCGCTTGATCAGATTTAACAGACTAAGTGCCCGTTTGACACATTTTTTCAACCGCTGTTTTGCTGAAATTCATTTTTTTCATTTTAAATGAATATATTTTGGTATTTTTAGATCATTTTGATGTGCTGATGTCAAAAATAATTTTTTAAAAATAAAAAAATATCATTTTGATATATTTCAACACAAAAAGCTACCATAACCGCTCTCACAAACACCACCTAATCTAGTTTTGGTGCCTGCATGAAAAGGGAAGTGATCAAAGTCTGGGGTTTCCCTTTTTCTATACATTAATCACTTGCCATTGCCTGCATGAAAAGGGAAGTGATCAAAGTCTGGGGTTTCCCTTTTTCTATACATTAATCACTTGCCATTAATTTCTATGTTGATACCCAAATACCAACAAGAACTTGGATTCTTGATCGTAATTTCATGCTGTTTGCCACTAGTTATAAATCCACAAATCCTGTGCTTGACGCAGCCCACGACGACTTTTGACTGTGTTCAGGACTTTAATAAGTGGACCAACAACACAAGTAAAATGCATACGTGGCACACGAATTTGACAAAAAACTGAAGCAAGTTCAATTGAATTCCAGTGAACACGATTGAGTGGAACATTGACTGCTTTGGAGAGCAAGAATCTCATTAATTAGAGGAAATACATTATTTAATACTGTGTTTCAAAAAGTATTTTTAAAAAAAATGAAAACTTTTTATTTATATTTTTATTTCAAATTAATTTTTTTGGTGTTTTTTAGATTATTTTTGAATAAATATAACTTTAAAAAAATAAAAAAACATCATATAAATATATTTCTGAATAAAAATTATTTTAAAAAATAATATAAATAATGCAGCCATATTTCTAATGAAGCAATAAAGGCTGCGCTTCGCATTCATTGACAACATGTATCCAAATCATTGTGTTGGTGATTTTATTATTGTCCTTTTGTTTGTCCCCACTCAAATGATACTTACAAACCCCCGCCAAGTGAAGGAAGAAGAGAAAATGCAAGAAAACTTCCTGTACAAATTAAATATGAGCTCAACAAAAACAGAAGAAGAAGAAGAAGAAGAAGAAGAAGAAGAAGAAGAAGAAGAAGAAGAAGCGTGTGTGCGTGTATCTGATGTAGTTGCATATACTGAACCAAAACTGATACCGGAAGATGCACTCCGGAGACAAGAAAGAGGTATAAATACGTTGGCACGAGTATTAACTCCTCCACAACTTGAGTCGGAATTGGACTCAGTATGAATGTGAGAGCCATGGGTGCTCTAGGGCCTCCCTTGCATTTGGACGCCTCAGGGGGTTGAGCTCAAGCAAGTTTCTCACGAAATCAATGAACCCAACGTCGGAAATTTGTAGATGATGCTCCAGTGAAGATTCCTCAGGAATAAGGTATTCTACTTGATTTGTCTCCTGGACATTGTAAGCCATGTATGAGTAAATTGGGATTGCTGAAATCAGTCATCTACAAGTGTCATGATTGGTAAATTAATTGCATCATCCTTGAATACAATAAAACTTACCCCAGGCTCAAAATTCTGATATTTTATAAATCGTATACCCAGCTCATTCACCTCTTTATATATATATATATATTAGATTAAACTGAGGCTTTTATCTAAATTTTTTTGATCCACTATTATCTATAATATCCATATTATATGATTTTGACAAACTGAGTTTGGTCATTATTTGCAAATGAGCTAGGTTTTTTTGAACACCCACTGCTGTGTGCAACTTTCAGAAAGCACCTTTTCCCTCCTTTACTATCATATGCCTAGAGCAATCAATGTATTTAAAATGAATAACCACAGGTTGATGAACGCGGAGCTTATGAGAATGCAATTTTTCCCTCCCCCCTGAATAGTTCCATGCATCTCATGTTCCAAAAACATATTCTGAATGCATAAAGGTAAAAAGTTCAACAGTCTGCATCTAATCTCAAAACTGAAAGAAATATGACAAACCTCATTTAAATGATAGAGATCATATTCTTTTGTAAAGTACTTGTGCGTTTCTTGCCCTGTCTCCAACATCTCTGGATCAATAGGACCCAGAATATCAATCATGCGCGCGAGGATCATTACAACCGCATCATTTGGAAAGAGCACCTGCCAACCCAGAGCAAACCATATAGGTTACCAGAAAAAATAATCACTGAATGCTCAAGTCATTCATGAGAAGGAATAACTAGCAGTGATATCCACTTTAATTTTACTGAATGAAGCAAAGCTAAGCAAACATACCTCCCCAGAACACAGTTCAGCCAAGATGCAGCCCAGAGACCATAAGTCAATCTTTTGGTCATAGGGGAGACCTAGAATGACTTCAGGGGCTCTATAGGAGCGAGACTGTACGTATAGGCATAAGTTGTCCGACTTAAAGCAACTGCTTCCAAGATCAATAACCTTTATCTCGCATTTCCGATAACTCTTTATAAGAATGTTTTCGGGCTTTAAATCACAGTGAATAATTCCCAAGTGGTGCAAGTATTCGAGCGCCTCCAAACATTGGCGGGTTATGACCTGTGAGGCAGACCAACAACCGATAGCTGACCATTAATACATGTTTCAAACTGTCTGTTGTAGGCCAGTTTATTTGAAGACATTAAACTAATTTCTATAACAACTGTGGACCTGATAAAAGTAACAGGTCGCACAAATGAATCAGAAGGAATGCCAATATGGCTCAAGACTTAACCTAACTAACCTGCAATCTGTTGAGATTGAAGAAAGCTTCACCGCCTGATTCTTGATTAAATTTCTGAAATTCATACAAGTTTGCCTTGAGGAGTTCACAAACGATGAAGAGATGCTCCTGCAAAGGTTTATTAATTAGAAAGGTTAGCAGAGGTTCAAGATTTGACCAGTAAGAGGATGGCATAAAATTCCTGTAGCATGCACAAAATAGCATCTATATAAGTAATTAACAAAAGCATCTCAATTTGTTGCAGAAAAATTTAACAACCCATCTTTTCCAGACATACCTGGTGATAGAAGTAGTCATAAAGGCGCAGAATGTGATGTTCATCAGCTGGATCATACTTGTTCACTGTTTTCAGAAGTTTAATTTCATCTAGACTCTGATCAAAAAAATCTTTGTCGTTTTTAATAATCTTTAGGCAAACGTCTATTCCTGTGTGAAGATCATGTGCCTGAATGACCTTACTGAAAGCAGCTGAACCTAGGTATTCAGTGACATAATATCTGCCTGCAATGACAGTATTTAGCACAATGGGCAGATCCTTGTGCTCCTCAAATCCAGTCCTGCAGATGGCATAAAAAATGATTACAGTGTTCTAACCATTTAACCTGCATTGCACAGGCATCAGATCTCCATGAAAACAAAGAACTATCAGCAGGATCAATTCCATGACCACAAGACCTACAATAATGGAGGGAAAATTCTCTATGGAGGCAAGTCTGTGACTTCTGATTAAGAATATGGGTGGATAAGATGCATTGAGAAACTGGTAGGTATTTTTCTCAAGCCATATCAAATCCTACTGATTTAAGACCAGCTGGCTAGACATTGACACAAAAAGTTGAGCTAGTTTGATTATTTCATGTGAGCTCGAACCTGATTTTAAACTATCCAGCTTAATATCCATAGCAAAATTGCAGGCGCAATGCAAGAAAAAAGTACAGTTAATGACTGTCCAAGAACCTGTTTTTCCTGTGTATGACGCGCAGATTGAAAACTTCATATTCATCCTCCTGGTTATAGTACATCAAAAGTTCTTTAGCATTAACATCTTCTCCACCAGTAGCAGCTGCAAGCTCATGGGCTTCTCCATTTACTTCTCCACCATCTCCAACTTCAAAGTCATCAACTCCATTTTCTACAATGCCAGATGTACTTTTAAACCCTTCAATCCAGCCACTTTTGGAACCTTTTATACCATAGTTAGCATTCTTGTTTTCCTTTTGCACAGGAACTGTGTCACTATCAGTAGGGCTTTCCCCATCTTTTAACTGAAAGTCGCCTAAATTAGGTCCCCTGGAGCTCGTATAGATACAGTCAGCAGAATTCTTGCCATAAATCCCTCCTGTTTCTGTGAAGAGTTTGCAAGTGTGGGATGAACTACCGTCTCCATCAATGTCTCCTTCAAGCTGGTTTCTTTTACCAATATCATGTTGATAATCCATAGATTGAACCTCGTTTTTATTATTCACAGATGTGACATTGTAAAGACACTGTTTATCCAAGTAATTGATGCTTCCTTCTGTTTCACCTTCAGATTTATCATACAAACCCAAGGAATTCTCAAATTGCTTCCAAGTCTCTGATGTCATGACAAACTTATCCTCGCTTGGACAGCCAAAGTAGTCTGGCCCATTGAAACAGGGAGTCAAGAAGTGCCCTTCCTCTTTCTCATCATACCAAGAAGAGTCATTTTGCATATCGAATTCTGGGTAATCACGTGCTGTGCCAAACTGAGAGAGCCTATCGGATGAAGTTTCTGAGTTAGCCTGCGATGTGGAATGAAGTCCATATGGATTTGAGAATTCTGCAGAAATGAAAAGGTGTCAGGATGCTCAATTGCCCCGCCAGCTAAAATTAATACAACAGCAGCCCACCTACTAGCACAAAGCACAAAAGAATAACCATGGCAAGATACATTGCAGATATAATCGGAGTGTTTTAAAGAGTTTTGTAATTTTGCTAATACAACAAAAGGTATTAGTAATAGTGCAGTGGCTTACTAAGTATATCGCTTCCATTCTGCATGCAGGCTTCTATAAAATGCATACGCCAAAGATTGGTTATGCTATGCAGTACACTCTCAAACTTGATTCCCAGTGATTAAATGAAGACAGAATCGGTGTCTTGAGTAACATACTGATTTTCATATTCTGCAGATGAAGCGATGATGGACTATTGATGGGGGTGAAAACAGAGAATGTATTATTATAAATGATGAAGATGAGTCGACGCGTTAATAAGAACAGTAGAATCTGAAGTTTTTGCTGAAATTGAGTGCCATTTTAGACATGATTTTTCCAGATTTGACAGGAAAAAAAATTAAGGAACGCGAAATATAAGAAAAAGGTGGTTTTGTTGCTCGGAATATATGCTAGCAGAAACCTTACAGACTATTTTCGAGCTTCAATTGCAATAATGCTCCAATAAAAATATAAAATTCATATCAATTTGAAAAGGCAGCATCTTATACTACCATATATCATCTACCAAAACTAAAACTTCAATCTAACAACATCGTGCGTCCCCTCAGACACGAATGATAAAATTGGACCAGTTCAGAGAAAATATATTGACCCTTAATCCTAGATTTTTCACAATATATTACCTGATAAAAACGAAGAGTCTTTGCCTCATCATAAGCAATACAATTGAACAACAGACTCAAGTCAGAGCTTTTGAAATTTATATGAATAGCATAACATAAAACACTTCTCGAGATTCTGATCTATCGCGCATTCTTCATCTTCTACAGGATTTTGCTTTCATTTAAGGATTTCTTATCATAATTCCTTGATCATAAAGAAGTTATATTTGAAGAAAAACCGACCGATCAAAAACCAAAATCAACCAGAAAAAAAAAATCCATCTGACATCAAGTAGTACCTGAAGAGTACACTTCACTAGCACTGGTAGAAGACCGCAAGCTAACAAACTCATCCTCTGACGGGGACCCGGAACTCGATCTCAACCTCTCAATGGCGCCGCCATCATCTTCCACGTTCATTTGCCGGACACTTGCCGGAATCCTCACGGGTGGCAATACAAACAAGAACTTCTCAAAGTCAAAGGAGCCCAATTCATTACTTCTCTCGATCATGTCCTCTTTGAGAGCCAACTCTGCGTCCTTTAAACCATTTTTGCGAAGAAAATCCAAGACTGCTTCCACGTCCGGGACTGCTAGTCCTGTTTCTGCTTCTGGTCCCGCCATTAGAGAAGGTCAAAATATTTGAAGCTAGGAAGAAACTCGAGAGCAATGCAAGAGAGGAGCACGCATTTGAATTAAGCAAATTTGGAGGGTCAAAAGTGGAAAAAAATAAAAACATGTTCTAAGCTTTGCATTCCTCTTCTCTTTCTCTCTCTTCTCCCTTTCTTTGTCGCTCTCAGTCTGTTTTGCTGTAAAACTGAAGCCAGAGAGAGGTTGTCATGTCTTTCTATTACCAACTACGAAAAAAGGGCGTTTGAGGGGTTGGGGGTTTTGGGTTTCTGTAGGTCACTTGGAGAAATCTGGAGCATACACGTGGAAGGTTTTGTGATTTTGATTGTTTTCTGGGTCTACGTTGTTTTCTGGTAGAATGTCATAGTGGACCATTTCATACTTTTTTATCTTCGGGAATGTGTGGGTTAATTTTCTTTTTTCTTTTTTACTTTTTGGGAGGGTGGGGCGATAATTTCATTTTCAATGTAGGGTGTGATTTAGACCTTGATAGAGTTTAAATTATTGGTTTAATGTATTTCCTTAAGGGTAAATTGAGATTATGCTTATTAGGTTTTTTACCATGATTTCCATTGATCGTCTATGGTGGTGTATATTTATGGGTTTTTTTTTATAATTGAGAAGCTTTTGAGTTGACTATAGTGTTATTTTGTTCTACTGAAGGATAGAGAATTTAAAATCTATATAATAAATATCGAGTTTGAATTTAAATATATATTTTTTATAAAAATACAAGACCGGCAATGCTTTTACTTATTTATCTAAATTATAAAATATATTTTTTAAAAATAAAATTTTCTCGTATTTAAAAAAACAATGAAGATTCCCAATAAGTGAGTAACATTGCCCGAACTTATAATCCTCGGTCCTTCACACATGCTTAGCTTCTGGACATGGCAGAAAAAAGGTCCGAAGGTAAATACCAAGTTTGAACGAATGATTTCATTACATCTTATCAGAAAAACATCATGATAAGGCCATAATTTTTAATTCCAGTGGCTGGTAGTGGCTGGTTGCTTTTCCAAATCCACAAAAACGCCCTTTCCCATCTCTGACTTTATTTTCTAGAGAATTAAAAAAAAAAGAGAAGGAAGCATCATTAGACTAGAGATGTTCGTCATTGTGTTCATATTCCATAAAATAATAGCAACATTATCTGCCATCCATTTAAACTATTTTTCTCCTCGAATTAGCAGTGGAATTACACAGGGAGTGAGCAAGGTTCACGGCGGTACATTTTCATTTTCACAGGCAAGAAGTCTTCCAGTATGATGAGATAACTGTCTGTACACTGTGGTTTAAATTGTTTTTAAATTGTTTTTTATTTAAAAAAATATATTAAATTAAAATATATATTTTTTATATCAACCGATTAAAATGATTTAAAAATATTTAAAAAAATAATTTAAAAAAAACATTTTTAAAATAAAATGTCAAACAATAGATCTGACTCGCTAATTATTGGTCAAGCCTGATGTAGGGCCCGTTGATCATTTTACTGGTGTAGCTAGCCTACTACTTCTCGTGGGGATCATCATGATAAGTAAAATACAACCGCACCTCGAATCATAATGCTGTTTCTTCATGAATTGTGTGACGCAAAATAGCTTTTCTTTCACTTTCTAGCTCTCCCTTGCCCATGTGACCAGGGAGTAAAGACTGATTCATCTGCTCTTTTCCTCCTCTTCTTTCCCTTTATTATCATTATTGTCTTTTTTTCCTTTTCCTCTTTTTTTGTGGGGCTGGAAATTTGAACTAATTGCCCGTTAGGAAAAAATAGTTCTGATTTATATTTTTTTATAAATTCAGCTAATAGGACTATTCAAAGACGAAACCGGACTTAGCAGGGGGGTGACCGTGTAGCTTTGATTTTGAAGGGGGCATTTTAGTAAAAATGTTTTCAAAAACAATTTGATAGGCACATGGGTGATTATTTAAAAAGCCTCAAACTTGGGGAGGTGGCCAGGCAACTATAGCCATCCAAGAATAAAGGAATCATGTATATCCGTGTGGGAGATGCTCATTTCTAGTACCAATTTTCAAACTTGGGCGCGGTCCACTGTTTCCAGATTGACCAAAGACTTGACAGATCCCGCGGCGTGTATCCGGTTGTGATATCTATTGAATATCCATGAACGCACCAAAAAAAGGGGAGAAAAGAAAGAAGAAATTTATAAAAGCTCGTAATTTGCCACGAATCTTTTTCTTGCTATTTCTGGATGAGAGATCCGTGACTGCACTGATGGAGGGGGAAAAGATATTCGTGAAATATAAATTGATACCAAATTCGGACAGGTTATGGTTTGAAAATTATTGGAAAGTAGTTCGATGATAACTATATATATATATATACAGATATATAATGGTTCGATTATTATATGATAATAATGATATATTATTGAATCTGGACCAAATCGTGGGTTTAGGTTTGATTAGCATGTAGGTCAATAACATGCATGATGATAATAGTTTGACTATTCAACCGATTTCTATTAAAACCAATCAAAACTAGTCCTGTTTAGTCAAACGTTGATCCAATTTTTTATGAGAATTGAGATCTAGTAGCATATTTATTAATACCTCAAAAATTACAATCTTGACACGTGTGAGAAATCATTGCCTCCATCCAATCAGAATGTATTTTTCCTTGAGATCTCAACTAAACAAGTTTGTGGATTCTTGACGCACTACTGCCCAATTAAAAACCTCTTCCTGGTTTTTGAGAATTGATAATTTAATTACCACGTGTTTTTATTAAAAAGGAAAACCGAAGTGAATCCACAGCATCGGATTTTTACTGTCTGGCATTACTATTTACACCGACCCGTGGATTCACGCAAGTTTGAATTCTAGTCGTCTCATACGCTCAGGCCCTGGCTGATATTTAGATCTCATTTGCTGGGTTTGAATAGGTAATGCATACTGGGCCCCAAATTTGATTCATGGCCCATCTAGCCATGGATCAATATTTGCTCAGCAAGCGGCCTTCTAAGTGAATCCAAGCAATCGACGCTATGTTTTTGCTTGAAAAAATTTGAACCGTAAGCCTTGTTCAGTGATTAGACCTTCTCTCAAGGATTCCATTCTAGTAGACTGAATAAAGTCCGATAGTTCGACACAAGCCCTTCTGGTTAGGAACAAGCATCTGTGAGCTCGAACTCGGGCATATACACCCATAACAGCCGGAATCAATTGATCCAGCCCAACTTCTCTCTACTTTCCAATTTTCCCGTTTGATTCTCACGCGTGCTCAGTTCAGCAGAAAGTGACCAAGCTCTTTCTGGGAATCACTCAAAAAAAAAATGTTTGTTTTAAAATGAATTTTTTTAGACTATTTTGATATGATGATTTCAAAAATAATTTTTAAAAATAAAAAATATATATTTTTATGTATTTCTAATAAAAAAATACTTTGAAAAACAACTTCAATCACAATTTCAAACATCCTCTATATTTTTATCACATGGGTTAGATATTTTTATTTTTTATTAAAAAATTATACATATATATATTTTTAATTTATTTTTATAATTCAAAAAATTCAAATGAAGATAAAAAAATTTAATGCACATATGTAATCAAATAATTCAAGAATTATGTGTGCTAATAAATAAATAAAAAATAACTAATGATATTTATAAATAAAACTTGAAAAATTACGAGACAAATATAGATTAAGATTTTTAGTCTCACAAGATGATATATTTACCCAATCATGTTTACTAGATTTTGTTTATTAAGATATTTTTTATTCAATCAAATGATAATAAAAGTGGACAGGTACATTAAATTGATTGAATGAAAAAAATTATGAAAGGCTACAAACATTAAAAAATATCATTTTGCCCAGATCTTGTCCATCACGATAGCTGGAAAATTGATGCTTAGGTGTTTTTGAACCAAAAACTTGTTTTCAATCCATTTTGACCCCCAAACATTTACAAAATACATAACGATTCGTGATAAACCGATTCATGGTCTTAAAAAAACATATAAAAAATCAAAATCAATCTGAAATTAAAAATCAATTTGATCTCATATCTGTATTTTTACTAACTTTAAATATAAAAAACACTTAATATAATCATCAAACGAGAAAAAGAAAATTGCTTCTGCCCTTGCAGAAATCATATATGGAAGCAGGGAAAACTTTATTTCTGCAGATTTAAGTACTCAAGATGGGATGGTCCATCCCCACATGGTCTTTGACCATCCAGAGGTGAATAGCTACACTGTAAAGTTTTGGGGGAAGACCGTGGTTGACTTTGTTGCCGGGGAGCTGTGCAAGAAGCCTCTGTCTATAGTGTTTCTGGAGAATGTAGACAAGGCTGACGTGCAGGCTCGGAAGAGCTTGTCACTTGCTATTCAGACCGGTAAATTTGCAGATTCTCATGGGAGAGAAGTTGGAATCAGCAATGCAATATTCGTGACAACCTCAGCATTGATGGATGATAAAGCTTTCTCTTCTAGCAATGAGCTCTCCACCTATTCCGAGGAGAAAATATTAAGAGTCAGGGAGTGGCCAGTGAAGATATTAGTTGATCAAGCTCTTGGTGGCGAACTAGGCGAAATGGTTGCTCCATTCTCACCGAGAGAAGGCGTCTCTGGTTCGATCTTTTTGAATAAAAGAAAGCTGGTTGGGGCAAATCAAAATCTAGACAGACAAGAAACCACAGAGGTGGTGAAACGAGCTCATAAGACGTCAGCTCGGCATCTAGATTTGAACCTTCCTGCTGAAGAGAATGATTTGCTAGACACTGATAATAATCATGGATCTGACAACTCCAAGGCTTGGTTGACGCCAGAGTGTTTTTCAAGCATTTTGATTTTGTAGATTCAATATGGAAAACTTACTTGTGATATTCCGTTTCCTTGTTCCTGGATCAATTGCTTCAAGCCCACTTCGATTACTAGAACCAAAGCGATGTTTCATGGCACGAACGTCTTAACAGATCGTAGCAAATTTAATGTAGAGTATTGAGAGAGAGAACTATATTCACTTATATGAATGACTTGTATTTATTATGTAGAGGGAGGTCCCTATTTATACTAGTGGGGAGAAGTTACTTAGCGGTCACCAATAAGTAACACCCCTAGATAAATAGACTTGGTTCATCCCTCATGGGTGAACCATTGCCAAATCGCACCTCTAGATAAATAGACTTGGTTCATCCCTCATGGGTGAACCATTGCCAAATCGTACCTCTAGATAAATAGACTTGGTTCATCCCTCATGGGCGAACCGGATCAATCCTAATAACCAACATCTCCCACTCGCCCATGAAGGGCTAGATTTATCTAATACATTATTTTACAAACTTGCATAGAAATTTCATACTTGACGAACGAACCGTGCGACCTGAAGCACACAGATAAAGGAGCTCCAATCTATACAAACCTAATATAGGCCATATAGAAGACATCAACTTTATGATTAATTATTCCTTAGAGTGTACTCATATACCCCAAGCACTTTTAGTTACACATGAATAAGTACAATTCAATCCCTCAAGAATTTCGTACTCTATTCATCATGACAATTACATGTATTCTAAATCATATCAAATTTATTCAAATGATATGATCCCGGCCGGTGAATACAAGTAACAAGTGTAGAACTAAAATTACTTTTTCTTTCACACTCACATCACTTAGATCTGAATTAACTCGCTTTCCTAAGAGTATTCCTTCAAGTCGAATCATTCCATGACCATGGGATATACTCCTAAAGTAGCGATCATTTATTCATCACCTCATGATATAGTCAAAAGTCACAAAGGGTAAGATTTTGAGATCTTAGATATGATCTCTAGGACTCACATAATAAAGAAGCAGGGATCCATTCTTTACTCCTGTAATGGTCGTCAGCACATGTAGTATGAAATACATGTTATAGTGGAGCGTACTCTTTTCCTTTTCCAAAGACAAAGAGTGTATGTCGTTGCTCTCCTTGTTAGAGGAAATACACTATACGAGTTTTAGTCTTGTCACCAAACAAAGACTTCAAATCAGAAATTCTCATTTGCTCATCGTCATTAATGACAAATGAATAATTTCATACTCGGCTTCAATCATAATAGACACATGAATGGTGGGAATTCATTCATGTTGATTCTTTTATTTAAGAATCTCATCTTGGTTCCAACCAAGGCAACTCTTTAATAATCATTTTGAGTTAAAATCGCTCCCACTAAGCCCAAGTCGCCTTTTGAGCATTAAAACTCAATTAGTCTCATCTCCAAGCATCTTACAAAATGCTAGAGGCGATTGCTCATGTGAGTGAGCCAATCTTAGTCTATTGACATACTTTAACAAATTGTATTATACGATACTCAATGTATCCATAAACAAATAATGAATAAAATGATATCCAAACAACATTTGTTCATTACTTAATTACATTCTACACAGACCAAGGGATCTCACATGTCTAATAAATGCATCCCTTGCTATTGGTTTTGTGAGTGGATCTGCAACCATAGAATTTGTAGAAATGTGTTTTAGGATCACATCATGGTCATTAATCGCTTCTTTAATGTAGTGATATCTCATCTTGATGTGTTTGGTCTTTCCATGGTATTTTGGATCTTTGGCCACAGCTATTGCAGCAGTGTTATCACAATAAATTGTCACTGGATCTGATGCTGATTTGACAATTTTCAAATGATCCAAGAAATTTTTTAACCAAACAGCATCTTGTGTTGCTGCGGAACAAGCTACATACTCAGCTTCCATGGTAGATAAGGCTATGCAGGATTGTTTCTTGCTCCTCCATAGTATTGCACTATCATTAAGCAAGAAAGCACATCCTGAAGTTGATTTAGATTGGTCGACATCTCCTCCCCAATCAGCATCAGAGTAACCAATCAATCGTAAATCTTTCTTTCCTTGGTAACATAGCATGTAATTTGAAGTTCCTTTCAGATATCGTAGAATTCTTTTGACTGCCATCCAGTGTTTCTGACCAGGATTTGATTGATATCGGCTAACCAATCCAACAGCATAACATATGTCTGGACGTGTGCACATCATTGCATACATCAAACTACCAACAACACTGGCATAAGGTACTCTGGACATTTTTTCTTTTTCTTCTAGAGTCTTGGGACATATATCACTGCTTAGGCTCAAACTTTTATCAACAGGGGTGTCTATTGGCTTACTGTCTTGCATGTGATAGCGCTCTAGCATCTTTTTGATATAAGTCTCTTGACTTAAACCCAAAAACCTTTTAGCGCGATCTCTAATGATTTTCACACCAAGAACAAAGCTGGCCTCACCCATGTCTTTCATGTCAAATTTTGATGACAACCACCTTTTGGTAGTATCAATCATCTCTTTGTTGTTTCCAGCTATTAAAATATCGTCAACATATAAGGACAATATTACAAAACTATTGTCAGAACGCTTTAAATATACACAATGATCTTCTTCCATCATTGTAAAACCATCCTTCAGGATAGCTTGATGAAACTTGATGTTCCATTGTCTAAAGGCTTGTTTAAGACCATATATAGATCTATTAAGCTTGCAAACTTTACGCTCTTGTCCTTTAGTCTCGAATCCTAAAGGTTGATCCATATAAATCTCCTCCTCTAGTTCTCCATTGAGAAACGCAGTTCTAACATCCATTTGATATAATTCTAAGTCCATATATGCGACTATAGCTAAAATAAGACGAACTGAAGTAATTCTCACAACTGGTGAGAATGTATCTTCATAGTCAATTCCCTCTTCTTGAGTATAGCCTTTCGCTACTAGCCGAGCCTTATAGCGTTCTATTGACCCATCCGCCTTACGTTTAATTTTAAGAACCCATTTATTTCCAATGAATCTTCGTCCTGACGGTAAATCAACCAAGTCCCAGACTTGGTTAGTTTTCATTGACTTTATTTCTTCTTCCATAGCTTGAATCCATTCTTTGGCTTTGTGACCAGATAAAGCATCACTTAATGTTTGTGGCTCTTTATCATCTTGTGGAGCAATCATGAACGTTTCCCCTTCAATCTCAAATCGACGACGAGGAATTGGTTCATGAATGCTTCGACGAGGTTGAGATTGCTCATGATCTTGCTCCATGAGAGTAGGAATAGACAAAATATCACTCCCACTGTTACTAGGAGGATTACTAGTCTCATTTAAATCCTCAACTAAATGGCTTGTTGTGCCATAGTCTAGATTTTCCATTTCATATAATTGAAAATCTTGTTTAACCTCACCTGTTTTCGGAAAAACCTCTTCTAAGAATACAACATCACGTGACTCAATCTCTGTCACTCTTCCATCAGCTTTTTCACCAATAAATACAAATCCTTTGGAATGTTCAGAATAGCGTATAAAAATACACTTCTTCCCCCTAGGACCAAGTTTCCCATATTCATGGGAAGTATTGTGAATATAAGTTGCACACCCCCATGGATGGAAATAACCTAAATTAGGTTTGATTCCATTCCATAATTCATATGGGGTGGATGGGACAGATTTAGAGGGCACACGATTAAGTATGTAAGTAGCAGTTAACAATGCATCTCCCCAAAAGGAAATTGGTAAGATAGCTTGCGCCATCATAGACCTAACCATGTCAAACAAGGTTCTATTCCTTCTTTTTGCCACACCATTTTGTTGTGGAGTATAAGGAATAGTTAGCTGTCTAGCTATACCTTTTTCATCACAAAAACTTTTGAACTGTTCAGACAAGTATTCACGTCCTCGATCTGTTCTTAAAGTTTTGATCTTAGTGCTTAGTTTATTTTCCACCATTTTTGTGTATCGAATGAAGCAATCCAATGCTTCAGACTTATGGGAGATCAAATAAACATGGCCAAATCGTGTGAAATCATCTATAAATGTGATGAAATAATTTCCTCCATGTCTTGCCCTCACATTCATTGGGCCACAAATGTCCGAATGAATAAGCTGTAATGGACTACTAGCTCTTTTAGCTTTGCCAAATGGTAATCTAGTTGCTTTTCCAGCAAGGCAATGCTCACACACGGGCAATTCCTCTTTGGAAAGTGATCCTAAAAGACCAGCTCGTGCTAATCTATTTAATCGATCTTGCCCAATGTGTCCTAATCTAGCATGCCAAGTTATGATATTACTATCTTTAATAGTGCTGGAATTTTGAATAACATAAATTGAAGCATCATTATTAATAGATATATTAACGGTGTCTAACACCATAAAACCATTTAATACAAAGCCAGAACCATAGAAAATATTATCCAAATATATCTTTACACAACAACCAACAAATATCATTTTAAATCCCAATTGAAGTAAAGCAAGAACAGATACAAGGTTCCGTCGAACTTCTGGAGCGTAGAGTACATCATGAAGATAAAGTGTGCGACCACCCCGCAAATCCAGTTTGCAGGTACCGATCCCAAGCACCGCAGCGGAAGTATTATTCCCCATGTATATGTATCTACTTCCCTTTGGAATTCGACGAAATTCTACAAAGGCAGTTCGATCCCTTGCTATGTGGTCGGTTGCTCCTGAATCTACAGTCCAAAAAGGAACAGATTCAGCAAGCATTAAACAACTACTAACATACAAGTTAGAGTGATAATCGTGGTTAAATAGTACCTTTGGCTCAGTGCAATCACGAGCAAAGTGACCAGGTTTACCACAATTGAAACAATTCATTTTCTTGTCTTTCTTACCACCACGTTTTCCACGCTTGTGTTTGTATCCATTATTACTTGCTTCTTTTCCTCTCTTGCCATATTTTAGGCCCTTAGCCTTACCCATCTTATATTTTGAGCCATATGTTCCACACATTTTTGTCTCAGACATAAAAGCCTCATTTATAGGCTTTTCAGCGTGGAGTCGATCTTCTTCAAGCTCGACATGACGGGCAACATCATCAAATGTTTTGATGTTTTCATTATGGGTAAGGTTAACACGCATGTGTTCCCAATTGCTTGGCAAAGAGCGGATAACTGCTTGGACTTGTTGTTCATCAGTCATTTCATGCCCAGCACCCCGTAATTCACTGATCATGTTAGACATGACTGTAAGATGCTGCCTCATTGTTTGATTTTGGCGCTTCTTATAGCCATCGAACTTCAGGGTTAACTGACGAAGTCTAGTAGTGGAGGTTCCTCCATACTGAATTTTTACTGCGTCCCAAACAGATTGAGCTGAACGATGCCTTTCAAAACGCAACATTATATCGTTTCGCATGCTGCTCAACATCAAAATGCGAGCTACACGATCCTTGTGTTTATAAGTTTGATATGCTTCCATATCAAGCTTATGCTGAGCAGTGTCTCCATGCTCAGGTTCAGCCATTGGTTGTGTGATTGTTTCCAGCATTTCTTGCTCTTCCAGGAGATATTCAATCTTACGATGCCAAACATCATAATTCTTTTCATTTAGTTTGTCTCCATGGTTCAAATCAGCAATAATGCTCTTAGATGCAGCCATATTAAGCGTTATTGACACCAATAACAAATATTAGCGTATAGTATAATTTCAATGACATATATATATTGTCACTCCATTTTAAATTAAACAAATAATAATTGAACACATACTATGGAAACAAAAAAATGTTAAACATTTAATCAATTCCCATTTGTATGGTCTAATTATTATTGAACATTTAAATGAGTGCAATATTATAGTTATTAGTTTCAACTAATAACTCCCACTAATCAAGTTGCAGATATTATCAATGAATTATTATCAATTCATTGTTGATATTATATTATCAAAAACATGCATACAATATAATAAAAACTTAAATTATATAATTTATGCAGTTCAAAATAACACAACCAATTGTCTTCTTTTTAAAAATAAAAAATAAAAAATAAAAAATAAAAAATAAGAAACAATATTAAAAACTTCTTAGTATTATCTTATATTGTAGGAACATAAGTGGGGTCTCCAATTATATCATCTATTTCATCAAAGTCATCTTCTCCAAGTTCAGCCTGCTCAAACCATGGAATGAATTTAGCAGCAACATCCAAATGACTTGCGCTTCTTCCAGTGCGCCGTATACCCTTTTCGGCATACTGACGCTCCCTCTCAAGCAACATTTCAACAACGAGATTATTGAAATCTAAGGATTTCAACCTATACTCCAATGATTGTCGTACCGGATACCATTCCGCAGACAGAGAATTGAGAATGATCAACATTTGTTGTTCGATGTAGAATTCATAAACACCACTCATGGCCAGTCTTAGCATCCAATGATACATGTAATCAATGTGCTCTTGGATTTTGTGAATAGGATTAATCACATAACTCAATAAATGATCAATTTGTTGTTCCCTATCCACTACAACAAAATATCTAGAAACACATTAATATTACAACCAATATGTAATGAAGGCATGTATCATTATTGTTTAAACAAAATTACCAATGAAATTAAGCAATTTAGTTTAACAATAAATAAACTAACATCATAGTTTAAAATTATTCATTTGTCATTGACAGTGACATGTATAATCACAATAAAAATGCAAGCACAACACTTTGACATGAATAATCGAACATCATGTATTTTTCTAACATTATTATTTATTTGTACTAATCGAACAAGCACAATAATAATTTATAGAATTA
The DNA here is from genome assembly GCA_025169955.1 of Salix arbutifolia. Lineage (NCBI taxonomy): Eukaryota > Viridiplantae > Streptophyta > Magnoliopsida > Malpighiales > Salicaceae > Salix > Salix arbutifolia. The sequence continues at coordinate 4,001,741 of CM045909.1, forward strand.
AATACATAATTGATACTATTCTAATAATATTCATGTATATGCATGCATTTATTACATGATCATTTAATTATAAAAATTTATGATCTAGGCTCTGATACCAATGTAGATTCAATACGGAAAACTTACTTGTGATATTCCGTTTCCTTGTTCCTGGATCAATTGCTTCAAGCCCACTTCGATTACTAGAACCAAAGCGATGTTTCACGGCACGAACGTCTTAACAGATCGTAGCAAATTTAATGTAGAGTATTGAGAGAGAGAACTATATTCACTTATATGAATGACTTGTATTTATTATATAGAGGGAGGTCCCTATTTATACTAGTGGGGAGAAGTTACTTAGCGGTCACCAATAAGTAACACCCCTAGATAAATAGACTTGGTTCATCCCTCATGGGTGAACCATTGCCAAATCGCACCTCTAGATAAATAGACTTGGTTCATCCCTCATGGGTGAACCATTGCCAAATCGTACCTCTAGATAAATAGACTTGGTTCATCCCTCATGGGCGAACCGGATCAATCCTAATAACCAACAGATTTTGATGCTCTTGCTGAAAGAATATTGAGTGAAGTTAATAGGTGCTTCCGCAAGATTGTAGGTTCGGAATGCTTGCTAGATATTGATCCAAAAGTCACAGAGCAATTACTCGCAGCTGTCTATTTATCTGATGGAGATAGAGTGGTCGAGGATTGGATGGAGCGAGTTTTAGGTCGGGGATTTGTTGAAGTTTTGAGAAGGAACAAACTGAAAGCAAATTCCATTGTCAAACGTGTTGCCTGCAAGGGCTTGTTTGTAAAAGAGCGCATGCCAGGAGTTTACCTTCCAACGAATAATATTATCAACTGATGTCTTCAAGAAGGGCAATTCCTGTTTTTTTTTTAATGTGTAATTTAGCGTCTAGGATCAAGTGGCTCTTGTTGATCCTCTTAATCCCATTAATTCTAGCGGGTTTTGCAGGGCAGGTCTGTGTAATTGTGTATTAATTATGTTCTGCAGTTAGTGCTTTGGTGACGTGTTAAATACATAGTTAAATGTCTTCCTGCAGCAGATACTGAACACAGTGTAGTTAACTTTACTATCCATGATTAGTCAAACTAACTGTAAATTATTCGATGTACTTGTAAATCGGTCTGAATACACACGTTACAAAAAAAAAGTACATTGATGACCTTTTTATTTTAAGATTCCTGGATGCAACTTCTGTTAGAGGATAATATAAATTATATTGTGGAGCCTCACTTAAAAGCTTGAGCTTTTAGGTGAAATGGTTCTTTAACATGGTATCAGAGCCTTGTTGACCCAGCAGTCACGAGTTCGAATCTCACCACTTCCATTCTATTTGATAAAAAAATCAAGCACAAGGTGATGTGAGCCTGTGCAAGTTTCAAGCCCAAAAGGCTTTCACTTGAGGAGATGCGTTAGAGGATAATATAAATCATATTGTGGAGCCTCACCTAAAAACTTGAACTTTTAGGTGAGATGGTTCCTTAACAACTTCAATTGTGTGTTGTGTTCGCTTAGTGTTTCAAGATAAAAACTTCAAGGAATATTTTGGATAAAAATCTGTTTAATAGCAGAGACAGGGACACGAGAACAAAAACTAAATTTCATCTGTCTTCAAGCCAGAAATTGAGCCTGTTTATGTATCCCTCTCCCTCTCCCTCTCCCTCTCCATGTATAAGTGGGATATGTTCTAGAGATATAAATATTTTTATTATTTTTAAAAAAATATCCTTGTGTTTAAAATTTCTATTTCTATCTCCAACTTAAGATCTAAACCATTAATTTTAAAACACTTGGAATCTGAAAATAACTCAAATGTGAAAGGAAAAAAACGATAGATATTTAGAAGAGAGAGAGAGAGAATAATTTGGCCTGTTTCGTGATTGTCTGAGAATGTAATTGTTTTTTAAGTATTTTTTGTTCAGAAATACATTAAAATAATATTTTTTATTTATTTATTTTTAAATTATTTTTGACATTAGTATATCAAAATGATATAAAAATACAAAAAAATTAATTTAAATTAAATAAATAAATAAATAAATAAATATATTTTTTAATTTTTTTAAAATATTTTTAAAACATAATATCAAACACCCCTAAATTATAGTCACAAATCCGCTAAGTAAACCCATCAACAACTTTGCAGATAGATCTCTAAGTGTCTGTTTTAAGTTGTTTTTTAAAGTACTTTTCATTCAAAAATGCATTAAAATAATTTTTTTTTGACATCAGCACATCAAAGTGATCTAAAAACACTAATTTTTTTTAATTAAAAATAAAAATAAAAAAATAAATAAAGAATTTAATTTTTTTCAAAAATATTTATACATTCTGAAACACCCCCTAAATTGGAATAGAGAAGCAGACTGCGGGTATACCTTCACTTTGATTGAAGGAATTATAATTAGAGATCGAGGCACATAGACTATCGAGCGACCCCATAAAAGAGCGATAACAAATTAAACGCATGGGCTTGAAAGTCCAGTCCAGGTTTGAATAAAACGGCCCAAGCGAACAAAATCTCTCGAAAGTCCATTTTCACCGAAGCCAGCCCGAAACCTAGTCTTGTTAGTGAAAAAAGAAATCCTGCCCTGCCAAAACTCAATAAAACCTCCTTTCTTTCCCCCTCTTCAGTCTCGATGCAAAAGAAAAGACGACTGAGTACAACCACCTTTACCATCAGTACTCTCCTGTACAAACACTAACCTACCAAATTACCCACACTAACCAAATTACCATCATTAACTAACTTTATGTATGGCTTCCATGTTCGCAAGCCCTCGCACTGTAGAAGAGATCTTCAAAGATCACAGCGCTCGTCGCTCTGCTCTCGTTCGCGCTCTCACTATCGGTATCCCGATTTCAAATCCCTAAATCTCTTAATAAATTAAATCAATCTTCGTCGCATGCATCTGTATATTGTGGGTTTTTCTTACTTGTGTTGTTGCCGTCTTTATCAGAAGCTGATGAAGTTTACATTCAATGCGATCCAGGTTTGTTTCTCGCACTCTCTTTAAAGCTCAAAGTTGACCTAACAATCAAAACAAAATAAATTTAATTATTTTTTAGTTTCCTTCTCTATTAGGACTCTACTGTTTTTGTTATCAATCTTTTCATTATTTGTGATTTTTTCTTGGATTTTTCATTAATGTTTGTTTCGACTAACGGAAATTGACCTTGGACGATGGGTTTTAGAAAAAGAAAACTTGTGTTTGTATGGACATACAACTGAGTCCTGGGAGGTGACTCTGCCCGCTGAGGAAGTTCCCCCGGAGCTCCCCGAGCCTGCTTTGGGCATTAATTTTGCCAGGGATGGGATGAGTCGGAAAGATTGGCTTTCTCTCGTGGCTGTCCATAGTGACTGCTGGTTGCTTTCCATGGCATTCTACTTCGGCGCACGACTTAATCGCAATGAAAGGTATGTTGTTCATTCTAATTTTGATTGTTGATTCCTGCTCACATTTGTTCACAAATAGGTGGTGGAATCTTAGGTTCTTAATGCTCCTCCTTTCAGAGGTTCCGTTTCTACTTGCACTGATTTTCATGTGATGCCAATTGCTTTTTTTTGTTAGCATGGTATTCTGATTTATGAACCCCGTTTTGTATAATTTATGTGAAAAAATCAACTATTCATAGTGGCCAGGAAACTTGTGGTCAAGGGTATGAAAGAAACAAAACTCTGGAAAGGCAATTTTTTAAAAGCATCAAATAGTGAAAAGAAATATTGTGTTACTCTCCATGAACACTTAAATGGTGTTTGCGAGAGAGTTTTAAGAAAACTCAGTCAAAGGAAATGTTCTGTTACACTCCATGATTGGTGCTTTTGAGAGGATGGCAGGAAATTTTTCATTTGCTGAAAGTTATACTTCTAAATAAATAAAATGGGCAATCATTCTGCACTTCACTGACATCTCAGCTAACTCAGAAGCATTGTTGTGTAATGTTGCTTTTTATCAAAACTCAACAATGTTTCACAGTTAGGTGAAAAGACAACATTTTGATCCTGTTAATGCATTTTGACACATAGAGTAGATTGAATGATAGCTTTCTTAAGGTCATGAACATTATTATCATATTTAAAATAGAAATTGCAGTTTTATACATAGCAGGAAAAAAGTAATTTTCATGTACTAACTAAAATTTGATGCGGAACAAAAAAACCATACGAATTAAGCAAGAAAAGAAAGAGATTTAGAGAGAAAGAAAGAAGCTAAAGAAGAGAGAAAAGGGGATTGGAAAGTATGCAAAATCTGCAAAATTATCAATATTCATCAAAAGTCCCTTACAAAATGATAGAAGAACATATAAATAGTAAACCCTAAAACATATCGCTATTGGGCTTGGCCCATCAAATAAAAATGTTTAACATAAATAAATTCAAATAAATAAAATAACAATGAGATGGGCCCAAATGGACTTAGTTTCCCAACCAAAGCGTGGCAGGCTGGGTCATCCCACGTCGTCTTCAACCATATACTCGTATAGTTTGCGGTGCGGGTCTGGTGTCCCCACCAAAATCACCTTATCTAAAAGACATGTTTCCTGTGTTTATGTTGTTGAGAGGAATGTAATCGATGAAAAGGGGACTTGATGGGATAAAGTTATCGTGTTTGTAAATGTAAAGAGACATATATTTCTCATTTCACTTGGTTTCCCTCATTAATCTTCATCAAACAAGATTGCTATTGAATTGGTGTAGGCTCCCTTTTTTTGTGTGAGCTTGTTCATATACCTCAAGACTTGTTTGCTTATTTGCTGCAACATCACATTGAGGTATCTTCTCAGGTTGTCTGCATTTTTTCTTTTTGAATATGCATATGGTTGAGGATTTTTCTATGTTGATGTAGAAGAAAGAAGCCATTTGGTTTGTTAGGGTAACGATACTTTGTGCTTGTTGAATTAAAAGTGGCCCTACAGCGATGTAAAAAAACTAACTAAATGAAACAAAATGATATTTGAATCTTGAGAATCAATTCCTTTGACTAAAGACAGTCCTGTTGTTCAACCACATAATTTGCTGTCTCGTCTTCACTGAAGGTTTGCCCTATTGTGAAACCTCCTGTAGTTGTGTTATGGGAGAATAGTTGCATCATGGAATATTGATGTGAAGTGAATTTGAGGAAGAATGTAGGTCTTGTATCAACTTTCCAAACATATTCATCGCATACATTATGATACGTGATCTCCAATAGATATTGCTTTCTCTTACCACTTTGTTTGTTGGTTTTGGTTGCATTGGTCAATTAAAAATGGTAGAATTGTGATGTGACAAACCATGCCACTAACTTGTAGTTTTGATAAAAGTATCTTCTAAGAAATATGTTTTGCTTTGTGCACAAGTTATAAAATTGGCGATGCCTTACACTCCATGAAAGACTAGAGAAGTGTCGTCCATCATCCATCACATTTACGTACTTTGTGACTCAATGTATAACATAGATAGAAACCTAGGTTCTCAACTAGTCAACCATAGCCCTATACTATAGAGAATAGAGAAAAACTCTAATATATTAAAAAGTCTTTAATTCTATAAACTAATAAAAAAATAACACACAAAAAAACTGACCTAACCAAAAGAATCTAAAGCTTAGTTGGGGAAAAAATCCAATATTAACTACGAAAATAATTAAAATAGAAAAAACAAGAACTTAATCGCCTAATTCAAGGGCCATCCCAACCTCGGCTAGCCAATCTTTATAAAACTAAGCTCTTGCATCTTTTCATCATATTTGAGTTTGATTCAATGGTCATATCTAAAGTTATGGTTGTTTTTGTTAGATCATGTGTTTGTCGTGCTTTGCCTTGTCCATGCCTTGTCCATCTAGGGGTATTTTAGAATTCTAATACAATTTAATAAATTTTTTGAGAAAGTAACAAGTTAGAAAAGTATTAGGAAAATAACACAACCGTTTTTGGAAAGAGCAGTTGTTTAAAAAATCATGTCTCCTTTAATTTAATTAACATGTATAAAATGTCAATCCAACTCTTATGAAGATCCAATGAACGAGAAATGAGATTCAAGATCTAATGATCAAGAAAGAATAGGTTACTGGGGACACATTGAAGTTTTGTTTTTGACACTCTCGGTATCATTAAAAAAATCTCGATTAGATGATTCTAACCACACCTTGAAAGACCACCAAACATGGTTGTAATTTGTTTGGGGGGGGGTTAATTTAGAGTCGATTACGACCTTATTTGGTGTTCTTCCAAGGCATAGTTAGAATTGTCTCGTCGAGATTTTTTTAACGGTACCGAATGTGTCGAAAACAAAACGCCACAGTATGTCTCGGGTAATCCATTCTTTTTTTGCCTTTTTTCCTTCCCCTATTTCTCTCTCCTGCAATGTCACCTTATCTTTTTCTTTCTTTCTTGATCATTGAATCTTGAATTTCATCTTTTAGTCATTGGATCTTTATAAAAAAATTTGTTGACTTTTATTTAGGTTAATTAATTTGCAAAAGGAATATGTTTTGAAACATGTCTAAAAAACTACTATTTGAAATAGCAGGTGTGCAGAAACATATTCTGAAATGCGACCGCTATTCCAAATAGCGATTCTACTCAAAAACAATATTCTGAAACATGGTTGTATTCAAACTGTGCTATTTTCCTTTTCCTACTACCTTTTCAATTTGTATTATTTTCCCAAATCTCTTAGGAAACTATGCTATTTTTCAAAAAAAAATATTCCTCTATACGGTCCACAAACACATCGGCAACACATTCCACATCATTTAGCATGGAATTAATCTTGATTACTTGAGAGGAAATTATGACCTTTTGAGTTTGTAGCTTGCTTTCATATTTTGGTATCAAAATTAGCTGTTTTGCCATTATGCAGAAGCACTCTAGCAGTGCCTGTAGGTGTGATATTTCCTCTTTTTTTCCTTGATAATTCTTTTTTGAATGAAACACAAGAGAGAATGAGCTGGCCTTCTACTGTCTTTGACAGCACTGCTTGTGATTTTGTTAATTAAGTGTATCTTCTTTTAATATTTATGCTTGGGAATGGTCAGAAGTTTGTTGGATTGTGCCTGACTGCACTATGGCCCAAATGAATTGGAATGTTACTCTGGTCTTTGGAACCTGCCTGGGATTAGATATGAATATGATTGCAGGCATACGTGGCACAAGGTGAACAACAGATTTAAACCTGTTTGCCCTTGTTTTTTCTTGCTAGAATGGCGATATCTTGGGTTCTAGACCTGCGTAGTATGTAAATACTATCATATAAATTTTGCAATAACTTGAACTTAACTGGACAATTTGGATCTCCTTGGGGGTACACATGCATATGCAATGCAATTGTTTTATGATCTCCCAGACCTTGATGATAATTTCTGCTTGCTGGAATTTCCACCCGTTTCTAGATAAGCACATGGCTTGTAGTCTTTACTAATCTTATTAGCTGGATACCGTATAATGAGGACCTTGTGATAGAGCTGTTAGATGTTTTCTACATGCACTTTTGTTAACTATTAACAATTGATGATCTTGCGTTCCTGTTCTCTTCATGCACCTGTCTCAAATTTTTTGCACAAGTTGTCCACCACTAAATACTTTATGTTTCTGATATGATTTCTTTGCCTTGTCGTGTGTATTGAACCTTTGATTTCAATGTTGGCAATTCACAGTAGCATAATTTAGTGGTAATGTGTTTTCCCCCCATCAGGAAGCGATTGTTTAGCATGATAAATGATCTGCCTACCCTCTTTGAAATTGTAACTGGGAGGAAACCAGTAGAAGACAAGCCTAGTGCGGAAAGTGGGAGCAAATCCAAGAATAACACAAAGGTGAAAACAATGTTGTCTCTGACAATCAAATTTAAGCTCGTAAATGCATTTGTTTTGTTTGATTAGTTTTGGATCTTTAACCTTCCTATTATATTGCAGAGAGCAGTAGATGGACAGGCTAGAAGTAATTCCAAGTTAAATTACGTGGAGGATGAAGACGAGCACGGAGACACCATTTGTGGGAGCTGTGAAGGGAACTACAATGCTGATGAGTTTTGGATTGGCTGTGACATCTGTGAACGATGGTACCATGGAAAATGTGTGAAGATAACACCAGCAAAAGCAGAAAGTATCAAGCAGTACAAATGCCCTTCTTGCAGCACAAAGAAGACTAGGCACTAACAGACAGCAAATCTTTTGGGGGATGGACCTCCTTATTGCTCACTGATGTTCAAAGCACGATAGTTTTTCTTTTATTGCTTAAAGAAAAGGTGTTGAGGTTCCATCTGGGGATCACAAAGCTTATCCAAGTGAATGTTGTTTTAACTTTGGGGTCTTCGCACCAAAAAATACTTGTCATAGATTTTGGTTAACGACAGTTTATGTGATTAATCTTGATGGTGCCAATGTCGAATTTTAGGAGGCTATCTCTGGAGGATTTCCCCAAGGACGGCCACGGTTCGATACAGTTGTAGATCCTAGCTATGCTGGGAGTCACCACGCCCGCAAGTGAATTGCAGCCCATTGCGTGTGATTTGCATGTATAACCAGGATTTTGGGCTTCCATGCAATCGTGGCTATGTTAGGCCTGGTCCTTTTTTGTACTTCGGCAGACGGATTTTTGAGTATAAAGGTTCTAACCTAGAGATATCATTTCGTTGTTTCTGGCTGCGAGAACTTTTTTCTCGTAACGAGTCAGCTGCTTCTAAAACGAGTCGATCGAGTTGGATATCTATATTTTGGGTGCGTCCGGTAAGCCCGTTTGTGTCAGAATGATCCTCTCCAATCCTGTATGTTTTGCGCCGCCCTCGAGTTCTATTGACAATTAGATGCTGGTTAATTAAGGCCTTTTCTTTTTGATGAACGTGTTAATTTCATTATGGATGGAAATCTCAAAACAGCAAACAGAATAGGTTGTCTAACAACAAGGGAAACAGTAAAATCTACTTCAATATTCTAACAGACACAGTAGGTTGAACTATGCAGTTTGGAGAGGATCAATGATTAATATGCAGTCTATCATTTCTTCCATTCATGAAAAAATGATGCATGCACACCAGGAGATTCATCAGGATTCCAATTTCCAAAATCGAAGTTTTCTTCTGGAAGCTCTGTTAATACCAGGCAAATTCTTGATCCGAACCTACTTGTGGATGTTACATTTCAACACCTAAGTTCGTATTTTTTTGAGAAAATCGCTACTCCATGAACAAGTAATCTCTGCTTTTGTTTGCTTGGTCGCAGAGAAGACCTCCTATGTTGCAAGTCCAGCACATTCACGAGCATTTATGATGCGGCACCTTCCTCCATAACCTGGGACTCGCGTCAAACAAAAATCTGCTGTATCAGCTCGACACGCTGCTATTTATTAATTATTAACGTCATAATTTTCAACAGATAAACCAGTTAGAGGTAACATGCTGAATTAACAAAATGAAATGATGATCTTAATTATAAATATGCAGTTTATAACTGATATCGTCAAATGATGATCCGTTGATGTAGGGGTGGGAAATCTTATGAAGTTCGATTTTCGTAGACTCAGTTGGAACCGCATCTCTTTTCCACTTCAATTTTGTTTGAAGGTATGTGTTTGGTGGGTGGAACTGGAAAAGATAAATGAGCCAGCAATTTTGAGGTTTTTAAAATTTATTTTTTAAAGGAAATCCTTATTAATGTCACGAAGCTTTTCTTCTTACTCCACCCTTATTATGTTTCAACGCTGGGGGAGGAGGTGGATGGCGGAGCAGGTCCCGAAGAGGGGCCGGAAAGAAAAGGGGAGCCTTATTTGATCAGGCCATAACGTTTTACCTGACTGTCAATTTCATCCGAAAGTAATAGCTTTCTTTCTACACGGTATCGTAAGGAACAACATCAAATTATCTTGAAAAGGGGTCATTTGATGAAAAAATATTCATCAAGATGGAAACGTTTGATGTTTTAGGGATACAAGAGAGCTGGTGAATGGGTCGGGTACTAACTGAGGAATATTCTCTAAAGACAAGGAAAGCTGGGAAAAGATGTAAAAAACTTATTAAAATAAAAGTGGGAGGAGATTGAAGATTGTCCGAAAATGTTTCAGGTGACGTTTTATTATAGCAAAGGAAAAAACAAATAATTGGTACCGTGCTTGGTGGCTATGATCAAGGTCATTTCTAATAGTTTCTTCACCGTCTTCTCTGATCGTGCCCTTCTAACCACCGCCTACAGAAAATAAACGTGCCAGGTCTTTTTAGCACGTGGAGTCTCTCTCTCTCTCTCTCTCTCTCTCTCTCTCTCTCTCTCTCTCTCTCTCTCTCTCTCTCTCTCTCGTGCATGATCACGCAAACACAGTAACATTTGCCCTACTTTTATAGTAATTATCATACACAGTAGTCGGCTATTGATGAAGTTTTTATTGCTTTTTTTGACCCATTTGAGCATCACATCTGTCTTATCAAAAACCGTAATTTAGGTTCACTGAATCCAATAAGTGGAACACTGTGTGGCACAGAATTCTCCGGTTCCATATTCGCAATTTACTTGTCTTCATAACTTTATGCCGACGGTTTCCTCGAGCGCGCTGTTTGCTTTCCATATATTATTTAATGGAGGTTATGAAAAATAAATAAAAATTTCGTGAACGTTTGTTTTTTTTCTAGGTCATGTAGGTGAGCCTAATCTTTTGAATATTTGATTTGAAAAAAAAGATTTTTATACGTATAGGATAATAGATGTCAATGAATCATTTCACCTAAAAACTTAAACTGTTATACTAAATCTCGGGATATAATTTATATTATTCTAAACACCCTTTAAATTAAAGATTTTTATATTTGAAACTTGTATACAAGTTCACACTACATTAAACATGTTTGATATTTATCAAATAACAATAATGAGATTTAAACTCGTGACCGTTAGGTTTATAAGACTCCGATGTCATATCGATTAATATCTCACCTTGTATTATTCTAACAATATATATACGATCTTTTCAATATTTGATCAATTATTTATTTATCTTGTGACGTGTATCTCAAAATCAAAACCCCTCGACTACTTTCTATGCATCGCAAGTCAAGTATAAGAAAAAGAAAGAATACCTCGTTGGATTATCGGGCGCCCTCGATGCTTTATGCTGAATCAAGGCCACAACCACCATCTATCTTATGATTTAACTGTGATTTTTTTTCGAAACTCAAATCACTGGAGTAGGTGCCAAAGTTTGTTGAAGGGCTCCTATCTGTATCCAACGTAGCAGAGATGAAGGCCTATCAAACTAATTGATTGTTGATTGATATAAACTATGCATTATTGACATGATGGTTTTTTTCCTCTCGTCAAGATTATTAAAGGTGCATTTGAAAGAGAAACGCACATGGACTGTCAAATGTCTACAATGTAATATCAGCACGTGGGAACTTAAGAAAAACACAAGCGTTCCTAGGGCGAGCACTATCTCGGATCCTGCAGGCTCTTGTACATCCGCACAAATATTATTCACATCCATCCCGCATTCCATCAGGTCAGATCAACTGAGATTTTTTTCTCTCGCTCGTAATTATATACCCAACTTCATCTGGATATTTTTTAACAAATTTAATAAATATATATATATATATATATAAATTTTAATAACTTGCAAAATCATATTAGACGTGGTTTTTAAGTGCCTGTTTGGGAGGGCGGTTGCGGTTGTTTTTTAAAGTGCTTTTTATTTAGAAATATATTAAAATGATATTTTTTTTATTTTTAAAAAATTATTTTTGACATCAGCACATCAAAATGATTTAAAAACACTGAGAAAAATTCATTTAAAATGAAAAAAAATCAAATTTTGAGGAAATGACGGTACAACCACCCTACGAAACAGCTTCTAAATATAAAATTATATCATTGAAATATTGATGATCTGTGCTAGCAGAAGTTTATATATTAGTGATCAGTGCGATTGTATATATAAAGAACTCATCATCATATTTAATTAATTAATGTGTTGAACTATATGTGGTTACTAATTATTAGGTGACTTTACAGCTCACGTATTAAAAAAAAATTGCATCACTCATCGCTTGGTACTTGATATATATATATAAATACTAAGAGACGTTAATTACTCATTTTATATATTTTTAATTGATTATCATTGCTATCATGCATTCATAATTATAAAGTTAGAGTTATTTTTACAGGGTTTGCTATATAATATAATAATGATTAAAAATATTATTTATAAAGTAAGTTTTAGTTTATAAGGGAAGGTTGGATCGTAGTTAAATTTATTTTATAAGGTTCATAACAAACATGAATATTAATAAATAAAAATACTAGGTTGGATGATGGAGGGGTCATGTAAACCTTAATTTCACACCCAAACTAATATCCAACTTATTTTAATCCTGATCAACTAAAATAAAAACCCACTTCAATCGAGGTGGGTAATAAGTAGGTCGAATGAAATTATATATCATTACAAGTTCTCCTCTGCCCCACATCGAGTTAATTAATCTCTTTTTTCCCCATTACGATCCTACTCCAAGACCCTCCTCGTAGGATCAAAGAGGCGGCTTCTGGAAAACATGAACCCAATGCTCCGCGTAACAATTGACACTTGGACATCTCAAAAAACAAGCTCCAGTAGCAGCACAGTGGTATAGCTACAGTAACAAACAAATTTCTAGGATTGATGAAGGATGTCTGAGATCAGAAGAGATAGCTAGGTGTACCTCCTCGTCGTTTTGATATTTGGCAATGTTAAGTGGGTTCTGTCAGAATAAGACAGCAAGCCAAGGAGCTCGCCATTTGCATTTGACCACGTACGCCATCTACAAAACCAGGATGTGAGGAAGGGACCCCAGCAACCCATGGCAAGATCGAAAGCAAGGGCAATCGCTGCACGCTAGAATTGATTCAATATTGTAATTCTAAAAACAAATTTGATTCAAACAAACCCAGATCAAAATCACTAACAAATGCTCCTACCTACTTAAACCAATCACTCCCTCCACCACCACCACCAAAACTATAAAGGTTTTTGTTCCTGTAATTATAGTTAAAATTGTTATAATTATATATTATGGATAATAATTTTTTATTTTAAGGGTTTTATATATATATCTTATTTTAACTCATACATAAAATCTCTCTCAGCCCTTAGAATTGACGAGGAGTTTATTCTAATTACGTAGAAAATTGTATTGCATATATAGTTAAATGTACACATACTGCTACAATATTGAAAACAGGCAATAGAATCCTATATTAACAGCCACACGATGCTAATAATGATTACCTAAACTCAAGAAAAGACAGCATAAGATTATATTAGGTCAACAGTAACTTCAATTCCTGGAAAGAAAAGAAGAAAAAATTGCCCCTCCAAGTCTTTCATCTTTGATCAGTAGCTGATTTATACTCATGGAAGTGCTTTGGTGTTTTCAGAAGATGGGGAAAACAAAAACATTCTGATCAAAATTTCCGCGCAGACGTATCGATTAATATATGTAAAATTGAATTTCCTAGTAAGCAGTACGAGCAAGACAAAATTGTTTGGAACCCAGAAAAGAATGCAATTTGTACAGCAAACGAAACAGGAATCGAGACAATAAAGTACAACTTCTGGGTACATGTTGAAACGTGGCACAATTCTGATTGCAAATCATTGCTCCAATGACAAACTGTTTGCTGTGCTTGACAGATTCATCAGAAAAGACTGAGTTAAAAAGGGGACAAAGGTGAATTCAAAGTGTCTTTTCAATGGAAAAGGAAGTGGAAACAGAAGCCAGTATAGCATCCACATTTTCTTTCACCAAACAATCAGGCGCTTGATTCTTGAAAGGAGCATTGCAGTAGCTGTGGGTGCGGGCTGATTAGTTCGATGTAGAACCCTTTGATATTACTGAAGTTGAAAGACTCGAAAGAACAGTTTGCATTTACGTTTGTTTTAGTTGCTATATATAATGTGAACTAGATAGTTTGCTAATTGATCCATAATTTTGAAGGGATTGGATCCAGCACCTGGTAGATGAAATTTATCGTTTCTTCTGCTTAGAACATTCAATGATTTCATTTTTTTCTTTCTTTTCAAGGTGAGGATCGTCGACAAACAATGAAATTGTTTCATTTGAATGCTTTTCCAAGACCTTCTTATCTCTTTTAATCACACAAAATAAGTATGGAAGTCCACATCTATGCTCGAGGAGCAGACTTGCTATTATCTAATTCTGATTATTTTTGTCCAGTTCCAGCTGATACAGACATGTTCTAATCCTAGTGGATATAGCTCACAGGATTCATATTTTATAAGATAATGATATATCGGAGCACTTTGTCTCCTGCTTGCCCGCCTCGTTATTGTCACAAATTGACGATCAAGTGGCAACACAATTGTACACGGCAAGATTCAATAATACCAGCAACTGGGAATCAATTGTTTTATAATCTGATGCTTTTTATATAAGATTTCAAGATAACATCGAAAAATTAACAGCACCTGACAGTAACCTTTTCTAGTTCTTTGTTCTAAGAAAATGACTGGCCGGTTGTTCTTCTATTTTTATATATCCATACAATGGATAATCTCAGCCAGAGTCATCCCGTCCCCACCTTTTAATTTGACTCTTCCGCCCCATTTTCTCAAAACTCCAAGGAAACTCTCCCTCCCTGGAACGGTTCATTTAGGAAACAAAAGGTTTGGTAGAAATTTTCGTCCCTCAACAAAGGCAACTAGAAAAATTGAACCTGGTGGTTTAAACCATCGCAGTTGCAGGCTTAAGGTATTCCGGTAGTGATTCTTCCATCCAACACTGTCGTGTTTTGCTGTTAGAATCTGAATTACAAAGGCTTACAATTTCAATTAGTTTAGTCCACGTGTTATCCAAAAGTCTAAGTCTTATCACGATGTGAGATATGTGCTTTAACACTCCCTCTCACTTGCATCCCATTTTTTAGGATCTGTCAAGTGATAGCTCAGAATTTTTATTGGGTATTTAGATATTGAATTAGATAATTGAGTCCAGGTTTCTTTCCAAAGATTCAAACCTTCTGATGGGTGGTCTGATATTGTTTTAGTGATTCGAGCCTGCTCGAGATCCAATAGATTCCTGTTCTCGGCAAACCTCCCGATCACTGTGTAATTTTATCGCGTCAGGGTTACATCACAGCACAAATTCTTGCCTTTACTGTTTCGAATACCGTTTCGGAACTCTTACCATAGTGGGAAATCGAACTACAGAAACATCACATCAATCAAAGATTAGACACAATTTGTAAATCCTTTAAGACTTGGATTTAGTGATTCATAGATAGCACCACACAGTGATCGGAAGCCACAGGCCACCCGAAAATTGTCTTCATGAGGATAAAATACTGACACCATTTTCCAACAGCCATTCAAAGGTTCTTTTTAGAAAACCCGTGATGTTAACTTCATTATATAAATAAAGATTTTATTATCAGGCAATCAGACAGTAGTAAAGATTCAAACTTAGCGAAGTCCTTTCCATTACAAGGCAATAGTTTTACTCTTACAGCGACACGACAATAAAATGTGATGTTGTTTTATAATGATTCAACAAGAAACTTAACCCGTATAGAAAGTTGACGAAATTGACTCTTAAAACATGATTGATGAATAAACAATCAATGTTCAATGTTAATTACGTGTATTTATATGTTAATTTGCTAATGTATTACGTGCTTGTCCATTTATATACAGATAAAGTACAAGCGAGTTTGAAAGTTTAAATGATGGTTTAAATTTGGTTAATGCCAGCATAATAAACAATGGGCACTCTTTGATCTTTGACTTCATTCTATCAGGAATAAATTAGGGAGCCATGAGTGCTTCAATCTTCGGGCTATAAATAAAATAAATGGCTCCACCACCATTGATAGAGTGACACATGTTTGTCATTATGTAAAAAAAAATGTTATTTTAATGTTTTTAAATGAAAATTATTTTCAAAAATCACTTAACCACACTTTAAAACAATCATTTTTGCTTCCTTTTTTTGAGAAGTCTTAGAAGCATGAAGTTAAAAAACTTAGTTGCCAGTTACACGCTAGAACAGATAATCATGGGTAATTATAGCCTAGTAGTTTAGCAAAAATAATTAATTAATCCTCGTAGTATCAATAATTGATATTTATTCCTTGTGTTTTAAAATTTATTTATAAATCAGTCCTTTTGTCTACTTCATGTCTCTTTTCCAATTTATTTTGATTTTTTAGTTTTTTTAAAATACAGAAGATAAAAAAAAAAAGGAAATGACGAAAAGTTTGGATAGAAAAAGAAAGCATCTTTTGAGAAATAAAAAAATTAAGTATGGTTAACACTGATTAAAAAACTATTTAATCATTTTTTTAGTACAAAAACTAATTTATCGATTTATTTTAATAAATTATAATAGACTCAATAATTGTTTATGCAATTCTTTGCTATTTTAGTGTTGACTCGACTCGTGCGTGCCTCGTTTAATTAGATTTTTTTAATAAATAAATAAATAAATGTTGCATGCTGACTTGTTTTTTAAACAGTAACTTGTTGCCCTAATCAGTGGTCCCTAGTCGGGACAAAACCCCGTCACAAGATGTAATTGGAATCTTTTTGGGTCCAAAAGTTTCTCAAAAGTGAAATTGTAGTGTACAATAATATTTTTTTCTCATTTTTTTCTTATTTTGTCGCTTCATTCTCTCATATATTCACGTTTTTTTCAAGGCATTCCCATCTATGATTACAAGATGTACAGTTGCTCAAATTCTAACCAATGAAGGGAGTGTTTGCTTGTGATTTACAATAACGTAGAAAGAAATTTACAAACTATCAGGAAATAAATTTTCTTAAATATTATTGTCACCATCATCGTGGAGATTTCAGAGACTCCACTTGGGATTTGCCGCTGGGACCCCTCATTCTTATGAAGAGTCTGTATTCATCAAATGTCATCGCTGGATACAGTGGAGGTCTGTCAGGCTCCACAAGCTCCTTCAATGGCTCTATGGGTATATCACTCTTGGGATTGTAGAAGAAAGCAAGAGAGACTCGTTCTTTCGATGAATTTACTATCACTCTATGCTCTACACTCTTGTAAATTGCATTGCTGAGCACCTAATTAAAGGAAAATATCAGAAAACACAGAAGAATGAGAGGGAATTTGAGACTGTCAATTAATTATATTGCACATTAATTAATTAATTAATTAAATCACATGGCATTGGTAAAAAAACCAGGAAAGATATGGAATAAATTGCTCAAATGGAAGGAACGAGATGCTATATCACTGCTAATAAAATACAAGGGAATGAACAAATCGTCTATAAGTACGAACCCAGCTAGGGATCAATCTTTGATTTGGATTCCGTACTTTAATGATTCAATTGAGGTTCCTCAAATAAAAAAAACCAAATTCTTCTTACCAACGCCTTCAATTAACTTCACCAGCCAGTTCGTTGTCAGTTAAATAACGACAAGTGACAAAATTTAATAGTCGAAGACATTTACAATGGAGTATAGATTAGGTGGGCTCCGTATTTTTGATGGCAGAAAAATGGTACACGTCATCATTGCACTTAAATTGATGGGAAGATAGTTAATTAGGTATAGGGCATGATGGTAGCTAGGATCTTAGGATAAGTTAAATATATGCATCCCTGTAAAAAGTTACTGCTCTTGCTTTCTTTCTGGTTACAAATTACAGTGATCGGAAGCAAATGAACAGATTCAACAAGTGTGATAGACTTCTAGAGGCGGCAATATTTCTTTTCTGTGTCAATAATCTTAACCCGATTGTTAATCCACAAATTCAAACTAAGAGAAGAAACTGTATATTCATGCCTGATTATTGAACTCGGCTGGCCTGTGGGTTAACTCAGGTAAAATTATAACTGTGTTGTTTCAAAAAACATTTTTTTAAAAAAAAAACCTAGATTCTGATACCTATGGATTTAAGAACTATAAATTCTCCATAATGCTCCAGTGAGCACAGTCCAGGCTTTCCATAACTGATGAGACCAGTACTCCCTCATTCGTCCCTATTCTAAAACGGGACTAAATGACAAGTTATGACGAGAAAAAAGAAAAAAACTTTGGAAAAAAAATGACCCCTCCATGTGCCATATATATATATATACACACACACACACACACACATATATATATATATAGGTAGATAATCTAGTAAGAGAAATAGAGAAAGTGTAGGTTACCTGAATTTGATCACCGACATTAACAATAAAAGCATGTGGAGCTGGTTTCACAGTAATCCATTTCTCATCTTTACGAACCTGAAGACCCGGGACATGATTGTCTGGCAAGAGAAGGGTCATGCCACCGGGATCCGAATGCGATGATAAACCAAGGGTCAGGTCAGGCTGTGGACACTTGGGGTAAAAATTAACCCTTAAGCATGCCCCAATATTTTCCCCGCCAAATGCACTTCCAAGTCGTTCCTCTCCTAATCCAAGATTTATTGACAAAACCTTCATTAACTTCCCGCATAGCTTCACCGATTGCTTACCGTATTCATCAAGCAATTCCCTACAAATTAGCAAATTAAGCTTACCTGGAACTGATTAAATTGAAATTGTAGTGTTAAAGATAACTAATAAACCAAATGGTAGTTGGGTAAAATCCAAATATATACATGGTTGATATAAAATTAACCTTTAGATGTAATGATAATTATAAGTGGCCGGCAAAAGTGCAAGTCAATTTTATTCCATGAATCTACTAGGTACGATGTATCATATATAGGAAATCAATATATATGACTCGTCGAATTTGGAACTTGAGAAGCCTTCGCGTAATTTTAGTGTGCTGAAAATTATGAGGAACCAATAAGATATGCTCAAATATACGTTCTGAAAATGGATTGAAATATATATATACCTGAAATCGGCTGGAATGGTAGGCCATTTGTTACAGTCCTTCAATGGTGAAGGAAGATAGTGAAGGAAGTAGTAATCACTCCAATCAAGTATGGCCCCTTTTTCAACCCCTAACCGGCTACCATAACCTTCATAAGTCTTGGGTGTGTTTGCATAAGCTTGCTTAACCTCCATGGGCGAATGAAAGAACTGCCTCCATCCTTCTCGGGCACCGTCCATTAATTGATGGCTAACACCATGGTTGATAACCTGAAAAAATCCCCACTCCCGGCATGCTATAGAAACCTGGTCAAGTATAGTGGCACGATCATCACCGTTTAGTCCGACAAGATCAATAACAGGGATGTTCACGTCGACTAGAGTACTGGTGGAATTTATGGATGGCCTCTCTAGCGGGGGCTTGACATATCGATCAGGAATTAGGGGTATGCCGCTGTCGGACAAGGACTGTACACGAACTATTGGTTCGGGCCAATCTTGGGGCATATTCATAACGTTTGTGTATATCTAGGTTTGGTCTCCAAGGTCGATTCTATATATATGATCCGTGAAACAGTAGGCATGGTCTTTGATCAGTAATCAGTTAGAGAGCGAAAGAGTAAGACGATAAAAGAAAGCGGTCTAAGTTCCCAAAAACTAACGAGGGGTGGAGGGAGGAGAGGGGCATGAGAGAAGAATGTAAAGCGGTAATTACACAGGGGGGAGGGATAGTGGCAAGCGTACGGGAAGTCAAATCGACGTGAAAGAGAACGTGCAAATGATGGTGTTTAAAAATATAAGAATGGGGCATGATCATATATATATATATATATATATATATATATATCCAGATATCGTATTCATATTGTGTGAATTTTGGGTTGAGATTGAGTAAGACAACAGTCTTCTTCACTCTTATGTGTGGTGTCTTTTGCAGCAGCTAAAGTGTCGAATGTGTGTGTCAGCATGCGTCTACTGCTATTTTATTTTCTATTTGGGTGATTGTGGACGAGCCAGAATAGACGGGTGAGTAGGAGTACATGTAACATCCCATCTTATACTAAACTCCAATTACATATCTATTTTATAAATCGAAAATACCTATTCCAATATTTCAGTGACTAAAACCAGAAAACCATTCCATTTATGAAATCAGTGACTAAAACCAGAAAACCATTCCATTTATGAATTCAGTGGCTAAAACCAGAAACCATTTATGAATTCAGAGACTAAAAC
This sequence comes from Salix arbutifolia, assembly GCA_025169955.1. NCBI lineage: Eukaryota > Viridiplantae > Streptophyta > Magnoliopsida > Malpighiales > Salicaceae > Salix > Salix arbutifolia. Next base: position 4,021,790 of record CM045909.1, read on the forward strand.
CAGAAAAGAAGAACTAATTTAGCGATTTATAATTTTTTATGAATATTGAATAAAACCATTAGTATATAACTCTTGCCATGAGTGTACATGTATGAAGGGGACTCTATATTTGTTGAGATAAATAATCTGTTACTAGTTAGTTAATTAGTTGCAATTTCAGTTAGTTACTTTTCTGTTAAAGTTGTTAGTAGTGGTTAGATTGCAATTTCAGTTTTCTTAATACACTGCATTGTAACTAGTATAAAAGGACTCAATTGAGAATGAGAAAAGTTGAGTGATTTAGTTCAATACAATTACAAGTTCGGGGACCAAGAAGTGGTATCAGAGCTTGTAAGGACTGATTGAGAGATTTGAGAGAGAGAGAAGAAGCTTCCCGAGAAAGCTTCCCGAGAAGAACCTCTCGGGTAAATAGAGAGATCAAACGATCAGCTGTGATCGAGAGAGTGAGAGATCAGATGATTTGTGAGGTGTGAAAAAGAAGAAGAAGAATTGCTTGAAATGATCTGTGGTGATTCAAGAAGAAGAAGAAGAACTTCTATCCACGATCTGTGAAAGAAGAAATCGGCGATTCAAGAAGAAGAAGAATTTTTTCTGAGGTATTCATCTTCTAATTTCTTCCATCTGAGTGAAGAAGATTCACTGCTGTGTGTGGATCTTGAGAGAGAAACACCGAGAGAAAATCAATTGTGAGAAAGAGAGAAACACGGGGAGAGAAACACCGAGAGATTAAAGAGAGAAAAACACCGAGAGATTGAGAAAATTCACCGAGAAAATGACCACCTCAGAAAATCAATTTGTGCAAGCTGCTATACCCAAATTTGATGGGTACTACGACCACTGGTCGATGATGATGGAGAATTTCCTAAGGAGCAAAGAGCTGTGGAAATTGGTGGAAGAAGGAGTTCCTACAGAAGCCCGAGGAGCCACAATGAGCGATGCTCAGAAGAAAACTGTGGAAGATGCCAAGTTAAAGGATATGAAGATCAAAAATGTACTGTTTCAGGCAATTGATCGTGGTATCATGGAGACGATACTTGATAAGAGCACATCGAAGGCAATCTGGAATAGCATGCAGCAGAAGTATCAAGGCTCAACTAAGGTGAGAAGAGCTCAGTTGCAAGCTCTTCGGAGGGAGTTTGAAGTGCTGGTGATGAAGGAGGGAGAGAAGGTAGACAAATACTTCTCTCGCACTCTCTCGGTGGTGAACAAAATGAAGACTCACGGGGAACAAATGAAAGAAAGTATGGTGGTGAGTAAAATTCTGAGAACTATGACCATGAATTTCAATTATGTTGTGTGCTCCATTGAAGAGTCAAATGACTTGGACTCGCTGAGTCTTGATGAGTTGCATGGTAGTCTCCTGGTTCATGAACAAAGGATGACTGAGTATAGGGATGAAGAGCAAGCCCTAAAGGTTGTCTGTGATGACAGAACAACCCGAGGAAGGGGCAGGGGTACATTTGGCATGAGCCGTGGGGTGAGAGGCAGAGGAAGAGGAAGGGGAAGGCAACAATTCAGGAAGGAATTGGTTGAGTGCTACAAGTGTCACAGGCTGGGACACTTCCAGTACGAGTGTCCAGACTGGGAACGTGGAGCACATTATGCAGAGCTTGAGGAAGAGGAAGAAATGCTTCTCATGGCTCATGTGGAATTGAATCAGTCCACCCGAGATGAGGTATGGTTTCTGGACTCCGGGTGTAGTAATCACATGACAGGGAATAAGGTGTGGTTTATAAGTTTTGAAGAAGGTTTTAGACAATCTGTAAAATTGGGGAATAATTCTAGGATGTTAGTGATGGGTAGAGGCAATATTAAGATGAATGTAGAAGGGGTAACGCAGATTATTACGCAAGTTTATTATATTCCAGAATTGAAGAATAATTTGTTGAGTATAGGTCAATTACAGGAGAAAGGGTTAGCTATACTCATAAGAAATAATTTGTGCAAGATATTTCATGAATCTAGAGGGTTAATCATGAAGAGTGCTATGTCTGCTAATAGAATGTTTGTCATATTAGCATCTATTACCCCTAGTGAACATAGTGAATATGAGGATATTGCATGCTTTAAGACTGCTGCCGAGGAAGAAGCCCATTTGTGGCATTGCCGATATGGCCATTTGAACTATAAGGGGTTGAGGAATTTATACTATAATAAGATGGTGAAAGGGCTGCCTTTGATCAAGGCACCAACGCAGCTATGTGAGGGCTGTGTGCTGGGAAAGCAGCATAGGGATCCTTTTCCCAAGCAAAGCCAATGGAGAGCCTCTAAAAGGCTCCAGCTGATACATGCAGACATTTGTGGGCCAGTGACCCCTGCATCACATAGTAAGAAGAGATACTTGATTACTTTTATAGATGACCATAGTAGGAAGATATGGGTGTATTTCCTTATGGAAAAATCTGAGGCTTTCAACACTTTCAAGAACTTTAAAGTGTTGACAGAAAAAGAATCAAGTGAGAGTATCTGCTGCCTAAGGACTGATAGAGGGGGAGAGTTTAACTCTGCAGAGTTTGATAAATTCTGCACTTTAAATGGCATAAGCAGGCAGCTAACAGTAGCCTATACTCCGCAGCAAAATGGGGTTGCTGAGCGAAAGAATAGAGACATTATGAATAAGGCCAGAAGCATGTTGATTGAGAGAGAAGTGCCTAAAGAATTCTGGCCTGAGGCAGTTAATTGGGCAGTCCACCTGATGAACCGAAGCCCAACCTCAGCTGTGAAGAACAAAACCCCTGAAGAAGTGTGGAAAAACATCACCCCTTCTGTGGAACACTTTAAGGTGTTCGGGTGTGTAGGTTATGTGCACAATGCAGACCAAATGAGGAAGAAATTGGATGACAAGAGCACAAAGTGTGTGCATTTGGGGGTGAGCAAAGAATCGAAGGCATACCGCATGTACAACCCTGCTACTCAGAAAATCATCATCAGCAGGGATGTTGTTTTTGTTGAGAATGAAGGCTGGAAATGGGATAGAAGTGAGTCAGATTCCAGAAACAATGTGCTGGAATGGGGGGAATCACTTGATGGTGAAGAAGAAGGGGTTAATGGCAGTGAAGCAGAAGTGGCAGCTGCTACAGATGGAAGGGATGAAGGTGTGACAGCAGCTATCACCAATGAAGGAACAATCCCAGCTGTCACAGCAGCTGAAGAGCAGAATCCAGGCTCTAGTATAGCCTTTGACAGTGAAGAAGTGAATGAAGGGAATGCAAGAAGAAATAACAGGGGGCAGGGAAGGATGAGTAAAGCACCTGTGTGGATGGAAGATTACAAATCAGGAGAGGGACTTTCCGAGAATGAAGATGAGCTAGACTTGGTGATGTACACAGAAACAGGAGATCCAAACTGTTATGAAGAAGCTGCAGCAAGTCCTACTTGGCAGAATGCAATGGAAAGTGAAATACATGCAATAGAAAAAAATGAAACATGGGTCTTAACTGAGTTGCCAGCCGGGACCAAAGCTATAGGAGTCAAGTGGATCTACAAGACCAAGCTGAATGAGAAAGGGGAAGTAGATAAACACAAGGCTCGCCTGGTGGTTTTGGGGTATGCTCAGAAATATGGTGTTGATTACACGGAGGTTTTCGCACCAGTTGCCCGTTGGGATACCATTCGGATAATTCTGGCAGTTGCAGCACACATGAACTGGAACATCTATCAATTAGATGTTAAAAGTGCCTTCTTGCACGGAGAACTGGAAGAAAATGTGTACATTGAGCAACCAAGGGGATTTGTTAAGAAGGGGGAAGAAGAAAAGGTGTTTAAACTCAAGAAAGCTTTGTATGGGTTAAAGCAAGCACCGAGAGCATGGTATAGCAGGATAGAAGCCTATTTTGCCAAACAAGGGTTTGAGAAATGCCCTAGTGAACCCACATTGTTTACTAAGTCTGGTGAAGGGAAGGTGCTCATTGTGAGCATATATGTAGATGATTTGATCTTCACGGGCAATGATGAAGCATTAATCACCGAGTTCAAGTTGTCTATGGAAAAGGAATTTGATATGACTGACTTGGGAAAGATGAAGTTCTTTCTGGGGGTAGAAGTGATTCAAAGCAGTGAGGGAATTTACATGAGTCAGAGAAAGTATGCCCAAGAAATTTTAATGAAGTTTGGCATGGAGAATAGTAATCCCACTAAAACTCCAATGGTTCCCGGTTGCAAACTGATGAAGGATGAAGGGGGAGTCAAGGTGGACTCAACACAGTACAAACAGATAATTGGTAGTTTGATGTATCTAACTGTGTCCAGACCGGATCTTATGTATGTGATGAGTTTGGTGAGCAGATACATGGAGAGGCCCACAGAGCTGCATATGATGGCAGTTAAAAGAATCTTAAGGTATCTGAAAGGCACTACTGATCTGGGAATCTGTTTCAAGAAAGGAGCAGGAACTGATGGATTGATTGGCTATTCGGATAGCGATTATGCTGGGGATCTGGATGATAGAAGAAGCACATCAGGTTATGTGTTTACAATGTGTTCTGGAGCAGTGGCATGGAGTTCAAAGAAGCAGGCCATAGTTACTCTTTCAACTACAGAAGCGGAGTTCATATCAGCGGCAATGTGTGCATGCCAAGCTATTTGGATGCTAAGGGTACTTCATCATCTGAATTGGAACCAAGATAAATGTGTGGTATTTTGTGATAATTGTTCTACGATCAAGTTATCCAAAAATCCAGTTATGCATGGCCGAAGCAAGCACATAGCAGTCAGGTATCACTTTCTTCGGGATCTGTCTAATGATGGGGTTATAGAGTTGAAATACTGTAGCTCACAAGAACAGATAGCTGACATTATGACCAAGCCGTTAAAGCTTGAAGGGTTTGTAAAGCTGCGAGAGAGACTGGGAGTCTGCGAAATTCCGAAGGGTGGAAACTGATCCAGATTAAGGGAGGGTTTGTTGAGATAAATAATCTGTTACTAGTTAGTTAATTAGTTGCAATTTCAGTTAGTTACTTTTCTGTTAAAGTTGTTAGTAGTGGTTAGATTGCAATTTCAGTTTTCTTAATACACTGCATTGTAACTAGTATAAAAGGACTCAATTGAGAATGAGAAAAGTTGAGTGATTTAGTTCAATACAATTACAAGTTCGGGGACCAAGAATATTTCCTCATTTCGGCTTCGAGCTTACTTTGGTTTGCTCTCCCTTTCATTCGATGTAAACCACTTATGGTCACTTCAAGAGAAAGTGTTCTCGATCAAATGGGAGGTAGCAATAATTAATAATGATAAGGGTTGAAAGCTTACTCTCCCTCTCCCTCTCACTCTGGCATTCAGTTTTTACCAGAGAAGAAGAACAAGAAGATGATCTTGCCAGTTAGCTTAATAGTTGATAAATATACGAATGAAATTTTTTTAGCTAGAAACACGAGGACAGTGATATGATTTAAACGGTGTGAACCTGTGAACAAAGCATATATGTGAGCTAAATTTATAACACCTGATTACCAAAATATGTTATGACGTATTTTTTATGTATATAATATGTGTGAATAAAATATGTGTCGATATAATTTAAATGTAATAATTAATAAAAGAAATTATAGACCAGAGGAGGCGCTGAAATAATCAGAATCAAACAAAAACTATTCCAGGGACGAGAGATACATCGAATCAGGAGAGCTTTGAAAGTGAATATCAGACAATTAATCATGTGGATAACCTTGGCTTTTGAATCGGTCAATTAGATAACACTCCATTCCCAATTAATCATGTGGATAACCATGACAATTATTATTATTATTATTATTATTATTATTATTATTATTATTATTATTATTATTATTATGGCTTTCAATGGTAGTATATAAATCAATACCAATTCCATTAGAACTACCGATCGAGTGGTCGTTTAGTAGTATTTTTGTTTTTTGTTTCCTATTAGAATTAATGGGATTATACTCGTTATTCAAAATTATATGTTTTTTTTTAATTTATCCATATTATATAGTGCAATTAAATAAACTTGTTCAGACTTGCATATTATATATTATACACATTAACGAAGTATTGAACACGCACAAAAAAAAACATAAAATTTTAGTCAAGGCGACAATTACATTGTGATGTGAAGTTTAATGTTGTCCGAATTTCATTTCATTGTGTGGATGAGGCTTAAGGAGAAATCTCTACGTATGTCGCCGAAACAAACAACGAATCAACCAGATAATGCAACTTCTAAGATTAATTATAGATGAAACTTAATACAATTAAATAATTAAAACAGACATAAGAGATTTTAAAGTCTTGACTGTCTTAAAAGACCCTTTATGAACTTAATTAGAAGAAGAAAAAAAACACAAGGAAAGAAACAATGATGCACTTGACCACAACGGAATTAGAGAAATGAAATGAGATGTTTTTTTGATAAGAAGAGACTTCATCTCTTAAAAAATATATTTTATGGATCTAGATAGATATAATTTTGATTATAAAACTATATGATCCGGGTTTTTTTTTAATAAAGAATGCATATTCTAATTTAAAATTAAAATTTATTGTGTAAATTATAAATTCTCCATCATTATTATGTAATGTTTGTTGATGAGAAATGAAATGAGATTGCAGTACGTACAAGGAACAAAAAAAATGTCTGCAAGTGATCATGTGTACCCGGTTGAAGCCACACGGGAACTGAAAACATTTTGTGAATAAATGGGTTGTGCTTGTTGTGATTTGTGAATCAAGATATCTCGTGCTTACAGGGAAGAGTGGAAGATAGCTGGTGGACTGTGCTTATCGTCCCAGTGATTTCTATATATATCGCACAAATTCTCAAAAGACTACATGTGGAACCTTGTTTTACAATCCCGATAACATCGTGTTTTTTAGCGGTAATCATGATTTCGAAATTAAATATTTCATTTAGATGGATTTTCAAGAAATTATCAACGTCCAAATAGTGTCTTTTTAAAAAATACATTAATTTCTCTTGTGATGTGAACTTTTCAGTAAGATTCAAATCTTGAATAACTTGACGAAGAAACTCACTTATCAATCAAAATAAGCCTATAATATTTATCCAATGCCAACTTTCTTGCAAATGAATCAACACAGATATGATTGTCTTAAACCTGTGCAACATTACTGAGTTGGAACATGTGTGTGTGCAAGCGTGTGCGTGTCTATATATATATATATATATATATATATATATATATATATGTATATGTATGTATGTATGAATGTATACAATAAAAATGATGGAATTATAACAATGTTTTTCTATAGATTACCAAGTTCACTAGGTCTTGATAAATTAATATTTCAATTACAGGATGGTTTTTCTATCAATTAAAACAAATGATTCTTTGACTTTTATTTGTTTACTCTTGGAAGTTCTGATTTAACAATGACTACAGATGTAATCATGAATGACCAAATTGGTATACCATCGGGATGTCGAGGTCGCTAAATATTAAAGTTCATCGACATAAAATAATTACGATATAACTATATAATAATAACGTTTAATCTTTTTCATATTTGAACAGTAAAATGCAACGCCCAACACGTAACTTTGTTGATTATATAAAATAAATAATAAAATCTAAATACTTTATGTGATTAGGTTAAGAATTGAAGCTCAAGACTTCGTGTCACTATATTTTCTACAATTATTAACTACGTAAGTACATATGCAATCACGAGACAAACATATGCAACATGTAAAAAAGAAAGAAAAAAGTTATTTTCTTGCACAACCACTCAGCAGAAGACATGGAAGAAAACATTCTTTGCTTCGAGGACCATTAATCACTTGCCACGTTAAACTCTGACATCCGTGTTGGCGGCTCATGTTTATCTTTCATTTTTAAACAGTAAAATCCAGTATTTAACATATAATTTCTTTAACCATATATATATGGGTAGAGAGTTCTGATCAATATGTGTTACTCGACTTTTTCCTTTAATTAGTACCTAAATATAGGAATATAGTTGTTTTTCAAAGTATTTTTCGTTTGGAAATATATCAAAATAACATCAATATTTAATTTAAAATAAAAATATAAAAAATATATTTTTAAAAAAAAATAAAACACACTGCTAAACAGTTCCATAATCAGGAACATTAAAAATAAAATAATATGATGATGATGACGGCCACTAGATTCTGGCGGACGACGCGTGGAAGATAGTCTGCCCATCAAGTACCATCGATTGGCTGTCACATTAAATCTGGAATCCGTGGTGGTGACTCTTACTTATCCTCTATGTGCAAAATGCCATTTGATCCCATCTACATATTTGTAAGTTTATATTAGCTCCTATAATTATATTATATACGTGTATAGAGCACGTGCTTGAAGAAATGAGACGTCGACTTATCAAACCACCGACCTCTATATTTATTTTCTTTTCCTGATTAATATGCTCTCAGGAAAAAATAATTTATTCTCAACTTGATGGATATGAATTTTATCTATTTAATACAGCAAGAAGTATAATCGAATAGTTTTTTCTTCGGCAAAAACCTTACGTCATGCATGACCTCCAATCCTACGTCACCATTAGTATCGTAAAACACTTGCGCTATACACAAATTAAATACAGCGGGTATAGTTATTGTTAATTCATAAATCACAATTCCACAGCACACACAGTGATATTATAAATTAAGAACCTCGTAACCTTTAGGTTCTGATCTGTCATTCAAGAATCCAGATAAAATTCAAGGTCGCAACACTCGACGATCTCAGCAGTTGTTTCAGAAATCCAGACAACCACTTGCCAGTAGTTTCCACTCTCATTTTGTCTGTCCCTGGATCCTACTGGCCATTGACATTTACTGTCTGCCATAATATTTTGCAACTCTTGCAGGCTTCCATTAGCATTAGATCAGGTCTACAGCTCCGTGTTCTGATCATCTGCCCGCTTGTTTCTTACATAATTAAAGCGGAAGCACCACCGCGACCCCCAGAAACGCAGGAGGACTAGGCAAGCTGCTTTCGCATGACAGATCAAATAAAATCAAGAACTAGAAATATTGTTTTATATATTCTAATGAAATTTGATATGAACTACCGGGTATTTGATTTAATTATTTAATTAGTGCGGTGTGAGTGAGCTTTTCAGGTCACATGAAAGTTTCCTTACACTGATCATGGTTTCCCGATGATCCACGGAGAGAGGGATGGAACGCAGCGGACTTCGATTCTAGTCTTGCCCTCCATGATCACCAGCCCCGGAAACAGTATTTATGTTAACACCCGTCGCAGCTTGAAGAACTTAAACAAATAAAACAGGGATTCGGCGGTCCTGGAGTTCAATAAGTTACAGAAACTTTTCGAGTTAAGGATTCAAAATCACTGCCAGATGAATTGATGCCCGTATGACTTCGTTGTTTCTTAAAACAGTCCCCACTAACAGTGAAGGGCAGGCCTAGGAAGAATGAAAAGATAACGGGCTGACCTGAAATTATAGCTGATGGGGTCACGCTATAAGTGGGTTTTGTTAAATATAAAGCACACGAAAAGAGAAATGGTGGATGATGAAGTGACAGAGCTATAAAACTTTTGGTGGTGGAGTGAGGCTGGCAGGTATACTTGGGCTATAAGAAAAAGTTCTTATACGCGTGCAAAGGATGGATCCAAAAATTGGATGTTGCGATTACAAAGCGTGATTATTTTATTTTGTAGAGGATTTTAATGCACAGAATTGGAAAAAGAATTTAAAAACCCACTAAATTTATAATTACCGATACTTATAACGTGTTAAAGTTTATGAAATGTATTTATGATTTATTTCTTTTCTTTGTCATAACTATTAATAGTTTACCGTTAAAATTCTCAACGGTAACCGAGAAAATTAGGGTGCTTTCAAAGGGAAATGGGCCTCGTTTTTAGCAGTAGCCTACCACTGCTCACTGATATAAAACAAAACTAACGAGTTAAAACGTTAGCCCAGAGCCTAAATTGCCATGGCACATTTTTAACTAGCACCACCAACATCTAGCTTGATGAAAGCTAAGTTGGACCGTCTCCCTTGCGTAGAAAAACCTCGGCCCATATTTATGGGCTAAATATTGGACCACACCATTAGACGCCATGGTGGAACAAAACCGGAGCATCTCCCCTTTCCTTTGACGCATGCATGTTTTCAAACACGAATCCAGAAACTACACTGAACATTACAGCTAAGCAATATCTCTATCCCAGGCCGACATGAAAAATATTTTTTATTTAAAAAAATTATTTTTAATATTAGTATATCAAAATAATTTAAAGTAAAAATTTTAATTTTAATTTTTTTTAAAAACACTTCTAAAATAAAAGGTTAAATAAACACGAAATAGCATTACCATCCAAAAAAATGATAGAGCTTGGAATTATCTGATTTAGGAACACTTGATGATCGCTCCAAGGCAGCTCATTGAGTTAAATTTGAGCATTTGATAGATATTCTTACGCTGACAATTGAACCGAGGAATTATGTTGTGCAAACTATAGATCTTTATGTCATCTTTCTCTCCTTTTAGTTTTATACGAGCCACCTGTATGTTGTCGGAATCAATTTTTTTAAAAAGTAGAAAAATTGTTAAGAATATAAGTTTTTTTTTTATAATGATATATATTTAAGCAATTAATCAATTTGAACAGGATTTTTGCCAAGTAATGTTAAAAAAACAATTATAAGACATTTTATATGCTTATATTAATATTAAGTAATACAATTTTAAATAAATAAGATAAAAAATTAAATACAACGTATATTTTATTAAATCGTTTTTAACATAAACCCTAAGATCTTGAACTGCATGATGATCACAATAAGATTTCGATTTAAGAAGGATTAAGAATTACCTCCGTTCATCATGGTACGAGGAGGTTCTTGATCCTGCTGCCGAATCCTACTATTGATTGGTGTTGAACTTTTGTTGAAGAAAAGCTTTAGTGAAGAGTTTCGGTTTCTCTCATCTCGCCTATAAACCCTAATGTGTTAAAAATCGTGACTTGCTTTTGTGATGGACAAAAGCCTATATTTATAGGTGGAGAGAGGACCGAAATTCCAATTAGGGTTTTCTTTAATTCAATCTCAACCGTCCATCAAGGTAGTGATTGATATGGAATATAACTCCTTAATTAAAACCGATTTTGTAGAAAATAGCATGTATCTTATGAAAACAGAATTCCTATAATGACCACAATTTCGGGAAAGGGAAGGACTTGTGGTCCAAGTAAACGACCTAAAAGTAATTTCCTTACATATTTTTCTCAAACCATTAATCCATGAAAATAGTTTTGAAATAACAGAGAGAGAAGTTTTAAAACTTAATCTTAATAAATATAATATTGAATGATAAATTAGTTTTCTTTAGCTGCTGGGCCCTTGTTTGTATCATAAAAAGAAAACTTGTCTGTCCCCGTGGCCATCCACGGGCTACAGAGCGCAAGCCCTAACCCATCCATAAGTTGGAAAAGAGAAGAACAACGTGCATTTCATCTTTTCATAATTAAAAAAAAAAGGTAATTTTCAAAGGGAAGAGTGGTTGTCTACAAGGTGTTTGATTCAGCGGCATCCATCAGCGGGGTAGAAAAAAAGAGGGTACCCTGTGTTCATATTTTACCCATCCAAATATAAAAAGAAAAAAAAAAGTATTTATATATACCATGTCCGTTAAAATAATTCCAGCAAGTGAAATATTATATAGTCAGGCAAACATTGTAAACGTGGTCTTAATTCAAGGGCAGACTAGCTAGATCGAATAAATTCTTTTTTTATTCGATTAAACTCTATTTTTTTTAGAGATTTTTTGAGAATTCAAATGGATAAAATCATAGTTACTTCAAATTAATATATTCCGACTATAATCCAAGATCTACAAGATAGATCTTAAATGTTTTAATATCATATTACGCCCTTTTGTGACTAGCTACCCTAACAATTAAGACAAATTGATTTTTCTTTTCTTTTCGCTGTGGTTGTATCACATACTTGTCGAGATGCTAGAAATTCCCGGCGCGGCCGAATCCAATGCTGCTGTAAATAACAACTCACTAACTCCTTCCACCTTCAGAGCTGGAGCTTAGGTTATATATCATATCATAATGTTTTTTTGTTGTTAGATTTAAGGTATTGACGAATGTACAAGAACAGCAGTTTGGAAGTCAAGTCAGTTTGAATTGGGCACCAACATGAACAGCATTTCTCGTCCGCTAGAACAAGAAAATAAAGATTATGAAATTGAAAATGGAGAAAGAGAGACGAGCAGGGCTATGATTTTTATATTAGATAAACGAGAGCGCGCGGGAGGCACTACAGGGGTAGTGGAAAGCTGAGTCAGGTATATCCTGTCAACCACCTAAGTGGAAGGGAAACGCGTGACGGGTGGTGGACTGGACCGCCCTTCCCCCAAGTTGGAATCTTTCTTCAACCGGTCACCCTTGGTCAACTTTTTTTTTATTCCCAGCCCCATCATCCAGCCCCACTCCCATCCAATATCGTTTGCGTCGACTTCAACGCACTCCCCTCATCTCTCCTTCCCCGCCCCTGCCCGCCTGCCTGCCGGGGGGGTGCAGAGAAAATCGCATCGTTGGTGTTAATTTGGGCATAAAATTCGCGATAATTTTGATTAGGGTTGCTGTGACTTCGTGTTGAAATTAGTATGATTGTTGTAGTCAGCTAAAAGACTCTTAGTAGTAGTCTCTGTACAAATGATTGAAAAATTTCTACTTTGCATGTGATAAGAATTTTAATTTTAATTTTCATATAATATATATATTATTAAAAATAATTATGTTTGATTTTTATTGACTTCGATGAAATTTGGTTTATCTGCATGTAACTCTGATAAATCTTCTGTCTTCTTTTGCTTGAGTGGACTCAAACATGATGACATATAAAAAAAATTAAAAATTAAAATTTAAAAGTGAAAATTGCTTTTATGTTTTTTTTTCCTTACAAATTTTACGAATATAATTTTACTTGATAAATGAAGCATTACTTTTTATGTCCTGCAAAATCATTTCTTTCCCATGTCATATTGTTTTCAAACAACTGGTTCCTATGAAATTTTTTAACTTGGTGTGTACATGATACTTTCTGTAAAAATACTTTTCAATTAAAATAGTAATTTTTTTCATATTAATTCATTAAAAATATATTGATTTAATATTTTCCGGTTAATCACAAAAACAAATGCAGCGTTATAAAACAAAGAAAACATATGTTCAATTCAGGTAATTGATAATATGATGATTATTAAAAATTTATATAATTATTAATTTTAAAATTTATAAAATTAATTAAAAAATATATAAACGGATAAAATTAACTATATTAATACCCGATCGGATTTTGAAAGAAATAGGAGGCATATAATTACAAGACGGGTCTACCTCTTGGATGAGTTTCTCTTTTTCTCTGTTGCTGTCACAAAAAGACATCCCCATCCCGAGCGTGAGCTAAGAACCTGAATACGCGCGCACTTGACGGACTACCCGTTGAGTCGGTAAGACATAAGAGAGAAACGCGGGTCCCACATCAACGAAAAACTTAGCTCTCATTTACATTTCATTTGAATTTCAATTTCAAAACCAGAACAGCAGAATTAAAGAGCTGCTAACCCTGAGAGAGAGAAAGAATAGTAGCCTTCGCCTTGAAGATTTGACTTTGACCAATATCCCAGGAGAGAGAGAAGGAGAGCGGAAGAAAAGTCCTACTTTCCTCCCCCCTTCCTCCTGAAGAAAACCCACATATATAGAACCCACAACTGGGTCTTGTATTTGCAGCTCACCTCCTCCTCATTTGAGCTAAACAAAGCTCTTCTCAATATTCGTCTCTTCAACAAAGGATAGAAACTAACTAAAGATTACAACTCATTAGCTGTTTCTTACTCTTTCCATCACAAGTACTCCTGCTCATAGGTATGCTTCTTGTTATTCTTAAAGACTGGAAAAACAATAACTTTCTAGTTTAATTTTTGATGATGATGTGGCTCTGTTGGTTTTTGATGAACTGTTCGAGTGTTTTTGTTACACCTGGGTTTGGGTAAAGTTTGAAATTTTGTTTCTGGGGTTGCTTAATCTGACTTGTTTAATGATTTTTTCTTCTTCCATGTTTTTTTGTTTTTTTGTTTCAAGTAATAGTGATCTTAGAAGAGTAAGTCTTTTTTTTTTGTTTTTTGGTGGGTTTTGTTCTGCGTGTGTTTTCATTTGGTTTGTTTGGAGAGGAAAATTGCGGATAAAAGCAATAGAAGTTGGGCAGAAAAGCTTGAAACTGTTTAATTCTTGTCTGCTTTGTCATCAATAATTAGTCTTGCTCCTTTGATCTGAACTAGCAAATAGTTTTTATCGACTCACTATTTTTAGGGGTTTTTTTTGTACTTTGTTATTTCTTGGTCTGATTAATCAATTGTCTAAAATTCTTGATTATGGTATATTTAATATGTCTGTTTTAATGATGCAGGACTTGGGTATGTGCAAGGGTTCAAAAGGTGATTCTTTATCTTCAAATCCAATCATGGAAGACAAATCTTACAGCCAGAAAGACAATCTCTTGTATAAATGCTCAGTTTTGCTCGAATTGTCTGCCTCTGATGATCTTGCCGGGTTCAAAATCGAGGTTGAACAGAAGGGTTTGGATATAGATGGGGCAAACTGTTGGTATTGTAGAAGAATTGGGTCGAAAAAGATGGGTTTCGAAGAGAGGACACCCCTTATGATTGCAGCCATGTTTGGAAGCACTCATGTTTTGAAGTATATTATTGAAACTGGCAAAGTCAATGTCAATAGGGTGTGTGGCTTGGATAAGGTTACTGCCCTTCACTGCGCTGTTGCTGGCTGTGCTGTTTCATCAGTTGGGATCGTCAAGCTCTTGCTTGATGCGTCTGCTGATCCTAACAGCGCCGATGCTAACGGAAATAAACCTGGCGATCTATTTGCCGCTTCATCCAAGTATATGTGCAATTCAAGGAAGAAGTTGATCAAGTTATTGCTGAACGGCCAAAACTTTGAAGATGAAGAAGAGAAACTGATCATAATGCCTCAGTTGGCAAAAGAAGGAGCTGAAAAGAAAGAGTATCCTCTTGATGTGACATTGCCTGACATAAACAATGGAATATATGGTACCGATGAGTTTAGAATGTACTCTTTCAAGGTCAAGCCTTGCTCCAGGGCATACTCTCATGATTGGACCGAGTGCCCGTTTGTCCATCCAGGAGAGAATGCCAGGAGGAGAGACCCAAAGAAGTACCCTTACAGTTGTGTCCCTTGCCCTGAATTTCGCAAGGGAACGTGCCAGAAGGGTGATTCTTGTGAATATGCACATGGTGTTTTTGAGTCATGGCTGCATCCTGCCCAGTATCGAACCCGCCTTTGCAAGGATGAAACTGGTTGTGCACGAAAAGTTTGTTTCTTTGCACACAAACCTGAGGAATTGCGCCCGGTGTATGCTTCTACAGGTTCAGCAATGCCTTCACCAAGGTCAACTTCTAGTGCAATGGACATGACAACTTTGAGTCCGTTGTCCCTGGGATCATCACCTTTGTCGTTGCCTGCTACATCAACACCACCAATGTCTCCCTTGGCTGTAGCCTCTTCATCTCCCAAAAGTGGAGGCTTGTGGCAGAACAAAGTTAGCCTAACCCCTCCAGCTTTGCAATTCCCAGGAAGTAGGCTAAAGACTGCTTTCTCTGCTAGAGATTTGAATGTGGAGATGGAATTGCTTGGGCTGGAAAGTTACTCAAACCAACTCCAGCAACAGCAACAGCAACTTAGGGATGAGATGTCTTGTCTCTCCTCACCATCTCACTGGAGCAATAGGATTGCGGATTTGAAACCTAACAACCTTGATGATGTTTTTGGATCTCTCGATTCTTCTCTAATGTCTCCACGGCAGGGAGTTTCATTAAATGCTAGCACACAAACCCAGTTACAGTCTCCTAATGGGCTGCAAATCCGCCAGAACATGAACCAACTTCGATCAAGCTACCCAGCCACCAATCTCTCATCTTCTCCAGCTAGAAACCCTATTTCATATGGGTTTGATACATCTGCCGCAGTGGCAGCAGCTGTAATGAATTCAAGGTCATCTGCATTTGCAAAGAGGAGCCAGAGTTTCATTGACCGTGGTGCAATGCCCAACCATCTTGGCCTCAGTGCACCTGCTAACTCTGTATCCATGATGCCCTCTAATCTTCCTGACTGGAGCTTCCCTAATGGGAAACTGGATTGGGGCATTCAAGGAGATGAACTGAGCAAGCTCAAGAAGTCTGCCTCCTTTGGATTCCGAAGCAACAATAATCCTGCCGCGACAACAGCTGCTAGCGTGACCGCTCCACATGAAGAGCCAGATGTTTCTTGGGTTAATTCGTTGGTTAAGGATGCCCCCCCTGCTGGAAGCACATTTTTTGGTCCTGAGAAGCAGTACAGTCTTGGTAGAGGAGTTCGTGAATCGCTGCCACCATGGATGGAGCAGATTTACATGGAACAGGAGCAGATGGTCGCGTAGACATCAATGCTTTTAGCTTACTATCCCCTGACACAAGTGTATTTAAGTTTAGGAGAAGCAAAGTCGATGCTGAAGCAAGCTGCAAATCGAAAGCAAAAGTATGCGCATTACTGATTGACCAGGTGATAACTAGGATAAATAGTAGGTGGAACAAGGAGAAGATTTTTTTAATTATTTGATATCCTTATTATTTCCTTTTCTCCCTCTCTGGGAGAATGTACTTTATATTTCAGTGCACTATGAAGAGAGTTCCGTATTATTTTCTCGAACACTCAGAAGGAAAAACGCGAGCCAGATTTCCTTCATGAATGACTTCATTATAAACTTTGTTGAATAAGATGATACTGCACCTGTTTCGTTCTGTTTTGTTTTTTATTCTTCGATAGGAGATGTCGCATGTAATAGAAACTAATTATATCACCTAGATTTGTATCATCATGCAGATGTGATGGTCAAAGATATTGGAATTGATTCTGACTTCAATTGATTGGCCAGTGATAGATAACTATGGATAATATGTGATTAAATTTTAACAATTTCAAAATTAAGAAAAAAGATAAAAGAAGAATAAATAAATGGGATTAGAGACTTTGCTCATTTTTATAGAATAATAAAAAGAATTTAATTGTATGTTAATTATTGTTATATGTGATCATATTTTTTTTCTAGATCATCATAGCAGATCTAATTTATCATCTTTGTTTATAATGCATAGTAAGTTTATTTTAATATTTTCTCTTCACCTGCCTTTTCAGGAGCAGGATCATTGATTTTAGCCCGCACTTTTATTCCATTTTAACATTAAAAAACTATTTTAGTCCTTATAATTATTTTTTAAGAGAGTTGAACCTCTCGCCAGCTTGATCCGGACAACCATTATACAGATGATTTGGGGGTGTTTAGGAGTGTTTTTCAAATATATTTATTTATTTTTATTTTTAAATTTAAATTTAAATTAATAAAATTTGGTGTTTTTAGATATTTTATTTATGCTAATATTAAAAATAATTTTTAAAAAATAAAAAAATATTTTTAATATATTTTTAAATAAAAAATATTTTTAAAAATAACAACAACCGAAATACTAAAAACATGCACAGGCACGAGGGAGTGTTTGGTTTTATTTTTTGAACTCGAAATCTCTCCTTTTAGGCCGGGATGGACATGACAGCTGGCTTCAAGTTTCAATTCAAATTATGAGATGACGTGTGGGTCCCACATCTTTCGCCACTGTCTTTCCTGGTCTCCTGGCAGTGGAAAAATCCAGGCAAAGTCTGGATGAGTTGTGTAGCCTTAGCCGCCCACGAACTTAATTCTCAACCAGAACATTTGCCATGATCCTGAAATTCGAAGCTGCTTCCGCCCGTCCTTCGTTAGCGTGATAATAATTGGACCGACCACAGACGTCATTGATGCTTCCACTCATGGATATTGTTCTCGAAAGGGCCTACCACTGCCAAAACCCACACTTGAGAGTCGAGACCCCCTAGCCCATACCCTTGCATGAATGGGCCGTGTATGGCCCAATATGTCGGGTGTGCGTCCATTGCCGGCCTGCTAAATTATGAGAGAGGTGTATGTTGTGTTTTTATTTAAAAATATATTAAAAATAACATATTTTAAGTTAATTTTTAACAATAACATATCAAAAATTAAAATATTGTCCTGCCTTGTATATGGGCTACACGTGCAAATATTCAAAACAAATTTTTACATGAGATCCCGTGGTAAATAATTAAAAAAAAGTCATGTTGAGTTGATTGATTTTGAAGATTTTTTTTAACTAATCGAAGGCGAGGTGATTTGAAAGAGGAAAAAGGCTAGCCCCTCATTAAATCAGCATTGTGCCATTGGAGATGTTAAAGCATAAAACTCACTTGCCAATTAAAATCTCAAGTTCCAAGATAAATCCAATTAGGAACTCAGTCTCATATCCAAGTTACATTATTTGGTGTTCCGTTTCAAAAGTTTTTTAAAAAAAAAAATGAATTTTTTTAAATTAAAATTTTTGGTGTTTTTAAATCATTTTTATGTGTTGATATCAACAATGATTTTTTTTTAAAAAAAAAAAATTATTTTGATACATTTATGAATGAAAGACACTTTCAAAAACAACATCAACCATACTCTCAAATAAATATTTACTATAAATATAAATCGCAAGTCTAGCATGATATTCATATACATATTGTAGTTTAAATTTTAGAATGGTCCGATAAGTTGATTCAAGGCTTGACTAAATTTTAAAAAATTAAAACTAAAATGACTTGTTTAAAAATCTAAGTAAATTCGGTTACAATTCATTAGCTACTCATTTATTTATTTTTAGAAAAAAATGATATTTTTCTTTGTAAAAAAATGATATTTAATATGTAATAACTGATAATATGGTCAAAACTCATGACCTAATTTTAGATAAATTAACCTACAAACATTTAAAAGCTATGGACCACACATCATGGAATTAAAAAAATAAAACCTAGCTAAATTCCCAATTGTATTTCTCTATAAGAACCGGGCTGCATACAATGTTTTAGTGCTTATATAAATAGTAAAACCTCTTAATATGTTTTTATTTTATTTTATAATAATTACATGCAGTGACTCAAGTGGTCGAAACACACTTGCATGGATGGAGATCACGGGGTTGGATGATTGGATCTATCATTTTAATAAATCAAAAATAAATAAACAATGCAGCACAAGCATGTGGGAAAAAAAAACATGTTTGAGAGTATGATTAATATTGTTTTTTAAAATATTTTTATTCAGAAATATATCAAAATAATATATTTTTTATTTTTAAAAATTACATTGACATCAACATATTAAAATGATTTAAAACAAAAAATAATAATTTAAAATAAAAAATAATACATTTAAAAAAAAACATAATTGAAACGCAGTTTCAGACAGACATTAAAGCACATAGTATTGTTAGTAATTACATAAAAGGAAAGGGATCTCTAATTTCTAATTCATTGATTTATAATAATAATATTCTAAATAAAAAAATAGATTGCAATTATTGTAAACTATTTCACATGTGATAAAAATGGGGATGATATAAGAAAAAAAGGTTGTAAGCCGCTGTACATGTGATAGAAATCGAAAATTGAAAATAAATATTGTAAATGTTTTCTTAAATTAAAAGAAAAGAAAAATCAATGAGTTGGTAAGTATATAAAGATGGTAATGTAGATAATACAATGTGAAACCTTTTCTAATCACATATATAATGTTTATAGATATATTATTTTTTTTATCTCTTAATTTGATTTTTGAAGGCAAATAATAATAATAAAAATAATATCATGAAAAAAAGGCATTCAACTCGCTTTCCTAATCCATAAAAAATCCAAAATGCTTCCAAAATTCAAGTGGGGGACTATTTCAAGCTCACCTAACCCAAATTCACGTTCCTAATACAACCGAGTTCGGAGAAACCTGTTCGTATTGGCCATGGATTCTTTCTCCATTTAATTGTCTACAGAAAAGCTTTCAGCACCGCCGCAACAGAAATCCAAATTGCCGACAAAAACATGCTTACAGGTATCAGTCTCCCAGACGTCCTTGTTTTCATGTGATTAACTTATAATGCACATTAACCGTTCGCTGAATCTCCTCAGAGAGACGCTATGTTTCATTACGAAGTGAAAGATTCTTTTTCTATATCATAATATCAACTAGGTTGTTAACCTTCGTTGATAAATGGAAAGGAAGTTAGGCTGGAGGCATAATTTAAAATTTTATTGTGCCTTGCGCTTTGAAATGACGAAACATTCAATGAAAAGTCTGAACTATCCATTTATCATACTAGTTTAAAGCACGACATTCTGTTTGTTTTTTAACGAATTGAGCATTGTAAATGCATTTTTCTTTTGGAATAAGGATCACCAAAGTCTTCCAGTTTTTCAATGATCCTTGGTCTTTATTGACAGGGTTGGCTACCGGAGGTTACTTGCAGCCGAAATCTGTCAACTTGCTAAGAAGCCATGTTCATGGTAGTTTTTTGTCCCTGTTATTTTAGTATTTAATATTCTTTTGTTTCTGCCCATTCCAGTTAGAACCCCATTTACCTCAACGGACAACAGATTAAACCCCAATCCATGTCTCCGGTGCATTATACATGCAAGATAGATAACTCTCATGCATGTTCATTTTGAATGTCTAGATGAGATTCTGATGTTGTATATTTAAAGAGTCGAGAATGCTGAGTATTTGCAGGTCTGGTTGGGAGTGAACTGAACTTCTCGAGAATCACATCCCATTCAAGGAGTAGGGTTAAATGCATTTTCACCCCACCAAAGAAAGCCTCCTTTACTCATGAAGAACATGAAAAAAAGTGTCCGTTAGTTAAAATGTGTGGGATTACCTCAGTTCGAGATGCTACGATGGCAGCAGAAGTTGGTGCTAATTTTATTGGGATGATTCTTTCGCCCAACTCAAAGCGCTCCATTTCATTTTCAATTGCAAAGGAAATTTCGAAAGTTGCAAGAGAATATGAAGCAGCACCGGTAGGGGTGTTTGTGGATGATGATGTAGAAACAATATTGAGAGCCGCGGATGCAGCAGACCTTGAATTTGTGCAGGTATATGTTTTGGACTTTTGACTGCTTCTCTTGTAGTATGTCATTTATCTTTCTGACTTTGATATTCTCTATTATTCAGCTTCACGGGAAAGGTTCACGGGCAGCTTTTCTAGATTTAAAGGGGAAAAAACGTATAGTGTATGTTCTCCATGCAAATGAGAATGGAAACCTTCTAAATCAAATTTCAGATGAAGAATGTTCTTTGGTTGATTGGATTCTTGTGGATAGCGCAACAGGTGGAAGGTAAGACAATGATTTACCTTTATGTATAGTTCATCCATCATCTCCATTTAGTCAGTTTGTATATTCCCGTGGGCTGTCAATATTGAGGTTTAAAAATGTAGAATTTTGGTAATAATTGAATATTCAATGAACTCCACGCTCAGGAACTGAATAGTTTTCCATGGACCACCATGAGCAAAACCTAGTAGATTGTGTGCAGGATGATCAATTCATAAATCACTTTGTTTCAGAAGCAGCTGTGGGAACTGAAATACATGCAAGACAATAAAACCTCAATTTGCATCTAGACCTCTCAATTTGCCTTTTTTTTTTTACAGATCCTGCATACATGTAACTCACATTCCCGCAATCGTTTTCTTTGGTATTGCCAATGTTGTTTAAGATTTCTTCCTTAAATAAACTTATGATTCTGTTTGTAGTGGCAAAGGATTTAACTGGACAGGGTTTGAATTACCACCAATCAAAAGCAAGAACGGATGGCTCTTGGCGGGAGGGCTTAAGCCTGAAAACGTCAGTGAAGCTCTCTCCCTCCTCAAACCTCAAGGTGTTGATGTTAGTAGTGGTATTTGCGGCTCAGATGGCATTAAGAAGGACCAATCACTAATAGTGTCCTTTATGAATGCCGTGCATTCTGTACGCTATTGATTGGCCACAAGGAAAAAGAAACCAATCTTGACTGCGTCTCTTGAAACCTGATCTGCAAAATGACAGTATTGCTATCATCTCATTCTATGGAGTTATCTAGTTGAATATGGATGTAGCATGGGTCGGGTCTGACATGGAAATCCAAGCTTTTAAACTACGAGGCAGCTCGAAGTGTATTTTAATTTATTATTCAAACATTTCAGAATGAATATCTAAAAAGATGCTACCGATGTAACAAATGACACCCCATTCTTATCATTAATGCTGGAATGGTTGTCAATCCGAGTAACTATTGATTGAAAATGTATTAAAATATTACTACTATTTTTTAAAATTTATTTTTAATATTTGTATATCAAAATAATTCAAAAACACTGAAGAAATAATTAATTTAAAGTATTTTTCTAATTTGAATAAAAAACAGTTTAAATTATAATTCCAAACATCCTTAAAATCTCAACCCTTCCCCTTCCTTTCCTTTTTTTTTTTTTTTTTTATGAAGTATGGTACACATTACACAATCCTTTTCCTTTAATAAGTCTTGTAAGTGCGAGAGAAGAGAGAGAGAAGCCAAAGATGTAGATTTTCGATTACAATGACGTTAAATGCAGTAAACTTCTTATAAACATATCTGGCTGAGATTAAACATCGTCGACACGTCTTATCAAATAGGAAAGATGGAGAAAAAAATGCGTGGCAGAGTGAATGGTTGTCCCAATGGATGAAGACATTGCTGACTAATTGTCAGTAGTTAAACGACTTGATATTATAAAATCCTGGCTTGGTAGGCTTCCATTGTGATGCCTAGAAACTTCGGTATCGTCATTCTGTTTTTTCTGCTCCACGGAGCTCGGGATCTGTTTGATAATATAAAACATCTCCAGTATTACTAACGTAGTGATCTTGTTTCATGCTTCTTACGAGTGTTCCCAGCAAGTAAAATGGAAGAGGCCCAGATTTCCTTGGTTCGCGGTAATACTTCCCGAGCACGGGCCTAGCTGCTTCTGTCTGTAGAAGATCAAAATGAACAATCATTACAAGCAGAAGAGAGTGGACCACTCCAAAAACATAACAGTTCAAACTATAATGGCACTTACTGCTTCAACTAAGTGGTAGTGTGGGATTTGAGGGAAGAGGTGGTGAATCACATGGGTCCCAATATCATGGTGGATGTTGTTGATCCATCCATAGTCACGGTCCAGTGTTGTAAGGCCTCCCCTCAGATAGCTCCATTCCTGTTGACACCCAGAAAGCACAGATGTTAGCTCAGAAAATTTAACCCCGCCAAACTTTTATTATATCTCGAGGAAAAAATAGACTATTTGGCAGGGAAGACGTTGATAAGAAATGTAAGACCAAAGGCTATGGATATTCTTCATCTTCCTACCTTTCCACGATACCAAGGAAGTTTGTCATCATGACCATGGTGATGCAAATAAGTGACCAGATCCAACCACATCACAAAAATCTGCATTTGTAAGCATATTCAAAAGTATGAGCATAAGCACTGAAGAGTAATTGACTTGTAGCAATTCCAGCAAAAGTCAACGAGATACGAGAATCCCAAGAGCTAAGCCTACCCAGTAGGGAATGCCATAGAGTTTTAGCACTTGGAAAGGACCCATTACAAAGGATAAACAAACAAGCAATGCCGCCATTGCAGTCCAACAGGCGGTTGAGGTAATAACGTCTTTCCTCTCATTTGGGACAAACAAATCACTGTCTGGATGGAAATGAGAGCCCTTCTTTCCTGGACTTCTACTCCACTGTATGGTCATTGAAACCCGCATTACATAAAAATCATCAATCTATCATAAAAAATATCTCCTAAAGTCAATTACTGGATTTGGCCAACCAAGAAACGCTTACCAGATAGAAAGGGTAAGCAAGCATAGGGAAAGGCAAAGTGAATCTCAATGTTCTTGTGGCATTATCCAAACTCCTGTAAATTTTCTCGGGCAACTACAATAACAAATAGTATACATGAATGAGTTCCGAGTTTGAAAGCATTGAAACGATGTCACTTGAAACTAAGAGGTCAGTATTCACGAGAACTCACTGGATGCCAAGATTCATCATTCTCAACATGACCATGGTTTTGATGGTGGGTTCTGTGGCTAATTCTCCTGAAATAACAATCAGAATTGCAAGTATTTGAGGATACCAAATTATATTGAATAGGTAAGTACTAAATTGCTAAGAAAACTAAACAGGACACTGAAATACTAGAAATGCAGCAGGTATCGCAGCAACTAACCATCCATGATAAGGAACAAGGATTGAGGAATGAAGGAGATGACCCGCTACACTATTAAGTTTTGGATTATTCGAAAAGCTCCCATGACCACTGCATAATTATAGAGAAAAGCAATCAAAGTCAATAACAAATATATAGGCATCTCAAATGCGGCCCCAGAAAACAAGGAAAGCTGCAAATCCAGTGTTAGAAAAAAAATGGCAGTAAAATTTCCTATAGAATGCAATAAAAACTCAAGCTAAATAAACGAAAAAACATAAGAATTTACCAATCATGGCCAAGAACAAAGAGGGCCCAGAACATGGTCCCTTGAGCAAACCAGTAAAGTGGCCAAACAACCCAATTGTTGAAGTAAGCTGCAATAGCAGCCAATCCAAAAACCACTGCAACATCTCTCACAACATAGGCCATAGATCTCCATGGATCTTTAACCCAACAATGCTTTGGTATAGCAGCTCTTATATCAGATAATTTGAAAGGTGGTGGTGCACCAGGGTCAAAAAATCCACCTTCCTCTTCATTAACACCGTTAACGTTTTCTCTTTCTTTGTCTTCCTCTTCACATACTGTAACACTAGCCGGAACAGCAACATTTAACGCCCAGTTTCTTTGTCTAGACCAACATGAGACCTTGAAAGGAGAACCAAGATTGCAACTTTTGGTGTCTGGTGGCTGTGTAAACTTCAAAAGGTTTGTACTTTTTGATGTCAAGCCGGTTCTGCTTTGAGGATAGATTCTAGGAAGGGGTCTTAGGCCACATTCTGATAAAACCCAGCTAGCCATTGAAGACCAAGAAACAGAGAATGCAAGTGGTTTCGGTTCTTGCTATCTCAGTTCATGCAAGAAAATAGAAGAACTGAAGCCTATATAAAAGTGAAGAAAAGGTACAAAATTTGCAAAGTAGATGAAGGGATAACACAAGGGCTTCTCTCCTCCACTACCAGCTATAAAAATCTCAACTTGTGCTTCTTGTTGGTTGTCCTCTCTCTTTTTAATGTGTCGTTGCGCGCACGCACACACTTCTGTACGTAACCCCGTGCCTGTGCTTCTCTGGTAAAAGCTTTAAACAGAACGGACTTTAACTGCAATTTGTTGCGGGCAAGGTGTGTTTTTTAATTAAAAATATTTCTTAAAATTTATATATTTGTATATTAAAATTATCAAAAAAATCAATTTTAAAAACATTTAAAAATAAAAGTCATTGCTTTTTTAGATCATTTTAATGATATCAAAAATAAATTTTAAAAAATAAAATAAAAATTATTTTAATAAATTTATAAATAAAAAATATTTTAAAAAACAACTCAACCACAACCCAAATAATTATTTATTTCTTTTTTTTTACTATACAATGAACGCACATTCCTCCCCATCCTCGAATTGTCATTCATCTCCACAAGATTTGAATCGAGATCTCCTGTTACCTAAGCTGCGCTCTGACTGGGTATTTGGAAAATGTGTGGTGGGGTGTGAAAACGAAACATTAATATTGACACTCCGTGTGGTTTTCTTTTCTTCCCGTGGAGAGTGGAACATCACAAGCGAAGCGTGAAAGGAGAAACCGGACCGACGTGGTCAAATCTGGAATGTTGATTTTACATTGCTAGTTTTGTCAAGGTCGGCATCCTATACAGACGATTCATCTATTCTCATTTTCAGCAGCTTTTCAACGGGTGATGAACTCTTTTCCACGTTTCTTTCTGTCATATGCTTCACGCCATGCCTATTTTCTGGCGCGTGTAGGAAAAGAACCCGCAGACCACTATTCGATTATATAAAGAGTTTGCTAATAATTTTCGGCCTGTTATTGCTTCTCCGACCACTTTAGGTCAAGTAAACTTTTCATGCTGCATAAGCATTAGGCAGTGAAACCTGATAGAAGAAATTAGAAGATTGTTGATTTTTCAAGCAACTCAAAGTTTGGAGCTATTCATATTTCACGTCCATTTTAAAAAATTCGACGAGCAAACCCCATAACGCTTGTGTTAATCACAACCTGCATGAAGACGCGGGGCCAGCCACTAATATCATTGTCAGATGATGGTTTGATTGCTTGTCTGGTTGAGGTTAATTTTTAAATTATTTTTTTATTTTTAAAAAATTATTTTTGATGTTTGTACATTAAAATAATATAAAAGATTTTTTTTTAATTCAAAACAAACAATAAATTCAAATTAGCAGCATGCCATTCAATATTATCTTTTTAACAATCCGAACAAAGAGAGAAACATCATCAGTTCAAAATTCTCTTCTAAATTTGTTCTTATTGCTTTTCTTTAAGAAACCGTTGAATATCGTATCATTAGTCTCTTTCTATTTTTATTTATTTATTGTTTGAGGATACAATAAATCAGTAAGAACTTTATTTTGCCACAACCTCAATAATTCAATAATTTAAAGGGTGAAATATGATATTAAACGGGTTCGGACCACCATACAAAAAATAATTTTGCATTCCTCTCCCACCCATGAGCTTGCCCCCACAATCCCATTATGCAAACGTGGTCGGGACCCCAGAGAGCACTAAAACCCACTCGAGCAATTAATTAATCAAATATATTATGGGAACTCCATTGGAACGAAACATTCTCGGCTTCATTATTTATTCATTCAATACTCGGCGTAAACGGGCATCCCAAAAGGTCAAAGAGGCGCGGCGCAGACTTTAAACGTGCTCAAATGTCAAGGGTCATTGATATAATAATCGTGGCCATAGACTTGCTCCTTCCAGCCGATGAGAAGAACAAACGGCGTGGAATAAATTTTTTTTAAAAATAATAACAATATATAAATGAGTTGCTTTGAGTACTCATAATATACACGAATGGAGGATATCTAAACGATTAAAGTATCAGTCATCAAAATATGCAAAGAAGAAACCTGAAACTGATGGTGCCATCTGAAAACGTTAATAGATGATTCAGGATATGCACGGTCAACAATGCGCTTTCAGGGAAGCCAATACCAACAGATTATCATATGTTCCACCATTTTCGTTTCTCCATTTGCCTGGCAAGTTCATGTGCCATTGATGCAAAGTTTTCGGCCCCACTTTGCAGCTCCGCTGTCCGCTCACTGAGCCTCTGTTGCGAATAACATAAGCGAGAAGAAAAGAAAAGTTAGGCCAAAGCTAAGCAGTACAAGAATTTCTACCTACAATTTGAAGAGTGTTAATCAATAAGTGGTTGGTTTAAATCAGCAAAGTTCATGCCTGCTTTTAGGTTATCATATTGCATGTTTCTATAATTGTTTTGTTTGTGCCATTCCTGATGTAATTCTTTAAATGTCATCAAAGCAAGAGAAAGAACTTCGACATTAAGACTAAATATCCCCAGAGCAAAGTAATTTAATCAGGAATTTTACCTGTAATACCAGCTCCTCACAGTCGCACAATATATAGGAAAAAAGAAAGAAAGAAAAGGCATGCTTTTAAGTCCATTATTGAACCTCAAATCAATTCATTAGCAACCGTCTTAACATTCAATGAGAGATCACTGCAAAGTAAATAAATGCTGACCCTGATGTATGATTTTTCCAAGAATTTAGATAGAATAGGAGATACCATTAGATAAGGTTGAGATTGCAGCCACTACCAGATGGTTATCAAAAAGTGTGGCACTGATCAACTGTATTACAGGTATCGTTTTATTTTTAGGTGCAACGGGGGCTAGAACAATTCATGGATAGTTCTTAAAGCAGGGCTCAAATTGTCAAGCAAGGGGGTCCTCAACTGTTAATATGAGTTTGGTATGTCACTAGCTGTTGAGATTTCAACCTTATAACGAGGGAAATATTGAAGGAAAACAAAAAATTCTCCAAGGAGATTCATCCAATGAGTTCATAAAAGGGAACCAAAACTAGTTCTATTGATACCTCAAGTTTTTCCTGACGTTGTATGAGCTTGTCCTTTGCCCGTGCAGCTGCAGCAGAGGCATCCTGCAAACATAAACTACCATGTCAAAAAATACATTATCCACAAGACATCAGCATTTTAACCTTTCATGTTGAATTACCTCCTTCCTATATTTAGCCTTAATTTCATCAGCTGTTCTGAGCTTTGGCTGTGAATCAGTACTTGCACCTTCAAATAATCTTTCCCTTTCTGTTCCCTTATCTGCAGAGCAACAAGAAGAATGGTTAGCATGAATTAGCAAATATGCCTAAGTATAAGAAGATTCGGGGCATGCCTTTAGTATCATTCTTCTTCATTTCAGATGAAGGTGAGACAAATAGAGGTTCGTCAATATCAATGTCATCTGCAGCAAACAGTAGAGTCAGGAAAAAGACCAGGCAAGGAAATAGAGATTCTTAGAGCAAGGGGATAGAAAACCTATGCTAAGCTCCACAACTTTTTGTTCATACGCAAGGTCGATGGAAGGCTTTGAGAAAGGAGGGCTGGAAAATATGCTCTCTAAATGTGCATAATCATTCTTACAAACTTCAAGAAGATCTACATGGTGCTCTGCCTTGCTCCCTGGGAAACCCTTAATCAAACCACCTAAAATACCAGAGGAAGCACCCTGCTGCCACTGAAGCTATTAGCACCATACCCTAAAGTCTCGGGGGGGAAAATATAGAAAGCCTGAAACAGAACTTCAACCTGTGTTATCTTCTGATTGGGAGATAAACTGATTGTGGCATCAGCAGCAGCTGCAAGTAGATTATCATGAAGGCAAGGCAACGACTCTGGAATCCTAAAATTGCCAGATTTTTGTAAAATTGTAAACTGTCTTTGCAATCGAAGATCCAGGTCATAGGTAAACAGAAATAACACATCCACAAATAAGGGTGTGGAAAAGAGAAGAGAGAGGGACCTGAAGTTGTTTTCACAAGTCAAAAGTGATATAGCAGCAAATTCACATCCATTCACCTACAAATAAAAAAAAACACCAATCCAAGTTAGATATAAAATGCCAAAACTATGGTAGAAGCTGAAAAGAGATAGGTGGGGCATAAAATATCGGCATCTAACACAAAGTGAACTAAATTTTATTTCGGATTGTTAAGCATATGTCATTAAAAAGCTCTAAATAGTTGAATTTAGAGGAGTACAAAAATCAAGGCAAAGTGGTGGTGGTGGTGGTAGAGGTAGTAACGGTGGTGGTCGCCGTACCCGTAGCAGTAGGAGCAGTAGTAATTTTTTTCATTAGTAATTTATGAAAGATAACATTTGAAATTATGACTCAACCAATTGTGAGAGTTTCTTTCTTTAAATTTGCAGAAGATGGTCAAAAGAAAAATCTATGTGATTCAAAGGCTCCTAAATTTGGAATTTTTACAGGTAATATAACACAAAATATTTTCTTGGTCTGGTTAAAAAATGTGATAAAAAATCAAACCAGAATGATCTGGGCATTTTCAGATGGACATATCGTCTTCTGCATATTAGTCTTGAAGTTCCACCTTAGGATTGACATTAAAGAGCTTTCTCCAACCACTTCAAGATCTGGCAAAGATCTGGCAAACATAAAATTAGCTTCTACATGAAAGATTTACTAAGATTCATCAGACGATCAATTTCCACTAAATAAGAGTTGTAGAAACCTTAGAAAGCAAATGAAAATTTGCAACATCAATTAAACAAGAGAAGTACAATGAGTGCTTTACCTTATTTCAATCTCTCCAGTCTGATAGAGTAAAATGATTCCACACTCCTTATCGTCCTTCTTGAATGGTGCACTCCAACAGCATGGTTTCATGAGATTTACCTTTTGAATAGGATCACTGTCCACCTAGAATAAGAGGGTTTTACTAAGTGGAAAGTGAAGGTACAGATGGTGTAACCAAAGACTTGCAGAAAAGGGCACCTCATTC
This sequence comes from Salix arbutifolia, assembly GCA_025169955.1. Classification (NCBI taxonomy): domain Eukaryota; kingdom Viridiplantae; phylum Streptophyta; class Magnoliopsida; order Malpighiales; family Salicaceae; genus Salix; species Salix arbutifolia. The sequence continues at coordinate 4,051,790 of CM045909.1, forward strand.
AAAGAATGCAAATGCAATGCTTTCTCACAACAAAACAAAAGAAGAAAATTTTCTTCTCTCTGCTTAAAGAGAGCAGCTTTAGCAGAGGCCTCGTGGTCAACTTTAAGCTGAGAACTTTTACTGCAAGAAACAGCCGGGGCAGATTCACTTTTAGTGTCGCTTTTCTGAGATGAGACAGGTAAGTGTTTTCCACTAGACATTTCAGAGATGTAGCTGCCACCCTCTGCTTAGAAAAAAAAAAAAAAACACAGAAATTTATACGATTTGCAGGAAGCAAAAAACCTATATTCTCTGCCCAGTAGAAAAAAAATACTTGCCTATAATATATATTGAAGGTGATGTCAGTTCCGTTGCAGATTTTATTGATTGGGAGCATAGAATACTGCCAGTGTTGCCATCTATGACAACAATACAGGCATCTTTGGTCATAGCAAACACTTTCAACCTTACATGATCCTCCACAATTGTGGATTCAGTGTCTTCTGAATTATTTATTAAATCAAAAGAATTTGAAAACACAGCCAGAGACTTGAGAGGCAAACTGGAGCCAGATAGACTGTCCGTGAGAAATAAAACAGTTGAAGTACTTGTGTCAAGCATTGCTACCTGAAACATCCAATTGAAAAATCAACTCTACAAACTAATTTGGCATTTCAATTGAAAAAGAGGGAAAAGACTAAGCAAATGACTCCCACCCGGGCACAATGAAATCCCACAGCAAGTCTGGTTCCAGAATTTGCAAATTGCATAGCAATTATAGGAGAACTTAGGAAGGAAAATACAGCTGTGCATTGAGGTCCATCCCCTTGGTCCAGAGTGTAGACTGCACAGATACTAATATGTTAAACTAAAGACTGAAAAAAAAAGGAACTTCAATCTTAGTGGATTAATAGTAGCTTTGCTATCACTGCAAAAACAAAAACAAAGAGGCTGTCCAATTTCTCCAGCATTAGTTAAATAATAACCACTTTTACTTGTTAGACTAATTCAAACTGAAACCATCATCTGATCAAAAGAGAATGAAAAAATCAAACCAGGCCATCTTTCTCAAAGAGGATTAGCTGCATAGCACCATGTTTGTTGTAAGACTAGTTACCAAGTTAAGAAGCTTTCTACAGAACAGTAAATGGAAATCTTTATAAAATAAAATTCTCTGTTTCAATATTCAGGAAAAAAACCTTATAATTATCCATGGATTCTCCAAAGAAGAAAACTGAACTTAAAAATAGAAACATGTAGCAATTGACATGGATATTGATTGGAGGACTATCAGGGAAATAATACTTGCTTTCACTGTGAAAATCTTATTTCAGAAAGAATATCACACTTACAGGTCAAACCACAAGTTTTCGAGTAACCAAATGGAACCACAGGCAATCTGGCATACAAAAATGAAAGCCAGCTACTTGTATATTGTTTAACTTTTTAGATCCATCTAGAGTATAAAACTAGCTTCTCTATTATGATCTTATTGTTAGTAGTTCCTCAACCAATTTCTAAAACCCAAAATTCTTAGACTGCAAATTTTTTTAACCAAATTTATAAATAAATAGAGAAAGATACAGATAAAAAGTATATATAGGATGATACCTTCCTTTTCAGTTTCTGTCACAAACTTCAAACTCATATCATCAGCACTACATACAAGCTTATATAGACGAACCTACACACTCTCCAGGAGAAATAGAATCACCAAATCATTGAATTTCAATGGTCATAAATGAATCACTGAAAGAAATCCAACTCTTACCATACCACGCTCATTGCCAATAGCTAAACTTAAGGTAGAGGAGCAAAATTCCAAAGCAGATACTGATGCATTAGCATTAGCAACATCGATACCCTTGACCTGTGTGCATCACAGAAATTTGGGGTCCTTGACAACCAATTTCAATCTAACAAGGGATGCCATGTCAGCAGAATTTGAAAATGAAACTTACAAAATTGTGAAAGTACTAACCTCCGGTCCTAAAACATAAATGAGTGCAAATGTTGGATAGGTGGCATCCCATATTCTTACAGTTCCATCTTGGTAACCTGCTATATATAATCTCTCGACCTGATACTTTTCAGCATCATGAAGTTGACTAGGAACTCCACCAGTCAAAGGCCAATTTGTATTTCCATAAGAATATGTTGCTTGAGCTTTTCTAGCAGAAATTGCCTAATAAGAAAAGAAAAAAAATGAGAAAGAAAAACAAGTTTACCCGAGGCACAATGATTCCAATGAAACATTTATTGTGGAAAAGTTATTTTTTGGTTGGAACCATTATATTCTCAACAGATGCACACGTAAAAGTGAAGGAAAATGGTTGAAAATCTAAATTCCCTTTTCCATTTCCCTTTGCAGTCAAGCAAATGAAATCTATTTATAGCTGCTGGGCTATGTTTGAAAAAAGAAAAAAAACAAATAAACTAAATACCTCAGAGAGAGCCTTGGAGAACTTGCCATCTCTAAAGACCAAACCAAGTTTTGCTGCAATCAATTGTGGTTCGATAGTAGATATAACCATGGGATACTGCATTGAAGAAACATGATTCCTTTTCTCTTGTAGAGACATTGAGGAAGACAAGCCAGTGTCATTATAAAAGTCCAGCTGTCCTGGATTAGTTAATACCAAAGTGCCTGAAGTTCCCATCATGCCACTAGTACGTAAAAGAACCATATCAGCAAAAGAACCATTAAGAGCAAGATCAACACGCCCAACACATTTTAGACTTTCTATTCCAGAAGACCAATCAAGGCTCAAAATCTGTAGAACATAGAAATGTGTTAATATAAAACGTGCACCATCTAGACTTAAATATTGAAAAGAAAGATTGACAGATCTATTGTTGATCTGATTATTGGGTTTTTAGTCACTAAAATTCTTGTGAACTCTGATATGCTATAATAATTGGATAAAAATCTAACATCCTCATGAAAAAGGAGACTATCAAGTGCTAAGCCACTTTTAGCTTCCGATTCAATGAGTTGACTTTCATTCAAAAAGTAGCATTCCTCATTTCAGGTATTAATGATATATTAAGCAACTATTTTTCTCTCCTTCTATGGATAAAATAAATATGCGAATCTCACAATATTCATGAAATCTTTCTTAAATCCCCAGTTGGGTGAGACAGGACACCTTGATAATATTTCATCTATTGGTATGAGAAATATATATAAAAACAAAAACAAAAATTGCAAAAAAATAATCCTACTAAGAAATCACACCGTTAGAACTTCTTCAGATCCAATTGCATCACCACCATAGATAAAGAGATGGCCACAACACTCATTATGTGGTCCATGTGAAGACCAGTGCAAAACAATGACTGGGAGTCTTCTGTCACCTGTAGATAACTGTAGCTTAACAACATTGTTTGATGATTTTGCAGCATGCTTATTTGTAGCAGTAGTACTTGATAGGTTCCACAACAATATATCTCCATCAACATAACCAACGGCAAGAACTGACCCATCAGTAGATGCCCAACAGAGGGCTGCTATCTCTTTCACCAATGACTCATAGTCTGATCTATCATCAGAAAGCTTGTGTCCTATTTCTTTGTGAGAATCAGCTGTTATTTCACATTTCAAATCAATATCTTTGTTCCCTTTAACTAGAACAACTTTATCTTCAGAAACATCCCAAAGAATCATCAACCCATCCTCATATGCAATCAACACTCTGGCACAAAACAAATTATTTGAAATGAATGAGAACAGTAAAAGAATAAAATATGCATTAAATATAGCTATGCCCATATTTTATATGGATATGTGTGATTAGACACATGCACACAACTTAAGAGAGGGGGGAGGGGGTGTAACTTAATCTAATAAAGCATATCCATCTTCATGACATATAGTGCAAGCGTCTGATTCTACATTTATAGAAACATGTTCCAGCATAAATGCTGGTAAAAGCACAAGCATAATTACCAAGTTACCAAACCTTAGAGATGGTCCAGAGGCCAGTGTAAGCAAAGAATTATAATTTTTGAAGAGAAATAAGTAAACTATTGGTGCATAGCAGATAAATAATAAGACCAGCTCAACATATTGAGATGCCAAAGAAAAAAAAAAGTTTATTTTTGAAAGAAAGGAAAGGAAAAAACAACTGGGAGGGAGGGAAATACAAGAAAATCTTGTCTTACTTGTTTCCTTGAGAAGAAGGTTGGGGCAGAACTCCTACAACAGAGCGGTTCTTAGGTGATGACATACCAGATGCATCTGATACTAATTGGCATACATGTTAGCATAGAAATAAATAGGAAAAAGACATACACAAAGTATAGAGAGATGGAGATATAAGGAAGGGAGGCCACGAATGTGATCCTTCAACAAAGATAGAGTAGCTGTGAATTAAAAAACTAATGCAAAACAGGTTTGAAAAGGAATTCATTCACCTAAACCTTATCAAACTCAATACAGAATAAGATCATTACCCTCTGCTACATCTGCAGGAACATGGTATGGCATCGGTAAAAGTTTAACTTCTTCAGCATCATACTTTAACACATATACCATCCCATGCTCATCTCCAACATACCTGAGGTGATAATGGGTAGCAACAATTAAATGAAGTGCACTGTATTTCACATGCCTTTGATGACAATAAATAAATTCAAAATGGAAATGCAGTATAATATTGCTATTTCATACATGTAACTTGAGGCAAAAATAACAGAGAACGCAGTTATATTGGACTCCCATTGTAAAGTGGAAGCAATTCGTCTTTGCTCTAAATCCCAAACCTGCCAATATTGATAACCTATCAATTCACAAGATATATAATTCCTAGTACTAGAGAAGATTTTAACAAGAAGATCTTGCATAGCTACAGGACCCATACCTGAATCTCATTTTCACTTGACACGCTGACTAGGAAACCTTGATTTTGTAGAAACTATCAAAAATTAAAAAAAAAAAAAATGTGAATCCACAAATGTCCTTACATTTGATAAATAAAATATAAAAGGATGGCAAATAGCTTTGTTGAACCATATAAAATAATTTCAGTTTCTAAATATAGAAGCATTCAACAAAGTTATTTGCAGGCAACACATTGCACAAACTTATTAATCTTGCGTCCCAAATTACAGACTATTTAGAAGGAAGAAGTAATCAACATTGGTATGTATAAGAAAGAACATGGGGGGAGATTCTTACCAGAAAAAGGAAAAAGAGAAGAAGTAGAATTACGAATGCATCAAACAAAATGAAACAACAAGGAGAGAAAAGGGACAAAAAGATGTGAACTCGTCTCCAGATTTGAACTTACAAACCTCCAAGTATTTGAATGGTAATTGCTTTGGAGAGACAAGAAGTCCTTCGATGTTATTACCGCCAATCACTTTTATTCTTCCATCCCTGCACCAATTAAAGAACAAAAAAAAAATCAGTGATAAACCTCGTATTGATGCCTTCTAATGACTTGTACTTCGACTTTTGCAGCTTCTCTGCCGATCACTCGATATCAAAAATACGGAAAATGCAAGCGCTTCCATTCTATAAATCAAAACTCTCAGTTCATAAAACAGCAATAAACATGCTTATTTAATAGAAAATAAATCAAGCAAGGCAGTCGCGCAATAACTTGACAATATTCCAAAGCTTGTTAGGAATTAGAAAAGGAAATTGTAGACTCACAGTGTTCCAATTGCTAAAAGGCTTTGGAAGTGATCAAAAGCTAAGACAGACGCAGTGGAAGGGATCCCATAGTGAAGAGCAATCCGTGGATTTATATCTTTCAGTGTCAACCCTCCCTTTGACACATTATCCTGAAGTTTATTAAATTAGCATAAAAATGAATCATTAATTCCATTAACTAGCACTTATCCAATAAACTGAATAGCTCAGAATTGAATTTGTGAGCATTCCTTTAATTAGCGAGATTAATATATGAATCGAAGGATTGATTTGATAAATCAGACAAAATTTTGTTTAGCCATCTTATTTGTTACAAAAGTAAAAATAAATTAAAATCAGTACCTTCGCAGGTGGTGGCGGCGTCGGCGGTTGCGGTGGTGAAGGTGGCTGTTGTTGTTGTTGTGCAGTATTTTTTTGAAAGAGTTTGGCAAACATGGTAGATCGACGAGGGAGCTGTTCTTTCTTCGTTCCGAATTCAAATTATCAAGCACCGGCGGATATGACGGAGATGATCAGGGGGATTTCATCGGATTTTTTTAAGATGAACGGTCATACAGAGCCGATGACTGGTTGGTTTGATTCTTGTTAAGCGAAGTTTTGACAAGTAAGCTCTTTGTCAACGCTTTTCAAAATCATTTTTTTTTTAAATAATGCTTTTACATTATTTTATATTATAATATTAAAAATAATTTTTAAACAATAATAATATATTTTTAAATAAAATAACTTTTAATAATAATCTTAACCATATTTACAAACAAACACGTACAAAAAATGGAGGTCAGCGGCTAAATGGCCAGATCCAACAGTTAGGGATGTCTTAGGAAGTTAGATTTTTTAAATATTTTTTATTAAAATAATATTATTTTTAGCTTTTAAATTTAAATTTTAATATTAGCATCTTAAAACCATCCAAAAAAATATATATAAAAAATAATTTTATTTTAAAAAAAAAACTAACCAGCATTTATTTGGCTACACTCCCAAACATAACTTAATTTTTCTATAAACCCATTTTGTGCCACAAATATATTATTTTCTGATTTTTCAAAAGCAAAAGTGGATGTCAAAGGATAATCTTACTAATTAATCATATTTTTTTCATCACCAGTTAATAGTAAAATTGTATGAAAGTAGTTAAATGAAGACGAATTGTGGACTGGAATTGTTGTTCGACGATGGATCGGAGTTGAAATTAGCTGTGGCTTTTTTTAATTGCATGTCTTGTGTGATGAGAAAAAAATCTCCACCTCGTGTGAAATTAGCTGAACTGAGCTGAAGCACAGTTCAGCTGATAAGCATATTGGCGTGTGGTTGCTTAAAGTTTTAAAAATATGTTTTCTCGAGTCTTGGTGTTAGAAGTTATGGCTGTAACAAATTGTAACAGAATGCTTGAATTGTGTGTGTAATTAGTTAGCAGATTTTCTCCTAAAGTTTCAACTGGAAACAGCTCTCAAATGTAACAAACTCACAGTACATAGTTAGTTATTTTTCATGTATAAATAGCTCAGCTATTGATCAATAAAGTTCACACAATTACATTCAATATTTCCTTCACTTTTACATGGTATCAGAGCTTGGTTTGAAATAATTTTTCTCAAGTCCCGTTTCTTATCTCCAGTTCCAGTTCCTTTTCAAACCAGCAATCCAGTATTCAAACTGTCCTGTTTCTTTCCAAAAACATCAATCCAGTATTCAAACCTTTTCAACCAACATGGCCCAAGAAGATATGTCATCAATCCCTTCTGTCCATGGCAAAGAAATTGCCAGTTCAAGCACAGAACCTTCACGATTGAATCTATCAAGTCCCTACTCTTCTCACCATTCAGACCACCCAGGGTTGGTTCTGATTTCAAAACCCTTGAATGAGAATAACTATTCCACATGGAAAAGGGCTATGACATTAGCCCTGAATTCCAAGAACAAGTTAGGTTTTGTTGATGGCTCAATCAATCCACCTTCTAAGGCAACAGATTCTGAAAATTATGCAGCATGGTCTCGCTGCAATGACATGGTCCATTCTTGGATCATCAACACCTTTGATCCTGAGATTTCAGATAGTGTAATCTATTATGCCACTGCTAGTGAGGTTTGGGAAGATCTTCGGGAACGTTTTTCCCAAAGTAATGCACCACGAATTTTTGAAATTCAAAGGGACATTTCCTATTTTCGACAGGAACAACTATCGGTCTCTGCCTATTACACAAAGCTAAAAGGTCTATGGGATGAACTCAGCTCCTACAGTGATGCAATGCAAGGAGCACAACTTGATCAGCAAAAATTAATGCAATTTCTAATGGGTCTCAACGATTCTTACAGTGGGATTCGAGGTCAGATACTCTTGATGAGTCCTCTTTCCTCCATTCGTCAGGTGTACTCTTCAGTTTCTCAGGAAGAGAAACAACGCCTCTTAAGCTTGACCCATTTGGCAGAGAACACTGGGGGGAGTGCTGCCATGGCTGTTCGCAACAACACTAGCAACAGACCCACCGCTCCAGTTGGTGCAAGAAGGCCTGGTTCACACAGTCACAGCTCAGCATCTTCGGAGAATTTCAGTGGAAAAAATTTTGGTGACAGTGAAGTTCATTGGGGCCGACGATCAGAAGAAGAGAAACGGCGCCCTAATTTTGGAAAAGGACGCCCGCATTGCTCACATTGTGGGCAAGCGGGCCACTGGATCAGCAGCTGTTATAAGTTGAAGGGCTATCCCGTGGGCCACACAAGAGGCAGGCCCACAGCCCAAGCCCAGTTCTATGGCAACAGGCCAGCTGCCAATCAAGTAACCGAATGGCCCACGGCCCAAGCCCAGTTCTATGGCACCAGGCCAGCTGCCAATCAAGTGTCCGAATATCCTAAAGAAAACCACAACAACCCAATTGTTGGGATTTCAGAAGACCAAATAAGGCAGCTTTTATCATTACTTGATAAAAATGAAGGGTCTAGTTCTCAAACACAAACCATCACCAAACCAGGTCTGTCTAAAATTGCCCGTAGTTGGATCATTGACAGCGGCGCCACGGATCACATTTCTTCATCATCAAAAAAAAATTTCCGCACAACCAAAAATTGCTCATTACCCCCAGTATTGTTGCCAAGTGGAGACAAAGCACAAATCACTGCTAGAGGCTCAATACCTCTTAATTCAGTTTATTATTTGCATAATGTGCTGTGTGTACCTACATTCAAAGTGGATTTGATGTCGGTTAGCCGTTTGACAAGAGGATTGAATTGCTCCATAACTTTTTTTCCTTATTGGTGTATTTTGCAGGATCTGGCTACGAGGAAGATGATTGGTTTGGGTAAGCAGCGCAACGGACTATACTACTTGGTGGCTTTGGCACCAAAGAAACCCGACATTCAACCCCCACCCAAGCATCGTATAACCTGCAACCTCACCACTTCATCAACTGAGCTTTGGCATAACCGTTTAGGTCATACATCACCATCTTGTTTAAGTTTTATTGCTAAGTCTTTTTAAAAATTTTCAATTCAGTCAAGTCAAAATTGCCCCATATGTCCTTTGGCTAAACAGAGTCGTTTACCTTTTAGTCCTAGTGTCATTTCCTCTGTAAAACCTTTTGAAATTATTCATTGTGATATTTGGGGACGTTATAAACAATCTTCTCTTTCCGGTGCTTATTATTTTCTTACTATTGTTGATGATTTCACCCGTTTTACTTGGATTTTTTTAATGACACATAAAAGTGAGGCACAATCCCTTTTACGTAAATTTTTTAATCATGTCCTCACACAATTCGAGACCCACATTAAAATATTTAGAAGTGACAATGGTGGTGAATTCCTTTCTCTTCGTTCCTTTTTTGACGATCTTGGCGTCATTTTTCAGCATTCTTGCGTTTATACCCCCCAACAAAATGGGGTTGTAGAACGCAAACATCGCTACATTTTACAAGTAGCTCGAACTTTGAAATTTCAAGCTCATCTTCCCCCTATTTTTTGGGGAGAATGTGCTCTTACCGCTGTGCACTTAATAAATCATCTTCCTTCTCCAGTTCTTTCTTTTAAAACACCTTTCGAACTTCTTTATACTAAACCTCCATCTTTTTCTCATTTACGTGTGTTCGGTTGTCTAGCTTACGCCACCAATGTACGTACTTCCCATAAATTTGACTACCGTTCCATTCCCTCTGTTTTCATCGGATATCCTATCGGTCAAAAAGCTTACAAATTATTTAATTTATCCACCAACAAAATTTTTACGAGTCGTGATGTAAAATTTCATGAATCCATTTTTCCTTATACCGCTCTTTCTCCATCTGCCACTCAGCCCACACCCGGCCCATTCCTTCCCATGCACCCATTCCACATACCAGCCCATGACAGCCATGATTCCCTCCAGCCCACACCTCCTCCATACATTACAAGCCCAATACCAACTCTTAACAGCTTAGGCCCCCTCCAGCCCACACATCCTCCATACACGCCCAGCCCATACCGGCTTCGGCCCTCTCCAGCCCACACATCCTCCATACCCGCCCAGCCCCTTACCAGCCCATACCGGCTTCGGCCCTCTCCAGCCCACACCACACAACCCAGCCCCGCCAATCTCTTCTTCCATTCCAGCCATACCCGGCCCGTCCTCTCCTCTCCATCCTGTTCCTCCATCACCGATTCAACCCTTACCCACAACCTCCCATCTCTCTCCGAACCCAGAAACACAGCCTTCAAATAACCCATCCACTACATCTCCTACACCCTCTATTTTGCCTATTATTACAGATCAGTCCCCTCTTCGCCGATCAACTCGCACCACTGTTCCACCATCAAAGTTCCGTGACTTCATTTGCAACACCACCACATCCAACCAATCATCTTCCCCGGCGTCTGGTTCAGCACAAGGTACACGATATCCATTGACAAAATTCATCTCTTATCACAGATATACCCCTGCATTTCAGACTTTCATTGCTCACATAAATGCCTCAATTGAACCCCGTTAATACTCAGAGGCTGCCACTCACCCTAAGTGGCGTGAAGCCATGGATTCTGAGCTATAAGCTCTTCAAGACAATGGGACATGGTCTCTCATCCCTCTCCCAGTTGGCAAAAATGCAATTGGCTGCCGTTGGGTATACAAGATCAAACACCGGTCTGATGGCTCTGTGGAACGGTACAAAGCCCGTTTGGTCACCAAGGGTTTTACACAGCTTGAGGGTGTTGATTATCAGGATACCTTCTCCCCTACTGCCAAAATTATCACGGTTCGTTGCTTGCTTGCACTGGCAGCATCTCACAGTTGGGCAATTCACCAGTTGGATGTAACCAACGCATTTCTCCATGGGGATTTGACAGAGGAGATTTACATGTCACCACCACCAGGGCTTCGGCGACAGGGGGAGGATAACTTGGTGTGTCGCCTTCACAAATCCTTATACGGATTGAAGCAGGCTTCTCGACAGTGGTTTGCCAAATTTTCAGTTGCTATTTGCTCCGCAGGCTATGAACAATCACGAGCTGATTATTCTTTATTTACCAAGAAACAAGGCAAGTCTTTTACTGCTCTCCTAATATATATTGATGATATCTTAATTACTGGAAATGATCCTGTTAGCATTGTTGCAACTAAGAAGTATCTGCATAACAGTTTCCATATCAAAGAACTTGGCAAATTGAAGTATTTTCTTGGCATTGAAGTTTCAGCTTCTAAGAATGGAATATTTATCTCACAACGAAAATATGCATTATAAATTATTGCTGATGTAGGACTGTTAGGAGCAGCTCCCATTGATACTCCCATGGATCAAGGTTTGAAATTGTCTGATAAAAGTGATTTGCTTAGAAATTCCAGCCAATACAGAAGGCTGGTTGGCAGATTGATTTATTTGATTGTCTCTAGGCCTGATATAACATATGCTGTGCATGTTCTAAGTAGATTTATGCATGAACCTAGAAAATTGCATATGGAAGCAGCACTACGGGTTGTAAGGTATTTAAAGGGGGCTCCAGGAAAAGGTCTTTTTTTCTCTTCAAAGAATGATTTCAGATTGAGGGCATATTGTGATTCGGATTGGGCAGGTTGCCCACTTACTAGGAGATCAACTACAGGTTATTGTATCTTTCTTGGACCTTCCTTAATATCTTGGAGGTCAAAGCGTCAGAAGACTGTGTCACTTTCTTCAGCTGAAGCAGAATATCGAGCAATGACCGGAGCATGCTGCGAGTTAACATGGCTTCGATGTTTGTTAAAAGATTTGGGTCTCTCACACGAAGAATCTGCTTTGTTGTATTGTGATAACAAGGCTGCTCTACACATCGCAGCTAACCCAGTCTTTCATGAGCGAACCAGACACATAGAAATGGATTGCCATTACATCAGAGATAAGATTCAAGATGGTTCGATAACTACGAGGTTTGTGAGTTCCGCTCATCAGCTAACAGATGTTCTGACAAAGCCTTTGCGGAAAGATTTTTTTGTTCCTATGATTCACAAGTTGGGAGTGCAAGATATCCACTCTCCAACTTGAGGGGGAGTGTTAGAAGTTATGGCTGTAACAAATTGTAACAGAATGCTTGAATTGTGTGTGTAATTAGTTAGCAGATTCTCTCCTAAAGTTTTAGCTGGAAACAGCTCTCAAATATAACAAACTCACAGTACATAGTTAGTTATTTTTCATGTATAAATAACTCAGCTATTGATCAATAAAGTTCACACAATTACATTCAATATTTCCTTCACTTTTACACTTGGTGTCCGGATTCTTTACTATCTGATATTGTCTTTTAAAATTTATTAAAAAATAGAAAGTTATTTATTTATTTTCTTAAAATTGTTTTGATGTGTAAATAAAAAATTTATCAAAAATATTTTTTTAATATATTTTTAAATAAAAAACATTTAAAAATCCAACGTTATCAATCCAGCCAATTTCTTCAATTCTCCTGTAAACATGTTCAAAAAAATTATCAAAAATATTTCTCCTCTCATTTCACAAAAATAGAATCAAACCGAGAGATTTGAACCGAAAAAATAGAAAAAAATATATAGTATATATTCTTTTTAGTTTTAACCGGTTTGGTTTGTTTTTAATTTATTAATTTTACCCTTAAAAAACCAAACCAATTTTTTTATAAATTATAATCAATTTTTTTAGTGATTCGTTTTTTCTCTATTTTTTATTTTATTTTCCAGGTATAATAAGTTTTTCGATTTTTTGTCTACTCCTAGACATCATTTGAGGACCCGTTGATTGCTTGGGACATGGACTTCCAAGATGTTGGTATCTCTATATCTTCGTTTTCCTTGCCTCTTCCACTACAAAAAAAAACTCTGATCATCAGATATTAGCATCGTGCATGGAAGAAGAAACGGCAAATACGTCCTGCCCGATGCTTTGACATGCATTCCCAGATATCATAAAGCCAAATGAGTCCATAAATTAGCATTGATAAGAGAATTAAATAATATTTACACAGGTGAGGGGAAAAAATGTCTGGTTATTTATAACAAGCTTGTAATTGATATAAAAACAATTCCGTGCATACTAATTATACAATATATATATATATATATATATATATATATATCTGAATAAATTAAAATAAAAACACAAATCAAGCCACAATCTTCCGCAAAAAGGCAGCTACTCCTGGTCTGATATGTCCCGACTCTCTTCCATAAAATTTTCCATTTTTTTTCCCTGTGATTTATCGTTATTGGATTGGGTGAAGACCTTGGCAGGATCATTCTATTTGGCTTGTGCGCTTTGAATTTCTTTGGCGGTTCTATGTGTCATCCACGTGGGAGAGGTCTCTCTTTTCCATTATTTTCGGGGAATTTCTTTCTTAGTGACTGTAGCAGACAGTGATAGTGGATTCAAAATGGGCATGGCCTAGTCAGCAGAAAATAACATGCCACGGCAATGATACCATGAAATACGATTATTATTATTGTTATTGTTTTTAAAAATATTTTTTATTTAAAAATATATTAAAATAATATTTTTTTATTTTTAAAAATTATTTTTATATAAAATAATATAAAAACATTAAATATTTTTAATTTAAAACAATATTTTTTTAAAATACTTTTAGAAGATACCGTAAAACACACCTGAAATGTCTCTTCTGCAACGCAGTGAGATTGATTCATCTGGACATGCGGTGGGAAATATTATATAATTGATTTATTAATGAAACTTTACATAGGAGCATGTCTCTTTGTCTCGGGCACACGAGTGCTATAGATTATGGTTTTTTATGTCACACTTATGGTACGTTTCAATAAACAAACAGAAAGGAATAGTTTAGGGTACCCGTGTAACCCGAACCTGCTACCACCAGAGGCCCGCAGCTTTCCTCGCAACATGCCAACAGCCTGCCACCACTTGTAAAAAAAGATCACGGGTTTGCTGGGGTGATAAAACGATCACTGACAACATTTCACGATATGGATAGATATTCTAGTTTACAAATGAATATTTCGTTTTGTTACAAGTTTGAAATACATCACCGCGTGGTTGCTATTTAAATTATATTAAAATAATATTTTTATTTTTAAAATATTATTTTTAATAAAAATATCAAAAAAATTAATTCAAGAAAAACGAAATAATTTTTTTTAAAATATAAAATGCTTTTAAAATACAAAAATAAATAAGGTTAATTTCATAAGTTTCATATAGGACGTAGGTTTAGCCAAGCTGGCCATACCCGAAAAGTTATATTTAATTTGTAAAATATCCATTATACGTGTTTGATATTGATTATGATCCTGTTTGGGAAGACAGTTATGGTAGCTTTTCGTGTTGAAATACATCAAAATGATATTTTTTTATTTTTAAAAAATTATTTTTAACATCAGCACATCAAAATGATATAAAAATATCAAAACATATTCATTTAAAAAAAAAAATCTGCAGCACAACGGTTTGGCTGCAGTGCCAAACAGCTTCTATATATTGGCGGATATTTTTTTTATAAAAAAAACGATTCAATAAAGATCCAAATACAGACTTATCTCGCATCCCACTTGATCGTGTCTGGGTTTCATTTTTCAAACATGAGTTGTGATGGGCAAATTAAAGTGTTGGCTAAGGCTGTGTGGCACGAGATAGAACCTAATTTTTGACTAGTTTCATACGACTACATTTAATTAAGCTTAATTATTGTTATTTTTCCTGGTTATATAGCTGCCAATATATCACCAATTAAACGCAACGCGTCCAAATATGTTTAATTAATCACACAAAAAACATAAATAGGCCCATCCAACGTGTCATGTCAACATCGATCTGCTGTCTTTTCAAGTCATGTACCATGCAAACATCCAAACGCCATTAAAATTTAAAGAGTCACTACTGATCCTTAAATTAATTAACATTCCATGTTCCACACGCGAGAACACAGAGGTGTGGCAAGCAACCACCATCCATATATAAATAAACAACACATCTGCACGAGAGCAAACGAATCTCTGCCAAAAATGGACAACACGACAGCAGCTCCGCCACCAACGCCATCAGCACAGCCAAACAGCCAACTTGCCTCTTCGGCAGCAGCTGCCGATGCCCTCTCTCGTCTCCTCCACCGCCTCCCGCCTACTCTCTCCCTCCCCACTCGCCGTTCCAATCCAGCTGCCACGTCTTTCCCTCTCCTCTCTCTCTCTGACCCAAACCTTCAAGACCTTCTATTCTCTGCTTCCTCTCAACTCGGTTACTTTCAACTCACAAACCACAACATACCTTCCCAGCTCGCTACCTCAGCAGAGTTGGAATCTGTTTCTCTCTTTGACCTCCCTAAAGATAAAAAAGAATCGCACTTCCCTAAAAACTGGCCTCTGGGTTTCGAAGGCGGTGAATATGGAAACGGCGAGTCGTTTTGGTTGGACTCTGAGTGCTCCACTGTTTCAACTGAGTTGGCTTTAGCTTCCCTGCCCCAGCTAACTCGGGCTTTAGAGAAAGTGGGGCTAGAGGTAATTGAAATGCTTTCAAATAGGTTGGGGTTCGAGAATCCGCTAGCGGAGGATCCGACCCGGAAATGTTCATTGTTATGGTTACATGGTGCTTTGGATGGGAATGATGGTCTCTCGGGCGGGTCTTATCCCTACCTAGTCGGGTTGCAGTATCAAATTCGGTGCCAGAAGTATTCCCTGCTATCGGATTCCGGTTGGGTTACTGTGCTGTCACAGGTGGACTCAATTATGGTTACAGTCGGCGACATTGCGCAGGTGAGCTTTACTAAAGCTCCTATATTCATTATAGATTAGCGGATTGCATTTGCTTTTGGGTCCAAATTATGGGTCGGGTTATCTTGGAGGGTGCCCTCAGTTAATGGTCCAAGTGGACCATACTTTATTAAAAGTTAAAACAAACATATGGCTCGAACTTTTGGGTAACTCTTCCATCATGAAATATATAATTTTGAATTTCTGTGCCAATGATGGGAGTTATTACTCCATGTTACTTCGATGCGTGAAAAATATAAATTTTAGGAGGCAGCACAGAGCTACACGTACATGCTGACTGCCTTGTGGGGCAGGGTTTATGACAAGAACACGTAATTAAAGGCTTTGTTGTCTCGAGAAACCAATATGTCATGGGCCCATGGGTTGGGTTGGAATAGACCAATTCAAATATAAAACGTTTTTTTAAGCTCTTAATATGATCTATTTAATTCCTTTTTATAATGATATAATCTGACTATTTAATGGATGTCAGATACCGTGGTAACTTCCGTTTTTTTTCTTTCAAGAAAATATTTTCTGATCTACCAAATAATCTTTATTTTTTACACTGAATTTTACACATTGTTTTTCAAAATTTGATTTTATAAAAAACTAATTTTTTTTTTATAAAATCAAAATTTTACTGGCTCGTCCGCTTGCGATGTGTACTCGAATAAATTGACACACATTTACGAGTAAGATATCATCTTTTATTGACTCGCCTCATGCCCATCAATGGAAGTCAGCTGTGTTTGTGTGTTTTTTTCTCCCATTTGACGTGAACGAACGGCAGGTGTGGAGCAATGGCAGATTGAAGAAAGTAAGAGGAAGACCAGTGGCATGCCAGGGAGATTGTGAAAACTCAAGCAGCATATCGATGTCACTATTTGTCACTCTTCCCTCGGAAAGTACAGTCTCTCCCCTCCTTCCTAAAGTGATTACTGATGGAGTCAATGCAAAGGAGGATGGAATCGGAGAAGATGAAGAACAGGACGATAGTGACAGTATATGCAAGACGGGAAGGAGATTATTTAGCTCGTTTTCTTTTGAGGACTATGCTTGGAGAGTGTATCATGAACCTCTCCTCTTCAAAGACCCTCTGGACAAATATCGCATCTAGATTACTAATTTTTGGTCTCATTTTTCTTTCTTTCCTTGTATTCCGAGAATTACATTGATGTTTCTGTATTCCCATACTGTGCTGTTTTTCTCAGATTGATTTTTTTAATTCCTTGCTTTATGTTAAACGTGTCAAGATAATCGGTTTTTTAGTGTACCTCTAGGGCATATTTTTTTATTTCTTTTCTCTCGATCTCAACGTGCGAAAAGCTTTATCATCATTTTTTCTAATCAGGACTTGTACAAATAATATTATTTTGCTAATTTTTAAATTTTATAAATATATATGTTTTAAATGCTAATAAGCAAAAATAGCCAAATAATCATTGGGGAAAGTTGAACATTTCCACTCCTTTTGTTTTCAAACCAACTTCCTAGATTTAAAGAATATGTTGCTATATATATATATATATATATATATATATATATATATATATATATATAGCAAATAAGTTCAGCTGTATTTTCATTATGCCCATCGTTTAAAAAATTTAATTTTGATTGGTTCGCTTATAAAAAAAAAAAAACTAACAAATCAGATATTTTTTGACCGGTTGCACAAAATAAATTTTTTTTTTGATTATTCTATGTTTGATTGGTATTATCTATATTGAAAAACTTTTGAATTATGGATCTTAATTTTTTCTTTCTTTCTATTTTTTCTTTCAATTCAACCTTTTGTTTTTTTCATTTCTCCTATTCTCGTTTGCATCCTTGTATTTTTTAATATTCCTTTTTTTTTTATTTATTTAGACCGACTAAATCGACTAGATCACATTAACTCATATATTTTAATTTGAAACCCAAGTTAAGCAAAGAGATGAGTTAATATATTGTTTTTCTTTTAATTTCATTTTTCTCTTTTAATTTTATCTTAAACTTTTGTTTTCCGATCAACTAGGATGTCTTTGAACCGATAATGTGAATAAGTCATGTCGAATCAACTTTCATATATTTTTATTTTAAACTTCAATTACACAATTGAGTTGGATCTTGAGGTTTCAAGGTTGATTCATCATGACATGTTTAATAAAAATATCAAATAATTTTTTATGAGCTGAATATTTATTTGTTTCGCGGCAGTGCTGTAAACTAGTATTTTTTATTAGTAATAGAAAAAAATATTTTAAAATAAAATTAACAAATTTAATTTTTCATTGATTTGTTGGTTTAGATATAGTTTTTTTTTACAAGCCAATAGTTAAGACGGACTACTTAAATAAACAAATAAAATGGAATACTATTTCTAACTCTATTTATTCTAATCGTTTATTTGTCGATATATAGTAAAATAAATCTTCATTGATTCAATTTCGGTAAGCACATATTCAGCTCCATTGTAATTGTAACCCATTTCCTTAATAGGGATTCGCAAATGAAAAAAATAATGAAGAGGTCAACGTGTCAATGGTCTATCTATTCTTTTTCTTAATAGAATTATACAATGGTCTAGTTTGTCAACAGAACTGTGATATAACTTTTGCAAATAAACCATGTTAGTATTTTTATATTCGTTTTATTTCCTATGACTCTTTTCAAACTCTCAAATCTGTTTTTGAGCATGATCGGAGACTGGAGTTGACCCCCCGGCCGCTAGTTCTGAGAAATTCGTTTGGAGTACGTATATGGCTTAGAAACCGACAGCGGAGGCTGTATAACTCCATTGTTGAAGCTTCGTGCCAAACCTTGATCATTACTATTGGCTTAACTTGGAAAGAAAGCGTTGTGCCACCCAATATAGTTGAAGCAAAGCGAGAAAGTAGACAGTATTATGATGTTGGTGCGCTTACAACTATAGCCAGGTTCCTTAGCATTTACTTTTCTCAAACATAAAGTTACTACTAAATCGGATTTGGTTTTGACCCCGAAACAAAATCATCGTTAGCGAAGAGCCTTCATAATTCATCAACTGAGACTTGGGGCGGTTGTTGGTGACAGAGAAAGATATCACATGCTGCTCATCAAGGGGTGAAATGAAGGTAGAAGCTCAATGTTTATAATTATAGTAGATAAGTAACCAGCACCAACTTCAAACATTGACGTTTGGAATAACGATCTGGTGCAGTTTGCCTGCATTATGATTCTGAACTCCACAGTTGTCTGTAGACTCTGAACTGAGAAAATGAAGATGAAATTATTGGGAAGGGCTGGATTGAATAAATTAGTGATGATCATATCTGGGGCGCATCTTACTATTCTAACTCGGGGAGGTAGAAGGGGAGAGAACTATTGAAATCAATTGAAAGTCCAAGCAATGCTGTGGGTAATAATTAAATTTTACTGATTTATTAATATTGTACTACATTATATATACAAGTACTTAGAACCTCCTCCTGTTCAACAGGCTGGTGTAAGAAAACAAAATAAAAAATAGATTAAACCGCTCTATCCTCATCTAATTGAATGGCGACAGGGCACCAATTATTAATTCATACATATTCTGAATCCAGTATGATCATTTTTGTGGCTTGGTGGTCTAATCTTCGGGATGTCCAGCGATAACTCTACTTCCATATTGCTCTCCAAGTACTCGAGTTAATGCACGTATAGCAAATTTAGATATACGTACCCTATTCCACGCTACCGCAGGGTTGGAAATCTCTATTTCACGTCATCTCATTTTTCATCCGTATAAGAAAATCAAACCGAGACATTAATTTTGTTGTAAGAACATGGCATTTATGCATGCAAATTACATATCAGCACTAACCGCTATTGAATATTTTGATCAACTAAGTCGGTCCTTGATTTAATTCCATGCTCTCTAGAATTGTGTTGGCCTCGAAGAGCTTAATTTACCTTTAAGCATCAACACCAGCGTCGAATAGAAAACAACATCTGGTCTACCATAATTTAAATCCTTTTCATTAACCATAGAAGACCATATTCACCAAAAATTTTGTTAGACAAAGACCAACTAAGAAAAACTTCGAAACCACTACTCCCTTTTCGTTTAATTCTCTCTGATATTATTTTTTTTTGGAACGCGATGGACAAAGTAGTTAGAAAAAATGGGTTATAAAGGAAAATAAAAAATTGAGAGAGACAGCTCTCCATCCACCAGAAGACTAGCCAGTTACTTGAAGAAAAACCCATCTCACCAAATCCAATATTAATCAAACAAATTAAAGTTACTGATAGAACATAAGTTTTTCTCTTTCTATCCATCTCTGTCTTATCTTGTTCAATGCCTCTCTATATTTCCATGTCTCTCCCTTCTCTTCTCTTACCATTCTACTCATGCAGACATCAAGGAGGAAGTCGCCTCTCCTTTCTTCAGTAACCGTAGCCATGAAACACCGGAAGAACAACAATCTCTCTGTATTTGTTGTGGTGTCCTCCGTCTTTATCTTCGGAGTCTTCATGTACAATGAGGACGTGAAGTCAATTGCTGAGTTCCCATTTTCTTGGCCTAAATCTCAAGAAATCCAAGAAGAGCCACCGAAAGGAACCGCCCCAGTTCAAGAAACCCTCAGGAAGGACCGAGAACTCCCAGCTTCGGTTGGTTCAAGAACTTCACTGGAAGAACCTCAAGTTGATCAGGAGTTTGAAGAAGAATCCGATAGGTTGAAGTCTAGTGGATCAAAAGAAGATGAGGAAAAGATCGAGTTGCCGATCATCGAAGAAGATGATGAAGATGTTGAATTGCCACCGGAAGAGTGTGATCTTTTCACAGGACAATGGGTTTTTGACAACGAGACACGTCCTTTGTATAAAGAGGATGAATGTGAGTTCCTTACAGCACAAGTGACTTGCATGAGGAATGGAAGAAAGGATTCTTTGTACCAGAATTGGAAATGGCAACCTAGAGATTGTTCTTTGCCAAAGTAAGTACATATTTGACCAATTCCTGAATTTACTTTACATGTGTTTTCTTGATTTTAGCTCATCTGTTTATGGTTTTTATGACTTTGTTTGACTAAGGTTCAAGCCAAGGCTACTGCTAAACAAGATAAGGAATAAGAGGCTCATGTTTGTCGGGGATTCATTGAATAGAAATCAGTGGGAATCAATGATTTGTTTTGTTCAATCTGTAATCCCTCCTGGACGAAAGAGTTTGAACAAGACTGGATCTTTAGCTGTGTTCAGAATCGAGGTAGCTCTCTCCCCTGCTTCTCTGTTCTCTATCTAGAATCATCCAAACAAATTTATGGTTTCATGTCATTGTCCTTATTCACCTTTCCTAAATCTTTCCACAATAATTATCTAATTCTCAAATACCTATTTACTGTTATTAATGATCGTTAATCATGACAATGAAGCCATTAATTCATAAGCTTTTTTAGTAAGAAAAGAATCAGAAGCACTCATCATGCATCATGGTGAAGATATCGAAATACTTGTCATAGTGAAGATACTGCCAATTGGCAGTGGCAATTTTCAGCTTGCTTTCATATCAAGAAAAGTAAAAGTGCATAGCTTCTAAAAGTCTTGAGTCTGTATTTCTAGGTGAGTTGAAAGTGATAGTGTCTCTATGCTACCAAATTTAACAACAATTAATTGGTAATGTAGCTATGCTGACGTGCCATTTTTCCGGTTTACAAATTTCCCTTCAAACTTGTGATTGTGTTTACAATATGTTATACTTAACTGACACGTATCAAGATAAAACCAGGGTGCTCAAATTATATAGAAATCTAGACAATAATTTCTAATATTTTTATTAAATCTGAATAATAGATTGATCGCTTGTACATCTTCGATGTTTCATGGGATAATTGTCACAAGTCACGTCAGGAACTCGATCCTTCCTTCTTATGATATAGTATTATATATACCCGTATTGCTGTTTTGATCTCCTCCCCTCCTTGCCGTAGGACTATAATGCAACAGTGGAGTTCTACTGGGCCCCATTTTTGGTTGAGTCAAACTCGGACGATCCAAATATGCACAGCATCTTGAATAGAATAATCATGCCCGAATCAATTGATAAGCATGGTGTTAACTGGAAGGATGTCGACTACCTGATTTTCAACACATACATTTGGTGGATGAACACTTTCAGCATGAAAGTTCTGTAAGTCACTACTTAATAATGTTCTTATCGATCTTGCGTTTATGATTTAGTGTTTTAACTCAAAACCATGCACGAGGTTGATTTGTTATTTGATGGTATCGGGACAGACGCGGATCGTTTGATGAAGGGTCCACCGAGTATGATGAGATCGAGCGGCCAGTAGCGTACAGGAGAGTTTTAAATACATGGTCTAAGTGGGTGGAGAAAAACGTGGATCCCAATCGAACCACTGTCTTCTTCAGTAGCATGTCTCCTCTTCATATCAAGTAATGCTCCTGTCTAAATTTTTGCTTTTTAATGAGTGTTTTTGTTCATAATTGACATTGCTGTTGATTTTGACGACACAAAACAGAAAAAACTGGTAACACCCAAGTCAACGCGGCTTTGATTAAAGAATTAGGTCGTTTTTTTCATGCGTGTGTTTTAGAGGGTGAAACAGTAAATATTTTTATTCCAAATAAAAAAATTGCTCAACTATGTCTCGTACCAATCAAGTGGGTCTCTCGGGGGGGCAACCAAGGATCTTAGTTCAACCTCTACAAGTTTTCTCTAATTGTCCAATAGTTCCAGTGGTTGTACCAAATTTTCAAATTTGGCATCCGGTGATTTTCGGTGGTTGATTAGGCCCTACGATAACTAATCATGATTTGACCGATTGATAATTATATATTCCATGATGGTTACTGTCCGATTTTTTCTGGTTGATCATGGAACAGGAGCTTGGACTGGGAGAATCCGGATGGCATAAAATGTGCCAAGGAGACAGCCCCAATTCTGAACGCAAGCATGCCATTGAATGTGGGCACGGACCGGCGGCTTTTTGTGGTAGCAGCCAATATCACTGGATCTATGAAAGTGCCTGTCCATTTTCTCAACATCACTAAACTCTCCGAGTACAGAAAAGATGCACACACTTCGGTCCATACTATCCGTCAGGGCAAAATGCTAACCCCGGAGCAGCAGGCTGACCCGGCAACATACGCCGACTGTATCCATTGGTGTCTGCCGGGGTTGCCTGACACTTGGAATGAATTCATTTACACACGTATAATTTCTCGCACGTGACCCCTAGGAAACGACACGTGCGTGATAAATTTTTTATTTCCCCTGATTTTTTCGTCTCCCTCCTCAACAATGTTTCTTCTTCTTCTTCCTACTCTGTAATTTCTCCTGGTTTCCCCTTCTTTTTTTTAGCTTCTCATAGCTTGAATTATAGGTCTGGACCGTCGTCAACGTTGTTTTGGAAATTTGTTCATTTGACAGATGCGGGAGAGAGATGATAAGGCATGCGAAATTCGAGTAATTAGAGCAAAGCATGCCAGATTAAGTTTAAAAATGAACAGCCCGATACACCCACTTGAAATGTATAATGAGCATGTGGGTCGTGGGAAGAGAATAAAGAACAAGTTCAAACTTGTACGTGAAGTTCAGCAACATTTTTTATCTTCCGTTTCTATGGCTGGCTTATGATTTCTTGCTGGTTGCTCGCATTTCTTTCGTAAATAAAAGAAGAAAAGTCCACCTTGTGAGCCCATAAATATAAGTCCACCTTTTGTTAAGAAAGCTCCTTGTGAGCCCATAAATAGGTCCACCTCTCGTTAAGAAAGCTCCCCATGAGCCCATATATAAGTCCACCTTGCGTTAAGAAATCTCCTTGTGAGCCCATAAATAAGTCCACCTTTAAGAAAGCCTAATAGAACTATCATTTTGATGATGTTTGTCTGTAGGAACATGCTTCTGGAGGTTATTATTGGGCTCCATTTATTTGTTTTTATGTTTTAAAAATATTTTTTTATTTTTAATATCAACACATTATAAATATCAGGACACGTATTTTTTAAATAAAAAAAACATTTTAAAAAACAACTACTATAACTATACTAAACAAGCTATGTAATTATCCAAGCATGCACAAATTTTTTGAATTAGATAATCAGTTAATAAATCAATTGACAAACACGGGAAAAAAAGAGTTGATTAGCCGATTTTTTAAGACATGGATTTGGGTTGTGAAAACCT
The DNA here is from genome assembly GCA_025169955.1 of Salix arbutifolia. Lineage (NCBI taxonomy): Eukaryota > Viridiplantae > Streptophyta > Magnoliopsida > Malpighiales > Salicaceae > Salix > Salix arbutifolia. The sequence continues at coordinate 4,075,766 of CM045909.1, forward strand.
TCATTTAAATGCCATGCTGAGTTTCGATCTTGACGAGGATTCATCTCGTGCTCTTGTTTGTATAGTTAACTAGGTTTTTAATCAAAATCATGAAGTTGATATCCGTGCTTTCATGATGAAACGACAGTCGATCTTTGATCTTTAGATAGAGATGATGTTCATTGGAAATGGTGACCTAAATAATGAATTTTGTCAAAGGCATTCATCAAGGATGGAAGTTACTTTTTTTTTTAAAAAAAAAATAATACATGAAGGCTGGCATATTATTAGTGTCTAGCGCCGACATTATATACATGTACGTGTGATTGTGAATTAAGTTGTTTTTTAAAATATTTTTTTATTTAAAAATATATTTAAAATTTTTAAAAACAATTTCAGAGCACATTGAGAAAGAGGGTCTATATCTACTTTGAATAATCGTGATTTATTTTTAATAGAATAATTTTAAAATTATTCTATTAAAAATTGATGTATTATAATTAAGGCCTTTTTGGGCAATGATTGTACCGGTTTCTCATGATATTAAATTATTTTAATATTTTGATATTAAAAATAAATAAATTATTTTTAAATTAAATATTTTACTCCTATCATAAAATAGATCTAACTCCACTGACAAAAGTACTACTGTGGGATATAAGAAAAATAATTAATGTATGTGTTCAAATTTCGTCTTCAATGATTAAATGCATTCTCACTATCGACACAGAGCATGTGATTGTCAATCCGAGGAAAAAAGAAGAAGCTTCGTACATTAGGTTTGAGCTCATGCATGGGCGAACGTGCTCAGCAATCCTCTCTTCCTTTATTGAAGATCAAGCTGATGTAAACTTTCTTTACGTTTGACGTTTTATGATCTTATTGAGTTTATTTTTCAAATAATATTTTATTTATCAAGTAACTTTCATTTTTGTTATCAGGAGGTGGACTTCAAGGAATCAGAGTGAAAGATGAGGGAGGTTACATTGCCACCGAAGGACTGTGATTTTTTTCACAGGGCAATGGGTTTTTGATGACGTGACTCATCATTTGTACAAAGAGGAAAAATGAGAGTTTCTCTCTAGGCAAGTGACTTGTTTGAGGAATGGAAGACAAAATTCTTTGTACAAGAACTGAAGATGGCAACCCAGAGATTTCATTAAACAGGAATTCAACCAGTGGGAATCCGTGGTTTTCATGTAAAAAAACATTGTTCAGACGGGATTAATTGATGGTATGGCAACTCCGGAACCTCAGCTTTTTGTTCGTATTTGTCAGAGTCTGGGAAGTGCAGTTTGGTCTCTTCAGTTGTGTTTATTAACTTGCGCTCAGTTGCCATGTTTTCCCAACCTGACAGCAAGCTCGACTTCGTAGTAGCATGATAGCATTTGCATTACAATCTACACTGTTGTCTAATCAATCTTTGTTGTAATATTTGTCACATATTCTGAATAAGCCATGATTTGTTCATAATTGAGAGGGGGAAAAAAGTAATCCCGCACGCTGTCAATTCATCTCGCGCCAGCAACCACATTCCAGATCTTCCAAGATTCAGAAAACCTTACCAAATCAATCATTGTCGTAAGGTTCACGGCGTCACTTGTTGCTCCCAGTTGCCTATTTCAATATTTTTGGAAGAAACTTCACCGTCCTGTATATTCCGTTACCATACATCCTCTTTATAGATCAACGAAGTTCAGCACATACCACTGAAATTTTCTGCTACCAAACGCCATTGAATACTGCTGTACCTTTTGATGCCGCCATTTAACTAATTTTTAAGTGCTTTTTTTTATAAAAAAAATGATGTTTTTTAGTTGTTTTTAATAATTTTGATAGGAGAATGTTAAAACTTAAAAATTCATTAATCAATTTAATATTTTTTAAAATGAAAATTATTTTTAAAAAATATTACTAGTCATATTACCAAACACATACTGCATCAGCATTTTTAAAAATCTGTTTAAACTTCCAGGATTAAAAAAAAATGGACATCGCATCTCAAGACATTATCTTATTTGTTATAATCAATATGATCATATGAGGCTACATTTTCTTAAAAGGCAAAGACTCGATCAGAAAATATAAAAATTATAAGAAATAGTTTTGAATTTATCTCGTGCATATGGTAACTCTGTATATAATTATTCCAAGCCAGATTTATCTGTGTAGACGTCTCTCTCTCCATCAACCTGAAGTGACAGATGGGGACGGAGGTTCCTGCCGGTAGAGACCACTTCTTAAATGCTACAACACCCCCTATAACTTTTGTGGGGATCTCAAAGAATTGTTAAAATTTTCCCATATTAATGGGGAAATCCTGTGATTTTGTAAGCTCAAATATAATTTTATTAAATTATTGGAATGTGATTATGATTATATTTTAAAAAATATTTTTTATTTAAAAATATATTAAAATGATAATTTTTAATTTTTTTTATATATAAAAATAATTTAAAAATATCAAAAAAAATTTAATTTTAATTTTTTTTTAAATTTCCTTTTTTAAAAAACATAACCTATCGTTAGTCCTCCAATTCAAATCAACAGAGATAAAGTCATTTGGAAAGCAAAACAAATCCACGTGCTGACGAGCTTAGTGAGAAAAATCCAGATCAACTTCTTAAAATTGGACAGATCAGTGAGTTTTATGTTTAATAACCACTGAATCATGAGCTAGATATTGTTTCACTCCTAGCAGCGACTTGAAAGGAAACAAAACTGAAACTTCTAAGGCCACCGCCATTGATTGTCTTTTTATGGATCTGAAATGAGATCATTTTCAGAGGAGACACCATGAAGAATGGAGGTGGCCTTAGAAGCCAGAGCTGTAATTACCCCTCAGTCCTAGTAATTTTTACTTTCTCTATCGTTGCATGTGCTCTTTTCAATGAAAATTTTGTGCCACTCCCATTTTTTCCAAGATTCAAAGGGATCTTGCAGGAGTACCCAGGAGTTCAAGAAAATAGCAAGATCGGTAATGTTAGGCCCTCAGCAAAGGATACCAAAAAAAATGTAAATATGGAGCTGGTTTCTGTTGAAGGAGATCATGAAGATGAAGAAGTGGTGTTGCCACGGAAGGAGTGTGATATCTTCTTAGGAAAGTGGGTTCTTGATAACTTGACTCATCCTCTATATAAAGAAGAAGACTGTGAGTTCCTGACTGATTCAATGACTTGCATAAAAAATGGAAGGAAGGATTCGATGTATCAGAATTGGAGATGGCAGCCCATAGATTGTTCTTTGCCCAAGTAAGTACTCTCTTTACTTCACAGATCAGATCAGTTTCTAGTCTCCTCTCAATAGAATACAAGTCATTGTAAAAGGAGTAATAGGGTTTCTACTCTGGTCTAACTCAGGTTCAAACCAACGTTGTTGCTGGAGAAACTTCGAGGCAAGAGGCTTATGTTTGTAGGAGATTCATTGAATCATCAGCAATGGGAATCCATGATTTGTCTGGTCCAATCAGTGATTCCTCCAAACAAGAAGAGCTTGTCAAGCAGCTCTAGTTTTCTCAGTGTCTTCAAAATTGAGGTATCTCTGTACTTCCTCAAATTAAGATCACTTCTCATACCTAGAATAAATCACATCGACACAGATTTAGCTTTTGCTTTGTAACCCCTCAAATTAATATGTGGAATGGCAGTGCAGTGCTAAAGGTGGTGAATTATGTCATTTATTAATCATATGATTTGATTCATCTGTAAATTTGAAGGACTACAACGCTACCATAGAGTTTTACTGGGCTCCTTTTTTGGTCGAGTCCAATTCAGATGCTGAATCAAATAGGAATGGTCAATCTGACCGCATTATCATGCCCGAATCAATCTCAAAACATGGAGATGACTGGAAAAATGTCGATTACCTTGTATTCAACACTTACATTTGGTGGATGACGTCTAGTTATACAAAAGTATTGTAAGTATCAAGTCTTCCCCCCCTTTCAATTCAGCTTTTTTGCATAGGTAATCAATAGTTTTAGAATAACCAAGAGGTTAATTCCCTTCTCGTGGAGTAATGGAAAAGGCGAGGAGGATCATTTGCTGAAGGCCCCATAGAGTATGATGAGGTTGAGTTGCCAATAGCATATGAGAGAGTTTTGAGGACGTGGGCCAAATGGGTGGAGGAAAATGTTGATCCCAACCATTCCTCTGTTTTCTTCAGCAGCATGTCTCCTACCCATGTCAGGTACAGAAATCTAACTCACAGTCCTTGTTTTAGCACCAGATTGCTGTTCATTTCATAGGTTTTATGTTCTTACTTTTTTCATCCAGAATGCTAGTTGCAATTTTCTTTTTGTACTACGTTTATGGATGCACTAGGCACTAAAATTTTATATGTTAGTGTGATTTCAATTTTAAGTTGGCAATGCAATAGGAACCTGGATTGGGACAATCCTGACGGGATTAAGTGTTCTAATGAAACTGAACCGATCCTAAACAAGTCCAAGCCATTGGATGTGGGAACGAACCGACAACTTTTTGCGATCGCAGTGAATGTGACTCGTTCAATGAAAGTACCAGTCAACTTCCTCAATGTAACCACACTGTCTGAATATCGGAAAGATGCACACACGTCCATTTACACTGCTATCGAAGGCAAGTTACTCTCGCCGGAGCAAAAGTCTGACCTACTCAAGTATGCCGACTGTTTGCACTGGTGTCTGCCTGGACTTCCTGATACTTGGAATGAGCTGCTCTACACATATATCATCTCTCCTACTTGACTCCAAAAGATTTCATTGTGTTTTTTTTCTCTAGTAATTTAATTTAGTTGCTTCTTAATGAAATCATATAATTGCTATATAACCTCAGCGCAGTTTGATTGTTTGTCGATGTTGAAAAGAAATTGAAGCAGCGCCATCAATATATGTTCGAGTGAATAACCCTTTGATTAAAAACATTTCTCGTCCCTCATGAACTTGGTTGAAATCGAAAAGGTGATCAGTAAAAATTTCATGCCATCCACCCTTAGCTGGTGATGAAGTAGTCTTATAATTCTCAATTCTTGATCTCTCCAAAACAAATTCCTTCAGTACTTAATTCATTTCTACAAACTGTTCACTGATAATATCAATACAGGATAATCTACAAGCTCTTGGAATTCTATCAACAAGGAAATTATGACTTGTCTGAAATGTGGTTATCATCCGGTTGTGTGTAATTTAGATTTCTTCATATGGTTGATGCTGGGTTTTTTAAGCATCCATAATTGCATGGTGTCAAAACTTATACTTTATAATGCATTCCTTCAACAACTTACTAAATCAGCCTGGTGTTTCACTGTATACTTTGAAAATATTAAACATTTCTCCATTAATTAGGTATCATACATACATAACATATAGCTGTAGTTACTATATATATATATATATATATATATATATATATATATATATATAGTAACTACAGCTATTAACGTAGGTATATTAACAGTTCTGCACGTTTTCGTTTCATCTCCACGTCATTCATTAACAACTCGAGATATCAAATCGAATTGGAAACAGCTGCAATGAAGCATGTCAGTGGCAACCTGAAATACTGCAGCTCAATATCCATATTAATCGTTTCAGTAATTTTTTATTTTAATTTATTTTCATTGCCTGCTATATATGTGTTGAAGGAGCATGTATGCTTCAACTTGTCTTCATTCGAATAAGAAAAGCATGCAATAAAATTGTTTTTGCGCTACAACAATCATGGATCCACTGTCACTGTAGCCAGCAACAAAACCTAACTCGCTCCAGTTCTCTTAGAAAGGATGTAGATAACATTGAAGAGAGAACAGATTTTGTTTATAGTTGATGCAGCAGAACTCACCAACTTTATTTAATTTCAATGCATCTATTTATACATTAAAGGAAAATAGAATTGCAAGATGTTCTCCAAGTATATGTATATCTAATGCTCTGTTGCATAGAATAAAGGATAAAGATTGCCATTTGAATAGCAGCAATAATCAAACTCTGATACTGTCAGATTCTGCTGTGATTTATTTTGCTTCTAGAGTCATTCTTGGTCAAGAAAGGAAGAACAGGAGTAGCTAGGGTTTTAAATTATTAATGACTGGTTACGAGTCCTTTTCTTCTCAAGTAAATAAATACTATATGTAGTATTATTTCTGCAGCTCTTTAATAAGAAAGGTGTTCTCTGTGAAATGCAAAACGATCCATTTAGAAAACTTAATCCAACAGGAATTGTTTTTTTTAGTAGTAGTAGTAGTAATAGTAGTAATGTGGGCTTCTTTAAAGTAGATCTGTTTATGGGCAGACTCTCTATCGTGGACCTTAAAGCATTCTGGACCGTTGGCCTAAAAGCAAAGGTCGTTTGAGGCTCGATTTTTGCAATTAATTTTTGCCCCGGACTCTTAAATGGGCTTCTGTTTTTTCTAATTTTTTTAGCTTGGTAGCAGGCTAATTGGATATATTATAACTGTACTGCGAATCTAGGACACGAGGGGGTGTTGCTTTGGCTTTAGTTTTTCAAAGTGGTCACGTGTCCCGTATATTCTTTCTTTTATGGAGATTTTGTCGGTTTGTTTTTTTTCATTTTTTTTCTTAAAATATTGGACGATGAAAAAAATTCAAACACTTCACATGACCAATCATGACGCTCGCATGCCTAGACTTCTTTTAAGAGCTCCCGAGATTGGACAGGTAAATATGCAGGCGTTGCCTTGCCTTGATGCATGTAGATCTGTTTCCCTGAACTTTGCTAGTTGCCCCACTCCGAGGCTGATAGTGCTAGTTCAAAGTTAAGGATGCTCGCTATCAGAAGGGCAGCAGTGAAATAAGTAGCTTGTTTCTTTATTTATGATTTCAGAGAAGGAATGGGTTGTAAATCCCTGCGAGTAGCTGCCATGGCAGAGATTATATTCATTAGTTAATAATCACGAAAGTCGCTAATAGCACAGCTTTGGTAGGTAAGGACACGAGACATTCGATTTGACATTCATGCACATAAAGTGTTGAAATTAATGTGTGTGTGTGTATACAGTCAGATTTATATGGACCATTTTATCACTAGTAGAATCACAGCAGATGCAGTAGCCACCTTCTGGCATTTTCCCCATTAAAAAAGCATTTTTAAAAATAAAAACGACCTCATGCATGAACTTATAAACACCTCTCAAATGGTTTTTTATTTACTGAAAATAATTTTTATCTTGTAATTATATATGAAAACCTGGACAACTCGCTAAAATCAGGCTCAAGCGGAACACGGCAGGTCTTGCTTTCTCTCATTAATAAAAAATATATATATTTACAAGCTAGTAGTCAACACACGATTACTTCCCCTTGTAATTTTAATGGTGTTCGTTGGTTTGTAGGAACTGTGGAGAGACAAAGCTGCATCAATTTTATGGGCTTGCCATTATTAAAGGAATGTGGATGCTAGCTAGCATTGCTATTAATCAAATAAATATATGTATACAAAAGAATTGTATATATTTTCACACCACTAATAAATTATCATAAACGGGAAGACTAATGGTTACAAGGAGGAGGTAACCTAATGATGCCGACATTAGTTTATTTTCTTTCTTCTTTTTTCTATTCTTTTTCAGCACCTTTTCATGATTCGTAGTATATATATATATATAATACCAACGGCCATATTGGCTGACTGAGATGGATCAATAGATAATAAACGCATAGTATTTTACTTTTATAGGTAACAATTTTGTTACATGGAGAAGAACAAAAACAAAATGCATTCGCATGCTTTAGCGAAGAAACTAAATTCAAAGGTATGTCTCTTGGAATCTATGAAATATTATGGCTAAGACTACTCTTAAATGATTTAGACTATCCTCATAAGCAACCAATTTGAGTATATTGCGACAACAAAGTAGCATGTGATATTGCTCATAATACAGTTCAACATGACTGTACCAAGCATGTGGAGATAGACAAATTCTTCATCAAAGAAAAGTTGGAAGGGGAAATCGTGGAGTTATCAAAAATTCATATTAATGATCAATTGGCCGAAATCCTAACCAAATCAGTTTCAAAGCAAGTATTCTCGAAGTTCTTGGACAAGTTGGGCATATGTGATATCTATACACTAACTTGAGAGGAAAAATTGAAATATTATTCTTTCTTTTCTGTGTGATTCTTTCTTTGACTTGCTTTCCTTAATATCTATATATAGTAGAAAAGATTGATTATAGGAACAAATCATATGTTACTCTTATGTAGCAATTATAGCAATAATAGTATAAGCAAATGATAGGTAGAATAACGTGATTATAGGCTCAGAGTTGTTAATCCTTTACTATATATATTTACTTGCACTCTTCATTCAAAAACAGTGGAATAAAAACTCTTCTTGATATGTGAATTAAACTAATAAATATATGTATAAAAAAGAATTGTATATATTTGTTAACAAGAACCAAAATAGGAACATTACAAATTAGGAAAAATCCTATGTATACTCCTAGTCTTAGTTTTCTTTTCCTAAACAGGATTCCTTACATAAACAGGATTCCTATACATGTATAAATAGGCCTTCAATGCAATACAAAGATCAATGAAAAATATTATTGATCAACATACAATCACTTCTCATTATCAACATGGTATCAGAGCTATCGATCCAAAACCTAACTCGTTTTTAAAAACACAAAAACCACAGACCCCAAACCATGGCAGAAGCAAACCCAGAGATCAAGCAACCAACACTGACAGACCCAACATACAGCAAATGGAGAACAGAAAATGCCATAATTAAAGGTTGGATTATCAATTCCATTAACCCAGACCTAATTGGAAATTTCATTAGATTTCCTACTGCTAAAGGAGTGTGGGATGCCATTGCTACAACCTACTACGATGGGGGAGACAACATCCAAGTATATGACCTGAAAAGAAGGGTCAGCCGAACAACACAGGGAAGTGGATCCCTTGAAGAATACTACACCAACTTACAAACCCTTTGGCGAGAAATTGACCACAGACGCCCAAACCCCATGATTTGTGAAGAAGACATACAAAAATACAACAAATTAATTCAAGAAGATCGAATCTATACCTTCTTGGATGGTTTGGGTGACCAATTTGACCAGGCTCGACGAGACATTCTTCAACAGGTGCCTCTGCCTTCGATCGAAACAGCCTTTGCTCAAGTACGAAGAGAAAACAATAGACGGGTTGTGATGATGGAAAAGGAAATTCGTGAAGGTGGTGACAGTTTTGGTCTGCTATCTAAAGGCAGAGATAGGCATTGGAATGAGATGAGAAGTGGAAACTTAGGGATTCAGAACAGGAATCACGCCAATGGTGACAGGAAGGGGGGAGATGAAGGTCGGGCAGTTGGCAGAAAGGAAGGAGAAGAAGGGTGGGCAGGCTTTAAGGGCCTCACTCTCACCAGCCCACATAAACAGGCCGGGAACACTTCAAGGCTTTATCCAGGCCCAACCACATCACGGCCCAAGCTCGGCCCACACGGACAGAATTCCAGCAGACCAGGTTTTGTTAGACCAAAAAACCATGAAGGAGGATGCACACATTGTGGTGGAAATAAACACACCAAAGATACATGTTTTCATCTACATGGATACCCAGATTGGTGGTATGAGCTTAAAGGAAGAAAGACCGAACAAGGCCATCCAGCAGTCGTTACTAATATGGATCCAAACACACTTGTGCCACTCGAAAATCAACCGCAATCCAACACACAAGATCCAGGTATTATTGGCCTTACAAATGTGGTAGCCCATGACGAACATACAGATAGTTGGATTATTGATTCAGGGGCAACAGATCACATGACCTATGATCTTAATGATTTTAAAACAAAGACAGTTCCTCGACGACATGCCATATCAAATGCTAATGGTGACATATATCCAGTAATAGGAGGGGGAACAGTGGAATTATCAACCACATTTACTCTTCCCCATACTCTCTATGTGCCTTCACTCTCCACGAAACTATTATCAGTAGGTCAAGTAACTGAAGAGTTAAATTGTTGCGTGCTAATGTACTCCTCATTTTGTTTATTTCAGGATGTTCTCACGAAGAAGATTTTTGGGCGTGGTACTAAGAGAGGGGGGTTATATTACGTGGATGAGTTGGATCTTGGAAAAATTAATTATGCTCAATCATCACAACAACAAGGACAAGACATTTGGTTATGGCATTATCGGTTAGGACATCCATCATTCAGCTATTTACAACATTTATTCCCATCTTTATTTAAAAAGATACCGCTCTCTAGCCTGAAATGCAAAGATTGTATCCTGGGTAAAAGTCATCGAACAACTTATCCTATCAGTTATAATAAATGTGATGCACCATTTGAGATTATTCACTCTGATTTATGGGGACCTGTACCCATTACGACTATTACTGGGTTTAGATGGTTTGTCACTTTTATCGATGATTGTACAAGGACCACTTGGGTTTATATGTTAAAACATAAGAAAGATGTCTTCCAAATTTTTCAAAAATTTGTCATCTTCGTACAAACTCAATTCTCCATGAGCATCAAAACTCTTCGAACAGATAATGGAGGTGAATATATTGGTCATGAGTTTAGACAATTTTGTGATAGCAAAGGCATCATCCATGAAACTACATGTCCATATACTCCTCAACAGAATGGAATTGCTGAACGAAAAAATAGACATATACTTGAGACAGTACGAACAATTATGGAGGCTGCTCATATGCCTCATCGTTTTTGGCCTGACGCCGTAGGAACATCTGTGTACCTTCTCAACCGTATGCCATCCCGTGTACTTGATTTCCACACACCACTACAGACTTTGGAACGGTATGTTACACTACCTTCAACACTCTATATACCTCCAAAAATATTTGGTTGTGTTGCCTTCGTACATATCCCGAAGCACCAACGATCCAAGTTGGATCCATGTGCTATTCGGTGTGTCTTTCTTGGCTATGGCTCTCACACGAAAGGATATCGATGTTATGATCCCCTTTCACGCAAACTCTATGTTACTATGGATGTAACCTTTCTTGAGACCGAATACTTCTTCAATGACTCATCCCATTCTACTCTTCCGGGGAAAACTGAAACTGAACAACAGACATGGGATTGGTTTTTTGCTAAAGGAAATACTCAAACAGATCTAGAAGAAAATATTGAGCAGACCAGCAACATCGACATACATACTGAAGCCACAATATATAACCCTCTCTCCAACATGCACCACGACAAAATTCAGAATCGTGAGAACAACCCGAACACTACGACTGAGGTAAGGTCTCCTGACCAGTCTATATTATCTAATGCTATACAATATAGTTTATCTCACAGGCATAATCGAGGGATACCTCCAAATCGGTACTCTCCAGGAAAGGAAGGCAGAAAGTCCAAATATTCCATTGCAAATTTTACCTCTGCTCATAACATGTCAGATGAAGCAAAAGTCTTTATGGGGAAAGTATCTTCAGAACAACTTCCACGCAACATCGAAGAGGCCATGCTAGATGAACGGTGGAAGCTGGCAGTCTATGATGAAATGAAGGCCCTCTAGGATAATCATACTTGGGAACTAACTACACTACCAGATGGGAAAAAGACAGTTGGATGTAAATGGGTGTTTACTGTAAAATATAAAACAAATGGGACAATAGAACGATACAAAGCGAGATTGGTGGCTAAGGGATACACACAGACATACGGCATAGACTATCAGGAAACTTTTTCACCAGTAGCCAAACTAAACACAATTCGGATACTTCTATCACTTGCAGCAAACTTGGATTGGCCGTTACATCAATTCGATGTAAAGAATGCATTTCTTCATGGAGATTTAGAGGAAGAAGTGTTTATGGATGTTCCCCTTGGTTTTACCGGAAAAGTAAGAAATATGGTGTGTAGACTTAAAAAGTCATTATATGGACTGAAGCAATCTCCCAGGGCATGGTTTGGAAGATTCAGTCTAGCAATGAAAAAGCATGGATACAGCCAAAGCAACTCAGACCACACATTATTTCTAAAACAAAATGGGAGGAAAATAGTGGCCTTGATCATTTATGTTGATGATATTGATAGTCACAGGCAATGATGAAGATGGGATCTTAGAATTACAAAAATATCTATCAAGTGAATTTGAAATGAAGGATCTCGGTGGATTAAAGTATTTTTTGGGCATTGAAGTATATAGGTCAAAACGAGGCATATTTCTATCACAAAGGAAATATGTATTAGACTTATTAGCCGAAACAGGTATGTTGGATTGTAAACCTGTGGATACACCCATCGTACAAAATCATTGTTTGGCTGAATATCCGGATCAGGTTCCCACAAACAAAGAAAGATATCAAAAGTTGGTGGGAAAACTCATCTACTTATCACATACACGTCCTGACATAGCATATGCAGTCAGCCTAATCAGTCAATTCATGCACAACCCAAGTGAGATACATATGGAGGCAGCATTACGAGTACTCAAATACTTAAAATCTTCTCCTGGAAGAGGAATTCTGTTTGAGAAAAATAATCACCTTAACATCATTAGCTATACAGATGCAGACTGGGCCGGGAATCTGACTGACAGAAAATCTACTTCGGGAAATTTTACCTTTGTTGGAGGAAACTTGGTAACCTGGAGAAGTAAAAAGCAAAAGGTTGTTGCTCTATCTAGTGCTGAAGCAGAATTCAGGGGGATGACCAAAGGTTTATGTGAGGTACTATGGATTAAAGGGTTACTTAAAGAATTGGGATATCCTATGGAAACTGAGATTAAAATATACTGCGATAACAAAGCTGCAATTGCTATAGCCAACAATCCAGTTCAACACGACCGAACCAAGCATGTTGAAGTAGATAGACACTTCATTAAACAGAAACTTGACGAGAAGACTGTGATCTTTCCTTTTGTCAAATCTGAGGATCAACTAGCCGATATACTTACTAAAGCAGTATCAAGTAAAGTGTTTCATTGTTTTCTCAACAAGTTGGGCATACGAGATATCTTTGCACCAACTTGAGGGGGAGTGTTAACAAGAACCAAAATAGGAACATTACAAATTAGGAAAAATCCTATGTATACTCCTAGTCTTAGTTTTCTTTTCCTAAACAGGATTCCTATACATGTATAAATAGGCCTTCAATGCAATACAAAGATCAATGAAAAATATTATTGATCAACATACAATCACTTCTCATTATCAACAATATTTTCACAAGCAGGAGGACTAATGGTTACAAGTAGGAGGAAAACTAATGATACCGACATTAGTTTTAATTTCTTTCTTCTTTTTTCTATTCTTTTTCAGCACTTTTTCATGACTCGTAGTATATATACACATATACAATTCACCCCAAGGCAAACCCAATTCCTCTAAAAAGTCACAATGAAGCGGGGGGAATTTGGCAATCTGAGACCCCAATATTCTAAACTCGTGCCACCTACTGTGGCCATATTCTTGATCTCCCTCCTTCCTTGCTTTGTTTTCAGCGAGCAAACAAATCTGGGATCAATCCCACCCCACTTAAAGAGTGACAAGAGTCCTCATCATCGAACTGAAATAAAACAAGAAGACAAAGAGGTGTTCGTGTCAGCCAAACAGCTTCGATCGAAACCAAAGGAATCTTGTGATATATTCACAGGAAAATGGGTTTTCGATAACAAAACACATCCTCTGTACAGGGAAGATGAATGTCCTTATATTCAGCAATGGCTTTCATGCACGAAGAACGGAAGGCCGGATACCATGTACCGGAGCTGGAGGTGGCAGCCAGAAGGTTGTTCTTTACCGAAGTAAGTAAGTGTTTTTAGTTGTTTGTAGTTTATGCTATTAATTACTCGCTGATACTGTTTAAGGAATCCTGCTGTTAATAAATGAACATATGATCATTGTTTTTTTCCACGGGGGGTGAAGGTTCGACGCAAAATTGTTCCTGGAGAAACTCAGAGGGAAGAGGCTTATGTTTGTTGGAGACTCGATACATCAAAATCAATGGATGTCCCTGGTTTGTCTAGTTCAATCCGCCATTTCACCGGGCAAGAAAAGGACGAGCTTTTCCACCTACAGCAACCGTTTCATCATTGAGGTAACACACAGTCGACCTACTCGAGCATTTCTTTTTCCTATCCATTGCCTTGGGACGAAAGAAGAAGAAAAAGAAGACGAGGATCAGAGAGTGAAATTAAGGGATTTACTGACAATCAAAGCATGGTTTTTGTTTTCTTGATCAGGAGTATAACGCTACCATTGAATCTTACTGGGCTCCGTTTCTAGTGAAGTCGAACGGAGACCCTCCGAAAATGAGGACCGGAGCATCAAACATTTCAATAATCTCCGATTCAATTTCAAAGAAGGGACAGAAGGATTGGAAGAAAACAAACTATCTCATCTTTGACACGTATGCCTGGTGGATGAAGCATCCCACTGTGAGACTGATGTAAGGACTATATTATGCTATATGTATGTGTACTAGAGAATAATTAATTCTTGAAATCTCTTTTTTTTTCTTTTCTTTTTTTATAGATAAGAGTAATTTCAATCATAACAGTAATCAAGTTGACTCTCTTTTTGTTTCGTTGAAAAAGACGAGGACCATTTGACAAGAGGGCCAAGGAGTATGAGGTAATCGAAGCGCATGTAGCATATGAAAGATCGTTAAGGACATGGGCCAAGTGGGTTGATGAACATATCGATCCTAATCGCACCAAAGTTTTCTTCAGCAGCATGGCTCCTCAACATGTCAGGTAAATAACAAGAATTCCCTTTTCTTTTCTTTTCTTTTTTTTTTAAAAAAAAAGAGATAGACTTTTTTATGGCTAAATAGCTAGAGGTATTTTATATCAGTTTAAACCTTAATCTTAAATTTATTTTTTTCTCTAATTATTAAAAAAAAAAGACTTATATTATAGCCCAGTTTATTCAAGGGATAAAATAACTGACAAGGAAATTATCGTTGGAAATTATCAACTAGACAGGAAAAAAAACCCATTCTCAGTGTTGGTTCATAGAATAAAAAAATATTATCCTTGGAAATTAAATTCTTAACATCTAAATTTGATTCCTGTTGTCTGAAAATCAATTAAAACCCTCTCAGCACAGTCGATTCTCGTACCTCTAAATTGACTCTTACTTCCAAAATATGTTTCATTAACCTCTGAATTTGAAACTCTATCTTCAGATATTGATAAAACTGAAATCAAGTCTTATTCTTGAAAATCAGTTCTTAACCTTTGAACATGAGGTTTTATCATTTGAAATTTCATCCCAACCACATTAAATCAATTAAAATATACTTTGAAATCAACTCCTATCATCCAAGTGCTGGTTCCTATCCTTTGAAAATCAACTTCTATCCTCAAAAATCGAATTCTCACCTTATGAAATTGATTCCCATCACCGAAATCAACAATGTAGAGATTTAATGACAACCTTTGTAATTAACCTGTCTTTGAAATCGATTTGTACTAATTGATAATAACTTGCTGTCCCTTCAATAACATTTTTTTAACGTTGAGGTTGATTTCTACCTTACGAATGGTACAAAATTGATTTCTATATTTTCAAAATCATGCTGTCCCATCCTCCAAATATGAACTTCTACCTGCTCTAATTGAATTGCAACCTTCTATACAATCGACTTATACCCTTTAAATATTAATTTCCATTTTTCCAATAACCCATCAGTGATTTTACCCCTCTAATAACCCACTAATGAAATTAAATAACCTTTAAAAATGGATCCCTATCATCTAAAACTCAACTATTACAACATCAATTTATAGCGACTGGAATTGATTCATATCATTTAAACGTATAAGCATATCCTTTCTTAGAGATTTATAATTCATTTTTTATATATACATATATACATATATGCACGCGCGCGAGGTCCACAGCACAACGAAAAGGAACAGGCAATAATTGAGGTTCCTGTTCCTTTCGGCATAAGTATAATAATAGCATGGATGAGAAATGCAAAATCTTGACGGGGACTGTAACTTTTGAAGCTAACTCATCAGAAAGAATGGCGGTTGCGTATTACAACTCACAAGTGAATGCAATGCATTACAGGGCCTTGGACTGGAACAACCCTAACGCGGCTATGTGTGAGAGAGAGACCACTCCGATTCTGAACATGTCCATACCATTGGAGGGGAGCAACGACCATCGATATTTTGAAATAGCAGAGAAGGTGATCCATTCGATGAAAACTCCGATCAAGTTACTCAATATAACCACCCTCTCCGAGTATAGAAAGGATGCGCATCCCTCTATTTATAACAAGGTTCCCTCACCGGAGCAGAAAGCAAATCCGGCCAACTATTCTGACTGTATTCACTGGTGTGTCCCTGGGTTGCCTGATACATGGAATGAGCTGCTCTACGTCTACATCACCAACCAGTATTGATTTCTATACGGTTTTCTTCTAAACTAGTACTGGTGTAACAATGTTTATTTTCCCCCGAGCGCAGCTCTGAATAAGTATAATTGCCTCGCAGCTCGTTAAAATGAGGAATTTATTCGCCTGTTTATTTTTTATTTGAATATCCTGATGCAAAACGTGCTAAATTCACCAAGAAATCTATTATTTTCACCGCTTACCCATTTAAAATGGACTACTGAGACCTCTTCAATTCAACATCAATGAAGAGGGTTCGGTAATCTGGAATATTATAAACATTAACGAAGATGGTATGTTAGCTGTTTTTAATTAAAAAACTAAGCAGTGATGGTGACAAAAAACATCGTTGAATTTAGCAGCTCCCCTCTGGCCCTCTCTTAATAATATATCGAATTCAAAATCTAAAATGGGTGCCATTTTCATGCTATTGCCATGATTAATATCAATATCATTTTATTTTATTTTATAATTATTTTGTTTATAGATATGTACTTTTGCAGGGTTTTATTTGCTCGTAAAGCTTCGTCTGCCGAAGTTCTCACAGATTCCATTCCATAGCTGGCCGGCAAGACAGTATATACGTTGGAATAAAAGACACCAGCCTGAAAATAGGGCAGTTTTTTTAGTCGGCAGAAAAAGACAACACCCTGAAAAAAGGGGATTCCTTAGTCGAACTCCCAAAAATCATATTATCTAATATATATTTCGGCCTGCGACGCTCTAAGCGCCTCGCCAGCAAAACAACGTGGAGAGCTTTTCGTTTTCGGTCCGTGACGCATCCATTTTAAGCTTTATAATTTTATAATTGTTTTTTAAAATATTTTTTATTTTAAAATAATATTTTTCTTATTTTTTAAGATTTATTTTTAATATCAACATATTAAAAAAAGTATTTTAATTTTTTTCTAAAAAAACAGATACAATGTCAATTCTAAACAGCAATTTTAACAATGACATATAGAGGTTTTTTGAATCTGGGCCTCTGGCCCGCTATGTTGACGTATATTGTAAAATAGTGGGCTATGTAAAAGTTTGGAAACAGATGTCGATAAATATATTTGACCTAATTTAATGTTTTAAGATTTTACAAGCACAAATAAAAACCTAAATTAACCGATTTTTAAGAAATTAATATTGAGATATATTATAAGAAGTTTGCTATATACGTATCTTTATTATGTAGGAAGTGAGTTATTACTATAAACTATAATTTATCGGAGTTCAGCGATTTGTTTATCATACTATACGTGGTATAATTATTGGAGATTAAATGATATTGATGAAGGTGACAGCTTGTATTCCAATGCATTGATAGGAATAGCCCGGATGGAATTAACTGTGCCAAAGAGATTATGCTATGCGAATACTAAACAGGTCCACACCATTGGACGAGCACGGACCGGCAAATTTTTGAATAGCAGATAATGTGGAGGCCTTGGAACAATTTGAATATCCATGATTTTGTCAGGAGATATACACACCAATCATTGTTTTATTCAAGTATCCAGAGTTCAACTTGAAACCCATAATCATGATTTAAAAAACAAAAACACAAACTCAATTCTCACAGGTTAGATTGATGCAGAGTTACGAGCTCAACACGCTAATTACCAAATTAACTTTCAAGACAGTTTTATTTCTTGAGTGGCTTTAGGGCGTTCTGACAGTTTCTTTCTTCCTTCTTTTTTTCCTTCTAATTTATTTATTCTCAAGACTTTGAAGGGTTTTGTTGGTACTGTGAGAGATTCAAACCCATCTGTTGGCAAAATGGATAGACAAGATAAAACTCAAGATTCATAGAGGCAACTAGTTCATCCAGAAAATTGATTGAAATCATAAGAAAAAAAACTTATTCAGTCAATCGGAAACTAGTAATGACACACTGAAAAGATCAACGTTAATTTAGCAGTGGATTTTGTTGCGAGGAGCCAGGTACTGAAGGTAATTGGATTTCGTAATTTCATTTATGCACTTGTGTTGCTAATAACCACAAAAAATATCCAATAGACACTAGTACAGATAAATATAATCTACAAACAAATTTCATATTGAAAAGCAACTCCGCGTGCCTAAAGGAGAACCTCTAGTAGGTTCCGTTTCGAGGCAGGTGCAGTTACTTCCTGAAGCGTTCTGCCATAACCATTTCGCTGGATGACGTAGAGGTTCCCCTTTGCTTAGACTTCCAGTTCCAACTTCACTATGAACTCGTGCCTTTTTCCCAACTTCACAAAATCTTGCATTTAGAAACAGCTCAAGATCGAAAGAAACAAGAAACCAAACTATAGTCCCGTTTCTCGCTTCTTGAAATATAACAATTTCAAAAGTAGGATTTCGGAAGTTGCAAAACTGTGGAGTTGGACATGCTACCTTACCTTCCTTCGAAAGAACACTCCATCCATACCTCATCCACTGACTTGGGGAGAGACCAGTAGCTTATCTATCTCACCAATTGCATTGATGTGAGTTCTTGGCAATAACAAACGCAGCAAGGGAACCGAAGATGCTGACACAATCCTGGGCTTAACTTTCTCCATCGCTGTCTTGATTATGGACGATGATGGTACCGCAAACCATTGAAGATACCAAGACAGAAGCACAGAATTTTTCTCTCCCTCTGTTTGATCATTGGGCCATCTCCCAAAATTCAAATAGTTGCAAAAATCAATTTTCAATCCCTCTGAGCAATGTAGCAGCTCTTCCACCCGCTTCCGAAGTGATCCTAGAAAGACAGATTGAACAATGCTACCTCTTGGTGTCGTCAGTCTTCCACTGAGAAGGGCCTCGTTATAGCTTAAAGCTAGCTGCAAGCAGAACAACTTTATTTCAGTATTGTTATGCATAAAGCCTTCTATCTAGAAGCTTCAAGAAACAGGTTCTGTAAATTCCATTAGTTTTACTTTCTATTCTCAAAGGGAATCCCCTAATATTTTTTAATGGCCTTTATGTATTTCTGGTCTGTCCATCTTCTGGGTTATAAGAGTTTGGCACCATGGCCTATGTCATCATATTTCATTATTCTTGGGGCCCCGCATACCATACCAGTTTTATCGGGCCAAGCTTGTTTGTTGTGTTGCCGTCAAGTATATCATGTTAAACATAAGTTTGTTAGGTATAGAAGCCCATCGTAATGTATACCAGCTTGAGGTGATTGTCATGAAGTTCTAGCATGAAGGAAACCTGATGAGACAATTCTGAATGACTGATTAATCAACCCAACCTTTAGCATGTTCAACTTATGTGATTCAAATTATGTGATCTGCCCACTAACCCACCAACCCCAACTGTTGGTCAGCTTTGGCCCCGTGACCAAGATGGCATCCACACTCAGTATGCTATACAGTGTTGCAGGAATTTATGTTAGTTTCACATATCGTTCACTTTCAAATGACAATAAATACAAGTTTCTTAAATACTGTGCCTCATCATTCTGCGGTTATATTCTACATCAAAGCCAAATCTTTGTTGTTGAATCAAAACATTATTTTGTGAAGCAAATGGTATGCTATCAATTATATGGAAGAAATGACCTGGTTCAATCTATATTGACAGCTAGAACTAACAAAAAAAAATTACCTTTAGGCTAGACAAAGCGAGTGAATCTCCAATAATAAAAGTACCATTTGTAATTTGGTTAGTCATGGAACCAATTGTAGTATATAATGACAAATATACCTGCAAGAATTTGAGGGAAATAACCATATTAGAATGACAATACATCGCAGCAGGATCATTTCAGCAAAATATTCCATTCAAAAAGACTTCAAATCAATCTGTCAGTCAACACCTTGCAAACACATACCTAGATAGAGTAAGAGATTGTTTAGGTACAGAAAAGTGTTTTCCATAGTATGGTAGATTTGGATCCACAGCATGTTGTTCTTGGCGCCTTATTTATTTATTTATTTATTTATTCTAGTATCTAACAGGCACTATTGTTTCCAATAAATTGATTTAAAATCAATTCTAGAAACAAAAAAGAAGCCATAAAATTTAAAAGAGAACAGGTCTACCGAGGGAATCTGTACAATATGCATTCTTACTGGCTCTTAATTTTCTACCGAGTGAGTTTTCCATAAAAAAATAATTTTATTTTATATTCTATCCCTATAAATCATGCATTCCAAATATTTTGTTTAGTTGATGTCTAGATAATTACACTTTCAAAACTTAAAAGTTTTAAGACAACCGTGAATATAATTTTCCCTACATAGATCAATAAAAATACTTGGATGAATGAACTTTTAAATATTCAAGATTACATGAATGAAGCATCAATCCCGAATTTGCAATGATGGTTTAACAAAAATCAACTTGAGCAAAAAGTTACAGATCGGTAAGAGAGCTTGTGTATGTCAAGCACTCTCATGCAACAATTACCTGTAGAAGAGCTGGTCTGTCTTTGCTAATGCACTCAAATAATACTTGCAAGCAAAATTCCTGGAATTCAACATCAGATCTGCAAATAGATGGATGACTAACTACTATGAAGAACATAACATAACCATCTTGCAAATGATTGCTTGTAGCAGTGGCATTCCATGTTTTCCAATGACAGAAGCATTTACTAAGGTCGTGTTTGGTATGGGGTGAAATATTTGAATGAGAAATGTCAAGGGGGTAGGATTTATGGACAAAGTGATAAGGGAGTAAGAAGAAATTAAGGGATGAAGTGTAAAAGATATTTGCTGGAATATAGAAAAAATAAGGATAATAATAGGTCCTTATAAAGATAAAAAAGTAAATATAATTGTAAAAAAAAAAAAAACTTATATTTATAGTCGAAAGTGGTGGATGATGAGAAAAAAGGAATATAATAGTTTTAAATTAAAAAAAAGGTAAGAGCACAAAACTCAAACTTTTCCCTCACAAAATTTATTTACCTCTCACCCCTCTAGGTAACATATAACCCCTTTTTTGAGGATAAAATTTAACCTGCATTAAAATTTCTCTCACTATCAAACTTCTACCAAACATAAGTAAATAGGGTGAGAAATTACAAGGGTTAATTTTCACCACCTTTACCCTCCTATCTAACATGTCCTTAGCATACAAGATGCCTTGGATGGTTTAGGCTCCAAAATAAGCAAGAAACTAAATTCTTACGCCATTTAATTTCCAATAGTACAAACACTCCAGCACATTTTGCAGCCTTTTGAATGTTAAATTGAATCCTAAACCCAAGTCATTGTAAGAATCTTTCATGATAAAACAAAGCCTCTTCAACTGTCCCAATAGGCTACCTGTTAGCCTCTAATTCATTCCCTAAAAAGAACATAGGCCATTACCTGCTCTTTGTTCCCCCAAATTGAGGTCCCAAGAGGAGTAATCTGGACACTATTTTACACTTATTGCATGTGGTGAAAGCATCCAAATGAAAATACAATAAAAAATATATCCCTTGCTTGGCCATCCATTTTTTTCTTTGACAACTTATTTGCCCATCCCAGTATAAGAAAGTGATTTTGAAAAAAATTCCAAGTGATTTCCAGGGAACAAAATAGTTTCAAATTCCAAATTCAAGCTTCGAGGTCCTGGTCAAATTTGACAATGTTTCAAAACTTGAAGGACATGCCAACTACCAGATGCACCACTGGGGCATTTCATTTATGGTACCCAATTAGATCCAAGATTGTGGTGCAACAATGGCTAAAAGAAAATTAAGTTGTAGATCAAGAAGAAAATACCAAAGCCAACATTGATGCATAGATCTTAAGTTCTGCAAGCTTACTTGCAATTCCAAGAAGGGTCACAGCAGAGCTGTGCAAAGGCAATTAAGCTAGGATCAGAAGAGAAGGCGCTGACTAACTGATCAACTGTAACAGAACCCGGTCCAGTATTGTCACTGGTACTTGGATCACCCACCTTTATATTTGTCAAACCAAAAACCTGGAAAAGGATATGTTTTGATATCTAACAAATAATAAGGCATGGTCGAGGTAAGGATTGAATGCTGATAAAACAATGTGAAGACTACCTTGTGCATTGCTCGTGATAACAATGATTGGCACCCTATGGGGTCATCAACATATGAACAAGCTCCAACCTTCCGTTTGATGTAGATGACACCCGAATTAAATGGGTCATTCTTTTCCCCAACGCTCCACCATGATTTATCTGTCCATTATAACAATGATCACATAAAGTATGTTAAAATAATATTGAATAGCAGAAATTGTGAACTGGCATACTCCAACCTTCAGGAACGAGCTCCATTACTTGAGGCCAATACCGAGGGCCACAAACGCGTACACTCTTCAGCTGCAACCAACATTAAACAGAACATCAGTCCAAAAGCCATTCTGGAGCTTCATGGCAGGAAAATCACATGTGTTCAGGGAGTGGATAACCCTGCATCACTAAACAAAAACTTCATGTTCTTGTCCTAAACTATTTCTGGTGTGGATCTGTTTTAGCAGTCATCAAGAGCAGCAGAAAATTCCATGTCAAGTTCATAAGTGAGAGAGCATGTGCTACAGTGTAAACGATAGAAAAAGGAGATAAAAAAAATCATATGAATCTGCAAAACTTACAATGGCACGTTCTGGCAAAATACAAGGGGTAACTTCACAAAAACTTGTTTCTGAATAATGTTCAGTTTCCCTGACAGTAACTTCAACAGGAGCATAGACAGGCAGACCACTGTCAACATCAACTGTCTGGAGCAATCGAGCCTCTGTTGCAAGGACATATAAATGCCTGAATGCCTGAAAAACACACCATAAGAGATGGTTGGACACAAAGAGGAGGAGCAGACTCATACTTCAGGGCATCCAATCACACAACATCTTCGTTTTACACTAAGACTAAATAGCCATTTTTTTACCAATTAAATAAAACTGACAAGCACTTTTTCTTCAAATATTTGCTGGAAGATAAAGCTTTACATTTAGTAACACAATCCCAAAAACACACTGATAAACCATGACAGGCAGCATCATTTAGCACCTGCTACATTTACTGTTTGAAGCCAATAAAACTCTTACGAAAGGTAATTAGGTGGTTTCCGTCCTTCATGATGTTCACCAGAGTAGTTGTTTCTTACAGCATATAAACATGTTACCTGAAGGTGGCAACGATTATCATTTGGTACAGTGGGCAAGCGTGGATAAAGAGTAATAAGTAAAGTAGCAATTGAACTGTCGCTTGTGGAAAATGTCCGCATCCCTCCCCCAAGAAACAAAAAACCAATTGCCAAGCTTACCTAAATGCAATTCAGAAAGGCATACATTAAGTCCATTGATATTCCTAAACTTTTTATAAAAAAAATATACAATTAAAATACAACAAGCTAGCTGCTGTATTTATCTTTCAATTGAATTATTTACAGAGAAGTAGTTTTAATGGTAAATCATTTATCTCAAGCAAGAAGCACGCATGGAAAATTAAATACACAATTTATCTTAAGTCACCAACCTTAAAATCAAATTAACCTTGCGGTGACCGGTGAACCAGAAGCCAAGAGCCTAAAGTATTTTGTAACTCTTTTGATAGTAAAGCAGGTCACAGATATAATTTAAATATTTGATCAAGATGGGATTGCAGATTGATTAACTTTCATATCATGCGAAGCTGTACAGGTAATTTACAGGCAGGGAGCTAAAACCAATTTTGCAACTTCCATTCAAAGAGTTTGGAAAGCTGATTCAAAATGCACTGCTAAAACTAAACGCACCAGAGAAGACAGGCACTTATCCACCAAGTTAGATAAATTTACATATATAATCCCCCGCATTGTACAACCAGACCATGTTTTGCTGGCTCACATGACCTTAAGTTTCTAGCATGTTTGAGAGGCTTGTGTTTTTTAACCAACAAATAAGTTCAGATACATTGTGATGGAAAAGCGCAGAATATGACTGATCCATAGAGGCCAAAGGAAATCTCAGGAAACTTACAGCCATCTGAGTGCCATAATTAGCATGACCATCCGCAGAGTTGCGACTGCGGAGAAATCTCAATAATCGAAATGTTTGTAGATGTCCAGAACCAGCCATAACCTACTCTCCAAGAACACATGACAAACTTAGAATTACTTTTTCCTATATTACAGAGGATGGTGAGAGATAAAAACATCAATAATCAAATTACACATACCACAGACAATGAAAGAACAATGAGATGAAGGCATATTTCCAAAGTGCCACGGTCAACATACCGAGACAATCCCTTTGGAAAGGCATTTCCACTTGTAGCACAAACATGCTTGATCTGCAAAATTTCATTATCTTTTCTATCAGAAAACTAATAGATATTAGTGCAGCACTAACACACATGGTTGAATGTAGGACCTCATTTAGAAAATAAACAGCATATTCATAGAGTAATTCCTGTGCATTCCCATCCTTTGTGCCAGCAAATCTTAAACCTGACCATAATTAATGACAATAATGGTTAGGATTTACAGGGGGGGAAACAATATACGAAAAGAAATGGAAAAAAAATCATAGTTTGACTTTAATTAACATGCCAAAATAGATAAAAGCAATAAAGAAACTAATTGTTAAGGACATTCAATTATGTCTTTGTCCATGCACATAATAAAAAAAAATGTATGTGCACCCATAATTTCAATTTATATATCTTTTATGATAATTTTGTGGGCCCAAAACTGATTACTCAACTCCAAGTCATTGATGATAAAATATTATACACACCATTCAAGTGTCTTCAGGACACTTTTCCTTTCATCAAGTTTCTCAACAAAAGTAAATATAAAAAATAACTTAGTCTGATAGTAGTTAGCACAAGACAACCTGTTGACACTAAATATGGGCCAGCACTAAAACTAGATTAACTATCCATTACAGCCCAGAGTCATTGAGTGCCACTTATGATCATTTACAGTATGTGACAACAATTCTTCAAGTTACCATTTAACATAGAATGTTTACAGCAGTTCTGCCACCGGTTAGTCATAAATCAAGCATCATTTTCATTTTAAATTAACAGGCATTTTTCACAAATAATAAGTCACCAAAGAAAGTTCCAGATTTGGCTGATCCCAGCTTTCCAATAAGTCTAGGCTACTAGTCAGACACTTGAACAGGCTGTATTGATTGCTTGCAGAAATACTGTAAATTCATAATGGCAACCATTTCTAAAGCAATGGATGCAGTGACTCGCAAAACTGCATGCATCATAGGCAGTGATGAGTTTCTGAATAGATGAATTTTCTATCTGGAAATAATGATTTCCTTTAAAATTGGGGAAATGAATTAATTTTGCCTTGGTCAGCCAAAGCAAAGATTTTAATTTTTCTTTGTAAGAGGTGGCTTTGTTGGTTTCATCTGTCACAGAAAGCTTATCTTAAACACAACTTAATTTATTTATTTTTAAAACAAAATTCTTTGTGCATCTACATTGTCATTTTATGCTCAATAATTTCAGATTCTTCAATTTCTTAAATAAAGCCACAGGCAAGTCCAAACAGCAGATACCTTGGTGACCCAAAAGGCAAGATCACATTTGATATGAATATCAAGTCAGGAAATAAGTCTTAGAAGAATAAGCTTCCGAATCTGATCAATCAACAATTACTTACCAAGAGAAATACACGCTCCAGCCACAATATTGACATATGCCTGGACATAGGTTTCTGTATCCATTTCATCCATGTCATTAACATGATCTTCAAGGTCATTAACACCACTTTTGACAATATTAGGAATCTGGGACTGAATCCAATCATTGGAGGGATGCACCCTGAATAAATGGTATGTGAGCTTTGAATCAGTCTTAATTACAAAGAGATTAAGCTTAAATGGAGCAATTTACAAGACTAGCACTACCTGCTCCACATTATCAGATTCCGAGCTATGACACGAAGCATTATGAAGTCGGGTCTCACATATTGCAAATCAAAATGAGTCTGAGGAATAGAAAGCCTTGATACAACTGCCTCTGACTCGGTCTGTAAGACAAGGAGAACCAAAAATCTTTATAGTTGATACAGCCATGTGCAGGAATTTCTTATTTAGAATCCTATGATCCTTATTAGTCGTAAAATGCACCTGTTGCACAAATATTGTTTAATGTCAAATTAAGTACCTTTAAAAACATTAATGCAAGAGCAATGATAGCTCCAGGTGCAGTAACATCAACATTAACTGCAGCTCCATCCATCATCTGTGCACATTAGAGAAACAGTAAGAACGATGTATTATGGGAAATGAAAAAGGTTAAGATCCTAGAAACATTGCTGTCCCAGAGGTGGTGGGGATGACCTGTCCAGCACCATGATTTTGTTCATCCATTGTCGGTATCAAGAAAAGGGGTCTTTCCTGATTAAGAATAGAACAGGAGAGAGAGATTGGGAGAATCAAAAACTCAATTAAGCATTCCAAAAATAAAATCACTCAAGGTGTCAGTTTTAGTTACACCAAATTTACAACACACTTATAGGAATCCATAACAGCAGTAAAATCATCAAGAGAAAACTAAGAGCCCTACATTATGCATCTCCTTGCCACCAATGTATTGGAACAATCGATCAACCAAGCTGTTCAAGAAACCGAGTGCGTCTTCACCTCGACCTTCAGTTAGCATAACATAGTTATTAAATGAAGCTCAGATTCTCAATATTTAATTGATCAAAGTATTAAATTATCCATACCCAAAGCAACAAGACCCAAAGAAAATCCTGCAGATACAGCATAGCCCTCTCTTTCAAGTACATTATCACCTCCACTTCTACGACCTATTTCTCCCTGCAGAAGTAATTTATGTAACCATAACAGAAATGCATCAAGTACATGCATTGTGTGCATGAGTGCGCCCAAAAGAGAGAGAGAAAGAGAGGAAGATTATCAGAGGACAGTTAAGAAACGACAACACAATACTCCACACTTGTAGCTGAATGGGGCATTAACAAGATTACTTTTCATTCACAAGAAGAAGGTTTAATGGCTATATCATTCATTGTCTTGCAATCCAAAGCAATCAGTTAGTACCACATAGTTGAATAGTTCATATTATTAAAACTTTATTAAAATCAAACAATTGGGAATGCACCAACCCACCCAATCCAATCCCAGCCCAACCAACCTCGCCAATTATTTGAGAGAAGGGGTAGGCTGATCAGTAGATTTCCTATAAATTGAATGTAGTTTGTATTGGAGAGAATGAGCTGAACTGGGGAGTGGAAATCAGTGGCTGGTTTTCATGGTGCTAGTTTTATACTTCAACGGTTGATCAGTAATGTAGTTAGGTAAGAGAAATATGAAAATGGAGGTGGTTGTTTCTTCATTCTGTTAGTGCTAATGGTTATCCATTTGTAACAGGCAGTTGAATTAGGATTAGAAATGGGGTTGGTATGTGATTCTCATACCCGGTCTGAAAAACTGGTGATTTACACATTACAAGCAATGCAAAGCGGGCTTGTTTGGGATTGTGAAATAGGAGAGAGAGAAATTTGCAGGATGCAGTTTAGCAATGTCAGGAACAATTACGCAGATGCTCATCCAAACTACCAACAGTAAATCAGATCCTGTTTAACCTGGCCCTACCAATTTAGAACCTTTGGGTCATTTCTCAGATTCTCATTATCACAGGTCTCAGAACCTAAAAAAATATAAGCTCAAAACCACTCAACCCTACTTGTGAACACCCCTAGTAAAGGTACTGAGCCAAAAAGACTAACGTGTGATTATATGTTTAGAAAGCACAGGCAAATGGAAAGATCTAGTTATAATAGCCTCACTAGACTTGAGAGAGTACAGTGAAGAATAGTTGATTTTCTGCTATCAACCAATTGCATGTGTCATACAAACTCCACTCACAATTTCCAATGTCATGAAAAATAAATTAGTCGTTGACCACATTAAGCAGAAAAAGAAATAAATGAAACTAATAGTAATAAAATGAACCCACTACCACAGCAACAAGTAAAAAGTTACCAAAAGAATCTGCATTGTCGGCGGGTGAACTGATCCTTCGTAGAGAAGCCCAGCTGAAACTAGTGCTGCTGACTGGAATGCAACAGGATAGAATGTGAGGTCAAATCAATATTCCAACTACTGCCAAATAAATCACATGACTATTTTTTACATCTTAGCAAATTGATCAATCATTCAAGAGTCAATTTTAGCAACTACTGTAATCAAGAAGAGAGTCAACTGCAATATGATGATGAAACTAGAATTCACTAACTACAGTCCACAAAATAAGCTTATACCAATTTAAAGCAGAGTCTGGAAAGTGCTTCTCAAGAAAATAGTGTTCTGAAGAATTATTTTTGGATGCTAATGAACACATCTGTGGGTGCATCAATGTACACCTTTTTAAGTTTTAGAAAATAATTAAACTTTACCTTCCTTGTACAAGAAACAAATATATTCATTTCCAAATATATAAAAAAAAATATCACAATTTTTTTTATGATGTAATTCAAGTGAGACAGTGATCAATACCTGCACAAGGGTTGGTAACTCCAAATCCGGAAATGAAGAAGAATGACGTGAAGGTATATGAAAATAGAGAGACTGCCACACAGTGCAATTGGGTCAGTTTTGTGAATTAGACTAATAAGTGACTGAGGAATATAGAGGAAGAATATTAAAGCAATGCTTAAAGCAATGTTCTATTCTCCACATGAACAAGTCGCATCTATTAAAAAGTGTTTAAGTAGTTGGAGCCCCTAGTTAGTAGTCAGTATCTGAAATGGTCACTAAAATATATGACACAAAAGATGTAGATTGAATGTTAAGATGCTAATTTATTGATTCTATTGCTTACAGAATTGTACACCAATGCAATAAAAAAATTCCACAATCAAAAGAAATTATGTCTTTAAGGCAGAAGGCATCCTTCCATCCAAAACACAAATGGCTAGGAAGACTTTAGCAACCAAAACTTCAATCGATGAAGAAGAGAATAATGAACCTTAAGAAAATATCAGGTTTACGTATAATTTTTCAAGATAAAAGAAAAGGAAAGAAGAGGTTTGCATATGGTTTTTACCTTTGATATTGCCGGGTGCATTGTTTTCCTGTAAGAAGCTGCCAGGCCAAGCATTAATCCTACCGTTGTACTTTCATGCTCCTGTTGATATGAAGCATTAAGCAGCAAAACCAGACAAAAAAAGGACAAACACAAACAATAAATATATAAATAAATAAAGATTGTTAATGATGCTAAAGCTATAGAATAATAAGATAAAGTTCCTTGGGTAGCTTTGAAGAATGAAATGACCAGCTTCACTCCATGATGAAAGTGGTGTAAGGAATATGATTTTAAACATGCAAGCTATCTCACTCCCCTCTCAACACCAAAGCTCAAACTGATACAATTATTTGATTTGCTGCCAGCACACTAATTCAAATTATGAACACAACAGATTACAAAGCAAAACAATTGAGCAAAAGGTGGTCAAACCTGTGTGAAATAAGTGTATATGTCGCTAATCACTAAAACACGCAGATATCCATGTAATCCTAATGCAAGGAGGAGTCCAGCATGGATCGCATTTGGTTCCTCAGGTTTGTTGTATATTATCCATGTCCTCGACACTTTTCCCTGCATGTGAAAGGGAAAAATACTTAATATCAAGTTTTAAGAGAAAAAAATTCAAGATAAAATAGTATGTAACAGAAGTAATATGAAAAGCAGCAGAGAAATAATGAAAGGCAGAAAATTGGAGCAGAGAAATCAATAATAAAGAGTAATAAATATATGCCCATTTTTACTAGAGCAAGTGCATGTCACAATAACCAAGATGATAAACTGCATTTAACGTCAAAACAATAATAAAGAGTAATAAATGTATCCCTGTTTTTTCTAAAGCACGTGCATGTCACATTAAGCAAGATGATTAACTACATTTTAATGTAGTTAAAAAGTGAAATAACAATTTCATAATGCAGAAAAACCTGGTAACAAATGGGTAAAGAAATTGATTAACTCCAACTAGGGGGAGGAAGACATGATCTCAATGATATAAAAATAAACCTGAAGGGGAGCCAGCATTAGTCCAGCAGCAACAGCATTGTGAAACTCTGACCAAGATTTAAGTTCTTGTATATTCCTTATATTTGGGTCTAGATTAACCTATCAAAAGAAAGAACATGCAAGACAGAAAAACATTAACGAAGGAGAAGATGTTCATAAGAAAAATGATAAAGAGACAAAGATCCAACTGCAAACTCTAGGAAAAGCATATTATATACTTTTTAATTCAAATATCAAACAGAAAACAGCATGTTAGAGATTAAATTTGAATAGTTTTTTATTATTATTTAGTATGTTAAAGTTCTTTCATCAAGTTATCATAAGAAATGGAACTACCCAACCTATACGAAATGCTATTTACAAGAACATAGAAGATAATATGTAACCAAGAGAACAGAAAAACATAGACAATAGAAGTTTATAGGTTTATTACTTAATACAACATACAGTTGCATTTTGTTGAGCTGGCAACCGACCTGCTAGAACAAGCTTTGGCACTGTGAAAGCCTGCAGAGAGATTAATTATGAAACGGAATCGCAACATCAAAAATCAATTTAGTTACAAAAGCCCAGAAAATAAACAGTAATACAGAAAGAATACCTCTGTTAAAAGGGTAGATATGGTTGCCAGAGTAAATGCCCCACGGCCAAGAGGAAGAGCAGTGGTCCTTTGTGCCAGGTGCCACAGTTGAGCCTTCACAAGAAAAAGGGAGAGGAGAAGACACTATAAGATAAGGATCTGAACCACAAGTAAAACAGGAAGAAAGTAATAATAAAAGACCTTGTAGAACTTTTAAGGTCTCTCATCCTCATTATGTAATTCTCCATGTGCATTGTTAGTGACCATAACTTTGGAAAATTTCCAAGGGAAGCACAACACGTTAATCATCTAAACACATTCTTTTCTGGCAGTAGCTTTTAGCATTTCAGTTTATACAAGAAACTTAATACTACTAGAACACTTAGAAATAAATAATTTACTGCTTTCAGGTAGACAGCAAGTGAGGTATACCTGCTGTATATCCTGATCAGAGGCACTAGGGTTACCAGATGTTTGGATAGCCACAGGTCTGGTGGAGCACAGCAGTCGTCTAACCTGGTTGAAGTGAAAATAGCTAGTAAAGAAACACAGAAGAGTACAGAACATTCATAATGCAACAATTACATGAGTGCAGTTTAAGAAAAATGATTCAAAACCTAGTGCAGCAAACTAATTGACACTGCCAGATTCAAAATGATTGAATAGCATCCATGAACTGATGTAAAACTTCTTTTATCAGCAATGAAGTGATATAAGACTTCAATATACAAAAAATTGCATCAGGAAGCATGTCAAACCTTAAGTGAATGATAAATCATAAATCATTTCCCTGCACTTATGATTTGAACAGTTCAATAATGATGGGTGAGCTTAAGGGAAAAGGCAGACCTCATTCAATCGCTGATCTCGACCATACTGCAATTGAGTGCTGGAGTTGAAGATATGTTCCATACCATCCATCAAAGACCCATTGGAAGAATCTGAATCTTCAAACTTGGCACTTTCCAGTCCAGTGATATCAGAAACTGTAGAAGGAATTGTCACTGGATGCAAATGTAGCATGTAAGGTGTCGACATGGAGATCAGATTCACACTGGGTTGAGTTTCAAGTTCCCCAGATTTGCATGGCAGCACTGAACGAGACAAAGCCAGATCCTCTCTACCAAGAAGAACATATGCAGCTGCAGACCAATCAGTTGGAGGGGATTCCCGGCACTTGTCTAAGGCCTAAAAGGTGAAGAACATCATTAGTGTACATAAAAGTAGGACCATCACTTTTTTTCTGAACAATTATTCCATAGATAAATCTGCTGGTAGACATAATATTCCAACTTTTCACTACCTTCACTTGACTTGCTAGGTCAATATGCAACAATATGAACTTACTATTTCAAAAGATATTATGGGAATTTAAAAGGTTCAATGGATCTATTTGCATGCAGAGCTTCCCATACCCAGCAAAGTAATATAACCAACTTACATGTCGCAGAGGAAGGGATACACCAGAAGGCAGTGAGTCAAGCTGCTGCAGTCCAAATCTCTCCCCAACCATTGCCAAAACCGTGAGCTCCTCACTAGTGCAACATGAACCCATAGCAACATTACAGTAAACACCAGATGACAGCTTTTTGCCTATTTGTTTACCACCACATAATAAACTGTAGAAGGAAACTATCTTTCTTGCCCAGCTAACAACAGAGTTTCCATCCTTACAAATTAAAGGTGGAAGATCATTCGTATTAGCAGAACTACAACCATGTTGCATACAGTTTTCAAGCCATCTGAATAAACTAGGAGGAGTTTTCTGGGAGAAAGGCATCTCACATGTCCCAATTTTCAAAATCAGACCAGGAAAATCTCGAATATAATGATCCAAATAATTTCCCTCACCAAGAAATTTGGCAATATTGCACAAAAGAAATGCCAGAAGCTCCAAGTCCCTGCAAGCAAATGTTTTAGGCATGCAATGTTAAAGGAACGTTTGAGTTTTATATACATCAAAAGAATAAAATGAAAAGGTTGAACATTAGATTACTTTTGCAATTTAAACTTCAGCAAGCAGATAACTATACCAACATGTATCTGTTCAAAAATTATTCTACTAGACTCAGAATGTTTGCAACAATAGTCTACACCAACAGTATAAATAAGAAACTAGGCTTACCGTTTACGAAGTTTATGAAGTTTCAGACTTTCATATAATGCATGTAGACAATCCAAGCTCTCCTGTAATAGCTCAAAGTAAAATGATTTTTCTGAACTTTGATTACTTTCCATATTTGATCCAATGGAATCCATTTTCTCCGGATCAAAGGGCAATTTTTGTGAAGAAACCCTAGAAATAAAATTAAGTTTTTGGTAGTTCTTGTGAAATTTGCTGTTAACAAGAAACTCCCAGGATGAATGGTGCTCTAAGTTCTCTAAATCAGAATGCTTCTGAGAAGCGGCACTAGGCTTCCTACACATTTGAAATATGATATTACAAAATGAGTTCCATTCAGAATCAACACAAGAATCAGCCCTAGACAAATAGTCAGAGTTACTATCTCCCCAGAGAAGAACAAGGAAATGATTATAGAAGCCAGAACTGAGCCCCTCAGCCATTGCTGTGATGCAATCATTAACTAATGAAGATGAAGGGCTTCTTCGTAACGTGCATCGAAACATCTGAAATAAAAAAATGAAGGGCATAATATTATTAACAGAGTAACCGTGATTGACAGAATTGAAGAAGGTTAAAAATTCTGGTGAATAGCAAGAACAAATTAACAGGGTCAGCTAATTAGCTAATCTGCATAATTAAATACTGTCACTGTATAGATAGATCTCATTGTAAAACTTAATTAACGAATACAATCACTATTGCAAGTTATTAAAAGCATGAACATGCTATTAGCAACATGAAGATACAACCAACTCAATTAAACTAATCCCAAACTTATGTGGGGTGAACATTAATCTTTTACTCCACTCAGTATAGGGCTGTATGAAACTATACTGTAAATTATGAAACAATAATCCAGAATGAAATATGCAGCACATAGGTAGGAGAAAAGGCAAGAAAACAAAAAAAAAGAGTTGCAGGGCAGCACAACTAAACAACAAACATTAAAGTAGATGAGCATGCAAAAAAGAAGTGGTGACATGACAATAAAAATGGTAATTGTGATAAATGTACCGCATTTAGCTCAGAAAAGAACTTTCCATGTACATATTAACAAACCTGGCCACTATTTAATATTAGATTAACACGCCCCTCCACTGCATCAGTCAATCCTAAAATCTTTGAGTCGAGTGGAACAGATGCAGTCTCTGAGAATTCCAATTTACACGAAAGATGGCCTTTGCCAAAAAAAGATGGCAACAAATACTTGCACAATAATTGCTTCCCTGACTGAAACATAACATGTGAGTTAATATTACCCATATAGCCAAATCATATGGAGAAAAGGACATGAATTAATTTTGCAAATCACTCATCACCGCTTTGAAGAAATAAAATCAAAAGACTGATAGACAACACATAGTTCAGTTCATAGAGCAAGCAATGTACCGGAATGTCTTGAATAAGAAAGCTAAATTTGTTCTGTTACTAAGAATGATGAGATTAATAAATAACATTTTTCATAGGCAAGGAATCTTAGTTAGTGAAGAGGAATTATTTCTCCTATAAAAACTTAATTACTGAAAAACACACAAGTTGAGCATAGAACAAATAGAGCTGCTAAGATAAAGAAAAAAATCAAACCCAACCAGTTGAAATTGGTTATCAATCTTCATAAACAAACTCTGAAGCTATATAATTATCAAGAGAAAGTGAGTCAAACTTCTGGTTGGGCACGCTACTATCCATTTTCAAATAAAAACTGCCTGTAAAAATTTAGTGACATAATACTACTACTACTAATAATAATAATAATTGAAATGGATAAGTCTAGATGGTGGGATTTATTGTATATCTGTATAAATGTTAGCCAGAAATCCCAGAAATACTGAGGAAAAGATATCACCTTATGCTGGACACAGGAGAATTAAAGGGAGAAAGCATCCAAATAGACAAAAAGATGCACTTTACATAAAGAGGTATAGAAAAACAAATAAAAGCTAAACAGATTATTATGATTTTAAGATTAATGCAAGCCACCAGGGCATGCAGCTTACAATAAGGAGAAGTGAGTTGTCAGGAGCCAAAACAACAATGTCTGTGTAAGGCAGGAGCCCTACTTTCACTCTGCAAAAGAAAGAGAAGCCAAAAGCGGAGAAGCATGATTTCATAAGAAAAATGAAGAATTGATCAGGATGAAGCATATAAAGACAGAAAAGAAAGGCCGACTCTACCTTGGGTGCGTAACACTCACTGGTGCAGCTGCAATTGCAGCAACACTCCAGCTCACATCAGGTTTGATATCAAAAATAACCTCATTATTAATTTCAAGACTTTGAAGCTTTACAGACAACAACTTCTTTTGTTCTTGAAGAAGAAAACAAATAACAGGAGCAGCATCATCATCAGTCGCGAGAAAAACCTTAAACATGAAAAAGAAACAACCTGTATAAGCGCCATATATCATAAATTCCCAGGAGGATAATAGTATGATAGACATCAGACTCAATTGAATGAAATGCAGTTAAGATACACCAGTTCAGAATAATGGCAAAAAAATGGAGGCAAACTCTATTTGGAAAAGTAACTCCAACCATGGAGAGCAAAATATCTTCAACTGAACTTTGATTTTTGAAGAAAGGGTAAATAAAATGGGTTGAAAAGAATAATCGTGATTTTGTAAGGGTTTTCTTTTCTTTTCATTAGACTTAGGTACAGACTAAGTTCCAGAACCATAAGGTGCCAAGAAATGATATAAGGCACCTTACTAGCAGCTGTCTGGGCACCCTTCCCCTGCCATATTCTACGAAAGGAGAAATTTTTATCTAATACACCATCAAGAGCTGCACCACATGAACTGGCATTTTCGGTTTCAAAGTTAGAATTGATGATTTCAGCAACCCACAGTGAATGCTGCATCTTCCCTGCATATAATGCAAACCATTATACATGATAACATGAGAAAGGACATAAAAGTAAAAGAGACATGGAATAATCTACTCAAAGGCAATATGAGAAACCTTTATTATATGATGCCATTAGAGGAATTCGATTGCTAGTCCAAATTGTTCTTTCATCAAAATCCTTCATTATGGTCAATTTTCCTCTTTCTTCAGCATACATCAACTGTGAAAGATCAAAGCAATATAGTTTGTGATCATCACAAAATAATAAATAAATAAAAGGAAACCTAACTACATAACTTCAAAAATGACAGGGCAAGCAAAATGTTCTTTTCGTTTGGCAAAGCAAACTGTACATACATGTGGCTCTTCCAACAGGTCCTTCAAAATGAGATGTGAGGACATTATAACTGAGTCTCCTTTGATCACATGATCAAATGTCCCCAAAACACCAAAGTTATGGTGTGGGCTGTGCACAATCTCTCGTCTAGCACGGCACATATCACGCACACCAAATAAAGGGCTTGGGGATGAGAAGCAATTTTGCATTGGGGAATTTCCTTCAGTGGCTGACTGGAGTAGCAAACCAAATGGAAGAGGCCATATTGATGTGATAGTACAAGGGAGGGGAATGGATACTACTTCACCTGTATGCGTGTGAGAGAGAAAGAGTATGAAATTGAGAATATAAGCTTAATTTCAGAAAACAAATATCAGCTCAACTGCTGCAACGAAATGTCTAGGCTAAAAAAGAATCAAAATTCCTGGATAAAGTACAACCAGATAGGTATAAACTGAGCAGTACAATATGCTCCTCACTAGTAGATATGTGACACTTGGCATTCATGGGCAAAGACTCTGAGATACCCATGTCAACACAAAAACCAAAAAGTGCACCACCAAGCAGCACAAGCCGATACAAAAATGACAATGATGATGTATATCCTAACAAACATTAATTTCCTTCTGTGTACAATATTCTGCAATATTTTTTGTAATTGAAACAACTGGAGTGATTGCCTGTTGATTATTTTGATGCCCTGGGACGCCTGAGAACTAGATGGTATGCACCAAGTTTTGCAATAGCATGCTAAACAGGAATGGCTATTTCAGAAGATGAAAAATGTTCGTTGAAGAAAATATCATATTGCATTATCTCTGAAATAAACATCTCAGTCATCTTACCTGATATGTTATATATTGTTAGAGAATCAGTAAGCAATATGCAAAGCAGAGCTTCAGAAAGATCACCCAGATGACACCAGCACGCCTGTAACAGATAAAGAAGTCGTGGCCAGAGATCAAATACTGTACATGGGTATGATAACAAACATAATCTGATAACGAGCCAAATTTAGGATCACTTTGTACCATGATAACTGGGGAGGGCAAAGTGAATCTCTTGAAAACTCTGGCACCAGTAGACCATAAAATCCTATTATGCCACCGAAGAGAGAAGAGATAAATCAGAATTCTATGAAAATAATAAAAATAAAAGCAGTGGATGATATTCA
This sequence comes from Salix arbutifolia, assembly GCA_025169955.1. NCBI lineage: Eukaryota > Viridiplantae > Streptophyta > Magnoliopsida > Malpighiales > Salicaceae > Salix > Salix arbutifolia. The sequence continues at coordinate 4,113,100 of CM045909.1, forward strand.
AGGAAAACAAGTGTTTAAATTTAATTTAGTTAGTTACAGCATTACTGTAAATGGAATCAATTTCTAGCTAAGTTGGATGAACAGAATTAGACATCAAACTTCGATAAGATATGCAAATACTTGTAACTCGAGAAAATAGGAGTCGTGTAATTAAACAAATTAACCTAAAACTTACGGTTATCTCATTTCAAAAAATAAATTTTTAGAAAGAAAAGGGCAGTGTCAGTATAATGTACTTGTTTCCTCTAATGAAGAGCTCGTGGTCGCTGCGGTCGCTGAGCGCGGAGCCGCATGTACCGGTTTCGTCGATTTCGTTGCGGTCTCGGGCGACTTCGGGATCGAAGAGGAAATAATCGTAGTCATCAGGGACGGTGTCTGGTGGTTTACCGTCCAGAGCTTCGGCGATCAAACCAAATGGCTTGAACTCTCCAAGAACTGTGAGTTCACAAACCCTAACGGCCATTTAGAAAATCGAGTTGTGAGTCTTGTGACTGAGTTAGTTGAGCGAGTGGTGGAAATTTTGGACTATGAAACATTTAGTTTCTCACTCCCGCTCTTTTTCGTCTTTTTAGTGACTGGTGTTGTTGTTCTCTTTAAAGGCTTGAACCCTAGCAATCTAGATTATGATAGCCCGGATCCAAAATGACGAGCCGAACTCGCACGACCCGGTTCAATATGTTTTCGTGTTTGCTGGCAGTTTAAGGCCCCGTTTGTTTGCTGGAAAGTAGTTTTCTTTTGGAAAATGAATTCCAGGAAAAGTAAATTCTGGGAAAGTAAATTCCGAAAAAATATTTTCCGATGTTTGGTAGTGTAATGGAAAATAAGTTGGAAAACAGTTTCCAGTGTTTGGTTATGTTATGGAAAATGAGCTGGAAAAATAACTTATTAATCTTTTATTTTTCTCAAGTTTATTAAAATAATGAGGAACAAATCTTACAAATTAAAAAGTTGAATGAGAATGAAATTGAAAAAAAATATAATTTCATAAATTATCTCAAATAAAATAAATAATAATCAAAATAATAGAGATCAAATCTAAAAAATTAAAAAAAAAATGAAAGGTGAATAAATTAAAATAATAATAATAATTAACATTTCATAAATTATTTCAAATAAAATAAGTAACAATAAAAAAAAATGAGGACCAAATTTGATAGATAAAAAATTTTAATAAAAAAATGATAAGAAAAAAACAAATAGCAATTATAAAAATAAAGACCAAAATTAATATAAAAATTAAATTTTAAGAGAAGGAATTGAAAAATAAATATTCAAAACAAATTATATATAGCAATCAAAAGTTTGAGGATCAAATTTGATATAATCAGCAAATAATGACATTTCTAAAATTTTCACAACTTCCGGAAAGTTTTTCCGCCCAAATTTTCCGGAAAACACTTTCCTGAAAACCAAGCCAAATTTTTATTTGACTGTAAAGTGTTTTCCGTTGACCAACTTTTCTAATGGCAAACAAACACAGGAAAATTTGGAAAGTAGTTTCCCGGAAACCACTTTCCGGAAAACAAACACAGCCTAAATATTAAGGTAATGTTTCATATTTTACTAGCAATTATTCTTAAAGTATTTTTAATTTAAAAATATATAATATTGTTATATATTCTTATTTTTTTAAAAATTATTTTTGCTATAAATATATTAAAAATAATTTTAGACATGGAAACTATTTCATGAATATCATTAAATGCAAAAACAAATGTATTTTGACTGTATGTTTGGTGATTACATATAACTAAAACAGATCATCCTTTCTACTGTTCACCGTGACTCATTGCCACTATTCACTGGCAATTTGTCACGGTGAATCGCGAGTGTATGTGCTCTTTTTTTTTTTACACCGGGACACTTTTTGTATTTTTTATGGTGGAAATGGACAGATGAGAGGGTTTGGCCGAGGGGTTGTCTCGCGCGCTGCCACCACAGGCGCGCGCGAGTTCGAGCGCTCGGCCACCAATTGTGAATTTTTTTTAATTTTTTTTAAAAAAAAATGGTTTCTTTTTTTTAAAAAGTTTTTTTTGCTTAATAACTGGTTGTTGTTGTTTTTTATTACAAATCTGATTTGTTTTTTTTTTAAAGAACTGTTTTTTTTTAAATGTTTTTTCTGGTTGTTGTTTTTATTTTTTTACAAAAAAAAAATATTTGTATTTTTTGTTAAAAAAAAATTAATAACTGGTTGTTGTTTTTATTTGTTTACAAAAAACAATATTTTTTTTTAATAACTAAAGTGTCCAGGGCAACTTACATGCACCACGACTAATCTCCGGATCCATTTTTTTTATAATTTTTTTTTTACACAAGGACTCTTTTTGTATTTTTTATGGTAGAAATGACAGATCAGAAACTTTGGCCGAGCGGTTGTCCGTGCGCTGCCAACACAGGCGCGCGTGAGTTCAAACCGCTCGGACACCAAAATGTGATTTCTTTTTTTTTAAGAAATGAAAAAAAAAATTGTAAAAAAATTGTTTATTTTTATATATTTTTTTAATAACTGGTTTTTGTTGTTTTTTTTTACAAATCTAATTTTTTTTTTTAGAATTGTTTTTTTTTAATGTTTTTTTGTTACAAAATGATTTTTTTTTTAATAACTGGTTGTTGTTTTTATTTTCTTGCAATTTTTTTTTTCTTTTGGTTAAAAAAAATGAATTTTTTTAATAAATGGTTGTTGTTTTTATTTTTTTCCAAAAAACAAGATTTTTTTTTAATAACTAAAGTGTCCAAACCAACTTACGTGCACCACGACTAATCTCTGGATCAACTTTGTTTTTTATATTTTTTTCCCTATTTTGTTTTGCTGCTTATATATTTTTTTTCTTAACCGAGGTGTCCGGGTCAGCTTACGCGCACCACGGTTCTTTTTTCCCAAGTATATTGTTTTTCCTAGCCAACTGAGCGCACCTCGAATAATCCATGGGCTCATTATTATTTTCTTTTATTACCTAACAAGCTAAAACAACTTGGTTTTCTACTGTAGCCCGTGACTCATAGTCACTATTCATTGGCAATTTGCTCCGATGCATCGCAGCGCACGTATACCTTTTTTTTTTTCAACCGTGTAATACATTTAATATAATAATACAAAGAATAAATCTTTTCAAAAATAAAAAAAATCTTCGAATTTTAATTTTGTGCTCTGTTTTTTAAAATTTATTTCTTAAAAAATATTTATAATATTTTGGTTTTTAATATTTCATATCTAATATTACTGGGCAAAAAATACAACTAAAAAAAATGACAAATTTACCTAGATTATCTACAATTAAAAAATATTCGAGTCACTTCCCGTTTCGATTACACTCTTTTTTTAGACGACAGATAAGTAGTTATACCACGCAAAAAACTTGAGGTTTATTTCTAAAAACAAATTACAATATTTTTATTTATAATGTGCTCTTGTTTTTTTTTTTACGCCGGGACTCTTTTTGTGTTTTTTATGGTGGAAATGGACAGATGAGAGGGTTTGGCCGAGCGGTTGTCTCGCGCGCTGCCAACACAGGCGCGCGCGAGTTCGAGCGCTCGGCCACCAATTGTGATTTTTATTTTTTTTAAATGACAGTTATTTTGCAAATGAATTTTTTTAATGTTTTTTTTTTAAAAAAGGTTTCTTTTTTAAAAAAAGTTTTTTTTCTTAATAACTGGTTGTTGTTGTTTTTTATTACAAATCTGATTTGTTTTTTTTTAAAGAACTGTTTTTTTTAAATGTTTTTTTCTGGTTGTTGTTTTTATTTTTTTACAAAAAAAAATACTTGTATTTTTTGTTAAAAAAAAAATTAATAACTGGTTGTTGTTTTTATTTTTTTACAAAAAACAATATTTTTTTTTAGTAACTAAAGTGTCCAGGGCAACTTACGTGCACCACGACTAATCTCCGGATCCACTTTTTTTTTATAATTTTTTTTTACACAAGGACTCTTTTTGTATTTTTTATGGTAGAAATGATAGATCAGAAACTTTGGCCGAGCGGTTGTCCGCACGCTGCCAACACAGGCGCGCGTGAGTTCAAACCGCTCGGACACCAAAATGTGATTTCTTTTTTTTTTAAGAACTGAAAAAAAAAATTGTAAAAAAATTGTTTATTTTTATATATTTTTTTTAATAACTGGTTTTTGTTGTTTTTTTTACAAATCTGATTTTTTTAAGAATTGTTTTTTTTAATGTTTTTTTGTTAAAAAATGATTTTTTTTTTAATAACTGGTTGTTTTTTTTATTTTCTTGCAATTTTTTTTTCTTTTGGTTAAAAAAAATGAATTTTTTTAATAAATGGTTGTTGTTTTTATTTTTTTCCAAAAAACAAGATTTTTTTTTAATAACTAAAGTGTCCAAACCAACTTACGTGCATCACGACTAATCTCTGTATCAACTTTGTTTTTTATATTTTTTTCCCTATTTTGTTTTGCTACTTATACATTTTTTTTCTTAACCGAGGTGTCCGGGTCAGCTTACGCGCACCGCGGTTCTTTTTTCCCAAGTATATTGTTTTTCCTAGCCAACTGAGCGCGCCGCGAATAATCCCTGGGCTCATTATTATTTTCTTTTATTACCTAACGAGCTAAAAGCCTAAAACAACTCGGTTTTCTACTGTAGCCCGTGACTCATAGTCACTATTCATTGGCAATTTGCTCCGATGCATCGCAGCGCACGTTTATCTTCTTTTTTTTTCAACCGTGTAATACATTTAATATAATAATACAAAGAATAAATCTTTTCAAAAATAAAAAAAAAATCTTCGAATTTTAATTTTGTGCTCTGTTTTTTAAAATTTATTTCTTAAAAAATATTTATAATATTTTGGTTTTTAATATTTCATATCTAATATTACTGGGCAAAAAATACAACTAAAAAAAATGACAAATTTACCTAGATTATCTACAATTAAAAAATATTCGAGTCACTTCCCGTTTCGATTACACTGTTTTTTTAGACGACAGATAAGTAATTATAGCACGCAAAAAACTTGAGGTTTATTTCTAAAAACAAATTAAAATATTTTTATTTATAATGTGTCAGATCTAATATTACAAGAGGAAAAAGGCAACTCATAAATTTTTTTTGACAAATTTACCTTAATTATCTACAATTAAAAAATCTACGACCCACTTCCCATTTCGATTACACTATAAAGTATGTAAGACTGATTATATGTTTTAATATTTATTGAATATTATCACCTAAAAATATAGAGAGAGAGAGGAAAAAATGACCTACGATTTCTTGCAAAAAAATAATTAATATCGGTATTCTTGAACACATTTAATATAATAATATGATTAATAAATCTTATAAATATAACTTTGGCTTTAGCTTTGAATTTAAATTTCTATTTTATACTCTTTTTTTTGTTCTTTTAATAAACGATAACCTTTTTTCGCATTTTTTTTATTTTTTAATAACCGTCGTGTTCAAATCTTTTTTTTTTAACCGATTTCTTTTTTTGTGTTTTTTTTAACCAGAGTTTCCGTGACAACAAGTTTCTAACAAATCATTTCACCTTCTTAGTAAATTTCCTAACAAATTTTATCAAAAGTTTTTTAGCAATAGCAATATTCAATCATTTTTTAGTTGAAAAAAACTATTTTTAACAGATTTTATCAATTATAATTTTACCAATTAAATATTAAAATAACACAATACAACATTTATAAAATCAATCAATTTTCTATATATATAAAAAAGCCCAGCGGAGCGGGCAAATTCGCTCGTGTGTTTCTAAATGTGTTTGATAACATTTTAAAAGTATTTATTTAAAAAAAATATTAAATTGATAATTTTTTAATGTATTATAATTATTTTAATATATATATATATATATATATATATATATATATTCAAAAGAGAATTTTACATCGTAATATTAGTCGCGAACTAAAAGGGTGTTCGGCACAATTTTTAATTTTGTTTTATGTGCTTTTCAAAATTATTTTTTATTAATATTTTTTAGTATTTTCTAATAATTTTAATAAGCTGATATCATAAGTAATAAAAATTTAAAAAACTATTTTAAATAAGCAATTATTTTAAAAAGTATTTTACATCATAATTTTAAGTATCTTTAAATAGTAAAAGATAAAGGGTTAATGATGTATGGGAATAATTAAAAGATAAAGTGTAAATGATATTTGATAGGACAGAGGTGTGAAAAATACTTGTACTAATTTCTAAATCAATATTCAAAAAAAGCATAATAAAAAATAATATGTGATCGCGTGGTCCATTTGCTCGAGGGTGTATAAAAAGAGAGAAAAGAAAGTTTTTAAAATTGAAAAGAAAAAAATAGAAGCACGGACATCAAAACTCCTCCCTCAAAGTTTTCGTTGAACTTTCCCTCCTTCTTAGTTAAAGGAGGTTAAATGCTAAATTCAATATTGTAATTCTAGAAAATTGAGGTGGTGTATCCCACTCTAAGTTTTATTTAGAGTGTGTTTGGCATTGTTTTTGCTTTTATGATTGAAGTTGAAAAAAAACAGTTTAAAAAAAAGCGTTTTTATCGTGGTTCAAAATAAGTTGTGAAGTGTTTGGTTAAAACTATGGTTGAATTGGAGGTTGAAAAAAAAACAGTTTTTGGTGTTTGGTTACCAAACTTTTCATATTGCTTTTAACTTGTGAAATTACTTTAAAGGATATATATAATTTTTTAGGGTTACCAAAATTACTTGTGATTTTTTTTTAAATTATTTTTTTATGCTAACTATTTGTTATGCTAATTATTATTGTTATTATTGTTATTAATAATAAGAATAATTATTATTATTATAAAACCCATCCCGTAGAAACCCTACTTCCTACCCCCCCCCCACACATCTCCCTCCCTCTGCCTTGCGCTGCCCACACACGGATCCTTATCTCCTCTCTTCCTCATCTCCTTATCATGTCCTCATCCTACTCTCTTCCTCCTCATCTCCTCATCCTCCTATTCACTTTCTTCCATTGTTGCTCACCTCGAGTTTCTTACACCCATTGCACTCATGTCGTACCCATGCTCTGTCTACCGAGACTGAAGAAATCGTTGACCTCCTTCTTGGTGATATTGAGGTTTTTTCTTCCTTTTTTTCCTAATAATTAAGCTTTACCTTTCAATTCATGTGTTTTATGACTGTATTTTTATCAATGTGTTTCTTGTGTTGTGTTATGGGGTGATTATTTGATATTGATGGTGAGGATATTTTAGATTTTTTTGTTTCAACGGTTATTTTTCTACTTCAAATATGTATCGCCGTTTCAATGAAGATGGATCGCAGATAAAAAAGCATCAATTTCCAGCTTTGCATAAAACGGCGTTTTGGAGAGAATTTGGTGTGGGTCCCACACAATAAATATGTGTTTACCTGTTATTCAAACATTAAATACATAAACCAATTGGCAAACGTGGATGCCACCACATTGCCAAACGGCCACTCAACATCATCAACCGGTTTGAGTTTCATGGCTTTGAAAAATTAAAGGTTTTTTGTTGAAAAAAACACTTTAATAATTTTATAACTTAAATATAAATATATACAAGTAAATATCAAAATGATTCAAATCAAATCCAACCCAACTTAAATTTCAAATCATAAATCATAAATTTGTTTGTTTTTACATTTCAAAAATAATTTTTATTTTGTTTTCTTTCGTTTCAAATTATTTTTTTAAAATATTTTAAGATGATTTTGATATACTAATAATAAAAATGTATTTTAAAAAATAAATAAAAAATATTATTTTAATATAACCATTACCATAATAACAAATAAATTCTTATCATATGAATCCATAAATTAAAGCTTAATAGTCTTACTCACGCCGGCTATCTCACACTAGCTATATTGCCTGCGCGTTGTTGCGGGCATTCTTGTGTATATAATTTAACATAATTAAATCAACAACGATAAATTTATATGATATAACTAAATAAAAGTTATAGATTAGGAGATAAAATGTAAAAAAATTTAAGTACAGTTTATTGCGCAAGTATAGATTATATCTTTTTGAATGTAGATATTACGTCATGAAAGATTACAAAAGAGCGCGAACTAACATTTTTAAAACCAGAGCAAAATATTTTCATAAGAAAGGAAAAATTAATCACAAAAATCATCGTTATTATTGTGCAGATAGTAAAATTAGAAAAATCATTTAATACAAAGAGCAAATTTTAAAAAAATACAGGGAAAAAGGAAGCAATATTAATTTAAAATACTATAACAATAGCATCATCGGAGTCTAAAAATCTAGACTTATTATTGTTGTTACTATTAAAACAATAAAAATTATTAAATTGTACCGAGGAAAAAAAAGCAAAAGCATGAACAAAATAGGAAGCAAGAAAAACAATTAAAATATTATTATTATTATTATTATTATTATCATTATCATCATCATTATTATTATTATGAAAGAATAAATAAATGAATGAATTAAGATTAAAGAAAAAATATAAATTGTTAACAGACCTGTAATAATTAAATAACCAAAATAAGTAGTTAATTTTTTGTTGACAAAAAGACAGAAATATCAATTGAAAATCCATCCCGATGTTATTTTTATTATTATCGCTATAACATCTAAAATTCTTATTAACATTATTATTAAAATAATTAAATTACCCAGGGAAACCATAAAAAAACAACAAAAGGAAAAGAGTTTTCATAAAAAAAACAATCAAAAACCAATAACCAAAATTATCATTATTACTGCGTAAATACTGAGATCATAAAAATAATATAATCTAAAGAAGGAAAAAAAACAAAAGGAAGAAAAAACTTATTAAAAAAAACCCTCTAATAATTAAATAACAAAAATAAATAATCAATTCCCTATCAACAAAAAGACGAAAACATAAATTGAAAATCAATCTTTATGTTATTGTCATTATCGTGACTATAACAGTTAAAATTATTATTAACATTACTTTAAAAAAAAATTGCACAAAAAAATCATTACAAAAAAAGCAAAAGATTTAAAAAAAATAAAATAAAAAATCATCGCTAAAATTACCAATATCATTGTGTAAATAGCAAAATCATAAAAATCATCTAATGCAAAGAACACATAAAAAAAAAGAATAAAGGGAAAAAAACTATGCAATATTTATTTTACAATGAATACCAACATAAATTGAAATTTAAGGATTGAACCGATTAAAAACTAAAAGAAAATTAAAAAAACTAAGAGCATAAATGCATAAATTTGAAATAAAAATAAACATTATCAAAGAATTTAAAGAAAAAAACAAAAATTAATTAATATAAAATAAAATATTCAAAGAATAAGGGCCGAAATGAAAAATAACATATATAATTAATTCTAATTGAAGGATAAAACTGCAAAAAAATAAAATCTTGGGACCAAAATAAATAATGAAATAATAATAATGGTAATTGCTGTTATTATATCAAAAAATTAGAAGAAGTGGGACTGATATGAAAAGTTGTGTATATTAAGAATTTTAATTGGAGGACCAAATTAAAGAAATCAAAACATTCGGACCGAAAAAATTATAGGAACAAAAAAGAAATCAAAAAATCAAAAGTTTAGGGACCGAAATCAAAACTGCTTTATATAATTAGTTTTAATTGAAGGGCACAATTGAAAACAATCAAACTTTCAATTCTCGAAATCAAGCATAAAATCGAAATCCAAACCTCAGGGACCGAAATTAACATCTTATATACATGAGGGACCGGACCTGACATTGGGCCCGCAAGAGAGAGAAAACGTATACCCGCCACAAAACCGGTCCCCGCTGTTTACCCTGACATATCTGATGAACACGCGCCGAGACGGGAGATAGAGGACCAGGCGGCGCACCGTATTCACCGGCGGAACGGAATTTTTGACCACCGTATGGCATCGCACGCGCCGCTTCCATGGCGCGTTGGCGTTGAGCGCCGCTGTCGTGTCCTGACGACGCGCCAGCCGTGCAGACGGGAAAATAATAAAATATAGGCTCATTACCAAGACGCCCCTGAGCCAACCGAAAATCATGAAAAAATCGGGGGGGAAAATACGCTCGTGTCCCCGTTTACTGTGCATTATTTTGTCGTTATCGAGAGCTTGTTTCGTCAGTGCACTGTGCACTGACTTTGTGAAAAGCCGACGGAGCCCCTCGTCCCTGTGCACTATTTTATCGTTTTTGAGGGCCAGAGGCGTCAATACATTGTACAAAAGCGGAAAGTGAAAAAAAAAGGTAAAAACCGAAAACACCCTGAGAAAAAAAAAGGAACGCCGGATGATGAAGGCCAAAATCGTCTCCACACTGTCGCAATCCACAATGATCTTAGAGAGGAGCACAGTGCAGCAGGCCACGCAGTTTATTTGTTGTGTAATTAGTGTTTTTTTTTTAATGTTTGTCAACCGCTGACTACTGTCCATTCGGAACCAGCAACGTGTCCCGTAGAAAAGAACAGAAAAAAGGAAGAAAAAAAACACCATTTCTGTTCATAACTTTTCTCAAATGAAAAATAAAGCGAAAAGAACCTATAAATCAACGTGGTTGACTATTGAATGATTCAGCCGTCAAAATTTAATAAATTTACATAATGTTAATGAAACCAACCCACTCAGGAAAACCTTCCCATTCTTTTTCAAGTTGCACTTTAGTACAAACACCCTCATCCATGGAGTGTGCAGAACACATTCTTCTCTTCTATCGCAAATTCAACCAATTAACCCGTCCAAACTCTAGTCAGACACTAAGTCCCTGTACGCTCTCTCAAAAAGAGCGTGATCACGTGATTAGTCGTCGCATTAATATCAAACAGAAAAAACCAACCCCTGACTAAGACAATCAGCCCCAAGTCAGTTTCGGAACACGACGCCGTCACATACCATTTCAACATCTCCGTGGGTATTTCAGCAATACCAGCACCTGCTTTGTTGATCCCATCCCATCCTTACCAGACGAGAGAGACCAGGGAGAGACATAAAAGGCAAAGAGAAGTCGGAAACTTTTTAAGCTTAAAAGAAAAACAAAAAGACATGTCCTGCACTGTAGTAGCGGCGATTCCAAACTCACCAGCATTTCAATCACCGAGACTTCCTTCAATATTCTGTAAGCCATGTCCATCTCCTATCCATGGTCCACAGTCCCCGGCACCATCATCGTCCTTATCGTTTCCGCTGTCTTCGTTATCATCGTTTACACCGGGGCTGTCCTCACCGAAGTCGCCTTTATCTCTTCGAGTTAACAAGACAAAATTACAATCAAAGACCAGCACGTTTTTGAAGAGGAAGAGACCGGGAATATTAGATATACCGGTTCCTAAAGCTTTGGGGTTTGGTTTAGAGACCCCGAGAAGAAAGGAGGAGAAAGTGGAGGCTGTAGAAGTTGAAGGAGATGGTTATTTTGTTTGTAGCAAGAGAGGACGGAGAGGTGGGATCATGGAGGATCGGTACTCTGTTTCTGTTGATGTTAATGGATATTCTAAACAGGTACCCTACCCTTATATTTTATTTTTGTAACGATGGATTTTTTTTTAAAACGAATAAACGGATTAAATGTATAATTCTTTGGTTACAGGCTTTGTTTGGTGTTTTTGATGGGCATGGAGGGCCAAAAGCGGCTGAATTTGCAGCCAAGAATTTGAATAAAAACATCATGGATGAAGTTTCGAGTGGATGTCAAGAGGGAACTGAAACAGCAATTAGAAATGGCTACCTGACCACGGACGAGGAGTTCTTAAAACAAACTGTTAATGGCGGTGCTTGTTGTGTGACTGCATTAATACATCAAGGCAACCTTGTGGTTTCAAATACTGGTGATTGCCGAGCAGTTATGAGTCGAGGAGGGGTTGCAGAGGCTCTCACGTCCGATCACCGACCTTCGCGCAAAGATGAGAAAGACAGAATTGAAGCCCTAGTAAGTAGCTACTTTGATCAATGGTGATCATGCCATTTAAGAAAGTGAAAGTGAACGATTACTAATGTATATTGTAGCTAAATCCTCTCTTTTGCTGTCATTTTTTTATAGGGAGGTTATGTGGATAGCTGTCATGGTGTGTGGAGAATACAGGGGTCACTTGCTGTAACAAGAGGGATTGGAGATGGGCATCTAAAACGATGGGTGATAGCAGAACCAGAGACAAGAGTTTTAAAGATTAAGCCCGAATTCGAGTTCTTGATCTTAGCGTCAGATGGTCTTTGGGACAAGGTAAATTCTTGCAATTCCAGAATCGTTTAGGATGATCCTGACCATTAATTACGTATATGGATTAAATTTTGATTTTTCTTTTCTTTTCCAGGTTACTAATCAGGAGGCAGTAGATGTAGTTCACCCCTCATGCGTAGGTGTTGAAAAGCTAGATCCTTCATCTGCCTGTAAAAAGCTAGTCGAGTTGTCATTAAGCAGGGGCTCAGTTGATGATACTACTGTGATGGTAATTATATTAGATCGCTTTGTTCCATAACTTGCCTCTGGGAAAGCAACTTACGAGAAGATTGGTGAATTCTGCTGATCCTACAAGGAGGTTTATAAGAAAATTGCAGTCTCATAAGCTGGAAGACCAGCTCTTTAAAATTCTATCTTCACTCTCAAGTTGGGTGCTGGTTGAGGAAGGCAGCAAGTTTAGCAGATGATCGCATTCAAGAGGAGTCGTGATGGAGGAATACGAGGGTCAGGTTCTTGTAAATTGTAGTCTAAGAAAAGCTAGTTCAACTGAATCAGTTTTCCGTTGAAGTAAAACTGAAGTCGAGCCTCGTACTCAGAGTGCTCAGATGTGGAAACATTAATACTAGATTATTACAAGTCCTAATTATAATGTAGACATCCAAATTTAGTTGAAATAATAGCGTGTAGGTACAGTTGCTGCTACTCCCTGCTGACCCTTCAAATTGCCATTTATAAAGTTTTGAAAAGTTCGATATACATTATCGGTGCAAGTCAACCAGTGGAGCATTTGCTTTTGTCTTGTTATTGGACCAGGTCAGTCTTTGTTTGGCAGCCACCCGCTATTTGTGTTTTGTCTTACAAGAGTTTCTTTCAAGCTGGAAGCCATTTTGATTGGTGTGTGGTTTCCAGACATTTTTGTCTATTTGTGCCATGCCGATGCTCTCGGTTCTAAACTAGTATATGAGTTGTTTTGAATTGAGGATAAAACTGTTTTTTTATTAAAATATATATATATATATATATATATTTAATTTGGTCTTCTTGATTTTTTTTTACATGCTAATATTAAAATTAATTTTTAAAAAATATATATTTTACTATATTTTTAAAACAATTTTTACTTGATGATTTATTTAGTGGTGTTAGAGCAGCCAGTGTTGTTTTGATATAATCATAATACTGGCTTAGTGGCTTAAGTATAGTTTTTTTTTATAGAGATTTCGAGTTTGAGAGTAATCATTTTTAATATAATAAAAGTATGTTATATAACATATATTAATAAGATTTCCATGACATCTAACAAGTGGCCTAGTGACACGAGCATGAGATTATATGGTTTGCTCTCCCATGATCTTAGATTCGAACCACGAAATTATTAATATAATAGCTACTAGAAATTTATATGGTTATTAATTTTAGAGTTAATGTAATTAATTAAAATATGTGTAAATTAACTCAAATATCCATGTTAATAAAAAAAACTGAGAGAAGAAGGTAACTAGTTTGATATCGAACACTTGATTGATTCTGTACGATTAAAATAGCAAACCATGGAAAGACTCTAGCTGGTCTTCGATAATTCCATGCTTGAATTTGGAGTGTCAGCAGAGACTACTTCAAATTACCACCGCTTGATTCGGCCCTTATGCACAAACCGAACTTCTTGCTTCATTAACTAATTCTTCGAATGAAGTTATGAATTCTTTCATAGTCATATAATGATAGTTCCGAAATTGATTCCCCTTTCTCCTATCCTTGTTTGGGTAATTATCTACCTCATTGCCGAGGAATTATGACTGCAAAAGGGCACCGGGTTACCAGCTGGATATCGACTCTGACTTGAGCTGGTTTCAATCCACTGGGTTTTGAAATCTAAACGGCAAAATTGCTTCTGGAGTGTTTGTTTTAGCTTTAAACAAAGCATGTAGAGGAGATTTGCTGTCACAATGATTTCGGTTCGTGGACCATTAAAATTTGTTGGCTACATCAATTTATAACTTTCTTTTCTCCCAGTTCGAGTACTATCGTAATCTTCTCATGGTACAGTAACAGAATCGTAGATGATCTTCGCATGTTTCCCAGTAGCAGGTTGCTGGCCAATGTTATTAAAATCGTGTTTTGAACTGTAAAATCATATGATTTTATGAGTTAAATGTATAAACTAGTAAAATCAAGTTAAAGAATCAAATTTCCCTAAAATTGATTCAAACTCGGTAAAATCAGGTAAAAATGTAAAATTAGGCTGAATCATTTTGATTTTACGATCCCATGTAATGGACTGTGCACTTTGCACGTGCACTGTGCCCACCATAGTAGTGGTGGAGGTTGTGATCGTGGTAGTGGAGACGGTAGCGACTGTGGTGATGGAGGAGGCGGTGACAGCAACAGAGGCGGAGGTATCATCGTCTTCGAGTAATTCTTCGGATAAGACGTCATCATTTTCGGGCAAGGTGCCATCATTTTTTATTTCTAGATCGCCTTAAAGATCATCATTTCGAGATTGGAAAGATTGGTCATCGTCATTGTCGTTGTCAACTTCGAGATCTTGGTTGAAAACAATGTCGTCTTGCTCTGCTGCCATTAGAGCGAAAGAGGAACGGGGTCATAATTTTTTGCGTGTTGTATGTGTGTGGATGATACAGGGGGGAGAGAAGTATAACAGCCTGTAAAAATTGATCTTTTCACACGGGTAAACTTCAATTTTGATTTTATTGATTCTTCCAATTTCCGATTTGACCCTTGCAAGTTAACTTATCCCAGTAGTTTATAAAAGCATCTCCGGTGGAAGTAATTATTTTGGAGAGTTAATTTTTTAAAATAGATGTTTAAATAGTATATATATAGTTTTTTTGTTGATGTGTGCTCCAATGGTAAAAACCATTTTGGAGAACCATTTTTTTATATATTATTTTAAATATAATGCAATTATTTTGTATGTAGTTTAATTATGTCATTAATTATACAATTAATAGGAATATGTTATATAATTAAATAATTGCTTTTAAAAAACCCTCTAACAATATAATTATTAATTTTGTATATAATTTTCTACTCTCTTGTTGAGGTATTTTTAAATAAAAACAAAAACAAATATTTTTGATATAGTTACATTATTTTCTAATATATATATATATAACATTATTTTTTAATATATATAACACAGGAATACACACACGTGGCACCAAAATTTTGTTCTCAAAATTTTGGCTTCTGTACGCATGAGCTACTACAAATAGCAGCTCATGCAAGCAAAGCTAATTTTGACTGTGCATTTGGTATTGCCACTGGAGTGCCGAAAAGTGCTCAAAATTGTCAAAATATTTTTTTTTTAATTTTTAGCTCCTCGATTTGGCACGACTGTTGGAGATGCTCTAAAACATTCTAGTATAACCCCTGCTCATTAAATAATCTCTTATTAATTTGCTCTCTTTTTTAGTTTTTTATAATTATTTTAAGCATTTTGATGAGATATTACAACATATTTCGGGTTTGAGAGGGAAAATAGAAGAAAAGTATTGATTTATTTTACTTGCGATTTTATGATTTTTCTATCAAAATGATTTTACTTGCGATTTTATGATTTTTTTACCAAAATAATTTTACTTGTGATTTTATGATTTTTCTACCAAAATAATTTTACTTACAATTTTATGATTTTTATACAAAAATATTTTACTTATCATTTTACGATCTAATTTTATAATTCAAGTTTAAATCATAATTTTATATCGTTTCAAAAAAAAAAGTTTGACAACCTTCATGCTAACATTCACGTTTGCAGCAACTCCTGCCTCGCAAATCTGAAAGCAATCACAACCTTATTTGTTTGGCTTGAATATCAATCGAATACCAGTTTCTAAAGTCACGGAGCAGCAGGTTTGTAGAAGTTTAGTTTATTTGGTTGTTTGTGATGCATTTCATTTTTTTTTTTAGATCATTTTTTTTTAAAATTATTTTCATATATTTATATTAAAAATAATTTTTTTAAAATAAAAAAATATTATTTTTATATATTTATAAATAAAAAATATTTTCAATCAAACTCTCAAATAATGAATTTGTCATCAATCGAAAAATGAACATCCCAATTGAAGTCATGCAGCATGCTACTATGACAAAACAACGATTCCAATCAGCTCAAGAGCAATTTGAGTTTTTATTTTGTAAATGTACAGGAACATTTTTTTTGTTCTCTTGATAAATTATTGTGACACATGCGCCTAGCTTGATGACATTCTGTGCACCGAATTAATGCTCATGAGGTTGTTGTTTTAAAAATGTATTAATATATATATTTTATTTTTTAAAATTATTTTTTATATTAATTTAAAAATATAATATATTTTATTTATTTAAAGTAAAAAAAAAAATATTTTTAAAAGGTTTTAAAACATAATGATAACATTACCGTTTGTTTGCCGGTGAACAGAACTGGACCGTACCATCACTCATTTTCATTCCCTGGCCACATTTCCTTCACACCCCCGAGTGAGCGGAGTTAACGATAACAATTCAGGCACGTATTCACGAAAAACAACCTCCTCTTTCGAGGAGTTGCATAGCTGCTGTCCCTTGACTGCCGCAAGATTTGAAGTGAATAAAAGGGCATCACGGGCAAGCTTCCAGATGGACAGTAAGCACTCGAGTTTGTTATTATTTGTCCAGTCAGTGAAGTGGATTTTAAAAAAAACATAATGAGAATGCTTTATTTTTCTATTTAATTATTGTCCGTGCCTAGCTGGATCATTCAAAGTGATTTCAATCGCAAATCACGATGCACAGTTACTTTGTAATTTTTTAATTACTGAGAATTTAATCAATTAATTATAAACATAGAATTTTAGCTTTACTTTAACGACTGGTCAAATAAAAAAGTTGCAAGGTTAATAATCAATTGTTTTAATCCCGTAGCTCAGAAAATTGCCATTGAAAACTTTATTTTATATCAGGATATTTTTTAGCCGGATCTGTAAAAAAAACGGTATCTAAATTTAACTGTAACTAGACTATTTTTTTTATTAATAAAGTATCTAGAACCCAAACCACCACCACTAAAATGAAGAAAATTACCTGGAATCAGCATGGTATGGCCTTATGTCAAGTCAAAATGTGGTTGTGAAGCGAGGTCTCCGTTTTAATTCTTCCTGGTGTTGTCATATTTTGGTGATTTTCAGAGTGTAATTGAATTGAGATTATTTTTTAAAGTGTTTTTTATTTAAAAATATATTAAAATGATATATATTTTTATTTTTTAAAATTTAAAATAAAAAATAAATTTTTTATTTTTTTAATTTGCTCAAAAATATTTTTAAAATAAACACAAATAGGACGGAGAGCGGGAAAGGGCAGTGGGCACGATCACACTTCTTCTCTACTACACGTCACTCCGTCTGTTGCTGGAGTAGACCTTGACATTTCCTCGACGGCTTAAAACAATTCAAGCAAAGCACCACCGGGAAAAAAACAGAAGAAGTCCATTCAATCACTCAAACCTCCCACTGTCAAATAAAAACTTATACTGCAAATACAAAATAAACACGAAAGACATAGCATTCACGGAGAGTACCCGATAATCCACGATGCGAATTCCGGGCAGATCATCTTCTTTTTTCTCACCCTAAGAATCCATACCAGTTTAAATGAACTCAATCGTCATTAAGATTTAAGAAGCTTAATTAATAGCAAAATCTTAGGACATCATCTACGTTAATTCATATTCAACTATAATTATGCACAACATGCGCGAACAAGCCAAAAGCGAAAACAAGATGGGTCGGGTTATGGACTCACGGGCCAGGTCCGAATCTGATTGTCAATAAAAAAATCCCAGAAATAATTTTTACTTTTTAGTAACCAAAACGCACACCATAATACGTCTGTCATGGGTAGCAGGATTTTTATTTTTATTCTGTCCTTTTCTCGTTTCTTGAACTAGGGAGATCTCCTGCTTCTTGTTTAAGTTTTCACATTCCTTTTCATTTTTACCAGTCCATCTAGCTCGAAGTGACACACCTCCCGTCCTCTCCTTAAGATCTCTCCCCCCCCCCCCCCGCCCCCCCTTTGATTCTGAAAGAATATTTCAGTGTTTCATCGCTGCTCTACATCTTGCAGCGATTTGAATCCCCGACTTTGCTGTCGCTCCAGTCGACGGTTTAATTTCAATCACAGATCTGATTAGCTGATTTTGAGCCGTCCATCTAATCAGCAACCATGGCGGCAGCTAACGCCCCGATCACCATGAAAGAAGTCTTAACTGTAACTACTATTTCACTTGCTTCTGTCTATCCGCTTGTTTTTCATATCTTTTTGAATTTAAGATCAGTTTAGACAAGTAATTGTGCATCAAACTGAATTATGCATGCTTGTGATTAAAATAACAGAGTGATCTATCATCTTTTGCTCCGTTTTGGATCTAGAATGTGCTGGTTTGTAAAGTAGCTTGATTTGACTTTTAAGAAGTAAGCCTTTGTTTCAATAGATCTGATACTTTATTTCAGTGTTTAGATCTATTGATTGTATTATTATGGAGCTTGTTGGTGCTTGGTTGCTGTAATTATTTGATTTTAAACACTTCGATTTTGCGGTTTCTTTGAAAATGCTAGTAAATGGGTGGTGATTTATAAGTTTGGAGGAATTGAGCTGGTGAATTTTGTGTGATCTGTTGTTTTTGCAGTTACCTTCTATCGGTATTAGCCCTCAATTTATTTCGTTTACGAATGTAACGATGGAATCGGACAAGTATATATGTGTACGTGAAACAGCTCCGCAAAATAGTGTTGTAATTATTGACATGCACATGCCAATGCAACCGCTGAGACGACCTATCACTGCAGATTCTGCACTCATGAATCCGGATTCTAGAATCCTTGCTTTGAAAGGTAGTGAATCACCTGGCTTTTCTATTTGTCGATAATGAATCATGCACATATCTGTTGTTGTGATCGAATATTGGTATACATAGCATTTTGTATTTTATTTAAATGCATGTTTTTCCTTTTCTGGAAGTTTGTGGATAATCGCTTTATAGTAGGGCATGGGAGCAGATGGTCTAAGTCTTTCTCCTTTCCGAAGTTTTTTTTTATTCCTCGGAAATGCATGTCATCTACTCTAAAGAACTCAACCGAGAGGTCTATAATGTCTTTTAAATCTTTTTCTCCATTCTGTAGATGTGCCAGACTGACTGCCAATTCACTTATCACTTTTGTTTCCTTCCGAAAACCAGAAACAACTGGTGGAGTGTGCATTACTTATTATGTGTCTTCACTCTTATACTGCTTACCATTTCTTTTCACTATGATTTTCTTTAATCATAGCAGAAACTGTGTTTGTCATCAATTAACATTAGGTCGAAACTATATTGCATTTAGATAGTTCTTGATTATACGGAATCTTCAATATCAATTGTAAAATTGTTTTCTTCATCTTTTCCATTACTAAACTATGTGACTGGCTAAAAATCATTGCCACATTAGGAATTAATGAAATTGGTGCTTGACATCAAACTTCATCCTGTCAAAGATTAAAAGCAAACAGGATATGTATGTATCTATTAGCAGTTCATTTTTTTATCCAACTTTATTCTGCGACCAAGCATATGGTATCTTAATGTAAACAGGGTTCTATGACGTGGAGTTATTCATTGTTTTGATTGCCATCCTAGCTACAATGATAATGCATTGATGGTGGATTTTTAATCTGACTTGATCGTCAGACCTGAATGTCATGTGTAGATTTCTTTGGTTCCTGTCTGTCTAGGAATTGTATAAGCAACATGAAGTTTGGATTGCTTTTAAAACATAATTTTAAATTTTAATGGTTTGTATTCCTCTCCTCCCCGCCCTTTTGCTACAATTTGAACATGATGCATGGGCTTTTATCTAGATTTGTTCCTTTTGCTGATGATTGGTGGGATTCTTTTGAAGCCCAACTTCCAGGAACTACTCAAGATCACTTACAAATATTTAACATTGAGATGAAAGCAAAAATGAAGTCATACCAGATGCCTGAGCAGGTACTAGCTTTTCTAATCTTCCTCAGAACATCCCATGGCCTGCTATTTGATGGTTGGTATTGTTTCCCACTGATGCTGTAGTGATTTTGGTTATTTGAACTGTCTCTTTGCTCCTAGATTGTCTTTTGGAAGTGGATAACCCCAAAGATGCTGGGCCTGGTCACACAGACCTCCGTTTATCATTGGTCAATTGAAGGTCAGAATCCTTTTGCAGCGCTAACCTTGTGGCGTATCTTGCAGTTCTTTGATGGAATCTCTAGTCTTACTTCCTGCATGCTATTCTTGTTGTTATTCTGGCCAATATTATTTTCAAATTGTTCTCTTACATGAATGCAATCGTTTTGTTCTATTTAGGTGATTCTGAACCAGTGAAGATGTTTGAAAGAACAGCTAATTTGCAAAGCAATCAAATTATAAACTATAAATGTGACCCTTCTGTGAAATGGTTGGTTTTGATTGGAATTGCTCCTGGTTCACCTGAGGTATGATGCTGTCTATTTTTTTCTTTATTTTGAAGTCTGTTAAATCATGATCTCCTTTTTTTAAAGAAGATATCTCTTTCCATTTTCTTAGGGAGAAGTTTAGAGCTTCCATGATCAGGAATAACTTTTTTTATGTTAAACAAAGGTGGCTGTAGTACTTCTATTTTGGATCTTCAGGACAGCAGGGGCTTCTGATGTGGAGCTTGTTTAATATTGAACTAGGTGGGGTTGGGCTAGCCAACATAGTGACCAGTCCTCTTGTTGGGGTGTTTGTGGTCTTGGTATCCAGGCTGCTACACTGAGCTGGTGTGAATTAGGGAAGAACTCTTTCTGACTGTTTTTCAGCTGTCTTGTTTCATCATTTCAAGTGCTTAATTCCCTCTGCCATTTTGCCTCGCAGTCGTTATGTTGCTTGTTTATCTTTTTCGACAGTCTTAACTCCTAGTCTGTTAGGGACAGCCCTTGTATAGTTTTAGCGCATGGGGTTTATTTCCTTATGAATGTTTTTCTGCAACCTGATGGTGCTAATGATTTTGATTCAAAAATATTTACAGAGGCAACAATTGGTTAAGGGGAACATGCAACTTTTCTCTGTGGATCAACAACGTAGCCAAGCTCTTGAAGCACATGCTGCATCATTTGCGCATTTTAAGGTATGGGTGTCTCTGAACATAATCCTCAAATTTCTTTTTAGTGTTGCATTTATTGCCTTTTCTTAACAGTCCTTTCCTCTATGTATGGTATTGAGCAGGTTCCAGGAAATGAGAACCCTTCTACTCTCATTTCTTTTGCCTCAAAATCTTTCAATGCTGGACAGGTTACATCGAAGTTGCATGTTATTGAGCTTGGTGCCCAGCCAGGTCGTTTTTCTTCTCTGGTTTACTATTGCCATGTCTGTGGTTTCTCAATTTTCTTCTATCTGTCCTTTTGTTCCTCTTTTTGTAGTTTCTGAGCTACATGTTTAGAATTTGCATGACTTGCCTGTGTTCATGATCAATTATCTTGAAATGAGTCCCCCCTATTACCTTACCTTGAATCTCTGAGTTCTAAATCATTCATTCTGGTTTCAACATTTGTAAACCTGTTACAGGGAAGCCATCATTTACAAAGAAACAGGCAGATCTGTTCTTTCCTCCTGATTTCGTTGATGACTTTCCTGTGGCAATGCAGGTATCTGCTATACCTCTTTTTTTCAAAATTTCTTTTATTGATTAGCAGTTCTTGATATGCCATAATCTGTTAAATGGCAGATATCCCACAAATACAGTTTGATTTATGTGATCACAAAGCTTGGGCTACTATTTGTTTATGATTTGGAGACAGCTACTGCTGTGTACAGAAACAGAATTAGTCCAGATCCAATATTTTTGACAGTCGAGGCTTCAGTGGTGGGGGGTTTTTATGCCATTAATAGGCGAGGCCAGGTGTTACTTGCTACTGTAAATGAGGCCATGATTGTGCCATTTGTTAGTGGCCAGGTTTGCTCATATGCTTTTCATTCTTTTTAATACTCAACAAAACATTCTTTGGTTTTGGGTTAACTTGATTGTCTTTGTTATAGTTGAACAATTTGGAGCTTGCTGTCAATCTTGCCAAAAGAGGAAACCTTCCTGGTGCTGAGAATCTGGTAAGTCATTTCTCTTCATGCTTTTTTTGTTATTGTTAAAATAATATTTGGAGCTTTCTTTTGATGAGAACTCTGTTGCTTGTTATCTTGGGGATCTTAGGTTGTCCAGCGTTTCCAAGAACTGTTCGCTCAAACAAAGTATAAAGAAGCCGCCGAGCTTGCTGCTGAGTCTCCACAAGGAATTCTGCGAACTCCTGACACAGTTGCCAAGTTTCAGGTGTTCCCCTTGTTTTAATTTAGTGTTAATGTTTTTTCTTCATGAATTTTACTCTCCATTCAAAGACTTCGATGAGATTATAGCAAACTGTTTCCATCCATACTAAATGTGCAGAGTGTGCCTGTGCAACCTGGGCAAACTCCTCCCTTATTACAATATTTTGGGACACTTTTAACAAGAGGAAAGCTCAATGCATTTGAGTCATTGGAATTGTCCCGCCTTGTGGTCAATCAGAACAAAAAGAACCTTTTGGAGAACTGGCTGGCAGAGGACAAATTGGAGTGCACTGAGGAACTGGGAGACCTTGTGAAGGTTTGGTTTGCTATAGGTTTTTGGATCCTTAATTGTTGAGCTTCTGATAGGATGTCTCAGTTTTTATCCAGAAAGTTCTCACTTGTTTTTGATGATCTTGTGTTATTGATCATGTTGCCTTTGTAGACTGTGGATAATGATCTTGCGCTGAAAATATATATTAAAGCTAGGGCAACTCCTAAAGTTGTTGCTGCTTTTGCTGAGAGAAGGGAGTTTGACAAGATTTTGATTTACTCAAAGCAGGTAAAGGACAACCCCTATCTTTCTGCTCTTATTGTACTGGTTTTTATCAGTTATGGCGTCTGATGCTGTTTGTGCTCTCTTTGCTTTAGGTTGGGTATTCTCCTGACTATTTGTTCCTTCTGCAAACAATTCTCCGTTCAGATCCTCAGGTATCATGTCTCAGTGTGTTTGATTTGTATTTTTTGGTTCCAGACATAAAAAATTTCTGTATGTGCTGGCCCTTCAATTTATTCATCGCAGTATAATTTTTTTACGGGATTGCCTTACATAAACTGAAGTTTCCTCTTAAATGTGGACTGTAGGGAGCGGTTAACTTTGCATTGATGATGTCCCAAATGGAAGGTGGCTGTCCAGTTGACTACAACACAATTACTGATCTGTTTCTTCAGGTTTCTTCCTGATGTTCATTTGGGTTGATATTCTGATTTTTAGAATATGAAAATCATTGAAAGTCCTTTTATATTTTCTCAAAGTTTATCATACTAGCATTCTGTGCAAATAAAATCATTAGATTCCCTGTAACTCTAATGTATTTGTCCTTGCTTCTCTTAGAGGAATTTGATCCGTGAGGCAACAGCCTTTCTGTTGGATGTTTTGAAGCCAAATTTACCAGAACACGGTTACCTCCAAACAAAGGTTATTGATTGATTTAGTTTTACAAGAGCGATTTGATTTTTATTTATATATGTTCACCCATGTTTGGCTTTGAGACCTTTTTTTGTTTTTTGATCTAGGTTTTGGAGATAAATCTGGTAACATTTCCTAATGTAGCTGATGCTATTCTAGCCAATGGAATGTTTAGCCACTATGATCGTCCTCGAATTGGACAACTCTGTGAAAAAGCTGGTCTCTACATCCGAGCCCTGCAAGTAATTGGCCTCTCTTTTTTCCATATTCCATGCA
Organism: Salix arbutifolia; assembly: GCA_025169955.1. Taxonomy (NCBI): domain Eukaryota; kingdom Viridiplantae; phylum Streptophyta; class Magnoliopsida; order Malpighiales; family Salicaceae; genus Salix; species Salix arbutifolia. The sequence continues at coordinate 4,136,995 of CM045909.1, forward strand.
TAACTATTGCCATCCCCTTGATTGAAAATTTTACCTCCTCTGCAGCATTATACAGAGTTGCCTGATATTAAACGTGTGATTGTGAATACACATGCAATAGAGCCACAGGTGTGTTCTGTCAAGTTCTTATGTGTTATTCCAGGATTGGAAATGGCAAGCTTCTTATGAAAATGTGCTGTTCTTTGCAGGCACTTGTTGAGTTTTTTGGAACTCTCTCACGAGAATGGGCTTTGGAATGCATGAAGGATCTTTTACTGGTCAATCTAAGAGGCAACCTTCAGATAATTGTTCAGGTACATCATGTTTCTTTCAAGTTGCTTGTCAAGAGCTTTCACATATTATGATGCCAACTATGTACATCTGTGCAGACTGCCAAGGAATATTGTGAGCAGTTGGGTGTTGATGCATGTGTAAAACTTTTTGAGCAATTCAAGTCATATGAAGGGCTGTACTTTTTCTTGGGGTCATATCTGAGTTCCAGGTGTCATGTTTATCAGAACCCTCACCCCCCCTCTCCCCCATGTTAACTTGGTTGTTTAAATTTTTTATTTTTGTTTTTCCTGTGAAATATGGGGCAGCGAGGATCCTGATATACATTTTAAGTACATCGAGGCTGCTGCTAGAACAGGACAAATAAAGGAGGTTGAGCGTGTTACTAGGGAATCAAATTTTTATGATCCTGAAAAGACAAAGAACTTTCTAATGGAAGCCAAACTTCCAGACGCAAGGCCTTTGATTAATGTTTGTGACCGGTTTGGCTTTGTTGCTGATCTCACTCACTACCTCTACTCAAACAACATGCTGCGGTATATAGAAGGTTACGTTCAAAAGGTATGCTATATTTTGCCTACCATGTTGACTGTTCAAAATCATTGTCCGTCTTATGAATTTGCTCAAATTTTTGTGTTCGGAAATTTGCATGTTTTCTCTTGACAGGTGAACCCAGGGAATGCACCTTTAGTTGTGGGGCAGCTGTTAGATGATGAATGCCCTGAAGACTTTATCAAGGGTCTTATTATTTCTGTCCGTTCTTTGCTTCCAGTTGAGCCCCTTGTGGAGGAATGTGAGAAGAGGTAGCTCCCTGTCTATCCCTGACACTTGGCCATTGTTCCTTTTTATTTATTGTTCTAATTCTTTGCTTGTGGTTCTAGAAATCGACTTCGTTTGCTTACTCAGTTCTTGGAACATCTTGTGAGCGAGGGAAGCCAAGATGTACATGTTCATAATGCTCTCGGTAAAATCATTATTGATAGCAATAACAACCCAGAACACTTCCTGACCACCAACCCTTACTATGATTCACGGGTTGTGGGCAAGTATTGTGAGAAACATGATCCCACCCTGGCTGTTGTGGCTTATCGGAGAGGACAATGTGATGATGAACTCATCAATGTCACAAATAAGAACTCTTTGTTCAAATTGCAAGCAAGGTTGGTAGAGTTCACCTTTTCTCCTTTATTGGCATGCTTTTTTAATTGGAACATCTCAATCCCATAGGCTCATGCTCATATACTTGTACTGTGGTTTCAGATATGTGGTTGAAAGGATGGATGGTGATATTTGGGAGAAGGTTCTTAATCCTGAAAATGAATACCGAAGACAGCTTATTGATCAAGTTGTATCTACTGCTTTGCCAGAAAGCAAGAACCCAGAACAAGTTTCTGCTGCTGTTAAAGCTTTCATGACAGCTGATCTGCCCCATGAATTGATTGAGCTTCTTGAAAAGATTGTTCTCCAAAACTCTGCTTTCAGTGGGAATTTCAATCTTCAAAACCTACTTATCTTGACAGCAATTAAGGCAGATCCTTCAAGGGTTATGGATTATATTAATAGATTAGATAACTTTGATGGACCTGCTGTTGGGGAAGTGGCAGTTGAAGCTCAGTTATATGAGGAAGCTTTTGCAATTTTCAAGAAGTTCAACTTGAATGTTCAGGCTGTCAATGTCTTATTGGATAACATCCAAAGCATTGACCGTGCGGTGGAGTTTGCATTCCGTGTTGAAGAAGAGGCTGTTTGGAGCCAGGTAGCGAAGACCCAACTTAGAGAGGGGCTTGTGAGCGATGCAATTGAGTCATTTATTCGTGCAGATGATGCTACTCAATTCCTGGAAGTCATTCGTGCTGCTGAGGATGCAAATGTGTATCATGACTTGGTGAAGTACCTTCTCATGGTTAGGCAGAAGGCGAAAGAGCCAAAGGTGGACAGCGAGCTTATTTTTGCATATGCTAAGATTGATAGGTTGAGTGACATTGAGGAGTTCATTCTCATGCCTAATGTGGCTAATCTCCAAAATGTTGGCGATCGCTTATATGATGAAACTCTATATGAGGCTGCAAGAATAATATTCCAATTTATAGCAAACTGGGCCAAATTGGCCATCACATTAGTGAAGTTGAAACAGTTCCAAAGTGCTGTTGATGCAGCTCGAAAAGCCAACAGTGCCAAGACATGGAAGGAAGTTTGCTTTGCTTGTGTTGAGGCTGAGGAGTTCCGTTTGGCTCAGATATGTGGTCTTAACATTATTATACAGGTATTATTTTTTTATCGACGTTCTGTTGCGAAGGAAATGATATATGAGTCTATTTCTAGTTGTGTGGATCAATTGAAGTCAAAATTTGAGATAATTTCTTTTCCCTGATAAACTTTTCAAGTGAAATTTTAAATTCACATCAAGATCCTCGTTGTCCTTACCTCCATACATTTCAATAATAAGTTCTCCTGGCATGAAAATGCATGATGTCCAATACTTTTCTTTTATAATGAATTTTGCATTTTCTTTCTTTCAAATTTTGCATTTGTACTGATATGTGCCTTTCATGTTTATCTCAAATTAACTAGTTGATTTGTCCTATTTGTTCAATTCATTTCTCAATTTTGTTGTGGGTTTGAAATTTGCAGGTGGATGATTTGGAGGAGGTCAGTGAATATTACCAGAACAGAGGATACTTCAATGAATTGATCTCTCTCATGGAGAGTGGTTTAGGTTTAGAACGTGCACATATGGGCATTTTCACAGAGTTGGGAGTGCTGTATGCTAGATATCGTCCTGAGAAGCTTATGGAGCACATTAAATTATTCTCAACGCGTCTCAATATTCCCAAGCTTATACGAGCATGTGATGAACAACAACATTGGAAGGAACTTACTTATCTGTACATTCAATATGATGAATTCGATAATGCTGCAACTACCATTATGAACCATTCTCCTGAGGCCTGGGATCACATGCAATTCAAAGATGTTGCTGTCAAAGTTGCTAACGTGGAGCTATATTATAAGGCCGTGCATTTCTACTTGCAAGAACATCCTGATCTTATCAATGATCTTCTCAATGTGCTGGCACTCCGTGTGGACCATACTCGTGTTGTTGACATTATGCGAAAGGTTTTTACCTGTGCTATGAGATGTTATTTTTAAGCCACAGCAAATCATGAATCTCCTCTAATGGATCTAACACTATTAATAACTGTTGTTTTTTTATGGTTTTAGGCAGGTCATTTGCTTCTTGTAAAGCCCTATATGATTGCAGTTCAGAGCAACAACGTGTCTGCTGTGAATGAGGCTTTGAATCAAATTTATGTAGAGGAGGAAGACTATGAAAGATTGCGTGAATCCATTGATTTGCATGATAACTTTGATCAGATAGGCCTTGCACAGAAGGTGAGGTATATTGTTGTTTCTCATCATATTGATGTAAACTGTCTTTGTAATCCATTTTGGTACTAATTTGCCCAGATTGAGAAACATGAGCTTCTTGAAATGAGACGCGTGGCTGCATACATTTACAAGAAGGCTGGAAGATGGAAGCTATCCATTGCATTGTCAAAGAAAGATAACCTATACAAAGATGCCATGGAGACAGCATCACAGTCTGGTGACCGTGAACTTGCAGAGGAGTTGCTGGTTTATTTCATAGAACAGGTATCAACTGCAGTGTAGACTATACCTTTTTCACAATGCATAAATGACATGACATCTTTCGTAGATGTGGCTGATTGAACATTTTTAGGAAGACCTCCATTTCCTCCTTCCACAATAATTAGGGCGAGTTTGCTTGCTTGCACTGAGAGGTGTTATGTTGCCTTTTCTTGTTGCAACACTTCTCTAAATGATTCCACCTCTAGCATATCCCAAGTTTGAGGGTTCTGATTTATGGGAAAGATGAGACTTATTAGGATATCAAACATCAATTATTTTTATGTTTTCTCCTGTTCTTACACTTGCCCGATATCTCATTTGGGACTGTTTAATATTTTTTTCTGACTTGTTGACTGCTTTTATCTGTGATTGTGTAGGGCAAGAAGGAATGCTTTGCATCATGCCTCTTTGTTTGTTATGATTTAATTCGGCCAGACATTGCCCTTGAGCTTGCCTGGATTAATAACATGATCGACTTTGCCTTCCCATACCTTTTGCAGGTGATTTCTTTAGCTGCTGGGTCTCTAATCTCTCGCATGTGTTTGTTTGCATCCTATGAGCAGGCCAACCTTTGTCAGCTACCTAGCCATCGTACCTGGAAGTTTGAAGTTTATGCATGACGTTTCACTTGTCTTTATTTCTTTTCTTGCAGTTTGTTCGTGAATACACAGGCAAAGTTGATGAACTTGTGAAGGACAAAATTAATGCACAGAATGAAGTTAAAACCAAAGAGCAAGAAGAGAAGGATGTCATTGCTCAGCAGGTAATCATTTTGCAGTCAAACGGATATGGTCTCAGAGGTGCCACGTTGCCTGTTTGGAAGTGTGGTTGATGCTGCTTTTGAAAGTGTTTTTCGTCCAGAAATGCATCAAAATGATATTTTTTTTTTATTTAAAAAAATCATTTTTAACTTCAGCACATAAAAATGATTTAAAAACACCAAAAAATATATATATATATATTTTTTTTAAAATTTCATCTTTTCAAAAGCGTTTTTAAAACGCAGTATCAAACAGGGTCTAATAGTGTTACAAAAAAACATCTTTGAATTGGGTTTGTTCGGAAGAGTTGGTCTTTTCCTTAAACTTTGAGTTTTACAACCTCCTTAGATGGGTTTTCTCATGGTTTTTTATTGTTAAATATTACATTGATCGATTTATGTGTTTTGTTGCAGAACATGTATGCTCAGTTACTTCCTCTTGCTTTGCCTGCGCCGCCAATGCCTGGTATGGGTGGACCAACAATGGGAGGAGGTTTTGCTCCACCACCCATGGGTGGAATGGGGATGCCTCCAATGCCACCTTTTGGCATGCCACCAATGGGCAGCTATTGATACGCAAACCAATCCTTTTTTGTAGAATTAGCTGCAAATTCTCAGTTGCTTATAGAAAAAAAGTATCCTAGTTGTTCGGGCTTTTGATCTGATGGTGTTTTCTGGACTTTGCTGCCTTCATTCTTTCTTTTAGCGTTTGTTTTAATGGGATGGATGTGTAATTGAAATCATGAACTTGCCAAGTTTTCTTGGTCGTAGGTGTGTGGATAAGTGTTGTAATATTCTTTTGGCAGGAGTCATTTTTTGGCTGCTGGTAGAGAGCAAGCTGAGGATTTCCTGTATCTGTATTATTTTTTCCCTTGCGGTCTAGAAGCTAGCCCGAGTATAGTGCGAATTGTTTCATATAAATCATAAAACCACCGACTTGATTTGTAATTTAATTCCATCCATCTTCTTGTGCGTCATCTATTTTCCATTAAATTTTGTAGCATGTTTTCTTTTTCGACCACGTATTCTTTACATTATATGTTTGTTAAGGTTTATCCGTTAATATCTTGAATTCCAGATTAACGATCTGAGCGCGTGTCCATATGTTATTATGTACGTCGGCCTGGCCCAGCTTCTTCTTTATTCCATGACTGTAACCCGACAATTGTTAGTAATCCAACTATTTGTTTCGCTACGATTGCAAACTTCTGAACCAACCGTTAAAACGTTGGCTTGAGCTTCGGTTAAAACAGACCCGCTCGAGGCTCTACCTGCTGTTTGGTGATCTTTGTAACATCAGAAGTTACTATTTGTTTTTCTCGCTCAATGCTCTTAAGTCGTAACAGAGATCAGGTGGGCAACTTTAAGTACTGCTGTTCTGAATAACTTGAGCTTTGGCTGTATGCACGCACGTGATAAACTACCTGTGGATGTGTATGGGTATTGTGAATGCAGTATCTATCTATCTATCTAAAGAAGAAAAAGAAGACGATGTATGTAAGCATCGTTATTCATTGGCAGGGATGTCGATAGATCATAGGGTGTTTTCTACAATGATAATTGACAAACAAGTTGTGTGATTGCTTTAGTAGTGATAAACATATTTTTGGTCTAATAGCATTTCTTAGTGGTTAAAGGAGTATGGATATGAATTATGCATTTAAAATATATGTATGTATATATATATATATAAAATAGTTTTAATATATGAATGATCTGATTACTAAAACCCTAAAATAATAAACAAAAAAAAGAATTCAACTCTCAAAGATAAGATTCTACAGAAGGGGTAAAATTATTTGTTTTAAATTGAATGCACGAGTTTTAAGTTTAAACCCCACTTTTGTAGAATATAATTTATTTATTTATTTATTTTCATCTCGTTCTTACTAAATGACTGATTCATCAAGGAAAAAGAAAAGGAGTGAAAGCAAGCGTGAAGTGCACGAGAACATCCTCATAAAAAAAGTGATATAGGGGAATATTGTCAACATTTATTCCCTAATCAATAGTGGCTATTTCATTAACTTGTAATGAAATAGCCACTATTGATTAGAGAATAAACAACAATACACTTATTTTGACTGGTTTTAGTCTGAACGACTGGGGTGGGTGGTAGACTAATGACAACTGATAATTTCTTTCCGAGTTCGGAGAAAGAGACACTGTTGGACCTTTGTAGATGTATTTGAGAGAGGAAAATACAAACCTTTTGACATGTAATCCACCATTTCCCAACGAAAAAGAGAGTATATTTACCCCCATTAACACTTAACCCCTTTTAGTCACAAATTAAGTAAACTTCAATTCTGATCTCAAGAAAAAAATGATCGACACATTCTTGCAAATTGCACTTCTCTGCTTTCTTCAAAGCAGTAGCTTTTATATGGGGTGAGAGTTTCGGGAGGTTCCATCACCGGAAAGCATCCTGTGATAAGTGAGCACCTGGCCATTAGTGTAGATGATTACATGGTTGCAGGCCCCGTACCAGTTGGTGGGTTCCAAATGACCTTTCATTCTTATGTTGATACTTTTCCTTCTGTTGCCATGAAAATGCTTCAAATGAAATTACATTACTGAGGTAATATTGAATTTCTTTTCATGGATTTGAGAAATGAAATTGGAATCCACGCGTAATTTTCTCTGATTACTGGCAGAATGGACGAAAATGAACAGAGGCTGGAAATTTAAATTACATTGAAGTTGGTGGGGGGTGATTGAAGCGAATGAAGCCCTTGAGGTGAAATCGAGACACCTCATAAACTTAAGGGGGCAAATTAAAACTCAGACATAAAATAAGCATAGTTACAACCTACACGGCCTGGTTGGGAGGTGTGGATTAAATTGAATCATTCAATTATTTCAGGGTCATTTTTGGAAGAAAAAAAACAACATAAATGATAAAACAACTTATTTTAATATCAAAATAATTCATAAACATCTAAAAAAACATATCATTGATATTTTTTTCCAAAAAATAATAATTAAAAAACACTCAAAAACAACCATTCACTTCGTTAACCAATGACCCACCAAGTTAACCTTCCGAATCGGGCAATTCTTATAGCAATGATGATAGTGTCGTGTCAGCAACGTAGCATAATAGAGGAGCAGTTCACCACACTTCCAGCCCACCAAACAAAGGTGGAGTCTATAGATTTTAACGAGCGCGAATCGGACGGTGGGTTACACGCTCTATAAAAGAAAGTGGCGGCAGCAAATTAGCTAATCTCCTAGGGGTGGTTACAAAGGTCATCCACTCTTCTTCGCACAAGCACAGCTTCTAGACTCACTGAAATCACAAAACTCTCTCTGCTCATTACTGAATGTTACATGTTCGGGACTTAAAAAAGAGGAGACGATGTCAATTTCTCTAAATCCTGTTGTTGGCTTCAAATCAACGGTAATCTCCTTTCTGCTGTTTGGCTCCTCAAAATTTGTCGTCTTATTTACTGTTATCTCTTTTGGGTTTTCATCATCGAGTTCTTGTACTGAAACTGGACTGCTGTTTTTTACTTTTCTCCTCATGTTTTTGCTTTGACAGTACTTGTTTCTAATTGCTTAGGTTTCTTTGATAATACTGACAACTGGCATGCCAGTTTTTTGAGGTACTTAAAAAACTAACACTTGGATTAGAATTCCAAAAGTAATTAATTTATTGATTTAGTAATAGTTGAAGAATGATTTTGCTAATTGGGTTGTCCTAGTAACGATTGAACAGAATTTTGGCCTCAGATCAGAATTTATGTAGTGACTCATTGGTTTATTCAGTTAATTCAATACCCGTTTTTATCATTCTTTTGCAAAATGAAACAAGATTTTCCAGCTGTCCGACTAAAGATTATATAAAAATCACAATTTTACAACGCTAAAGTTATTTTTTTGGTTCGCACTGTCAAGTTTCTTGTGGCATTCATCTCTAGTTCTCCATCCCTTCTTGGTCCACTTCCTATTAGTATATCAGAAGCCATTTAATTGATGGAGAATAATAATTTGTTGGGAAAAAAGTGTATAGTCAATGGTTAAAGAACAACTGTTTTTTTTTTTTGTCATCGTTCTTTTTCTATCTGCATGGAAAAACTTCCTGTTGATTAAAATCCACAGCGGAAGTTGGGAACATGACCTGTCTGAAATTAATGTTGTTGGGATCGTTTTCCTTCGATTAATCTTCTGCAATGTTTCTCCTAGTACTTGAAATAAGGTGATTTTGTTTGTGAAAGTTCATTGAAGCAATTCATAGAAAAGTAACAGGCAGTTGCTCCGTTCTTGCATCAAGAGATTACTGGGCACGCCTCGTTTGTGTACAGTTTTTTCTGTCATTGTTTTCTTTTTTTTTACGCTCTAGTTAAATGAGCATGGGATATAATTATCCTGATCCTGCAAGATTTGCAATTGCAATTACTGTTTTCTGCATCAGTGATGCTTGGTCCTTTTTCTTTTAACTCTGTTTCATGTTGATCTTTAATAGTATAAGGACCTTTATTTTTATCAGTTATAAGGGGGGTGGGTGGGTGGGGAAGACATGGTTCTAATGGTTCAATATAACTTTTACTCTAATAAAACAAATTTATATTATCTTTTATTTATTTATTTATTTTCTTATTTCTTTTGCATATTTGCCATTCAACAGCTTTAATATCTATGCACTGGATTATTTCAATTGATGCGGTTAGACATATTTGGTGACTGTTATTTCTCGAGATTATTTACCAAAGTTTTTCTCCGTTAAAAGCTGCAAACCAAATACCATCATTTGTCTAGACCAAATTCAAGGATACAAATAAATGGAAGAAGAAGAGGGTCATTTGTCTCAGCTGTGGATAATGATCGTCTTGTCACAGACACCAGCATTAAGGGCCATGGAGGTGCCAAGAGCTCAATTTTTGACAATCAGCTGGCTGTAATGAATTCCTCAATTGAGGATTCTCCAGTAAGAAACAATGTTGGTGAGGAGTCAGGACCTCAAACCTCTGGAGCTTCTAACAGCTCAACAATTTCAGCTGATATGAAGTCTACACCAAAAAGGTCGTCTCTAACAGCAAGAGAGAGACTAAAGGCTGCTAGGGTTATCAGACGTCGCACAGAATCAAAGACATCAAAATCAGAGATGGGCAGGAAAGTATTGGATGCCCTGAGAGAAAGTGACAAGGGCAAGAAAAAATCTGGCCTTCCAGAAGCCCCTGAAAACTTGTTTGATGACAGCAAGCGAGGGATGCCAAAGGAGGGATGGACCTTTCAATTTCCAGGGGGTTCGGAACTCTTTTTCATTGTCGTTTCATTTGTTTTGATCAGCACAATAATGTTCGCAACGACTTACATTGTCTGGAAAGTTGGTGCAATCCATTTTGATGAGTATTAAGTTAGAATTTGGTGGGAATCCATTTTGATGAGTATTAAGTTAGAATTTGGTGGGATATGTCTGTTTAGGTGAGATACCTCTTCAGATACATCCATAAAAAGATCACAAACTATTTGGATTTAGGTATTTGCCCAGGTTTCTTATATTTGTTAGGAATTTCATGTCATTTAGACAAGATACATGCATGAATGTACAAAGAATTGTGTGGCTGACATTTATGTATCAAAGGAAAATGTATCAGTATGGCCTTTTGGTTGTATTACTCTTACATGAATGGCATAGTTTTCAGTTTTTATTTTATTATTTATTTGATGATAATGATGATTAAGCTTAACCCTTATTATACCGTCATTCTGTATGTTATATGTGCATAAGCGGGCTGATCCCATATGTGAGGGTTATTTAGCGTAGAAGGAGCATCTCTTTGCCAGTGGCACACAAGTTTTGATTTTTTTAGTTCTTTATTGTTATGTAGCTTTCAATTGTGTCGTTATTTGTGTCCTTAACCGTGGTGTCTCCCTCTCCCCCTCACGTTTCCTGTTCTTTTAATGAACTGCCGTTATTTCTGACCAAAATCCAAGTAGATAGGCTTCCAACTTGATACATTATTGTGCTCGGCAACATCGTTTCTGGTTAGATTCATTTCCTGATACGCACCTAGATTTGGGCACATGTTGTTTGTGTTTTTTGGTGATCCTTATCAAGTTTGGTGAGATTGTTGAAGCAATCTTACAGTGAGGAAAGGAGAAAACGAAGAAAACAGTGCACGGGTAAGCTTTAAACAGAACAACGCAGAATTATGGAGACCACACAATCCTGAGAGAGAATTTTGAACGAGAGTGGTTGATAAAAGGTCGTGTCAATCTTTAATCCCACTTTATGGTAAGTTACAGTGTTTGGTGTGCTATTGGGGCCCTGCATTGTGGCCAACCGGTGATGGTAATTGTAGGGCTCTTGTTTGCTTGTGCAGGACACTATGACAATATTTAACACTGAACAGTTTACAGTGGACAAAACCAGCCACCAAAATGAAATTTCCTTGGATTTTCTAGATGATCCAGCTGAGATAGCAATACAAGAGAACTGAAAGCAGAGAAGAAATGAATAATAGATCATTGAAATCGAAGATACAAGAGCTATCGTTGGTTTGTTCCGGTTGCCAAACCCTATACCTCCATTGCAATTTGCAGCACCGGAACAAAATTGTAGATGTAAAGACATGAGAACAAGAATACGGTGCCTGACGGGACACAAACATGATGCCATTTTCAATCAGCAGAGCAAGTGGTTGTGGGCTCAATGGCAGTACTTCATTCTTTAAGAAACTTACACAAGGACAAGGCAAAAGAAAACATTGTATGCAGGAAATAAAACAACTAATTATTACCCTGGTGCGCAGAATCTGAGAATTTTAGCGCTGTAGTCTGTAGTGACAGAATGATACAGGGATTATCAAAAAACAGAAAGAAAGTGATGCCCTAGATAGGTAGATCAACTACCACTGTAAGGTCAAACTATGATTTCCCACCACCAAAGCAGTTATTTATGCTTCATCTGAGTTTGATTTCACACAACTGTTCCTTTTTCAGTACGATGTTTTAGCCATACGGAGTTACTTTGTTTGTCATGAAGTTATCCGAGTAAATTCATGCTGAGGTGACAGCCTAACATGGCCAAACATGATTTTCATCTGACCATAAAAGTTAACGAGACATCACGCCAATCAGCATCACGATACGCAGATCACACATTATTAGTGCAGATACAGTACCTGTACAATGAGTGCAGGATAAAAAGAAGGGAGACTCGTAGCTTAAATTTTACAAAGAAAGTTTGCTTTTTTTTGCTTGGACATGGAAGATCACTATTCTCCTTGTTGGCCTGCTGCTCCTTCAGAGGCAAACTGGGTTCAGACAAGTGATGCGGTATATGATGAGTCCTTTTTGGTGCCATGCCCGCCTCATGCCTCTGCCTCTGCCAACTTTCAAGTAAATGGATTCCCTTCGTGGCCAATACCGATCCAGGAGGCTTCGGAAAACAGAGCTGCCTCTGGCTCCAAGAGTCATAGCCAAGCTGAGAAGCGGCGCCGGGACAGGATTAATGAACAACTGGGAATTCTTAGGAAACTCATTCCAAAATCAGAAAAGGTACACAAACATGTCTCAACCTCACTTAAGCATGAACTAATCAGCATAACCTCAACGGCATGGCTAGAAATTTCTGTCAATTATTGAAGGATGTCCTCTTATAAACTCAAAGAAGGGAGCGAATTTTACATATTGCCCAACACATACCCTCACTAGTAACCGATTTTGGTTTCAATCCCATCAATCTTTGTTGATGGTGTAAGAGAGATCATGCATCTGAAATATTTAGCTCCTTTGACAAGATATGGTAAGATTAGGATAGCTTTTGCTGATTCTGTACTAGATTTCCACTGACAACAGAACTTGAGATGAATCGATCTTTCCTTGCACAGATGGACAAGGCAGCTCTGCTAGGAAGCGCGATTGATCATGTGAAGGATCTCAAGCAAAAAGCAACGGAAATCAGCAAAACTTTCACAGTCCCATCTGAAGTTGATGAAGTAACGGTTGATTGTGATGTTTCTCAAGCTACAAACCCTAGTAGCACCAACAAAGACAAGGACAGCACATTCATCAGGGCCTCTGTTTGCTGCGATGATCGGCCAGAATTGTTCTCGGAGCTCATTCGAGTACTCAAAGGCCTTAGACTAACCATTGTCAGAGCTGATATTGCCAGTGTAGGTGGAAGAGTTAAAAGCATATTAGTACTTTGCAATAAGTGCAGTAAAGAGGGAGGTGTTTCAATTAGCACCATTAAACAGTCCCTCAATCTTGTTCTGAGTAGAATTGCTTCATCGTCAGTGCCATCAAATTATCGTATCAGAAGCAAGAGGCAGAGGTTCTTTCTGCCTTCTCATTTGTCACAGCAATATACATAATCAGAGATATTAAAATTTCTTTTTTCGAATGGCATCCCTCTTTCCTTTCTAGCTTCTTTTTCTTGGTGCTTTCTCTCTTATGCCACCATTCCAAGAAACTTTGGTGGCAGTGGCGCAGGCGTAGGACGCCAATTATTTTGTGGGCTCTTGCTTTCTTTTCAAAGAAAAAGTGAGGTTCAATTTTCATAGCAGGATCCTTTTTTCTTCCCGCAAAGCAACTTTACGTCCCCAAAAAAAGCAGTTGTAGGCCGCTGCCCCGTTAGTTGAAATTATTATTTTGAAAGAATTTCGCTCCCTCCTGTGAAAGAAAAAGTCATATCAGTCCCCAAATAATTTATTTTTTTACAAAAAAGAGAGGAGAGTAGAATCTTTCCACTCTATGCTAGTCATAATTGTTGAAAAATCCACCAATTTGGTATGTGTTATAGATGTATTTGTCAAGTAAGAAAAATTAAATGAGAGATGATTTATCTCAACCTGTTGGTGTTAAAATTTTGAAAGATAATTCAATTAATTTTTTACCAGGTCAAGTTGAGAATTTATTTATATGGTTTTAAAAAAAAAGAGTTATTTCAACTGTAAATTATAGATTAATAGAAAAAAAAGATTGTACATTAATTGAATAATATACACGAGAGGCAGCTGTCAAGAGAAGGAGTATTTAATTGAAGATTCATGATGAAGATCGAAAATGAAGTCAATATGTGGGGCAGGGCGCACATGTGGTTTCTTATCAAAAATCATAGGAAATAGCCGATAAGAGTCATAAAGTTCATACTACTTTCTAAAGGTGGATTGCTGGGACAGTCGGGTCTTTTGCTGCGATGATGAAAGGAACGAATTCAAACCCTCGTCCCTCAAAAATATTCAAGATGCTATTTAATAAAAATATTAAACAATATAACCGGGTTAACATGTCAAATTCACGGATCATTTCATGAGACTGGAATAACCCATTAACATAAAATAAAAACAAATTATAGAACCTAAATTCCAATTAAACTAGGGTTTGAAATGATAAAATTTCAAGAGAAAATCCAATTAAAAAAGACCAAAAAACAAACAATTAAAATCAACTTGTTAAATCTGTAACTTGAGTCAGTAAGATATGAATAAACAAATAATATGATTAAAAAAACTAAATCTAAAAAAATAAATTTACAAATAAAAAATAAAATCAGAAAATAAAAATAGTATTAAATGCCTTCTAAGTTGACGCTCAACATGCTTTATCAATGACATGGTTTTAAATTGACGATCATGATAATTGGTTTTTACTCCAATAAGTACTTTTATATTTATTGGAGGATTTACACAGAGCACGAACAAATTATTACATGTACATTGTACACCTCCCAGATAGAAAGAAGAAGAAGAAGAAGCGAAGGGTAATATTATAATAACCGCAACATATGAGTTCCGTTACAACTCTCTCTTTCTCCTGCGAAATTCAGTTCAGCTAACTCCCTTAATAACCGCGTGCAGTTCTTTGACAAGTCTTTGGTCTCCCTTCTCACCCTCTCTAACTGCCGGTCGTTATTATTTGATTTTTTTAATAATATCCTCACACACACACATATTTCCAAGATAAACACAAAAAGAAAACCCTAACTTCATCCATTGAATTAACGTTAATTATACAACTTAGATGTATATTTCGTATGCAAGTCCGTTACTTGATCCGTTCAGTTAACAAATACTAATTTCTCTCTCTTTAAGAACATCAATCTCAGGAGTCATAACTCCCCACCCACACCAGCTTCAAAACAGAAACTCTTCTGTGAGAAACTAGCAAGCAAACTAGTCATGGCAACGTGCGGTTTTCAGGCTCACACACAACAACCCTCTCCTCTTCTTATAACCGTTATTATCTCTATCTCCACGCCCTAACCTTCCTCCTCCTTAAATAAATTAACCTCCCACCAACGTACTCAAAACAAATTAAACATAAATTAATAACTTGTTTCATTTGATCACTCATCTTCTTCTTCATGGGTTCTGTTGATGGTGGTGACAGGATCAAAGGTTCTTGGAGCCCACAAGAAGATGCCACTCTGGTCAAACTTGTAGAGCAACATGGACCGAGAAACTGGTCTATGATAAGCACTGGCATACCAGGCCGGTCAGGGAAATCTTGCAGGCTAAGGTGGTGCAATCAGCTTTCACCCGAGGTGCAACATCGCCCATTTACGCCAGCGGAGGATGCTAAGATTGTCCAGGCACACGCCATCCACGGCAATAAGTGGGCTACGATTGCCAGGCTCTTACCTGGCCGGACTGATAATGCTATAAAGAATCATTGGAACTCTACTTTACGTAGAAAACGTGCGAGCGTGTCATCTACCTCATCTGAGTCGAATTCAGTTCTCAAACGCTCGACTTTGGAGGTGTCGGTTGATTCTGAGTCTGAGTCTGATTCGGGGTCCAAGAGGCAGTGCTTGCATGCTTCGCCGGGGCATCATAGTGTGGATGGAGACGTGGGGTTGGATGGGCCTGAGACGTCCTTGACACTATCTCTGCCCGGAGATGGTTTTGTTTCGACTGTTGTGGCGGAGAAAATGAAGGAGGGCGTGGCAGTAGATGGCAGAGAAAAGGATCTTGGCGAGTCAATCATGAAAGATTCTGAAAAGAGATGGACAGAGGAGATGGACGAGGCATGCGTGAGGACTCTCATACAGAAAATAATACAAGAAGAAGTTAGGATTTATTTTGATAGATTAAAGACTCGAGATGGAGTTACGATTGGATCTCTAAAGGGTATATGAGAACTCAATACAAACATCCTTGCTGCTTTTAATTAGCTTATATTTGTTTTAAAATAGAAAGCCGTTCCTATTTTTATCCGATGCCTAATTAATCAGCCCGGCGCAGTCCCAGGTTGTCGCCAGCCTGGCCTTGTTCTTCATGCTACAGTTTTATTTGAGATCACAGTTCTGTTGGGCAGCCTATCCCAATTCGTGCATGGGAGAATAGGTTCTGTGTAGGTGGTGGTGTTGCCCTAATTCATGCCATGCCCGGCAACGGAAAACCTACTACTGTCTTTGGAGAACGTCAATAAGATACGCCATCACAATCAGTGAAAAAACACCCAAGGCTCGACGCGAGAAAGATCACGTGTTAAAATTGCTCCTTTTTTTCTCTAGAAAATTAAGGTAATAACATTTTTCATTCCGAGAAATAAATCGTTAAGAGTCAGATGGAGTTTGAACTAAAAAATAAAAATAAAAATGCTTTTCAGTCATTTTAACATCAATATATCAAAACCACCTAAAAATCATCCTTTTTTCAGTCAAAATATCACCAAATGCATGCTCATACTCACTCCCAAGTGGGAAACGAGGAACGAAAACAAATCATCAAAGCAATTCTCAAAAAGGTCGATTGATTCCTTGCTGAATTGTCCGAGGGTCCGGTTTAAGGTTTATGCAATCATGTAGACACTGAAAACTTTTACTACCCACCTCGCCCCAACACCCATAGCCTCAGGAAGAACAAGACATCCATTTCTATTCACTTCTCGTACATAATCCCAGGTAAAAAGCTCAAAGCCGAAACAAACATTCAAATTGTGTTATATGGAACAGAAGGTGCCACGTTGATCTCAATGCGTTAACACAGTTCACACTTTACAGAAGAGACCCTTGCTTTACAAATTAGCATTATGATTATCTCAATACAGGAAAAAAAGGTTATTGGAAAAAGAGCATAGCCAGTTTGGCCCCTCTGTGTTTCAAGATTTACTGCTGTCTTTAAACAAAATACAAAGAAAAAATGATTAAAATATTGTTTTTGAATATTTGTTCTAAAATAGCCACAGATTTTAAAAGGAAAACACGAATTTATAAAGTTGCTTGTTGTATTTAAAATAATCTGGAGAATTTTAAAGTTAACTCACTTTGATAATTTTTACTTCATACATAATCACAATCTAAAATTTAAGTACATTGTTAATAATCTTTAATATTTTAAATGAAACAAGTACTAATCTTGATTAAATAATTTAATAATTCTATTTATTGAACATACTACACCATGCCTATATTATTGTTTCTATTTTAATTCTAATATTTGTGTTTTAAAAAAAATTCACTTCTAAATCAATTCATTTATATATTTTTTTAAATATTTAAGTAATCCAAACAATGCGAGCACAAGCATTAGGCATACTGGGAGTAAAATTACGTTTGTGTTTTTAAAAATCACATTGCTTTGAAAATACATCAAAATAATTTATTTTTCAGACTTTTCATTTTGCACAAATCAAAATAATTAGAAATACTAAAAAAACTTTGTTCATGCTTAATACAAAACTTTTAAAACCCACCCAAACACAAATCCAATCGCAATGCCGGACTGGATATTAACCCACACCCACTTATGTAAAGAACAAAAAACATTAAAAGCAGGGTATCATCTCATCCCCATACTGCAACCCCAAGTTAATTACTGCATAACCTGTCTCCACCATCATCGATAAATCCCATGCCAAGATCACTTGCGAAAAATAATTTCTGATAACTTCTTCCCTCATAATCCATATCTAGATACAGAGCGCGCCTAGAAGTGACATTTAACTACACCTCAATGAATCAACAGTAATCATCCATATACCCTAGCGTAGGGGTCTAGAAAGAAGAACTCGTACCATTGACACAGACTCAAACAAGAAGAAGAACAGCAAGAGATCATCATGAGAACACAACATTGAAGCCCGATAAGCAGAAACAAAATCCCATTTCCATCCAGGTTTAAAGTCTAACAAAATCATGAAATTTCAAACGGCAATAATCTAATTAGTTGAAAGTAGTACTGATAACATAAACAAAAAAAACTCAAAACGAACGACAACTTTCACTATTATAGATAAAATAGAAAACTACTTGGATCTCTGTCTCATCTTTCGGCGCTTCCTCTTCAACCTCCTCATACGCTTCTTCTTCCACTGTTTGTATAAATAAACACACAAAAAAAACATTTAATCAATTTTGCACTAGCCAATCAAGAATACATAAGATGTCGATGAACTCTTTAATTTCCTGAGAGAAGAAGAAAGGATTACCTTGGCTCTCATGGTGACAGAGTATCCGAGCTCTCTGTTCCTTCTTTCTTTTGATTCAGGATCCTAACTTCCTTAGTGGCTGCGGGGAATGGTAGAGAGAGCTACGTTTAGGGGCTTTGCCGGTAAATAAATACTCATGATATGAAACCCTAATTGTATTGGGCTATGTTTCCCGGGTGGGCTCAACTAGCTGGAGACTATTTCTCGAGTTCAGTTAGGCTCATTTGTGAATGTAATCTAATCAGGTTTGGAAAGCCCGATAAGCCCACATCAAACACCGTTACAAAAGTGTATACGAAAAACAGGAGGCAAGAAATCTCATCTTGCCCTTGCGAACCCAAATCCAGGACCAGGAGTCAATGATTAGAAAGTATTAATGGAGGACTAAAGTTGTTTATACAATTTTTTGTTTGGGAAAGTGTAGGTGGCAGCACTTACAGGATCGGAAGAACAATAGCAGGAAGAAAGTTGAAAATTGCCTTGCAGACCAACCACGTGAATCTAGTAGCTGAAGCCCATTCTGCTGGGCAGGCATTTCATTTCTAGCAAGCGGCATGTTCAGTTACGCACCCAGTTAGCAGTAGATTTTCTGCTAAGAAATTAATGTTGGCTATAAATGCTGAAATATAGAAATTGTTTTTTTAAGTTAGTAGTATATTTTCTGATAAGAAATTAATGTTGGCTATAAATGCTGAAATAGATATAGAATTTTTTTAAAAAAAAAACTGAAAATGATTTAGAAATTTACGTCATTCTGGGCTCGGTTTGTTTAAAATTGCTACGAAAGTGTTATCAAATTCCTCTCACGATATCTTACTGGTTGCTTGGAGAAACTCGAGTCTTTGAGAAAATTCGTCGAACAGATGGCCATCAATACATATTGCAAGACCCCTTGTAATTATTCTTGCACGGATAAAATTGAGAAATTCGCAGCTCGGTTATGAACAGAGTGATCACATAAGCCATCTTTTCTTTTCTTTTCTTTTTTCCCCATCAATTATATGTACATTCTTGTTCCATATCTGCGAAAAGTTCAAGCTCTGATAAATATATTCATAGCTCATAAGACAAACAGATAAAGCTTTGCAAAACATTCGTGATTTAATTACAACAATCTAGTTCATTTACAGACATAATCTACAGAAATAGAAATTTTGGCTTTGTTGTTTAATTACTCTGTTATGATTGATAAAACAGCCGAGTCAGCTCGGACAGAAGCTCTACAGAGTGGGCAACTTGACTCAGCGACAAGCCACTTATCGACGCACTCACAATGAAAACAATGCTGACACTGCGGCAAGACTTTCAGCCTATCACCATCTTCAAACACACCAAGGCATATACAGCACTCGCTTTCGACTGCAGTGCCATTATTACCGGCACCCGAATTTGACCTGTGCAAAGCTATCGGCAAAGCCTTGATGGTCGTCGAGTCGAGGCCTCTTGGAGGAAGGCGAGGCGCGTGGGGCACAGGACGCCTAGGGGAAAGGTTATGCCGCGTGTTTTCAAGGCAGACCCAGCGGGCGTAGATGGAGAGTAGGGTGATAAGGATGATCATGGAGCTGACGATTAGTACAAAAAAAAGAGCGCGGCCACGGACTTGGAAGTCATTTTCGTCGAGTTCTGCGTAGTGCCAGGGGAATGGTTGGGAGTCTTGTGATGCCATATAACTTGCAAGTGGAAATGGTAGTGGTTATGGCTGTGGAGGTAGCGGTGGCAGCAGTGTAGTGGGAGCTCGGCTTAAAGAAAAGAGCTGGTTCGGCCTTCATTAAGTATAGTTACAAACCCGCTTTCAACTGCTGTGGCCTTCAATGCGGACAAAGAGATAGGTAGGGTGGCAGCACACTGGCTTTGAGCATGCGATGACCTCATAAATGAGAAAGATTGATTTCCAAGTGGCTAAGAGCAGCGATTGTAATTTTATCGTGACGGTGTTTTGCATTGTTTTTTAAAATATTTAAAAAAAATTAAAATTTTTATTTTTATTTTTGTTTTTGTTTTTTTAGATTATTTTCATATATTAATGTTAAAATTATTTTTTAAAGATATAAAAATATTATTTTAATATATTTTTGAACAAAAAACACTTTAAAATCAACCACAACTATTCTCTAAAGTACATGAATATTGATTTCATCTGAATATTTTTTAATAGTTATTTTATTCTATGGATAATTAATAAAATACAAATATTGTTACTCTCTTTCTACATGCTTTATTTATTTCAAGTTAAATAATAAATAATATTTGGATAATGAATACATTGATAAATATCCAAAACAAAGAGGATCTTTTTTCTAGCAAATAAAGATATTTTAATTTCGTGCATGTAAATCTATTTTTTCGGAAATTCAAAATTTCGAGTGATGCGTGGCTTTTGTAAGCACAAAACAAAAAATAAAAAAACGACTGGCTTTCTTTTCCATTCGAACTTAACCGAGGTGAAGTGAACTTAACCGAGGTGAAGTGCTTGTTTGGGAGTGTGATTATAGTAGTTTTTCAAAGTGTTTTTCGTGCTGAAATACATTAAAATGATGTTTTTTTATTTTTTTAAAAATATTTTTGACATCAGCACATTAAAATGATCTAAAAACATCAAACCATATTTATTTAAAATAAATAAAAAAATTCAAATTTCGGCAAAATACCAATTGAAACGTACAGTCAAACGGGCACGAAATATGACCGAACTTTCCCCATATTGCTTTGCTTTTCCTTGGTTTTTTTAAGAATTAATGATTCAATGTGTCCTTATATGAAACCCTAGTTAGCCTCGACATCTTTAATGGTGTGACCTAAAACCTCGATAAATGTCATCATTTCCTTAGTCCCTCATCAAATTTTTATTTTCCAACCAGCAAACTTTTGCATGCAAAATTGCCAGTTATACATGCTGTAAATGCCTCTCACGCTAATTTTCTAATTGAAGACCAGGGAAAAGTTACGGATCGAACAAAAAAAAAACGAGAAAAAGAAAATCATATACTTGCCTGGGAAAAGTGAAAATTTAATGCACCAGCCATGAAAAATTCCCTTTCTGCTTTAATGAAATTGCAGTGGAAGAGAAACGGGCCCATCGCGAAAGGGAAAATGCCTCGCCTGACCTTCCTCAAACCGGCCTCCGATATTTGAAAGGCCTGACCCTAAGAAGTATCCACAACTTTGATTGGTAAACATTTCATGTTAAAAAATATTATATGGAAACACACATATTCGAGGAAAATACGGGTGTTCATATTTTTTTCAAGTGAGTGTACACACACATATAGAAACTGTTTGGCGTGACGTTTCACCCGTCGCGCCGCAACTTTTTTATTTATTTATTTATTTTCATTTTAAATGAATATATTTTGGTGTTTTTAGATTATTTTGATGTGCTGATATCAAAAATAATTTAAAAAAATAAAAAAATCATTTGGATGTATTTCGGCACGAAAAGCACTTTGAAAAGCTACTGCAAACGCCCTCCCAAACAGGCTAATATATTGTAAGGATTATAGCCTGAAAGTTTTGCAATAGTGCATGCATAGCAACTCTAGCATTACATTCAGAATTGCCAGGGACATTCAGAATTTTTTTTAATTTTAAGTAAAAACAAATCAAAAATATTTTTAAAATATAATGTCAAATATCCTCTATGCACGAAGCACGTTAGTTAACAAGAATTGTAAAAAAGCACACACCCAACCCAATTTCAATACCAATATCAATGCAACACATCTGTATAAAAAAACATAGAATATAGGACGCGTCAGCCTTGGTAATTAAGCGAATTAATAGCCTTGAATCCCAAATTAAACTATGTTGAGATGCGTTTTATGCAACTAGCGAAAACAACTTAATTTCGATAAGAATAAACGAGCAGGATAAACATGAGCCTGTTCAAGAGTATTATCGTATTTATAGTAGTTTGAAAGGAAGTAGGCTAGTTTTATAATAGCTAGCTCAAACTGTCAAAGGTACCGTGGGAGAAAGAGATGGATCTCCAGTTCCAATCTCATTGTTGAAAAAAGAAAACATGAAATCTAAAAAACAGCAATGCTAATTCAACCTAGCTATTAACCTTCATATATGGATCTTACTATTTGAGAAGATTTGCCAAGAGAATTTGAAAAGTCGCAGTGCTACACTTGAGCACTGTTCTTGATTGCTAATGGATGATCTTAATATAAATATATCATTCGTTATCCTGCTGAAGCCACTTCCAAGGTGTATAATGCAGTAAAGTTTTAGATTTTAGGCTAATATCTTATTGTACAATTTTGTATAACTACATAAGATCATGGCTAATAGATTACGGGCTTACTTGCCTTCTCTTATAAGTCCAAATCAGTCTTCGTTTATTCATGGAAGAAAGACTAGGAATAATGTTATGTTGGCCCAAATTAAAGATGGTTAAAGTTTATCATAGGAAGAACATGGCTACTTCCTCCACTTTGAAGATTGATTTGATGAAGGTTTTTGACTCTATTTATTAGTTTTTCTCTTTAATGTCTTTGTTGCTACGATTTTTTTCAGTCAATTCATTGCTTGGGCCTCCAAGATTCTCATTTACTGGTAGATTGCAACTCATTTCCTCTGTGTTTTTTGGTATCTAGAGTTGTCGATGCTCCATCTTTAGCCTTCCAACGCAAATTACAAGGTCAATGAACAAAAATGCAATGTTTTTTTCTTTTTTGAAAAATTGTTTCAATATATGAAACTTATGTTGCTTGGGATTGTGTGACTTTGCCAACGCAATAGGGTGGATTTGTGAATACAAAATTTTAAAGTGTAGAATGTCGTTGTGGTTTCAAGAAAATATATGGAGTCTGTTTTTGAAATCCTTCTCTTTTTTTGAAACTTTAAGATATATTAAGAGACAAAAAGGAGGCCGGCTACTCTTAGCGGCAAAAAAGGAAGAGGAAACAGACTCCTCCTCAAACGAGCTCAAGCCCGAGCCTAACGAACTACTGGCTGAGCGGCATGGAGAGAAGGAACAGGCTCCCCCTCCCACAACCTGACATCAGCCCAAAGAAAAGAAACGAAACGCTGGCCTCGAGGTCTCAAGCCTCAAGGCTATCAAAAAACTAGCTTAACAAAGAAGGCCTCTGCACCCTCTGAAGAGCGACCAAAGGACTAGACTGACTAAGGCTCAAACCAATAAAGGGCCCCAGCCCAATCTCTCTGCCCACTGGACTGGACTGGCAAGCATCCCCAGAAGCACGGAAAAACCATCGACTAGGCTACTCGTCTTGGATATTCCACATTGCCAAGGTGGACTCCGGGATTTTATCATGACCTCCATGGCTGGAGAGTTTGTCTCTTATCTGCTGATAAATGTCATTGCTGATCGAGCTGGCAGACCTAGCATTGTTGTTGAAAATTCTCCGATTTCTTTCCTGCCAAAGATGGTACACAGTTGCAGCCAAAATGAGAGGACCAATCATATGGGATACGAGCTTGGGGGAGTGGAAAGTGGTGGAAGCCCACTCCAGCAACTGACTCCATGGAAGACCAGGCCATCTGAACAAATGATCATGAAGCAAAATCGTTCTCCACACCCGAGAGGAGAAGCTGCATTGAAACAACAAATGCTCATGAGATTCTGTCTCTCTGTTGCAGAGCTTGCACGTCCTGTCCTCTAGCTGGATATAAATTTTGTCCATTGTGCTTAGCCGGTTTTGGGAGGCAAGCCATAGCACGAAGGAGTGCCTTGGGATATGGAGGGGATGCCATAGAAGGCGATGGACGTTGTTACCTGCCTTACGATCTCGGATTTGATCTTTTGAAATCCTTCTCTTTGCGGGTGGCATGAATTCATGCCTATACACTTTAGGGTGATCACTTGTGGAGTCATAAAATTTCAGTTGATTGTTCCTTGAAAAAAACAAACCCTCAAGCTTAAAAATACAGTCTAGTTAGATTCTCAATGAACACGTTAATGGTAATGGTAGAAACACGGGGAGAACCGGCTCCTTTCAAGTCCTATTATATATATATATATATAGAAATCCCCGCAGATCGTATGGAATTCAGATATTGTTAAATTTAGTCTTTTTTTGTATTTTTAAATTATTTTGGTATGTTGATGTAAAAAATAAAAAACATTATTTATAAATAAAAAAATACTTTGAAAAATAGAGTGTAATTTCTCGTGGTTTTTTCTGAATTTGTTTGCAAGAATTATGTTTTGCAAACAAATTAAGGTTCACCATGTACACGAACAACCAATAACAGAATAAAAAGCACTAAACACAAGAAGAAGAGGTGGATAAAGTATCAGCTTAATTTTTCCACCAACCACAGCAAATATCGTGGATTAATTACTAGTTTAATATTCGAACACATGGACCTATATGTTGATTCCCTAGTTAATTTATTCAATGTCCATCTCTTTTTTTTTTATATATATATATATATATATAGAAGAACTCTTTGATCCTTACAAGTCCACAATCCCTGTCTCATAATTCTTAATTAGATGGTTCGCTATGAGCACGACAACAACTCTTCAAACTTCCTTTGACAATACATTCTTCTACATCACTAATTAGTACTTCCCAACATTTGTTGCTTCCATAAGTCGCGCATATTTTATCGGTTACACAGTCGTAGACATGTGCGCCACAAGGACTTAATTAATTACATAATATGAAAAAATAAACATCTCCATATTAAGCCAGAAATTTAAGCTATATATTGTTCGTATAATATATTTTGAAGACTGTTGCGTTGCTTTATTGCAGATTTAGCAGTTCCCATGATCATCATGATAATCAAGAAGATGAATTTGTATACTAAAACAAACCACAGACCAAAATAGAAATTCATTAGAGAAAATATTAGAAACAAAGAGACATCTAGAATGGGCACCGCCTATTGCTGAAAATGATTTTTGTAAAATTACAAGATCATAACCAGTCCCGCAATATATCCAAACCCTTGTCAAAACTCCCAGCGATTGCAACTCGTCGAAACCCTAATAAAATTTATGGTTTTCTTCAAATAAAAGGGAGGAAAGAGTGGAAATAGCACACCTGATAAGATCATAACAGGACTGTCGAACCGGATACTCCTGCCTGAAGGGAAAACTCATTTTGGATGTTCTAAATTTGAACACACATGCAACGTAATTTAATTATGTCATTGTGTATAGTTGGCAAATTTATTTTCGAAAGCAATATATATATTCTTCCGGTGTCATCTTAATTTGACATGGTAATTCTGGATCTATAATCAATACCATCGAATCCATTTGATAATTTTTTAAGCCTCTCGAGAAATTCAACCATATATATAGCTCGAGTAGTGATCATCCTAGTAAAAAAAATGTTGTTCAAACTTCTAATTACTTATGTGTGATCTATGCCAAATTAATCAGTACTGATTGTATGAGACTTTTGAGGATTGAAAATGATGACTGAGAAAAGAAAATGGAATACCAGCCGATCCTACGTGCACTTCAAGGTGTTTTGGTATAAACAAAATTACTCACAACTGCTAATGCTTAAAGCAAGGGACATTCTCATGAAAGGTAATCGATTTTCTCATAACTAAATGAAGAAATAGAAACTTTTATCTTTCTTTTTGTTTTTATTTTTCATAGAGAATCAATAAAATCTTTCATTGTAAATCTGAACTACCTGGATAAGCAACCTTTACTTGAGATCTATCGCGGACTTAATTATGAAGCCAACATGTAAAGATAAGTCTAACAACATCTCTTGCCAACAAACCCTAGATTTATTGATCATATATAACCTTACTTTCAGAAGAAAAGCCTCTTTCAAATTTCTTTCATCTTAAGAATTCCGTCCCTAATAACCAGTTTAACCCCCATTAATAGCACCCGGATCCAGTAATTCTAACTAACCACCGGAAACAATTAACGGAAAGAAATCTAGATTACCCAATACCAAAAACTTGCTCGTACGTACCGGCCTTCGATGGATTAGGCCTCACTTGAAATCTTTGGTGCATGCACCAAAAGAAATCCTTATGAAAATACCCACCAGCTCTCAAAAATCAAACAAGAAAGGATCCTCATCGTCCCAAATACTAGGCGGTGGGTACTCGTCATCATGCCACACAGATGGAGATCCAGCCCCAACATTCCTTGCGGGATCCTGAAGATGACCCTCTCGTGCAGCAATAGGTTGAGAACTCCCTCCAGACAGAAAGAAACTCGAACAGACAGAACCCAACAACGAGCTAACATCATCGCACGATTGATGCTGCTGCTGACGGTGACTATGATTTTGATAGGAGGGTGTAGTTGATGTGGCTACACTAGAGCTATCAAATATATTATTGGGGTTGCTTGTATTAACCCCATATTGATTAAGATCTTGTAACATAACTTGCTGGTGACTTTGAATTAGCATGTCATTAGTACTTGGACATGCTATAGCTGACCCGGCAACATTATTCGAATGATAAATAACCCGAGGCGGCGTAAATCCTGACGAAGCTGCCGAAACCATTGAATTTGAGAGAGAGAAAGTGAAACCAGACCCAGGGGGTCGAGGGAGCAAAGGGCGAAGTGTCTGGCTCGAGGAAGAGGCAGAGTTGAGAGAAGTTGATCCGGACTGAGCAGAAGAAGAGGAAGCTGAGTGTTGGAGATTGAGTTGAGCCCTTGCACCATGAAGGATGATGGCTGCTCGATCGTAGGCCAGTGCTGCGTCCTCTGCTGTGGCAAAAGTGCCAAGCCATCTACGGGTTCGTTTTCTTGGCTCACGGATCTCTGCTACCCATTTGCCCCAGCTTCTTTGCCTAACTCCTCTGTATCTAAATTTACCGTTGTCTGGTCCTCCTTTGCCTTTGCACTTCCTGCTACTGCCACTGCTCTTGTTGTTACTGTTTGTGTCACTTGTCGTGGTAGTAGTGGGGGTGGTTGCGGTGGTGTTTTTATCAATGCTTTTGCCATTGGATGATACTGTAGCGGCGGCGGCGATGGGTTCTTTGGGAGGGTTCGATGAATTGTCCATATAAAAGTGAATGGCTTTTTAAGACTTCATTAAGGTTGAGAGGGCCTCGATATTTGGCTATCGATCTGTCGAAGTATAGAGGAGCCCTCGCCTGTGTGATGATTTGAATGTCATGTCTGTGAATGGTGGATGAGGGCGGTGGTCTACCATAAACTGCATGCCATTTATATTTTTGTATTCGGAGAGAGACAGAGAGTTGCTGCTCGCTACTCAAGTAAACAGGCTGCACTGCGGAATGTGGGAGCATTTGTTTGTATTTTATATATTTTGATTTTCATTCTTCTTCTGTGGTTTGTTTTCTTAACTTTTGAGTTTTTATTGGAAACTAAAATTACTGAGCTAAGCTCTGATTCTGCCCAAGGAATGCTCCCAAATGAGAGGAATAATTAGCTTTAATTCTGCACGATCTCACATCCATTTCCTTTCCCTGAAGGCTTCAATTTTCATTGATTTACAATTTCATTCTTATTTCATGATTCTATCTGATTGTTTACTGGTGCAAATAACTGGGTTTTTTTTCTTTGAGCAACTAATTCTGAATGTGGGTTTTGATTCTTGATTCTCAATCTCTTGAAATTAACTAAAAATAGTCTTTGTGTGAATGATTTATCGTTAACTACGAATGAGCATTCATCTCTGATTAAAATAGGAATGCATTCTAGATGCATGCATCTGTTAGATGTGAGCTCTGGCTTCTTTGTCTAATTTCTCCCTTCCCTTTTCTTATTCTATTTTTATATCACCGGTCATCTATATAGATATATGACATATATGATTGGCGTATACACCAAGTTATGACCTGCAACTAAAACAAAAAATCTGGCACTGAATTCATTACGTGAGATAAGAACAAAAAAGATTTTCAATAAAATATTGCTTTTTGCAGATTAATTCAACCCGCTGTTTGATCTGCAGTTATAGTTTCATTGATAAAATAGTAGAATAGCGGTATCTAAAAGTACTTTCATATATATATATATATATTCAATGAATAACCGAATTCATGCATGGTTAATGTTTGTAGATATGATCTATTCGATGAAGCCTAGCTTGACACGAAGAGGAAGCACGTACACTAAAACACCTAGCACCCCATTAGTTTTATATTTAAGATTTCAATTGTCACCATACATATCCTCAACCTTGGTGGCTGGGAAATGGTTTACGACAAACCATTCACATCTGAATTTATTATAAATTACTTTGTAATAAACTCCTTTGAAGCAAAACTAGCTAACACATAATTGCACGAACTTGGCACTCTTGTAAGAACTTAAGATCCAGAATTCGCAAGCAGGGGCCTCGAATACATTTTTGTTATTAGTTTTAAGGATTGATCTATTGGTTGAAATTAAACTTAATTGCCATGAATTATGTTTAGACAGATGCTGCAAAACATCCGTTACTGATCACAAATGCAATGTATAGCATTTAGCTGCACTTCGTCAGCAACTCAGCATTAAAAAGCGAAAAGGGACCACTGGTAAACTAGTTATTACAAAAAAGATGGAGAGAGTTTAACGGCCGGGATAAAAATATTTGATACAATAATTCCACCTCTTGAATCGATGAAGATCTTCCTTCTAGGCTGAAACCCTATTGATGCTTGTTCTGCTTCCAAAGATGAAGCCATAAGTAACTTCATTACAAAAATTAAGTGGGGGCGAGTGGAATTCTCTTCAGCATTCAAGATGACTACTTTGGCAATTCACTCATGGAGACTTTTCCACGTCAATCATCAAGTAAAGTTTCTGGTTTTGGTATCATATTAATGATGATTATCGGGACTACATTTTTAAAGGATCAAATGACTAATTTGATAAAATTTGTCAAAGGCTTTTGACTTCCCTCGAAGGAAAGAATCATAAAACTACAAAATTGATGAACAAACTCGAGAGCGTGAACAAAGAAAGCTAAACTTTTGCTACTTAAATTTTGAAAGTAGATCAACTAGATGTCATCAGAATTCTGTAATTAGAGTTATGGGGAATATTCACGATGTTGCTAATGGCATTTTCATTACGAATCAACTGAGAGAACTTCAACATAGCTCACGATATGGAGAACTTCAACAATGCTGGAATTGATGGCGATCTTATGGTAAATTAGTTTGTATGTTCCTTGAAAGGCAATGCCTTTGATTGGTCTGGTGGTTTTGAGATTGGCTCAATCGATAGTCTAGAGCAATTAAAACACGAGTTTCTTAACTATTTTTACAGCACTTGTCGTGCGATTAACATGATAGAGCTATGTTAACCAGTTGAGAAACCTTGGCCTCAATTGTAAAGATCGATTCACCAAAACTTCCGCTCTAAATATGTGTATTTAAAGGATACATTGGGATCTATATTATATTTTTCATGGCATCAAATCAAAGTCTTTTGAAGAAATAGCTACTCAAGTACACGCCATGGAACTTAACATTGTGGAAGCTTAAAGGTCATTACTGCCTACGCAATAGCCTGAAAGAAATAAGCGTAGAGGTCATGGATTTGAAAAACGTGTTCATTCCCTAACATAGACATATCCAGGATGAGAGATGATTTTCTTGAGGTACATCTCATCTAAAAAATGAATATTATTTTTTAAAATATTTTTCAATGTTTATTATGTAGATATAAAATTAAGAAAATACATTATTTTAATAATAAAGAAATCAGTTTATTTATGCCGCGCAACACTGCAGAGAAAATTGGCAGTTCATATGGACGCGTGCCAAAAGAAGTTCACGTGAGTGTTAATCTCACGGGGAAAGAGATTTGCATGGCCCAGCATAGGTGAGCTTCCCTGAACGGCCAGGTCCATTTTATTTTTCAATGCTCATATTGGGCCTCGCTACTACCGTAAAAAGTTGTTCGGATTCTGACCGGCCCAGGAGCAGCCACCGAAAATAATCGTCCTATTATTCAAAATGAAATCTTTACGGAGTCGCGCTCCATCCCTCCTCGGTCCCATCCCTCCTATTCTTTCTTTTTCGCTCCTATTTCACAGCTCAAAAGGAATTGTTTAAAAATAGTCGGCCTATTTCGAGGTTAAGCTTTGCTGCGCACATGTGACTCGATGCTAATTCATATAGTTGTTGTGAGTGGTGCCTCGAGTCGTATTTACGGATCCTCCAGCCAAGAAACATTACTTATCATAATGTTGTTTTTTAACAGCTCGATTTTTATTTTTTTATTTTTTTAGAAAATTTTATTCTTTAATATTATATTATTTTAAAAATTATACATCATAATTTTGCTTAGTTATATATCATTCTTATGATTTTTTATTGTTATTGTTATTGTAATTTTTATATTATATATGTTGAAAGTACAACTTTTAATTTTTTTTTATAAATGTATCATAATTTCATGATTTATGTCACGAGTTTAATAGGTTAATCGTAGTTGACCCAAATATTTTTTAAGTGATTTGTTTTCTAATTAATATGTTTCATACTTATATTAGATTGGTTGAAAATTAAATTTTATATTTTTTTATTTTGTTTTTACAAGTTTATCTCAATCTCATTATATGATTAGCGGGTTAAGGAGTTTGATACGTTTGGATTATATTCAAATTTTATACTATACTTAAATTTAGTTTTTAAAACTTTATAGTCTTTTTTATTTGGTTATTATGATCTCGTTATTAAATTTATGGGTTTATCAAGTTGATTCAGGTTCACTCAATTTTTATTTTTATTTTCCTATAAAGTTATTTCAATCTCATAATTTGAGTTACATTTTTGACATGTTAACTCAAATTAACATGAGTGGCTTTTTTATCATTTTTGTACTGTTTTTTTCTAGTTTTGTTCTTCAATAAAATATTGATTATGAATTTAATTCCATAATTTATCTTGATTTTTTTTAGGGTTTTTTATGGTTTTGTGACTCGTGTATCAAATTTGATAGGTTAAATGATTGGATTCAATATATCATTGTATCAATATTTAAAAAAATGTTAAGTTCATGATAATTTTGATATAGAAAAATATATTAACATATATATATATATATATATAGTGTGTATGTGTGTGTAAATAATCCTGTGCATGACTGGACACTCTTCGTTGCTTGCAAATCTTCCAGGAAGATACGCATAAGGGAATAAGTAGGTGGGTCGGGCAAGAGAGAATCTTGTTTATCTTTTTAATCAATAGGGCTGCGATATTTAAATTAGTAAGCCAAATTGACAGTATTTGCTTAATCATTTTCTTAATTATCGATCATGGTGGGCATTTCGTGCATGAACGTGTTACACTTCCAATTGATTGCTATGAGTAGATCCGTCATGAAAGCCTCCCCCATGTTCAGTCGACAGCTAACTTTAGACGGGACTCAAACTCCATGGCACTTACTCATAAACGAAGTTGCATAAACATCTCTTCCAACTTCTCAAAAGAATTGCTGAAATGATCAAATCAATAAGCAACGTTTTTAAGCCAAGAAATAACCCTCATCTAGCTATTACTTGTGTTCAAAAAAACACTTAACCAAATACAATCACCTTCACCCATGTAGCAAACCATCTTATTTATCAAATACATTTTTTTTTGGATTCGAGTAAACTTCACTCTCAATTTGGGTATTCTTTGTGGGTTTGGGTTTAGCGAATAAAATTCTGATTGTTTCAGATTCTTAAAAAGTAAGTATGTCATGACTCGAACCTGAGACTTGTAATATAAATCTTAAGTCTTTGTTACCATGTCACACTCCCTTGAATACAGCTCAAATACACTTGATATGCCATTAAACTTAGAAAAATGTTTGTATGAAAAACTTGTACTGTATTTCATCTTTGTGTTTTTTTACACCACCAGTACTGCGATGTGATCAAATACAGGATGTTTAGCATGACATGTAATTGGTTTTTGCGTTTGCAATGTAAGAAAGCAAATGTGAAAGAGAAATTGGAGCATGGGGGATGTTTTTTTTATGATGAAAATCTGTTATTGATGATTAGACGACAGCTGTAATGTTAAAGAATGGAATGTGTACTTCCATGTGAGGAGAAAATAATTAAACTATAGCTTATTTAAGAATGGAGAAAACACCAATTTAGGTTAACTTAAGCACCTCGTCACCATATAACTCTTACGAATACTATCATATTTCAACCATAATAGCAAACACATTTCTACATGGCTTGGTTGATGTATACATGCACATGATTTATGCTTAGCTGATGTTGCTATCCCAGGCCTTAATTTGGTTGAATGAGCATAATTTTCTCCCATCGGCTTACGTTAAGATATTTAAATTACGGGTCAAGCGATAATTAATTAATGTGTTAAAAAATTAGATATTGCCACACACTAGAGATACTTGGGCTCTGCATAGTGTGAATCAAGAGACAAACTTCCGTTGACCATTAAAATGAAATCTCACAAATTATAAATTACACAGGCAAGATAGTCTACTGTGTTATAAATATCCGGTGATATATTTACGTGAAAATAGTTACAAATTTTGATTTAATTTATTATTATTATTACTACATAACGGTTGATCAAAAATTACATTTTAACACGTAGACTGATGGCCAACGGAGATTTCTCAAAAACGAAGAGCCAAATTCCATCCAAATTGAACAGGGGAGGTGAATGCAGGCAAAAAGTGAATCATTTCTCTGGATCCCCGGCGCCTTGACAGTTTAATGGAAGCACAAAACTCGGGCGTGACCACCACATTCCACAAAAAGATAGAAGCTCAAGATCAATATTTAATACTACAAGTACTGTTCATATTAGACGAGGATTGATTTTAATCATCAGTTCAAAGAAAAGAAGAGGGTCAAAACTAATAAAACAAGTCAACGAATGAGCCAAGACTCCAACTATCCTCAAGAACATAGACTCTTGACCAGATACTCATACTTGTCAACAACGCTTGCTGGGACGGCCACCGTCACTTTTACAGCATCCGGTTGATTATAAACAGGTAGGATCAAACAGTACC
This sequence comes from Salix arbutifolia, assembly GCA_025169955.1. Classification (NCBI taxonomy): domain Eukaryota; kingdom Viridiplantae; phylum Streptophyta; class Magnoliopsida; order Malpighiales; family Salicaceae; genus Salix; species Salix arbutifolia. The sequence goes on from CM045909.1 coordinate 4,169,973, forward strand.
TATCACAACATATTGGTCCCACATGAACTGGCTTCCCCATTCCAAAGTCAACCCTCTCTAACCCTAGCCTTGACCACTGGGACATGATCAACACACCTACTGAGTCAGGACAGGCTCTTGATTGACTCACTGATTCTACCACTGATCTTACGTACTCGTTATCCACGCTCTCTATGGCTCTTTTTATTAACATTGTCGCATAACCTAAGCCCTTCTCTGCCAAATCTTTAGCAGTTGTTTGCGCGCACCCTAGAACAAATGCATTGCCGTAGTACCCGCTGGGTACACTAGGTTTGACTCGGTTTCTGATATTTATGCTAAAAAGAAGCTTCAATATTTGGTTTGATGGTAAGTTTAGAGCTCTGGCCCAGCTCCTCCATACATGAGCTGATAGTACCTCGTAAGACGTATATGTTAACCCAATAGGTGTACTCGTTGACAAAGCGAGTTTCTTTAACTCATTTAGCCATCCTTTATCAACATTTATGGAGGTGGGGGTGAGTCTTTCATTGGAGAAGCGACTTGTAAAACCACAGAGGTCTGGAACTCGGTTGAACCCGAGATGAGTCGCTGAGTAACAACGATTAGACTTTGTGGGATCAAAAAGCTGGCGATCCCAAACGGGCTTGGGCTTTAAATCCGCCACTCGGTTTCGACTCGTGGCTAACTCAGCGAAGGAGTTGAGAAGCTCGGCAGCACCAATTCCATCGCAGACACTATGGTTAAGACCAACACCTAACGTGGCATCTCCACCTCTGAGCCAAGTAATCTGGAGAACAAGAGGTGGGGCCCCTTTAAGAACATCTGTCACGCTGAGAGACAAGAGCTTCCTCCATTGTGTCACGTACCGCGGGGCCTTATCAAAGTCGTTAATCGTGTGATTAAAGACAGCCTCTATGAACACCGCACCTTGGGCTCGACACACAACCTCCAAGCCTGAACCATCGAGCCTGGCCCTGACACGTCCGGCAAGTGGATAATAAGGCACCAAAATCTTAGCTAGCGCAGCTTTGACACGAGCTGTGATTACACTCTGGTCTAGACCAGGACGAGCCTTGAAAACAAAGAGGTACTCCACGGTGAAACGTAGAAAAAGCTGAGAATCAAGGGCTGAGAGAGATAAAACACGACTTGGGGTTGGCTCAGATGGTTTGATCACCACAACTTCTTTGACGTGGACAGAGTTTGCCATTTTTTGTACCTCTTTTTTTCCGTCGCTGTTACAACTTACGTTTTGAGAAGAGGAGGTGTCATTGTGAAATATAAGAGGGGGGGGGGGGGGGGGGGGGGGGGGGATGGCGCCTAGCGCCTACCTATTAATTATTGTTTCTTGTTGTTTTTAGCATTGATAGTAATATTATTACCACCATGAGTATCTTTTTCATGTCTAACGTGAAAGATTTGTGCAAGATTCTCCGGGCATAACTTTATGGAAAAAATTATATCAAAACAAATGTTAACAGCTTGCCTTCGCTTTCAGTCGGCGGAATTGATAGCTCTCTCTCTCTCTCTCTCTAATATCTCACTTTTTTTTTCTTGGTGGTTCCCTGGATATCGTCAGTTTTCTTTTCGGGGTAGATTATGAGTTGATGGACGTGGACGCTGATACCTGTCTACCTACTTAAACTAATGTCATGATATTAACAATTGCAAATTTTAAATTTTTTGAAGATTTTTTTTTTTTAATTTTGAACTATTAAAATTAAAGGAGCTAATCACTGTATGTTTCATGACCTGATGACCTGTTGTTAACTGATAGGGGTCAGCTACAAGATAATTGAATTATTGGACCCCATATGCTAGCCTGCAAAATAATGGCAAGATAGTTTGTCGAAAAAAATAATGATGGTACTACCTAGCTGGGAGAGGGCATCAAGAAGTAATATACGTGATGCACAGTGGTTTCTGTCGGGGCGCGGACCCTAATGTCTTAACGGTGATTAAAGCATTTCGGACGCATATGACACTTGAACATGTTGGTGATAACTATAAAAATTTCCTTTCACTTATTTTCTCCGACTGAAAGAATAATATCTAAAATATGTCCCATCCTTCCTTTTTTATTGTCCTGACCTAGACCATAAAAACGAGACAAAAGTAAAATCTAGGATACCAGCTAACACATAGCGATATGCGCGCGTGTCTGTGCGTGCGTGCGTGCGTGCTAAATGAGAATCCCGTTATTCTTTCTTTCCTTTAAATGTATCCTACACCATGTACACACATGCACGTTTATAAAAACGAGGGAATGAGATATGAACCCCATGCTGTAGCACGTGGCTCATATTGATTGGAGCATGTACACAAATAAAGTGGCCCTATTCTATAATGTAATTTATTATTTTATTGTCATGGATAATGAATGGGTTGGGGAAAGTTATAGGTATATTACTGTATTTCATTGTAGCTTCGAAGGTGATTTATTATGGATTTTAATAATACACAGATGATTTTACCCTTAACGATTTCAGTTATGTTTGTTGTTGAATAGAGTATTTTTAGTTTTTTAATCTATTTTGAAACTGTGTGCGTATACACTGGGTTTATTTCTTCGGGCAAGGAGAGACAAGAAGTTTAGTGTTTTGCCGGGACATCTGATGTGCGGCTAAGATTTATTATTTTATTTTATTTTGGTTTCATTGACAATAGAAATATAATCTTTTATTATACATGAATATAAATTTATTGTTAAATATACATTTCCCCCCCTCTTTTGTATTGTTATTGTAGGTATCCCAACACCGAAACATCCACGAGTCAGCAATATCTAGTCAAGGCTACAGTCGATACGTATGAGTCGATATTCTCATGAGAACCAGGCAACTAATTTATAACCTTATAGATGGATTCCCCAAACCAGTCACCGGTATACTTTTGCAAATTTGACTACCTAATGGTGGTGATTGTGGTGGACGTATTGTCTGGAAGATTAGTGGCATGGCGAAGAAAACATTATCGATAAATTTTCTTTTTGGGGCGGGCCATTCAGATTGTCTCGTAGTGCTGGCCAAAGAAGGCACCCTCGAGTTCCCTTTATTCCCATGGTAGATATGGACTATATATCACTATTTCCCCCTTACAAGTTATATCTATTTATTTTGTTAAGATAATTTTATAAAACAAACCCTAGCTATTAGGTGATCAGGTGATCATGCATTTAGCTGAAATACAAAAACTGCCTTTTATTTTTTTATTTTTTTACCAGAAATTTTTAGTTGTGGTTTATTAGTATTAACTATCATCGTGCCTCGTCAAGATATTTTTTTCCGGCCCGCCGATGTTGCAAGGAAAGGAACCAATGATGTGTTTTGGTGAACTACCCATGCATACTTAACCATCAAATATTGTGTATAAAACTAAAACGTGTGTATTTTTTTATTATACGTTATCTATTCTCTCGCGCATTAATGTGGATGGACCATGCAAAAAAAAAAAATCAATTTGATTTTCAATTTTTTTCCAGCAATATATTCCTAGTTAAAGACCAATTGATTTAATTTCTATATGAAAATGTGAGATTTACCTTTAAAATTTATGGGGAAAAAATTGAGCTCATGTTGACTTTTAGTTCAGAGTTATTTTGTTTTTTGGGATTTTTTTTGGTTTTACAAGCCATAGATAGGCTTGATTTATTGGTTGCCACAATGACAGGAGTCTGGGCAAGAGTAGGCGACAATTCATCTGCTTATTGTTATTTTTTTTCTTCAAAAAATATTTATATTTATAGATCTTCTCTCTTTTATTCTCTTTAGAGATTCTTTTAAATAATAGTTTTTTTTTGTTGTACGTTTAATTTTAATTTTTTTTCTTTTGTATAGATAAACTATATTTTTAAAAATAAAGCATATTTATTTTCATATAATATTTTTAATATGTATAGTTTTGTATAATATTTTTTATTTTATTGAATCAATTTAATATATTTTTTATTTCTATTATTATTTGACTGAATACAAAAATATTTTTATAAATAAAATATAGCAAACATAATCGAGCACACATCCCATCCCTTGATATTAAATATTTTGATATGCATTTTCTCTTGACTTCGCAGATTTATCTTAGATATTGTTAGTGACTTTTATATTAGCGCATAATTTATGGTTTATTTAATTATACACGTGGATAAACTTTCTAATCCGTACATATATTTTTTAATGACAGAAATACATTAAAAAGTATATACATATATAATATACTAGATAATTGCCCGCGCGTTGCCGCGGGTAGTTTTTTTGTATATAATTTAACATAATTAAATCTACAACGATACATTTATATGATATAAGTACATAAAAATTATAGATTCAAAGATAAAATATTTAAAATTTTTAGTTGAGTTTGTCACGTAAGCATAGATTACATTTTTTAGAATATAGGTATTGTGTCATAAACGACCACAAAAGAGCGTGTACAAACATTAGAAAAAAGAGCACAATAATTGAATAAGTAAAAAAACAAATTACTAAAATCATTATTGTGCAGATAATAAAATTATAAAAATCAATTAATAGAAAGAGCAAATTATAAAAAAAGGGAAAAGGAAGCAATATTAATTTAAAATATTATCACAATAGTAATATCGGAGTCTTAATATCTAAAATTATTATTGCCGTTATAATAAAAACAGAAAAAAATATTAAATTATACCGAGTGAAAAAAACAAAAAGCATGAACAAAACAGCAAGCAAGAAAAACAAATTATAAACTATTATTATTATTATTATTATTATTATTATTATTATGAAAGAATAACTAATCACTATTATTATAATCATAGAATACATAATCACAATTATTCTAATATTAATAATAATCACTATTATTATTATTCTTATTATAATTATTATTATTCTGTTAATAATGAAAGAAACATAAAAAAATGAATGACTAAAAATATCCAAAAAACTTTACCAAAAGATAAAAAACAAAAAAAATTATCATTGCTATTATCGGGAAAAAAAACACATCAAATTATCGGGAGGGAAAAAATAACAAAAGAGCAAGAATGAAAAATCATTAAATCATTATTATTATTATTATTGTTGTTGTTGTTGTTATTATTATTATTATTATTATTATTATTATTATTATTATTATTATTATTATTATTATGTTTATTGTTGTGTTAAAAACACTTATATATACATGGATAAAAGTAGGGATTAAAAAACATAAAAGCTAAAATTAACTATCAAGGGATTAAATTAAAAAAGAAAAAGTCAAAGGGCTGAAATGCAAATTACATTTATTGTCAATTGAAATCAGAGGACAAAATTGCAAAAATCAGAACTTTTGTACCGAATTGACTGAGTTATATACAGCCAACCCTGAAATTGAAAGTAGAAGGACCGAAGTGAAACTTTCACATTCAATCAATTAAAATCGGAGGACCCAATCGAAGAAATTCAAAACTTATATCACAGAACTGAGGACCAAAAACGCAATTAAAAGTACAGGGACCGAAGTGAAACGTAACGCAACATGGGGGACTCTCCTGCACATTGACGTGCAGGAGAGAGAGAAACTTGGACGACGGCTTTAACCGGCCTCCGCCGCGTCTACGGACATCTGGCGGTTACACGCGCCACCGCGGGAGGAAGACCACGCGGAGGCGCATCGTTCTGTTGTCCGGGATCCCATTTCCGGCCACCAGAGTAGTCCGCACGCGCCACCGCAACAGGGCGTGAGGTGGAACACCGCCTGGCGCGTGCGGCCCACGCCCTGACAGACGCCGAATAAAAAAATCGAAAAATAGGGCAAATTACCGTGTTGCCCCTGTGCCCAATTAAGTGTTTTTGTCTTATTAGGGGCTAAAACCGTATTTATCCATTTAAGAAAATAAAAAAAAAATAAAAAGTTGCGGCGGACCGGGCCAGTCCGTCTGCGCGCAATTACGCCGGTGCCCCTCAGCCGGAAGCCTTATTTTGTCTTATTACCGAGGACGAAATCGTCAAAACACTGTTCACAAATGAATATTTTTTTAAAAAAATAGAAAATTCAGAGGAAAAATCGAAAATAGCCCCGCTTCCAGCCCCCTTTTGCCGCGCGCCCGAGGGCCAATTTCGCCCGTGCACTGCTCGAGTCCACAGTGGACTGTGAGGAGAGCTACAGTGCAAAAGGCCACGCCTTTTAGTTGGTTTGTAATTTATTAAAAAACAAAAATATTTAATCCACGAAAAAACAGGTCGCATAAACTAGTTTCAAATTAAGCCACGTTAGGTAGGGAGGTCTGCGTCTACATTTATATCATTAGGTTAATCAGTGGGCGCTACTTCTCTTTTCAGATACAGCCTGATAGTTTGACGACAACGCTGTGTGCCGTTGATTTCAAACCTTGGAATACCGAAAGTGGTATTGTACTTCCATGAAGATTCGACAAAACGTGGTTAAATTCTCGCTGACTTGTGTTAAGGTTGTATACGTGTTCTGACGCTGACATGTGTAAAATATACTGTGCTAAGTTTGAAAGAATATTGATGGCTTATAGCTGTATAGCTAGGTACTAGTATACGAGCCAGCCGGTGATAAGACAATATTATGAAATTGTACCAAAAACTTGCATCAACCTGAATTAATTTTACCAAATTACCGGACATATTATGAAATTGATATAAAAAAAGTATTTGAAAAAAGAGTAAAAATAAAATAAAAATGCCAAGTCAGTCACTTGGAATAACTTTGCATAGATAAAAGTGAAAAAACTTGCAAATATTAATGGCTAGTAATTTATTGTCAAAATAAAATTAAAAATAAATCAATCTAAAAAAATCAATTTGAGTTAACTCAACTAATCCTTGACTTGGAATATGAGATAAGAATAAAAAAAACTCAATGTCAAATAATAAAAATGAAACTTAAATCAGGCTAATCTTTAAAACTGGTGAACTGAGTCATGAGATTGAGATTACCAGATAAATGATAGACCAACAATGACAGATTAATGAACCAAGATTCTTAATCATAAAAAATTAAAAATCATTAAAATGAGGACGGGATATTTTAAGTAATCAGAGATTAAATTGAGAGTGGGGATTCCATCACCGCTGGACGCGCACACATATATATAAGAACATTACTCTAATTGATAGCTATCTAGCTTCAATTATATAGTGATCGAAATCGTATATCAAATTTTCAAAATACATGATAAATGAGCTTGAACATTTCAATTCCAGGCTCAACTCAAGCAACACGTGAGTGGATGATACATGTCATTCAACACCCATTATTTACCCTCCCTCTAGACAATGATAGCCTTCTCATTATATATCAACACGTGCATATATGTGAGGTAAAGTTTCCCTCTGGGGCTAAAACTAGGCGAGCTGTAAATCTATCCACGTTACACTAGAAAACTATTATTTTTATTTCTCTGCCATAAAAGACACAACATCATGTCGGAGAGCGGGGAAGAAAAGGAAAGGGATCTCCCGGATTTGTGTAAAATTTTAACCCATTTGAGCAGGTAAGCATATTATATACAGGGTGGAGGGATAGATATAATAATTAATATTATCTGGCAAAACTTTGAGATCAATTCATTTCCCTATCGGGCTTGATTGTGGTTCTGTTTTGGACGTAATTTCAAATTTGTATATCCCCAAACTTATTTTGTGCTTCAAGACTAATTTAGAACTGATCTCTCGCACCAATCCAGCATATTTATAATAATTTTTTAAAACGACGATTTTAAAATTAAATTTCAAAAAATCAATAATTTGTTTTTTCCCTTTAATAGTAGATCAAATGGTACATATGCCACGTCAAATATTCAATTTTTTTTTTGGGGGGATGGGGGTGCTTTTTAAAAGTGTATGTAAATATATAAAAAAATTAATTTAAAAAACACTTAAATTTTTTTAAAAACTTTTTCAAACCAAATAGATATTGCTCCTTTATTTTTGAAGATAATCAAATTCTCTGACAACGGGTGAATTCATAAATTTTGATCTCCAGCCGAATTCAATATGATCATAGGATTCGTTTCTCTACCAGACGACATGTCTTTACCATTTTTAACCCCGCTCATAAACGAGCACAACAACATATGTGATGGGTTGTTTGAAAAGAGGAAAATAAAGAACTTAGCGTAGATGAGTGACCTGTCCATCCTGGATAGCGACTTTCCGAGCTTTGTTTCCTAAAATCCACGGGCACGACTGTTTATGAATTTAGTCGAGGTTATCATAAAAGTATTTTTGTTTAAAAATATATTTAAAATTATTATTTTTAATTTAAAATAAAAAAATTAATTTTTTTAAAAATATTTTGAAACACAATATTAAATACACCGCTCAGATTGGCACTTGGTTTACAATATCGTGCCACTACAAAATGAACCCACCGCTCCCAGTTTCGCTCAAGCCATTGACTCGAAGTGAAGACAGGTTCGGCCGAATTTTCTTTCATGGCCCAACTGTGAACTGTTCAAGATCAAACAATTCTGGTCCTTGGGATGGAGAGATCAAATGGAACCATCTCGGTCATGGGTCATATTTGCCGGTGCATCAAGCCATCAATATATGGGTTTAAATTCACGTATGAGATTTGACATCGCAAACATCAACCAAAATATTTTGCTGGTAATCTTTCTCTTCGAAATGAAACAGGAGAATCGACCACCGTGGTCTTGAAATGATGGGAAGCCTCATGGCCCAGCCTCTACACCTAAAGCCATCTTCTCCACTAGCTACATCACGCAAAACTCCTAACATCTTGCATCACCGAGGCCCAAAGTAGCTCAAACCGGAATCACTACCATACATCTTTTCAAGTTTCCACTCTCAAGTCTCAACAATGCGAACGCAAACCCATGTGCATTATGTAATAGTATGATAATAATAATTATAATACTAATAATCCAATTATTGTTGTCCAAAAACAAAACCATTTCCCGTCCAACCCCATTACGGGAGCTGACGTCACCGCCGGTCACAATGCACGGCCATCACCCTCACCCATATCCACTTTCCTTTCTTCTTCCAATCCTACGATTCCTTCTTTCCCCTTATTATCCTACGCTCCCCTCCCCCTCCGGAGCACTTTAGCACCCAACACCACCACTCCCCACCATGGAACCCAGCCCCTCCGCCGCCATAACCCGGCCCCACCACGGTGGTCGCGAAGATTGTTGGAGCGATGGCGCCACTGAGACACTAGTCGAAGCCTGGGGTGACCGTTACATAAATCTTAACAAAGGTAATCTCCGTCAAAAAGACTGGAAAGAAGTCGCCGACGCTGTCAACAACCGTCAAAACGGCATCAACCCTAAAAAGACCGACATCCAGTGTAAAAATCGAATTGACACATTGAAGAAAAAATACAAGATCGAAAAATCCAAGCCCCCTCCATCGACTTGGCCGTTTTATTATCGTCTCGATTCTCTCATCGGCACTAACAGTAACGCTACTAACACTTTCAAGAAACCTACCTCCGTTAATCTCACGGTGAAGTCAAAGACAAAGCCTCAAAAGGATGTTTATCCAGGCTTGGCAAGTTGTGGGGTTAGCTCTTCTGACGACGAGGAGGATGATATGGCGTGGTTTGATGAGAGAGTGAAAAAGAAACGGCATAGAATGGAGGATGTGGATTTATCTGATGGGGCTGCGTGTAGGGAATTAGCGAGAGCGATATTGAAGTTTGGAGAGATATATGAGAGAATTGAGAGTTCGAAACAGCAGCAAATGATGGAGTTGGAGAAACAGAGAATGGAGTTGACTAAAGAAGTTGAGTTTGAAAGAATGAATTTGTTTGTTGATGCTCAATTGGAGCTCAAAAAGAAGTCTTTCTGCCGCGACAAACTTGCTTCCAGTTCAGGTTCGTTCAATGAAATCTTGGACATTGTTTATCTTTCTTGAACTGGGGTTCGCTGATATTGACTTTTCTCATCCTGGGATGCTGCCAATGTGATTGCTTGATTATTTTTTTCGTGGCTTCAATTCTCCCATTTGCATGCATTGGAGTTGTGCTCCAGGTTTAGTGTATCGGTCTCGCTTGTGGTTACGTGTCAGAAGTTTTTTAGCGGTGCAAGGATTTTCTCATTTTTCGGAGTTCCCTTTGGTATGAAGGTGCAAACTGCTGAATCTGTAAAATTGGACTCTTCCATTAGTCTTTCTAGCTGTCCCAATGCGAAACCTGCCTGAGTGGGATCTTTGTTGCCAGAAATGCTCTAATGTTATCAAAACACTTGCTTAACAATTTACTCTATGCTCCTGTCATGCAAAATATTGATTCATTGCTCAGGGTAATGTCATGATCTACTAATACCATCTGATGTTCTTGATGAGCTTAGAAGACTCAAATTTGTCTGTTTTGTGTCTGGTTCAGTGATGATAATGGTCAATGTTTCATACTTGTGGGTTTCTATGCATATCTTGAATTTTGCCTCACCTCTTCCTGCAATCACAACGTTCTCGTTTCACCATTTAGAATCAGAATCTGTTGTTCAACTATTGGCTCTCTGTGCACTCATGTTGTGTAACTGAAGAAAGTCCAACTTCTGGCAGATCAAGCATTTGATCTCCAACTATGAAATTTGAAGTACACTGTTCATGCATACACATGAACCATGATGCATTTCTCACTTTTTCGATGGACAAATTTGAAGTACTCTGTTCATGCACACATGATTATTTATTGATATACAACTTTATCAGATTTGATTAAATAGAGCATAGACAGTATCTTTAATCAGATTGGATTAGGTACAGAATTGTGGTTAAGATGGATTTTGTTTGAGCATTGGATCTATCTCCCTCCCTCCTTCATCCGGGATGCTATTCTATGTGTATCCACTCATGGTGACACTCAGCATGTGCTTGGGCATGTACTTATGCATCACAAAAATTATTTCTTCAGTATATCTAATTACTGGGTTCGCAATCCTTGCCTGATATCTTCTCACTTATGTTAATGCTGGTTTTAGACTTTAAACTGTGTGCCGGTTGGGATCCAAATGATTTTTGGACACTTTGAACAGGGAAGAAGTTGTAGTTGATATTGCTCAAACATCTACTTTTCTAAAGGGGACTCCAGTGTGTAAGTCTCCATGAAAGCAGCTGAAGAGTGGGAGTCCACCACATCATCCCGAGTCTGTACTTTGTAATCTTCCAAATTTTTACCTGTGTCAGCTCCTTCCATTCTTAAGCATCGTATTCTCCATTCAGTGATAAATATGTATATATCTATGAAGGCACTCTGTGCTGATTGAATTTGTGTCTCCTGCAAATGATGTTCATGGGACACAAGAGGATAAAAAGGGCAATGTATGATTACCTATTACTGTTCATCTCCTCACTATTATCAAACATGGCTAGATTTTATGAATGACGTGGAAATTGAATTTCTATGGAAGTTTTGGTTGTGGCCTATGTGAATAGGTTGTCTGCAGCAAACATTGAAACAATGTATAACCTAAACGCCAACTCATATGATCAAATTGCTCTGCGAAGTCATTTATGGACTTTCTAAAAACAAAGTAATACTTTATTATTTTGGAAAATTAAGAAAGAAAGAAAAAGTTCTTGTTCAAATTCAACATTCTTTAAAAATTTATACTGAGTTTGAAAAACACATTTTAAGAGTTTTTTTTTTTTATAGTATTTACACTCAAATTTTTAAAATAAAAAACATGAACAATATAATTTTTTTTATGTGATGTATTTTTTAGGTTTGTAAAATATTTTTTTTTATATTTTTTTACATTTTTATATTTAGCTGGTGCAATAAACTTAATTTTTACTATAAGTATAAACATTTTCATTTTTTAAAATTCATAAATGTAACTTTTCTATGATTATTGTTAATTAGAATGAAATAAAATTAATTTTCTGCAGATCATCATGAGTATAAAATATTAAGATAGACTATTATAAGTTATAGTTTTGATAATTTTATGAAAAATAATTGTAATCATATATGAAAAAAATTAAATGCATACATGTTTTTTATATTAAAAATCGGAAAACTAGAAAGCTTTTGGAAGCTGACTCCCAATTCTGGCTGATGGGAAGTGCTGCTAGTGTGTATGAACTCACTTGTCTTCAGAGCCTAAACGTCAAGCTTTGGATTCGCCTTGCACCAACTAAAGTGGACGGGCATGTTGTGGGGTTGATTCCATCATTAGCCAATGCTCCGATTACAGGAGGGCTTTCCATGATGCCAGTTTTGATGTTTTAATGCGCGTCACTGTTGGCTCTTGATGGAAATTCAACTCACTGTTCCGATCGACTCAGTGCACCACGACGGCTCAATAATCTCTGTTATCCATCCATCCATCCGGTCTGATCATATGCCGAGGATCGCTCACGAGTCCCTGCCACCCAATTTAGTCTCTTCTATCCAGTCTGATCCAGTCCGACGGAGAAACGATGACCACAGGGAGATGTTATTCTTGATTCGATTCGGTTGGTTTTTTGTGAAATTAATCGATAATCAGCAGAAACTAATTAAGCAGTACATAAAAGTACGGGCACTTGGTTCACACTGAACCATAATGCAGAGCTAATTGGTACCACCAGTATTCAGTTCAATTACCATCCACGGCAACAACAACTCAAACAAATCTAAATTCTTGATTGGGAACATAACCTGAAAAGCAAATTCTTCAAATTTACAGTACATGAACAACAGGAGTGCGGAAAACAGAACAATCTTTTAAAATATATATGGGAATTGGCTGAGATCATTCATGGTATCGGATGAATTCTGGCTAAAACAGTCAGCGAACCCACCACAAGCAGGAAGTTCAGCCAAGGCTGGTATCATGCTACCATGATCATTCAAGATAGGAGGAGAACTGGCAGAATACCGAGCTAGACGAGCTCTAGCAATGGCGAGATCAACCTGCAGCTCGACCATTCTTCTCTGCAAAAGAGCTATAGCACCAATGCAACCGTAGACAGGATCTCTAAGCCTAGCCTCAGCCTCGTAAGCCAGAGAATTCACCGTCTCGTCACGTTGCTCTTCGGGCACCTCATTCAGTATCTTGCTCACATTGCTCGCACCAAAAACCTTGTGTACTTTGGCGAACTTTTTAGGTTCATCTGAGCGAAAATATGGAGCAAATATGCAACTGGGAGTGCATCTTCTTTTCAATAACTTACAAGCTGCGCATGAAGAGCTTGCACGAGGCTCGTGATTTCTCATGCCTTCATATCACATCCACCTCTGCAATGTCCTTTCCTTCCCGTCTACCTCGAATAAATAGGCTTGCGCATAGGTTGAACTAACAGTTCTGTAGGTATTCTAACCGTAGGTTGGGTTGTTAGTTCAGATGTCGTGCTAACACCGTAGGTCACATGTTCGAGTACATGCCTTGCGCACGCCCCAAATACTTTCTCCCAACAAATGTGCAGGCGTTTCAGGATGTTTTTGACATCAAGAATTTCTTTTTTAATGCGATACATAAAACACACATATTTAATTAAACAAATCAAAAATTTTATGTACTAATAAATACAAAAAAATAGTCAATAAAAACTCAAGACTAAATAAAAAAAATTGAGAGATAGATTCAAAGTCAGGTATTTTATCCTATGAATTATAAAACAGTTTTAGTTTAATAACTTGGAATTAATTACACATTCAATTAGTAAATAATAAAAAATAACCACGCAAAAGGAATTTATAGAAATTAAATAAAGGGATCTTCTCTCTCTCTCTCTCTCTCTCTCTCTCAAACACAATGAAGGTTCAGAAAAAAATGAGATTTCTTTTATTGAATAAAAATTATTTACATCAATATCAATTTTTCAGGTTACAATATGATCAACCACCATCTTTTTTCTCTTCTTTGTATCTTTTGAGCGAGTTTCTCTATTTTCTCGGGCTATAAATGAAGATAATAATAAAAAATGAACCAAAATAAAATATCTAAAAAGTCAAGGGAATGGGATGGAAGAAGGATAAAAATAAGAGGAACTATAACATTTTTTCGCGTGTATTCTATAGATTAGACAAGCTATTCCTCCATGTTTTACCCTTTTTAATCGATTTTCTGCCAAATTTTACAGATGCAAATCGGTGCCTGAATTATATAAAGTGGGGGCAACATTATATTTCCGGTGGTGGTTTCTGATTAGACATGATGGTTCATCAACAAGGACGGGATGTTTCATTGAATTTGAGAAACTTCACCGGAAAAAGTAAACACCCTTCAAGATATCGGCCCTATCCACAAGATGGGAAACCTGGAGGGTGAAAAGAACAGTTGGGAATCTACATCAGTTGGTGGAGTTGGAGGTGGAGCCGAGAGAAAAATATCACTACAGAGGCAGAACCATAGACCGTGCTCCTCGATGTGAAGCTTTTCCCCTTTCATATTTCAGGAAAAAACTAAGATAGCTATCTATGCTCTCAAAAAAAGGTTTTACCTTTTACAGTGATCTTGCTTTACGTTATTTCTTATCTTGTTTTTAGACACTAATCAATTTAAGATCTCATTTTGTATTTATTTTTTTAACTATAAATATGGAGTAAATTATTTTATACAAGCTTGATTGTAAAATATAAAAATGTATTATCAATTAAAAAGTAATAATATTATACAATTTTAACTATGCTAAATTAATTTGCAGGATTGTAGAGATAACAGCGTGATGATGGTGGCGATAACAGCATGATGATGATGCTTTATTTTATCAATAAATAATAATTATTAAAATACGCAGCAATAATATGATAAAAGTGATTGCAATAGCTTGATGGCGATATAAATAATTAGTATACTTGTGAAAGTTCTAGATGAGTTGCGATTGGTGGTCATGAGGATGTCGTGATAAGTGATGTCACCAATACAATTTTTTATTTTTATTTTCTTGCATCTCGATGGTTTACAAAAAGCTGTTTTAATTTTTAAAATTATGAAAAAGCCTCATGTTTTTTCAGGGGAAAGGAATGAATGAAAACAATGATTGGATGAGAAAGCACAGAAAAAAAAACTAATCTTTTTGTAAGTGTGTGTGGAGAGAGAGAGAGAGAGAGAGAGAGAGAGAGAGAGAGAGAGAGCAATTAATTCCTGTACCGATAAATGTATAGCTAGTGAAAGTGGTCGCGCCATGCTGTAGAGCACTTTTTATTTTATGATAATTAAAATAGATATCAAGTAAAAAACACTACAAGGACCGAACAGGAAAGTTCTAAAAATTGAAGAGCTAAGATGTATTATTACATTTAATTTTCAGGGTAATGGGAGTTATGAACTGATAATTTTCGTTATGTTTCATCTTTTTCTATCACATCGAGGAAAGGGAGGAGTTACATAAATGTCACCTCAAACATTTTGTGGAAGTTGAAAAGGGAGCATATGATAAAGCTTCCTTCCCCCCTCAAGAGGTCCACTTGTTTAATGCCCGTCGTTTTCATAAAAACAAAACCCATCCCAGAGAAAAGCGTGCCTGGCATTGTGTTTCACGCGCCGCCACTTCATTCTATCACAGCCAAAATCATGGATGGGCCTCAGAATCAATGGATAGTGCTTTACACGCGCTAAACCGGAGGACGGGACAAGCTTGATAGAAGGCCGGCCCAGATAGTATATTGATCACAGATAGTAGAGGTCCACTTTTCTTGATTTTTTTTGGGTATTGAGGTGTCGTGTGGGTGCAAAATTCTCCCCTGCCACCTCCGCACCCCTCCCCTCCAGAAATAAATAAATAATTGTTGTACGATAAAGCACGTGCACGTGACATGACTTTTAGGAGCACCAGCACTTGCAGCAGGGTGATCGTGTTCACCACCTCAAAAAAAATAATCTTTTGAAGTCTCTTTTAGAGTTTAGACAAGTTATTTCTAGCTCTTTAAATTAAGGCCACACTACGCGGTTGATTCGTTGGGGACACTTGGAAGATAGGAAAAAAGGTGATAAAAATGGGCTTGAATTCAAGGCGATAAAATTCATTGGGCTTGATCATGGGCTTCAGTTTGTTGACGTGGCACTTACACGACTCTTCTTAAAAATTGCAAGTTATGAACCCTAGCGAATTGGTGGCTGGTATCAAAGTTAATGGCAGTGGCAATTCAACAGCTGGAAAGTATAATCCATTGCTAAGCATCCAAGTGCACTTCAAGGGGATCTTCTACCTGAGCTGTTATTCAGCTACACGTGCAAACAGACAATAAGGCATTTCTTTAACCAGAATCGGCCCAATCCAGTCAATCGGGGCTGGCGGCTCTCATTTAGTAGGTGAGCCAAAGCCCAGCCCATTGGTTTTTGTCTACCGGGGAATACCCTGGTCAGTTGTTACTTCCCTGACTTCATCTGTTATTCGATTTTTAAATTGTTTTTTATTCAAAAAAATATTAAAAAAATATCTTTATATTTTTAAAAATTATTTTTAACATTATTATATCAAAATGATATAAAAATACCAAAAAAATTAATCTAAAACAAAAAATATTCATCTTGCTTGTTATATTTCTTCCCCCCCGTTTCTACACACCCCATTCTGGTCATTTCCTCATGGTGAACTTATTTTTGAGGCAATTGAGAGCGAAATAAAGTGATTATAAGAAAATGAATCCTTTTGCGGCACTATACAAGTTTACGAAGGGTCAAGTTGAGGTGGTTAAAAATGTAATTAAGTCAGAGTAGTTACCCCCAAGCCTCAAAGCCACCTAACCACGTATCTGCAAGTAACTGACGAGGCTTGTTCGATGCCACTCCTTTTGAATATTTATAAAATTGGACGGGGAATATCAACGACCGCCTGAACCCTGTGCTTCATCCAAGTGGCAGCGTCCCAACAAGTCTCCACTCCTCTCCCACTATCCTTCCTGTTGTCTCTTATGTTGACTGTACAAAAAGGAAACAGTAAAAAAACATGCAAATAATCAAATATTTTCTTTGTAGCTGAAAACCACAAGGAAGACGATTCCTCCAAGTGATCTAACTCTTGATAATAAAAATGAAAACGAACATAGCTCAAACAGTGTAGGAGGCCATGGATGTAGCTCTTCCTCCTATCATGATCTCCTCGGGTTTAATGCCAACTGGGTCTTTGATAAAATCGTTGATTCATATATCCAGCGAAGTTTCATCAGTAGAAAAGCTTCCTTTTTTACAGTTCAGAAACATTTCAGCCATGATAAGGAGGATCAAATTTCTTTCT
This sequence comes from Salix arbutifolia, assembly GCA_025169955.1. Classification (NCBI taxonomy): domain Eukaryota; kingdom Viridiplantae; phylum Streptophyta; class Magnoliopsida; order Malpighiales; family Salicaceae; genus Salix; species Salix arbutifolia. Next base: position 4,187,084 of record CM045909.1, read on the forward strand.
TCTTTGTTTGAAGATATAGGAGAAACAAATAGCCCACTTCCCCCATCTTCCCTCCTGTGTCTCACCGAGCTCTTTTCTGTGATCCAAAGAGTCAAGCTTTTGATTCATCGGTGCAAGGGTGGTAGCTCGCTTTGGGGTCTTATACAGACAGAGTTTTTATCTAATCAATTCCATGCACTGGTGAAGGAGATGAGCGGCGCACTTGATATTCTTCCTTTAAGCTTGCTTAATTTAAGTACGGACACGAGGGAGCAAGTTGAACTTCTTCACACGCAAGCAAAGAGGGCTGATTTGCTTGTTGACCCTCAAGAATTTCGAAGAAGAGAGGAGCTTCTACAGATAATGGCCAGCAATAATCAGAAGAGCAGCAGGGACAAGGGATTCGTTGATTTTGTCAAAGTGAAAGAAGTTTTTAGCTGCATTGGTTTGAGAAGTCCATTGGATTACGAAGAAGAAATTTCGAAGCTTGAGGCAGAAGCTGAGAAGCAGGCTGGCACGGGAGGACTAATTGTGGTTTCCAATATAAACAATCTCATCTCTCTGGTAACATATTCCAAGTCCGTGATTTTTATTGACAGGCATAAAGAGGAGATCAAGGAAAACTTCGAGCATCTGTCTGCGTCCATGGATAGAAATCAAGATGTTTCTTCATCATCTCTGTCAAGACCTTCAAATATACCTGATGAATTCCGGTGCCCTATTTCCCTTGACTTGATGAAAGACCCTGTGATAGTTGCATCTGGCCACACTTACGACCGCAATTCAATCGCTCGATGGATCAACTCAGGGCATCATACGTGTCCTAGGAGTGGGAAAAGACTGATTCACATGGCCCTGATGCCTAATTATGCACTGAAGAGTCTACTGCATCAGTGGTGCCAAGATAACAATGTCCCATTAATAGAGAATTCAACTTCGTCTTCCTCGAAATTTGAGAGAAGCAGGATCAAGAAAGATACCGATCGCGTTTCTGCTACAAAAGCTGCCATGGATGCTGTCAAAATGACAGCTGGATTTTTGGTAGGTAAGCTAGCAATGGGATCCACGGAAATTCAGCGGCAGGCGGCTTATGAGCTGAGATTATTAGCAAAGACCGGAATGGATAACCGCAGGATAATTGCTGAGGCAGGAGCCATCCCTTTTCTGGTGACATTACTGAGTTCCACTGATCCAAGAATTCAAGAAAATGCGGTCACTGCCTTGCTTAACCTTTCCATATTTGACAACAACAAGATATTAATTATGGCTGCTGGCTCCATCGACAGCATAATAAATGTTCTTGAATCAGGGAAAACTATGGAGGCAAGAGAAAATGCAGCAGCGACAATCTTTAGCCTGTCGATCATAAACGATTGTAAGGTGGCTATAGGCACCCGTCCGAGAGCATTCTTAGCCTTGGTTGGGCTTCTCAGAGAAGGAACAGCATCTGGAAAAAAGGACGCTGCGAGTGCACTATTCAATCTATCACTCAATGATGCTAACAAGGCGAGTGTTGTTGTGGCTGGGGCAGTTCCATTGCTCATTGAATTGTTGATGGATGACAAGGCTGGCATAACAGATGATGCCATGGCGTTGCTGGCTCTGCTTTCGGGCTGCTCTGAAGGGCTGGAGGAGATAAACCAGAGCAGAATACTTATGCCTATAGCTATAGATCTCTTGAGATTTGGATCCACCAAAGGGAAGGAGAACTCGATAACTCTGTTGCTGGGGCTGTGCAAAGATGGAGGAGAGGAGGTTGCAAGGCGTCTGTTAATAAATCCAAGAAGTATTCCTTCCCTTCAAAGCTTGTCCGCAGATTGTTCTCTAAAAGCCAGAAGAAAAGCTGATGCATTGCTCAGATTACTGAATAGGTGCTGCTCCCAATCCCATAATCCTGCTGGATAAAAGAGAAAGAGAACATACAAAATAGAGTGTAAATTTCTGGCAATCATAGTGTTCATTTGTTACTGTAGTTTACTCTAAAAGCTTCGTTTGAAAGAACTTGCACTACATGTTTGTAAATGGTCCCTCACTCGGGCTGCCAAAAAGAATAAATAGTAAAGTTTCAATGCGAACAATGCCGATTTCCTTCAACCTCCATGGCTTTCATCCTCATGACACTGGCTCAGAACCAACCTGGCACAAAATCAAATGCACTAATCCCGAGCTGTCACCAATTTTAGAGTTGGTGCATTTTGTTCAAGGATATACAAAAAAATTAGATGGTCAAGTTGCTCGATTTTCAAATTGATGAAACTCAGAAACCAGAGCAGCAGCAAATCCCATTAAAGAGTTGAGTTGAAAGCTGTGGTGAAAATTAGTTTCCAGGCAGCTTGAACATGCGAAAGTAAACTCCGAATATGCACTCAAAACAATGAGTACTGGTCAGTTCACAATGAGTTAATAACCAATATAATTGCCACGAAGAACGTTTCAATCTTCTATATCAATCCTTCGCTGCGATCCCTTCAATCCTCCTCGTAGCTTTGTCTCAGCAGCACCGCTGCGCTTTTCTTCTTCTTTTTTTAAATATTTTCTTTGGTTCTCTCGCCATACCGATACATTTGAGAATAATATAAATTATATTCTGGATCTCATTTATTAGTTTAAATTTTTAGATGAGATGATTTATTAACATGGTATTAGAGTCTTGTTGACCCAGCGATCATAAGTTCGAATCTCACCACTCCCGTTCTATTTAACAAAAATAAAACACAAGGTAACATGGGCTGTGCAAGTTTCAATCCCAAAAAGTTTTCACTTGAGGGTGTGTGTTAGATAATAATATAAATCATATTATAAAACCTCAACTATCAGCTTAAATTTTTAGATGAGATGGTTTATTAACACTTCCCTACATTAGCTGATGTTAGAATCAAATGTAATTCAATCTGGAATAGAAAAGGGTATAACCACATTCCATGAGTTAATATTTTCTCATGGAAAGAAAAAAAGTAAAAAGAGAGAAATGTGCACAATTATAAGATCCAACCCTGGGGTTCTCTTGGCCTAATGTTCGGGTTGACCGAGTGTTGACCCGCATGTCGAAGGGTCAAAAAACCCCGAAATGATGTTAGAAAATATCGGTTTGGAGGGTCATTAAGGTGACCTTGTTGGGCTTGATTTTACAACCATGGAAATAGTACTTTTATTGCTTGAATTCTTACATTGTTTCTACACTGGATGCACATTATTATAACACAAAGGGAAAAAAGTGTGTATTAATAAGCCGATACGATGCAGGTTTTACAAGGCTCTAATTCAAAGCATTACTGCAAAAAGGATCCTATGAGTAAATGGTTTTACTCGTGTTTAACCATTACACCAAAAAAAGAACTTGCGTTTAACCATTTAATACTACAAAGGTGAGCTTTCCAGTTCATCTGTGAACCATGATTCATATTGCACCAGATCGAGAGACTGTCAGCTTTTACATCTCTACCAATTCCAACTAAATATGTGCAGAATTTATTGGAATTCCAGCGCCAGCCTCCTCCATCCATTATAGACCGGTGTCAAATAAGAAGCATATGGACGCAGCTTGATTAAATGCCTCAATAAAGCAGTACAGGCTGATTTTCACCTAAAATCAAGAGGACATCATAAGTTTCATTATAGTTTCCCTACACCTAAATCTGGACAAACCGAAAAGCAATGTGCATGTTTGAGACCCGTTTCCCAGAGCAAATTGACCAAAATAACTGTATCTCCGAAGTTCTAAGTTTATCTACAGTATGGAAGCAAATATGGTAGACTACATAGTACATATTTGGTAGACTAAACCGAGCACACCTACATAAAAGCTGGCATCTTGTAACAAAATGACCTCAGAAAGTACTGTGCCAACAAGTCTTGGCCCCTTTCACTCAGAAACAATGCCAGATAAAGGCGGGGACCAATACGTTTTATCAACTGTCGAAGAGAATAACCGTCATGTAAAACATCGAACTGTATGAATGCAGTCTATTTTAATTATGTCCGAAAGCATAACACATTTAAGAGTCTCTGGGTGGTTTGAATGATCATTGACTTTTAAGATCTAGAAAGCAATTATGAAAAAGAGTTATTCGGATGTCAAATGCTAGGAACCTGAATCTCCTTATGTTATCTTTATTCATTTTTTAGCCATCTGGTATTGCAAATATATGATTTCCCAGAGTGAAAAACAGAGAGAGTAAGCACAGCTACAGGAAGCTTTTAATATCAAATCCTAGCACGATACAAGTCTAACGAGTTTGAAATAGAAAAGCTACGGAAACAGGAAGAATATTCATAAAAATCCTGACATTCCTTGAAATTTCCATGCAATTTTTTAGACAAGGAAGCTGTCGTAGGCTTTGCTTAATCTAGTTCTTGAGAAGCTGTCTTAGAATTTGTTTGTTCGAGTGTGGATCACTTGTAAGCAGGTTCTTGATGCCTCCTTTTCGGAAATCTCCCTCATCAATTCATGGAGAAGAAAATAAAAGTAATAATAATATTAAGACAGGAGCTTTTGCTGCAGGTCCTAGTCACTGATTCCCTAAATAGTACTTCGCAACATAATCCAACAGTCCAATTAACCAACAGAGATAATTCTGATGTTTTCGTGTAAATCTAACATGTAGGGTAACATTGTCAGCCTCAAACTCAGCAGTTCCAAGCAAAATAACCTTAAATGCCTCAAACCGTTGCACATCATGCTCCCAGTATCTTGAAAAGGCTTTTAAATTGATCAGAAACTATTTATTTAGTTATTTATTTACAGTAGGAACAGCGAATGTTGAGGGAAGAAAGGGGACGATAATTTTGTAATTATTCTGTGCTTTACACCTGGCAGTCTTATTACGATAATAAACTAACTAATATTGTTGTCCTTCCTTACTGCGGGTGCTGGCTGGGGCTGCTGCATTTTCTCTTTGGGCCTTTGGACTTTATCGCAATGGTATTAATAAATTTTGGAACATAATTTCTTACAGATTGTTCTATTGGGTCTCCACATATTCCAGTCATTGAGATAAGAATATTTTAAACATTTTAATCGGTGATTGCATATTTACTTGGATTTAATTATATTTATAAGTAATTATGAAATTTAAACTATCACAATCAAATAAAAACTCTAAATACTAGCTAAATAAATATACTAATTAACTATAACTAAACAAAATTCTAAACACACATTATTTTTTAACCATGACCCATTTTCTTATCTCAATAACCCTATGTTCTTTAGCAATAAAAACTCCTTTAAAGAGAAAACACCAAGTAAAAGTTTTACTTGAAAGAATAAAAACAAAATGTTTGTGCCTTTTTTCTTCTTCTTGAAAGAATATATATGAGCACCATTCCAAAAATAGAGAAGAAAGCATGCACATGAGAAAATAGAATGAGAATAATGAGATTAAACTTCCACCATTCCCCCCTCTCTTTACGATCTTCGATCACTGTTTCATCTTCAAATATAAGTTGTATAACCGCTGTTTTAGCGTTAGGCGACTCGAACCTCGATACTTGCAGCAATAATAACCATATATCCGATGCGTTTCGTGAGGATTTATAAATCATATGTGGTCAACTGCAAAAAACAAAAGGAACAATTTTAACCACACGGATTTTAAATTCTTAATCTTAATTTGCTTGTTAAGTTTAAACTTGTAGCGTGGTTTTTGAGGAATTTTACGTTGTTTTACGACTGCTTGGTATCTTTATTGTAATGAATATAATAGAGGTTATCCAATGCGGGAGGGGTTAGGTTGACGGTGGTGGGTCTGTCACCGATTGGGTGCTTGCCGATGCAAAGGCACCAAACAAACTTGTGCTTCAACGTGCGAGTGTCGAGTATTGCGCTCATGGGCATCTACCATCCCGTCACGGACATGATTAAGAACCCAGATAAGTATCGTGAGAAACAATCCAGACCTTTTTGGAAATTGTTACTTTCAAAGCCTGTTTTCTGAATTAGACAACGTTTGGAGTGTTATTCAATCTGTGTGTGTGTGTGTGTCATGTTAGGACGTCTTCTCTTCTGTTCTAGCCCTGGCAGCATGCTTACCACTTCACCTTGAAGATTCAAGTAATGCCATCACGTTTTTTTAATTTCCCTGTGTGTTTTCATTTTTTAAATCCCTAAAGTACTAAACGGTTTTATCAAATAAAAACAAAAGAAATGAAAAAAAAATAATCAGAAAACCTAGATACCTTGACAAGGAATACATAAATGTATACAATTTTTTTATACCAGAAAATTGCACTTCCAGAAAATATATTTTGTGAGTCTAGATAAGCGAGTAAAACCTTGACTGTCTCAGGGGTGTGCGTTCTAACTCGAATTTAAGACCTGTTACACAGATCATAAACTCTTTGTTATCACGTCAAACTCCTTAGAAACCATAAATATACGAAGCTAATTTTCCATACCGCTATTGAGAATGACTTTTCTAAAGTCTTAAGACCATCCTTTCAGATTAAATTGTATACATATTCCAGTTAATTAATCGTTCTTTCAAAACACATTCCATGCTGACTGGAGAAGGGATACAAGCCCATTATTCCAGTTCCCCAGGAAATGAGAATCTAAAGACGTTTTAAGCATTTTATTGGTTTAATTATTTCTCGTTCCAAGAAGTGTTTAAATTAAATGAAAGTCTCAACCACTATCACAATGTCTTCGCTCCATCAGGAATTCTGGTGTTCATTCGTCAAGCTCGCATGTCTTTTCTTCTTGTGCGTGTCTGCAATTGTCAATGCAATCTACGACCATTGTATATAAACTGGATTGCTGAATCGGCAACCAAGCTGAATGCACTGACTACTTTTGTACTCAAATAATGAGGCAAGTTGCGACCAATCGACCATATGTGAAAATGATATTCGATGTATAATACAAAGAGATCATGCTGTTGATTAATATTTAATAACTATCAAATAATTGTGCTCAGCATAAAGGAGTGTCTAGACTTTTCTTGATTTTAAATTAATTGCTAGATTCAAACCACATCATGCTGACAAAGTAATTTCAATCTTGTGTGCAAAATTAATATTGGGGATTTTTTTGCTATTTTGTAATTTAAAAAAAAAACTTGTCTCCCCCCCCCCCCTTCTTTTTTTTAAAGGGTGGTAGTTTTTTTCAAAAAATCTCTAAAATTCCCTTTGTGTTTTTTTTTTCAATGTCTCCGCTTGTATTATTATGTAAATAATTAATAATAGATTGACATTTTTTCTTTTCTCATTTCTCAAACTGTGCAAAACCTGAAATTCAAACCATATAATGCTTTCTTTGCTCTTCAATTTTTCAGTTCTTTTCTTGAGGGATATGGCCCGTAGTGTATCGAAAAAAATTAAAAAAACCTTGTGGTGTTAAAAAAATGAGAAGAAAAAAGACAGCAACTTGGAAGACCATGGACATTGTTCCGCGGCAAGTGCGGGCTCCTCAGCTAGTATACTTATATTTTGAACCAGCTAGCATATGCGTTTTATATTTTTAATTACCATCATATATTTTGGCAGATAGTGCTTTCGAATCTTGTTAGGTTTTGGTTATAATTCATGGTTACATGTTGGTTATAATTTTCTTTTCTTAATTTAAGGTCTTCGACCCATAATTGATTAATCATTTTCGTCAGACCCGTGTGATGCTATTTTTAAAAAAATAATAAAATGGATGCGTTCCCCATTCATAAATATAGCAACATGTATGGTGTCTTTCACACTCACCAACCAAGACCTTCATATCATGCTATGATGGATACTGAAAATTTATATGATCATTAATTTTAGAATCCGTGAGATTAGTTAAGCTGCACGTAAAATAATACGGGCGTCCACGCTAATTAAAAAAAAGACTTCCACCACTAAATTAAAATTTAAATTAGAATATTTTCATAAATTGAGCTAATTGGACGAAGATATGTCGTGTCTTTGAAAAGATGCCGCCACCATTATACCTATTATGAACTTAACTTCATTATAATGTATACCTATCATTGCATTGCATTTATTTTAGCAAGTATTTCAGACAAATGTTATTAAGAATAAATCTTGTTGTAGCGTTGATAATTAGAAACTAAAAGTTTGTATCGAATGTCCAGCCCTTTAGCCCCTTAATTTGGATTATATTTAGTGTAACTACTTTGCTTTTCAAAATTATACCACCCTAACATGTTGAGAATTCTAGTACAAAAACAAATCTGGGATTTGAATTGATATGTTGCATCAGTGAACAATTACCACGTCCCGGTTTAAGAATCATATATGTTCGTAAAGAAGAAAACTTCATGCGTCGAAGAGACTCACACCAGCGGTTTTGTTTTCAAATGACGATGGAACAACTCAGTTTTATGGAAAACCACACATCGAGCTGCGTATAAAATCTGGGACACGAGTTGAAGATTAATGTGGAATGAAATTATTCCTGAGCGTAAATTCGGAAAGTTCAAAGCAGACTGCTTTTAAATTTGACAGTACTCTTTGCGCTATTATACCTTTTTTGATCGCGTTATTCTTGACTTTCTGTCACAAGAGAAAAACAATTCAATCAATCAACTTGATAACCAGAATCAAATCCCGGGTAGCTAGAATTTAGTTTTCTTAAAGATTTTCTATTCCATCCTCTTACATTATCCATATAATTCGTTCTACACATAATTATTCTCTGCAGAAAAACAGCAGTTACCATGAAATAAATCCTGCTTAATTACAGTTGAAGAACACTCAGGCTACTGGAAAAGCTAAGGAAAAGCATTGGATGCCAAACATTGTTTCTCTTTCATATTAAAATTTCGCTGTTATTTCTTAATCAGAAGATCATCTTGCTTCAAGCTTGATCTTGTGAAATGTTAAAATTGTCGTCAAACTCAGCAATTCCTGGATTTATGAATATCTGAAAAACCAATCACGAATAATTGGAAACTTAATAAGCTGCTGAGAAGACGCAGACTACTCGTGCATGCTGCACCACTCTTTATGGTTTAGGGTTACTTGCATGTGAGAGAGAGCTTTGTCTTTACCTCTTCTGTCTCTCCAATCTCCATGCATCATTAGTCGTTATTGGTTTTCCAGTATAGGGACGTCTGATCAGACATTCTCATCAACATAGTGCGAAAATCGCTGATCTATATTCCAATGGAGATCAACCATATATCCCCAGCTCCCTCTGGAAAATTAATGTTCTCTAAATTCAGTAACATTTATTTTATATATATATGATTCTATCTCACTCCCTAAATTCTAAGAAGGAGTTGGCAAACATATATGTTTAGATAAATTAAAAGGAAGTAAAATCACTAGATAGGGTCTTTTTTTCCCTTACTTTCAACGGGTACGCTTTTCACTTTGTTTGTGGCTCTTGTTGAAAATTAATTGGCTTTACGAATTAAGAAATGGAGGTATCAAGTCCCCAAGTATTGCTCCTCAGAGCCCCCTGAACAAACACAGTGAAAATTTCCCCTGGATGAGCATAACTCAATAAAAACAACTTTTAGCTTTATCCACTACTATACTTTCTAGGCTTACAAGAACACAGAGAAAGTGTTTTACATGGCTATAGCTGTGTCACATGATAGAAAACATAATTAAACGATTTCCATGCATATGATTTGAGTAGTCCAATGTCATTTTTATTTTGTTTTATATTTTCCTTTCAAGGTAGCTAGCTAATCAAGCTAGAGTTGCTAAATTACTGGAGACCTGTACATATAGATGTATATTCACTGGTCAGAAAACAATTCCCAGAACCCAATGTGCATGCTTTGTAATGCTAAAAATATCCATCTATTCATTGGTAACACCAAACTAAAGCCTACAACTAGCTTGTGATTTTACATACAAAACAAAAAAAACAACAAAAGATCAAACAATGACTACTACTATTACCTTGTGTGCAGGTAAAGAAATTATCGCTAAGCATGTTGTTCCTGGAAAAGTAAGTACCTCAAGATCTCACTCAGAATTGTCTCATTCACAAAGTCAGATCTAGAGTACTTGCCATCCCTGCATGCTTCCTACTTCCATCTCCTTCCATCGATCTGCCAAGCTTTGAGGATGAAGATGAAGACAACGAAAGAGACAAGCTACCATCAACTTCACAACCTTCCACACGTTTTTCAAGTTCACCGTCACCTTTAGCTGCTAGTTTCAGTGACAAGTTCAAATCCAAGTTGCAATCTCGATCCAAAGTCTTTCTCTTTAAACCCTTTTGCATTTCTTGAACTGTACTTCTCCAATTTTTGTCAGCGGGACTAGAGTTCTTCAAACATTCAACCTGATCTAGTATTCCTGATCTCTCTCGCAACTTAGTTATGAAATCAGACTCCATTGAGCTAGCTGTACTTTCATTTTGTCGGGATACTGGGAACAACTTGACCCCTTCAAGAGATTGAAGAGTTCTACCGGGAGCTTTCCCATTCAGAGCAGGAATGTGGACACTGGAACCATAATTAAGTGAATTGTGGCTGTTACATCCAGTTACTGAGCCATAAATTCCATGTTTGACTCTATTGAGTGCAGTTCCTCCCATATAAGCGCCGCGCATCATGTGGTCATGACCTCTCCAAGAAGCATCTCCATATCTTGAAGGCGAGAAATACATAGTTAGGATATAACAATTATTAATTAGATCTCAAATTGGTTGTTGGAATAGGAGTGTAAGGAGTTAAGATTTCCACACCTTAAATTGCAGGGAGATCTTTGATTGAAATTTTGTAGCATGGCAAGTTGCCTAAGGTTGCAGATATGGTTATCCCCGCCTTCAAAGAAAAGCCCTTGGCCTATCAAGAGTATCTCCCCTAAAGTCAGAGCGAGTACAAGATTCTCTCTCTATTTGTACCGGAAAGCTTACAATTCTTTGATAAATAGAAAAGGATTCATTAATAATTACCTTGACTGGGATCATCGCTCCTCCTGCTTCTGTACATCTACCAAACAATAAAAGTACGAAATTAATAAGGAAAATCAGGCTAAATACATCAATAAACACTGTTACTTATGTAATAGAATAGATGGAAATACCTGAAGATGGCTTTTCACATGAGCAATGCTAAGGCCTTTAATGTTCATCATCTGAAGAACAAGCTTTGGTGTTGCTCCTGCACAGATCAGCACAATTAATGCCACAGTCAGAAACAAATTCCTCCTAGAATTCCCATTTTCAATGAACAAGAACTAATTAAACCATTTAATGAAAAGATTTTTAAAAAAAAAGACTGGAGTAGTAACCAAGTACTGACTGTCTTGTCCTCCTAGTCTTTCAACAGCATGAGCAAAGCAAAGATGAAGATCCGGCGTCCATCGGAGCCTTGGCATCTTAGAACGAATATATTGCCGAAAGGATCCATTAGCTGCCTTCGTTTTGTTTTCTTCGATTGAGCTGTTGCTTGAGCTCTCTCCTTCATTTTTTGATTTCAAACTAGCTCCATCCACCTCCTCGTCATCACCTTCATCTTGTCCAGCTTTCTTGTTAGAGCAGCTTGACTCGGAGCCTTCAAGAATACCACTTCCTTTCATCTTTCTTAGCTTAGCTTTCTTCCTTATGAATTCTATGCGAACGATCGATCAAGAAACAGTGACTAGGAATTTTAGTGTCTTATATAAAATGACTTTTGATGTTTCAGTTTCAACATCTTTCTTACCTCAGGGCAGAGGAAATGGAGATTTATATTATTTTGGGATAAAATCAGATAAGCATCGGTAATAATAATATTTACAAGACTTAGAATTCATAAACCCTAGCCCTTGAAATATGGAGAATATGTAACTCTAGCTGACTCTTTCATCTGTCTTGCTAATAGCTAGTCTAGTTTTTTTATACTTATTTATGGCATACATGCATATATAATGTAGTTTGTCATGCATTTATTATACTATGTATGTATGTATGTATGCATGCATGCATGCAGATGAATGAATGATGGATAATTGAATATGCATGTGTGTGTGGAAAAAAATGGAATTTAGCATGTACATTAGCGTGGAAATTGAAAAAAGAATGATCGGCATGTAATTTCGTATTCATGCGACTTTTTCGTACGGCATGTTCTGTATATTATTTAATTCTTTTTTTTCTAAATACGACAAAATAAATCTATCTAATATCTTTTTCAAAATATTTTGTATTTATCAAAATCATGATCAGCTTGAATAATTCATTTAAAATACTAAAAATAAAAAATGCATGTGAGAACCACATGCTAAAAAATATAACATGTAAATTTATAAATAAATATATATATATAAATAATTACTAGATCTACTAAAAATAAAAAATGCATGTGAGAACCACATGCTAAAAAATATAACATGTAAATTTATAAATAAATACATATATAAATAAATAATTACTAGATCTAATTAATAATTGAGTCATAATTTATTTATTAGCCTGGTTCATAAATTGCCGAGGATCAGTAATTTTGGACAGCATACGATACATAGAACTAGGGGTTTTTTTTTCCCTTTCTATTCTTCAAAATCTCAATCGTTCATGTTTCAATTTTAATTAATTTGGATCTCTGATTGATGAAGTTTGATAACAACTTCATTGCTTTTTCTTCGCTGGTAATGGACTGGGCTTGTGTTTTTATGGATGAAATTACCTGCAAAATAAAAACTCTAATATTTAAATCAATTTAATTTTTTTTTGTTAAATGAATTGTTTTTTTGGGGGGTATGGGTATCAGATCCTCCTGCCCCCCTTTGGTCTCTGAGTTCTTATAAAGAAAATTTGCTGTATAAATTACCTTTGCTTTTCCAAGAAGAGAGGCCATGCACAGAGGCATCTACTTGGAACCCGTTGTGTGAAAAAATCTTAAAAAATAATAATAAATGAGTTTTATTGTTTAGATGATGAAAGTTGATTATTTATATAAGTTATCCAGTAAAAATATTGACGTTATCGAGACAAATAAAATTTATCGGATTATGTGCAAGTGTTTCTCGAAAGAATCTATGATGTTGTGTATTGAAGAATATAAAAAATATTTGTACAATGAAAAAATAATAGGAATATATATATATATATATAGCCATAAGAACATACAAGATAAAATAAAATATACACAAGAAAATTTCCAGGTTTTCCCCGCAGTTGGACTACAGTGTCAAAGGACGTGTTCAAATGCCTGGGCGAGCTGGAAAAAGCCCTGTTGGAGAAAAACTGCTAAAAAATTATGCGCAGGTGTGCAAGAAGGAATATCAAAGCTCATCAATGGAGGATAGCCTTATTAAACTTTGCTGGCTGTCACTCATCAGTAATCACACACAACTTAACTCGGAAAAAGGCATGCCCCACTGGCTTTGGGTCGAGAATCACGGATTCTGTCTGTCTTACCCTGGCACCCAATGCAACAGCTCTTCGATTTCTCTTGGGTCTTTGTGAACATAGGACTACGTTTTTCTTACGCCCTGGTTTTCTTGTTAATTATGATATTAATCTTGATACTTTGCTCCGGATTAATTCAAAGAATCCATGCATACACTTAACGAAAACCACGTCAAGCATGACTATGAATATATATGTCTTGGTGGGGGCACTTGAACAAGAGAATGTTTATGTGTACTTCAAAACTTTTTTCTTGTCGATTAAATTTGACTATATACAGTTTCTCGGTGTGGTGCAGGTTTTTCTTTTCTGTCCATGTACACAAATATATTTTTTCTAGCTTGCCAAGTTTTGTTGACAAAATCTTGATTATAATATATATAAAAAGGTAATTATTAGAAAAGAGACGGAATTTCGGAAGAGTTGATCTTTCATTCTCCCATTCCATGTTAAAAGAAACTAAAAACACCGCAGAGTTTAACTATCTGTACGCCTCAAATAAAAAAAAAGTAAGAAAACCAGTTGGCTGGCAAAGCTACCCAAAACAAACAGATAACTAGGCTGTCAGATATGGATTTGGCGAGGGAGTTAGTTTAGGAAAATTGTTCCCAGATCATGATTATGAAATGAGTATCAAAGTTAAATTCCCAAAGCAAATATATATTTAGATTAAGAAATAAACTAGCTAGACAACGTTGGGAACACCATTGTACAAGAAACTTGAACAATGGCGAGTCGCTGACTAAGAACAACTCGATTGAATGTCCTCCATGATGACCTTATGGCTGGTATTGGCATGGGCCCGCAATAAGCGAGCAACTCTTAATTATCCAATACCAATTCAAATAACAAGTTTTATCTAAATTCTTTTTAGATAATTTGTGTATCCGAATTATGTATGCATGCATGTATGCATGTATGTATTAGTAGAATAGAAAACCACTGTTGTGTACCTGATCGTTGCTTTATAGTATTTTCTTAAGAGGAGAAAATTGAAACCTCATCCGATTCAGGACAGTGACTAACTTTAAAAATTGACAAGACATGTAATTTCTCTTCGACTTAATGTTTTTAAGGTAATATTTCATAGTAGTATTTAAGTAAAAAATAATGGGATAAAAAAATCGGGTAATTATATAATTATTAGTAGAATAAGAAAGTACTGTAGTGTTCATATTGCCGTATTTGGATCTATAAAGATGACAGTTGGCTGTATCGGTGCTCGAGTTCGTATAAAATAATTCGGTGCTCAATTCTTGTACTCGATGGTTTCCCTGTCAGATCCAATTGTTGGGAATTGCTTAGCATGTTATTTCCGTCACCGAGGTGCTTCCCCCCTCCATCTGTAATTATATGTAGACGAATATTCTGCGCCAGTCCAAAAATAGTAGATCAGGCGAGCAGCATTGTCTTAAGAAAATGATGAAAAGAGAGTAGAATAATTCCGTGCACAAAAGTAAAATTAATTATTAGTGTCGAGGGTTCCAAATTCCAATAATTACATCTTCACCAAATTTTGTCTCCAGCCTTCAACTCTGATGTGATTATCGAGAAAAGAAAGGATTTTATTTTAAAAAAATAATTGATTCGATTATCGTGATGGCTGGCGTCCATACCAATCGACTTGAATATCATTTGAAAACGATCTTTTAATTTAATCAAACTGCATAGTCCATTCAGCCAGAAAAATGTAGACTTATGCAGCATTTTAATGCGGTCAACAAGCTCCATCGGAGGGTCCTGTCGAGCAGTCCATTCAGCCAGAAAATTAATATATATATATGTGTGTGTAACTCATTTTCAAATTAAGATAGATATAGAAGGTATTGTTTCACTTTCATCCCATTTAAAATATAACTGTAAATAACCCAAACTTCTCTGAAAAACACCATTTTATGTGCTCACTAATTACTCGGCCTGTATACGTGTTGTTTGTCCTAAGCTTGTGAATCTTCACGTACAATCAAAGAGGGGGAGGGGGGGGGGGGGGGGGGGAGAAGAAGAATTATAAAAAGTATTTGATGGAAATTAAAAGCTAACTATACATTCTTACACTTATTAGGCTTGAAAATGCATGGATTTACACTGTTTTTATGTAAATTTAATTTTAATTTGAAGAGAATTTATGACCACTTGGTAAAAAAAGCTATATTATAATATTAAAAAAAATCCCAATTCCAAAGTTTAAATTTTAAATTGATAGCTGAAGTTTTATAATAGTTTCTTATTGTTTTTTTAGTATTGTTAATATTTAAAGACTGGATTAAAGGAGGGCCTAGCACCATCTTATGATTTGTAAAATAATTAAAGAGAATATCACATTTGAACCCTTGGATATACTAAATAAATAGATGCAAAACATGATATCTTATATAAAAAATAAAAATAAAAATAAAAAGTAATTTGTTTTAGGTGGTCATAGGCCGCAATACTTTTATGATTTTTTTTATAGCTCATCTCAAAAGATCATCATCGTTCGATAAATAGATGCACTTGATGTCACCCCCACGCACCATTTAATTTCAGCTTTTGACAGGCAAGGAAAAGTAGCAGATAGTATTATTTCTGCTGGAAACCTAATATTCCATCCTCGTGTACTCTAGCTACATTTAGAGGCTACATGTACACGTAATGAAATCTTTACATGACATGTAACCTTACCAGAGCTTTTTTCTGTTTTCTTTTTGTAAAGAAAAAACACACCCAGCATCACGAGGATCTTGAGAGAAAGCAAAGCCGCCCAAGAATTAGTGGTTTCTTTTGGTATGGTCATCTTTTGATATTGTTGGCTGGTGTCAAAATTAAATTTAATGGGCGTGGGGGCGTTACTGCAGGTGCTAAGAATGTATAAGATTAATCCATCTTTGAATAGTTTTAATTACAATGGTTGGATTCGGATGACATTCAGTGGGCTGGTGCACATTTGGCAAAAATCTGTAGCAAGATTTAATGAGTCAATTCAACTTTGATCTAAGAAGAAAAAAGTCAATATGAGTTTGTTCCTTGATTAAGTGTTTATAGGAATGAAGTTTTGGAAATGAAGTGTGCTTGATAAGAAATTCCAAGAGATCAATGCTGCAGCTAGCATACAATAAAAAAAGGGAGATTAATGAACAGATGCTATGGTTTCCCTGTGAAAACTATTAAAATAAAGGTAGAAAAAGGCTGGGTCTGGGAGATTCGGCATTAAACACCTAACCTGTGAAGTCAACTCGCAACAGGACCTTTGTTTTTCTTCTTTCTATTCACTGTTTCTTTAATCTACTTTTCTATTGTGCATGAGAATACGTGAACCTATTAATGCGGATCTACCATCCTTTTGAGAATGAGGATGTCTGTCTTTTTCCTAGCTTCCTGAAATTTACTAATTTTTATGCAACACTCAACTATATATATTTAACACCTCCACCATGATGATGATGATGATGATGATGATGATCATCATCATCATCATCATGTGGAATCCATGCATGATGCAACATTGCCAACCTCATGCATGTGATATCTCTTCAACACCGATGTTGTCAATATTGTTTTGGATTGTACTTTGTTTTTTAAATTAGAACGAAATGTTTTGATTTTTGAATGTTTTGGTGTGCTGTTTTGGAGTTGTATTGTTTTATATATATATTCAAAAGTTCAAATCCAAAAATAAATTTATTTAGAATTGTGCGATTTAATTTAAAAAAACAATAAAATAATTTAACTGAACAAAATTATGATCATGTATAATATTATGAGAATGTCATCATCAATTTCGCAAGGTCATTACATTCTCTGATTGCTCTAAAATTTTAACATAATATATATAAATAATCAATAGACTCCTAGTAATATTTTATCTCAATCTAACGGTCAAAAGAAGAGATATGATTGATATTGTAAAATTATTTATTATTTAAAAAAAATACTATTTGGCCGAAACGGAACAGTCAGAATGAAACCATAATGTTTTAGCTGGTATCTGGCCGGAAAATCCGGAATGGACTGGAATTTAAACTGAGATAAAAACGACGTTCTCTCGTTTTTTTAACTGGTACGAAATGATCAAAACAGAACAAAACAAACAACCATGTTAAACACTAGTTTTCCCTTTCAAGTTTTTCATTAATGAAAGCTTCATGTTCGAGCAAGAGCATAAAAGGCACCGTTCCCTCATCATACTATGTTTTTGGTATATATGGAAAGCTTTACTTCACAAGTATCAATATGATCACTAATCAAATAATCCACGATCAACTTATGAATACGTACCATGATCTGATTCACAAAGGTGGTCGAAATCAAACCAAGTACTGGTCAGTTTTAGATAGAAGCAGGTCTTGTTGACGTTGTGAAATGGGAAGTGCTTGCCAGTTAATTAACATTGTGTGCAAGATAAAGCAACACAAAACGCTATTGATCGAGCTGCCTTCACATTGGAAGCGTAAGCATGGACTGAAGGGAAATTTATAATATGGAGCATTAATTTTGCAATATGCAAGGTATATTTTATCTCCTTCACAGCTTTTTTTTTTTTAGTCAATTAGGTTGTTACCACCTAGTTTGATAAAAGCATGTCAATGAATCTTCCCTTTAAAAATTTAAATGGTTAAGTGAGACTTTATAATATGATTTATATTATTTTTTAATACATTACTTCAAGTGAAAACTATTTGAGTTCAAAACTTGCATAGACTCATATTACCTTATGCTTGATTTTTATTAAATAAAATAAAAATTGTGAGATTTAAACTCGTAACCGCTGTGTCAACAAAATTTTAATACCATATCACAAAATTATTTCATCTAAAAAGTTAAATTATTAAGTGATAAGAGATCTGATAATATAATGTATATTATACTTACTAGATTGTTATGTATAGCTGAACAGGCGCCGTTCATAAAAGAAAAACAAAAGGAGAAGGATGGAAAGAAGGATGGAAATGGCGAGAGTGATTGACAGTTCTTTTCTTTTCCACATGACAATTGAAAATACAGTTTGGAATCCAGCGAGGATCATTAATTCTGCCAGTGGTCTTCAAATTAGGTCTTGCTTCTTGACTTCGCAGACCCTATATAAAGCTGGCCGCCTCTACAAGCATTTGATTGACGGCGAAAATGCTGGCTCTGGTTCAGACTTCAGAGACCTTGTAACCTCACTCAGTCCATTTTTGACAGATCAAATCCTTAAGGGGGCCATGCGAAATGAATGTGCCAGCAAGAGACCCACCTGGTCTGCCTTTTTTAAAGAACAATTGACTGCCAAAATCAGAAAAATTTATTTTTGACAACCGAGACTTGCAAGCCTATGTCTACAGTATTACCTTTTCATATCAACCCCAAAAGGACCTATAACTCCATTCACCAATTATCATGTTCGATTAGTTCTAAGTTCTATTCGTCACCGACTCACCGTAACGGACAAAAACCAGAGAGGGAAAAGCACTGGTTATCTATATGAACGTACCGGCCCTCAAAGCTGCTATTGGACTCAATCTTAAGTGATGATTTTGGGAATCGATGGTTGAACTAACTCGCTTGAAACTTCCAGGTTAAAACACAGCTGCTGCTTGTCAATGGTGGGAAACTATTCGCTATTTGGGCCAACAAAAAGAAAGCCCAGATTAAAATAAAGCCTAGCCCATCCTAATACAAAGGCAGCCGGGTTTCTGACCGGGTACCTCGTGAATTTCTAGGCCATTCAAATTTTTGGGGCGTTTGGAATTATATTTATTTTGGAATTGTTTTTCAAGTTTTTAATTTTTTTATTATATTCCTATATTATTTTGAAGTGATGATATCAAAAATAATTTTTAAAAAATATAAAATATTATTTCATTTTTTTACGAGGAAATAAAAAATATCCGATACATCTCCGGCTAGGCCTGCTACCCGTATGTTTTATGTTTTGTATCAATCTAATTCCCGATTGTTGGAATTACAAGTTCTCTTCAAGAAGTTAATGAACTTGACCAGGCCCTCGAGCAACAAGATGAGGTCTAGCACACATAACTACTACTCGTCCTATCAGGCTTGCCGAGATATGTTACCCTCCTGAAGTACATTTCACAGTTTCAGCAAATTCAAAGACCATATTAAAATGAATAATCCTGCAGTTCAAGCGCACAAAAAACCTAGATTATCTGATTCCTGATTCGTGACAGGCAATCAACAAAAGGCATGGATAACGATCTGGATACTTTGCCATGATGATGACAAACAAACAGTATAATGAGACCTGCAAAATCATGTCTGAAATTAGCACACTCAATGGTTTCATGGAATACCTTATAACATATGCCTACGTCAATGTTTTGTTTTATCGTATTATTTCCCTCTTTTTCGTAACCATAAGATTCTGGAACGACTTTCCACCATCAAAATTACATTTGAAACAAAAAACCGAAGGCTGTCCAATGTGTGATTTTCTTTGCAAGGCCAAAAACAAATGGAGAAAAGTAAAGGAAACTCAACCACCCGGCATGGGGGACTTTCTGTATTCTATGATGGAGAAGAAAAGCTGGCACGGAATCCTGAATTGCCACGGTCCTCGCCAAATTTCTTCAAGATGCAGCAATAATTCAGCTGAAAATAAAATCATACTTATTAGAGATGAAATGCCTGGCTGAGGTCTTGTAGAAATAAACAAAAGAGTTACAAAAACAGATTAAAACAAGAGATATCACTATGAAGTTTTCATCCCCACCTCCCCCGTGAGAATAAGAATAAAAATTAATAAATTTTCGTTTCCATTCCCACTCTTCATTTCCATCCCCTATTCATTCCTTTCAACCAAACAACTTCAAAATGGAAATTTTCATTCCCATTATCCATTCCTTGTTAGAAACAGCATGTAAGTGGCACGAATTATAACAGTACATTCCTAGTATTTTGTATACAAGAAGAATGAATAGTTCATTGAGGAGAGAAACCCTTCAATGGCTCGTTAAGTTCTTTGGTCAATGACTTGACGAGAGCTCACAATTTCATGACATTTAAATTTTTTGATGTTGACTCTCCCGGATTGTGCTCAATAACTACAGTTTAAAGTCCAAAATGTCCTCTATTGGTTAGTTACAAAATGAAAAGGTAAAAAAATTACTCACCTCCATTCGGAAGAGATTTGTAGGAATAACAACTCCAACTCCTACGGAGCTACGGAATGATTGGGTGAACTTTTGCAAAGAAAAATTCCGATGTGAAGTTTCTGTTAGTTTGTCGACATTCCCAGCAGAAGCAAAAAGGTGTCCGTGGATTCCTTTTGCACTTAACCACTTCGATGGAAAATCAAAAGAAAAATCTGCAAAAGCAGCAACAGCAAGATCTCCTCCAAGATAATCCCTTCCAGAATCAGAATTCTCGTCAGCTGGGTTATTTTGCAATTGTCTTCGAGGCTCGGTAGGGCCAAGACCTTTAGTCCTAAACCCCCATAATGATGTTGGGCCACCCAAAGTGCAAACTGGAGATAAGTTACCGCCAAGGAAGAACTTTTCTGGCAGTGGTGAAGGCATGCTTGAAAATCCAGGTCCCCAGGGAAAAACAACACCGGCAGATATTCCCAGATTCAGTGCAGAATGGTAAAATCCAAGAGGTATAGCACAACGAAGATCAAGCTCCTGTTTTAAGCAAGGAAAAAACGGAAAGGGGCATCTTATTTAACATATACAGCTCAAGAAACAAGAAGTGTGAATTATTTTCAAGTAACAACACAACAACAGCTAATCCATGCTTAATTAACCACTTAACAAACAAAGATTGAGGAGCAGAGCCTCGTGCATGAATTTAAAATGTTGAGAATGGCATGTTAGTTTTCATGTTATGGACAAACAAATTGAATTGTTAGCTTTTGTGTCAACATTTATTTTGTTCCCCAATTTAAATTATTTGGGATTGGTATTCTAGAAAGGTAAACATGAACACCTAGACAATCTTTAAAACTCTTGTCTGTATCTTTTTCTCCTTTTGTGGAAAAAAGTATTGAGAGTGCTCAAATCTTTATTCTCCAACATAGCAAACAGAACGATTCAAAATTTTCTTTAAAAATTCTTTTGGCTTTTTGTTCGTATATATTTCTGTATTTTCTGAACTGGATCCCAAATTCCCAATTTATAGGATTTATGAGAATAAATAATTAAATTTTTACTTTACATGATGATGAACCACATGTGAACAATTAGTATATATAGTGAATTTGCTCTCTAGATAAAACCTGTATCCCCCACAAAGCTAGCAGCAAGACAATTACTGATTATCATTAATGGAGTTTGAGTTGACCTGGAGATAAACTAAAGCCTAGTACTAAGATCTGTTAGCATGAAAAAAATTGAAGTGAAAAACCTGTTTGCCTCTCCTGGAAAAAGGCAAAACCAGCCCCGGTACATGTCAGTATGATCTAATCTCACAGCATTGAGATTCGAAACACCACAGACATTTAGTTCTAATGGTAAAAGAAAACTGACAAAGCTCAGCTACGTAAAAATAAATGCATATTTATAGAGGTGGAGACATGAGCAAAGAACATGCTTCCAGGCAGACAAAAAGTGTCAGCACTGCCAGGAAAGAAAAATGCTTGAAAGAACTGGATAAAACAGCAACTGGGAAAACCAGATGATCAAACATGAAATGAACATCAAACCTGGCGCAAAAATCGTAGGCTACGACTATCAGGAGCAAGGCCACCAATTTGGGTAGTAGAAACAAAAGCAAATCCACGTGTTGGCCTCAGAGGTGAATTTCTCCTGTCAATCTTAAATGTGTACTTCAAAGATGAAAGTAAACCATGACCAAGCTGCCCCCTTATTGAACTTGAAGCCATTCGTGATGGGTCTGTCAATGTACGCCAGGCAAGATTGTACACCACGTCATGGTTCCTGGTTGAGAATAAGCCAAGAGATAACCCTAGTGATCGCTCTTTGAAAGAGGAAAACTTTAGCCAGTCTCGAGATTGCAGGAATAATCGTGCTGTCACCGGGGTCCCAAGTCCTTTGAATCTTGGCAAAAACACACCAGCACTTGCCTCTGCCTTGTGGTCACAATCATATGCCAGAGAGCCATCCCAAAGATCCCCATAACCAAATATGTTTTTGTACTTGAGTGTACCCTCCAACGTTGATGATGAAGCCTACAAAACCAACTTACAATTTCAGGAACCCCTTAGTTTCCAATAAATCTTGAGAAATGAACCTACAATGTAAAAACGTGAATCAAACTCAGTAGAGATTTTATAATTATACAATTGCAGAATATTCAGCTATCTACTCATACGAATTATAACATTAAACATATGCGTGCCATTATGCGCCCACATCAACCACCTTACACTAGACATGTTCAGTTCCATGCTCCTAATCGCTAAAACAAGGACACAAACCAGTTAAACCATTAAAATCTTTCTATTTCCCCTGTTTTTCGGAAAACAAACAAAGCACCCAATCATTCCAAAAAATTGAAACAATGTATAAAAATGCCGTTTTATTTGTGCCTAGATGGCAGACAATGACCAATTGTACACCATATTGAACAAAACCAGCTAAACAAATGCAATTCCTCCCTTCCACTGTTCTCATTTCCCGTTTAACAGACGCGCATGGTTATTCAGTCATCAATAAATCATCTTAACGGGAACAAGCACCAATTTTCCCACATTTCTATCAAAATCACTCACAATCACTAGAACAAAACCGACCACAAGAAATCGAAACTACAAAGACGCACATTATAATATTATTCAATTGCCCAAACACCGCCACTTCCGACTAGAAAAAGAATGCATTCAAATTTTATACCTCGCCTTTGTTGAAAACCCCAATTTCACCCAAGAGAGGGCTCTTAGTTTCCACAACATCTACAATCACGTTAGCAGTCCCAGGCAGCTCCGGCGGGCCCGAATCAAGCGTGATCTTCACCGAATCAAAAATCTCAAGTGCTTGTAGCCTAAAATTCACATCGCCTGAAGCCGCAAGCAACTCTTTAATGGTAGACGCGTCTTTAAGCGACGCCGTTTCTGCTTCAATCAAAGTGTCTTTAGTTTTCGTGTTTCCCTTGATTAACACATCATGGACACGAATTGAAACCGATTCGTGTTGTATTCGGCGAAAAAAATTCTGAAATCGGTTCCGGAGCTTCGCCTTTTGGGATTCGGGGTCCTCGTCATCGTCGTCTTCGACGTCGTCACTTCGTTCTTGGAGTTCGTTCTCGTCTTCATTGTTATGGTTTTGCACGACTGGGTCGGAAATGACATGTTCTGGTTCTGCCATAGTGAGAGAGCGGTTTTAGGTGTAGAAGATTTAAGACTGAGGTGAAGGTGAGTTTTGTTTAGTTAGAGCAAGTACAATGCTGAATTGTGGAGATTCAAATTTTTAAAATTGTTTTTTTAATAATTTATATCTTGGAGAGTTATTTTTAAAAAAATATATTGTAATTATTTTATATGTAGTTTAATTATATAATTAATAGAAGTAAGTTATATAATTAAATAATTATTTTAAAAAAACCCTTTAATAATATAATTATTAATTTTGCATATAATTTTTTATACTTTTGTAGAAATATTTGTGAATAAAAACAAAAACAAATACATTATTTTCTACCATATATAGCACTCCCGGACCCCCCCACCCCAAACACTCCCTTCTTTCCTAGCTCGCACACAGACAGGCACCCCTAGCCACCGCCCCCTACACATACAGACAACACCTCCAGATCCTCCCCCGATCAGGGTATGAGTTTTTTCCCTTTATCTACAAAATATATGCACTTTTTAACGTATTTTAATTTTTAGCTTCTCTATTGAAATATGTAGAAATGGTTTTAGAGGTATAAAAAAAAAAAAATCATTTTGGCTATTTGAATGGCTCTCCCATTGAAGAAGTAGAAAAAAACAAAAATAGTCAAAAACTCAAAAATTTGGCTTTGCTTGCTAGGATGGCTCTCCCATTGGACTTGCCCTTACATTGCGTGCTGCTATTCTTTAAAGTTTTTTTAATTAAAAATAATAATAATTTTTTTTATATTAAAATCATAAAATATATTTCAAAAAATATAATTCAGTGTTTATAGATGGCTTTTAGTGTATGTGTTTATGTTTATATTGTGGTTGAAGGTATTTTAATATATATATAAAATTGATACTAATACAGTAATATTTTCTTCTTCTTAAAGTTAAACATGTTTTTTGTACGCCTAAAAACAGATATTTTCATGCTCCCTTGACTGCCTTCTCCGTCACTAATATTTGGAATTAGAGGCATCCCCTGTTAGCATTCAAGGACCCCACACGTGCCAAGATGGGATCCGTAGTATTGATCGATATCCTAAGAGAATCTATAGGGAGAGAAAATTATAAGGAAAAAAATATATTAGATGTTATCTTTTATTTTTATAGTTTTAAGAGAAGAGTTATATTGAAAAGTCAAAATAATATTTTTAAATTGAAGAGTTATTTTTATATATTGATCAAAATAGCCAAAATTTTGTTTAATATTTCTATGAAAAAAATAATTTTGCCTGAACTTGTAATAGTTAGCTATTATTAATAAATAATTATATTAATATTATATATTAAAATAAAATTAATTTTTATAAATGGCGACGTAGGTCACGTCATGGTGCTTTTTCCTGGCCACAATTATTTCAAACATTATTAACTATAAGAGCCCGTAAGCACAAGGGTCACCATGGGCTTACGAACCAGCCTGAAAAACATGCACGGGCCGGGCATTGGTCTTAAAAAACAAGCCCGGCCTGACCCAGGCGCATATCGAACCCAGTCACGTTCAGCCATGGACAAGTAACTGGTTACAGGCCTGTACTTTCATAAAAAAATAGTTTCCTTTTGTCCACAAGGTCGAAACATTCCTTAAAAATTCAAAAACCCACAATCCTCCACTCCCCCCTCTTCTTCTTCCTGGTTGCGTCTGTCAACTCAACTCGGTGCTCTATCAACAAAACAAAGCCACCAAGCAACTCTTGTATTGCCAAATGGAAACAAAGAAGTCAATAACCAACAAACACAATGATCTCTTCTCTTCTGTAATATCGGACATCAAATCTTACACTGGCAACGACCCTCTTCTCCCTTGGCTCCGGTGCGCCTAATCGTTTTCTTTTCTTTGAGTGTTTTAATAATAATATTGCTGCTGATTTTCTTAACCAAACTTTATTATCTATTCTTAAACAGGGGGATTAAGAAATTGAAGGAGTGTTTACTTCCGGATGCACTGAAACAAAAGCTGCCTCGTTTTTTGCAAAAATGCACACAGAGTTTTGATTCGGACAGGCGTTACAGAAATGACTTGCGCTACCTTCGTGTTTGGTTACAGCTGGTGAATTTCAGAACCTGTCTCTTTCCCTTTTTATTTATGTTTTTGTCTAATTTATTAGGTGCTGGATCGGTTTATTAGATAACTCTGATTTTTGAACTTGGGCTGTTTATTTCCCTGCTTAATTTCTCTGTTTTTGTCTGGTGTTCGAGTAAAATGGGCAAACAGAAAAGAAAATGAAATTGGAGAAAATAAAAGTGTATTAAATGTTAAAAAAGATTGGTTGTATTTTATAATTGTAATTTTGGTTTTTTGTTTATTTTGAATGGGAATTGGTAGATGGATTATGTGAATGATCCAAGAGCGCTGTTGAGTACCATGGAAACGAATCTCATAGGAACAAAGCGGTCGTTATTCTATCAGGCATATGCTCTGTATTATGAGAAGATGAAGAAATTTGAAGAGGCTGAGAAAATGTACCGATTTGGGGTGCAGAAGTAAGTTTACTACATTTCAAAATATATCTCAATACATGAATGGAAGAGGACCCTTGATGTTTATTTCTCCTGCACATCATCCGTAAATGCTCACAACACACCTGAATGAGTGGTACATGGATTTTGTAACGCAACCTTTTGGAAACAAGAAGCAGTTTAGTGACTTCCCAGTTCGGCATCTAGACAGTGGGCATGTTTTTTTTTTCTCAGCAATGTAGTTTTTAGGTGGGGTTACTCTTACCTGTTGGCTTAAGGCTGAAAATGTCAAGGATTTTGAGAAAATAGTGCAGTACGAGCTTTTAGATGAAAGCCACTTTTCCTTTGAACTGGGTTTTTTAGTCACTTTCATTTGAAGCAGCTGGCTTGATTGAGCACTCACGTTTTTTTTTTTATCTAAATGGACTACAAAATGCAGTTAGTTTACTGAGCATTTGCATTTTGTTCATGTGATTGGCTTCACCTCTTGGCTCCTTAGGGAATGCTAGAAGCTATATTTTGTTTTTTCCGGTCTTCCCTTTTTGTTAAGCTAAACCTCACTCTGAACTCAATTGATAATGAAAACCTCATTCATTATTTGACCATCTACCTCTACCATGCAAAGAACATATATGACTGCTAATTACTAGCTTTATTGAATCACAAAAGGAATAGCAACTTGCCGAATACATCATTTGCTAAAATAGTAACTTCTGTATTTCATTATGTTTCATAGCCCTTTGATGGTTTTGGGTGGTTTATGATTTTTTTCTTTTGAAAATAGAACTAAGCAATATCCTCCATCTGAAACAACTTCTGAACAGCCTCGCTGAGCCTGTTGATGAATTGCAGAAATCATATGAGCAGTTCCTTCATCGCATGGAGAGACACAAGAAAAAGGACATCCAGGTGGTGCTCATTTTGTTTTAGTTGTTGACTTACCTTCATTATATGTAGAAGTCTTTTGTCACCTAACTTTTCACTGAGGTCCTGCAGCACCAGACAGGAAGGAGTAGTAAAAGACCTCCATCTGCCAGGAAGACAGAAGAGAACGATGAGAATGTATACAGCATCGTAGATGGACCTAAAAAGATACCGGATGGGAGTTCTCGGGATGTAAAGCCAATGAAGGAATCTAATCATGTTGGGGTTTCAGGAAAGTCATGTGAATTTGGCTTGTGTAGTGATCTGTCTACTAAGAAGGAACATGTGAAGAACATTGGACAGAGAGATGCATATATGCAGCAAAAGGATGCAGGAGAGTCAGATGAATCCAAGATGTGTCACAGGGATGATACGATCGTGGTAAAGTTTGTAGAAACTGCAATAGTTGGGAAGCAAGAAGCAGAAGATGCCTGCCATCATGGACTCTTGGACCCTACAATAAATATGAAGGAGGCCATGAATGCCATCAATAACATGTTTCGAGAGCCTTTAGAGATTGCTCCAATACGTAGATCACACGGAAGGCGACCAAAAGAAGAGCATAGTTTGAACAGTGAATTTGATGTCTTTATTGATGAAAATTTGGATAATGGAATTGAATCATCACATCGAAAAAAAGAAAAGAGTGTTTCCCTGAAGGTGCATGGTAGAGCTCAAAACTCCGTGATTCATCAAGAACCATTCCAAATATTCGTTGATGATGAAGAAAGCGGTGAAAATGGTGACAGAACTCTGAAGAATAAATTAAAGGAGAGGAAGACTCAAGATCTAGCAGAAGGTTCTCGGTCATCTGCTTTACCTTTAGAGGCTTTTGTTTTCCCAATTCCGAAGGATCTTCCAACTGGAAGCTCTGATTATATGGGTGATGAGAGCATGCCTCGAATAAAGCATAGAGAAGATACAGTTGTTCACAGGTTTGTCGGGTCTACCATCTTAGATGCGGCGGCGGTGGAGAATGTTTGCCACCACGGATTAGTAGATCCTACAGTCAATTTGAAGGAGGCTATGGATGATATCAACAACATGTTTGGGAAACCAATGGATTTTGTAAGATCCAGGAGACCAAAGCAGGATAAAACACCGGTTAGGAAACAAGACATTTGTGGGTTTTCAATACTTCCTGATGATGATCTGGAACATCAACAAGGTCAGACGCCACCCAAGTCCTCCAGAGTAAGCAACGCTGATTTGTTTGAGCCAACAGTTTTTACAAAAGAGGCCATGGATGACATAAATAAAATGTTTGGAATGCCAATGGACTTTTAGGAACAGCAATTATTAATGGCACATAAGATTTCAATCTGTAGCTTATATTAAAGTGTTGTGATTTACCACAACATTTGCCTTGTGCTTGAATTCGTTAAAATTTGATCTCTTTGACCATGCTTCATATCAAAATCTTTGAATGTGGCTTATCGTTTGCCTGCATTATCTTTATTCCAATCTCCGGCTGCAGCTCATCTTCATCTGCACTGCGCGGTGATCTGTCATCAGAGTCCTCGTAATGTCTGCAAATACAGCACAGCCTTGGCCCCTAGAGAAAGAAATATATATACAACTGTTAAATAATAATTATATTGACTTATTAGTCTTATTCATTAAGGGTAGAATAGTACTTTATGTTTAACCTATATATAGTTTATTTGTAATTAGGTTAAGCTAAGAACTTACAATTGTAGCCTCTTTTTTATGATTTTGCTCTTAATTATTTCAACAACAACGACTATGTAAAGAGCCTATTTGGGAGTGCGATTGTGGTAGCTTTTCAAAGTGCTTATCGTGCTGAAATACATTAAAATGATGTTTTTTAATATTTTAAAAATTATTTTTGAAATCAGCACATTAAAATAATCTAAAAACACCAAACCGCTGGTTTTTAAAATGAAAAAAAAAATAATTCAAATTTCGATAAAAAACCAGTGGGATCGCAATGCCAAACAGGCACTCACACGGCGCACCTGCTACGACTCCTAGGAAAATATTTAAGCGTTGCTTGCATTTTTTTTAAGCTGACTATATTTAAATTATATTGAAAAATAAAGATAATGATTTGAAAATATTAAGATAATAAAACTTGAATATGTAGAATTTTCAATTTTTTTTATATACAATAAATGTAAATATAAATTGAAAAACTTAGGCACACGTATCAAATTTAATAAATCATGAATCATTGTGTAATTAAAAGAGGTAATTAACGATAAATAAAAATATAATTGAAAAAATCAAGAAACTAATATAGATTAAGATATTTAATATAGTAACATGAGTTATTTATATGGTGGTGTTTAATGAATTTGTTTATGAATATCAATTTGTAATAGAAATTCACACATAGAATTTATTTAAAAAATAAAAAAAATATATGCAAGGTTGCACATATTAAAAATATTATAAAAAATAAATATTTAATTTATATAAAATATACAATTTCTTTTTACAAATGGATCTGACTAACATATGCAAAAAATAAATACACCCAATATAATTAAAAAACAATTATTATTCAACAAAAGGCTAACCCCCCCCTCCCGGGAAAAAAAAACATAGATAATGAAAAATAATTAAAATATAAATTTAAAAATTATTTTATAAAACACATATAAAACCATCAATATAAAAAAATAAAAAACTTTGAAGAAAAAACAAGGAGGTTAAGGGGGTGTTTGGGAGTGCTTTTCAAAAGTGTTTTTGAAAAATTTGAAAATTTTTTATTTTTATTTTTAAGTTTAAATTAATAAAATATGGTGTTTTTAGATCATTTTGATGTACTGATGTTAAAAATATTTTTTTTTAAAAAAAACATAATTTTAAACAAAAAATACTTTAAAAAGCTATCACAACTACACTCTTAAACAAACACTAAATTTTGCTAGTTCTAGTAAACTAAATTTTGCTAGGTCTAGTAAGCCAAATCTAACGCCTCACTAAATTAAGAAAAAGGCATTAGCTCGAGCCTGAAGGCTAGACCCGACCACACAAGTTTTTGTTTCTGTTTCTTAAGTTTAATGGGGGTGGATGACGTGATGTTCACCCTAGCTGTCTAAAATCTAAGAATCTGTCCACAACTCTAGCATGAAAAACAAGGATCTTTTTATTTAAAAATCTATTTCAAACCTTTATTTTACCCAAAACATCTAGAAAACACTCTAGGAACCTAATTGGACCAATCCTTGGCTTTTAAAAACACAAAAACTACCCCCAAACCATAAATCAACTCGAAACAAAAAATATTTTTGGGTTCAATTTTTTTCTTTTACATGTTTTCAAGGTACAAAAACACCCCATATCAATTGCTCTCATTGTATGGACTATTTTGATATAAAAATTAATCGTTTTGATGATCAAAATCTTCCTCAATGATAATTTTCTCTCTGATTAAGCTGGAGTTCAATGACCCCTCTATTTTATTCATCCAAAAAAGTAAAAAAAAAAAAGAGAACAATAAATTTTGGTGCTGAAATGTGTGTTTTTTTTTAAAAAAAAACATAACAGGGACCGGTCATTAATTAACTAAAAAAAGGAGGAATGAAAATTAACTCTTGAAATAATTTTTAAATCTATCATGTTACATGTGTTTTTCATTTTAGTTTTTTAATTCAATTCAACTCTCTCTCTCTCTCTCTCTCGAAGAAACATTGTGCAAATTTAATGTCTATCGTGAAAAGAGAGTTTTATAATTGAAAAAAAAAATCTATCACAATGAATTGTAAGACGATAAACTGTCAAAATAGCTACAGTGAATTCTTTACACGTTTTATTTTTTTGTTAATTAAGGTAACTCTTTATGCCAGGGAATTCAATTAATTATTGAAGAAAAACAACAAATCGCCATCTAAATCAGCAGAAGAGGGAATAAAACAAGAATCAAAACCAAAATGAAAATTGATCGATCATCTTCATCTGCATCGTGGGGTGGTGTATATCATTATAATAATGCCGGAAATACAGCCGAAAAAAGGAAATAACTTACAACAACATTGTAATAGTTAAAAAGTAACACTCCATGCAAAGGAAGCGAAGTCATTTAGAAAATTGCCACCATCCCTGGATTGCAGTTAAAAGCAACAGAAGAGGGAACAAGACAGGAATAAAAACCGAGACGAGGATTGATCACGAACTAAAAGATAAGTGACAGATCAGAGATATCAGACAGCAGTTTCAGTAGGGCATCCAGATTGTCGGAAAGCCAAGGGACCTGCAGCATAGATCACAGCTTTGTAATAACTTCCTCGCAAAATCTTGTTCTCGAATCGAAGTGGAGCACCATAAAGTCCATAGTTAACATTGGAGGGGAGGCTGCAGTTTGCAAGAGAAGATGAAACGAGTTTCACACGGCAACCATGGAGGGGATGGTCCAAAATATTATCGCTCATCTTGAATTCATCGAGTTGTGCATAGAAGTAACCATGTGCATCGGTTTCAAATGCCTTGTAGTAAGTGACTTCTTTCTTGAAATTCTTGCAAGTGACGCTGACTTGAGCTGAAGGGATCGGCTCGGCCCCTGTCAAAGACCACGAGCCAGAATACTTACAGCTTTGGCAGTAGACCATGCCCTCAACCACCACATCGAGCTTCTTCTCCACCGGTTCGGTCGGAGTAGTTTCATAATGGGCAGTTGCTGAAACGAAGGCTACTGAGACCAGCAAGAGAGAGCAGATGACAATTGTAAGCTGGTTGCTTGCCATATTCGCTGTGGAGGTTATTGCAGCTTAATTAAGCAGAGAGCAAGAGTGAATTGTAATTGTGTGAGGCAGATTAGAAGATGCGAGTATTTATAATCTCTGAAAATCATAGTTTTGTTTGAAGATTTTGATTGCCGTGGAGACTAATATGTTGCGGCATGTCGGCCACTAACTTCGATCCTTGAAATCTTGTGTTAACGTGGAGACCACCTTCCTTCCTGAATAAAAAATAACACGAACACAGAAATACGCCTTACAATATTTTTTTATTTTCTGTTGCATGAGAGAGATTTATGCAGTATCTTATTTGTTCTGAAAAGCAAGAAGATTATGGTTTTTGCCTCTATTTGCTTGGGGGGGGAAAGGAGTGCAAGATTCACAGGTGGGAATAATTGAATCCTCGCATGTGCCAACCAACACAGCGATCGTTGAGAATTCATCGGCCTGCACATTTTCAAACAGATTTTAGGGTTTCCCCGTAAAATATGTTCAAAAGGGCTGTGGATCTGGGCCTACTGTCGGCCTGCACATTTTCAAACAGATTTTAGGGTTTTACCGTAAAATATGTTCAAAAGGGCTGTGGATCTGGGCCTACTGTCGGCCTGCACATTTTCAAACAGATTTTAGGGTTTTACCGTAAAATATGTTCAAAAGGGCTGTGGATCTCGGCCTACTGTTTAAGGCTGTGCTAATTCTATAGAACTTTTGATCCATAAGGATCTGCACATTAGCCTTTCCGAGATGATATGTACTCATCTTTCTTGTCCCCCCTCTCCCTTTGTAATGCATTTTGTGAATGCTGAAAAAGAAAGTAGCATATCCTGGTTGGAGTTTTAATAATAAGCACTGGTAATCTTTGGTTAACCTTTTCTTCCATAGAGTAAAATTTATTTTATAATAGTTATCTTGATATTTTGTATTCATGACAATCTAATTACAAAATATTTATTTTATTTTATTCAAATTAAAAATCATCATTAACTAAAAAAAATATTTTTTTAGAGAAATATTGTATCTGAATATGAAGTTTTAATTTTCCAAAAAACATATTACGATATTTAAGCTACATGTTTATGTTTTAATTTTCGATGCCTTTTTGGAAAAGCAATCAAAATCCACTGGGATGCTAGAAAGCCACCGTGTTGAGCATTGACCGCAGCCCCAAACGGGGCTGTGAGGGGCAATCGCTGAGCTTTCGTGGATATTGTGCCCCATAGTTGATCTATACATTTTATTTTGGCAGCTGATCTATCTTGAAATTCTATGCAGAGCCATCACAAATCACAGTATATTTATTTTGCCAGGGATACTTTGAATCGTCATACTATGGTTAAAGGAAAAAAGAAAGAACTAATCTAGCACTGCTTGCTCTATGCCTCTTATCTTCAGTTGAAATCCATCACCATCAGAATTGAACGAGTCAGAGACAGAGAGGGGAGAGGAGGAAAAGGAAAGAACTGGAATGTTAACTAATTTACGTGTGGTTGTGCTTCTATTGCTCATTTATCAGCCAATTTCCACACATACATATACATATATATATTTATGAGAGAGAGAGAGAGAGGTGTACCAACTCGGGTGTATACAAGCAGCTGATCTCCCTGACCTATGATAGGTACAGGTGGGGGAAAACCTACGGGCAACTGGTTTTGTGCCTCTATAACTACAAACAACGAAAAAATGAGCTCATACTTACAGTCTGATCACGAGGACAAAATTTCAAGCTCTGCCCACCACAGAGGAGAAAGTTTTGGGATTGCTTCATCTGGTGTTAATGAAGTTATCTCTCTTAACCTTCCAGTGACTTCTGTCATTGTTGGTCTTCGTTTTGGAACCGGGTGCACACAAGATTTTATTACTTCACCAATTCTCTCCAGCTTTTCCTCTTCAAACGAGTCCAGAGTTGGATCCACCTTTTCCCTGAGGGGTCGGTGCCCTCTCAAGTAGTCTGATGCCCATTCTTCAAGTGAGACGTTGTCCACCGTGTATGGTAGCCTACCAGTAACCATTTCAAATAACAACACACCAAAATTGTAAACATCACTTTCTGGGAGTGCCAAAGGCACATCTGGGATCTTCTTGCCATATAGTTCCATCTCATTTGCGATTATGCCATTTGAGAAGGTGAAGTCTGAGATTTTGGATGCATAGTCCTCAGTTAGAGAGATCATCAAAGAGTTCAGGTTGCTGTGAGCTAATGGTGGATTCAGCTGGTGCATATGCTCAAGGCAGTAAGCCATGCCAATTGCGATTCTCAGCCGCATTCCCCAGTCCAGGTGTTCAGATTCTTTTACTGCAGGATGAAACTTAATAATAAGATTTACAATCTACAACAAAGCCAAACATAAAGCAAAAGGAGAGAGAGAGAGAGAATCTTCTTTTTCTAGGGGCAAGAACTAAAGATAGATTATGATTTTCAAATGCCTGACCCGCTGGCCAACTCAAGATCCCAAGTGCATAAAACGTACAAAACCTCGGTGCAGAAATCTCTTATTCACGAAGTGACGAAACCCATACAAGGGAAAAAGAAACCCCTAAAGTTGCACTCCGTTTAATCAACATTCATTTTCTTTGCACTCTCTATATTCTCAAGATAGGAGGTTAATGGATCATTTGCATATGAAAGACTCGATTAATGAGGCAATACTTGCAAACATGAATATTAATGAGGCAATACTTGGTTCTATTTAATATTTAACATTGCGGTTTAGGTACTTATTAAAGTGATTTTTGTCTGAAAATATATTAAAATTATTGTTTTGATATGAGAACATCAACATCACTGAAGAAAACCTAAGAAAATAATTTTATATATTTCCAGATGAAAAACACTTTCAGCTACATTGCAAAAAACAAACTTAGAATGATTAACTTCATGTTTTTAATTAATGAATCTCAACAGCAAAGATCTTATGTTTGGTACGTGTTCTGCAACAAGGATGTCAATAGCAAATGATTTTCACTCACTGTGTAAATGCTCGAAGAGTGTCCCATTTGGAGCATATTCGAATACCATCATTCTTGTGAAAGGCTCCTCCTCCTCCTCACAGTACCCAATAAGGTTAACAAAATTCTTGTGGTTCATTCTTGATAAAGTCTCGATCTGAAGCATAAAACGAGACAAGAATTAGGAAATGCCAAATCACGCCAAAAGCACGTGTTGTTTAATGGGAGTTACACGAAAATTACCTTCTGTCTAAACTGAACTTGTAGGTCCTTTGACCAATCCTTGGCAGATGTTATTGCAACAGAGGCCACAGCTAGCACAGCTATTTCAACTCCACTAGATAACGTCCCTTTGTATAGTGTGCCAATTGGTGAAGAGCCAATTACATTACTAAAATCTTCACAGCCTACTTCAATCTCAGATCTCTTAAGCTTTGGCACACCTGAAATGTAAATCTAAATCATGCTAGTGCAAAGACAAGGTTAAAACATGAACATGGAAATACAAAGCACTGGAGGGGATGAGGAAAGGAAACAGAGGAACAAAAGGACGTGGACCCGCTGTCTCTAGTTGCACGTGTGGGTTGTCAAGAGTTGAAGATTTTGACAAAATATACAGAAATATAATGGTGATGATCACAAAAGCATGTAAGATTAACACCAAATTAAATCAACTAAGTCAAATCCAATTTCATTTCTTCATATTATCCGGTTCAGGTTTTCAGATAATATATTACTGAATGAATAGATGTAGGAACAAGAATACTTCTTTGCAATTTCGAAATAGAGTCCCAATAAATACTTGATTATTTTACCAAGAAGTAAGACTTACCGGTTACAAATGCTTTCTGAAGATGTCCACTCAATCCCGTGGCCCAAGGTTTGACAGAAGCCTTGTTGATTTTGCAGATATATATACTGATGATTGACATGAGAATAACTAGGGTGCCCCCTATAGCTCCAGCTATGATCGCACCATTTGAAGAAGAGGAATTTCCATTTGGTGGTGGTTTATTTGGAGATGGCGATGGGGAAAGCACACGTTCAGGTCCTAGCATCTGTCTTCTGTGAAATTCATTTTCTATATGCACAAGACTCCTGTTGGAAAAAAAAAGAAGGTATTATATTATAAAAGCATGGAGCACTTAAAACATCATGCACAAAGAAGATCAAGAAACTCAAGAAAAAGTCTAGGGGTATGACAATTCAGAGGTCCATTAAACGTCGGAGACACTAGGGAAATGTCACCCCATGGTCTAAAGAGCCCATACAAGAACCTCATTAGGACCCATCTCCTGGAATTTACCCCAGACATCCAGAGGGATATCACCCACAAGAGAGTATCATCAAGATGGTCATAGTGGCATACCATGTAATGGATCTTTTGTTGCGTGATGAACCTTTAGCTGCATTGGATAACTCGTTCTCGTCCACTTGAAATTCAGAAAGCGTCACCAGATGTTGAATTTCAGATGATAAGCTTCTGAGTTGCTCATTGTTGTCCAGCAGACTAGATATAGGTGGGAATTAAGTTAATATACTGACAGAAGCAGAAGATAACTTTGTTGACCATAAAAATTGTTTGACACTCACAGGATTGCCAGGGAGAGATTACTGCCAAGATCAGGTGGAAGGGGCCCACTGAAATTATTGTACCCAAAATCTAGCACTTCCAACTCCTTCAGCTCTCCAATCCCTTCGGGAATGATCCCAGAAAATGAATTGTTGCGTAAAATACTGCAATTAAACATTGAGAGACAATGATAGAGATTAAAATTTAGAGCATAAAACAGAAGGAAGGGCTCTAGATATCAGTCACCTAATGAATACTCACATGGACTTTAAGTGGACAAGGTTTGTGATTTCAGGTGCCAGTGTTCCTTCAAGACAAAGATCTTTCAAGTTCCTGCGAGTTATATGACAAACTCACCTTTAGAGCAAGAACTTAAAAATAATCATACTGAGAGAATGCCCACATGCAATCAAAAGAGAATTACTTGATTCTAACATATATTTTCAAAAAGATTTACGAAGAACCACTACTCCCTCAATGAATTGCTTGATTAATTACATAGCTAATAATAACAAAGTTGACCAAATTACAAATTTAAACTTCCAAGATTTTAAAGTGACCTTGAATTCTCAAAACAAAAATACTATGAAATTAGTAAATTAGTAAGCCTTAGGTTCCCAACTTCTTTCAAATTCCTTCATTCCCTAAGATTTCTCAGAAACCAAACAGAACATAACAGAAAAGTCAAAATCTCTTAAAAACAAGACGAGGGAAGTGGAAAAAAAAATAAAACTTACAAAACCACAACTTTGTCATCATCAGAGCACTCAACACCAAACCAGGAACAGGGATTAATCACTCCAAGATCCATTTTCCAGCTCTTCAACGCACCGTATGGATCACTCACAATCCCCTCTCTCAACTTCAACAACGCCATACCTGCATCACATCATCTGCTCTTTTTATCACTTGTTCCACTACTTACTTTCTCGAGAACTTAGCCCAGAAACGAACAACAAAAGCGCAAAAATATTTTAGTTACCTTCATCATTAAGCGAAAAGCAGAGGATCAAGTTTTGATATACCAAAAACAAGATTAGAACTCCAAACCGACTGTTCTTGCAGTTATTGATCTCCATGAGAACAGCAGTGACCGAACACCAGTTGTATTTACTTGTAAACAAGTAGAGAAACAAGTAAAGGAAGAAGAAGATATCATTCAAAAACTGTATTCTCTCTCGAGTGCGTGCTTGGGTTTTTAGACTCGTTTAGACCATCAGAGACGCTTTTGATTATTGAAAACGCGTCGTCTCCTTTTCTTTTAAATTTCTGGTATTAGACTTCTTTCTTAATGCTGTAAAATGTGCCATGATTTATTTACTGTTAATTTTTGAGTCCTCCAGACTCCAGTCAGTCTCCTGCAATGTATTCGCCAAAAGAAAAGGTTATTTAAGAAAATCAAACTCGTAATTAAACTTTTTAATTGGTATGTTAAAAGTAATAAGATGAAGAAGAATATATTTATTTTTGTGATTTAAATTTATTATTTTTTAAATTTGTTTTTAATATTTTCAGATATATTATATATATTTTTAAATAAAAAACTATACCACCTCCAAGTAATTTAAGATGACTGTAAACTCGGTCATTTTCCTAATTATTTGCTGTCCACGTCATCATAGGGACGACCGCTTGGACAATAGCTTAGAAGAATAGTAAAATGATAATGATGGTGATTGTGTAATTGGGCTCGGTTGGAGCTTCGGTTGTTTCCTAGATGTCTCTATTCGAGATGAGGCTGATATTATCTCGAGGTCGAGGCAAAGTTAGGTGTTTGTTACTTCTTTTTCTGAATAATTTTTTATTTAAAAAAATATTAAGATAATATTTTATAATTATTTTTGTTATCAGTATATTAAAATTACTAAAAATATATTTAAAAAAACAAAAATTTTAAAATACAAAAACAAATAATGAATTAACATGTAATTTCTAAAATAATAATGATTCCATCTAACACTGAAACAAGTTCTTCAGCTTAGGTGGCCTGAAATTTTAAAAGCAGAAGACTGAGTCTTAGCTCTATCTATTTAAGGTACTGTTTCCAGGCTATACACGTGTGTGCGTGTGATGCGGGTTCAAGAATTGACTTCACAAGGATGATAAAATTATTGAACCAGCGCGTGGGTTTTAGTTACCACTCAAACTTGTATACGCTGGGAAATTTCATTTTGCTTGTGTCCATCATTTTGTCTTCTAATTGCTGGCAGTTTTGTGGATGGAAAAAGAATGCAGTGTGGTCCCTTTCTTTAACCAAAGCCCACGGCAAAGCCAAAGTTTTCCAACCAGCTCTATCCAAATTTTGAGCGAGATAAACATGGGGATCGTCTACGACAATTTAACAGTCCTGAGTCATGACTGTGTCAATGAATATTATACAGGGATGTTTCGGAATCAAAACAAAAATATTTTTTTATTTTAAATTAAATTTTTTAATATTTTTATGTCATTCTAATGTTATGATATCAAAAATAATTGTTAAAAAATATAGGTTTTAACAAAAATAATTTCAACTAAACTCATAAACAGATACATAGTCATATTATATCATTTTGAATTTAAATTGAAGAAAAAATCAGAAATATAAATTCATTTCGAATTGGATTTTAATTCAGGTATAACGATTTGTCTAAAGTTAGATTAGAGAATGGTTACTTTAGTCTTCTAAAATAACTCTTGATTAAAATACAATAAAATATAAATTATTTGAAAAGACTTTGAAGTATAATCCATATTGAATGATGAACTGACCCCAGACTTACAATCCAAAACATAAAGACGCCGTCGTCTCATCTGACAGGAGGAATAACTAATTAGAAAAATCAGAATCCCATAAAATCAATCTGTGATCGAGTGAAATTGAATAGTCTACCGGCCTGATCACCCGAAATCTGCTGGCCACATGGTCTTCATACCAAAACCATCATGCTAGAAATTTGAGACTGGTGAAGAGATTGAATAAGAAATTGAATAATCTATATATTAAACGACTGCGTGTCATGGCAGATACATGTCATCGTCATTCACTTAGAACTAACGAGGACTTTTGATTGGAGGTGGTTCTTGCTGCTGGCTTCATCAGTCAGTAGCCACAGAAGCTTTATCACTTGAGGTCAATGATTTGTTTGGTGCTGTCATTGTACCATCTCTTACACGACACCAGGTATTTCTCGGAAAACCATTATTCATCTATTATACTTTTCTAATTAATGATTTTGGTCCCTGTAATTTTTATATTATATTATTGTGGTCTTTCAATTATTTTTATCATTTAGTCTGTCCTACTTTAGAACATTTGTTTATGTTTATGTGGTCTCCGGGTATAATTTTCTTTCAATTTACCGTTAGTTATTGACAGCACATCACATGACATGTCTCGGCTACATGGTAAGAAATCATATAGAAGGACCTTATTGGAAAAACAATATCGGATAAAGAAATCAATTAAATAAAATATAAAATAGATTAGCCGCATAAAACAAATGTTAAAAGTATACGTTTAATCTTATTCTTTACTTATTTACTCATGAATTTACAAATACTACGTCGATCCATGTATTGAAGAAGAAGAAATACTACTTCTTGGTAGGCAAAAAAAATGAACAGGGCGTGAATCACAACAAAACAAATTAATTGGATTATATTTCGAGTATTTTAAAGTTTATTTGTTTTGTATTTTTCTTAAAAATATATATTTTTTATTTTAAATTTTAAAAAAATAATGCTTTAAATTATTTTTATATACCAATATAAAAACATTGATAAACATCTAGTGTCGGTAAGAGTATGGTTAAAATTATTTTTTAAAATAGATTTTATTCAAAATAATATTTTATTATTTTTTCAAGATTATTCTTCACATCATAACATCAAAATAATATAAAAATACAAAAACAATTAATTTAAAAAAAATACTATAAAATAATTTGTCAAACACCTCCACTTGTCTACAATCAATTCGCGTCCGAATGTGAAGGGGGTAAGCAACAAAACTTAACAGGTAACGCCTGGAACAGGCACAGGAACACAAGATAACGCCTAGAAAAGGCAGATGAGAAACCAAAAAAGGGGTTCTGCAGAGGAACCATGAAATTACTTCATAGTCCATTTAACAATGAAATATAACTCGATACTCTCTATCCACACCTTTCGTATATGGAAATAGT
The DNA here is from genome assembly GCA_025169955.1 of Salix arbutifolia. Lineage (NCBI taxonomy): Eukaryota > Viridiplantae > Streptophyta > Magnoliopsida > Malpighiales > Salicaceae > Salix > Salix arbutifolia. Next base: position 4,227,384 of record CM045909.1, read on the forward strand.
CGAGCGTTTTCATGATTAACCATTTGATTATAACAAAAAATTGTAAGAAACTGACTGGTTTTTTCACGAAACAGGTAGCTAATGGTTTGTCAATTTAAAACGAACTTAAGATCAGCTGGAGAACTTATTCTCTGCAAGGTGAACAGAAGGAAGACGAACACGCTGATTCTAGAAACCACTAGTGACTATAAAGCACCAGAATTTTAAACTTGATCACCGGAGCTTTTTGTACCATATAAGACCCATAATCAATGTTGAATATTCGTTGTATTAATTATCCATAAAAACACTATTTTGCGTAGAATAATGCCATTTAAACGATCTATTCACTGGATTGTCTTGAGGAATAGATACAGAGACAGAGCTTGTTAGTTATAAACTTATAAGTGCTAACTTAGATAAACAAATAAGCTTTCAAATTTGATGGAGAACACCTTCGACTTTGTAAGAGATTGTTTGTTTTGGGCCAGGAAAAGGCGAAGGAGCACGGAGGATATGGGCCGGGGATAGATGATTAAATTTGGGATTTTGTGGAGAATCATGAGAATGGAGAGGAGAGAAATTCGGACCTTTTTTGAGCCCGTGCTGGTTTCTAAGGAGTTGGATTTTGCAGAGCCCATTCGACAAATGCACGTCCTTGCTGAGCACGGGTTTCCTTAGATTTACATCGACGGGAATACCAAGCCCAGCGGTTTGGCTAGTATAGAACGAAAAAGATTAATGAAAATTAAATTATATTTATTGAACTTATTGCCGATTTTCTATAACCAGGTATATTTAATCGCAAGGAAGTTTGGTCCTATTTGATTTTTCATTTCAAAAACATTTTTGAAAAAAATTGAAAATTTTTATTTTTAAATAAATTTTTTAGTGTTTTTAAATTATTTTCACATACCGATGTCAAAAATATTTTCTTAAAAATAAAAAAATATTATTTTAATATATTTTTAAACAAAAAAATATTTTCAAAAACTACTTTAACCACCGTTCTAAACAAATAATTTCATAGTGTTGATAAACATGGGCGGAGTCGCAGGGGTAGCAGCCCCGGCACTTGAATATTTTTAATTTTAAAATTAGTATATTTTAACTTTTCACCCATTAAAAATCTTTTTTTAATTTCTCCCAACCAATTGTCCACTAGATCTGAAAAGAGTAAAGAAGTAGTGAATTCATGGACCCGCCCTTTAAGAAAGGAGTGCAGTTTTAGGAGTAAGCAATTGGATGCAATTACCAAAATCTGGTAATAATAGATGTTTTTAAACTATTTTTTATTTTAAAATGTGTTGAAATAATATATTTTTTTAAAAAAATTATTTTTGATATCAGTAAATTAAAATAATATAATAATAATTTAAAAAATATATATTAAAAAGATAACCATTTTTAAAATACAGGAACAAATAGAAAATAGACTTCTTGGACTCGAAGCTCTCTGCCTCCAAAAGAATAGATAAATATCCTGGGAGGCCGGATATGCAATGGCAGCAATGCACATTTTCTTTCTTATTTATCGCGGGTAATTTTATCTTGCATCGGCGTTTATTTAATTTATAGTGGGCTTGTTATGATAGCAGAAGATTTATAATCTATATAATAAATCTTATTTTTGAGTTAGAACATGTATTATTTTTAAAATTTCAAGACAGTTAAGATTTTACTCGTTTATTTAATTTATAGTGGGCTTGTCATGATAGCAGAAGATTTATAATCTATATAATAAATTTTATTTTTGAGTTAGAACATGTATTATTTTTAAAATTTCAAGACAATTAAGATTTTACTCGTTTATTTAAATCCTCGAAGTATGTTTTAATGGGGCTTCATCCATGAAAAACAAATTCTATTTAACTCCGAACTCTTTTATTATTTTTCGAGGAAAAACTTCGTTTTTTAAACTGTTTTCTTACGAAAAAGTACGATAACAACATAATTAGCCGTGATCATATAAACTTGAATGTGTTAGTATTCCATTCAAGATTTAAGGCGCGACATTTCTCGAGGAGCAACTTGAATTCTTTCTTTTTTCACGTAAATTAATCGTGCAGTAACGAATTAAAGAGGGTCCATGCTTATTTTTTCATAATTAGAAGCCCTTAAATCCGAAAGTAAATGATCCGAGCATCAATAATCAACCATTTTTGTGCGCTGTTCGTTTATTTTTCTTCATAGATTTGAAATGTGTTGTTTTGGATCGAAGCTTTTCCTAAATAATTTGATGTTGATCTGAAATTAATCGCCGTGTCGTGCGTTATAAGGCATTTTGTGTAGTCTAAGATGGTGATTACGTGCGTCGTGTATTCATCACTAGTGTCTGCTGAACTATGAGGACCTATATAATAGGTTTATTTTAAATGAAGTGTCTGTTTGGTATTGCGATCTCACCACCGGCTTTTAGCTGAAATTTGAATTTTTATTTTATTTTAAATGAATATGTTTTGATGTTTTTAGATCATTTTGATGTGCTGATTTAAAAAATAATTTTTAAAAAATAAAAAAACATCATTTTGATGTATTTCGGCACGATAAGCATTTTGAAAAGCTATCGCAACCACACTCCCACGCATCCCGAATTTTGAATCCAGAGAAAGGGGTAAGAAACGTAGTGTCAATCAGATTTTTTTAATACTATTACTAACAGTGGAATGAGGACTGCTTTAAAAATTGGATTTTTTTAATATAAAATCAAATTTAATAACCCTAAACAACTAATAACACCACTCGTTTTGTGTTTAAAGCTATTTTATTAAATTCAACCATCACAAAATCCTATGAAAACTCACTTGTGATTGCTGAGAAACGATGGATGAGAAAAGTCTCCAGCTGGACAGAGGTTTTTTCTCTCTAAAAAATTGTTATTCAAATTTAAATAACACGTCTAGGACGGATCTTGGAATGGGACTTTAATGCACTAAACCTCAGCAAAGTATTATTTTATTAATTCTACAATTTAAAAATGTGTACTTTTTATAAGTGATTCGAGATCTAAGCTAATTTTGCGCCTCCACCAGCAACCTTATCTTATATATATATATATATATATTTCAATTGGTATGTAAAAATTCAATTCAATACACATTTCACACAACAAATATATGAGTTTTTTTTGTATGAACCTATCAAATAAACCTTCGTGGAAGATAAAAAGAATTGCTGGGACTACGAAACATCTAAAGAAACAAATCCCACGAAACAAATATAAAGTAATGTTTGTTTTTACAGTTAAATTGTGTTTTTAAAAAATGTTTATTTTTATTTTAAAACACAGATAATATTATTTTAATATAATTTTAAATAAAAACATCTTAAATGCAAACTCTTACAATGTGCGAAGCACACCTAAACCATTAAAATACACACGGGATTTCCCATAAATAAACAACACCAAACACTGTCCTCCTATATAATTGTGTCTTGATCTTGAAGCCTTGATTTTGATTTGACTTTCTGGGCTAAGATGATGATGACCTGCGCCTACGTTGCGAGGGAACGCAAGTGGGGCATCTAATCAGACCGTTAACGTTGCAAGCAATGCAGTTTTTGAACCCATACTTGGCAGCGTAGATCTTGTGGCTCCCACTACACTGTTCGCAGACAACAAATCTGAGCCCTCCACATGTATCACAGGCACTGGTCCCAGAGAGCGGTAACCCACCAATCAGCTTCTTCAAATCCCCACTTTCATGTAACTCCGTAATTTCCTTCACCCCGCCAATATATTTTCCTCCAATGAAAACAACTGGTAAAGTAACTTTTTTTGACCCGATAATCTCCTGTAACTCGTCTAAATACATACCGTCCATCGACAAATCACGTTCGTCTATCTGGACACGAGATCCGCGGAGAATGGATCTGACGGTCCTGCAATCCTCGAAAGTTCTGCGGACAATACGTAGGCTAGTGAAGTACAGAATGATGTGTTGGTCCAGGTGGGTTGGCCGTGAAATAGACTGTTTGATTGACGGGTGTGCATGGCGGTGGGCCCATGTACGGAGCACCGAAGTGGAGATCCGAACCCGGTGGAAAAGGGAGGGCGTTTTGGGGGAGACGGGTCCGGGCTCTTCAGTGACGAGGGTCTGGATATCTTTGAAGGAAGAGCAACAGAATCTTGGCGACGGAGGTAGTGATCTCGGGGAGGAGGGAAATCTAGAGGGTGATCTTAACCAGTTGGGCCACATGAATGAGAGAGGAGAGGAAGGGAGGTTTTTGGGAGTGGAGAAGGCTAGTGAGGAAAGTGTTTGTTTGGGGCTGCTGGGAAGACGATAACGAAGATGGGATTGTGTGTTATTGAAGCCATGATTATATAAATGCTTTTTTTTTTTTGTTATGGAATGATAAGAAATTTATATGGTATGTTCTTCAATTGCCCTTTCTGTTTCTACAGGGGACTTGGGGTAAACAATGGTAAATTCGCTTATTTCACAGTGTGATGGCAGGGATTTTAAATCTTTTACCCACACTTACTTTGTTGGCATGCCAACTTACTAATTTATAGATTTTTATGAAAGTTTGATTAATTTTATTTCTCGTGCAAATATAAAAAAATAAATTAAATTGGTTGATTATTTAAGGATTATCCAGTAAAACAATATTTAAGGGCCTAATTTATAATTGTCCAGGGGATTAATTCAATAACTTATATTATATATCCAGAATAAAAACAAATTGGCGTGTATATCACGCGTGGTAGCTAATTTTTATTTTTTTACCCTCGCGCAAGTGTAAAAAATAAAAAATAAATGGATGGGATGATACATGTTGAACCTGCACCTCTACTTAAACCAGAATAATTTTATAATATTTAAATGGTACTCACTGGTTGTCACAGTGCTATTATTTTAAAAAACAAAATCATTTATAGAGTCTGAGTTGTCATCATGATTTGTGACCAGTATCAATGTTACTGTGCTTTTCTGCTGTTATTTCCCATATTTGCCCTGCCGCACCTACCACCACCGTTAATCCACCGAAACCCCACCGATACGATTTGAATTTTCAACCTTATCCAGCAACTAAAGCCTTATCCAATCCAATAAACCTTATTTTTTACTAAGGCCATGGCTAAAGACACAATGGGTCCAGGTTGTTCTTGACATCGGCCATTCTCGTTGCCGAAATAGCAACATCTAGGGATGGTTTAGAAATGTTGTTACGGTTATTTTTAAAAATATTTTTTATTTAGAAATATATTAAAATAATATTTTTTTTATTTTTTAAAAATTATTTTTGATATCAACACATAAAAATAATTTAAAAATATAAAAAAATTATTTAAAATAAAATAAAAAATTTAAATTTGGAGGAAACGGCTGTACAACCGCCTTCCCAAACAGCTTCTAAATCACTGCCCGCAGGTTAAGTTATTTTTTTTCAACGTATACATCACCAGCAAATATTTTCAAGAGAATATTTTTCTAATCATGAATTCAAAGTCTGATTCGTAATTAACTATATTTTTTAAAAATATTAAAATAATATTTTTTAAAAAGTCACAGCGCAGGCAAATTACAAGTATTTGGTAAAATTATATGATCATGGCAGGAAAAAAAATTAGCACTTGTTATTCTTTTATTTTAGGAGGGATGACATAAAAAAATTTGATTCTTCTATTTTTTTAATTGAGCTTTATATTTACTTATACACACACCAATAGACAAAACAAATCAATTCATATCCTTATTTGTCTTTTTTCTTTTCAACAACACTCTAATATAAGGCTAAACAAATATTTATTGCTTCTTTTCAAATTTAGCAGTGCATACACAATTACCATAACCACACACTCACCAGCCTTTATTAATATTTATTAGAAACCCCCTTTTGCCTACGGGATTCGGCCATGCTCTCAGAAAACAAAAATAAAGAGAAAAATTAAATGTAATATTTTTGTATTTATAGTCATTTTATTTTCGTATTTTTAAAGATAATTTACTTTTTTTTAATTTCAATTAATTTTTAATTTTTGTGTTTTTAGAATATTTTAATATATTAATATTGTTTTTATATATTTTAAAACGAAAAACAATTTATGGTGGGAACTTAGAAAGCACTCATTGTACCACATTTTACATTTCTAATGAGCTGCTAATTCCACGAACACCGTAGCGTTCTTACTTCACAACAATGTTCTTAATTTCAAGTTAGCAGGCCAGAGGCAAATTACTGGAAAGAGAACTTCGTTTGCTTTTCAATGAGTAATTTGGGTTCCCTGCAGTCTTTCTAAAAATGCCTTAAATATCCGTTTGCATGGGAGAAATACAATTTTTGAGGAAAAGAGTATAGGGAACCCCAATCACCAATCAAAATTCAGTAGCTTTAAACTATTGGAAAAACAACATGTTTATAATGCAAGGAAGAAGAGTAAAAGCCTGATCACACCAGGACAAAGGGTATTACATTAGCCCAGAACAGTCTAATGCTATAAAAACTTTTCTGGGAAGAGAGGAAGTTCTCTTACCAGTTGGCGAATCTCACAGGAATGTGAACTCCTGCTTTCCAATAAAACAGTAAGCTGCATAAAACAAACATTGCGAGTTATTTGCAAAACCATCACCCTAAAAAAGTCCCGAGAGAGAGAAAAACACACACACTTACAAGATGCCGAAAAAATGAATGAATGATATAGATGCTGCCCTGTTAGTGCATCTTGGCTCCTTTAGAGATGAGAATATCACCGTAAGGCAGCTTTTGTTCAACTCTTAGGAAATCACGTGAAGCAAGAACTGCATACAATTTAAGCCGCGCATCCAAGTTTCAATCAAATCAGGTCAAGAAAAAAAATCACAGTTTCAATTAGTTGGAATTATGTCAAGCTAGCATTTGATTTTAAAAATTAAAGAGTAACTGCTGATGATGACACGAGAAAGAATATACCGCAAGTTTGATAAAACAGCAGTGCTGCTGCTTTTGTGTTCATTCCAGCAGCCAGGTTGTTCAGGGACTCCACTTGAGGGGCTCCTGGCGTTTCAAAATGTGTTTTCATTTGCCTGTGCACATTTGAGTATGGTTAATGAGTTTAATGATCATATGACAAACGCAAGAACTAAATAAATTCAACAAAAGTCCAGATAAGAGCAATACATTCGGATAGAATCAGCTATCTTGTCAACAGGCTGGCCAACAATATGATGTTGGGTTTGTGTAGGTTCAGTTTCAACCAACAGTTCTGTGGAAAATTTAACAGGGGGGGTTAGGATTTTGATTCTTTGATTGGAAAAGGTAGAACCAAATAGCCAAAGCGCTGCAGCAAAAGACATGAATTACCATGCCATTTACCTTGATCAGGCGTTGGGCCATTCTCAGACAGCCTTGATAACTCAAAATTTGGATCAGCAAACTGCCAAGGATCCTCTTCAGCTACTGTTTCAAGACTACCGCCACTGTGTCTTGATGACGAATGAGGTCCTTTCTTATTTGATCTGTTGATGGTCAGTACATCAAATACCAAATGCATCATTTCTCTTTTATCCGAAGAGCATAATGAGTCTTAACTCTTAAAAGCTAACTCCACAATGATCCCAATGAAACGTTCCTACACAGTCATTCATCACTCTAGCTAAATTTATATGGGTTCCACTAACCGTCCTAAATTGACTTCAAAATAATGTGGTGGGATTCCATGTCCTGATCCAGAGCCTGGAATGGATCCCACTCCATCTCCTGTAATTCAGATCAAGAAAAGAACTTTAAGTGTTATCATAATCCTGAATTATCTTAGTCATTATCTAGACAAGCGAAACATATGAAGCAGAGGGGATAGACGCAACATACCAGAATTCCTAGGTGTCGCCATATTGGCTTCAGTCATCCTCACACCATTGTTCCCGAGATTGGCTTTTAGTTCTTCCATAAGGATATCCATGGATAGCCCATCATTCACAACGTTTGTTCTCAGCTTCTCTATCGAAGTACCCAGTGACTGAGAGCCAGCTCCACTATGAACATCATCAAAGGTCTGCACTCCAAACAATCAACATAGAAAGGCTATAGTGTTTCTACTGAAAAAGAAGAAAAAAAAGAACCAAGCCACTGCTGCTGGGATTTACATATCCCACTGGATCTAGATAATTTACCCTGTCTGGTAGCGACGATATCGATGGTTCTGGTGGAAGTGGTGCAGAGGTCCTTTCTTCTTACATAAGTGCAAAACGAATTTCGCATCATTGGAAGGAAAATCTTCTTAGGAGAACAATCTTAAAAGATATATTGTTTAAATCTCACCAGAAGGGGATTCATGAGGAGGACGGGTACTTTTGTTCCAAAGTTCCAGAAGAGGAGCTGGATAATATACCTCTCTATTTCCGTTATCATCAATAAGAACAGTAGGTGGGAGTTCCATGAGGTTAGATTTTTTTGCAGTGAACATAATACCCATGCGTGCCTGAAAAAACAAGCAGAATAGGGAACTTATCGATAGAACATTAAGATAAAAACTTTCCTTCCCTTTTGCTCTCATTTTCAAAAGGACAACAAATTGCAAGATTTTTAAAATTTGACTATTACAAGTATCATACAGCACTCATGCACCCATTACAATTAGCATATTTTTAAACCATGTAATTCGTATGATGGCAGGTCACAAAGTTTCCCTTGCACAATCTTAGTTGGTGAACCTTCATCGAAATGCGAATCATATTGGAAATTGAGAGCTGACCTTCCTCTTTCTTCCTCTCCTTGAGACAATGTCAGAAGCATTTTGAAGCCATGATTGGTATACATGACCAGGAATAATGGTTTGTTCATAATCAACGGTAATAGTTGCTTGTCTTTTTGTTTTCCTTTTAATCAGCCTTTGCTTCTGTTGATCCTGTTGCATCCATATTTTGAATGTTTGTTATACTTGTATTCTTCTTTTATTATAAAATAATATTATCAGTGCGGGAGATGTTACAATTAATTACCTGTCTGGCTCCCTTGCATTCACTAGATTGTTGATTGACTTGGAATTCTGGATGATGGTCTTGGTTTTCCTCAACTGCAGGAAGAGCTTCACATTAGCATGTGTACCCAGGTAGATAAATTCTTTTCTGAATTCTCTTTATCAGTATAAGCAGTCTCCGTAAACTCTTAAGCATTAAATCGCCAAAGCGTTTCAAATAAATGATGATAATGGAATTAGGCATGCAACTTGTTGACTTAGATTGAGTAGGATCTCAGTGGAAGGAGCCAAGCATGTAAATCAAGAATATTTTACAAATGTCACATATACTGGCACATCCGTGACAAGGACCAAAGCATTCTCTCAAATCAAGGACAAAACTTAGAAAGAAGACAATAACAGTATAGCATTTTAATAAATAATAACTTTAATTGGGCATTTGATGACTGACCATGCAGCATGTCAACTCCCATATCTGAAATAATTCAATTGTTTAATGATTGGCTTCTACCCAGAAAATAACTAGGTCATATATACTGGCTTCTGGACTAAAGAGGTAGAAAGAAAAAGGGAGGCAAAGGAATTAGAGAGCCATCCTTTGATCTTCCTCTCTCTGAAGTAGATGTACTATCTTAGTTTAGACATGATGTTTGTGGGTTAATGAAAAAATGACATCAAGCAAGTTAGAAGCTTCATAAAGAAATTTATTAAGTAAAAAACAATAAAACATAAAATAAAATGAAGTTCTGTTTCATTTCCAATTCAGTCTGCAAAACATAATACTTTTAATAAGGTGTCATTCAAGAGCATCCTCTTATTTCTATCATTTTTGTGTTTTCCTACAATTTGAATACTGACGTCAATGGGCAAGGAGATTGAGACGGTGGATACTATCCTCATCAAGCATAATGATAAATCAACACAAAGGACTTAAGCTTGGAAAAGCTAGAAACACAAATATAAAATGATGTGCAGCTTAATTATAACCAGATTCTGTCACGCCAGTCATGGAAGGAGAAGGGAAGGTAAAAGGAGAGAGGAAAATAGCTCATTTTGGTGGGATGTATTTATCAATTCAAAGTGTTGGTCGCATAACCTTCTGTTGGAACATATAGATGTCAAAGGACAAAGGTCAATCAAGGTGGAAGTATACACTGAATCAACTTCAAAATCATTCAATAAAAGTAATTAATAAAAAAAACAAGCAGCAGTTATCTAACATGCATTTTATATTGCTGACCTCTTTGAGCTTTGTCTTGTTCATTTGGGGAGGGTATGAGAGTAGTTGGGATATCCATATGATCTGCTGAAGTGAAGTTCACCTGTGTCTCTTCATCTCCTTCAATATCAAATCTGCCACACCATTGTCCAAGATCAGCTTATGAGAATATAATGAGAACCCGATGAGATTAAAGTATGGGAAATGCCTTGTCAACCACAAGGGGGGGATTTTAATTTCCATGCATACAATCTTACTAGTCTGAACCACATTATGCACAGGCAATGGCAAAGCCCTATATGAAAAGCATAAACTAACTATTGCAAATCAGAACCGATATTGCATTATTATTGAATTCACCTCTCAAAGCGATTGTACGCATCAGTATCAACCTGGTATGAATCAAAACGTTCAAATAACGTGATGTTGTCGGCATCAGCTGAAAAGGCATCTTGAGTTAACTTGAGGGAACAATGTCAGCATGCCAGAAAACTCATAACTAAAAGCTTGGATGAGGAGAAGCTGGAAAGGAGTAAATGGAAACCTTGATGCAAGTGATGGGATGCATCTCCCTCCCCAGTATCATGGTTAACATACGGTTCATCCACATTGTCAAGCCGCTGAACAGCATAGAGAGGTCAAAAAGTGATCAGCTGCATACCCAATTTTAGCAGGTATCATTTTAACAAACTTTTTTTCCCCTTGTAGTTGTATTACCATTGATATGCTTTGATCCGTAATCACATGTAATGACTTAGATTAGATCGTGCATAATAGTAAATTTGACTTCAATTTCACTGAACGTAAGATTTGAAATTTATACATTTGACATAAAAGCTAGTGCATCACCATAAAAGCTGTATTATGAAATCTACCTCATGTATTGTGAATTCTACCTCAATGACATAATATTAGAATAATCAATGCTAATTGCTATACATCCACAATCATATGGATTTTGTAACATGCACAAGGCATCTGAAGCAAAGCCCATTACTGCAACCCAACAGCTTAGACAATGGACTAAGAACATGAATCTACCACTTGAAAGATAAGGCAACTAATTCGAATTTGTGTGGATTAAAAGACCTTTTGTGGCTTAATGCTTAATTGGGTTATTTATCAAACACCTTCCCATCGAACAAAATAAGGTCACCATTTGCTCATGCACAATAAAACCTACCAGATAGACAGTCCACAAGTTTCGGGGCACTAATTTGCCACCAAGTAAACACAACGAAGTTGACCACAAAAAATGCCCAGGACTTCACTTCAGTGTTAACGAATAATGCTGGAGTTGTTTTATGTCGTTTTAAGAGTGATTAAACAATGAACCATCATATATATATAAAGGAGAGAATAAAATGAACAATTTACCATGGTGAAATAGGCTGTTTCTTGAAAACCCATGGTGGTGGTTGCAGCATTTGAGTAATTAAGAGATTGCTCAATTTCTCCCATATCTGTTTCTTGGTTCTCTGGTAAAGTCACTGCCTCTTTCCTTCAATCATAGAAACACGGCATCACAAAGTAAATCAAACAAAATCCATGTACTTCGACTTCTACTACCCTTGCTTTAGCACCCAAAAGGCCAAAACTCACACTCAAAACCCATTAAGTATCGTTATCACTGTGAGGTGTGAACTGTCACCGGTGCTGCAATGCGCGGAGGTCGTCCCCGTGAATATGAACTCGTATGAAGTTAAAAAATAAAAAAAGTGCCAGGTTTTATCCATGCTAAAATACGACACTGCACCCAAACATGTGCTAAAAAACGCTGATTTAGAGTTAAGAATTTATAGCGACGGACCTGGCCTGTGATTTTCCCTTAGGAAGGACAGTGGGGTCTGGGGCCACCTTCACTTTCCATGCTTCGTTTATTTCAACCTGACGAAAATCAAATCAAGAAACAAGCGAAGCGTCATGAAATGATAATTTATTATAGCACGGAAATTAAAAGGGAAAACAATACGGAATATTATTTTTCTTGTTGAATTATAAGTTCCAAATGCAAGTACCAGCAGGCGGGTTACATCATCTGTGAAGAAAACCAGAGCATAAAGAAGCATTATCAATAAGATTATGAAATTGAAATTCAAGTACTTGTCAATAAAAGAATGAAAGGAGATTCACCATAGAGGAGCTTCACTTTTCGTTCATACACAATAACAACTCCACCTGAGAGGGGGAAAAAAAGAAGAGAAAAAGAGAAATGTCTCTGTTACGGACTTATACTTTGATTAAAAACAGATACAACTACTAACTTCACAGAAACAGAAAACACTCTTAAACGAGAGATACAAGACGAGTACCCATGAGAATTCCAGAGAGTCTAAGAGCCATAGGCACTGAGGGATTCAAAATTTCTTCACTGCAGAAACAGGGGAAAATGAGAAGAAGAAGAAAGACCGTCAAATCGATTCGAGCGGGTTTGGAAAAAAAATAAAAATAAAAATAGAAATAGTTTAAAAGTAAAATAACCAGATACGGATGATGTTGAGCTTGTTGAGCTTCTTTCGGTTGATCTTTGCATGCAAGGTTGCAGCCATCCTTCGTCAAACAGAGGGAAAACAGATTATCGTATAAATCCATATTAGTTAACAGAAACAGAGAATATCATGCAAACACTACACTCCATATTTGCTTAAAATAACCAGAGTACAGTCGCTCAGTTTAAAAAACATTCCGGAGATGAATTATGAAATCCTTTCAATACAAGTAATCTCAACGAAAACATTCCCTGTTTTTTCCAGAAAAAAACAGAGCAATTATGTAAGAAAAAAAACAGCAGCAATAGAGCGTTCCTGAGTTTCATAATAACTAATAATTTCAAAAGATGAACAGAGATGAATGCAGAGAGCAAAAAAGAAATAAAATCCTTATAACAAAAGAAATCCTTATAACAAAAGAAGCGAAGCAAGCAGCTTATAGAATTTAAAAAAAAGGGGAAGAGGAGATCACCATATCTGGCCAAGGGGTGCTTTGCGAGCTAGAAGCTGGTGTGAGTAAAACATTTTTTATTGCGAGGGAGGATTTTTCACTCTGAAAACAAAAGATAGAGAATAAGTTTTAAGAAAGGATCAGAGGTATCCACAATGGCGTTTTAAATAAAAAGCTAAGTCGTTTTGAAGGGGGAGGGGGTGTAACTGTGAATAGAAAGAGGTGAGTGTGGTGTGTGTGTGTGTTTTCTCTCTTTAAAACGGAAGGGGCATACCCTCCTTGGCAGCCGAGAGCGTTTTTTGCGGGAAGGGAAGAAGAGTACGATGGAATGTTCGTGGAGATAAATTTACCTGCCAGTCATGAAAGTTTTTGTGCATTTTAGAAATGTGGAGCATTAGACGTTAGCACGTGGGGGCGTTTAAATGCCTGTCTGTCACCGGCTAGCTGAAAACGAAAAGGCTCGTTTATAACGACTCCGGGTTGCTGTTTAGAAAATTGGCCGTGGGCTCCACCGGATCAGCTTGCTTTACACACTCTTTTTGCTCGGTGTTTTGTCTGGTGCAGGCAATGAGCAATCGAGCAGCATATCACAGATTAAAATTAATGATCATGATGATGAATTTATGATCCTGATTTTATATATATATATAAATAAATAACATGTTTTCACAAATTCAACTCAAATGAATTTTATTGTTTTAAAACCTGTTTTCGAACAAATAATAGTAATAATAATATAATTTACTTAATTTTAGCATAAGATTGAATTCAAACAAGCTATTAAAAAATGATGGGAAATTATCACAGGATAAATTAAAGGATGAATGTTGTGGACTATTGTAACGAGAAAACAAGATCCAACTAATAATTAATGAAATCATTTATAAATCGTCGTAAGACTCTAATGATCGACAATTATACTTTTTTTGTAACTGATTCTGTCCAAACTCATTCAAGTGGTCCTCTCAGCAATCTTACAGTGGGGTCGCATTTATCCTATTGATTTCAAGGGGATCCGCGTGATTGAAAAAAAAATAAAAATCCTCGAGAATCTAAATATGAGCTCCATTGGTTTAGCGAGAATTACCCATAAATTGCTTATTTCAAGACTTTACTTTTTAAAAAAAATATATTAAAATAATATATTATTAATATCATTATATTAAAATAATTTAAAAATACTAAAAAATAATAATTTCAAGAACAAGTTTATTTTAAAGAAAAAAAGTTTGACCATAAAAACTAACACTATCTTAAAAACTGAATCATGATTTTAAAAACATTGAGCTTATTGTGTTAGATCTAGCATTTCATAGCATATAAACATTCATGTTCATGTCGAATTATCAAGAACGCATAAATTGTATAAACCATAAAGCGGAAGCGTACCTGAATCCATATCTGGAAGTCGCTATCTAGAGTCGTACGGATGACCTTCCAGATTAACACGTTCACCTTAGAAAGCCCTTTGATTCTCTCTAACCTTAGCCTTATTTTCTCTCTGATAATGGGATGTCAGTGTAAGAATAAATCAGAACGTGTAATCTGGGGACCATGACCATATATATAGGCAACCAAGTGCCTTTTGGTATTCATGCCTTTTGGCATTCCCACCCTTTGGTATTCCTATTTTAACCCATCACTAAAATAGGAATAACCCCGTAATCTCTACACATTAAAGGTCCACACCCTATTAGATACACCAAAACCCAATTGCCTAAAAAATACTTAGCAGATCATTTTTAATTAGGCTTCACCTTATTTGACAGTCCACAAACACATAATTATTCTCATATAAGCCCAACGTTGGATTAATGATCCAACATATTGTATAAAAGATATAGAGGGTGTTTGATATTGTAATGACAATAATTTTTTTATATTTAAAAATATATCAAATAATATTTTTTTATTAAATATATCAAATATTCGAGAACACAGAAAAATAATGTAAAATACAAAAATAAATAAACCTTTAATCCCAGGGACATGAAGTTATAAGCAACATGGTTTCCTGGGTATGTTGTAACGAAAGGGGCAGGCTGCCAGGTCCAGGTCCCGCGCCATCGCTTGACTTCCAATGATTAAAATTTTGGGCGTCCACTTATGAAATACGATTTAGTTGGATCTACGCTCAAGAGACCCCTATCATCCGTGATACAGCTAAGAGAAAACCATCCAGAATAGTACGAGTACAGAATACACGTGCATCAAAAACCAATGTGACCCAACTCAAGCCCACGGCCGCGATTGTTTCGTTAATTTTTTTCACTCATATTGCAACCATATATTATTAGATTTATTGGTTAAAACCAACATTAAAAAATAAAAATAAAAATAAAATAAAAATATCGCGATCAACATATTTCACAAACTTGCACGCAGCAGCTGTGAAAGGGAGCAAGGGCATAGTTTCGATGCTTGTTGAATTTGGAGTAGATTTACATAATATTGTCCATGCGTTTTGAAAAAAAATAAAATTAAAGATTAAGATTTTTATTTTTTATTTTAAATTAAATATTTTTTAGTATTTTTAGATCATTTTAATGTCTTGATGTCAGAAATAATTTTTTTAAAATAAAAAAGTATCATTTTAATGTATTTTTAAATAAAAATCATTTTAATGTATTTTTAAATAAAAATCATTTTAAACTTATATTTTTTCTAAATAATTCAAAAACATAAAAAAAAAATCAAAAAACAATTGAACCGCAATATCAAACTATATTTAAAAATAAAATTGGAATTGATTGATTACATGCTTACTCGGGATATGGTTGCTATTTATTAGTGTTCGAAGACTTTAACTGGTAGTGTATTTGTGTGTACACATAGGTGTGCAGGAAAGTAGTAAAGACTAATTATATTTGTCTTCGCTGACCAAAGTATTTGTAATTTGTCAGTCATTGCTCATTGTACCAAGCCCCGTTTTATTTCTTTTATTTTAGTATCAGGCCCATTGGACCTGTTTTATCTAGAGGCCCATCACACCTTGAGCTACAAATGTTACATGGCGAAACTTCCTTCCCATGCATTGTTGCTCTGCACAAATTTTTGGGACTGGGCTCACTTTTATGGGGTAATTTAATGCTACTGGTAACCATATAAATATACAATCAAACCATTAATTTCAATCAGAATTGGTTTGTGTATGCTCGTGGAGAAAATTAATTATCAATTTTAAACAAATATAATTATCCACTCGTAGAAATGAGATATTTGCCGGTAAAATGCTTGAATTTTACGAGCACAACATATTTGATTCTATGCTATAATAAATAAATAAAATCGAAACGCTTCGTTTTAGTTTTAAAAATTAAAAGGAGACAAATCTGGTTTTACTACGATGATTAAAATATCAAAAAATCTTGACTGCCATCACTTGTCGTGGATTTATGCTTGAATTAAGTTAAAAAGCATTAACCGCTAAATTGGCTTTTCATCGATTAAGTTTTGGTCTCCGATAGAATAGAGATACGGAAAGCCAGAATCCCTCCTGTGAGCATTTTTGCGGGAAAAAAACTACATAAAAATTGGTCAAAAAACATCAAATAAAACGATCCTTTATTTATTTATTTATTTATTTGAATTGAGCTCGCTTCTCATCCATCTTGTATAAAAAATAACTAACCAAATTAACTGTATTAAAATCAGTTGAAGTACGTGGCTGCATTGATATTAAATATATTAAAATATTAATAATTGTTAAGATAACATTTATACTATATAGAATATTTTAACTCTTCGAGATAAATAGCATCGATACCCTTAACATATATCCAGTGCCTCGATCGCATTTTCTCTCCAAATAATATCCATTATTACGTTAAAAGATTTGGTCCAAATGTGGTTTTGTGAGAGACAAATCATGATGATAATAGTAATCAATTCATCAAACCTTGTTAACTTGAGTATAAAAATTAGTTTGGATCAAAATCAATCAAAAAATATTAAAATCATATGAAATTGTGAAATTAGATATTTTACAATCCCAGGCAAATCATCCCTAAAGTGAGGCTCTCATCTCAGATTGAACTCAACAGATCTAATTAATTAAAACTTTCACAGTTTTCCCCAATCTTTCTTCTCAAACGAGGCTCTCATCTCAACTCTTCGTCATCGTTGTCTCCTCTCAACTCTTCATCGTCGTCGCTGTCATAACCTCTCATCTGTTGCCGTTGTCGCCTCTCATCAATCTTCAAGGTTTAGTTAACTTTGTAGAGTTTCCGGGTTTCATGCTCATACGAGATATTTTTTCACATTCAATGGGTTTTATCTTTAAATTATGTTTTGAAAAGAGAGATGGTTCATGGTTCATTGTTCGAGCTGTTAACCCCATTCGAGTTTTGTTATGAAAATAAGTTTCAGGCATGCTCTCTGTAAGAAAATGGATTAGAAAAAATTAAGAATTTTTTTCTATAAGAAATAGAACATTAAACCCATACATTAATTCAGACATGTCAACTTTTGGCATGGTTTAGAGAGCGAGAAATAGAACATCAATTCAGGCATTAATTCAAGCATGCTCTCTGTAATAAAAATAAAAAATAGAACACTGAAAAAATCGAAGCTTTCATAAAACAAAACTGGATGTTTGTGACTTGAGTCTGTGAGAAAGAAATGAAAGGAACACTGGAAACACCGTAGTGAACTGTGGAGATTTTATCATGGTGTTTGTGACTTGTGTCTTGATTTCTCTCCATGAATCAATTTTTTTCTTCTCATTTATGTATATTTGCGTTGAGAATCATGATTTTATCACTGCAATGAACATTCATATGTGGAAACAAGGAATGTTTTTAATAGCAGAGAATAGCAGAAGATGGCGTGTTGTTGTTTTTAATAGTAGAGGATGTGAAAACAACCTTGTTGCTACTTCTCAGGTACATTTTATGTGTAATTGTATTAGTTTCTAGTTGATCTTGGTATTGGAGTAAAGGGAGATGGTTCAGTACGTGATCATTTTTACCAAGGGACTGATGGTGCAGTTTTATTCGGCTTAGTTTATAGGAGATATGTGTGAAGTGGTGATGCAGTTCTCTTCAGTACATGATTATTTTTACCAAGTAAAATACATAATTATTTTGTAATGTATTTTTAATTATTTATTAACCTTAATTTTCTCTCCAAATTATTTCCTATTTCCATTGTTACGTTAAAAGATTTGGTCCAAAATTGGTTTTGTGAGAGACAAATCACGACGGCAACAGTAATATGCAAGGAAAATCTCCTGGTCTGGGCCCCATCATTTCTCAGTAAAATTTAGCCGACGCTGCATGACATAGCTAGATAAATAACTTATCTTTTACCGGGCTCTCATTCCTCACCGTCGTCAAAAACGGAAAGACCCGAGAAAGAAAAAAATGCACCCATTCCCTACTCTGTTTCTTCTCCTTTTCCTCACTACGTGCCCTCCACTTACACTCTCCACTTCACCAGATCACTTCTCCAAACCATTCTCGCCACCTCTCTCGTCATCGCACAAACCAAAACCAAAACCTAAATCCAAAGAATACTTCGAACTCACCCATCCACTACCGTCCGATCGTTTGACCCCATCATGCAAACTTCACATCATCCAGCATTCATTTGCCGACACAGTGAACCAACCTCCTTACTCCACCCCATACTTCCCGCCATTTCATTGCCCCCCTCCTTGGTCCCACGTAACCCTCGAATTCCACGTCAAGTCCAAAGGTTATCAACATGACCGCATCTCCGCCTTATGGCTCGGTGGCTCCGAGCTCTTCCGCACCAGCACCGCCGCTCCCGGACAACGCGGTATCTTCTGGAAGGTTCGAAAAGACATCACTAGATACTCCTCTCTCCTCCAACAAAATAACCTTAACTTTACTGTCATGCTCGAAAATAACGTTAACGACATCTACACCGGCGTCTACCATGCTGACGTCACTCTCTATTTCTACTCGGATAACGCCATCAAGGTTCCGTTCACGGGTAAAAATCAAAATCTAATTGCTCCAGCTTTGCAATTACCCTTCTTTGGAGACAAGAGCATGTATGATCCACCAGCTGATTTAATAATTCCGATTTCAGCATCCGACAGCACAAAGGGTTATTGGTTCATAGTAGAGGGAGATTTGGATGTTAAATTTGAGAAGGTTAGATTCCCGATGAATACACGGAAGGTCGTTTTGGAACTGTACGTGTCGTTTCATGGAACTGATGAGTTTTGGTATACGAACCCGTCGAATTCTTACATTAGAATGAATAATTCGAGTAATCCAAGGGGTAATGGCGCGTTTAGAGAGGTTTTTGTTTCAATTGATGGGAAATTAGTAGGATCAGAAATGCCATTTCCGGTGATATTCACCGGAGGGATTAATCCTTTGCTCTGGAAACCGGTCGTAGCAATTGGTGCTTTTAACTTACCTTCGTATGACTTTGATTTGACGCCGTTTTTGGGAATGGTTTTAGACGAGAAAGATCATGTTTTTAGTATTGGAGTTACGGATGGGATTAAGTATTGGCTTGTTGATGCGAATTTGCATATCTGGTTGGATTCATCCTCCACTATTGTGGAAGCTAAGAATGTTGTGAATATTTATCCCGAATCAGAAATAAGCCGCAGCGAAGAGTTTCAATCACTTGATGGATCGTTTGGGATTAAGGCGGAGAAGTTCACGCGATTAGAAGGGTGGGTTAAGTCTAGTTCAGGAAATCTGACTACCAGTATATTGCAGGAGGTCAAGTTTACGAGCGCGATAAAGTTCAAAAGGAAGGGAACTTATAAGACTTTTAAACAGAATATCGAGGTGAGAAGAGAAGCGAAAGTGTTGAATGATTTGGGTGGGCTGGTTAGTCGTGTTATTGTTAAGAGAAAGTATCCTCTGAAAGTGATCACTGTCACTCTCCCTGGGTTGAAGAACGATTCCTGTATGATTGTTACTAATGTTACTCATGCAGTGAATGAGAGGATTAAAAATGGGAAGCTGTCGAGCCATGTTATCAATAAACAGGTCTCCAATGGCTGGATGGAGGTTAGGGATCACTCTGTTCTTTCCGGTGAAGCGATGACGAATCAAACTTACGTTTGCCGGGACGAGTTGGGTTGCTATGTTAGGACTGTTGGAACATTGAATGGAAGACTCATCAAAGACAACACTGCTTATGCCTGTCCATCACTCGTGTAAATTTAAATCTGACTGCGTTCATTTCAATGTTAGTTTCACTTGTATTAGAATTTCCAAATAATCTTTGCCTGCTGCATTTGTACTTGTTTATCTTTTCATTAATAGAAATTAGTTTCTGGTGTCTATTTCGTTGCAGAATTTCTTGTTCGATCAATCTTTTCTTGTTTTGGAGTCTTTTTGGGTGCAGCCCCGGCTGCTTTTGTGTCCAATTGAAGTTGTAATACCCTGGAAATACTTGATTAGCTATCGTGCCCGGCCATTCTATGTGAATTTGGTGCATTCATCTTGGTGATTATTTTTCCCAGATTCTTTCAAGTCTTACTATATAACACAAGCGCTTTATCCAGGTTTTCATGCTCTGATTGTTGTGCACTGATAAATCTTTATTCACGAAGAAAATTGAACAGACAAGTTGTTATGTACAACCGTAGTTGTCATCTTTAGAGATTAGTAGTAGTCATCAGTAAACGATATGATTGTGTAGATGGGAGAAGTGATCCAACGACTAATCTGCTCGGAATGTAATTATCTAGGAAAGTGATGGATTAATCAATCTGTTTGATAATTGAAGTGCGTAGATGGGGAAATTGTCTCCATGAACTATTTGGTTGTTCGGTTATAAAGCTAAACAAGGATATCCTACCTGCCCGACAAAGATATCCTACCTGCCTGAGCTTGGGGGTGGCGATTCCACCTGTTTGGGTAATGGAGGGGAAAACCATCAATTGACTGCATCGATAATGCCAAGAGACCAGCATCTATATATATATATATATGAAGCTTCTTGGAACTTGCGCCTGGTGTCAGGATTCCCGAGCTATTGGAATTCAACTCAACGACAGACAAGGCGATACAGACCCGCATGTAAGTTGTGTCAACGAGAAGCAAGTCCAAACGGATTTCATTACCTAACGGTTTTCCTTAGCTATTTTACTTCAGCTCAACACTGATCTGTACTGTTTATTTATTTATTTATTTCTAAGGTGGTTTTCCAATAACCCTTTTACGGCAACTCCACACCCATTTGTCAGTATTTTTTACTGTCATCCTTATAATTTTAGGCTTTTATCTTTTATTCTTAAAATTTTATTTACTCATGATTTAAACTCTTAGAAGTAAAAAATAAGTTTTTTAGAAAAGGAGAATGACGGAACAAGATTTTTTGCTGACCGCATTTAGATTATAAAAATAGTTAGCCTCATTGCTAATGAATCCATCCTGATTTGATTTCAAGTTTTTAGCATAATTATAAGATATTTTGGGGCTGAGTATGAAGATTTACATAATGATTCTAGGTGAAAATATGTCATCATTTGTTCCATAGAAAGCAATTCATTCATGTATATATAATCTCAAAAGAGCAACATGGTGTCCACTTCAGTTTTTTAAGAAATATTCAATAAAATAAAATATATTTTTTATAAGTTTTATACATTTTTTTAGATTATTATTATTTTATTTTTCATATAATCACATTTAAATTATAAATTCATTTTTTTTTATTGAAACTTGCTTCTTAGATAATGAAATTTTTTTATTTAAAAATCATACTAAAAAAGGATAAGTTTTCATTAAAAAAACATGAATACAAAATGAGGGTTATTATTGGAAAAAAAAAAGAGTGCATTTTCCCCTTCATTAAAATGATCAGAAATACCTAATTTAATCTGTTAAGCTTTTATTCAAAAAAACTTGTTTTTGATAAAAGAGAAATTTTAAAAAGAGAAAGAAAATGCCCGAGTAAGAAATGGGAATTTTGATTATTTTTTTCTCTAGAATGATTTTTTTATGGATATTTATTTTAATTTCATTATAGTTTAATAAAAAAAGGCCTGATTTAGCAGCGCACGGGCATACGAGCTAGCACAGCTGTAAGCTATAACCGTAGAGTCCACACCCTCAAATGACAACTGCACCAGCGTTGAGGCAAAAGCTACATGCAGCTTGTTTTGATTGGCGAGTTGTCAAATTAAGAACCAAGAAAAGAATCCATTCGCTCTATAAACTAAACGGATAGTGAGAAGTTCCAGCCACAGGATTCATATAAGTCGCGAATCTGACCTTCTGTGGCGTGCTTGTAACTTTTTGGTTTATTGATTTACATCATCTTGGCATCTAAAAAGTTTCCATTTTGCAAATTCAATCTCGAAAGCAATGCAAAATAGAACAGCCTATCCCCACAGTTTCAGTTAATCTAGTTTAGGACTTTGGTGGAAGACTAGGAGAAAGAAAAAAAAGCAGCAGCAAAAGGGACGCTAAGAACATCAATATTAATTTCCCAATCCATGTGATATTTGTGCACGACGGAGAAAGAGACAACAGTAGGGCACCACGGAGAATAATAGAAAATTGTTCAGCAGTTAAATCAATAACCTTTTTCTGTTTCCTCCTAAAAACTATCAATGCTTTCAGTAACTGGTAAAATAACTAATCAATACAACGAACCTAGTTAAAAAAATTGGGAAAATGATTTCCGATCAAAAAATAGCAGCCTCCGTTGCCTTTTTTACTCCACTATGCCCGCTGAGTTCTCCACATCAGCATCTCCCATCCCTGTGTCTTCTTCTTCACCACTATCTTCATCACCACTGATCTCTTCATTGGCACTCCTTAGCTTAAGCATGTGCTCAGTAAGTAATTTATCATCTCGTTCGCTCACCTAAATGACAATACACCAAGTCAGAGGAGCCCGGAATGGAACTCAAGGTATACATTAAGTAAGCAAATAGTGCAAAACAAAGCCCTTTTAGACTGACAAAAACAAATCTGAGATGGATTCCAGTTTCACTGAGTGTTTAAAACAAATAAAAACCCTTTGAGCAGATGAAAAATTGACACTCACTGCTCTCGGTGGCTCCTTTACAGCAAGTTTCCCCTTCTGCCCCTCTATTGCTTCAGTGCAAGCAGCAATTGCGTGGTTGAGAATTTGTATTCCTTGTTCCTGCATAGACCAGTATAAATCAGGGCATTTAATCAGCAACATATTAACCATTGATCTGACAGCATCCCATAATTTATCTCCAAGGAAGCCGTTAAAAAAATAGTTGGCAGGACCTTTGACTCTAGCTTGAAAACATATAACAGGAATCAGAATGCTGGCCTGTTGATTGGCTAATCATCAACAGGCACCTGCCGAGTTCATAATCTGGCCTTCAGCAAAGTGTGCAACCATAGCTCTACATAAATTAGTGACATTACATGATAAAAATCCTAAATGATCAGCGTTCTTTTCTCTGTAGGCTGATTTACCATGCCAGTGACAACTTGCTATCTAGCATGAATCATGACCTGGGAAATTTCAAAATCTGAAACGATCTGGCCGTCACTTTATAAGGCAGGCTAATCACTCCCTACCAGGTGATTAAAAAGAAAGGGGAAAAAAGTTAGAGGGACAGAGTTATTGTTGTCACCTCAACTGCAAGGGAGCAGAATAAAAAACAATACACGGCAAGTTTGACCATATACTTGTATCTCAGACATGTGCATATACTTGTATCTCAGACATGTGTTAGTACGTCCTTGTATAATCAAAAAGATTTCTGTCTACTTGCTTTTATGTCGAGTAATGCATCAAAGAATATAACAGCAATGAGGTTCAGCATGTAGACATGAGCATTACACAATTGTCATTCTCCCAATGCATCACATCATCAGTCATTTAAGAATTGGGACTTGCACATAGAATTTCACAACTGCCTACATTTTTTTTTTTTTTTAAAAGAACAAATTTATAATTACCTAAGGCTCTCTAGTTTATCCCAATAGAGTTCTCGAGATAAGGCTGACCTTGTCTAGTGTTTGTGTGGTGAGAACATAGAGAGGAGGGGCAACCAGTTTTATTTTCACAGGACAATCTACATTGCCAACAGCCTCAGCTTTCCGCATTGCATCCTGCAAAGTCAATTGTAGCTTTTGTCATTTAGAATAGCATCAAGAAACTAGAAAGCCTACATTCAGTAAATTTAGAAAAGGGCATTAACACCATCCACAAGAAAAGAATAAAGGCAAACTAAGAGAAGCAGATTGGACCTTAATGTGGAGGACGCCATCAAACTGGAAACATTTCATCTCAATATCAGCCCGTATCTTCAGTGGCTGTGGGGTCATTCTTCTCCTAATATTCCTAACCAAAGCTTCTTTGATTTCCTCTGAAACAGCAGGCACTACCTTGGCTACCTGTGCCATGAATGAAATATTAGTAATCAACAGAAAGAATATGACAGATTTCACCTAACAATGATTACCTCCTGTCCATCAGGGCCAGTTTCTTTGACTTCACAAGTGAGAGAACCCACAACTGAATCAGGGTCAGTCACCATGATTTTGAATGCCTGCATTCAACTGCTTGAGTACGGCTTAACAGGTTATGAGGAAGAAAAAAATTCAAAAAGAAGAGCTTCAAATTCTCACCTCAAAAGCATGTCCATATTTCCTGTACAAAGGCCAGCCAATATTGACATACAATTCCTGTAACAAGTACTGATTTTCTTTAGGCATACACTATTTGAAAGCATTCAAATTCTTGACCATGACATACTGTTAAGTGTTATCTCTGGTCATGACGAACTCAAAGGAAATCTGGGAAAGAAGCATGTTACTGAACAAAAAACAAACATTACAGGAGCAAACGAATGGGATATACTCAAATCAAACAAATTATTCTAACAGTTCAATTAAGTTCAGTCACTAATAAATTCCCCTTGTGTACTCTTTGCAGTCAGGAGAAAAATCAGAAACAAGAAACCATCATAGCCAATTAGTTGCATTGTAAATTAAATTATCACTCCAAGTAAGATTCCCCATTCAATTTCTTGACACAGCAAAGATTTATACAAAATAGCCTAATCACCCCCTTAAATTCAATAAATAGAAATTGTAACAATCTCGAATTTCAAACAATTAATCTCATGAAAACCTATAATCCAGTCACAATATAGGCTAATCACCCCTTAAATTTACTTCGGAATAGATACCTAGAATTCAATATATAAACATACAAAAGAGCGCGGTATAGAATTTCACTAAACGGAAATCAAAATGACACAAATAACAAGAAAAACCCTAAATGGAGAGAGAAAATCACCTCCAAATCAATACCCAGAGTCTCAGCGACATGTCGCATGATAGAGTGAACAAGCTTGCTCTTATTATACCTCTCTTCACAAGTCTGAATATCCTCTTCGCTAACTCTTCTCTTGCTCAAATCAATGTAGCCTTTCTCTTTATCAACACGTAAGACCATGACAGGCTCGATGCGGCCAACCTTAATCAAGCTACTAACACTCCGAATCCGACGGCGAGACAGCTCCGAGAACAAGATCATTCCCTCGATGTTGTTGTACTCGAGTAAGGAAACATAAGCGCCCATGTCGGCGATGTTTTTCACCTGAATCATAACTGCCATGTCTACCTCTGGGTATCGCGTTTCGTACATGCGACACTCCAGATTTGGTGAGTGCGCCGCCATGATTGCTTTGATTGTTCGAAATGGGTATTTTGCGTGTTTGAAGAATTATTCTTTTAGTCTGTGTGTGTTTGGGGAGAGAGAAGGGGGTGTTAGGGTTTTGAGCAGGGGTGGTAGCTGGAGATAGTGTTTTGAGAGAAAAACAGTGGCTTTATATAGCTTACTCAGATATATATATTGCTTGTGTTTTCTTACAGCCTTTTAAATATAAAATTTAAGATATAAATCAACGGAAAACTGAGATTCTTCGTTTATTTTGAAGGGTGCTGTTCTTAGCGGTTGACTATTGACAAGGAGACAGAGAATTGTCCGTTGAGTAACGAATTAAATTGAAGCCAATAATTTGGTTGTTTCATCGCCATTGCAAATTGCAGGAGTATATATAGAGAGGAAGGTGGTAGCGAGTAGAGATGAGGGTATATGTTTGTTTATTTTATTAAAAAATGCAAATATAGTTTTGGATCCAAATTCACGTATTGGAAAGTTTTTTTTGTCTAAAATATAAGAATACATCAAGAATTTAATAAAATCTTTAATCTTAAAATCATTATTTTTAAAAAATATTATTTTCTGAGTATACCACATCCAAATGGAAGGAGGGATTTACTCTTAAATCATCCTAAAAGAGGATAAGTCTGAGTTGATACGCCATGGAATCTCGGGAAATTGAAAAGGTTAGTGTATAAAATAGCAAGGGGAAAACCGAAAAGGTTTTGAACGTGATCTTCGAGCTATGATTAGATTACGTAAAACCAATCGCCCACCGTGGGGCTCGAACCCACGACCACAAGGTTAAGAGCCTTGCGCTCTACCAACTGAGCTAGACGGGCTTCGTGTCGACAGAGATGGAGTTAGATATTTATTTATAAATATCATTCTCTTTCTACTAGCCTAACGATGCGCGTTGAAATACCTCCCTGTTGAATTTGGTCATGGAACTTCACAAAATTATGTAGACGGTATGAACTGGGAAAGGTTTTTCCAGCTAGAAAGAAGAAGAGGAAAGATTCGAAAAAAAGGAGACAAATTTAAACACAAAAACAAATAAAAATTAAAACAATTAAGCTAAATGTGATATAAAAACTAAAATAAAGAAAACAGTAGAGGACTAAATTGAAAAATAAAATAAATCAAGAAAATGATGAAAACACTACCAATAAAAAAAACAAGGAATAACTTTGATACAAAATCTAAATAAAATAAATGTATTGGAAAAAAATTGAAAAAAATAACAATTAAAATAAAGAGAAACAGGTTGAATACAATAAATTAAATCAAAAGATTGAGAAAAAAATAATACAAATAAAAAATGACATGACATGTTTTATTTTTGAAATGACTAACATGAAATCTGAGACAATGAAAATAAAAAAGAAAAATAATTCATCGAAGCTCAACCAGTACTCCACCTGGCCATCAGGAAAAAAGATGTTGCAAGGCTTCCAACATTGTTGTATAGCACAACATTTAACCATGACGTCCACATTGCCCAAATAGCACAAGTGCCCCCCCACTTGCCGATGCATGACCAATCACTTTTATTTTTTAAAATTGTTATAATTGTTAAAAGATAAAAGTATCTCTTATTTGAATTAACTTTAACTAGAAGTATAAAAACCATAATGAAGATATAAAAATACCTCTAACATAATTTTGTTTTCAATGACAATTTAATCATTATACAATGTAATCAAAGCGTTAAAAAACTAAAAAATCATTATACCATGTTTTTTTTGAAAAAAAATAATTCATTTCACTATTAATATAAATTACAAACAATAAATTTATCATTGACAATATATTAATGAATAGTTAAATAAATCCGAATACCATGTTTTGTTTTGAAAATATTTAATTCATTTCACTATTAATATAAATTGTAAACAATAAATTTATCATTGACCAATATATTAACAATAGTTAAATAAATTTGTTTGGAAAAACAAAATGATTATTTTACAATGTGCATGTGCAGTCATATGTTGATCATTTTTAGTTTTTTCTAAAACAAATAATTTATAGTGGAAGTGTGTAAAATATTTGGGAGTGTTTAACACCATTATTCAAAAGCATTTTTTTAAAAAAATATTTTTTTTCTTTTTATTTTAATTTAAATATTTTAAATGTTTTAAATCATTTTTATACTGATATCAAAAATAATTTTAAAAAAATATTAAATAACAGGCACAAAGACTGTTACGATAGTGGTGCGCCACAATGTCACATGGCGGTAACCAGCCACACTTACCACGAGTAATACAGGTATCTTAGGCCCATGCCCTCTGGTCCATGAGAAAAAACATATCCTGAGACATGCGGCGTGAAATACCCTGTTTCCAGAAAGCTCGAAACTCTAATTAGTTCCGCTTTACAAACAACGTTGAAACTCTTATGATGATTCCAATTCCCATCGCCAGGAGCGAAAGATGATTCCCCAGCCATTCCAGAATATGAGCCCTTAATTCCTAAACAATATGTCTTGTCACTACACATAAAAATTTAAACAAAACCGTGGCGCTGGAACTGTTTGCAGAGACAATGGTTATTGTAGTTGATTGTGGAAAATGGGATACACGCAAAGTGAAGCCAATTAACATCTACCTAGAAGAACGCATCTGTCAGAAAAAAAACACTAGATCAAAATTCTAAACCGGGCCAGTAAGTTCAATGTCGTCAGACAATCAGATCAATCCAAAAGAAACTCGGCTAAAAGGGGGAGCTGGCCTTGGCTGAAAATCAGCATAGATGGAGGAGCACCAAGAAGGAAAAGGTAGCATTCAAGAAATCTTCCTTCTTTGATTCTCCAATAAAAACTATAAATCATCTTTCGTGTGCTGTGTATCATCATTCTGCATAGAGAAGAGCCAACGAAACAGTCTTGATAACTTACTGGTTGCAGGCTTATGCTCTGGTTCTTCTGGCTGTACAGTGCATACACTGTTATAGTCGTGCTTCAGATGAGGAGCAACTATTTTTTCCTGAAGGAAAAAGAATATGCAATCAGCATAGGTGAATCAATCATGCAAATTAGAACCAAAGAGTTGAATGATGCTAGTACCTTAAACTCTTCAAATGGGCAAAAATCAGAACCATTACAACCCTGTTCACAGAAACATACAAGTATTTTAATTTATTTTATAAATAATACATATCAAGAAAGCACACAAAATCATAAGCATAATCAGCAAGTGAACTAGAAAAGTATACCGCCATCGGAATGGGATGTTCATTGTGGAGAACTTGGACAAAGTACTTGCTCGCAGAATTTGCAGGGCAGCTGTGCAAGACCAGCATGTTGTTACCAGCAAAAGGAGCCACATTGCTGCCCCGCCAATTTCTACTCTGGGGAGGTTTTGGAGGAGGTTCCAAAGATTCCTCCCTTTGTATTTTTTGGAATTCTGAAAGGTGGTGAAATAAATGATGATTCAGTATACAACAGAGACAGACTTCTTTATGGAGGTATTGCATCTGTGGCCAAATCAATAGGTGTATAAATATAATCATGAAACTGTTTCATTCATGCAGAGACAGATGCTAAAATGGAGTCCACGAATGAAATCAACTCACCAGAATCATCAAGAAAAAGTCCAAGCAGACATGTAAATGGGACCACGGTCTCTGCATGTGCAAACCGCAGCCTTGCCTTCTCATAACTTCCAGGAGCATGCTTTTCTAATAACAATAACAAGAAGAAGAAGACAATCAAGAATACTACAACAACAACAACAGAGCAGGAAAAGGTTCATCTTTATCATTTTTTGTTTCTCTTAGCACCACGGAAGAAGAATTTCCACCTAAAAGTTTTAACTAGTTCTTTGAAGATGATGCATATTACTCTGATTTTTTTGTAACCTACGAGGAACTGGGGTCTTTGCAGAACCTTCGGACACCAAAACAAATCCTCCACCACTCAGGAATGGACATGCCAGATCCCAGTTTGCACCAGGTTGGGCAAGCCCTTGCTTAACCTAGGCCCTTCAACTACCTGGTCCCATACATAGGATGGTGAGTGGGTGGCTATCCAAGGGTAGGAGTTTCAACCATGACCAGGTTGTCACGGGCACTGAACTTACCACCTCATTTACACCCTTTGGTGGTTGTGAACATCTTATTGAAATTGAATTAACAATAGCAACCAATGAAGACCTCAAACTTTGAACAAAATATAAGATGTAAATAAGGAGGTGGTCAAATAAATGACTGGGATAATCATATAACCGAGTGTTGATGATTCTGGCACTCAATGCCGGGCTTTAGCTAGCTAGTTTTCGATTGTGCCAAAAGCTAACCTAATAAAAGGCAAATCTACAAATAAAAATCACAAAAAAATTCAATAGGTTGCTCCTTGCCCACAGCTCACTAATGCACATGAAGGGGAAAGAAATTGTTCAACAAAGGGACTATGAAAGTTAAGATATGATTTGTTCAACAAAGAGACACAACTGTGTAACCTAAATAAAGGTTCAAGATTAACCAACAGCATAAAACAAGAACACAGACTCCAGCATTTTACAACTTATAATTACCTTCTTTTGCTTTAATGGCTTGCTCCATGGACTGAACAACATCTTCAAGCAATGGCACTCCCATTCGATAATTTATTGAATTACCATAGCCCTTCAATATAAACATCTCCAGATCATCTGTCCACTCCAGCAAAGCAACCTAAAAATGTGTACAAGTTGCTGATCAATATCGATAAAGCAGAAAAAGAAATACTTCTTTAACTTGTATTAATGAATTACCATTGCAGGTTTCGTATAAAAACACTATCATACAATTACAAATGCACCAATTTTCTGAAGCTAACCAGCCATGTATACCTTTCTTGTCAATCCAGCATGAACATTCTATTATCTCATTTCTTTTAGCACATGAACCAAAAAAAAAAGAAGTATTTATGTAATAAACTAGACAGACTTCATGATTTTATTGACACACATAAATCAGGAACAAATATCAGGGACAGCTCCAATTTTGCAGCAAAAATCAAGTTGAAAAGTTGTTGACAGTATTGATTCATCACCAGAGCTAGCCAAAGGAGATACAAGGACCTAAAATAACCCAACACCAAGACCCAGATTACCTCAGAAGGGCTGAAAAGATCACAAGCTTGATCAGTTATATCCAAGACAGATGCTTCCTGCCAAATTGAAAATCCAATGGCACAGTGAACCAGAAGTAAGTAAACTAAATAAATTTGTTCAAATTTGTTCAAATTTATTGAGGAACCATAACAGAATGAAATTCATTTCAAACTATATGGTCAAAGAGACAGAGTTTTCGTCACCTGTTTACACAGAAACCACAACATAGCAACATTCTTTCTGGTAAAATTGAGTCCATAGCGGCTCGTTAATGCAGAAGTGATTTCATCCAGGACAGATTCCTTAAGCTTATCAACAGCAGGCTCCTGACTCTTCCTAAAAGCCTGAACCCATACATGTAATTCTGAGAGGAAATTGACTGCATCATAACAATTCTGGGCAGAGAACATGGGCTAGCATGCAAATACACAGCTTTTATGTATCTCACTAACTTCAAAAAATTACAAACCCTATCCTAGTCATCACCTAGTGTCCAAATCTACAAGTCCCATCTAAAAGTCATTCACAAAGAAAATAACTCTTTTAAAGCAATGAAGCTATTATCGTATTGGGCTCAGAAATTGGGAAGACAAAGTAAATGACCGTACAAAATAAATATTGACATAGAATGTACAAGTTGTGTGGTTTGCATAAAAACACAAAACATGAACATTAAAAAAGTAAAACTGGACGGTACCTTATATTTTCCACAACAATCATGAAACCTCAAAATTATGTCACTCGCACGGCTTTCACTTGTAACAGCAAAAGCTCGATGCCGGGCAGGTCCTAGAGTTCCCTTCTCGCTTAAAAACCCTATGCCAAATGCCACAGCACTAGCGGATGCACGAGGAACCTATCAAGTCGGAGAGAATAAAAAGGAAGTAAATGAATTTTAACAGGGGAAATAGTAAAAGACTACAAGAACAGCACATATATGAAGTTGGGATTGATTGGAGAGAGTAATCTCTCAGATCTAAAATCTAAAAAAGATATTGAAAAGACAATTTTCCTTGTAGAGTACTTTAGAACAGAGCTCACTTGTGTAGCCTTTATAGGATAAACATCCGGGTGGTATTCCTCTTCAAATAATTCTGGAAATCTCTCTCTGATCCTGATTCCAAGATTGTACATTTCTTCTTCTCCTTTCGTAATCAATTCTCCACCTTTCAATTTCGCTCTCCAAGGAGATTTCCATCCCCGCAACCATAATGGAACTTTTTCCAAGGACAATTTTTGTTCTTCAGCATCTTTTATGAGTTCTTCCAGGTGAGAGGCCAGCTTGTCCAACTCTCTCATTCGCTTTATGGTAGGGGAACGAGTTCCATGTCTTGCCTAGGAAATTCCAAAGGATTACAATTCATTTTGGTTTTAAAAACACAAATTACTTTTATCAGATCACTACAAGAAATAGAAGAAATTAACATAAAAACCCAGCAAATTAAAAGGTTGAATCAGAAAGATGTCATCCAAAGTAACCAACAACGTAAAATGTCCAAGCAAAGGGCCATTCTATCATTACAAAGGTACCAAGAAAGAAAGTGATAGCTCCAGATATCATCCCTTTAAAAATAAAGAAAAAGTCAAATTGGTTTAAGCAAGTTCTACAAGTGACACCTAATAGGAACAGATGCATGGCTCTTTCAGCCTGTCCACACTACATTATGCTAACATACCAATTACACTATATGATAACTTCCATGCCCCAGTTCTACAAATTTCAATAGCTCAGAAACTACAATTAGTGCCTTTTCTCTGACTTTGGTAGGAAGTCCTTGACTTCAAGTGCACAATTCATTGTGCTGACACCTGAAAGTTTTCATTTATGAATAGAAAAGATGCTTCAAGTAATTCTGAGGGCATCATAACCTTTATACAAAAGAAGACAAACCTGAGTCCAGGGAATCATCTTCAGAGACAGATGGGGAATTCAAATTACTCCATGACAACAAGTGCAAAATCATCCCCGGAACTAGAAACTAATTGTACCCAAAAATTAAAGAGCAAAACTAAACCCAAACATCTTTCAAAACCAGTTAATTCCTTGAGCAGGTACTCCGCGGCAAAATAGCAATCCTTAATCTAAGTTTATAGACAATCTGCTACTTTATCAGCTAACTTAAACACAGAATTTTAGCATTCGAACACCAAGAGCTGGAAAGCAAAAACCACCAAGACAAACTCAAGCCATCTAGACGCTCTAATTACTCAAGCTACGGTTTTGACTTTTAACATTCCAAGTGAACGACGAGAAAATATCAATCTAAAATTATGCAAAAATAAAAAATTACCACAAGGTTTAGATGGATAGGAGTGCAACCATCAGGAATATTATTAGCGTAAGCTTTAACAATATCTTTCGCTGCGTCATATCTGCACACAATTTATCAAACAAAATTAAATAACGGCACTTAACTAATTATCAATTCGCTTGTTTTCTCTTCTTCGAGAACACTGATTTGTGATCCTGTGGTAGCAAGCACTGACCAAGTAATTCCATAAACAGAATTAAATTAGATTATCTAGAGAGAGAGAGAGAGAGAGAGACGTTGTTACAGTGGACAGGTGGTGACGGACATCGAATCCATGATCAGCTTTTAATTGCGCCGTTATCGATAGCAAGACGAGGATCGAAATAGCAAACATTGTTTCGTCTGTAGTTTTTCTCTCCTCCTCTTTGTAGACGGTGGTAGAGTGGTTAAGAGAGCAGTGTATAAATGGGAATCGATCAACAGGGAAAGGATGCCTCCACGGTGAAGAAAGAAAACGCTGTTGATGCGGTGTATCTCTGGAGCCCTGCAGATTTTCGCCACGTTTTAGATGCTTTTATTTTTCACCGTGATGCAACTAATCCAGTAATATGATGGCACGTGGTCTTTTTAGTTTTTACCCCTTTAAAGTATTGCAAAATTTGCAACTATTACAATTCTTTTTACGATCGAATTTGATGAAAAAAATTGAAATTCGAATATAGGGGAGAATATAGGGGAGGGATGCTAATTCTGATTTTTTTTTAAATTAAGTTAAAAAAATTATTAATCCAAAAATCAACCCGTGCCCTAACTTGTTGATTTGCTTGCGAATGACCATAAAAAATTTATCTACTTTTTCTTATTTCTTCACTCGCTCGTGAAACTTCGTTGATTTTGAAGAACTATTTATTATATTAAGTGATTGTTTAGAAGTCTGATTGAAGTTGTTTTTGAAATTATTTTTGTTAAGAAATATATTGAAATTATTTTTTTATTTTAAAAAAATTATTTTTCATATTAGTATATTAAAATAATCTAAAAACACCAAAAAATTTTAATTTAAAATATTTTTTTTCAAAAATATTTTCCAAACGCATTCCTAAACACTCCTTAAGAGTTGTGTTTCTCGTTCTTATCTAAAGGTGAGGCATGCTGATAATTCTCATGGTGTGTTTTATAGTTATTTTTTTAGTATGGATATTCATATCAACTTACATGTATCTCAATTAATTTCACGAATTCCGTGATCAATTATTAGCATCTAGTAGTTCTAACCATCGTAAAACTAAAACTAATGATTTATAGAAAACAAACATTGAGTCAAACCACTGAACTATACCCTTCAAGGATTGTTTTTGTAATAACGTGAGAAGAGGAATGCAATCCCAGGTGTGCCTAGTAGTTCTATATTAATTCACATGTAAAAATCTCATTTTCCATTTATAGATATCCATGTTGATTTAAATTACATTAGCTAGCTAGGATCATTTAAAGATTTGAAGAGGTTGTTCATTTGAAATATATATATTTTTTATTTTTAAAAAAATTATTTTTAATATTAACATATCAAAATGATTTAATTTAACACAAGAAAATATAATTTGAATTAAAAAAAAACATTCATGAAGTGATTACGAAACACCACCTATGTTTTCTTGCTGCAATTGTTTGATGGCTGCCGTCGTGGTGGCTGGGTCTCGAGAGGGAGAAGAATGGAGATGAAATTTAAATTTCAAGGTTCATTTACTTATTTAGTTTCAGAACCATTTTTGTACATGTAATCCAGAAAATAGAAAAAGAGAAAAAATTCTGTCTCTTTAAAATGCAAATTAGTTTCTTATAAATTGGTGAACATACTTGAAATTAAGAAAATACTTATAAAATCATCGAACCCGTGGGGGAGAAAAACACCCTGATATGTTTTGTTTTGTTTTTTCTGGGGGGGTTTAATAAAATCAATACGCAGTTGGCCCTGGTGACCAGATGTGTAGCTATGATTGGTCTAGATTTTTTCAACGCGCGCTATATTTCAGCCCAAACAAATATCTAAGCTTTGCTTGGGCCGACATCATTGGATTGATTCCCGTCCGTGGGCTACGTGTCATTTTCGCTTCAACGTTTGATATTTGAAGATGAATGCTGTGTAGGCTCCGACAATTCACGTACTGGTGCAAAATCGATCTCTTGAGCTGGTAGGAATAGAAATTAGGTTTTCTCTCGTCTCATCAGCCTCGACATCCCCTGCTGTTCGAACGAGGATTTGACAAATGACAGGCACTTGAAAGTGGTGTCACGTCAAGAAATGCAATAGCATGTTTTGAGATTGGGTGGAGATATGATTGATGAGTATAAAGACTTGGATTAAACAATCTTGCCCTTCATGGGATATAAATAATTAATACGGTTGAAATGTATTTGGTTACGAGGACATTAATAAAAGTATAATAAAAATAAAATTATTATTGATATGGTTTAAAAAACCGATACAAAGGTTGACTTGAAACAAAACTCTATTAACCAAATCAACATAAGAAGTGAAAAATGACTTTTATCATGATTTTACAATCAAATTTAAAAATTAATTAAAAATATAATCTATATAATATCTCAATTTACGAAAGTTAACCTAGATTAACCCAAATTAAGACATAAATACATATAATTATTACTATTATTAATTTAAAACTCGATTAAAAAATTGACTCTGAATCATAACTTATAAGAATAAATCCAAGTTTATAAAAAAAAAATCAAGGCAACCGTGTTTTAACCATAAAAAATTTAAATGAGTTTTCTTTCCATATTTTATCAAGAGTCAAAAGAATCACAAGTCAACCATATTTTTCATAAATTAGATCATATCATTCATTTCTCTAATTTAAAACTTGGATCAATTTAAATTCAAGAATGATTATTTTGCTAATCAACTAATTGGACCAGCTTGGATTATTATGAAATCATTAATTTTTGAATTCAATATAAATTATTTTAATTTATATTTCACAACAAATATATTTTTTAACAACAATACATGTTAATGGTGAAATAAACTTATATTTTTTTATTTATATTTCACACATCAGAACCAAATATAACATAAAAATAATCATTTTATTTTTCATATCATTACCGTGTTTCTTGTCTTATCTCCTAAATTCCAGCAACCTTTTTTATTTTCTGCTATTAAATAATAACCAAATTGAGCAGCAGTAGCAGGGCAGGAGAAAAAAATGCCCCAGAAATAGCAACCAAATTGAACCAAATCAAATAATAACCAAATTGAACAGCAGTAGCAGGGATAAACATAAAATTTGAACCACCTTCAATCTTTAAAAACAATGGCTTAAGTCGTGTTCAATCCTGGACAACATTAAAGCATGCTTAACCAACCACCAAACCACACTCCAAACCTCTAAACAAAAGCTAGATTAAGAAAAAAAAAGACAGCATGAACGCTTCATAAACAGTACGTTAAGCAAGATCGCTTCATTATTATGCAAGTGCCGCTTCCCCATGGAGGAGCATCTGGTCGAAGTGCCACGCTCCTGATAATTCAAAGAGAAAGCAAACCAGTTCAAAAAAAGGATAAAAAAAAGGCATTTAAAATTCACAATTAATACGGCGAAGGAAAAACTTTTGTTCAAGAGAGAGTTCTTTACCATGTCCCTTGCCCACCCTTCTCAGCTGAGCAACATATTCCGAGATCTTTTTGATAGACTCCACCTACAGGGTACACAATTAAAAGGGGGCAAAACCCAAATTCAGCTGGCCTGCCATAACTGTGAATTATAAAACTCGGTGGGAGGAGGCCAACGGGAAAGTTTTACATACCTGCTCGGTTAGAAACTCAGTTTCAACAAAATCTGTCAACTGCACATCATTGTTCCGATCAGCCACCTGTTGAGCAAAATTAAATTCAAATTGTAAGCACTTGGCAAACAAAACTGGAAAGCATGAAAAAAATTGTCTTCCAGAAGTTACACTACTTGCGACATCACTTGCTAAGTGCAGAGTGAAATTTACCATGCAGTGAAGTGACGTACATTAAATTCAAACTTGAGGAATAGAAATGTCTTACACCATGCAAGTTCAGGAGCTTTTCATTTGTTAGTTTCTCCATAGACAAGGCAAGCTCCATAGCTGAATCAACAATAAGGTAAATTGAAGATGAAACCAAATATTTCATAACTTAACAAAACAGACACCAATGCATTGCAGCACAACAGATCTCAACTCATCCATCAGTTTCTCAACTCCTAATCTTAACCAAAATACTGTCTTTTGCAAGGGTCGTCAAAACTCACCATACAGCGCATCTCCTTTTTCCGTATGATCAAACTCGGAGAGGGGCATTAGAATAGAATGCAGCTTCACTTTTCCACCTCTTTTGTTCTGAAAGGTTTCGCAAAAATAATTAAAGATTCAATTAATTTATAAAACTAATAAAGAACTTCTAAAGCTAAATTGAAATGATGAAAAACAACAGACACCTATACCACACTGTGAAGTTAATTACCTGGTATTCCATCAATTTCTCAGCATGCCCTCTTTCTTCAATACTTGATTCCTTGAAAAAACTATTACAGACAACACCATAAATAAGCGTTGACAACATAAAAGATAAAGCCAAAGAGAGAGCGTATAAACACGGAGACTTTCCACGACAATTTACCTGGCAAGGCCCTTGAGTGCCACGTTATCTCTATCAAAGTAGGCAAACATGGCATGGTACACATATGAGACATTGTACTCCACACTGCCGTTCCAAAAATGACATAATTTATGGTTATAAAACAGATCACCAAAGCGATGTACTTCATTAAAAAAAAAAAAAAACTCAAATAACATAGATAAATACAAAGAACCAAGAAACATGGATCTAAATATTGAAAAAAGCTACGTGAGAGTAATTCGGTCCTGTTGATCCACTCAGAATTGATGCTAAAGATAGCACAAACCGATCTTCCACAAAAAAAAAGTTGCAGAACAGAGCATAAAAACAAATCAATGGAAAAAGAAAGCAGCCAAAAAGATCAGCATGAAAGGATCTTATAGAAAGACTCGTGACACGGGAAGAAAAATATAAAATCTTTAATCCACCTCCAATATAAGGAAATGATTTTATAAATCTCTTAAATAAAATCAAGCATTTCTTCACCAAAAAAAAGTCACTCAACAACAAATCTAAAAGGAAAAAAGTAAAAAACCTCACTTGATCTGTTGATTGATGGCGGCTTCACACTCATCAGTAAACTTCTGTCTAGCAAGAGAAACATGTGGCAAAGTAGGCACAAGATCCAGTTCTTTCTTAACCTCCTCAAAAGGCTTAAAGACAACACCAGTTAGAGACTTATTATCAGCCCCTTTTGAGGCACAAACAAGAAATCCAAACCCAGTTTTTGAGCGAGGAATTGAAAGAGAGACAGCAAGACTATTGCTAGACAATGAAGAAGCAGAGGAAAACAGGTGATCCAAACTACCCCCTCTGGTATTCAACTGAGAAAAGGAAGGTGCTGCTTTAAGTGACATGATTTCCTTATACTGAGAGAGAGAAAACAAGATGAAAGAAAGGGTTCTTACTTTTTATTTAAGAAGAATTGAAGACAGTGGTTTTTAGAGCGAGTTTGGCGTGGTGACTGAGTGAACATATAATGTAGAAATGGAGCGGTATTGGCCATTGGATCGAGGGACAGGAGGACGGTGGAGAGAGTGGGGAGATGCGGGGCGCGTGCTAGGCTTGTGGTATTTCTGGAAAGGAGCATGGTAGTCACGTGCGAGTTCAATTAAAAGAGGAATCTGGTATATCTCGGTCCCCAAAAGATCAGGGCTTGTTTTTGCTGGCTTTTGGGGAGTCGCAGTTGTAATTGCCAAAAGCAGACAAGATCAAATGAATTCAGTGGATGAAGAAGACTTGAACTTGAAGTACTACTCTCTAGGATTCGAGTTTGTGAAACAGTTAGAATTGCGGCGATGTTCTTTTGTTTTTTTTCTTATGATTACAGAGCGTGGGATAGGTTGGCTTGAAGCTTGATAGACGAAAGAATAAATAATAATTATCGCAATTGATATCCAGCATTGATAACGTTGTAATTAAGTGGGAACATGTTGTCATTTATTATACGCATTTCCACCGGAAAAACTATTCCCCAGACTCTGGAAATAAAGTCTTCAATTATATGCATTATTAAGGGAGCGTTATTAAATCCAGTTTATCATTAAGTTCAAAAATATTTATAAAAACATTTAAAAAAAAATAATTAATTTTTTTAATATTTTTGATCATTTTAATGTATTGATGTCAAAAATATTTTTTTAAAAAAAATCTCAACTGCACTACAAAATATTTACTAAATGCTGATATACCTTCCCTCAATTAATATCTAGCCAATATATAAAGGGTGTTTGACATTTCATTTCAAAAGTGTTTTTGAAAAAAAAATATTTTATTTTAAATTAATTTTTTGTGTGTTTTTAATCATTTGTATATGTCGATATCGAAAATAATTTAAAAAAAAACATTATTTTAATATATTTATAAACAAAAAAATATTTGTAAAAACAACTTCTAACTATAATTTCATAACAGTTCAGTACTGGTATCCCACTTCTTCTACCTTTCATGCAAAAAGACCTTGCTATTGTAAATTTGTAATATCAAGTTCCGCTTGATACTTGAACGGTGTTTTTCCTTTCACTTTGGAGATTTTTTCGACAATCTAGTACCGGTTTAAAAAGATTTAGGAAAACAATATAGTTTAAATAAATTTTAAAAAAATATGAGATAAAAGAAAGAATAAAAGATATTTCAAATAAACATTAAAACTTTGATGGTAACATTAATATTATTATTTTTTTTTACAAAACGGATATAGCAATACCAATAAAAATCGTCAATGACAACTAAAGAGTACCCATATGATGCTCATGGTCAAAGTCAGTCTCTATTGTCTTTGGGTCTGTTTGGTATTGCGGTTGCTGTTGTGGTTGAGGTTGAAAAAAGCAATTTTAAAAAAAGCATTTTTTCTGCGGTTCAAAATAAGCAGTGAGTGTTTGGTTAAAAACTGTGGTTGAGTCCGAGGTTGGAAAAAAACAGTTTTGTGTGTTTGGTTACCAAGTTTTGCATGTAGTTGTTTACATATACACACACATTTCTCTCTGTATATATTTTTTGTATTAATAACCATATTTTTTTAATGGAAGGAATAGACCAAGTAAAAATGACACTTCTTTTTTATTTATTCATCAAACTATTTGCAATGCTATCACGAACAATATCCATACGTGAAGGCCTTTGCAATTCTTGACTATTGTCTCGCGCTACAATATCTGGTTAAAAATCATCTGGTATATAATTAGGATTACAATCATATTGAATAAAATCATCATCATGTTGCGATCGCCTTCGAATAAAGTTAGAATAAAATAAAAAAAGTCAGAATTCATCATCTCTTTAAAATCTTTTCAATAATTCATACCTTAGCTAATCCTATAAAATAATTTAATTAAAAAATCCAGCTAAATTATTACCAAAAAATTCATGTGCTCCTGGCTAACTATAATTGACCCCTCGAGCATAGATTATTAATATTCTTCAATATTCCTTTGTTTCCTCTTCACAAATATAAAATACAAAATACACTATAAAAGGAATGCATGAAAACTGTTACTTAGCAGAGATTCTAGAAACCGAAAAAACAAAAGCAGAAAAAAAAATCAAAGTCTTTTACAGGAAAAAAAGAAGAAAAAGGCTTCCTCCAAAAGCAAAAAAAGTGTTTTGTTTTTGTGATTGTACGTACAACAAGAGGATTCTTCCTTTCTTTGTTTCTGTCTTTGTGATCTTCTCCAAAGATAAAGAGAGAGAAGGGGATATGGAATGTGATTTATCCTTGTATTATCTCTCTCGAATTCTCAACTCATTCTGTCCCATTTCTTGCATCAACTACCGCCTCAACTCATTCTGTCCCATTTCTTGCATCAACTACCGCCTGATGATGTCATCTTTCCGACATGTAGATCATCATCAATAGTTCCCTCTTCTCTATGTTCTTGTCTGCTCTTCTTGAGCTTCAAGGTCTTGCACAAAGATGACCGATGGGTTTGGTCTGCACAAAGATGAATTGTCGAAGTTTTGTTGCAAGGGAGATGGGTTGCCGGTCAGCAAAAAGATAACAAAAATCGTGTTAAGTGTCGGTGGAATGCAACCAAGGCACGAAAAAAGCTATTTTAACCTGCTGCTGAGAAAACACTGGGTTGAAACGCAAAAGTGGTGGGCCATATGCACTGTTCACGTGGTTTACTCCTGATTTTCTACATTACCAAACACTCGGCACATAGCTTTTTTTCAAACGTGGGTAGAACCACAAAACCAAACGGGCACTTTGAATGTCATATGTGGTCCATTCTGGTTATCATTAATATTTTTTAAAAAATTATTATATTTTTTTATAATTGGAATGTTCAAGTTAGTTTATACGCATTACAGCTAATTTTCGGATTCACTAAATACCCTGTAAACCTAATAAATAAGTAAGGTACCGCGAGATGACAGACATGCACAAAAAATCTCAAACCCGGGTGCAGAGAAAGGATACAAGTCACTACCCCCGCTAAGCCAAGACTCATCAAAATTTAAGTATTCTTTCAATATTTCCTTTTTATTCTCTTTCATTCACCTCCTTTCCTTGCAATATGTGGTTACTGATTTTAATCAATTTTTTAAAAATATCGCTATTCTCAATTGCTATTTTTTAAAACCTTACAATTTTCACAAGTGACTTTTACCAAACTATATTATTATTATTATTATTTTAACAAAAAAATCTTCTCATACTAATCTTAACAAAAACATATATCTTTTTAAATTATGTTTTTAAAAATCATGACAAAATCTACTTCACGCTCGGACATGTAAATTTAGGTGCAGAGGGCATTCGAGGCGCGGCCAAAACACTGTTTGCCTTTATTTTTATTTTTATTTTTATTTTTTAAATTGAAAATTAACTTTTTTTTTGAATTATTTTAATGTATTATAATAATAGTAAAAAAATATTTTAATATATTTTCAAATATATTTTTTTTAAATCCAAAATACTCGAACACAGGCTATTAGCCTATACCGATGTATCCCCTCGATTCATTTGTTTTTTTAATAAGGTTTCTTCGATTATTATTTTTTAATAATTGACAAAAAAAATATGGAATGAGAGTGAATAGAATTATTGAATGGCTTCAACAATATTAGAATAAAATCAAAACTCCTCGCGTGTTTATGTAACTATCATGTACTTTTACATGCTACTGCTAGTATTTTCGCACGCGCTTGTATTTTTTGCATGTTTTAAAATGTAATTATTTTAAATTATTTTGATGCGTTCTGTTAAAAATATTTTTTAAATAATAAATATTTTAAAAATTAATTACCACCCTAACAAACATGTTCGGAAGTAAATGACAGCAAAACTCTTTTTGATGAAAGCAGCTTATTATTCACCTTATAATTGCATGAAGAAAATCGTCAACAATTCCGT
The DNA here is from genome assembly GCA_025169955.1 of Salix arbutifolia. Classification (NCBI taxonomy): domain Eukaryota; kingdom Viridiplantae; phylum Streptophyta; class Magnoliopsida; order Malpighiales; family Salicaceae; genus Salix; species Salix arbutifolia. The sequence goes on from CM045909.1 coordinate 4,269,905, forward strand.
CGTGCTACCCAATTTGTCATGCACAATAATCTTAATTTCAAGAAAATGAGTTCTTTGACTGGGATGTTGATGCTTTCCGATGGACCATAGAGAATGTCGAACAGAGGGTCATTGCTGGAAGTAAAGCTATTGTTCCTCTTTTCGAAGAAGAAATACTGTACACTGAAATTAACTACGAGGCATGGTTGTCAAAATCACGATTTTGACACGATACGAAAAGGATTTTGAAAACTCGGATCGTAAGAACAGGTCGTAAAATCGTACTTGAATTTTTTCGTATAAAAATCATAAAATCACAGCTAAAATCGTAAAATCATAAGTAAAATATTTCTGAATACAATACAATATAATTATAGTCGTAAAACTTCATTAGTTAAGGTTCATACATTATTTAAAACAACTTAAAAATATATTACAGTACAATTATGTTCATAGAATTTCATTAGATAAAAACTAATAAATTTAAAATAAATATTTTGCTAATGTGCTATATAAAATAAAATCATTCTCATTATCGTTATTTTCTTCTTTATTTTTAATACATTCATCAAATTATTTTATTCAAAAATTTTAAGTATAAATTTTAAAATTAATAATACTAATTGTTAAAAATAATTCCATAATATATATACTCTCTCTCTCTATGGCCCTGGGCGCCTGGCACCAAAATATATATATATATATATATATATATATATACTGGGGAGGACCTGGGCGCCAGGCGCGAGATGAAAATTTCAAAATTTGAAAGATTGGAGTAGAATCGTAAAATCGAACTGATTCGGTCTGATTTTATAATTTTGAATGATTTTAACCTGAATTTGACCTAAAATAATATATGATTTTACGAGTTAACTCGTGATTTTAACAACAGAGTTTGGAGGTATAGGAAATGAGATCACCTTTTTGAAACGTCTGCCAAATATGACACCATAGAAGAAAATCGTGGCAGCACTTTGCTTCTTTTTGTGCATATTTTAGCATTGTAAAATGTTGTTTTTAAAAGTATTTTTATTTATAAATTTATTAAAATTATATTTTAAAAAAATTATTTTTGATATTGATGCAAATAACATCAAAAATATTTAATTTAAAATAAATAAATAATTTCTTTTTAAAATACTTTTAAATTGAAATTCCAACACGCGCTTTACCTCGGTGGTGATAGGGTTGAATGGAAAAGCGGAAAAAACAACGTCAAAGTCGGGATTGATCAAAGTATGATTGCTGTGGACCACCTTGATGGATTCTTGTGCTGCTCACTCTCATTCGAAGTAAAAAGGAATATTGTATTTATTTTATTAACCTTTTAATCATAATAGGATACGGTAGAAGTAAACTAGCTATCAGACCCTTTTTTTATAGGTGGTGTTTGATATTCGTTACAAATTTATTTTAAAAAACTTTTAATTTTTTATTTAAAAATATATTTTTTAAAATAAATTATTTTAATGTATTTTAAAATTAAAGTTATTTTAAAAAACAAATTCCACCACAATTCTAAATAAACACTTAAAAAATTGAGCATGCTACCTTTTCCGCATGTTGTTTTGGCATAAAAAAATCTAAAATATAAATTAAAAGCTTATACATGCATCTAATTATATAAAAATAATCTAGCAGCCTCATAGGTTAAGGTATTTGAACTTATGTCAAATAATTAATTCAACATGATGGCTTAAGATATTAGATAGGGTTTCAAAATTTAGTTTATATTATTCATTGATACAATTTTCAAATAAATATCATTTGATCTTGAAATTTGTATATATATATATATAATTTTATATTATTAATTGATTTTAATTAAAAGGGATCCGTAATACATATTCATTTTCTTTATCAAAATGTCCTATGATGAGCTTTTTATTATCACTATCTCCTTCGAACTGCTTGGCTGTGGCTGTGGGCTCTTCAGCGTTCACTACTGACGGCTGCTCCCGAGCTGCCCTGCTCACCTCCATTCTCGGTTAATTATAATTTAATTTACCTCACTTGGACATAATACGAAGTACTCCCCGGAACAAAAAAATCCAAATTTGCATGCATTCATATCCGTTGACCGATATACATTGTCCTGAATGGACAACATACTGAAGGGAAAGAGAATTGTAAGAGAAGTTCCAGCTACCCATTTCATAACCAAACCAAATAACAGGAAAAAAACACCGAAAATGCTAGCTACTAGTAACATTGAAAATCAAGGTTGTGTGAACAATAACCCTGATTTTTTAATTTAGTTTATATATATATATATTCTACTCTCTAGAAAGAATTTGGGAGTCTGAGATTTATTGACTGAATAAAAAAATCAAACGGTTTAGGGCTATGCACCTTCATGATTTACTTTGATGAGATGTTCAATTTAATATGTATCTCGCATTAAGTTATTTCATTAAATTTTAAAATTTCTTTTGATTGGAAGTGTAATTTTTTAAAAGCTAGTTGTAGAGTGAAATAAGTAGCAAACTATATATGATGATGAGATAATTTCCCCTACTAAACAACACATATACTTAACAAAAATAAGTAGCATTGCATCGTGAGAACTCCAGCAAATCCCTTTCGGGCCTAGCTACCGCAAGCACCTTCTCATGTACACACCTGTTTTCTTCACCGAGAATTCATGGCTAGAAATTTAAAAAAAAAAATCATGAGAGAGAGTAAGTAATAATAGCATTTGGAGGAGAGTCCAGTAAAATTAAGAATGATCATCGAACCAAATTCACCATTGAAGCCACACTTACAGAGTCACGGGCACGACACACTGCAGTCCCCAGTCGCTTAAAGATTTCGCCGACTAAGGCCTCAATAGCTTAACGGGCCACCTCTTCTGGCCCATGAAAAAAAAATCCTCTTAGCATTACGAAGCCCGTTATTCTGGGCCTTCTGCAATGAGAATAAGTATGATCCGTACTAATGTTCCTAGCATGCCTTGAGTCGAAACTCCTTTCAAGATTATTTGTGCCCGGCAGCTCTTTGCCATGGAAGTTTAATGAATTGCATTTATTTTTTTTATTACTATTTCAATTATTTGTAATTTATTTTTAATCATCCAACATCCCTAACTGGCAAGATCTATAAAGAATATATGATACATATCAACTTTTATCTGTCTATATTCAATGAAAGCAACGGACAAGAACACCCCGTGTGAAGGGGTTAAAGCTGTTTTTTTCTCATTGGTTTTTTTCCTAGATTTTTTTTAATGATAAATCTCAGCCCCAAAATAAATTTATCTTACATAATAGAGAAACAACTCTTGAATTAACACATCTGAAACCAACATCTATAGTCAGACACCACCATAAATGACATGAAAATCAACCGTCGTATTTTGTAGACATATCTAGTTTTGTTACCGTCCTCGTAGGTTGAATAATATTTTTTAATATTGAAAAAAACAGAGTAAAAGAGTTTAAGATTTAAGTTATTGATTCAACTTATATTATAAATAATATAAAAAATGAAAGAGCAAAAAAATAATCAAATTTGAGCATATCCTCGTTATTATAAAAAACTTGATGTTAAAAAGTAAAATTTTAAATAAACAAAAGCCTTGTTAAACCGACTAAAATTGCAAACTTTGCAACCAAGAGCTAGCATGAGGTTCATATAATTATATCATCATACAAAAATTACCTAGCTCACCATATCTTGTTACAAAATTTGGAAAGTAATTGAAAATACATAAAAATATATATTTTTTATTTTTTTAAAAACTGTTTTTATTATTTATATATCAAAATAAATTAAAAATAAAAAAATATTTCCAAATAAAAAATTTTAAATATATTTTTCATTGTAAAAATAAATAGCTATCAACTAAAGTTTAAAATGTCATTATACTATATGAATAGTAATCCAAGTGTTGCTCTGTGGTAACTTTCCTAGGATAAATATTTTTAAAAAAACTAGCGACTACCTTTTACACAATCAAATGCAACAAAAACTAGAAACTCACTTGATATTTATCTCCAGTTACATCCATTGAAACCAAGGTAAATTAGTCTCATTGTCTTCATTTTATTTGTTATTTTTAAGATATTCATCAAAATCATTATTATTTACTATTGGTACCAATACCGATATCACCACTACTAGCTCTAATTTCAACATTAATATTGTCAACAATATTCAACTCCAAACCCCTTGAATTATCTGGATTGACATCATTTTGAATCTCAAAATTATCTTCAATATCATGAGTATCAATTTCAACATCATTAAAAAGTTTATTTATCACTTTCGTCTTGTTTTCTATTTTTTCTTCGTGTTGCACTATCAATAACATTAATTAAATCAATGTTCAATAAACCACCATATTCTTCTCCTTCGGTGATCTAATCATCATTATATGAGAGATCATCTAAACCTTCATCAAAAACATTAACTTGCCTTTTGACTTGGTTATCATTCAATTTCAAATTACACATCACAAATACCAACTCATTCATTTTTTTTTTCTGTTGTAGATGATTTTTTATTTTGTATGAACTTATGAAAACAATTCAAATTGATAATATATAAGATTCTTATCAAATATCAAAACACTATTTTTTTTAAAAAAAAGCCTACCATTTGAAATGCATTTAGATACGTTCACATCCAGATGAACTACAAGCAAAGTTTAGAACTCGAATTGTCAACTTTTGTAACTCTGGACATTCACCCCCACAAGAATCTCACCATTTAGCTTAAGTTTTTTTTTTTTTATCCCTTGTTGTTTTAAAAGCCTTAATATCAAACAATCCATTTGCATGCTTGAATGAATAAAGTTGTAAATCAATTTTATATTTTTCAACGCCCTCCTTTCTAGCATTGATATGATCCAATTTTAATATTGGCATTAACTTTAAAATTAAGACTATAATGATAATGACGATTCAAATAATAAGTTGCTACATGTAAAGGTGTGTGAAATTGAAATTCTCATCTTACATCAATAATTACATATAGATATATAACTATAAAACATAATAAAAAATAAAAATATTAACATCAACATTTAATAACATAATATAAAAATAAAATAACTATTATGTATCTATTAAATAAATAATTAGCAAAATAAATAATTAGTCTTTTTTTTTTCACATAACCAAATGAACCGTCTATGATAGCACGTCACACATCCCCAGCAAGCCATGCTTAAGCCCAGTCTAACAATTACATCCCTATAAAAGATTGTCAAAAAAAATTTCTCTAAGAAAAGGAATCGAGGTCTTCCTCAGAGAAAGGGAATCGAGGTCTTCCTCAGAGAAAGGGACCCCACCAGAGTTAAAGCCTTGGCACCCCATGTCGGCACGAATACGAAGTTTGTGGTTCCCTGGATTTACTAGCAAGATCGAAGAGGTTTCTCTTTTCTGCCAAGATAATCCCGTGATCTGCTAATTAATTCAATAAGGCGTACAGAGGGGTTTCTCTGATGGCGGGGTTGGAAAACAGTTTAGATTTGGGGTCCTTATTGAAGAGTGTTTTTTTTTAGTGTGAAAAAACCCAATTTTTAAATGAGATACTGATCGATTTTGGATAATTCTGGAAGATAGATGCGCATAGAGAGAGAGAGAGAGAGCCGATCTGTTGAAATAAAGGGAGAGAATCGGGAGATTAATTGATTCTGGGAGAGATGAATGAAACAGGGGTAATTTTGGTTTTTCAAAACTTTAATTATTTATTATTTTTCTTATGTACAGATAATTTATTAAAGATATCGGAAAAGATTAAAAAATAACAAAGTGAACCGAACGTGGAGTTCAGGCTTGAAAGCGACTTGTTGTACGTGTCATCTCGTGAGTTGTTTTCAAAATATTTTAAAGTATGGTAATTATTATTTTTTAAAATAATTTTAATTAAAAAAATTCAAATAATATTTTTGCATTTTAAAAAAATAATGTAAATATAATCATCATGAACGCAATTCCAGACGGCGGAGACATCCTTATCTTGTTTTCGGCCATTCATATCACCTAACTGAACCTTCAGCTAAGGTCGTTGATTTCCTAGTTCTAAGGACATCTAGCAATCCTTATAGCAACTGCAGAGTGACATTAAGAGAGCTAAAAATAAAAAATAAATTATTTAACTTGTTTACTTCATTTTTTACATTCCAATAGGAGTGTCAAAAACAGAAGAAAAAAATACTTTCCCCTTATATGAGCTGAGCTGCTATTTGTAGCAGCTCATGAGATAAGGCAAAATAGCCACGTCAACATATATATATTTACTAGATAATTGCCCGCGCGTTGCCGCGGGTAGTTTTTTTGTATATAATTTAACATAATGAAATCTACAACGATACATTTATATGATATAAGTACATAAAAATTATAGATTCAAAGATAAAATATTTAAAATTTTTAGTTGAGTTTGTCACGTAAGCATAGATTACATTTTTTAGAATATAGGTATTGCGTCATAAACGACCACAAAAGAGCGCGTACAAACATTAGAAAAAAGAGCACAATAATTGAATAAGTAAAAAAACAAATTACTAAAATCATTATTGTGCAAATAATAAAATTATAAAAATCAATTAATAGAAAGAGCAAATTATAAAAAAAGGGCAAAGGAAGCAATATTAATTTAAAATATTATCACAATAGTAATATCGGAGTCTTAATATCTAAAATTATTATTGACGCTATAATAAAAACAGAAAAAAATATTAAATTATACCGAGTGAAAAAAACAAAAAGCATGAACAAAACAGCAAGCAAGAAAAACAAATTATAAACTATTATTATTATTATTATTATTATTATTATTATTATTACGAAAGAATAACTAATCACTATTATTATAATCATAGAATACATAATCACAATTATTCTAATATTAATAATAATCACTATTATTATTATTCTTATTATAATTATTATTATTCTGTTAATAATGAAAGAAACATAAAAAAATGAAAGACTAAAAATATCCCAAAAACTTTACCAAAAGATAAACAAAAAAAAAAATTATCATTGCTATTATCGGGAAAAAAAACACATCAAATTATCGGGAGGGAAAAAAATAACAAAAGAGCAAGAATGAAAAATAATTAAATCATGATTATTATTATTATTATTGTTATTATTATTATTATTATTATTATTATTTTTATTGTTGTGTTAAAAACACTTATATATACATGGACAAAAGTTGAGATTAAAAAACATAAAAGCTAAAATTAAATATCAAGGGATTAAATTAAAAAAGAAAAAGTCAAAGGGCTGAAATGCAAATTACATTTATTGTCAATTGAAATCAGAGGACAAAATTGCAAAAATCAGAACTTTTGTACCGAATTGATTGAGTTATATACAGCCAACCCTGAAATTGAAAGTAGAAGGACTGAAGTGAAACTTTCACATTCAATCAATTAAAATCGGAGGACCCAATCGAAGAAAATCAAAACTTATATCACAGAAATGAGGACCAAAAACGCAATTAAAAGTACAGGGACTGAAGTGAAAAGTAACGAAACATGGGGGACTCTCCTGCACATTGACGTGCAGGAGAGAGAGAAACTTGGCCGGCGGCTTTAACCGGCCTCCGCCGCGTCTACGGACATCTGGTGGTTACACGCGCCACCGCGGGAGGAAGACCACACGGAGGCGCATCGTTCTGTCGTCCGGGAGACCATTTTCGGCCACCGGAGTAGTCCGCACGCGCCACCTCAGAAGGGCGTGAGGCGGAACACCGCCTGGCGCGTGCGGCCCACGCCCTGACAGACGCAGAAAAAAAATCGAAAAATAGGGACAATTACCGTGTTGCCCCTGTGCCCAATTAAGTGTTTTTGTCTTATTAGGGGCTAAAACCGTATTTAGCCATTTAAGAAAATAATAAAAAAATAAAAAGTTGCGGCGGACCGGACCGAACCGGGCCGGTCCGGCCGCGCGCAATTACGCCGGTGCCCCTCATCCGGAAGCCTTATTTTGTCTTATTACTGGGGACGAAATCGTCAAAACACTGTTCACAAATGAATATTTTAAAAAAAAAATAGAAAATTCAGAGGAAAAACCGAAAATAGCCCCGCTTCCAGCCCCCCTTTGCCGCGCGCCCGAGGGCCAATTTTGCCCGTGCACTGCTCGAGTCCACAGTGGACTGTGAGGAGAGTTACAGTGCAAAAGGCCACGCCTTTTAGTTGTTTTGTAATATTATTTTCAAATATATATATTAGAAAATAATGTAAATATATCAATTTTTTTTGTTTTTATTTAAAAATACCTCAACAAGAATAAAAAATTATATACAAAATTAATAATTATATTATTGGAGGGTTTTTTAAAAATAATTATTTAATTATATAATATATTTCTATTAATTATATAATAAATTTACTATTGGATCACACATCAATAAAAAAAACTATTTTAACAATTTAATTTTTTAAAATAGCTCTTGTCATTAGAATTGTTATTATGTTGCCTCCATACGCGGCCAATAATTATAGTAAAATATGGTGTGGTGACATATAAGTTTTAAAATTTCAAATGCCTGCTGATTAAAATCACTGTGAAAAAAAGTATACTATGGATGTGTTTGCCAAGCAAACCAAGCCCCAAGGTAACACAAAAGGGTTTTCCATGTGTTTATTTTTAAAAAAACTCAGTAGTACTCTAGTGGTTAGGACTTCAAAATCTGATATGATGTGTTGATTGAGAATTTAAAATGATTATCTATTTTGTTTTGTCATATGTGATTATTTACATGTTTTTAAAACTATAATAATAATAATAATAATATATTAATATTATTGACGTTTTTAGTCATGAAAAATAATAATTTTAGTTATATGCAAGGAATCAAAAGTAAAAGATTAAAATTGAAAGCGATGATTTTATTTTTGTCTTCGGTCATTAAATATGTTGATAGTGATTTAAGATTTATAGTTTATTTACTTTTTATGTCTTAATGCTCAAGTTAATAGAAAATATTTTGATTATTGTCTGCAAATAACTGGAATTTAGAGGATTGAAATTGTCTCAAATTATAATTAGAATGCTATTTTTTTTATAAAAAAAATGTGCCAATGCTTTTTTCAAGAATTTGATTTATGGATTTTGACAAGTCAATTTTTGTCCTTGGAGTTTGGAGGTTGAAAGGTTCAATCCAAAATAATTCATCTAGCATTTGAGTCTTTATATTTGAGAGGGAAAGGAGAGACTCGAGGAATTACAACGGGTAGAGAAAAAAGTTGACAATTATCTATTTTTTTATGATGAAACCCATTGTTTCTAGTGTTAATCGGTTTCATTCATAAAAAAAGAGGATTAAAATTATATCAAGTACAATTAAAAGGCTCTTTTTTTAAAAAAAAGAAAAAGTGTGAGAGCTTTTTTCAAGAATTTGATCTATAGATTTTGACAATAATGATTTTTGGTCCCTTGAGTTTGGAGATTGAAAGGTTCAATCAAAATCTTATTTTTTCTTGCATTTTAATCCTAATATTTGAGAGAGAGCAGAAAAACTCATAGAATTATGGCAAGTAGAGAGAAAGTTGATAAACATCTAATGTTTTTGCAATGAAAGTAATTGATTTTAATATTAATAAATTTTATTTGATGAGAAAAGCTCAATTTATTTCCCCCTTCATCTTGCTAAGAAAATAGATCAAGCCTCTACAATATTTTGTTGCATGTTGATATTTTTTAATTTACTAAATGCTACTTTAATACTAGAAATGAGGTATTTTAGGTCTCTAGAATGTTTATTTTTAGTTTTTTAATTGAAACATAGTTTTTTTTATAAATTGATTTTTTATATTCTAGCCACCACAGATTTCTAAAATATAGAAAGTCGCTTTTAAAATATAGAAAGTCACATGTTTTTTTTACTTTAACAATAAATAGCAAATGACATGTTGTTGCCTTGATACAAGCCTAAGGCATGGGCTATCCAAGCCCACGCGCTTGAGTTTTTTTTTTTAAGATTTAGTTGTGTCCAGACTATTTTTCCCTTGTTTTTTTTTTCTTTCTAATTTCATTTTTTGAGCTTACCTTTTCTTTTCTTTTCTAAAAAGAGCTATTTATATATAAAAATATATATTCACTAATTCACCTAACCAATTTTATTATCCATTTATATATTTAAACATTTTATCCTTTTCTTTTCTAAAAAGAGCTATTTATATATAAAAATATATATTCACTAATTCACCTAACCAATTTTATTATCCATTTATATATTTAAACATTTTATCCTTTCTTTCCATGAAATTTTTACCATCTTAGATTGACAATAAAATATCAAGTTTATTCTTGCTGCATTTGCCAACATTTTTTTTTAAGAGTTTAAGGAAAAGGTTCTCAAACTCAATAAAATCAATTACTCGGGTCATGAGCTTGTGTTGATACTCAATTTTATGAGCGAGTATTTTTTTTTGGCATATAACTAAATAAAGATATATTTAAAAATATTATAAAACCATGTGAAGTTCATAGTTCACTTCATAAGTTTAATATACTAAACCGTCAAACTCAAATCAACTCAATATTTCACTTTTTGAGTATTTAAAAAAAAAATTATCTTATTTTTTATATAAACTTAGATTATGTTTTTATTGATTATCTTAATTGAATTAGAACATTTAAGTTTAGTTGTATCACATTGCTCTTGAATAATTTAATTTTAAATTTGACAAATTTAAGCAAAGGTTAATTTGAAATTTCATGATTGTTCCGCTGGACACAAATTTAACATTCTTATTTTTTTCCGGGAAGATTACCAAGGTTAATTAAAAAATAATGAACATTCAATTACAAACAATATATTCCATGATAGAAAACCATGCATCTCGAAAACGAATCTTTCATTAGCACGAAGCTAGAGCATTTAATGCTTGCATTGGAGGTCTCATGTTTTTTCCTTACAACATGGTGAAGATGTCTGTTTTTCCTCGTAATTTATTTGTCTCAAACTTTTAAAAAAGTTAGAGAATCCAAACAAGGTTCCTACCCTCGTATTACCATGGTCTTACTCTCATCTTCCCCCTAGCTAGTGCTTTGTGTTCATAAATATAAAGAATATGTGAACAGTGGCTCTTTATTTGGGCACTCAGTCTCCCTGGTCTGGGGCAATTCCCAATTACAGGCTTGAGAATTTGACGGAGATTAAAATATTAATATGGTGGAAAATTAAGTGAATAGAGCACCGAATTAAGCTTATATCTATAGGAATATTCATGCAGGATAAACAATTATTCAAGAGAAGTGAAATAAATAAAAATTAATTAAAAGGTAATAAATTAGGTTACAATATTGCCCTAACAGAGTGTTGCCATCTTCATCCTGTATAAATTATGCAAAGCTAGTTCTAGCAAATTGGTCAGTGCGCTCCATTTTGCGAACTCAGTCTGAGACTCAAAGGTGAAGCTGACATTGTTTTGCCTTGTCAGTAGAGGAGAAACCCGTCTTTGCAATGGCATGGGATTTTCATTTTAATTTATGCACAAGTGTGCCCCGAGTACTTATAACTATACCTCTCAATCGGAGTGAGATTCCCAGTTGTATTTTAATGCAAATTAAATGCTTATGGATATGAAGATTACTCCATTAAATTATGCAGAAGAGACCAACATCCAATGAAAGGAGAACTGTTTTATCTCGGAAGACAAGAAAAGAAGCATCGAATCATGTGAGGGGCAATAAATGCAAGAGTTGGGTAATAGTAGGACTTAGGGTTCTACAACTCTCATACAGCTTTCAATATTAATCTCCCTCGAACTGGGTTTCATTTCATTATTAAGAAAACATGTTTGGAATCATGTCAGGTCTCATTAAATTCTTGGTGGGTTGTGTTTTCTTCGATTTCAACAACTACCATCATTATTAAAATATGCATGAATTCTGCTACAGGCCAGTAAGTTTAATCATATCCAGCTAACGGTGGATGCTTCCTGTGTGAGCATGAGTCCAAAGCTTAATCAGGCTCGATGATACAAAAACTGCTAGATATATCATGATCAGCTTCATAACAGACTAGTATCATCACCTGAATTCTGCGACCGTACAGTTTTTCCATGTGAGGACGACTCCTCTAATTGCAAGAAGACACACCATAACATGACAGCTAGGTTATAACCCCAGGCCGCACATGCAAAAGGCAAAGTTTGCTTCACGATACCTATAGCTTATAAGAACGCCAGGATCTGATTAAATTATCTTCTTCTTTTTTCCATGAGAAGACTCGTGTATGTATATATATATCACTTCTGATTATATATGAATAGAGTAGGGTGAAGTGAGGATAGAATATACATTTGTGTTATTGAATGCTTTAAATTAGAGGTGCAGTTTCTTTTAAGTTCACGATACCTTTATAGATCTGTTAAATAAAAATAAAAATCAAACTAATATCCCCTTTAACTAAGACGTATCACCAACATTCATACACCAGTTGCGTTTACTACTATGTAATTAATTATAATATTTGTCAGAATTCTCATGAACTAGTGTATTTATACACTAACCTATAGACGAGACTAAATTAACTCCCTATATCTACTCCCTTGGCAAATTGCAATTGTTTTTACGAAAATAAGCAATTCCAAGTTGACGTTTGCAAATGAATTGAATCAGTCTAGCTCACGAGACCAGTCTCTGGTCACCTACCAACAATTTTGAAAAAAATAAATGAATGGAGGAGAAACTAACAGCAGGGTCAAAATTGCTTGATATGGAAGATCATATATATATATATATATATATATATATATTATATTAATTCTATTACATAATAATATTAATCATATTAATTTAAATCTTTAAATAAGATAATTATTTAATATAATCTTGAAATTTTAATAATTAAATAGTCACAAATTTAAATCTTATCAATTATTTTAGATAAAAAGTTGTTTGACAAATCCAATTTTCTAGTCACTTTAATTGACGAGGGACACGAGTTTCCCAGTTTTAGCATAGCTTACATACTATATAAATTACCAAATTCCTGAAATTTATCACTGATGTTTATTGGATAATAAAAAAGATTTCTTGAAATTAAATGATAGTATATATTTTAAAAGAATTTCCCGTGACCGAGAGAGGGCCGGGTTTGTGTAAATTTAATGACTATTCTGGCTATTGATTCGGTCAACCAAAGCATGTGTGCTCTTTCCCGTGAATGTTTGTGTCCACACAACATTCCGTTGAGCCTTCTCTAACTTCTCGTGTTCTTGGCTAGGGTTTCACAATTCACATATCAAGACAAGATATTCATAAGATTAATGGAAATTTACAAATATGATTCTATAATACTTGTTAGAAAACACGATTCTCACCCTTAGGATGGAAATAGAAAGAATTTGGGAATTGGGATGAGTCAAACCTCCTCCATCCCCGTCTTATACTGATTTTCTTTCCCAAAACTAGAGATTCTTTATTAATGAAAATAATATAATTTTGATAGTTAATAAGCATCAATTGATCAAGTAATTAATTTATACGATAAAAGACGAAAAGCCGATCCCTGTTTGTTTATAAAGAAGAAAGAAAAAAGCTCCCCATACCTGCTTTCATGGATTGTATTTCCTTAACATCTGCAACCTAGCTTCAAATTAATGCATACATTTATGCATGGCACTTTATATTTATCAACGTGGAAGTATTCTTAAACCATGCACACCACAACTTTGGCGGCGGCGATCATCATCTAAAACTGTCGGTTCCATACCATTTTCCTCGTTTATTAGCAGCAGGCATACTGGTTTTGCTTACTAGGGGCAGTCATCACCCATAATTGATTTTTGTGTAGAGTTTTCAGTTGGATAAAAATAGGTTTCGAGATTTTGATTTCATGCGTATACATGTGTTTTGTTGTGATATGGGTGATTTCCAATTTATACTGCGAATTCGATCATTACAAACCGTCTTCTAATTAGAAATTCGAACGACTTTTCATATATCATGCTCTTGCAGAGAGGCACGATGGAAAAAATCAAACGTATCTCATTTGCTTGGTTGCTTTTTTTCCCACTTTCGATAAGGACTAAAAAACGTGAAGGGAAGCCATTATTGCAGCCGTTTTTTGACTGATGGGCATGGGCTAGCTAGGTAACACAAAAGCAAGGTTTTTTTTTTTTATATATATATATAAAACTCATGCTTAGAAAAAAAGGTTACCTAGATAGGTTGATTGACCGTCCATGGCCCAAGAATTGAATATTCAAGTACAGATTCCTCCCCTCAAATTAAATTATCAAATACTAGAATTGAACTTACGAAAATGCCCCAAGCAGTATGAAATGGCTCGTCAATTGTTGATCACTAAAACAATAGTAAATGTGCATAATTTTGGTTTTGATCTCAGAGAACTCTGTGAGAAAAAAGATAAAAGGGGGGGCGGGGGGGTGAAACTGTGAAAGTACTCTCTTGTCTTATTTCAGAGGTCATCCTAGTACCAAGTCTAATTTTTTAATCATCAGCGTCCCTAAATAGCTCGTGACTTCGATCTATAGTACACGTTTTATGCCATTATATATACGCTCTCCCCGACCTCATTCTCTGCCAAGACTTCCAGTCATCTACCCCTAGCTCTGCTTCCTCTTTTCCCTCTTCACAGCTCAGAATATTTCTTTTTTACAGAAATGGGTGGAAACTCGCCATGCGCTTCCTGCAAGTTGCTTCGACGCCGATGCGCCAAGGACTGCACCTTCGCTCCTTACTTCCCTTCTGATGATCCCCACAAGTTTGCCATTGTCCACAAAGTCTTTGGTGCTAGCAATGTTAGCAAAATGTTGCAGGTATGTTCTCTCTCCCCCTTATTTAGTTTGAACATACAGGTACATGCATATATGTTTATATATATGCATAAAGACAGTACGTATACATATAATCTTTTGTATGCTGGAATGAGAAACGTTTTCTTTTGGTAGGGTAATTGATGATGGTAATATATAGCGACAGCTTGGTCGTGTGGCCTACCAATTGAACCGAAAGATACTAGGCTCTGATCTCTCTTACACACAAGAATTCTGATTAATAGTTTTGAGATGATGCATGTATTTGATTATCTTGATTAGACATTAACTTCTCTCTTTTTGGCCAAGCAGGAGCTACCAGTTCATCAGAGAGCGGATGCAGTGAGCAGTTTGGTGTATGAAGCGAATGCGAGAGTGAGAGACCCAGTTTACGGATGTGTTGGGGCCATATCCTACTTGCAAAACCAGGTTTCTCAGCTACAAATGCAGCTTGCAGTGGCTCAAGCAGATATATTATGCATCCAGATGCAGCATGAACCTGCGATGCCTAGCCCACAGATGGACCCACAAGACAAGTCATTTCTTGTCCAAAACAGCCTCCCTCAGTACCTGAATTTCGGGTCTTCTAGCAATGTAATCCAATATGACTCTCTCAAGAGAGAGAGCATTTTTGGAGACATGATTTCTTAATTAAATAGAATCGATCATGCTAGCTTTAATCCAGCCGGCCCCTTCATCTCACTTTATGTTCACACAGTAATATAAATTTGAGAGGCCGGGGAAGGGTTGTCCTTACTTGATGTTAGTTAAAGAAAAGGTTCTATAAACAAGTATTACTGCAACTGAGTAGCTAGCATAGTTTGTCCTGAAACAATGGTGACTCGAAGAGGTCAACTCCTGCATGTGATAAGTGAAGTACACTTAAATTTTATTTTGGTTTAAGTAACCTACTAAACAAGTTAGGGGTCGGTGGCCTCTCGAACAACCCAGACATATATTCTTGTAACTATACAATTAACAGTTTGCAGTAATTTTATGCCAGGCTGCTTTAATAAAGTATCGAAGGTAATTATGATAAGCCAGTGAAGGAAATTTCAATGGACCTCTCTTCTTCCATTTTCAAGATGCCTAAACACAACCAAAAGCTGGTGTATCTATATAGGTCATCATCAATTTAGTCTTTTGTATAAGAATGTATGTTTTGTCGACTGTCAACAAGTTATGACTCTATTGAACTGGGAACTTAGGAGAGATCAGTTTACGGTTAGTTTTAGGCTTCTGTATCTATGAATGAGTTGGCCCAAGATTCTTAATTAGTATGCGTTGCGTTTAGCAATGGCTGCAGGCTCTATGCAAAACACGAGTGGTGGTTAAGTTCTTGATTAGCCGCTAAAAGTACCTGTAGATTAAGTGAGTTATGCATTTAACCCTTAATTCTCAATTTCTATTGTGTTTTTTTGGATCAGAAGATAAGTAAGCACAATATGCTGCCGTTTGAATTTCTTATGGCTCTAAAATATTCCTATTGTTTATTGCTCGCTGTTCACCAAATCTAACACGATCAAGAGGTGCAGAAAAGAACAAAATTGGACTCCCAGCCAATCGTCTAATCGGATCACAGATTCTTCTACCAAGTTCACGTGGAGAGCAGTGCGAGGAATAGTACTCGGTTCATGGGAAGTATACAAGAGGGACTCGTTTTCATTTTTGTTGATTTGATGAGCATTTAATATGTCCTAGCTGGTCCATCTCTCCACACAATTATATGTCGAATCAAACTGATATTTTAAATGGTGAACAAAAGACAAAGGCAACAACTGAGTCGAAAAGATTCCTCTATAGTTTTGTTTGATGCGTAAGCATTTTTCAGGTCAAACTTCACACTTAGCTTCTATGCCCTATCAAATCCTCCACTCGTCGTAGCCCTTTTGAAGCAGCTTCTAATTCTAGGTCACTTGTGCCAGTGGACCGGTGGCTGTAAATTAATTAAGGAGACGTTCAATGACTTTTTTCCAAAAATTTCCACTGAGATCACAATGCGCCCACATGTTTTGGCTTATCGTGCACATAGCAGCGGTATATTGTATGAAATATAAACTTGATCCTGTCGTCTATCGATGTCTTTTCTAGCCATCCATTGCCTGCTTTCAGTAGACTTGAAAATGTTGCCATAAACAGTTTCTACTCTTGAAATGGTAACGATACGCTGCAAAAGAAGCTAAAAATCATGTAGGGTCCTTAAGATAGAGGAAGGGAACATGAAATGATAGACCGGTCCCTTGAAATGTTAATTAGTGATTGATGGAAAGAATTTTGAAAGAATTTATACAGTAAAGAAATTCAAATTATAAGGAAAGAAAAAGATAATAAAAACAAGTGGATTGTCATAAGTCCATTTAGCAGGTTTCTTAAAGTAAAGAAACAATTAGACTAAAACGCTTCACTCTGTATTGAAAAGCTACAATTTAGTTCTTTTAATTTATCGAAATGCCATCCTATAAAACCGAAGAATTAAAAGTCTTCAAAACAATACATAAGAATATCATTGCGAAACTCATTCAAGAAGTACGTAGTTAACAAGAAAATAATTATATTTTTGAATATCTTGGAAAAATAAACAGAAGCAGCAACAGTCTAAGCGGAGATACGGTCAAAACACAAGGGCTTCCTAGTATTTTTAATATCAGATTGCACCCAATGCAATGTACGATGGAAACTTCTCTAGTTGTCAGGTATGACTAAACGTTTAATTAATTTTCTTTCCCCTTTCCCTCAACCTCATAAAGCAAAGGCAACTGCTGTTAAGACCATGGCTGCAACACTGTCGAACCTTTTCTTGCCCAGTACAGCTTTATGATATACTTATTAAATATTAATCATTTGCCGCAGCCCTTGATTATCTGTCAAGGTGTCAGTTTGCTAGAAACAGGATCGAAGCCGTGTTTTTAAATGGAAAGATTGAAACAAAAAAAACTTCTGTGCTTATAATTAAGATAAATAAAACCTGTACGAATGAGAAATATCATTATCAAGACTGAAATGATTGCTTCATTCTGGATCATTTTATTCTGATTAGCTAGTTAGTGTACTTCAGATAATGCAGATCCAAAAGGTGATAACTACTGTCAAAAACTGGAGCATATATAAAAGGAAGAAGAGTTAATCGTCGCACGAACGTAATCCTTGCATTAGCCTCTAAGAAAGGAGATTACTGCGAGACACATGTAAATCATAACCTTGAAACCAATTATTCGTAGCCTGCTGTGACTGTGGGGTCAGATAGCTTACTCTCTTCCTACCACAACTTCTGCGGTGCAATGAATATGAATTATATTTAGTGAAGGAGGTTGTAAATCTTATGCAGTTCATGTTGACTATTTACTTTTGAAGCAAGTTGAACCTGAAGATTTTCTTACAGATTTGTCTGGTCTGAAGGGCCGAAGAAACATACAGGAATTAAATACAACTTTTGAGCTTAAGGAGTGCTTCTACGTCGGTCCATCGTGGCAGAGAGGATAATATTCTCGTATCTTCTGAATCAACAATGTTGAGATCTTGTAACCAGAACATACTTGTGCCTGTACTTCTCAGCGAAGTGACATCACGAACCTTATCGACGGTGTTGTTATTGGTCAGTGGACGGTGGTGTTGTTATTGGTCAGTGGACGGTGGTGTTGTTATTGGTCAGTGGACGAGGAGGAGGAAAATGGACGAGTTTGCATCCTATTTCTGAACATACGTTTTTAAACTACTAGCTATTTAAATGTAGGTTTTTCTTTCGAAATAGAATTGGGTATATGCATGTCTTCTAAGTTTAGATATGTATTTTTAGTTAGATATGCATTTTTAGTGCATACTATAAGGGTAAGACAAAAAAAATCCTTGGTCAATAATTTTTTTATTTTTTTATCATGGAATAAAAAGAAATTACTATTTAAAAATTGATGTAAAGATAAAAATATACTTTGATTGTAAAAATAAATATTTTTTACTGATTTTAAGTGTGAAATCATATTTTGATTGTAAATAAAATAAAATAAAATAATAAAATCTTTTAATGAACCATGTACCACTAAAAAGATATCAATATGCCCTCACCCTTAAGGCGTCCATTTTTTCCACACTATATTTCTTGTTAATTATGGAATCAATTAATCGTCAAGTTACCACTCCCATCAATGACCTGGCTTTCTTGTATCGAAGCAAAGTGCTCCAAGAAAATCCAATCCAGTGACTTAATTAGATTGGAGTAACAGAAGAAATCAGAGTCATGTAGAACTAACTAGTTAAGATTATTAAAGGAGGCAATGATTTTTGAAGACCAAACACTTTGATTTTGGACGTATTATCCTCGAAAGAAAAGCAGAGGATTCTTCCACCATCCCTTGTTGTCTCCATAAACTTGCAAAATTCGAGGTTTAATGGTAAAACATAGCTGCCCCCTTGTCTTGTCGTGTAACTTTTGAATAATTTTCTCTCTCATGGCTTATTTTCAACATCAACTCGACTCTTTCTAGTCTCCACCATGGAAGTTACATGTACTCAACCTCATTGTGTCAAGTTTCTAGCTGTAATTCGCGTGCGAGCAATCCTTTTCAGTCGCTGGACTTTCAAGAATGCCACTCCATGACCCAACAATGAGAGCCGTCCAGTTTGTGCTCGAACTTATTGTGTGTTCATTCACATGCCAACTTGCACTCTCATACCCATTTGTTTTTTAATTCGGGTCTCTCGACTCGTTCCATTATTGTTTTTTTCGGAAGTAATGTTGACTCTTCCTTTCGGTATTGAAGATGCCGCTCGAAAGTTTGACATTGCATTCCTTTTCTTTTTCTGTCTTCTACAGAAGGACGCTGGCTAGCTTGCAAGCTAGTGAAATGGGCTGTGACCTAAGACATCAAATATTTTTTCCTATCCCTAGACTTCCATCTTTTAACTTCCAGAAAAGAGAAAGTCGGTTATTCAGTTAGGGGGGATTGAGCTTTCAGTACTTGTATGTCAGTGGGTGAAACAGGAGTTTTCATATTCATGTAGTTTTATGTGGAAAACCTTTTGTTTATTTTGATCTACTTGACCTACAATAGAGTACAAGAAAAAAGGAAAGCACATCAGTCCATTTTAGAAATTTAAAAACAATTTACGAACACTATGTCTTTCAAAGCACATTCGTGTTGCCGGGAAAAAAATTAATGTAAATCATCTTGATCATATTTCTTGACACTACGCAACACCTGCCAGATATATATAAGCAGTGCTATTTGCGATTCCTCAAGGAATAATACCGAATTACGGATACAAATGGAAAAGCAAATCGAAGCAGCAAAATTTACTGCCCTCCAACATCTAGCTGCATTTATGGAGAATCGTCCAGCTCCTGGCAGGTTCCATCAGCAGCACAGACTTGGATAATGAATTTGAGACTACCGATATGACAGGAAATGGAAGGGTCGGACATGTAAAACGCTTGAACATATGCCATACCAAGATACTCTCTAGTGTCTACTAGTTTCCCAGCTGCATTTCCATCAACTTGTTTTGCTAGTTTCTCTGCATAGATATTGTACTTTGGGAACAGGTGATTATTTCCATCTTTCAGTTTCCAGGTGATTTTCATACTGAGAGCTTTAAATCCCTAGGAAATTGAGCTGCACTTGACATATTGACTCTCGGTTAATTGTGAAAAAATAAGTTCTCTGAAAAAGTTTTAATTGTGAAGTGACCAGGCACTGAAAAATACTCTGCAGGACTGGGATCTGGAGCGGTTTCTTGGTTATCTGCGCCGAATTCTGATAGCAATTCAGTATGTGTAGGCTTTTTCCTGTAGCACACAGCACGGGTTTCTGTTAATACGTGCCCATCGATGGCGACAGTACCCCCATGTATGATCCTTTCTGAAGCAATTTTGCTAACTTGATGGTAACAAGTGCTCTTATTCATCTCATTCATTACAGATGAAAACTGGAGAGAGAGGCCCATCTGCGAGCCCCCCTTTGATTTCACGTGCATTACTTGAGGTGGCCACAGCTGAACCAGGTGGAAGTGGATGAAAAACATGTAATTATTTTATCAGTTTTAACTTCTGTTTGCATAATGTGTCCCAAATTTCAGTCTTCAAACAACAGGGAACTCTGTTTATCTAAAGAAACGGGAACATAAACACACACAACCTTGTTCAATATATTTATGATCTGTGCTTATATTACTCTTGATAACTGTACATTCAAAGTTATTCTATTTCAAATTTCAAATTATCATTTTACCTCTAGCATGATCATTTCAAATTGAAGGCAGTTGAGTTCATTTACAGGATGGACATGAAACAGGGGCTTGCCATTTTGTTACGGAATAAGTAGAGCATTGTATGGAATACTTTCTGTGTCATCAAATTTGAACCATATAAGAAAGCTTACAGAATATGCAAGGTGGAGAGGTTAGGCTGTCCGAAAGAAGCTCTCCTTGAAAGGGAACTTTATTGTGAAAGGAGCACTGCTATAATCTGCGAATATCAGGTCAGGACAGTGACAATCGACATACAGAAATCAAAATGAGTGGAATTAAGGAATACAATACCAGTGCCATTCTGTGGGGCTACGTAAGCTAGCAAAAAGCCACCAATCGCGAAACGAGGAAAGATACAAGAATGTTCTAACGTCGATATCATGATTAAAAAGTCTGAGGAAGACTGAAAGAGCTAGCATAAACGAGAAGTATCCATTTGTCAAGCCTCGGGGTGCTACCATCCACAAATATGGTTCGACTTGTAATGAAGTAATGATGCTAGGCCCACAGAGCAATAAAAAAAGTACCATTTTTCTTCAATATTAAGGCACACCACAGATTGCTTATCATTGAATGACAAGATCAGGAAGGAAATTCGCAAAATGAGATGTTTATAAGCACTTCATGGGTCTTTGACCAGTGTCCATGAAGGTCTGTATATATGCTAAATCATATAATATCATTATATTTATAGAATCAACACTAATGTCGAGCATATAAAAGATATCAGCATCTGGAGTCGGCTCGTCAATAAACTCAAGACAAGGGTGCCAAATATGAAAGATAAGAAAAAATGGGTGGATACCATGCTTGTTAACTAAAGGCATATTCAAAGCATTTGGAGAGACAAAAAAACTCATGTGCAATGAACAAAATAACTGTTGAATATCTTCGACATGGACTTAATCTGATTAAAATGATGAAACCGAAACCACATCATATAATAAAGCTTGTAATTAAGATTAACATGTCTAGATGATTGGAATCATACCAACATTCCATTGTCCACCACCGACAGCTTTCCTTCCAAATACATATATTCCTGTGTTGACATTCAACTTTCTATTTCCAGCCACAGCTGCTGAAAAATCTCTATAGTTACTCTGCTCAGTAAATGATTAAATTTGCACGCATGCAGAAATGGAACAGCAAAGTTAAATTTATATGGAAGAGAACAGGATAGTCCGGTACCTTCCATTTGTAGTTTACAAATATGCCATCACATATGTCAAAGAAAAGTTTATTATCTCTTGCCATCAAATATATCCAGTGGTTATGACCCTGTCGTACCTGTATAATTTATAAAAAAACATTACAAAAGAAAATTCAATGCGGCTCTTTTAATTGATTTTTTTCTCTCAATTGTGTGACATTATTGCACCAAATCTTTCTTCAATTCCAAACATCAATACAAACTGAAAAGGAAAAGACTTTGGTGAACCACAAAAGAACCAGAACTCACAACTTCACTAACAAATCAGCTTCCCGTTCTGCTGGCTCTTTCTTGCTCTTACTAATGGCCAAGATCGATTGCTGAAAATGGGGGAACACACATTTCATTTTTAGCCGTGATTTCTCCCAGCAAACTATCAGAAAATCTTCCCCTGATTTTCAGTCATGTAATCTCCCAGCGTGATTAGTAGCACTGAAATCTTCCCTTCCTTTCCAGCTCGATGTGTGTCTGTATTGTCTCCACACTCAACAGAAATTTCAACAGGAACATAACTTCTGTTGAAAGGGCAGTGAAAGGACTTGAAGTTATATTTACTTGGGAGGAGGAGGGTACACGGTAGACGACTGGTGTTCATTTGATCCGGACATGGTTAAGACAAAAGGAGGAGGAGATTGCAACAACAGATTCAGGATTTGGTAGTTTTTACATGTATTGAATACAAGGATTCACAATGGTGATTGTAATATAAGAATTGATGGATTGTATTTAATTGGGTTGTCATTGAATGCATATTACTCTCAAGTTTTATCTTATATCTACCCGTTAGTTTTTAATTTTAAGATAGTAGTTTTTTTTATCAAGATAACCCAACCTTGTTTGAATTTAACATCTGAATTGAATTTTAAAACTAAAAGAACATTCATATACATCAATTGTCCGTGACACATGTCTCAACTAATGACGTGATTTGCCATCGATTAACTTTCTTTTAAAACTGTAATAATTATTTTATTCTAAAAAATAATATATTTTATGTATGTAAACACGTCCTTTATATCTCCATGAGAAAATTTACTCCAGAATTTTCCTAAAATCAAATTTATTTCTATCCATCTCTTCATCCAGATATATTTTTAACCCGATTATCTATGTACTTGATAACAATACACTTCGTAGGAAACAAGATGCGTTGCATCGGCCAAGATAGCACAGTGACGACAATAGCAAGCAACAAAAGATGACACGTAAGAAAAAGGTTTGACAGCTGTCAACTCACTACTTCTAAACAGGCAACTCCAGAAACAATTCAAAACCAAAACAGTTGAAGCACGAGGTGGGATCTGCTCAGAAAATTGAGTTTTGTTATTAGTATTTTCGGTTTGCATGGTTCAGGAAAGTGCATCTCTCGTATCAAAAGCCTTTTACTACTGACGTATTTCCGATTTGAATTCGTACTAACATCAACATACAGTCCTGCGCTTCAGTGACCTTCCTTGCAACCACCTTGAAACCCAGTCTCTCTATCAGATGCGCAGTTTCTCTGCTTCAAAACTTTGCAACATTTGCCGGATTGTAGTCTTCAGGGCAAGCTTCAGATGTCTTTGCCAGGTGGTAAGAACAGTTTTAAGTTGGTTCCGCAACTTTAAAGCATCATGTCGCAGGTGACAATCCATTCATGCAGATTCACAGGATAGCTATCTGCAAATCATGCACTTCAAAGTAGTTCATCAGTTCCTGTCAGCTTTTCAAATTCACTTTCATCAATTGTCCCCTTCTTCAGCTTTTTCAATAAACGATATTCCCGTGCCAACTCTTCTTCATCCTCGAATGTTTGGGTAGCTCGTCTCTGTTTAGCAGTTTTCTTTCTCATGACAGTAGGTGCAGCACTGGGGGTCTTCCTTACCTTTTGGGGTTTTGATTCTTGCTGCCGTGCTTCTTTCTTGGCTTGCAAATTTTTCCGTCTTTGTTTCTCACGAGATTTATCCCTAATCACAATTATTGGCTATTAGCACTCAGTTGCTATAAGAAAACAAGTTGAAGTTTTATGACACTATGTCCATGTGGACCCTGGACAAGATATGATAGGATAAGAGTTATCAGCCTTATAAATACAGATAAAGCTCAAGTGAGGGGACAAACCAAATTTTGAAGCTGCTGAACTATGACAGAATAATAGGAATCAAATAATAAATCAGACTAAGAATGAGAACGTTCAACAATTCTAGGCCTAATATGTCTAGTCACGATTACTCATACATTGGCTATTGTAATTGCTGCTACATAATAAACAGTCCCTTCTTCACAATTAACGTGGTAAGCAAGGCATAGTGAAGAACTCTTACTTGAACTTGATCTCCTCTAAATTGAGGTCGTCAACTGGAGTGAAATCCTTAGTTGAAAGTGAGTGGTGTTTTACCTCTGGCATCGATGGGAGCTGTAATAAGCCATATCCCATGCCCAACTTCCCAACTTCAAGTTCTTTCCACCTGTAAAATACAAATATAAGGCGACCCAGTAATAGTCCAGCAGGACTAAAGGTTCTATGATGGGAAGCCTAGAGATGGTCTTGCTCAGATAATGGTTGTGCTTTTTTGCAGGTTGGGGGGCAGTGGATTAACAGGCTGAAGCATAATTATTCACCTGAAAATGTAAGAGCAGTGGTGTTCTTTATATGCACGGATGTAAGAAACAAATGCTCTCAGTCCTTTCTCCATGACATCACGGTCCTTTTTAGCAGCAGATCGTATCTGAAACAGGTAGTGACCAGAAATATTGGATCAATGAACAAAAATAGAAGAGCATAGCAGAAAAGAAAACTATGAAATATGATGCTAGATACAGTATCTAGAAAGCAAGCCAGTGATTAGAATATAAAAATAATAGCTGGGAAGAAATTAACTTTTGAAACACATGGACAAAAAAAATGTATCTCAACATGTAACACAGCTAGCAGAATTGAGTGCCGTAGTTAATCACAAATTATTTCAGTATGTAGTGCTGACAATCAAATCCAAATAAGCTTGACAATGATACATGCACCATGAGAGAAAATGGTCATTCAGGACTGACCATAGTGCTTCACGGCATCAAGGTTAGTTATGTTAATAGCATTGTGAGCCTAATCAGGATTTTTTGTTTATCATCATCTTCTAAGTTACTACTGGGGAAAAAAATGAGGTCACCTGAGGAACAACATCTGGTGCATCATCTTCACATTTCCTTTCCAGAAGAGGAACCCTTCTTATGCGCAGGAATTCCACATAATCTTCTTCCTGCAAAGAATTGACTACATTGATCACTTTTGTTGTGAGTGGGAAACAATATATAGAAAATACCATGAACAAAAACAATTCAGAATAACATATTTAAGAACTAGTAATAATTGCTTCAATGCAGAAGTGATAAGCAACACCTTTGGCAACAGAAACACAATGGAACTTCCTTGTCTACCCAGCCGAGCAGTTCGACCAACTCTATGAACAAAGACATTTGGGTCTTGAGGAGGATCATACTGCAAGATTAAATGAAAAAATATTTCACCTGTCAAAAACCTTAGAAATTAAAAACTAAAAGTAACATTATCTTCATAAAGTTGCAACGATGCAGAATCTGGATAGTTACTGAGCTACCTGCACTATACAGTCCACGCCAGGAATGTCAAGTCCACGTGCAGCAACATCAGTACACAGAAGGATGCCACTTGTGAGAGATGTAAATGAAGCCAATGCTTTCTCTCTTACTGTCTGTCAGGCATAATAAAAAAAACATGAAAATGTCAAAAAACATGGCGATCTGCTCGAGATTTCTTCACCAACAAGCTCTGCTCATCTTTTAAGTTTTACCTGCTTCATCTTCCCGTGAAGAGATATCAGAGAGAAGCCGTTCAATACAGTGAGACGTGGAAGAACAACCCCCCAGTAATCGACACAAGCACATGTCATGAAGTATCTGCGGATTATGGAAATCATTTTTTGTAACAAATGATGTCTCATCAGACCTTAATAATGTAGATTGCTTTTCCATCCTTTTACAATGTAAAACATAACTTACATAATAAATTTTTTAGAATTGTTCTTAACAAGGAGATCAACAAGCTGAGACGGTTTCTTATCTGCTTCACATTCCAGATACTGCAGAAAGAAAAGACAAGTTAACATATTGACTCCAATAAAGACAATTATTGACCAAGAACTATTCTTCATTAACATGTAAGGGATAACCCAGTAAATTAATGCCATGTAGAATTAGTATAACTCAACATGCAATATACCTCAAGGAGAAGGCCTGATGGTGTTTTGGAAGGTTCTAATTGTTGACCTGACACTGAGTTATTTAATGATTTTGTTTCAGCTCGTACTTCAACCTTCACAGGATTCCTCAGTCCAGCTTTGGCTAGCTCTTCAACAGCCTCAGTTTGAGTTGCTGAGAAAAGGCCAGTTCTACGAAGCTTGGGCAAGCGAGATATAATGGAATTTAGCTGCTTCTGGAATCCCATATCCAATAGCCTATCAGCCTCATCTAAGATCAAAACCTGTTCAACCAATGGACAAATTTACCAGTAAACTTCAGAATAGCTCTTGTTGCGCACCACAAATCATCCTTGCTTACTATCTCCATAATGTGTAATTCAGAACATGATTATCTCAAAAAACTTTTTAAAAAGGCATGCAACATTTTATCAGATGTCCCTGATTCAGTGGTCATAATTTCTTTATAAAGAAATAATCAGGGTAAATGCTTTACATTCCTAGAGAATGATACCATATTAAACATAACAGATACAAGGGTATACAAAGCCTCAACCTCATCAAGTAGTTAAAAATCACTACCTCAAGGTTTCTAAAGTCCAAGACATCCACACGATCCATTATATCATACAGCCTCCCAGGTGTTCCTATCAATAAATTAGCCCCTTCCTCCTCTATCATCTTCACATCTGCTTTTACATCCATGCCCCCGACAAGTAGCATGGACTTAAAATTTGATAAGGTTGCGATAAAAGGTTGTGCAACATTATATATTTGCGACGATAACTCCCTTGTAGGAGAAATAATTACTCCCGTCACCTGCTAACCACATAAAGCACTGAGATTAACCAAAATTAAAAACAAATGCAAGGAAGCAACTATGATACAAACTCCCAAAAGTCACTGTAGTTAAAATCCTCCACCTTCAATATCAAAACAGCTAAAAGCATTAAAGTTCTCATTTTTCAAATTATCTCAGCAACCAAGCAGGGCTGTGAAAACCAAAGAAAATGAGAGAGAAAATTCAACAATTCAAATGCTGATTTGACCAAATTGCAAATAGCCACTCAACTAAAGCAGACCACCACTAAACCAAACCAGTCTGTTAAATTAAGCAACTTTAACACTAACCCTAAACTGGATCCGAGAATCACCAATTTTCGATTCAAACAACAAAAAAAACTAACTTTCCTTCGCTCACTCGCAGTTTCAGCAGTCAAACAGAGAGCAGAAAAATAGAGAAGAGAGCAATCACCTGGTGAGGTTTGGGAGGAGAAGAGGACCGACGAAAAATTTCGACGAGAGGTACAACAAAAGCTAGGGTTTTTCCGGATCCAGTGGCGGCGTCGACTGCTACGTCTTTGTAGCTGCATAGTAAAGGGATGGTAGCGGCTTGAACTGGTGTGCAATAGTCGAACCCAAATTTGGTTAAGACTTCGAGAACGGGCTCGGATATTGAAGGCTTTAAATCGGAGAAGCGGGTGTTCGTTAATGCTCTGTTAGGGTTCGGTGATTCGGTGGTGTCCATTGTAGGGTTTCAGGTACCGCCGCTTCTTTGATTCCCTTCAAAATCTATGTTACGGCTTTTGGTGCTCGAGTGTCTGTAATTAGCAGAAACGTATTTTTAGGATAATTAAAAGAAACATTTCGAAAATTATATATATATTTTTAAAATAACCGAACCGAACCGAGTAAAAACCGACCGTTTTCGGTTCGGTTCGGTTTTTATGATTAAAAAATTGGAGAAACCGAAATTATAACCAGTAAAGGGCTTATTTCTACAAAACAAAAACCACTTCACTGAATAGATCATTAAGGGGAAAAGAGGCGTGAAAAACACTCTGGATTTTCATTTCTGATACTGCACATGTGAACTGCCTGACTTCTTTCGTTCAAGAAAATAAACAAATGCATCCATGAGCAATAACCACAAAACTAATTCAAACACTCAACACTGCATTACAAAACATTATAATCAAACTTCAATCACTGAAAATCCTATATTCACACAAACCATTTAAAAAGAACAAATAGCACCAACATTTAGCATTAGTAAAGTGGAAGACATCCCAACAAACAGAATGATAACCACATTGTACACGCTAAAACCCTAAGTTTCTACAGATCATAGGCAATCTAGAAGATTAGAACTACCAGTAAAGAAAAAACCAACAAATACCATCACGATTCTGCATTTATAAAATTGAGTACTCACTCAGACTCCTCAACGTCGTCATTGCAACATTATAACAAATTGAATGACATCCAGAGAAATTGAAAAAAACAGAGCACATTCAAACACCAAAACAGATGCAGTTGCAGATGGAGGGAGAAGGCGAGAGGCGAGAGGGAGGGAGAGACCGAGAGGCAAGAGGGACGGAGAGGCCGAGAGGCGAGTGGGGGGCTGCTGCTGCTAAAGTGCTCGCTGCTAGGGGTTTTTTTCAAAGTAATGGAGATTTAGGGAAATAAATGAAGCTTGTATTTATATCAAGTTTTTTAACCGAACCGGTTCGGTTCGGTTTGGGTTAATTGGTTTTTGTCTTACAAAACTAATTCCGAACCGAACTGATTTTTTTTAGAATTTTATAATCGGTTTAATAAAAAAATTTTATCAATTTAATTTTCTCAATTATTTTTGTTTTGATTTTTTCAATTTAATCGGTTGTCTGTTTTTTCTCACCCTACGTTTTGTTATTCTTTTGCAGCACTTAGGTTAGGCCCATGATACCAGAGAAACGAAAGCCTGGCCCAGTTTTTTGTGCATGCATGCGAGCACGGATGCTACATATTAGCGCCTATTTGGGAGTGCGGTTGCGGTAGCTTTTCAAAGTACTTTTCGTACTAAAATATATCAAAATGATATTTTTTTATTTTTTAAAAATCATTTTTGATATTAGCACATCAAAATAATATAAACCCACAAAAAAATTTTCATTTAAAATGCAAAAAAATAAATAAATTGAAATTTGGCAAAAAACGGGTTGCACCGCCCATCCAAACAGGTGCTTAAAACAAATTTCACTGCATTGTGGAGTGCATGACTATTTTATCTTTCTAAAAAAAAATGAACCAGCTTGTTGTCGATGACAATACTATCTTTTTCATGAGTTACTACTTATGATTATTCAAATTTATATAATATTTATAATGTATAAAAACAAGATATTTGATATCGCGAAATAAGATATTTATTTAGTTTGTTTATTGAGTTTATTTATTAAAATTAAATTTATATTCTATTAAACGATAATTAAAATAAATACATATTAAACAAATTGAATAGAATAAAAAAATGTTATATAATACTGCACATGTTAAAAATATTATTTTAAAATTAATAATTTTTATTTTAAAAAATAAAGCTCATAAATATAGAATATTAAAAATAGACAGATTAAAATAATATTTCAAAATAGTAAAAGCACGCGACACAATAACAAATCTCCATTAAGAAGAGTTTAAATAAGAAAAAAATAATAATAAATGACAATAACATTTAATTGTGATATTTCGGGTTGCCGAGAAATGACAAGTATATGCACAGCAACGTGCACAAGGAATTGCACAAGGAGTATCTGGAATATTAATTTTAATTTCACTGTTTAAGATTTCATTTCATCCAATCAATCAATAAATAAAATTATTAATATTTTTTTTATTATAAAAAAACCTAAACTATTAATTTCAAAATCAATGTATTTAAGGCCTTTGACTAGCAGGGGTGCTCCCCTTTACATGAATATAAGATATTCTTGAACATGATTCCACGCAGTAAAATACAAGGACTGGACTAGAATTGCTGGCCCTTTTGAGGCCCGTATTACTTTGAATGTGGGCTCTTGTTGCCCTCTGCTTCCAACATGGGCGTTGGCCCATTCCAGGAATTAATTGACAACAGCAACAGACTGATTTTTCCCTGCGAGGGAGGATTGATTGCGACTCAGGAAACGAGGAAGGATCTTTGCACTTCTATCGCTCTCTAATTTTGGCAATTTCTCTCTGCTCTTCTCTACCCTACTTCAACAGCATTAACAGCAAAGCAGAAAAAGAAGAGACAAATGAAAATAACCATAAGTTTCTCCAATTCTTTGAGATACTACTTTCTAATCATTGCCATTCTACACCGAGCTGGGTCTCTCAACCCAGTCTCTGCAGTCTGCGAGCGCAGTTTCGTTGTTGGAAACAAGGTTTATAGCTTCAGCTTGGTTTCTCCGCTCCCGAATTTCCCTCATGGTGTCCTCAGCGAAGATGGGTATTCATCTGCTCTCTCTCTCTCTCTCTCGATCTAGTTTTTTTCCTATCATCATTGAATTTTCTCTTATTGCTTCTGTTTTCACCTTATTCTGCCTGCTGATTCTCGGTTTTCTGTTCAATTAGATACTGTTGTATTACTTATCTTTGCGTTAAAATAGCTCGTTATAATGATAAGATAGATTAGGCGAAACAATGATTTTGTTTTCTTTACATTATTACTTCTATACCATTGGTTTTAAATGCTGGTGATGTAGTAATGGAAAGTGGCAAGAGTCGAGCATTAGTGGGATTCTTAATCGAGTAGAATTAGGCTAGCAGGAGACAATATTGTGGAGATGCATTCAGGAAACGTGGAAACACGAGAAACGATTGGATAAAGAAGTGAAGGTGCCACTTATGTGATGTTAAATTGAAAGACAGCCATGCGAATGATTTCATCATGAATTCGTGTAGACTTTGGATTTGCTGGCGCAAGAAGCGATTTTATCCATGGAGAGAATAAGAAGAGCAAAGTGTGGCCAATGAGTTTTTTACGGGCGTGGAAGGGAGACTTGGTTAAATTAAGCTGTTGTTTAAGGCCAAGAATGAGCTAATAAAAAACTTGAAATGTTTGGTTTATATTTAATTTATGTGAAGGGTTTATCAAAAATGAACACAATAAACATAAAAAATCAACTTGTATATACGTGCGTGTATGATTTTGCCATATCAAATCCAGCATAGAATTTGCTGGACCATGTCACATGTATTGCAAGATTCAGGGAATCCTGATTTTATCAAATAGGGACGGATTTTGATTGAGATCTATAACTTCTATTCTTTTTTGGTTGGTGTGACCGATATAGGTTTTATAAGGTAGCAGTGAACAAGACCGTGCTCTGGTTTCAGGTTGGCTCCATCAGGTTACACTTAATTTACTCATTTTTTTAGTGATCTTTGTTATTTGTGTAAGCAGTATGCTTACCTGTTTATCAGATTATGGAACTGTTTGTTTTTGAGGCTACATACTCTTTATTTACTCGTTTTTTGAGTGAGCTTTGTTATTTGTGTAAGCAATATGCTTACCTGTTTATCAGTTTATCAGATTATGGAACTGTTTGTTTTTGAGGCTACATACACTTTATTTACTCGTTTTTTGAGTGAGCTTTGTTATTTGTGTAAGCAATATGCTTACCTGTTTATCAGATAAAGGGACCGTTTGTTTTCAAGGTAGCACCTGCACACACACTAAACTAACTCCACATTAGAACTTCCACGATATCATGTAAAGAATAACCACATCCCAGGATTGTTATTTATGAATCTGACTTGCAAATTATAAAGTTGATACCTTTCAGATTCGGAAACAAGATCTTGCCAGTTCAAGTTCAACAATTTATTACCTAAATAGAAAACCCAGCAATATGTTTCCATGCTGCGAATACTCATATTCATTATGGTTTTTTTTATGAACCGTTGCATGCAATCAAAATCTTGATTCTGAATTATTTCCACTGTTTAAGAGCTGGTATTTTGTTTGGAGTCAAAATCTCGTAGATTGAAATTCAACAATATACTCGATCGGATAAAAAATTCAAACCAATGCTACGGTTAGATGTGTTGAACTTGAACAGGAAGATTTGCTATTAATTTTCTATTTTTTTACCCTGTAATGATCCCTCTACTTGAAACTATGCAATTAATGCTGAATTATTCCAGTTGATTTTCCATTGATATTTTCTTCTTGGTTTCATGGAGCAGCTCTGCGATGGAATGATTTTTAATCATGATCCCCCAAGATGTGTTGACTGCCTGGTAAATTCTCATCAAGATTATTTATAGTTTTTTTTATATATATTTCGGAGCTGGAAGTTCTCATCAGTGAGTTGTCAAAGGAGCATTGTTAAGGCATTGGCACGAGATGGAATCAGAACCAGCACATATCATACATTCCCATTGTGTGCATCTGATTCATCTTAATTTAGTTTGGCATATCATTGTCATATGGAATTGGAGTTGTCACTGCATGGTTATCTCGTCTATCTATCTTTAAGGATAAAATCATTTTCTACAAGACTGGTTTAGAGAACATGTGATATGCTCTCTAGGTAGACCATATAGAGATGTTCCAGTGGATTGTTGAAACATATCATTACAGTCAGGTGGCATTGTTTGTTCATCTACTGCAGCAGAAGTTTGCTGGCATTTATCATCAATTAAGCACTGGGTGGAGAAACATCAGATTCCAAGTGGTCTCTTTAAATCTTTGATTCTAGGATGACTGCTAATATGCTCAAATACGTACCCTGTTAGCCAAGAAGCAGATATTCTATTTACCATCAGAGTTACTAAAGGTTTTTTTTATTTCTGTCTTTTGGTTACTGTAGGACTGCGGGGGGGCATCACACTGTGGCATGGAATGTAGTGCTCTTATGGCAAAGAATATAGGAGGTAAACAATGTTAAAGAGTTTATACTTTTTTGTTATTTTAGTTGCACTGTACTTGCATTTAACCTAAACCCTATTGATGTACATTAATGTTTTTCATTTCAAATATCAGGTTTCCTATCTGAGTCTGTTTCGAAAAATAAGTATTAAGCATGATTAACTCAGTTATTCCAAAAATATGGTTTCTCAAATAGTGCAGATCGTTATCTACAGAGTCATTTTTCAGATTAAATGATAAGGCTTTTTTAGCGCCATCTTATTTGTAACTAGTCAGTGTAAAATAATATTATACATTCAAATGTACCAGGTCTTAAAGGTGTTAAATAAATTCGTAATGTAAAGAATTTGCATCCAGATGCTATGAAGACATTTAGTATCGTTTCCTCTTGGCTTTAACGAGCATCATGCCCTTAACTAAATCATTTCACACAAGTTACAAGATCATATAGCTATATATACACAACATGTGCATCATCATTAATGTTGGCAGAGCACTGTATCTTTTTCAACCGAGTAGTGGTAATCTTGTTGAACTGGTTTTTGCCACTCATTTAGACATGTCAAAGCCTAAAAATTAATTATAAACTTCAATCACATTTCTTTGCCATTTCAATTGAGCTGTCTGAATATTATATTACCATGTAATAAATCAGAATGATGAGGAAATGTCGCCCTAGCTCTATTATTTTAGTCTTAGAGACAACCATTTGTGAAACATGATAAACTAGACCTAGGCAAGTTTCCTTTTAGGTTCTTAATAAGATCCCTGACATGTTTGCAGGTTATGATGTATGCACCACTATTGGAAAAGTCACTAGCACAACCACTAACATTATTGGTAAGATAATTATATTTTCCTTTTTCTATACACAATACAAATAATATATCTATTTTATTCTTTATGTGTGGGTCTCCAATATGGGTTAGTTATGGCAGCGTGAGTGTCCTAGCCCTTTATGATGTTGTGGTTTATGAGAGTCATTCCCCTAATCTCACCTCTACCCTTTGAAATCATTGATTATGCTAATGCTTTTCCTATACTCGTCAATCTTGCAGATAATCAAAATCCCCACAAGGGTGTGATTGTTAAGATGACAAGCAGTGGATCAGAGCATAATTGTTCACTCTCTGTCTCTGTCATCTGTGATTCAAATAGAGTTCTTGTGAGAGAGATTTCCTTGAATCTTTCCCTCCAAACATTCTATTTTACTACATTAATTTACTGGAGCTTTTAATACCTGATCTACACCCTTTGACTTCATTTATCATTCTGTTTCTCAGGGGCCACACTCACTGGAGAAACTAGGGACCTGTGATTATGTGAGTTACTGAAAAAATAAAGTGTTTGTGGTTTATGATTATTTAGTGAAACAATGTTCTCTGGGAATTGTTAGACGCAAATGATATGCTCTGTGTGCTGTGAATGACATGCTTATTATGCATGCAGACTAGGCCCAGAATTATGAAGCCTTTAAGTTTGCACTTGGTACTTTATTCATTATTTCTCTGAATCATACAAGTGAGATTTATAGAGAATCCATCTGCTGTCTCTAATAAATTACTTCTCTTTCTTGCTTGCTTATCTATTGGATATGGAGCTTTTGGTCACATCATAGTCTGTGTTACTAGCAAGGGTGACCACTGTCATTTTTCTTATGTGTAGTCAACTTTACGTTCCGTACATTGAAAATGTTGGTGGACATGCTTTAATTGCACTTTAGTATTTCAGGCTTCTAATGTTTGCTTTCTGACAGGCCGCAGTGCTACAGCACCCTTCTGGTTGTGCCACAATCAATGGTCATGGAAAAGGATGGGGCTGGTTTGGTACCTTGATGATCATGTAAGGGTTTCCTTCTTTTTTTTTCCTATTATGAATGCCCTTCTTGTGGTGAAACTTTGAGTTTTGAAGAAGCTGTTATGCTTATCTGATTTTTTTTTTTAATTTTCAGTGTCTTATGTCTTTTTGGAGGTTATTTATCGGCGGGTGCAGTTTATCGACATTTCTTCCTTGGATTTCATGGGTTAGATGTATGTTTCATCTCATAGCTGTTATTATGATTGCCTGAACTGTTTAGATGGCTATTAGCAGCACTATTGCCCAGTTAGTAACTTCATCCCAGTAATGCAACTTATATGGAGGTGTAAATCATCTGACTTTAGGGATCGACATTGTGACTGCTGTGGGATAAGAGTTCCTCATTGTGGGCAAATATGAGATCTAGTGAGATCTTTTTAGGTTATGATCATAATATGATTTCAATATTGCTAGTCAAATGCTGCTGCATTTTTTTAAACTAGCCCAACTTTGCTTCTCAATATAGTGGTTTCTGTTCCCCAGTAGGCCAGAGGTTGGTGGCTTGATCTAGATGTTATTATTTATAAATCTGAGCTGCTAGAATTTGTAAAGCTAACATAAGAAGTAAAATCAAACCTTTCTGGATTCAGACATCAAAAGTTCTATTTCATTCTCCCTTGATTATCCTTTTCTTTTGTCCTGTTTTTGGTTACGATTATGTTAATTGGTCTACCTTATGATGCAATTCTATCTTAGTCTATTAAGATGTAATTCTAGGGTTATTAGTACAATTCCTAAATGCTTCTGCTTTTCTAGGGTTTCTTGGGTGACTGCAGAAATGTCTTTCTTGTAGCAGTAGGGTTGTCATGCTTGATTTGGGGTGATGGGTCATCCACAATTTTACTTGGTGTCCAAATTTCTTTCTTTTCCTCTCTTTCAGCACCAAACATCTAAGGAATGCATGAGAAGCAAATAACAAAGCATGTTCATCGTAGTAGGAAAGACATCATTCATGACATGAACTTCCTGCGACCAACTGGTCACACAAGCAGTCGTGAATTTAACTGATTTTGTTTTCCTTCTTTCATCAGATGATTCCAAACTTGGATTTCTGGACCAGGCTACCTCACAGAACACAGGTATTCCTTTTATGTGCTGTGTTTCCTTGGTTAGCGATGTGGCATTAAAAGGCTAAATATCTTCTGACCTTACTATCATGTACCTCCCTATCTTGCAAATGTTTTAGCTGATTTTTTCCCATAAAGAATTTACCTGAGGAGGAACAGAATTCATGCGCAGTTTCAACTAGTTTTCTTGCACAATTAGAGTGGAAAATAACTCTAAAGAAAGAGTTCTCTCAATTGTCCAAGCCTTGTGTTTGGTTCCATGGGGTATTTCTTTTGAGAATGGATCCCATGGGATACTTACTAACCCAACTATGCATAGAATTAGTCAGATGATTATGGGATTTTGACACGTTTTAGTTGTATTAAGAGATGGTTTCTAAGGTTCACCAATGTTTACTGGAAAAGAACAAAAAAATCTGCTGTAAAGCTGCTGAAATTGAAGTCTGGTGTGGTGGTGGTCTGCTTTGAAGTGAACATATGATAGAAGCTTACATAGTTCACAGTAAATAATTGCTACTAAGAAAGATCAAACTGCTAGCTAATTCACCAATTATATATGTTGAATACAGACATCTTAAAACAATGTAACAATATTATGTTTCTTTGCTTCTCCTTGCAGAGTTTTTTTGCATCTTTGGTACGGAAATTTAGAGGACCTACTGAAGGTCATCGAAACTCCTATTCTCCTGTAAACTTTTGAAGATTTGTGACTTGATTTATGATTTTGTGTTGCTGAGGCTCCAATATCCGTATGAATTTCATGCAAGTAAATGTGACTATGCTGATTAAAAAAGCTGCTGGTAGTCAAGTCTGAAGTGTGTGCTTGAGCAAGGTTTGAAAATCCTTTTGCACGACCATCCTGTTCACGATTACACCACAATATCCAGGTTTCATATTTCCTCTTCTTTTTTAACGTTGATGATATTCAATTGATTGTAATTTCTTTGACATGACAATATCCAGTGTTATCATTCATTTTCTGTTATGTGATGTGTTGAAGTTTCTGTCCTTTCCTTTTTGATGTTAGATTGTGCATTTTTGTATTGCACCCCCGCACTCCACTAACACCTTTAGTGCCCCTCATGTGCCTGTTTCTTCATTTCCTTATTCTCTCATTCATAGCATTCAAATGTTTATCACTGTATCTCGAATTCAATTATGTCTATCTTGCAATTCCCTTTTTTTCTTCAAAGCATTCTAATTTTTTCATAGCCCTGATAAGTAACCTCTCAACCATTATGAGATGCAACAAAATGCTACACCTCAAACTCTGGCTACTCCAAGCACACATTCCTTCCCACTCCAATCTTAGATCACTCCTGCTGAAGCAAAATTTGCAATGATATTTATTTTTTCTCTCAAAAACATAACGAGTCCTTTCCAGGCAGCGGGTAATTTTAAGTGAGTTCTAAAACTTGTTTTCTTCCGAACTTGGGTTTTGCACAAAAGGAAGTTTGTGAAAGATAGAACAGGTGTGTAGATAATGTTGTGTAAGAACTTGATATGAGTGTGTTACAGAGTGTGTAATAAAAACATTGGACAAGAGCAGATGGAACCTGCAAGGTGATCTGCCAGAATTTCATGTTTTGCTGCAAGGTTTGAGGGACCAAAACCTGGAGTTCGGTTAGTTTTGCGTAAACAGCATTTAAGATCGTGGGATGTCTGGAACAATCTACAGCAAGTTATCGAAGTGTTTTGACGAGGCAAAAAGAGGTTGATATGGGCAGAAATTAACTTATTTATTTTGGAAACTGGCCTATTTTTTAGCCATCAAAAGCACTTTATTTAATATTTTATTAAGTGATGGAATAAAAAGTTCTATTACTTCCATATTTGGCCTGGTAAAGGGTAAAGAGAAGCAGAAAGGAAATCCATAAGGAATAAGTAACATTTAAGATCCTTTTCAGTTAGCTTAGCTTACCTTTCTAGGCCCCTACACAGCATTTCTTAGTTTCCCTGATCACAACAGTCTTGTTTGTCAGTTATAGAACTATAAAATCAAATAAGTTGTCACAAAACCCGGCGAAACTCACCTCGAGAATTTACTCGGGTTTGAGAAAGACTGAGAGTACAGGTCCATGTTGCTTGGACTGGAAACCACAGATAGCCGATAGCTGTGAATGAGAAAATCTAGTAATGCAGAGAACTGTTGAGAAAAAAAAAAAAAAAGATGATAAAGAAACATGAGAAGATCCTTCAGCTGCCTCCGACTCATGTTATTATTCTGAACGTTCGCAATTGAAGTGACGCTCTTGGATTTTCTACTTGGCGCGATTACTTCCATTTGCATCTGGGGTCACTCATATACCTAACTATGATTTTGGAAGGTCCCCTGCTTTCCTCAACAGTGATTTGTATTTTAAGCTATTCAATTTGTGTGTCCCCACTTCAGCAAATACACAATGCCTTTTTTTTCTTAAAAAGATGGTCAGTGACATCATTTTTTTGGTGAACACAAGGAATCTTGCAAAGGGTATTAAAATTGTGCCCGATAGAAGTGCTAAAAAATGGAGAGCCATGGATTGATGAAAATAGGGTACTCGAGTAGTATGGAAGACTCGAGGGTTTATGTGATATCA
Source organism: Salix arbutifolia (assembly GCA_025169955.1). Lineage (NCBI taxonomy): Eukaryota > Viridiplantae > Streptophyta > Magnoliopsida > Malpighiales > Salicaceae > Salix > Salix arbutifolia. Next base: position 4,308,482 of record CM045909.1, read on the forward strand.
TCTTGAATTATAGCTCTAGGATCTAACCCAACTGGAATTTGATGCTGTAAACGATGGAGATTTTGTTAGGCCCGTGGTGACCTTTGCTCGATCGCTAAATTCTAGCAGTATAACCACTAAATGGTAGAATAGCTACATGGTGTGACTCCGGTTAGTTAATTAGAATTGGGGGACTAGTTACTTGGTTTACACCAAAAATCGGAAAATATTAGCTGAGACAATTTACTCGCGTTTGCCTGGTTAATGGTCCCGGGTTACCGCCTCCTTTCTGTTTTTAGGTTTTTTTGGTCTAAAATCTTAATTGAAAAGAAAATTCGTGACACATGGAAACTAATTCAGTATTACCATCATCACTCCAAAAAAGATGTTACAGCCAGGTCACGCATCATTAATAATCTTTAAAATGTCATTATTTCTTTTCTATTTAGTATGTCCTTCTGAATTAAACCAGAAGTTTATTCTATTCCTTATTTCAGAGTGCGGTATAAATAGTGATCTGCTATGATTTATTTATTTTATTTTATATATGTTTTTGAATTATTTTAATGTGCTGATATCAGAAATAAATTTTAAATTAAAAAATATATATTATTTTAATATATTTATGAGTGAATTATTTTTGAAAAACAATCATAATCACATTTCTAAACACTTCCCGAATGAGTTTTCAATGTTGATAGCACAACAAGAATAAATAGACGGCTAATAAACACGATAAGAGGAGTAAGGATCATGAGGCAGGTAACAAATTTTTTAATCCTAGTATTAGTTAATCCATCGCCATTATATATATCCTAAAGTCAGCATAATCGCAGCTATTATGTAGCTTGTATGATATGGACTGTGAAGGGTAACCAAAGAAGTAAAATAAAATAAAATAAAAAAAGGGCCAACCACTTGAAGCAGAAATTTCACCAAATTCTCACCTAAACCTCTCAAAATAAAGAATTGTAACTCCTCCTCGTCTTCTCTTGATCGTATTTGCTATAGTCGTGAATGAATCGTGCGTGCATTCAAAATGCCAGTCTACTGTGAGAAGTGAAGACAATGATGTGTTAGCCATCTCTCCCCGATCTTAACGTATAAGTTAAGAAATTATCATTGCTTCCTCTGTCAATCATGCAGCACCCACAAGGGCCAACTCAGAAAGTCACCATGCACCCTCGCCCATTGCCAGGAGGGCCTGGTTTTCTTTCTGTTTTTTACTCCAGTTATGTCTCTGATTCCGGCTGCCTCTCTGCGACATACAAGACCTCAGATGATGTGGGCATGAAAACCAGGATATTACAGGAAAAATGAAAGGCTACAGTGAAGAAATTATATGATAGAAATTTCGGTCAATTTTCAGTTTTTATGAGAAACTGCTGTAATTTGTGTGAAAATAGCTGGATGTCAATTTACAGAATCTTTCAGGAGCTGATTTTGCTTCTTTAAACTTATATGGCTAGTAGTTTAATGCACGCAACAGACATTTTTTTCAATGGATAAACCATTTATTCTCAAAAGGGATTAAAAAATATAAACCATTAAATTATGTTAGCGGGCTAGTTCTAATCATCCAAACACGGCAAATAAAACATCGTAGATACAATACTAAAAAGGTATACAGATCACATGCATGTTAGTTGGATAGGAGTTGGTGAAATTGCAAATTGCAAGCTCGTAGGCCAGAGCAACAACGTGTTCCGTAGTGCTATATTTCTTAGAATTGTTTCTTTTTCTTTTATATATATACATATTAAAAACTAACTTGGAGCAATGCATAAGGTTTTGCTAAGACTCCACGCCAAGAAATTAATGGTTGTGTAGATACTTACACTTATTTGATTAAACTGGTTAATTTGGCAGCATGATAACCATTTATTTCGCCATCGAACTTTCTTTGAAATTCCCAGAAAGGCAGGGCAGAAGATCAGAAACAATAATTTATCATGTAGTTATAAAAAAAACATTGTACCATCCTCGAATATCAATCCACCTAATTACAATCATGCATCTGAATAAGACAATTGTATTTGCATTCAATAATGTGTGGGAATTAGCCATCAGCCATGCATCTTAAACTAATTTATTAATGAGTATCGATAATTAATCACCAAACGAGAAAAAAAAGGAGGGGGGGAGAGAGAGCTACGTCGTCTTGTATTCAACCCGTACACAAAAAATTAAAAAAAAATTAAAAAAAAAAGGTCATCACGACACATCAAAAACAACATGAGTGTTTTCCTTCCTTAATTGCTCCAAACCTACATATTTCCTATATATAACATCTTGAACATTCATAAACGTAATCTCAAACTAACAAATATGAAGCAACCGTTCACTGCTTCCTCTTCTTCTTCTTCATCTCTGATCAGAAAGGCCCGTCTCTCTCCTTACCTCTTCACCTTATTAGCTTTCATTGTTTTTGTTGCCATCCTTTACGGCGAGGACTTCGTGTGCCTCCTTGGCCAACTTGACCCCAACCTGGACCGGCTAGCAACCAGAAGCGGTGAGTTGAGTCCATCGGTGGATATCGAATCTCTTGACTCTTTTTATTTGTATATAGCAATTTCTTGTTTTTGAAAGGAAAAAAAATGTTTTCGTGTAAAAATGTGTGGTTGACTGAGATGGCCGTTCATGTCATGTTTTGGGGTTAGAGAAGAGGTGGGAGAAGCTACCTTTCTCGATAGGGAAGACCCCAGATGGTTGTGATTTGTTTAGTGGGAGGTGGGTGTGGGACGATTCAACTCGGCCTCTTTACGAAGAATCGGAGTGTCCGTACATTCAGCCACAGCTGACATGTCAGGAGCATGGCAGGCCTGATAAGGATTATCAATACTGGAGATGGCAACCTCATGGCTGTGATCTTCCCAGGTAATTTCTAAGCTCGCCAAATTAGCTAAATTGGAATGTGATTAATGCATTGGTGGGTGACTAATAATTTTACAGTCTGAGCAAATTAAGTTATAATTAAACTCATACTGATGGCAATACTGATCTCATTTTAGCTAGAATCTTGCATGGCTATTTTAAGGGAGTACTTATCAACTTAGGTGCTAAGCTAGCAAATTAAAATAGACCTTTCCATTTTATAAAAATAAATATAATTAACAATAAAAACTAAAATGCTGTTAAGAGTACAAATGATCATTGACAATTGCAAATGCACCTGCTCTCTTATATTTAAGAATTAATTAAATCAGTTTATAAGTAAATTAATTGTATATTAAATATGTTAAAATATAAATGGATTGCTAAAATAACATTTGGCATTGTAGTCTACAATCTACAAAAGAAAAATAGCATCGTTGACATTGACTATGCTTCTTTTCTAGTGTTATTTCTTATCTCTTCTAATTATTTTATCACTAGCCGTTTTGATTTATTTCTCTTGAAATATTCCGTTTTTCTTTTATATTTTCTTTGGAGTATTAATTCTTCGTGTCTCTTCGAAAGTACAAATTAGCTCTACAAAAAACTATATTTGGCCTTTGCAAACCCAATAAACAATACTCCTTTCAGCTTCTATAGATTAAAACTTTTCAAGTTGAGTCAACAATTTTTCTATAAGAGCCTGTTTGGGATAACTGTTGTTATAGTATTTTAAAGTGGTTTGGTTTTTGTGCTGAAATATATCAAAATGATGTTTTTTTTTTTTTTTTTTTAAAATCATTTTTGACATCAGCACATCAAAATGATCTAAAAACACCAAAACATATTTATTTAAAATATAAAAAAATTATTTGAAAACAGCATTTCAAAAATTGTCCCAAACAACTTCTAACTCGAGACCTTACGAGGGAAAAAAATGATGTTCGAGACCTTCGTATATACTATGCAGGTTCAATGCCACATTGATGCTCGAGACCTTACGAGGAAAAAAAATGATGTTTGTCGGCGATTCCTTGAACCGAGGCCAGTATATCTCCATGGTCTGTCTCCTCCACAAACTCATCCCCGAGGGCCAAAAATCCATGGAAACGTTCGATTCCTTAACAGTCTTCACTGCGAAGGTGACGTTAATTGATTTTCTCCTCTAATTTTAATTCGATTCACTATGCTTTAATCAAAATCAAAATGGGTCGTAAAAACACAAAAGTAACTCTGTTTATGTTTGTACAGGAATACAATGCAACAATTGAGTTCTACTGGGCACCGTTTCTGCTTGAATCAAACTCGGATAATGCCATCGTTCACAGAATATCAGATAGAATTGTGAGGAGAGGTTCGATCAATAAACATGGCAAAAACTGGAAAGGCGTTGATATTATGGTCTTCAATACTTACCTATGGTGGATGACTGGCCTCAGGATGAAAATCTTGTAAATATTTCTTACTCTTAACCTGCCACACAGCTTTCGAGTTCTTATGAGGTTCAAAAATTAAGGTGTAACAGCTTATGTTTTTCAGGCAAGGTTCTTTTGAAGATGAAACGAAAGATATCATAGAGCTGTCAACTGAGGATGCCTATCGAATGGCAATGAAAAGCATGTTGAGATGGGCGAGAAAGAATATGGACCGCAAGAAAACAAGGGTCTTTTTCACCAGCATGTCACCTTCTCATGCAAAGTGAGTAGACTGTCCCGTTTGATTATGCAATTTCCTCAAAAAAAACAAAAAACACCACAGATTTTGCAGATTAACGAACCAAAAACGACCAAAGATCTAAGAACCAGGACATGATTACATAAACAGAAATGGACAAATAATTTAGAGTCTAAGCTTGTTTAAACAGGGGATTAACTGATGAATGATGTGCTTGTCAGGAGCATAGACTGGGGAGGCGAAGCGGGTCTTAATTGTTTCAATGAAACGACTCTAATAAACAATGCCACGTACTGGGGATCGGATTGCAGGAAAAGCATAATGGAAGTGATTGGAGATGTGTTTAGCAAATCAAAATTCCCCATCACATTCCTTAACATCACACAACTCTCAAATTACCGCAAAGATGCGCACACCTCGATTCATAAGAGGCAATGGAATCCACTGACTCCTGAGCAGATTGCTAATCCTGTTAGCTATGCAGATTGCGTGCATTGGTGTTTGCCAGGCCTTCAAGATACCTGGAACGAACTCTTATTTGCCAAGCTGTTCTATCCTTAACCCTCTTTTTTTTTCAAGTGGTTATTGATGCTGGTATGGAGGAGTGACTTTCTTTGGAAACTGTGGTGCGTGGGAAATGTAAGCAGGATGAGAAAGTTGTAAAGAGATTACAGATGGCCATTGTGTAAAATATTGCCGCAGAAGGAAAACCAGAGGAAAATTGAATTCATTTGTTCCAGTTGCCAAATTAAATTCTATTTGCATTGAATCTCTTATGCTTTGGAAATTACACTTTACCGATTGAAATTGCAATAGGCTCCATAAATGTAGATTCGCAGTATTGTCCACCATTGATCATCCCTGAAAGTATGCCTCCTGGCCCAAACCGCACGAGGCTTCTCCCAACCCACCAAGCATCCATGATTCAACCTCCCCGGTCCCATGTCGATCAACCACTTAGCATTAACAGAAACTAGCCCAGTGGCCTGGACATAGGGCATCATTGACTCCACTTCAAGGACCATCTCCATTTCAAAAGCTTTTATTATTATTATTATTAATAATTAGATGTCTGGATCGGCTTGCGTGCATCTTGATTAATCTTATGAGTTCTGAAGTTAATAACTATATAAATCTCCAGTAGTTATTATATTAACAATTACAAGATTCAAACCTGAGACTACAAGAAAAACAAACTTCTTAATCTTAAGTTTTTACCACTATGATATCTAAGTAGGTGATTAACATTTTTTATTCCTGCCCTTCTATAATCTTTGCTTTACTCTGAAAATTGGATTGATCATTAACAATCGTGTTCTATATCTTGCTGCTAACGATCTAAATTGAGTGAGATAAGGAAATGATTTTTAATTTGTTATTTTAAACGTGCATAAAATAATGCTTATTTATTCTGGATTTGAGAAAGATATGACACACAGAGAAAAGAATATGGGAGGATCTGAATAGTTAAAAATAGTCTTCACTCTTATACAAGTTTTGCTACTTAATTATATAAATTATATTTTAAATCTTTAACTTTAAGTTTTTGGATCAAATAATTTTTTAACATGATATCAAAATCATGATTTAAATCTCACAACTCTCATTATGTTTGATAAAAAAAGCATAGTATGGTAGTTTTCAAGTTCATTTTTTATTTATTTAAGAGAATGTACAAGAGAATTATATAAATTATATTTTGAAATTTTAGTTAATAATTTAAATTTTTAAATGAAATGATTTTTTTAAAAACATGATAAAATTGAAATGCAGTAAGACAACACAAAAATTAAGAAATTATCATTGACTTATTTTAACATCCTTGTCAATGTTTTTCTACTAAATCCAGAAAATATTTTTAAACAATTTCAATATCATCTCTAATAAATAAATAAATAAATAAATAAATAAATAAATACCCCCTCAAGTTAAAAATATTCCCTGCGTAATTAAAATCATTGATAACTGAAAGTCTGATTCATCCCCCTTTTGAAGGTGCGATGCATCGGCCTTTTCCTTAACAAGAACAAGAAAAATGAAAAGACATGTAGTAATCAATCCTCGTTTTTATGGTTAAGAGATTAAGGCAGTGCTTGCCGAGCAACAATTACTACTGAACCTTAACTTGATTGTATTCCTATCCCATAAAACATTTGTTCAATCCAAGGATCGCATGTTCCAGGAGCAAAATTCGCTAGAAGGACAGAACTGGGCCTCGATTATGTCTAACGAGGCCTTCTTTCATCCCTTCATAAGATCATCTAGGGATAGGTTATTGTATGAGATTGTGATTGTGATTCTGTATAAAAGTATGGTTGAGATTATTTTTTAAAGTGTTTTTTATTCAGAAATATATTAAAATTCTTAGGGCTGCTGGAGGCTAGAAACTGATTACTCACTCCAGGACCTATAAAATTAATTGATGTACTCACAAGCTGACCTAGACATCCACGTTATAAAAAAAATAAGAATATTAATTTCTTTGTTGAAAATTTTTTTAATCTATAACATGACAAGAACCAAATTGAAAGTTTGAAACCTCTAAAAAATTGGATGGTCCAAAGTAAAACAATATTATGTTAGTAGATTTATATTTTAATTAGACATTTTAAATAGACGAGAATCATCCTATTCTACCATCCATAACAACGATGATAATAATGGGCCCAATTGAATACTCGTCCAAAGAGTACCCCATGTATACCCACTAGCGTTACCCGCTATGATTTTATTGGCCTGGTTAATTAAATACGCAACCATTATTCAAAACTGACTGGACTTCTTTCTGTCACGTACTCTCGAGAGTTCAAAATTGTAGGGCGTTTCTGCTGACCTGGGGAGGCAACGTGACAAAGACAGGCAAGGGTTATGATAAATATGCCGGAAAAAAATAAGAAAATTAGAATTGAGAGGTTACATTATGGTTGGCTTCGATTTGCTCGTGAGGTGAAGAAGGTAGAGCAGTCAAGATTCAATAAAATCCTGCTTGCCCACTTGCATACCATCTTGCCGAGAAAAATAAGAGAGCAGAGTCACCAGACAACATCTGTGCATGGAGAGAGTACATAAAAGGTAGCGAAAACTACAAGTTGCCACCAATCGCAAAAAAAAAAAAAAGTGTTTTTCGAATTTGTATCCATCGAAAACATGACAGTTGAAATGTTAAGATTTCTTTGCAATTTGTCGCTTGAATGGATAAGAAGTTTGAAAGAAAAATACCACTGCCGAGTGCTTGCAGTGAGGAGACCTGCCGCTAGCAAGTACAATAAAAACGCTGGTTAGAGAATCAATTGTCGGTGTGTATTGTCGGCTCGAGGGTCAAGAATTGAGAAAAAGGAACATTATCGTACAACATCCTTTTACATCTCAATCACACCATTCAGATATCCTTTATATCTTTTGCATCTCCCTGTCGTTGAAATTAGAGTAGAGGCAAGTTGCGCAAAAAGGGAGCTCTGCTCCATTCAGATCATCGTCTTTTCGTTGCTTTTGTTAGTGAGGGCCAGTAAATCTTGCTGCTGATTGGATGCTTTGAACATTCCAGTCGGTAATCACACGATTTGGAGAAAAAGAGGAGAGGGAGAGGGAGAGGGAGAGGGAGATTCAAGAAATTTCATACTCGATCGGTATGGGGTTGATCATTGGCTAGCTGGACTCGTCTTCACGCTGCAGTGAAATGATAGGTTATTTTATGCATCACAAGCGCCGGCACTTAAATCTTAGCGTCGAGATTATAAAATAAAGATAACTTGATTTATATAAAATAAAAAAATGGCAATTTATTTTTCAAAACAAAAAACTTAAAATGAAGTAATAGAGAAAGGAAACAATATTGAATTGTGTTAACTTTACAAACTCATGATATTAGTTAATGACTAAACTAAAAGCATTGCATCGGAAAACCATGGGTCTTAGACCTTGTTTGGGAGTGCGTTGCAATCGGTGTTTGCTGAAAATTTGAAAAAACAATTTCATTTTAAATGAATATGTTTTGGTATTTTTAGATCATTTTGATGTGCGGATGTCAAAAATAATTTTTAAAAAATAAAAAAACATCATTTTGATGTATTTCAGCACAAAAAGCACTTTGAAAAGCTACCGCAATCGCACTCTCAAACAGGCACTAAAACTCGACTCAAGCTAATAGATTGGCGCATGACCCGAATAACCTGTGACTCAAACCACATTGAATTTCAAAATAAATTAGGGGAAGAATTAATCAGGTGTAAAGCGATCAATTCATATCCTTGCTAACTAGAGCAAGTCTAGTCAGAACACGATAAAAAAAAAATGAATATTTAAATTGTTTTTTTTAAATAATATCAGTTTTTTTATAAAATATAAAGATTTAGATAAGTTGGGTTAACTCAGATTAACCCACTCAATCTATGAGCGGTATTTATCTTTGATTGACTCTCGAGGAGGGCTTAAAACAATGGGAAAACCAAGTAGACCATATACCAAAAAAATCAAATTTTGACAATGATCAAAAATAAAAATTAAGAAGATAGAGACCTCATTTATATATATATATATAAAAAAAAAGAGAGAACCACCTAAAAATTTGTATTGAAAGGTAAAAAAAGAAGAAAAATCAAATTAACAAATAAAATTTTAAAAGTAATCATAATAAAAAAGAACGAGAGCAAGATTATGAATTCAATGATAAAATAAACTAAAATATGATAAAAAGAGCTAACAGTCAAAATCATAAATCAAAATATGGAAGATTAAATCTTAAAATTTGAATTGAATATAGAAATTGAAAAGAAACAAAATTCACAAAAGAATCCAAAATCAAGAGTATAAGAACAAAGTAAAAAAATACATGAATATAATTGAAAATAAATTGATAAAAAGTTAAGAATCTAAATTAAAAATCAAAATATTAAGGGTCAAATCTGAAATATCATAAAATAAAAATATAAACTTGATATAAAAATCAAATGATATATGTTAAAAGTAAAAGTAAATAAATAAAATCTGATACAATTAAAAGAACAAATACCATACGTGATAAAATTAACAAATAAAATTCTTAATTTGTTTTTTGCAGCATGTTTTTTAAGGTGAAAGAAAGAGAAAAAAACATTGTTATAAGCTTGCGTACAAAGCCATATTCCAAAAAAAAAAGGTATGACGTGCATAGAAAGACCGTACATGCCGCTCCACCGTGGACAGAGTAGCAAGACGCATCGAAAGCCACTGTAATAGCAACTTGGCGTTCAGCTATTGGAAGACGCTATACATATACCGAAAAAGCACGGGTGGCTCCCACTGCAGTGAGTGCCATGCACACCTTTCTTTCTTTTTTAATCGAAACAGCTTTCTAAATGCTGATGAGCCATACAATATTAATGATAAAAAAACTAAAAAACCCTTAATCTTACCACTAAACTATTTTATTTAAAGATTATCTTAGTAATTACAACTGGGAAGATTAAAAATACAAATATACCCATACTTCTATACCTAATAAAATTAAACATTCGAGGATATTTCAGATACCACAATAGATAAATAAAATAATAAATCAGTTCAAAGTTCAAACTTGAAATAGTAAATGCATCCTTGAAAAATACTATAGTACCCTGCATATATGATATAAGATTTAAATAATTAAAGATAAAATCATAATTTTAGTATGAAAAATACACATGTTTAACACTTCATTTTTTCTAGTTGCACTTTAATTTTTTTAGCTGTTCAGGAGTGCCAAGTTTTTCAAAATATTTCTAAATCGGGAAATTTATTAAAATATTTTTATTTTTATTTTTATTTTAATATTAAAATAATAAAAGTTACTAAAAATTATTAATTTCAAGAAACTTCAAGTGCCAGACGGTGTCCGTGCACTGGACGTGTAATTAAGACCGCAGCACGAGATCCATAATTCCACGATCCTGTTTATCACCAGGTTGGTAATTGCTAGCTGCTAGCCAGCTAATAAATCAATGGTGCCCAGTAGAGATTCACTCATATTTTTTTCCACAAAATACACGAGAACTCGACTCACTGAACATTGTTTATACAGAATCAATGGTGCCATGAGAGCGAAGATATCTTGAATAATTTTATATTCATTTCCACACACAAAACATGTAGAAATGCACCCAGCAACTCATAAACATCTTGGTGATTTTACCTGTCCGAGGAAATACTCGTGCAAGCCAGGGTTGCTGAAAACATAGATCCGATGATCTTAGCATCACATCATATTTCCCGAAATAAAGAAAACAAATACAATGGGAGAAGTCGAGTAAACTAGTGACTATATTCACGCAACTATTTATGTTCTTTAGTTCACAAAAATATAAAAACATTTAATTTAACCGGCACAAAACCCTTTGACAGATGACGAGGAAAAATTACCGAGGGGAATTTCACAGACCGTGCAGCATTTCTGGATTCACTGTGCTTATGTGCTAATGGAGTGGCGGTAAATAATTTTGAAGGTGAACAAATTAAGTTGACACAGCCATGGTGATCATCAATCCATCCAGATCGAAAAGGAAAAGAAAAACTCAATCAAAACAAATACTCATTATGTTATTGATATCTGGCTATTCCTTGCCTTCTTCCCAGCAATCCGAGCCAGAGATTGTAAATTGCACCGTACAATTGTGTCAACAAAACTACACGTGTCCTCTATTGTATTGCCAGAGGGTACATCCACAACGTATGATTCGACGACAACTGTCCCATTCCCATTGGGCGAAGCGTGAAGCGTGGTCACAGACCGGTAGTTTTTTAGCCTGTGAACGCCACCGACCACGCTAAAGCTCAGAACATGCTGTTCATCGTCAAGAATTTCGAGCCTCTCCGTGCTTGATGCTGCAGGGAGGCCAGACACCACGTGCACCTCCCTGAGGGAGCCAACGTTCCCGTCTCCGTCGATTACATGGCAGCTCTTGACAAAATGTTTGTAAGCTTGAGGGTTATCAAAACGACGGACTACAGACCAAACGGAGGAAACTGGTGCGTTGATGGTCTGAACCACCACGGAGCAGCACTGGTTGGGCCCCAGTATGCGTGTGTGGTAGCAAGAAACGTAGTCCGGTACCGGAGTGTCCCATGTCAGTGGGACCCTCCACGTGTTCACCGTGGTTTGTGATTGTTTATGGCCAGTGCGGGTGGTGGCGGTGCTGGTGGCGGCAGCTCTCTGGAGCTGTAGCGTTGCAGGCATCTTTAACCTTTAGGATTTTGTTTCGGTGGTCGGATGGGCTTAAGATTCATTCATGGATATATATGCATAGCTAGAGAAGGAAATCGTTGTCCACTTGGATTAGTTTGATGTTTTCTGGAAGAGATTTAGTTTGGTGCGAGAAATATTATAAGGCTGGCTATGCAAGTTGATGCTCAACTTGCAACTTCTTTGGACTTAATTTAGGCAGATTATTCCATTGTTTAATTAAAACTACAAGAATGCCATTTGTTAGGTAAGTGACCGGTACATATACAAGGTAATATTGTTTTTGAATTGCGAGTTTGCTATTTGCCATGCTAGTCCTCGTTTTTGGCCACATCCACTTTTTTCGTGTTCCCAGTGAAATTACAATGGAGTCTCAATAGCATTATCAAACCAAGCTTTAATCTATAGATGGGTAATGAAGATTGTATATACATATTGTTATTGAGATTTCATCATTTAATTATAATTATTAAATATTAATTAATGATATATTTCCATGTTTGTTAGACATGTATTTTTTTTACTTGCTAAATAAACATACATTTTTTTATAAATAAAAATCGATAAATATAGAATATTTCTGGTTTTATAAAAATTGAAAATAAAAAAAAATGATCAAGTGGGTTCTTGGTGGTAACTACCATCCCATGCTCATGAGTTTCTGAACCAGACAACATGGAGAAGGTATTTCTCGAAAATTGTTCGAGATGGAGTTTTTGAAAGCCTAAAATTAACCACCAGATCCTCGACTCATTGGCTATTTGAAATTGTTTACTGTTGCATTCAAGAGATGATCGAGTTTGACCCATATTTGTCGGGGCAGTCAGATCGATCACCTATTGTTGCAGATATTATTAAATCCGCTTATTTGTTTTTTCGACACCAACAGCAATGAAATTAACATGCATTTACTTATATATATAAAAAGAAAAATAGAAATTGAAGGGTTTGGAGCTTTTGAGTATTACTCAACAAATTATTTTAGGAGCACGAGTTATCTAACTTGTTCGACAATTAAAGCTAGGGATGAATGAAAACTTTATAAGAGGAGAACGTATATATGATTTATAAATGCGGGGGAAATCGTGGGAAAAAAACCAAACTTTGGAGGGTGAAAAGCCTCCTCGACTTCTGCTGCTGAAAATTCTTATAAAATCCTTATATATACGATACTCTAATGTTCTATTTGGGAGTGTGATTACGGCAGCTTTTTAAAGTGTTTTTCGTGCCGAAATATATCAAAATGATATTTTTATTATTTTTTTAAAATCATTTTTGACATCAGTACATCAAAATGATCTAAAAACACCAAAATATATTCATTTAAAATAAAATAAAAATTTAAATTTTCAACAAACACTAATTGCAAAGCACTCCTAAACAGGATCTAAGTAATATTTGGAGGTAATTCAGACGGTAATTGAATCCAAGGCGAAGGGGTGTCTGGTACAGTTTCAATTTCTATTTTTAGATGCTCGAAAAAAGATATTTTTAATTATTTTTAATGGTTTTAATATGTTAATTAAAAAAATACTTTAATATATATATTAAAATAAAAAAATACAAACCCAACACTCTGGATTCTCACACCCAGCTGGCGCGCGTGTGTGCATCTAGATTGATATTTCATCGTCGTAGTCGTCATCTATGACAGAAAAGCTCCTATCCTTCGTTGAATACGAATTTTCGTTTTCAAAGTACAATTAAGCTGAATGCAACTCGGTAACAAATATGAATTCTAGTTTGAATTCAAAAGACACGCAGAAAAGTAAATTAAATGCTTCGGAAAGGAACCCAAAGTGATTGTTTGCTGGGGATTTACGAGCAAGGAAGGGGACAGAATGGAATTCTGCTACTCTTACATCAATCGATTCTGGCTCAAAACAATTAGATACCAATTTACGTCATGCATGAAGCATTACGATGTATAGTTTTTTTTTTTTTTTTTTAAATACTTCAACCGAGCTCGTCTAAAACCTTGAGACAGAGGGCTTTCTTCTCTTTTATTTTCCTTTTTCCTTTTCTAGTCAATGGTAAATTATGAAACTTGAGAGCGCTGGGGTTTGATGTGTTTTTGGTACTGTGTTATATATAATTTTTTTAATATATATATATAAATATATTTTATTTTCTAAACATCATCACAAATAATTTTTTTAGATTTGAAATTAGCATATAACAATACTATTTTATACTTAATTTTTATTAAGTAAAATAAAAATGATAATATTCAAATTCATAAGTATTGGATGAACGAGATTTTAATATATATCAAGAAATTATCTCAATTAAAAATTAAAACTTTAAATAAAATTCAATATATAATTCAAATTATTCTCTGATATGTTATATATGTTACAAGTATATACAATATATCAACACAGCACACACTCGAGACTAATTTTCTGCCGAGATAAAAAAGAAGGGAAACCAGACAGAGATTTGAGGAATTTTGATTTGTTGTGCACAAAAATACTCCTGATACCCTTGATTTAAATACCTAAAATAACCGAATTCATAAATAATAATAATAATAATAATAATAATAATAATAATAATAATAATAATAATAATAATAATAATTGTTTTTTCACTACCTTAACTGATATGACAGCAAACCTTGGTGGCGAAGACAGAAACATATGTAAAAGGCGTGTTAATTATAAAAGCTTCACCGTCAATCCTATATATTAATTATCATGTCATATTTTTTAATTTTGTCTTTGAAGATGCAGCTTTGGAATTTTAGTATCAGCAGTTATTTGCTCTGACTGACACGATATTTAACCGATAGGATTGGTCACTGAAATTCTCCTCGGGTCAAAGAGCAGCATTCTCTCGAAATCTGGGAGCTTCTTCCATCATCTCAACCATCAACTAGGAGCTATGCTGGCATGGATCGACATATGTATGTGGATCGTACATTTATGTGAAACTTCTAGAAACACGGGACAGGTGGATCTAGTCCAGGGGCAGCTATTTTTGTTTTCTATTAATTAACAAATCTATTTACTGCAATTATTTCCCCTGGCTATGGGCAGGGGTGTTTCAGTAACTTCGTTCATCCAACTTGGCCCTTTATATAATTCCATTACCAATTTGATCATCTCTCTCTACTCCAGTGACTAGCTAGTTGGGGTATTATCGTGCAGTTCACTCTTCGGACATCTTTTTAGCTCCACTTTATTGTCCTTTCCTCCTTATTTATTTTCTATTCGTACCAACTTCCATTAATCAACTGATTGTTTTTTAAGTTGAGGCCAACTCTTCAGTTTATGGAAGACAGGATAAAAAGAGAGCAACGACTTTGTGCTCTGATAGGAAGACCTTAAGCTTAAAGTTTCCATGTAATCAAGCCTCAATTAAAGCTAGATTCTTTCCGATTAAGGTGTTTATCATTACTTATTTAAAAATATTTTTATTTTTATTTTAAATTAATTTTTTTATTATTTTTAGATCAATTTTATGTGCTATATTAAAAATAATTTTCTTAAAAATAAAAAAATATATTATTTTAATATATTTTTAAATAAAAAAATTACAAAAACAACTAAAAACTAGACTCCAAAACAGTTGCTAAAGTCTCTTTCCAACGATCGGGTGATAGCCTCACGACTCCCACTAATAGCATTATGTACAGTGCTGAACTTTACTATATACTGAGAGTATGTTTGAAATAACTTGTAAACACAAAAATGAGTTGTTATTCCTTCTTTTTTTTGTAAAAAATAATTTTCGATAGAATTAAATCAGAGACAACTTTTTTCATAAATAAATGTGGCATGAGTTAGTATCAATGGGTTAGGGTTAGCAACTTTAATTTTTAATTGAATTCTATGATAAAGTCAAGCCAGGTCACGGGTTAATGACAACCAATTATTTCTTATGCGAGGTGCGGCGACCGATCTGAGTGGGTTCGGTTCATCTTGTATCGAGGGACTGCCCCATGCATGCAAGGGCTCGAGAGATACCATAATTGATTCGGACGTCACGAGATTTTATTCTATGGATTTGTTCCTTAGATGCTACACAACCTCTCTTATAATGGCTATGGCTGTAAATCTATGGACTACTTGGTTTGAAACTGGGTGCTGGTAGTCGTGGAACTGGCGCCACTCCACTTGTCATTTTAATAGAAATCACTTTAAAAAGGAAAACAACTAAACAAGGGTAATCAGGTATAAACCTTCCCACGAACGAGAAATCTCAACCGGAAAAAGAAAAAGGGAATCACCTGCAACTCTTCGTGTACCAATGCCAATTGAAAGCCATGCATTGTACGCTGGAGAAAAAAAAACATTCACTCAACATTGTCAAACATAACGAAGAAGAGATACAAACGAGACTCTAAACTTTCTCGTTAGCCCAGCTTGATTGCTTGCTAGCACAGTTACGGTAATTTTTTTTTAAAATCATTTTTAATATTTATATATTAAAACGATATGAAAACACACGTACCAAAATTATTTTGATTTTGAAAATAACATTTTAACCGCAATGACAAAGACATCTACGTATGGGTTTATGAAATTCTTAATCAAGGAAATTAATCTGGTATGAATTTCATGTGAGAGTCGAATTGAAGCTATAAATTTCCACAACCAAGTTGCAATGATGTTTATTTTATTTTGTCAACATGGTACATACCGTGTAAGTTTGTTCGATAGAAGCTTCTAACAGTTCATCATGGTCGAGGTCATCATCATCTTTGTAGGGCCAACAGTTTTGCAATTTGACGGTGATACATCTATCGAATCCTACCCATGGTTTTGCTATTTAATTTAGTACTATTATAAAATCTGTATCCCTCTTAAAAGGAGTGAACAAAATTAACCTCGGTAAAGGACTTCTCGAAGACTGCAACGTGGTGTCCGCTAGCGATCCACTTTGTTATGCCGAGACCACCTCGGTTTATCGTTTTGTTCCTTGTCTGTCTGTACCGTGCTGGGGAACCAGCGCCAGGAGGCGGCCATGGAATTTTTTTCTCATGAAACTCTACACCATCTCCAACTACTGGATTGTAAGGTATATTCGTATATGTTAGCCACTTGCCTTTTTTTTTTCTTCTCAACGAGTGGATATTTTCCACAATCAACTTGCATATACATTTCAGCAACAATTTAAAGGGTTGAAGTTTGACCATAAATATAATTAAGCATAATCATGTTCACAAATTACGGTCATTTCACTCATATTTGCATCCAAGGGTGTGCTTTCTCCTATCTCGGTCAAAACTTCCGGCATGGACAAGGAATGGATATCCGCACGAGTGCAGTATCCGCCGCAACTTTGTTCGGTGCCTTTGGATGAACGAAGTTCCAAGTCAGACGCTAACTAATAACAAACTAGATGTTTACATTGAATTTCAAAATTATTTTTGAGAAAATATAATTTTTTTAATATTTTAAAAAAACTTATGTGATGATATCAAAAATAATTTTTAAAAAATAAAAAAAATATTATTTTAATATATTTCTTAACAAAAAAACACCTACAAAACTCCAAACATGGCAAGAAAAAGGCCAGATGCATGGATGTTCAAGTAAAGGCACGTGGGCCTCTTTTAGATTGTGGATTCAGCGTCCTGTTACTATTTTAGGAGAGGAATGAAGTTGATACGTAATACAGTGTCACTCACTCACCAAAATAAACAAATAATAGAAGAGGCTTTCCTGTAAACAGGTCTACGCTATTAATCCAAAGAAACTATTAATCGGAACTATTCATATATAAAAAAACGGTAATGATCGAACACAACTTTAGGGTTTTGCAACAGAAGACAAAACATAAAAGACAGATAGATTACTGATGCAAAACAAGCTCATAAATATCATTATTGACTAGAACAGCATCTCAGTTATTAAGATAAACCATGTTCCATGTAAAATATGATCCCATGAAGCATCTAAACAAAGAACCTTAATCCCGGTAATTTAACAGATGATTCAGGTACTTGCATTTCAAGATTAAAATGAAATTATCATGATTGTCGTCGGGGCGGGCAGGTTTCGAAGCACCCGATTCTTTAACCTAGCATGTCAAGACTTAATATGTATATACGCATAAGGTTTTGAACAACGTTAATGCAATTAGGAATGTGATCTTGAATGGTAACCTAACAGCATTTGGAAATGAAATAACAGAAAACTAAACCAGTTAGTTAAGCTAAACAGCATTACGATATATATTCCTGCTGAGAAAGAAACTGCTTGAACAACTTGGACATGGAGCTTACTCTGAATGGCAAAGACATTCAGCAAGTTATTATATTTTCCATTAGCTCCATTGCAGCAATTATTCGAACCTCTGAAACCACAGATGAACATAAGCAATATTGAAGCCCTGATAATATAAAATGAAAAACAGATATAACGATTAAGCTAGACAAAGACAAAAACAAGAGGAAACTGTAACAAAACCAGGAAATTTCTGACAGCTCAAGGAAGGTAGCCTACCATCAACTTGTTGAAGCCTTCTCGTTCTTCATTATCATATGGAATGACTTAACCCGGTCCTCCTCTACTATCTCCCTTAATACATCATCCTCAATCTTTTCTGCTTGCCAACGAGAAGGGTCCTCCACAAATTCCTCACTAAATATCATGCGTGAGACCCATTCCTTCCATGCTGTCCTACGATACTTGTCCTCTTCAACTGTGCCTGTAGCCAGAAGCTGATACACATAAACCATCTTCTGTTGACCAGGCCGAAAGGCTCGTGCGATGGCCTGCTTTGTCTTGGAAGGATTCCACTCCGAATCCAAGAGAATTACCCGCGAAGCTGCTGTCAAACTTATTCCCTCGGCACAAGCTGTAATCGATGCAAGTAGAACCCTTGAAGGCCCTCCCAATTCCTCAAACTTATCCATTACCCTTCCTCGTTCAAACAGCTCTAGTTCCCCTGTAAGAACCAGAACTTCTTTACCCTGCTGCCATCTAAAGATATTCTCAAACAATTCAAGGAATAATTTAATGGGTGCAATGTTGTGGCAAAAGATCAGAACCTTCTCGTTCTTGACTACACGATACACAAGATTCAACACAAACATCACCTTGGACCCTTTCTTACAATCAAATCTTAACCTCTCAAGTTCCATCAGTTCCTCCATGCTATAGAATTTCTTAACACAGAGAGAAGAATTGATCAATGAAGGATGTATTGAAGCAAGAGTTATCAAAAGCTCAACTTCCAGGGGGTATCCAGGGCATTTTTCCATTATTTTATGGAGTTTCACCAAAATCTGATGTTGTATATCTGTTGGATTCATCAATATGGTGTAAATCTGTAGCCCAGGAAGGGTGTCAGAAGCTGTGCCTTCATACACGTCAATGAACCCATTAGTCATGTTCCTCAGCATATTCAAACCCTGCATTTTCTCTTCAGCCTCATCCGAATTAATTTTGCTTGCAATGTTATCTAAGAAGAATTTTCTGGCGCGAGATTCTAGCAAATGGCGTGCTTTTTGTGCCCCTTTCTTTTTCCTCTTAAACTTTGGGTCTAATGTCTTCAGAACTTCTTTGATGAACATTGGTCTTGCCAGGGAAAGGGTGTTGAAATATTCACAAAAATTATTCTGAAACAAGGTACCTGAAAGCAATATTCTCTGATCTGTTTCCACTTTCATCAAAACCTTTCTCAACCTTGATTTCGTACTCCTGGGGTTGTGCCCTTCATCAAGTATCAACAATCCAGGACTCTCTCGCAGCACTTTAGCCATATATTTTCTGTGGCTGTACTTTGCGTCTTCCCTCATTAATGTCAGAAATGAGGTATAGCCCATGACAAGTACACTTGGTTGTGCATGCCACTTTTGCATTTTCTCCAGGCAATCCAAAATATGCACAACATCCTGGCTGGGCCTGGGACCTGATCCTCGAAGCACCGCTGGAGTCGGCTTGAAGACTCTAGAAGATCTGGTGCCATGGATAAGATGAACTGGAACAGGGATTTCCCACTTGATAAATTCCTTGTACCAGGTATAGAGAGTTGTCTTTGGAGCAAGTACCAGAGGCCGTTTTCCTGGAAACAACTTCAAGTAGCTGACAAGGAATGCAATGATGAGAAACGTTTTTCCAGCTCCAGGAGTATGAGAGACAACACAACCACCTATCTTCTTAGAAGTTTTTTCCATAAGTGCCGGCACCAAGGATCCAGCAATGTTCTGCCATAGAAACTCAAAAGCCTTTTTCTGGTGCATGTGTAATTTCGGTCTGAGCTCAGGTATCAAGTCCCAAACATTGTCATTCACTTCTGATACAGACTCGTCTTCACCTGAAGTATGATTGCCAAAAAAACTCAAGTCTTCATCTTCATCAGGTTTAAGCTCCGAATCTTCTTCATTATGTGGCTTACTTTCTGCAGTCCAGCCTGTGTGTTCCATCTAGAGAAATGTAGACATACGTTGTATTATCAGAATTCTGTTTGAAACAATAGTATTAGATACACACAAAATGGTTGAAACTGAACAGCAGAAGTTGGAACCTGCCATTGAACTACCCACCTAGAAGACTGGTCAAAGACCAACCAAAATGCATATGTGAAATTCTCTACACATTACACAAGCAGTAGGATACCTAAGTATAACTACTAAGTGTCTCCCCTTCATACTCACTTGTCTATCCAGAGGGCTAATAAACGAGGTACAGCAGCCACATTGAAAACATTTGCATCACGAGTTTAAAAAATTTGACTTACAAATGGTGCTGAAACATATTTTATTTCAGTTTTCACAAAGCCGCATATTTGGCATAATATCCCAATTTCTTCATCCAGTTTGAATTCGTGCTGGCAATTTTCATCTGAGTTCTGTGTGGTCTTGTGAGTGGAAACTAGGGCCTGGAAATCCTTGAGCCAATCAGAAACAGTGATGAAGAAAAAAATACGGTACAAGTGATATGAATATATAAAAATAACGCACCTGTACAAAAAAGAATCAAATCAAACTAACAGTTCTACCTCATTATCTTCAAGTATATAAGCTGATGCCAGGCATAGTTCCATCTCTCTCCACAACATTTCAGTTTCTGAGCTTTGTCCATCATCCTCAACTGAAGATAATTCCATTTTCTCCTTCTGATCTGAGCTATGTTTTGCTTTAAACTCCTCCCACTGGTCAATAATGCGTGGTATTTCCTTTGACTTGATTGTTGCATCAATGTTCTTCATATAAGAACCTATGAGTTTATTGTATGCACCAGCACTTAAGGCTGTCCGCTTGTAAGTCATTGTCGCACAAGAATCATCCTGCTTTAAAGGTGTGGATTGGTACCTTGCTCTTTGAATTTTCTTGGTAGAAAATTTTCTACCCCGTCCATTTCCAAACATCGAATCTTCATCAAGATCGTTCTTCGTGTGCACAGCAGGACTCTTTTTTCTGTAATAACTAATCGGAAATTCAATAAGCTCTTGTGAATAATGTTCAGGAGTCTTCACAGGGGAATCAAATTGTTCAAAGGTTACCAGAACATCTTCAGTATGCACAGGAACAATAGCAAGTTGATCGTTGTGTTCTCTTCTGTTAGCCACACCTAATTTAACCTCCTTAATTTGAGTTCCATGCTTTTTTCTGTTCACCATGCCTGATTCAGCATCTCCAAGTCGAGTTTGGTGTTCTATTCTGTCAGCCACGGTTGACTTTTGGCGCTTTCTTCTGTTATCTGCACCAGATTTTTGGTGTTCTATTCTCTTAGCCATGCCTGCTTGAACCTCTCCAAGCTCAGTTTGGTGCTCTCTTCTGTTAACCACAATTGATTTAATCGCCTTCAAGCCAGTCTTGGTTCTGGAAACAGGGATACCTTCCAAGAGTTCTAGTTTAAGTGAACTAACTCCCACTTCAGTTCTTGTTTGCTCTTCTGCACAGCTTGCACTTGCATGTGTTCCAAACAGGTATGCCAGTGGTAAGTGCATTTCTTCGTCGTCGTCTTCTGCTGCCTTCCATTTCAGTGGCATGTATGGCAGGGATCTTACCCAGCCAATCTCTGTCTCTGCTGGAGCATCACAGGCAAGGAAGCGCTCAGGCTGTACATTTTGACGCTTTGACCGCCGCAAACTCGTAATATCATAGCATTGTGATTGTTCGGTCCCATTAGTGTCACTAATATGGCCTGTTTCACTACAAGCATCAGTGGGAACCAATTGGACCACAAATGGGGTTAATATACTGTCTTTTACTTTGAAAGTTACACAATTTATGTGATTATCAGATTTTAATGAACATTGCTCATTCTCACCACCCAAAATTTGGTAGACTATTTTATTTTGGACAGCCCTTACATCAAATTCAACTTGCTTAAGAACTGATGCTACAAGAAGCCATGTAAGGTCAGCTGAAAACCTCCCTTTAAAGAGTTTGCTTCTTTGTACTAAAGAGCAGTCCACACAATATTCCCAGCGGTAGAACTGAGCTTCTTGTTGGTTGTTGTCTGCTTCACATGGGTCATTGTCAAGTTTCTGAACAATAGAAATTTCATTGATTCCTACCGCTTCAGTTTCTTTACTTAGCGTTGCTCTCTCTGAACCAAGACGGCCTTGGTTAACATAAAGGTTAACAAAAAATTGACATGAGCAGTGAGATACATGAGGTTTCCGCTTGATAGAACTTATCTTAGCATCAACCCACACCTACATGAGAAAGAGCATATGAAAAAACAACGTTAAATATGAACAACATGACTTTTGAAATGTAACTGCTGCAAAATTTAAGGGGAAGCTGTTTCAAACAGTAAAATCAAGATGTATTGTTTGAGCAACAGGGATATTAGAGCAAGCATTCAATGTTTTGTGCATTTATTAAGCCATAAGAAGTTAAGAACTTTTTTCTATCACGTTAAAGTGTTGTGCTGTTCTAAAGAACTATGAACAGTTGAAAACACTCAATAAGCAAGATTGAGATAAATGTACGCCATCCATAGTCCTCTAATAGTTACAGAGCTTTCAGTAATGCAGCAACATGAAAAGGTCACTTACAGGTTCTGAATTTCCTTCCCCAGTATTCTTTGCACGCTCAGAAGATGAAAGCACACAAACATCAACACCAGGCCTCAGAAAGCAGGTGCAATCAGATAAAGTAGCTTTTCTTGACTTCACTCGAATGTTTGAGAAAAGACCATTCTCCTCAATACTATGATGGCTATCTACAAAATGCACAGTCATTGCCCCATCCCTGATTTGTAAGAGCTCCACACTTTGCCATGAGCCACAGCATAAGGCCTCAAAAGCTAAGAGAGAATAGAGCATCGATAGAACCATATTAAATAGATAGTTATCACAACACGTGATGCATATACAATTGCAAAAAATATTTCAGGAATCCATAGCCATTTGAAAAATGAAACCATCCAGGTTTCAACAACTTAAATCAGAATATTCTTTACGATCAAACGCACAGATTTCCTCACTGCATAAATAGTATGATTTTTAAGATAAACAAAATCTGAATTTGATGGTTCACACCATCAATTTGTCTTTTATGATTGTCCTATCTTAGCTCAAACATTATGTGGCTCTGACAATTTGGCTATCCAAAAAATACAAAAATGATTATATAACTTCCACAGGACAACAATTTATGATAATACATGAGCCTATATTTAGCATGAACGCCTTACTCAGAATAACAAAACTTATGCTCCTCGGCATGGGGGCTCGCTCCCAGGTAAAGTTGAGGAAAACATTAGAAATAAACAAAAAGAGAGAATAAGGGAATTAAGGAGGTAATACATACGGAGTGCATTAAAAGGATGCTTGGACTGATGTAAACGCTTTCTCTTCATTGTCAATCAGCGAAGCAGCTAATTCTCTTCAGCAAACCCAGATGGTAGATACAAAATGACAGCATCAACATAAACTCAAGGAGATACTTTCAAAACAATAATATTTAAATGAGATACATCCAAGCTTGAAATCAATTGTTGTTCATGAACTGCATGAAATTCTACCAACGTAGCTTTTATTTATCTAGTAATTTAGATTTGATGCAGCAAGCTCTTGCCAGTAAATTCCAAGTGAGCGAACAGTAGTTTGAGCCACAATGCAATAATCCACAGGCTGCATAAATGAGGATTCAAACTATAGATGTGAGCCTCGTCGCTCATCCCAGGCTCGCCCATTTTCCACTTGGCTAAACCAGTGGGGAATGACGAGTCCCAAAAAATAGGTCAATAAGCATCTGCATTTTGTCTAATGGTTCTCACCTCTGCAAAACCAAGACTAGAGAGAGTTGGAGTATTACACTTACCAGTTTAAGAGCCAAAAAAAGAGAGGAAAAGAAGGTCAGATTGGCAAGCAATGCCACGGCATCATCATTGCCATACCATCAATTATTTAATATAGCCATGACAGTTTAGTCCAAGTCTAGTGCTATTATTTCAAGCCAGGGTGATCAAAATAAGGACTACTTGCTTTCACCTGAAAAACTTTTACACGAACCACTTCGCTCATTGGTCCAGCACAGTTTTAACTAGTTGATGCAATGGACCCCCCCGGTTTATACCTGTTTGGAGTGGTAAACGAAGAGAGTGTGATTGGTTTGGTGGAGTGAACCAGTTCCATGCAATATTTTATCGCTTTTACTTCAGGGATTCTTGCTCTACGAACTAGAAAATTAAAGGGGAAAAAAGAGAAGATAAGTGATTATTTACACTCCTATTAGTGAGTAATAACTTTCACTCTCTTTTCCTGGTTATAAATCCACAGTACAGTAAATTTATACACGATGTTGTGTGTGAGACTTCAGTGTTGACTAGTTAAGCAACAATATTTACAACCCACTTTTCTTCTTGTTTTTTTCTTCATTTGAAAAATGAAGGGGAAATCCACCTTTTATCCTTCTAGCAATCATTCCCTATAAACTGATGTTGCAGAAAAAATCTCCTCTTTTCAACCCAGAAAAAAAATCTAAGAAACACTCAAGCTTGAACCAGTCAGAGCCCCTTGTCAGTATCAGTTTTATATCAGAATGGAAGGCAGAGCATAGGATTGTCTCAACAAAACATGAAAGAAAAAAACAGAGGTATGTAAAAGGAAATGAAGTTATTATACTAAAAGTAAAATACCTGAACAGAACTTCTGTGTCTGAAAAAAAGGCAGATTCAGGTGAGTAATGATGGAACAGAGTTAGACTCCGGCAAGGTTCTCATCGAGAAAGAGACACCGAGCCATGAAAATGGAGTGGACTTGGAGATGCGGATGCTCGCTAGAACCGAGAGGGGGCGGTGGGGCGAAGAATTCTATAAGTGGTCTGGGTCACTGGGAATCTCGGGGTTTGTGCTATTGTGGTGGTAAAATCATAGATGTCTGTTCGTGGTGAGCCAGGTTGCCTGTTTGGTAGTAAATTCAGGCTTGGTCTGTGTTGTGGTACACTTGTACAGCGGTCAAACAGTGACGTGTACTGGAAAAGAGTGAGAGAGCAGAGGTTTTTTCTACCTTAATTTGTGAACTCCCCCCCCCTACATGTAAGGGAGTAGTGACGTCCACTTATCAAGAGATTTATTTCCATAGTATAATTAACTTAAATTAGATAATATTCTGATAATTAATTAACTATGGTTTTTCACTGTATTTCAAATATATTTTTGGTATTTTTATAGATTGATATCAAAAATAATTTTTAAAAATAAAAAATATATATATATATATTATCACAAAATATTTTTAAATAAAAAATACTTTTAAAAATAACTTTAGTCCAAAAAAATACTTAAACTTGTTGTGTTAGGAAATTAAATCTTTCATTTATATTCTTTAAGAGACACGTATTAGAAAACTATTGCTAACAAGAACCTAAAAAGGATTAGTGAAATTCTGTAAGATGTAAAGGGATCACCATGACTTTTCTTGACTTTTTTATTTAGTTCCTTCATTTATTTTTTTGTACTTTAATGATATATTTATTTAGAATTCATCTTAATTTTATATTTTTCTATATGTTACGCATGCATCTTGAGCGACGGAGAAATATTTCTTCACTCAATGAAGTCTAGGAAAGGGCTATGCGATAGTACGAAAGCAGTCTAGCTTTCCAGCAGTCTTTCCAAGAAGGATGTCATCGTAACATCTCTTAAATTCTAGATCTCTACACAAATAACGTGTCCATGAGGAGGTTGAGAGTTCACCTGGAATTGTTGCATGTTGAGCTGACAATATTCGAAGAAAAGTGATCTAACAAGTGGTTGTTTGGAAAAAGAACAAAATTAATGTTCTATTATTATTTTAAATTAATTTATTTTGGATACTCTTAAGTTATTTTGAAGTTCTATATTAAAACACTTTTGTCGCTATGCCCACGTTTGTGGCTAGCCATAGGCCATTGGCTACAAAACCTAAACAGGGAGGTCTGTCGTCAGTGTCTTCTTTTGCAGACCTGAAACGCCAGCCCATTTTTCGAGATTTCTCTCTCCTCTCTAGACTTCGTGCTCCGAGCTGAGAACTCAGGGCACTCGTAACCCGGGCTTTAACTATATCAAGAATTTCTAGGATGCCCAGGCCCGTGATCAATTGACCTGAATTCGTAGATAAGCCCATACAATCTATGATCGATGGAAAACAAAAACAAAAGAGGAGTTTCTCTTCTTAGATATCGTCAGATCCTCGCAACACATTGAAGAGTTTATTCTTTCAAGGCTATGCCATCACATCCCCCAAAACAACCAAATTGCTAATCTCTTTAATGGCAATTTCAGGTAAACGGGGTTTTTTGAATTTATTTATTTTTTTAATTAGAAGGAAGGTAGATAAATGGGTTTTGAGCGGTAGTGTTAGAAAAGCACACGGTCTGGGTGATTCCCTAGCGTCTCATCTAAAGGCGCAAGGAATAAATTATCCATTGATTCAACTGCTTTTCTTCCGTCTCATGAATTTGAGCTCTTGTCCCCTTTGATTGATTCACTACACTGAAGAAACAACGTTAGCTGGACAATTTCAGTGACAGAAAGATAGGCGCATTGCATCGAAAGAAAAAAAAAATTGTTTCAGTCAGAATGAAATGTCTGTACGCACGTTTCGTTTGCAACGCGTTTAAATAAGTTGGCCACTGGAATTAATTACTACAAATAGACGGGATCAGCAAAATAGATTGTCTGCAAGACCCGTAAACACTATACAAAAAAAAATTAAATAGCCACTAAATGAATGACTTGAGATCTCTAACTTTGTTCACTAATATCATTTGATAAACTAGCAATTGGTTTATCAAGTCTGGCTTCTAATTTGCAAAATGCAAAGCAATGGACTAAAAAACCAGTTTAAATTTATGAACCTTCAATCAGCCCAGAAAAATAAACACTATCTTCCTCGAGAAACGCTACACAGCTGTCAAAATCCTAAGCTGAAGTACCCCTCTGCTCCTGTCATCCCAGAATCGATATCCCCTAGCAGCTCTTCTAGGCTAAAGATCTCATCCCACGAGTAGTTGTCCCAGTCATTGATCAACAAAGGGTTTTCTGATTGAGTCTTCAGCTCATCTTGACTCAGCTTGCTACTTTTTTCAACTCCCCAAGAACAATCCTCAATATGTTGGCTTGATACATTCTGCTGCTCGCAAACCTCAGCTTGGCTCGATATATTTGTCCTCCAGTCCTCGGCTTGGCTTAATACATTCTGGTTAGGATCCTCGTACGCACAAACCTCAGAGTGGGTTGATGTAGCGACGGAGTCAGCGGGGCTTGCGGCTGAAGAATTGTATGACGGTGTAACAGCAGAGAAGTTATCCTTCGATGAGCTTGTTGAATTCACAACATCTGGAATGTTTAAACGAGCACAACGACCATACATAGCTCGTGCAGCACCATCATAGGCAAGAGCAGCTTCATAGGCAGTAGGAAAAGTACCAAGCCATAACCTAGGCCCTCTGTTTGGCTCCCGAATCTCAGCAACCCACTTCCCCCATGTCCTCTGTCTCACACCTCTGTAATTGCAGACTGAATTCTCTGGCCCTCCTTTACCTTTCATGCACCCCTTCTTTGAGCCCTTGGCAGGAGCTTTACGAGCTGGTTTATTACCTCCATCACCTTGAGCATCAAGATACTCATTGTAGTCCTTCCACTTTTGAAGCGTCATAGCTACAGATTTATTACTTGCCCTTTTCCTCTTCTTAGTAGAATCCATGGACATGGAAGTGTCGTTAGAACCTTGAATAAGAATGCCCATATTCTAGATCTCAGGACCCGATAGTTATGGTACCGGTACTGGCAAAGTTTCAGAATCTGCAGTAGATAGGAAAGTAAAATTAAGCTCCACTGCCAGAGACTTGAACAGGGGGGAAACAAGAAAATAACAAATCTCAAAATCTCCAAAGATGGACTCCACTACAGCTAATGCTCGTTATATGTATGTAGAAAACCAGCTAATTCTTATCCTCTCAGGCCAACAAATTTACTTGCTCGTAAAGTTTTATCTATCTTGTCCTCTTTTAATTTTTCCTCTCCCGAGAAGGAGATTTTTCCTTGACTAGCAAGGAACAAGCCTCTATCAATTAAAGCCCTTAAAAGAGTCAGTATTATTAAGCAACACGGAGAGAATTGTCTTGACCACCAAGTAAATCAATAAACCCAGATACTACGAAAATTTCCTCTGTAACCAAACAGGCCCACAAAACTTAACAAAGAAGATCTAATTTCTAGAACAAGAATTTACCACATCACAAACACCAAACAATCTTTGAAATAGCTAACGATCCAATTGGGTTTTTAATACCCAGAATTTCTTCCAATTATAATTCATCAATCAAACACCAAGGAACCAAAGATTACCACCAATTAAACAAAGCCCGGGTCCCCAATTCAATCAATTAAACCCTAGACACAAAAAAGAAGCTACACACACACACACACACATATATAATTAAAAAAAACTAGGCTGAGATTAACCAACCAACCTGACAACAAATGGCGAAAAAATTCGCTTCGATAAATCAAAATCTTCCAGCCGGTACGTGTCACTTGAATTTCCTTGTCTTCGAATTCTAATTCTCTTAATGAAATTGTTGTCGTGGCAAAAATTTCTTTTGTTTCTTTTGTTTTTCTTTGCTGTGGATGAAGAGAAAATGAGAGGTTTTAAGAGAAACAGATAGGCACGCCCAGCTTTTAATTACTAGAAATCTTTAAAGTATCTACCGTACCGAGTTATTTATAGCCACATCTGGATATTTTTGTGCATTAAATTTTGTATTGATGACGTGTCGTTTTTACATTGGTGGTTCTTTGTATTCGAACCTAACGACACCTGGCAACGCGAACCTTCTCGAACCTACAGAACCTAACGACACTTTCTGACTAGTTTCTTCCTGATGTTTCCTTGAAATTTCCGTTTTGCCGCAGGAACTTGTTTATTCTATCTTTTTGTTTCATTTTAATTGCCATTGGTTTTAAAACATGATATTTTAATAGAGATTATGTGTTCTGTTAATTTTTTTATGGTATTTTAATTAATTCGCATGCTAATATAAGTAACTAATTTTTTGTAGTAAAATGGTTTCAAGATATAAATAGATTATTAGTAATTTACAAGTTTGTGTTGCCCTTGGGGTTGAATCATATTTTTTTAACACGGTAAAAAATATTAAGATTATAAAAACTTAATTAATATTATTATTATTTTTTTATCTGATGAATCAACATTAAAATCTTTATATCTAACTTTTTATTTGTTTGAGTTTAAAATTAAATTATTATAAAATTGCAACGGTATATCTTTTTAAACTTTTAAATCCAGGTTAGCACAATATTAAGTCATTGTTTTGTTGACCAGAAGAAAACAATGTGATTCTCTTAATCCAAGATTCATGATTATAGATTTTTATATTTACTAATCATTTAGTAGAGCTTCTCTTTAAACAAAGCATTTCCCAGGTGTTGACATCAACAATACAGACGCAATCAAGACTCGATTCATGATCCAACCATCTTTGACCTTTTCCATGATCAGTACAAACCATCTTGCATTTACAATACTTCACAAGGAAAGCACAATTAACAATACAAGAAGCACTATTAACTAATTAATGCATTCATAATCTAATGCATATAAATAAGTATTGTGGTAAATTTCAACTCATATTAAAGGATATAATAAAATAAAAAACAAAGGGTAAAAAATACTTTTACTACATGATAAGAATTAAAAACTAATTTACCATCGATTCAAAGCATAAATTAAATCATATTTTATATTAAATTTTGAACTTAAAAAGAACTTAATTTCCTGTTTATGTAAACAATTAAAGATGCAATTATATCTAGTTTCAATTTTTTTTTCCCGGTGGTATTATCTTACTCCGGTGGCTTGTTAGAAAGGAAAACGTGTACGAACTGTAACATAACCGAGGTATTACTATTACGATGTTCCCTGGTCCATTCATGTTGACCACGTTTCAAGATAACGTGAAAGCAATCTAGTCCCGTGGTGGGTGTGTGAAATGTCACCCAAGATGTCATCATGGGTGGCATTCAAAGAAAACATCCCATTGAATAGTAGCCACGTGGCAAGGCATTTACATTTTTCCAGTAAAGTGACGATCTTTATGACGACGTTTTTCCGAGGAAGTGACGATTTTTTATCGCGTAGGAGCCTACGTACATTCCAACACCCAAGTGATTGGTCATAACTAGGCTTAGGATGACGTGGCCCCGAAATCATGACAGGCCTCAAAATTCATCGCGGTACACGTGGCTCAGAGTAGTCTTGTCCGAACACGAGAGCCCCTAAGAGCATACGTCATCTGCTTGGAATATTGCAAGCCTCAAGGCCCAATCAGTCCGAAGCACGTCACCCTCGGGATTGAAGTGGGGGGCACCTCAATTGTAGAGCATTCTGACACCCCCTTATAGGAAGAGATCTTCGTGGTCAATTCAAAATCTTATGTCATCTTGGGCGGTGCTAGTGATGCAGCGTGTCGGGGCTATTGATGGAGCCATACTTAGTTATTAAGTAAAAACCTGCAACCATATGAGGTATTTGTGGGAGAGTTGTTGTTGTAGTTTTTCAAAGTGTTTTTTGTGTCGAAATATATAAAATGATATTTTTTTATTTTTTAAAAATCATTTTTGACATCAACACATTAAAATAATTTAAAAACACTAAAACATATTCATTTAAAATATAAAAAAATGAATTTTTTAAAATTCAATTTCGAAAGCTATCCCAAACAGATTCATTATTGATCATAAAATGCGTTGTTTTTGTATTCAGCCATTTAGGAAAAACATATTTTTAAACTTTTTTGCTTATAAGGCTGTGTTTGGATTTGGGCTGAAGGGGATTAAATATTAAGGGCTAGCCTTGCAAGGAGGTGAGAAAAATTTGGGGGGTTAATTTAACCTCCAGGTGTGACAAAAATTTTGAACTGAACCTCCAGGGATCGAGTGCACTTGGATGCAGAATAGTTCGGTGGAAGATATTCGGTGACCAGGCTGCCTTTCCAATTTTTATATTCATGTTTATCAATGTTTGACTGCAGGAGTGCTCCAAACTTTAAACATTTCACCGCACAAAGAGCAGAGCATTCAAAAAGTTCGAAAGCATTGTGTCAACGAAAAGAAGCAAAAATAGCTGTGGAAATTCAATACAAGAAGGTCAATCACTAGAACAAGATGGCACTCTTGTTTCAAAGGCACCATCCCTTGAAAGCCCGCTTTTTATCTATCAAAAAGAGAGGAAAAATACAATAATGAAATATGTCCCTAAATTCAGGGAAGAACAACATCGGAAATTGACTGACAGAAACAGAAGAAAAAAAAAGTGAAAGAGAATCCTGTAGTTGCTGGCTTCTATGAATGTCAACAATGGGTAAAATCTTCTTTTAAGTACTGATATTAATCAACATATTGGCAGATCGGCCGGAGGAGGCTCGACACTCTGTAGTTTCCCAACCCCGTCTTCTACCAAAAAAGCCATGGCCAGACCCCACGCGATGTGAACATCCAAGTGACAGTGCATTAGCCACACACCTGTGTAATTATCACAGAAAATTGTTAATGAGCTTCATGTTCAAACGAAAAATTGGAGCAGATCATGGATGGACTTTAAATTACCTGGATTGTCAGCAACAAATCTAATAACCGCCCATCCATTCACAGGTACTGCAACAGTGTTCCTCATTGGTGGATCAACAAGGTTGAATTTGGATTTATCAGTTTTGGGATTGAAATTTCCAAATCCTTCAGCGACGATGTAGAAGTCGTATCCATGGAGATGGATCGGATGGTTCTCTGGTGTAACAATGCTTGTGTCCTGTAGCACAATCTGCACCCTTGATCCGTACTTTAACTTGTACAGCCTAGTTCCAGGAACAGGTTGGTAGAGGGAACGGCTAACATTACCAGTGTAGTCAAATTTCACTGGTGGTTTTGCTGGAAAATCGGTGGTGAAAACTCCAGGAATCTTTTGCTTATATGCTTGCAGTAACGAGGCCTTTGAAGGAAACACGAAGGACACATTGTTCATACTAGCAGTGAAACGAGTGCCGTTGGGTCCTTGACACCGCCTAGCTCTGAAATTTTTAGGACAATTGTTGAGTCCTAGGCCGATTGTGAAGAAGAGGTTCTCGTCAATATCGGACGGGACCTCAACTTTTCGAGGACTCCTAAAGCTTCTACTGAAGGCGGTGACTGTAGCCGTGTCATTATAAGCTGGGAGTGGCGGCATAAGTGGTTTCTTTGTACACTTAGCAGGGCAAATAACAGATTTGTATTCAAGAATGGCAGTGGTGGTAGTATTGTCAAATGGCGCATTTTGCGCACTCTGATAAGCTCGGGCCGCCATGTAATATCGGCCAGGTACCTGGTCGCCGGAGATCAAAACATCTGTGGTCTGGCCAGGTCCTAGCATGATGACTGAGGTGGTGAAGGGCTTGAGATAGGAAGCATCAGCACCGACCACCGTAAACTTGTGGTTGGCTATGGTGAAGAAAAGTGGTTGATTGAGTGCAGCATTGATGACTCTGAGGAGGTTTGTCTCACCAGAGTTGATCGGAACTATGGTAGTATCTGCAACGATATCAAGTCCATGGGATCATCATCAGTGAAAAATATCGATGTAATGAAATCTTCGGTGCACTAATCAAATTTCAGTTATTTTAGTTGAAGTCTTGGAATTGGTCGAAGCCATTGGGCTATCCCCCACTAAGCACACTTCCGGGCTCGAGCCCCAAAAGAATTTTTAGATCGTTACAGCTCGCAATATTTTCATAAAGTTAATAAATATGCCTTTTTTTGCCGCTTCTTTTTCTTTTTTGACACCTATGATTTTAGAATAGCGACTCAAATTAAAAAAATGAAAAAGACTTGTTTAGAATTCAAACGACAAGCTTTCGTCGTGTAATATTATGTTTTTAAAATTTTTTTATTTAAATTTTTTTAAAAAATTTGCTCTATCTTTTAATATTTATCTTTGATATCAACACTTTAAAATAATTAATTATTATTTTTATTTAAAAAAAACTCTGCTTTATAAATATTTTTAAAGCGTAAAAACAAATAACTTCTGGCGCTGTTGAGCAGGTCCTATATTGTTTATTTACTATAGCACTGCTTGCAAGCATTGAGCAAATAGACAATGGTTAATTACCTTTGCTGGAACAATTATAAAGATCACCAGGTTGACCGTTGATGGTATATGCATTGGATATATTTGGAGCTGCTCCGGTTCTAGTTGCCTCCCTGATGACATCAATAGGGTTCACATCCCACCATTCACCTGAACATCATGGCTCGTTAGAATCAACAATTCCAAGAAACGAATATTTGTCTGATTACTTGGTCGAAATTCACAGATTCAGTAATTAACAATAATGACGGGAGACTGGTGATTGATGGTGGTTAAAGAATCTGGGAGGAAATCAATGGTGGATAACTAATTACCAAGAATTATGGGTGTTTCACGCTTTGGCTTCGAGAATGGATACGATGATCCTTCTCTTGGATGGATAATTAGAGCACCATAGACAGTGGCTCTGAGCCAAGAACTATGAGCATGCCACCAGAGCGTTCCTTCTTGTCCATCGATGGTAAACCTGTAGGTATAGCTTCCACCTGGTCTAATTGGGCATTGTGTCACAAATTCTGGCCCATCAGCCCAGCCCGTTCTCATTTGCCTGATACCGTGCCTACAAATAAAATAAAAAATATTTCCTGTAAGAAACATTTTTTAACACGC
This sequence comes from Salix arbutifolia, assembly GCA_025169955.1. Classification (NCBI taxonomy): domain Eukaryota; kingdom Viridiplantae; phylum Streptophyta; class Magnoliopsida; order Malpighiales; family Salicaceae; genus Salix; species Salix arbutifolia. The sequence continues at coordinate 4,342,347 of CM045909.1, forward strand.
AACTAGAATAATTAAATAGCAACCGGCAAAAACTTTGGATGGAAATTTGGAAGGTTTGAAGGGTCGACGTGCATGTTATTCATGAAATAGCATGTTATGCATGTTGCCCCGATCTCCATAAAATGATTTTTCATGCACATAATATATGAACAGTCTGGAAAAGTTGAAGAACACCATTGCAATTAAATACCAGTGAATGGTGACGTTATATCGGGCTCTGTTCACGACTTTAACAACTAGAGTGTCTCCGTTATTCACTTCCAGGGTTGGCCCCGGGAACATTCCGTTCACAGTGATGCTATTGTGGGTTTTGCACAGCCTTTTCACTTTTGTTGCCTGAACCTGTTCAACACATAATCAAATTTAAAAAATGTCAGGAGAAAGAGGAAGGGGAGACGCACGCACGCACGCGCACAACCAAGGAGTAGGATTTGCTTAGACATACAACAAAACCATGGTGGTGGGTTTTTGCAGAAGCTAATGACATTGCTGACGAGGCCGCCAGAAGCAGGAGTAAGAAGAAAGAACAATGGCGGTTAGCAGTTACACGGCCGATAACCTCCATTTTTGCTGTTTTGTAAGATAGCAAGCTTTTCTTTGAGTGCTGATTGGTTGGGATAAGTGGTGGTGAGAGGGAGCTGCAATAAGAGCTCCTTTTATAGGATGAGCGTGAAGCGCATAACGAGTTGTTTGAGGTTGGCAGATTAGGTTTTGATTTAGGAAGTGGTCAGATTTCTAGAGCGAAACTTAGTTCAATCCTACGAGAGTTGTTGCACCCACTGGCATAACGAAATTGAATAGTTTCTCAAATGCTTGTTTCACAAGTCTTTTCGTTAATGTTTCTTGTTGAATCTCAACAAATCACCATCATTAATGATTTTTGCTGTAAAAAACAAAAAAGGGTTCGTGACCTAGCCCCTTCCATTTTTCTTTTCTCCGTTACAAAAAGACGGGTCTTATTTTTTTTTTTAATTCCTGTATTTTAACGATGACCGTTTCTGAGATTGTTTTTAAAAATATTTTTAATATAAATATATACAAATAATAATAAAATACTATTTTTTTAAATTTAAAATAATAAATATATAAATTTTATTTTTTTTAACAAATAATTTTAAAACACAATAATAATCAATTCAGAAACCCTGCCGTCAGGTCAAAACTCATTCCAAGCAAAGATACAGGCGTACGTGGGCCTCAAATTTCCAAGCAAAGATACACGTCGAGAGTGATACTCCAAAACTACTTCTTCGATGGACGGACGCTCATTTAATTTTCTTGTTAGCTTAACTAATCTTAAGAGTTCAGGGTTAAATATTGACACGTGCATGAACAACGCTATCAATTATTTTAATTCTCATCAAGGGATAAGCTGGTAATTGCACTAATGGCAACGATTTTATCAGTTTTAGATTTGGAGGATATCTACTAATTTCTTTGCCCCCCCCCCCAAAAAAAAATAAAATAAAAATTAAAACGAAGACGGGATTGATTAGCATGATGCAGGATTTCCTCCAGCTCGCCGGAGGACAAATCCGGGGATGATTCGGTCAAAAGTCAAAAGTCTTTGATTGTAGGTTAAACATGGACCACCCAACCCCTATATTAAAAATATTTCTGTAAGTTGATGTGGAATTATTTTTCCATTGTATGCAAGGTATACAATTAATATCTGCTTTAATAAGAGATTTGTTTGGTCCAACGACAAATTTCTCAAAATAAATATATAGTTAAGTTGGAGATAATAGGTAAACGAAAAAAGCAGGCAAACACATTTATGAGTGGATTGATAAATAAAAGCATGTTATATAAATATATTCTACAATGAATTAAAATTAAATATTTTAATAGATTTTGAAATTACAGTAAAAACGGTGTGACATGGTTCGTAAAAAAGAGGATGAGAAGTTAGGTAAATGATGTATTTTCACTAACTTAAATATAATGATTTCGAGAATTTTAAGGCTTACTCCAAGCAAAAAATAAATAAATTCAATTCAACCCACCACAACCTAATTAAATAGCCGGAATCAATTTCGTTATAGAATTACTCCACACAAGCTGTTTAGGATGGTTGAAGATTTTGATAGGTGAACAAGACTGGAAACAAGACAAAAACAAAACTCAGTTTGGTAATGTTTGTTATTGGCCTCTTGGGAGTAGATTCTCATTTGATAGCAAATAATAAAAGTCTACAGAGGCAACACGTTTAGTGACATGATGATTTTAAAACATATTTTTACACGTCAGAGTTTTCCTGCTGCTCTATTTTATTTATTTATTTATTTATTTATATACTTTTGCTTTCCACGTCATCTCTATTTTCAATTTCTACGGTGGTTGTGCAAAGCTACGATATGAACCCGTTCTGTAGGCCGAACAAGCTCCAAAGAACCTAGCCATGGCAGAACTCAGGGGCCTAACGAATGCGTGAAGTTCACTCTCCCTTTTCCTTAACTACCAGTGGTTATGCGCATGTTTCGGAAATGATCACGTAATTGGTGGTCTGGTTGTAGGATCATGGGAGACAAACATCACTAACCAAAATGTTAACACAGCACACGGATCCGTTGATGCAAATTATTTTTTAAGAGACAGTTTTAACGGAGTTCCTATTGGGAAGTGGTTGGCAAAGTATGAACCCTATGCGTGTGCACGAACAAGCCGCAATGCTGAGTGATGAAGCAAAACCAGTGAACCATCCCACTACTTGTGCGAAGGTTCGCTTATGGCTTCTGCTCAACAATGTTATTGTCGTTTTCAGTAACTGACATTTCATCATCGATAACCAAAGATTGACATGACTTTCTTATAAAGCGACGATGAACTTCGAAACAGTAAGGAGAAATCCGAGATTTTCCTGTGCCCGAAAAACACAAGCAATGAGCTTCTGTTTTGTAAGTTTCCTGACCAATAATAACTTCTTCGTTCAGCACGATTAATTTCTATTTGTCAATACAGTAAAAAAGCATAACTGTTGCTGCCCAGGATCGAACTGGGGACCTTTAGTGTGTAAGACTAACGTGATAACCACTACACCACAGCAACTCATTTGCTGGTAACGGTATCGAAAGTATAGTTAGTAGCATCAAAGACAGAGGGGGGTAATCCTCGTTCTTCCTCTTTTTAAATTTCCTTCCAGTGCAGTTGCGGCACCCGAAATTCCTCCAAGTTGAACTACATGTCCCGGATGGAATCTCTAATTTTTAAGAGAACAATGGATGCCGGGGTAAATTTATTACTCGTAAATTAAAACAACAAGAATTAATTTATATAGTTTTATAAAACATTAATCAATTACTCCTCGCTTTCATCTTAAAGCATATGATCATATTCGAGTTGTTGATAAAAGTAAAAGTCAACAACAATTTTATTCAACATTAGACAAATGTTTATTCAATATTTATTATAATAAACCAAAATTCTAATAATTTAGATATTTCTTTATGAAGTTACTATGACAAGCCTTGCCAAACTCGAGTTTGTGAAACTTGATATTAAGAGTACGAATTATTTGTCATGAATAATTGATGCCGAAATTTATCTATGTGCTATGAGTTTTAGAGATACCAATAAAAATAGTAATGAAATATTTAGTCAAAACAAGACAAAACGGTATGATTTTCTGACGTCATCATCTCCATGAAAAGTTGAAGATAAAATATCTCATAATCAAAGATCCATTTGTTTTTTAAAAGAAAAAATTTAGAGAAAAATACAATAAGAAGAAAACATTATTCTTCCAAAAGCTTATAATGACTCATATATTTATGATTGCAAGATTTTAAATCAATGAGTAAATGTAATTCTACAATGCTCAATAACAATTTTAAATTGAATTTATATAGAGATAGTATCATTGAAGAAGACATGCTAGAAAAAAAATATTATATACTTTTCATGCCTCAAATATGCCTCAAATATGCTATTGCAGTGGCAATATAAATAACGAGGTTTTGAGAATACTCTGAATTGATTTCATGTCTCATTGTGGCTCAATAAAATAATAAGTTTTTAATAAAAAATCATGAATTACAATTACTTTTTCAATTTCATTTCCTGAAGTGAATATTACGAAATATAATAATAATTATGATTATGATTATGGTTGTAGAGGAGGCCATGGATGTGGTCATGATTGGAGACAATTTAACCACAATAACTAATTAAAGCCAAACAAACCTTCACAAAATAAAAAGAAACAATAAAAAAAATAATATACATAAGAGAGATACTAAAAAGATAAAGAATATAGGCTGTCGATATAAAATGAAAGTAAATTGGTCTTGTGCCTATCATGTAACCAAATATCTTGTTGATCTATAGTAGTTCACACTGAAAAGAAAATGAGAAAAAGATATAAATATATTGATTTATATTAACTCTTTATTAATTATATTGTATATTTTTAAATTTATAGTTTTATAAAATTAATACCAAGTAATAATTAATTATAAATTGTAAAATTAATCTTGCTTCCTCAATGCATTGAATTCTCCACAACATTTTTAGAAACTCAGTTCGTGCATCAAATTCACCCATTTATAAATCACTCGGAAGGGGTGAGGTAAGTCGTCGTTATAAGTAATTGATTTATTTTCTCGTAACTTCCTAATAGGATAGCTTGTTTCATTGAGATAGCTGGGCATACCATTCGAGCACATATATAATTCAGTGGGCAAGCCCAGTGCTGGTTTATGATGCTACAGAACGAGTCGAAGGAGGCAAATATGATGAATAGTTGCGGGTGAATGCTAAAAAATGGAATTAATTTACATGGATCGGATAAAAATAATTTGGAGGGATCTTCTTGCAATCATAATTTAGATTTTTGCCTCGAATTGAATACTCTTCAAATTTAGTGAATTTTGAATCACACCCCTCATGTTTATGGGATTAAGAAACAGAGAGAGCATTTGAGTTGTTCAAGAGAGAGGAAAGGATAAGATGGGAGAGGTGACATGTTTTTGAAACATCAATTCAAATAACTTGGCGGGTCCTTAACTTAATAAATTGGGCACCGATTATAAAGAGGAACATTAGAACAGAACATAAGGCAGTGCAGGGGAAAACGAGACTAAGACTACCGCTAACAAAACCCTTATAATGTTGTCGGGCTCGTGAATTTCAACAAACAGGTACACTTTTTTATTGCTGATCTCAGCATAGAGGCAGATCTTCTGGGGGGGACTCAATGGATTGCAATTCTCCAACTCCATTCTCTACCAAGAAAGCCGTGGCAAGACCCCAGGTGATGTGGACATCCAAGTGGCAATGCATTAGCCATACACCTATTCATGCAAAAGAAAATGGAATCATTTGATTTAAAGCCGGAGTTGAATTGAAGCTGGAGTTTGACATCTTAGTATGATAGATGATGCAGAATTGTTTTTTTTTTCTTACCTGGATTGTCCGCGACGAATCGGATTACCGCCCATCCATTTACAGGGACTGCAACTGTGTTTCTGAGAGGTGGATCAACAAGGTTGAATTTTGATGGATCTGTTCGGGGATTATAATTTCCAAATCCTTGTGCGATAATGTAGAAGTCATATCCATGAAGATGGATCGGGTGGTTTTCTGGCGTGACAATGCTCGTGTCTTGTAATACAATCTGAACTCTTGAACCATATTTCAAATTGTACAGCTTAGTCCCAGCAACAGGCTGGAAGAGGGACTGGCTCACATTACCAGTGTAATCAAATTTTCGTGGCGGATTTGCTGGAAAATCAGTGGTGAAAACTCCTTGTATGCGTTGGTGATGAGCTTGCAGCAGAGAGAAGTTGGACGGGAGCACAAAAGATACGTTGTTCATGCTTGCAGTGAAGCGGGTTCCGTTAGGCCCTTGACACTGGCTAGACTTGTTAAAATTCGACGGGCAAGGATTGAGACCTAAACCAACTGTGAAGAATAAACTCTCATCAATGTCAGTTGGGACCAAGGTTTTATCAGCACTTTTGAAGCTAGTAGTGAAAGTAGTGACAGTGGCTGTGTCATTGTAGGCCGGCAACGGTGGCATGACTGGTTTGTTTGATGAACAGTTTTTGGCAGCACAGGCGGAAGATTTGTATTCGAGAATAGCGGTAGTGGTAGTGTTGTCGAATGGTGCATTTTGTGCGCTTTGATAGGCACGCGCTGCCATGTAATACCGCGAAGGTGTCTGATCACCGGAGATCAAAACATCAGTGGTTTGGCCAGGTCCTAGCATTAGGACTGACGTGGTGAACGGCTTGACGTAGGATGCATCCGCTCCGACGACGGTGAACTTGTGGTTGGCGACAGTGAAGAAAAGAGGCTGATTGAGTGCAGAGTTGACGACTCTGAGAAGATTGGTCTCGCCGGAGTCTATTGGCACAATTACAGTATCTGCAAAGGAAATTCATGGCGAGTAGATTATTTTCTGTATAGCCAGGAACTACTAGCACTGGGAATTCAAGTTTCTGTTGAAGTATTCTGGACCTGGGCTGGCAGTTAATATCCAGCCCAAAGGCCCAATACATTTGATCTTTGGTTCTAGTGGAATATGCATATGGACAATTGATTTGTGCAGTCATCTTTTTTGTTCGTCTTCAATTCGGGGATCAACCCACCCATTTCCATTTTCCACCAACTTAACTAGACTATTTTCAACGGTAATATAAATCCACCAGTTTATACGAGCTTGTTTAGAAATATAGTAAATATTATTTCTTATTTGAAAATATATTGAAGTAATATTTTTATTTAATTTTATTATTATTATTAGCACATTAAAACAACAAAAAATAATTTAAAACTATTTTTTTTTATATAATTACAGATGTTAATGGATGATTCATGCTTGGGCCATGCAAACATGCACGCGAGTGAAAAAAATAAAATAAAAATCATGAACACCACTAAGTTCTGTCCTAGGATAAAACAAAACCTTCGATTAGACATTTAAACCTCTGCGTGCGATGGACTTGTTGTTTCCTCCCAGCTAGCTAGGATTTTCCTAGGATGTTAATCATGTTATTCTAACTGATATAGCATGATATATGGCCCATGAATTAATAAAATCCAATTACCTTTTTTTCCCTTCCTTTTTTATTATAGAATACATGAGTGTAAAGTTATTAATACACACACATGAGTGTTTTGGGGTGTGTGTGCTTGGATCCGAGACTTGATATTACATTTTACTAATATTTTTGAAAAAAAATAAAAATAAAAATAAATTATTTTTATTTTTTAATTTAAATTAATTTTTTGATATTTTATATTATTTTATGTGTTGATATCAAAAATAATTTTAAAAAAATATTATTTTAATATATTTTTTAATAAAAAATACTTTCAAAAATATTTTAAAAAAAAAACACTGTAGCAGACACAATCAATTCAATGTGCTTGTCAGGCAGCAAGCTTGAGTTAGGAATTCGTTTACAAGAATATTTAAGCATACCTTGGCTAGAGCAGTTGTAAAGATCGCCAGGTTGGCCATTGACGGTATAGGCATCGGAAACATTGGGTGCACCTCCCGTTCGAGCTGCTTCCCGCACAACATCAATCGGATTCGCGTTCCACCATTCACCTGATCAATCAATCACCGTCAATATCATTCTCATATTAATCTTCATCTAGTTCGGTAAGCTACCTTTTCTTCGATAAGCTTAGGTAACCAACAAATATTTGCACGCACATATCAGCTAAGACTCGAAAATTAGTTTTTCAGCAACGAATTGTTTGATCGATTACCGAGAAGAATTGCTGTTTCGCGCCGAGGCTGCTTGGAGAATGGGTACGAGGATCCTTCTCTCGGATGGATAATCAGAGCGCCATAAACAGTGGCTCTAAGCCATGAGCTGTGAGCATGCCACCACAGGGTCCCCTCTTGTCCTTGAATGGTAAATTTGTAGGTGTAACTCCCACCTGGTCTAACTGGGCATTGCGTCACAAATTCTGGCCCATCTGCCCATCCCGTTCTCATTTGCCTAACGCCATGCCTGTTGAAATTAAAGAAAAATGATGCTAATATAATTCAATGCAAGCTTCATGATACAGTAGACTGGGGTGATTACTATACAGCTGGTGTTTTATATACTTGTCAAGAAATAACATTAATGAAAGTAAAAGATTTCACGTCATGTGGACATTAAAGCTGAAACACGAGAAATCATTTGTTTACCAATGAATGGTGACGTTATATTGGGCTTTGTTGACAACATTGACCACCAGAGTGTCTCCATTATTCACTTCCAGTGTTGGTCCCGGAAACATCCCATTAACCGTGATGGAATTCTGGGTCTTGCACAGCCTCTTCACTGGAGTTGCTTGAATCTGAACCATCATATTATAAATATTGTAGTTAATTATAGTATCTAGTTAAGTAGAAGAAGAGATTAGGACAAGCTTAATGAAGGAAAGACAGAAAAAACACGCACAACAAATTCATGGTAGTGTGTTTTGGCGTTTGCCAAGGACAATGCAGAAGCTAAGAGTAACAGCAGGCCCAGGAAGAACAAAGAGAAACGATGATTGATGGCAACGATGTTTTCGAAAACCTCCATCGTTCTCTCGATCAAATTAACCTTCGCCTTAATCGATGGTATTAGTTAAGTTGGTAATTGATGTAGTGTGGAGAGTGGGAGAGATCAGGAAGCTCTATTTATAAGAAAATTCGACGCGTAGAATCGTGTGATGCTGGCAGATTAGGTTTCGGTCAAGAGCCAAGTGCTCAGATGCAGGTGCAAACTAGGTTCAACCTTCTAGGAGTTAGTTAGCTTGGTGCACCCACTAGCCTATGAAAAAAGCCAATAATTTCTTTTAAGCCGCACAAGTCCTTCTTCTTAGGTGCTAAAATTCAACTAAGCATCAATTCTATAACCAATGATTTTGAAATAAAATGGATCCCGTTCCTCTTAATCTTTTAACTAAAGTATTCAGGTCACAGAAGGTTGAAATTTGGTGTTTTGCATGCGTTTCTTAATGTGCAGATCACAAAACGAAGTCCCCAACCTTATATTTTATGATATGAGAAGAGAAGCAATAGTCCAACGCAAGAGCTTTATTTTGTTTTATACCGTAGAGTGTTAATAAACTATCTCATTTTAAAATTTAAATTGTTAGGTGTAATTTCAGAATATAATTTATATTATTTTTTAATACATCATTTCAAGTAAAATCTTTTTATTTTGGACCTGAAACTTGCACATGCCTATATTATCTTGTGCTTGATTTTTCATTAAATAGAATGAGGGTGATGAGATTCGAACTCTTGGCCGCTGGTTTAAGAAGGTTCTGATACCATGTTAAAGAATTATTTTATCTAAAAATTTAAATCAAGTGAAAACATATAATATGATTTATATTATGATATAATAGAGAGTCTAGTAAACGCCTTTCGTTCCCCATCGTCGAGTATAACATTCGATACAATAGCAACAAAGCACGTAATGGTCAAACAAATTCTTTTCAATCCAACTCCAAACAGAAACTATACCTACTCATCACACGTCGATCGGCGTTGGCCCGCAGATGCCTTTACATTAAAAGATGCAATTGTCAAAATACATCGGGTTCGTTTCCTCTTAAATTTTCTTTTCATTTCCCTTTTTAACAAAGGTGATTACTCGGACTCGGGAGGTATTAACGTGTTTCGTAATTGAGGGGAACTACCTCCTTAATTGCTTAAATTTATACTGGACAAACGACTAATAACTTCAACAAATTACTATTAAGCCAGTTTGGGAGGATGGTTGCAGTAGCTTTTCAAAGTGTTTTTCGTGCCGAAATATATCTAAATGATATTTTTTATTTTTTAAAAATTATTTTTGACATCAGTATATCAAAATGATCTAAAAACACCAAAATATATTCATTTAAAATGATTTTTTTTTAAAAGCTGCGGCGTGGCGGGTGAAACTCCACACCAAACAGCTTTCTTCTTGAGCAACCGTGAGATCGATTTGACTGAAGTCTCGAGGTGTCTGAGAAAAAGGAAATTAAGCGCTTGCTTGTTGACCTAATTATACGTAGAATGGTTCAGGCAGGAGTAAATTAATAGTCCATGAAGATTAATTAAAACATTACGTAATTCCTGTAGAGAAAAGGTGTTTGCAGCCATTATGCTCCTTTTTATTTTGGGTTTTTGAGATATTTTTCAGGCCTTTATGCATGTAAAAAAACAATAATGTATGTTCCCAGAACACATGAGTCACGGATACAATTGTTTTCTACAAATGAAATGGCCATAAAATTTGAAGCCATCCTGTCGTTATCTTTCGAGTTATAAATTGATTTCATTAGGTCATAAACCGGTTAGCTGTAGCCAGCAGTCGGCCAAAGATGGGAATTTCATTTTTTTTAATTCTTTTGCTCAAGAGGACTCTGGGCAAAAATTGATATAGATTTATTCTTCAAAACGAGTCTAAGAAATATATTTCTAAAAACTCATAAAAAGATACTTTTGGTTATTGATTAGAAAATACGATTAAATCATTATAGTGGTTTTGTAGTTCGCTTCCTTTACATGTCACGACAAGACAAATGGATTGGTTGAGTCCAACGGTCAATTTTATTGAAAACACGACCTCATTATTGCTTTCCATTGCTTGAAAACAAATGATAGCTAGTGCACGCAGGATATTAGATTAGTAAGTGCGTTGTCACCACCATGCTCCAAAGCATTTCTTCTGATTAATAATGGAGTCAAGAAGCATGCATGATCATCGATTAAACGTTAGATGGCTGAAAAAGGTGTAATCATGCAAGGATTACACACAAGTCACAGGTTTAGGTTAAATGTCCGGACCAGAACTGAAGATCCAGTTAAGTTTCCTTCCCTGAATGACTGTAAAAGTCCTCTGTAGTAGGTGTAATGTGATTTTATTGTAGAAATATGTTGGCTCTAACCACAGATTTCTTTCTTAACAACAGTACCTTTGAAATGCATAAAAAGAGATTGGGATTAAATGATATTAGGTAGAGCTTGTGATGGATATGGTAAGATACATAAAAGCAAAGGAACCATGGATTTCTGTGTCTATTTATTCACATTTGTCAATGCATGTTCGGTCAACTATTATTTATCTTGTCTGATGTTTTCTATGATCGCGTGTTGTTTCCGATTGACGGTGGTTAATAAAGGATCTTCCAGCAAAAATCTGGCTGATACTTGATGCTTGGAATTGGTTCTTGTTGGTGGTGGTCGAATTTGATAATATTGTATTGCCGAAAGAGAAAAAAAAAAAAAAACCCTATTGCCCACAACATCTTTTGACAACATTATTAGTGAGCTTGTACAGTTTCCACGTTCCTAACGTGATTATATAAGTAGCCCTTCCTATATTAAAAAATAGTTTCATTAACAGTTTGTGATAGTTTTAGTAAATCTTAATGTAGTATTTATCGACTGGTTTTATGTTCTTAGCAAAAAAAACAAGGGTATCTTAGAAAGGAAAATGACTAAAATCATCGCATCTCAGCAACGTACGTAATGTATTCGGGTGGAGCACAGCACTTACAGTGCGTAGAACATTTTATAAAAGTTTTAAGGAAGACAAGGGATTCGTATTGTTTTTTCAGAAATAAGATACTAATTTACAACTTGTTTTTAAAAAAGGGATTAAATTATAATGTACTTAAAAAATAAAATAAATTACAGATTAAAAACCATATATGCATTTGTAAAGAGTAAATTACGGGTTATTTTTCATCCTCGCATGGTTTCAACTTGTTTTTTTATGTTTGAAAACCGGCAATTAGCCACTCATGGATGCTTCTATTGATTGTGATTCTCTTATGTTTTAACATGACACACATAGGTTGAACATAATGTTTTTTTTTTTAGTTTTTAAAAACGAGATGACTATGACCAGTTCTAGTCCAAAGATTAATTTGATGTTTTTGGAAAATAGAAATTAGTTAGAAACCCTTGCAATGTGAGAATTATATAAAAATTCACTCTTTTTTTCTTTCTTTTTTAAACAAGTTTAAGTTTTTTTTAAAAACCCTTTAATTATTCTACGCAGACAGGACTCATGAGTATCTCTATTATGATAGTTTTTATAACATCATCTTCAAATTTTATTCATGCATAAAACAGATCGAAGATGTTTGCCCCATATATAGTTGGCTAAGAATCTTGTAATTAAATTGCTATCTATCGGTTGCAAGTAGTAATACTTGAGAGGAGAGAGGACATAGGAAATAAAACAAGGATTGAGAAGTGTCGCCACTCCTACATGCGCTAAGATTATTACTCAGTGCCTTAGTAGCGAAGGGAATCATTAGGTACCCAACGCCTTTCAACAAAAGTGAGAGAAATCCTTTTTAAAAGACAACCAGAGAAAAGTTAGAAAATGATGGATATCCCGGAAATTGTGTTTGTCGGAGACCGGTGGGTTGAGATTCTGGCTAGTAGACCAATAATGATATATCTTTTTTTCTTTTTCGGGGTACAAATGAAGGGACACTTGCCAAGTTATTTTAGACAAGCGTTCATCGTGCTTTTCCTGTTTATTTTGCCTATAAACTTGTTCGAAGCGAGTTTTAAGTTAAACTACTCGGGGAAAGAAAACAATGAAAACTCAAGTTATATCAGAGTTGAACTTTTATTTTTTATTTATCAGGATCACCACTAGACTTAAGAAAATTCTATTTCCCCCCACAAAGTTGTCATGAATTAGAATCGAACGCGGATCTAACCATTGAAAGAAGCAGGAGGAGATTCAACAAGCTCAACAATCCAATCAAGCACAATAGAGACCTTGTCACGCCGGTGTTTAGAGGGTGTTTGGAAAATATTTTTGAAAAAATATTTTTTTTTTAGTTTTAATTTTAATTTTAAATTAATTTTTTAGGTGTTTTTAGATCATTTTGATATGCTGATGCCAAAAATGATTTTTTTAAAAAATAAAAAAGATTATTTTGATATATTTTTGAATGAAAAACACTTTAAAAAACAACTTCAAACACACTACTAAGCAAAATACTTGCATAGCAGGTTTGAATGTGAACTTGGAAGAAATCACCTTAAAGAACAAGGAAAAGTGTGCATGATTTGTTGAGGTTGGGTCAACTGGCAGCTGGCAAAGTCAAAGGATGCTACAGAAACCTACAAGGGAAGAACGAATATTAATCTCTTTGAAAGGAAGCATGGAGGTAGACTGATGCAGAGATTGATGGAGATCGGACAGGTGAACCAGAATGAAAGATAGATTAATGAGTTGGTTAGTTTGTTATTGACTTTTAGAAAACTAAGTACACGACTAGTGTAGAAATCAAAACATTAAAGAATTGATTGAACAGCAGAAAGTTTCATCGTCAAAGTTTTCTGGTGCATTGTCTTGTTGATTTTTCGCTGTTTCCTTTCTTTTTTAGTCATTTCCATGTGTTTGGTCAGATCTTGTTCCTGCGCTTTCCTTTTCATTGGCATTTTCGAATAGATGGGTGCGGATTTATGATATTTTAGTGCCATAATTTCCAAAAATTATATTTAGATAATTTTTGTGAAGGTTAAGCCTGTGAATCATGGGGGCGAGTTGGCCCACTACCTTGCTTGCTACCGATCGATGATGAATCCACAAGCAAGAAAACCAGGATCTGCAGTCAAGGTTCACAGTTGACGAACAGCAACTAATTGAATTTACAACCAAGTAGCTCTTGTGTTCTATCAAGGCATTATTACTTTATTTTACGGGGGGGGGCATTGTGCTACTAATCAATGAGTGAAATATTTTCATCATTATGATCTGCTAATTGACACTTAAATACAAGCTACCGAGTCTTGTCCATTGGTCACGTTACTGCAATCCTCTCCTGTCGGTAGGCATCTGAACTGAGCTGTCTTATGAAACAAACTGGCCTCTGATTATATCTAAGGATGGTAATGGTATCCAAACTTTAGAAAACACCCATCCGATTAGATTTGAATTGGTAGGTTTTTTAGGGTAAAAATATATTTTAGTTTGGATGTGGATCAAATCCAAAAAAAAAAAAAAAAACTTGCAGATGATGTTATACCATTACGATCGCTAATCATAATTCATTTTATTTCCAAGGATATCATGGGCTTGTACCTTACTTAGCACTGTGATTTTGATAGCCGAGGATTGAATTTTGGTATAGAATGTCGATAAGTCAGTTTTCGCTTCTTCTGATTATCTTGTGAACATGCTTTCAAATCTTGCTATCTATTTTGATAACAGGGAGACCATGTTCAAAGCCCAAGGCTGAATATGCTGTCATTATCATGTTAACATGGGTGATCCAGGAGTCCAGGAAAAGCCTCGAAAAAAAGGACCTCAAGCCCATGAAAAATCTGGGAGCCTTCCATAGGCGAGGCCCAAAACGAGACCAGCACAGCTGCACGTTAATGGTTAGCCTACAAAGGGCCTCATCAATCAGTGTAAGAAAATCTTTTTGGTTATTATTAATAAACAGATCAAATCCCATGTCACCGAAAAATCACCCAGTTAATTTCCGTTATCGTACCTATCGATACACCCGATAATACCCTCTCTCTCCATTCTCGAATGCTATAGCCATGGTCCTCTAGAGTCACTCGCTCTTCAGTTTAAGATTCATAGCGAAAACCACGCATTTTCCACAGTAAGTTTCACGCGCCGCCAAAATGTCTTCTCCTACAATACCAATCTCAAATTCCCAACCCCCGATAGCAACTCCCGCTTTCCGCGCATTCCTCTCTCGCCTCTCCATTTCAATACGCCAAGGATTCTCTCAACGCCGCCCATGGTACGAGCTTATAGACCGATCCTCCATGGCCCGGCCCGACTCTATCTCCGAAGCCGCAACCCGCATCCGAAAAAATCTCTCTTATTTCAAAGTCAATTACATTACCTTACTCGCACTTGTACTCGCTTTTTCCCTCCTTTCTCACCCCCTCTCCCTCCTCGTCCTTCTATCACTCCTTGCCTCTTGGATTTTCCTCTACCTCTTTCGACCGTCAGATCAGCCTTTGGTTATTCTCGGCCGTACATTCTCGGACCGTGAAACGCTGGGGATTCTTGTTGTTTTGACGATTGCTGTTATTTTCTTGACAAGCGTAGGATCGCTCATGATCTCCGCTTTGATGGTTGGGCTTGCTCTTGTTTGTGCTCATGGTGCGTTTAGGGTCCCTGATGATTTGTTTCTTGATGACCAGGAACCTGCTAGTGCTGGTTTCTTGTCTTTCCTTGGCGTCGGCGCCTCTTCTGCAGCGGCTGCGGCTGCTCCTGCTGTTGTCGCTCGTGTTTGATGGTGATTGAACAATTAGTGGTGAAAAGATTCATTGGTATAACAATTGCAAAAGATTTGATTAGGGTTTTGTAGATCGGAATGAATTGGAAATTTGATGCAGCATTAGATCTTTCAGGTAGTTGATATTTGCAATGTCGGTTTGATCTTGTAATGATGAATTTGATAGTTTCAAGTACGTGCTTATTGTTTCTAACTTCAGATTCTTTCTTCCTCGTTTGAGGGTGTGGTATTATTGACTAATCATTTCTTAAGATCTAATTAGTGCTTTATTTTAGTTTGGGAAAATGATAGCTGGTTGACAAATGACATGAGACTTTGCTTAAGGTCTGAGATTTGCATGGTTGAAAGTGGACTGAATCTGTATGAGATGGAGAAGCAGTGAAAGATGAAGTTTGTGCGCAAGTTGTTTGAAGAGAGAGCCATGGCAAGGTTTAGGGTTGCCAAGTTATGATAGCAGATGGGATGGATCTGTCAAATATTAGAAAGGAAGAGAACCTGGGCTCTTGATGAATGGGACTCAATTTTCTTGCAAGTTATTTGGAGCTTTGGATTGCCATACTGTGTTATTTTTCGAGCACGACCGAGAGCTTAGATGAGCTTCGATATAACTCAATGTACTGTGCTTGTAGTTTGTCTTGCTCTTAGTTCTTTGCCGGGGCAAATATTTGTGAAAAATAATTTTTAAAAATTAAAAAATATTATTTTAATATATTTATTTTTAAAAAAATATTTTTAAAAATAAATCCAAACAATTATTATCAACTTCTTTGGTCTCTCTCTGAGATGGAAAATAAAGTTGATTCTTTCTTGGGCCTTCCATCCTTTTTACCTTGTGATGAGGGATAGCATGGAAAAACCTAACTCCTAGGCACCCAATTATCAACCAAACCAGAAGGAGGCAGGGAAGGACTTCCATCCTCTAAGAACTTGCACGTGGACAAGGTTTTTTTAGATCAAAAGAAAAACAGAAACACAAGTATTGTTTTTTTAAATATATGGAAATAATGTTATTTATTTATTTTTTACTTTAATACATTTAAAAAAACATAAAAAATCAATTTAAAATAAAAAATAATCAAAATTAAAAAAATATTTTCTAACTACAAAAATTACATGGGACATATCGTGAGGGTGGCAATATGATATAGTTCATTAACTAACCATGGATACAATTTAGAGAGAAACCATGATTATATCCTATAGCGACATAAGTGCAGCTAAATTTCCAACACATAAATACTAGTTTTATTTAGGAGATGACATTGTCACACCTCTATAGTTTATGGTATAATTGTAAGATTATATATTTCAGGGACTGATTTGACACTGAAGATTCGTCACTCAGTCGCGCGATCTATCAAACGCACTTGATGAAAAAAAGAAGCCAAAATAGCTATCTAATATTAGTATATTTATTTGCCTCGCTTTTGTAATCATGCACGGGATTTTGATGGAAAAGATCATGCTAATACTGGCACACGTAAAGCATCAATTTCCAGAGAAACATTTCTAAAATCTGGGGAAATCAAGCAATATTAAACTGTGGAAACTGAATAGAAATAATATATTAAATCCGGGGGTTAATTTGTATAATTTTGTTTATTATTTTTTTTTTATTTTTTTTTGGGGGTGGGGGCGTTAAGGGGTGGAGAAACTGAGGAGAGTGGGCGGAAATTACCAAGGCAGTGTGCTACATCTCTATCGAACCGCTCAGCTAAGCTGACTGAACTAACAATTTTGTGAAGGATCTTATTAAATAGAAAGCCATTGTTGTCTTCTCTTCTTCTCTACACGTTACAAGAGACTAAATTTTTTTTCTTCATTTCTTCTCCAATGGAGTCCTCTGTTCTTCTCCGATCCTTTCAATGTAACTCTCTCTCGCTCTCCCCCCCCTCGCATTTGTGTGTTTTGCTGGTTAATTTGCTGATAATTGTTTGTTTTTTATCTTATCTGTGTAATTAGATTCAAATCAGGTTGCAAGCAGTGAGATCTATTGTAATTATTTGCTTATGTTTATGAAATAAAAATTCAAAAATTGCTATCTAGTTTGTTCATTTTACTAATTATCTTGCAGTTTTCACCTACAAGTATATAATACTTGAGATTCCTGCTGCAGGTAACTTGCTCGCTCAAGGTCAAGGCTTGACCGTGGGCAGGAAACTGATATCTTATCCAGCAAAGAGAAATCCAAGACCAGTATCCTGTCTAAAAACATCTGAAGCTCCTACAATAGCCAAGAGTGATGGTGAGTCATGTTCTAGCAATACGTGAATATATTATTTGAGCGCTTTTTTTTTGGCTTGGCTTTTTAAAATTTCTGGTACTGACGAGGCATGTTTATTAGATGGCAATAAACAAGGGTCATTGGAGAAGAATTCTCTGCGAACTTTTCCGAATGGATTTGAAGTGAGTGTTTCTCTTTGAAGTTTTAATTGCTCTCGTGTTTTGTTTCTATTAACTTGTGTTTATAGTATTATATGGATTCTTATATTCAAACCATGTCAATTTTTTGTTTTAAATCACTTTATGTTGTTCTGATGATCTGATTATGATTTTTAACGCCTTCTAATTGTATAACAAATAAATGCGAATTGATTTTATGATTCATGGTATTTTATGGATTTCTGGCGCATTTTAAGATTTTTATTTGGCTGCCCTTGTCTCGAGAAAGCTTGAATAATAGTTAACAATCCTCCATTTTGTGAGAAATTGGGAAACATAATAATAATAATCAAACTAGACATCAAATGTGCTCTCTCTCTCTCTCTCTCTCTCTCTCTCTCTCTCTCTCTGTGTGTGTGTGTGTGTGGTGTTAGAAATGTATGCAGTTAATGGATCAATCAACTTAAAAGCCAATTACTTGCCTCTATAAAGTTGTTGAAATTTGAAGCCGGATATTTGGATCAGGACTTCCAACTTTAAAAAAATGACTACATGAATGGTTATGGACTGCATATAAACTTGTTAAGGTCATAATGGTCTTTGCCCTGATATTAACTAATGCTTTCCCAGAATCACCAGGCTAACAGCTTCATATTATCCCTGCTGACTATTTGCCCTGGCAGGCACATCAGGGTTTCAGATTTGATTTTCACATTACCTTTCCTTTTGAGATTTGGGTTGGAGGGAGGGGAGGAGGGGTGTTGTTGGCAAACTATAACTACTACTTATCAACAGAAATGCTTAGGACATGGTCTTTTCTGCTCTTAGTGCTTCCCTTATAATGGTTTGATCATTTATCATGCTGGTGACTTTTGTTTTCTCAAGAAGGCTTGATTCAAATTCTCATTTTGATCTATATCATTTTTTGCATACTTCTGACATGAATCTGCCTTGTTTATTGTTTTCAAATCATCAAAGGCATTGGTACTAGAGGTCTGTGATGAGACAGAGATTGCTGAGCTGAAACTGAAGGTGAGCTCCTGATTCACATTGTGCTTGTTTGGCTTTCACAAAATGCTATTCTTGTTGCGCAGCCACATCCTTAGAAATGTCTCTAATTGTTAAAAATAAGGTTTCAGTGCCTCAGCATTAATGAATATAGTAGTGACACTAGGTTCCATGCCTGCAATTTCCTTGATTTTTTGCCATTTGCAGGCTTTTAGCTTGTGAATACATTATATTACTGGTTCTCTGTTGTTTGTGATAGGTTGGGGACTTTGAAATGCATCTGAAGCGGAACGTTGGGGCTGCGAAAGCTCCCTTGATATCATCCACACCACCACCACCCATTCCAACTCCACCAATGGAGTTATCAGCAGCTGTTTCTCCATCGCCATCACCATCTAAATCCTCTGTCGAGAAATCCACTCCCTTTACAAATGTTTCCTTTGGAAAGTCATCTAAGTTGGCAGCATTAGAGGCTTCTGGAGCTAGTGGATATGTTCTAGTTGCTTCTCCAACTGTAAGTAATGTTACCAAAGAGCAACAGACCAAATTCCTCTTCACTCGTGAACAAAGCCTTTAAGGTGACATATGCGATCATGTTTTTTTTTTGCTAGGTTGGCTCATTCCGAAGGAACAGAACAGTGAAAGGGAAGAAGCAGCCGCCTATCTGTAAAGAGGTAGATGTGGCGCACCACTTTGGTCTTTCAGATATTTTGTAGTTGTTGAATTATTGAACTGTTGCCAACAGACCCTGTTTTGGAAATTTTGTCAACTAAACTATCTATATTCAATCCCCCAATTTCATTTATTTCAGAAATGTGTTATTTGCCAGTTAAGTGTTAGTTTTTATCTGCTAGCGTAAAATTGTGAGAGTTAATGGTCGAGGGCCAATCTTAGCTTATGTTTTGTATTTATGGTACCTTTCTATTTCATCTGTTATGGCAACCTTTATCAGATTTATGTAAACCAAATGTAAAGAAAAAGGATTTAGCATATAGTAAATATAAGTTATTTGATTGTAGATAGTTCCAGGGTGATGAGACATTTTTTAAGCTTGGTACATGTGTTACACATGGAAGTAATTACCGGTTACTGATGTGCTGCTCATAAGTAACGTATGCTCATTCATCTATTAAAGAAGAATAGCCATGTTGATGAGATTAGCACGCACCAATAACCTGCATGCGCTAGAATTTCTGTATGATCTGAATTTGGAGATCTCAAATTCAGAATTTCATTTGATCGAGATAATTTTTCCAACATCAAAACTGTGGCCTTGCATGAACTAACTTTTTTTCTTCTCTGCTGAACATATTTACCATCCATTGAAGGAATGCTTTTGTGGAAAGATATCTTTGAACCTCATTATCATGGCACATTAATCACATTCACTTTTGATATCTATGTTGTGTAAATTTAAATGATCCAAATATTCAAATTAATGTTGCATAGTAGCTTTGTCTTATATTGCCCTTTCTTTAATTCTGAACATTTTAAATTTAAATTTATAGGGTGATGTGATTAAAGAAGGACAAGTGATAGGATATTTGGATCAATTTGGTACTGAACTTCCTGTTAAGGTGAGTCTTCTATATAGTTTCTTCAGACCTGAGTTTGCTTTTGATGATTGCTACGTCTTATGCTGTTGTTGATGATTGAACAGTCTGATGTGGCGGGAGAAGTACTAAAGCTCCTCTTCAATGATGGAGGTAACACATCGACCTTTGTAATTTCAATTGTAGATTTTTTGCATCTTAATTTTTCAAATAACTTGAAAGTCAGTTTTTCTCTGACAATAATGAACATATAGACACTACTTATGGAGTCTAGCTGGGTTCAGAATAAATCAGGCTATGAGTGCCACCCAGGAAGCATTAGTTGAAGTAATTGTCATTATAGTTTTATCGTATCTAATCCAAGGAGTAATTAGGTCTGAAAAATTGCAGGCAACTTCAGACTATAAAGACGCTTGAAGTGAAATGTTTGGGATGTGAGTTTTTGATAAAAATGAGTTAGATATGGGATGCATTCAATATGTGCGTGATATGTGATTAAATGCAAGTTATATGTGAAGAAAAAAAGTGGTCAACAAGAGTGCAACATGCAGAAAGATATGCCAAGGGAAAAGGGGAATAAAATAACATAGCATCATTCTATCTACAAAGCACTTATATCTAACATAAATATCCATCCACATTTTTCTGATGATTTTTGCGCTTATTTTACGAGTGATATGTGATTAAATGCAAGTTTTATGTTTATCATACAGAGTTTTAGGAGTTGGGCGTCTTCCTCTGAGGCTCAAACATGTGATATACATTTTTAACTACTTAATAGGGAAAATGTGAAGGGGAAGGGTTCGCTTGATTATGAATATAAATAGATGTCTTGCTGTCTATACATATTGTTGCATTTTGGTCCTGCAATGCTGTCGTCAAGCAAAGTTTTCCTCATTGAACTCCACTCTTCCTTTTCTTTTAACGGTGGTGCTGATATGAGGTCTTTGCTGCTTATCTTGACTTCTGAAGCAACAGGGTTCATTTTGGTGGGGTTTGGACCAGTTGCTTCTATTGACCTTATTATTTGGTGGCTAATTATGCCTGGCAATGACAGTAGAGAACAAGGCCCTTGTTCAATAAAAATATTTTTTGAGAAATTCCTTGACATTGCCTTAGAATTTACAGTTGTGGCACAAAAAAATCATTAAGTCAGTGCGATGAAAATTTTGAAATTGGTAATAGGCATTGATGTTGGTGAAATATAAACGACTTCAGTTACAGGATTGATATATATATTATCTGGCTGTGAATAAATTTATCTTGTCTATTTTGTTGGGTTTTTGAGAAACTGATCAGCAGAGTTTGGTATACAATACAGATGCAGTTGGGTATGGAGACCCTCTTATAGCTGTCTTGCCATCATTTCATGGTATCAACATTGACCATGCTGCCTCTGGTAACCTCGATGCAATTCTTGGGAAGCTCTAAAGGGTTGCATATAATTTTCGCTATTTCATTTGGTCTTTTCCATCATGTGCTGGCTATCAGAAGACATTTCATGTTTTTATGGTAATTTTACTTGGCTTTTTGGTCAGTTACATTGATATAGGAATAATTGGTTGAGCATTCTAGGATTGTTTGTGTATTAGATTGTCTTTTGTATTTCTGTCGAGCAATGCATGCCAGTTGTTTGTGGTGTATCGATGAAAAATCTTCTGGAGCATTTCCTACAAAACTTTCAGTAATATATAATGTTGTTCTTCGGCGACAAACAATTTAATGTCAATTTCTCCCCAGGCAATTCATCATCTTGGTTTTTATGCTCCACACGCCCTTGCATACCGTCAATGTATTAAAGGTATTTCAGATAAGTAAGTGCCCGTTTGGCATTGCGATCCCACCGGCGTTTGCCGAAAATTTGATTTTTTTTTTCATTTTAAATGAATATATTTTGGTGTTTTAGATCATTTTGATATGCTAATGTCAAAAATGATTTTTAAAAAATAAAAAAATATCATTTTGATGTATTTCGGCACGAAAAACACTTTAAAAAGCTACCACAATCGCACTCTTAAACAGGTCATAAATGGATTTCGAGCTCAAATAAACTGTTATATAAGCCCAAATCCCTGATGCAATCCCTTGACGGCCAACAATCTTAAGAAAATGCCATTGCTACGGAATCACCATGCAGTCGTGAAGATCATTCATTATTTATACGGAATTTTTTTATATAGTTTTCGCCAAATTATACCCAAACAAAAATATGCCATGTGTTTGGGATACTCAACCTTATATCACATGTTTGGAAGTGTTGTAAATATTATTTTTAAATCGTTTTTTATTTAGAAATGTATTGAAATACTATATATTTTAAATTATTTTTGACATCTATAATTTTAAACAATCTATCAACATAAAAAAAATCAATTTCAAGTAAAAAATAAAAATAAGTTTGCAAATGTTGATTCTAATGCCACAAACTTTGTTTTCTTAATGGTTTTTTTTTATCAACACCGTCACCCCCAACCCTAACCACACGACACCCGTGGTCCGCACTAAGACACCACGAACCTTTTTATAGCCACATATCCTAAATTTCTAATTTTCCGCACCTCAGAAAACAATTTTATAAGTTCTTGTTTTTTTAAAAAACAAGAAGCAATTACACGCCAATTCCAGGTCACAAAATGTTGTTTTTCCCTCCACTTACTGAACACAAATCCACACTGCTGCGACTCTACAATACCATATTTCAGTGTACCAAAGTCTCTACCACACACACGCCCTAACCGTGTGTCACCACGCCACAGTTACTACCGTTTCAAAAAAAAAAAAGATGAGGTCCCACACGCAACGACTTTTTACCTCTACACCACCACCGTATACTTGTCCCTCCACTCCACCTTCACCACCTCTCCGCCGCCACTTCCCCTCCAAAACAGTTCCCCTCGCACACCGCTGCCACCTCAGCGTCCCCGATTCTCCATGCTCCAGTCAAACTCAACCCACCACCAGACGCCGCCAGGTGTTGCTCACTCCTCTCCTCGTTCTCGGCGTTTCAATTCTCCAACCCTCCGCCTCCAAAGCCGAGGTAGCCAACAAAGAACCGGACTCTGCGCCGCCGCCGCCGCCGGTGGTGGTGGCGGAGGAGGAGAAGAAGAAGGCGGAGGAGGTGATAAGTTCGAGGATTTATGACGCGACGGTGATCGGGGAGCCGATGGCTGTCGGGAAGGATAAACGAAGAGTGTGGGAGAAGATGATGAATGGTAGGATTGTGTATTTAGGAGAAGCAGAACAGGTGCCTATAAAAGATGATAAAGAATTGGAGCTTGAGATTGTTAAGAGTCTGAAAAAACGGTGCGATGAGAGGGAGAAATCAATTTCTCTTGCCATGGAAGCTTTCCCTTGTGACTCGCAGAGCCTTCTAGATCAATATTTGGATAAAAGGTGGTGTATCTTCTTGTTTTCACCAATTATTGTATAAACATTATTCTGAGAAACTAATAATAGATTATTCATGTTGATGTTTGTGAAATTTGGTGGCAGTTTAGATGGAGAGACATTGAAGGGTTACATGACGCACTGGCCGCCGCAACGATGGCAGGAGTATGAGCCTTTATTGAGTTATTGTCGTGATAATGGAATTAGAATTGTTGCTTGTGGTATTCCGCTTAAGGTAAAATGAAATTGCTTCTTTTGTATATCCATGAAAATGTTCAGTAATGCTATCTGCACTATCTGCATGTTTTAACACATCAGTTAATGATTACTAGGGTGACAGCTTGTTTTTCCTGGATTTATGGATCATTTGTATTAAAGGAAAGATAATTTGTTTGTTTCGTTGGTTCATTTGTTAGCTATAGTATAACATTGGAAGAAAGTTGCAATTTTTATGATTCTAGGGTAAAATCACTGTATTTTATGTGCCTAAAATCCGGACAATAGTTGCAATGCCTATTTTTGAGTGTATTATCAGGTTTTTATTTCAGGATTTGTGGGGGGTGTTTTATATTTAAGCAGTAAACTTTTTGGTTATTCTTCTTCTTTCATATTGAAGTGCTTTTGTTTCACTAAGTTTAGTTTGTTAGTTTATATATCCTTCATGGTGTGAAATGATAAATTGCTATGGATTTATTGATCCTTGTGGTATGAGTAGGTTCTGAGGACTGTCCAAGCCGAAGGTATTAATGGGCTTTCTAAGGCTGATCGTAAACTGTATGCTCCTCCAGCTGGTTCGGGCTTCATCTCAGGATTCTCATCTATCTCACGTAGATCAACTGATGATCCAAAGCAATCCGTTCCTTTTGGACCTAGCTCGTACTTATCTACTCAAGCAAGAGTAGTTGAGGATCACGCAATGTCTCAAATTATTTTGCAAGCAGTTGTAGATGGAGGAGCCAATGGTTTGCTAGTAGTGGTAACAGGTGCAAGCCATGTAATGTATGGATCCAGAGGGACAGGTTTGCCTGCAAGAATCTCAAAGAAGACACAGAAGAAAAACCAAGTTGTTATATTACTTGATCCTGAAAGACAGTTCATACGAAGAGAGGGGGAAGTCCCTGTCAGTGATTTCTTGTGGTACTCTGCTGCCAGACCTTGCAATCGGAACTGCTTTGATCGTGCTGAAATTGCTCGAGTGATGAATGCGGCTGGTAGGAGGCGAGATGCCCTGCCTCAGGTAAGCCGAAGGGTGCAGTATAAGAACTGTATTTTTCCTGTTTTGTTCTTGAAATAACAACTATAGGACAGAAGACAGGTGCAAAAGTGTGGTTACTTTGCTGAGTTTGCAAGTTACCATTATTTTCCAATCATAATTTTTCTCACTAAATTGCTGTCTCCTCAACAACATTCCTTTCCTTTTATTTCATGAAATAATATGCTGCTACGCTTACCAGGACCTTCAAAAAGGACTTGACCTTGGTTTGGTATCGCCAGAAGTACTGCAGAATTTCTTTGATCTGGAGCAATATCCTATTGTTAAGGAGCTCACTCATCGTTTCCAGGTATACTCTCTCTGGCAGCAAAACTTTACTGTCATTAGAATTTTGTCATTCTACTGTAAAGCTTCTCGACATTATCATTTGCTTGATGTGGGATACTGCCTAGTATACCAATTGATGTCAGGGAAGGTAATGTTGTTGGTACTCACTTGACCATAGCTCGTTGAAGTGCAGGGTTTCAGGGAAAGGCTGTTGGCAGATCCCAAATTCTTGCATAGATTAGCTATAGAAGAGGCAATCTCAATCACCACTACTCTCTTAGCACAGTATGAGAAGCGAAAAGAAAATTTCTTTGAAGAGCTTGACTATGTAATTACAGATACTGTCAGGGGAATAGTTGTTGATTTTTTTACGGTGTGGCTTCCTGCCCCCACTTTGTCATTCCTTTCTTATGCTGATGACAAAGCTGTCCCTGACAGTGTGGATGCTTTAAATGGTCTCCTTAAGTCCATCCCAGATAATGCATTTCAAAAGAATCTTGTAGGGAAGGACTGGAATATCAGTCACAGAGTCGCATCTGTCATTGTTGGTGGTGTGAAACTTTCAAGTGTTGGATTTATTTCCAGTATTGGGGCTGTTGCTGCCTCAAATCTTTTGTATGCAATTCGCAAACTCATCAATCCAGCATTGATTACTAATCAACGAACTAAAAGATCACCAATACTCAAAACAGCAGCTATCTATGGAGGCTTTCTTGGAACATCAGCCAATCTGCGGTACCAGGTAGAGTTACTTGTTGCTGTGAAAATGGGACTGTTAATTAGTTTTTTTTTAATTGCAAATTATCTGACAAGCTACTTGGGCATGGATTATTTATTGTTGGTCCCACAATAAGGTCCAGATAAATAGTATGATGGCGAAAACTCCTTGAATATCTGGCTTCCTTCCTATTGGGAAGAGCATGTGAAAATGGCTGTATATGAAGAGTATGATCCTGGAAAGAATGGATTGTGTAACTCTGTTCTATCAATAATCGGTTAATGGGTGGTGGCTGATAACTTTTGGCCTGCTTGGAAATCCTGCTGCCAGGATTGTAGAACAAAGAAGTGATTTTTCTTTTATTCTTTTTTCGAACGGTTTCATCATTTTCTTTTTAATCTCACTGCAAGTTGAGAGCTACCAGTAGAGTATGCTGAATTTCAACTGTTGTTTTGAACCACATATTAATAGTTCATGTGAGTTGATATCCAGTTTTCTCTCAATTTCCATCATCACCTTTCAGAGAAATGCTGTTCATGACCTTCCAGAGTCTGAATCTGCAATGGCTTCTAGGTTAATGGGCATACCTAGCTTTTTTAGAACCTGTATCTGTACAATTGCTTAAACAAAGGCTGTAAATTCTTAAATGCGTGCTATAGCATATAAATTTGATTTAGTGTTGCACCTTCATTCTGAAATTAACAGTCCTTGAAAAGCATGGTCTGTTATATCATTTGTCAATATGATAAATTTAACTAAACAACTGGGGCAGCACTCCTGCAAACATCGAGCTCCCAGCTTCCATAATCCTTGCTTTGCTACTTTTATAAGGGAAGCTATGTAGGCTTAGTATTACAGGCTTATAACTGTCTCTATTTAGAAGATTGAAACAAACATGCACACGGTATTTCCATAGCTGATATTCAGTAGGATTTGGTAAATTACTTTGACTGAGCCTTTTCTTTTTCCTGGTTACTGCAGATAATTGCTGGAATAGTTGAGCATCGAATCTCTGAAGAATTTTCTTCTCAAACTCTTCTTGTAAATATGCTGTCATTTATTGTTCGGACAATTAACTCCTATTGGGGAACTCAGGTTAGAATCTTCCTCGTTCACTACAAGTGTAAAAACTATATTTACTTTGAAAGATCTTTTAAGTCATGCATCTCTTTGAAATCATGTAGTCAAAGATACTAATCATTTGCATGTACTTATCTGAAGAGAAAGGCTTCTGCAAAAATGGTAACCATTTATAAACTAAGGGGATTTATTTCATTGGTATCAAAGTGTGGAGGAGTTGCATTTGGGGTGGTTCCTTCATGAATATCTACTCCCATATCAACAATGGCATTCAGACCATCAAAATCAACAATGGCATTGCATTCCAGTGTTTTCTCTTTTCTAGCATGGATTTGACCTTGTCTTTTGCCTTAATTCCTACAGCAATGGATCGACCTTGCACGCTTTTCAGGACTGCAAAGTCAGAAGAGTGAACCACCCTCTTATCAGACACTGGATTCTCCTAGTAATGCTGCAATTGGATGTAATGCCTTGGAAGAAACCAATATTGATGAAATCAACAACCAATGATGATGTGATGATTCTACTTTCATAGTTTTGCACTATTTTGTAAAGCTTTCTTCCTGAGCTGCTGAGAGAACTGAAAGGAGTCGATTTCAATCATACACCTCTTCCATGGCCCTAATGTAATTTGTTCAGTATAATTCTTTGAAATTTTGGCAAACATGGCGGAGGCACACTAGATTTAGCAGCAGCATAGTGAATATCGATTGCACTCAATTTGAAGCTATGCAATAAAATCAGAAATATAGATTGAAATTATTTCATCAGAGAAATGAATGGCATGATTCTTAGGCAGTTTGTTTTGTTCTTCTGTCTATTTGACTAAGTATTAACTTAAAAGCTCAGGGATTTTCTTCCAAGGGAAACTAAAATGTCGTTTTATGGCATTTTATAGATTGGATTACCAGTCCAAGGTTAAACAGCCATCTCTGCCCAGTTCATTCACGGTAATCTATGAACAGATAAATGATGAATTTTTAAACAGTAAAAAACTCACGCTTTCTAGAAATAAACTTCATCATGATGTATTCCTTTATTTTAAGAGAACAAAAAGTTTCATACTTTAAAGTCAAGAGTTAAGTTCTAATTCATGCCATTTAAAATCTTCTGCACTGAAAGATCCGGAAGGGAATTGAAAGGAAACATTTCTAAACTAAAAAGAAAAAAATAAACGAAGAAACTTGAAATCGAGAGGGAGAGTATATTTTTTATTATTTTAATATATTTCTAAATAAAAAATATTTTTAAAAACAAACTCAAATTATATTTTTATCGACTCTTCATTTCGAAATCGCTAACCCTGGTTTACCAAAACCAGTTTTCGTTTTGTCTGTATTTTAAAATTATTTTAATATATTAAAATAAAATAAAAAACAACTCCAAAACCACCCCACTAAGTCAAAGTACACAGGATCAGAGCAATGAACACACAGGATCAGAGCAATGACGTGTTATCTACTCCGCGGATAAGAGGAAAACAAAGGCGGAGGAGTTGCACGTGGCTCTCAAGAAGGCGGTTTTTTTTCTTTTTCTCTCTTCGGGGGTCCCAGTAGCTCTGGGTCTGGGACCATGCCCAAACCACTTTATCTTTCTGGCTTTTGTCTTTAGTGACCCCGTCCGCAACGGATAAATTCTGCCGTGTTAAAAAAGCGTAAATAGCTTTTCATTTGAGATAATGGTTTTAATAAACTATAGATTCCACCAAACACTATATTTCTTGCTATGATCCTGTTTTGAGTGTAATGGCATTTTCTCTTTTTATATTTGGAAGGGAAAAAAGGTAATATACAAAAAAAAAAATGAATATATTTTAAAACAATGGCATTTCTGCAATTAGAATACGAAAGAAAGGCCATTTAATACCCGACCTTGTATATAAACATCATGGTTTTCTAGAAAGTATTTCTTATCCTTATCAGCTCCTCTCTGGATCCGTATTAATAACTACCCCCCACCCACCCCTCTCTCTCTCTGCTTTATTTCAATTGGCAATGGAGATAATGTCTCATAGACCAGCATCAATATTAGATCCCAACGCTCCGCTGTTTGTACCGTTCTCATATCGAACGGTGGAGGATTTTTCCGACCAATGGTGGACCCTTGTCCAATCCTCCCCTTGTTTCCGAGACTACTGGCTCCGGGAATGTTTCCATGATCCCGAATCTGACCCTCCATTCTCTGATATTTACGATTCTGACCTCCCCGACGATCTCCAATCTCTCTTCTTCGACGACCCGATTTACGACACTATCAAAAGTAAGTGTGTGCCGTCCTTGAAATAAAAATTTCCTTGGTATCTCGCTCGAGTCACCAAGTCTACCCGCTAACTCGTTTTTCTCTTTTTGTTGCAGGGGAGGAGGAGGAGGTGAAGGGATGCAATAAGGAACTGGTTTCGCTTGGAGTGATGAAGTGGAAAAATGGTCGAGTTGATCGTGCACAGGCACCGAGGTATTTGGAGAAGGCACCCAAGATAGTGAGTGTGAAGCTGAGTCCACGGACGATTCAGCAACCGAAGTAGAGTTGTGTGACTCGGCAAGTTTGAGGATAACCCAGTTAGTTGTTTTGTACAGAATCACTCTTAGACTTTGAATTCGGTACTGGTTGTTTCTTTCATCTGGCTTTTTCATGTTATCGTGTAGAATCTTAGCTTTTTTCAGGAATAATAAAGCAAATGAAATCACAAGCATTTGATTAAATCCAGTTTTTTCTCTTTGTTTTGAGCTTGGATGGCCTTGGACGGAAAGTAAATTTGACGTGATTCTAAATTTCTATAAGGGCTTTGGCATAATTTGGAGGGTAATTTAGTTTATAAACAACTAGTAGAGCTAATTAATCAAAAGAAATTGCATTGCATCGAGCATAATTCTTTAATAATTAATGGAAGACGAGAGAACTGGAATTAAATGATTTGCCCTTCAACTAGAAAACGACAAACTAATACATATTTGCTTTAGTGGGTTGCTGGGGCTTAGTAGTATAGGTTAATTGCCATCTACACAAGCATTGAAAATGAAGCGACGTCAGTTTACCATGTTGGTTTTGAGTCCTTTGTGTGATGTATCGAAGGTAAGCTGAAACTCTTCATGGAAATAACTGATAATCTTTGCAAATTTGTTGCTCCGACAGAGCTGGTTACATTGCGACCTCATAGTTTGGCAAGTTAATTTTTTCTACCTTGGCCTTCTATGTGATTTGCCCTTCTATGGCCTTCTTCTATATCTTTAATGTGGCAAAAATTGAAGACGTGCCGGGATTCTATGTCGGTCAATTAGAATGCCGAGATTTCCAGTACTCCGATATTCTAGTTCCTCAATTCAGTATTGCCCGGCGCCACGTTCTACCATTCCAATGGAAGTATTATGAGATAAAAAGCCCTTTCAAGAGGGAGCCAGCAAATGTCCCCATGCATCTGTTTAATTGGTGATATTGCAGTGTATGCGTTCTCACCTGGAACAACTTCTTATTCTGTGATTCTGAAAATTTCAATGATGGGTTGCGAGCAGAATCTCTCGGCAGCAGAGATTATTTGGCCTAATTGACGGTTGATTAGAAAAGACGTAAAACTGCTAGCGAGATCCTCTAAACAGAGTCCATAAATTGACAAGAGTCTTGCTGTCTATGAGCACAGATTGGTAGTTCTTTGAGGAAGTAGTTCTTGAAGAATTCCTCAAAGAAAATAAGAGCGATTGCAGTAGCAAGGAGTGAGATAAGTGCAATCGGGAGGACCTGATCCATTTTTCTGAATCTTTTAGGGTTTTGATTTTGGAAGAAACGATGAGAAATGTCGGGGGGATTATACGGGTCTCCTTGTTGCGTCTTTCACTCGTTCACTCTTCTCTCCAGAACTAGAAGGGAAAATGGTGTAGAAACAGTTGGAAACCAGTTTGATTCTCTGTCGAGGAAAATCTTCCAAGGTGGTCTGTCTGTATGATGCTTAGAGTCCAAGTACAAAGGATCCAGGCCCAGTTATGCCAGGGAAATATATATAGACTTAAGCCCAAATAAATATGGCCCGGCCCCACAAAAGGAAGCTTGTTAGGATTTTAGAAGACCCGAACAGAATACCATCCAGATTCCAGACAGCCAGTAGTAGGCATGCGTAGTCTCTTGAGCAAATGAGATTGAACTTCCAGCAAAAATTTCTTATTTTTTAAAATGATAATTACATGTCAATCTAAACAATTAGGCAACAGAAACAATAAGCGGGTATAGCCGAGGATAAGAAAGCAACTATCAGAAACTGACTTTTACCTGGGACGGTTTCAGCTATGTGGCGATTCTCAGCAGCTTCATCAAACAATCCGATATTAAAAAACTAAAAATATAAAATTAAAAAAGGTGAGAAGAAGATAATTTCTTAATAAATTAAATGTTAAATGATTAACATAATATTTTAAAAAATAATAAATATGAAGATCAACTCGCGTTCACATTCAAAACATGTAACTCACCTCGAAAGATAGATCCTAAGAACAACAAAACAAATTTTTCGATAAAAAAATACGAGATATCGGATTGAGAAAAAAAAAGCAACTAAAAAGGGATTCAAATAAAAAAAAACATAATTGGGATAGAATTTGACATAAAATTAAATGTCAAAAGATGAAATTGAAAACCATTTCAATTATGGAAATGTTAAAAAAAAACATTCAAAAGAATTAGGATCGAATTTGAAATAAAATTTAAATGAAACCAAGTGATAAGGTATGAAAAGAATGAAAACCAATTTTGAATAAAAAAATGAAATAAATATTTATAAATTCTATGCAACACATGCACATACTTTTCTATGCATCTGTTGATAAATTCTCGGTAGGTGTTGATTTTTGTTCAGGATGGCACCCCATTTCTTGCTATTGATTGCAGTGCAAGACATGCCACGTTCGATGCAAACACACACCTCTTTTCTAGACCAATAGCTTTTTATAGCCGTCATGTCATTATTGATATTTATCAACCTTTTCATCATCGACAATGCAAATCACTCTATCCAATGATTAACACCAACCTGTCATGATTTTGTCAAACTCCACACTTACTCCACTTATATTTTCTCTTATTTCTCTAATTGTGTAATCAAGTCATATAAAATTAATTAAATTGATTCGAAAACAAATCCACCAAGATAACTTAATTTCCAAATCCAACATGGGATAAAAATATATTAATCTATCAAATCAAAATTTGATATTTATGATATTTTATATATAATCAGGATATCCAGAACAGCTTACACTCACCACAGTTAATCTCTAAATCCATTAAATAATATACTACAAGCCCGATAAACAAATAATATACTTAGAAATGACACATATGTATAATGAGGCTCGAACCTGTCCGGAGAAAAGGAATAAAAGCCCACCCATGACATCTATGATTTTAAGTGCTTGTTTGGCTGACGTTTCAAACGCTGGTTTGAGTTTTTTTTTCATTTTAAATAAATATGGTTTGATATTTTTAGATCATTTTGATGTGCTGATGTCAAAAATAATTTAAAAAAAATTAAAAAATATCATTTTAATATATTTCAGCACGAAAAATATTTTGAAAAACTATAACAATAGCTCTCTCAATCACTTCTATAATTAGAGGAGGTTCGTTCTCATATTTCATCTTTATTTCCTATGTCTTTGAAATTCACAATCAAACCTTTCCGTTCAACCATAAAAAGTTAACTGAAGTGACGTCTGTTACAAGCGCGTGATTTCAGCGTTGCTTGTAAAAGAGTCTTCGTACAAACTATAGTAAACAGGAACTACCAATCAAATACGGCCACGTATTCTTCCTTCCTTCCTATTAGTTAATTGCTTCGAATCTACGCCCCCACCTAATCTTTCTCCCTCCCCCTCCCCCCTCTCCCTCTCAACGAAAAAGTTCAAAGGAAACCTTTTTCTTTCTTGCTCGGCAGATCAAAGCTTCTCTATTAACAGAAAACAAATTGAAAATGGGAAATGCCCTGAGATTCCTATATGGGCATTGTTGCAAACCAGAAGCAGCAGGGGACTCCGATTCATTGGGACCACACGGTGTATCAGCAGCCACAGTTGGTGTTTCAGCTCTTGCCCATGACTTGTTTCACTTTGAAATCACCTCTCAGGTATTTTTTCTTGCCTGAAATTCTGGCTCTGTTAATGGTTGACTTTTTTTATGGGGAAATTAAATTCTTGGTCATGATCAATCTGAGTGACCATGGAACATTTTTTTTTACTACGCCATGATTTACCTTATTTTTATGATCTGCAGAGTTTAGAGTGTCTTTTGCTTGTTTTTTCTTAAGGTCCCAGAAGGACTTAGTAAGCATGTGGTTTCATCCAAGAAGGCTCAGGCTAACTGGTAATAATTACACCACAACCCCTAATTCTCTGTAGGTTGCGTGATTGCAAAGTTAAAAGCAATGTACTAATATGTTATTAGTATAAATTATGGACTTTAATGAAGGTATAGAAAGTTGTTGGAGGCCTGGAAAGAAGCAAAACCCCCACCAAAAGCTCCCGAAGAAGCTGCTAGGTTGGTTGTTCAGACCTTGAAGAGACACCAAAAGGCAGATGTTGAGGTACGAATTGAAAACCATCTACCATAGCATTAGATTTGTTCAAGTGCAGAATGTTTGCTATATAAGCGTAGGTTTAATGCAAAATTATTGCTCCTATTTTACCTTGCAGGGTTTATTGGCTTTCTACTGTCTCCCACTTCCTCTTACGCTTGTTCAAGTTTCTGTTGGGGTCCCAACATCATTGCCTGACGGGGTCAAGTTTGAGATGCAAACTCTACCAGTTAATTATAGCAATAGCCCTTGCTCAAACTTTAAATTTGCTTGCAATCAATATATTTTTGAGAATGGGTTTCATGAGAATTAATTAACCCAGGTGGATGCAAAAGCCATACCTGATGGAGACACCATTACAGTTTATGTTAGCACGACCAGCCCCAGGGAGTCATCTTGTGTTCCAGGGGAGGTTCAGATGGCTACTGTCCAGAGATCTAAAGCTCGTGCAGAGAGGAACTATGGGAGGGCAGATGCGCTTCATAAAAAGATTATTGAAGCAGGATATCGGTTGGTTATCTGATTTCTCCTGCAAGAATTTTGTTTAATGAACATTCGGGAGACAAATTCCTTTCTAACAATTGCTTTGTAAACTCTTCTGCGCGCAGGGTAATAAATATTCAAAATGATGAGATTCTTGCTCGAAAGTATCGAATTCGATTAAGGTAACATCTACTCCCTGTAAGATTCCTTATTGCTTAAGAGGTTAATGTCTCTGGAGTGGAAACTATACAGGGGCATAGATGCACCTGAGAGTGCAATGCCATATGGGAAAGAGGCGAAAGAGGAGCTTGTAAATCTTGTTCAGGGAAAGTGTTTGAGAATCTTTGTTTATGGAGAAGATCGTTATGGCCGCTGTGTAGGTGATATATATTGCAATGGAATATTTGTACAGGTGGTGTCTCCATTTACTTGAATTTATCTTTCTGATTTATTAGTGGTGTATGGGATTTCTAAATTCTGTATGTATAATAGGAGATAATGCTCAAGAAGGGGCTTGCATGGCATTATACTGCATATGATCAACGCTGGGAACTAGAAACAGTAAGTGGCCATTGTTCTTAGCTTACTCTCGCACTGGAAATTGTACACACCTTTGTATTAGTGAATATAATAAGATTGAAACCTAACCTAGCAGAGATAAAAAATTTAATATAACATCAAGATTTTAATAACCAGCGATTCCTTCCTAGTATAGGGATGATAGTGAAAAATAAAATTATATCATTAGATCCACCTAACTTCTTAAAATAGTTCTGACACTTTCTGAACCTAATTATTGCAACTTGTTGCATCTTACTAGTGGTTTCTGAACCTAATTACTGTAACTTGTTGCATCTTACTAGTGGGAAAAGGAGGCTCGAGCAAAGCGAGTAGGGTTATGGGCTTCACCAAATCCTGAGAAGCCATGGGAATGGAGAAAGGACAGACGCCAAGGCTGATAGCATCGTCCTAATTAACCCATCCAGACAGGCGCGAGTTCTCGTTTTGATGGAAGGAGCCTGCCTCGAACCATATTACGCGGGCATAACCCGAACCATTTTCTAGAAATTCTGTACAACTTTATAATAAATCCTAATTCAAGTTTTTGTTTTTTAATGTTGGATTGAGGATGTCTTTGAGAGCCAGTAAAATACCTGACAATGATTTAGAGCTTTGGATGATAAAAGAAGGGAAAGAACTAGCATGCTAGGTTAGAATTTGACAGTCGACAGAGAGTGGAAAACCTTTTCCAATACAAATACATAATCGAAGATGTTTCCAAGAGAAACCATATGAACAACCTTATCATTCCACGTAGTGGCTAAACTGTTTGTGGTAAAGAAAGAGTAAAAGTAGAAATTCTTTCCGGATATTGTCCGGAGACTAGTGTATCAGAGACCAGAATTTAAATGCAAAAACACCACTATAACTGAGAAAACATACCTAGAGACTACACTTGGATAATACAAAAGAAAACTAAATCAAAAAAATTTAACAGAAAATATATCATCAGCATCTTGGCTTTCAAAGAGACAGCGCAGCTGAAAAATCCACTGCAAAAGACAACAACCACAATTCAGGATGAAAGCTCTTCACAACTTGCTAAAATCCATTTAGCAAACTACAATTATTAGCTTTATATCTTTCCATTGTCCAATTTTCTTCTACTGGCTGACCATCAACCTGACCAACCAGCCATTCACGCCTAACAAGACCTCAGTTGTTTATCCTCCTAATTCTTTCCACCTTAAAGGATTATACAGCCTAACCCCTCCAAACACATTACTGACAAAATCCTCGTAAGAACCAGAGATCAATGTGCTGTCCAAACCAGCAGCGTCAGCTGTTGCTTAGCATGCTCCCAACAGGTGGTCACTTCAAGTTTTATGAAGGTTCTGCAATTATATCTCTCTTGCTAATATTAAATGGAGATTAAAGCTTCCCTCACTTCTACTAGGAAATACCACTGACTTTATATAATCACTACAAACTATTGATAATGAAGTGAAATTCATAATCACTATAAGCTAGTCATGCATAGATGGGCCAATTCTGCATGCAGCATACAATGCTCATTCATGAATTTGCTGTTAGGATCTGTTTGGTAGTGCGTTTTAAAAGTGCTTTTAAAAACAATTGATTTTTTTTTTTGCTTTAAATTAATTTTTTTAGTGTTTTCAGATCATTTTGATGTGATGATGTCAAAAATACTTTTTAAAAAATAAAATAAAATTATTTTGATGTATTTCCGAATAAAAAAATACTTTAAAAAACAATTTCAACCACACTCCCAAACAGGCCCTAACAACATGCAAAATCATGAAGGAGGATGACTAATGTGGGTGCAATGTCAAAAGGAGTTATGTCTGGTAGTCATAGTCATGTCCATAGTCAAGGGCACAAACAAACCCTTGACTTCTAAAGAATAGATTGATTGAGGCCAAATACACATTCATGCATCTAAGTTACATCGAATGTCAACAAAATTTACTTATTCTAATGAATGAGCAAAAATTTAACAGAGTCATGCAACAATAAAAAACAAATGGAAATTCCTTAGTTCTCCTGGACCATATATCCCTATCATCATCATCTCATTTTGTCTTTATTTGCCAAAATAAAATAATCTCAGATATCCAATGTGGGCATAAAGAAGTAAAATGGTTCAAAATGAATTCCGGAATGCTATTTCACAGTCCAGCTTAAGATTTAGAACTCAAGAAAATAAAGCAAGCATAATTGAAACATATCATGATAGAAGGGGAAACTCTAAGATTTAATTGGCATCATAAAGTATGCATAGGAAAGAAAGCTTTTAATAATTTGGACAGGGGATAGAGTGGAAGTTATACTGTCTTGTTTCCTGGCTCTGTTTAATAAGCCATTATGCAAGCCCAGTGGATATCCTGATTCATTATGGCAACTTCATAGCAGTTGACAATTACTCCCTGAAACCACTTCAAATCATGGAGCGCAAAATTGCCAACAACAAATTATGTCACATAATCTTAACCACTATAGGTTACTTTGGGAGTTTTCTCCTCACTTGTGGTTTTCAAAGCCACAAGAGGATAAAACACAGTGATTCCCACGCTTTGTTAGGAATGAAAAAATCGACTGTGTAGCAAGAGCTTCTATTGAAGCTGAACATGACTCGGCATATTAAGCATGTCATAAATTTTAAAAGTTATTGTACATCCAGTAATGATTAATTTTCTTAGACAAACTGGTATGAAAGATGAGTATTCTATTGGTGCATGGAAGGAAAGTGGTTATAGAATCAATTAAAAACAAGAAATTAGCAGATCACCAGCAATAATGGTAGATTTACCTTGTATTCTCATTTGTGATTTTGTCAAGACTAAGAATGCCTGATCTTATTTCCTGTCATCCTCCACTTCATCTGAATCTGAGTCACTTGCATTATAACCTAAAGGAGTCCAGATAAAAGTCATGTAAAACAAACAAAGCCATAGTCTAAAATATCACTGAGAAGGAGGGAGGGAGGGAGGGAGGGAGAGTATGTACCTGGACGTTTATCGCTTACTTTCCACACTGACGCTCGACGTTTTGAAGCTCTACCCATCCAATCACTTCCCTAAAACGTGAGTTATGAAGATCATTCAGAATGGGAAATTCACAACCAAAAAGATTGGGGGCAGTACAAAACTGAAGATAAGCAGGTAAATTGACAAATGGAGGGCTACAAATAGATGGCTGGACTGTAGGATTAGCAATGAAACAAAAAGCCTTTATCAAACACATACTACGAGACTGTCACGCTGAAAACATTTCACTTAGCTCTCCCTTTCATGTTGAAAAGAAAACGATTTAAACTTTGGTGTTTGTCACAATTAGAAACAAATGATTCTACAAAGATACTTTCCAACCCTATTAATCTAAATAGCGAATATCAAGCTTAGCTCACAGTTCTAAATGTCAATTTAAAAAGCAAAGTTTCCTATATCCTGCAGGCGAGTTCAAACAACAGAATTGTATACACCATTCTGTAATTTGGATGCCAAAGAATCTTATCTTTGGACCATATAAACCTAAATCCATTTCCATTTTGCTTTATGCAAGTACCATGTCTTCACTAATCTATAAACAACATCAATGAAAACTATAGAAGTATTTAAAAGCTCTATCTTTCTGTTCCTTTTCTTAATTTCCTCAATAGCAGACAAATGTGGCAGCCTTGGAATGCTGTATAAAATTCTCAACCCAAATTATAGACACAGCTAAACAAGCAAACAGAAGAGATCGGAAAGGAATGCCAACAACCTAATATGAATTGAGTTTTCCCTTTTCTAAAGCCAAAGGCAACATAGCACTCAAAAATCCAATATTTTCTCACTTACAACTGACACAAAACCTTGAAACCGCACATCAATGGGTGCATCCTGATCTTAAAACTAAATACAACTCTAAGAACAATAACATTAAAGAAACCAACCATACAAAGAAAACCCAGAAAGAAGACAACATAAAGAACCATAAAATAAACAATCAAAGAAAGAAAAGGATAAAACCTTTTCAACATCTTTAGGGACACCATAGCCATTAAAATACATCTGACCCACAAGAACTTGCATGGTAATATCACCAGTCTTTGCTTCCTTTAATGTATCTTGAAACCATCTTTTAGCACAATCAGAGACAACCAGACCTAAGGGCACCCGTTTCTGGCCATCCAAATTAAGAGAACTCTTTTCCATCCCTTTTGAGCTTCAAACGCTCTGAGTCAACCCGAACCTCACTCGGCCGCGATGGAATGATGGGCAGGATGTTCCTTTTGTGTTTTGGCTCGTGTGAAGAGACTCTTTTGGAGAGTTCTGGGAGTTTGCCTGTGGAAGAAGTGACTTTCCCGTACAAGACAAAAGGAGAGTTTTTTTTTTGGTGTGTGGTGTGTTTGTGGGGGGGTATTACTTGTCAGTTTTACTGGGGCTTTCGTTTTCCTTTTTTATATCCTCTCCTTATCTGTTGTTTGACAGCTTCCTTAATCCATGGCAATGGTGATTTCTTGGGAGGATTCCTTACAGCTTATTCTTTATATTTATATAATAAAAAAAGGGGTTCAGATTTGTGGGATGTGAAGTGGCAAAGGCAGAGAGAGTCTCTTTCTCCTAGCCTAGTAGGGGTGTAGAGCGTCTTATTTCCCATTGACCTGATCTGATTAAACTAAACTGTGATCTAATTGAATTTATTTGTAATAAAATCCCAATCTTTGAAGAAAAAGAAACATTTCTCATATTTTTACTTATTGGAATAATATGTTTTAAAATTCTTGAGGTGTATTAGAGTAATGACAAAGAGCTTGTGATCTATATAATAGAATTCGTGTTTGAGTGAGAAAGTATATCCCTTATAAAAACTTGGAATAACCAGAATTCTACTCGTTTACCTGAACTCATAAAATATATTTTGAGTAGTAAAGTTTTCTCGAATAAAAAAAATTGAGAAAAGATATCGGATTTTTTTTGTAACAACTCGCTTATGAATATAAATAATCATTTAAGACCCAAGCATTTAATTCGAAATTAACATGGAAATACATTAAGAGAAAAATTGAATGCTTTAAACATTAACCTTTTTTAATTTAGTCTACGAATGCTTAAATAGAAATGTGGCCGGAGGAGCAGGAGAATATAGCATCCAGACATGTTCGAAATTCCATGTATATAGCAAAAACAAATGAAATTGAAGGAGGAGGTGAAGGTTTTCCATTTCTCCCGGCCAACTAAATTCCACTCAGAATGAAATGCTCTGTATTCGGAGGAGAAGAGACCTGGCTTGTAATTTTAGCTTAAAAATTGATTGTAGCTTGCTTTAGCTTGTTTTTATTTTTATTTTTATTTTTAAGATGATTGATCCAATAATATATATAATTTGTTGTTTGCATGGACGTATAAAGAAACACGTAAATTTGATTGTTTATGTGTTTTTTTATATTATACACAACATCATCTTCTTATTTTGTGATTCCTGACAGGAAATGATACCTCTAAGCAACATGGAAAAGTAAGGCTCGAAAACGTAATTCCAAGTACGGAATTTATATAATTCAAAATTCAGGTAAAGTTTTCGCGGTTGTTCACGGCAATGATTCATTATGGTCTACAGACCAGAATTTCTCTACCAACTAATCCGGCCTCTACCAGAATTTCTGGAGTTAGAACACCACATAAACCACCTTGAATATCAACTAGATCCATCAACCGGAAGCTCACCGCAGATTGGAATTTCGGTGCCAAGACTGACTGCCAGGGAACACATCAGAAGCATGGAGCCTCGTGTTGACTGGCATATTCTTATATAGCTTTACGGCCTAGCTTGCTGTCGCAACACAGATTGTCCACAAAGACGAAACAAATTAAGATGGACAGAAGTATTAATACTGATTGTCTTTTCTACATTGGCGATAACATGGAAGATGGCGATCACTTGTCTTTTAGTTGTGCATTCTCTCAAAACATTTGGAAATCAATTCTGCATTCGTGCTGTTCTGATTGATCTGTTGACTGTTGATGTTAAGAGTTTCAATGGGCCAAATTGACTTTGAAAAGACGGCTTGGATTGCCCAAGTTGGTTTTACAAGACTTTGATTCCAAACTGATATATATCAATATGTTTACAACTTTTTAGTTTCAATGATCTTGCAGCCTGCAGAATGCTGACTGTAGATTCTATTAAACAGGTGGCCAAATAAGTCTTCGAATTCTTTGATGCAAAATGCAAACGCAAAAAACACAGATAATTTTCTAATTTGTTTTCGACATAGAAAGAGAGAAGGAAAGAAGGAAGGAAACAAAGAAAATTGCTCTTTAAATTTCACTGATATACAATTGGCTTCCTGTTGCAAGATTTCCTCTAGTTTGCTAGATCACAATGGCAAAATACCTAGCAAGATTCAAGAGGAGAAAAAATGAAATTACTCCACCATGCAAACTAGAGGTTTTTTACATGATTAGGTCATCAGGCCACGTCAAACGAAGCCATTACAATTGCTGGCCAAATAAAAAAAAAAAGAAAAAAAACTATCAAGAGGGCAGAACGCTCTCCAACGTTCATTTGGAAATTTCTCCAAACAAAAATTCTCATTTGAAACGAGGAAGATCCGTTTTCAGACAAAAAGGGATCGAGTATCTACCTGTACCCCTCCAATTATAGAAAATGTCGAGTCAATACATTCTATGTAAAGCGATACGACAAATGTGAAGAAGACACCTAAAAAAAACACAGGAAACTAATCAAACCCGCAGTTTTTGGATAAATATCCAAGCACAAACCGTAATGATCGGGCGACAAAAAAAAGGAACATTTGATTGTCTCCAGCTAGCTAGTTTCCCATAGATTTTCAGGCAATTCAATGAAGGTTCCTGATTGGGCTTATGGGGTTCCTCCTGTTAGTGTTGTTGGGGAAAGCTATTGCACCCCTTACCCCCTCGAGCTGATTGTCAAGAAGAAGATTAATAAACTATCGAGCACGCAATTCGAAGCGTTTGATCTCAGTGGAAACCTTCTCCTAAAGGTAGATGGTGGTGTCTGGAACTTCAAGCTGAAAAGAGTTTTGCTGGATCCTTCTGGTTTTCCAATCCTCACGTTGCGGGGAAAGGTAATTGATAATTAATCTCTGTAAAAATCAATCCTAGCTAGCATGAAAAAGAAGATCATATTTTTTTTCTCAAGAATATATATCAAATTACTAGAATATATATTTGTATTTGATATTGCATTTATTCAAGAACCTGAAGATATCTAATTTGTTTTAATGTTAAGGCACTTGCATTTCGGCATAAATGGAAGGCTCACGCCGGTGAGAGCACACATGACAACAGCAATATCCTCTTCTCTGTGAAGCAATCTCATCCTCTCCAGATTAAAAAACAGATCAATATCTATTTGGCAAACAAATTCAAGAAAAAAGAGCCTGACTTCCTTATAACTGGAGCTTACACGTCCTTGTCATTCAAAGTTTATGAAGGCCGTAGGCTCATTGCAGAGGTACTCACGAATAGCTTTTACGCTTATAAAATTTCAATTTCCATAATAATTCGGCTTCAGATTTGAAAATATGAACATCTATTTGACAGTGTTCAATAAATATTGCTGAGTACAAAACGATGGAAGATTCAACCGGTTGTGTGTATCTTTTACTTATGTGATGATTGTTTACAGGTCAAACATAACTTCACGCTCGAAAGTTTCTGCAAGGGAAAGGAAAAATACAAGGTCAAAGTTTATCCAGAGGTTGATTATGCATTCATCGTGGCGTTGCTGGTAATTCTTGATGAGAGCGACACCCCTTGAGCAGGTGATCCTTTTTCCTCGCCAGAATTCTGCAACGATGCTCCGAAATTGTTTCTGATGTGTGCACGTAATTCTCTCTGTGTGTGTGTTAAGCTTTTATCTTATTTCCTTGTATTATCCCTGTACTCATCCTGAGGACTTGAAGTATAATCTTTACGTAATTTTTTAAATTAGTACATCAAAACTATCTACAAAATAAAATAGGAATAACAATCATGTCTTCTTCTCTTGTGTAAAAGTGGATCTATCTATCATGAAAATGGCGTAGACCCCATTTTATGCGATTAAATCACATGGACTGTGTGAATAATTCCTTGTCAGATCGTTGCTTCCATAGCCGCTGCTTAATAGTGAGCTTTCATAGTTATCTTCACCAGAGGCTGAGATGTTTAACCCAGAAATCTCAAGGGAGGATGGTTATTGCCTTCATGCTTCAATTCTAATTAATCTTTCTGAAATTAGACACCCATTATGTGTATGGAGAGGCCCAATGATGGCAAGATTGGCTTATATAAATTTATACATGGTCGAATGACCATGCGAGTGGTAAAAAATAAACTATGTTTAATTATGAGATTTCCACCTTTACTAGTTTTTTTTTTTATTTATTATAGGACACCCTTCAGAATTATTATCTAGAAAAATTCTCTATTTGTATTTAGGGTGAGAAAAAAACTGAAAAATCAATTAAATCGAGAAAAAAAATTAACCAAGAAAAACCATACAAAAAAAAATGATTATATTTTTTAAAAAAACTTTCGGTTCAATTTTTGGTTGTTTAAGTAAAAAACCTGTAAACCAAAACTGAAACCGGTTCAAATAAAAAAATGCTATAATTTTTTTTATTTTTCCTGTTCAATTAAAATTTTTTGGTTTGATTTAATTTTGGTTAAATGGGAGAAGGAAAAACTTGGTTAAAGTAAAAAAAACTAAAAAAACTGAAATTATTTTTCAGTTTTTTAGTTAAAAACCCGAACTGGACCGATCAGTTTAAACCGGGTCCAGTTTGGTGTCAATTTTTTTTTTTTACTTTGATTGTTTTTATTGATAAAAATCGAACTGAACCAAAAATATCACCTCTGATTTATAATTTTGTATACTGAGCTATGCTTCTTTATATTCTCAGTTTTTTTTGGGAAAAAGAAAACATGGTTTAATCAATCTATAGACAGAGAGAACATGAAAAGAAAAAAAAACATCACAAGGCATATGGTTCACTGCGTAGGAGAAGAAAAGGATGTCAGGTTTGTTGTCATGAACGTGGAGTAACTATCAATGAACGTCACCGTTTATTGACAAAAATAAAATAAAACAGTCCATAAGGGCTGCGATTTTCAGCAAGTTAGATAGAAATTCAGTGGAGTTGTCATTGAAGTCTATAAAGAGACATCATTAAAAAGCAAAGCATGAACAGAAGATGAAAGAAAAATGTGAGGAGAGAAAGAGGTTGCAGAGGCAGCAAGTAAATCTGTAAAAAATTGTCAGACTACTTTTTGAATATAGATCACTTACCGAATCACGTTAAATCTCGAGTCAGCATGTTCAGCCTTCAACAAGCATTAATCCGAAATTATATTTGGTTTGTTTCCGAAATCTGAGTTAATTTCTCATGCATCAGACACTCTCGTGCTAACACTCCCTTCCCCTCTTGGCGATCCAAAGCGAATACTTCTGCCAACTGACAGTTCGAATCGAGGCTTCTTCGATATTTTTTAATCTTCTGCCACTTGAAGCTGGCA
Source organism: Salix arbutifolia (assembly GCA_025169955.1). Classification (NCBI taxonomy): domain Eukaryota; kingdom Viridiplantae; phylum Streptophyta; class Magnoliopsida; order Malpighiales; family Salicaceae; genus Salix; species Salix arbutifolia. Next base: position 4,386,319 of record CM045909.1, read on the forward strand.
TTTAATTCTCATCACTCATCGGTATATCCGTCACCTTTTAAGAACCTGGTTCGAGAAAATCAATCGATAATCACATCTCAAATGACGTAGTTGGTGGCCTCAGCTCATATCAAGCTAGAACTTTTCACTTGCTGACAAGTTTCTAAAACTCATATTCTATATGATTGTAGCCTGTTAACAACATAATCTATGACAATTAGAAATTATTATAGCTTAACTTGATAGTTCAATGATGCTGGGAGTAAAATTGAAGTAATAACGAAAGATTCTATGCTAATCGTGTACAGGATACGTAGAAGAAGAGAGAAAACTATAGATTCTGTCGATTAACCATGATTTAATCAAAAGCTTCTGCAACCAAGTAAAGAGGATAATGGAAAAAAAGCACTGAAAATGACAGGACAAGATTGGTGTGAAAATAAAAGAAAACAACAAAACTTAATAATTTCATGGGTTAACATTTTCTTCCACCATTGAAATGGCGCCCATGTTTATCTTGTTTGTAAATATACTGTATTCATCAATAATTTACATCATACGTGTAACATCTGATATGAATGTGATGACTAATTACGAGTCTGATTTAACTGGAAAAAAAAAACTTTCAAAGAGAATATGTAGTTGAAGTCTCAATAGGTGCTGCAAACTATCAACAAGTGACGTCGCCCCCCCTCGCCTCCCACCAGGATAAATTCCTACGTTGTTTTCTGAACAAAAGTGGATGGATTCTAGCAAAAGGACACCACCGGCAGCAATATCTCAGAGCAAAGACTAGTTTCTGCAACAACAACAAAAAAGTCTTTTTGAATTTGGCGTTGGACGTGTCGACTTCTGTTTGGTTCGGATATTTATTCAACTGGCTCTAAAGCCATGCAAAATTCATATTCCATCATGATGGTCTTCTTATCATGATATTGAATCAAAATGGAGAGATTATTTGCACTGATCGATCATGCAAGTATAAGAAATGGTGGCATATTCGGAGTCGCATATCAGCAGGAAGTAGTATCACGCTAGCCAGCATGGGGAATATTGATATTCTGCATAAAGAATATTCTCGGTACACTGGAATCAAGAACGAAATTGTTCTTCGGACACTACTCATGTTGTCCAACATTCCCCACCATCTCTCGCCTTCCTTCTTTTGATTTGTTTTATCACAGTTGCTTTTACAGCAATGGTTGAACCTTTGCTGGGATCGGAACGTATATAAATCCCGTTTGACATCATTCAGCAGATGTGTTTAGTCAAGGAGCAATTAATCCCAAAATCAGACCAAAATTATTATTAATTTTCTATGTTTCTCTCTCGGACATAACTCTCTTATGTGTATTTGATTCTTCGAAACCATCACATGCTCGCAAGGGAATATAAATTCGGGAAGGAAAAGAATGCAAGCTCTATCCTTAATAGTCAGTTCCTGTGTGATGTGATTTATTTTCTTTTTTAATGGGTCTATTTTCAACTAAATAATTATCTGTAAGAAAAAAACAAATGCAAATAAACCTAATTTCCATGAACCTGAAGTTTGATGGACTAAAGTCGAAACGAATGACACGCGGCCGGGTGATAATGCTACGCGCCTTCATGTCATGATTTACATGACCACCAAGCCAGTAAAAAAAACCACGAGTCAAGGAGACACTAGTCCTTGGAGGAAATGGATTTTATCGAGCGTTAGAATAATTAGACCAGATTGTTCGACTAGTTAAATCAATTGAAACAGAATGGCTGTCCTCATCTGCCAACAGCAGAACAAGTGGATTTCTTTAATTGTTGGCCCAGATGATCAGGTAGGTGCCATGTTGAATTTCAGCATCAGACTTGACGCCATTAGAAACATGTATGCGTGTTATCAGTGATTCATCATTAACGATTTGTAATTGAAAGTTTGTAAGTAACTTTACATAATGGGAATGGCAGAGAATTTATGATCTATATATAATAAATATTGAGTTTGAATTAAAATATGTATTTTTTGTAAGAATTTTAAATCTAATCTGGATTCATAAAATATATTTTCTGAGAATAAAATTTACTTGGGTAAAAAAATATTTATAATTGAAAACCAAGTTCTAACCTGCTGAATCTGCGTTTCCATTGATTTATAATATTTACGTCCACGTTCATGCACGTTGATAGACAACGTGACAGAGAGAAAAATAAAAGGCAGGATGTGAGTTGTGGCACGCCATAATATGCTACCGAATAATGCACAACAAGAGCGACAGGCCCTCCAGTTCCAAGGTGGGTGCATGATACAGGAAAGGTGCACGAGTTCCCTTGCTCGATCGCTTTCGTTATTTCTGTTTATTTTCTGGATCATGAATGTCTTTGGGAAACCGATTAAAACTCATTTAATCTTTATTTCTTTTCTTTTTTGTAATAAAACTTGTCATGAACACTTGTAAAAATTATAAAACAAAACACCACTTACTCTACAAGTATCTCAGATTGATGATTAACCAGGGTTGCTGATTCCGGCGCAACTAGGATGAGGGAAGTGGAGGACTAGCCGGGAAGCGTGCGGAGTTATGAGGTTGTTTTTAAAAGTATTTTTTGTTTAGAAATATATTAAAATATAATAATTTTTTATTTATTAAAAATTGTTTTTGACATAAAAACAATAAAAAAAATTAATTTAAAGTGACAAAATATTAAAAAATCCCATTTTTTTTAATACTTTTGCAATGTAAAAAACATAAAGATTAGTCCCACGATGATCCAAATGATACCCTCTTCTTTTGGTTTTTATTTATTTATTATTAATTGAGAACGTGCCCACTTCTTTTGCTGGTCGCTCCTTTCCATGATCAAACTGATTTGAAAATAATTATATTTGTCTGACAGGGCTGTGCACGCGGATGCTACGATGAACCTACTCTCACAGTGTTGTTTGGGAGTATCAACTGTATGGATCTAATCTGGGCCGTTCACCTGGCAAACACAAGGTCCTTCAGTTCATAATTATAACATCCAATGACGTACGGCTTTGAAAAAACATTAAAAATAATAATTATTGCCCTCTTCCTCTTAACTCGTACTGACCAAAATATATTTTAAACTTTAACCCATACTCGTAGCGGTTCAAACCAGATCTATATCGGTTAGGGTAAAAAAAATATGTTGTTTTATTCTCAATATTGTTTATTTTATAATTATAATTATTTTAATATTATCAATAACCATTACCATCATCACCTTCTATCGTAGCAATATTATAATAAATGAGAAATAATTTATAAAAAGTGTTTCTCTTGACATGCCTATGCAATAAAGAATAACTATTTTCTTATAAAATAGTTTTTCCACAATAAATTGTTTCCCTGCATTTTTCTCTCTCAAAAAAGCATGCCTTGACATTTTTTGTAATAAAATGTTTCCCTGGTTGTATGGAGCCCTGTTCCCACCCCATCCACTAATGCTGACCGAAACCTTAAAACAGTCCGGAAGGCTCCAGAGCGACACGTGCTCCTGCCCTCGGTTCTCTAACTTCGTTAAAATCTTATCCATTTCCTATCTTCATTAAATTTAACATTTCTCGGTAATTTAATGTTTTTCTCTAGTAATATATTTTTAAAGCAGTGTTTGGTGCACAATTTATCTTTGCCACAATTTTTACCAAGCCACAAACAAAACGGTACAAAGCGACGACGTATCCAGTAAGTTTAAAAAATTAGAAGACGAACAAAGATCATCATCATCATCAGAAAATCACAATACCAAATCTTTATTGAGCAGTTAAAATACCGAATAACAGGGACATGTGGCGTTAACCAAACCGGTCTCCCCATCTTGGCTGGCTCTCACAAGAGTCACAGCTTTAAATACAAAACCAAACGAAAAACGACAACCAAGTCCACTAAAACAAACCAAACAAGACCCACGAGACGATGACTCACACCTGCCTTACAAATTCAGAACACACGTGCGCACCCTATTTATTCCAAACTACAAGGATATCACAATACTTCCGGGTGCACCTTATCAGAGTCCACTCAAATAGCCAGAACCAAACCCGGAACGGACTTACCGATCTGATCGGAGAGGCTACTCTCCCAGACGGGCGGGCAATGCACAGGAGTGATCTCAGTCGTTGACGATGACTTCGACTTAAAATCAGACGGCTGGGATTGATTTCCAAGACGAGTAACAGTAAGAGAAGTATTGAAGTACTCTCTGACCTGGGTAATTATCCCATCCGTGACAGTCCAAGCGTGCACCCAAGAAATGGGACGACTGGTATCAAACCCTTCAACAACCACAATGTTCCCAAAAGGGGTGATGGAAATAGGCGAGAACTCAAACGGCACGTCGCTGTCTTTTTGTTCACCAGTGAGAAGGCGCATCATAAACTGATGAGACGGCGGGCCATGGAACCACCATTCAAGATCGCGGGCTAGGATCTTGTGTACCGTGTCCACGTCACGTGACTTCAAGGCTTCATAGAAAGCAAGAACCACTTCTTGGTTCTTTCTTGAAGATGTTGGTGGCTTTGGTTCGGTGATTTCTGCCAGAATTTCTTGTGAGTTAGCCAGTTCTTGGAAAGCGTTGAATGTACCTGTTAAACAAGCAAGAAAGAGAGAGAGAGAGACGGAGTTCTAGAGAGAGGTGGTTGAGTTAAGAAGGAGAGGCTACCAGAGAAGTGAGAACTGGTGGAGGTTCTATTGGAGAAGAGTGGGGTCTTATATAGAGGGATATGGATTGGGTTCTGATTCTGTGTTTTCATGCTAGCTGGGTTTCTGAGGATAATTTTGTCATCGTATTATTTTTCGAGGGTGGTTTGGTGACTTCAAGCTAAAATAAGGCAATATTGTTTAAACTAAAGGAGTATTTGATTCGAATTGGTTTTTATTTTAAAAAATTATTAAATTACTGTTTTAATATTTTATTTGTTTTAATATGTTTATATTAAATAAAAAAAATAAAAAATATTCTGGTGCATTTCAAAAGCATCACACGCTATGTATGAGAGTATAATATAAGTTAACTTTTAAATTGTTTTTCATTTGAGAATATATTAAAACAATATTTTTTTATTTTTAATACTAACACAACAAACAATTAAAAATATATACAAATATTAATTTGAAGCTTTTTAAATAAAAACAAATATGGTAAAACTAAACTTCCAATCAGCCTCTAAATATTATATTTGGATATGTGTTGTTTTACTTTTATCATTATAAATCACTCTTAATATTTATTTAAAAGTATAGTTGAGATTGTTTTTGAAAATATTTTTTGTTCAAAAATACATCAAAATAATATTTTTGATATTAATACAAAAAAATAATCTAAAAACACTAAAAAAATTAATTTAAAATAAAAATTTTTGATTTATTTTCAAAAATATCTTGAAATACAGTGACCATCGCTCCCTTAATCCAAAAACAATCCAAGACTTGAAGCACCACCAAGCTATTGCTTGAGGCGGTGCAAATTTTTTGTCCATGTCATAAGAACATGTTTTTTTTCTTACACTACTCTCAAGATGCTGAACCAGTGGGTCCAAAGTGGCCCTGATAAGGGATAACGCATTAGTCGCACGCTAGTCATCGATGCGAGGAAGACTTCTCTGGATTATACCGTGGGAGCCTGCAATTTTCAGTAGTCTTAGAGAAATGGATTTTGAAAAACCGATTAATTTCATTTGATTAATTAGTGGAATTCGGACGGCAATATATTAAAAAAAACAAAAAGAATTCCTGTGGAAATTGTAATTTCTGCAGAATTGCGACAGCTACTTTAGACATCCTCGCATATGGGCCAACTCAGAAGACCACAGACTTTGAAATTATTAAAAACAAATTCTTGATTTTGTCGTATCAACTGTTTTGCCCATAATGGGAGACGTGAAGAGCTTCATCGATTGGTGCGTGTAGAGCATGGCTCTTGCATATGAAACTTTGATTTGCCCATCACTGAAAAAGACACCTCTCCTGAAATGAAAAGAAATCACAGCAAAATGCTTCGAAGAATACATGCATCACTATCCAATGCCATTTTCAAGGGCAAACCACTCTTGTCCGAAAAGAAAATTATTGGGTCCATTTCCAGTGAATCGATGACAACAAAGGTTTTGTCTTCTACAACTGAGGTTAGAAAATGGAACAGTCTTAGTTAGCAAAGAAATTGTGGTGCTAGACTTGAGACAGCATGGACAACTGTCAGTCGTGACCCTCATGTTTTTAGATTTGACCACAGGATGGAGATTGAGAGGCAATATTTACATATATGCCACAGTCCAGTCCTTAAAACTCGAATCGCTTTCAAAGAACAGGATTAGAGCAGATAATGTCAAGGTGGGTGCTCATGATCCAGCAGGTTTTGCAAGCTAATGGATGGTGCTCGCTTGTTCCGGTGAGGAGAGCAGACCATTTGGCGTGGAGATTATTTTACGATTGGATTAACACACGAGCCGATTTTCGTATCCTGGTATTATTGATCAATAGTTTTATCAGAGAGCATGCTTAAGAGTTTAGTATAGTTGGCAAGTATTTATTTATTGGGACTGTCGGTGGTCAAATTCAAAGGCATTAGTTAAAGCCACCTTAAAAAAATTATTAATTTTGTTTTCTAAATAAAACATCATTCATCCAGCCAGAAAGTTTCTAGTTGAGGGATTTTGAAGATTAACACTTCATTGCTAGTCCAGTAGAGTTTCTAAGATTGTTAATATGATGATCACTAGAGACTTCTATAGTCGTTAATTTTAAACCCGTGAGATTAATCAAGATGCACGCAAACTGACCGAATACCCATATTAATCAAAATAAAAAAGCATCAATGCCCTTTTGAATACGCGAGGAGCCATGAAGAGCTTCCTGTAGCCTTTCCTGCACTGACCTCCGGCCATTCTCCTCGTATGCCATCATCAGAAAGCTTAGTTGCAGTAAGTGTTCTGCTGATATAACCTTTACCGGATTTTGTTGTCAATTTGTGTGACCAATCAACCTCCTACTCCATTACACCGTCTTTCCTGCATGTCAAGACACGCGTATACAATACAAATGCAGCATAAGAGAAAAATCAAAAGCAAAACAGACAGCGGAGTAAAATATGAAAACAGTAACCTTTGGTGATCTTTCTCTGTTACTGTCTGCTTAAGCATTCGCGGGGTGAATTTAACAAAGTCCTTCAAGAAACGATCCTTTTCATCGAGGGACAAGATTCAAGATGCAAGCAATAACCAGTTAAAACAACAAGAAAGTTGGCGTGAATGACAAAAGCGATAAATTTCTTTACTTCAATCTTTGAACCGCCCACATTACACTAACAAGCATACTATGTTCCTATGTTCAGTTAGGACAAACTTTGTATATTATTCAGACAGATGGGGTTCTTGGTTTAAATAATGTCTTTCCTTTCTCGGCCCCGTTTGTTTGCTGGAAAGTGGTTTCCTTTTGGAAAGTGAATTCCTGGAAAGTGAATTCCTGGAAAGTGAATTCCTGGAAAGTGAATTCCGTTGTTTGACAGTGTTATGGAAAATGAACTGGAAAACACTTTCCAGTGTTTGTTTGTGTTATGGAAAATGAACTGGAAAATAATTTATTAATAAATTAATTTTTTTTCAAGTTTATCCGATGTATATTAAATATTTAATATAAAATATTTAATCACTTAAAATAAAAAAATGAAATCAAAAAAGTATAATGATGAATTTTTTTATTATATCCTATATTCATACATAGCTTATTTTATAAAATATAACAATATATGTCATATCATATTATAGAGAAATAAGCTTGTTAAATATTTTATAAGTAAAAATTATTCAATTTTAAAAGCTTAAAATAATTTTTTTTTTATGTTAAGAGTTATATATTTGGGTTTTTATTTTTGGTAATAGATACAAAAATATTTTGATGGGTATTTTAGATAAATATTTTTGTTTTATGGTAAAGGCAATTATCCCTTTAATATCTATCAAATAAACATCAAGAAATATATTAAAAATTTCTTGTGATATATTAAGCATAGAAGCTAACTTTCTTGTGATATATATCAAGAAATATATTAAGCATAGAAGCTAACTTTCTTGTGATATTCGTCCACAGAAAAGCCAAATGGATGAGATCCATGAAGCTATTTTACAGCAGCAAAAAGAGCAGTGAACATTTCCTCGAGGAAAGTAAGGAAGAAGAAGAAGAAATACACACTTTATCAACTAGCAAAACCAATGCCAATATATACTCAATTGATAGAGTGGAATAATTCCTTGTGCTTGCTTCATAAGGGCTACGTTCAGCTATTGGTTAATGAAGTTGACTTGGATGTTAAAGCGTGTAGTAAAGATTGGTTGGCGGTGATTTTTTCTCTCAGCATCACATTGTAGTCATGCAAACGATGGAGATTCTTCAGGATATCAGACATCTCTACTTCAGATCCAGCATTGAATTCTGCAGCAATAAACAACAAACTTAAATGAACGAATCAACTATGAAACGGAATAAACCATAGATGTCAGATCAAATATTTTCTCAGTTTCGTTGTTTCATGCCTGATCATTCATCAATGCTTGTGACCCATATATCACAATTTATCACTTGCCACGTCAATTTAGAACTTTTAGTAAGACTTGTTTGTATGTAAATTATTTTCCTTTATTTAAGATATGTTTTCATCAGAATCTTCTAAATAGATAGGCAGCTTGATGAACAAACTCTCTGTATAAGGTAAGGTACTGCAGGTGATGGCAATTTATTTGGGTCTTTTCAATATCAAATGGTAACACATGTTGAACTGAAGTGTCATGACTAGCTAAATTCTTATGCTTGATCATTATTTCTTCTTTTACAGAAAAATTTAAGTTTTACAATCTAAAGTATCACATGACCAGTAATTTAGGAATGAACTTGGGAGAAACTCTCCCAAGTAAATCAACCCTGAAACCAAGAAGCTGTCCCTCCCAAACACATCCTACGATTGATTTTTTCCACCCCGCCCATACATCCTCTTTTGTGAATATGTCATTTGTTACCTAAAATAACAATATTGCTCTTCAGCACAATCTCTCAATCTACATGACCATGTATTTAAACGATTAACGATAGAAGAGCACAAATTATGCCTCATCTGAAAATTTTAGGCGAAAAGCTCTTAGTTGAGCCCACGTTATTTTCTTCTGAGATTTTAGGCATAAAGCTCTTAGTCTAGCAACTTCAAGGTACAGGTATGAGGAGCATTTGCAAAGATTAACAGCTATTTACGAATCAATTTTCTAAATATCACCATAAACAAAAGAACAATGAACTCCTTTCAGGGTTGGTCTGCAGCTGCTAATTCGCTGCTTGAGATAAAATTGGGTTAATTAAGCTGGAACGTTCACGTTTAACAAGTTTGACATTGATAGTAATCAATAACTTCAATATCAAATTCAATAAAAAATAAATCTCGAGAAGAAGAACTAGCAAACAAAATCTCAAAATCCCATCTTAGATAATTACTCACAGCAGCAAGACTGTACTTGTCCCGCAAACATCCTACGATAACCCAATTGAAAGAATCCATAATTGATTAAAAAATGAGCATTACAAATAAAATTAAAAACTTACAGACTTCAAGATCGCTGCTACAGAATTCATCGTTGCGACCAAGGCAAGCAAAAAGGCTGGAGTCCCACTGAGTCCGACTCATAGGCTCACCCACCACGCTCCCATGACTCAACGGCAGCCCATTAACGGTCCACCCATATTCAGGCAAAGCAGATCCCGGGGATGCGGTGGCCATCTTAGCATCAGGAGAAACCTTGATGGGTTTCTTGTTGTTTTGTTCTTCAAGGTTCTTGTTCAAAAGAGGGCTCGCTTCCTCGCCATCATTATTGTTGCTGTCGAAGCTCTGATTGTTGTTGTTGCGAGAGACGAGAGGGTGCTTTGGGTTTTTTTAAGCAGAGATGAGGGACTGAGAGGGAGGCGTGAGGAGAAGAGAGGAGGCGAGAGGGTCTGGTTTTGCTATAGAAAAGGGTGCAGAGAGATGAGGGAAAGAGATGAGGGACTGGAGAGGGAGGTGAGATGAGGCGAGAGGCAGTGCAGAGAGATGAGGCAGAGAGATGGGTCACGCGGAAAGTGTTTTCCTTTTGTGTAGGAGCGGAAAACACTTTCCGCGTGGGAAAGTATAATTTTAAGTTGACCGGGAAAGTGATGGAAATCACTTTCCTTTGACTTCTTTTCCAAAGTGTTGCCAAACACTGGAAAGTGAGGAAACTGAATTCCAGGAATTCAGTTTCCTTGAAACAAACAAGGCATCAATCACCTTTCCGAAATCAACTGTAGGTGACTTCATCTTGGAAATTAAAAGTTTTGCTAAAAAACCCTTCTTCTAAAAAATTATTTTCAAATGCATCCACATTTCTCCATGTCGCACTTCTTTTTTCAGAGAATGGCATTGCATGGAGTCCGCTGTCTGTCTTGAAAGAAAAGTTTTAAACCACAATCATCCACCTCATACTACTCAATGAAAAAGTTGGGCTTACAGGTGCACGGCCAGGATTAATCACTTTGAATGCGAGCTATCGACGTCAATAATCAAGTGAGCAGTGTACTCTTGACTCTAATGGCATTACAGGTTCATAATTGACAGCTTGGAATCTTGGCCGCGATCGTGACCCTTGCGAGAAACTGATAAATGTATATTCATGTGCGAGCTATGCAATAATGAAAAGGAATAGCTAACATTAGATATCTCCATAGAAACAATTAACAAGTAACAGAAAAATTGTAAAGAAGACGACGGGCGTTAATTAGAGTAGGAATTGTAAAGAAGACAAATGAAAAACAACAATCTCCATCAAAGTATTCTTTTCTTTCGTTCAGAAACTCTTATTCTCAGTGGCACGTATCCTCTTCTCTCTCTCTCTCTCTATTTATTTTTTTCTGAAATGATTGCTAATTTATCAAAGAAACATGAACGAGGTTGATGGAAGTTAAGAAATCATTTCCGTAAATTGGAGCCAGATGGAGCCATCGATATGTGCCAAAATCTGTCCCTTTTCCCCACCTTCACTCGTACAGTCAAACTAGGAGCACTGACCTACTTCTATTTCCACATCCCTATAGTGAATCTAACAAAAGCCTGAAAAAAGGTCGGCAAACAAATTAAGCAGGCCAAGTATTGCACAAGCAACTCATCATGGGAAAAAAAATTTGTTCGGTCACGGAATCCCGGTCTAAAAACGTAGAGAGTTGCAATCAAGGGAAGCGCATAGATGCCATTTCATTTCAAAGAAACCAATCACGACATTCTAGATTGTTGCTATCAGAAAACAATTGCTCGTGGAAATAATTTCTTCGAAGTTGGATCAACCTATCAAAAGCAAAGGTGTTCAGAATAAAAACACCTGTTTGAGGCAACTAGTATGTAAAATACAGAGTAGAGTCGGAGAGAGCGGTGGGGGGATATATATTGCATCTCAACATACTACACTATCAATACATGTATAGTTTTCAAGACCCGCCTCGTCAATTAAATACAAAATATAAAATGCTATACATGTTCCTTTCCAGCTGAATTGGTTTCTCTTTCTATCAATGATGGAGCAGGTGGAGTCATTGTTTCATCCTTAGCTTCTCTAGAAGATTCTTCTTTCACCATAGGAAGCTGCCTACTGGGCGTGCTATACCCCTTTGGAACTGTACTCGGACTTGGCGAATTAGATATCATAAACTTGGATGGGCTAGAGTTGTTTCCAAGTGGAGAACCTGGGTTTGAACCATCTTCGCAGGGGGGAGGTGAATTTGGCATCTGGTTACTGCAGTCCATTTGCTTCTGACAGAGCTTATCTTCCACAATATCATAAGAATTCCCAGTTCGAACTTCCTGAGCAAGAGAGCACCAGCAACAACATAACCACAAAGTGCAATCAGAAACTGCTGGTTCACCGAAACAAAATGTGTAAGCTGGCAAATTAAATCTCTTTCTCATTTGAATCCTCCAAAAGCCACCGTATAGTAATCCAAATGCACAAAGAATAATTCCAGTAATGCCTAGTGCTTCTCTGGCAGTCTCATTATCAATATTAATAGCAGCCATGTTGAAAATCCAGAAAGGGGCCAGGCAAAAGAGGAGAAAAGTTAAAATGTGAACATACATGTTCCCCAGTCCAAATCTCTCCATATTCCACCCAAAGACACAAAAAGAGCAGAAAAGCGATAGATATGCTATAGAAATATCATCCCAAAAATCAAGTATCCCTCCACTCCACTGTGGTCTAGTCTCAAGAAATCCTTGTTCATCTCTAATTGCAAATGAATATCTCTTTGCTAATGAACCTGTCCTCAACTTCTCTGGCCTCTCACCAGCAGTAATCTGCACTTGTTCTTCCTCATCTATTTCAGACTCATAATCCTTCCCAAGGGGACTAAGAATGGAGTATACACCAGCCGCTGCCGGTGCAGCTATAGCAACAGAAATGCATATTGCAACTCCTATGGCTGGTCTCCCTGATCTCCTATATCCCAAGTTAAGACCACAAAGTGCATATTGAGCAAAACAGTTAAGATGGAGTAAAGCCACCACCACCATCATATGTGCCCACTCATGAGGCTTATAAGTCCCATTCTTGCAGTAAATCTTTCTGAGTCTAGAAATGTCTTTTGGATTCCATCTACAGAGAAGTACAAGGTCATAAAATCGCTTTGGGTGTTGGTACAGACACATGAGAGTAAACAGTGCATTGAGAATTTGATTATTGACTTCAAACCATACATCTCTCTGGGACTTCTTAGGTAGTGCATGGTCCAACATCCCAGTCATGACCAGGAACAAAATTGCCCCTGAGATAGCAACACACATGATCCACACAAAAAGGGCCATGTTCATTGGGTTCTGGATCCATTCTTTGCCCATTTTCTTGAGCAAAGTCCAATCAATCTTCCGTTCAAAAACCCCATTAATGCGTTCTCGAAGACCATGGCTGCTCGAAGAAGTCACTGAACGTGAAAAGTCGTCTCTCACCTGTGCTAACTGCCTGAATTTGGCAGATGCAGAACCAAATTTAAGAAAGGTCATCCTATTGGAAAGGGAGAGTAAGCTGTCTTGGGACTTCTTCTGTGGGTTTTCATCGCTTAATAGTATCCTTTTAGATACTGAGATCTGAAGAGGTATTTGACCCTGGGCTTTAGTACCATTACATTCCTCAATTTCGTCTTTGGGGTTCCCGTAATTAACTGAAGCCATTCTCACTCTCAAAATTCGAGCTGTTAATCAGTACTACTGCCGTTTGACTTAAACAGTGAGATGCTTAACGCTGACAGGAGGAACTCCAGTATGCAATATCCTTAATTTTTTGCCTAATTTTGAAACCTAAACAGCAGAAAAAGAGATTTTTCATTAATTGAAGCTGGAAACAGAAGTCTGGAATGAAAAGAAGCAGGAGATCCTTCAACTGAAATGCACTCTATAGAAAACCAACAATGTGTCATACGGACAAAAATCACAAACCAAGACTACAACTCCCTGCGCATTTAGAAGCTGACCGAATGGAAACAACATCTTAGTCACGCATAGTTGCTGTCAACGAAATGAAAATGATTAAAGTCTTAGATAAAGGGCAAATCAGATTGCCAATTTTACACAATAACATATCATAACTTCATTGACAATAACCAATGATCAAAACCCAAATCCAAAATGTACAGAAAGCAAGAAATAAAATATCTTTAAAACCCATAATCAGATATGAAAAAAAGATGAAGAAGAAGAAAAGGAACAATGATCAAAACCCAAATCCAAAATGTACAGAAAGCAAGAAATAACATATCTTTAAAACCCATAATCAGATATGAAAAAAAGATGAAGAAGAAGAAAAGGAAGCAGTCCTTTACTTAACCGGGCTGTTAAAGAAACTTGAATAGATAATTCGACTAAGGATCTGATGCATCAAAATTCATAAGAGTTATCAAGAAAGGAAAGTGATTAACTGATACATACAGCTAGGCTCATCAGAATGGAAGCATTAATATAAAAAACAACCAAGAAAAGAATAAAGGAAATCTAAAAGCCCCAAGAAACAAGAAAAGTAAAATCTAAGACTTGCCCAGAAAATTGATCGATACAGAAGCAGATCTTTGATCTCAGTGAACTTCCTGTTCAGAAATTATTGATGGGTTAGTTCAACGATGAAGAGAAGCAACAATTGATGCAAAAACTTTAAGACTTTAGCAGAAGTTGAGCTGGATATGTACCTTTCTTGGCATGATTATGTTGGTAAAAAGAAAAGAATCTAGCAGCCCAGGCCAGGTAGGAGAAGGAGACTTGCCTTGCTTTGATCATGAAAAGGATGCTAAACGATGTCGTTTTGTGGTAAGTAAAAGCCTACCTGCCATTGTTTTTCACTCCAGCGGAGAAAAGCGTACCTGGCGTCATGCAGGGAGCAAGAGAGGGTGGGACTCCGTCCTCACACATGACCTATCAAGCCTTATCATTGAGAAAAAAAAAAAAAACTATCTATCAATTTCCTATCTACTTATCATAATAAAAAAAGATTTATATAACCGGGTGTTTGAAGTTTACATTAGAAAGTACCGTAGTGGTAGGAGGATAAGTGATTGAAGTAATGAAGTTCTTAGTTATGGTAACTGAATTTTAAAAGTGTATTTAATTTTAATAAAATAATTTTTATGTATTAATAAATATTTTAATATATTCTCACTTAAAAAAAAAAAACATTGACTATAATATCAAACACATTTTTATGCACACGACTCATTGTTTCTTGAGTGGTGAGTATGGATGATGATGGAGATGCATGAAGCGAAAATCTATTAAAAAACATCAAGATCTTAATTTGTGGCTCAAGTAAACGAAAATGAGAAACCATTAAAGCTCTATTTCTCTTTTCTTTTGAGTGCGTTTTTTAGCCCTTAATCATATCAGATAATATGTTTTCCAGCTTTATCTCTCTCTTTTTAGTGTGTTTTCCAGTCTTCAATCATATCGGATAGTGTTATTTCTAGCCATATCTTTCCTTTTCTTTTGAGTGTATTATTCAACCCCCTATCATTTCTGGTAGCATGTTTTCTAGTCTTATCTTTTTATCCTTTTATAGTGCACTTTCTAGTTCTCAATCATCTTAGATAATAAGCTTTATAGCTTTATCTAACTCTCTCATCTTAGATAGTGTATTTTCTAGTCTTATCTTTTTTCTCTTTCTAAAACATCTTTGAGTTCTTTTTTGAATAGGTCATCCATCATATTGAGACTGTCTTTGTGTTTTTTTCTGGTTAAGTCACCCATCATAATAAAACTATATGTGTTTTTTTTACCATATTCTATGTTTTATCTTGGCAAATCACCTATTATAACGGGATCATCCTAGGCATGTCATTCATCACAATGAGATCGCTTGTATGTTATTTCTTGGATAGGTCACTCATCACAATAAGATTATTTTTGTGTTCTCTGAGTACGTCACCCATTACAATAAGATCATTTTTATGTTTTATTATCTCTTATTTTTATCTGAGAAGATCACTCATTACAATGAAATCATCTTCTGAGCAGGTCACCACTTAATACAATAAGATCATCTTCATCTCTTTCATCTAGGTAGATCATCTATTACAATAAGATTATCTTCATATCTTCACCTAGTAGGTCATATATGACAATGAGACTATCTTCATATTCGATGGTGTGAACATTGATGAATGTTTTTATAATCACAGGGGTTGGTACTGGTGTTGTTGATTGTACAAATACTAAATTATATTGGAGCTCTTAACCATGTTCGCCCATTCTTTTTTCAAGTTGAGTTGTTGTCTAGATTTGAACAAAGATAACACATTGATTGGAAAAATCTTCCCTTACAGATATTTATAAGTGCTTGCTCGAGTAAGATAATATTTATAAGAGAGTTATTTGCTTTCGTTGAACTTCTTCTTTCTTGATAGAGACCAAATAATAAATATTACTTTAGATATTCTACTAGTTGGCGTGCAATTGATTAGCATCAACTCTCTTTACTTTTTATATATGAGAAATATGATGATAATTTATTATTTATTAATATAAAAAATATATATAATATAAAATACAAAATTCACCACACAACACCATTAGCCCCAGAATGGAGCCTAAACTAGTTCTGGACTAGAATCTGCGATCTCAATGAGGCTTATTTTACATGATAGACGTGCTAGAGACCAGCCTAGAATTCTCTAAATCTAAAAAATTTGTTCTTGCCATTCTAAAACCTAAATATTTCCACTCTTAGATTTTAGACCTTCAATTTTAAAAGTGTCCCGCGGATCGATTCAGACGATTGAATACTCAAACGAAAAGACTTGACACTTCAGGGTTCGGTTGTTCAAGTCTTCAACCTCCAGATCTCCAGCGAACTCCACCTGATCTAACCGTGCTGCTCATTTCTGCTTTGATTAGCAACCAGTTAAACACGATATGGCTCAATGCTTCCTTTAGCTCTCGATTATATGCAGACGTAACCAGAAAATCGAAGTAAAATCTCTCCACAATATAATATAAACGATAGGTGAATCAATCCATAACAAACAGCTATATTTTGACATCCTCTGTTTATTTCTCCAATCGTACGTGAAAGTTGGGAGAAGGGATTGACAAACTCAACAATCATAATTCATGAATAAGCCTCTCACATCTACGTATGGATGAGTGCGACAACTACACTGCATGCAAGCCAAAGCAGCTTCTTTTCTTGTCGTAAACCCGCCAGATGGGGCAAGAGGATAAGGGTTTAACAGGAGAAAATTGATTTTATCCTCCACTAATCCCTTCATCCTTTTAAGTTCGTGGGGAACCACAAGACGCAGAAGAAGACCATATATCACACGACAAACTCAAGTCCACGATGGACGGTTAAGTAAAACCCAAACCTCATATACTTAGTAATAGAACACATTGTGAACAAGTGCAATGGACACAGATCACAGTACAGGGCAATTATCAGGGAGAAACCGAAACAACATATGTTTGAAACCTAAGATTTAGGTGAGGTCATCCTCCTCTAGTTCTTTAGCTTTCAGTTTCTCTTTCACCCTCAATAGAAGGGTTGTCTTCCAGGAATCCTGTACGGAAAATAAGGCAGAGAATGCCACCATCAGAAAAATGAGAAACTAGATATCAAGGTGTCAGATATACAAAAGATGCAAATAGTAAGAGGTTATTAGGTGGGTGAATAGTTCAGTGGTTCACTTCTTCACTTAGTGACAGGGATGCATGACTGAGACAGTGAAACAATAACAACAGAAGCGGATGTAGAGCCCTGAGTACAACAGATACGGAATGCTTCATGTACAAAGTTACATGCATTCACAGATTTTTTAGTAAAAGTCCTAAATATAAAAGAAATTTACCCTAATCCCTAGAATTGCCTTTTTCGACAAAATTTCAAGCTTTAAGCACTTTAGGATTATAAGGAGAGATGTACCAGTGGCGTCATGCTATCAAAGTCCTTGACAGCATCGGTGAATTTTGCAACATCTTCCTCATCAATGGCAGCAGCAATATCCTGTCACCAGAAAATGTGATTGCTCATAGACATTCTATCATTACACCCAAAAAGGGGTCAATAGAGACAGAAAAGGATGCTGCATCTGTGCGGGGGTAGTTGATTCAGATTTCATATATGAATATGTGAAAACACACAAATGAATAATTGTACAGAGAGTTTTTGTCTATAGTCTACACATATCAAAAAGCTGTCAGCAGCATGCATGACGAAGGTAAATTGGATGTTAACACTTAACATTCTCATAACAAAAAAAGCAAAACACACACATATATAAAAGAAATATATTAAGAACAAAAGTTTTCAAAGTTATACATAACATACCGCAAGCAGTTTATATTCACGAGTTCCTGAAAAAGTTGGATCCATCTCCTGCAACAGTAATTCAAGTTTCATTGATTCAATAAAAGCAGTAAGGCAAATCATCCAGGTGCAAATATGGAGCCAAACTTAAGACCTGATATCTCTCTAATGCGTTGGTAATTGCAACAACATCGCCTTTGCAGAGATGGCAAAGGCCAGCATTAAGAAGATGACCTTTGACTCCATACTTCAGTAAATTGTTTTTAAGTGATTGCCGGGCTATCTCTTCGTAAATGTCAATTGAAGTCTGGTACCTGACAAATCACAAGAGACTTAATCAAATCTCTGAAAGCCATGCTAATGTACAGTCCAGATAATTGAAATAATCTGGCCTTTTCTCTTTTGTTATCATGTCCATTTTCCTTGTTAACCCATGTATGCTAGGGGCAAGACTGTAACCTGCTATGGGTTGTAATAGAATGTCAACATTTCCAGATGCGCACATAAAAGAAGCCAAATACAGTTGTTTTATGTTTTATGTTTTATGTTTTATGAGAGAATATAGAAAACACTTAATGGTGATGATCGTTCACATATCAGTTGATTAAACTTGTCTAGCACTCCATGATTTAGCAAGCAATCAATGCAGCAACATTCAATGTGGACAGAAAAGGATAAATATGAAACATCTTAGAATGCATGTAACAGCATCCAAACACAAAAAAATACAAACAAATATACACCAAAAATGAAAACAACACCCTTACTGTTCTAGCCGAGCAGAAAATTCTGCCACTTTCTGCTTGCATTGGTTGGCAGAAGTTGTTACATCTTCATTTTGGAAGAAATCAGCAGCCTTATCATAATATTCCATAGATTTTTCAATGTTTGCATCTGACTCGTACAACTCAGCAATTTCCTGCATGGTTAAAGGCAGTTCCAGGTTCTTGAATATCTATTAGAAATTGGAACAGCAAGGATCCCTACAAGTTTTACAAATGTATCCCTGGTATATCATTAGAGTTGCATGCTATCAAATTCTTGAAGCTTAATAATGTTGCAGATGATTGACACAGTAAAACCTAAAACAATAAATCAGGATATTGTATACATGTAGTTTATCAATCATAAATTCTTCTCAAAAGAGAAAAAAAACAATTGCCTAGATACCAGAACTGATACGAAGAGTAAAGTACAATGACAAATAGTACAAAAACAATGCTGGTAAAAAGTGTATACCTTGAAATATCTTGCAGCCATACTGATCCTTCCGATATCACAAAGCATATCTACAGCCTGAGCTAAGCAAGATATTGCCTCTGCACAGGGAAGAGCTCCACAGATGAGGTGATGTGGGCAAGGAACACATGATGGGGGTGAGGCAGATACAACCCCATTACATATCACATATCAGTAACTAATATTAATACCCTTACAGTAGTATACACTTATAAAAAAGGCACACTAGCAATGAACCAACAATGATATGAGTTATATTTGCAATTAATTCATGCATTGACCTGAATAATTGTATAGGAAAGCAAGCACTGGTCCATACCAGTAGTGGATGTTTTCTTGTAACAATGAGCAGCATCAACATAAGCCGAGGCAGCTTCATGTTTGCTATCCGACTACAAAATAATAATAATAACAATAACAACGTCAGGAAAAGAAGTGAGATTTGATAAAATTCAGTGCCTAATTAATTCATACACGGGCACCTTCAAATGACACTGTCCCAGCTTGACATACGTCGATCCAGCTTTTTCCCCTGAAACATAATAACCGGAAAAGAATGAACAACCGATTGTACAAGCTTACCACAAACCAAACTAATTGAGGATATAACACAACTTTACATGCTTATTAAGTGAGCATTTAATTGATAAACTTTGAATACAATGCAATCAAAACAATAAAAAATGCAAGTCCCTGTCCCATTTTAACCAAACCTTACGAATTAAGATACAAAAAATCCAAATGAATTTAATCCAATATAACTGCTCAAACCAAAGAAAAAAAATCGATTCAATCGCGAAAGCAACAAATGATCAGAAATACAGAAGCAAATAAATAAAATCATAAGCTGGGATGATGTAACTAAATCCTAAATAAATAAAAATAAATTATAAATTATATAATTGAAAAGAAAAGAAAAAGGGCGGGGGGATGAAGCTATACAGGATTTAGCGAGCTTGAAACTATTGGCAGCTTTGTCGAAGAGATCGGCGGCGTCTTCATATTTGGAGCTGAAAATACCCCAACCGTTCAATTTCTTCTCTGCTTTCTTCTCGAAATCGTCTCCTTTTGCTACCAAGTCCATTTCTCGACTTCCTCAACGATCTCTCTCTTTTGCTTTTTCTATATATATATATATATGTATAAATCAATCGAAATGTATAGACTCGGCAATAAACGGAAAGAAAAAATCGTCGAAGTGTGAAAATACGATGACTATGGTATTTGTTAAGCGAATTTTCCAAGAAGAGAGATGAAAATATATTCAGTCATTATTATTTCTAAATCTTAATTTTGACCTCTGTAGTTTTTATTTTCTGTGATGGTTTGTGAACCTGTTTTTGATTTGTTTTTAAAAGCATTTTTTATTTATAAATATATTAAAATAATAATTTTTTTATTTTTTAAAAATTATTTTTAATACCAATACATGAAAATGATGTAAAAATATCAAAAATAATGTAATTTAAAATAAATAAATAAATAATAAAATAAAATAAAATAATTATTTTTTCAGAAATGTTTTTAAAACATAATATGAAACACACGTTTCTGTTTTATGATTGATGTTAGAAACTTCAATAATGTAAATGACTAAAGTCGAGCATGATTGAATCTATAGGGGCTAAATTATATTTCAGCCAAATAAAATAAAATAAACCTTTTGTTTTTTCAAGCAAAATGGCTGCTCTGCCTGTACCTGCTTTCCTGGTCTGTTTCAGACTGGTTTTGTTCCATTACTTGTAGGGGCGGCCTGTTTGACTGGGCTTTAAACTGGGCTGTGTTCTAGATTTTATCCCCTCTTCGAGAATAGCTGGGACTGCGTTTTAACATATATTTTTTACATTATCCTATTAAAATGATAAAAAAAATTAAAAATTAGTTTGAAAAAAATTGCGAAACGCAGTCGGATCACGATGCCAAATATGTTTTTTATTATATTTAGATCCAATTAGTTTGAACTTGTGATACAATGATTGATTTGATCAAACAAAAAATAATTTAATTAATTAATAATAAAACCGAAAGTGAAAGGATGAATTTGATATGAAAAATAATCTATCAATCCAACTCATTACCTAGCTGGTGATTAAAATTTAATCATATAAAAATTATCCTATCATAATTCAATTATCATGGTTGATTTAGAAACTAAAAAACAAATATAACGATAATTTTAAATAATAATAATATAAAAAATATTAATAATCTAGTTAACTCGACTGATTTATACATGTTAAAAAATGGTGATAAAATTAAGAAAATAAATAAATAAATAAAAACGATGAATTATAGAGAAAGAGAGAAGCTTCTCTGTGTACACAAGCTCCACAGAGGATGCCAGGTGTTTTAGCAGAGGAAGGTAATAGAAATTCAAACTCTATATCCGCGTCCTTGCGGGAAAAATAGAAGAGTCCTGGCTGATGTATTCAACTATCCGAATCATTCTCTAAAATAATAATAATAATAAAATTGAATAAAAAGAGAGGGAGCGTGTCTTTCATAATTTATATATAGAGATGTCGATTGTCGAGGAACAATTGACGGGGCAAGTAAATGTTTTTAATAATCTGCAATGGTTATTTTTTTATGTATATTCTTTTTAAAATATATTAAAATAGTTTTTTAAAAGAATTATTTTTAAAATAATATATCAAAATATATCAAAATGATTTAAAAATAATTAATTTAAATAATTTAATTATTTTTAAAAACACTTTTAAAATATAAACACAATCATATCTTCTATCTTTCTATTCACATTGACTGTTACTGGCTTCCTGCATTCCAGTCTATGTGATTTTATGTTCATGCTTCAACAGTGATAAAAAATTTAAAAAAAAGCTTGTTTGATTTTTTTTAAGTGATGAAACTTTACTTTTAGAAAATATATTTAATGGCCTTAGGTGAGTGAGTAAAACTCTTATTGTTTCAACCTCTTATAAGAAATGTACGCTCTGACTCGAACCCGAAATATTTTGTGCATATCATAAACTCTCTGTCATCACGCCACGCCTCTTAGAAATTTTATTTGATATTATGATAACTATTGATTTTTAAAGTGTTTTGTGTTTAAAAATATATTAAAAATATTTTTTATTTTTAAAATTTATTTCTAATATCAACACATTAAAATAATCTAAAAAATTATTTTTTAAGACCAAAAAAACAAACGAATAATTAATCTTTCCCCACTCTAGAAGGTTGTCATGGAAGAAGAAAAGGATGAAATCGATTACTTCATCAAATTATTGTTTTCCATGACCGCTTTTCTATAGCTTTTACGATCGAATTTGCCCACGCGATGCGCTAGGTTTTTTTATTTATATAGAAAACTGATTGATTTAATATGTATTGTATTTTTTTATTTTAATGAGTAAAATTATAATTTATAAAATCTGTTAGAAACGGTTTTTTTTCCACCAAAAAGTGACTGAATGTTGTTATCGCTAAAACTATTTTGATAAAATTTGTTAAGAAGATGAAATGATTTGTTAGAAACTTGTTGGCACGGATATCCCGATTAAAAAAACACAAAAAAAGAAACCCAGTTTAAAAAAAAAACTGACCTGGACACCCCGATTATAAAAAATGAAAGAAACTGTTAAAAAAAGATTCTCGTTTATTAAAAGAAAAAAAAAGCAAGTCGTTATTAAAAAAAAATGCAAGGGGAAAGCACTTTTTTCAACAGTAATGAGAAAAAAAACTCATGCTGCGCGTAAACTAACCTAGACACCCCGGTCAAGGAAAAAAACTGTATAAAAAAAACAGGAAAAAAAATGTTTTAAAAAAAGTTGATCTCGAGATTAGTCATGGTGTTATTTTGCTATTTATTTCATATCAACGCTTTCAAAATAATGATAATAATTATTTGTAATTTTTCTCTGATAAATATGTTAGACTAGTCATATATTTTGCTATTTATTTTATATTAGCGCCTTAATATATATATATATATATATATATTCATTAATTTTTGGAATTGCAATCTCCTCTAGGTATTCTATAAAATAATAATAGTCGTGGTGCGTTTAAGCTGATTTGGACACTTTGATTATATATAAAAAAATGTACAACTGTGAAAAAAACAAGAAAAAATGTTTAAAAAAAGTGAGTTCAGGGATTATTCGTGGCGCGCTAAGTTGGCCCGGAACATAAAAAATATATACTTGGGAAGAAAAAATTGTGGTACGCGTAAGTTAACTCGGACACCTAGGTTATAAAAAAATACAGAAAAAAAATCTATAAGTGGCAAAACAAAACAGGGAAATTTTTCTTTAAAAAAAATGGATCCGGAAATTAGTCGCGGTGCACGTAAATTGACCCGGACACCTCAGTTATTAAAATAAAAAAACTTCTTCCTCATTTTTTTAAAAAACAATCAGTTATTGAAAAAAAAAACTCAATTGTTAAAAAAAAAACTTCTTCTTCATTTTTTTTAAAAACACAACCAGGTATTAAAAAAAAAACCAAATTCAGATTTGTTGCCCGAGGTTCAAACTCTTAAAAACACTTTATAGGTTTTAAATTATTTTTCCTCATCATGATTAATTAAGGGCCCAAACCACCTTCACTGAGCACTATATTCAATATGAATATGATAATATAAAGACTGACTTTTCCTGTCGTAGGTATTAAAAAAAAAA
The DNA here is from genome assembly GCA_025169955.1 of Salix arbutifolia. Lineage (NCBI taxonomy): Eukaryota > Viridiplantae > Streptophyta > Magnoliopsida > Malpighiales > Salicaceae > Salix > Salix arbutifolia. Next base: position 4,409,992 of record CM045909.1, read on the forward strand.
AAACCCAAATTCAGATTTGTTGGATGAGGTTCGAATGTGCCAGCACGCGAACAACCGCTCGGCCACAACCATTCTTGCAACATTTCTACTCAAAAATATAAAAAAAAAGCCCTGTCAAAAAAGTAAAAAGTGAGTTCAAGGATTATTCGTGGCGCGCTAAGTTGGCCCGGAACATAAAAAATATATACTTGGGAAGAAAAAATCGTGGTACGCGTAAGCTAACTCGGACACCTAGGTTATAAAAAAATACAGAAAAAAATCTATAAGTGGAAAAACAAAACAGGGAAATTTTTCTTTTAAAAAAATGGATCCGGAAATTAGTCGCGGTGCACGTAAATTGGCCCGTACACCTCAGTTATTAAAATAAAAAAACTTCTTCCTCATTTTTTTAAAAAACAATCAGTTATTGAAAAAAAAAACTCAGTTGTTAAAAAAAAACTTCTTCTTCATTTTTTTTAAAAACACAACTAGGTATTAAAAAAAAAACAAATTCAGATTTGTTGGCTGAGGTTCAAACTCTTAAAAACACTTTATAGGTTTTAAATTATTTTTCCCCATCATGATTAATTAAGGGCCCAAACCACCTTCACTGAGCCCTATATTCAAGATGAATATGATAATATAAAGATTGACTTTTCCTGTCATAGGTATTAAAAAAAAAAAACTTAAATTCAGATTTGTTGGCTGAGGTTCGAATGTGCCAGCACGCGAACAACCGCTCGGCCACAACCATTCTTGCAATATTTCTACTCAAAAATATAAAAAAAGAAGCCCTGTCAAAAAAGCAAAAACCGAGCTCATGTAGATGCGAAGCAACGAATCAAACGTCCAGTGAACAATGCCAATGAGTCTGTGTGAACAGCAACATGCCGAGCTCTTTTAGCTATATGTAATGTAATTGAACAAACTTGTTGTTTAATCAACAATTTTGTCTTCTTAATTAAATTGATGAGCAAATAGTGTGTAGCTCTGCTTTCTTTTCTTCTTTTTAAAAAATATTTTAGCTAAAGAGTGTGTTTCATATCATTACAATTATTGTTTCTTACTTGACAAATATGTTAAAATAATGTATTATATATATATATATATATATATATATATATTTATAGCATGCCAGATAAGAATCAGAGGCCCAAAAACAGCGTTAGAGGAGCCAATCAATGATCCTGTTTTGGCGTCCAGATTCACTTAAAATTAAATCTTCTGTCTTTTGACACTTTTTAAGTCCACATTCATCTTTCTCCAGTCATATAACCCAACACAACCTGTCGTGTTCTGCTGATCAGAAACTCCTACCTAGCTGGCTATTTCATTCCAGTCTTACCCTCGTCTCGACCACCCATATCCGTTCACATTCCCAGTTCGCCAATGTCATTTTGGTCACTTAACCGTCACATCATTCACTCCCAGCTTATCTTATATGCTCGCATTATAGTGCTTCATTATTGACAACAAGACAGCTTATTCAAAACATCCTCCTTCGAGCCCCAAAGTTCCCTCCCGGAATGTTGCCGGCCACCGGAATACATGCCCCGCTTCTTCAGGAAAAGAAGCAAGGGGAGAAGCGTGCGTCGGTATATGGAGCGGTGTTCAACGTGTCAACTAGTATAATAGGCGCAGGAATTATGTCAATACCTGCCACTCTTAAGGTGCTAGGTGTAATACCTGCTTTTCTGTTGATTACGATCGTTGCATGGCTGGTTGATATTTCCGTCGAGTTCTTGTTGAGATATACCCATTCTGGGGATACAACAACATATGCTGGTGTCATGAGGGAGGCTTTTGGGAGGGTTGGGTCCGTGTCTGTGCAAGTCTGTGTGATGATCACTAATCTTGGGTGCTTGATTATTTATTTGATTATTATTGGTAAGTGTATAGATTTATGCATGGAACTTGGCTGTAATTTATGTCTTGTTTTAAATTCGGAAGTGATTGATACTGGGATTTGTTTGTCAGCTCTGTTAATTAGGCATTCTGCTCTTGAATTTGAATAGTCCTTTGATTAGTTCATGAAATGTAAAAGTTCTATTTACGATGGCAAGTGAATTGTAAAGCTCATAATACAATTACCATTTTTTCCAGGGGATGTGCTGTCTGGAAATGTCCATGATGGATCAGTGCACTTGGGTGTGTTGCAAGAATGGTTTGGGATTCACTGGTGGAATTCTCGGGCTTTTGCGCTCCTCGTCGTTGTTATTTTTGTTATGCTTCCACTGGTCTTGTTCAGGCGTGTGGGTAGGTTTATTTTTTCGTTCTTTCATTTTTTAAAAGGCATGATTATGTTGAAATCTACACGTTCTAAGTTTTAATTTCATAATCGAACAAGTGAAGTTAATCTGGCAAAAGAGCTAGCAGTTTATTAGAGGATCATGGTGAGAAGAACAGTGTGACGATGTTCAAGTTCTCAAAAGAATTGGAATTCAATGAGGGATCATCCATAGATTCTTCGGTTAAGGAGAGTGACTAGAATGTTGAGAAAATAAATATTTGAAATTGAAGTTCATTGAACCTGTAGAGACAAATGGGAGCATGGCTTGTTTGTGTTAAACAGGATGTGGCATCTTAAGGTGAAAGATGGGTGAAATTCTGCCATGAATATGTTTAAGCTTTCAAGAGATTTTTTTTTAAAAAAAATATAAGTGCTGGATCGGGGATTTGTTATTAGCAGAAGTCGTGGATAAGGTTAATTTGCTCACTTTGGTTGGCCTGTGTTTCCAGAATCGTTGAGGTTCAGTTCGGCTATATCAGTCCTCCTCGCGGTGGTGTTTGTTGGCATATGTTCAGTGATGGCAATCTGTGCGCTCGTAGAAGGGAAAACTAAAAGTCCGAGATTGCTGCCTCACCTAGACAATAAGACTTCCTTCTTCGACCTTTTCACTGCAGTTCCAGTGATCGTGACAGCTTTCACATTTCATTTTAATGGTGGGATTACTTTTTAACATTTACTTTATATAATCAAAAGAGTACATCATGGAATAGCTTGCTTATTGTTTCATTCAATCTCCTTCGTTGAATGTGTGCAGTTCATCCAATCAGTTTCGAGCTCAGCAAACCTTCGGATATGGTTTCAGCCGTAAAAATTTCCCTCTTGCTTTGTGCTGCCATCTACTTCAGCATAGGCATTTTTGGTTATCTTTTGTTCGGGGAATCAATCATGGCCGATATACTAATCAATTTCGACCAGAGTTCTGATACAGCAATCGGTGCATTGCTAAATGACATAGTTAGACTTAGCTATGCATTTCACCTCATGCTGGTGTTTCCCCTCTTGAACTTCTCACTGAGGGCAAACATTGATGAACTTCTTTTCCCTAGAAAGCTTCTTTTAGCGAAAGATTCCATCAGATTTGTGTCTCTCACACTCGTACTACTAGTTTTCGCTTACCTGGCAGCAATTGCAATCCCAAATATATGGTACTTCTTTCAGTTTATGGGATCGACCTCAGCAGTATGTCTTGCCTTCATTTTCCCGGGTGCCATTGTTCTAAGGTACTACTCTGTCCTTGAAAATGGACATTTTGCAGTATACCAGCAACAGTTTTGCACAATCTAATTTGACATTTTGCAGTATACCAGCAACAGTTTTGCACAATCTAATTTTCATTTTCTTCCCATGAATACAGGGATGTTCACAGTATATCCACAGCACAAGATAAGATCATGGCAGCAGTAATGATAATTCTAGCTGTAGCAACCAGCACAATTGCCTTATCAACAAGTATCTTTAGTTTGGTTAGGAACAAGTAGTGGTGGTGCTTCTTTTTTTTTCTAGTTGAGGTGCTTGTAACCTTCCTATTTGTGGTGTGTCCTTATAATCCATAAGCTCCAAATCTGCAGCTTCTCTTATAGTTAGGCTATAAGTTTGTACACTGAACTGGCATCAGAATCAACCATGCCTTTACATTACTGTAAAGAGAGAAACTTTTACTCGAGAATGATGAAAAGAGCAATGAAGGCATAGTCCAATCCCGGATAAACTTTCACCCTGAAGTCATCTTTACCTTCCCAGAATTTTCCCATCAAGAACCTGTGATTCACCTGTATGATCATTCCAGCACCAAATGTTAGTTTTAGCGTTTAAAATTAAACTGTGAATTAAATTTTGAGAGAGAAATAGTGGGTTTCTTTACTACAAACTTGAAGGATTTCAAGTGTTCTAAAAAAAGTTATTTTTTATAAAGAATTTGAAGTGTCTCTCTCCCACTTTTCTTTTTCTTTTTCATAAAGCAACAGAGTTTGCTTGGAAGGGAAATGAAAGTTACCTCTGCAATCATAGCATCGCCTCTGTGTACTTTACAGGACTGAGAGGAGTAACAGCCCACCACCTGGACGTTGCTGATACCTCCATGGATGTTGTTAGCCAAGAAGAAATCAAGCCTTTTTGTCATCTAAAGTTGATGGGATCGTTGCACGCTAAGAGCTTTCTCTTCCATCGATGACGGGCTGTAAGTGCCTGATCAATTGTCACAAAAAACACCGAACCTATATCATTCAACTTAGATTGCCGTGATAAAGCATGCAAAATGCTATTATGGACGTTATACGTCTTCTTTGAACTAAAATATTAGTCGTTGCAAAGTAGTTTAACTTGATTTGATGAAATTCCTGCTTCCCAGACAGAGTACCTTTTCGCAGATTGTAGGCATAAGAAAACCAGCAGGATCTCCCACTACTCTTTTCTTCTGGAAGTTCTCGCAGGAGCCACCAACTTGCAGGAATAGATTTCCATTAATATCAAGTACATCGAAGCGTGCTTCAGAAAATCCACGAAACAACTTCTTGGTGATCAACCCCACAGATGAGGAACACAATAGGCATCCCCTCCAACGTTGACGATAGAGGTACGCCGTATGCCATTTAATGTCACCCAGAAACTTCAGGGGTGGTATAGAATGTAGCTTGTATACAGTTTTCAGTTCCCTGCTTCAGATTTTACAAGCCAAAGATACCCTAAATAGACTCGCGGAGGATTTGTCACTTTTCCTATAATCTCCTTTGGCCAATAGGGAAAAACGTTTTCTGGGTGAAAATGATTGGTTATTTTACACGTAAACAGGTGTTTGAATTTCTACCGGTATTAGGGGTTTAGGGTCAGGAAACAGAAATTAATAATACTATTTTGTTGGATTTATATAATGCTCATGTCAAGGCCAAATTATTATATCAAGTTCCAAAGCAACAGATTCGTGATGGAAAAGCCATGAATATCAGATGGGAATCCAACCGCTTTGATATTCTTGGTAAATAACCTGCAGTTAGCGTTGAAAAATAATATATGAGATTGTCATTTGATTCACCACAACACCTGGCATGTAATGTGAGAAAACATTGACCCGAAATTTTAAAACAGGTAAGATGATAATCCAAACTTTCTTGAATCAGATTCATACATCATTGTGAAAGAAAGATTGATTTCATGTGACAAAAGGAAATTGCAAGAAAAACTTATTGACACGAAGGAGCTGAATCAGAGTATTCCAAATTCCAACAGGTTGGAACATATGCAGAAGAGCATTTGATAAATGTTTGAACTTGCAAAGAACCCTGAACTATACAGGGTTGATTGATGAAAGAACTAATTAGCATTGTACTTCCATTTTACCACCTGAATCGCTTGGTTGAAGACGGAAGATGAATTTGTTTTAAGGTATTTTCATAAACTCTTCGTAAAGAAGAGGTCCAACAGAGCAGCTGTCCACACCCATCCATCACTCCAGAATCAATGAACAAATCCATTTCTGGCGAGCACATTGAAAAGTTCACACAAAATAATCGGGGAACCTGTGCTGAGCACTACTTGCCTGGCAAACCAAGCTAGGCTACTGCAATTACAGCTGCACAGGACAACTATTTGATAATGACTCCATGAATTCATGATATGTGAACCCCACGATTCATAGCATTAAAAACATACTTATCAAAGGGGGAAAAGCTGGCGAGAGAAAAGAAGTTTGTATTACATTTAAAAAGGATGCACTGCGTTTTCATTCCTTGTAAATTCTAATCTCTCCAAGATGTCAAATTGACTCTTTGACCTGACCACACTTCAAGCCTACAATGGGAAGGTTTAATACCTTGAACAAATTACTTAAGATGAGCTCTCATGTTTCAGATCCTGGAACCTCTTCAGCAAGCTACCCTTGAATTTCTCAATTTCTTCTTCCTCAGAGGAATCTGGGATAGACTTGATCACCGATATTGCCCCAGCAAGGTGTAAAGCTCCTACAGCTTCATCTGCAGTTTCAAAATGAATGTGCTAAGTTCCAGTAACTCTTGGAAGCAACTGTGTTGTCATTTACATCTATGGACGTTGCAATGCGCCTGAACACTGAAATACATAAATTGAGCCCATAAAAAATCACACCTAAGGAGCTTAAATACCCTATGAACCAGGGGTTGAGATTAGAAAAATCTATTGGATTTAAGAGTGCGAACTCCAATTTGTGTTCTTAACCTGGTTTTCATCGACCATAGTCATTTCCTTTTATTGGTAAATCAAATTTTTATGCTGCTAGAAAAAAAGTATCACTTATTTATGATTTGATATCAATATCTGAGATCCATTAGAAAAGGAATATAAAGTACAATCCAACGAATGGAGAATATGTTGATGTAACCTGACTGTGAGATGGCAGCAAGAGCTTTCAAAGCTGCTTTCCTGGTGCGGTCATCTTTTGCAGCTTCCAGCATGATCAACAACTCTTGCGCCCCACCTATCTCCACTATTTTCATCCTTCTTCCATCTAGAATCAAGAAGAAGAATACGCAAGGCACACACGTGAGAGTTTGACAGTAAAAAGGAAAAATCTCAAAACCACATCCCTCATGCCAAGCTAATTTCAATCTAAACCAGACATCCGGTAGTTCACTACCTAACTATGGGTCACCACTTCTAAAAATCATTAAGTTTCCTTCGTTTAAACCCAGTAAAAACACCCAATTACAACAGCCACGAGAAAAAAATGGGTCTAATTGAAATTATTTGATTCATATTTCAGAAGATGCAATCAGTGGATTTATAGGTACAAACCAATACATCACAAAATGCTTGAACTATTATCACAAGAGATGAACAGAGGTTCACAATCACAACCCGCATCAACTTAAAACAAGCATCTAGTAATTTATAGCAAAGAACCCTTTCAGAGTGAAAAATGAAAGGAGTGGTTACCATCAACGGCGTAACGGGCTAGTCTCGAAGCTCCACTTCTTTTAAAGAAGGGGTCTTTAACGTGCAAAAGCGAAACCGACTGTCGCAACATATTATCTCCTGTAAAAAGGAAGCAAGCAAAAAATGCCAAATCTATGATAATTGAAAACAAAAGGCCAACCCAGCACTGTGTTTGGCATACCCATATAAGGAAAGAACTGATAGCCAACAAAGGCCGCGGTCCCGACAAAGATTGATTTCAACAACCATCCAATTTTCCTCTCAACATCTTCTTCAACGGATAGCTCATCTGCGAAGTTAAAATTACCCATAAATACTTGTAACTAACAACGACGAAGACAACAACAACAAAGACGAGGGAGAGAAACAAGACCTGTTCTACTGAAAGGTGATGAAGATGATGAGAAATTGCGAGATGGAACATTTCGAGGATTAAAACGACACAAATACTGCACCACAGTATTAAAAAATAACGAAATAAGTAGTTTGATTGACTGAACTACATGAGATTTGATGTTTTAAGAAGGAAAGCATTACATTCTTAAGCGTGCGCATGATGCTGCTGATAGTCGGGTGTGAGAGAGACCTCTCTACTTCTCTCTTCAAAACCCAGACACAGGCTCCTTCCTCTGTGTTTTTTCTCTTTTGCTGCCCGATGCGAAAGCGTCCCATCTGATCAAGTGATATATATATTTATACACGCGCGCGCGCATCCGACGGCGTCGTCTGCAGATCTTTAGATGGTCCTTTTTAAAATATATTTATTTTTCTCGAAAAGATTATTTGCTGTATACCTGAAGTTATTTATTCTTCTTTCGAAAATCAACAGTGAAAATCGCAAAGCAGCAGCAGGGCAGGGCATTTTCAGGATGTCCAAAATCTCGTTCCCTTCTGAGGTGAAGTTCAAAGATATTTCATTCTCTTGTATTTCTAAAAGGTTCTTTAAATTTCAGTTCTTTTCCCTAAGAAATTAGAGATTATAATTATTATTATTATTTTCAGAAGAATTAAAAAGGGGGGAGGGTTCCATCTTCACGATTGAAAGATAATGAAAGGTGAAAAAACACTCGATCCAATAGCGTATTTGATGGTGGTGATGAGCAAAACAGAGGTATGAGGACTTTCAATCATCCAACAGCTCAATCGCGCATGGAGGGCATTGCAAAAATACACTACATTCTTTTGCTTCAAATATAAATAATCTATCTCTTCAATAACATGCAAACGCGGAGCAATTTAACTTGGTGCATGACTCCGTCTGAAAGTAATTCAAAATTTGCTTGAAAGCAGGCAATAAATCCAACAACATAGGCCAAAATCTTCAGATCAGGATGCGATGCTATCACTTCGTCGCCAAATGGTCGCTGCTTTCTTCTAGTACTTGAATGCCATGAGGTACACCTCAGCCTCGGTAAAAGATGCCAAGGAATCCCTACCGGTGAAACCACTCTCTACTTCCTGTCAAGAAAAAACGAAACTAATCAATTCAATTAGACATCGACATTTAATATAGGAAGCATAAAAACGTTGGAATAAAGAGCTTAAAATATCCGTTATTTTTTCAAATTATAGAGGTGGCAAACTCCATAATCTGCCAAGCAAAACAAGCCATATGATCTGTACTCTTTTGAAGAGTAATGGACAGTATGGAGCCTGCTGGAAAACAGGGAACGACCGATTTAAGCAAGATATATAAAAGATGCACGTGCATTTGAGAAATCACAAGATTCATAAACTAACCTTTTGGTTTTGGTTTTGGCTGTTGGAACAACCAATCCTCTTTTTTCCAGGCTTTTAAATCGATCCCTTACTAAGGTGCAGCAACCCTTTACAATCAAAAGATAAGAGGAAAGATAATTTCCTTCAGTTTCCATCTAACCTTAGCAAATGAAAAGTCTGATGAATAAACAGAGAGCTACAGAAGAGAAAAATTAGATGACCTTTATTTTCCGGAGGGATCCAGTAATCTCTTCAGATAACGGTACTTGAATAGGTGCAGCCTCAAACCTAAAGTACCGGTTGCAATTAGTTTTGCAATGGTTGAGATTAATATTCTCAGATAAAAGTGGAAATAGACAAATCAATTTTAAGACACCTCAAACACTGGTAATTTTTTTTATCCAAGAATATTTCTTACTATCGAATTTTCTTGATTTCCAACTAAATAAAAAGTATCTTTAATGTCTTAACATCTCCAACTTAAGTAAGTCCCAGAATAACAAAATAGAGTAAATTCACTGAAATAAAACCATACATACTTGTGCCTTCCCAAGCGAGGTGGACGTGCCTTTAGTCTTTCTTGCCTGGATACTATTCGCCGGATGTTTCTCTTAAGCTTCTCCTCATCCTCTTTTGCTATTTCTTGAATGATATCAGGCAAACTGAGTTCAAGATGCCAAACAACAGTAAGAGCATATCCTTATGGGAATCTATCTCACTTGAAAAGCACCCTTCTCAGCATAAAAAAAAACAGCTTTCCTACCTGTCAATTCCTTTGGAAAGTTTTTGTTTCTTCTTGACTTCTGCTTCTTTTTTCCCCTGCTCTTTACGCCTTGCTCTCTTATTCAACTCAACTCGTGTCACCCTCTTTGTTTGAGTGGACCTGCACAACGGTCATTAAGACAAAAAGAAGTCACGTGATTGAATATTGAATATATTAGTCAAACCCACCCATTTCTTAGCCTAAGGAAATTTAGAGAACAAAGGCAACAGCAGAGCCTGAATCAAAACTAGTTGAGTCAGCTATATGGATCCTTGCTCGACGTTCAGCTTAATCATCCACATAAGAACATTTAGAGCAAAAGAAATCAAAATAATTCCAATCATGTCTAGCATAATAATTTTATTAAATAAAGGTTTTTTTTATTTATAATTATTTACAAATAATTGAACATATTCCTGGGCACCCCAATAATATAGATCCATTCCCACATAATCTGTGTGAGCAAGATGTGATATGCACATATAACATTCCAGCCATGGTCATATAAGGTTAAATTAAGCTGACCTTTGCTCTTGTGCAGAATCCTCATTCTCATTCAAGATCTCTTCATTGGTGTCATCCTCATCATCATTCCCATTATCCGCATCAAGAAAGTACATCTGACAAATTGTGTATATTTCAAGACAATGCACAAAAAATGCAGAAGTGCAACATGATCGTGCACAATGTTCACAGCGAACAATAACAGAAAATAGAGCACGAGATACTTACATCTTCTTCATCAATTACTTGTCCAGTAACAGTTAAAGGGACAGGCTGAGGTCCCAACTCATTTTGATAAACTTTCTGCATTTCTGTTGCAACAGCTTCAGCCAAAGAATCCTGGATTGAATTCAAAGAAATACAGCATTTGATTTTGGAAGGTTCAACATAAAAAAAATATATGTAAGCACTAATGCAAATCAAATTACCTGATGAGCTTCAAATGAAGGATTGAATGAGCATCCTGGAGGCTCAACTTCCACAGCTGGAATAACTGAAGGTTTGGTTATCTGTCATCAACCAGATAGCAGTAAGGCCTCATAAAAAGGAAAAATCCAGACAGTGCCAATATCAAATCGAGCACTGCTTATGTGATTCTACATTTCTAAGGAGCAAAATGGGATCCACATGCAGCAAATCCATAGAAAGATGCCCTTGAGCACAGTGAAGCAGCACAGTACATTCATTCCATCTCAGATCATGTATCACAGGGAATATGTGGCAGTGGGAAATCATCAGGCATGCATTAAAGCCAATCACACAGGAAGTTAAATCATTCAAAGCAATAAGTACCTTTCTAGCTTTGGCATTGCATTCGCCTGCAAGAGTGTTGGAAAGAATCAAACACAAAGCTCATTATTTCCAAATACCAAACTGACAGAAATAGCAGAAATAGGAGGGGGAGTGGGGGGGGGGGGGGGGACAAATCACCTTTGTTTTCCCATATATCAGCCATCTCAGAACCCGAAACAGCACCATCCTAGAACAAAAAATACAAACACAATCAATTCCACACTGTCCATAAGAGCATAAAATGTTAACCACTCTATCCTCTCGCAATTGCTCACCTTGGAACCATCTTGAGTCGCATCTTTTGATTCAGAATCTTTCTTACTCTTTTTCTTGCATCTCTTCAGCGAAGATGATGGCACCGCTACAACAAAAGGGTTTTTCTGCAGCACACTGTCGCAACGAAGCACTTTCTCCCTGTGTTTCTCAATTTTCCGCTTCACAGAAAGATCTGTGAAAAACAAATGACAGGACTTAGGGACAGCAACAAGCAATCAATAATTAAAAAGAACAATGACAAGATAAAGAAACACCCATTAATTAAAAAAGGAGCAAAGAGATTCACGAAAAAAAGTACAGAGATGAAATCTTAGACTAGCTTAAACTAAAGCATAACAGTATGAATTGGGATATGGCAGTGAAATTCAATAATCAAAGTTGGAAGCCGTTAAGCAATGAATCTGATTATCAAATCAAGGAGAAAAATAAAAAGCGAACCTTTGGATTTGTCGACGAAGAAGAGGGAGTCGGTTTCGACATGGGCAAGAGAGCCGCCAGTGAGAGCGTCTTTTGTTGATTTCTCGAAGAAATTATCGATGTCTTCTGTGCTTATGTTCGCTCTCCATGCTTTCTTTCCTTTTCTTGAGGTTTTCGCTCTCTTCCCCATCTCTCTCTACTCTCTAACACTCTGTGTGTGGCCGTGCCTGCGCTTTGTCTTCCACTCGTCTTTGCTTGGGCAGCTGAAAGGGAGGCGGTATCGTGAGCAACGCCGTTTATATACCTAACCTGATTGAAACGATGTCGGTTTTTAGGTGGACAGAACGACGACGTCTCATGCGTACTTCGTGTTCCCGGAAGAATTCTAATTCATCCCCCTTCCTTTTTCCTAATTAACTCTTTTTTTCTTCTTATTTTCTGTTCTAAATACATCTTTTTTATTTTATTTTATTTTTAAATCAAATTTCTCACATTATATTTTAAAAGTATTTTTGAAAGAAAAAAAATATTTTATTTTATTTTAAATTAAAAAAAATTTAAAGTTTTTATATCATTTTCAATGTCAAAAATAATTTTAAAAATATATATATATATATATATATATATATATTTTAAAAACAACTTTAACTACACTCTTAATAAACAAGTCATCATGACCATGACTATAAAACATCTCGTGGACTAAGCCCAAATATCAAATGTTGCCGAGGAAAGGCCCAAGACACTAACAATTGAAGCCTTCCTAAAGGCCCCAGAATTTGTGACTTTCTGATGAATGATGATTTATTTGGGTGCTATGTATCATATAGTTGGGTCATCGATCTCAGCTACAAGCATTCAAGCAAGCAAGAGCTGGTCATCCCAATCCGATTTTGTTTCGATATACAAACATTTATTTCCCTTTCATACAAAGTTTTTTCTACAAAAAAGTTACATTACTTTAGAGGAGGGAGACTGCTGCATGGCTAACTGATCACTAGCTTCTCGTGGAGTTGCTCAAGTGTCAAATAGGCTCACTTGCAGATATTGTCAAACTGTATTTGTGCTTGAGGTAAGCTCTGATGAAGGGATCCAATTCGCCATCCATTACAGAAGCAATATCTGATGTCTCATGTCCTGTCCGGACGTCTTTGACGAGTTTGTATGGATGGAATACATAGTTTCTTATCTGTTGGCCCCATTCTGCCTTCACTACATCTCCCCTTATTTGCTTGATTTCCGATGCTCGTTGTTCTACAGCTATGACCAATAGTTTCGCTTTTAACCGGCTAAGAGCCTTGATCTTGTTCGATAGCTGGGATCTCTCCTCTACAACACAGCAAGGAAATGCCATCAGTTTCGGAATTGTACGCGCTACGAAAACAAGAAATTCTGTTTGACAAAGAAGCCTGTTACCACTGCAAAGTTCAGATGGAAAATTTGATTCCCGAATGAAAGAGAAATTGCATTGCTAGAGTGGGATACAGATCAGTAGTCTAACTCTAACCAGTGAAAACTTCTCTTCTCAACCAGTAACGACGTCTATTGACTCTCCCTCTCAAACCTTTATATTACACACTACTGGGACACTTACACTTCTCCGTGTGTTCCCGCTCCCCCCTTCCCCGCCCAAGTATCCTGTCTTCCCAACTGTTTTAGCACCTTAAGCTAGCGGGAGGTGATGAGGTGTACGCTGCATCTCACGGCTGAATATTTATGTTCATAACTTTAGAGCTTTGAGCCTTTGTTTTTTTTCTTAATAAACCAATTCCACTCCTTCCCTTCAGGATTACAACTCTTTAAGAGAGAACCAACAAAAGAATTTAGGGGCAAAACCATACCTGTGCAGCGAACGGTTACACCAGTGGGAATATGAGTTATCCTGACAGCAGTTTCAACCTTGTTTACATTCTGCCCTCCTTTCCCACCTGCCCTTGAAGTACTAATTTCCAGGTCCTCCTCAGGTATTTCCACATCCATCGACTCTTCAGGAAGTAGAGGCATTACTTCAACACCAGAAAAACTGGTCTGCACTTAAAACTGCATGTTAGAACATACAGGTGGGTCATTGAAAGAGAGGAAGAACAAAATTCCATTCTGAATCTTCTTATATCACCTAGTTTTCTTAATCAATATCTCATCCTAAATCTCATTTTATCTCATTGTACAGATCCTGAAATTTAGATTACTGATTTTTCATCTGCTTCCAAGGATGTTTAGAGTTACCTACAAAACTATTCAAGATCTGGTATGAATCATGGAAAGTATGCATAAAGCACATGACCATGACTTCAAGAGAAACTAATAGAACATTTTAATCGAATTTTGAAAACCATGAGTACATGAAATTGCTTGTTAATTACATCACCAGGGTATATTGATAATGCTTTCTACTAGACATTAGCAGAACTCCAGAATTTGAGAGAAACCCAGTTTTTTAGGTCTATGCCATGTCTAGACAGCATGACTCCACACTTGTGTTCAACTGATAATTAGATAACCTATGCCATGAGAAACATGGTAAATATAAGTGGGGAAAAGGTGTGGTGATTCAAATTCATTTTTATCTGCATGCCATTTAGTGAGTTTTTCCCTTTAAAACTATGCAATGTACTAATTGAAGATAGAGTTGAGATGCAATTGAAAATAGCCATCTCCACATCTAATTCATGAACTTATAGGGTACGTTTGTTTTGCAGAAAGGAAAACATTTTCAAGGGAAATGATTATTTTCCATTATTGGAATGGATCAATAAAAATATTATCCAACAAAATAAACTATTTTTCATTTATGTTTTTTGAATGATGGTAATAAGACGAGAAAACTTGAATTTGCAATATTTGTGAGTGTGAGATGATGGTGATAATAATAGTTATGTAGTACTAAATTGGGTGTGTGTGTGTGTGCGTGTGGGGGGGGGGGGGGGGGGGGTTACACTAGAAATAGGAAATAGGATGGTGGTGGTGGGGTTTTGACTGTGTAAAGAAAAATATTTTCCATGACCCCAAGTTCATCCTTCTCTTGAAGAGGAAAAAAAAGATGAAGTTACCTGACGAAGACCTTTGGAATTAAAAGGAGATTGCCGCACAATTCTGTGTGTTCCCTTCTCCCCAGACAGGTAGCCATAAGCATAACGGCCTTCAACTTCGATTGTGGCTGATTTAATCCCAGCTTCCTCTCCCGGTGAACTTTCAACCACCTTTGTCTTGTATCGCTGTTTCTCTCCCCATCTCACATACATCCTGAGAAGCATGTCAGCCCAGTCCTACACTGGAAATGATGAGAGAATTTTACACAAGAAAAAGCAAAAATATGCATAATTAATATTCAATAATCTTTAGAACCCAGCGCCCTCCTGGCACATCCCAGTTTCAAACCTGGGACACACCTCATTGGATAATGGAGCTGTCGCATATAATAGCAATTTTGAAGAAGTAGATGAATCTGGACACCATTCAGTCCAGAATAAGGAAAATAACAACATTTCAATCTGAATGATCTGAAGAGAGAAATTTCATGTTTTACCATTGCCTTTTACATGCAATGACCCCTTACCTGTGCATCAGTACCACCAGCACCAGCTGTGATGGATATAACAGCACCTTCTTTATCATAAGGACCAGAAAGAAGTTGAGTCAACTCAAACTTATCCAATGCCTTATTTAATTCTTTAATGATCCCAGTTGCCTCTTCTAGAAACCCAGCATCTGTGGAGTCCATCTCCTCTGTTAATTTAACTATAGTTTCAGCCTCTTCAACCTGCATCAATGAGTGATGTGCATATAACACCATATCCAGAAACAATTAAGGTCAAATCAACTTTTCAGTCATTGGCATATCACTTTTTCTTAAATTTCAATTATATATATAAAAAAAAAGCATCTCATCTTAGAATCCAGATACAACAACTATAATATTCAACCAAGCATATCAATGACACTCAACTGAATCAACTAGTTGAAATACTATTTTTCAGAAAAAAGTTTGTAGCAAACTATTCTTCTTACTAATTCCCATCACCAACACAATCTATTTTTAAATAGCTAGTATTCCCTCATTTAGGTAGTTCTTCACGAGTCAACTACATAGATTACAAAAAGAACATGTGAACCCCAACAAGGCTCATTCTGGTGGTGACAAAACAACGACATAACAAGTCTAGGAAAGTATTTATTTACCCCAAATTACACACGCATACCTTATCTTTACTTGTTAGAATTATCAGCACCAGACCTTTTAGTCAAATTATCGAAACTTATATTCATTAGATCAAATGTTAAATCGTAATATATCTACAATCTCCACATACTTGTAATGTTTTTTCCCCTCAAAAGAGACTGGTAGTGAGATACACAGTTAGGGGGCAGCTATTGAACAACTCAATGCTTAGAGAACAACTTTTCAGCACATTTGATTATCCCCAACACAAATAGCCAAAGTCAATTATGTGAAAAGATGCATTACTTGTTATTCTCGGGGGATCTCACCAGAGTTTACTTGATATGTGACCAATCTGTATTTTTAACTGAGTAGCAATAATTGAAAAGCAACTGCAATGCTATCCAAAAAAAAAAAAGATTTGGACCTTGGTTTTGAATTCTGTAAGCAACTTTATCTTATCTTTCACATCGGTCAGGGCCAGCAGGGTTTCTTGAGCTTTAGCACGGTCATCCCAGAGGGAGCTATCAGCTGCTTTAGATTCCAAATCTGCAAGTTCTTGTTCTAATAGATGCAGACCGGAAGAAGCTCTCAACTCTTCAACACGCTGTGAGGCAGTTTCGACGTCCTTCCTTAAGCTATAGAAATCTGTTACAAATATTAACATAATAAACAGACATTTTAATGGGCCTCTTGATAAATCACACAAGATAAAGCCCTATTGTTATTTCATGATATATGTTAAAATGAAGTAGCAACTTTAGTTTGAAGCTCTGTCCTTGAAAGTGCCACTTTACTCTAGATTTTCTCAGAAACGGTGGCTAAGAATCATTGGAAATTGGATATTTCAAGTAACAAGGTCACAAGACTACTGCTAGTATATGCTCAAGTAATATAATATCACCAAATGCATCACCATGTTTCTCCTCACTAATTGTAAAACCAATGGATAATGAATCAACAAGGACACGCAGGGAAAATATTGAAGAAAAGCTACCAATTTCAATGCCAAATAATAAGCAAAAATAATATTATGCATTTCCTCCTCAATTCTAAACTAATAAGCAAAATAACTGGCTTGAAATTATCATAAAAAACCTTGCATTGCCCATTCTCTGGTATCCGTATCAGTCCCGACACTCAACTGGCTGTCTGGTGTGGCATATATAACTACATACAAATATCAATTAAAAAAAACATTAAACACTGCCAGAATCAGTGATCTAAAAACCATTACTCTGTATAGCACCACACAATACGAACATGACAGTAAAGAAAACCCATTAAAATTCAGAGCAAATTAAACAACCCCACGAAACAAAACTTAAATAGAGAAATGAAGACCACTAAGAGTAAGAAGAAACACACAGAGTGAAAACTGTTTTGAAATTAACGTACCAGAAGAAAAGGACCGAGAAGGGGCAGAGAACAGTGAAGAGAGCAATGGAAACATGGTAGAGTTTGAAGGGGAAAAGGAGGCCTTGTGTTGAAACAAAAATGAAGGTCTTGGCGGTGGTACTAATGGCAAAATAGCACTAGAGCTACTGCATAAATTGCGAACTAGAATGCTCTCCATGCCACCTCAATTTCAGACCAACTTCTATAACTATTAACAGTCTGTTGAAAACCGAATGGCTCTTTCTTTCTTCCAATGCTGTTTTCTCACTTCTGGTTCAGTTTCAAGACGATAAGACAAGTGCCTTTATATTTGGCAAACTGTTCAAGAAGCCCTCCAACTATACAATAGATTTCAATTAAATCTTTTTATTCACAATGAAGCAATTTCACCCTAATATCAAGATGTAAGATTTTTTATTAATATTGTAATATATTTAATTTGGGTTTACCCAGTAAAAACAATATAATTTTAAATAATAAAAGTAAATTTATTTTTTTGGCAATGTTCGTTTTTTAACTGCTTTCATCAGGGTAACATTCATTAAAATTAAAAAGTCTCGGGATAATATTGTTCAATTTTAAACATTAAGAACTTTAGTTTTTCCCTGTTGAAATCATCAACTTTTGGGCTGCGCCGAGTGAGTTAAGGCCCACGTATAGAAGCCAGCTAACAAAAATAAATGCATAAAAGCCCATCCAAGAACAGGCTTATAATAAAGTAAAATACGCACGGGAGTCTAGGCCTATTGTTTTCTTCGAGGTAATTTTTATAAAAGTGATAGTTAATTTATTAATAGCCCGTTTGGCACGCCGTGCCGCAGAAATTCAAAAGTTTTTTTTTATTTTAAATAAATATATTTTAGTATTTTTAGATTATTTTGATGTGTTGATATCAAAAATATTTAAAAAATAAAAAAATATCATTTTAATATATTTCAGCAAAAAAGCACTTTAAAACCAGTTTACAAGTTGAATTCATTTGCATGAAGATTCTGTCCCCACTAAAAAATTGATTTAAATAATGTTTGATCTTATACTTTTTGTAGCCAAAATGATAATCAAAGGCGACTTAGGATACAACTTTGTCCCAAAAATTATTATTTTTTAAATTTTAGTTTATATTAACATCAGAAATAGAAGTAAAGAAATATTATTTTAATGTAATTTAAAATACAAAATAATCAATATTATACTTTCAAACATCCCTAAAATCACAACTTCTGTTTTCAAGTTCGAAGGATAGGTTACAGCTTCACAGAACGATCTTGATATATATATATATATATATATATAAATTAAAGATTTCTTCCAAATAGTACCGATCAGGGAGTAAACAGCAGGCGTATTAACCAGCTGTAATATCAGGCCATATTATAATTCATCGATTTCAGGTGACTAAGTTTTCCTTTCTTGGCTTCATGGTGATCGATCATAGTCATTGACTTTTCCTTTTTTGCTTGTTGGCACCGCGTAGCTCACCAAAACCTCAATTTCCAGGCTGATAAGACAAAGATGCAAGCCACCTTTTATTTCCTTTACTTCAGTAAGAATTTTTTTATTTAAGAAAAATAATAGACCATTGCAGTATCCTTTCTAGATTGGGATGACAATTTCAACTCAATATGCATGGCGCTACGCTAAACCTATTTTTATCTAGGAATTGAAGTTTACGTATCTTAGCATTCGTTCTTCGATTCCTTTATATTGTATGGGAAAACACTGAGCAAAACACGAATAGGACAATCCACGAACAAATTTTCTTGATTATTAACGTAAACTTGACAAACTAAATGAATGAAACAGTTTGGAGAATCAAATAACACATCCTTATGTCTGCACACTTGACCGGAGAGAGAAACTTGAAGCAAAAAAAGAAAAGAAAATCTAGTTGACAGCACTGCAAATCCTCCTTATCTGCCCGGAAGATCCAGTGAGAAGACCTATATCTCCCATTTTGATCATGGCAGATCCAAAATCAGAACTGAATTTTGCGGGGTTCCTGCTGTATTCAGAGACAATGCTGTCCGTGGTGCCTCCATTGAAAAGCACCTGATCTGATTGAAGGAGACCCTTGTTCTGCATCAAATTCTTGAAGTAATTGTTGTCGAAAGAATTGGGAGTGACCAGATCGAGCGGGGCTAGGGTTGCATCGCTGCCAACACGCGGGCAACGTCTCCTGCGAGTGCTAGCGAACCCAACATCGACATTGCTGTGATTGTATATCCTTTCGCGGAAAGTGAAGCATTGAGCCTGTCCTAGAGTGTGTGAACCTGACAAAGCAACCATGTCCCTTGCAGTAAGGCCCTTGTTCTGGAAGCGAGAGATAAGAATCTCCAGGTCTTCAAAGAAGGCAGGTAACTCTGCGTTGGCTAATGTTCGACTTGCTGTGGTCGAGTCTCTTCTTCCAAGCTTCACCGCATAAGACGGGCCACCCACCTATGACAATTTTTCATAGTGATCATAAATTACATGTGATGATTTTGCAGCTAGCAATACAAACAACAATGAATTAAATGGATTGATTAAGATATACTCACATAAGCAGATGCATCTCTTGCTGCAACAGCAATGATATCCGCACAAGATACTACTCCAGGACAGATCTTCTCAACTTCAGTTTTTGCGTTTTCTATTACATTATAACCTCTAGCAGAGTTTATATTGCCGAGGGCAGTCTTTTCACTCTGGATAGAGGAAGTCTCGTCGAGTAAAATTGAAGCATCACAGCCCTGCAAAACCAAGGATTGACTCGTAAGTAGATGCGTGCATGAGCTCCTAGTTAATAGATAAGCAGCGAGGAGCAACGACTGCCAAAAGAAGTAGTTGCCAAAGTACCTGGACAAAACAATCGTGAAAGTGTAAGCGGATGAGAGAGGCTGCCATTCTCCTGTCGCTCGCAATTGCACTTCTGATAGCCCTTCGGATGGTGCTAGTCGCAGTTGGACAGGAGGTGTCGTAAAATGTAGGGGAGAGTTGAGCTTGGCATGTTACGCTCACCAAAAACAGCACAAACATGAAAGCTGCTGCTCCAGCTTTTGCTGCCATTTTATATGTTTTCAGTTGGAAAAACTAAAGCTTGAGCACACTACGCTGTTGGATAATTGAGATAATTAAGATAGAAGATGGAGAGGAATGCATGGGAGCTCATCTATTTATAGAGGTTGATGAAGATTTGTCAAGGTGAAAACTTCAAAGCAATAACGCGTAGACACTTTTCAAATTCGATGCCTGCATGCCATTCATTAAACAATTTACACTTGTTGTCCTGATCCATTATTTTATATATGTGCATCAAATCCAGAGAAATAGTAATCTAATGAGGCTGCTATGGTATTTTTAGAGCAGCTAGTTGCTCACAGCTGCGGTCTATAACTTCTGACAGTAAGAAAAAATTATGGATAGACAGAATGAGGAATCGGTGCTTAATTAATTCGTCACGATTGTCCCTTTGTTCATCAAAACAAGTATAATTGTTTTATTATTTATGCCGTGTTGAAAAGTCAGAGTAAGAAAGCGATGTGTAAACACCTTGGCTTTTGAGGAGCAACCAAAGCACCCCCCCCCCCAAATCACATCTGAAAGGAATCTCTTTGACTTCCACTCCACTAATATCCTGCTCTTTTTGCCCCTTCATTGTTAATTTTAAAAGGGTTTCTCATAAATAAATTAAAGTAACTAAATAACCGAGTTTCACATAACCCCTTTTTGTCATGCCTGAGAATGATCTTTACAAGGCCACCATGCAGCCGAAAAAGGAAAACTTGCCACTTGAAATCGATGAATTATAGAGTGATTGGCCTGATATTACAGCTGGATAATTATTATGCTTACCGGTTCCTTCTACATATTTGAAAAAAATTCAAAGACATTGTCATTGTAAGCAACGGATGTTGTAGAATATGGACTATGACCACCACCACATCTATTAGGAATTAATTCGCTTGGTTGAAAACTAAATTGTATGATTTACTCATGATTTAGAATCATTCCAGGTTATTTAATGCCTCCACGTTTGATCAATTATTTGCTATTAAAACAGTCATCTTTCTTAGTTTTTAAGCCCCATCTAAACTTTGATCCAGAATAAATCTTGGATCACAGGTTGACAAATAACTACATGCACAGAGATTCTCTTTAATTTGATTATCCCCAAGACTGTAGAACTCGTCAATGCTTGTCTATGAATTTTGTATTTGTCTAGTGATTGAAAAAGTAAGTGTGTGTGCAAAATCAACGCATATCCACTATAGAATTCGTCAAGGCTTGCCTTTTGTAATTGTCTCATGATTGAAAAAGTAAGTGTTGTGCCAAACAACATCTTATTCCAATATCACAGTCCAGTTGATGGAAATGGGAAAGGGTCAATGGGGGACTCAAGCATTGCATCCTCCTCCTAGTTTTCAGCCTTTACCACCAGGGAGACTCGGCCGGGTCTATTTTCCCCCCCACTCAGTTGCCCCGGAAAAAAAGAGAAAAAGAGAGCACTGGATCCACAAGAGCTCAGCCAGCACGCTGATTCGGAGAAACACAGAAGGAACGCATGAAGATTTACATAAGAAAAGAAAAAAAAACTTTTTCCCTTTCATTATCATACATGAAATCATACGAAAGATTGACAAGAATTTGCGGGAAAAAATACAAAAAACAAGCACAAAAGTCCAGACCCGCAATTCAGTCTGGATACCAGTATATATATATACACTACAAGCATCAACACAGAGTAAGGCTGTACAAGATTCCAAAATAATATGAAACAGAAATAGCAACAATACTTCTTTTAAGTTACTTTCATGACGAGAGAAGGCACCGTGCATCACTCGAAAAGCTATTTGTAAAGTTTTTAACATTAATTTCTACATGAATTAGCTTTTGCTAACATAAAGCATACAAAATCCTATAGCTATACCAAAGCAGATATCCAACTTGATGCGAACTTCAAAATTTCTAAAGCAGACAAGATTTACTTAAATTTTCAAAGGCACGAGATTACTTTCCTTCAGGGCCTTTAGGACTTCTTTTGAAGCTAGTTTTTTGGCTGTGTTTTTATCTCCAACTGTGGCTGTATGCTTAAATATCCGACCATTAGCTTCAACCTCTATTGTAACAGAAGCATTCCTGCCGTTCCGAGAAACAACGGGTTTCTTGTAATCAAAGTGTTGCTTCTGACACAATTCATTCAGTTCCCTAACAGGTTGCAATCTTAATGTCTCCGGAGTAATTAAAGGCTCCAAAAGTGGCCTTATACTTTGAAAGACTACCTCCTTGTTGTATCCTGAATCTACAAGAATAGCCCCAGCCAACGATTCTATAACATCTCCAAGTACCTGTTAGGAGTTGGGTGAAAAAGGTGAAATTAGAGCTTGAATTTTTTTAGCTGCTCGTTTATTTTTTCATTTTTTAATGGAGTAATAATAGTGAATTTTGAATGTAAAAAAACAACTAACTAGAAGTTACATAATCAGACAAAGTTTCCAAACATAGGCAGGTGGGGGGTTCTTCCATGCCAGGCATCTTCCTGGATTTCACTCGTTAACAAGTCAAGATGATGCAAGCATAAACGGATCAGTAAATCACGGGAACAAGTGAACTACAATTAGGCTTCGTCAAGGAACCTCACTTGCCCACACTCTCAAATAACATAATTAACAATATATGGAGCTAAAAACAAAACCAGAGAATTTTGTAGGAAACGTATTTCACTTAAATTTGTTTAGCACTAACCTTGGGAAAAGCTGTCTCAGATTCCCATCCAAACGTTGATTCTAAAGGAGATTCCTGAAATTTTTTCACAGTGGTGAAGATATGCTTGTGAAGGTCATGAGAGGCATGGAGAATGTATTTGTGCAAGCCAGCCTTAACAGCAGATTGCGCGTAGCAGTCATTGTTTACAGAAGCAGACCTCAAGTCAGTTAACAGTCCTGGTGACATCCCAGGATATTCCTTGTACATATGCATAGTGATGAGATAATCCAGCACTGAGTCTCCAAGAAATTCCAGTCGCTGAACAGCAGTTGATCATGTTGAAGTGAAGATCACACCACAAACCAGCATTCACAAAAAGGATTACAGAAACTATAGCAAACTTTGGAAAGAGAAAATGCCTGTGTATGTGTGTGTGTTGTAGTGTTACATCACCTATATTTTCATAAACAGCGAAAATGTTATCAAGTTGTGGATAAATTTACCTGATAACATCTTGGGATCTCGGGAAGCATGTAAGAACCATGGGTCAATGCTTCTACTAAGAGAGAAGGGTCGTTGAATGAATAGTTTAACAGTGATTCTAAGTGGCGGACATCCACAAACTTCTCTTCCTGCAATTGGAAGTGCCTCTCATTTGGTGTATTCATGAAATCCACCTTTATACCAATCCAATCCATAAATAATAAGGCTGTCACTTCACCGCCTGTACTGAGGTATGCACCAATGAGTGCCTCGACAACATCAGCAACTGTTTTACTTTTTACCTTTCTTTTTCCTCTAATGTAAATGTTCCTCCCCTCAGAAAGTGTCTCCTCACTTAAAAAGTCACTACCCATCTTGCCACCAGGAACTATCCAGAGTTTTGGATCAAAAAATTCATTGCGGATAAATCCCTACAGTTCAATCAAATGAAACATGAGATATTTTTTCCCTGCACTAAATATTTTATATTGGTAAAGCAAACACAATGAACTTTTTTTTCCAAAGGAATGACTACCTGAAGTTTGTGGTTACATCCTCGTCTGCAAAGTGCAGCATTAGAAATAATTTCGTCCTTCTTAAGACTAAGAAGGCCCTCATGATGATTTTGATAAGTCTTAAATAGCTGCTGGCTTGCAGCATATTTAAGAAAAGAATCTCCTAGAGTTTCTAATGATTCCAAATTAAATTTCTCTTGACATTTCTTTGTAGTAATTGCTTCCAATACCTACCATATAATAAAGTTTGGTTAAAACAAGTCCAAGAAAACATTTTGCATCAGCAGAGTGAAGGTTAGGCAAAATAAATTACCTTCATTACTGGAATATTTACATTTTGCACAGAACAATCTGAATGCATCTTCTTTAAGTTGGCAGCAATGAGCAGAGACTCAAGCCGATGCATTATTGATGGGATAAATGTATAAGAATAAAGAGTACTGATTGATATTGGAGATAAAATTATTTCACAAAGTTCAGGAGGCAACTCTACATGTGTATTCTTCGATTCTGTCATACCCAAAAAACAGATATCATCAATAATGCAACTACAGAATAATTATTGAACATTATGTAAGAAACTGGAAAAAAAAGGTCCTGATACCATATCCAGATGACGTAAATTGGTGACCCAACTTCCTCTTTATTTATTTGGTACAATGAAAAACAAAAGATAGATAGGACCAGATTTTGAAAGTTTCTAGATTAACCTAAGAACGCACGAGCAGGCCAACATGTTTTATTTTAGCCCAGTTAAATGCTGGTTAGCAGTTGTCCCAACACTAGCCTACTTCTGTGTTAAATTGACAGAATATTCTTTAGCTAAAAATTATTTTAAATGAGTTGTTTCTATTCATTTTACATTCTTCAGAAGAAGAAAAGAGAGCCAGTGCTGCGAATTTTGTATTGTTATATAGTAGTATTCATGTGCTGAAGGAAGTGGGCAAGCAGTCGAAACATGCACAATACAAATTACTGGACCAAGCCTACATACCACAAATCAATCTGAAATAATACCCCATCCCATACCACAAATTGGTCACATGCACTTCGCCCATAACAAGAAAGACAGAAAAACAATACCTTTCTCCTTTTGTTTTCTGCATCTGTTAAGAAAATTGTGCACTGGAAAAATATGCTTCCCTTTAAGTAATGGTTCTCGATCTAAAAGCAATTGGATGCTATGCCTGCAAAAGGGGGAGTTTCAGGTCAATCATAGGGCTACAAAAATAAAATATAGGTGACATACAAATAACAGCAAAATTAAAATAGCATGATACAAGTGAATAATAAAAGAACAATACCGCTTTGCAAAGTACTCTTTGTAAGTGATAGCCCCTCCACCCCCCATCTTTAAAAGCGAGTTTCCATTCAAATCCTCAAAAACACCCGTGATGCAATAGATGTTACCATTGTGGGGGGTGCAGACCAAAGAATTATGAAGCATACATGCACAAACTGGACCACATTTGGTTTGGACAGCATGAGCATTGCCATTCTGAGAACAGTTGAAGTGGTGCTCATTTTTATACGAGAACAACACGGAACTAATAGGTGTCCAGTTGATGGAAGGTTGTGAACATGACCTGAAAGCAGGAAGTAGAAAATAGTCTATCTCGACACCTGACTCTAAGTCCAGTCCTTCTAAGACCTCTTTCAATTTATTTACACTATGATCCAAAAGAACTTTCAAAAGAGTAATCTGAAACCTCCTACATAAGAGGACCTGACAATCAAACAGAAAACAGTGGAAATTACAATACGTTATATAATGTTTTACCATCACATTTTACTCCTGTGACAAGAAAATAAGAAAACTAGAAGACATACCAGCACTCGGTCAAGATGTATATCTCCAATATACCTAAAGTTGACTTTTAATAACCCCCTCTCAGCTTCTAAATCAAAAACCATGCTCCTTAAGACATCAGATTCAAGTTCATTCCTCACGACAAGCACCACGTCATGGACAGAAATATCATAAGCAAAGTTCTGATTCAACTCAATTAAGTAGCAGTAGTACTTTGTCTTCAAATTTCGTGGAACTTGACTGGCTAGCTCAGGTGGAAAATAAATGGGTTGTTCATCATCATACTGCTCACTCCCTATTCACAAACAATTACAAAGATTAAAATATAGAATGAGAATTGAACAGATGGTTTACTAAACAGTATATATAGCACTCTGAAATTGTAAAACACCCAAACTAATAATGGAAAGGTTGCAGATAGCAATTACCAACAGCTTCAGCAACAGCTTCTTCTATAACAATATCAGGAACAAGATTGTCTGTTAAAGCACCAAAAAAATGAAGTTGCTTGCATGCTTCAAGGCATGCCTTCTGCTTCAGAGTTTTAATATTTCCCTGCACACAAATAGTTTGTATAGGAGAGCTTTTTGGAAGTTGTAGTGTACAAGTCTCCGTCTCCTTGTCTATATTACACCTTGGAGCTGGTTTAAAATACCTATGGAAATCACAAACCCCCACTCCCACCCCACCCCAAAAAAGAGAGGGAGAGAGAATAAGCCATGGCTCGATACAAGCTTGTGACCAGCTCATCTGAAAATAAATTATTAAGAGCTTAGCTCTATTTTCACAATTAAGAGTACAGATGACTAACCCATCAGAAGGAAGACGTGAGCAATAGAAGTATATCAAACTAACACTTGAAGAAAGAGTGACAACTGCCCCGGTGCTCTCAACACGATAAAACTCATCATCCAACTCACCCAGAAAAGGTGAACAAGGAATGGATGCATGGCATAGAGACTCCCTTCGCATTATATCACCACTGGCAAGATAGTTCTGTAGTCGAGCATGTGTAGAAAAATCCCCTCTGTGGTTATCGAAAAATAAGTGAAAGTGATCAAACACCAATGATCACATAAATTCACAGTAAATGTACAAAAATATCTGTTTACAGGTAGCACTCATTGGTGCTAGGTGTAATAAGAGTTACTGGGGCACTACCTTTTCACCATTAATAAGTATTCAGAATTCTGCATCCGAGCACGACCTCGGGACTGTATAAAGCTGCTGACAGTGGCAGAAGGATCAAATCTAATCACCAAGTTGCAACTTTGCACATCTAATCCTTCCTCAAGAATTGATGTTGCAACGATGATGTTCACCTAGAAGTATGCCATTTGCTCAATCTCAGACAATAAAATGAATGTGATATTGTGGATACAAGCAGGAAAATTATATACCATGCCTTTACGAAATTCTTCCACAATTTCGTTTTGAATTTTGCGTGTCTGGGATTGCAGCCCTGAATTATTTCCTGCTATGTATTTAGTCTTCCAGCTGCCATGTTTAGGAAGCAACTTACTCAATAGAGACTCAAGGACAATGGCGGTAATGACCCTTTCCACAAAAACTATACATCTTATTTCCTTTAAATCCCTGTAATTAAATACATGGAAAAAAAACACATCACCACAAGCTGATGTAAAAATGACCAAAATAGTAACATGAAACTTTATTTATTCACATCATGTTGTATACATAACAGTTTAATAAATTAGTCAACCTGTGCAGTCAAATTATCTCATGGGCATTTAGTTTAACTATTAAAGAGCAGCAGATCAACAGAACAAAACAAGCTCGTATAAACTCGGTAAAGACTCAAACCATGAAGTGGAACTTTGCATTTGTTTCAATCTTTTCTATACAAATTATAGCATTTCCAGTAGACTTCATAGAATAAAATCATTATCAATCTTCTGCCAGAACTATAGATGTAATTACGATGGCTTCAGCTGCCCAAATATATCTGATGATAGTAAATGAGGATGTATATATAGCTATTCACCAACCTGTACTGAAGAAGTGACTCAACAAGGCAGAGGATTTTTGAAGTTAAAAGCCCAGCATCCAAATGGGCCTTGATGTTATCCCCAATTGAGCATTCCTGACCTATATGTTCAATAAAGAAAATCATAAAAAACTAAGAGCAGAATCACCAATTCATGTCTCCACAAATTCTTTCACCAAGATAGAAAAAGTACCAGCTGAAAAGCAATTAGAAATTGCCAACAAGGCATCCTGGCAAAACTTTTTAATAATGGTCTCACCAGACACATCTAATTTACCCTGTGAAATGAAGTCACCAACAATATCACAGTGTAAAAAGAACTGCGCAGCCTGTTTCATCAACATACATTAAACTATGTCAACTATACAGATACCATTGCAATGACAAGCAGAGCAAAAAAGAATCCAGACTAAACAAATACCTGAAAAGCCAACCAAACACCAAGTTCCTCCAAACAAAACATCAAAGCAGAATGTACTTTTGATATTTTATTGCGTATAGATACTGCTGCGGACTCATTGAGATCCAGTTGCTCAAGTATGTGTTCATGCTGAAAAAGAAGCACGTGGACTACCAATAAAATCACAGAAGCCACTGGCATCAATTCCAAACTCGAAATAAAAAAGGCACACACCTTTGCTCTTAAATCCCCCAATTCTTTCAGTAAATAAGCAAATACACCGTCAGGGATCTTCATGTGCTCATAAAATAAGAATTTTGGGGTTGAGAATGGTATAAATTCAGCAAGCACGGACTTGTCAGCACACGTGTATATCTTCAATACAAGAAAGTGGTATCATAAACAAATTATTGAAGAATAAAAAAAATCCATGAACAGTGTAATATGGAACATAAGTCATATAAAAGAACCAAATCTAGTACAGTGATATAGAACATAACAATCAAATAAAAGAACCAAAATCTAGTAACAACTAAGTTTTAAGTGCAAAACACGTATGAATGCGGTTCTATATCACCCATGCTAAGAAGCTAGAGCTGCACAAGTGTTCATATATGGAATATAACAATCAAATAAATGACAACCAAATCTAAGTAACGACCACATCTATGTGCATATGAATGCAGTTTTACATCACCCATGCTAAGAAGCTAGAGCTGCATAAGTATTCATATATTGAACATAACAATCAAATAGATGACAACCAAATCTAGTAACGACTATGTCTATGTGCAGAACACGTATGAATGCAGTTCTATATCATTCATTCTAAGAAGTTAAAGCTCCTTTTGAGTTCTTATATTTCAAAGGTGATTTCATAAACAAATTATTGAAGAATATAAAAAATACATGAATTGGGTGATATGGAGCATAGAAATCAAATGAAAGAACAACCAAATCTAGTAATGACTTGAAGTTAATGTGCAGAACATGTATGAATGCAGTTCTCTATCACCTATGTTAAGAAGCCAGCACTACGTTAGTGTTCATATATTCATATGCAAATTATTGAAGAATAGAAAAAGCACATGAACAGAGTGATATGGAACATAACAATCAAATGAAAGAACCACCAAATCCAATAATGACTTGAAGTTTATGTACAGAACTTGTATGGATGCAGTTCTACATCGCCCATGCTAAGAAGCTGAAGCTAAAGCTACGTAAGTGTTCTTATACTTCCTATGAGCACAAATATATACCAAAAAAGGGAAGGCAAAGACCATGGGTTTTCTATATCAAATGGTAGGTTTTGAGCAACTTGTTACGAACCAAACAGTGCATACCTGAGATACAATTTTCAAAAACTTTTGAGCAAAGAATGGGAAATATTATGGATATTAATTGAATGCATTTGAAATGTTCAATGTAGGATCATCTTACCCCAAATCAAAAGGAGATAAAGGCTACATGAAAATTTTGATATAGGAATATGAACAATCAATTCATTATCCACATTAAAATTATCAGTGCTGATAATAAAATTTGTACAGGAAAAAATAAAACAAAACTGAATGATTATCCAATGAAGGAGGATGACAGAGAATTGAAAATATGATGCGTCATTTGGATGTTTGGCCCCAATGAACAAAGTGCACCAAGAGAAATGCACAAAAGCATTAAGAGTAGGACTTTTCTTACACTGCAGCGTGTCAATGGCCATGACCAGTTAATAGTTAACCATTATTTGATGCAAAACTCGTTTATAGTGAATACTTTCAATAGCACTATACTGAGGATACAAGTTTTCAACACGCATGAAAACTGACTCATTAAAAATGAATTTGGATTTCAGATCTAATAATTCATTGTTGTAGCGTAAGGAAGTATTATGGCTACAAAACAAATAGAAAGAAACCTACAAAATATCTTTAACCAGAAGTAAGAAGAAACCTTTGAATTCATAATATCCTCAAGTTCACGAATCTGCTGCCAATAGTCTAATTCTGAGTTTGCACCTTTATCACAACCAAAAAAAAAAGGGTTCAATCTTATATAAATTTAGGGAGATGGTGTAAAATGCAAGTATCAAGCAAACATTATGATCTACTGCCAAAGCATACCCTTTGACTTTATGGGAGAAGCGGTCATCCCAAAAATCCTAGGGAGGTTGTGACCAGACTTTAACCCGCAATGAAAGAACTCCTGCAGATCATTCAAATTTATCAGAAAATTCACCATACGACATGGACTTCAAGCAGAATCATTTATGGCTCTAAGTAAACATATATGGTAACTTCATACATATGAGTTTTATAAATAACATATGACACTTAAAAGAAAAGGAAAATTTTGTGTCTTACAAAACTGCCCTGGGGGCAGGCACCCAACATATCAGTAAGCAGGTGAGTTTCCTTAAATCTATTTGTATCTATTTGAACATAGATCTTTCTTATCAAAAACTAAGAAAGAAAAAATTGTTGGTTCTTGTTGCAACTAGTAAAACTATACAGATGCTTAAGAATTCATGCATGTATCTAATTTATCAAATCCAAAAAGATCTTCGCCCTGAGCAAGATATATGCTACTATGAATTCCTTTATTTTGCGAGTGTCCAAGCTATTCAGTCACTTAATTGAAATATATGAGTTAAAAACTTGCATGAAAATATATCTTAATTAAAATATTTGCATAAAAAATATCTTATTTCATAATATGAACAAGCAAACGCTACTTGAGAGTTTAATTGACCAGGGTTGATTTCTCATAAAATACCATAAC
Source organism: Salix arbutifolia (assembly GCA_025169955.1). Classification (NCBI taxonomy): domain Eukaryota; kingdom Viridiplantae; phylum Streptophyta; class Magnoliopsida; order Malpighiales; family Salicaceae; genus Salix; species Salix arbutifolia. The sequence goes on from CM045909.1 coordinate 4,440,870, forward strand.
AAAACAAACGAAAGAAAGAAAGAAAAGAACTTCTCCCTGTGAAATCACATCAACTGGTTGTTTCCATAAATCAAAAGTAAATCATTAGGAGGCAAGAGAATAAAAAGATGGTGAAAGGTGGAAAATAAAGGGGGGGGAGATAGCTCACTGTCATGATGCATGCATAAGGGTCCTTGCCCCTGGCATGATGACATTCATCAACAATCATCACCTTGATCAAGTCTAGCTTGAAAAAGCTATGCCTCAAGCCATTAAGCAAAATTTGAGGTGTCATAACAAGCACCTGTACATATTAATCAAATAATCATTTTTCACTGTGTAAGAAAATATACTGGTAACATTGGCAAACTGCATAGATTTGCCACCAAAAGGAAGAGAATCGCTGTGAAGAAAATTAAAGAAATGGGTAAGCAACAGACTGACAAACAGCTCAAAATGAATGTCTCGATGGTTAATTATTTTATGTCAGCAAATATCAACATGTTATGCAGTTCCTCAAAGGGAGCGCTCCTGATTGATATTATCAAAGAAGAACCAGAACTCATGATATGATTCAAAAAAAAAAAATTGAAGCCAGTTGAGGGCACGCTTAATCATATTTTTTAAAATCTATCAGGTTTAGAAGTGACAACACTGGAAAAAGAAAAAAGTCATTAAAAAAAGAAATGAAAAATAAAAGCTTTCAAAAACCAGATAACAAAATTATGTCAATATCATTGTCTGCTATGAGTAAAGAAAGGACAAACCACATCAAACACCAGCACCATTAGCATGCTAATCAATAACCACTGTAAGCAGATTTTTTTTCCTTCACTATTTTGTGCCTTTTGAAGTTGGTTTTGATTGTTGTAGACCAAAATATTTCCCCTTTTAGATATTGGAAAAAAGGTGCAAACAGGTGAAACTGAAAACTTGAAAATAACTGACATGAGACTATCAGATGTAAATAATTACAGAGAAAAACAGGAATAAAGAATAAGACATGAATAGTCAACGAAGCAGCTTCCAACCCACTTACCTCATGTTTGTCTATTTCCTTCTTCCATGTAGAAGCATCCCAGAAGTCAACTCCCATTTCTCCCCAGTACATGCCCACTTTCAAATCAGTATGCATTTCCAAGGCTCCAGCTTGCTAGTAATCATGGAAACCAGCAGCAATGTAAGAGAAAAATAAAGTCACGTTTCTGAATTTCACCTTCAGTATTCGCATCTAACCACCTCGAAATTTAGAATTAACATTAAAGTTGTGCAGGAAATCCCATCCACTGTCTTCCTTTTAAAATATTTGGAGAAACTCTGGCTCCAATCTCAATTCGCAACGTTCTACAATTTCAGGATTTAATTCAAAAGGAAATTGAGTGCAACACACAAAATGTTTACTGTAGTATCCAAAAAAGCCTGCAAGTTTCATTACATTACTCTGAAGATTATAAATATTTGAATTGTTAAAATCTCCAATGTTTAGTCCAATTATTATAAAATTCAGCAGAAGAGAAACGAGACCTGTAATTTGAATTGTTATGCAGTTTCTGAGTAAATAGATTAACATAAATTCCCAAAACATTGAGAGACGTATGCAGAAGAGAAAGGAGTGTGAAGTGGCATACTTGCTGAACCAGAACGACTTTAGGAACCAGGAAAACAGCTATGAAACGTGAAGGCTTGCGAATAAGATAAGCGTAGCTGCGTAGTAGCATGATGGCAATCAAAGTCTTGCCGGAACCAGTCTCCAAAAACACAATTGTATTATTCTTTAGCGCCTTCTCCAAAGCCTCCAATTGATAGCTGTTAAAAGGAAATGTAACCCAGCACAGAAAATTACACACACACACAGAGAATCTGTGTAAAAATCACAAACTATATGCATAAAAGAATAATCAGTGACTCATTCGTTGTTTGAAGAAAACAAAACCAAAACATCTCTCTCTCTCTCTACTTTTCTGAGGCGTTCTCCAAGCAACCAAACATTGGGAAAGAAGAAATCAAGGAATCACCTTCTTGCAAATGGGAGAGGATCCGCAGGGAGTTGTGAGGTGGTGTCAATATCCATGCTCACAGGCTCCATCACTGATCAACGCAACTCGGAAGACAACAAAAATTGATTAAAAAGAAAACCCATCTCGTAAAAAACATGATCGAAATGAACATCCAAACAAAATGACTAAACAAGAAGTAAGGAGGACCAAAGCTCAATCAATAATAATAATTTTTTTATAATAAAAAACATAAAACTCAACTATCTGGCTCACTCACCAACTGATTAAGAAGGAATGGCAAGATGATCGCTTCGAGCAAATACAAATTAGAGAGACAATGGAGACAGAAAAACAAGGAGTTAACAAAGCAATGCGATTGCAATTGCAAGTCCCCGAGTGGATGTTATATAGAGAAAATTTGAGAGAAAAGCACTGCGGCAGTGAGTGAGTGAGGAGTGAGGCGTTTCTGGCTTGCTTGCCTTTGTAAGGAGGTAACTTCGAAAAGAAGGCGCAGTCGATCAGTGTGCACCGCAGCAGAGTACAGACCCCCAAAAATAAAATAAAAAATGAAAAAGGAATGACAAAAAATATTTTTTTGTAAAACAAAAGTGTTAATTCAATGAAAATTGTTGATTGGTGGAGAAATTTTTCAAGCAGGCCCTTATATTGAGTCATGAAAGCGAGTGACTGGCTTCGCGCGGGTTCTTTTGGTTACCGGTTACGTTGGCATTTCGTTTTGTTTTTTAATTGAAAGAGTATACTTTAGCTTTGTACTGTTTCAGCTTGATTTTAGGGTTTTAACTAGCGGTATACCCGCGCGATGCGGCGGCTTTTTTTTATCTATTTAGAAAATTGATTGTTTTTATATGTATTGTATTTTATTATTTTAATATTTAGTTAGTATAATTATAATTGATAAAATCTATGTAATCAAAATGGAAAGCGATCCGTATATTTTTTAATTGTAGATAACCTAAGTAAATTTATTTATTTTTTAGTTTAATTTTTTCCCCTGTAATATTATATTTAAAATATTAAAAATGAAAATATTGTAAATTTGTTTTTTAAAAAAATCCGACGTCATGTTTTCTTCTCTCTATATATATTCCTATGCGATAATATTCAATAAATATTAGAACATATAATTAATGATAAACTAAAAATATTCAAGAAACTTTAACAAAAGAAAAAAGAAAAAAATTGCCATTGCTATTACTTTTAAAACAATCAAAATTATTAAATTATCCGGAGTTAAAAAAATATTAACAAAAGAGTAAGCAAGAAAAACAATTAAATTATAATAATAATTATTATTATTATTATTATTATTGTTGTTGTTGTTGTTATTATTATTATTGTGTTAAGTACAAAATTAAAATCCGAAGACAAATTTTTTTATGTTATCTGATTTATTCATTATATGATTATATTACATGTATTTAAGAATACTGATATTAATTTTTTTTATTCAAAAAATCATAGGTCATGTTTTCTTCTCCCTATATATATTCCTGTGAGATAATATCCAATAAATATTAGAACATATAATTAATGAAAGACTAAAAATATCCTACAAACTTTAACAAAAGAAAAATAAATATCATTGTCATTTCTATCAAAACAATAAAAATTATTAAATTATACGGAGAAAAAAAAACATTAACAAAAGAGTAAGAAAGAAAAAAAATTAAATTATTATTATTATTATTGTTATTATTATTGTGTTAAGTACAAAATTAAAATTGGAAGACAAATTTTTTTTATATTATCCGATTTATTCATTATATGATTATATTAAATGTATTTAAGAATACTGATATTAATTGTTTTTATTCAAAAAATGCTAGGTTATGTTTTCTTCTCCCTATATATATTCCTATGAGATAATATTCAATAAATATTAGAACATATAATTAATGAAAGACTAAAAATATCCTACAAACTTTAACAAAAGGAAAAAAATAAATATCATTGCCATTATTGTCAAAAGAATAAAAATTATTAAATTATACGGGGAGAAAAAAACATTAACAAAAGAGTAAGCAAGAAAAAAAATTAAATTATTATTATTATTATTATTATTATTATGCTAAGTACACTTATATATAAATGGACAACAGTAGGGATTATTCTTGAAATATAAAAAAATGAAAGTATAAGGGCTGAAATGAAAATCAAATATAAAGGGATTAAATTGAAAAATTAAAAGTCCAAGGCCTGAAATGGAAACCACATTTATTATCAATTTAAATCCAAGGACAAAATTGAAAAAATCGAAACTTGTGTACCAAATTTATTGAGCTATTTACAGACAATCCGGAAATTAAAAGTAGGAGGACCGAACTGAAACTATATTTTATAATGATTTTGAATTGAAGGACGTAATTGAAACAAATCAAAACTTATATAATTGCAATAAGGGCCAGAACAACAAATTCAGGAGTGCAGGGACTGAAATGAACTTTTCCAAAAACACTGAAGCGCTGACGTCATCTTGCGCAAGAGGAGAGAGAAATGAGGGGGGGAATTCAAAATACTATTGACACGTACCTGGGAACCATATGTATACACGCGCCGCCCCATGTGGAAGAGAGCATGGAGAAACATCGTTCTAGACGGCGGTTGCTCATTTTTGGACGTCGTAAGACCTCGCACGCGCCGCCCTAAACACGCGTGGGCGCGGAAATGGAGAGCGCGTGATTGGACGCGCCAACAGTAACACGGATTGAAAAATAATAAAAAATTGGCTAATTACCGTTTAGCCCCTCAAATGCTGTGCGTTATTTTGTCCTTTTCGAGGGCTAAAAAGGTGATTGCACTGTTTTTGAAAATATTAAAAAAAAAACTCGCCCGGCCGAGCCGGGCCGGAAATGGCTAATTACCTCGGAGCCCCTGGAACCGGCGGCGTTTTTTGTCTTTTTCGGGGGCTTTTTTCGCCAATACACTGTTGAAAAACGAAAAAAAAAAAAGGCTGAGGTGCACCCGCGAAGCACCGGGCCAAAGTGCACATCCACAGTGCAAATGTGTGTTAAGCTACAGGAATGAATAGGAAACGGCTGATCTCTTTTAGATTCTTTAGTAATATATTGATTAACTTAACGAAACTAAGTAAAAATATAGTTTTAAAAGAGATAAAGATGATAATTTTTTTAAAAAAATAAAATAAAAATCTATTAAATCCACCTGAATTAATAATATGAGATAACCTTCCAAAATTTATAAAATAAAACAAATCAGGCTGGAAGATGCCCGAGGAGATAGTGGAGTGGCTCTCGTTCCTTCACCTATGCCCTAGTTTCCTCTGGTCGACAAAGCTCACTGCTAATGGAAGGGCGCGGCTGGCTGATTCCCTCTAGTCTAGCGGGTTAGCTCATCACCACCAAGAGAAGACGAAGTCAAGGATCTGAGATGAAATAAAAATATATCGATGTGAGGTGAACTTTTGGGTAGATGTTGAAAGCACCGTGTTTCTGTTCTGCGACTGATTGTGTGGGAGTTTTACTGTTGTTATTTTTTAAAGTATTTTTTATTTAAAAATATATTAAAATAATAATTTTTTATTTTTTAAAAATTATTTTAACATCAATAAAATAAAAATAAAAATAAAAATAATTAATTTTTTAAAAAATATCTTGGAAACCGTCTAAAATACCTTTTTTAACAGTGGGTATTTCCTGTTTTCTAGACGCGTGATGGGATGGGATGGGATGGCTGATTGGTCCTAGCTGCAGCTTTAAGTAAAATTAATTTTCTAAAAATATAAAAATAAAAAAAATATTCACTCTCTTATTTATTTTTTTATTTTGATTTTAACTTTATTCTTTTAATTACTGTTTTTTATTCTAGATTTTTTATGTAGCTAATTTTTTTTCCGTTATATTCTTTCATGTTTGTTAATATCGTTTGATTTTTTGCTCCTGTTGTTATTTTTTTCTTTTTATTTCTAATTAATATCATTGTCTTTTCTTTTATTGTTTAATCAAAATAAAACCACCTCATTGATCGCATTTGTTATTTTAACTCAAATTGTTAAAGTATCTTATCTATTTAAACAACGTTTACAATACTTAGACATTGTTTTCCATTTGAAAAATACGGAGAAGTTGCATCCTTTTAATATTGATTTTATGGAAAAAACACATACCTGCAATATAACACGGATCCATGCCTAGTATTTAACCAAAATAAGCAGTCCAATATAGTTTAAAATAATAATAATAATAATAAAATCTGAAATGAAACGTAACAACTATTTTTTCTAATTAGTTTTGGAGTTTTAAATAGAGTTTATAAGGAAAAAAATTTTAAAAGTTTTTTATATTATTTTAATGTATTAATATCACACAAATATCAAAATATATAATTAATCTAACATATTTTTCAAGAAAAAAACTTTAAAAATACTCGTTATCATTATTTTCAACACATTATCCACAATAAAATTAATATTTAAAAAAACTAAATAGTTTAAAGAATGAAAAAAATAAAAGAATAAGGGCCGAAATGAATAACACAATATATAATCAATTTGAATTTAATGACAAAATTAAAACAATAAAACCTCGATATAAAAAAAATAAGAACTGAAATGAAACATAACAACTGATTTTTTTAATTAGTTGTGAATATTTTAAAGAATTTATAAATATTTTCTTAAGTTTTTTATATTATTTTAACATGTTAATATTAAATAAATATTAAAATATATAATTAATCTGGTATATTTTAAAGAAAAAATTAAAAAAAAATTATCATTATTATTTTCAACACCTTGTCCATAATAAAATGATATACATGTTGAATATTAGTAAAAGAGCTAAAATAGCTTGCTCTTTCGCTGTAGCGCTACTATACACGAAGACTCATTATCAATGTGGACTGGATATTTGCTCTGCTGCTTCGCACCTACGTGAACCCTTTTTTAAAAAAAAATCGTCCATGAACAGTGTTTTAATCACATCTATAATCACATGGGTCACAAATTATCTACTTCCAAACTAATGGATCTCTATTACTTTTTTTCATTATGCTTTTTAATCTGACTCGAGACTTTGAATTAATTCAGGTTGTTTTAAAAGTATTTTTAAAAAAAAATTGTTTTTCAGATTATTTTAATATAATAATATAAAAAATATTATTTTAAAATATTTTTAAATAAAAATCACCTTAAAATATGATTTCAATCAGCTTCCTGAGCAAGTAAGAGCGATCACCCTCCTGAGCAAGCAGTCGCCAGAAGATGACACGCAAGTCTATTTCAGAATTAAAATGTAGTATTCCCATGCATGCAATAACTTAGTCCAAAAGTTCCATAACTCATTTCCCGTACAGAAACTTTTGTTTAACCGATTTTCTAGTAACGTAGCAGTAATTGTGTTTTTCAAAATATTTCTCTTTAAAAATATATTAAAATATTTTTTAAAAATAAAAAATAAGTTATTTATAAATAAAAAATAGAAGTCACATAAACTTTGTAAAACAAATAATAAAATATACATATATAAAATCAAAGTTTAATTACACATGGGTGTATGAAAAAAAAATACTTTGCCAATTAAATACTTTTTTTTTAAAAAAAAAGTCGAGCAAAAAGCTTAAACTTTTATAAAACTAGAATACCTTTTAAAGACATGTGATTTAATTTAGAGTTGACCCGTTAAAACTCCACCTGGACTCCTATCTCCCATGCTCAGAGAAGTTTTTCAGGGATACATAATTGATGTATTTTTACAAACTTAAATTCCTTTATTTTAAAATCCATCTCAAAAAAGAATTATCAAATAAAACCAACTTAATTTATTTAAAAAGTTGAAATCAAGTGTAATTAAAAGATTATTCCAATCATGTTGTTAAGATTTCAACCAAATCTTTTTATCGGATATGGTTATTGCTCACATCTCAATGTGATAAACAGTACCCCCGAGTTTCTCTCTCTGATAATAAAGTTATCTCATCCATCTGCTTAGATGATCTAGCTCTAATAATTCAGGATTAAGTGGGTTTTTTTTTTATATTAGAATGTTTTTGTTAATATGATAATTATTAAAAATTTATATAATTATTAATAAAGTTATTAAAATTACAATTTGACTCATAAAATCATATATAAATTCACTGAAATCAGGTTAAAAAATTAAAATCCACTAAAATCAGGTAAAATTATAAAATTGGATCGAAATCGATCCGATTTTACCATACAGTAACGTAATTTTATCTTTCTCCTGCACTTTCCGCCTACTTTACCAACTGCTGTGATGACTCATCACTTATGAGCTTTCAAATTTTCCACTTGACGTGATTGCTTCCTTTTTTTGTTATTATAATAAGCTTTTAATGTGTGTTAATTGAGTTGATGTAGAATATTTATGCATGTATATGTTATTAAATGATAAAATAATAAGTATTATATATATATATATATATGCGTGTGTGTTTGATATCAATTTTAAGATATTTATAAATCAAATTGTATTAAAAAATTAAATATTTTATAAAAATATTTATACAATGTAAATATATATTTCAAGTTAGGTTCATACGATTTTTTGGTTAAGTTTGATTATATTCATACTCTATATATTATTCATTAAATCTAAAAAAATCATATTCATTAAAGTCAGGTTGAGTTGATATCCATCATATTTAAATTAAACTCTCAACTCTAATGATATTATATGGACTCTTCCGTCATGTCCAGGAAATAATTACATGATTACACGAATGATATTGAGAATTTTAGAATTAAAGGTACATACAAAACATTATGAATCATACTACTAGCTGTAGTGGTAATTCTTTCGATGGTGATGTTTTTGATGAATGTCTTAGAAATAACGAGGAAAATGAAGGTAATGAGATTGATTTTAGTTTATATAGCACGCCAACATATTATTTGTTTTAAATTTGTCAGTTCTTACCTAATAAAATTTTATGGATATAATTGTTTTGTATTGTATTTTAAATTTATTTTGAATCATGTATGAATCTTGACCAATAAAATTTTATGGCCATAATTGTGTTGTGTTGTATTCATAAATATTTTACTTATGATTTTATGATTTTTCTACTTACACGATTTTTGTTGTGATTTTACTATTTTTATACGAAAATATTTTACGTATGATTTTACAATCCGAGTTTAAAAACCAATTCCATATCTTATCAAAATCATGATTTTAACAATCTTGATTATTAACTTCAAAGATCATAAAATTAATCAAAACACGTATAATAAAAAAGTTATCTGGTGGGAATATGGTTTGGACCTAGCTAATTCACTTGGCAAGATATAACACCATTTCAATACACGCGAGCATCCATGCTAAAACATATGACAGCGGCATGCTAAAAAAAATCATAAATACAGAGGATCATGCCTGGATGGGTAGAGTTGCTAAAAAAAATAAAAATACAGAGGATCATGCTAAAAAAATTAAATGTTCTTACATTTGAAACCGTGGACTGTGCATTTTGGTCCCTTTTTGCATTTCGGGTCTCGATCCAACATCCGCATCTTCACTGGCCTCTTGAGCTCGAGACCAAGATACAACGATGTAGGCACGCGGTGATATAACGGACAAAATGGAAAAAAACAAAAAGGAGTGGGGGTACGTATGGAAATGAAAAAAAAGATAAAGCTAGGGTTTAGAAGCATTTCACCCTCACACACTTATCTACCGCTGCTGCTCTCCGAGGCGTCTCCAGGAGAAGTGAGGAAGCGAACGATAAAGCGCAAATATGGTAAATTTGTCGCGATCTCGATTTGCATCCTGTTTGTTTCTTTGCATACAATAAGAACTGTCTGGAAAACAGTCTAGCAACCGTGTTCGAGGATGCATTGCAACGCCTGGATTTTTTTTTGGCTCAGCTAGAGATGTCTTTCTTGTTTTCCTAATGTTATAAAAGTGTGTTTTTTAGTTATTTACCCAGCCAGATAGATGCATTTAACCTAGATGTTTCTTTTTTTTTGTTATGAATTTTTGAAATTATAAGCAACTTAGTAGACAACAAGTTATCTGGAACCATGTAAGATCTTATCATGCTTCCTCTGCTCTCTTGCGGGGGAAAATGCTTCTCTTGTATCCTTCATAGCTGGTGATTTGGTGCAATTTTTGTTGTTTATTTTCCCATGGCATGAAATTGGTGTGCTACCTGAATTTTATGAACGCTCTGATTGTTTTTAGTCTTCCTCTGTTATTAACAGCCAAAGCAGATTCATGAAATCAAGGATTTTCTTCTCACAGCAAGAAGGAAGGATGCTCGTTCTGTTAAAATCAAGAGGAGCAAAGATGTGGTGAAGTTCAAGGTTCGATGCTCCAAGTATCTTTACACACTGTGTGTGTTTGATTCTGAGAAGGCTAACAAGTTGAAGCAATCTCTCCCTCCAGGTATACATAGATATCAATTTGGTTTTTTTTAATTGATAATTGCCCATGCTCAAGATTTTCGAGATAAATTAAGAACTCAACAATTTCCTTACCCCCTATCCCCTTCTCATTTAAATTATTAAATCCGTGAGAAGGATTGATGGTGTAGTCTGTAATTTATTTTAGGTGATTGCTCACTACTTGGGTCATTCTGTTTGTAGGTTTGAGTGTCCAGGACCTGTGAAGAAACAATCGAAGTGTTTTTGGGCCATTACAGAAGTCAGATGTAATATTTAGCCTTGTTTATCTTCTTTTTTATTGTGATTTTGGAGTAATTTTGTCTTGATTTAGTGACTTATCACTGAGATCTTATCCTATCTGTGGAGAGGCCTTCTTATACAAGTGGGGATTGGTAGAAGTAGAACCGCTTCCTGGAGAAAATTTTTCACTCGTCATGTTCAATTTTTCAATGCAAGTGAGGTTTCGTCAAGTAATTATAACTAGAAACTATAGTCACATGGCTGTTTTCAAATTTTTCAATGGATTTTAATAGATTATTTAAATATTTCAATTTGGTTCTTGTTTTTTGTATAATTGAGCTTCTTTTAGCTGGGTGTCAGAAATATTATGTTTTGTTATTATATTTTAGATCGCTTTTGAAGATATTTTTTTTGTTTAAAAATGTATTAAAATAATGTTTTTAAAATTATTTTTGATATTAGTATATGAAAATATTATTTAAAAGTAAAAAAATTGAAATGTTTTTGAAATGCAGTGTTAAATATTTCTAAATATTCATATTTTAAATTTAATTAAGCTTGTGTGGGAGTGTGGTTGAGTTTATTTTTAAAATTGTTTTTGTTTAGAAATGAATTAAAATGATATTATTTATGATATTTATATATCAAAATGATGTAAATATATATATATATATATATATATTTTAATTTAAAATAAACAATAAAAAACAAATGGATTTTATCGTTATGCCTGGTTCTAAAACTATAGGCTAAGCTTCCATTTACAGACAAGATAGTGCATAGAATTACCTGTTATACCGCAAACAAAATATTATTTTAATATATATTTTAAAAATAATTTTAATCATATATTATTAAACATGTGTGATCACAGACACAACTACTCTCAAACAAGTTTGATATTTTTTAATATATTAAAAATATGTAAAATATTATTATAATATATTTTAAAAACAATTTTAATTATACTCTCAAATAAGTTTGATCACAGCCACATAACGACTCTTACATTTGCAGGCACGAGTCTGAATTTGTCCAAGAAATTGTGAAGAAAATTGATCCACAGATCCTTAATAATTTTTAAAGCGTTTTTTAATGGTTGGTTTTTAAAATGTTTTTTATTTATAAATATATTAAAATAATTTTTTTTATATTTTTTATATTAGAACGTCAAAATATCTAGAAATATTATTATTTTTATTTAAAACAAAAAGAATTCAATTTTTTTATAAACACTTTTTTGAAGTGATTCCAAAAACCTATAATCCATAAAAAAACAAAAATATCAAATCAATTTATTCAAGCAAAGTGACAGTAAAGTCCAAGTCCCGACACACCAATCACCTTTCTTGTATAGATAGAAACGAGTTGACTTGCCCGCGCGTTGCGCCGGGTTTTTTTCTATGTAGAAAACTAATTGATTTTTTACATGCTGTAATTAGTTAATTTTATATTTAATTAGTAAAATTATAATAGATAGAATATGTTAGAAATAAGTTTTTTTCCGCCTAAAAGAAACAGTGTGATCAAAACGGGAAGTGATTCGTATATTTTTTAATTATAAATAACCAAGGCAAATTTGTCAACTTTTTTTTTTAGTTGCATTTTTTCCATAGTAATATTAAATCTGAAATATTATAAATAAAAATATTGTAATTTTTTTAAGAAATAAAATTAAACAAAAGAGCACAAAATTAGAATTAAAAGCCAAAATAATTTTTTATTTTATAAGATTTATTCATCATATTATTATATTAAAAGTATTTCGGAATATTGATATTAATTTTTTTTCTTCAAAATATTTCTCTCTCTATATATATATATTTTAAGGCGATTATATTAAATAAATATGAAAACATATAATTAGTCTCACATATTGTGCCTGTTTGGGTGTGTGATTGAGATTTTTTTTAAGAAATACATCAAAATGATATATTTTTTTAATTTTTTAAAAAATATTTTTGATATCAGCACATAAAAATCATGTAGAAACACCAAATTTTTTAATTTAAAATAAAAACTTACAATAATTTTTTTTGAAATTTGTTCAAAAGTGATTTCTAAATGCATTCCTAAACACTGCTGCCATGTCCCACCATAACCACAATTCAGTTCACCTTTTAAAATAGTAATGAACAACAAAAAAAACAGTTCAAATCACTGTCAATTACTGTTTGGAATTGCGATTTCATTTGGCTATCTATAAAATAAAAGTCATGGTGCACATAAGCTAGTCAGACACCCCAGTTATAAACAAAAATTATACGTGCGAAAAAAACATAAAAAAAGTGGGTGCAAGGATTATTTGTGGCGCGTGTAAGCTACCCCGGTTATAATATATATATATATATATATATATATGGGAAAAAAATCGTGGTGCGCGTAAATTGGTCCGGACACCATGATTATAAAAAAAACAAACAAAAAAAGGAAGCCCGATAAAAAAAAGGGGAAAACATATTTTCAAACAGTAATGAACAATGAAAATTGTAAAAAAAAAAAGAAAATAAGTAAGTTTAGAGATTTATCATGATACGCTTAAGTGGACCCAGACACTTAGGTTATAAAAAAACAAAAAAAAAAGAAGTCTGAAAAAAAAAAAACACTTTGCAAATAATATGATCATATAATTTAACTGAGATTGCGGCTGATAAATCTCTGAAAAAAGCAAAAAATTGTGCACCATGGTGATCATATAAGTTTTATTAGTTATGCTTTTTTCAGAGATTTATAAGTTATGCCTAAAAACCAAAACCATTGCAAATAATATGATCAGATAAAATCTGAATTGTTTTCGTTGCTGAGATTCGAATTCCCGCGCCCCGCTTGAACACGCTTTAACCACTCGCCTAAGTGACTCTTTTGTTCAATTCTTGGATACAAATAATAATAGTATGATCATATAATTTAATTCGTCGCTTGGGAGATTCGAACTTTTGCTCCCTGCTTAGACGTGCTTTAACTACTCGGCCATATGATTCCTTTATTCAGTTCTTGGATACAAATAATAATAATAATATGATTATATAATTTAATTGTTTCAATCCACTGTATTTGAGTGTAGGTGAATAGTGCGAAACACTGTTCACCAGACTGTTTTGTTTTAGCTATATACTAATAATTTTTTAAAATGTTTTTTGAAAAAAAAAAACCAACAGGCTATAAATATCTTTTTCTTCGCTAAAAGTCAAGCTTTTCTTTTACTTTTCATGAGATTGCTTGATTCACCCAGCCTCGTAGAAATTTCCTATGTGTTCGTTCGTTCATCCATCTGTCTTTTATGAACAGTGCATGAAAATAATTAGGTGAACTGCTGGTGTGCTTCTCGAAGTAGTTTTAGTACCAGTATGTTGGGTAGCCTTTAAATTTTGTCGTTGCTAATTAATTAGAATGCAGATGATGATATATTACTTGTCCACTCTACGATTCGGTGATTTGAACACCTGCAACGGATGATTAATGGTATGGCATGCGCCGAACATTGCTACCTCAAAAGAAGATTTAGGTGGCATATCTTACCTCCAATATGGTGACCTGTCGTTCGGGCAGCATTTGACAATCAACGTTTGTTGTGGACACAGATGATATGCAGTCACGGGAGCTATTAGTTCCAGTCCAGTCCACGGTGGAATAAACAGTATGGCCATGACTTTTTTTAGTCGAGCATGCGTCTATGCTCGCAAAAGCTGTAGAATTAAATACAGTCATAAATTCTTTGACATTGGAGATATTTTGTTTTTCATGACAGATATAACTGCTTTTATGGAGTGTTGGTTAAAGGAGGTTTTCAATTTATTTTTCATAAAAAAAATTATTTGGATAAAAAAATAATTTGTACCAAATACAATCTCTACCTTCCTTTAATGCGCGTTCTAACTGCCACTGATCTGATGTTGCCCAAAGTATTAACTTTCATTATTTAAATTTAACATTGTAAAACGGGATTTTCTTTATATTGCTATACCAGGTAAGGTATAGCAATAAAAGAAAGGAGTCTTTTATTGCCCTAATATTGAATTGCTTAATTGAATAATTAATAAATTGAATTAATATTAATAATTTAATTAATTTTAAATTTTAATTGATATATTTATATAAATTTCTAAATGAATATAGAAGTAGAATTCTAGAGAATAGAAGTAACTTGTAAAATTTGTTGATGAGATTTTTGTAGTTAGTTTTATTTAATGAACCAGGTCAAAATCAAGATGGTTTACATTAATTTACTCTTCTTCCAGTACGTTATAGGCAGCACTGGATTTATCTACTTTCCTTCCCATATGTTTATAACTGGTCAGAGGCATGCAAGCCCCAATTAGAGTAAACCAATGTTGTAACCGGGGTTTTAAAAATAATTCAGAAATGGAAATAGAGAGAGAGATTGTCAATGTTATTTGCAGAGAGCTTCAGCCAAAAAAAAAGATGCATGTTCCTTTCATCAATTATACATGGAGAGAACCTAAATCTTTACACAGCAAAGAAAAACATGGGTTTAGAGAGATTTCTCTAAAAAGCTTGATTGATCATGTCGTGTGCTTGTTCATGGGAGTACCGATTGTCATCATCAGTTATCGTGACTTCTCGCTTTTGAATCTGCAAAGGAAGAGCAGAGCTTTCTATGTGGTGATGACGGTGTCTACTTTCATAATTTGTGGCGAGGGTAGTAGAAATCTGTAGGGAAGAAGTTGTATTGAGGGCCAGCCATGACAATGAAGCTTTCAAGAATCAAGAGATGGCTGGTGACAAAGAGTACAGCAGCCAAAGAACCTGAAAGCTTTGCAGGACATAGAATCTAAGATGAGGTGTGCAGTGAGATTCTTTTTTGTTGAGAGAGCTTTGATTTCTTGGTTGAAAATGTGGTGCTTCGCAGTTGATATTTATAGAAGGGGAGAGGGGATGTGCAGATGGAACAGAGATTAATTAACATGAACAGTCGCATAACACAAATGAGAGTGAAATGCACTAATACAATTTAGCTTTTTGTATAAATAATATATATATATATATATATATAAATTAATAAAAATATTGACACCAGTTAAGTATTAAAGCATCATAGATATACTCACATGCTAATATACACTAACTGGATTTTCTATTTTAAAGGTATGTTTGTGAGGGTAGTTGCGGTTACTTTTGAAAGTATATTTCATTTAGAAATACATTAAAATGAAATTTTTGATTTTTTTAAAATTATTTTTGATATCAGCACATCAAAATGATTTAAAAACACAAAATTTTTTTTATTTAAAATGAAAACAAAACAATTTTTGAGAAAACAGCAATACAACTACTCTCCCAAACAACTTCTAGAAATCCTCATTCTATTTTTTATAACAAATCATGTTCATAGAAAAAATAAAACACCATATTAAAACCTGATTCTTTTAATTTTTCTTGGGTAGTAGATGTTATGATGTAAGTCAGATCTAAGATTTTGTTTCGAAATTAGAAAATCAATGCAAAGATCTAATCGAGCGAAAAGCAAGAAATAATGCAGATGAATTTTGTTGCCCCTGGAAGGTGAGTCAGACACGGGAAGAAGAGAGACAAATTAATTGCTGCCCCCAATCACTATTATAGCTCACAGGTCAAGCAGAAAAGAGTGCAAATTAATTGATTCCACTGAAAATTGAGCCAAATTAATTGTTGCCGCCATTTCAAGTCCACCCAAAACTGAAAAGAAGAGCCAAAATTAATTGCTTTTACTATTACAATCCGTTCAAAACTTCAAATGGATACCATCGCATAATGAACAGTATCGTTACATTTTGTTTTAGCTTTTTTTTAATTGTAATTAATATATTTATTAAAAAACACATTATAAAAAATAACCATCAAAGCATACCACCGGATAACTTGTCGAGTCGGTTTAATACTATATTTTAAAAAATAAATTTTTATTTTTATTTTTATTTTTTAACTTTAAATTTGATTTTTTTATATAGTTTTTTTTTGTAATTGTAATTAATATATTTATTAAAAAACACATTATAAAAAATAACCATCAACGCATACCACCAGATAACTTGTCTAGTCTGTTTAATATTATATTTTAAAAAATATTTTTTTTTTTAACTTTAAATTTGATTTTTTTATATTTTTAGTTTGAAAATAATTTTTAAAAATAAAACATAATTAAATTTAAAATATTTATAAATAAAAAATAATTTTATAAAGAAACACTAAAACATTCAAACATGGCCTTCGTATCCGGACAAATAAAAGAAAAGCTCATTCCAAGGACACATTTATGACCTATGACCAGGCCACATTTATGACCAATGACCAGGCCGTACATGGAAAAGCAGGTGAACGAAAAAAAGCAAGACCGCAGTGTTAATAAACAGTTACAACACTGTTTATAATAGGAAAAAACAAAAAAAAAGAAGGTTGGATGAACTCTCGCGCAACACGGTAGCAAATATCCAGTGAATAGTGATTTTACTCCTCAGTGAACAGTTGAAGCCCGAGCTGTTTTAGCTCTTTTACTAATTGCTAATACTAATACTAATTACTAATTAAGAAAAGAGAAGCCGTGCAAGGAAAACGAGAATCACTCGAACAATCCAGACAAGCACGATTCCGCAGCATATTCTTGTTTCTGGGTTCACCTTGCCATCAGAGTCTGTACAGCTTATTTATTTATTAACTTGGATATCCATGAAATTTATGTTTATCTTAATTAATTTCATGAATTTAAAATTAATAATTATGTAAATTTGAAGTAATTATTATATCTACAATCATGAGATTCAAATTTAAGAGTACATAAGAAAACAAATCTTTTAATTTAATATATATAACACCACCTACTGCATGGTTGTCTGTATAGCTTTATTTAACAGCGAACAACCAGTCAAGGATACGACAATCAGGTGGCTGTGGCAGAACTACGAGTACAACCATCGGAAACGTGGGCTACTGGTTATTATTTATTTATTTTTAAAATAAAAAATACTACTCCGGCAATGGATAGCAGCATACTGCCACGTTCCTCTTCATTGGATATGGAATTAACTTCCCATCCCACTGCCATTATCATGTCCATACCCCTGTCGTTCTCTTTCATTTTATGAACTGTCCCAAGGTTGTCGGTGCTTAGTTATTATGAATCATACCCCACGACCGGTTATTTTTAAAAACATTGAATTAATATTTTTACATGGTCTTAATATTAAAATAATAATAATAAAATATGTAAAAAACAATATTTAAAATTATTTGAGTGATTATAATTATTAATATGAATGAGTAAGAAGTGAAAAGTAGAATGATGACATGCGAAATGTGTCCACATTTGTCTTTAACTAAATTTTGTCATTTTGCACACGCGCCAAGCGAATAAATAATAATAAAAAAATAACAACGAAGGCTGCAATAAATATCAAAGGAAAAATGGACCAACGGCCACCATCAACCATCTTGATTGGCACTCTCTAGTCTCTGCCATTCTCAAACCCGAACCCGAATACATTCCCGTTTCAACCCAATCATGCTTCAATACTTCAGTTTCTGCCCATGTTTCGGAAATCGAAGCCCCGACGATACCGAACCCGATCGTGACCCGGTGCTGTTGGTTTCCGGGATCGCAGGGTCCATTCTCCATTCAAAGAAGAAGAACGGGTCTGAGACTCGGGTTTGGGTCAGGCTTCTCTTGGCTGATTTGGAGTTCAAGAAGAAAATATGGTCTGTTTATAATCCGAAAACAGGTATCTATTGTGTTCTCTATTCATGCATGGATGCAGTTCTTGTGTTTATGCTTAGAGAGTTCTGTACTTCTTCATGGTCTCTTTGTTTGTTTGGTTGCTGAGAAAAGAAAGAGAGAAAGAGAAGCATGAAATGGATTTTATCTCAAAGAGTTTGGCCATCGAGAAAATGTAGAAAAGACACAACTCTGTGTGACGTATCATTTATATATACTTGTTTTGCTGTGGGAAGAGGACAGGAAGTGGCAAAAAGAGCAGAAAACAAACTATTATTTCTTTTAAGTTTTGTTTTACTTCAACTCCCTCTTACTGGAAAAAAAAAAACTTCTTAGTGCCAAAAAAATGAAAGTATATAACTGTATCTTTTAAAAGTTGAACTGGGTTATTACTGTCAAAACGAGGGGAAGCTTCTTCATCACTCATGCCATAATAATGGTAATGGTTACTGCATTTTTTCATGGTAAAAGATTTTAGTTTTTATTAAGTTTTAGAGGAGTTCGAGATATACTTTTGTAAATCAAACATAACAATATGATTGTTGGATTGAAATGCAATTTTGATAGAAGATTTTGAAGGCTATATTTCATGTTTGGTTAAAATATCATGATGATCGAAAGTTGATTAGTACACAGAGCTTTAAAATATTTGCATGGTTTGGATTTTGATCCTCAGTTGATTTTTTTTCCTTTTGATTTAATGTAATATTTTCAGATTAATTTGTCTATACCAAAATTAATAGTTTGGTTTTCACGGCCTGTGAAATTGGATATGTGCTTGAAACGTAGACGGGCTTGGTTGTTGGGCTTGACCGGTGATGGAGGTTCACCTCTTGTAATCTACCGGGTCAAATTTGGATCATTTGTGAAATTCCTATTGACTTTCAAAAGTGGCAATATTCCTTAGTTGATTACTGTAATAAAAATGTGGCATTTTGAGTGTTGTGGCATTCTTAGATTATTCAATCGCCTGGTTTTTGACTCTTAGGCTACTTGGCTATGACACGCTGCATTTTTGGCCCATCATGCACAGAGTAATTTGGTTTGATCATCCCCCCCCCCCCCCCCCTATATTTCATATTTCCTGAAGTTCCTGTATTTATATCTTTCAGGTTATACAGAAGTATTGGACAGTGACACTGAGATTGTAGTCCCTGATGATGATTCTGGGCTATATGCAATTGACATTTTAGATCCATCATGGGTAAGATTAATAATTTTCTCTGTGAATTCTTGTTGTCCAGAAATTGTGTTACTATCTTGAGTTACTCTATTAACTAAAAACTTAGTGAACCTTAGATGGGAAGATATGTAGAGAGGAAGGGATGGGTAAGAAGAAAGGAAAATTACGGGGAAGCGTGAGAAACAACCCTTTCATTTTGTTCAAAGGCAAATAAAATAAAATAAAAAATACATGTGTGGGATAGATTTCTTCCTTGCTCGTTTTTTGCACCCAAATAATAGAAGGATAACAGCTGTGATTCATCTCTTTTCACTCGTATGAAAATTCCATTTCAGTAGATTAAGTATATGCAATTATCATCATCATACATAGACGTGATATCCCACAAAAAAAGAAGGCTTGTTTAAGTTCTGCATAATAGAATAAGTCTGCAATTATCTTCATAATATGTATCCCACAAAAAAGAAGGCTTCTTTTAGTTCTGTCCCTCCAACAATCAATGTGGTGGAGAAAAATATAGGGTTATTAATTACCCGTTCTCCCTTTTCCCTCCTAGCAAATTAGTTATTTTTCTTCCTCTAGTTTAGCATTTCTGCGGATTAGTTTTTGTATATAATGATTCCAATAAAAAATTGAAAGTTACTTATTGTTTTTTGATACTATATTTTGGTGCAACTTTGTCTTCTTTTCCCCTACTGGTGCCATCTTAACATTAAACCGATACTAAACTAGCAGTACTGTTAAGTCTGCCTATATGAATTGGTGATTTGATACATAATGGGATTTGCCGGCACATATGCACAATATGTTGGACTCCTTGAATTGAGGCTGGATGTTTAGTCATTATTACAATAATATTGTTTTTAGTTTGTTCTGTTGTGATACATATTAATCCTTGAGATCCTGGACTTGCCAATACAAACAATATCTATTTGATTTTCTGTTATCTATCTATTTGATTCTTCCTGGTTAGTATCTCCATGGATTAGCTTATGACTTTCTGTAATTTATTTCCTTATTCAAATACTACATTTGATATCTAGTAATACACATACTGAATCATGGTATTATGAGTTGGAGTATCTATTTTATTGTCATTTTTTCTTCTAATTTATCAGTATTTTTGCTTAATCCATCTCTGAAACAAAATACAATCTCTGTTATATATCTGATACCCACTGTTGTTTTCCAGTTTGTGAGATTTATTCATTTATCGGGGGTATATCATTTTCATGATATGATTAATATGCTTGTTAAATGTGGATATAAGAAGGGAACCACATTGTTTGGATATGGTTATGATTTTCGGCAAAGCAACAGGTGAGTGTTTGTTCAGCTGGTTATTAAATTTTTTGGCTAGTAAAACTGTTATCTTGGCCATATGATTTCCATTTAATTTCATCTATATCCAAAAGTAATAATGTCTTAAACTATTTTTGCATCCTACTTATTATGTAGTAAAATCTGAGTACTATCAATATTTTATTGTTGACAGAATTGAAAAATCAATGGAAGGTCTTAAAGCAAAGTTGGAAGCTGCCTATAAAGCTTCCAAGGGTAGAAAAGTTAATATAATTTCACATTCCATGGGTGGACTGCTGGTTTCTTGTTTCCTTTCACTTCACAGAGATGTGCGTATATTTCTTTGGGCTACAAGCTGAGTATTATCAAATTTCTCAGAAGAATGCTGACAAAAATGATCTCTTTATTTTTTAGAAGAGGCATGACTGATTAATTTTAATCATTCACTGGCAGTTGTTTTCCAAGTTTGTGAATAAGTGGATCTGCATTGCCTGTCCTTTTCAAGGTACTCTATGCCATGTCTCTATGTTTAGCAAACATGCCTTCACTATGAGAGAATCTGTCAACCTTATGAGAGCTTTTGGAATTCTAGAAATGTTGACAAATGTTTGGAAGAACCTGCTGTTTCTATATTCAAGCATGCCACCATGATTGCTTGTGGCTGTTGATAAATATTTGACATGTCATGTTATTTAAATGAGTTAGGCGTGGAGCTGCACTTGGTCAATAGAAACATCCTGTGCTTTTATAAAATATTCCAAAATAATTCCATACCCTACTCACGCTATAAAAAAACGATGGGAAAAAATCCCAATGAAGCTGTCATCATTATTAGACCAATTGTGAAAGGAATAATATCAATTGATGGCCTCTAGTCATGTAGTTGCGGATGCCTTTGATTTGAAGTTTAATTGATAGCCTCACATGTGCTCTCTTCATGTTCCACTAGGACCAGTCTATTTGTACTGATGTTTTTTCTTATATTTTAAACTAACAAGGAATCCTTGCAATTTCATCAAATTCTAGGAGATCTTATTGAATTTTATCCCATGAATTTCCCAGCATTTAACAAATGATGTATTTTTCACCTACATGTCCCACCTTTCCCATTCATTTAATGTTGTTAAAGAAAACACAGCTAATGAACTTTTTTGCTTAACAGGCTCACCGGGATGCATCAATGACTCTCTCTTAACTGGATTGCAGTTTGTTGATGGTTTCGAGAGTTACTTTTTTGTTTCTAGGTGGACAATGCACCAACTGGTAATTTTGTTTTCATGAACACTTATCCTGATGCATAACCAATGTTTGTAACAACTATCAGTTCAGAAAATATCTTAAAAGCACAAAACTCTCTTTCCTATGCATGCAGTGCCCATGTAAGTTAGGGATCTGACATGCTGTGTATCTACGTATATCCTATTGTAGTTGTATGTTTTGGCATATTCAATATTTTCCTTTTCCCAGTAAACAGATAGCATTGTCACTGATATACAATATTTTTGTGAAAACTCCATGGTGATTATGTTTTTCTTTTTGCACATAGTTGGTTGAGTGCCCGTCGATCTATGAAATGTTGCCAAATCCAGATTTTAATTGGAAAACACAACCACAAATTCAAGTTTGGCGAAAGCAATCAAATGATGGGGAGACTCCTGCCAAATTGGAGTCCTATGGTCCTATTGAATGTACCAGTCTCTTTGAAGAAGCATTGAGGAATAATGAGGTACCACCATCTGATCTGAAGTTTCGGTGTCAAGATTCTTGTAGATGGAAAATACCTCAGTGGATTTGTTGTCTCCCTTGAACTTTTCATCTGGTATTACTCTGTTTTGGTCTTCAACACGCTTATGTTAGGTCATGCTATTAAAAGGTTCATAAACCATGTAATTGGCATTGATTTGACATTTTCCTTTAGTTGACTTGGGTTTACGTTTGGTTGATACTTTTACTTCAGACTGATCATGACCTCTTGCTAAGTAGTATGTGCTATCAAAAGGTCTGGGTATTTGATCTGTAATATGCATTTCTTATTTAATCACCATCCAAACTCATAATACTTTAATGTGCATTCTTATTAATCACCATCCAAACTTATTATACTCTTATCTCTTTCTTTTTTTGCAGTTAAATTATAATGGAAACACCATAGCGCTACCATTCAACCTCTCTATCCTCAGAAGGGCTGCTGGTACTCGTCAGATTCTCAATAATGTTCAATTGCCAGAAGGGGTCTCCTTCTATAACATTTTTGGGGCATCATTCGACACACCTTTTGATGTCTGGTATGTAAAAAAAATGATTTGCGGGGATTTTTGGTTCTGAAGGCTAATCATTTGGGAGAGGCTGGCACCATGCTGTGCATTATATACAGACACTAAAATGGTTTCCAACATCAAAGCATGTACATGTAAAATATGTCTGGAATGAAACCATAAGTGGTCTAACTCCTTGAAGACAGATCTCGTTTTTCTTTAGTGGAATGTAGAGTGGCATCACCAAAATTTGCTAAACTTGGCTAAATATAACACCTTAATTTCTCCAAAGGCACACGTTTTGTGATTTCTGAAAAAACTAAAATTCAGTTGAAAAGTGAATCTGAAATCCTTTGTTGAAACGATTCAACTCTTCCAATGAATGGTAGCAAATCAGTATACGCTGTGATCATGTTGACATGTTCAGAGTCTAGTTTTTGCAAAGTGTGAGATGAGATTTATCTTTACTCCTATGAAAATATTTCGTACTTTAAAGCTGATGTGATATATCCAACTTTAATGCAGCTATGGTACAGAGACATCGCCAATAGAGGACCTGTCTGAAGTGTGCCATTCAATGGTAATTGATTAAGATGTCTGTCATCTTAAGTAGGATTGATTTTTGGATCCTATTCCATTTACCCCTAGATCTGATGGTTTATTTATATTAGAACCAGTCACTGATATCATTCATTCAAACCTCAGATTATAATTTTGTACCATACACTTGAGGATTTGTTAGTGATTTTCCTGTTTTTGATGGTTGTACCTCTTATACCTCTCAAGAATTGCTGCTATAAATCATAATGTTTGTGCTAATTTTATTTGACTGTATTAAAATTTGTTTGTTTCAGCCCCAGTATTCTTACGTGGATGGAGATGGAACTGTTCCCGCTGAATCAGCAAAGGTGCTTCTTCTAACCTTTCGTTTGATTTCTATTGTTTACTTAAAAAATCATACAAAGATGATTTAATGATCTTCGGGGTGAAATTTTGCTGTCAATTGCCAAAACATTATAGCAACTGAAATTCTCTGTTGGAGTGTGACCAGAGATGAAACAGTGGGTAGTCCTGAATAAAAGTGGGTTCATGCATCATTGTGCAGAATTTTATGTTTGAAGATGCAGTGAAGAAACCCATAATTTTCAATAGCTTTACGCCACAATCATATTTACCATGGGTTCACATGATGTCAAAATACTTAAATGTTAGTTCATCCTCTCCTCTTCCCCGAATCCTTAAATATTTAGCTAGAAAAAATAATTTTGCTATTAAGCACTCCCTTCTTGTTTGCGTATCTCTTTTTGAGTTTTCACAACTACTGTTCAATATTCAAGCTTCAGCTTTTTCTCCAAAAAGTTTAAAATGTACTGAATTCTGAATAATCTTTCTGGTACACAGGCAGACGGTTTTGTGGCAGTGGAAAGAGTCGGAGTTACTGCTGATCACCGTGGACTGCTGTGTGACGAAACAACATTTCAACTTATCCAGAAATGGCTGGGAGTTGAGCAAAAGGTCAGTGAGCATTCAAAGACATCCCGAGTGGCGGATGCTTCTCCATAACCTAAATGCTGTTTCTATCCAGGAAATCTTTATTTCAGCTTGGCACGCACCTCCTTTGTGCATAAAAACTGGGCTGACATGAAAGCTAGGAAAAAAAAAAACAAACAAGAAGCTTAAAATTGTTATTTGTACGGTGGTGTAAATATGATGGACATTAATAATTCTCTCAAATTCATTCGTGGATTGTGACAATTCTTCCAGTATTTCTTACATGTTCCGCCCAAACCATATCTTAATGCCGGTGGTTTGAGTGTTATCAGGGCTTGAGTTGGGATTGGTTTATTCTATACTTCCGTTGTAATTGCTCTTCCACCCACTTGAAAGTGGGAGGAATGTTTATGATCAGGGTCTTAATAATTATTTAATTGATTACTTAGGAGTCACTCGCTTATCGATCGAACCTTATATCAGTTTCTAATTGTGGACGCTGATAATAGTAATCAAGAAATTGTATGATAATCAATTGGACAAAGTATATCATTTATCATAGAGATTCTTCTATCACAAACAACATTACGCAATTGATACTGACTTTCATCTACCCTAGACTAAGAAACTGACAGAAAAATGATGAAATTAAAGGATTATTCATCTGTGAGTTTGAAACTTCTCCCAGTAAATGGTTTGAACTTCTCTTCTTCCTTCTCCAAGGTCTCTCTTTTTCCATCCTCTTTTATTAGTTTTCTCGACGCGTTACGAGCCTCGGCCACGGTTGAACCAAAGACGAGCTTCCCATGTTTACTGGAGTTGTTGCTCGATCCAGCATCTGCTGTAGCAATAGCCGGTTGCCGCTCTTTCTGCTCCAGAGGGCAATCCTTGATCGGAATCGATCCCACAGCTTTCCCATCCAACCGCCTTGCCGCACCTGTGAACGCGATGAACTCTTGAATCGCTGACTGTTCTTGATCTTCTTTCGATTCTGCTGGATGTTGTGAAAACGAAAGGGGCTGTTCTCTGTCATCCTCGATGCTTAGTCTCTTAACCAATCTTTCTAACTCGCGTTCTTGACAATCCAGAGGAGGAGCAAAGTCGACCTCGCAGTCTGTTTCAACAATGCTTATAGCAGCTGATGGCTTAGCTTCGACAACATCAATGTAATATTTTTTGTTGTCGTGCATTATCATGATAGTATCACCACGTGTCAGACAAGTAAAGCTCCCTAGGGTATTTTCTAAAACAGATTTAGGATTCGAGAGCTCCACAAACGTTGTGGTATGTGGCTGTAACTTTATGTACGTTCCCTTCACAAGATCAACGTTCTTTATCAGCGCGACGCTTCCTTTCTCTAGCTTCAAATTCTCCATCATCCACTGTGGCAAACAGATAAAACCCTCCTCCGCCGTGAACTCCAAGACTCCGCAGTGCGAAACATGGCCAGTTAAAGGGTTACACAACTCGAATAACATAGGATAAGAAATCTCAAGCATAGCCAGACGATCTAGAGCTGAAGCTGGCATCAGAATCTTGTCACCATTGTCTTTTTGCGACACATTGCAGTAGTAAATCTGGTTGAAGCAGGCATCGTTTTGGCTGGGCAGATAATCCATGCTTGTGGCGTACGTCATGAGGAAATTGTGATGGTATGGGAGTAATAATATACGAGGGAACAAATAGTCCTGGTTGTTTCAGGACTTGCAAATCCGTGCCCTCCTCTACTTCGATCATTTCAAGATAAAAGAGCACAAGGATCGTTGTTTGAAAACCGTCCTAACTCGCTAGTGGGCTTAATTCAAGAGTCCATCCATGGTTAATTTACTCAGCACGGCGTAGTCTGATAAGTGCTGTTAATGTTCCTGTCATTGGCCCAACCACAATCTTAGACTATCAGAATTTAGCCCATTACTTGGCACATGAACGTTCAGCATAAGTATGCGACGAAAATGTTTCTAGTTTTACGTACAGTATGTTTACTAGGATCATGAATTTTGGAAGGTTTTTGCTTCAACCAAACCCAGTCATAAATTCATCACTCCGGATCGCAATCATGGTTCTTGAATAATTCAATACATTAACAATCATTCCAGGAGATGAAAGGACTTGCACAAGTCATTGAATGTTCTGTGAAGTTGAATAATGCTATGTATTCTTAATCATCAGTGTGGAGCCAGCAGATAATTAAATAGTCGATTAATTATATACGTTTGTGTGTGTGTGGTGCATGCTGGGTGGTGAAAATTAGATGTGAATATGCGCTAGCTGTAGTACGTAGCAGATACTCCATGGGACTCAAAGTCTCCTGGGAAACAAAAATATGGCTACATTCACCCAATGTTTATTCAAGTAGGCATACAAAATGCACTTGAGGTCCCTTCCCCCGCACTTGGATTCGACTCCCTCTGTATATATATGTTATCTCCGTGATATCTTACTTGTTTACTAGGTTTACAAGGTGTTCATCCAGAGATTAGTTGTGGTACGTATAAGCTGGATTGGACATCTGGTTATCAAAAAAAGAAGTAGGCATACAAAATATTGATGGGATAATTAAAAATATATCGATGGCTTAGGAAGGACATTGGACAGTTGCTTCTATTGATGATGTGTTCACAGTATTTTTATATGAATTAGGTATTTTGTAGTAATTTGCACGCATGGTAAGGGAAGATCAACTTAGGCCACAGGGTACCAATAACAAACACTTGAATCTAGGACACCACTTCGAGAGACAGTTTTGAGTTTCGATATCTCTTAATTAATTTTAAACAATTCTTGTACTCGGGACTTTTTTATTTTTTTATTTTTTCAACTCGAGAGCTCGCCAGGCTCTTTAATGCAAGATAGCAAGGTCCGAGGTCAAAAAGGTTTGAATCCCAAACAGAGTTTCTAACCCTACATGGGGTTTTGAGGAAAATCAAAGATCGATGAATAAAAATTCCAAGAAAGAGACGAGAATGAGCATTCCTAGGGCTTGTTAGCTTATGAGAGGATTCTATTTTAGACAGTCGCAGGCACGCATGAGGCGGGCATTCACTATTTTAATTCTAGCCGGTGTTGCGCAAATTAACAGCCCTGTTTCTGTAATTTGACTCGACTCTGGGTTTTAATAACGTGTATCCCAGTGTATCACAAATACACACTGCCGGCCACTTCTATAGCATTTCTTGGATTTCAAATTTAACCATTTATTTTTTATTTAGACATATTTGAAAACCATCTTAATTTAAAATCTTATTTTTTTTTATAAATATTTGAAAATAAGTTAATTTAATATTGTTTACTTAATTTCGCATCATACGTACCTCTACCGAAGAGTGGAAACAAAAAACATTTTTAATCAAGATTTTACATGATTAATAGCTTAAGGTTTTGAACTAATTGGTTAATTAAATATGGATTAACATTTGCATAATCTTTTCGCTCTAGCAATCACAGAATTAGCAGTATTTTTTTTTTTATTATTATTATGCTTTGCGTCACGGGATGATCAGGAGCACTCTCGTCAAATCTAAAACCTAAACATTCTTGTTTAGAAATCATCGCAGGTCAATCAAGCAATATATTGTCATACAAACTCGATGAGGTTGGTGCAGTATGTTAAAGTAGACATTTCACTTTAAGAGTTTAAATTGTTAGTTGAGCCTCTATAATATGATTTATATTATTCTCTAACACATCATCTAAAGTAAAAGTCATTTGAGCTTGAAACTTGCACATACTACACTATTTTGTGCTTGATTTTTTTTTTATCAAATATAGAATGAGGACGATGAGATTAAAACTCGTGACCGTGAGTCAATAAGGTTCTGATACTAAGTCAATGAACTATTTCATTTAAAAACTTAAGCTGTTAAGTGAAATTTCAGATTATAATTTATATTATTCTATAACACACAAGATATAATCTATATATAGTAAGTAGTATAGTGAAAGAACATTAAAACAAAACCTATGCAAAATGAGGGGAAAAAAGAAAAGGTTGAAAAGAAAACCCTAGCTAACAAATGGGGACGACAGGCATGGAAACAAAGCAAAGCATGGTTGGACCCTTGTTATCTTTAATAAAGTTTGCTTTTCTTGGAACTAGATCTCTCACTCCTGCTACTTTCTTTCGAGCGAGAGAAGAGAGTTTTTCTTGGCAATATTCACGTAGAGCTCGGTATTCTTTCCGAGGAGGCACGGGTGCTCCGCTGATTTCTCCAATGCAATCCCAGTTCCCTCTGCCTCTCGGCTTTGAATATGTATACCTACTCTCTCTCTCTCTCTCCCCCTCTCTCTCCTTGGCTTCTGTGCTTCAGATGACCTTATAATTGTAAACTTCTGTACTGCTGTGCGTATTGCCTTCAAATATCTAGCTTCCCAGTGTAAACAAATGTTATATTGATTTAAAATGAGAGAAGATTTCATCGTTTATTTTATATATTTCTTCCAATAATTCCATACTTTATTCAAATATGTATAGCACCGCCAGCAATTCATGGACACAGCAGCAAAAACTTAAATATATCCAGACAACTTTAAGCCTCTTCCGTGCGTTCAATGCAGGAGGCTGCTGCCAAAGTCTAAGGCACCACCTTCATGTTTAATTTTTGGAATCCTGCTAGTGTAAAACGATTCTAATATTTAAAATCTTTAGTTGAATTGGTTTTCGTGTGTTGGTGTACATTGATTTCAAACTCAAGAAAATGTGTGCTTCAAATTAACATATAATTATTTATTAATATATATTCATACTATATTGGCCAGTTATTATATAGTTTATTCCGCACATTGTGAGTTGTATTTTCCTTGTCCCGGATAAATATAAGATCTAACATGAACAATACTTTTTTATAGATCCCACTACTATATGAGAGAGAGAGAGAGAGAGAGAGAGAGAGAGAGAGAGAGAGAGAGAGAGAGAGAGAGAGAGAGTTAGTGCAGCTTAGAGTGCACCCAGAGATTATTCTATTTAGAAAAAAAAGAACAAGTGATTTTTATATATAATAATTGACTTAAAATCTAATTCTAGGTTTCTGAATTGAAAGGTAATATGAATTCCATGTATCGAGTTCACTAATTGAGGATCTTGCGTGCTCCTTAGTGTAGATCACCGAACATGATTTTGTTTTTCGGGATCTTGTTCTTGGACTAACTTTCACGTATTTAGACTAGATTCATCTCTTCAATTAGTCAAGTGAAAACTAGAGAATACTATACGACGTCGAAATTACTAAGTGATCACCACTCCAATACGGCAAATATCTGTTTATTTATTTTTTCTACAATAATTTAATTATTTAATAACTCGTACATGCAAGACCTCTTGAATGCCATGCACCTTCGAGGGATCTATATTTTCAAGTTCAAAATATATATTCGTTAATACAATGATTACTGAAAATTTATATAATTATTAATTTTTGAGCGCAAAATAGACCAGATGACCACATTAATTAAAAAAAAAGAACATGAACTTGATAGATGGTGTGAGAACAGAGTGGTAGTGTTGACACTTTATGGCATGATTATTTTTATTATAAGATTTATTTAATCTTCAAGATTTACAAGAATATTTTGATTAACTTAAAAATCCTATCACTAATTATATTTTATTAGCCATGTAACCTTTAACTATAACTATTAAGGATGTGTAGCTTTTACCACATTTTTACATGGCGTTCAGAATCCGCGTTCATCTATCACAAACAGTTCACATTATTGTACCAATCACAACTCAAAAGTCGGTGGAGACTTTAATCCATCTCTCTTTCTACCTCAGTCGGTGAAGTTGAAAAGTGATGATCATATGTATTATTCAAGGACCGAGTGGGGTTAAACTACGTCGTACATCGTTGGATATAAAAAATTTATTTCGAATTTTGTGCGATGTCAGGGAATACTGGGGTTGAATGCCATATTCAAATCCAATCTGAGCGAGAGGGAATAGGATATCACAGTTGATTTCTCAATATCTCTGCCAGCTCTATACTGAGCAGACGCGTGTGCTCTTCATGTTAATTATTAAATGTTCCCGATAGGAAGTCATGAGGAACTTTTATAAATATTTTGTAAAAAATTAATTCTGCTCGACTAAAAATTTAAACTTGAAATTTGCACTCAAGTTTATACTCTTTTGTACTTAATTTTTATCAAATAAAATGATAATAGTGAGATTTGAACTCGTGATCGCTAAATTAACAGGACTCCGATAACATATCAATAAACCATTCCGTCTAAAAACTTAAAATATTTAGTAATGTCTCGGGATATAATTTATATTATTCTCTATTATAAAAGTAATCCTTGAATTATATGTAAATGACTATACACACAAGTTTATAGTCGGTACATGTAAATATATATTTTAGTGACTTTCCCATTATTAAAATTTAGTATATCTCCTCGAATGCATCCAACAGGAAAGAGACATCCAATATATATTATTGCTTATTTTTCTGATTAATTTTAGTTTGATTTGATTTATTTAGACATGCTTTAACTTTTTCTCTCCCAGGAGGCAACGTTGTTACTTGAGGATCTATGGCTGGCCACTACCACCTCTAAATGCCATATATATATTAATAGCCGAACGACTGTCAGTAATCATTTAAATTCTCCTCATTATTTTGCTCCTTGCCTGTTATCTGGTTCCGTGTCTGATTGTCACCGCTCCCTAGCTACCATACCACCATCAAACCCTAGTTTTTGACCGAAACTTTTGCCCACTAGACGAGTTCAGCTTCAATAAAAACCCTAGTGGCATCATTTTTAGCCTGATCATCAGCTGGATAGGGTTCTTGGAAGTTCAACCCTAAATTCAAGGAGTCTTGGGATCATTTGTGTTTAATTGTAGAAAAATTCGAGTGTTTATAATGGGTGAGAGTAGCCACCTGTTTATAGGAACCAGAGGGCACGTCTTTTCTTTGAAATGAGAACAAGAACTTGGAAAGGAAAAACTAACCGTCGTCTCTAGGGATCATGCCCTCTGAACTTGTGCAGTCTTCGAACATCTATTATCCCTACTATCTATGAAACAATGTCTCCTATTTATTTGCCAAATTCATTTTTATATTTGAAAATCATGATGAAGATTTGCATTGTATTCTCCTTAATTAAATGCCGTCGCTGTCCAAAATGGGAAATACATGCAATTAATAGAAAATGGTTAACGTGATGACAAAGAGCTTGCGATCTACACAGCAAGTCTTGAGTTTGAGTCAGGACGTTCACTACTTATAAAAGTTTGAGACAATCAGGATTTTACTTGCTCATCTTACCCCACAAAATACACTTTCCAGTGAATAAAATTAGATTTTCTCGCATCCAAACACACACACACGATGGTCATCCATATATTTTATCGCCCAACCCAAATTATGTTAAAAAATGTATTAGGAAGGAGAGAACAATTATAATAAAAACAAGCAGAGTTTTATGCTGTTTGAAATAAAGCAAAATGGAAACTAGAATAATTAAGATTTTAATCAGGATTTAAATGGAAATCAGAGAGATATAAAACGAAAAAGGTTGAGAAACCCTATGCGTTATTGTTTATTATGCAAGGAAAAATAAATAATAATCTGTCAAAATTGTTTTGATAATATCTCAACTAGGTATTCAGCTTACTTATGCTGAAAAGGAGAAAAAACAAATCCTAGATTAGTTAGAAAAGAAAAAATAAAAAAAAATATAGAAAAAAATGAAGAAAAAAGAGAGTATCTTCAATGTCTATTTTGAGAAGCCCTACATTTCTTTTCGGAAGGAAGGCATGGACTGTATGGGCTCCATGTATAGCTGGACCAGGCTACACGTCAGATCTCTATTCAAAGCCATGTCTCGGGCCGATAGCTATACGTCATGGGCTGAATCCTTTTATGATAATATTTTTAAGAAATCCTTGCTTATTATTTATTTATTTATTTATTTATCAAAGTACATACTTCGCTGGTGCTACTGTATATAATAACTTCCTATTTAAATATTCCTATCTATATTTAAACAATTTCTCTGATTATATATTGCATAATTAATTAATTAATCAATCAACCGTGTGTCTTTGACGTGACGTCTCTGAATTCAATATAACGAGAACAATGGCTACGGCAGTGAATCAACTGACGCCGAGTTCTGGTATAATTAACGAGAGAGCTTCAGGGCAAAGTTAACCTCGCAGACCGACGTCGTCCTATTTCTGATCTACTAGAAACTAGCTTTATGTGTTCTGAGATTCGAAGAAACCTTGTACAGTCCACGGTCGAGAAATGCGCATCTTCCACCGTCTTGCTCCCTGAAGAATCAGCCGGCCGCCCCCCCAACTCTAGATGATATCAGTGTTTGAATGGTAATTAACCCCACATTAACATGAAATTTTACTGTACATATATATTTTCATGGAGATTTTTAATATTTTCACGAGAAACACATGGCCTTCCATTTTGGGGTTGCAGGGTTCGAATATAAACACATGGCATTCCTTCACTTCTTCTTTTAGCTACTCTCCATTCATCTGAATATTTATGTATGAATTGAATAAATTAATCCCCTTTTTTCTTCATGATCCAGGGTCATGCATGCGATGCGCTTACAGTCCAAAAGGGCATGCCGATATAAAACAGCAGATGATGAGATATCTCAGCCACAGTAGATTACAAAAACCTGACAGTAAAAACTTGAAAACCCACTTCGTATCATCTTTAACTATTGTTTAACAACTAGGGTTATTCGTCTGGTTTTTTTTCGAACCCTAAGACACGGTTGGTTCCTTGGTCAAAAGTCTCTCTCTCTCTGATAAACTTTTACTCTCTTCGCCTCTCTGTCTAGGATGGAGGGTTAGGGCTGGGCATGATTATGATTAGGTTACCGAGAGCATTTATTTTTTTACAGTGGCAGGCAGGCTTTTAAATATAATAAAAAGGATTTTGAGACCATGTGGACGTTTTACTGTCTTTGATTCCTTTGTTGACGGTCAAACTTACAGTGTGCTAATTCCAGCCTTCGAGGTGATCTCTCTCATACTTTCTGCGAAATAAACTCTTTAAACTATTCCTCCTCCTCAGGTCACCACCACCAGTGCTCTGTGCACATAAAAATATTTGCATGTAATTCCATACGTATATCTACAGTGCACGCACTCTCTCTCTCTGTATTCATATTTACCTACACATTGCATGCTCCATACGCCCTTTTCTTCTTCTTCTCTTTCCCTGTCATCGTTTCTCATGCTTTTACATGGTGATGATGAAATGTAGCTCTTTGTTTCTATAAAATGTCGTCTCAGTATATAGAATTTGATTAAAGTAAAATTCAGAAGCTTACGAGAGATGGATATATACAGAGATAGGAATGAATCCATGGTGATTCGATCGGGTGATGTTTTTCAATTAGTTATTCTACTGTTCTTCTCTGTACTAAAAACTAGGGTGCGTCCACCTCCTTTACTGTCAAAGAAGTTGCTCCTTTCTTCTTTTATTTTGTTTTATTTTTTCTTCAATTTCATTCTCATATATATTTTTTTAAATTGTCATAGAAGTTAAACCCGTTAAATCAGTTAATCCATGTCAAACCAACCAAATTATTTTTAATTTTAAACTCAGATTGAACAACAAGTTAAGTATGAGATTTTTTGTTTTGTCAGATTTCATCTTTAAAATTTATTTATCGATCAACGGTTTTTTTTTGGACTGATCAAATTGATCAAGTAATGTTAAGAAAACTCTCACACTATAATATTAAACTCGAGCTAGGCAATGAATTGAGTTAAGAAACTCGAGGTACACAAGAAATTAAATCAAAATATTTTAAATTTAATTTGACTAGACACATTTAATGATAATTTCAAATATATTTTTATTTTCTAAATATTTTTTATTACATTAATTAGCCCACTAGTGTGGACACACGTGCATGTTGTTTTCGCTAAGAATAAATGGTAATCGGACTTTATGCATGCGGTGTCTCGCCAAGTAAAGTGTATTTGGTGTATTCTGAATGTATTTAATTATCATTCATCTGCACAAACTGTTTTAAGAATTTAATTATAAATTTTAAAGGGGCAACCAAGTACAAGTATACTAATTTGTATAAACAAAAAACATGTTTGTATTTGGCATGAGTAACTACACATGTACCAATACGTATATCCAAAAATAAAAACAAAGAAAGAATTAAGAAAAAATTAGAGCTTTGTTTTGCATTTCAATTTTTTTTAAAAAAATTGAATTTTTCTACTTGCTTGTTTTTGGATATTTTAATGTGCTAATATAAAAAATAAATTTTAAAAAATAAAAAATAATAATTTTAATGCATTTTCAAGCAAAATATATTTTAAAAAGAAACCACTACCTGGAATCTCATTTGTATCCTTGTTAATTATGTTTTCATTTAGTTTTAATCCATCCTAGAATTAACAAAAAAGGGAAAAAAATCAAGAATGAAATAACCTCAAAAAGACCCGGAAGACAGGGGTTAATGTCTTCGATCTTATTGGGTGCAAGAAGCACAGTACTCGTAATCTGTATATTTATATTTTTCATCTTTCTCTTTACTATCATATATTTATACACCAATATATAAATTATTTGTACTCTACATGCCAGCAATTCATGGATTAATTGTTGTTATTTTGCCAGGGGCTCCCGTCTGTAGCGGCGGAGCAGTCTGATGATCAGGGCTAGCAGATAATAGGAAAAAACATGGCATGAATGGATGGAGTGCGAGAAAGTTATATACATTTCAAGATATAATAAACATAAATATTAAATCACTGCTCTTAGAATTTGTTTTTTATTATTATAAATGCAGTAAATTGGGTCGATAAATTAAGAAAGTTGAAGTAGTTTAATGGAGTGAATAAGGGTACGTAGTATAGGAGAAGAAATGATCGAAGATATCTTTGAAGAAGGGTTTGGTTTAAGTTTACGAAACCACATGCTTACAGGTAATGACCACGTGTAAGTCTCATGACCCATGCTTAAAATAATTTTAACCATCGATGACAAGAAGATAAGCTCAACTTCCATAGCTAGCTAGCTTCAGATCGGAACCCTAGCTAGCTTAAAATACTTGCAACAGGGAGTACCGCCACTCGTACGTGCACCTTTTGATTATTACAAGGTCAGGGAGGGTAGATTTTATGCTAGCAAGGGGACTCGTTCAATCATAGTTATCATACAACTCAAATCAACCTGTTTATAGTTTATTGTTTTTCTTAAAATAATGTCATTTTATTTTTAAAAATTAATCCCCCCCGAATAAGAGAATGGAAAAGTGAGGAATTCTGTGTGTGTGTGTATATATATATATATATAACCCTCCTTGGAAAATCATTATCATTAATTATTTATTCTATTGGACTTCCAATTGCAAAAGTACAGTCCTGCCCATTTTGCCCACTATCTGCTGCCTTCATTCTTCATACCGTGCTGCAGATTCAAGTGCCCTTGACCAGGAATGGTGGGGGTTTATATGTATCTTCACTTGTTTTGGGAGCGATGATTTCACTTTCATCTTTTGACCTTTCCTCTTCTCTTGTATATCATGGCTTCCCATAGCTTCCTTCCCAACTCCATGCATGAACTAATTCCTCATCTCCATTCTGCTAACACCGCAACATAAAATCCCCAGGTTCTAAAAGCCATTTTCTAGCGCCCACCAAATACATGGCCTCCACGAACAAGTGGTTAGGTTTCTCTCTATCCCCTCAAGAACTTCCACCATCACAGTCTGATCATCAAGATCACTCTCAAAACAAAGACTCTCGCCTTCGTTTCCACTCCGATGAAATCTCTGGTGCAGATCATGTCTCTGGGGAGAGCTTTGATCTTACTTCTGACTCCACCGCTCCTTCTCTCAACCTCCCTGCCTCTTTTGGTATACTTGAAGCCTATAGAAACAATCAATCGCAAGGTCTGCAGCACAGAACTTCGTATCTTTAATTTTTCTGTCATTTCACAGCTGAAGCTCTGACCCTCTGAAAAATCAGACTCAGAAAAGAAAATGATTTAAAACAAATCGGTTTCTTAGGCATCTTAGAATGGTTTAAAGCTTTCGTATTTCCTTAATTTCTCTACTTATACTTTCTAAGAAGTGAAAGAAGTAGGAGCAACATCATTATTGATCGCTTTCTGATATATTTTTCTCCTTTTTTTTTACTGTGTATTTTTTTGCAGATTGGAATAATATGAAGCGCTTAGGCATGAATGCAGACACCAACTACAGTACCACCTCAGACGTCCCGATATTCTTGGGTTCTTCATGCAATAGCCAGAACATTGATCAAAATCAAGAACCTAAGCTCGAGAACTTCCTCGGTGGCCATTCTTTTGGGAATCATGAACACAAACTTAATGTCTGCAGCACCATGTATGATACCAGTGGAGACTATATGTTCCAAAACTGTTCCCTGCAACTCCCGTCTGAGGATGCATCAAATGAAAGAACAAGCAGTAATGGAGGAGGTGATACTAGCATCAACAATAATAACACCAATAGTTCCATTGGTTTATCCATGATTAAGACCTGGTTAAGGAACCAGCCAGCACCGACACAACAAGACACAGGTAATAAGAGCAATGGTGGTGCACAAAGCTTGTCCCTTTCAATGAGTACCGGATCACAATCTGCAGGTTCTGCTTTGCCACTTCTAGCAGTAAATGGAGGAGGAAATAGAACTGGAGGAGAGCAGAGTTTTTCTGATAATAACAAACAACAAAAGACCACACCGAGTCTTGGTAGCCAAACCGGTGCCGTGGAAACGGTACCGAGGAAATCTATTGATACTTTCGGCCAAAGAACTTCTATATACCGTGGTGTAACAAGGTATCTTCGCACAAACCATTAAATGCTCATTTATACGAGCACTGCTCTTACTGGTCATTTTTATTACTCTTTTCTAGGAGATGAACGCTGGTAATTACTTTAGGGTTTGTATTTTGCAGACATAGATGGACTGGTAGATATGAAGCTCATCTTTGGGACAATAGCTGTAGAAGAGAAGGGCAGACTCGCAAGGGAAGGCAAGGTACGCCGTCCTTCATTTATTAATCTATTTGAATTTGTAGATTCTATGGCATTCAAAAATGATCTTTTTTTATATATTTTGATGAATCATTGATTCATGGGTTTATTTCGAACTAACTTGTGCTGCCTCTTTTGGATGTGTGCATATCTTGATGCGTGGGGCTTGCCGAATCTCGTTTCAGTTTATTTGGGTAAGAGCGAATTTTTTTTCTCTTTGGTTTTTTGAAGAACAACATTTATTTTCTAGGCGACTCTAATTATTTTCATCTCTTATTTTTTGTTAGGTGGTTATGACAAAGAAGATAAGGCAGCTAGAGCTTATGATTTAGCAGCATTGAAGTACTGGGGCACCACCACCACGACAAATTTTCCGGTGAGCTTCTACTTAATTTCCTTCATTTAAATTCCAAGGGAGTGCTGTCCCATAAAAAATTCTGGCGAGTTTCTACTTTCCTTCATTTAAATTCGAAGGGGGTGTTGTACCAAAAAGAATTCGAGGTGGGGAGACAAAAAATTCACCAATGTTTCATTCGCCTTGACATGCAGCAGATTTTTTTCCTGTGAAACATTAGTGGAAGTTCTGCAAGTTTGGATTATCATATTGATTAATTAAGCTCCACCACGATCAATAATTTTCCTGCCCTCCCTAAAAGTATCCTCGTAACAAGGATGTGTGTCCTATTCTTGAACATACACGATTACTTTTCAATGTATTTTGCCGCTGTTTATGGCTTGTGTGTTGCTGCTGTTAATAAAATTATTGTGTAAATAAAACTACAGATTAGCAGCTACGAGAAAGAGATAGAAGAAATGAAGCACATGACTAGGCAGGAGTATGTTGCGTCTCTTCGAAGGTATTTAACAAAGGCAGCTTCTTGTTAATTTCTTCTTCTTTTTCTGACGAAATAAATAGTTTCATGAAATTCCAATGATGAAGCACGTATATATATTTGGTCGTTGCAGGAAAAGTAGTGGGTTTTCTCGGGGTGCTTCCATTTATCGAGGTGTAACTAGGTATGGATTTCTTTTTCATCAACTTAATTTCTGCTATATATATAATTATTTTTTTTTGCCAGTTTTAAGATGAAAGAAGCTGTATCCATATTTTAAGAAGTAAACCAACTTATTAAATATTTTTAAGAAATTATATATGACATTTATGATCATGTCATTAGAGGATGATTTTAAAAATCGTCACCATCCGTTTAACAGCAAACACCACTAGTCGACTACTGGATGCATGCATATACATTTTATTCGAGTCTTTTCATAGATGCTGATCAGATCAAGGGCCGGAGTGGAAAGAGGATGTAAAGATGTAATAAAAAAATGAAATAAAATGGAAACTTGACATGTTATTCGTATAATATCAATACTGTTTGAATATGTTGTTCAAATTCTTGATCCCCTATCTCATTAAAAATTAATTCTCACGAAGACTTCATGGACCTGCAATTAGCTAGGGGTCACGTGCTTTATCTCTGGGAACAAAGATATTAATATTAATATCTTTGGTGACATTTTCCTCGGAACTTCATTCTCCTGAATCCTTAGTTTTAGAGAGATTAATTAGTTGCGTGAGGGGTACTAATGAACTTGATTTCTTGATTAATTAACTTGGTCATTTTATTTGTCACACCAGACATCATCAACATGGAAGATGGCAAGCAAGGATCGGAAGAGTTGCAGGGAACAAAGACCTTTACTTGGGAACTTTCAGTAAGTTCATTTTCAATCGATTTTACTACTTTTGAGAAATATTAAATATTCCCCGGCCCCCCCAGCTATCCTGGAAAGTTACTCATGTTATAAATTCGTGGGTGCTGTGGACTTTCTTCCAAGCATAATGAAATCTGTATAATTAGCCATTTAGTGTCATCTCCCAATTCCTGCAATTTATTATGCATTCCATTCATAGGCACCCAAGAAGAAGCAGCAGAGGCCTATGACATTGCCGCCATAAAATTCCGTGGACTGAATGCAGTAACCAACTTCGACATGAACAGATATGATGTTAACAGCATAATTGAGAGCAGCACATTGCCTGTCGGGGGTGCGGCTAAGCGGCTGAAAGAGGTGGAGCATGCTGAAATTACGACGGATGTGCAAAGAGTAGATGATCGTGACAGCTCGAGCTCACAACTCATCGATGGGACTGGCAACTATAGTACTGCGGCACACCATGGCTGGCCTACTATTGCGTTTCAACAAGCTCAGGCTTTTAGCATGCAGTATCCCTATGGCCAGAGGGTTTGGTGCAAGCAAGAACAGGACTCTGACAATCATGGCTTTCAAGAGATTCATCAATTACAACTGGGAAACTCCCAAAATTTCTTCCAGCCCTCGGCTCTGCATAACGTCATGAGCATGGACTCGTCTTCAATGGAACACAGCTCTTGTTCTGATTCTGTCATGTACAGCGGCGGAGGTCACGATGGTACCAGTACTGGAACCAACGGAAGCTTTCAGGGAATTGGTTATGGAGGCAATGCTGGGTATGCCGTCCCAATGGCTACAGTTATAGCTAATGATGGAAACACCCAGGATCAAGGGAATGGTTATGGAGATGGAGAGGGGAAGGTTCTTGGCTATGAAAATATGTTTTCCTCGTCGGATCCTTATCATGCTAGAAATCTGTACTATCTTTCCCAGCAGTCATCTTCCGGTGTGATCAAGGCTAGTGCATATGATCAGGGCTCACCTTGTAACAGCTGGGTGCCAACAGCGGTTCCTACCATTGCAGCAAGGTCTAACAACATGGCTGTTTGCCATGGAGCTCCACCACCTTTCACAGTATGGAATGAGAGTACATAATGATTCTGGGATTGACCGATGAGTGAAGCACGGGAAAGTCAAATTATGTATACAATTACTGATTTAGTAGTAATTTTTATTTTTCAGGATCCTTTCTTCCTTCTTTATCCACTAATTGAAGCAAGGAAGGGACGTAGGCGCTTCCCCCCCCCCCTCCTAACTTCGAAGCATGCAAATTTTATTAATTAAGGGGTCCATCTGAAGTTCAGCAATAGCATGTAAGAGCTTGGAATCTCACTTGCTATAATTTTTTTGGGGAACTTCAGGTTTTTATAGATCCTCGGGTAGATTTTTATATTTCCTAACACCAGGCTTTGTAATTTTCAATAACTTAGTTATTATACAGAGAATGGCATATTTTCCGGTGCGTGTTCCTTTTCT
The DNA here is from genome assembly GCA_025169955.1 of Salix arbutifolia. NCBI lineage: Eukaryota > Viridiplantae > Streptophyta > Magnoliopsida > Malpighiales > Salicaceae > Salix > Salix arbutifolia. The sequence goes on from CM045909.1 coordinate 4,481,611, forward strand.
TTTCAGGACATTTACGAGTATTATATGGTTTGTCCTCCCCTCCGAAAATTTGAACCTGAGACCTTCATGTTTTTTTCTACCTGTTCAAGGAGAGGTCCAATGTGGCAGATGCTGGAAAGTTACTGAATTTTTAATCAAATTGAACTCAAATTCTTTCAGCTGTTTTTTCAGCGCAAAAATATAACTACAGATACTGTTATTTCTTAAGCAGCGGAAGTGCATCAGACTGCTTTAAAGTCTAAAATCCACGAGACTGGAGCTCTAGAAATCCCTGGGAATGTGAAATTAGACTTTTTAGCTTCCAGTTTATGCACTGCGGTCTCAAGTTTCTTCTCACGGTGCAAAATACCTGGCATTCCGTGCAGTTCATGCAGACTTGTATGTGTGTGTGTGTGTAGTCATGGTGGTTTGCAGGTTTTAGACGTCTGTGATTGAAAATAGGTTTCATTAAGATCCCCAAAACTACTTGAACATGGTTTTATATTTGAGTTTAATTCGGATTGCCTTTTGATTTATAAGTTAAAATATTGAGAAATGGTAGATAGAATTCCAAACCGTATCCTTGTACCGGCAGGTCAACCTGGTTTGTCTTTGGGTTAATGGACTTGGGTGGCAATTCCATCTTGGATTTGTTTTGGGTTCAGTTGTTGACTGCGCCTTCTTACCTTTGGGTCTGGTTTCTGGCTACTTTAGCTAGCCCTTTTAGTTGATCGGTCCAGTCTCATACCTCGGATCAGGTTAGGTACATTTCTGACTTATTAATGATATTCTGTTTAATGTTTTTGAAAATATTTTTAGTTCAGAAAATATTAAAATAATATTTTTTTTAAAAAATAATTTTTAATATTAAGACATGAAAATAATTAAAAATATCAAATTAATTTAATTTTAAAAAAATTAATTTTTTTTATAAATATTTTTAAAACACCTTATCAAACACATCTAAAAGACATTCCTAGGGGGGAGAAAGGACCTTTTGTGATATTGTATAGGAAGTCAAAATGGTATGGAAGATTCATAATAACAATATCCGGGCGTCTGTTTATAAATGTTTTTGAGGCTATGTTTTTAAAATGTTTTGTATTTAAAAATATAGTAATTTTTTTTAAAAAAAAAATTACAAAGAAAAAATTATTTTTTTTAAAAAACACTTATAAAAACAAACACTTAAAAAGTATCATGGTATTAGTTTAACTACAACCATAACTTTGGGAACTATGTTTTCTTGTTTGGACAAGTGCCATCAAATTATTGTTTTTATTATTATTATTATTAAGAAAATATTTAAATCTTTTACTTGATCATCTGGCAAGTAGGTTTTATACATTATCACATTTAATAAGAATATTACTTGGTGGGATGGCCGGATCAACAATTCTCTCTCTCGACTATTAATAAGGTCCGTGGTGGTGTCACTTAGAGGATATTTGGGAGAGCTGTTGCTATAGTTTTTCATAGCTTTTTAAAAAATATTTCGTGCCGAAATACATTAAAATGATATTTTTTTTTATTTTTTAAAAATTATTTTTGATATCAGCACATCAAAATGATCTAAAAACACTAAACCGTCAGTATTTATACTCCTGTTCCTTCGAAGCAGTCCTTTTCCCTCCCAGCTACCCTGTAATATCCCACATCGGCGGGTGAGGGAGTGGTAGATGACCTTATTAAGAGTGCTGGTTGCTAACTTGTCATACGCGTTTTGGGGCGTCAGGCTCAAAAGTGGGCTCGCGTCACCAGGAACAAAACCGTGAGGGCGGTAAGGCCCAAAGCGGACAATATATGGCAAGTTGGGCCGGGCTGTTACATACCCTTTGCATCTCTCTAATAAAAAGGCGGCCGAGAAGATATGGATCCACTTCAAAATCTATGCTCATTAACAATACTACTCTTTAGTACCAATTTGGATTTTTAAAATTGAGTTTCAACTTACTTTTATTATTCTTTTCGACTTACTTTTATTAATTGTTTTTTTCATTTTAAATATTTTTAATAAATAAGTCTTAAAAAATAAAAAATACATATTATTTTAATATATTTTGAAACATATGCATATATTTTGAAACGCGCACACATATATAAAAGAGTATTTAACATATTGTGTTAAAAATATAATTGGACGAGACCAAAAAAAAATAGAATAAAATTTATTGCCAGTCACTTGAAAATAATAAGAAAATATGTTTAATGATTTCTCCCAAATAATATTATCTTTCCACATTATAAAGTCCCATGCAATTTCCAAGATCTCCTAGCTTGAACTACAAGAACTGGGGCAGAACCCTCTTCGCGATGTATTTCGTAAGATAGTGGTAGGTTGATTGGCTGGGATGAACAGCATCCCAAAACATGTAGCGAGAAGGAGTTCGACATATTGGAGTCAGCGGATTGCACAGGGGTCCCATCTCCACAAATCCAGTACCACAGCAGCCTTTGTTTGTTTCCACAAATCCTGCCATGCAAGTAAGACCCTAGCTCTGTTAGCAATGCCTAATAAAATTTATTGATAATGGTGCTCTAAGATCTCCACAAATCTATTTTCTGGGGCGATTTAGCTTACCATATTTTAGTGGATAGTCGATCATGTTCATCAGTGGCTTATATATGTCCGCGTATACTATTTTGCTTCCTGAAAGGTTCGCCTGTACCAGGGGCAGCGTTCTGGCAAGCTTGTGGTTATAAGATTGAGAATATAAATTTTGGTTGTGCAAACATCTCCGGTGAGAAGGAGGCTGCAGTTTCGTGGTCATTTGAATGGGAAGGCAGCCGATTGGAGGAAGGCCGGCCACAATCATGGATCGGCAACCAAGGTCATACAGTTGCTGCATGCAAATCCATGGATTAGTTTGATAACCTGATGTCAACGATAACAATTCTAACCAAATTTTTCAATCAGATCGAGACAGAGAGAGGTGCTTACTGTGGTGAAAGTTTGGACCTTGTTCAGCAAAAAATCCTGGTACCTAGTATCATTCATGTCCATCCTCAACGCAGATATATCATTTGTTCCAGAACTAATGACAACCAATGCACCTCCAACTATCTCCTTAGCCTTTTGTTCTCCCACAATCTTCCTCAGCCTTGCAGTATAGTTCCTAAACATGTCAATTTGCTTGGGAAATGAGATAATCTGAAACACATCGTTTGTTACATCATCATATCCTGATCCCGATGATGCAAAGCTAACACCCGTAATAATTTCATCATCTGACAAATTTGGTTTCAAGAATGGAGGCACAGAATGTTTGATCTTCAGAATAGAGGCTAGAAAATCTGGAAACAGTCTTCCATCTGAGAATCTCCCGGTAGGAGTGTGACCGTGATAGTCTATACCATATGGAAGAAAATTAGCTTTGAACAACGTATCAATTTCATTGTTGTTACCGCTATCTACAGTTGAATCGCCGAAGACGAGAATGGCAGGAAAGCTGGAAAACGATCTCGGCCTTGTAGCATTCCCTGTATTGAAAAAGATTGCCGAAATGCAAACCAGCACAACCCAGGGCTTGATGTTTGCCATTGGCGAGCGAATAGAATGAGCCCAGATGGATGCCTCTTCTCTGCACCTGTTTCTATCCGAGCCCGTTCTACATTCTGCGGATGACCTTCTGGTATTTATATGCAGTGATGAAAAATCCAGTAAGCCAGAGAATTCAGGTGCGATGGCTATATATATAAGAGAGAGAGAGAGCGGGAGAGAGAGAGAGAGAGAGGTAAAACAAGAAAAATACAGCTATTGAAAGCTTTAATTTAAAATTTATTATTGGATATTTTTTATTTACAACAAATTAGAAGAAAACCTCAAGATAAAGAAAAAACAATGAAAAAAATAATAGCAGAATTTAAAATTAAAAGGAAAAAAATATAAATTAACCAGGAAATATAATAAATCCCAAACGATAATTTTTGGAAATTATTTAAAAACCCTCCCGATTTTTAATTGCAAATGAAGTTCTAATCAAAATAGAGCATGAATAAAATCTTATCATCCCGAAGTTGTAGCCATATCAAAATTTATACCTAATAATATAAAGAGGAGAAAAAATAGGGTGCATCAATTAAATAGTAAATTAATGATAAAAGAAGCAAAGACAGATCAGAGTTCCGAGATCATAGAAACGACAGTAACTACGGGCTTGACTTGAGAAACCGGCTTTCAAGGCAGTGTCAATGATCCACATGAGAAGATAGGTCGGCATATTATATTATGCATAAAGCTATAGAAACTTCCTCCCGGAAAATGATGTTATTGTATATAATTTGTCGGCCATTGATTTTATAACAAGATTTTACGACATTTAATTCGTAGATTTTCCGTAGGAAGATGGGAGACATTACTTTCCAGTCCTGTGGACGGTTGGGGGAGTGGATCGGGGCATTAGTAGCCTTAAATTTACAGATAGATTCATAAATGAAGTGCCTTTTTTTATTTTGAATTATTTGACGGGAGGAAAATACCGCCTCCGTTTACCGAAATTTCTCCCCGGCGTGGATGAAAATATTCCGGGGAGTTAAATCATTCGAGTGACCGTACGTTTGATAGTTGTGGTGAAGATTGTTTTTAGATTTATTTTAAAAGTTTAATTTACCGAACATGAAACCATTATTTTCAAATAGTATTAATTTACATAACTAAACAATGGAAAATAAAATAAAAAATTAGCTGCAGGAATTTAAGCAAGGGATTTTGCAGAAGGCGACGAGAATGGTTCTAAAAACCGCCATATAAATGATTCAAAGTTATCTATATTACTTTTAGATAAGCTTTTGTTAGGTGCTTATCTTTTTTTTCTTTTTCTCTCTGGGATCTGAGATACTTCTATGATAATGTTTTTTTTTATTGATTTGATAATCAGTACACGGCAATAGTTAGCATACACAGTGTAATATTTGTCCTGCGGTCCAGAAAAAAGAAATCATCATTAAAAATAGTGTCGGGAACTAATATTAGTCATAGAGGGCACGTTATCCCGAATTATTTTTTAGTCTCGGGATTATGCTGTATGAATTGGATTTTATTTGTTTTAATATTAAAATAATAATAAAGAATAAAACACCCACTTGACACTCTAAAGAAATTGACGTAAGAGATTACACTTGTTTGGTGGGAATATGGTCAATAGCGATGTTAGCAAGAAAATATATATATATATATATTTTTTAAATTATTTTAATATGTTGATGCTAAATATATATTTAAAAACAAAACCGTACTCTACACTCGTTCTCTATTTCAATAGAAATTTAGGTGAAAGGGGTGCATTTAGAAGTAGTGATTAATTTGTATTGCTAAAACAAATTCCTTAATAACTAATGCAAACAAGCTGTTGTTTTCAAAGAGGACTTTGCTAATTAGCATACTTCGTAAGCATGATTAGTATCAATGACAAAAAATAAAAGATTTAATTATCATTGCATTTAGTTTTGTCATCATATATTCAGGAAGGATATTATTGATGAGGATCAAATCCTGCTCCTGCTGGGGCTGACGCCAGTAACGAGATCTCGGTGAGATAAATTCCGATTCATGAAGGAAGGGACAGCCAGCCTATTCGATCCCTAAAACAGTACACAGGTTAGAATACCGGCGATTAGTTTTCCGATGACTCCTCGGATTGCGGCGTGATGCAAGCTCTTGGCCATTCTATGGGTAAAAATTTGACCTAAGCAATGTTCGAGCATTTTAATGAACTTCGGGAAAATGCCCCCCCGGAAAAACAAACTTTTCTTTTGTATATCCTTCCTAATTTACACTTCATTTCTATAAATTTTCCCATGCTTCCGTCCTTTTTTAAAATTATATTTTTATTTTTATTTTTGGCTTAAGATACTAAATTTGATTGCTTTCAATTAAAATGTCTAATTTCGCGTAAAATTGAACTGGACTACTCAATATGACTCCTGTTGATCGTAATAAATCGATGTTTTATGTTATTAATAAAATCAGTTAAATTAAAATTATTGTTAATGATATAACTTAGATTAAACATTGTTTTTATACACAAATATAATAAAAAAAATAAAAGTAAAATATGGGTGAATATAATTGCCACGACCCCAGCTTAATTGTTGAAGAATCTATCTCCTAATCCTTACAAATTCTTGACTCGAGCGTATATTCTGATGCATGGAAACTAGGATCTTGTGCAGATGAAAGCAATATGTTGTTTTACAGCAACTTGGAGAAAACCTCCCTCTCTATATGCTTAGCAATGACCAGGTAGGTTGATGCGCGCGCTGGGATGAACAGCATCCCAAAATAAGAACCTGGAAGCTAATAATTTTCCAAATTCTGGGGTCGTTGGTTGATTTACACAAGGGTCCCAGTTCGAAAAGTCCAGTCCCGCAGCATCCTCTCTTTGTTTCCAAAAATCTTGTTGTGCAACACAGCCCATGATATTCAGCCTTCTTCTGTTTTGTAAAGTTTTATGTGGTGCATTAGCTTACCATATTGTTTTTAAAACTCGATCATGTCATCCAGTGGCTCATATATGTCGGCATATACGATTTTGGTCCCTGAAAACGTTGCCTGTGCTTGGGCCAAAAGCTTGACAAGCTTTTGGTTATAAGATTGAGCATATGAATTTATGAAATCCACCCATTTTAGATCTACAGGAAGTAGAAGTTTAGTGGCCATCTGAATTGTTTTTTCGATGGGAACGTAGCCAAATGAAGGTAGGGCAGATACGGCCATGGAGCGGCATCCAAGATCATACAGCTCCTGTAAGTTCATAGATGATTGAAAATACGATGTCAATTCTGCAATATTTACAGAATTAGTTGTGCAATCAGAGCGGGACATGGCTGCTTACTTTAGTAAAATTTTGTACGATATCCAGCATAGTATCCTGGAAACCATAGTGCAAGTTGAAAGGCCTTGTAAGGATATCATTGCTTCCTGCACTAAAAAGAACAAAGGCACCATCAATTCTCTGTTTAGCCTTTTCTTCTCCTACAATGCTCTTTAGCCTTGCAATATGATCCCTGAAATTGTCAATTTGCTCTGGAAACGGGATAACATTCAGAAGGGTATTTGTTTGATAATCGTCTCCCGCCCCAGCTGATGCAAAGTTTACACCGGAAACGACTCCTGCATCAGATGAATGAAGGGGACAGCATCTTTGATCTTCAGAGCAGAGGCTAACATATCAGGAATTAATTCGCCGCCAGAGAACCTCCCTGTGGCTTTCTGATCTGGATAGTTTTGACCAAATGGGAAAAAGTTGGCCCTGAGAAGTGTATTGATATAATTGTTATTGCTTGCATCTACTGTTGAGTCGTCAAGGATGAGAATGACAGGATATTTCGGCAAAGGTCCCTGTCCTGCAGCTTTGCAGGTACTGAAATCGATCACGCAAACGGAAGTTGCCAGCCATTATTAAAACAAAAGTGACGGGGAATTGACTCAACTGCTTCTAATCACTCCATCGGCGTTCTGTCCTAATCTATTTATAACAACCAAATATAGCGAATAACTAATTTTAATTAGTTTTTAGTTGAAGTGCGTAAAAATTGACCTGAATATACTGGCTACAATTCACAGACACAGCATTTGATTGATAGAAATTTTAATCATCATTGTTCGTGTCCTGTTTTTTCGATAAAACAAAAACAAAAATGTCAGAGCAAGAAAACAATTTGAAGCCCTAAAACATGGATTAGTATGAACAGTCTAAAAAATAAAGGGACTAAGGTGGACACACTGTTAGGCCCAGCACCCAGGTAGCCAGGAATTTGGGCCTCACAAAGAGCAAGTCTCACTCTCCATTAGCATTTGCATCACGCCAGGTCCAATTTCACATGGGCTTGATATCACACTAGATCTTTTTTGTCAGGCTTGGCACCCTTGCAAGCTCAATGCCTAGGTGTGGCTCCTAGACCATACCTAACGCCTAGGCAACGTGTTGCCGAGCCCAGATTTGGACCTGGCACGTTTTTGAGCCCCAACGTGTAAGCATGTCATGTTGATGAGTCCTTTCTCAGGAATGACTTGACAGATAAAGTTAAAATTCAGTTCATGTACCTATGTATTTGTGTTATGTACAAAATTGTTTTTGAATTCATATGTTTTTATTTACGATTATTTGAATTTGAACCTCTTATTTTTATGTTTAAATAAAATTTAAATTATATTTTTATTTTCCAAAAAATTGATATAAATTCGATCAACTTCATAAATCTAAAATCTATCCATCATCACATTGTATATTTATAAATTGTGAAAATAATAATGATTACTTATCGTAATTTAATTTTATAATTTATTTTATTGATTTTAAAAATAAACAAGAATGAATCAAACGGAGAAAACGTACACTTTGCAGGAGACATTAAGAAAAAAAAAAAAAGGTCCAAAAGAAAAGTGGTTAGAACACATGGAGCATGGCACGCAAAAGACATAACGTTGATCCCTGCCTTTATGAGCCCGTTTCGCTCCAAGTTCGAGAAACTGGAGGCATTGTAATAAATGATCGGGACCGTTTAAACTCTCAAAAACCTACGGTCCACATTTTCTTGCAGAAAAACGTGGTACCGTAACTTAGTGTTGAGAGAGAGAGAGAGAGAGAGAGAGACCCAAATTCCAAATTTTCTCATCAACCAGACAGAAAATTCATCTTCCACAATCAACTATCTGACACACCTGTATCCACAGTTTGAATCCAGAATTCAGTAAGTGTTCTTTTTTTTTTCTTGCAAAAAAAATAACCCTTTGGAGAATTGTTCACTTCCAAAATGGGTTTCATTCAGACAGTTAACGAAGATGAAAGCAATCAACTGTGGCTTTTGGATTTTGATAATTATTTAGAAAGTAACGAGGAATTGCGATAAATATGTATATGGTTACATCTGTGCATGCATATGTGTGAATGCAGGTTCAATACCTGTGAATTGTGTTTTGACTGAAATAAAATGAGAATAAGATTATGTCAAAAGAAAAAAAGACTTAACTCTTATTCGTGTTCTGATCTAATAAATAAAAGACTGTAATTCGATGATGAAAAAGAAGTCATGGGTTTTAATTTTTGTAACCATTCATTTTAGTTTTAATTTAGAATTTATTTACTGCCACTTATTTCTGAGTTTTAGCTCAAATGTAGCCTTCTTCTATGATTGTTTTGTTTTTAGCTTGACCATGTTTTAATACTAGTGTTACTTGAGTTCTTTTAGCCTTTTTTTTATCTATGATGGCTGCAATTACCTCATGTTGCGCTGGAAACTTCTGTTCTGCAGTGGATTTGGAACAGGGCCCTGATGTTCCAGACGAGGATATCGATAACTCTTCAGATGGCAATCCTCAGCACGGTAGTGATGGCACAATCGGTGGAAGTTCTATAGAAGCAGCATCTCAACCTGAACAAAGTGATAAAATGACTCCAAATTCCACCGGGGGTTTCGAGTTAACTGCAGTCGAACCATATGTGGGTCAAGAATTTGAGTCGGAAGCCGCTGCACTTGAGTTCTATTGCTCGTATGCCACGCGTACAGGTTTTGTTACTCGAATGAGAGATCACAATTGCTCTCAGCGTGATGGATCTATCATTTCAAGAACACTAGTTTGTAACAGAGAGGGTTTTCGAAAGTCCACTGATAAGCCTAGAATGCCATGGTCAAGAAAGCCTCGTGCTGTCACTAGGGTGGGTTGCAGAGCAAGGGTTTCATTTAGAAAGCAGAGTAATGGGGCGTGGGTTATTAGAAGTTTAATAAAGGAGCACACTCATCCATTGGCATTGCCTGAGAACCAATCTCCAAAGGCCAAGGGAAATCCCAAGATCTATCAAGTTCCGGTCAGATCTTGTCCCTACACTTGTTCTTTAGCACGATACATGATGATTTTTAATTCTGTTGATGTGCTATTACTATACTTAATCCCCTTCGGGCACTCAATTGATTCTCTAGCAAAACTGTGATGAACCTGACCAGCCATTTGGGATCCCAGGCAACAAATATTTGATTTATAAACTCTAGCAATTATGTTCCTGGTAGCTTCCAGAGACTGGTAAATCCACTTAAGTGGGTTCTGTTTATAAACAAAACTGCGAGTGTATATCTATTCTCTGACAGATGCCTTAAGGAATGAGCTATGCAGCATCTCACTATTTCAAGGTTGATGACTTATCAGATGTTCATATAATTTCTGCCATGCCATTTATGTTTTTTAATTAATAATTATTGCTCGAGGTCATCTGAACTGCGCGAGATCAATAGCTTTGGCCTGTGAAAACTTCATACATTGAATTGCATCAATTAGTTCTCTTATCCAATTCTTTTTCTGTTGATTGCATGCTCCTTTTTCCACCAGGCTGATGACAGGAGAGTCCATGATCTAATGCGAGAGCTGATGGTGGAGAAAAAAAGGAATGCTTCCCTCAGAGAATTTATACACCTTTTATTCAATCACATCGAGGAGCACACACAAGGTTTGTCAGAAAAGATCCAGTGCGTAGTAGAAAAGGTGAACAGGATAGAATCAGATGGAAAAAACTCAGGATCTGAGCTAGTCATGTCATTGTAATGCTGCAGCCGACAGCATGCAGTCCTGAGTGTTTTTGTCTTGCAATTTATTCTAACTCTCTGCAAACTTGAATGAATGAATGAGTGCTCATCGTGCGTACTGCGTAGCTTTCAATGAAATCCGAAATAAATATTATTTTGCTGTTATATAAAATATAAAGATATACAGAAGAATAATGGCTCCATGTGTGCGCGCTTATTTAAATAGGGACTTTTAATTGAATTGTTGGGGGTTTCAAAACTTTGATTTATATCAGATCCTAAATCATAAGATGTTATAAATTGTAAAAATAAATAAAATTAGAAGACATAATTTCACATGTAAAGGATGCTGAAAATCTCGTTTTCCAACAACAGTTATGAAGTCACTCTTCTTCTTTTGTGAAAACTGAAAAGGACTATTTTTTTTAATATTATTATTATTATTTGCCATATCGGGAAAGACAATTGCTTTGTGAAGATTTGATGGAGTCAAGCGGAAAAGATATGATGAACAGCCCTCGGAGAACCAGGCAAAAGCGTCGCCCGCTAATTCTCGTACACAGAATCACTCAAGGGAGGATAGGGCTTGCCATAATTGATATGCAAACTCATCGGATGGTTTTGAAAGGCACATCTCTTCTGAAGCATAGACAAGAAGTAAACTTAAAACTGGAAAGGCACATCTATTATTTCAGAAACCTATGGAAAACAAACAAGAACAAGGCGCCATAAAAAAGAAGTTAAAGCTGCATTTTCTTTTAAGTTACACCCAAAATCTGCATAGGAATTCAAAAAAAATAAAAGAAACATTTTTCACTCTCCCAGATTAAAATTAAACACAGTGCCATTTTCCTACATGTTCTTTTGATGATACCATCTCATCAAGATAAACAAGTCACATGATCCTATCTCTTTCATCAACCTAAGATGGCAAAAACCTCTCACATTGGATTGAATCTAATCGATTCCAACAAATTACATCAAATGGATTTCTATCTAATAATAAAGATTCTCACTCAAATGTGGACGTAGAAAGAACCTAAGAAGGTTAACAAAGGAATGGTTGGGAGGTATTTAGCTACCTAATTTAAATGCATCCACAAAGAGGCCTAAGCAAACACCGGCTTTCCAATAGTTCATCATAGCTACAAAAGATTGCAGCCTCCTAGTAGACAGGGAAGAGGGTTTTTTATACATAAGCATACCAATCCCCTCAATGGCAGCAACCACAATGCCCGCAACCAATACATCCCAGTCGCCTGTCTGTCCAAGTATTGTTGCCAGCGCATTCGCTGTGTAAAACCCTAATAGGAGGAGAAATACTTTCATGGGTAAGTTTTTTCTTGCTGAATTCAGCTTTTCTAGTAGCTGTCTGCCACCTGCACTTACTATCCTGCCTAACCGAGTTCCACCAAGGCCAGGAGGTCTATCACCATTGACGTTCTCTTGCCCCCCATTTCCAGGCAGCCCACCAGTGTCCAAGGCAAAGGCTATTCTCCAACCATGTCTTCTCAGCTGAAACCTGTTTTGGTACACCGAAGGCCAAAGCCATGATATTAATGAGATGCGGCTGAGCAGATCAGAAACCAAAGACAGATACAAGTTTGTTAAGGAATTTTATATTGCAAGGGATGTAAAATTGAATTTATTATAAAAAGCTCATAAGAATGAAAGCAACATCTGACTTGCCACAGCAGAACTGGAATGAGGCAGTTGAGTAGAATCATGAGGTCTACAACTTATCTATACAATCATATTAATCAGACTTCCAAGGCCATTTTTTTTTTCAAAACTGATTAATTGATTGTGGAAGTGACATAATGACTCTGCTTTCATGTAGACCCTTGTGTTGAGAGATGTAGTTATCGAACACCATTAATCACCATTTATGTCAACTGTTCTTCATATTGATACTCTAGAGTGGAGGTTCAATGGCTACAAAACAACAGCACTATGATGAAACGTAAACAATGGCAACAAAAATGAGATATTGATTCCAAATACTATGATTAGACAATCCCATGTTCCTGGATCTACAAGAAAATAGCTCTTCGACAATAAACATGTCTACAAACTTTAAAATATACCTCGTCTTTTGAAAAGGCACAAACTTTATGCCAATCTTTGATGCCTGTCCGATAAAACTGGGCTCACTTTTCCAGCTCTGCATTGCACAAGTTGCAATGGTTATACAAGTTCTTTCAGAGACTTCACTCTCCATTACTGATAAACCTGACTGCAGCACTCTTGCTCCCACTTGACAAGCCATCAAGAACTAAGAATCATAATTTAGAAGCAGTTAAACCATCCAGTTCCATATTACATTCATACCCAATGTACAATCATTGTGATTGCTAAAATCTTCAATTCAATAAGTGCTCCTCAAATTTAGGCCCTTGTAAAAAAGTTAGAAACTTCTCAAACTTTCGATGCTAATACCTCCATTGCAGCATGAAGTAAAAAACTATACCACAAATCTACGAAAAGACCCATGAAGGTTTTTAATCAATTGGAAAGACTGAATCAATAGATAAGATGATGAATTCAAGAAATAAGTAAAACCCTAACCTTTAGATGATAATTTTGAGGAGAAAGTTTCAAGCTTTGGAGTTTCTCTCCAAATTTCTTGCTTCTCTTCTATGCTATTGTATGCTAGTTGTGTGTCTGGTTCCAGAGGAAAAGCGCCTGAAAAATAAGAAAGAAAAACGGAGTTAATTATATCTCAATCCTTATAGTTTATGAAAATAACCAATTAGTTATCGTATTTGAGAAACTATATATTTAATCCTTATGTTTTTAAATCAATTTATAATTTAGTCCATCTTCTACTTGTTTTTTTGTAAGAAGCTGTTTGGGACAGCTTTTTAAACTGTGTTTCCAAAAAATTCAATTTTTTTTCCATTTTAAATAAATATATTTTGGTGTTTTTAGATCATTGTGATGTGCTAATGTCAAAAATAATTCTTAAAAAATAAAAAAACATTATTTTGATATATTTCAGCATGAAAAACACTTTAAAAAACTACAACAACAACGGTCCCAACCAGTCATAGATAATTAACCGCGTTTCACCGCGGCCGAAACTTTTTTATTTTTTCAACACAGAAAATATTTGAATTGCGAGATTTTTTATATACGTGATCTAATTTATAATTTGTTCACTTATAACGCTGACAAGAAAGATGCCTGCGTGGCAAGATGGAAATGAATAAGATTCCTAACTGCGTGAGCCTCACTGCAGAGAACCGTCCCCTTCCCTCTCTGTTTTTTTCTTCTCTTCCTATATATACATATAATAAAGCTCATTCCTTGGTTGCACAAGAAGCAATGGAAAAAAAACAATCTCCAGAGTTCAGGGAGATAGTTACTGTGGTTTTGAAGCTGTTATGCATCCTTACCACCATATCCACTTCAGTTTCTATACAACAAGGAGGAGGAGCAGAGGAATTGATCTCTTCATCGCCCAAAAAATGGGAAGAGAGAGTTATAGAAGTGGAAGGAGGGCCAGAGTCAATTATATGGATAGTGCAGCTCTCTGATCTCCATTTCAGTGTACACCATCCTGAAAGAGCCCTTGACTTCAAGAAAAATGTGGGACCTGCTCTCAAGATGATCAATCCATCTCTCGTTCTCATCACTGGCGATCTCACAGGTATAATTATTTTTTTTTCTTTTGCGAGTTTGGGCTTATGAGTGTTTGTTAATTTCGAGCTTGAGTCTTGGGGGTTAAATTATGTGAAATGTCTATGCATTTATAAAGCATCAAACTCCATTATCAGATTAGAAAATTGAGTGGGAGAGTTTTGATGCCTCGGGATCTTATTGCTCATCAAACTGTCCCTTTTTGATAGTCTAGTCGATCAGCTTCAGGTAGCTGTCTACATACTCGTGCCCATCACTTTTTGCTTGTGTTCTTTTAGACAGGCATAGAAATGATTTTTATAAAAACATATGAATAAGCCAAGTACATAGTGTTCTGATTTTTTTAATGACCTTTGCGAATCATGATGATGGCTCCGCTGATGCACTGGAAACTTATTTCACTTTTTTTGCCAGATGGGAAAAGCAAGGACTTTTTAACAATGAAACAAAATGAAGTTGAGTGGATAGAATACCAGAATGTAATGGAAGATGTTGCTAGAAGAAGTGGACTAGACAAGAGGATTTTCTATGATCTCAGAGGAAATCATGATAATTTTGGGGTTCCAGAGATTGGTGGATCATCTGATTTCTTTTCAAAATATAGTATTAATGGGCAATTCGGAAGAAAAGGAAATATCAACAGTGTCACGGTTGAGGTTGGTCTCTACCTTCAGAATATGTTTTTAGTCATAAACTGTCGTTTTCAAGGACAAATAGGTGGCTCAAATTGTCTTTCCTTTTTCGTTCTTGTCATTTTTGTAGCATTTATTCCCAAATGTCAAAAATCAAAATCATGACTATCGTTTATATTTTATTTTTTTATGATCTCAGCATCCTTCCTGTACTTGACTACGTGTATTTAGATTCTTGCTGCCAATATCAGAGTTTTGAAACCCGAAGAAAAAAATATGATTCTTCTTCATTTTCTGTTGTTAGATTCATATCTCATATGAAGCTGAACTTCCAGTGTGAATTCTCTAGCTGTAGGCTTGGATATCTTGTTTCAGTCAGTAACAATGTCAAAGCTTCACTTGACTCCTCTTCTATGTGTTTCACTTTGTTCTGTCTTCCAGACTGGTGACCGCAAACATCTATTCGTTGGGTTGGACAGCACAATGTCTACTGGTGTACGAGGGCCAACTAATCTTTTTGGGCATCCAACTGACCAACTACTGGCTGAAATAGATTCACAACTATCACAATGGGATTCTCAAAAAGGAAAACCTACAACTAAGATATCCTTTGGGCATTTTCCACTTTCATTCTCAGCTTTGTCACATTCTCAGAAAAGCTTGAAAGATGTTTTTCTGAAGCATTCAATATCAGCTTATTTATGTGGGCATCTCCACACAAGGTTTGGTAAGAATTTAAAACGGCATCACCTGTCAAATGAAAACTTCCTGTCCTCGCTTGAGTTTTTTCAGTTAAACATGCACCCAAAACCTTCTGAGAGTGCTAAAAACTGTTCATCCCAAGCACCACCACTTAAGGAGTTCTGGGAGTGGGAGATGGGTGATTGGAGGAAAAGTAGAGCCATGCGAATTATGGCTGTTGACAAAGGTCATGTCTCATACCTGGACATTGACTTAAAATCAGGAACCAAAACAACCATTGTGTTGCCCACATTTCCACTAGACTCCCGCTTCATGTTAACATCTTCATTCCATCAGATGTATGAATGTCAACATATGGTCCCTTTTTCTTTTGAAACTATCAGATGTATAGTGTTTTCCATTTCTCCAATTATGTCAGTTGTGGCTAGGATCTATGACACAAGGCCAGGAAGTCCCCATTTGATCGTGGAGACAACCATGGCCAAGTTTGTGAGGGATGTATCAAGGGGAGACATTTATGCAGCTGCATGGAACTATAAAGCCTTTGAGGATCCATCTCCTGATAGATTTTGGCTGCAAATAGAAGTAACTGATGCAGTGGGAAGATCAACTTTGTCAGAACTAAGGCCATTTTCTGTAAATGGTCTAAATGCTAAGATCTCATGGACATGGAAGGAATTTTTTGTCATGGGTTGTCAATGGGCTGCCTTGTACTACCCAATATTCTGGTCTGCTATATATTTAATGCTCTCCATTCTTGTCATTCCAATAATTTGTCTCATTTTCTTTAAGGAGCAGTACTCTTACAAGACTTCCATTTGTGAAAAAGGTTTGATAACTTGTATAGCATGGGGTTTGCAGGATCTCTGCAGGATTCCTGTGGTGTGTTTTGGTATTTTAGGATACTTGATCTACCTTATTTCATGTCCCTGGCTTATTGGGCAAGTTTTCACTGACAGTGAGAACAGGGGGTACATGACCTACATGGGATGGGCTGTGAAAACTTTCAAAGACAGTGAAAAACACGAGTATATTGGATCTCCAGATATCATGGTGGTTGTGCTTCCCCATCTCTTCTTTGTGGTTATACCTTCTATATTAGTTGCAGGAGCATTGGCTACTGAAAGAGGAATCTACAAAGAACATTTTCTATCACTTTCAGGCAAGAAAGAAGATGATGATGATGATTCTAGTCAGAAGAATAAGAGGTCAGTAAAGTATGATAACCAAGGACGTGGAATATCAAAGTTTCTTTTTGTGGAGAGGTTGTTTCGGAAAATTCTCTTGGTGGCTTGCTTGGCGATTTGTTGGAAACATTTTATGGTGAGTATCAACTCTATTCTATTATATGTGCACATCATGTCTGCCAAAAATGTATGCATCGCATCTCATCATATTGTAGTAGCCAATTCCATTATTCTACTAGAAAGATGAAAGTGATGGATTACTGAACCAGTAAACCACTAATTGCTCAGTCAGCGATGGTTGTTACCTAATGTAAGTAGAGTATTGGCGTGTGGAGTTTGGAAATCTTTTATCAGTGACCGGAGCCAATTTTTCATTGCTTGTTAAGGATTATACCTCTTATTCCAGTAACCAATTTAGAAATGATACTTATTCAAAATCCCATCAAATATGATCGGACTCGATATGCTTGAGTACATAATAGGAAAAGGATTATGTACTTCGAATCATGCAAGCAACCTGCCCTGAATTTCCCTTTCATTAGTCTTACTTCATGGAACCATATAATAATGCTGGATGGCAGTTTATGAGGTTTGACCATCTCATCTCTTTTCTGACTTGGTTGCATATCTCACAGAATTGCAGGGTTCTCATAAAAGCATATGAGATGAACCCATTGCTTCACTTTCCAGTGTATAGCCTTGCAATTCCATTGCTGTTGGCTTACGCTGTATACAAAACCAGAAGTATTCAATGAGCTCTCTGCAGAAAGTAAGCCTTGCTCAACAACATCGAATCAGAAGGCATCTTTTTATTAGTTACCACAGGACACATGGGAGAGGCGGGATGACATAGAGTGACACCACACTTGACTTCAAGCTGTTCGAAGAAGATGCAAATTGTTGAGCAAAAACAGGGATGTGGAGGACTGACATGTTTACAGTAGCCGGCCTTGGATGGTATGCAATCAAGAAACTTCCTAGCGGACTTATGTTTGGGTTTCTAGGATGGTAAGTTCAAGTTTTTAGTGCGTGATTAGTACGATTGCAAGCAAGTCACAAGAAATGGAGTAACAACGTTTTCTTGACTAAATTTTCATTCGAAGTGCTGGTACAATTTTATTTTTTTGTTCAGATGATTATTTTTTCCTCGACATTACTTAGTTTCTAAAAGAAAAGAAAAGGAAGGCACATTTTTTTTGCATAATAACTAGCGTCATGATAACAGATGGGTCGTGAGGGTTGGACTATGCTTTTCGTAGGGTTTTAAGAAATTACTAGTTGCACTTCAGTTTTGACAGACCAAATCCTGTGCTGTCCTACTTTTTTGAGGCATCTATAAAGGGAAACATGCTTTTGCGCGTTTGGCAAGGGCGTTTGCTTGATTATCTCCATTTGTTGCAAAAAGCATCCCCTTGCATCCCCCAGCAAATCCCTCCTTCGATAGTGTCGAAACTTTGTGACGGAAAAAAAAAAAATCTATTCGTGGTACCAACAAAACACCCACCCTGGATGAATTAGTGAGCAAAACCTGATCGACTAGACAAAGCATGCTTCTTGTTTTTAACTAATATTGATGAAAGCATCCTCCTCAGTATACCGTCAGACTAAAAGGGGCCGTGCCACAAATGGAAGAAACCATGCTGAATGAAAAAGAAAGGGGGGAAGGGAACAGAGAGAAATTCAGGGTTAAAAATGTAGTAATAGCATATAGATATTACACATTAAGGCTGCATATCTGGCAGATCAGGTCAAGATAAATGTTGCAACATATATTTATTTCATTCTAGCTGGGGCAACGCAAGCCTTTTGTCCCCAAGTGGATTTTAATTGTACAATGCACTTGAAAGCACTTAAAACAGCTACTGATAACATCAATAAATTATCATAAGATTACAGATGAATGCACTTTGCATGGATCATGATTCATCATACCCTTATAAGTTAACAAGGAAACGGTCACTGATACTATATACATCTGATTACAGAAACAAGACAGACAGCTTGATGCGTATGCGTGTTTTCTTTCCCTTGGCCACCCTTTCCTCTTATTTCTGTTCTCTATTTTTTGCAGTTCAGGTTTTGCAGACCGGGAAATCAAATGAGCCCCTTTTGCACTTTCCCCATTAATGTTCTTAAGGGTCTTCCTTGCTACAACTGAACAGGCAAAGAGGCCAAAATGATGACTCATCCAGGTGGCCAATCTAGTAGGGAATGAGATTTACCGACGTTGTTGGCACATTGCACAAATGGTGGCCGGCTTGATATTTGCAAAGGTGCAATGTTCACAGGACCAGTGTCCTGGATCATCAATGTTTCTACTAGGACCACTTGACCTAGATGTTGAGCCCTTGCCTCTACCAGCTCTTGCCCTACTGCTACCACCTCCCAAGCTCTTCGAGCTTGCCATTCTGCTGCATGTACCATGGGAATCCACATCTGATAGACCATTCTCTAAAGCCCGGACTAAATTCTCAAAGTAGTTCCTAGTTACACTTCACAGAATAACAATAACAAAAAAAATCCGTCAGCTCAAACATCAAAAGGCAAGGACAGGAGAAAGGCAAATAAGTAACTTTTCAGTCCACTCTTTGCCAAGAAGACTTTTGACTGATTCCTACAGGTTCTGATTTGCGCTAAATTGTTCAGGTAAAAAAACTAGTTTTCTAGCAACGTTTCAATCTAAATATATAAAAAAATACCTGGTCAATCCAGCAAGTTTAGTGCGGAACTCATTAAAATCTTTTGATGGCCCCTCTGCATTTAGGTAAATTTGAAGCTCCTTCTCTGCACATTGATGCAGTCGCTCCAATCCAGACTCGGCCTCACCTGTGTAAATGGCATTGATCAAAACACAGAAGGGTTGGATCTGCATTGAATACAAAAAAAAACACCTACCTTGCAGATACTCAAAGAACATTCTCTTGGCATGTTCATACTCAGGCAAATAGTATCCATAGGAATAGGTCCATTTTAGAACTCGCCTACATTCAACTATCTGCAGACGGACAACAAATAAATATCACACAAAAAAAACAAAAAGAATCGCCCTCCAGCACTTAAACTTTAAAACCATTTTTCCCTAAATGACACGGCATTTTGTGACTAGTACATCAAACATTCATTCCATTCCATAATTATAATTATAATTGCATCATTAAAGTGAAAAGATTGCATCCCATTTTTTGAAGAGCTTTCCTAAATATTAAGTGGTGTTGTTAAGTAAATTTTAGTGAGAACAAATATGCTTAGCATTACTCGACAAGAAATAGACATATTTGTACTCATACAGGACCGCTTACCTGTAGCCAGGCCTCTAATATGAACTTCAGCTGTGATTCAGGTTGGCATTGTGTGTCACTCAGCTTCTCAAGCTACAAAAACACAAAATCAATATGCTTGTATGTACCCATGTATATCATGTGTTCCCAAAGAGAATATGATCAGCTTCATATTGCTCAAGTGGGTGCAATAATCTTTGATTAAAATTGACTCTAGAATAAATCTGTAACAATTCCACAGGCCTGGTATCCAGTGGGGATGCCCATTAACCCGAATTTATTTCCAAAGAGGAAATGATAGTTTTATGATTTCAAGGTTCTGGGTTGCTACCACAATATCTAGGTTGACACTACCCAAAGCAACTTAAGAAAAACAATCCACTGATCAAGAAGATATGCCTTCCAGTAAAAATTACTCTAAAAAAATCAACACTGCTAGGATTGCTGACCAATAACAGTAAGTAGAGCTTACATGTACATTTTGCATTTGCTGTAGGTCTGCCAGTGCCTTCTGCCGAGACTGCAGGGAGAACAGAAAAGGTTTGAACTTTTATTTCGAAATGCCATGGATTCAGATTTGTAATGTGTAGTGGTATTAGGAATTCAATTTCGCACAAAATATTAGAGACAGAAGTAATCATATTATTCAAAAGAAATACTAAGATATAAACCATAGCATTGCTGAGTAGAAAACAGTAACCACTTGACCCATTCAATACATTTAATCAATACAAGTTTATGCAGCTACTAGATCTTCAATCTCTTCCCTGTTTGAGCTGTCATTCTTGGAGACATTGGAGTGATGGTTTTGGTGACTTCGTTTTTTGAAGTTAATATTCGGGTTAATATTGGTTTTAGGAAATTTTGATTTTAGGTTTACGTCCTTAAAAACAGTTTAAATGAAATTTACTGGGATTATTCTCTTATGTGATGAAGTTCATATGTGTTTGGCATGGACTTCCTCAATCAACTGACAGGTCTCCAGGTCATGACATGACGTGCATGTGATGATATAAGCAGAGGTTACAAATATTATCAATTAGAGCATCGCACATATTTTGACAAAATTCATGAGAATTACTGAAAATGGGACATGGCATGAATTGACTTTCCATCAAGCATGGGAGGCAATTAGAACTCTCAAACATAAATCTCAAAACAAGAACGCTCCAAACTCCAAGTCTCTATTCCTCAGTTTCATATTTCTCCAACAGTTCATGTTTACTCAAAATGACTCCAGTTTTAATGACCAGAGTTCATCATAAGAGTTTAGGGCCGTCTCCAACAAAAGATATTTCTAAGAGTATCACGTAATGTTTATTCAGTGCTTCCTAGAAAGTTTTGTTCAATATGCCAACAAACAAATGATCTGGAGGTCAACTTATAACAGAGAGATATGAACAATATCATGAGGAATAACTTTACATGCAACAAGGTCTTGTACTTACTGCTTGGTTGGTTGCCCATCTTTCATAATAATGAGTGTATCTCTCTAGAGAGTTTTTAGCCATTTCTCTTCGCTTCTCAGCCTCATCATACTGCAACCGCAAGAACAAATTGATGCAACATCAAATGATTATACAAG
This sequence comes from Salix arbutifolia, assembly GCA_025169955.1. Classification (NCBI taxonomy): domain Eukaryota; kingdom Viridiplantae; phylum Streptophyta; class Magnoliopsida; order Malpighiales; family Salicaceae; genus Salix; species Salix arbutifolia. Next base: position 4,503,131 of record CM045909.1, read on the forward strand.
TCTATTCAAGAATTATCTGGAGAGAAATGCAGAATGCCTGATGGAAAGAAATCACAGTACCACTCCCTCTTGCTTTGCAGTCTCATAACGGTTACATGCATAAAAACCACCAGTCCTCTCTCCATGATCTGACCATGCACCAAGGCAAAGCCTGCAATCAAATGTAAAAAAAAATGGGGTGCTTAGAAATGCACAGGCAAATAGCTTTCTTTCTTTCATTCATTTATTTATTTTAAGGAGAAGAAAGCAGACAGGAAGTTTAAAACAAACACGATATAGGCATTTAATTCATATCAGCTGAGCTCTTACTGGGTTCATGGTGTTATCTTTAAGATTAAAAAGATGCACTAAATGATCAAATCTATTACTGGAGAGGAATGATGCCAGATTTAAGTAGAAAATGAGGTTGTAATAGTGCAATTCTGTAACAAAGGAATTTGATGTTGCCAAGGCATGGAGAATAGGATTGCCTGGTTGAGAGAGAGGGAGAGAGCACAATGTTTGTGCTATCTTACCAACAGAACTCAAATTTGCAAGGTGGGGTGCATGTAATATGCATACAGCCTTGGTTTTTCTCAATCGGCCGCTTGCACTTTGGGCAAGGCTTAGAATTAGCCAATATCCTGAAATTCAATGAACATATAATTTACCGTTAGGGGATATAAAACTTTCGAAAACATATCAGGAAACATCCTGAAGACCCAATTATTATCTTATATGAAGGTATGAAGGTAAGTTGAACTTCACAAATCACATAGCTGATATGCAAGTGCATACATGTGTGCTTGCATTGCACTTGAACTGATATGAAGGTAAGTTAATTTACAACAAAGATTTATCTGAAAAATTAAATTGTAATTCCATCTTCCATCATATCATCTATCAACAAACTTATCTGCAGTTAGGAACTGATCAATCTTGGGAAACAATACAAATCACAACGAGTTTCCCCTTTTGAGGGTTTCTGCTTTGGGTCCCTATCTTTAACTTGACCCTAAAGCCATTAACCGGGTACATGAAAACTCTCTGCCTGCAACCTTAAAAAGCGAAAAATCACATGCAGCATGGAGCACTACACTGATTGTTATTTTTTTGTATAAGGCCCAGTTGACTACAATTGGAAAGTACCAACTTTTGCCACATCAATAAAAATCTATCACAATATCAACTTCCTATCACGAGTACTAGTTCTTAAAGCAGTTGAAGAAAGAGCCAGGTAAAATGAGTGCATTTATGGCCATACTCTTCAGAAATATGATGGCTATCCAGTCCAGAATCCCATGCCCTGAATTACATTCCTTTTTATCCAACAAAGACCACATAGTCCCTCACTGATATTCAGACAGCAAAATGATGTATGATTAAAAATGGACAGCTCTATGTGCAGTACGTGTTCCATACCAGTTCATATTTTCAGACTCAGCGCTGTTCTTCAGTATCCACTTGGCCACAGTACCACAATCAACAGGACGGTGAGCTTCCTCGGTACACTGCAAAATTAATTCCCTATGAGATACAATGCCAAGAAAAGGAACAATCAGATGTTCACAAATGCACAACGATTAAGAAAAATAATGTTTATCAGAGAACTGCAAGAAAAAACAGATATCCAAGAAAATCAAGGAGACTCACATTCCAGCAAAAGCTGAATGCGCAGCGGCAGATAACATCATAGCTCCCACTACCAACAATAAAATCCACAGCATAATCACAGCCAGGAGCAGGGCACCATTTGGTCTACAAAATAACCCAAATAATATTCATTACACTGCAAAAAAAAGGGGTTCACAATAAACAGGCCAAGTTTTCCTTGTTTCATGTGTTGTCATAAAATGCAAAAAAAGATGACTGAAATTATCATTTTATTGCGGGAATGATTCAGACAACACTAAAATCAAAGATAAGCAGTTAAAGAATAGCAAATATAGAATTAAGATCCAAATTTGATGCAGAGCCTGACAAATCAAACCGTAAACCCTGACTTCAGTTCCCCACTGAGCTGAATCTTAAGAGTACAAATTTTTCCAATCCCTGATCCTAGGTCACAAATTAAAATTATCAGAAAGCTCTGATGTAAGGGATGTTTGGAGCAAAAAAATAAAATAGCCTTACTCAATAGTCCCAAAGCAAGGTCACAATCGTGATGGCCACATAGTGTGGAAAAAAAGCATGCACATCCAAATATTGGTAACAATATAAATGTTATTTTATTGTTTTAATTATACACGTAGAAAATTTTTTATCTTCATGTTTATTGATCATTGCCAGAACAACTGAAAAAAGGCTCATGCTTTGGCTCATGATCATAGCAAGTATTTGCTCTTTTGCACCTAGCATCATCAAAGCTAAATCCTAGGTCAAAAGAACAATGTGGTATAAAACAAAAATGTTACTGTACATGCAAATTTCAGAATGCAGAATTACCTTTCTATTGTCCTCAATATAAGATCTTATGAAATAACGAGAATATTTATCGCTGTCTTCTTCAGAAGTCAATGCATAAATCATATCTTGACCAACAGCAGCATTACAAGATGGATCAGGACATCGCAACATCAAACATCCAGGACCATCATTAATGGCTGTGCTGATGTAACCTATGAAGGAAAAAATGAAGAGAACATATAAAAAAATGCAAGTATGAAGGTTAAATCAAATCAGCAAAATTTAAAATGTTGATATGAGTTCTAGCATGCACAGTGAGCTAAAAATGTCATTGCTGCATTTCAGTGACATAAGCTAGATAAGCAATCTTCCCTGCCATTAGAGTAACAGTTTAATGAGCATATACACAAAGGAGCAGTTTCAATTTTTCCTACAGCAATTACATGTGAACTTTTGGAAACTTTTTCAATTGCTATTACATACCAGCTTATACAATAGAACCATTATAGTTCTGACATAGTAAATTTCTTCCCAATGCCTATTGAGATTTCAAAAACTAGATGTTTTCACATAAACACCATGACTGTTACTAAATCATGAAGAATCCAACTGGAGGAGAAAACAAACTTTCTTCCCTAGACCTCACCCTGAAATACTTCTTTCAACCTTCTCAAGTTATCTCTTCCTCTTTGATGGTATTATATATATCAAAAAAGATGAAACGTCAAAAAAAAATGGATAGTAGTCCCATGAAAGATAGAACAACTCTGCCCCATATTCAACAACTTGACTGCCACAGTTCCTCCATTTGTGGTCCACAAGTAGCTCAATAAATATATAGTGGACCTCAAAACCACCTGGAAATGAGAACACCTTATCCTCACTTGGAAGAAAATGCTTGAACATGTCATCTACTTGCTCACATATAATAACATTTTTTTGCACTGTATACCCCAGAATAATGAAAAAAAAAGAACAGGGCATCTTCACTATGAAATCCAAAACTGATAGGGAAAATATTTACAAATATCTCTAACAAGGAGTCTAGCTGGGCCAAAAAAAAAATTATTGCTCTGTAATCCCCACATCTACTGCCAACTCTTTAGATATTAGGAATGCCACCAAATAATTCAAAGCCCAAAACCAAGTATGTTTAATTTTGCAAAATAAATTTTAGCAAGGAGATACTTTTGACTAGCTAAAATGCTCAGAACAGAATAAAAATTGCAGTCAACAATGCAAAAGGTGCTTGAAAAGTAATATGATTTTGGATGTTTATGGAAATCAATCTCATTTTTTTATGCAAAACCACCATAGCTTCACAAACATATCAGTTGAGGCATGAACACGGGAATAAAAAAACTTCCATTGCAATATCTACAATAACCTTATAATGAAACTAGCAAAGATGTTGCTTCTATGTTCTTGGTAAATAACACACCTGCCCAGCATGAATTGCAAAATGGATGACCACAAACAACAGCGCGTAATCTATCAGAAGGATAACTTTCAAAACAAATACCGCAAGTCATCTGTAAGAGCAGGAACATTGATCACAACAAATTCGCAAAAAGAACACAGTTGAAGAAAGCAAGCAAATAAGACATGAAATGCTTACTTCTCTACCATCCGGAAATGGAACAGCCGGCTCCTCCAATAAACCAACAGCCCTTCGAACTTTTTCCTCGTCAACAAACCATTCATCATGTACTTTACTCACACTCCTGCAAACCCACAAAATAAATAAAAAATCACTAAGATGAAAACCCACAAACCAAAAAGGCTCATATTAATCATTCGAACAAACAAAAAACACCATAATATCAATCCGAAACCACGCCAATCATTGCCTTACCAGTTATAGTACCGGAGAAGTATAGTGGCGGCGACCTTTGAAATGGAAAGCACGGTAGCTATCCTCATAATATCATCATCTTGTCGCTGTCGTATATCTCCTTCGCTCAAAATTGTATAATTTTGCTATCACATTAAACAAAACAAAGAAAAGAGCTTCATCACAAATTCATGCCAAAAATGGAATGATTTGACCAGAAAGAATCAACTTTACTGATAAATCACAGCTTAAAAAGTACAGCAAACAGATGGTATCCAATTGGGATGATAATTACAGAGTTTCCAATAGGAGTAAGAAGTACCTGGTGGCGATGAGAGATGAGGTCATCGGAATCATCCGAGTCGTTGTCAATGAACTCGTAATCGGCGACGTCAGCATCGTCGCTGTCGAATCCATCTTCTTCTCCGCCGCTGTAGAAATCATCCTCCGCAGATTCCGCCGCCGCGTCATGCATGTCGAACTCATCCTCCGACTCCATTGATTTTGAGTTTTGTTTGATTTTGAACCCTGGCAAATTGATACAATCTATCTGTAATTGGAAATAGATGATTAGAGAGAGAGGAGGAGAGGTTGGAGGGTAGAGAATGTAATTTAGTGGAAGACTGGTGAGATGGAGATTTGGCGAAAGGAGAGAAGAGAGGAAAGTTAGGGACGGACTGGAAGAAATGCTTTATGGTTCTGGTTAGGTTTGCTTTATTTTTTATTTTATTTTTATTTTTCTCTCTTTCTATCTGATGTGGAAGGGAAGTGAAGGAGGGGGGGGGGAATACTATTTATTATCTCTGATGGTTTAGGTTTAATTCAGTTTAATTTTATTAATAAAAATCAATGTATTATTATTATTAAATGGTTGCTATAAATGGTAAAGATAGGTTTTGATGAGAGAGAGAGAGAGAGAGGTGATGATGTATTAAAAAAGGAGAGCGGGTTCTGGAGAATTGAGAAAAGGAGAGAGACACTACTATATGAATGAATGAGAGCGCTTTTGTTTTTGTTTAAAACATCTTTTCTATTTGCCTGAAGATATTTATTTTTGTGTGTGTGTTTTCGAATTGTTTTAATATGTTATTGTAAAAATAGTTTTTTCAAAAAAATAAAATATTATTTCAATGTTTTTAAAATAAATAATATTTTTTAAAAAATATATTTTCACAGACGAGGCCCTAAAAAGTTAAAAAATATCAAAACGATGCAAAATAAAATAAAATATAAGATTATGGTCATTGATTTAAATAAATTTTATTGATCTAATAATATACTTAAAAAATAAGACACCAACAATAAATAAAGCAGAAAAACAACAACAATTCAATATAAAGGATAAATGTTATAAAAATGCATGTTTACAACATTACTAGAACACTTTAATGATTTTATTTATTAATAAAGTTAAAATTAAAATAGAAAGGGATGATTGCATGAGAAGAAAAATAAAAACAATATGAATAAAATAATAATTTTAACGTGTGAAAATAAAATGTGGATGGGTGCTTAATATACGAGCTATTTTATTTATTTATTTATTTTAATGTATAATGCTTTGCTTGAGATGGAAGCGTTCCTTGGGCAAGTCCGGGACATGGGCATTTTCTTGTTTCACGCATGAGCTTGCGTGAATCCTCACGAACTACTAATGATGGATGGAGGTGGTTCGTGTCTGAAATCAAAAGAAAACACCCATGGAATAGGACGATTAAGGAGGCATTGTTTTGTGTCTCGACCATGAAAACTCAGATTACACGAAAACTTCATTCCTCCCCCTCCTGTATGCTATCGACATAGCGTTATAAAAATATTTTAAAAAAAAATTAAAAGTTTTTTTTAAAATAAATTTTTTAATGTTTTTAGATTTTTATAAATACTAGTATCAAAAATAATTTTTTAAAAAATAAAAAGTATTATTTTTAATGTATTTTTGAACGAAAAAATATTTTTAAAAGCAACTATACTCCCAAGCAGACACTTAACCAATCAAAAATTGAGCGTGTTTTTTGCATCTTGTCTAGCCTGACGCGAGGCTTACACACGTTTGAAAATGTAGTCGAGATTGTTTTTTAAAGTGTTTTTCGTTCAAAAATACATTAAAATAATATTTTTATTTTTTAAAAAATATTTTTACATTAGCATATCAAAATAATATAAAACATCAACAAATTTAAAACAAAAAAATTTTTTTTTTATTTTTTTTCAAAAATACTTTTAAAAAGACAAGTGCCAAACATGCACTTAACAGTTAACCTAAGCTAGATGAATAGAAAAACCCTTCTTTTTGAAAGGATTTTGAGAGAAAAAAGAAGTTGAGTTGACATTGTGGATTTGGATTGTTTCTTGTAACTACGCTGAGTATTGTTTGATAATGATAAAACGCAGGCCCTACGAGTGATAAAAAGAAATGGATGAAAACATTTATTTGGTTACAATAGAAAGCATTAAAAATGCAATGAAATTGTAAAAAAAAAAAAAAATATATATATATATATATATATATATGTGAGGTACCCTTATTCTCTGGAAAATATATTTTATAAGTCCAGATAAATGAGTAAAATTCTAATTGTTCAGATTTTTTCAAGGAATGCACATCCTGACTCAAACTCGAAAATATAAATCATAAATTTTCTATTATCACATCAAGCTCTTGGTAGACTGATAAAACTATAGGCTGTTTTCACTAAAAATTATAATATATTTTGAAATTTAATTCTACTAAACAAATTCTAGTTAAACAACTGTATAATCCATGGCCTCTGTCGATTAAAGATCCCATGATACGGTGAAATCTCGAGCATGAATTTAAACGGAATATCTTCTTATCAATTTTCTCGGACCTTATAATGCCGCGATCAAACTTTATTATCTTCACTCCACTGTCAAAGACGGGTAACAGTGCAAGTTGATCAATCGAAACAGACAATTGTTGCGCCACTCGAGAGTGATGGTCCCAATAACAGTCATCTTGCTCAACTAGAAAGAGAAAATAGTGGAAAACAGGGAAGGGAAGGGAAGGGAAGAAAAAAATACTTGTAGGTGGCAATAGTCCAGTGACAGAGTATATTCTCAGTTACCACTTACATTTTTCAATACATAAATAAGTTCGATCGACTGAGAACTTGAGTTGACAGGCTCTCTTTAGTGGTTTAACTCTCGAGAGCAGCTGCCACCCACCCGTGGATTACTTGCTGGGGTGTGTCCATAATATATATATATATTTATAAGAGGGGGGGAAACCCGAGGTGGCCATAGATGTGGAGACAACAACAACCTGTGAGGTCAAGGGAACATGTAATAAGATCTAAGAATAAAAAAAGCTTTAATTCAAGGGTGGAACTTTTTCTTTACCTTGTCCTAGTCTGTATTCAGGCTGAGGTGGTTGGTTAAGCCAGCACTGGCCTTAGGTACAACAGATTTGTCGCATACAAAACCAGCTTCATGATGGTCTATCAGAACGAGTCAAGGGTTTGCCACCACAATTCAAAACAAGCCCCCAGGGTCAACACCCACGAGCGGCTGCGCCCCCCCCTGGCGGCATTGAGAAGAAGTGGCTTTGACTTTTCTTCCATGGCAGTGACCAAAAGATCATAAAAACTTAACAAGTTTATGGTGCTAAAAAACTGGAATTTCAAATTAATACAAAAGGAGTCCCAATAATTCAATGCTTCCGAGCCTGCACTGTTTTTGACGGCATCGATCCGAGACATTTACATGGAAATTACAAAAAAAACATCAACAGGGGGGGAGGGAAAATATAGCTTTCTGCATTGTAAACGGGGACCGCGTACAAAATTGGCTACAGCTCACAACGATTTTTTTTTTTCCTGTCTGTTTCCCAAACTCAAAGATATTAATGCCCCCGGTGCTAGAAAGATGGTTAGCGGACACTTTCTCAGTGCATGCTTAATGGGCAATGATGTCGGGAATCCTGAAATAAAATAAAGAAAGTCTTTTACACAGAATTTATGCTATTATGTTGTTAATGCTGGCAATCTTCTCAGCTATGTTGACACATCCACCCTCTATGAATGCGCAGACCAAGAGAATCTCTGCACTGAGATATCATAAGAAAAAAAGTGTAGTAAATAACACGGGGCAATAAAAAAGAAACCAATCATATGACCTGGCAAAACGGAGTCCGTGAAAAGGTGGTGGTCAATGGGGAGCTTTTACTAATTTAGAATTTTTGTCACTGATTCTGTGCTTTCATTTGTGATGTTGTGGTTATCAGCTTTTGCCAATATTTTTCATGAGATCCTTCACATTTGGGTGTTCTATTGTTCCAAGCGTGACAGGCAAAACTTTAGACAATAAATAAATAAGCTCAGGTGGACAAGCCTAATAGAACGTCTTCACGAATATCTTCTCTTCTTCGATCAGTGCAAGGCTCCACGCCTGATTTTTTTGTGCGCATATCTAAGGCCTAACTCTTGTAGTTGCCAACTAGACCAACATCACAGACTCGGGGGATTTCATTTATAGGTAGATGATCTGTGCATCCATGCAATATTAGTAGTTGCGGGGGCCTTGTCTTTGTGGGGGAAAACCAAGTCTACTAGCTGTTATCGCTTAAGCATCAGAAAACAATAGTGTGGATCCTACCCGATGAAAACTCTATATGGGAAGCAGGGGTGCCTTCTCATCATGTCCAACATGATGACTAGCCTGGATGGGAAATAGCAAAACAAGATGTTATAAATCATGTTTCGTCAATCGAAATCTCTGAAAGACCATTGAACAGAATTGAAAATGAAGCTTCTTACATCGTCATTTGCTCCAGCTGTCATATTTATGAAGGATGAATCCTTAGACCTGGCATATCAAATGGAATCTCAGGGAAAGTATCGACTACAATATCAGGACAAGTCAAAAGTAGCTCAAAACCTTATTTAGTAAAGGACATGAAAGAAAACTTCTCACAAGGAAATAGGGTAACACAGATGATGTGAACGCTAGTGCCATTCTCATTAAAAACATGCAAGTTGACCTTATGGCAAAAGTGTGGTGTGGGATCCACAAACAAGATTTCAAGAAAATGAATAGGAATTGGGTTGACTAAGAGTAAAGACATGGTTCGATGGTCATGGAAACTGATGGAAAAATTTCAGGCATTTCATTAATTGTTATATCAAGCAGTCCACATGCTTGTGCTCAAACAGATGAGATAGTTCTGACCAAGTGGAACATGATAGATAACCTGACCTGAAGGCAGGATGGACTTTTTATAAAGTCAACTTCAACGGAATCAAAATACTATGTCTAAACATAGGCATTCTGTCTCCTCAACAGTATTCTGATCCTAGTGAGACAAGGTCACAAAAAATGACCTCAAAAGACATGAGATGGGGTGCCTTTACAAAAAAATGCCACATCTCTGTAAGCCATCCTGGAATTCCACTCCATTCCAGAACAGAAGACCAGGGCCTGTCCATTTCTTGACTAGCTAAAGCAAGAAATTAAATTAATTAATTAATTAACCAGGAATGAAAATGGCTGCATTCATAACAAGACTAGTGATGCTGCCATATTGTAGGAACAAAATTTGTTTTTAAGAGAAAGCATTAATACTGTGAGTTCAGTCAAGTGCTATCTCTAATGATTATGGAACAATTCACGAATGGTAAATGTACAAGTGCAAAAAGAGCAAGAACCAACCTCTGGCTGTTCTGAATATCAACCATTTCCAGACTACCATCACGCGGTTCATCCTTAACCTTTGAAAGTGGTGAAAAGAACTGAAAAGGATACAATGCACAGCAATTCTGTAAGCCAAGTTTTCAGACAAGTAAATAATCCTTCTCCCTCGCCCTGTTTTATCACCCTCCTTCCTGCTCCTCCAAGCCCCTTCCCTGGTGAACAAAATAAATGAAATATATGCAAGGTCTAGTATTTACCTGGTGCATGGAGATAAACACAATAGAGATTCCCAAGATAAAATTTATAGTCAGGGTATGACCAAAAAGTACAGCAGATGCTATTCCTGTAAAAATTGTTGCTACTGTTGACGAGTACTTTTTCAAAATTGTATCTGCATGAATCAGAGGAAATTTTGATTTAAAAAACACAGCATAAATAAGATTGACCTGGTTAACAAAATTACCTAAGATAGATGATTTAAGTCTAGAAAGCACCCTCTTAGTTACATACATATATTCTTCTGGTCTCTTGTTCCAATTTCCACTAATTGTGAACAAGATATATTAAAATACAGCGAGAGCATATTCATGCATGAATACTCAAACATCATCTTTTTGTTTGATTAGTGACATAAACTGGCATAATTTCCAGTATGGGCTTCAAAATATGTGATTTTTCCAAGTACTATCAATTGTCTAAATTCTGAGTAAATTCTTAGTTATTGATTCTTCACAATCTTCTATATGTTAAGACATAGTTGAATCACTATTTACTTCAAGTATTTTTGCCAATCAAAACTTCTGATAACAGCACACTTATTAATGTTTAAATGGTTGGCTGTTTTGGAAAGAAAATTAAGTGTAAAGTGTGAGGCCTCATCCTCTAATCCTCAGAAAACAGCCACCTTAGATTTTAACCAGACAAAAGGAAAAGAAGAACAGTATAATGCTGTTAGCTCTGTTCTTAAACCTATCCAAAGATTATCTAATTTCAATGGATCAACCAGATAATTATCCAGTAAGCTTTTCTCTTTTAGCAAACTGGTTCTCTGGTTGTTTGTTTACATCAATTCAACAAATGAGAGACAGAGATACTTACGAATGAAGAATATCAAAGAACAAAATGGAAAATCACCTGCATATTTGAAAAAGAAAGATGATAAAATCCCCTGTGCTGCATTGTTACATATCAATAGCATGGTAGCTCTTGAATGCCCATGTAGTATATCCAAGCTACTAGGACCTGAAATGTAGAGAGAACTTTAAGCAAAAAAATTAACAAATTTACATAAACCTGTACAACCAAGAAGTAGCGTTTCTGATTCAGTAATACTCAGTGCTTGTGTTATACTACTAACTTTCTGAATCCAACAATCAGGCAGTACATGAAAATCCACAGAAGGGAAAGGCAAACATGTGAGATAAGCAGAACCAACTAAATCTAGGTAATGATTGAAGGTTTGTTCTCCAACAAACAAAATAAACAGAACTTCATGCAAATGGAACACCTTGTTAGAAAACAAGCACTCACGAGCAACAAGCAGCATATGTATACCTTTAAATATGGCAGTCACAAGAATGGCCAGGAAGTTGAAAATGGCACCATATCCATACAGGAAAAGGTTCTGAAAAACATTGAACACAGACTTTCATGTAAGAGAATGAATGAAATGGTCACTAAAGCTTTCAAAAAGAAAGGAAGAATAAACAACAAGTTTCTATCATAGAAATTTTCTTTATAGGAGCATCTGGTGGTGGAAGTAACCATAAGGCCCTGCAAAGGACCCCTACAATTCACTCTCAGGTTTGCATGAGATAAAGGAAGCAACCCATGAGGAGACAGCTGTACACTAAATTAAAGTTTAAGGTCAAAATATAACATAGCCAAAAAGCAATAAGCATCATATGATATAGCACTGGAAAACACCTGAAGGTAAATGCTAGTCTCAAATTGACTCTTCAAAGCATACTCATTGTAGACTGATGCGAATGACGGAACACTAACCTGCAATATTCCAAAAGTTAGCTCCTATGATATTACATTTTCTAGAACAACTAGGTATGTTATTGTCAAAACCAATGTTCTTGATGCCATAAAACCAAACTGCAATGGGAACTGGCTACACTGCTGGTGCAGGGAAAAGGTGAACAAAGTACATGTAAACTCACTGATTGACATCACTTGTGAAAATTTGTAGCTATGCCTCCAGCTTAAAAATGTAACACTCCAGTATGTCCAGCATATAATTGGGGAAAGCAATGGCCTTCTGAAGGCAGTGCATGGAAATGTGTATTTGAGTGATTATCCTGATGTTATTGGCTTTCATGGCCTTCATGGGTTATCATACTCATCAGCCAATGGAGGGTCAAGCCAGTATGTTTCTAAGAACCTGATTGGTTAAGGCAAGGCAAGGAGGGAAGAGGGTCAATCCCCACCTTCCCTGATTGAGCAAATTTTAAAAAGCTATATTTCTGAAAGCCAAATTCATATAGCCATAGCATTTCATGACATATTTTCAGTCTTGTGAAATAACTTTCTCTTAATCCTGTATTTTAAAGCACAGGTTTCATACATGTTCACCAAGAAAAAGTTTTTCCAGCACATGTGAGACTACATGATATATATATTTTTACAGCCCCCTCAATAATGTAGATTTCCTGCCATTTCCCTGTATATATGTTATGCATATATGTGTGCACGAGAGCATCTGGTGCATATTGTTTGTTATAACTCTATTTTGTTTCTGTTCTATTCTAATAAATTTCCTTTTCCTGTTAAAAATGAAAGACTGTATATCCAATGCAAGCTTGCATCCAGGCAAATGCATGTTGTGCATCTATTCCATTGTGGCTTGACATTCCAGCAATTCCACAGATGAAAACAATTTTGACAGCAGTTTTAACCCATCCAAAAAAATGTTGTCACACATGGACATTTAGCGAAGGTGAAAACAATCAAAGAAAGAAAATAATTGCATCCTATTAAAATGCCTAACTGCACAGGAACCAAATATATCCATATCAACACAGGATAAGTTGATAAGATACTTACAAAAATTAGTGTGTACAAGTATGCTCCTGTTGCAACTGGAACCATTGCAGAGGAGCCCTCAGGGAGTGTTCGTAACTGATTCACACAAATTCCAATGAGCAATAGAGCAAGAGCTTCCCACTGCAAGAAAAAAAAAACATTGAATATAAAAATCACAGGTTTGGGTCAAAAGAAAATAAATAACATTTCCGGCGCGCACCCTTTGCGGTCATCCAACTATCAGACCAACTATTCTTCCTCAAATTCATAGTCAAAGTTGATATGTATTGATGAGAAACAACTGTTCATATTCACCTGAAGGATCGAAAATCTCCGTTTCATGATCATCTTCAACAACACAGCAATCACCAAAACCTGACAAGTTTATAATCCACAATAGAAGATTTAACATCACATAATGCTCAAGTAAAAGGCAACAAAAACAGACAAAGTGATTAGATCATTCTATCTTTCCATGAAAAGAAGGGACACAGTCATTGTGTATGTACTTCCATAAAGCATATACTACAGATATTTAATAAAAATATCACAATTTTGAATATCCTTTATGCATGTCATGCAGTGAGCTACCTTCAGGTTGCTCAGCATCTTCACTGTTGCAGGATTAAAGTAAAGCTGCACATCAATAAGTAGAGAAATTAGAAATGAGAACTGCCACAACAATATAATCCAAAAAATAAAATAAAAATAACAGCAACAAATTATAGCTTTAAAAAAATTGTAATTCTGCTGAAAGAAAAAAAAATGAAGCACTAGTATCTTCTGAGAGTCAAGAGGATGTTAATCACTACATATTATGTCAAGAATATTTTGCAGATTGATTCAACAAGAAAAATTATACCTGCATAATAAACTTCAAATAATTGTTAATTGCATATAGGAAAGCTGGAACGGCAAAAATCACATTGTTACGAGCAGCCTGCAGAAGAAAAGAAATGCAGCCACCATCCTAAAGTTCAGAAAATCTAATCCTGCTCAAGCAATATAGCACTCAGAAAGTCACAAATGGAAAATAAAAATATGAAAATTGTGCATGCAAAAGAGACAAATGAACCAGTAAACTTGAGGGGCTTTAAGTACAAAAAAAATATGGTTTAAGCAAAATGGCAAGACAATGACCAGACAAGAAAAAAGGTGAGAATACAAATAGCAATAGAAGAGACTCAACAATCAATTATGAAAAATGGATCACTTAAGGGCACAAGTATAAAGGCCAAGACATGAAAAGGTATTTGAACCACAGTAATGCATTCAGATTCACCATGTTGAAGAATCTTTAACTGTCCAAAATGATACAGAGAAATGCAACTAAAAGACACCCTCTGTGAACTCACAAATGATCCAGAATTTTCTTTTAAAAAATGAAAAGAAATGCATACCCCCAGAACAGTCAAGGTTCTCCATCAGAAAATGCATTATTACATGCAGTTTCATCTCACTGCCTTTAGCTCCATAGACAAAGATTTTTAAAGCACAATAAATGAACGTTGACACTTTTCTTTTCCTTCAAAGCAATAGAAAAAAGGGTAAAATTAGTTTTACACATCAGCAAAAACCATATGCCTTTGACATCAGAACCGACCATATTGATCACAAAAGGCACAATTTTTTGGCCCTTCAGTAAGCCTAAAATACACTGTTTACGAATAAATAAAAATCAATAGAAGGGGTGACATGCAATGCACCGCTTTTGAAACTGATTTGTGATCCAGAGCATTCATAAGCCACAAGAAATCTTTTGAATGTTAAAAAAAATTGGTAACAGCTTTAATGGGTTTCCAAAAGCTAATAACATGATTTATTTTATACATAAGAGAAAAATAATGGAAAAGTGTATGTAGTTCCATATAAGAAGTAAACTAGACAAGGAAAACCTATAAATATCTCTCATGACATTCACCAATCAAAACTGCAATCCTGATAAATACTGAAGTGTTTTACCTGAACAAAGCTTGAGACAGAAAGAAGAGATTTCTCCCCAACTTTTTTTTGTCGAGCCTGAGAAACAAAGATCAAGAAAAATAAAAATAAAGTGAATAGATAACAAACATTTACAAAAAAATAACATAAAGGATGAATCTACAACCATGATTCACAAGAAAGTCTAGGACACATCCATTGACATGTTTCTCACTTCAATGCTGGTTCCAAGCTTTTGAATAAACGCTTTTCTAGCATTACTGTCAAGGTACCTTTTTCCTATATCAGTCCCTTCCTCAATTACCGTTTTACCAGAAGAAAAATTGATAATGTGGCCCTTCCCATTTTTCCTAAGTGTCAGCTCACTATCCTAATTTCATGTACTAAAACTCTAATTGCAAAATGGAAACAATAACTTCCAAAGGATCCTGATTTTCTGTGGGATTCAGTCCATTATGGAAAACATAGCATTCTAATTTATATGGCTAAACAACATAGATCTGTCCAAGCTGACAAAAGTCTGTACCCCATCGTATTTTTCTTATCCTCATAAGGTGTAATGCCCCATCGTGGTTTTCTTATCCTTACAAGGTGCAGAGCCGCTTCAAGTTCCATTCTCTGTCTATGGCTTACGCATGATACACAACTAAGTTCCATCCTCATGTATGATACACAGCTAACGAGGGATTGATTGGATTGAAGTGTGTAAGAGCAATTAAAAGGTAACGGATGGGCAAGATGTAAAATTATTATCCCGATATATCTGCAACAGAAATTTCATCACTTTTTTTTTAATTTATGTGCATCGTTAGTGGTAAATCACCACTACTCCTATATTATTACAACAACAAAAAACACTATTTTCTTTCCCTTTTCTCTTTTTCGATGGAGCCTGAACTTGTATGTCATTTAAGCCAAAACCCCAAGAAAGATAGCATTCAGTTGCATCGACAGAACAGAAGCAATGAATGAAAAGATTGATAATGAGCAGGTAGGTATATAGCTACCTGTATCAAGAGCATAGTAATTGCAAAAAAAACTTTTGCAGTCTCGGTCAAGAAATTAACACTTATAGGGCTAAACTCGAATCTCCCATCCTCCTTCGACATATACACCAATATTGGCTGCAACATAACAGTAACAAAAATTAAGTAAATATATTCTACTATCTTAGCGGTATTCCACACAAAAGAAAAGGAAGGAAAGAAAGAAAATCACCTGGAGACCAACTAGGCTGCAATCGCCAACAACCAGGAGGAGATTAAGAAAGCGTGTTTTATACGACACATCGCTTCTATGTCTAACGTATGCTCTGGCTACTGCTTTACTGTTGTTGTTATTTGCTGGGATTTTCGAGTGGCATGCGCTGCATTCGATCATGTCTGCTCCTTCCATCACCAGAGAAAATAATAAAATAAAATCACATTTCCACTCCAAAAGGCCGCTTTACAGCTGTTTTCGAAGCATACCTTGAGTGAATTGGGTCTTGCAGAAGTGGACAAATCGGAGATCGCAGCAATTCGAGACGGAGAGGAGGAGCAGGAAGAAGGTAGTGAGAAAGGAATTTGTTGAGTAATTTTGTTTTATATGTAAAATATATAATATTTGTTGAGAGAGAGAGAGGTGACATGTAGATAACGTTTGAAAATAAAATAAAATATTTTTTTTATTATAAATTTGAAAACAATTTAAAGTAAAAAATTCTTAGAAATATAAAAACAAACAGTCACTTCCAATTCTTTCTCTCTTCTATTTTTTTTATAAGTTGTTCTCTGAAAATTGTATGAAAATTTGTTTTTTTTATTATTATTAATAGTTTTTCTTAAAATGGTGAAAATATATGAGATATTTTTTGTAATAAAAGTGTATTATTAGGAAACACGATAAGCTAGTAGCAATGTGTGTGTGTGTGTGTGTGTGAAATTAGGAACAGGAGATGCACCCCTGAACTGCAGAGCAGGCACAAGGGTAAAGACACCTGATCTACCTTCATTGTCTGCTCGTCCTACACGAACAAATCTAGCTTCTGTCGTCAAATCTATTTGGTTACAGCAGCTGCGGATTTCGGCAAAATTCCATGGGGTATTGTTATCTCCCCGAGACACAAAACAGGAACGGAACTCGTTAGAAATAAGTTTCAAGTAGAACTTCAGCAAGTTAAAAATCTCTATCTTGTTAAATGCTGTGAAATCCCACATCTCATCTTCTAATTTTTTAAGGCAATTGTAATTGAAAAAAACAATGCATGGACATAAAAACAGCGCACAATGTCCACACATGCTCATACAGCTGCAGCTTCTTCTTTTTTATGCGAGGAAACTCCACCCTCTGGAAATACAGTTTGTGGATCATGTGAATGAGTAAAACCCGGGTTATTCCAAGCGAACAAAAAATACACGTCCTGCCTCGAACTCGAGACCTGCTATGCAGATCACAAGTCATTTATCATCCTGTCACGCTTCTTGGAGACAGCTGCAGCTTTGAGGGAAAGAAAATCAGAGTTTTTGCTGGTGTAGAAATCTGGTTTGATGGAGTTGCTTGGACTTTGAAGCTTCGACAATGAGGCCACACCTTTTATCAAGAAAAGCCTTGTTCAGAGTACATACAATATACAAGCTGAAGTTAGGAGGGAATTTCATATCAATTATAGCAACCGGAGAGCACAAGCTGAGTTTTGCAGCCACCGTTTTGTCCAGACAGAATATCAGTATCCAATCTGTCCCCAGCCATGCGTATCACTTGACAATATACATGCTGAAGTCCTGGACTGGCATGTTAATATCACTTTTTGATGCCAAAATCACATAGATGGAACTGATTTGAATTTCATATTTTCAGAACATGCAGTTTAATGCTTGGAAGGATTACAGACAACTCTGCTAGTTCACTCGTTACTGATACTCAGCTCTTCAAAAGGCCAGGGGTGTGCAAGTCTTCTAATGCCACATTTCTTATTTGAAACTGGTATCAAGCTGAACATTAATGGAGATCATTGCCTATCTCGGTTTCTATACATCATGCACCAAACCTAAATAACCTGAATATGAGCAGAAATCAATGTAATAATGGCACATAAATTTGTGAAGAAGGGGGGATGAGAACCTGCCCATTCCTGAGCATCTGTAAGATGGATGCCTGCATCGCGATTTGTAGCAATGAAAGAGACACCCAGGATTTTCCCTTATACAGAGTGTTCCATACTGCACTTTGTAGTATTAGAAATAGCGATCAAATAGAAAACATCTTTAGTATGCCTAAATTTTGGGGAAAGCATGCTGCCTTTTGCTCCCCGATTACAAATATAAAACAAAGCACAAACTAAAGATGTCCTGCTCAAGTTGCCTCATTCCAAACAATCATAACAAAACCTCATTCCAAGACTCGGCTCTCTCATCCTCCGCGTACCTGGCTCACCTAGATCTCGTAACTCGGCGATCTCGCCGCTCCAAACAGCCAGCTCAGATCTACAGAACCCATTACTGGACCTTAATGGAAGAGCTCAAAATCAAGCACAAATGGTATTACTGGAAGTATCGGAAAAGCCCATAAAAAGAAGATGAGAAAATTAAGAAGAGAGAGATTTTAGCAATGATAAAGAGGATTTTGATTGGAATAAGAGATCAGGGATCGGAGTGTGCGGCGGTGTAGCGGAGGAGAGAGGGGAGGAAGGGTTAAGGAAGTGCTTGGCTGGGTGTAAAGCGAAAGCAATGCCTTCAACGAGGTTTTGTAATACACATATTTTGTCGGATTCTAGGCAAGTGCCCTTGAAAACACTGAGCTACATAGGCAGGTCAAGTGATAGACAGTGGTCAACTTGTTGTCTTCCAGTTTTCAGCATGCAGCTGCCGGCTGTCTGTCATTTGCTTGCAAAAACTTGTTGACAGTTGAGACCCAATTAACAACCAGTCCATCTCCTAAAAATATGAAGCTGCGAGTGGATTTTCTCATAGACATTGATTCTTTGCTTCTTTTCTTGACATCTTATCATTTCTGTTTGCAGGTGTTGGGTATACATAATACATATGCTTCTATGATGATAAATTCTGTTTGATGCGTCGAGATATAGGTTTAGCTGCAGTTCATAAGATGCCGGTGATGTAGTTGGAGATGTATATTCCTTGCTATTGGTAATAACTAGGAGAGTAATTAGTATAATTGATTGAGATTTGAAGAGTTTTGAGAAGCAAAAAAATTGTATTTCGTCTGATTGATGTTGCATTATTAATGTGATCCAATGATTTGTATGAATTATTGAGCTAAAATTAGCTGTTCATTTACATTCTCTACAAAATTACCTGATGATTTGACAAGCATAAAATTCTCTGCAGGGGAGATTCAGGGACAGAGACGACAGTCAAAGCTAACGAGCACCGGTTTTAGTTAAATTCTGCCTCGATTGGATTGAATGTTGGACGCCACTGAGTATGGATAACTAGAGAGGCTTAGACCTGATGCTTGGATTGATCAATATCCAACTCAATACAGAAGGGGCTAAAAATTTCTGATGAACAAGGATTATCATTCCTTTTAATGCCCTTCACACGACTATCCTGCGGTGTTCTTCTCTCTTCATGTCAGCATGTCATGATTTGGAGGGAGTGTAGGCTGAAAATTATGGGTGAAAAAAACTTGGACAATGCATATAAGCAATCGGATTAGTGAGATGCTCAATCGGATCCCAATATCAAAATGATAAGATCCAATGGCTCGTAACTCTTTCTGCAGTTTTTCATGCTCTTTAACTGGTGTTTTTGTTGTATTTGAAGCTGCCTTGAATTATATTCTGTGTTTGAAAGAAAACGTGATCACCTTCAAATCTCAACAGTTGTTAAAACCATGTTATTTATCATGAATATGATGGTTTAATAATTACTTCAATGAACATAATCAAACATGG
Source organism: Salix arbutifolia (assembly GCA_025169955.1). Lineage (NCBI taxonomy): Eukaryota > Viridiplantae > Streptophyta > Magnoliopsida > Malpighiales > Salicaceae > Salix > Salix arbutifolia. The sequence goes on from CM045909.1 coordinate 4,522,867, forward strand.
AGAGGATCAAGAATGGGTCATAGCGTGCATGCGAGTAAATCAATCATTGAATTTCATATGATCAAAGAACCTTGAAAATGGCTCCAGCAGGCACTGATCAGAAGTCTGATCCTGAAAGGAATATCACTATATATACCAGGTATTAATTTCAAATGTTCTCCAGGTAGCATTCAATTCGAAGTACACGTACTGGCTAGATATTGTGAAGAAACTTATTTTCAAGACTGCAGTGCCCGTGCATGCTCTGAATGGATCTATCGGTATGTTGTGCATGAAGCATTTACAATGAAACGGCCGGAATGTTTTGTACTAGTTAAAGAAATGAGATAAAATGGTATAGTTTTTATCTCGTTTGAAATTTTGGCCCGTTCCGAAAAATTTCACCCAAATTTCGGCTAGAACGTTCCAGTTTCGTTCTGCTCGTTCCGTTTCGGTCAAATAGTATTTTTTTTAAATAATAAATAATTTTACAATATCAATTATATCTCTTAATCCGACCGTTAGATTGAGATGAAATTTTATAATGATTCTTTTGACATATTTATATATATTATGTTAAAATTTTATAGAAATCGAAGAATGTAATGACCTTGCGAGATTGATGATGATATTCTCGTAATATTATACATATTCATAATTTTGTTCAGAAAAATCATTTTATTGTGTCTTTTTTTTATTAAATTGTATAATTCTACATAATTTTATTTTTGGACTTGAACTAAAAAAATTGAATTAATATATTTAATTATATATATATATATTTATAAACAGTACAACCTTGAAATGACATGCTGAAACATTTCATTCTAATTAAAACATCAAAGCAATAATCGAAATGGAATTGATAATTTTATTTACACAGCTCCAATTAATTCATCCTCTTCATATGTACTGCTGCATGGAAACAAGTACACTTCCCTCTCTCTTCGGAAATACATTGCCTGTATACTCTATAGAAAATCAACTTCAGATTTGGTGACGATATATCCTAGCAAACATGCATTTAACAGCACTTTGAAGCTGGTTTTTCATGATGTTTTATAAATTTATTTCTGTTAATGTTTTCTTAAGATATTGGAAATCCCATGTGTCTCCGACAGTACATTATTCTTTCCTCGATCTCTTCTTCCTCTTATTTTTTGCCATGGTTTTTGTTACGACCATTCGATTGTTTTTCCATTTATTCTAGTTTTGAAAATTATATTTGTTGCGAAAAAACTATAGGCTCCTAAACCTAGCTAGTAGCCTGAGGTCACTTTCATTCAACCAATTGCCAGTCGATAATAAAGAAAGGTTCAAGGAATCCACTGACCACCGGCAGTCTGTATTTTGAAATTTATTCCCTGGGAAGCAGTGGAGAAACTGAAGATGGCTCGTTACTGCTAGATACCAGGAGCAGAATTTGATGGGAATTTCTAGATAAAATGAAAATAATAATAATAATAATTAATGCTATTGAAGCCCAAGTGCAATAGATTGGCATGTCTAGTTTTAAGAAATTGACGGGCTAACTGCTTGAGTTAACGCCGCATTTCTAGCTGCTAGCATTGATGGAAAATGCACTGCAAGCTACTGGGTTTCTAGTTTCGGATAATATCCATGATGTTTATTAAACCCCGTCTTATCTACCGGATCTGAGACTTGGATTGATTTATCATTAATCCAAACATATTGGAATGAGATAATGATAGATTAAATTGATCGAAATCTAAATTATTATTTTTTTCAAAAATTCAAAATAATCCACCTACTGTTACTCGCTCCGCTCGTAAAATCTCCAGCAACATGCACAGAGATATTCAAGAAGAACGACGAAGACTACTCTGAATAATCGCATGCTGCTGGGAAGAGATTTTTAAACGTGGTAAAGTCATGATGAGCACGTTCTCCTCGCATTCACAGTCGGCCGGGGGGGCTCAAATTGGCTGCATTTAATGGTCACAGCAACAGTTTTTATTATAGTTAAACCACAGTCGAGTGGTTGGCTGTTACGTGCTGTTAATCAGTCGATCGGGCATCTCTATACTTTTCTACAAATTAATTTATTTCAAAATCATGATTCATGTCCAAGGACTTGCAAACCTGTTGATTCTAGCCTTGATGTTTTATCAAAATCATGCCCGTGGCAGATTGACAAGTCCTCCTTCATTTTCCTCTCCTTTGTTCATCATCGATCGTTTGGCCACAATCGTTGCCTCCAGATACTTCTTCCTCGCGCCATGAAGTTATAGCTAGCTAGCTGTCCAGTGCACTCCCACATTTATAATCCCTTTAGCGAACTCGTCAACCACTTTTTAAATGAGCGGCCCCAACTAGTTTTATCAACAGGCTCGTCATTTATTTACATGGCCTCGATCTTTTCTTTTTTTGAGCAGTGATGTCGGTCTGTCAGTACCACAAGGTCCAGATGAACACTAATAAATATTAATGTCCGGTATTGGTTGATCATGAGGAGCACAGTCCTCTTTGAATATCAGTAACACTTCACCCTAACAAAAAATTGGTGGTGTATATATATATACACGGCACAAACTCTAACAAAAACCAAATTGATCATCATGGAAAACCAATGCCAAGAAACCCCTCCTGTCCTCCAAGAGCTCGAGATCACGATCCAAAATTCTTCTTTGGTCTTTCCAGACAAAGAAACTGAAAGGAAATCCATCTTCTTGTCGAACATCGACCAGGTCGTCAATTTCAATGTTGAAACGGTCCATTTTTTTGCATCCAATGAAGATTTTCCTCCTCAAACAGTAGCCAAGAAAGTAAAAAACGCATTTGAGAAGATATTGGTACCCTATGATTTCCTGGCTGGAAGAATGAAGTTCAACACCAACACGGGTCGTTTAGAGATTGATTGTAATGGGGCAGGAGCTGGCTTTGTGGTGGCCTCTAGTGAGTCTACATTGGATGGGATTGGGGACTTGGTTTATCCTAATCCAGCATTCGCTAAGCTGGTAAACAGTTTGCAAAGCTTGGAAAAAGATGGTAAACCACTATGTGTTATCCAGGTAAGGTTGTAAATCACGAACATGCTAGCTAGTTCTTTTAATTATCCTCAGATATACTGTTTTTCATTATTCACACCACCGATCATATCTGGCTTTTAGAAATTTGAAACTGATTGCTTCATGCCTCCTGCATCCATGAGTATAGGCCAGATGAACTTTTGTTTAACAAAATATGAGATATACGAATATTTTGCTCATGCAAATCCTTGCACAAGTTTAATAATCAATTAATGACCCTCCCCCTTTTATGTTGGAATTAAATAAAGCACAACTACTTCCAACCATTTATAGTGAGATGCATGTGGCATGCATTCACTAAAAATTTAATCTCACTGTAGAAAGAGCCCTGAGGACCATTTATTAGCTGTCACTTGGCAATTTAATTAGCAAGAATTGATTTAAAATTTAAAATGGGGAATTCGGTTTTACCAAATCTAAAAATAAAGAAGGAAAAATCAGTCATCACTCAACTAGATATGGCTACTTTAAGTAGGAGGGCAGTTCTTCTTTGTATTATGCTTCAATACGTACCCTGCATCATCTGGCTGGCCAATTTTCACAAGTTTTTGGTGAATCTTATGAAACTTTTCAATGATCCAGAGGCAAGAATCCTTTAAAAAGGATATATCTATAATATTAGAGAAGAATGATGTCTTCTTGTATTAATTAGCTTCATCAGTTTGAGATTAAAAAAAAAGAGTTATCTCATTTTTCCTGTCATTGGCATTCAGATCTATCTTTTGTAAGATATGCAGATGGTTGAAAGGGTAAGCTTTTCTTGATTAAAAAAAAAGAAGCTTTGTGACAGAAAAATAAAAAGAAAAAACAACCGAGGAGACCGAATTTAATTTCTTTTTCAGGTGGAGGCATATGAGGGCTTGACTAGCTAGATAATATATCAGGCAGTCCATTTCCATAATTCTGTCATGTTCCTTAGATTTTCTTGAAAAAAATTTGAGATCTTAAAACACAGTTATAAGTGAATTTCGGTATGAAAACTGCATGGTCCCCATATAAATGTTTTTCCAATTTCCAGAACATTTTTAATGCATGGATCGATCACAGAAAATTTTCTTTTTTTTAATGTGTGTGTGTGTGTGTGTGTGTGTGTGTGTGTGTGTGAGAGGCTAGTTTAAGATGAATAATGCATGCATATATATACTTTCTTCTCGAGGTTAATTTATTTATCCCCTTAATTAATTTACAGGTAACATCATTTAAGTGTGGTGGCTTCGCAATAGGCATATCCACTAGCCATGCAACATTTGACGGGATAAGCTTCAAAACCTTCTTAGATAACTTGGCTGCCGTAGCTGGTGGCAAACCCCTGGCTGTTCCTCCTTGTAATGACCGGGAACTCCTAGCCGCTCGATCTCCACCACGCGTCACCTTCCCTCACCCTGAATTGCTTAAACTTCAGACTCACCTGGGCCAGGAATTGAATCCTCCAGTTTTTGATGCCGCCCAAGAAGCCCTAGACTTCAAGATTTTCAGGCTAACCTCAGGCAACATCTCCGACCTCAAAGAGAAGGCCAAGACAAGTCCAAGTGCCCGAATTTCTGGCTTTAATGTGGTAACTGCTCACATTTGGAGGTGCAAGGCATTGTCACAAGATCTGGAAGTACAGGATCTTGACAGGGTGTCTACGATTCTTTATGCTGTCAACATTAGGGCAAGATTGATCCCTCCTTTACCAGTATCATACGCTGGAAATGCAGTGTTAACTGCTTATGCGAGTGCGAGGTGTAGGGAGTTGCGAGAGGGGCCAATTTCCAAACTGGTGGAGATGGTGGCGGAGGGTGCAAAGAGAATAACCGATGAGTACGCGCGTTCTGCCATAGATTGGGGTGAGATATACAAAGGATTTCCACATGGGGAGTTTTTGATATCATCTTGGTGGAAATTAGGGTTTGATGAAGTGGAGTATCCATGGGGTTGCCCCAGGTACAGCTGTCCTGTGGTATACCACAGGAAGGATATCATCCTTCTTTTCCCAGATATTGATGACAAGAACAGCAGTGTCAATGTTTTGGTTGCCCTCCCCAAAAAGCAAATGGAGAAGTTTGAAACCCTCTTTCATGAATTCTTATCGGTTTGAATATCTTTCACTCTTGCCGTACGCATGAAAGTTGAAGGTCGCGCGTGATATATTAGTAGGATAATTAATAAATATTTTTATATATAAATATTTGTTTGTTTGCTGCTAGCTTGTGGTCAAAAGGGATGAAGGGAGAAGGAGTGAAAAAATTATTTCATTTACAGGCGGTCAATCATAGTAAATGTAAATGTAATTATATTCGGTCCTATATATATATATATATATATATATATAATATTCCTTGTGCTTTATAATTTAAGTGCTGTTATCTGTGTGTTTCTTATCGCTATCTCAAGGTTAAGAATATTTTTGGAAACATTAGTGAATTATAAGAACAGTAAAAAGGATCGGATATCTAGTTTGGTACATCATGATCGGCATACAGTAAGCAGGGCTCTTTGAAGATTAATGTTGTTTTGCCTTCCAAATTATGGCCATCAGAGTTACGACATTATATATAAAAGAAAGTGTGTACTAAGAGACGCACTTATGGTCATTTTCACGACTTCTTCCGTTTGATCAGTGTTTAATTTCAATTATCTCAGGTCAGGTTTCGATTTCTCTGTTATGAATTCGGAAATTTGGATGGATTTATTGGGGATTCCTCGTGAATCTATGCATGGCGGCTGGAAGAGAGAGCTTGGAGAAAAAACAGTCTGGCGCGCGGTGCAAAATCTTTCTATGAAAAGTTAAGCTGATCTCTGAACTGAAGGTGTAATTAATGGCATAACTCAACGGGTTTGGTGTGGAGTAATTAGGGTTTGGGGATATTTGTTTTTTTCTAGCGCTGGAATAAATAGCCGTTGCAGGCTTTCCAAGCGCGAAAATATTAGTATTTGAAATTTGTTTATCGCACCTGGAACTTGGCTTCTGCTACCGGCACAGCTCCACATACACTACACAATAAAAAGAATAAAAATAAATAAAAATTATAGCTGTAAAGATGCCGGTGCATGTTAGACGTGAGAGACACTAGTCATGTGCAGATTTCAGGGATGCACTCATAACGGTCCTACGTTAAAACAATGCCCTACCCTGTCCTGTCATTTCTATTTTGTCTTCTCTGTTTAAAAATCTCAAGGTTTGAAAGATTTTGCTGTTAAGTTACTGTTGGTAACGTCGGTTAACAATCATTACTTAAGGTTGTTTTTATAGTTAATCTGCATGCTTAAATGGATATTTATGTATTTTAATCTTTTCAATCTGCAGGCACGATCTGATCTTTCTTTTTTCTAGCTTTTTAAAGATAATTGAAAAGCTTGCTGTGCTCATCAAGTTGCGTGTCTCTGTCTCTTGATAAATTAAGATATTGCAGGAGAAGAAAGAGGCGGCAGGTGCAGGCTAGTGCTTGCTGATGCTGCATGTCTCCAATGGTACTCCTTGTTTTTCTTCTGTGTGATATTTCAGACAACTAGGCAGCCATAAATAACATAACATAATATTTAGATCAGTTTGAGGTGGACACGTGGAGTACTTAATTACTATATGTATGCTTTTGACTCGGTTATATGATATGTTACTTCCTGCACTTGACTCTGATTTTGACTCGGTTATTTAATTTGTTACTGGAGTTCTTGTGGAGCTTGAAAATTGAGAGAGAGAGAGCTCTCCATCAACCAGAAGACTAACCAGTTACCTGAAGAAAAACCCATCTCACCAAATCCAGTATTAAACAAACAAATTAAAGAAACTGAAAGAAATTAAAGTTTTTGTCTTTCTATCCATCTCTGTCTTATCTAGTTCAGTGTCTCTCTCTATTTCCATGTCTCTCCCTTCTCTTCTCTTGCCATTCGACTCGTGCGGACATCAATGAGGAAGTTGCCTCTCCTCTCTTCGGTGTTCATCGCCGGTATTAAGGAACCTATCTCATCTAAAAATTTAAGTTGTTACGTGAAGCTCTAGAATATGACTTGTATTATTTTTTAACACCTCTCCTTAAATGAAAATTCTTTGGACTTGAAACTTGCACAAACTCACACTACCTTGTGCTTGATTTTTTTTATCTAATAAAATGGGGGTGGTGAGATTTGAATTCGTGACCATTGGGCCAACAAGGCTCTGATACCATATTAAAAAACCATCTCACCTAAAAATTTAACCTGTTATGTAAGATCCTAAAATATAATTTATATTATTCTCTAACAGCCAGAAAAACAACATCTCTGTATTTATTGTGGTTTCCTTTGTCTTTATCTTTGGAGTCTTCATGTACAATAAGGACGTGAAGTCAACTGTTGAGTTCCATTTTCTCGTGGATCTTAAAATAAATCTTTGTGCCTGTTTGGTATTGTGATCCCACCGGTTTTTGATCGAAATTTGATCATTTATTTTTTTATTTTAAAGACCGGCGGTTTGGTGTTTTTAGATCATTTTGATGTGCTGATTTCAAAAATGATTTTTAAAAAATAAAAAAACATTATTTTGATATATTTCGGCACGATAAACACTTTAAAAAAGCTAATACAATCACACTCCCAAACAGGCTATAAATGCTTCTTCACCGACTTGTTTATCAAGTGAGGCAATTTGATAATTCATCCGACTGACGTTGCTGTTCTCGCCAGCTTGCATCGAATACCATTATTGAACGATGTGACTTGTGCTATTTAGTAATTACAGGCACCCCAAGTCATCCATGTTCCTGTGAAAATAGTTATACTTGTAAAGTAATTTACATGGAAAATAGATTAAAAAAAGTAAGTTATTTTTTATATTTTGTACTGTTATAGAAAATGAATTAAAAAATTTATATGTATATTTGACCATGTTATTATAAATAAGTTAAAAATTAATTTATTAATATTATTCTTTCAAGTTTATTAAAAGAACGGGCACCGGGGCTTGGATAATAGGGTGTTAATTACTCATACAATGAATATATTGAAACTTGTTATTATCCTTTGAATTCCCACCGCCTCTGCGCTCTCGCCGAAAAATATCACGCGCTTCCATCAACTATCCTTTTCACCACAGCAGCTTATTGGGGGTTGGGACCGTGATCATTATTATTATTTAAATTATTTTTTATTTAAAAATTAAATTAATATAAAAACACTATTTTTTTATTTAAAACAAAAAAAATCTATTTTTTTAATAAAGCAATTTTGGACCAAACACCCCCTCTTATAAGATATTACTGTAATAATTGTTTTTAAAATATTTTTTTATATATAATTATATATATATATATATATATATTATCATATAAAAGATCTAAAAATTTTAAAAATCTAATTAAAATAAAATCATTAGATCTTTAAAAATACATTTTTAAAATACAAAAACAAACATATTCGAGTTATAAATATCTATTATAGACACGTTAATTTGGGATAGGAGTGGACCGTATCCTCGTACTAACAGAAAAAACAAACCAAGTTTAATTGATTTTATGAATTAAATCTGGACTTTTTAATCAAGCCAGTCGAAAACTCGGTCATTAAGTTATAAAAAAATCTTTATTCAATTTTCAATGAAAATCGAAATTATAGGGATTTAGTTTGAGCATGGACTAAGTCCAGGGACTAAAATATACAGTTATAGAATATAGATATTAAGATTACTTCAAACTAACTAACTTATCCTACACAAAGGCAAACACACCGCCTTCTCCCTTCTTCTAATTCACCTCCCGCCTCGAAATCCTAAACATCAGCCACCAATCACCCCTAAGCACCACCCAACGCCCATCAGCCACCACCATCAAAGCTTCAAGTGTGGTCTCCGTACAAGCTTCAAGTCGCGGTCTCTGGCCAAGGTATTTTTTTTATCAACAGCAATCTGAATACCCAAGTATTTCTGTATATCTAACTTAATTAGTTCATTAATTAGCTATCAAGTAGTAAATATTTCTCATTTTCATACCATTGAAACCAAAGATAAACATGGGAAGGGAGAACTTGAATTACAAATTCGGCTTGTAGTTATAAAATAATCGATAAGAAGAGGGTCTGGGTTTTTTTCTGCTCTGTTCAGACCAAAAAAAGGGTGTGAGCTTCGAATTACTACTCTGCTAAGTAGTTGTTACAAGGTTTTAGGGATGTTTTAAAAAAATCAAGAAATGGGGTTGAAAATTTTAATCAACTTTTCTCCTCCTTTGAAATCGCAAGTTGATCTTAGAATTAATTTTATGATTGTACTAATCTACATGTATCTATTGTATAAAATCACTTTAAAACTCGAAAAGTAATAAAATCAACTGAAATCATGAGTTGACGCAGTAAAATCGGCGAACTCGCTATTTTAATGTAGAGTTTATGTTTTCGTGAAAGTGATAGTGAAAGTGAAAGCATCAAGTATGATTTCCCTGTCTTATTTCTATGATTAATTTCATTATGGTAATTTACCAGTTGTCTTGTTATCTGTTATTCTCTCCTTTCACTTCTCTTATCATTGAAGAAAGTATCTCTCTATTCAAAATGCTTTTCAATTTCCCCACCTTACAGTTTCCCCATCTTAATCCCCTTTGTTTTGTAGTACTCTGTAGAAAGGAAAGAAAAAGATAGATGGAGACCCATCTGTGATTTCAACAAACAAAGTTCCTTGAGATCTGCCCACTTCGCTTACTGGTATTTCTCTTTTTCTTATTTCTAATTTGATTCATGGACCTCAATCACATGCCAACATTAGCCTTTTTTGCTTCCTTTTGTTATGAATGTTTTTTGGGTATTCAACTCTGGTTTCAAAATGTTTTCTTTAATGCTGTATTGCTTGGAACTGAAATTTTTGTAGATGAGCTTATAAACTTTGAATTTTTTCCATGTTATTTCTTTGTCTGGGCGTTGATAAATTATGGAAAATATACACAACAGTTGATAAAATATGGGTTTTCTTAGTTTTATTTCCCCGTTTGGTTGATGACAAATGGTGGGAATAATAGCAAAATCTACCTTCGTTTTACTATCAATTTTAGTTTCGTTGTACAACACTTTTTAATTGTAAAATACTTGGATAATTGTTAATTGCTATGCTAGCTGGACAAAAATGAGGGATAGAGAAGAACTGTTTGTATGATGAAAATGTACAGTTGTATGCATTGATATTCTTAAATTTCTTCCCTTTTAGTCTTTGACCATCACGTTCTCTACATTCCCTTATTCTTTTTATAGGATGAAAATCTATGGACATGAATAATTATATTGTGTTTTTAAATTATTTAAACCATGCATGAATTTTTACTTGAACCATGTACTTCAAGGTCCTTGAACAGTATATTGGGGAAAATTTACTAATGATTACAAAAATGTGATTTTGAAGGTATTTTTTTGTTTCTGAAAAATTACAAAATACTTTTATAATTAAATTAAAGTACTATCGACGATTACGAGGAAGGAAACTCTCTCCATCTTTCTCATTCATTTTTTTTTTTAATATTGTCACATTTTTCTTCTAAAATTGCATAATTTTTACAATATCCCATAAAAACTCCAAGGGGTCTTTTCCTCGGCATTTTCCTCCTATACCAGGTGTAAAATAAATCTTTTCATTCTCTGGTTTATTATACCCTTGTAAGAAAAGGAAGAATGAGAAGACTTTCTTTACCTGGTTTTCATGTATAGAAAAGAAAGAAGGAAAATAACTTTTTACACCTGGTGTGGTTCAGGAGGTTTGTGTGAGCTGTGTTGCATCGATGAACTCATGACGGTAAGTTTCTAGCTGCCGCTTTTACTTCCGCCATTTTAAGATGTTCTATCAAATGAATTTTAGCTTAATTATTATAAAATTTAGCCAGGGAAAAGATAGCTGATAAGGCTGATCTAACCATATAGAATGGCACCACGTACCAGCACAGATTTCTGAGATAACATGTGTAACGAAAGGTCGGGAAGAAGATGGTGGAGAAAGTTCCTATCTACTTTAGTGAGATTGAAAGTAGTCCCATGCATGAATCACCGGCCAAGCAAATTTATTTCCATTTTAGGATAGTTTTTGGCCAGTCCACATCATAATCGTATCCTTTCCTCCCATCAAGGAAGAAAACACCCGACCAAGAAAAATCAGCTAATCAAATTCACCTATTGATTTTCGAATATTGCTCCCATGCTTTATGACCGGGTCCCGCAGTTTTGAGTGCTGCGGCCTGAAACATCCGAGGGAGGTGGAGTCAACTGTCTTCGGCTGTTTCACATTCGAGGTAGCGAGTTACGTATCGTATCTTTTTATCGCTGGCACCAGCATCTTGTGCAGCCCTCCTTTCTTCCGAGTGCTTATAAATTAGGTCTTCTGATGCAAAAATCATGCAGGTGTAAAAACATAAATTCTATTTATATGTATAAAAAAAAATAAACCTTTCAGGACCTTTGCAAGTAGGTTGCACCTTGCATCTTTGCTCACTCAAAAGACAAACATTCTCTGATCTGTTTGGATTAAATTATTCCGCAGAAACATTTTAAAAAGCAAAAATAATTCATGTGGATTTGAAGGAGGGCAAATACGGCACACCAAAATTCAAATAATGTGAATTGGTTGGTCATGAATATGGATGTGAAAGAAAAGCACCCACAGCTCTCCCTTTTCTTTTCTCTTTTGGGGGTGTTGGGGCATGTATTTGAAAAATACTTTCGAAAAAAAAAATATTTTTTTATTTTTTATTTTAAATTAAAAAAATTAGTGTTTTTAAATTATTTTGATGTATTGATGTCAAAAATAATTTTTTAAAAAATAAAAAATATACTATTTTTGATGCAGATTTGAACAAAAAATATTTTCAAAACACTCTGTTTTTCAAATTGTCTTTTTAAAAATAGTGAATTTTTTATTATTTTAAATTAATATTTTGTGATTTTAGATTTTGTTATGGGATGATTTTCAAAATGATTTTTTAAAAAATATTATTTTAATATATTTTTGAACAATAAAATTAATTTTAATCACATTCTAAAACAATTATTTAATAATTTTTTATCTGTCGATGTCATTTTCATGATTCAAGCTCTATACGTTCCCGTTCCTGTCTTTTCTATATGGTTTGAACTCGACAAGCCCTCCAAAGAAAAATCCCGTTCCAGATCAATTACAACGGGAGGTCTCTCTTTCTTTTCCTCTTTCTCGGTGAGCAGAGAAAAGGACTTTCAAATTATGTGGAACGATCTGGACCGCGGAGAATCTTCCATCCAAGATTTGAACAAAAAACGGCACGGTTTTGGGGTCCACAGGAATCGCAAGGAAAGGCGGTGCATGCGTCGCCCCGGTCCCTCCACTTAGCATCAGCGGAAGCTGATGTGAAGCGTCACCGCCTCTGTCACTGATGCTGCAGCGCCTGGATAAGAAGCCGGCGTGTAAGTGAAAGCAAAGACACTTTTTTTTTTGAAAAGCAAATAAACTGATCTCTTTTTCTTATCTGTACATTCAGAATCCGATTTGATTCAAAAATCAGACATCACATCGTCGCTTTACTGTTTACCATTTAATTATTCAGGATTACGTGGGTAAATTTAACAGATATCATTGGTAAACTACATGGACAGTGATGTGATTGTGTTTGTTTTTATTTTTTAAAATCATTTCTATATGGTATATGCAAATGATTTAAAATATTATTTTTTTTATTTTCAATCAGTCGTCATTGTTTCTAGAATATCCCTCTTAGCCAATAAAACATTAGCAATTTCACCCAGTCACTCGTGATCGTAAGGCTACTTGCCAATAATTCACGATCGATTAAAGATTTTTATTTGGGTGTAACCCGCAGGTGATTTTCCCCCGTGCTTTGAGGATATCACGCGTGAAATATATTCAAATAATTTATTTTTATTTTTATTTTTAAAAATTAGTTTTTATATCAATATATAAAAATGATATAGAAACAAGCAATAAAATTAATTTAAAAAAAATTATTTTAAAAAAATACTTTTAAACTTATTGCTAATCAGTGACTTCAAAAAGAAAGTGAAATTCTTTTTCACTGAAGAACTGAGGTATTTTACACTTTTCTCTGTTATTTTTTATAAATAAATAAATAAAATAGAAATGCATTATCAAATAAACAAAAAAACCAAAGTGACCAAGACAAGACATGGCTGTGACTGTTTCGTATTTGGTTTCTCCAGAAGGTTAAAGTTTCCAGCTGATAACCTTCAAACTTCGAGAAATTTTACGTTCCAAGTCCTCAAACTTTGAAGTATTTTCAGTCATGCACATGATTTTCCTTGTTATATTAATTAGATTCAAATTTATTTTAATTTTTTTGACATTAGCACTCCAATCCTAAATTAAATCCTGGTTCCGTCCCTGGTGATGGTGGTTTTATTTTTATTTTCTACTGATAACCCATCAAATTGAACTAAGAAAGAAAAATAGCTGCTGGTCGAAAGAAAACACAAAGTCAAACAAAACTGAAAGTTGAACTTATTTTTATATATAAATTCATAATAGTTTTTTATTGATATGTTAACATGAAAAAAGAGAACACTTGCAACTGCTGGACAAAACACTTTTCGCTCGCAAGAGTTTGGTTGATAATTGTGATTACTTTTTAAAGTTATTTTTGTTTATAAATGTATTAAAATATTTTAAAATATATATATATATATATTAATATTATTATATCAAAATGATTAAAAAAATTAATTCAAATTAAAAAATAGAAATAACAATTTTTTAAATTATTTTAAAAACGTTTTGAATTACGAATTACAGTATCAAACACCTCCTTCATCTTCTTTTTTTTCTCCTACTTATATACCACGAAAATTATATATATAATCAGACCAAACGGCACTTCATCGATTATTCTCATGGATCTACAAGATTCAAGTTCGTATAAATTTATGACATTCTATATAATTGTTAGTATGATAAATAATATTATTTTTAAAAAAATATTATTATTATTTATATATATTTTTAGTGGAAGATACAGTCAAGCCAAGGCACGAGTATTTTAGTTTTTTTTGTAAGAGATTCAAGTTTTCGGTGTGTTGCAAGTTGCACATCAGCCGGGGCAACATGCCTCCAAGATATGATAGTTTGACTTCAACTATGTACAAGAGAGAGAGCTCAAAACTTCACCGTTTAAAAAATATTTTTTGAGCTATTAAAGGATTAATATTTTTTAAATGAAGATATAATTTTTATTCACTTAATATATATATATATATATATATTTTTTTTTAAATGAAGATATAATTTTTATTCACTTAATATATATAAAGGAAAAATGGGCATTAGTATAGTACTATTTGTAGTGATAGGATATTATCAAATGTAACGATATTTAATTTAACTCACTGTAATTTATTAAAAAGAAAAACTTTTTCCCCGTAAATATCTGGAGATATATTAAAATTAAAATGCCACGTCACGTTCTGATATTATTAATTATTTGACAACGAGATATTTTGTGATCTAACTTAACTGGCTTGTTTACACTTGTAGGTCGTCTTCCTCGAGCTCCTACTTGCTTTTACTGTCCTGTGAACAAAACAAGGGGAATAGAAGAGACGAAGCTGGCTCTCTCGTCGAAGAAAAAACAAAGTGAAAAAATGAGAAAGATATTTTCTCAATTCTTGAAAAAATAAAAAAGGTTGCCGCCTTTATTTTATTCTACCTGGACTCCGAACCCCATAGAATTTGAGCTAACGAGGTATATATATATACACATCACCGTAACGTGATCTAGGAATCCACAAGAGAAAAGAAAAATTGACAGAGCAGTGAAAAATTGATGGAAGCCATAAATTGATCAAACCTGTAAGTGGATTTTCTGTGAAAAAAATGTCAAGGAATAGAGATCCGCTGAGTGTTGGCCGAGTTATAGGGGACGTGCTGGACCCCTTCATGAGGTCTATCTCCCTGAGGGTCAATTACAATTCCAGAGAGGTCAACAATGGTTGCGAACTCAAGCCCTCTCAAGTTGTCAACCAGCCTAGGGTTGATATTGGCGGGGAAGATCTAAGGACCTTCTACACTCTGGTACGTCTCCACAATCCCTCCTCCTCCTCCTCCTCCTCCTTCAAGTAGTAGTTTTTCATTTCTTCATTTATTTATTATTGTTGTTGCTGTTTCGGTGACTTCATTAGGTACAATATTTATTGCAGCCAAACGTCCACATTTTTTATTCTCTAGATTTTTTGACAATCTTACAAGGAGTGTCACTTTCATCGTAGGTTATGGTGGACCCTGATGCACCCAGCCCAAGTGACCCCAGCCTACGAGAATATTTGCATTGGTAAACGCCTCCCTCTCTCCCTCTCTCTCTCGACGTCTTTTTCGATCTTGGTATTCTGATGGATCCACCGGATAAACTCGATCCATGCTTGCCTGAAGCAAGTCGCCGGATACTTAACTGCTAAGTTTTCTGACGATATAGCTGCTAGGCTGTGTGTGTTTTTGTGATAGTATAATGAAATAACTATCTGAAAATAACTGCGTTTGCATGCACGTGGATTTATCCACAATCTATTTTCAATAATCTATTTTCATCAAGTACAGTTCGTGCGGAGAAAGCAAGGGAAGAGTTCCTGTCATGACGCTCTCTCTGTTTTTGTTTTCTTGTCTGATGGGCATCCTATTATTCCTTTTCGTTGTTGTCTCTCTCTTTCATTCCTTTGTTTTTTCTCATCCCTTTATTGCTCAGTGGGTCAAGCAGACGGGGAATAGATTGACTAGGGTTCTTTTAGGGATGCCACGTTCGTACACCTCTGTTTTTTATTATTTTTATTATTCCAGTCAAATGTTCATGACAGAATAACTACGCGTCGAAAATATCTACGAGAATATTATAGTTTAAATAGTTGTAGATAAGATCTCCAGTGTTGTAATTTTCTCGAGGGAAAAGGTTTAATTACAAGAGAGGAGAGGAATAAAGAAAAAACCCTAGTAATTAATTATATTGAAGATTTGATGATAACACCATTAATATCATTTTTTAAAATAATAAAATGAATTTAATAATAACAAAAACAGTAATCAAATTAAGTGATGAGCTGCGCGAGGAGTCCACGTAATTCTCTCCTCCCAGAACTCGTAATTGGAATCGGCATAACTGATACTCAGCCCAGTTTAGTTAATATCGATCGTCGCGGGTAGAAAACAGATAAAATAGAAAGTAGAAACAAAACCCTACCTTGCATTATCCCATGCATGGTGATACCACGAGTCGAGCAGGCTCTGTTTATTTGAACTTCAGCTGAGATGAATTACTTGTCACATGAACTTGCAGGTTGGTGACTGATATTCCAGCAACTACTGGGGCAACCTTTGGTATGTATATTTACATTGATATGTTCTTGCAGTTTTGTTCTTTCTTTTTTTTTACTCTTTTTGTCCTTCAATATTTTGGATATCTTGGGTTATACGACGAGGGATAACCCTTTCCTGTTACAAATAATAGCTAGTGAAATTGAATTCTTGAGACTGGAACCTCTTTATTTAAAGAAGCTATCTGGTAATTTTTATTGGAATTGCCAATCAAGGAGGGGAATTGAAAGAATAGTCCAGAATATTCCTTTTCACCGGTCTCCTCCTCTTTTATCTTAGCACCACCATCCCATGAGAATTTGTTTTTTAATCGACGGGGTGTTTTATATTTTAATTTTTAACTTTTATGCAGTTGAAAAGGTATTTAAGATGCCAATTTATTTATAAAGCGATAAATTAGTGTGAAAAATATTTTTGATGAGACGCCAAAAGTTTCTTAGCCAAATAGCCAGGTCTATTCCATCTCCACCCCCGGCCTTGTGGAAAAACAAACAAAAGAGTAGGTGGGAATCGTGGCGGACAGATTAAGACAGTGAAAAGAAAATAATTTGGTTGCTTTTTGTTGCTTTAGCGGCTGAGGGTTACTGGTTACGTGGCCATATAAATTAATTTCTGTGTACGAGCTAGTAAATCTCAGTTCGGATCGATGAACTGTGTTTGTGAATTAGGAAATTAATAAAACCCCATGCATGGCGGAGTAATGTTTGTTTTTTTAGATATGTTATTACTTGCTTGCATCAAAACTAAACTATATATTGATAACTTGCGCAGGCCAGGAGACTGTGTGCTATGAGAGCCCGAGGCCGACAGTGGGGATCCATCGGTTTGTTTTCGTCTTGTTCCGGCAGCTGGGCAGGCAAACGGTGTATGCCCCTGGGTGGCGCCAGAATTTCAACACCAGAGACTTTGCTGAGATCTACAATCTTGGATCGCCGGTGGCCGCTGTTTATTTCAACTGCCAGAGGGAGAGTGGCTCTGGTGGTAGGAGGCGATAGAAGGAAGATATCCCTTAAATTCCGATGTCGGGAAGATTGAAAAGAAGTCCATAAATATGGAATGGCTGCATCTACAGTCCTATCATTTAGCTTTCCCCCGTGAGAATCATACCTACTTGTACCAAAAACACCTAATTATAAATCAAAGCATCAATAAAATATTGATAATAATAATTATTGTTATGTGTGATGTCTTTATATATATATATATATATATTATGTTTATTTATGTTTTTTAAAGTAATTTTTGTTTAAAAAATATTAAAATATTTTTTTAAAATAATTATTTTTGACATCATCACATAAAAATAATCTAAAAATATCAAAAAATTTTAATTTAAAATAAAAAACCTTTTCAACTAACTATATGACAATGTTTTTTTTCAAAAAATACATATATTTCTAATTAAAATAAAATAATCTTTTGAAATCTATTGACAAATAAAAACCTGGGGGTCAGCATGTGTTTGTCCACTCTTTACTTTTTTAACTTAAAAAATATTAAAATAACTTTTAAAATGATATGCATATTCTTGAATTGTTATGGAGTTTCGTTGAAATTTATTTTGAACAGTATTTTTTAGTAAAAAAAAATATTAATATCTTTTACTTCAAACAACATTGAAATAATATAAGAGTATCATAAAATATTAAGCCTCCAGATACTTCTTCCTCGCGCCATGAAGTTATAGCTAGCTAGCTGTCCAGTGCACTCCCACATTTATAATCCCTTTAGCGAACTCGTCAACCACTTTTTAAATGAGCGGCCCCAACTAGTTTTATCAACAGGCTCGTCATTTATTTACATGGCCTCGATCTTTTCTTTTTTTGAGCAGTGATGTCGGTCTGTCAGTACCACAAGGTCCAGATGAACACTAATAAATATTAATGTCCGGTATTGGTTGATCATGAGGAGCACAGTCCTCTTTGAATATCAGTAACACTTCACCCTAACAAAAAATTGGTGGTGTATATATATATATACACGGCACAAACTCTAACAAAAACCAAATTGATCATCATGGAAAACCAATGCCAAGAAACCCCTCCTGTCCTCCAAGAGCTCGAGATCACGATCCAAAATTCTTCTTTGGTCTTTCCAGACAAAGAAACTGAAAGGAAATCCATCTTCTTGTCGAACATCGACCAGGTCGTCAATTTCAATGTTGAAACGGTCCATTTTTTTGCATCCAATGAAGATTTTCCTCCTCAAACAGTAGCAAGAAAGTAAAAAACGCATTTGAGAAGATAATTGGTACCCTATGATTTTCCTGGCTGGAAGAATGAAGTTCAACACCAACACGGGGTCGTTTAGAGATTGATTGTATGGGGCAGGAGCTGGCTTTGTGGTGGCCTCTAGTGAGTCTACATTGGATGGGATTGGGGGACTTGGTTTATCCTAATCCAGCATTCGCTAAGCTGGTAAACAGTTTGCAAAGCTTGGAAAAAGATGGTAAACCACTATGTGTTTATCCAGGTAAGGTTGTAAATCACGAACATGCTAGCTAGTTCTTTTAATTATCCTCAGATATCCTGTTTTTCATTATTCACACCACCGATCATATCTGGCTTTTAGAATTTGAAACTGATTGCTTCATGCCTCCTGCATCCATGAGTATAGGCCAGATGAACTTTTGTTTAACAAAATATGAGATATACGAATATTTTGCTCATGCAAATCCTTGCACAAGTTTAATAATCAATTAATGACCCTCCCCCTTTTATGTTGGAATTAAATAAAGCACAACTACTTCCAACCATTTATAGTGAGATGCATGTGGCATGCATTCACTAAAAATTTTAATCTCACTGTAGAAAGAGCCCTGAGGACCATTTATTAGCTGTCACTTGGCAATTTAATTAGCAAGAATTGATTTAAAATTTAAAATGGGGGAATTCGGTTTTACCAAATCTAAAAATAAAGAAGGAAAAATCAGTCATCACTCAACTAGATATGGCTACTTTAAGTAGGAGGGCAGTTCTTCTTTGTATTATGCTTCAATACGTACCCTGCATCATCTGGCTGGCCAATTTTCACAAAGTTTTTGGTGAATCTTATGAAACTTTTCAATGATCCAGAGGCAAGAATCCTTTAAAAAGGATATATCTATAATATTAGAGAAGAATGATGTCTTCTTGTATTAATTAGTTTCATCAGTTTGAGATTAAAAAAAAAGAGTTATCTCATTTTTCCTGTCATTGGCATTCAGATCTATCTTTTGTAAGATATGCAGATGGTTGAAAGGGTAAGCTTTTCTTGATTAAAAAAAAAGAAGCTTTGTGACAGAAAAATAAAAAGAAAAAACAACCGAGGAGACCGAAGTTTAATTTCTTTTTCAGGGTGGAGGCATATGAGGGCTTGACTAGCTAGATAATATATCAGGCAGTCCATTTCCATAATTCTGTCATGTTCCTTAGATTTTCTTGAAAAAAATTTGAGATCTTAAAACACAGTTATAAGTGAATTTCGGTATGAAAACTGCATGGTCCCCATATAAATGTTTTTCCAATTTCCAGAACATTTTTAATGCATGGATCGATCACAGAAAATTTTCTTTTTTTTAATGTGTGTGTGTGTGTGTGTGTGTGTGTGTGTGTGTGTGTGTGAGAGGCTAGTTTAAGATGAATAATGCATGCATATATATACTTTCTTCTCGAGGTTAATTTATTTATCCCCTTAATTAATTTACAGGTAACATCATTTAAGTGTGGTGGCTTCGCAATAGGCATATCCACTAGCCATGCAACATTTGACGGATAAGCTTCAAAACCTTCTTAGATAACTTGGCTGCCGTAGCTGGTGGCAAACCCCTGGCTGTTCCTCCTTGTAATGACCGGGAACTCCTAGCCGCTCGATCTCCACCACGCGTCACCTTCCCTCACCCTGAATTGCTTAAACTTCAGACTCACCTGGGCCAGGAATTGAATCCTCCAGTTTTTGATGCCGCCCAAGAAGCCCTAGACTTCAAGATTTTCAGGCTAACCTCAGGCAACATCTCCGACCTCAAAGAGAAGGCCAAGACAAGTCCAAGTGCCCGAATTTCTGGCTTTAATGTGGTAACTGCTCACATTTGGAGGTGCAAGGCATTGTCACAAGATCTGGAAGTACAGGATCTTGACAGGGTGTCTACGATTCTTTATGCTGTCAACATTAGGGCAAGATTGATCCCTCCTTTACCAGTATCATACGCTGGAAATGCAGTGTTAACTGCTTATGCGAGTGCGAGGTGTAGGGAGTTGCGAGAGGGGCCAATTTCCAAACTGGTGGAGATGGTGGCGGAGGGTGCAAAGAGAATAACCGATGAGTACGCGCGTTCTGCCATAGATTGGGGTGAGATATACAAAGGATTTCCACATGGGGAGTTTTTGATATCATCTTGGTGGAAATTAGGGTTTGATGAAGTGGAGTATCCATGGGGTTGCCCCAGGTACAGCTGTCCTGTGGTATACCACAGGAAGGATATCATCCTTCTTTTCCCAGATATTGATGACAAGAACAGCAGTGTCAATGTTTTGGTTGCCCTCCCCAAAAAGCAAATGGAGAAGTTTGAAACCCTCTTTCATGAATTCTTATCGGTTTGAATATCTTTCACTCTTGCCGTACGCATGAAAGTTGAAGGTCGCGCGTGATATATTAGTAGGATAATTAATAAATATTTTTATATATAAATATTTGTTTGTTTGCTGCTAGCTTGTGGTCAAAAGGGATGAAGGGAGAAGGAGTGAAAAAATTATTTCATTTACAGGCGGTCAATCATAGTAAATGTAAATGTAATTATATTCGGTCCTATATATATATATATATATATATATATATAATATTCCTTGTGCTTTATAATTTAAGTGCTGTTATCTGTGTGTTTCTTATCGCTATCTCAAGGTTAAGAATATTTTTGGAAACATTAGTGAATTATAAGAACAGTAAAAAGGATCGGATATCTAGTTTGGTACATCATGATCGGCATACAGTAAGCAGGGCTCTTTGAAGATTAATGTTGTTTTGCCTTCCAAATTATGGCCATCAGAGTTACGACATTATATATAAAAGAAAGTGTGTACTAAGAGACGCACTTATGGTCATTTTCACGACTTCTTCCGTTTGATCAGTGTTTAATTTCAATTATCTCAGGTCAGGTTTCGATTTCTCTGTTATGAATTCGGAAATTTGGATGGATTTATTGGGGATTCCTCGTGAATCTATGCATGGCGGCTGGAAGAGAGAGCTTGGAGAAAAAACAGTCTGGCGCGCGGTGCAAAATCTTTCTATGAAAAGTTAAGCTGATCTCTGAACTGAAGGTGTAATTAATGGCATAACTCAACGGGTTTGGTGTGGAGTAATTAGGGTTTGGGGATATTTGTTTTTTTCTAGCGCTGGAATAAATAGCCGTTGCAGGCTTTCCAAGCGCGAAAATATTAGTATTTGAAATTTGTTTATCGCACCTGGAACTTGGCTTCTGCTACCGGCACAGCTCCACATACACTACACAATAAAAAGAATAAAAATAAATAAAAATTATAGCTGTAAAGATGCCGGTGCATGTTAGACGTGAGAGACACTAGTCATGTGCAGATTTCAGGGATGCACTCATAACGGTCCTACGTTAAAACAATGCCCTACCCTGTCCTGTCATTTCTATTTTGTCTTCTCTGTTTAAAAATCTCAAGGTTTGAAAGATTTTGCTGTTAAGTTACTGTTGGTAACGTCGGTTAACAATCATTACTTAAGGTTGTTTTTATAGTTAATCTGCATGCTTAAATGGATATTTATGTATTTTAATCTTTTCAATCTGCAGGCACGATCTGATCTTTCTTTTTTCTAGCTTTTTAAAGATAATTGAAAAGCTTGCTGTGCTCATCAAGTTGCGTGTCTCTGTCTCTTGATAAATTAAGATATTGCAGGAGAAGAAAGAGGCGGCAGGTGCAGGCTAGTGCTTGCTGATGCTGCATGTCTCCAATGGTACTCCTTGTTTTTCTTCTGTGTGATATTTCAGACAACTAGGCAGCCATAAATAACATAACATAATATTTAGATCAGTTTGAGGTGGACACGTGGAGTACTTAATTACTATATGTATGCTTTTGACTCGGTTATATGATATGTTACTTCCTGCACTTGACTCTGATTTTGACTCGGTTATTTAATTTGTTACTGGAGTTCTTGTGGAGCTTGAAAATTGAGAGAGAGAGAGCTCTCCATCAACCAGAAGACTAACCAGTTACCTGAAGAAAAACCCATCTCACCAAATCCAGTATTAAACAAACAAATTAAAGAAACTGAAAGAAATTAAAGTTTTTGTCTTTCTATCCATCTCTGTCTTATCTAGTTCAGTGTCTCTCTCTATTTCCATGTCTCTCCCTTCTCTTCTCTTGCCATTCGACTCGTGCGGACATCAATGAGGAAGTTGCCTCTCCTCTCTTCGGTGTTCATCGCCGGTATTAAGAAACCTATCTCATCTAAAAATTTAAGTTGTTACGTGAAGCTCTAGAATATAACTTGTATTATTTTTTAACACCTCTCCTTAAATGAAAACTCTTTGGACTTGAAACTTGCACAAACTCACACTACCCTGTGCTTGATTTTTTTTATCAAAAAAATGGGGGTGGTGAGATTTGAATTCGTGACCATTGGGCCAACAAGGCTCTGATACCATATTAAAGAACCATCTCACCTAAAAGTTTAACCTGTTATGTAAGATTCTAAAATATAATTTATATTATTCTCTAACAGCCAGAAAAACAACATCTCTGTATTTATTGTGGTTTCCTTTGTCTTTATCTTTGGAGTCTTCATGTACAATAAGGACGTGAAGTCAACTGTTGAGTTCCATTTTCTCGTGGATCTTAAAATAAATCTTTGTGCCTGTTTGGTATTGTGATCCCACCGGTTTTTGACCGAAATTTGATTATTATTTTTTTCATTTTAAAGACCGGCGGTTTGGTGTTTTTAGATCATTTTGATGTGCTAATTTCAAAAATGATTTTTAAAAAATAAAAAAACATCATTTTGATATATTTCGGCACGATAAATACTTTAAAAAACTACTACAATCACACTCCCAAACAGGCTATAAATGCTTCTTCACCGACTTGTTTATCAAGTGAGGCAATTTGATAATTCATCCGACTGACGTTGCTGTTCTCGCCAGCTTGCATCGAATACCATTATTGAACGATGTGACTTGTGCTATTTAGTAATTACAGGCACCCCAAGTCATCCATGTTCCTGTGAAAATAGTTATACTTGTAAAGTAATTTACATGGAAAATAGATTAAAAAAAGTAAGTTATTTTTTATATTTTGTACTGTTATAGAAAATGAATTAAAAATTTTATACGTATATTTGACCATGTTATTATAAATAAGTTAAAAATTAATTTATTAATATTATTCTTTCAAGTTTATTAAAAGAACGGGCACCGGGGCTTGGATAATAGGGTGTTAATTACTCATACAATGCATATATTGAAACTTGTTATTATCCTTTGAATTCCCACCGCCTCTGCGCTCTCGCCGAAAAATATCACGCGCTTCCATCAACTATCCTTTTCACCACAGCAGCTTATTGGGGGTTGGGACCGTGATCATTATTATTATTTAAATTATTTTTTATTTAAAAATTAAATTAATATAAAAAATCTATTTTTTTATTTAAAACAAAAAAAATCTATTTTTTTAATAAAGCACTTTTGGACCAAACACCCCCTCTTATAAGATATTACTGTAATAATTGTTTTTAAAATATTTTTTTATATATAATTATATATATATATATTATCATATAAAAGATCTAAAAAATTTAAAAATCTAATTAAAATAAAATCATTAGATCTTTAAAAATACATTTTTAAAATACAAAAACAAACATATTCGAGTTATAAATATCTATTATAGACACGTTAATTTGGGATAGGAGTGGACCGTATCCTCGTACTAACAGAAAAAACAAACCAAGTTTAATTGATTTTATGAATTAAATCTGGACTTTTTAATCAAGCCAGTCGAAAACTCGGTCATTAAGTTATAAAAAAATCTTTATTCAATTTTCAATGAAAATCGAAATTATAGGGATTTAGTTTGAGCATGGACTAAGTCCAGGGACTAAAATATACAGAGTTATAGAATATAGATATTAAGATTACTTCAAACTAACTAACTTATCCTACACAAAGGCAAACACACCGCCTTCTCCCTTCTTCTAATTCACCTCCCGCCTCGAAATCCTAAACATCAGCCACCAATCACCCCTAAGCACCACCCAACGCCCATCAGCCACCACCATCAAAGCTTCAAGTGTGGTCTCCGTACAAGCTTCAAGTCGCGGTCTCTGGCCAAGGTATTTTTTTTATCAACAGCAATCTGAATACCCAAGTATTTCTGTATATCTAACTTAATTAGTTCATTAATTAGCTATCAAGTAGTAAATATTTCTCATTTTCATACCATTGAAACCAAAGATAAACATGGGAAGGGAGAACTTGAATTACAAATTCGGCTTGTAGTTATAAAATAATCGATAAGAAGAGGGTCTGGGTTTTTTTCTGCTCTGTTCAGACCAAAAAAAGGGTGTGAGCTTCGAATTACTAATCTGCTAAGTAGTTGTTACAAGGTTTTAGGGATGTTTTAAAAAAATCAAGAAATGGGGTTGAAAATTTTAATCAACTTTTCTCCTCCTTTGAAATCGCAAGTTGATCTTAGAATTAATTTTATGATTGTACTAATCTACATGTATCTATTGTATAAAATCACTTTAAAACTCGAAAAGTAATAAAATCAACTGAAATCATGAGTTGACGCAGTAAAATCGGCGAACTCGCTATTTTAATGTAGAGTTTATGTTTTCGTGAAAGTGATAGTGAAAGTGAAAGCATCAAGTATGATTTCCCTGTCTTATTTCTATGATTAATTTCATTATGGTAATTTACCAGTTGTCTTGTTATCTGTTATTCTCTCCTTTCACTTCTCTTATCATTGAAGAAAGTATCTCTCTATTCAAAATGCTTTTCAATTTCCCCACCTTACAGTTTCCCCATCTTAATCCCCTTTGTTTTGTAGTACTCTGTAGAAAGGAAAGAAAAAGATAGATGGAGACCCATCTGTGATTTCAACAAACAAAGTTCCTTGAGATCTGCCCACTTCGCTTACTGGTATTTCTCTTTTTCTTATTTCTAATTTGATTCATGGACCTCAATCACATGCCAACATTAGCCTTTTTTGCTTCCTTTTGTTATGAATGTTTTTTGGGTATTCAACTCTGGTTTCAAAATGTTTTCTTTAATGCTGTATTGCTTGGAACTGAAATTTTTGTAGATGAGCTTATAAACTTTGAATTTTTTCCATGTTATTTCTTTGTCTGGTCGTTGATAAATTATGGAAAATATACACAACAGTTGATAAAATATGGGTTTTCTTAGTTTTATTTCCCCGTTTGGTTGATGACAAATGGTGGGAATAATAGCAAAATCTACCTTCGTTTTACTATCAATTTTAGTTTCGTTGTACAACACTTTTTAATTGTAAAATACTTGGATAATTGTTAATTGCTATGCTAGCTTGACAAAAATGAGGGATAGAGAAGAACTGTTTGTATGATGAAAATGTACAGTTGTATGCATTGATATTCTTAAATTTCTTCCCTTTTAGTCTTTGACCATCACGTTCTCTACATTCCCTTATTCTTTTTATAGGATGAAAATCTATGGACATGAATAATTATATTGTGTTTTTAAATTATTTAAACCATGCATGAATTTTTACTTGAACCATGTACTTCAAGGTCCTTGAACAGTATATTGGGGAAAATTTACTAATGATTACAAAAATGTGATTTTGAAGGTATTTTTTTGTTTCTGAAAAATTACAAAATACTTTTATAATTAAATTAAAGTACTATCGACGATTACGAGGAAGGAAACTCTCTCCATCTTTCTCATTCATTTTTTTTTTTAATATTGTCACATTTTTCTTCTAAAATTGCATAATTTTTACAATATCCCATAAAAACTCCAAGGGGTCTTTTCCTCGGCATTTTCCTCCTAAACCAGGTGTAAAATAAATCTTTTCATTCTCTGGTTTATTATACCCTTGTAAGAAAAGGAAGAATGAGAAGACTTTCTTTACCTGGTTTTCATGTATAGAAAAGAAAGAAGGAAAATAACTTTTTACACCTGGTGTGGTTCAGGAGGTTTGTGTGAGCTGTGTTGCATCGATGAACTCATGACGGTAAGTTTCTAGCTGCCGCTTTTACTTCCGCCATTTTAAGATGTTCTATCAAATGAATTTTAGCTTAATTATTATAAAATTTAGCCAGGGAAAAGATAGCTGATAAGGCTGATCTAACCATATAGAATGGCACCACGTACCAGCACAGATTTCTGAGATAACATGTGTAACGAAAGGTCGGGAAGAAGATGGTGGAGAAAGTTCCTATCTACTTTAGTGAGATTGAAAGTAGTCCCATGCATGAATCACCGGCCAAGCAAATTTATTTCCATTTTAGGATAGTTTTTGGCCAGTCCACATCATAATCGTATCCTTTCCTCCCATCAAGGAAGAAAACACCCGACCAAGAAAAATCAGCTAATCAAATTCACCTATTGATTTTCGAATATTGCTCCCATGCTTTATGACCGGGTCCCGCAGTTTTGAGTGCTGCGGCCTGAAACATCCGAGGGAGGTGGAGTCAACTGTCTTCGGCTGTTTCACATTCGAGGTAGCGAGTTACGTATCTTTTTATCGCTGGCACCAGCATCTTGTGCAGCCCTCCTTTCTTCCGAGTGCTTATAAATTAGGTCTTCTGATGCAAAAATCATGCAGGTGTAAAAACATAAATTCTATTTATATGTATAAAAAAAAATAAACCTTTCAGGACCTTTGCAAGTAGGTTGCACCTTGCATCTTTGCTTACTCAAAAGACAAACATTCTCTGATCTGTTTGGATTAAATTATTCCGCAGAAACATTTTAAAAAGCAAAAATAATTCATGTGGATTTGAAGGAGGGCAAATACGGCACACCAAAATTCAAATAATGTGAATTGGTTGGTCATGAATATGGATGTGAAAGAAAAGCACCCACAGCTCTCCCTTTTCTTTTCTCTTTTGGGGGTGTTGGGGCATGTATTTGAAAAATACTTTTGAAAAAAAATAATTTTTTTATTTTTTATTTTAAATAAAAAAAATTAGTGTTTTTAAATTATTTTGATGTATTGAGATCAAAAATAATTTTTTAAAAAATAAAAAATATACTATTTTTGATGCAGATTTGAACAAAAAATATTTTCAAAACACTTGTCTGTTTTTCAAATTGTCTTTTTAAAAATAGTGAATTTTTTATTATTTTAAATTAATATTTTGTGATTTTAGATTTTGTTATGGGATGATTTTCAAAATGATTTTTTAAAAAATATTATTTTAATATATTTTTGAACAATAAAATTAATTTTAATCACATTCTAAAACAATTATTTAATAATTTTTTATCTGTCGATGTCATTTTCATGATTCAAGCTCTATACGTTCCCGTTCCTGTCTTTTCTATATGGTTTGAACTCGACAAGCCCTCCAAAGAAAAATCCCGTTCCAGATCAATTACAACGGGAGGTCTCTCTTTCTTTTCCTCTTTCTCGGTGAGCAGAGAAAAGGACTTTCAAATTATGTGGAACGATCTGGACCGCGGAGAATCTTCCATCCAAGATTTGAACAAAAAAACAGCACGGTTTTGGGGTCCACAGGAATCGCAAGGAAAGGCGGTGCATGCGTCGCCCCGGTCCCTCCACTTAGCATCAGCGGAAGCTGATGTGAAGCGTCACCGCCTCTGTCATTGTTGCTGCAGCGCCTGGATAAGAAGCCGGCGTGTAAGTGAAAGCAAAGACACTTTTTTTTTTGAAAAGCAAATAAACTGATCTCTTTTTCTTATCTGTACATTCAGAATCCGATTTGATTCAAAAATCAGACATCACATCGTCGCTTTACTGCTTACCATTTAATTATTCAGGATTACGTGGGTAAATTTAACAGATATCATTGGTAAACTACATGGACAGTGATGTGATTGTGTTTGTTTTTATTTTTTAAAATCATTTCTATATAGTATATGCAAATGATTTAAAATATTATTTTTTTTATTTTCAATCAGTCGTCATTGTTTCTAGAATATCCCTCTTAGCCAATAAAACATTAGCAATTTCACCCAGTCACTCGTGATCGTAAGGCTACTTGCCAATAATTCACGATCGATTAGAAGATTTTTATTTGGGTGTAACCCGCAGGTGATTTTCCCCCGTGCTTTGAGGATATCACGCGTGAAATATATTCAAATAATTTATTTTTATTTTTATTTTTATTTTTAAAAATTAGTTTTTATATCAATATATAAAAATGATATAGAAACACGCAATAAAATTAATTTTAAAAAAAATTATTTTAAAAAAATACTTTTAAACTTATTGCTAATCAGTGACTTCAAAAAGAAAGTGAAATTCTTTTTCACTGAAGAACTGAGGTATTTTACACTTTTCTCTGTTATTTTTTATAAATAAATAAATAAAATAGAAATGCATTATCAAATAAACAAAAAAACCAAAGTGACCAAGACAAGACATGGCTGTGACTGTTTCGTATTTGGTTTCTCCAGAAGGTTAAAGTTTCCAGCTGATAACCTTCAAACTTCGAGAAATTTTACGTTCCAAGTCCTCAAACTTTGAAGTATTTTCAGTCATGCACATGATTTTCCTTGTTATATTAATTAGATTCAAATTTATTTTAATTTTTTTGACATTAGCACTCCAATCCTAAATTAAATCCTGGTTCCGTCCCTGGTGATGGTGGTTTTATTTTTATTTTCTACTGATAACCCATCAAATTGAACTAAGAAAGAAAAATAGCTGCTGGTCGAAAGAAAACACAAAGTCAAACAAAACTGAAAGTTGAACTTATTTTTATATATAAATTTATAATAGTTTTTTATTGATATGTTAACATGAAAAAAGAGAACACTTGCAACTGCTGGACAAAGCACTTTTCGCTCGCAAGAGTTTGGTTGATAATTGTGATTACTTTTTAAAGTTATTTTGTTTATAAATGTATTAAAATATTTTAAAAAATATATATTAATATTATTATATCAAAATGATTAAAAAAATTAATTCAAATTAAAAAATAGAAATAAAAAATTTTTAAATTATTTTAAAAACGTTTTGAATTACGAATTACAGTATCAAACACCTCCTTCATCTTTTTTTTTTCTCCTACTTATATACCACGAAAATTATATACATAATCAGACCAAACAGCACTTCATCGATTATTCTCATGGATCTACAAGATTCAAGTTCGTATAAATTTATGACATTCTATATAATTGTTAGTATGATAAATAATATTATTTTTTTAAAAATATTATTATTATTTATATATATTTTTAGTGGAAGATACAGTCAAGCCAAGGCACGAGTATTTTAGTTTTTTTTGTAAGAGATTCAAGTTTTCGGTGTGTTGCAAGTTGCACATCAGCCGGGGCAACATGCCTCCAAGATATGATAGTTTGACTTCAACTATGTACAAGAGAGAGAGCTCAAAACTTCACCGTTTAAAAAATATTTTTTGAGCTATTAAAGGATTAATATTTTTTAAATGAAGATATAATTTTTATTCACTTAATATATATATATATATATATAATATTTTTTAAATGAAGATATAATTTTTATTCACTTAATATATATAAAGGAAAAATGGGCATTAGTATAGTACTATTTGTAGTGATAGGATATTATCAAATGTAACGATATTTAATTTAACTCACTGTAATTTATTAAAAAGAAAAACTTTTTCCCCGTAAATATCTGGAGATATATTAAAATTAAAATGCCACGTCACGTTCTGATATTATTAATTATTTGACAACGAGATATTTTGTGATCTAACTTAACTGGCTTGTTTACACTTGTAGGTCGTCTTCCTCGAGCTCCTACTTGCTTTTACTGTCCTGTGAACAAAACAAGGGGAATAGAAGAGACGAAGCTGGCTCTCTCGTCGAAGAAAAAACAAAGTGAAAAAATGAGAAAGATATTTTCTCAATTCTTGAAAAAATAAAAAAGGTTGCCGCCTTTATTTTATTCTACCTGGACTCCGAACCCCATAGAATTTGAGCTAACGAGGTATATATATATACACATCACCGTAACGTGATCTAGGAATCCACAAGAGAAAAGAAAAATTGATAGAGCAGTGAAAAATTGATGGAAGCCATAAATTGATCAAACCTGTAAGTGGATTTTCTGTGAAAAAAATGTCAAGGAATAGAGATCCGCTGAGTGTTGGCCGAGTTATAGGGGACGTGCTGGACCCCTTCATGAGGTCTATCTCCCTGAGGGTCAATTACAATTCCAGAGAGGTCAACAATGGTTGCGAACTCAAGCCCTCTCAAGTTGTCAACCAGCCTAGGGTTGATATTGGCGGGGAAGATCTAAGGACCTTCTACACTCTGGTACGTCTCCACAATCCCTCCTCCTCCTCCTCCTCCTCCTCCTTCAAGTAGTAGTTTTTCATTTCTTCATTTATTTATTATTGTTGTTGCTGTTTCGGTGACTTCATTAGGTACAATATTTATTGCAGCCAAACGTCCACATTTTTTATTCTCTAGATTCTTTGACAATCTTACAAGGAGTGTCACTTTCATCGTAGGTTATGGTGGACCCTGATGCACCCAGCCCAAGTGACCCCAGCCTACGAGAATATTTGCATTGGTAAACGCCTCCCTCTCTCTCTCGACGTCTTTTTCGATCTTGGTATTCTGATGGATCCACCGGATAAACTCGATCCATACTTGCCTGAAGCAAGTCGCCGGATACTTAACTGCTAAGTTTTCTGACGATATAGCTGCTAGGCTGTGTGTGTTTTTGTGATAGTATAATGAAATAACTATCTGAAAATAACTGCGTTTGCATGCACGTGGATTTATCCACAATCTATTTTCAATAATCTATTTTCATCAAGTACAGTTCGTGCGGAGAAAGCAAGGGAAGAGTTCCTGTCATGACGCTCTCTCTGTTTTTGTTTTCTTGTCTGATGGGCATCCTATTATTCCTTTTCGTTGTTTTCTCTCTCTTTCATTCCTTTGTTTTTTTTCATCCCTTTATTGCTCAGTGGGTCAAGCAAACGGGGAATAGATTGACTAGGGTTCTTTTAGGGATGCCACGTTCGTACACCTCTGTTTTTTATTATTTTTATTATTCTAGTCAAATGTTCATGACAGAATAACTACGCGTCGAAAATATCTACGAGAATATTATAGTTTAAATAGTTGTAGATAAGATCATCTCCAGTGTTGTAATTTTCTCGAGGGAAAAGGTTTAATTACAAGAGAGGAGTAAAGAAAAAACCCTAGTAATTAATTATATTGAAGATTTGATGATAACACCATTAATATCATTTTTTTAAAAATAATAAAATGAATTTAATAATAACAAAAACAGTAATCAAATTAAGTGATGAGCTGCGCGAGGAGTCCACGTAATTCTCTCCTCCCAGAACTCGTAATTGGAATCGGCATAACTGATACTCAGCCCAGTTTAGTTAATATCGATCGTCGCGGGTAGAAAACAGATAAAATAGAAAGTAGAAACAAAACCCTACCTTGCATTATCCCATGCATGGTGATACCACGAGTCGAGCAGGCTCTGTTTATTTGAACTTCAGCTGAGATGAATTACTTGTCACATGAACTTGCAGGTTGGTGACTGATATTCCAGCAACTACTGGGGCAACCTTTGGTATGTATATTTACATTGATATGTTCTTGCAGTTTTGTTCTTTCTTTTTTTTTACTCTTTTTGTCCTTCAATATTTTGGATATCTTGGGTTATACGACGAGGGATAACCCTTTCCTGTTACAAATAATAGCTAGTGAAATTGAATTCTTGAGACTGGAACCTCTTTATTTAAAGAAGCTATCTGGTAATTTTTATTGGAATTGCCAATCAAGGAGGGGAATTGAAAGAATAGTCCAGAATATTCCTTTTCACCGGTCTCCTCCTCTTTTATCTTAGCACCACCATCCCATGGGAATTTGTTTTTTAATCGACGGGGTGTTTTATATTTTAATTTTTAACTTTTATGCAGTTGAAAAGGTATTTAAGATGCCAATTTATTTATAAAGCGATAAATTAGTGTGAAAAATATTTTTGATGAGACGCCAAAAGTTTCTTAGCCAAATAGCCAGGTCTATTCCATCTCCACCCCCGGCCTTGTGGAAAAACAAACAAAAGAGTAGGTGGGAATCGTGGCGGACAGATTAAGACAGTGAAAAGAAAATAATTTGGTTGCTTTTTGTTGCTTTAGCGGCTGAGGGTTACTGGTTACGTGGCCATATAAATTAATTTCTGTGTACGAGCTAGTAAATCTCAGTTCGGATCGATGAACTGTGTTTGTGAATTAGGAAATTAATAAAACCCCATGCATGGCGGAGTAATGTTTGTTTTTTTAGATATGTTATTACTTGCTTGCATCAAAACTAAACTATATATTGATAACTTGCGCAGGCCAGGAGACTGTGTGCTATGAGAGCCCGAGGCCGACAGTGGGGATCCATCGGTTTGTTTTCGTCTTGTTCCGGCAGCTGGGCAGGCAAACGGTGTATGCCCCTGGGTGGCGCCAGAATTTCAACACCAGAGACTTTGCTGAGATCTACAATCTTGGATCGCCGGTGGCCGCTGTTTATTTCAACTGCCAGAGGGAGAGTGGCTCTGGTGGTAGGAGGCGATAGAAGGAAGATATCCCTTAAATTCCGATGTCGGAAAGATTGAAAAGAAGTCCATAAATATGGAATGGCTGCATCTACAGTCCTATCATTTAGCTTCCCCCGTGAGAATCATACCTACTTGTACCAAAAACACCTAATTATAAATCAAAGCATCAATAAAATATTGATAATAATAATTATTGTTATGTGTGATGTCTTTATATATATATATATATATATATTTATGTTTATTTATGTTTTTTAAAGTAATTTTTGTTTAAAAAATATTAAAATATTTTTTTAAAATAATTATTTTTGACATCATCACATAAAAATAATCTAAAAATATCAAAAAATTTTAATTTAAAATAAAAAAAACATTTTCAATTAAACTCTATGACAATTGTTTTTCAAAAATAAATATATTTCTAATTAAAATAAAAATATTTTTGAAATATACTGACAAATAAAAACTGAGGATTAGCATATGTTTGTCAACTCTTTACTTTTTTAACTTTAAAAAAATATTAAAAATACTTTTAAAATGATATGCCATATTCTTGAATTGTTATGGAGTTTAGTTGAATTTTATTTTTAAAGTATTTTTTAGTAAAAAAAATATTAATATCTTTTAACATCAACAAATTGAAATAATATAAGATTATCATAAAACAACGTTAATATCTCATCCTTTTCAATATCCCATGCCTTGGCAGTAGATTTCAGAGCTTTGACTGTCAAGTACATGCATGAAACTACGACACGTTGGCACGTGTCAAACTTTAACAAGCGGCTTAATCCCCTGCTTCACTATCTGTTTTCCTTTCCCTTTACACGTCCACTGTTTCCTCTTCTTTTCCAAAAAATAAAAAATAAGACTTGGCAATACATTTGACTTCAATACTTGCTTCGAAATTTATTAGCTATTTACATCAGCTGCTTCTCTTACGAAATTTATTTTATTTTATTTTATTTTATTTTAAATTAAACTTTTTATATTATTTTGATCTGAAAGAATTTAAAAAATATATTATTTTAATACATTTCTAATTAAAAAATACTTAAAAAACAATTGGAGAAAAGGAAACCGTTGAAATTTTGATACAGAAGTATTCACGGAACTGCGTGTCTTTATTTTTTTTGTAAAACGGGGAACCGTGTCGTCTTTTTATTGGTTCCTGTGTTGATTACTACTGCCGTCATTGTTGTCTTCCTGTCCATGCATAAAAGATCTCTTTTTTTATTGCAGGCTGGCATGCCTCTTCTCGGTAGAGGAATCAAAGTTGATGTCGATCGAGAGTAGACTTCCGAAACCTCGCCGTTTTGATACCAGTCCAAGTGACACGCTGAAATAGTCTTTTCCACCACTTGAACAATATTTCGATATCAAGAACTATTTTTATTTTTTTAGTTAGTTTTGAAGTTTTTCTTTTTTTGTTCTAGATTTTAAGTTCAGGGGTTCAACTTCCAATCCAAACATCTTGTCATTTATCTATATATAAATATATATATATATATATAATATAAATATATAGACGTGAATTTTGAGCATCAATTATAAAATGAATATCTGTTTGAAACCTTGTAGCAGTGTTTAGGTTTTAGATTTTCTGTTTCTTTCAAATTCCACAAAGGATCAAAAAGAGGCCCGAGGACCTTGGACCGTGGCCCGCGTCCGGCCCATTAATAAAAAATCAATTCAGACGAGCTGCAGATTTCATTTGGGCTCGCCTTAGTGGAAACGTATCTAAAGATCTGGGCTTAGACGTGACTGGGGAGGAGTCATTTTCTTACAAAGCCACCCGGCAAATCCGAAAAGATAGGCGCCAAACGGAGCTTTCCTTTCCGCGTGGCGTTTTTTGGAGCCAAAAATACAAACTGCCTTTTCTATGGCGGGAAAAAACATGATTTTTACTCCCTAGATCTTCATTCACTTTAACATAAATGAATAAATAAAACCAAATAGGAAAAAAAGAAGAAGAGAGAGAAACAAAATTGCCAATAGAGATAGATAGATAGAGAGAAGCAATCGAGGCTCCTTGTCTGAGAAACACATCAAAGAAGAAACCACAGATCACAAGCAATCGCTGCTGTATTTTCCTCTCAGCCGGGTCAAAACCCCCTTTTTTCTTGTTAAATTAGGGTTTCGATTTGGGTGAAGTGAATGGCGGAAGAGGTCAAGATGGCAATCGACGGCGAAGATGAGTCAAAACCGAGCGGCCAAGATCAACCAAAGAAGACCCTGAAGAGGAAACGAGCAACTTCAACACCAACACAACAACAGCAACTCGTGCACTTAACAGGTGAACAGAAAGAAGTTCAGATTGAGGAATTGAAGAAAGAAATGGAAGGGCTATTTGGGTATTACAAAGAAACGATGAATCAGAAAATGGGTTTTGGGTTTGGTGTAGATTTGGGTGGAAGTGAGTGTATTAATGTGAATGGAATGGTGGGTCTGTTAATGGAAGAGAGTGACATGCCGTTTTCGAAATTGGCAGAGGAAATATATGGGAAGTTAGTGAAAAAGAGTGGGAATCTGTCTGTTGCAGCGGTGAAAAGTGCTGTGTTGTTTGTTGGTCAAAGAATAACATATGGTGTGCCTAATGTAGATGCTGATGTTTTGGAGGATGAGACTCAAACTTGTCTTTGGTGCTGGGAGGTATTTCTTTCTTTTTTTGTTTTATTTTCCTTTTGTTTTTCGTTTATGGGCGTGTTTATCTTTGTAAAACAGATCTTGATTATCCTGTGTCCATTTTAGCAACTCATTTGTTTATCGCTCGTGCTTAATCCTGTTACTTGTGCTCAATCGATTGATTTGTGTGCTTGTTGTTTGTAGACACGAGATTTGAAGCTAATGCCGAAATCTGTACGTGCTGCATTGAAAATCAGGCGCATGTGCCGGGCAAAGATCCATGAGAGGATTACTGCTGTTTTTGGTAATATATGTATACTTATCTTTTTGTAGATGCTCAGAGTTTGTTTGTAATTAGCTGTAAAAGCATGAGATGCATCCGGTTTGATCTTTTCTATCACTTGATTGATAATTGGACCTTTTGTTGGTTTGATTCTCCATGTCTAACAGAATGACCTATTTAGAGCTGGGTCAATGGATAGTGCTTCCATTTCTTGTGCAATAGCTGTGACTAAAAATGCTTGGTCTGCTTCCATTTCTGCGATTATCTTTAGTGTAGATAAGGTTTAGCTGGATGAAACAAATATGCTTTAGTGCTCTGGAATCTGAACAGACATTGCTTTTCTTATCTACTGTCTTTGGTTAATAGGGTTAAAAAAATAAATATGCAGAATTGAATGATAAGTGAAAATCGCTGTTGGACATGCTGCCTATCAACTGTAATGGATATTTCATTTCAGTGATGATGTAAAGCTTTGTACGTTCTTGTGGTTATAATGTCATTACTGACTTATGACTCATTTTTCAGCCATGATAACTGCATTACAGAAATCAGAGACTGATGAGAATTACAAAAGTGATTTAATAAAATCATCTGGGAAGCTTGGCAAAGTTTTAAGAGAGGCAGACATTCGTTTGTTAGTGGATGGCATGTTACAGAAGAATGGAGCAGAGATGTATGTATCGTAAGAGACTCTATTTTGTCTGTACTTTAAATAATATTTTTCTTCTTATTAAATGTTGAAGTGTCATTGAAGGGCTGAAAAGGAAGTAAAACGAGAAGAGAAATTGATCATCAAGCAATTGGAGAAAAATAAACGAGAAGAGGAAAAGGAGAAAAAAAGGATGGACCTTGAACTTCAAAAGGAAAAGAGACAAAATGTATAGCCTCCCTCCCTCCCTCTCCCTCTCTCTCTCTCTCTCTCCCCCCTTTTTTTTCCCTGTATGAACTGCTATCGTATGCTTTCTCTGCCTCTGGGGCAACAGGAACAATGTTGCTTGGGTCATTCAGCTATGCTTGAGAATTTTTTTGCTAAGCTTTGAAACATTTTTGCAGTTTGTTGTATTTATATTATTCATTTAATTTGTTTCAGGAAAAAGAGCAAAAGCGGCTTCAGGAGGAGGCAGAAAAAGATGAACGGCGTCGTGAAAGGGAAGAATCGGAATTGAAGAGACAACTGAAAAGGCAGCAAGAGGAAGCTGAGAAGGAACAGCGGCGCAAAGAGAAGGAAGAAGCTGAGTTGAAAAGGCGAGCTGCTATGCAGAAGCAAGCTTCTATGATGGAACGCTTTCTAAAAAGAAGCAAAAGTAATTCCCCATGTCAGAATGACCAGAGTTTAACTAAACCAACCACTTCTGACTCCACAAGCAAAAAGAGTAAAAGGATGGATGAAGCAGTTACTCAGTTAATGGACTGTGCTCCTTTGTTAAATGATAACATTACAACTAATGATATTCTCAAGTAGGTTTTGCATTCCCTAGCCTGTCCCCCTCACCTCCTTGTCTTTTTGCCTATACTAACCTTCCTGGGCAGATGATTATTTGATGACTGGTCACTCATTCATTTTGCAGGTCACACTTGTCTTCCTGGTGTCATTTGGGCTGCTCTATCCGCTCCAATAGAAAACAGCATTGGAGTATCCGCAGGAAGCCTAAGACTGGGCTGTTTAAGGAACTTAAGCTCACTGCTACCAGGGACCCAACTCATGATAATGATTCAAGTGTAGAGAAGCTTGATAGTGGATGGGGAGATCAAACTTCTGATGGCATATCATGCATAGACATTAGAAAATGTAACCAGAGGAAGCAATTGTTGCAGTTTGATAAGAGCCACAGACCTGCTTTTTATGGTATCTGGCCTAAGAAAAGGTAACCTCTCTTTCCTAGGACTGTAATATGCTACTCAATATAGAGGCAAATGGGTTTAGGGAGTGTAGTCAGATCTGCTGGAAGTGCTGTCATAATTACATTATTTAACCTGTCTTCTCTGGCAATTATGTTTAGGCCACTATGCTTAGTTTTCTAGAAAGATTTTCTTTGTGATTATTTAATTTTACATGTTAAGATGTAGTTCATGATCGGTTAATTCAGTAGTTTCAGTGTTTGTGGGTGGAATAAATACATTAATTTTCATTCCTTATGTGTGATATGTTTATTATATCACTGCTCATTGTTATGCAAAATGCTTTAATGTGTTTAAGTCTAAAGATTCAAGAGCAAAATGCTTTATCTTTTAAAGAGAAAGTAATCTTGTTTGATGAATTGAGGTTTAAGGGTATATGATGTTTTTTGGAAGCTCCAGACGCCAAAGGCTCTGCCCCCCTCCCACTTTCCAGTAAAAACCACATACCCTATATTCGGTGATGTTCCATTAACACCTTGTCATTAGCAACTGCTCTAACCTTTCAGCTAATTGCCTAAAGCAATAGCTATTTTATTTTTTCTCCAGGTCTTGTTGTCTGCATCATGCTGAGTTATTGAAGTTAGATCTTGCATTTTAAACTGCTTGTTTACCTTGTTTGGGTATATCCATGCTTTGCTATTTGTGACCAGGTGCATCATGGGCTATTAAGAATGAATTTTTAAGTGTGCTTATTGTGAGACTTGGAAATTCAATGCTATGCTTGTGTTTTTTCTGGCTTCTTAGTCTTGTCTGCAAGGTTTAGGTTCATACCAATCATGAACCCATGTTGATTCAATAGTTAATGTAAAATTGTAGGTTTAGTGTCATTTTCTTGTCAATCCTCACCCCTGACGTAGTGTTGGGTGACTCGAACTGCATTTGGCTTGTATGTTAATTTACTCTAATTTCACCTTTTCAGTCATGCTGTCAGACCACGCCATCCATTAAGGAGGGATCCAGACTTAGATTATGATGTTGACAGTGATGAAGAATGGGAAGAGGTATTGAGTTTTCTATTCATAAAAGAAACTGAAACTGAAACTATGATGTACTGATGTTGTTGTTGTTCTATAGGAGGATCCTGGTGAAAGCCTCTCAGATTGTGATAAGGATGATGGAGAAGAAAGCTTAGAGGAAGAATATTCAAAAGCTGATGATGAAGAGGAGAGTGAGGATGGTTTTTTTGTACCTGATGGGTATCTCTCAGAAAATGAGGTAATAAATGAGTTCCCGGGGCAATTCAGTAGTTAGACCTTGCTGTACTTGTCTTGTAGTTGCCGGATGCAGTCATAAGCCTGAGTTGGTGGCAACAAAGAAAATAATTGAGATAACTTAATGCATTCCCTTCTCTGGACTGCCTCCAGTGCTCCTTCCATCCATCAGATCTGGGATTGATGGCCCACTAATCCATAAATGCATAAATGACCATGGTCAATAGTAACAATCCCTTCCCTCTCTTTAAGTGCATTTCACGCTACTTTGCATTTATGGCACTGACCCGTGCATATCTGTGCCCTTGCTATGTTGTATTTAGGTTTTCAAAGCAATTAAAACATGTCTTAACGCATCTAGAAGCTACATTGGAGAACCAAAAACAATAAACTTTCTTTATAGCCAATCAAAATACTTGTTTAAAAAACTTTAATTGCCCTGTAAATGCAGGGAGTACAACCTCAAAAAATGGATGCCGATCCTTCAGGTGAGGAGGCCAGAAGCTCGCCTAGTTGCAAGCAAGACATAGAGAGCGAGGAGTTCTGTACATTGCTGAAACAGCAGAAATATCTGAACAGTGTAACTGATAATGCCCTTCGGAAAAATCATCCCATGATTATATTGAATATAATGCATGAGAAGGATGCATTGTTAGTGGCTGATGATCTGAGTGACATTTCTAAATTGGAAAAAATGTGCTTGCAAGCACTTAGCATGCGAGCATTCCCTGGAGGACCACAAATGGAGATATCCTTGGATGTATCACCTGAAAATCATGATGCTTGCTTGTCAAATGCAAAGGCCAGTGCCACACGTATCCCAACTGTGATAACTCTACAAGACTCGGATATGCCTATAGCTGTAAGTTGTGCATTTGACTTGTGTTACTGGCAGCATGCACTAATGATTATCCTGGCATGTTTATAGTTTGCCTTAGATTATGTTGTGACTGCATCCCATGATTTTTTGCTCACTGTAATCTTAATGAATTTTCAGGTGTCTGTTATTCAGTCATGCTCGCAAAGTATGAATAAAGTGGTTGAATCACTGCAACAGAAATTCCCCACTGTATCAAAGTTGCAACTAAGAAACAAAGTTCGTGAGATATCAGATTTTGTGGATAATCGCTGGCAGGTTAGTGGCTTTCTGAAATTGTATCCTTCCCATGTCACAGATGAGGATTTGCAAGTTAAGGAAATATTCGAGTCTGATCAAT
Organism: Salix arbutifolia; assembly: GCA_025169955.1. Lineage (NCBI taxonomy): Eukaryota > Viridiplantae > Streptophyta > Magnoliopsida > Malpighiales > Salicaceae > Salix > Salix arbutifolia. The sequence goes on from CM045909.1 coordinate 4,563,149, forward strand.
GAAGTCCTAAAGATTGATAAAAGCGGTTTGATTAATGATACTATTTACATTTCTGAATACTGCTTTTATAATGCAGGTCAAGAAAGAAGTTTTGGATGGTTTTGGCAATAGAAGTTCGCCAGGTATGGTGTTCGTTTATGTCATCAACTGGTTAATCATGTTCTAAAACAATGTATTGCTAACCCCCCGCCCCCTCCTTTGAAATGAGCAGAGAAGGGCACAGGAAGGACGCAAAACATTTCTACGTTTTTCTCCAAGAGGTGCTTGCCTCCTGCTGCTGATAAAAGCACGAATCCTAATGAGTCCTCACCGCCCATGCAGAAACGTGGTTCTGTTGCTGAGAGCCAACGAATTTGCACATACAGCCATCCATAGCCATTCTCTTCCGGATCATCTTTGGCCTTTCAGTTTTTTCTTCTCTAAATTCCCCACTCCTTTTTGACCCTATTCAGAGGCATGTAATTATAATGAAGTTTCTTTTTTAAATCATACGGATGAATCCAAGGCGTTGTAAACTTTCAGCAAACCAATGCCTTGATGGACTTTTATTTAGGTTAAAAAGACTGGAGTGAAACAATCGTTCTCCGAAAACCAGACAAGACAGGGCAGGCTGGTGTTTGAACTTTGAATGACGCGTGTGTGGCTATGGAGTTCTCGGGCTCTCTTTCTTTGCAAGTCAGTAGAAAAGGGTGTGGTCAGATTTTTACCGAAGTTCGGGTTTAATTTTCATATGTATTAAAATAAAATTATTAACAAGCGCTCAGGCTGCAGCCAAGATTGTAACTTTTAAACTTGGATCTTAAAATTCGATTAAAATTATGTAGGAATAAAAATTATAAGTAAAATATTTTTGAATATAATATAATATAATATAATATAATTATGTCTATAAAACTTTATTAATTAAGGATTATATTTCTAAAATTATATTGATAACATTTAAGTATTTTATATATTAAAAAAAGGGATCATATAATGCCGGAAATAATGTGATATGTACATGGAGTTGTGAAAGATGCTATTTTTCTTTTTATATCTCCATTTGAGTTAATTAGAAAATATTTTAATTCTAATTACAGTCACATCTGTATTCTCTAGTGCCGCAAGTCTTAGAATGGGCTTTCCAATCACATTGGACAACATGTCTTTTATAGCACTTCTCACACTTCCATTTCTTCTCACCGTGTTTCCTAGAGTAGAAGAGGATTTGGGGCAATTGAGGGGCGAGAGGACTGAGAGGAGATGACGGGAAAGGCGTGGTTTTAATTAGGATAGTAAAATCAGACTGCTCCAGTCTAATTTTATAATTTAAATTAATTTCTCTAATTTCAGATTAATTTTACTATTGTGATCCACGGTTAAAATAGAAAAAAGTGAATAATGTTTTATGAGGAGTAAGAACATGACAGGGATTTGTTTTATTTGTAACTAGACTTTCAATAATATATTATATCATATTGATTATTAGTTATAAACTAAAAGAAAAGTTTTTGTAATTGTACCCCTATTCACAAAATATTATTAATTTGAATAATGTTTTCCTTTTTTTTTTTTTCAATTACTGTTTTGGATTTAGTTTCACACTTCATTGTTGGATTTGTTTTTTAACAAGTTATCGCACTCTCGTGTTATGAATTACAAGTATGGTTATGGTGGGTTAACCTGATTGATTAAAATTCCTTAATGGTGTGTTATTATAACTCACCGTGTGGCTGGCAGGACAAGACCTAATAAAGATGGATCTGGATCGAGGAAGATTTGTTTTTTCACTCTTGCTCATCAAGATCGATAGCCAACAACTTGAACGATCCGACTATATGATAATTTAGAAAATGAGAGATAAATCTCTTAAAAATGACACCAGAACTTGAAAGAAAGAGAAACTCCCGGAGAATTCACTTTACATTAGTAAATCAGTCCCTTTATTAGTGCAAAATAAATGAATTTAAGCACGATCCATTTCACTATATCAAAAAAGTTGTACTTAATAATAGAATACAAATAAAGAATTGTGGCAGCAGCACCACAGGGCCATGATCATGACCGTGAAAACAATCCAGCAAATTAACCCAAATCAATTATACTTGGAACGGCCATGGCCAATCCTTCAGGTCCTCGTCTTGCTGCACCTTAGCACTCCTCCTCGTAGCGTTATTGCAACCGCTATCAGCGCCACCTTCCACGTAAGCATAATACTTCAAGAAAAATGCAAGAGTAAGCACAACCCACTCCAAGCAAAAGATCACCACACACAACCCGCCGGCAAGCTTCAATATCACCTCACCATCTTCTTCCCTCACATATGACTTTAGATTCCCCAGGAAATCCCCAGTTCTAGTAAAAATCAGAACCGACACTGACCCTTGAAATATAGCTGTCAGCACTGTGGCCACCATATGTGCAGCATACCACTTATTAGTCCCTGATGAGGCTGCAGCACAGCCGGAAACTGCCCCGACAATGGTGAAGACATGAAGGAGAATGAGAAAGAAGCCACATGTTGAAGGGAATAGGCGAACCGAAAGGGTTAAGAAGATGCAACTGGAGGCTGCACCAAGTAGAATGTAGTTGCAGAACAAGAAAACCTTGTGAGTGTGGTAATGGGATTGAGACACTGAAGAATTGGCGCTGCCAAGAGTGATGCTGGCACCCATTTGATGATTCTGTTGTCGGGATTGGAGATACCCTTTTGATGTTTGATTAATTTCAAGTGGTTTTTGCAAAAATTCTGAAAGATCTATTGATCTGAGCGAGAAGAAGAGTGAGAGATGATGAAGATTTGTTTTGGGTACGAGTGAGGGAGAGAGATAATTAATAAAGGGAGGGCTTCTGGGTGTAACGGTCATATATGGAAATGTGACCGTTGGAGGGAACTAAAGGACCCCACATAGTAAAGGGTAGCGCATTGTTTTGCTTTTTAGCAGCTGTTTACGACTTACGAGAAATAATATTCTAAGAGTTTTTTTTTTAAAAATTAAAAATATTTTTTTCTTTAATTTCTTATATGTTTTATATTGTTTTGATATCACAAATAATTGTTTTTTAAAATATTTTAATATATATTTTTAAAAAATTATTTTTAAAAACAATAACCAGAACCATATGAAATTGGCTTCTAACATGAACTAGATTGGTAGATGATGAGATAACTACGTTGTATATTGAATCAGTGTTGTTACCGGTAACTATCAGATAAAACATTAAAAAAATAAAAAGTAAGTCTGTGAGGGTATTTAAAAGATATTGTTAGTATTATTTAAAAGATCTCAATAAAAAAATCAAATAATATCAAAAAAGCAACTCGTGGAGTCCATTTTATTCATTATTTGTTTGTAATTTTTTTTATGTTATTAAATTTATTTCACCATAATTCTTCGTGCAGTTGATTTTGAAAATAATTTTTCATTTAGAAATGTCAAAATAATATATATTTTTTATTTTTTAAAAATTATTTTGACATGAAAATATCAAAAAACACTATTTTTTTTTAATTTAATATGAAAAATAAAATATTTTTTTAAAATGAAATGTTAACCAGGGTTATAGTATGCCTCTAATTCCCCCCCCCCCCCCCTCTCCTACCTTCTCTATTTTCATTGTAATTTTTTGCAGCTTGCGAAATAAAACATATAAATTATAATATTTTTTAAATTATATATATTTACTTTTTTAGAACACATGTCTTCATTTTTTCACACGATCATTTTCAGTGGAAAAAATAATATTTTTGATTTGAATACATTTTGAATGCGTTTTAAAAATACATCAAATTAATATTTTAAAATAATTTTAATATATTGATATTAAAAATAACAAAAATAATATATTTTCAAGTATAAAACACGTAAAATAACTTTATACCACGATACCAAACATATACAAACCATTTAATAACTTTCCAGATTTCTTTTGGAAAAAGAAGATTTTATGAAAATAATTCATTGAGATTTTTTTTATTTGATTTAGTTCTAGTTTTTAAAATGAACAGAGGGTGTTTTGGGGTTAAAATAAATTCAGCGGCTGCTATAAGAGATGGCAGGAATTTGAAACAAAAAACGACTAATTTAAAATAAAAATTAAAGCTACCAAGCGGCACTGCGTGGGAAAACAATAGCAACTCTCTACAGGAACATGGATCGTCAAAAAACATGAAAGAATATGAATTGTAGGACTACTTTGGTAACATAAGACAACTACCAGGGTGCAATTTGCAAATCGGCTAAAATAGGTAACCCCTAATCTAGTTAGTAATCTTGCTCGCTAGTCTGTTTCAATCCAAGGGCAACAACCCTTACCCCTGAAGTCAGACCAGTCACTTCCTTTTCATCTCCTTCCATCTGATGCCTTGTCCCACCTAGTTTTTTTCTCCATCGTCACCAATATACCAGCAGCGCACTGTAAAAAGAAAACGATGTCGTCTACGAAGGACCTTGCCATGGATAACCAAGCCCAGCAGCAGCCATGCTCTGGTCAGCACCGACACTTGCTATTTAAATATAAAAATTTGTCTTGCAATTATTTTTTTAATGCTATCATATTTCTTCAGAGAATCAATTTTCTTTTTTCTAATTACATGATACGAATTTGAACTTGTTGCAAATATCTATCGCGGTTTTTTTATTATCTTATTGTGGTTTTTTTACTTGTTGTAAATATCTATCGGTCGTTCCTTTCCATGGGCCGCTACTGCTTTTTTTTTTTCTTTTCCCGAGGATATCTTAGAGACAAAAACTTTGCAGCTTCATTTGTTTTTGTGTGTGCAATTGTGTTTATTTATAATGGGTTTTAATTTTTAGGCTATGATTTTGACTGCTTTATGCCTTTGAAGAGTGTTGACAATGATGGGTTCTATTAAGTCATGTGCAATGTTGTGAAGAATAATAGATAGGAAACATACTGCGATTTAAAATGGTGGTTATGCTTTTGTTCATGCTCGTGTTCATGTATTCTTGCGTGAAATAAAAAGAGTTGAAATGAGATGCTGTTCTTTTTACTGCGCAGGGGCTGGAGACTGCTATGATGGCAGCTACAACATGGAAGTTGGATGGTTTATTCTAGGTGAAGATCAACAGCAGGTTGGACCTTATACGTTTTCTGAGCTAAGTGGTGAGTTTTGATATGTTTTCTATCGGATGCTGTTTTTAAGTTTTTTAGGTTTCAAAATACGGAATGATTGTCTTGAAACCTCGTGCCTTTTTTTTTTATATAAAAAAAGTGCCTGTTTGAATTGCTTTGGTGAATGAGCAGGACTGAAAGAGAAAACAGGGTGCTTGCTTTTATTTTGCTGTTAGTTTTTTGGTTTCTAATGTGTTGATGTCTTGTTTGTGGGAGCTTTCGTTTACTGGAGAATTTTCCTTTTCTGCTTCTGGAATCCCAGCTCCATCGGTAGTCAATAGCAAGATTTCAGGACAATTGTTCTATGTGTAACATGTTCATTTGGTCTAATGAGCTATTGAACCAAATCCTTTGCTTATTTGCTTCACCTGGACAGAGCACTTCTTGAATGGGTATCTCTTAGAAAGTACACTGGTATGGTCTGAAGGAAGAAGTGAATGGCAGCCATTGTCCTCAATTCCCGAGTTAATGTCAGGAATATCTCAACAGGGATCTGATAATTCTACAGCAGGTGAAGAATCTCCTTCTCCTTTCTATTATGTACTGTCTATATATCATTGCACATTTGATATGGCCTTGTATATGTTCATAAGCATATTTATCATTTCCATCTTCTGGATGAGGGCTTGTAACCTTGGATGTTTCATGCAGCACTTGGTTACAATGATAACGAGGTGGAGAAGTTGCAGGAGGTCAGAGAGGCCGGATTGGAATTTGTTGGATTGAGAAAAGGATCTCATTCTAGCAATGAACAGAAAGCCAAGCATTCCACTTTAGGTGAAGATCATCTTCTCCCTTCTTTTCTCTTCTTGCTTGTGGAAGCTGTCTTATGCTATGATCTGTTTTCAGTGTCACCCAACATTGATGAGGATGAGTTTGAGAAATGGAAAAGGGAGGTAAAAGAGGCTGAGGCTGAGGCTGAAAGGCTGAAAAATGGATCTCTTTCTGGCAACACTGGAGATGATCTTGGGATAGATGATCCTGACAGGGTTCTATCACCACCAGATGGCGAGGATGAATTCACAGATGACGATGGGACTACATACAAGTGGGATGGAAGCCTAAGAGCCTGGGTTCCTCAGGTTGGTTGTCATTTTGTGGCTTATGGAGGGTTTATCTTCATTCTGATATTAGTTCAAGAACTGTTAAAACTTTATTTTGAAATTCTGCATTAGCATTATGTTCTTGACATTCAGATCTTAACCTTGTTATTTTTTTTTTTAAATCATATCCATTCATATCTAAACATATATACCTACACTTGTATATTTGCATGTATGGTCAATTGTGATTAAGATACTGGAGAAGGATGATTTTGGGTTGTTCCATTTGCTATCTGTTGACTATTTCTCATTGTCAGTGTTTATGGAGGGAGTTATCTCATACTCCATCTGAAGCTCCTTGAGAATGGTTTATATTCTGATTGTTGGTATTGGGATACTAATCAAGTGCAGCATTGGTGAATTCTTGGGTTTTGAACTTGACGAGTGGCCTAAACTGTATCGGGTTTCCCATGCATGGCAATTGTAGGGCTAATTGGATTTCTGCATCTGAAGAGAGAGGGGGTTTAGGTTCAAGTGATAATTATTAAGGCTGTTCTAGCAATTGGACATGGAGGATTCATAGGAAGAAAGCATACCCTTCAGTGGCCCATAATATGAAGCCAAGATAATCTTTTCAATAGATTTTCATGAATGTCACAAAAATTGCCACTCATTGCCATCCCAAATTTTCGCGTCACAAGAAAGTTAATGTCGTATCATATGATCAGTGATCTCTAGTGATCAATTCTGTGATCATTCCAAGTTAGATATCTTCTGAAACTTCCATTGCTATTTTGCTGGATTGCTTAGTGCTATCATGCTTCTTTATTTTGGGGATATTTTCTTATGGCTTTCCTGCCTGTCCTGTAACATCAAAATAGCCCAATTTTCTTTTCCCTATTGATGCATTGAAAAGGTAATGCTGCTTCTCTGTTCTCCAGTTTTTTACCATTGTTTTATTTGGCCAACTATCATCTTCTTACTAATGTGACTGGAAATGATGATTACAACCTTTTGTTCATAATCAACTGATTTTCTAGGATAATCCATCAAGTGTAAGTGGGCAGTTTGGATTAGAAGAGATGACTTTCCATGAACAAGAGGAGGTGTTTCTAAATATAAATGCTGCTGATGCCACTTTGAAGGAAGAAGTCAATGCTATTGATGAAGTGGTAGGATCACGACATAATAACAAGAGGAAATTGCATGACAAGCAAGCTGACAAGAAGGATGAGCAAGCTGATAAAAAGGTATCTTTTTCGTACAACCTTTGAAGATTGTATTTTGCCTCTTTCTAGTTACTTTGTACATGCAAGCTGGGTTTTAAGCACAGCTAACAGTACCATTGTAGCCTGATGAATGTCATCATTATGAAACAGTTTCATGGATTTTTGGGACCATAAAAATTGACTGTACTATAAATTGACTGTACAAGAATTAAAGTGCCACTTACATGATGGAGTATTTGCTGTTTTTCTTTTAGTTTGGATAGTGTTTTTTGGCTGTGCTTAATTCCTTGATTCTTATGTATTCTGCAGGAACCCAACAAGGCTCCTGATAGTTGGTTTGAATTGAAAGTCAATACACACGTTTATGTAACTGGGTTGCCTGATGATGTCACTTCTGAAGAAGTAAGTCAGTTGATGTCTTATCTTGGTTATTGTTTTATCTTTAGCTAGAAACTAATTTGATAAAACATTGCAGGTGGTAGAGGTATTTTCCAAGTGTGGGATAATTAAGGAGGTATAATTTGCATTGATTTATTATACATGTTTTCTTAGTTTACTCATGCTTGAGGCCCCGAGTCACTTTTTTCCTATGATGGTTTTTGAAACCTAGGCCAGGTGTAGCACAGGATAAGAATCTTGTCAAATACTCATTAGATGTTTTGCAATTAACAATTAGGCTCGTGAACTTGTTGGTTAATGTAACAGAGTATGTTTAGCAATTCAACTACCATCCTGTTTGATTTGAATTTAATAATTCTGTAATCATGTGCTCCATGCATGCTTTTGATATGAAAAAAAGTAAAAAGAAGAGAATTCAACAGAAGATTAATGCATTTAGTATATTCTTAAAGGGCTTTTTAAAGTCTGAGGTGAAGCCGTCTTCACAAAGGTAGACTTTATATGGCCATTTATTTTACAATCTTATGATTAAGTTAAAACTTTGCCGTTGTTATTGTTGTGCTATGATAAAATTAAAGAAGTTTGTGCATATGGTACATGTAAAGCTCACACATTAAGAGGGTGGAGAATACTGTTTTTGTTGCAGAACTACTCTGTTTTGCTGACTGAGAAGAGCTGATGCTGTGCGTGCATGGTTGCATATAAATTTTCAGGTCTTCTAGGAGGGTCCATTCCCATGCATTATTCTGGGCATGGCCGCGGTTTTATGTCTCCTTGTGTCTTAAAGTCACTCTTGTGTTGTTGACATTTATGTTCTAATACAATCTCAAAATTAATCTTCCAGGCTACATTACTGATTACTGTTTAATGGACCTCACTCTATTAGTTTTTCAATTTCATTCTTGCATTATCAGAAGATGAAACGGGGTTTTTTTATGGTTGTTTTATGTGCTTGCATTTGCTTTCCAGTCTCATGACGTGTGAAACATATATTTAATCCTAGACAATTTGTCAATTTGAACTGCACATCTAAGAAACCAAGTTGAATTTTGTAGGATCCTGAAACAAAAAAGCCTCGGGTGAAGATTTATGTTGACAAAGAGACAGGAAGAGTAAAGGGAGATGCTCTAGTTACATATTTGAAGGTAATTGCCTTACTGTGTTGCTGTACTTGAAATGTGAAACAGTCAAGTTTCTTATCTCTGAGTATATGCAAATTTCGCATGGTAGGAACCCTCTGTAGATTTGGCAGTGCAAATTTTGGACGGGGCACCATTGCGTCCTGGGGGCACAATTCCTATGTCTGTCAGCCAAGCCAAATTTGAACAGAGAGGTAACAATTGTGGACCATGATGTTTCAAATTTTCAGATTACAATACTGAGGATTTCTGTTATTGTTGCTTGCATATACATCATTATATCAATGATATATCTATGTCTTAAGGACATTCAATTATCTTATATGCATCTCTTTCAAAGCTGTGCGCTGTAACTGAGTCTCATTCATGATAAATGCAGGGGACAGATTTATATCCAAACAAGTTGACAACAAGAAGAAAAAGAAACTGAAAAAGGTTGAGGACAGGATCCTTGGTTGGGGTAGGCTCTTGCTCAATCTGAGGCATTGAATTTAGTTCAGTAAATGTGCAGACAAGGGTTCCAAGTGAACTTGATTTTATTTATCCCTGTCTTTTCTGAATAAAATATCTATACTCCTATGTCTTATGACATTGCCACAATATCCATGATTTAAACCATTCCTTCAATTAAGTACTATGATTGTGAGAAGGTCAAGTCCAGCAATCTTTCTTTGGCTTGTTAAAATTGATGAGGAATTATGTGGTGTATCCCTTCTACACATGAATACAAAATTTTCCATTTTTTAGAGTTACAGTTGAAAAAAAGAAGGCTTGAGAATTATATGCTGCACATTTATTTTCAATGTTTCATTTTTTTTCCATGAGATGTACCCAGTTTTTTTCTTGAGGCTTTTATTTCGAGTTCCTTTGCAGTTGCTTTTACAAGTGATGACTTGGTGCTTTGCATATGGCTGACTTCATGTGCTTATATCCCACAGGTGGTCGTGATGATGCCAAGGTGTCAATTCCAGCTACTGTAGTTCTTCGCCACTTGTTCACTCTTTCTGAAATGAGGGTGAGTTTGGAACCATCTATGGTTTGGATGGGACTTCTTGCAGAAGTACTGTTGGTTTAAATATCTTTTATCAGCATCTGTCCAACATTTGACAGCCAAACTGCTATCATTTGTTGAGAAAATAGGGCACAAGATAAAGCAAGTTACCCTTTCCCTTATTTACTCCATGTTAAACTTCTACTCTCTTTTATATTTGTTGTATTTTAGTTTTTCTGTGTGCACAGAGTTATTGAGAGATTAAATGTGTTTGAAATTTGCAAATATATGATAAACAATTTTACCTGTTGCTGTATCCGCCGTTGTTGATCTGTTTATGTTGCAATTCTTTTTTCTATTTTAGTGGTTTATTTTTTTAAGGGTTTTTTTTATCTGGGCATTTAATGCAATTCTCCTACTTTTGGTTATCTGAAGAGGTTACCATTTTGATTTGGTCAGTATGACGATGCAATAATGCAAGGGTTGACATTTTAAAGAGAATGTACTAGCATGGGGCATTGAAATGCACTGACCAAAATTTTCATACTCATTGAGGAAAAGCACAGGCTCTTGTTTTGTTTTTACAAATGTTTTTCATCATTAGACTTTTTATATATGTTACTTTTTTCTCAAAAAATAAAAATAAAAATAAAAATTGCCATCTCATTTCTTTGTTTTTTAATGGTTAATATCCTTTGGTAGGATTGCTACATTCTGTTTTTGTATTTGAAGTTACTGGTTTTTGTACCATACCGTATTTGAATTTCTTATACAGGATGATGAAAGCTTAGGTTCGGAGCTCGAGGTAGATGTTAGAGAGGAATGTGTGAAGCTTGGTCCAATAGATTCCATCAAGGTATCTGAAATATTTTTAGCCAAGCTTGCGAATTTCTACTACATTACCTGTTACAAATCATACTAAACAAACTATTAATGCAATAGAAACTTTGCACTGGTTTGTGTTTAGTGCTAGCTGGTAAATTTTGCATTTTGCATGTAATGGTACAGATTTAGTTCATTTCATCTAATTGCAGTTGTGCTTGGTAGTCCTTTATTCTCCTACACTTATTTCACTGACCTTTCAAGAACTCCTGGGCATTGAAAATTCGACTTCATTGTCTTCACTAAGTGGACCAGCCTGTGCATTTTAATACAGGAACTGAAAATTATTTTCTTCCATTCATTGTCAAAGATATACTTAGATATCATGGAAAACAAGAAGTTCAGAAGTCCTTATGTTTCTTTTGTTTGATTTTGCTTGGTTCCTACTGCCTTCATGCAATTCCAAGGACAAAAGGTTGAAAATTCTTTTCATTCTTGTTGTATTCCTTTATTAATGCACCGTCAGCCACTTTTGAGTTCCATTACCAAGCTGCTGTTGACTAGATTTTAATCTACTTTCAGCTCATTTTTATTTCTCCCCGCCTTCTCACATTCTTAATGTCTCTGCTTGCAGGTCTGTGAGAATAATCCACACGGTGTTGTTTTAGTGAGGTTTAAGGACAGAAACGACGCTCGAAGGTGCATAGAATTGATGAATGGACGATGGTGAGTTCTGACGTGTTAATGAGTAGTTGCCTCCTTTGATTCAGTCAGACATGAGTTAGAATCACTTTATAGAAATTGACCAGCACAGTAACAAGTTCAGACATGATGATTACTCAGTTTTTACTTTAGGATAAGCAGCAGTAGACTTAAAATATCAGCAGCAAAATAGTAAATTAAATTTATATATGCATGAGAAGACATCTACTGTGATGTGATTTTCGATAAACTGTCAGATCTGATGAGATAAATTAATGTATCATAAATGATAAATTTCATGTGCTTTGTCCACTTAAGTTTTTGATATTGAAAATTCATGTAACACAATTATGAACAATTTGTCACTATATGGAGCGAACACAGTCTGTCAAACTTCTTGAAATTTGATTTGCATGATCTCAAATGAATAGAGGACTGCATCTGACAGTTGGTTAGAGAGAAATGGAGATTGTGGATCTCTTACATAAATTGTGTTAGTTTGTTCATGCTGAAACATGCACAGCGGATCTCTTTAGAATTTACATCAATTGCATGTTGTGCATTATTTACAATACAGCCATTAATTGCATGTTTGCATAGTGGATCTTTAGAATTTACATTAATTGCATGTTTGCATGTTGTGCTACGTAGTATTGGATACTAGAGTTCAGTGCTTTTTGTTTGTTTGGAAATATGGTTGGGTAGTGCAAATTGCCATATCTCCAATACTATACAGTACCAATGATTGTCACATTGTGAATTGAAAAGAGACGCCATGAAAATTTCTCCCTGAAATAAGGCGTGGATCAATCAACACAAAAATGTACCATCAGTTGAAATCTTGTTTGGCATTTCTCTATAGTCCTTCCTACATTTAAATTTTCAATTATTTTTCTTGTTACCGTTTAGGTTTGGTGGAAGACAGATAAATGCTAGTGAGGATGATGGGTTAATTAATCATGCTTCGGTCCGGGATCTTGAGGAGGATGCTGCTCGCTTAGAGCAGTTTGGTGCTGAACTTGAAGCTGGCTGACTAAGTTCGGATGCTACAGCTACACTTATCACCTGTTCCTGATGTTAATTTTTTGCGAAATAGAAGTTGATATCTAGGATACAGAAGGTTGATTGTCTTGGAAAGAGGCAAATTAGAAGTTGATATCCAGGATACAGATGATTGACTGTCTTGGAAAGAGGAAAAGCCTGACGTGAATTCATGTTGTAAAATCATGATTTTGAGGATTTGTAAATGATGACAGAGCCATAGAAGCTTGATTAATCTTCATTATAATTTCTCTGAAAAGGGAGCATAAGAATCCACTGCACGTGAAGGATACAAGTCTACTACTACTCGCTCAACATAAAAATCATTTTTCAGAAGCTGCTTAAATTCATGCTCTGTTCTTTTTGTGTCTCCACACTTTCTTTTTAGCTTCGAACAAAAGCATCCCGTATTTCGAACCTAAAAGGAGACAATACAAATTGCGTTTGTTAAGGCTTCATGTGATCCAAAGCAATATTCAGATAAATGATTGTTGTTTCTTGTCGGTAAAATCTTTTGTATTGCTGCTGCTGAGATCCTTATTCAGGAGAAGCGAGTGGGGCAGATAGGGTTGGGGGTCCCCTGCGAGTGGCAGAGCATAGCTAGTTCGAACAAAATAGAAGATAGGAAAGCTGCAGCCAGACGCCTCGGGTTTCAGCTTGGATGGCAGTTCTCCTTGCAAAATTATCAGGTCAGAAATCGTCTGTTAATGGTTGATGAGCTATTTACTCGTTCACACATCCAAGCTTATTTGAACCCCGATCAGTTTATGAGGTCAAAGATGACTTGTATTTATACTGCTAGGCAAAAATAAACTCCTCGTTTTTCCAGCCAGCCTGGGCTGAGCTGAGCTGAGCTGAGCTGCGAAACATGATAATATAATTATCACACATTATTTTAAATATGATTTCATTTATATAACAAGACTTAATTACAAACCTATATAAATTTATTTTATTCTAACATACGGGCTCGGTCCATTTGTGTTTTGTATTTGTAAGAAATTATTATGAAGGACTCCATGAATAACCAGACGAGGAGGCGATCACGTGACGACACGCGCAAACATAAGCCGAAGGTGACAGATAACCACGTCATTATCTCTCCATTATTTGTATATATATACACTCTATCTAAGCGCGGGGTCAAGTCGCTCCTCCCCTTCCTAAAACCCTAAAATCCCAAAACAGAAGATCGTCTTTATTTGCAAACTCAGGTAAAATAAATAAATAAATAAATCGAATTATTAATTCTCCAGTCTTTTTCAACTATGAAATTAGGGTTGTATTTTAATTTTATTTTGCGGGTAATTCCTTGTTACTTCAAAAACAATAACATGCTACATTTTTATTTTATTTTTTATTTCTAGTGTTCGATTATAGAATTACAGGAGGTAGTTAGTAGTTACGATTCATGTCCAATTTTTTCAAGTCGGGCTACTAGGAACTGTAGCTACCTGCTTTTACAAGCCCGAAAGGGATTTCAAGTCTTCGTCTTCCTTTATGTTTCCCGTGGTTTTGGCAAATTGGGATTGTGTTGAGGATATGATTCGTCAATTTTATTTTATTTTAGGATTTTAAAGGCCAAAGGTATGATTCTTTCCTTATTGCCCATGATGTGTAAATGCAGAAAAAGAAAATGTCGACTGGAGGAGAGAAGGGTTCGACTACCACAAAAACACCTGCTGATTTTCTCAAATCTATTCGTGGGCGGCCTGTCGTGGTTAAGCTCAATTCTGGAGTTGATTATAGAGGTCACTTTCTCTTTCCATGTAGTATATTCTAGTTGTGTTATATATAAACCTGACCTGTAAATTTTTCTTTCTTATGCCTTTCTGCTGGTTTTATGTGCAACATAGTGAGATGATGGATTTATCTTAATATAGATACAGCATCACCTTCTTACTTTCCCATAAAATGGGGTTTTCCGTTCACATTTTAATGAAGGTTGTGCACCGGAAATCAATGTGTGCTGTTTTTTAATATTGAAACTTGACCCGTTCTAAGGACAAAATTCACATGGAATTCTTAGCCACATGGATTATGCTGTTTGGGTTCTAATATGCTTCATGCCGTGCTATAGATATACATCTGAATGCAGAATGAACCAATGGGCATTGCCCATCACTGCATTGTAACTGTGAACCAAAAAAGTGTGCTCAGCACTGAGCGGACAAACAGTTTTCTGTAAAGTCATGTCACAGCCTTGATGGGGGAATGATTAATTACAGGGAGCGTTTTTGTATAAGTAAATACTTCCTGCTTAGCGCACAAAGGTAAGATCAGTGAGATTTCCTTGTTACTCGTCAAGGCTGTCCAGAAATGGGAAGAGTATTCAGAAAACACAATGACTCATTAACCTAAAAACCTTTTAAGGCTGTCCAGAATTTCCATGACATTTATGGTATGATAAGTCAAATAATATGATGTTCAGAGTGCTATGATATATTACTGGAGCTTCAGCTTGATCTCCCCCACTCTATTTAGCATGCACTGATCTCACCAGTATTTTTCGTTGTCCAGGTATTTTAGCTTGTCTTGATGGGTACATGAACATAGCGATGGAACAAACAGAAGAATATGTAAATGGCCAGCTGAAAAACAAATATGGTGATGCTTTCATACGAGGAAATAATGGTACTGGCTTAAATGTCTTTCCATTGAAAATTTTAGCCTGTCTATAAGGATTGCTTGATGATGATCATATTTGAACTCCTTTGATGCAGTTCTGTACATCAGCACATCCAAGAGGACTCTTGCAGATGGTGCATGATCAAAATAATTGTGAGCAGTTCTCCATATGTTGTTGGTTTGGCAGTGCAGTGCAGTGCAGTGATTCTAGTTAATGGCTATGGATCACAAATTCGGAGTGCTGGTTTAAATTTCTGTATATCATGTGAGGTGAAGTTGAGCCTTTTTTATTTGTAAACACCTCCCGGGTATCGCCATTAACATGTACCCTCTTTAGCTTACACCTTGACTGTTATTCCAGTTATAAATTATGTCTTTGTCAGAAGGGACTAGGGGAAAGATGAACGAAGAGGAAGGGATTGGACATATCCTTTGTGGTGGACTCAAAGGATCGGAGGGATCCAAACCCTTCCACTTTGGGATGTGTTAACTCTTCTTCCTTTCCTCCATTTTCTTAATTGCTCGTAAATCGTAATTGTCATTCTTCGCTTCCCCTGTTAGCCAATCAACTAGATGGATGATGAACATGTTTCCTGGTTTTCTATATAGCTTTCCATCAAAGAGCCCCCATTACACCTCTTGCGCTAACTATGGTCATATTTTCTTCAAAATTTTTTATTTTGATGTTCTTTTGACAAAAAATTGAAGATCCGCCAAGTGTCGGTGATCACTATTGTTTAACATGAAAAATGAAAAGAAATAAGTTTGGTCTCTTAACTACCATGAAATTGGACTGATTAAACTTAAGATTTATGAAAGCAGTCGCGAAGTTATTTGCATGGGCCACGAATGAATGAAAGAAAACACTCTCCAATGGCGGCAACGAAGGAAGAACAAACGCCTGTGGCAGATCACAACGAAAAGACTACTTTGCCATTATTGCTTCTAGTAAAACTAAAATGGCAACTACATCTATAGAAACTGACACTCATGTCTACCTGGCCAATAAGGAGCACAGTAATTGTACAGGCAAACAAATAAATTAGCATCTTCAATTGCAAATGTTAATATGTTACACGTATTTACACACATGATCCGCATTACGAATGTTAACCTGACATTGATTGTAGCATATGCAACTCTACTGCGTCGTTAAACTATCAGTTACACCAACTAAATATCGGAGGAAATAATTTAGTGAAGAACTGAATATGACGAAAAGAGAAAAAAGAAAACCCCCAGCTCACTCAGAGCACAAGCTGAACTAGACCTACTTTGATTTTATCAACTGTTTCTGCCTTTCCTATCCGAGATCAGAAGTCTGATTTCATGAGCTTTGCTCGTGGCTGTACACCGATGCTGTCAAAGGGCTTTAACTGGTCTACATGGATGTAATCCCTTGTTTTAAGAACCTACAAAAGGGCAGAGATGAACATCATTAATAATCATCGAGGTTAGCAGGAGGATCCACCGCCACACAAACAAGTTGCAAACAACGGATGGGTAACCAGAAAATCATCCACTGCATTTTAGCATATTCTTCATCAGTTTTATTTTCTCGATAAATCTTTCATATATTCAAACAAGCACCCTCTATTAAAATGTCTTGTCCTTGCGCAGCTCTGATCTCCATAATATGTTGCCACTGTTAAAATTTAAAACGAACTGCTAGCCCACTGTCTACATGAACAAGTCCTTACCACATCAAAATTATGCAAATCCCCTTCAAACCCATTCAACACCTATTTTTCAACTTGAAAGAAAATTTAATGTCCTTAACATATCTTCAAAACACAATATGGTGTTCACTGCAACCAAGTGTGCAACACATACCAAAGTTTCAAAGAACATTCTTGATGCCTCCTTCCGAGTTTTACCAGCCAGAAGGCTGTCCATTGAAATGACCTTCCTTCCATTTCCACCTTCATTATCAAATATAGTCTGAAGGTACTTGGCAACAGCTCTACAAAAGAGAGTATCCACAATTTATCAGTAATTATCCAGCCTGATTTTTAATTGGAAATGCGCAAAACATATTAAACAGTGCATTGAAGACAAAAACAACGAATCTCCATGGCCAGTATTTTTAATATAAAATTACTAGGATTAAAAGGGAGAACATTGTCTAAGCTCTTAATGATCCTGATCATCATAACCAGTGAGCATCTTGCAATATCTTGAAAACTCTACAACAAATATATAGCTTGTTCACTCTTTATAATGGAGAAAGCGAAGATAGAATTAAACTGTACACTATTAAGTGATAATGATCATAACAGAGATGGCAATGCAAATAATTCAAAGCTTCAGCTAAAATCCCATGTTTGCAATGCCATCGTGTTTCCTCAAAGAAGCCACTCATATACCAAAAGCTGCTAAAAAACAACACCTCTGTAAAGCAACCCAGAGAAGTTTTGGGGGTAAGAAGAACCACTTTGGATAGAGATTGAAAGATTAGGCAGTCTCAGCTACAATATACTGCTTTACACTACCCTACAAACCCACAGATGAACTGCCAAAAAGAGATGAAGGAGAGGGCAAAATTTCAACACATTAATCAGAGGCAGACATCATATACCTAATATCATTTTGACCACATAATATCTAGGCATGATCTCAAATACCATGCGCAACAGGAAAGTATGCACGCCCAGCATGCCAATGGAAATCCTTGTCCTAGATCCTATATGAATGTACACCAACAAATAGATACATGTGATAAACACACACCTGGTGCGGGAAGACCATCCACTATTGTCAAGAAGGTGGGCATCTTCAGGACCTGGTATGCCATCATCATCATCTCCACCCATCTCATCATCATCTACATTCAAAAATTCTGAAAAGAAAATAGAAACCCACCATCAAGAACAGAAAATCCACAAAATAGCACATAAAAGGAGAGGATTCTTCACAAAGAAAATGAATTCACTGTCTAAGCCAAAAAATATTCATGCAATTGTCTAACACAGGAAGGCCATATTTAAGAAACTATTGAATCGCAAAACCCAAAAGTGCTAAACACCTGCTATGGCCTATTTCAAGCAAGGTAGATAGATGCAGAAATACCAACGAATTATGAAACTATAGAAACAAAGAATCAGCAGTTAATTGGCTTGGATAAACATAAAACTATGATTCTATTAGGACCTAAAACACTGTAATGAATCAAATAAGCTTCATATCAAATCTAAATCATAATTCTGAATTCCTCAAATCTATGAATCTTTTTTTTTTGCTTGTTCTCCATGTTTGCATCACTAAGATCCCTACATAAATAATGTATGCTGATAATTTACCAAACACTAAAAAATGAGGCAGAGATTTCTTCAATATTTAAAGTTCTAGATATTATATGCTACAAAAAGAATGTCCGGCACCAAACATGTTCAGTTGTTTACTATATATATGATGTTCATGGAGTACTTTTATTCAAACATTATAAGAAAGAAACGTGATTAACTAGGTTTGCAAATCCTTCATTAAATATGAAAGAGAAGCTTACCTGTATCATTTGCAAATGCAACATCTTGAAGATCCTGCACCATCAGACAATCTACTTAGCCAAAGCTGGAATTATTTACAAGAGATTCTACTCATCCAATAATAATACGAGACTCCATAACCATAATAAAACTCCATGCTAAGACAATGCGATTCCTAAAACAAATTGACTTTTGCAAATTGCAATACATTTAAGGGAAGGGAAAAAATTAAAGCATGACAGACTATTCCGCATGGTTTCTTACTTGTGCACCATATGTTGTGACTTTTCTGTTTGCTAACTCCCAAACATCTCTTATTGAAGAAGAAAAAATCAGAAACAGCTAGACAATTTTCCACCAGATAAAACAAACATATCAAGTTAATTAACAACAGAATAGACTGTTTTCCCTAATATAGTTTGACAAGGGAATAACTAGGTGTGCAAAAAAAAGTACAATTTTAGACCCACCTAGAAGCCAAATCATGTTTTACAGTCAGAAAGCAAGCACAAGAAATCAGGAAGAAGAAAAAAGAACTAGAAATGGAAAAGGAAAAACTTAAAAAAGCACCTAGATGACAAAGAAAAGAGTGCTAATGAAGATGTCTTACAGGAGAAATCAGAACAAAAATGATATCAGGAGTTTTAACTTACAGCTGGATGGTCAGCATAAGTTATTTCAGCATCTGCAATTCTCTGTTGATCAGCTTCTCGGGACACAGGATAATCTCTATCATGTAGATAAGCATTTCTTAAGTCCATATCAGGTCCTCCAGGAAATGTAGGATCTATCATTATTCCTTCATTACATATATGATTAGACTCTTGGTCCTTGTCAACATGCCCTAAGCTCATGGCTAGGGCCACATCTTCATTATCACCCCCTAGCTTGTCATTTTCAACATCATCCTGAGTTTGGTCAACATTTACAGATGTGAGGTTAATACATCCACTAATCTCTGAAGATATATTTGCAAGCAATGTGTCTGCATCATCAGCAGGTGCAGAACCATCAGCCTGAAAATCTACTCGGATTTCCGCTGGTGCCCCAGCTTCGCTTTCTTCCAACAACATTTCCCCTTCCCTTGATTCAGTTCCAACTGCAACAATATTTTTTTTATGATGTTCTAAAACTTCAATGTCATCGAGTGTTTTGCCATCACTCACATCCCTTAAATCAACCTCCTCAAATACTTGAGTATCCATCAAATCCGATGGTAGAATTGAAGTATCCATCTGCAGAGAACCATCTGTGCCAGTAAAGCCATCCATGAGAGCCAACCCATCCAGCATGTCATCAGCATCTCTAGAAATCAGTTCAGTGTGTGATCCATCTAATAAGTGCAGAATAGCAGTGTGGTTTGCTGCATCTGTAATTTCCTCTTTCCCTTTATCAACTTCCATTTCAGTTATTTCCCCCAATATCCCATGTTCTGGAGATCTGTAATCAGCAACATCAACAATAGCACTCATTTGACCTTGCTTCTCAGTCCAAATGAGATTCTCAGCAGGTTGTCCATCAACATCTTTTCTGCAAATAACAGGTTCAGTACTTGCTTCCAATTCATTAACTTGAGCAACAGTTGGTATACTAGAATCCTTCGCCACTACAGAAGCATTGTTATCATCATTGTCAGCTATCTCTATTCTGCTCAAATCAAATGTTTCACTGTGCAAACATGTCAGCTCTGCCGACACACCTGAAAGACCAAAATTTAATCAGCTTGTATCTTCATAAGCATGTGAAATTTGGTTGCATGAATAACAATAAAATCAAATGAAATGTGCCTAATTTAAAGACAGGCAGGCAAACCAAAGGTTGTAAGAAAATTCATGTCCGCTGAAATTTAGCATAGAAGACAAAAAATAAGGGGGATCATGCCACTCATAAATACAACTAGATTCTGCTGTAGCATTCTTCTGTTGAAAATATATAGACAGGCAATGTCATCATGGGTATTCAACTTTTATTAGTACAGCATGAAAAGATGTTCCAAAATTGTGTAATGAGGGCCTATAAGAGCTCTCAAAGTTAATAGGGAAGTCACATTGACTGTTATAACTAAAGCCAGGACATGATTAGACAGAACAAATCATTACAGTTAAACCAATAAGAAGATTTTGCAAAATGCACTCACCAGTCAATACCGGTTCACTGAAAATCTCTTCATCCAAGGATTGTCTCTGAATCATTAAAATCTCGGTGCGTGTGCAAGGAGCTTTTTTTCGCATGCGGCGTATGTCTTCAGTATTAGTTAACTGTTGGCGTATAGTACTTGACAAAAAAAAAAATTGAAAACCATCAGTAGTATTTTACAGATGATAAAAATTCCAAGACACTCAGATTTAGTGCATGGTTGAAATTTATTTTCTTAAACTGATTGATTACACAAGTGAGGGTCAAAAAAATACTAAGGTGCTAAAAGACTGAACCACCAAGCACCGTATCTCAGAAGCATACCCGGCCACTGAAGCCCAGTAGACAAAAGCGCAAAGCTATATTAAACCTAATGGGTAGCCTATCTTCATGCAACTATATCAAAGGGAGTCAGAGTTGTTGAACAAAGCTAATGGGATCATTGAACTGCAAAGACAGTGAGCTTATGCAACAGGCAGATAGAAGAGACTCTTTCAAGAAACAGAAGCAGCAACATACTTAATTGAGGTGTATAAATTTTATGGGTCAACAAGGATGGCGGAGGAAGGGCTTGTAAAAGACAATAGCTAGCAGGATTTTCCTATTTTATTAGTTCAATAGTTTGACATGCAAGTGAGACTTGCTTTACTGCCAGATTCTTATACCGAGTATAGATATTTAATACTACAAATAGCAGTTGATACAGGTAACTTGTGAAAAAGAGAGTGAAAAGAAAAGAAAAGAAAATGTCATACTCGCCAAGCAAGACCATTGAATCATCCATAAGCACCTTCCTCTTCGCAGCACTGGGTCGAGATGCAGACCGGGCACGTTTCATGGATGCCACTTCAGGTGCTGGTGGAGTAGTTTTCACTTTCAGAACTGAAGATCGTCTTCCAACTGAAACAACAATATGCAAGGTCAAACATACCCACATATTTATAAAGGTCTCAGCTTTTCTCAAAGCAAGTCCACTGAACTTTTTTTCTTGGTATATACACACAACTCATGAGTCATGCTACAGCATGACATTCTAAGAGACATCAAGAAGAACCATATACCTAATATAGAAGATAGCAAGTCATCATCATCAGGAATGGAATCCACGGTTCTCCTTGATCTAGAGAGTCCAAAAGAATCAACAGAATTTAAACTCTGCACAGTTAGTGAACTTTCTGTAAAACTACGCTTTTTTCCAGTAATGGTGGTTCCAGCACTGCTTCTGTCACCCCCATTTACCATTTCTTCATCTGGAGTTGACTCAACCAGCAAATCATTTGGCTTATCAAGAAGCCCTTCAGATACAGAAAGCAACTTTTCAGGTGTGGGCAATTCAGAAGTCAAGGAACTATTCAAGTTCTCCAACTGGTTATCACTGGAGAATATATTGTCTGGTTGCTCGTCTTGCTTCCCACCATCTGCTTGAATTTCTCCAGGTAAATTGAGTTCAGATATCTGGTTTTCCACTGATTGTATAACGTCAGTCACATGGCATTTTTCACCTGCAAGGGTAAGGGATCCATTACACATTAAAAAGAATACTGTAACCTGTGCAGAAGATTCAAAATAACACCTTATAGAACAATTTACTTGAAGTTCATTCATATAGCTTGTAGAACAAACCTTGCACCTTAGTGGAAATTCCAGAAGCATGGAATGCTTCATCCCTGCTGGACATCTCCAATGAACATGGTGCAAGACCTTGTGTTTCAGGGGGAAGCGGGAAATTGTCATTATTAATCCCATGAAATGATGAACCAGGTTCACTCATGTAGGAATTGCATGCACGTAGCACACCAATACAATTGTGTGTCTTTTCTCCATCAACATCTTTGCTCAAAGAATCAGGGTCCTCTGGCCCTTGGCGAGTCTGAGCATCATCCTCTGGAGCACCAACCAATTCCAATGGACAGCCAGTATTCACATCTACAGCTTTTCCAAGTGAGCTCAAGTCTTCCACAGCATAAGCAATTTCAAGATTATCTGGTTCTTGTAACCTGACTCCAGTGGATTCTCTGCACTCCACATTGATTTTATCAATAGAGGGCACAGTGACCTTGCCATTGCAGACAAAGTTATTTATCACTTCTACATTGTCTGATCCATCTAATGCACAAACTGTCCCATCTGCTGCTAAACAATCTATATTCACTGTGGTTGATAGTAACTCTCCTGGTGACTCTACTTGATTGATTTCCAAAACACCAGAAAGGCAGCCATTCTCCTCAGCAGGTATGCAAACAACAGTATCACAGTTTAAATGATTGCCCAAAGACAAATTCATTGTGTCATCCCTGTGATGATTTGGCTTACTGGAAGCATTTCCAGTGCTATCTATTCCTACTACATCAATCAAATTGTGATCTTTTTTTAAACGATCATCACAGGCTAGACCATCCTCAACACTGGACAAGTTTGGCTCTTCTACTAACCCTGGAGTGGAAGGAGCCTGAGCATAGTCCAGAGATTCAGAATTTGAAGCTTGACTTCCCATCTGCTCACAAGGGTAAACCATTTTCATCAGCTAAAATTATCATCCCATTTCCAAAAATATGATCGATTCAACAAATTACATTAACAAAAATCAAAGCCAAATTAAGAGGAAAAGGAGTATTGCGTGAAGGGAATAAGTGTCTACTAGAGGTAAGAGAACATATTTCGGATTTCCATATCAACCTTGTTTCTAGTACCATTAACTGGCATGGCTTCTGCAGTTCCAATCATGTCATGATCTTCCTCTACTTTTGGTTCCAATGGCTCAGCAGACATCTGAAGACTCAGCCTGCAAAAAAGGGAATGATATTATAATCAATCACCAGGTTAACTATCCATACATATTCTATAAATTTATAGTTTCAAACCTTGCACGTCGTAAATGATTCCATGAATCAACAATCACTAATTAACCACAATAATAATAGCCTTGTATTGGACTACTAATTATGGAGTGGATGTTGAGCCAGGCATACATTACATGCAAGCTATCTATTTCCTTTATCTAAAGCAAATGCAACCAGGTAAACCACAGCATCATGCTTCTACTCTAGACTACAAACACTAAATTCAGCGGTGTGCAAATAAAAGAGCAATTTATAGATAAAAGGCTTAGTATCCTATCTTTGAGAGTTTGCCTTAAGAGGGGTGTCTAGGCAAACTTAAAGTACACACAAATGATACACTCATCCAGCAACAGAGCAGTTCGTTAATATCTCCA
Source organism: Salix arbutifolia (assembly GCA_025169955.1). Classification (NCBI taxonomy): domain Eukaryota; kingdom Viridiplantae; phylum Streptophyta; class Magnoliopsida; order Malpighiales; family Salicaceae; genus Salix; species Salix arbutifolia. Next base: position 4,587,093 of record CM045909.1, read on the forward strand.
TTTATATATAACACACTTTATTTATATGCAGTGTGCTCTCACCAAATCAACTGCAGCTATAATGACATATAACTATTGGGAACAAAGACTTGACCAAAGATACCAAAACATAGTCCATATATAAATAATAGGAATAGGAATCATGCTCAATCACATGAAAATGGATACTAATTTGCATTTATTAATATAGCACTCAAAATATTAGCATTTGGTAACTGCAATCTGCAAAAACATCTATGGGACACGCACAAGGCTGTCTTTCAAATAGCATCTCCCCACCATCCAAAAAATGAATAAAACAAATTGGAGTTTGAAAGTATGTGAACAAATGAGCACCATCACATGAAAGGTTTGAGAAGGAACCAGATAGCAAAGTTGTAGAAATTCATACTCTGAAAGTTCATCAGACCTTGGAGCTGCAACCTTGTCTAGGAAAAGGTCCTGTTAATAATCAACCCAGGAAAGAAAATTTAGAAATCATATAATACAACAAAGCGAGCTAGTGGAGTATGAGACAGATTTATCCAACACCATAAAAAACTGAATGATTGGAGGTATTGAGAAGATCCCATGCTTAGATGCAGAGGGGCACATCGATGCATGTGGCACATATGAGGGTTCTAAATTTAAAAATATAGTTGAACATATCTACTATCACTAAATACCAGTAAAAATGTAAAGTCATAGTAACCAAATTGCAGATCAATGCAGATTCCAACCCATCTTGCAAAGATAAAAAGACACAAGCAGAAGAAAATTACCTCTTCAAGGTCCAAACCAACATGAGAAGTGTCACCGTCACCAAACCGCTCTGAAAGCAACCCGGAAATATATCAGAAATCCATAAAGAGCATAGCCATCTCAAGAAAATTAAATGCAAAATTCCCATGACTTGCAAAGGCATACACTAACCATCCAATCCAAACTGTGATGTGGAGTAGACAACACCATCCATTGTGTCTTGGAGGGTAATCTGCTCCCTTGTACTGATGTGATGATCAACATAGTTGCTGCAAGAAAGTGGTGTCAATATTTAGATAAAAAGGCATCATCGGTTCCTAGCAGGAATTTGACATGCAATGAGTCAGACCTATATTCAATCAATTCTCCTGAATCTTCTACAATCACAAGAAGTTTGCAGCAATATATTACCATATAAATACCAAAAAATTAAAAATCTATAATTAGTCAAGCTGAACAGGCCACGCAGTAACTACAAAAATTTAGATGGTCAGGAATCTAACAATCACTAGATAAAGACCGATGCATATAACGGTTGGACCCTTTTAAGAATGAACCTACAAGCAAAATATGATCGACTTCAGATCTTCACAAGATTATCATGTATCTAGAACTCTTTTGAACTACAAAAGTAAACCATGAACTACAACAGATTAGCTTCAGTAACCAACATCATTCGGATGTTTTGGAACTAACCCTTGAAAAATATCATTGTCTGGAAGCTCAAAGTCATCAAGATCAAAGGTCTCTGGCAACGTGATTGAGTGATAAGGGGCAGTTGATTCTTCTGGTGGTAAATCAACATCAGTGGAGCGGAAAGCTTGCTTTACCTTGAGCAAAGCCTCACTGCAATCATCAAAAAGGTAGTTCACCTTTCTAGAATATATCCTCACCACACCAAGCAGAAGATGACTAGACAATCTCAGTGCAATTGGTACGTCGGGAAAAAGAATTGAATCTGCTCAAAAAACAATGCATGAGCCAAGAAAGAGTGAATAAACAGAAAAACTGGAAGCAGCAAGAAGCCAGATCAAAACTTATCAGATCCATTCAAATGAATCTTCTACTGTGATGCTAGCAGAAGATAAGCATGAACATGAAATGAAGGATGATGGAAAGTAAGAAAATATCAAAGTTCATATTTAAACTAAGGCCAGAGGAACCAAAGATGGTAATTCTTTGAGGATAACGAACAAATGAGCATCAATGTGCCATGGATGAGCAATCAACAGACAACAAACGCGAACCGCGTTAAAGACTACACAAATACTCCAACTTATGTAACTGCTCTAAATTTCAATGTTTAATTGTAACAGATGGGCATAACTTAACTTTGGTCACACATCTACCACTCGCCTAGTATTAAAATATACTCAATGCTTGCAGATTCATATAATTCTCTAATGCTATAGAATTGATACATTTATTTGATCAGCATAAATTACAGCAGCATTTTCTATTTGAATACAAGAGGCCCAGCAATTAGCAATCATCCCAGATCAAGGAAATAACTAACCATGCCGGCTCCTTTATGTCAAACACCATTATGATTTTGCAAGTGAATTACCCAATCCAAAGTATGCTCAACATAATAGGAATTGAACAAAAAAGACAATTTTAACTGATAAGGAAGATAAAGAAGGATCCCATCGGCTCGTAAGCGCTTGTTAGCAAATCCATTTCATTTCTAGCACATAACTCTTTTACTTCCTGTGGATCATAATTACCACGGGAGAGATCCTTTAAGTAATGTTTACATTTCCATGTATATCAACGATGATAAATCAAATCATTTTTGTACCACGTTCAAGAAGAGGAACAAGTTATTGTTGATTCATTGCAATGTGGCAATGAAGCTTCAGGCTAAAATTGCTGTTTTTGTTCATGGTGGTTTTGGTTTGCTTACTTTTGGAAAGCTGGCAACACAAAGTTGTATCCATGAAAAAAGAAGCAGTTTTGGAGTTTTCTTCCTCATATTCTATTTTGATTGATTTGGATGAAGAGCAACAATAGTAATTGAAGTGCAACAGAACTAGGACAGAAATAACACTACTTTTTCCTCCATTAATTTCAGCTTTTAGATAGCAAGTAGATTAGTAGGTTTTGTTTTCCTTCACGCATACTACAAGTGCTCAAGAGGAGGTGCTTCACTAGTTAGTAAAGCAAAAAAAGAAAGGCAAAGCCAGCTCTAGCAATAATCGCAATTTCATTTCAATGGTCACAAAGCTATAGAAAAGGAAAGGAAAGGTAGGATCGCACAGTATAAAGATAGCAGGAGATCAACTAATAACCTAATAAGACAGATGACCAGATCACGAATAATCTGGAAAAAAAATTATTACTGGTACAATAACTGAAGAAAACTTTGTTAAATGAGAGCTAATGTCATTTCCGTTTTACTCGTAGCTACAGGTAACTCAAAATATCACCATATGCTTCCGAAAATTATTTCCGTTCCACTTCACCAGTTAATTGAGCGCCATGGTATCATTTCTTAGTCAATAAGAAATCAAACAAAATGAAAATAAACATTGCACAGAGGTGAATAACTAACCTACAGAGACACCAATGTCAGTATCAGCGACCTGATTCTTCCGAAGCTTTCTCTCCAGGTGAGCAGCTATCCAAATTGTACCCAAAGGCCCTTTCTTGGCCAATATAAACTGAGAATAAAACATTTCTTACCTAAGAGTTATTAAACTCCACCCACTTCAGTTCTCATACAGAAGTCTACAACCTAAATCTTCAATACTATCTTATTCACTGCCCAATTTAACTTCTAAACCAAACCAAAGCAATTCAGATCCCAAGAATTTACTCAATTTACAGCAGAAACCCTAATTTCCAATACAACACTTCGCTCGCTCCAAATTCTCCACGAAAAGCTCTGAACTTTCAATTATCGATTACACGCCCCGACAATCAAAGTGAATAAGAATACAACGGATTTAGCAACTTTATAGTATAATTAACGACCAGAACCCTAGTTTCAATGCCAGATTGACGCCTAAAAACCCAAAATTTCTACTTGTGCCCTAAAATTGAACACGGTAAGCAAAACAAAACCCCCGATTTTGCATCCAAAAACAGAAACCCTAATTCGACTTTCTAGCTACCACACGATCTCAGAAACTTCCAAGCACAGCAAAGCAGCTCCATGTCCTCGAAATTCGAACGATTCACCGATCAGAAGCTTCAAAAATTTGCAAAAGAACCCGAAACCCTAGCTTCGCCGAATCGACAACGTCTTAAAGGTGTAATTGATTTGGAGGGAAGTTGACGTAAGGAGACTGAGTTCAAGCGAGTTGAGAAACGTCGAGTCGAGGATCGAACATAGAGAAAATCTAAAAAACTGGGAGGGAGAGGTGTAGGGAAATAAAATTGTTTTGAGAAAAGTAAAGTAAAATAAAAAGGCTCTTACTCTTGTACTTTTTAGATTTTTAGATTATTATTATTGTTCATCGTTTATTTTAATCTGTTAACGTTGTTGTGGCTCGTGTGTTTGATTACTTCACTGACGCTACTGCTGTTGATTGGGTGCACCCAGCTGTGGTTTAGCTTTGATCGAGCATTTTCAGCCGTCCGATCTGCAAGGTGGTTTTTGAATGTTTGGTCGGGGGGGGCTCCAGATTTTAATTGTTACCGCTCTTCTTTTTTGTTTTCATGGCGCCTTCCCTCCCCGTTTATAAATTTTTACGAGCAATTGTTTTTAAGAAAACTATTTACTTATAATTATTAACATTATCCATTGACAAATTAACATTTATATTAATAAATAAATAAATAAAAAGAGTTTTATTATACACTTCCTGGCATTGTATCATTCATTATAATGTTTTTTATTTTTTTATAATTAATATAGTAAAAATAATAATTTATCATTCATTTATTAAAAAATTAACTTCGTATTTTTTTAATTTGCTTCTTATAAAATTATTTAAGTATAATAACTCGACGAACAAGTTTAACTAAATTAACTTAAAAAAAAATTATTAATTCTTTTTGCTTGGTTTTTTTAGCATTCGTTTAATTAAGAATTGAGATTCTTGATGTATTTCAATTTGCTGTATATGAGTTTGATTTTATCTCATAACTTAGATTACAGGTTTAATATACAATATAAGTTGACTTAATATGTTTTTTTTACCATAATATATATATATATATATATTCAATTTTATCTATCAACATTAATTTTGATGATAATTGAGCTTTATAATTTATTTAAATTTGCTTTATTTTGGGTTATCTCATTCATATGATTTAGGATTAGAGTTTGACATACAACTTAAGTTGAAATGATTGGTTGTTTTTTGTTATTTTTTTCAATTTCACGAATCAACATTAGTTTATTGGAGTTATGTTTCGTGACCTGTTATGATTTATTTTTTACAATGTTATCCACGCCTCATTGCCCTGCCATACAAATTGGTAAGTTAGTTCAGGGTTACTCGAATCAATTTACCGTGTTATTCTTTTTATATTAAAAAAATATCATTTTGGATATTTATTTCAAGTTGAGGTATATTTTTATTGATCATTTGAGTAGCTCTTTGACCCTCCAAATCAAATGAGACAATCCTCACATTGATTAAAAAAGATATACTATCAAAAACATTTGCAAAGCCTAAATAATTTCCTACACTGAAAGAACTCCTGATGTAACCCGTGGTATAACATTGGTTAATGAACAACATTCACTGAAATAGTATCGCAACGAAATTTCCCCTAGCTCAGGGGAAACATTGAGCCATGATCTAAGGTCACGATGTTTTTTTTATCGTGATCCAATATCATTTTAGATTTTTTTTAGAGAAAGTTGTTTTCAATTTTTTAGATCAATTAACAACTTAAATATATGGGAACAAATGAAATATTGGCTTAAAACCAAAGGATTTATGCCCTTTTCATTTTTTTTTATCAAAGTTAATTTTTTAAAATATATATCTATTCAAAATTAACCAACCTATCATCCATGGATGTTTGGATATTTTTTATCATGTTTTTCTTTTTATCAGTGATAAGTTAACTCGTGTATTTCTGTGTTGTAATAAATGTTTAGAAAATAAAATAAAAATTGTCAAAGTACGTGGCATTGTTCAGTCACCAAACACCACCTTTTATGGTGATGTTTGAAATGTCTTGGCTTTATTTCCATGATAAGATGTCATGTGCGCCAAACACACCTTTAGCTTGGTGTAAAATATCATTTTTAAATTTTCTCTCTCTTTATCTACTTCGAATTCCATGTTAATCCCTTTAAAATTTTGGACCACTCAATTTATTTTTTTACATTGATATATAGTTTAGTATTTTATTACAATTTTTTTATCTTGAATAATCTATAAATATTTGTCTAATTCCATCTCATTTCTCTTACAATTGTATCTTCATTGTTTTTTTTCGTGACAAATTTGATTAATGTGATCTTGATTGTTATTTTTATTTATCTTGACAGGATTTTTAAATTGTTAATCTTTTTACAATTCTATTCTCAATCATTGAATTGATTGGGAATTAGATTTCTTGATTGAACATGAGTTTGAAATTTAATAGTCTGAGAGATTTATAAATTGAACCAGGTTTAGGAGGTTAGCGTTAGGTTTGATTATTATTTTTTGTTCACTATATTTAAAATAGGTCACTAATAGTCCACGAGTCACAAATATGTTTCTTTAAAATAAGAAAAACAAATGATATGGGTTAAAGGCCTCGCCAAATTTTTCAAGTTTGTTTTATTTTAACTATATGATAAAAAATAGACAATGATTTCCCCAGACCTAACTAACATTTGGCTTTTATACCAGAGTATAGCTTAACATTAACATTGAATGACATGTTCTGCGTTTTCAACCAAAAAAATGTAGAGAGTGTTTGGTTGGCGTTTCAAATGCCGATTTGCCCCCTTTTTTGTATTTTAAATGAATATGGTTTGGTGTTTTTAGATCATTTTGACGTGCTGATGTCAAAAATATTTTTTTAAAATAAAAAAAATATCATTTTGATATATTTCAGCATAAAAAACACTTTGAAACGCTACAACAACAGCTCTCCCAGACACCCTCGTAATCTCAATAAAAATACTTTTCAATTTACATTATAGTGATTTATTTTCAACAACTATATTTGAAATAATATCATTTATAAAATCATGAAAGACAAAACAAAATGATGGTCCCTACCTGAGTTTGTGAAATTCATTGGAAAATATGGTATCGACGCGTGAGAAGCTTGCATGGCCCATTAAAAAACAAACAACAGAAATGTCTAAAAAGATGAACAGTTATGATAGGCACGAGCCCCTTAAACCAACGGGTAATTGGTAGCAATATGGCTCGAACAAACCACGACAACAATCTAGTAAACCCCATCGACAGACGAGAGTGGCATCGTATTCGAGGAACATGGTTTAACTAGAGGTCATATTCATGGATGTAAGACATTTTATTTTTCAAAAAAGGAGTGTTTTTTTATTAAAAATTAAAAGACCCACGCTACCAAATCAACTAGGAGCAATTCAAAACAATAATTTACAACACGGGATTAGTTGAACTCCTATGAAAAATAAGATACCAAACAAGAGAGATTTAAAAAAACAAAAAGGGACCTGCATTTCAAATCATGTAATGAAGCATGCGTGTTATTTAACCCTGTAGTTATGAAACTCTATAATGTTTTGCATAGAATTCTACAGGATAGAATCCCTGACGAGGTCAAAAAAAGGCTTTAGATCTTCTTCTTTTTTTTACCCTTAAGCTACAATACAATTGAAAATCTTCACCCTACAGTTATGAAACTCCATGAACCGTCTTCTTAGAAGTATGATTGTGGTTATTTTTTAAAATATTTTTTATTTAAAAATATATCAAGACAATATTTTTTTAATTATTTAAAAATTATTTTTGACATGCACATGAAAATGATCTACCCAAAAAAATAATTCAAAATAAAAAATAAAAATAAAACTTTTCATTTTTTTTAGACATGTTTTTGAAATACAGCGTTAAACAATATCATAGTCATGTAGCGGACAAGATCATATCTATTTTTTCTTACGGTAAATGACATGCAAAAATAAAATAGCCTATCCAATAAAGGTGATAAAGAGATTTAGAATTCAAATATGAATATGCATTGTTTCTTCATCGTGATAGCATCTTTATAATGATATTTGTCTTGGAATCTAACCCATTGATGATCATATATTTTTTTGTCACGCCAGAAGTTTTAGGTTTCCATTGAAAAAAAACTATATAGAGAAGTCAAGCTGCTAATATGATATTTTATGTAAAATAAATATAGTTTTTTCTATTCTCCTATGAAAAAATGTTATATAAAATATCAAAATTGGTAACTTGCCTCTATCATTTTCAAGTTGCAAACTTTAATATTCCTTAACAGTAAAGCAACGACCTATATTTAATCCCTTCAATTTAAAGCCTTTTCCAGATACATGAAGGAACAAAGATTTTGCGAGAGAAGCTGGAGCATACAAAATAAAGAATGACAAATCAAATTTTATTCTACATTGTGTTTTAAAAGTAATTTTTTTAAAAATTGATTTTTTTTATTGTAAACTAATTTTTTTCTAGTATTTTCAGATATTTTATGTGTTGATATTAAAAATAACTTTTATTTTATTTGATTTTATTTTAATATACTTTTAAATAAAAAATAATTTTAGATACATTTTCGTTAAGCCTCACCTTACAAGCTACCCCTAATGGCATCCCGTGCTTTTTGCATGTACACGTGTGCAGATATGAGTATGTATTTGAGAATTCCTTGCTTTTTTTTATTTTTTTTCATGATAGTTCCCCTATAACATCTCGCATTTGGATTTTATGCCAGCACGTGAGTATGTGCTTTCCATTAGCCTACTAAGACACTGTTGATATTTCATTTTAAAAATGATTTTGAAATTTTTTATTTTAAAATAAAATTTTAAATTATTTTTATATATTAATATTAAAAATAATTTACAACAAATAAAAAAATAATTTTAATATATTCTTGAATAAAAAACATTTTAAAAAACAACTTTATTCACTGCCGTCTCTGTTTTGCTAATGTTTTCCACTTGCTATAAAAACATTTTAAAAACAAGTTAATTTTGTCATTATTTGAATGCTTTAAGAAGATGTTTTCTCGAACAGAGATTTTTTCTGTTTTCGACGTTAAAATGGTGGTCGAGAGGTAGAAACAAACCGGTGATATATGGTTCATTTACAGTGAGAGATAATAGCGTGAGACAGACCCCGATGAATATTTTTATACCCTGATTATATTTTTAAAATAATATATATATATATATATATATATATATATATATTTGACACCAAATATAAAACTATTAAAATATTAATTTTTTAAATTGAAACACAGTTATAAAACAAATATAAAAAACAACAGGTATCACTCTTAGATAGTCACTAAAATCACGTGGCTGTGAAGCGATGAATGGTGCTGAAGATTAGCGATGAACGGCTGATTATAGCTCTGCAGCAGGGCGGCGCCGGCGAAAGCGATTACACTGACTGAATGCTGGTTGCTGTCAGCAACTACATGATCAACTGACAGCGAGAGTTTATATGCACGTGCGCTGATGGGAAGCAAGTACGAGAAAAGATTTTTACCCGCAAAGGCGGGTGCTCACTCAGTACCCATAAGGAGGGGGGGCAATGGTACAATAACCTCGAACTTGTTCAGCCTCTACACACGTATACATTCTCATGACTACTCTCTCTCTCTCTCTCTCTCTCTCTCACTAATTTCCATTTTTATCGTGCATGGGATGTTTTGATTTTCCCGCGTACTTGTAGTTAATTCCACGCATGTATTTCTTACCTACATTTTTTTCAATAAATAAATTATAGATTTTCTTTTGCCTAGAAAATTACACAAGAAATTATAAACTTGCTTCTAGTGATTGACCCCACCCCCAAAGCAAACATTACAGAAATAATAAACATACACTTACCTCAATTTATTATATATGATAATACAATTTATTTTTGGCAAACATGTGCATAATTTTAAATTATTTATCTTTTTATATGCATAAATAAATAAAAATTTTAAATTAATAAATACAAATACAAGAATTATATCAAATTCGATATTTCAAATCTAAAACTATAAATATTACGAGATATTTAGTAGTTAATTTTCTATATTTCAACTACTAAAAATAGAATTTATGTGGACTCCAACTATTTCAATTCAAATAATACAAGGATAAACTTATTCACAGCACAGCACAGCACAGCTCGGGCCCAATAATGCTCTCTCCACACGGAGAGATGACTTGGAAGGGAAAGAAAGAAAGAAACCATCCACCCGGTCTCAAATACTCCCGGGAATCTGTTAACGAATGAAAACAGCCCAGCCCAGCCCAGTATACCTAAAACCATGATTGTTTTTTGTTTTTTTTTTAAAAAAAACATCGAGTGAGATGTCCAGAGAATTGTAGAGTGCCAGAAAGACGAGTCAAGATGGCAATATCAATTTTTCAGTGAAAGAAATTTAAGAGGAATGCCAGAAAAAATTCTCAATATACAACACCGACACTTGTGAGCAGAAGGGCTATAGTTCTACGGTCTCGAGCCTCGACTCCATCGGGAAGCTTATCAAGGTGACGGCAAGAGCCTGAACTCAGTTGTCTATTCTTCATAGCCGATTGTCTACATTCAAAAGGCAATACAAGATATGGGTGTAGTTTCCGAAGTGTGTGGCTAGGTGACTATCTGGCACTCTCTGCGTTTCAAGAATTTTTTAAAAAAGTTTGATATTTTATTATTTTTTGTTTTAAATTATTTTTTTAGGATTTTTAGATTATTTTGAAAAGGGCAAAATCTAGGTTTGGCGAGTCTTTAGGGTTCTGATAACTTTGACCCTTGAGCTTATCTAAAAACCAGCATCGATCCCTCTGCTCATGACATTTAGTCAAATGCACCCTCTATGTTAAAATTGACACAAAACGAGCCATTTAGCAATCAAAGGACGGTTTTATTTCTTGCTTCCCTCTTGGCTGGTATAGAACCCATTTGTTTTGCTCGGTGAGGTTTTTCCTTGCGAGGTGTCGGTGAATGCGTGCATGGCATGTTAAGACTTGATCATGGAAAATCTTTATAAAAACTAGCCTAAAAGATAACCTACCGTTAAAAGCATAGGAAAATATTCACTAATGCATACATAATACTCACTCATGACGCTCACACGCGATATTTCACAACCTGGGTAAAAAACAAGAAGCGGGAATTATATCCTATTCCGAGTCCCAACCGGCGACCGGAGCTGCAGAAGGCAATTCTTGGTTCCTTGCAAAACAAAAGCGAAACAGAGTTCGATGGGATCTGTACATGAAGTGGTGTTTCAAATATGTTTTTGAAAAAATAAATAAATATTTTTTACTACAATTTCACGTAGGGTAGACACCATGGAACAGGTCTTCGGTGCTTAGCAGTCAGCATTAATCCTCTATTTTTTTCCTTCTCATGTAGAAGTTTGGTTGAAACATGCTTTTAAAAAGTTTATATTATTTTCTTGCTTTAAATTAATTTTAGATGCTTTTATTTTGATATGATAATATTAAAAATAAAATAATATATTATTTTAATATATTTTTCAAACAAGAAATATTAAAAAAAAAACAATTCTTACCAATAAAAGATTAATTCTAACCACTAAAAAACCACATGACTAAGGAGGAGATTAGGATGGTTATCAGTGAAATGCATGCTATATTATTGCAAACAATGGTAGCATTGTTTGACTACAGGGCCACACAAAATAATATAATTGTATTTATTAATATGAGATGTGTATACATATTTGGTTTTCTTTTACGGACGCCATCTGATTGATATATGCATTTCAATTACCCCCCAGAGGATCATTCATTTTCCTTTCCTTTAGTTTAATCACTTCATTCATGGATACCGAGGCCGGTGTCGTCCTCAGTGTCTGAACAACGGAATATATGCCCCGATGACCAATAGGACAGCCACACAACCAGATGATGAAGAAAAAAACAGGGGGGGGTTTTGGTTCATGTTTTCTGTGATTTTCCTTCCTCCGCTGCTGCATCAGCATCTGCCATTTCACTGCCTAATCTGACGATATCTTCCACAAGAATCTTTCCTTCTGTTGCAAGGAAAATACAGAAAATAGTAAATCAGACGTTTTTTTTTTTTTAGGGTGGGGTGGGGGGTGATTGTCTTTCCACCTGCATGTTGGAATGCTGCAGAAAAAAACAACCCCCAACAAACAATACGCGATGACCAAACCAAAATTGCATATTCACGTGATCGGTATATGATACTACAATCGAATCATATTATGGCGGCATCTAAACACAATTCATCCAGTAAAGATGATAGCAAGAAATTCAATGAGAAATGGTGGAATTCATCGCTAACCTCTGTCTTTGGAAAGATTGCTTATGAGCTCTTGGACCCCCTCCTTTCCCAGGTGATCCTTGAGGTACATAGCAGCAGATGCAACCTCCTCAGGAGTCACTTTCCCATCATAATCCCTGACATCAAAATAAAAGATTTGTCGGATAAATAGAGATCAGGGTAATTCTTAAAAGCCACTATGGAGTTCAGACCAAAATTATTGAGCTAGGGCACTTTTTTTTTTCTTTCAAGCTTGCGATGGAGAATTGCAGTTTTACTGCTAGCAAACAACTCCGGACACTGGATGCAGGAAGACCAAATGAGCTAAAAAGAAAGAGGTTTGCTAAATAATTGAGTGAAGCATGAAAATGGTAATTATCTTGTAGGGACAGTAAGAGCTGCAATATTTCCTAACAGTGGCTGGGATACCAGCAAATCCAGATTATATATATCAAGTTCATCGAAACATGAACATTCAATAAAATCTATTGCTACAAGCCAGTAATAACGTTCCAATAATTATTTTCTGACTACTTCAACTGAAAAACCTAAGGTTTCCAAATTGAGCCACATAAATGCCAGACTAATTCCAAACCATCACAGATGCTGTTTGCTCCCTTGCATCTCGCTCAGTTTAAGTCATCAAGACAATCTTCATGTGTTGAGCGACCAAGTAAGCAGTGCCAGGTTGTGAACCTTTTAGTCATTTCTGACAGCAAAATATTTGGTTTGTGGTTTTGTTCACCACTCAGGATATCAAAAAGACAAATATTCCTCTTATCTTTTGGGGGCATTAATTCACAACGAACTTTTGACAGATTCACAATATTCAAGGGACCCTGTAAGATGTAGTGAAATGTACATCACTAGTCTTAATGTTGTTGGGCATCTGTAATTGCAGATATCTAGTTGATATTCAGAAAAAAGTTCTTTCGGCTACACCTGAAGAAATTTCTGAGCAAGACCACTACAATCCCCATAGTTTCCAAGATAACAAAAAAAAACAAACCTATCAAGCAGGCGCCATCGATCTCCAATTTTGGCATCAACATCGTCAATTTCTTTTTCAAGCTTTTGGAGCATGACATCTACCTGAAATGTATACACATGAAAGCAACATCCAAGTTACATTCTAGTCCAGAACTTCAAAGAGTATGCATTAGTATTCTACAAGAAGAAGGCTTCAAATGTAAATAAAAAAGGAAAAAGATGCTAACAGAACAGAGGATTCTTCAAATAACTTACTCTATTGATCAGGGCTGAAGAAACTTTGTCAGAAATAGCTGTCTCAGCAGCATGATCACTCTCCTCTCTGGCAGCTCTGTATGCCTTCTTAGCTTCTTCCTCATCTTCTGTGCCTTCTTTATCCACCATATTGTTATACAAGTCTATCTGGAAATGGACATAACAGATGAATGAGGTAGAGGAAATGCAGCTTACCAAAGCCCAAATCTACAAACTCCAACTGTGTAGCTCTTCATCATGAGAATGCCCTAGATGGAGACCCCCAAATAATTTATTTAACAAAGTTTACCAAAAGAGTCAGATATTCGCTTAAAATATATGAATTCTCATATAAAATAACGAGAGCTCTATTACCATTCTATCAAATCCAAACCAATATTCACCTCTGGCGAGAATGCATACAAAGAAAATTACCCTTGGCAGACAGCTTTCACCAAGACCATCAATCAATAAAAGAAAACAAAAAAACAAAAAAAGGAGCACTTCTTTAATGGCATTGTCAGTTTAATCTCTCAGGAACAGGCATCTTATCCCATAAAGGAACTAATGCAGTATATTTCCAGTCTAACTAAAATGGATAGAGGTTCCAGTGTGGGCATCTAGGAGGTTTGAACCATACCCCTACAAATCTCACAGGATTCAAAACAAATAAATTAAATGTGCAGATAATGCCAGGAGCATAAATATGATTGTCGTATACAACAAATTGTTGCAGGGTTCAGAACACATTTATTAAATGTGCAGATAATGCCAGGAACATAAAGGTAAACGTCATATAGAACAGCATTGATATCATACAGCCGATAAACAGTGAAAAAATCACCATAAAGCTCATGTGATGATGAGGTTAAAAAGGAAAAACAACAACAGGGAGATTCCACCATTTCTTAGCAAGTCATGTAACATCCAGATTGTCAAAAGGAATAGAAAAAAGTCTTGTCATTATCTTTTAGGCCCTCAAAATCAGATGTATAGGATCACAAATAAGGAATAAGCTAGTTGTTACTACCTCCTTTTTGACAAGGCGCATGAACTCTTCACGCTCCCTGCTCACAGACTGGAAAAAGTAGAGAAGAAAGTAGTCAGTAAATTATATGACATAAAAATGTATAACAGAAAACAAACATTCCTGGTCCTTACAGATGCAGAAGCTAATACAGCTAATGCACGGCTGAGTTCACAAAGCTGCTCATGTTTCTCCAATGTTTTTGCTTTTGCCTGTTCTCGTGCTTCTCTAGCTGTTGGAATACTCATCTCTTCCAAAGCCACATCCTTTTGACTACTAACAGATTCCTTCATCTTGGCCTGCTCTTCCTCCTCCTCCTCCTCCTCCTCCTGTATAATTAGTTTATTTAAAACTACTAGAAAACAGCAAAGCATTTAAACAAAGCACAATAAATCTAGCAACATAAGGCTACTATGTTAATGCACACCCAGCACAGTGCTCAAGACAATCAAATTAAGGTTAATGTGTTCCAGACAATAGCCTTGAACTGGCAGCTAAGGCACACAGTTTTTTATTTGAAAGCAGACGTTACATGCAACATTACTGATAGGTGGAGCTGTCTCTGAATTCTCTTCCCTTTAGAAATGTGTAGTGAGATATGATATTCAAACACTGTACCTTGTAAATCTAAGCTAAACATAGAAAGAAAGGTATAGAGGACACCACAGAAGCTATAGGGGTGAAAAGAAAAAAGAAACAGCGCGGAGATCATGACAGAAGCATTACGGGATGCATCAAAATAAAGCAAAGGAAATGAAATCTATCAGCATAGTTCTTGTGCACACACATATTATGAATGCATGCGTAGAATTTTATCGGATGGCAGAAAAATCATTCATATGCAAATGCGACTGTTAGAGAATAATATAAACCATATTCTGGGACCTCATCTAATAGTTTAAGCTTTTAGGTGAGATGGTTCCTTAACAACGACTACTTTCTTGGTTTTGAGAAAAGGAAAAATGCGAGAGCAACAAAACAAATAGCCAAACCTTGATCAGTTCTTCTTGCATTTCTAGGTACTCCAACTTTCTTCTCCTTTCTGAAACTGAATCTTCAGATGGCAAGGCTGTAACTCCAACAGTATCCACAACCTCATCCGGAAGAGATGAGAGTGTAGCCTGGACAGCTTCCTCAGGCCTAACTTTTCCAGAAATAGAGAAGGCTCTGTAGAGAGTAAGGAAGATAAAATTCTAGATTACAACCATGCTTCTTGAGACAAGTATGAAAAAACACAAAACATTAAGTTACCTAGACAATATCAACAAAGAGGATGGAACAGAGCGATTGAGAGACAAATCCAGCCAATCATGCAACTGCAGAGAAAGATAACTATCAACTTTAGAAAGTGGTGAAAAGCATATTTAGGGGAAGAAATCGAGACAAAGTTGTTATTTGTCATGTATACCAGGAACTTAACTTCAGATCAGTACACGGCATCTGAGTTTTCATAGCCAGGTAGGTGAGTTAAACAAAGAAGAAAGGTGATGCCAATTAATACTAAAATAAGCATAAACACTTCAGTTCTTATTGAAAACCTTAAAGAAATATATGTGATGAAATCTTTTCCTTGTCTACAACATTACCTTGGCTCATTAATTGCATGAATACTAGCCTGGCTCAGATATTTTACTTAGTTATTTACAGCTGATACCAAAAGCATAAGCGTGGTCTAGGGCACAAGCAATTACAGACTTTGACATTTTTCTTTCCTCAAGTGTACACCATGATCACAGAAGTTCTTCTGCCAAATAAGTAAAAGTTACAAAATATCAATTTTTGACAAACCTGTTGCCGCATTTCCTCCACAGAAAGCAATCCAAGCAAGCCTCGGTCTCTACATGCTTGACGGAGTTCAGCTTCAGAAAGTGACTCCACACCCTCAGTTTGAATCATCTTATCATCACTCTTGATCCTGCAAGATTCAACAACTTAAAAAGTTTTATGAAACAAGAATTTAATCAATGATTCACAGTTTCATGGAAGTTCTTGTCCCCTCATTTTGGGAAGTTCCAAGTGCTCAAATGGGCACTAACTTGTCTGCAAAATATTTTAAATATTTTAACATGTATATATCCATTTCATAGGCATTGACAGTCAGATCTGATGGACATGCTTCAACAGTTTTTTCAAATCATTATATATATCAGTGAATTTCTAAATCAATTACAAAATAACAAACCCATTAAGCTATGAAATGGATAACCAGGAAAAACCCAACATTCTTTGCAGGTCATACCATAAGTCTTCATACATAACTGTGGAGAAGAACAACTCTCATAAAAATACCAAAAAAAAACAAAACAAGAGATATCTTACTCTTGCAGTCTTCTCCGAAGCATATAACGCAGATATGCATCTGTTCCATATGGGCTGATACCCATATACTTACACATGTTTACTAACCGAGGCCTACATATAACAACCAAAGAAGTGCACTGTTAGATCAAGTCAGTCTTAAATGAAAGGACAAGATACTGTCAGAAATAGTGCTATGACAACAGAGATGAGACCTGCTAATGTTATCCAAAGTAAGCTCATCATTGAATAACTTTGCAAAGCCTAAAATTTCTTCATTGGAAACACGGGAACCTGTTCTCACCTGTTTGGATGACATAATTACAACAGACATTAGTTTGTCATAATAAAGTAGATATCTTTCTCTCGCTTGGAGGACAGAGAAAAGAAAACCTTGTTCATAAACTTATCAAGATCTTCCGCTGTCTGCTTTGCTTCTCCACTTCGAGAGTTCTGGACTTCTTTTGCCATTTCTTTCACCGTGTCTTGAAGAAACTTAGCGTATTCAATTCTTGCATTTAGTTTTCTTTTTAATGCCTCCTACAAGTCAAGCATTGTTCTTAAATGGTTTGAAAATTAAAGGTGGACAGTTAATATATTTGAGCAAGTACGAAGGTAGGACCACCGACTCTTTCCCTACGAAACCATTTAAAACATTGACCAATGGAACAAAAAAGCACAAAAAGTGTATCTTTACCTGCTCCTTCATCTTGTCCTGGAAGGTTGATGGCAACATGTTGGGAAATAGTTTTAGGAATACTGGCAGCAAAAACTCCATGAATGGAACTATGATGAAAACAGCGAAAGGGACCAGCCTAAATATGTCGGCAGTAGTGCTTGTTAGCTGTTGTCTTTCCCTTCTAGAAAGACCCTTCCCATTGGCAAGTTTCACCAGTAACCTCGAACTAATCCTAACATCAGCCCAAAGTAGTTTTGCACCCAACCAATAGTGCTGCACTGTAGACTTAAACTCATCCTTCCAATGATGAAGCTTCTTAGCCCAGTCTTCCCTAAATAAAGAATAGGGTGTCAATAAGGAATCGACAACTTAGTGTAAGCTAAAAGAAACGAGAAGCAGAATTTTTAACCTGCTCATAGAAGCAATGGCTCTCAAAGCAGGGCCAATACCCAAAAGCTTAGCCCATATTTTCTGCATTACTGTTTTAGAACTTTTTTGGGATTCTCGCACCTGCTTAGCCTTAGCCTTGGCTTTTACCTCAGTCAAATCTTCAACGGCTTCATCACACTCCTCCGGAGAAGCTTTCTTCGCCTGTTTGGCAGCCTGCTGCTGATTTCTATCGTTACCATGTCCATATTCAGGCTGGCCAGCAGTTGCCATTGAAGCATAACGTAAAGACTGTGAATAACACCCAATCCTCAAAGAAGAAACAAAATCTCCATTTCTAATTCCAGGACCTAAACCTGAATATCCAAAAGAATTATGCCTAAGAAACCCTGCTGCTAAAACATAAGACATTCCATCCCTGGAAATCGAGGACGAACCAACTTCAATTCTACTATCATTATTCGCAAACAGATGACTAGTAACCCATCTCGGTTCTTGCGAGTCATTTGATTGAGGCAGTCCTCGCCCATACTTGAAACTCGAAAAAACCCGAATCAAGCAATTTGGTTCACTCAAGGAATCAAAGAGGGATCCCTTTCTCCGCGCGATTGCTCTCGAAGCCATTGTTATTAAAACAAATTTCAGTCAATTTCAGTCTCTAAGCATAAACATGCAGTAACGTATCTGATACACCGCCTGATTTAGCCAGCCTGTAGTTCACAATATTAATATTAATATTAATACTAATTAAAAATAAAAAAATTATCAAAACCGAATCACACATTACTTACTTTCTCCAACAAAATAAATAAATCATAACAATTATTTGGTTTATAAAGCATGGAAATAACCAAGAAAAATAGTTGAAATTAAAGAAACCTAGCAACACCTCAACGTTTCAATTCATACGAGCAAGGCACGCACTTAAACAAACTCTTAAGTGATTAATGATAACATAATTTGACTATGATCAAGTAATTGATCATGAGGATTCGATTGATTATCATAATAGAATTAGAAAGAGTAGAAGGAATTGGTTTGACAGTTACCCTGCATATCTTAGAAAATGTAGTAGCGAGAGAAAGTGGAGGCCGAGTCAGTTCGCGAGCGAGCAGGAAGGAAGGAAGGAGGGAACGAAGGAGGGAAGAAATGCTGCCGGGCTCGGGGGCGCTTGTCTTTCTCTGACAAATGGAAAGATATTCGGGTATATTACTATGCGAGAGTGGAGCCCATTTATTTTCTATTCGTTCGATTAGTGTCTGAAGGAATGCTCTAGACGGGATTTAACCGTTGGATTGGGGATTCAGAGTGGTCAAAGATCTTGGCGATAATTTAATTTATTAAAGGGAGATTTTTATTTATAAAAAATTATTTTTGATATTAATATATAAAAATAATTTAAAAATACTATTTTTTTAATTAAAAATAAAAAAATATATTATTTAATTTTTTCAAAAATATTTTTGAAAGACAATAAAAATAGAATATAAAGTAATAGTTTTCAAAAACAAATATGTAATTTTTTTAATTAATAATAAAAGGTCATATTTTGTCATCGGATGAAATTGGATTTGGGATGATGTAAAAGGGACGCTCGCCAGCATTTATAGTTTAAAAATTGAAAAGGAAGAAGATAACAATTTCAAGTCCATTTTACATGCGACGTTGTCTTTTTTTTTTTTTTGTAAGAAAACAAAAGGAAAGAAAATTCACAACAGCTTTCTCACGAAATTGTTGCTGACGTTGTGAATTTTTAAGATTTGATAGATGTGTTTTGCAGTTTAAAAAAATATTAAAAAAATCTTTTTTTATTCATAATATTTTTTCTATAAATATTATAAAAAATATGGTAAAAGTATTCAAGGGCATTGTGAATATAAAACAGGTTTTTAAAAATATTCTCTATAATTTTCTTGTTATCTTGCAAGAGATGCTATGATTTCTTATTTGAAGATAAAATTATATTTTTGGATAGATTTTGATTTTGAATTAAAAAGATATTTTTGTTGAAAAAATAAATAGAATTCGATCATCTCAATCAAATTAAATAATTTTATAAATACAAGAACTATATTATAATTATCTCTACATTTTCTTTAATACTAATTGTTTGAAACACTATTAAACATAATAACTAATACATTCCGTATCATATGTGAATATCTAATACCTTACCTAAGGTTTTATCATTCACAGATAAGTACAGAGAAAAGGGATCACGTGCTATGACAATTCTCTTGCTTCTGCAGTAACTCATGAAGAACTGCCGTCAGGTTCTTTTAAAATATATATATTATGTATTAAAATAAATTTTAAATACTTTTAAATCGTGAAAACAAACAAAAACAGCTCGAACTCGAATTCTCGTGTGCTTTAACAATCTCGCCTCTTTCATTATAAACATATTTATCTGTCCTCAATCCAGCCGCCCACAGTGAGTGCAACCAGTCATGGCGGCTTCTGCCTCACAGTGCTGTACTCGCATTACAACTCAAACCCAATGTTCCAAACTGGATTTTGTTGGTGGGTTCTCAAGGAAAAGCTCTGGTTTTGTACATTTTTTAAGGCCCTCTATATGGAAGAGTAACAATGCTGTTAAGGTTTCCTGTTCCATTAGAAAGGACAATGGAAGTGCAGTGTCTGTTGCTGATTCTGTGCCTACTGTGACTCGCTCCAAGTCAGTCTTATCTTTCATCAAGCTCTGTTTTTTGCTCTTTCAATTTTTGCATTTCTCTTTTGTTTTGGCTTTGTTTTGCTCATTCATGTCAAGATAGTATTTTTTTTTGGGGGGTGGCGGCGGCGGCGTCTATGTCCGTGCTAGTGCTTACTGTGACTCGCTCCAATTCAGTCTTCATCTTATCAAGATCCGTTTTTTGCTCTTTCGATTTTTGCCTTTCTCTTTTGTTTTGTTCATTCATGTCAAAATATGTTTTTTTTTTTGGGGGGGGTGTCTATGTCCGTGTTAGTGCCTCCTGTGACTCGCTCCAAGTCAGTCTTCATCTCTTATCAAGCTCCGTCTTTCGCTCTTTCAATTTTGCCTTTCTCTTTTGTTTTACCGTTGTTTTGCTCATTCATGTCAAGATAGTTTTTTTTTTTTTTTTGGGGGGGGTCTATGTCCGTGTTACAAACTTACAATGGTAGATAAAGAGGTTTTCTTTTCAGTTGGGTTTCGTTTGGTATTAAAAAGGTTGTTGTTTTTCCCTTGTTTTGTTGCTTCATTTGTTGGATTTAGTGGGTTCATGTTCTCCGTGAAAATGGGAATTTAATCAATATTAATCTTATTGTTTTTAGTGCTTTGTGTTGTTCATTATTTCTTGGCTGGTATTGTATTTTTTTAATAGGAATTTGATTTGCGTATTTTGGCTGGTCAGAAATACCTCCACACTAGTCCAAGTCAGTCTTCATTTCTTTTCAATCGAATTTTTTTTGAGCTCAATGGCTTGGCAGCTGTTTTAACAATCTTGGTTAGATAATTCAAAATGGAATCTTAATCATGAATTTAATAAGTCTATTGCTTTCTTTTGACTTTTCAGTTTGCAACGGCACACGATTTCAGTGTTTGTAGGTGATGAAAGTGGAATAATAAACCGGATTGCTGGGGTTTTTGCTAGAAGAGGTTACAACATTGAATCCCTTGCTGTTGGTTTGAACAAGGATAAGGCTCTCTTTACCATAGTTGTCTGTGGAACTGAAAAAGTTTTGCGGCAAGTTGTAGAACAGCTTAATAAGCTCGTGAATGTCATTAAGGTGCAGGCCTATCGTACTAGATTCTAAATATCTTTGCTTTACAAGGAAAACATGATCAGAAACCCACAAAGAATTACATGCCTCTCCACCGTCATTCAATCTGCCCTTACAAGCATTTTCTACCTTTTACCCTTAACTCGCATGGTAATTCATTTGGATTTATCAGGTGGATGATATCTCCAGGGAACAACAAGTAGAACGTGAATTGATGCTCATAAAATTCAATGCAGATCCAAGTACTCGTGCTGAGGTAATAATGTGGTATTTAGTTTTGGACTATAAATTGTAGATTATGCAAACCGTGTCATTGAACTAATGAGTTTTTGGACTATAAATTGATGTATTATTTCTTTGATGATCACTCCAATGTAAGCAAGCTAGGTTATTGAACTAATGAGTTCTCTCTGAAGCATCTAGTACTGCATTGTGTTACAGTTCACATATTATCAGTCATTGTGCATTCAAGTTGCTAATCTCTTTTTATTTGCTTCAAACTTCAGGTCATGTGGGTAGTGGACATTTTCAGAGCAAAAATTGTTGATATCTCAGAGAATTCACTTACTATTGAGGTGACTTTGATCGGATGCTTATTATCCGTTCTGCAACCCTTTCCTCTGTCTTACATCCCATAGCTACGATGCTTAATGCTGACTTAAACTAGTGATTAGAGTTGGAAATCAGATGGTGTTGGTCATGCTATATACCTAGATGCTTAGGCATTCACACAAGATAAGCTTGTTAAGTTGTTGACGGGGATTTCAATCTTATCATATCTAATTTGATAAATCTGTCTGATATAAAATTCTTGCACTTCAGATGGGCACCGGTAAATTTTTCAATGACTTTGCATTCACAGTTATGAAACCTTCGTGTGACCTGCATTCTGTGCTCGGAATTTAAAAGATCATGGATAGAAACAATTCACAGTTAAGAAAAACTTTGCGCTGCTCTATAGCTACTCCTGAGTCCAAACCTATGTAGCTTGTAGTGTTGTTCCATGTACTTCGCAACCTGTTCTTATCCAGAGAAGATTGTGGTTTGACTGGTTAATGTAAAATAAATGGAATGCAAATCACATAACAATTCCTTTATGTGGCTTCTCTGAGGGAAAACTAATTTCTACGTGAAATATACTCTAGTTTATGTTTTTAGGACTGTGATTGTTATATTATCTTCTTGTCTTAGGTCACTGGTGACCCCGGGAAGATGGCTGCTATTCAAAGGAACCTCAACAAGTTTGGAATTAAAGAACTTGCAAGAACTGGAAAGGTTGAATGACTCTTTCCTTTGTGTGTTTGACTGAGCACATGCATGGTCTCCTTCTCTCTTTCCTGCATAAATTAAAATCTGAAATTGTCTCTAAGCATATTAATTTCATTCTAAACAATATATTTACCCATATAATCGTGTGCAGTGTTTTTTCACACGCTCACAAAATAAAGATCCAAGTTTCACATTGATTATCTCAAGATGCTTTTGTTGTGTGTGATGTAATGTGTACTAAAGTTTGAATTTCAATCTATTTCAAGATTGCTCTGAGACGGGAAAGAATGGGCGAGACTGCTCCATTTTGGAATTTTTCTGCAGCTTCGTATCCTGATCTCGAAAGGGTTCCTTCCAGGGGAGCTCTTGCCAGGAATTCTACTAACATCCTTGTAGGGAATGCAGGCCTATCACTTAATGGCAGTAACTCTTCATCCTCAAAGGTGCAACTTCTTACTTCTGGTTACCAGGATAGATATTCATATGCTGGTTTAACTTTCTATCATCGTCTTTGACATATAGCGCAGAGTGAAATTTTGTTTGTGCAACATTAAGCCATTACTACTGTTTTTGAGGAGATAATAAAATGTTACTGGACTCAAAACAAATTTTTTGATGTAAGAATTTGGAAGTTGTTATCAGACAACATTTCATTTTAGAGCATACTAGGCTTAGGAGGGTAAGTGTGTTGTTAATCTGAAGACAATTATTTATTTAATGGTTTCTTAACTTTCAGACAAGTGATAACTGTTATCACCAGATCCCACTGAACCTGTTCATGAATACATGTTGCTTGAAGACTGAATTTTTAATCTACTCTGTTCAGACTGCACCTACTTGTGCTCTGAGAAGGTTCTTCTTTGGATTACTTTTCAGATGACTGTGATGATGCTCACATGTAGGTTTGGTAGCCACTGTTTGACTATAGATGGTATAGTAAGTTGTTTTTAAGTTTGTGAGCTTTCTGATGAGCAAGATTTTAAGTGGTTTTATTGGTTTTGGCTCTCATACTTTCAAAGCAAAGGAGGTAGTGCACTTCTTTTTGGACCATAACTGAAACTTTTGTCTTTGCATTGAAATGTCATGCGTATAGAGTTTCCAAACCATCACTTTCAATTTAAATGGAGAGAATACCCGCATCACATTTTTCCTGCATTCCTCCATTGGTTTCATTACGTTGCGAGTTTCTAATTGGATATCTGTTTATTAATCTTTTCTTTCTCTTTACTCGAAGGGTGATGTATATCCTGTGGAGCCTTACGATGACTTCTCGATGAATCCAGTTCTTGATGCTCATTGGGGTGTTCTTTACAATGAAGATGTAAGACTAGACACTCATTTGCCTCTCAAAATGAGTTTTTTTTTTTAATTATTAAACTTAAATTTATGTCACTAAGAGTTACGAGGTATATGGATAACTTAAGTGATGATGAAGAAGTCCAAATACTAGTTCATACTTGGTGCAAAATTTTAAAAAGGTCATCTTGACACTGAACATAATTAGGATTCAGGATTTTTTACCTTGTACCTTTATTTTCAATTTCTTATCACAGTTAACAGTTAAAGATATTTTTCTTTTGGTTGATCCATTTTCTGCATCGCTAGATATAGGTGCTGATGTCAACTTGATTTGGCATTTAAAATGAGAAACTTGTTTCAGAACAGTGTTTTGATTTATGTATGATAATTGGTGAAGATGGCATATGATAACTACATTTTAGTAGACCTTTCATCTCGTATTTACTGAATTTTGCTAGTTTATCTGATTCAATGTTTCAGTCAAATGGACTTAGGTCACACACTTTATCTATGCTTGTGAATAACTGTCCCGGAGTACTCAACATTGTCACTGGGGTTATATCTCGAAGAGGCTATAACATTCAGGTAAGTATGATCAGCATTTATCAGTCTGGTCATCCTAATTTTGATTATTTATAATGTGTTTCTTATTTCTTTCAACTTCAACCTCTCAGAGTCTTGCTGTGGGGCCTGCTGAAGAAGAGGGACTTTCTCGCATTACTACTGTCATCCCCGGAACAGATCAGTCAATTGGCAAGTTGGTTCAGCAACTTCACAAGTTAATAGATCTGCATGAGGTAAGGGGTGGTCAACTTATCAAGTGATAAAAAACCCTACTTTCATGCTTCTCATTCAGTAACTACATGGTCTCTGTAAAATGTTAAAGAAATGAAAATGAACACCGAGTGGTCTTGAAATCACATGGAAGTTGGAAGTGCTATTATGTTACTTGACAACAAGTATTTTCTGCAGAAAGTGTTTGGTAGAACATGGGAGCCAGAAGCATCTCACTCTTATATATGAAACTGTATTAGGTTATCCATGTCGAGGAATTAAATAATTAGATTTAGTGTCTAAAGCTGCTGCATTATATATTTAAAAGGATGCAATGATGTCAGGAAGAATCTTGTTTCTGTTCAAAAAATTAGTTCACTTCAATAAATCTTTTTTTAAAGAATTTCATAATCTTGAAGTACATAGTTTTATATGCTGTTAACCAACTTACTGTCAGTGTATATATTTCACAAAAATATAATATTCCTCTCACCCTCATA
Source organism: Salix arbutifolia (assembly GCA_025169955.1). Lineage (NCBI taxonomy): Eukaryota > Viridiplantae > Streptophyta > Magnoliopsida > Malpighiales > Salicaceae > Salix > Salix arbutifolia. Next base: position 4,612,431 of record CM045909.1, read on the forward strand.
GAGACATTTGCTAAATTTAGTAAAAAATTAAGAGGCCAATAAAAAATCTGTTTTTTCTTATCTTTTCCAGATTCAGTAAAAACAAATCCTTACATTGTTGAATAACGACTTTTCCTGATTGTTAAATTTTGAAGTAATGATCTGTTCTTGCAATAGTTCTTGTTATCTTTTGAATGAATTCTGTCTAAATTACAAAATGGATGACAAAAAAGTTGTTTTGTTCAGGTTCGGGATATCACTCACTCACCATTTGCAGAACGAGAATTGATGCTGATAAAGATAGCTGCAAATAGTGCTGCTAGGAGGGATGTCCTTGACATTGCTAGAATATTTCGGGCCAAAGCCGTTGATGTCTCTGATCACACAATTACTCTCGAGGTAATTTCTCCCCATTGAGGTATTGCAAGAGTGCTGTCTTTCAAGAAAAAAATTGAACAACTGTAATGATCATTAGTCATATCAGGATAGGATTTGGCAGCTCCTACCTGCTGTCTAGTTAAAACAAAATTATATACACAAGTAGAGTCTGCATCAATCTAGGTTGATATAGATCACAAGTACCTTCTTTGCATCTCAACTTATTTTTACGTTTTGGTTTTGGTGTGAAATGTTTGACAAGCATTTTATAGGCAAGGTTTGGCAGGCAAACTGAAATATCAATTGGTTGGTCACTTAAGGTCTTTTGATGAAGGTACTGGAATTGGTGGATATGTGGCACTTGAAAGGATAAAGATGGCACAGCAGAAATTTAAATGGACTCGTGTTTGGGGTTTATGTAATGGTGTCTTAACTTGCACGTATCAGAGTATAGCACCCTCACATACCATTGTACTCCATTCTAGTATTTTAGCAAATCAAGGTGCCTTTGCACGATAATTTTTTTTCTTTTTGAAATTTTACTTATTTCCATGGAAAATTAGTCGCCTTGTGGTTTGGGTACAGAGGCTGAGCTGGCTAAATAGTCATGTAGGGTTTACCTGCTCCTTGTCTGAATTGCTGGGGCAGGATTCCTTGCCATAAAAAAGATGCAAGATTGTGGAACATTGAAAAAGATTGTCCTTCTTGGCTTCCTGGATTTGACTATTTGGGAAGCTTTTGCACATTATTGTTATCGAGTCTGCTAGCAGCATTGGGATCCCCTAAATCAAATCTTCAATGCTGTTTAGTTTGAGTTTTACTTGGCTGGCTATAACCGTTTATAGTTATCGTTAAAGAAATCTGAAGGAGTGTGAACTGGGGGTGCCAAGATTACTTGAACAATCTTCTAAAATCAATCAACTTGATATGCCTTACTCTGGTTACTTGCACTTTGCAAAAAAAATAATCTAGAAACCAAAATATCATTTCTTATTGCATTAAAATCAAGTCAGAGTGTTGCACTAGGATGCTGGTAATTGCATGCTTTTCAGGAGCTCCACATATATTTCTCTGACAGTGTTTACCCTCTCTTAATGGGTTTTCTCCATCTCCTATTATTTGTCCTTGTTACTAATTCTCTACCCTTTTGAATCTATCACAGCTTACAGGTGATTTTAGTAAGATGGTTGCACTGCAGAGAATATTAGAGCCATATGGGATTTGTGAGGTCTGTATTCTGATTCTTAGCTTTAAATGCTTTTTCCTGAACGATGCAGGACTATGTTAATTTCACAAGTCACTGAAACTTTTAGATTTTTTTTCATGATCAATCTGGTGGTTCCATATGGCCTCTTCATAAATGTCTACACTAAATGTTTTCGATCTGTGGATTTTAAGTTGCCATTAACTCAACGTGGTAACAACTGAGTTGTCTAAGGAATGTTTTGATCAAAGATGATTGAGGGTGGTTTACTCTGCAATTATATCTGATTTGAAGACATTAGTAATAGAATTTAACTGCCAGCCAGAATTCAGTTTCATTCATAAAATTGCTGACCATTAACTGTTATCTTATCTTGATCCCATCTTTCTTGAAGGTGGCACGGACCGGGAGAGTAGCATTGGTGCGGGAGTCAGGCGTGGATTCCACGTACCTACGTGGATTTCCTCTTCCACTCTAACTCTTTAGGAGTTAAGACCCGTAATAGCTTCTTATCAGTTTTAGAGTATCTCAACTAGGCTTCTTTTCCCGCTCTGTTTTGTGGCTTCATAAAATCGATGTTCTTGTTCATCGTAGAGGCATACTGCTGATCCTCTGTACTAATGAGTTAAGAGGAGTGCCCTGTCAACACTTTGGATTTGTAATTACTACGAAAATCACTTTGAAAGGCTACCGCAATCGCACTTCCAAACAGGCACTTGTAAATAGAAAAATGATGATATACTAAAAAAAAGGACAAATAGGGAATAACAGATGGAAAATACATAGTTGTGCATGCTAAACACAAAATCAAATCAGCTGGAAAATGCTATGCATCTTCATGTCACCTTTCATCTTCATATCTATAGGACATTAAAATGCATGTCCTTAAGGCAACTGTAAATTCCAAGAGAAATTATCCCCACCCTCAAGGAACCTTTCATGTATGCATGTATAACTGGTGTTTCATATACAGAGCAAGTTGTCAATTCTGTTTCGGTTGTTTTGTTTTCGGAGTGTTTTGGTACGTCGTTTTGGGGTTGTACTATTATATATATATATATATAATGAAATATATTAATTAAAAAAAAAGTTCAAATCTAAAAATAAAATTGTTTTGAATTGTGCAATTTGATCTAAAAAAAGACAATAAAAATGATTTTTCTAAATAAAATTATGAACATGTATAATATTATGAGAATATCATCATTAATTTCACAAGATTATTGTATTCTTTGATTATTCTGAAATTTTAACATAATTTATATAAATATATGAAAAGACTCCTCGTAAAATTAAAAGATATGATTGATATTGCAAAATTATTTATTATTTAAAAAAATACCATTTGGCTGAAATAACACAGGCGAAATGATTCTGATGTGTTTCGGCTGAAATTTGGCGAAAAAATCCAGAATTGACTTGAATTTAGCCTGGGATAAAAACGATGTTATTCTGTCTTGTTTTTTTAACTGGAACGAAATATTTTGACCGAAACAAAACGAGATAAAGGGTGTTAATGAACGCATTGACTAAGAACTTGTTTGGAAATGTCTTATAATTTATTTTTAAAAAATATTTTTTTTATTTAGAAATATATTAAAATAATATATTTTTTATTTTTATTTTTAAATTTATTAAATTTGCATCTCAGAGCAAACAAACCCCAGATGCCTCAAGTGCTGTGATAATATATCACAAGCAGTGTGATTAATTGATTACAGTTACGCGGCCGTGGACACATGATGGCTGCCAACTAGTAACAGTCTTCATTTTTAAGGTCAGCTAGCATCTTTAGGTTATCAGCTCTTGTACAACGCTATCGAGTCATCTCTGTTTTTCGGTGAAAAACAGGTTTCCCATTCTTGGGATTAGGGTTTTGAAGAGACTCTGACTTCTCATCACCTGGTTTGAGTTTTGAACTCAGTGACCGAGGATGGAGCACACCTCGAAATCAGCTTCTGAATATCTCCATTTTGATGACCCTTAAAAACCTGACTTTGCGTTCAATTTGTTCAAGTCCCATATGATATGGGTTTTGTCAACTCAGATACTAAAAAACGTCAGAAGATGGCCAGGAATACTTTCGTACACTCCTGATGCGAATCTTGTGCCCAAGTTGCAGTTTTTCTACTCTAAAGGTGCGATCTTGCCGCTGTATTTATAAGAATCTTCATGTGTTAATCAGAATCTTAAATAATCCCTAATTACAACTTCATTTGAGATTCGCAACCACTGCTGTTCTTAAGCGTGGTCCCATTTTTCACAGAGGAAATCCTCAATATACTACGGAACCTAACATCAAGAATTTGCTGGATAATGGGCTGCCTGAACCAAATATGATCTTGGTACTCATGCCTCAGTTAGTCGTTGTAACTCCGGATACGTTTAAACAGACAGTTGGTCCTGAAGAAGTAAAAGAAAAGGGTTTTGTTCCTTTGAAGTCTCGTTTTGTCACAGCACTGCTGATTGGGATTATATATATTGAGCCGATCTACATGGGAAAGGAAGCTGAAACTGTATAAGAGGTCGGGGAGCACTAGAAGTGAGATTCTTGCAGCTTTTAAAGACAGATCCCTCGACAGACCCCTCGTTAATGAGTTTAATATATAGTAGACTTTATAATTCTAGTAAATGTCTGGTATTTTAAACAATATAGATCGGGAACATTTGAAGAACAATGTTTTAATGCAATAAAATTTTCATAACTATAACAGTTTCTCAGTTTTTCTTTCCAAAATATTTTTGTGTTATGTACTTTACTCTATATTCATAAATCATATATTAAATTCATTAATTTAATATTTTATAAATATAATAATACCACTTATAATATAACCATTTAATTAAATACAAAACATATTAAATCAACAAATCTATGGCCTCAAACTCTTATGTATGAAGCTTAACACCTCTGTTCTTCAATCAACTTCCCTTGTTACTTCGTTGGCAACGATCAGTTCATCTGGGAAAGCAGTGTCACCTGTATCAGATGGGAAAATAATATCATCCTCTGTTGTGAAATAATATCTCTCCCCAATAGCTCCGAGGAGCTGATGAACCTCAAACATTGTCGGTCTCTCCTTTGCATTCTCAACCACACACTTGCAAGCAACTTTAAGAAATTGGTTGAGTTCGTGATCGAAACCATTTCCAGGCAAAGTTTTGTCAACGGCAGTATGAAGAAGAAGATCATCTGACAGTTGTCTGATCCACTCCGCTAAACTTCCCCTGAAAGTTTCAGGGGCATTAGCAACATGAGTGGGTTTTTCACCAGTAATTAACTCCAGGAGAACTACACCGAAGCTATAAACATCCCCCTTTGGTGTTGCAACAAGGGTCCGAAGATATTCAGGAGCAACATAGCCCAAGTCCCCAAACTCCCCATTAACAAAAGTGCTTAAATGTGTGTCGATTGGATTCATGAGTCTAGCAAGGCCAAAATCAGAGAGCTTTGGCTCAAGATCCTCATCCAAGAGTATGCACTTGGAGCTTATGTTCCTGTGGAGGATTCGTGGATTGCAGTTATGATGAAGCCATGCCAAACCTCTAGCAGCTCCAATTGCAATTTTGAGCCTTAGGGGCCAATCCATGTTCCTGATCTCCGGCTCCACTGGATGCAGTTTATCATAAAGGGTCCCATTTTCCATGAATTTATACACCAGAAATCTCTCCTTCTTTGCCACACAGAAACCCAACAGTGGGACTAAATTACGGTGTTTTACATTCCCAAGTGTGTTCATCTCAGATACAAACTCTTTCTCCAAACGCTGAGAGTCTTGCAATCTCTTGACCATAAGGAAGCGACCTTCAGAAAACACTGCCTTGTACATTGGTCCTGTTCTTCCTGCTCCAATTATGTTGATATTGCTGAAGTCGTTGGTTGCCTTCATGAGATCACTCAATCTCATTTTTGACACCGACTTCTCAAACATTGAAACCTGTTGATAAGAGAAAGCTCGCTGTTAGATCTTTTGTCGTGTCAAATAAAAAATCATATCATTGATAATAAGTTAACATAACCAGAAAAAAAGAACAGGAATTGAATTCTTATGCCAGCCAAAATACATTATACCCAGTAACAAAATGAGTTAGATAACTTGCCTTGATGTCTTTGGTTCCCCTAATGCTCTTTGCCCACCTGTTACCTTCAGGATCATCTGCCTTCCTCTTAGCTACTCCTCGAGACAAATAGTACAGGAAGATACCAACGATAATTGATGTAAATGTTATCCCACCAGCGGCTGCAGCAGCAATTACTCCAACATGGGATTTCCTCTGGACACCTGGACAGGGTTTCAATCGCTTTCCACAGAGGTCCAGATTATTTGCAAAACTTTCAGCAGGGATGTCACTATCACTACGGGTAAATGTGGGGATCGGCCCTGATAGAAGATTGTTGGTAACAGTAAATGTCTTGATCCGATCAAGCAGGCCAAATTCCAGTGGAATGTTGCCTGTTAGCCGGTTGTTGTCAAGCTTGAGATCATTCAAGAAACTACAATTTGCAAGATCACGAGGAATTCCACCCGAAAAATTGTTGAATGAGAGATCAAAGGTTGTAACATACGGAAGTATCTTTGATATATTCTCAGGGATAGAGCCAGATAGCTTGTTGTGCGAAAGATCCAAGCCAGTCAAGCTTGTGCACTTCTGGATTCCGACGGGGAACTGGCCCTTAAGACCCAAGTCTGTAAGGCGGATGTTTAGGACTCTGTTCTCATCTGGGTGCCAGCATTCAACACCCATAAATCTACATAAGAAGCCTTCGCTTTTGTTGTTGAAATCCCATGTAGTGTTCAAGTAGTTATTAGGATCCACGAGAGACTCTCTGATGGATTTCAAGCACTCTATATCAGTAGCAGTTCCATCACTCACAGGTATTCTACTACTCAGGAACACCAAAACCATCCAAACAAAAATATGGGCAACAACCATAGGATTTTTCTCACTCGCTGCCATCAGCAAGGAAAATAACAAGAAGAACAAATCCTCAAACTTTCTATCCAAAATCCGAAAAGAAAATCTACGAAGATAAGGGTTTTCACTGAATTGGACCACTAAAGAGAACACTCGATCCACAAAAGTCAAGCCTTATCTGCATAAAACCAAGAAAGAAAGTAAAATTCTAAACCAAAAAAAAAATCCAGTTTAACTCGTAATTTATCAGAACAATATGGAACTTCAAAAAAACAAACTAAAAGTCAATAAATAAACAGCCTCAAGTCTTAAACAAACATGCTAGAACCCCAAATTCATTTATCCCAGCGATGCACTGAAGGAAAACAAGATCTGAGACATACCCAGACGACGACGAAATGGAAGTGTGAAGCACGCAGGTAGTCACCATACAGCAATGCAAGAAAAATGAGAGCATAAATGAAGAGAAGGGGCACTATTATTGCACTGAAAACGTAGAGAAGGGGTTGGATTTAGTTGATTTGAACAACACAAAGTGGCAGGAAATATCATGTTTTTCTTTCAAGGAAGACTTGCAAATCTTTCTTGCTTTCCAACTTCTCTCAGCAACCCAACGAGACACAGGAACTGTTGTGTAAGAATTAAAAAAAGGAAAAGGGTGTGGTCCGTGGAAACTGATTGTGGTCTGATTACTACTGGTAATGAATTGACTGTTTGACTTGGAAAGAGAACACAATATAATTACATAACTTAACACAACCATAATTGTTTTCGGTCGATTGCTTGCATGATGGGTTGGTCATTATCACACAAAAACAATGGCTTGTGTTAATTTGAAGGTGTGAACTCCGGCAATTTTTGAGTTGACCGAGTCTTTCTCCTTCAGTTAAGCCACTCGTTTCATTTCCTCTTTCATTGATCTCGCAGAAATTTTTGTTGCTCGGTTCACACTGAGCACAGGTTGAGTCTCGGGCCAACCTTTTCATATTCAAATCAATGACAACCCGATAGCCGATAGCATCAAGAGGTTGTTTACAGCAGTGACAATGGTTTTTTTTTTATATTTAAAAATACATGAAAATAAACATTTTATAAAAATTATTTCCAATTCAATTCAAATCAAATAAATATAATGTGTGTTGATTAATTTTTTAAAATTTGGAATGCAATTGTAGTCTTAGTGTTTATTTGTTTTTATGTTTCAAAAATGTTTTTGAAATAAATATTTTATTATTATTTTTCTTGCCTCAAATTATTATTTTTTTGTATGTTTTTATACCATTTTGACACGTGTTAGAAATTATTTTTAAAAAATAAAAAATATATTGATGTATTTTTAAATAAAAACAACTATCAAACACCCCTAAAATTTCTTTTAAAAGTATCTTGGAAAAAAGAAAATGAAATAGATTCATACCTAACCGTATCATTGATCTGATTTTAGGCTTGATTGTTATTTTTTCTTATTAAATTAGGTAGACTTTACATGTCTAAATAAATTATAATTAATTAAATCGTATTTCAAGATATACCCTATATTAAATAGAGTGCATTTGAAAAGCATCACTGTGATTATATAGCATGTTTTAATATAAAAACATTTATGTTTAGATTCTATATGGAAAATAGTTTACAAATAAGAGATATGCCTATGACAAACGTTAGTTATTCTATATAATTTCTGTAAGCTAATTGATTATGATTGTTTTATAGCATGAAAAATAGCAACATAATTTTACTTGTTTTCAAATCAAGATATGGAATAAGATTATTTTTTTCCAATCCATAATTAAAAATATAAAATGGGATTATCAAAAGTAAAAGAATAAAATGAAGAACTCTTCTTTTCCATGTGTTTTTGAGAAGAAGAAGGGATCTTCCTGCCCTTTTGTTTTGCAGGAATAACGCTACAGCCCCATCGGTGAGGAATCCTTTATTCAAGAACTGTGCCATGCTAATTTTGCTATAACTCATCGCCAAATTAAATGAGCAAGGATAATCCCCACCATTGCTGCTGAACAAAAAAAAAAAGAATAAATTGACAAATCACTTTTCTTTACATTTATAATTGACAAATCAGTCCCCCAAAATTGCAAGTTCTATTCAGACTCGCCTAAAAAACTGAAGACATGCAAAAAATTGGCATTGGATCAAACTGAATGAAAAAACTATTTACAAGCGCTCATCTTGTAAAAGCAGTGAAGGCAAGACGAGTTGTGTTATTTACACGAAGATAATTGCAAGAAATGGAGAAGGGCGAACAACTCATTCAACGCTTTGCCATTCAACCACTGCAAATGATTCCCATTTATGGACTATGCAAATTACGCAGGTGGTTGACCACATCATAGGAACTGCTAAGATGCTGGTAATCAGCCCGGTGGAGAAGACTTCCCTGGATTTGTTCCAAGCCCTTTGGTCTCGGGTCAAGTTGTGCTGTTTGCGAGGAACAGCAGTGGCGCACACGTATCCGGTGGTTTTTTGTCTCGTTTGTGTTGCAAGTTCCACGAACTTTCACCACCAATATAGCTTCCTTGTCACCGGTGTCTTCACACAATGGATTTTGAGGGACACCATCAGCAAAAACTTCCAAAGTGGGGAAATCTTCAAGATGAATTGACACCTCGGCAATATGGTCTGGTTTAATTATACCAGCTGCTGGAGTGACCTGATTCAAGTTGCACAAATTTTCAAATGCACAAAGCGGTACTCTTGATCACCTATGATGGGTATAAGGGTGTGCTTATCACGTGAAATCGAATGGTCATTAGTGCTGTGTGAAAGCAATTGGATTTATCTTTACCACACCACCCCTTATTTTCACTGGCACCATTCAATAACCAATCCATTATAAACAAATTAGACTCAAATTCACTGTCGAGGAGGACAAGCTCCTCTATCGAGCCTCATTGGCAGGTTTGGTTTATGATAGCATGGAATGTACATAGGAATCCATCCAGCCGATCCCAATTAGTTAGGATCAAGGCTCTTGTTCATAAAAGAGTCAAACATTTTTACACTCCCATTTTTTTTTTTTTAAAGATCAAGATCAATATGACCTGATATCAAGCAAAATGGTCCAAACAATGGGTAAAAGAAACAATTAAGGTTAGTACAGTATATTTTTCTGTGAAGCAGGGAACTTACCTCAAGCCATTGTGGAAAGCCATAGGAACCTCTTGAATGATGATCTGATGCTTGTCCATTCTCATCAATTATAGACTGGCCTTCACAAATAATTTCGAACAAAGCATCATTTTCCCCACATTTATTTGTGATGCGCAAAATTCTTGTATCCTGATTTTGAAGGATTATGTTGTTTGTGCTGACAATAGTTTCTGGAATCTTGCATAATTCATCAATTATGCATCTGATTTCCTCATTTGATTTCATAATGTCTCCAAACTCTTGTCTCCTCACCGACTCATCAACTTTCGCAATATCAACACTTAATATGCAACGTACAGGCTTGTGATCACTGTCGGTTACATCCATGCAAGCATCATACCTATACAATAGATAGCAAGTTATATATATGTATGTATTTGCGTGCGGGTGTACTTTTCCCTAAGTGATACTATTCCCTAGAATGCAAGTGATTGAACTAGCTAATGCTCGGGTGAATGCAGACATTGTCTAGGCAAAGGATGAGTCTTAGTTAATCAACACAAATTTATCTTTTAGCAGGTATATATTTATTCCCTATAACACATCAGAAAACCTTTCTAAGAAAACTTACTGAGATATCAAAGAAACAACAGGACAGTCTAAGCAGCATTCAGATACATGAGCTGATCGGCTATCACGATATAGTACCCTGTCACACCAGGCAGGGATGCGCCTCTTTTCACCTGAATCATACCCTGCACAGTTACAGCAGTTAAACTTAAAAGTTATAAAACTTCTGACTATCCATAATTTAGCCTATTGCTGGTACAACCCCCCCCCCCCAAGGGGTCCGCGATCTGATTTATACTCTTGGTTACCCTTCACCAATCATGCACTTAATGAAATACCTAAAAGGGATCAATTAGCAAGCAATTCCTGCCTAAATAATCCAAGTCAGTCCACCCAAAAATTTCCATAATTTACAGTAAGCATACCTGCTAAACCATGTTGGTGCTTTTCAAACTTGTATGTGGGAGGAAATCTAATAACTGCTTCGCGCATTCCTTGGAACACATTTCCAACTCCCATTTCTGTTCGGAGTTGGTCCTTTTCTCTAAGCCAATCAAAGCATCTCTGAGACACAAAATCCCTTGCTTCATCATACGATATACCATCGAGCCGATAATTAAAATCACCCAGAAATATGACCATGTCCGCCTCTGATAACTCAGGTATTCCTTCTGGAGAGTGACCACCCATAACCTAAACACGCATGCAAAGTAAATGAAAACATATATAGAACGCAACATAAAGTCAACATAGCTGCTCAGCGTTAGATTCATATACATACGTTTGCACCACGGAGAATTTGGACTGCAGATGAAGTGCCAGCTGCAATAGAAAAGAGCAATGGCAAGCCAGTTCTATAAACAAGCCAAAATAAATAGCAGACAATGAGCAAGACAAGAGCAGGTACGACACCATACCAGCTGCAGAATTGAAGAAGTTAGATGGTCGGCCAAAGGTCATTGTCCGGTATACATGGTCAAAATCAGCATTGCGACGATTGACCGCTTCTAAATGTGCTGCAAAGTGACAATTAATGAAGCAAATTACCCGATCATATACCCTAATCCTCAAACCAACAGCACCCTGCACAGTCAACATTTAGTCACACCAATAAAAGAATAGTTAGAGAAGGCATACTGATAAAAAGCCAAGCAGAGTAAAGATAAGATTTGTGAGGTGTTTGCAACTTGAATCCAAGATATTCAATGCACAAGTGAAAAAAAATATTTTTTTTCCTAAACAAGTAACTTTAATCAGGTAAAGGTAAAGACAAACACAGTTCTTGAAAATAATGCACAAGCAGAGTTGGTAGAAAGCAAAACATGGAGAGGCCATACCTTATTACCAATTGCACGCCCAAAGCCACATGGAACTGCAGCAGCATCAACATCCCCGACATGAGCTTTAAGATTATTTCTAACCCTGCAATACAATTATTTAGTTATCAGAACCAAGATAGCCATCAAGGGCTTGACTAATGAAATTTAAAAATAAAGTAGCAGATGCCCAAGCTTGAGCTGGAACATAATATTACAGAGGGTTGACATCAAAGTCAAATTGAATCAAGTTATTATGCGGATTCCATTTCAGAACCAAATTAAGTACCCTCATTGTATACACCCTTCACCACACCGAAAGAAATAAAAGGGTAAACATAAAAAGGAAAAATGTAAAGGGCTCATATTCTGATCTTATAATGCTGGTCTTTGAGTGAGCACATTTCTTTTATGCATGCAGAAATGCTGATCTAACATGATGAAATAACTTGAAATATGATTTATAACAACAAAATTATTCAATTTTATCCAGCCATACAAACATCCATTGATGATAAACACTTCATATTTTTATCATAATCCATAGATACTGACCACATGGCAATCAGCAAGCCTGCTAGCTGCCTAGAACCAACACGTTCAAATGCTGATCCTTCATCCAATGTTGTTCCAATCATATCCAGCCACCACTGCCCAGCAGAACTGCCCTCCAGTCCAACCTGCAGTTGAAAGGAAAAAACAAATAGCATGAGACAGCAAATATGGTGAGAGAAGAGCAAGGGTAATTATAATATAAGCATAATCATAAAAGAGAATGTTGATACAAAGATGTTTAACAGCATTGCTTTCTTTCCAATTATCCTTGCTTTCTTTTATTTGAGGCAAGGTCATTTACAACCAGCATATTAAAAACATCATGGACAACTTTCATTGTGATGGCAGCCTAGCAAATCACCCCACATTGCCTAGTCTTAAAGCACGTTCACAGTGAACATCATGCCATGCATTTTATTCATTGCCCAACCAGCATATGGATGCATTTTATTCATTCCATCATGTACTTTTCCAAAGTTTCCACCCGTTGTTAAAGCTGAGACTAAAATTATTAGTAACTTTTTCTAAGATCTTCAACCCATAATAACTACTTTACACCATCATTATATCACCTGCGACAGCTGTTTTCTTATATCTTGAAACAAAACAAAAAAAACCCTTAATAACATAACTGCCAAGTTTAATAATGGAGATGTCTTACAGTTTCCTTGGCTGCAGACATTGCAAGAACACCAGCACCCATCTCAACTTCTTGCAACCCAACAACAACAATGCCAACGTCCTCAGCAGCAGAACCTAACCAGGACACAAGTGAGTCTCGCGAAGCTCTTCCTTGTGCTACATTCCATGTACCAGCCGATATTTTTAAATTCTCTATCCTTGAATACAAAAATTCTTTTCCAGCTAACTCTGAACGCAATATCCCATCAAGGGGTCCTGGAGACATGACATTCCATCCACGTATACCGCCATGATTAGCCAGGGTGAAAACATAGCCAGCCCCAACAGCCATTTTTATTACTTGACTGCTGTGAGCCACCCATCCTCCAAGCAGATTACCCTCAAGATCTAACACCTGAACAGTGCCACATGCATAGCCGACCCATATTCGCAAACCAAATGTACACAAGCACTGAACAGCAACAGGATGATACTGGAAATCTTGCAAACGATTTCCATTTCCATCCCATTGCACAAGCGAGCCATTTGCACACCCAGTCCAAATCATTCCATCTGTTGTTGTAATTAGCGCTTCCGTTTTCCTATTATCATCTCCAAAGCCACCTTTTACTGCCACTCGAAGAACAGCATCAGCTGCTCCCATTATAGCATTACATGAACGCTGAAGAAAACCAATTGAAGTTTGCATTTTCTCTTTCTTGGAACCAGCAACAATTTTCATTTTGATATCATCTTCAAAGGTTAAGTCCTGTCCTAACAACATGTCCAATCTTTCAATCTGACCATCTATATTGAACATTTTCAGCAACTCCTTAGTGCGTGCATCCCTGCAAAATAGATGTCTCCCCATAATTAAATTTTAATTAGTAAAATACATGAAATCTTAATGAAAATAAAATATTTAACTCCTCTCCAACCGATAATAAATAAACAAAAAAGAAACCAACATAGGTTCCCATATCCAACTAAACTGTTGAAACCCAAAGTAACTAAAAAGAAATGATCCCCAAAACACAATGGAGACAGGGTGAAACCATCAGTTTGTACTAAATCAGGAAACAAATCATGAGAAAAGAGTCAAAATAATACATCTGGTGTGCCTCTTCTCTGTCTGCCTTTTAGCTTCCTTAACTGAGAAGACACTATGTCTCCCTTGCATGGTATCCTATTCTCAACACCTAGCAAGCACTGCAACTAGTCACTTATTTGGTATTGAAGTTTAGTTAAGTTGTTAAAGTAAATTGATTTGTCACTTCTATTCGCATAAGAATGCAAACACCACAAAATGACAAAGTTACATGCAAAAATAAGATTGAAGAATCAAAAGTTGGAACCTAATGAAGACAAGCAATGCCCACCTCAGGAAGTAGATGAGTAATTCTACTTTGTTAACAGAGAACCGTGCCAGTTGAAGTTCTACGACAAAATAGCTAAATGCAAAATCCCACTCCAAATAGGAAGAAGGATTGAAGGAGAGCGTATTATTTCAGGATTGCTGTAGGGTATCTGTCTGGTAGCTTGAACAAGTTCCTGGCTAATACAGCAAAAAGAAACCCTTCATACTAGCTCTATCTCTACAGAGAACTGAGAAAGTCAACATCATTTCAGCTTACTCTCTAAATTCTATCTTTGGTAGTAGTTTCCTAACTACAGGTCCTCTTCAACTGTCACGACCCGATTCCCGGATCCATGACCGGCACATAGGCATGGTTCCCCTCCAAGGTTCCACACCTATGCGAACCCAAACTCACACACAAATTTATCATTCAATTTCAAATTGAGCGCAGCGGAAATAACAAAGTAAACTTTATAAACATAATTCGATTGTCTTTTACGAGAGTTGATTATATACATTTATAATTGTGGAGCACTAACTAGACATAAGAACAAAAGTGTCGACTACAACCAAAGTAGCAGGTTCCCAGAGTAGGACAAAAATGACCTGCTAGCAAGCTACGACCCTGAAAATAATGAATAATGAGGGGGTGAGTTCAACAACTCAGTGAGTAGATAATATCTAATATACACATACGAGATAATACACAAAGAGAAGTATAATATCAAATCAGCTCAAGGTTCTTACAACAAATTTCTCAAATAGGTCATAACAAGAATGTATAGGTAAAGCTCGTCAGAAAATCAGAATGCAATGAGCATGAGGCTCCGTACTGTGGGATGATCAGTCCACACAGGTTGGTGACTCCCCCGACCAACTAGGGTTTCAGATACGATGTGCACAAAGGCTAACATTACCCTGTTAGCATGGGTATTCTGACTGGCATACCATAGGTATATCTAATATCAAACAAACATGTTCATATCTCAAGGCTCAACTCATGGTATCAATCAAATGAGGAGCTAACAATTCACAAACAGATATAGGCTCATATCAAGAACGGATATTCAACAAATGATTATGCTTTATCGTATCAAGAATATAATCAAGGTATATATTATCCAAAAAGCATAATCCAATTCATACTAACAAATTCAAATATTTATACTATTTCTCATGCATATTAAATGTTATCCACTCACCTGACTCAAAAGCAACAAGGTTCAAAAGCGGAAATGTTGACGAAACCCTACTGACGTCCCGTAGGTTGAATATCGGAATTATCTGAATATATAAAAGAAGATATACTCAAAAATGACTCAAAAGAAGTAAAATACCTTTAATAACATATCTAAGAGTTCAAATCATAATCCTATGTGTTTTTGAATCAAACTATCTATTTCTTCGCAAAAACCTAAAACAAAGGTTTCTTCCGAAATCTAATTCCAAAATACACAATTCGTAAAATTGATATTAATCCATCAATTGAGCTTCAATTATCCATCAAACCAATCTGAAATACTAATATTTCTCTTAGGGACCATTCTGAAATTTTCTTATATTTTTAGGGTCAAATTGTAATTTTATCAAATTGAAGGACTAAATTGAACACTTCATAAATTCATAGATATCCTAAAATCTTGTCCATAATTCATCCTCAATTCTGTCCAGAATCTCCAATTTCACTCCAGGGACCAAACTGTAATTTTTCCAAAGTTCGGGGACTAAACTGTAATTTTCACCAAAAGGACCAAAATGAATTTTCGTCATCTTCAACCTCAACCCAGAATTTCCAGCATGGGATTTTCGAAATTTATCAACATTATTCACCATTTTTCTCAATATTTTCTTAAACCAAACATCTCAAAACTTCAAAATCATCTACAATCAAACTAATTAAACTATTACCCAACACATTCAACCCTTAACATCTCTCTTAATTCATCAATCAAACCCAAATAAAATTCTCAAACCCTAACAATCCATACAAGCAAAAATCATAGTTAATAATCACATTTATACATAATAAAACACACACATTACCTTAACAACTTATTTCTCATTCTTCCTTTCTCTTCCTCTTCTCTTTCCCTCTTTTCTCTTCTTCTTCTTCTTTCTTTCTCTCTTCCGATTCTCTCTCAAATTTCAGACCAATTCCTTTCTTTTTTTGTTTTTCCTTTTTCTTTTCTTTTCTTTTCTATTTATATTTACTAGCTTGCACAATTACTACAACACCCTTAACCTAATTCTAAGCCACTAAGGGCATTCATGTATTTTCCTTATTAAAATTTCAAAACACTACAATCTCCCCACCTTATAAAAGTTTCGTCCTCGAAACTAAATAAATGTTTGAATACGTACCGAGATTATAAAAAAGATGAGGGTATTCCTCACACATCTTACCCTCAAGTTCCCATGTCGCTTCTTCAATTGAATGACCTTTCCACTTCACCTTCACCGAAGCTATATCCTTCGACCTTAGCTTTCTCACTTGTCGATCCACTATAGTTTTTGGATGCACCTCATAAGTCACATCATCTCGTAACTCAACTGGATGCATTTCTAACACATGAGATGGATCCGGCATATACTTCCGTAGCATAGAAACATGAAATACAAGATGTATAGCCGACAAATTTGGTGGTAAGGCCAACCTATAAGCAACTGCTCCAATTCTCTCCAAAACCTCACACGGCCCAATAAATCGAGGACTTAACTTGCCTTTCTTTCCAAACCTGAATACTCCTTTGGTCGATGAGACCTTTAAGAATACACAATCACCCACTGAAAAATCTAAGTCACGCCTCCTTTTATCCGCGTAACTTTTCTGCCTACTTTGAGCTGTCTGAAGCCTCTTTCTGATCACCTCTATCTTCTCTGAGGTAATTTGAATCAACTCAGGTCCTATTAGCCTTTTCTCACCAACCTCAAACCAACAAACTGGTGATCTATATTTTCATCCGTACAAAGCCTCATAAGGTGCCATCTCTATGCTAGCCTGATAACTGTTGTTGTAAGCAAATTCCACTAATGATAGGAACTTACTCCAACCAACCCCAAAATCCATAACACAGGCTCTCAACACCAATATCTGAATAGTAGACTTTGAATAAACCAAAATATCGTCAATAAAAACTATCACAAATTGATCAATAAACTGTTTAAACACTCTGTTCATCAAGTCCATAAAAGCTGTTGGTGCATTTGTTAATCAAAAAGACATCACCAAGAACTCATAGTGACCATACCGAGTTCTAAATGCGGTTTTTGGAATGTCTTCTTTCCTTATCCTCAACTATTGATACCCAAATGAAAATCAATCTTAGAAAAGAATTGAACTCCCTACAACTGATCAAACAAATCATCTATACAAGGGGGTGGGTATCTATTTCGAACTGTCACTCGATTTAGTTGTCTATAATCTATACATAATCTGAATGGCCCATCTTTCTTCTTCACAAACAACACTAGGGCTCCGCAAAGGGACACACTTGGCCGAATGAACTTCTTATCTAATAAATCCTGCAATTGTTCCTTTAGCTCTCTCAATTCTGCTGGTGCCAGTCTATATGGTGCCATTGATATTGGTTCGGTACCCGGAACCAAATCAATAGAAAAAATCAATCTCCCTATACGGAGGCAATCCAGGTAACTCATCAGGAAATACATCAATGAACTCCTTAGCTATAGGAACTTGGTCCAATTGGGGAATTTCCTTATCTAAATCCACTATGTGTGCTAGGTAACATTGTACCCTTTTTTTTTTCGTGTCATTCTCCTCAAGATAGTCAATAGTATAATTAATGAACACACAATCTTATCTCCCTGAAAAACTAACCTCATTTCTCCATCTAAATCAAACACTACCTCCTTACCCCAACAATTTACTGAAGCCTTATGCTTTGACAACCAATCCATTCCCAAATCATATCTAAAACATTCAAGTCTCCCATGAGGATCTTACCTCCAATTTCTATCTCACAATTTTGATACACATACTTCACTAATATTAATTCCCAAAATCACATCAAAATCAATCATATGTAAAACATTCAAGTCTCCCATAAGGATCTTATCTCCAATTTTTATCTCACAATTTTGATACACATACTTCACTAATATTAATTCTTCATCCACAGAGATATAAACAGAAATGAGAAATCCTAACAGAGTTAGTTGTCTATCTAATCTTATGGCAATATATAGGGACACAAACAAAAGGTTGCACCCGTATCAAACAAAACTTTTGATTCAAAAGTGCAAACAAAAAGAATATATTCAAGTGCGAATACATCACCCCTCCTATAAGGAATATACCTTGCATTTCTTAACTACACAATACGGACATCTTTTTGATTGTCACGTACTCCCATAGTATTAGCTATATGTCTATTCCTCGACATATCATATAAGGACGAACATTTTTTGTCATGTCAAAACAATAGCACAATAGTTATCGTATAATTATCGGAAAGCATAACTATAGAAGACATAAAGAATCAAGAAGACATGTTTGATGAGAGTTTAGAATTTCAAGCATAACAAACAAGACAATAAGGAATCAAGAAGACATGTTTGATGAGAGTTCAGAATTTCAAGCATAACAAAAAAGACAATACGGATCCTAATGCTCCACAATATGGATCCTAACTTTACTATTATTTCATGAATAACAAGCTTTGATACTAAGTCATCACTACTACCCTTCTTTTTACTTTTATTTTTAAGCTCTAATACCAAGTTTTGTTACACACTCTTTTACTTTTATTCGTTTTAAAATTTTTTAGCTCTGATACCATCTTTGTCACGACCCGATTCCCGGATCCATGACCGGCACATAGGCATGGTTCCCCTCCAAGGTTCCACACCTATGCGAACCCAAACTCACACACAAATTTATCATTCAATTTCAAATTGAGCGCAGCGGAAATAACAAAGTAAACTTTATAAACATAATTCGATTGTCTTTTACGAGAGTTGATTATATACATTTATAATTGTGGAGCACTAACTAGACATAAGAACAAAAGTGTCGACTACAACCAAAGTAGCAGGTTCCCAGAGTAGGACAAAAATGACCTGCTAGCAAGCTACGACCCTGAAAATAATGAATAATGAGGGGGTGAGTTCAACAACTCAGTGAGTAGATAATATCTAATATACACATACGAGATAATACACAAAGAGAAGTATAATATCAAATCAGCTCAAGGTTCTTACAACAAATTTCTCAAATAGGTCATAACAAGAATGTATAGGTAAAGCTCGTCAGAAAATCAGAATGCAATGAGCATGAGGCTCCGTACTGTGGGATGATCAGTCCACACAGGTTGGTGACTCCCCCGACCAACTAGGGTTTCAGATACGATGTGCACAAAGGCTAACATTACCCTGTTAGCATGGGTATTCTGACTGGCATACCATAGGTATATCTAATATCAAACAAACATGTTCATATCTCAAGGCTCAACTCATGGTATCAATCAAATGAGGAGCTAACAATTCACAAACAGATATAGGCTCATATCAAGAACGGATATTCAACAAATGATTATGCTTTATCGTATCAAGAATATAATCAAGGTATATATTATCCAAAAAGCATAATCCAATTCATACTAACAAATTCAAATATTTATACTATTTCTCATGCATATTAAATGTTATCCACTCACCTGACTCAAAAGCAACAAGGTTCAAAAGCGGAAATGTTGACGAAACCCTACTGACGTCCCGTAGGTTGAATATCGGAATTATCTGAATATATAAAAGAAGATATACTCAAAAATGACTCAAAAGAAGTAAAATACCTTTAATAACATATCTAAGAGTTCAAATCATAATCCTATGTGTTTTTGAATCAAACTATCTATTTCTTCGCAAAAACCTAAAACAAAGGTTTCTTCCGAAATCTAATTCCAAAATACACAATTCGTAAAATTGATATTAATCCATCAATTGAGCTTCAATTATCCATCAAACCAATCTGAAATACTAATATTTCTCTTAGGGACCATTCTGAAATTTTCTTATATTTTTAGGGTCAAATTGTAATTTTATCAAATTGAAGGACTAAATTGAACACTTCATAAATTCATAGATATCCTAAAATCTTGTCCATAATTCATCCTCAATTCTGTCCAGAATCTCCAATTTCACTCCAGGGACCAAACTGTAATTTTTCCAAAGTTCGGGGACTAAACTGTAATTTTCACCAAAAGGACCAAAATGAATTTTCGTCATCTTCAACCTCAACCCAGAATTTCCAGCATGGGATTTTCGAAATTTATCAACATTATTCACCATTTTTCTCAATATTTTCTTAAACCAAACATCTCAAAACTTCAAAATCATCTACAATCAAACTAATTAAACTATTACCCAACACATTCAACCCTTAACATCTCTCTTAATTCATCAATCAAACCCAAATAAAATTCTCAAACCCTAACAATCCATACAAGCAAAAATCATAGTTAATAATCACATTTATACATAATAAAACACACACATTACCTTAACAACTTATTTCTCATTCTTCCTTTCTCTTCCTCTTCTCTTTCCCTCTTTTCTCTTCTTCTTCTTCTTTCTTTCTCTCTTCCGATTCTCTCTCAAATTTCAGACCAATTCCTTTCTTTTTTTGTTTTTCCTTTTTCTTTTCTTTTCTTTTCTATTTATATTTACTAGCTTGCACAATTACTACAACACCCTTAACCTAATTCTAAGCCACTAAGGGCATTCATGTATTTTCCTTATTAAAATTTCAAAACACTACATCAACTTTTCTAGCTTGATTTGCTAAGTTCGTTCTCTAGGGTCTGTTTCTCTTGTTGATTCTCATTGCTTATCATCTGCCATTTCATATTCAACATGGCTTTGGACTCCACATACTTACACCTCACATTATAAGATATAACCCATGCAAAAGGATAAAATATAATATGAAATACTCAAGCTGAGAACGATTGTATTCTATTTGGCTACTCTCAAGGCCATTTCTCCTGCATACAGCCAACATGAGCATAAAGACCAGGGTACCAAATGGGCTGACGAAGTTCCAATTGGAACACCCCAAAATTTGCTTTACATGAAACTGTGGCCACCTATATGCTACATAAGCTTCCATCGAGTAGTATATGGATATGAGATACGGGCATTCAAATGCCATACATGTTTACTTGTGCAAACATTATGTCAATATAATGTTGGGCATATATGTTGAAAACTTACGAAGTTTCCCATGCTTATTTCTTTATTCATTCACTGGGTTATCTCATTAGTGGTCAATAAATTATTTTTAGAGAATCAAAGTGAGATTGAAAGAGGGCTCACATGATAGGCTACCAACCGAGGTGTTTATGGAATCCTAGCTTGAAGCTTAACTTAAGTGCTATTGTATCTTTCACAGGTTAGATTTTTAGAATGGGTCATTACACATGTAAATGCAGATGTAAACATATCATGCATGAACTCTTTAAGTGTGTAATTGATCAATAGGACAACTATGTACAAAGATGTAAAATATAAGTGAATGATCAAGACAAAACAACAAGATGTCATGTAAGTTTGTTTATTGGACATCTGGGCGTGTATGCTTGTAAGTACATGTTTGGTTGGCAAATTTAATTGTTTAGGTACCAATAAGAAGCGATTAGAGAGGAACTATAAGCACAATTCTAAAGTGAATACAATCAAAGATACTAACTAAGATGCATTACCGAAATATTAGGAGAGGAGAGGGGTGTGACACCAATACTATGCCATGAGATAATGCACAAGCCCTAGGATCCGTAAGTTTCTTGTGAATAAACACAGACAGAAATTTTCAAGCTATAGTTCTATATTGGAAAAAAGGGACCATATCAAGATAAACATTGATCAAAATATGATGCATAGCAGAATATTTGTATTTTTCACTCTTTTTTTGCTACGGATCATATGTTAATATTTTGCCAGTATATAAGTGTCAAAACATGTTTCAATTTTAAGACTATGTATTTGACTAGAACTTCTAAAACCAGTTTCAAATCGTATTCTACATTTTAAAAACCATACCATTGTAGTGAACTTTCAAAACTACCATAAGATCAATGAGTGAGAACAAACTTGTAAAAATTCATAATTAGATACTTCTGGCTACTTATCAAGCAAAAATAAAGTCAAATAAACACATACCACAATGCGAACGACAAGTACCCAGCACTCCAGACTTTAGCCCTAGAATTATCAGAAAGCAAGTATCTGACGTCAGAATTCAATGCATTGCTGAATCCATTCATAGTCACTTGGTTCCTTATATCAATATATGACCTCTCCACTGACAATGCAGCCATATGCCTCTCTTCTGCGGTAAATGAAAAGGCCTTTTCCAGATCTTCCCAGGGCCATATCTTAATAGTCCCCCCTTCTGATCCCGACCATAAATCCCCTAAAATCAAAACACGAAATAAAATTCAATCAAAATACAACGATAACAAAACATTGATCCATAATTTTAATCCAGGGAGAACTGCCGACCACAACAAGTCATGATCATGCTCATGACTGGCCCGCGATGTGCCATCCAAGACAAGACCTCCTTGACACGACTTCGATCCAAACCTGGACCTGTATCCATTTTCCAACACCGAATTCTACCATCTCTATGTCCACTCCAAACAACTCGACTCCCTTCATCACTAACCAAACACGTAACGCCCGAACCCGAATTCAACGCCGCAGACTCCTTGAACGGCGCCGTTTCATCGCTCCCGCCGTACATTTCCTTTAATTCCCAGACTTGAACGGCGCCGTTTTCTCTCCCACCCCACAGTTGCGTCTCGGTAGTTACAATCGTTCTAAGAAACCGACCGGTTTGAGATTCTCTCAACGGACGTGGCCGAATTTCGAGACTGGATGGACGGTCTGGGTGGGCCGCGGCTCGAACAGGGATACGGAAGATTCCGGTTCCCCCTCCTTTGCCAATGAATTCTGGTAGAGCCGAAGTTTTTTGTCTGTGGGGAACACTTTCGTTGTTGTTAGAGGTACTCTCACTGTTGTTATTGGAGATTTTTCGGTCGAGGAACTGGATCATGTAATCTAGGCGTTTATTGGAGGCTTCCAGGGAGGGATTGGGATTGGAGGGCTGTAAGTCGTCGTCATCGTCGGAGGATGATGATGGCGAGGAGGAGGAAAAGTAACGGTCGAAGATCTTTGGTGTTCGGGGCGGAGGTGAAGACGAAGAAGCATCATCGCTGTTGGGATGGGGAGATGGAGAGTGAAAGGAGAAGAAAACGTCGTCCATTTTTTTATTTTATTTTTATTTTTTAGAGTGATACTGGCGCTGCTGTTGGTTGAATGTAAGTTATAACTGAAAGGAGAAAGGATAGAATATAGGGGGAGGCGATCGAGGTGAGAATGCTGTTCGGGATTTTAAGACAGTGAAAGACAAACATGGTACGCGAAGAACGGACCGTGAGGTGGTCACAAATCCACGATCCAACGTTGTGATGCGGACTGTGGCACCGTGTTTGGCGCGATTTTATTTCTCTTACCGTACCGATGAGGTGTTCTTGGCCGGTCAATTCGGCTGAGGTTAGGTTGATTCGGTATCTGTTGGAGAGAGAAAAAAAAGATTTTTTCTTTGGATTAAAATTCCTCTCGGATTTTCAGATAGAAACCTTGTGAGTGGATTTCAGATTATTTGAATTTAGAAGAACCGCAAAGAAAGTGAAGTGGTACTAAGAGCTAAAAATCATCATGTTCGTATTTTTTTAATCGTGCAACTAGAAAAATAAGTAAATTAAAAAATCATTTAATGGTTATTTTTTATAATGAACTTTACTTGAAAATATATTAAAATAATATTTTTTTAAATTTATTTTAACATCTGAAAACACTATAAATTACTAATAAAAATAAAAAATACATTTAAAAAAATACAAAAACCAGAAGATATAGAAATGATTTGTTTTTTTTAAATAAAAAATATTATAATATATTTTCAAGTAAATATCCTTTAAAAAATAATTGAGTTACACTAACAAATATGCTAATAATAAACAATCTCAATCACAATCTGACTGCGTCTCAACGAATCCGAGAACGACATGTCTTCTTCTTATTATTAATATTATTATTCATAATAATTGGTCAACGACCATCCAATTTGTAGGCAAAGTTAGGCATGAGTGCACACATGTTAAATATTTCCACAAGTGCCCCGTGTCACGCGAGACCCTGCAGAGGCCTGGTATTCTATATCAAGATTATCAATCTCATTTCTTTTGGTGGGAGATCATCGAAATATTTTGTATTAGTAAAAAAGAATAATATTATTTTTATCTCCGTTTAAATTTTAGCTCATACTAGATATTTCAGTCAAATATCGGCAGAAACATGCTGGAAACGCATTGGGTGCGCCATTTCGGCCATGGATTTTTTTTAAATGATTTATATTTCTTTCATTATAAATCTGTTTTATAATTATTAATTTTAATCAAATTTACGATTCAATCAAACCTATTATATTTCTTTTTACAACATTTTACTTAAGAAGTTATAAACAAATATAACTGATTTGTATTTTTTTATTTCAGAACATTTTACTTTCACAAAATTTTAGAATTTTAAAAATATTTGTAATTTTGAGATTATGTTTGTTTGACTCTGTATTTATATTGCATAATTTAAAGTTAATTATCTTGAATTTTAATTATATTTGTTAAATTAATATTTTAATTTTTTATATATATAATTAATAAATTATATATAAACAATACAATCACAAAACACTCTAAAACCAAAATATTTCATACCAATAAAAAAACAACATTCCACATTAATCGTGCAACTTCGTACCACGAGCCTTCTTGCATGAATCAAAATCGGAAGCCCGGCCCATTGGGACAAGTTCAGATAAGTTCGGGCAGCCACGTGTTAACCAATTCAATCACAGCACACAACGCATAAATATTATAAAATAGTTAATCAAATATATTAATCTTATTTTTTTAATAATTTAGTTAAAAACTTAAAGTGACTGTTTACTTCCACCAAGTCCCGTGATTATTTTTTATCCGAACAAATGAAATACACTAGAAAATAAATTTAAATAAAAAATTGATTAAATTAAATCTACCTAACAAATATACTTAGGGTGTTTGTTTTAGCTTTTTCAACCATGGTTTTCAAAAAGGTTGCAATTTTTTTTTCATTTAAAAAACCAGCAGTTTAGTGTTTTTAGATCATTTTAATATACTAATGTCAAAAATAATTTTTTAAAAATAAAAAAATATTATTTTAATATATTTCATCACAAAACTCTTTTTAAAAGTCATAAACTGCTCTCTTAAATCTTGATTACTGCTGCACAATCTTTTCAGAGATAATATAATGATTTGCTAGGGAAAAGAGTAGGCGGTGCACTGGCGCTTGCACATGGCGACACAGTCATGTTGTCGGCATCACAACGGAGGAGTGTGATCTTGACGTCTGACAAATCAGCGCACGCAAAAGGGCGGGAAGTGTTATCTTATTGCCACCACTTGACAGGTACGGAGACATTTAAGATACACCAGGATAGATTGATGACATGCAGTGCTGCTTTAAGTAAACATTTCTGCTTCTATTTTTTTTAAAATGATTTTGATTTCGAGCCTATTTAAGAGTATAATTGCAGTAGCTTTTCAAAATAATTTTTATGTCAAAATATATTTAAATGATATTTTTTAATTTTTTAAAAATTATTTTTGACATCAGCATATCAAAATGATCTAAAAACACAAAAACACTAATTTTTAAAATAAAATAAAAATTCATTTTTTTTGGAATTGCCAGTTGCAACGCACTCCCAAACAAGGGCTTAAAGAAAATTATCAATGTTTTTTTTTAGTTATTTCTTTACATGGCTTTTATATTTTTATATCAAGACTATTGGAAATTACAAAATTATATATTAGTTCTATGTGTTTTTTAGATAAAAATATTTTGAAAAACATTTTAAAAACTTTGAATTACAATTTTAGAAAATGCCATGGAAGAAGTGTATCTTTTTTGTTATTGATGGTGTTAGAGGTCGGGCCGTAGGGGTAAGCAAAAAAGCTGAAAAACTAATTAAATCAAGAAAATAAAAAAATTATTTGAGATAAATTGAACAGAGAAAAAAACCCGATTAAACTGAATAGATTTTTTTAAAACTTGCGGTCCGGTTTGGTTTTCAATTTTTAAGTAAAAATCAGTGAACCGGTAAAAAATATATGCTTTATGTTTTTTATTCTTTGGGTTTAGTTTAAATTTTATGGTATGCTTCCATTGTTGTTAAATATAAGAAAATAAAACTTGGTTAAAATAAAAAAAAAACCAAAAGTATTTTTTATTTTTTAGTTAAAAACCAAGTCAAGCCGAAACGAAACCGGTCTATTTAAATAGAATCCTGTTCGGTTTTGGTTTTTTTTTTCAATTTAATTGTTTTATTAATAAAATCCAAACCGAATCGAAATATTCTATCATAGTTAGATGTAATAAATTAGATAGACAAGGGTTTAAAACATTAAAATCGCATATTAATCTAGCCGAGCTCTGACGTGTGATTGGTTTTAATTTGTTTGGTTTGAAGAGAGAGAAAAAAAACAGTATTGACTTGTGTGTGGGCGAGTCCAGCTAACAAGATTCATACCCTCTCGGGATTCGTTGGTTTTATATAAAATATTTTTAAAAATATAAAATATTTTACATACAAAACATTCCTTGACATCGCGACAGTGATGGAGAAAAAAAAAAGAAAGTAATGCTTCAAACAATAGGATAATATTGTAATTAGATAGATATTTGTAAAATATTTTATGAATTGAAAAATAATCCTCAAATAAATTGATTAAATTATAAAATATTTTAATTAATTAATTTTCTTATAAAATACTCTACAATAATACATATAGAGTAGTATTTTTTAGAAAAAATAAAAATTATCATGAATCTCAATTAATCCGATCCAATCAAATCAAATATAATAAATCATTACAAACACACTGCCTAAACCTCGTTTCTACGATGGTGGAAATCCTACCGTTGAAATATTGTTCCATAATTATTGCTTTTAGAAATCGCCAGTGTTATCTCGTGAATGGCAGTAGAGAGTAGAGACCGAGGGTCTATATTTCCTACCAGGAGTAAGACTTTTATACCCCTGCATAGGAGGTTTGTATTTTCAGGTATCCAAACCTACCTTGTACTGGGATGTCTTTATTTCCTACTGCGAGAAAGGTTAATATATCAAAATATAATAAATATTGTTTTTTTAAAAGTTTTTTTATTTAAAAATATATTAAAATAATATATATTTTATTTTTAAAAAATTATTTTTCATATTAATACAGTGGATAATCATAGCTATTCTTTCTTTTTTTAAATCATTTTATTAGATAATCATAGCTATAACATTAAACGTGGTGAGATTCACATGATACCATTTGAAAAACAAATTCCTTACAATAAATATGGTGTCGTTTAGCAGGCAAGATCCTAATATACACTTTTAATTTCCCTGCTGTTTTTGAATTTCAAAATCCAATATTCCCCGTTAATACTTTACGCGTGAATATAAATGAAAATAATGATGAGATTTCTTTATTTAAAACAAATAATGAATTCATATTAAAAAGAATATATCAAAATAAAAAAGTATTCTTTTAATATATTTAAATATAAAAAAATATTTATTACACTCTTCGACACACTGTATTATAAAAATCAGTGGCTAGTTAATAATAAGTGCCCGTTTAGTATTGTGATCCCATTGATTTTTGGCTGAAATTTGATTTTTTTTTATTTTAAAGATCGGCGGTTTGGTGTTTTTAGATCATTTTGATATTTTTAAATCATTTTGATGTGTTGATTTCAAAAATGATTTTTAAAAAATATATTATTTTAATGTATTTCGGCACGATAAATACTTTGAAAAACTACTGCAATCGCACTCCCAAACAGGCATCAGGGTGGTCGAAAGTGATGATAGTTGAATTTAAAAATGTTTTTTAATTAAAAATTTATAAAAATAATATATATATTTTTAAAAAATTATTATTGAAAATGATATAAAAATACTAAAAAAATAAAAATTATTTTCAGTCATATTTTTTTAAAAATATTTTTTTTATAAATTTTTAATTGAAAAAAATTAATTTTTTAATTTTATTTTTCAAAAACATTTTTAAAATAAAATGCCGAAGGCTTAGCTCAAAACCCAGTTCGAAGCACCTGCTAAAGAAACTAAACCAATGAGCATGTCACTGTACACTCACAGGCATTCACTGCTCACCAAGTAACTGGTTACCTCCCGTAACCTTTAGAGTCTGCTTGGACCGGTAAATTTGATTAGACTTTGAAAACACAAATAGATTCTGATTAGAGTTTGGATTTACTGTAATCTTCTCAAGACAACAACAGGGTGGGAGAGAGAGTAAAGAAAGAGGGAAAGGCCATCTCACATCTGTGCTTTTCACGCCAAAACAACCGCTAACTCCAGAATGAAAATGTAACAAAAAGGAAACATAAAACAACATAAAATAACATATCTGTCAATCCCATTATCTTGAATTCTATAGCCCACCACAACCCTTCTGTCCGCTTCTCTTCACCTCCCAAGATCCTCTGTTTTTTTAGAGCGCTAGGAGTTGAATGTAGACCGTAAACTGATACACATGGATGCAGTGTGTGTCTATATATCTGAACTTCAGTCTTGATTCTGTTTCCTGGGCCTGTTTTCTTTTCTTTTTTATTTTGCTGGAAAGATTGAGATGGGGCTGAAAAGTGCTTGGTTAGTGGTGGTGTTTTTGTTTCTTGGGGTTGCTGTGGCAAAGAATGTGAACAGGTTGAATGTATGGCCAATGCCAAAGTGGGTGAGTAGAGGGCACAACAGGGTTTACATGAGTCTAGATTTTCAGCTAGTTACTGATGGGAGCAAGTACATTGATGGCTCTGAGATTTTGAAGGATGGCTTTACAAGAATGCTTGATGTAGTGAAAGTTGCTCATGTTGTTGATGGTGATCTTTCTAGTGTAGAAAAGTCTCTCATCATTAAAGGAATTCATGTTCTTATTTTCTCACCAGATGACCAGGTATTGCGTAATTGGTTATCAATTATCTTACTAGCCAGAGCCTTTTTTTTTCTTTTTCTGATTATTACCTGACCAGTTCATTCACATGGGCCTAAAGATTAATGCTTGAAAGTCTGGGAATGTGAATCTTTCGAGCCAGGCTAAAAAGAAGTCAATTCCCCCCTTTTCTTTCCACTTGTATAAAAAGTTTCATTATCAACGCTGACAACTTTTTACAAAAAGTTGTTTTTTTTCCTGGATGTTAAAAAGATCTTGAAATACAAAGTGATGTGCAATTTGATAGTCCTTTTGTTTTAACATATTTTCACTAAACACAACAATCGCTAGGAAGTAATCAAGTATGAGCTGTAACTATCATCAAGTTTTCTTTAAACAACAGTCAAGGCTTCTTTTTTTTTTTTGTGCATTTTGGATGAAATCTGGAGAGCTTCTTCCTTCAATTTAGATTAAATAAATGGTCTTCCTCCCTGTATTGCCGTGTGCTTTTACAGTTACAATATGGTGTCGCCGAGTCATACAAACTGCTGGTTCCTTCACCAGAGATGCCAGATTACGTCCATCTTGAGGTTGGTACAACCGATACCTTTTTTGTCTTTTTAGCTATTTTGTTCAACAACTTACACCCGTCCAACTCAATTGTAATAAAGTATCTTTCTCAAGGAAGATGTTCAAATAGTAAGACCTGAAAGAAAATGCTGCTTGATTTTATTTGAGATTTCCTAAAATTGTTCTCATATATTTATATTGAAATGTAGCTTTGATATATTTAGATGTGTGCTGCTCCGTATAGCTAGCGCATTGACAAATGTTTCCAGTCTCGATCTCTTGGACGAGGGGAAGGAGTCTCAAGGGAACTATTTGATGTCCTGTCTAGACTAGTGAACTTAAAACCTAGTATTTGTTTACAAGGGGGATCAAACATGCATTGTAGAGAACTAGTAACATCAAATCATGTTTTATAAAATCTTCCACTATCATGATTATAACCAATGATGGAGCGGGACCTTGCTGATGGATGGTTGTTTTTTCATAATTTTTGAACTAATGTTCTGCAGAGGCACCAAATTAGTACATTTAATGGTCAATGCTAAGTTTGTTCTACATCAGTGAGCTTTGATTCATGTAAATTGTTTGATCAATTCAAATTTTGGTTTGGCAACATTACAGGCGCAGACTGTTTATGGGGCGTTACATGGGCTTCAGGTTTTATACTATTCCTTAAGACATGAAATTGGATCTCTTTCAATATTACTACCAAGTTCCAAATTGTCTAAGTTTGACATGACATTAATTTTGTAGACATTCAGCCAATTGTGTCATTTTAACTTTACAACTAGACTGATTGAAGTTCACATGGTCCCGTGGACTATCATTGATCAACCAAGATTCTCTTATCGAGGGCTCTTGATTGGTGAGTTGTTTTCAGCAGTCCTTTTCTGTAATATGTTTAGTTTACTTTTGATGAATATGTCTTTCATAGCCCCAGCTAAGGGCTTTATTCCATGAACTAGCTTCTGGTTTGATAAGGTTGACAATTACCACCGAAGGTTTTGATGGGAAGAAAGTTTACTTCTTGTGAAATGGGTCTGGAGGGATATCCCAGGCTGAAATAGGGCCACTTGAAAAGCTTGATGTCCAATTATTTGGTCGATTTTGTTTTTAAATCTCAAATCCACATTTTATTTTCAAATTCTAATGTGCTTGACTGACTTGCAAGTGGAATTTGTGCAGATACATCAAGACACTATCAGCCAGTGCCAATGATTAAGAAAGTAATTGATTCTATGGCCTATGCAAAATTGGTATGTGATTCATAGTTAACTAATCTGTAGCTGAGAATCTTTTAGAATATTTGGTGATATAACTACATATTTGTTCTACTGTTTGCTGGAAAATAATCAGTGGCATTTTACTTTTAGCATTATAGGTATAAGAGGTTTTGATGATCGCATTTGTTGAGGAGTATCATCCCTATTTCTGTTCATAACCATTTGCTAGGATTTAGTTTTCCAGAATTAGTTTCTTCCTCGAGAAGGACTGTAATGAAGTTTGGGAAATCTTGCATCCATAAAAAGGATAGGAAATAGTAATTTGTGCAGCAGTGTTTAAGCTTTGGATCTTGTACCAGGAAAACTATCCAACATGAAATGAGACAGAAATTTGGCAACGGTTGCTTAAATGACCTGTCTTCTCTACTTTTTGAACATAAAATGTCCTTAACACAACAATTTACTGTAATTAGGGCCACTTGAAACGGTCTGCTTTGTAACAATCTGTAATGTTGTTTCACACTGACCTTACATTGATTTTTATCATCTAGCCTGTTGTAAGAGCTCAGATAGCTGTGGTATTAACAAAATTAGTCGGTGAGAAGTAGATTTTCCTTGTGGAAGGTGCTAGCAGGTCAATACAATTATTGTAAAAAACGATACCCATCACTGGCCTTTATGAGTTTATTCTGTTGCACATGCAGAATGTGTTGCACTGGCACATTGTAGATATCCAATCTTTCCCCTTGGAGATACCATCATATCCAAAGCTGTGGGACGGGGCTTATTCAGTTTCAGAGCGGTACACCTTTTCTGATGCTGCTGAAATTGTGAGGCAAGTGATTCTGCTGTCTTCACCTTCTACATACTTATTGTCCGTGTATCTTTTTCATCTCTAACGTGTCAAGAAAAAATTTGCAGTTATGCTCAAAGGCGAGGAATCAATGTATTAGCTGAACTTGATGTTCCTGGACATGCTCTCTCATGGTAATAGTAACATTCTCATATAGTGGTTTTCTCTGTTGTCTCATTTATATTCCTTTCAAGAATTACTGTGCATGTATCTATGAGATCAGGATGCAAACTTTTTATCCAAAAATTTGTTGTAAAAGTTATTGTTATTGTAAAAGATAGTTCAAAAGTCTTTTATCCCACACTGGAAATAACAACTAATATATAGGTAATGTTTAATTCATGAGGATGTGCAGAACATTTTTTCATATTTCAATATGAGAAACTGCCACTGGTCACTTGACTTGATGATGATGATGTATCTTTCTGTTGACCTGTCTTAGATGTTCCTCTCAAACAACAGAGTTGGGTACTTATAACACCCTGCCAACTTGTATCCAAGAAAACTGCTTGTTTTTGAATTTTTTGAGGTTATGAAGATGTTATTTTATGATTAATGCTAGCAAACCTTTGTAGCTCATGGAGCTATTGCAGTTGGCCTCAGTGACCTTTCTGCAGAAGTGACGACTGCTAATGGTTTTCAGGGCCAAACATGAGAAGGGTTAAGGGCTATTGTCTAGTGATATCTGGTGAAAGAGTCTAGGTTGGCGACCAAGGCATTGTAGATATGAGGCCTGGGGGTAGCCATTTAATGCATAATGCTACAGCGCTGAACTATTTTCAGAGTTCCCTTCCTAGGATTGTACTTCTATGAGACCACAAATGGGCAAGACTTTATGGCTAACTCAGACTGTGGTGCATAGTTTAGATCGTCATGAATTTGAGACATTGTATTTTAAAAACCCGTGGCAAGGCTGGTTCTGTAGGTTTCCCTTTTCACCATAAGATGCAGACTCACAAAAACAATAAAAATATTATATGTTTTCCATTTCTTTGTAATATGGCTGTTATGATAGAATGGTATCACAAACGATGATCTCCAGCTGACTTGTATGGATATTTTCCCCTGTTATTAGGGGGCATGGCTATCCTTCTCTATGGCCATCAAAAGACTGTCAGCAGCCACTTGATGTCAGCAATGAGTTTACATTCAAAGTGATAGATGGGATTCTTTCAGGTAATGCCTGTACTTCCAATTTGGAACAATGTGGTTTGATATCAATAAGTTGTCATGTCAGAAGACTAAGAAAATATATGTAAATTTGCAAGTTAGCTTAATTTGGGTGAATAACAAAATGAAAGGATGAATGGTTAATATGATTACTTTTTTCACGTTCAGATTTCAGTAAGGTCTTTAAATTCAAGTTTGTTCACTTGGGAGGTGATGAAGTTAACACAAGTAAGTTCAATAGTTCCATTTTGCTATCACCATTTTTGTTTTGATTGTTTATGGAACATTTATCATCATCATCATCATCATTTTGCCTCTGGGGATTTTCTTTCCTTTTATTATATCTTTTCTTCTTCTTTTATTTTTGGGTGTATGTGTTGAAACATGTTAATGAAAATATAGGGGCCACAGGTCTTTGCTTCTGTATGCTCATAATTTTTGAAATATCTATCTAGATGGAGTTCACATTATTGACATGCAACTGTATGAATCTTTTTCAGGTTGCTGGACAACAACTCCCCACATAACAAAATGGTAAGAAGCCCACGAATTCTACATGCAAAGTAACTGGTGTTTCTTTCTTTCTTTTCTTTTCCCTGTAGACACCGAGTATATCACATTATTATCTTCGTGCTTGATGTTCACAACCATATTTTCCGCCGTTTGTAGTTAATTCATGTGGATTTACATGGGTACTGTGTTTGCTGTACTTGGCATAACCATTACATTCTATGCCAATGCTATTTTATGATTACTGCTATTATTGGATTTTCTGATAAATAACTAGCATGTCAGACTCACAGCTATTTCTTTTAGTTTTTGTTTTTCTACCATTCCATGTAACTTAAAAGAGCATGCAATTGTAACTAAAGAGAGAGGGCATGGAAGCTTATTCCTATTGCATGTTGTTTGACCGTGACATGATCAAGATACTGTCAGTTACATTCTTCACTATTCTGAAACTGCAGGTTAAAAGAGCATAGAATGAATGGATCGCAAGCTTATCAGTACTTTGTCTTGCGGGCACAGAAAATAGCTTTGTCCCATGGATTTGAAATTGTTAACTGGTACAATCAATTCTGGATAAGTTTAGATATCAAATTTCATTGGTCTTACATCTTATCCAATCGTGCAATGTAACAGGGAGGAGACCTTCAATGACTTCGGAAATAAACTGAGTCGGAAGACTGTGGTGCACAATTGGTATGGCCATACTTTCTGCATAATTTCATAAAATGACCCTTTCAAGATGCATCTTAAAATGGAAATCCTGTAGATCAGTAAATGAACAAATATAAGCATCATTTATCCACGATGCAACCGTCTATTTTCTTGTTGGAATAGTATTGAGAGAGACTAGAATCAAGATTATATCAAAATGGAAAAAGCTTCCCTGTGCAGAATATGAATTTTGGTCAATCGATACAGCTAAACTTGACTCGATAAGGGTGTTAAGATGTTTTAGTCCATCTGCAGTGCTAATTGTGACAAGTAATTTTTTATATGCTAGAAAAAGTCAAATGTAGTAGTTGGTAAAGAGTGTTGTTCTCGCTCCTATTCATTCTCATTACTTACATGTTTGCTGGTTCTGAAGAGTGACATCTAGTTCACCTGGTCCAGGTCCATCAATGTTTAGATGAAAACTTCAGGAACTCTCTCTTTGTGAATTGTTGTCGAACCAATTCCCATATTGTAATCACAATTAAAATTACTGTAGTTATGAGACAATCATTGAACATTGTTGAGTTAATTACACTATGTAAACAAATATGTTCTGGACTCCTTTTCCACCAAATGAATAGATCTTAGAGATGATTGTATTTGCACTACTATAATAATTTTGCTTGTCCTTGTATTTTGCACGCAGTTGATCTTTAGCACACAATTTTCTTTGCAGGCTTGGAGGTGGAGTTGCTGAGCAAGTGGTTGCATCTGGGTTGAGGTGCATTGTGAGCAACCAGGACAAGTGGTATCTAGATCACTTGGATACTCCTTGGGAAGAGTTCTATAAGAATGAACCACTTACAAATATAACAAACCCCAAGCAACAGAGTTTAGTTCTTGGGGGGGAAGTATGCATGTGGGGAGAAACAGTGGATGGGTCAGACATTGAACAAACCATATGGCCACGGGCTGCAGCTGCTGCAGGTATTTATTGTATATCATGTCAAATGGCAAAGAAATTGCCGATACTTTAAGTTATCAGTTTCACTTGTTTTCAATATTATGTAGTTGCATGATGGTCATTGAAAAGGATTGTACAGTGACGGAAACAATAATATGAAAATCTGATTTCATATTAGCTTCCAAGTCGCATAAATTGGTCCCAATCTTGGTGAGTTTACTAATGTTGAGATAAAGGGCTCATGAAACTATACGATTTGGGGATGTTTCTGTGTATTAAGAGATCTGCCTTTCCATCCCCAAAGGTGGTTTTAGTCGATACATGGTTATCACTGCTAACATTCCTAATAAGCTCAGTGTCTCAAATCTTCCATTTTTTTGTTTCTACTCTCTACTCAGCTTAATCTTTCGAATGAAAACTATATCTTCACTATAAAATAACGATTTCATTCTCTGTTTTCTGTTCCTATGTGATTGAAGAGCGGCTATGGACACCTTATGACAATCTAGCTAAGGATCCAGAACAAGTTGCTGGAAGGTTAGCACACTTCAGGTGTTTGTTGAATCAAAGAGGGATTGCCGCAGCTCCTTTAGCTGGACTAGGCCGAGAAGCACCTCTAGAACCAGGTTCTTGTTATGTACAGTAGTGACTACAAACACGTCTCTAATTCTTGAGGGTGAAATTCAGTTGATTCAAAATCACCCCCAGACTTAACGAACACGTAATAATGCATCCAAGGGATGATGAGTGTTTATGGTGAAGTTTTTTATTGGTTCTTGAAGTGTCTCTGTGGTAATAGTAAAGGAGACTTCCAAGGGATGATGAGTGTTTATGGTGAAGTTTTTTATTTTTATTTTATTTTTTCTGTATCTTATCATATTTGACCCCAAAAATCATAAAGTTGAACGGTTGGAGTTTACCTTGAATATAAAATTTGTTTTTAAAAAAATTAAAATTAAAAAAATCAAGTTTTAATTATTGGTTTTTACTCAAATTTCATTAATGGAAGAATTACGAAAGGAGAAACTCGAAGCACTTTATTATATTTTTTTCATCGTATTACAACCTGTAATGTATGTTCAAGGTATCTTGTCGACAGTATTTATGAATTTGGGGAATAAAGCAGCTTTAGTCATACTCAAGAAAAATAAGCTATATTCCCAAGGAAAATCTCCCTCAAGTGGTTTCTTGTGTTTGAAAAACAGAGTTGGATTTAAATCTTATACAGGCAAGGATTGATGGTCTCCAAATGAACCCCGGAAAATTATAAACAGACCAATGCGTATGACACTGACAATTCTTGGACTACAATGGAAACCTTTCCCAGTTCACCTGAGTTTCCAAAGAACACTAGATCGTTTGAAGATTGTGATGAACCATACTTTTATAGTGAAGATAGATTGGTTTCATGTCTTTTAAATACTTTCCATTTAGTTAAAGGCGTATTGATTGAGCATATTAGATTCCATTAGTTCTTCAAATACAGTACCCAGATCAGTTGGTCAACTGTGAAATCAAGCCAGTTCAGTTTAATCATTTCCTCAGAATCATTTGCATTGACAGTTTAGCGAAGCAACAGTTTGCTTAGAAGAGCACGTATCAGGTAACATGAAGATCCAGATGTTGCACTGTTGTGAACGTATCAGTTGTGTTCTGTGATGTATAAACAGGAGCTCAATTAAAAAACTTGAAGAAAATATCAAGAATTCTATAATGTATAAACAAAGCTCAAGTGTTGGAGATTATATTTTTTAGCAGCTCAAGGCTTCCAAGCTGGAGGGGGTGGAGGGGATGGAGGGTAGAGCGGTGGCACTGCAGTAAAGATTGAATTCTTATCGATGCCAATCCCACCATTGCTTGTCAAGGATGCAAGCGCAGCAACTAGTACCGCATTTCCAGCTAAAGTAGGCTCGGTAAAGTTGTAATTAGTGCGAACATCACGGAACTGATCAAACCCATCAGGCCCTCCAACCATGGCTCCTGTAATGTTGTGAGGATTGGGCTTGGAGCTGTCACGCCACTTCCATCCGCCTGTGCACGAATACCTTGTTTTGTCAGTGGGTATAGATGCTCCACGGTGATGAACATGTCTGGGAAACTTGGTGCCATACCCCACCACATAGCTCATTTTCATGGGGTTGTCGCCTAGAATGTAGTTGATCTGAGTTGAAAACAATCACGGGAGGATTATTCTACTAGGAGATAGAAAGAGTGCATCAGGCAATTTCAAGAAGAACAGCCGTATTTTGTGGATGTGGCATAGCCTAATTGATATTATAACATCTGTCTGAAGAGGAGATCCGAAAGTTGAAACCCCCCTACAACTAGCAAGTTACTCTATCTTGATACAGAAAGATTCAGAAGAAAAGGCTACCTGTGACGTGGCGAAACTCCGAAGACGGTCCAGTGAGATAAATTGGGGACCGCAGTTGAATCCTGGAACTCTGGTGGCATTCAGATAATCGACATAGAGTGATGCTAAGAAGGCAGCATTAGCCACATACTGAAGAGGTTGTGGCCTTCCTTTGTTCAGTTGGACCATTCCTCCTGCAAGATTCAGAAAACTCATCAGAAAAACCACAAAAAAAGAAAGAAAAACTTAAAATTACTGGCCCGTGATCCATTGAAGCAAAAAGTATCACTTTGTCACATGGTTAAAGAGCAAGATCCGATGTATGTACCTTTAGTCCAGTTGAAAACATTGAATTGCTGGAAATAAGAACACATGTTCAGTTCTGTCTTCTTATGATACATACTCAACATCTCCTCGTATGGATATCCTGGATTCAAGAATAACCTGTACCTTGTCAACAGCAGCATAGCTGCTGGTAACTTATTGTCCCAACTCGGTACACTCAAGTCGGAAATACTTAAAAGTGCATTGGAGTGCTTAGAGAAGCCTGGTTCAGTTGCCAATTTAATGTAGCTAATGTTTCCGGTGGCGTAGTACAGCCAAGTAGCACCCCAAATGTACTCATCATAATAGCCAGTGGAGTTGTAGTAAGGTTCAATGTAATCATTCCCAGATGAATATAATCTCCGTCTTCCATTATCCCTGGCAAAGGCATATACTGTCGCTGCTCCTTTTA
Organism: Salix arbutifolia; assembly: GCA_025169955.1. NCBI lineage: Eukaryota > Viridiplantae > Streptophyta > Magnoliopsida > Malpighiales > Salicaceae > Salix > Salix arbutifolia. The sequence continues at coordinate 4,650,537 of CM045909.1, forward strand.
CAAGCTTTTCTGAATAGGCTTTATTGTCTCGGAATACTATTGAGGCTGCAGCCAAGGCTGCTGCCATTTCTCCGGCAAGGTCAGCGCCTGAATTTACAACCTGGACAGGCCTCGGATATTCCATATCTTCAGGTCTTTGCCAGCAGTAATGATCATCTGGAAGTGTTGAGCCATTTCGAGACCCACCAACCTGGGGAAAAAACACGAAATTGTTACACTAATAAGCAACAGTAGAATGGTTTCGAAGTCTTAGTAATTGGAAATATTATCTAGTGCACATAACGTTCATTTTGAATTAAGAAAATTACCTGGCAGTAAATTTTGTCAATTTTGCTGGCACTGGAGTTGAAGGTTAGTAGCAAGTAATCAGTACCCCACCTGATTAGATCTCTGGTATGCTGGTACTCGCCAATGGCCTCATACTTCTGTCTGTATTCAATGACACTCCAGCTCAACATTGTCATGGCAAATGCCATGGGAAAATGAAACTTGGAGTTGTCTCCAGCATCATAGTATCCTCCAACAAGACCTGCTTTAGAGAAATCAGTAGTACCGTTTCCATCTTGTAGCCCTGAATCTCCTCTCCATGGAATTCCGTTGTTCTTGGGCAATTTACCAGCTGCACGCCACATTCAATGATGGTTCCCCCAGTTAACACTTGTCAATTCTATAATAGAACTTCAGTGGCTAATTATAGCTGTTATATGACTACATCTTCGAGATTGCTTATCAATGAGGTCAGCTGGCGACTAATTCAAGTAGTAGAGATCACAATAATTTATTTCTATATAATCCATGCCGCCATTTGTTTCATTGTGAGCAAAAAGTAATTAATTAGATTTGTCGACAAATTCCAAGAGATGAACGTAATACCAAGTGAAAAATGTGTCTTCTTCAACCACACAGACACAGACACAGACACAGACAAACAAGTATATCTTAACATGAAAGTCAGTTGAACTACGAGTTCATCGACCTTGTAAAACCTGTCGGAAGGTGATTCGATGCATCGATGCCTATCTAATCCTAATTCCTAACAAGCTAAACTTGGTGATGTAAGAGTAACATGCGAGATGAGTTGACCGAAATTACAGAAATAATAATATGACCGACATTATGCATCATCGCCCGCTCCTTTAGAGGGCCTTTTGTCAACGCACCAAGCAAATTGACTGGTTCAGTTCCATAACTGCTGCAGTTTTATACAGAGCTAAAAATGGAAATAAACATGGGTACTTGTTTGAACGGAGCTACAATTCTATAACGTCGGCTTATAATGGAAGGGAAAAACAAAAATAACCGGCTAATAATCTGCAATTGGGATCTCAAGATCCTCTCGAAATCATCGTTTTATTTATTTTTCCATTTAAAACAGAGCATATATCTGAAATAAATTATCCCATCTGATTAACTAGTTTTTACATTATAATTTACACCCGAATGACTTGGTCATCGAATTCCCATGTCAGAGTGGCTTAACTTCTCTATTTCCATGGTAAAACACGTAATCAAGTTTGGGAAATGAATCTCGTAATTAGTCACGAAAGCCAGATTTTCTTGAAAGTCCAAAGCTTTCATAGAAAATAACAAGATTTTAATGTCCACACACACACACACCACCACACACACACACACACACACCACCACCACCACAGATGAACACTGTTTCAATTATAACTATTTGATTGATCAATATTTGTAAGAAATGAATTTGTTTATATTCTTCAACTTTGACATTATTATACTACTACATCTCCTTTTCATTTAATGTTGATCTCTATCCTTTTTTAGTCATACATTCTAGCAAATGACTCCCCATCTTTAATTTATTTCGTTTTATCATGAAGTGGTATGTTTTAGGGAAAAAACACTTCATTTCTTTCTTTTGCGACGTGAATAAAATAAAATTAAGGACCCGTCTACTAGAAAACTAACCCTCTTGGAGAAGGAAAAAAGAAAAGAAAAGCAGTAACGTTTGAGTTGACTTACATTTTTGGGCATTGAAGAAGAGAAGAGCCTTCTGGAGGGCAATAGTGTAATTGTCTGCAGGAGGAGGCTTGGACTTGTGCTTCGGCAAAGTCTTGGCAAGGATGGTAGGGAGTGCAATAACAAGAAGCGCAAAAACAAAGGCGTAGAGAGTCCATTTCAAGGCTTTATGGCTACAAGATACGCAACCCAAGTCCACGTACTTCTTTTTCTTGGTCTCTTGAGGGTACAATAACCAGCTCTGCTGCGTCTCATCCAGATGATGATGTTGGGGTTGCAGGGCTGCCTTGTCCCACTCTATGTTGCGACTCTTCTCATCGTCCGTTGTCGATTCTGCTCCACTGTAAATCTCAAACGATCCTCCCCAATGGTTTGCTGAATGCATTTTTCTTGTTTTCTATTCCCTTTTGAGGCTATGTTTCTAGTATATCGACAACTATTCTCTTTTGCTCTAGCTCCTGTGAGCAAAGGTGGCGTGGAAAGAGAGGTTTGATGTTCGAAGAGAAATTAAAGAGTATTTGATATAATAGATGATTGAGAAGACGACGACGACGAAGAAGAAGAAGGGGTTATATTATCTTGTGGGCAGGGAAAGAGATATATAGATGGCCGCCGGTCACCAATTACAGGGCAGTCGGAAATGGCTTATAAAAGTGATGACTGATGATGCTGGAATAAACCAATTCTCTATGGCAAGAGAAGTTAGTTTCTCGGGGGAGAAAAAAAATGGCCTCTCTCTCTCTCTCACTCTGTCTCCTTTGCATCATTCTTCGGCATATATACAACGTTAATTGAAATCAGAGAGAGAGAGAGAGAGAGAGAGAGAGAGAGAGGAGTTGACTATAACTAATTAAATTAAATTTAATATGAAATTGATTTTATTTTGATTTGCTGGTTGCGGTGCTTATTCAGAAATTAATTTAATTCAACTGTGATGTCAAATTGATTGCCTTGTTTCTGCATGGAAGACTTGACGCTTTTTATTAGGAAAAATATATGTATGCTTAGCTGTTATGAAAGTGAGATGAAACCTTCCGGAGGCTAGTTTCGGAACTTTAATTCAGAGGACATCCATTTCTATTTCTATTTTTATTTTCTGTATACGACCCTCAATTAAATTTCTGAGCTATTATACCCCTATAAAATACATATGTCGATTACTTCTCGAGTAAATGTGTCTATAAAAAAGAATTATTATTATTATTTCATGAGGTGTACCGTTGATGTTCCAGATCTCAAAATTTTAAAGAAAATGAAAATAAGAGGTTTCGAGCTCCGCGTGTGGAGTGGGTGGAAAAGGAAACACGTTTACGTGAAATTTTTTCTGCAACTTTATATTTGATGCATGCATAAATACACATCCAGCGAATAAACAAATTAATATATTATATTTTTATATAAGGGTTCCCACCGCATCTGTTGGGAATGAAATTTAGAATAAATTCAATTAATTTGCTTGGATTTTAATAATTCATTTGCCGGATTAAATATTGTCATATCAACATAAATAATAATAATAATAATAATAATAATAATAATAATAATAATAATAATTTTTATTTATTTATTTATTAAAATCAAACCCAGGATGAGTTCTAATAACGGGGATGGATTTTCCTGAATGAAGAGGGGGAAACAAGTGTCCAGTGAACACTGAATTACAGGTTTGCTGGCTTGTAGAGAAAAAAACGTTCGATTCGGCGGGCGGGCAGCCGGATCACGTTGACCAATTCGCTGGGCGGTGCCTGTCTGGCCAGGCAGCCAGCTCCCTTCGCTGTTGTTTTTTTTTCTTACAGAAAAAAATGTAAATTGTTATTTAATTCAGACCTATCGTGTCCCACGTGCTTTCTCTCGTTTCTTCAATCCTCATTGGACCACGTGGCTTTTAAATTAAACCCCAAAGTCGAATGTGCATGCACGATGCTTGTAATTAGGTTTTTATATAGAGATGCAGTGTTTGAGTTTTTTATATTCTCGTAATTAAGTGTTCCCATTTTAATTTTCATTCAACAATTACTTTATTTTTAATGATAATACAATCAAATATCCCCAGTTAATAAATACTAAGAATTTACGAGAAATTAATTATAGAAAAATGGGCAGGGACCGCCTGTCTAGTTCTTCTCGATGGGGAGAATGTTCAACTCGACAGGGTATACGAAAAGACTCTTCTCTAAATTAATCAGGGCCATGAGTAGTGGTTAATTCATGGACATTGGCGGGCCCACACAAAAAAATAATACAACTGTTTCCCAATACATAAAAAGTCAGAGCAAACCAGCCATTTCACACGGGGTCAATGCCGTCACTTTAACGATCGGAAGGCCGGAGGAACGTCCTCTTCAAAAAATCCATAAATTCCGGTGGGCGAGTCCGTCGGTTTGATTCTTAAGGCTTTATTCAGAGAAGGGAAACGTTTAAAAAATAACTAGAAATGAATTATATAGATCTGGTGGGATCAAGAAAGTCAGCTGTATCGGGAATCTTTAATAAAATCCCACTCGCAACCAATAACAACGATGCCGCAACAGGATAGCTTTTACAATTTATACAGAGCATTGCCATTTCCCGGCCCAAAAGCAAAGAAATCTTGCTATTTTTTATTTTTTTATAAAAATAAAAGGCCCCAAAATTACATTACACAGAGGGTATAGGATCGGACATGGACTCCCAAGCGGGTCAATGATGAACAGAAAGTCTCGGCTCGAAGGACTCGTGGCCAAACTAGAAATGGCTAGCCAGTCTGCTGCCGGATTAGCCTATCTGAACTTCACAATCTATAGAAATTAGTTTCTCAGCTCGGACTAGGAAGGCATGGTTAGCATCAATCCTGTCTCGATCCTTTGTTAGAGCATTAACTGTTATAGTAGAATCAGATGAAGTATCAGGTTTTTTATTCCCATGCTCCAGGCAATTTCTAGTCTCATAATGGCTGCCCACAATTCTGCACGAACAGAGCCTCTATTGAAAGCAAAACCACGAATCCCTGCACATGCAATAACTGGATTTCCTTTGCTGCACCCATCAGTGTTTAATTTCACCCAATGTAGAGATGGGTATTTCCAGCAAACCATATTAACCTGCTTGTTTTCCGGCAGGGAGTCAACGCCCCAGACCTTGTTAATTTAATATCATCGATTATCCCCGGAATAGAGGTCAAAGGGGTTGAGATGAAAGAAGAACCAGCACCAAATACTCTTCTATCATTCCTCCATCTCCAAGATGGTGGTAGCCCAGCCTTGGATGAACTCGCCAGTAAAGAAATGTGTTCTATTCCCAGGTCGAAGAAGGCAACAGGGATCTGTAGCAGAATGTCTGCGAGCTCTGTTTTCATTAGCCATGAAACTGTCGTGAGCAACAGCCACATGAACTTCTTGATCCGTTCTGGCCCCTCCCATCTCCATAATAATCTCCGCTGAGGAATCATAACCTGTTGATTTGAGCTAACTATGTATTTTCCATCCTGTCTCAAACTCAAATATTCATTTTTTTCACAAAAACTATAAAACCATATAAATGAATCCGATACTTTCAGGTTCCAAGTCCCTTGAATCCCATTTAATTAAACCAGACTGTGTTTATCAGTGCAAACATGGCATTGCTACTGCAGGTTAGGCATCTAGTGTAGCATCCCCTTTCCTATTACATGTGTTTTGTGATTAAGACGGGATAAAAAACTTGTCAACTAGCGGCCCAACGTATGCAGTCTAGATTAATATATGATATAAACGTCGGCATGTTAAGCGGGTGAAGTGATCATCTGACTATTTACACTCCCAAATGAACAACAACAACAACAAATTATTGTAAGGTTTAATGTAATTCATTGCTTATCGAGAGAAAAAAGGTGATTAGAAAAGTCTGAGAAGAAAAAGGACATGCCAACGAACATGAAAATTGTAGCTGATTATATATATATAAAAAAAAGATGTCCACATGATTAGCTTTCAAGAGGATAAACGTCATACGATATTGACTGAGCCAATCTTCATTAAGAGACATTTTCAATTTATTTAGAAAGAGACTCGAGCAATATTCTAACGATTGACTAAGATCACTTCATGCCAATTATATAAAAAATCATATCACATCAAGTGAACACCAAATCGTTCGCTTTCTAATTCCACTTGCTCATTGTTTATCATGGGGAAAGCCGTGATGTTTGGGGTTGCCAGGAAGAATGCTTAGTCGAACCCATTTAAGTTTCGACAAGATCCTCAGGCCCATGAGCTAATAAGTTCCAGCAGCGTCACTCGGCAAAAGATTGACTATAAAATAAAAGTCGTGGCCGATTTCCTGTTTATTTTTGTTATTGTGCACGTAGACACATGTTGCGGCGCGTGGCGGTGATCGATGAATCGCCAGGGAGCAATTTTTGGTTTTTTCTCTTTTGTTGTTGGAAATTACAAGTAAATCCTTTATATTTATGATGGTTTTAGTTTAGTATTTGTTCTTTTGATTTCAATTTTATTCCTGATTTTTTTAATGAAAATTTTGATTTTTTTAATTGTGCTCTTCAATTGAAATTAATTATATATATATATATATATAGATTTTTATTTCAGTACTTATTCTTTTGATTTTTGATTTGTTTTTGGTTGCTTTAATTTTTTCGGTATGCAGGTTTTAATTTGTTTTAATTTTGTCATCTAATTGAAATTGATCATGTATGCAATTTTTAATTTTAGTCCATATTCTTTTAATTTTTTAATAAAATTACACTACAATTTATTTAATTTTTTTTATTTGTTTCGGTCCCAATGTTTTGATTTGTTTCAATTTTTTCCTTCAATTGAAATTAATTATGTATTTTATTTTTTTATTTCGGCCCTTATGTTTTCAATTTTTTATTTGGTATTAATTTCTTTTGTTTTGTCTGTCTTTCTTTGATAGTGTTTATTTTTACCCGTATTTATGCACATATATTTTTAGTTTTTATTTTTAATATTTGTCATTTTATTTTTATTATAATTTTATTTTTATTTAATACAATCCTGAAATTTTATTTATATTAGTATTTATTTTAAAATTAGCATTTCTCTTTTTTTTCTCTCAATGTTTTTTCTTCAAAATAGTTGTCCACGTGATTAGTTTTCAATATGATAAAACGTCATGCGATATTGACCGAGCCAGTCTTCATTTTTCAATTTATTTACCAAGAGACTCCAGCAATATTCTAACGATTGACTAAGATCACTTCATGCAAATTATATATATAACGATTGACTAAGAGCACCAAAATTGTTCGCTTTAAAATTCAATCTTTCCTCTCGAACATGTCAAGAAAATTAAAAGATGACGATCAAGAAATGTGTTCTATCCCCAGGTCGAAGAAGTGCAGTCCAGACATTTCTTGCTCCCCTTAACACATGCAAAACAGATTCGGAGACCTGGGATCTGTCGCAAAATGTCTGCAACCTCTGTTTTCACTAGCCATGATAATGTTGTGAGCAACAGTTCACAGGAACTTCTTGATCCGTTCTGGCCCCTCCCATCTCCATATCAATCTCCGCAGAGGAGCCCTAACCTGTTGATTTGAGCTAACTTCCATACGTGTTGAATAATAATTAACTCATACTAATTGCTTACAGCACGGATTGAGAAAACGATTAACAGGAGAAGAAAGGGCTATGCATTTTCTATCCTATGTCTCAAACTCAAATGTTTGTTTTTTTTCACAAAAAAATAAAAATACTTTCAGGGTTTCAAGTCCCTTGAATCTCTCTCTTTTTAGTGAAGATAGATTGGTTTCATGTCTTTCAAATACTTTCCATTTAGTCAAAGGCAATTGATTCAGCATATTTTATTCCACTAGTTCTTCAAATACAGTACCCAAATCAGTTGGTCAATTGTGAAATCAAGCCATTTCAGTTAAATCATCTCCTCAGAATCATTTGCGTTGACAAATTAACAAAGCAACAATAAGCTGTTAGAGATTAATTTTTTAGCAGCTCAAGGCTTCCAAGCTGGAGGGGATGAAGGGCTTGGAGGTTAGAGCGGTGGAACTGCAGCAAAGATTGAATTCTTATCGATGCCAATCCCACCACTGCTTGTCAAGGATGCAAGCGCAGCAACTAGTCCTGCATTTCCAGCTAAAGTTGGCTCGGTAAAGTTGTAATTAGTGCGAACATCACGGAACTGATCAAACCCATCAGGCCCTCCAACCATGGCTCCTGTAATGTTGTGGGGATTGGGCTTGGAGCTGTCACGCCACTTCCATCCGCCTGTGCACGAATACCTTGTTTTGTCAGTGGGTGTAGATGCTCCACGGTGATGAACATGTCTGGGAAACTTGGTGCCATACCCCACCACATAGCTCATTTTCATGGGGTTATCGCCTAGAATGTAGTTGACCTGAGTTGAAAACAATCACGGGAAGATTATTCTACTAGGAGATAGAAAGATTGCACAAGGCAATTTCAAGAAGAACAGCCGTATTTTGTGGATGTGGCATAGCCTAATTGATATTATAACATCCGTCTGAAGAGGAGATCCGAAAGTTGAAATACCCCTACCCAAAAGCTAACAGATGATTTGGTGCCAATCTCAAACTGGTCAGATTTCCAATTAAAGTATAAAAACACAAAGTTTTTTTCATGGTACATGACTCTGATCAGCTGTGTATATCGGCATTTCTTTCTCTGGGACAACCTTTTAAAGTTGACTTAGCAATGTTAGGTATTTATCACCTACAACCAGCAAGTTACTCTATCTTGATACAGAAAGATTCAGAAGATAAGGCTACCTGTGACGTGGCGAAACTCCGAAGAAGGTCCAGTAAGATAAATTGGCGACCGCAAAATAATCCTGGAACTCCGGTGGCATTCAGATAATCGACATAGAGTGATGCTAAGAAGGCAGTATTAGCCACAAACTGAAGAGGTTGCGGCCTTCCTTGGTTCAGTTTGATCATTCCTCCTGCAAGATTCAGAAAACTCATCAGAAAAACCACAAAAAAAAGAAAGAAAGAAAAACTTAAAATTACTGGCCCGTGATCCATTGAAGTAAATAGTATCACTTAGTCAAATGGTTAAAGAGCAAGATCCGATATATGTACCTTTAGTCCAGTGGAATACATTGGATTGCTGAAAATAAGAGCACATGTTGACTTCTGTCTTTTTATGATACCTACTCAACATCCCCTCATATGGATATCCTGGAGTCAAGAATAACCTGGACCTTGTTAACAGCAGCATAGCTGCCGGTAACTTATTGTCCCAACTCAGTACACTCAAGTAAGAAATACGTGAAAGTGCCTTGGAGTGCTTAGCGAAGCCTGGTTCAGTTGCCAATTCAAGGTAGCTAATGTTCCCGGTGGCATAGTACAACCAAGTAGCACCCCAAATGTACTCATCATAATAGCCACTGGAGTTGTAGTAAGTTGCAATGTAATCATTCCCGGAAGAATATGCTCTCCGTCTTGCAAAATCCCTGGCAAAGGCATATAATTTCGCTGCACCTTTTACAAGCTTTTCTGAATAGGCTTTTTTGTCTCGGAATACTATTGAGGCTGCCGCCAAGGCTGCTGCCATTTCTCCGGCAAGGTCAGGGCCTGAATTTACAACTTGGACAGGCCTAGGATAGTCCATATCTTCAGGTCTTTGCCAGCAGTAATGGTCATCTGGAACTCTGGAGCCAATTCGAGACCCACCAACCTGGGGGGAAAACACGAAAACGTCACACTAATAAGCAACAGTAGAATGGTTTCGAAGTCTTAATAAATGGAAATATTGTCAAGTGCACATAACATTCATTTTGAATTAAGAAAAATACCTGGCAGTAAATTTTGTCAATTTCGCTGGCACTGGAGTTGAAGGTTAATAGCAAGTAATCAGTACCCCACCTGATTAGATCTCTGGTATGCTGGTACTCGCCGATGGCCTCATACTTCTGTCTGTATTCAATGACACTCCAGCTCAACATTGTCATGGCAAATGCCATGGGAAAATGAAACTTGACGTTGTCTCCAGCATCATAGTATCCTCCAACAAGACCTTCTTTAGAAAAACCAGTGCCGTTTCCATCCTGTAGCCCTGAATCTCCTCTCCATGGAATTCCGTTGTTCTTGGGCAATTTACCAGCTGCACACCACATTCAATGATGGTTCTCCCAGTTAACACTTGTCAATTCTGTAATATAACTTCAGTGCACAACCTACCAATGGCTAATTATAGCTGTTACATGGCTACATCTTCGAGATTGCTTATTAATGAGGTCAGCTGGTGACTACTTCAAGAAGTAGAGATCACAATAATTTTTTTCTATATAATCCATGCCAGCATTTGTTTCATTGTGAGCAAAAAGTAATTAATTAGATTTGTCGAACGAAACACCAAGTGAAAAATGTGTCTTCTTCAACCACACAGAAACAGGCAAGGATATCTAAAGAGACTCGTGGTATCAAACAAGAATACCCCTTGTTTCTCAGAAAAGGTGATCGAGGACAATGGAGAAACATGTTGATCAGGTAAATCTTGCATCAGAAAAGTTGACCGTCAAACACCATCACACAACTAGAGCATATATCTGAAATAGATTATCCCAACTAATTAAATAGTTTTTACACAATAATTTACACCCGAATGACTTGGTCATCGAATTCCCATGTTAGAGTGGCTTAACTAGTAGTAAAATTCTATATTTCATTTCTTTCTTGTGGGACGTGAATAAAATAAAAGTAAGGACCCGTCTACTAGAAAACCACTCGATAGAAAACTAAACCTCTTGGAGAAGAAAAGCAGTAGCGTTTGAGTTGACTTACATTTTTGGGCGTTGAAGAAGAGAAGAGCTTTCTGGAGGGCAAGAGTGTAATTGTACGCAGGAGGAGGCTTCGACTCGTGCTGTGGCAAAGTCTTGGCTAGGATGGAAGGGGGTGCAATAAGAAGAAGCTGAAAAACAAAGGCATAGAGAGTCCACTTCCAGGCTGCTTTATGGCTACAAGATACGCAACCCAAGTCCACGTACTTCTTTTTCTTGGTCTCCTGAGGGTACAATAACCAGCTCTGCTGCGTCTCATCTAGATGATGGTGTTGGGGTTGCAGGGCCGCCTTGTCCCACTCTATGTTGCGACTCTTCTCATCGTCCGTTGTCGATTCTGCTCCACTGTAAATCTCAAACGACCCTCCCCAATGGTTTGCTGAATGCATTTTTCTTGTTTTCTATTCCTTTTCGAGGTTATGTTTCTAGTATTTCGACGATTATTCTCTTTTCCTGCAACTCCTGTAAGCAAAGGTGGAGAGGGAAAGAGAGGTTGAAGAAGAGAAAGAGAAACAGAAAGAGGAAGATATATAGATCTGGTGGGAATCAAGAAAGTCAGCTATATCTAGATTATTTTATCAGATTCAAGTATCAGGTTTTTTATTCCCATGCACCAGGCAATTTCTAATCTCGTAAGCCTGTATTGAAAGCGAAACCATGTGCCAAAACTATCACCTCCCCGCACATGCAATAACTGGATTTCCTTTGCTGCACCCATCAATGTTTAATTTCACCCACTGTAGAGAGGGGTATTTCCAGCAAACCATATTAGCCTGCTTGTTTTCCGACAGGGAGTCAACACCCCCGACCTTGCTAATTTAATATCATCGATCATCCCCAGAATAGAGGTCAAAGGGCTTGAGATGAAAGAAGAACCATTACCAATTACTCTGTATTATGAAATATCTAAATATGGGAATTAGATTGTATCTAATTATGGGAATGAGATTGTATGTACACTTTCCACACTTGCACACGGGCAATTGATCAAAATTGCCCAATTCATCCCAAATTTTCTTGAGCTTCCCGTAGTAATCCATAATTGTCATCCCCTTTTGTTTGCAATCGGCCAATGTGGATTTCAATTGTTGAATTCGCGGTCCATTGGTGATGTTAAACCTGTCTTTGATGTCGTTCCACAATTCCCGTGCAACTTCTACATGGGATATGGTGGATCGGAGTGTCGGTTCAATTGTATTTCGAATCCAGGACACCAACAACGAGTTGATTGTCCACCAGTCTTCCCAATCTGTTGATTCTTTATTGGGTTGATCAATGGTTCCGTCGATGAACCCGAATTTCTTTCGGGCTCTCAAAGCAGTTCGGAATGAACGTGCCCATTCTTCATAGTTATCTCCCTTCAATTGAACCTGAGTGATAATGAACCCAGGATTATCAAGAGATGTGATGTCGTATGGTGAAATCGTTTTTCGTGTCTCACTGGTAACAATCTTGTTAACAGCCATGGTTTCTGTTTTGTCGGCTGCCATGGTTTTTGATTTTGAATGTTTTATGGTGGCTCTGATACCATGATAAAACAATTGTATGAAGGAAGGTGGCAGCCCAGAAAACCTTGTTCTCTGCCTTTCATTGTATTAGGTTAAATAATGTTGAATGTACAATATCAATTCCTAAGATCATGCTAAATCCCGTATGTTTAGGGATACAATTATAATAGGATACAATCTCATTCCCATAATTAGATACAATCTAATTCCCATATTTAGATATTTCATAATATGGGAATTAGATTGTTGACCATTGTTGATGATTTCTCTCGTGCTGTATGGATTTATTTACTTGCTGACAAGAAAGAGGTCTCTATTATGCTTAAACGATTTCTTGCCATGGTTGAGAGACAGTTTGCTCAACACGTTAAAATTTTCCGAAGTGATAACGGGACTGAATTTACATGTCTGAAATCATATTTCTTCGATAAAGGGATTATTTTTCAAACCTCTTGTACAAGTACTCCACAACAAAATGGGCGTGTGGAACGAAAACATCAACACATTTTGAACGTAGCTTGGGCGCTACGATTTCAAGGCTCCCTTCCTATTAAATTTTGGGGTGAATGTGTATTGACAGCTGGGTATTTAATAAATAGGACTCCATCCTTGCTCTTAAATGGACAGACGCCATACCACGTTCTACATGGGGTAGAACCCTCCTATAATCACTTACGAGTCTTGGGTTCTTTATGTTATGCACATGAGAGGACGGGGGATAAAATGGCAAGCAGAAGTCGTCGGTGTGTTTTTGTTGGGTATCCCTATGGGAAGAAGGGATGGCGCTTATATGACTTGGAGAAACAGGATTTCTTGGTTTCTCGCGATGTTGTATTCTCAGAAGATGTTTTCCCGTTTGCTCAAAATTATGGGCCCCTTAATACAGAGGAGGATCCCACCGCTTATGAAGAGTCACAGAGTGTTATACCCGGGGATTTGCTGGAGTTAGCTCATTCAACATCTGAGGCACATACAGATATTGTACCATCCGTTTCTGCTCCTCCAGAAGAAGCAGAGGTAGCTATATTGGGGAGAGGACATCGTCAGCGCTATCCCTCCACACGGCTTCATGACTATGTTACCAACACCATACAAAAATTGAGTCCATCTCCCTCGCCATCCGTGCCACTGCATTCCTCAGGTACACCTTATCCTCTAGCACATTATGTGAATTGTGATAAATTTTCTATGCCACACAGACATTTTCTTGCAGCCATAACATCTGAGCGGGAACCTTTATCCTATTCGGAGGCAGTAAGGGACCAAGGTTGGAGAGAAGCCATGCAGAAAGAAATTTCTGCACTTGAAAATAATAAAACCTGGGATGTTCAGAACCTGCCAGCTGGGAAGAAAGCTTTAGGATGCAAATGGGTGTACAAGATCAAATATAATTCTGACGGCACTGTTGAGCGATTGAAGGCTCGCCTAGTCATTCTGGGTAATCATCAGACTGAAGGGCTTGATTATACGGAAACATTTGCTCCAGTTGCTAAAATGGTTACTGTACGGGTATTTCTTGCTGTATCCGCTGCGAAGGGTTGGACAGTACATCAGATGGATGTTCATAATGCATTTCTGCATGGTGATCTTCAGGAGGAAGTCTACATGAAATTTCCACCCGGATTTCGGATTGGGACAACCGGGGCGGTCTGCAAACTTCGCAAGTCTTTGTATGGGTTAAAACAGGCTCCTCGCTGCTGGTTTGCTAAACTCTCGACTGCGTTGATCAACTACGGTTTTCAGCAATCTTATTCCGATTATTCATTATTCACCTGTCTCAGGGGAGAAATTCAACTCAGCGTTCTTGTGTATGTTGACGATCTTATCATCGCTGGAAATAATCAGACTGACATTCAGACATTCAAAGACTATCTCAGTGCTTGTTTTCACATGAAAGATCTTGGTTGTCTGAAATATTTTTTGGGGATAGAAGTGGCGCGCAATTCAACTGGTTTTGTTCTCTGTCAACGCAAATATGCACTTGACATTATTTCGGAGGCCGGGTTACTAGGGGCACGACCGACAGCTATTCCCATGGAACAAAATCATCATCTTGCTTTATCCACGAGTACAGAACTGGGCGATCCGGAAAAATATCGCCGCTTGGTAGGGCGATTGATTTATCTCTGCTTCACGCGACCCGAATTGTCTTATAGCGTTCATATTTTGTCCCAATTTATGCAACGTCCACGGGCAGAACACTGGGAGGCCGCTTTACGGGTAGTACGGTATCTTAAGGGTAATCCGGGTCAAGGGATTTTTCTAAGTAGTGACAGTGATCTACAATTACACGGGTGGTGTGATGCTGATTGGGCTGGTTGTCCTCTCACTCGGCGATCTCTTACAGGTTGGATAGTTTTTCTTGGTAATTCACCGGTTTCATGGAAAACCAAGAAACAAAATATTGTCTCGCGCTCTTCCGCCGAAGCAGAATACCGATCTATGGCAATGACAACGTGTGAGTTGACTTGGCTTAAAGCTCTTTTGTCTAGTTTTGGAGTTCCTCATACGACTCCTATGTCGCTTCACTGTGATAGTCAATCGGCTCTCCATATTTCTCAAAATCCCGTCTTCCATGAGCGCACTAAACATATTGAAGTTGATTGTCACTTTATTCGTGATGCCATCACTACTGGGAATATTACGACTAAGTTTGTTTCGTCGTCATCACAACTTGCAGATATATTCACGAAGGCCTTGGGAAAACAGCAATATGAATTTCTTCTGCGCAAGTTGGGCATCCGGGATCTTCATGCTCCAACTTGAGGGGGGGTATTATGAAATATCTAAATATGGGAATTAGATTGTATCTAATTATGGGAATGAGATTGTATCCTATTATAATTGTATCCCTAAACATACGGGATTTAGCATGATCTTAGGAATTGATATTGTACATTCAACATTATTTAACCTAATACAATGAAAGGCAGAGAACAAGGTTTTCTGGGCTGCCACCTTCCTTCATACAATTGTTTTATCACTCTGTTATCATTCCTCCATCTCCAGCACTAAGATCACTTCATGCCAATTATATAAAAAAATCATATCATATCAAGTGAACACCAAATAAATGGCTTTAAAATTCCACTTGCTCATTGTTTATCATTGGGAAAGTCTTGTGTTTAGCCGTAATGTTTGGGGTTGCCAGGAAGAATGCTTAGTCAAACTTGCCAGGAATTGAACTTAACATTAACTCAGTTAAGTTTAGGTATAATGTAGATGAACTCACAATAACAGCTAGGATTCCAGGCAAGTCTGTATAATGGCATTTGCCCATCAATGGCCGTCTCAAGCTTATTTCAGGGACTCAATATCGGATTATAGGCTGAAGTGCCGAACCCGTTTAAGTTTTGACAAAATCCTCAGGCCCATGAGCTAATAAAGTTCCAGCAGCGTAACTCGGCAAAAGATATATATACTTGGAGGTTCTACTTCTGAAAATCTTCGCACAATCTGGAAAAGCTTTTTAAATTTTAAAGGATACATCGATGAAAAATTCTCGGCAGCACATCAGTCCTCAACAGACAAGACAAACCAAGCTCAGTGAGAACTTATCAGTGCCGGTGATATCCTACAAATAAAAGCAGAGAAAACAGAGACACACGCAGAGAAGTTGATGCCTTCCCCTTCATTCTTAGTATCTCCTTCCAAAATTCCCTTGTCTTCTGCCAACCAACTACATTAATCAGAAACCAGAGAAGTTATCGCTCTAGATATCGATCAAGCTCACAAGACCAAGCGTCTACTTTTGTTCAAGCTGTCCTCCCTTCATAATCAACGCCATCTCCTCCATGTAAAAGGGGTAGTCAGATGGATCATACTATCTGAAAGAACTCGAACAACTTAGATTGCCCAAAATTGTTTTGTGCAAAGTTCAAAATGTGGAGCTTGGGAAAATGATAAAGATTTTCAGGCATATTTCCATTGAACATGTTGGCTCGCGGATTTAGTATGGACAGGAACAACCACCTTTCACCAATCCAATTTTTGGTATTTTTCCCGGAGAATTGTTGTTTCCAATATCAAGTGTCCATAAACCTGTGCAGTGCAAGGACCGCAAAAATTCCCAGAGATCGTTGCTGCTCAATTTCCTTACTCGAAGCCTAGGTAGTGAGCACATGGAACTTAGGATGCCACCAGATAGATTGGTCTGAGATAGATGATAGATCTAGGGTGCAAGGGAAAAATAAGCGAGCTCAACTGTTTGGTGCTCTATCCGAGCCCACAAGTGTTTGGACATGGACAAAAAAAACTAAGCCCATGATCATTGTGGGTTCTTACTTAAGAAAAAAAAGATAAATCTTATCACTTATTACGATTTTTGGAATCGGATCTTGTATATAAACGATGCATCGTTTCGGTCATCTCGGCCCCTTTTTTTTTCCGGATTTAGCGGACGAGGGGAGAAACTTGGATGATTTAATGCAGAGTTCATTTGATATTTACATTAATTACTTTGTTTTCATTTGTCTTCGTAGTAAAGATTGGATTTATTACCAAGGGGAAATGAAAGTTTTAAGATAACACTGCGTATGTTACGAAGACAAGAAAAAATACTGTTCTGATTTGACTTTACAGTGAGGCAGTGGTGATTTCTGTCAAGAATTTCTCGGGTTTTGTATCAATCAGTGGCTATGGCAGCTGGGTTTGTGAAAGTGAAGGTAGACAAAAACTACAACGCCATCATGATCCTGTAAGTTTTTCTTTCTTTCCTGGATAATTAACCACTCCAACGAATCTGGATTAATGGCTATAGCTGGGAGGCTACACGATGTTTCTGTGCTTGATTCTTCCTTCCTTAAGGAATCTCGATCAGAAGCAGTGCGAAGACGGGGTGCTGATCGGAGGGGAAGCACCCGGACATCGTCACACCTGCAAAAACGGCAGGAGCTTCACGGTGAGCATGCGATAGCCACAGTGACGATCACAGCGCTTCTTCAGAGGCGCTCTTCAATAACTTTTTTTAGTCAAGTGTATAAAATTATGATGTAAATAATAGGTTTTTTAATTACAATTTTAGACCTCCCTTTGTTCTTATTTACTTTCCACATCGTCACAAGAGAAAAAAAAATGGAGGGAATTAAATCAGAATAGGGTTATTTCAGTAAATACTGTTTCACTATAAATAGTAAACAGAACCACAATCTTAAATCTTACACCCCCCAGATCTTAAAAACAAAACAAAACAAACACCACCATCCTTGTCTCTTCCCTCAGCTGATACACGAGAGAGACGCACTGCTCCTCTCCTGCATGTAAAATTAATCCAGAACAATGAGAGTATCTACACCCTCCGCTACCGACGACCGCGCCAGGCTGAGCGGAGGAGGCTACCGGGACGCTGAATCACTATTCCGTACAAAAACCATCTCTGAAATCCGCAATGTCGACTCTGCAACTCGACAACAAATCGAAGAAAAGAAAGAAGAGCTTCGTCAATTAGTTGGTAACCGATATCGTGACCTAATTGATTCGGCCAATTCTATCGTTCACATGAAATCCTATTGTGAATCAATCTCTCATAACATCGCATCGATTCACATCAACATTCGCTCCCTTTCTACTTCTCCGTTATCAGAAACCCCTAAATTCACAAACCCTGGCCCTACGCGCGGTAAATTTTATGGGATCGCGTGTCGGGTCAAGTATTTAGTTGATACCCCGGAGAATATCTGGGGATGCCTGGACGAATTCATGTTTTTGGAGGCAGCAGGGAGGTATACACGTGCAAAGCACGTGCAGAGTAAGTTGATGAGTAGTGATTGTAATAAGATCTTGTCGAATTTTCCACTCTTGCAGCATCAATGGCAGATTGTCGAGAGTTTTAAAGTGCATATTTCACAGAAAAGTCGCGAGAGGTTGTCAGATCAAGGGTTGGAAATCGGGGGTTATGCGGATGCGTTGGCTGCGGCAGCAGTGATTGATGAATTGGAGCCTGATCAGGTGTTGTGTTTGTTTCTTGATAGCAGAAAGTCATGGATTTCACAAAAAATAGGGGGTTTCGGTTGGGTTGATGTAAAAAATGATAATGTCAGCGGTGAGGTTGTCGTTCTTGTGTTTTGTGAAGTCTTAAAGATAATTCAAGTTAGTGTAGGACAAGTAGGAGAGTTGTTTTTGCAAGTTTTGAATGACATGCCTTTGTTTTATAAAGTTATTTTAGGTTCTCCCCCCGCTTCCCAATTGTTTGGGGGGATTCCGAATCCAGATGAGGAAGTGAGATTGTGGAAATTGTTTAGGGAAAAGCTCGAAACTGTGAATGTTGCTCTAGATAAAGAATATATTGCCAGGACTTGTTTGAGTTGGCTGAGGAATTGCGGTGGAGAGATTGTGAGTAAGATTAATGGGAGGTTCTTGATTGATGTGATTGCCACGGGTGGAGAGCTTGCAGTGGCTGAGAAGATGATTAGGGAGACGATGGATAGTAAGCAAGTATTGGAGGGAAGTTTGGGTTGGCTCAAGAGTGTTTTTGGGTCTGAGATTGAGTTGCCTTGGAGTAGGATCCGAGAGTTAGTTCTAGAAGACGACTCAGATCTCTGGGATGAGATATTTGAAGGTGCTTTTGTTCAGAGGATGAAAACTATTATCATATCACGATTTGAGGATTTGATTAGAGGCATCAATTTGGGAGAGTCCATTTGTTCAATCAGAGAGACTCCAGGTGAACAGATTGACTTTCAGGCATACTTGAACAGACCTTCCACTGGTGGTGGGGTTTGGTTTATTGAACCCTATGCAAAGAAGTCTGGTCTAGGTTCTGGTCATAAGGTATCGCCTGAAAAGAATGATTTTCATAGTTGTCTCAATGCATTCTTTGGTCCTGAAGTTAGTCGTATCAGAGATGCAGTGGACAGTTGTTGTCAGAGTGTTCTCAAGGACCTGCTCAGTTTCCTAGAATCTCCGAAGGCAGCTCTCAGGCTAAATGATTTGGCACCATTTTTACAGGATAGGTGTTATGAGAGCATTTCAACTATATTGACAGAACTCAAGAGGGAGCTTGATAGTTTATATGCTGCAATGGGGAATGCCAACAATGTTGGCCAGTCAGTTTCTCCTGCCATAGTTGTTGACAAATCTCTTTACATTGGGAGACTTTTGTTTGCATTTCAAAACCACTCAAAACACATTCCTGTGATACTGGGCTCTCCAAGGTTTTGGGCCGAAGATACTATGGCTGCAGTTTTTGACAAGTTACCATCTGTATTGAGGCAATCTAGTGTTCCCAATGACCATCCTCTCCCTGGCAGTCCTGGCAGGCAATTTCCCACTGGATCTAAAAGACAGACCTCATCTGCTGCCTCTGCTTTACTTGGAGCAAATGAAAGTGCGAGCCCTAAACTTGAAGAATTAGGCAGAACCATGAGGGATCTTTGCATCAGAGCTCACATCGTATGGATATCCTGGTTATCTGATGAGCTTTCAACCATTCTTGCTCGGGATCTTGGAAAAGATGATGGATTATCGGCAACAATTCCCTTGAGGGTATGTAGTGTTTACTTGACAAGTCAACATTCTTGCCCTGGATTTATTTTTAATGTCCTCTGTATCGCTGTTAAGCATCTTAAATGGATGCGTGCTGTTATAGAAAATAGTTCTTGTGTTTTCTGTTCACTGCACATTTATCTGGTTTACAAGCACGCTAAGCTTTGCCATCCTCTGAATGTGAGCAGGGCTGGGAAGAGACAGTAGTTATGCAAGAACAATCTGATGAGAACCAGTCAGAAATTAAAATTTCACTACCATCCATACCGTCACTCTATATCATCTCATTTCTGTTTCGGGCATGTGAAGAAATCCATAGAATTGGAGGTCATGTCCTAGACAAATCAATTCTGCAAAAATTTGCTTCAGCACTACTGGAGAAGGTATGAAACTTGGCTGGATTGTTGACTTTACTTCCTCCACAAATTCTTTTTCAATGTGGTGATGTATCGTGTATAGGCCTGAATTTTTATAGCCATATTCTAAATCTTAAGCTTAATTTATTCTTTTTTGTGTTATTGTTTATTATTTAAATAGAAGTTACAAGGCCATTTTTTCATCCTTATTCATCATCAACAATCTAGGTTGGTATATTCATATGCTGGTGTTGTTTTACAGTGTTTTCATCTTGTAATATTTTCTTTCCTTGCCCACTGATCATTCATTTTTCTTGGATCTTATTGTAAATAGCAAACATTCACGATTACTTACACTGCTAGAATTTGTAAAGTAGCTGGTTTTTTGGGTCTATTTTTTTTCCTTGTGGCTATATGTTTGTTCAGCGGTGGCTTGGCAAGAGAAAACTGGTTTAGTTTAAAATTGACCAATAGCATTTCTCATTGTCTTTGTATGTGTTGACTGCATACTTCTTGCAGGTTATTGAGATTTATGAGGACTTCCTTTCCTCTAGAGAGTCTCATCAGTTTCAAGTGTCAGAGAAAGGAGTTCTTCAAATTCTGTTAGACCTAAGATTTGCTGCTGATGTTCTATCTGGGGGTGATTGCAATATTAATGAGGAGATGCCTAGAAATCCAAGGGTGAAGATTCCTTTCAGGCGGAAGCAGGAGCAAAGCCATATGAAGTCGGTCTTTAGTGAGCGCATTGATGGGTTAATTAACCGTTTTTCACAGAGGCTTGATCCCATAGACTGGCTTACGTAAGACTTTTTCATCCTTAATTTAAAAAGGAAAGCATGAAAAATTTCAAATAAGTACAGCTTTGGGCTTCTCGTTTTCTATGTCCAAAGGTTGTGTGTATTTGTGCACATGGCATGCCCTTAATTGATTAATCCATTCATGGGGATTGTCACCATTTTATGGCTTAAGAGTCACAGTTGGCATTCTCCTTATACGGTCAAGTGTTGAGGCCATAATGCAAACAACCCAGTCTCTGATAAATTATATAGGTTATGGTCTCAACTACTAATAAAAAATTGGGAACTATGAATCTGATATTAGTTGCATACTACCCCTTCTAAATCTGCGCTGATGTGCTCTCAGGGGACTTCTTTCCTTGTGCATCTCTGCATATAATTTGCATTTTGAACCATTGAAGTAGTCGTTCATTTTCCCATTGTGGAATTATGGCATAATCAAATATCTTGTCTGATTTGATGATTCATTTTGTTGTATTTTTTACTTGTTTAGGTATGAGCCATACCTGTGGGAGAACGAGAGGCAGTCATACTTGCGACATGCTGTCCTTTTTGGGTTCTTTGTGCAACTAAACCGGATGTATACTGATACCATGCAAAAACTACCATCCAATCCAGAGTCAAATATCATGCGATGTTGTGCTGCTCCTCGCTTTAAATACCTTCCAATCAGGTTGATGTTTTAAACATGTTTCTTTGAAAATCTTGCCTACCTTACATTTGTACATGACATTAATTCAGTGTCTTCTGTTTTTTAATAACCTTTATAATTATTTCAATTGTGATTGGTATTTTCTTCTAGTTTCTTAATTGTTCAATGCAGTTAATTTCTTCTTTCTTGTCCAGCACGCCAGCATTGTCTTCAAGAGGGGCAACAAAGAGTTCTATTCAAGCAACTTCCGATGATATCTCTTCTAGAAGTTCCTGGAAAGCTTATACCAATGGAGAGCTTTCACAAAAGATTGATTTGGATGAAAACTCCAGTTTTGGTGTAGCAACACCAATTTTGAAGTCTTTCATGGAGGTAAAGCTTTCATTCTTTCTTTTTCTTCTTTCTATAACATGGTCAGACAGGTCTGAGATTCAGAAGATGAGTGTCCCTGAATTTTATTTTCCTTTTCAATTATTATATTACTGAGAAAAAGAAGAAAGGAAGCCTGGTTGTTATTAAATTATGAGAGCATAATTTTGTAGACGTGGCTGATACAGGGTTTATGTAAGAATGATTTATCAGCTGAAATAGCAAAAAAAATAAAATTGGTTTGATTCGAAGTTTAATGATACAATGGAGAAATACCATGTTTGGTGAATTAAATATTTTCCTTATGGAATATAGTGAAATATCTAACTTGATTTATGATGGAAGTAGATGATTGGTAGTGCTGTCTACAGTGTCTTGTATGCTCAACTGAGGTCAGGATGTGCTTTGGTTCTATGGATTCGAAGCTTAAAGATTCTCTTGAGGGCTTATAGTTCTAGTTGGATCAGAAATGCGGATGTGGTCTACTTTCAGCTTCTGAAATGGCTACTAAAAGCTGTAAATCGTTAGTCAAGGCTACTTGCTGGCAAAAGAATTGAAAGCCATCGTGTTCTGCTCTAGGATGTAAGGTTTTGTTACGAAAAGGTTTGGATTTGAATCCTAATAAATGATTAGGACAAGGAAAAACAGACATTTTGTGTGGAGAAGTGAATTGAGTCCACTTGGTTGCCTAGGAGAATTTTTACTTCATGGTGGGGGCTCATATGGAGTTTGTTTAGATTTATAATTAGCTGCATGGATGCTGTAGTGAAAAGGAAAGTTTGGTGAAATGACTAGAGCAGTCAAATTTTACGAGAGAAGGTATTTTCCCAACAAAAGAAAATTGTGCTTGCTAAGGGTGGTGATAACTCTCTATTCAGACCTGTTTCTGTTTGTTAGGAGGGATTGAAGGGGGGATGGATGGGATAAATTCCTGAGGAAGGAAAGGAAAGATCCTATCCTTCCTCACTTGTTTTGACTGTCCGTCCAGTGTGGGTGAAGTGGACTCAATCCTCTCCCTCGTTTGTCAGCCAAAAAACTAGATGAATGGGTTTACATACACCCTTTCTCCTCACCATTCTCGTAGTTTGTTCTTTGATTCCTCCTCCATACCCATCTTTCCTAACAATGAGACTCTGTTCCTGTAGAGTTATGTGGGGCATGATTTTTGGTAGGCCTCTTTGAAGTCTGATAGCTTACCAGAATTCCATACTCCATCAAAACTACAAAGCTGCAGGATAGAAGCATTTTGACAGCATGTGCCTTTACAATTAAAAAAGGAAAGACAACCAAAACAAGGCCTGGGAACTGTAATAAGAGTTTATGCTTGGGATTGGGAGGTTGTAGCATTCAAACTTCAGTAGAGAAGACAAATATTGCTCTTAGACATGGCAGGGAGACCGGAAAGAAATTCTAACTTGATTAAGCAAACAGTCGTAAGCTATGTAGTTAATATTATAGTTCCAGGATAAAGTTATCAATGATGGCGACGCAACTGCTTACTTTCTTTATTTGATTATAGAGAGTATTTCTTTTCTTTTTTATAGTGAGTAAATATAGACTGGATTCTAGCGAGTATGATTATGTAAAATTTGAGGGATAGCATGCTTTCCCCCCCTTTGTTGGGGCATTTTCTTGATTTAGTTTTTGGTGGACAAACATTAACTAATGTTGTTGTCGTTTATTCGAGAAGCTAACATTATGATAACATTTTTCTCTCATGATGATCAGGTTGGAAGCAGGTTTGGAGAGAGCACCTTAAAATTGGGATCAATGTTAACGGATGGGCAAGTAGGCATATTCAAGGACAGATCAGCAGCTGCCATGTCAACATTTGGTGATATTTTACCTGCCCAAGCATCTGGTCTTCTTTCATCATTTACAGCTACCATATCAGACTCTTGAGTTCCCGCTGAACCTGATGTGCTTCTAATCTACTTGCACACGATATATCAGTGATCAGAATGTGTGTGGCAATTCCGTGATTGTATCATTGTATGCAGGATAGGATGAAGAGATTTGAGTTATCTCTGAAGGCTATGCGTATCTTATATCGATATGAAATGGAGAGGCGGGGGTACAGGATGATGGAAATGTTGTGATAATGGTAATACATGAAGAAAAAGAAAAGCACCTGGAAATTGAATAGATCCAGCGGGAATCAAAAGTAGGTATTGTGTTCGCCACTCTATACTGTAGAAAGAAACCAATAAAAACCCGACTGGGTAGGAAGAAATGTGATTGGTTTATACATGATGTTCCTTTGTACAAAGAGACCGTTGTCTCCGCTGACCATTTCCTTCACTGATGTCATAGAAAAGGAGGAGGTGAAGGTTTATACATGCTGAGGTTTTTGAGGATGTAAAGCAGAATATCTATCAATATATTCTTAGCTTGGTTCATATAATTTTTTCAATGGTCTAAGAGACTCCATTTTCCTCCTCTTGCATTGGCTTGTCCCGACAGATTTTGTATTTGTTTAACGAAACTCTTGTTCAACTGTAATATTGATTTTATTTAGATCTATAAAATATTAATTTATTTAGATTTGTTCAACTGGATTGTTTAGAATTTCATTTAGATTATCATAGTCTTATATGTAATTTTATCTTATAAAAAAGAATATTGCCGATTCCATCTTAAATTTCACATCCTATGAAATTTTCACCCGGGCTTCTAAACGAGCTTATCTGTTATCTCTTAAAGAAACTTGTTTGTAGCTTTAACTCGTGGACCTAAATGAGCAAGATCTAACTAAACTAGCCATATAAGAGTGCGTTGCAACCGGCGATTCAAAAAAAAATGAATTTTTTTTTCATTTTAAAAACCGACGATTTGGTGTTTTTAGATCATTTTGATGTGCTGATGTCAAAAATGATTTTTAAAAAATAAAAAAATATTATTTTGATATATTTCGGCACGAAAAGCACTTTGAAAAGCTACCGCAATTGCACTCCCAAAAGACACTAAGCATTTGGTTCATTTATATTGGGAGTTTGAAAAAATATATCTTGACAAACTGGAACCAAGTCTCCAGCGAGATGAGTTTCATGAGCGACTCTAGTCACTTGCAGCATACACACTATGGAAATCTTGACACATAGCGTGACGGAGGGGATCACGTTCTTCACGCAGATTAATTTAGAAGCTGAAAGACAATACACACATACCTATTCGGATCTAACATTAACGAAACTAAGTGAACAATGCAACTTCAAAAACAAAGTGTAATTATGTTTATTTCATTATAAGAGACCCTTTCGTTCGTTTAATTTCAGTGTTTTTGTTCTGTCAAGCTCCAAAGATACTGTGCAATTCTGCAATTTGTTTTATACCTAAATCATTCCGAAAATCAGCCCAGCATAACTCAATGATGAGGAGCTATTAGCCCCTCGCCCTCGAGGTTCTCTCTAGCTGAGTGGAATGTTTTCAGAAACCCCAGAAGTGTTATGCGATTATTGTCCTTAATTTTACCATAACAAAGTCCTTTATTCTAATCATCTTCCTCGATTCTATCTCGGAAATCGCAGCTTGTTTTGACTCCCGAACAGGCCTTGTTTTAATTTAGTACTAACAGTGAAGTTAATCTCAAGAAAAGTGGGCCTACTAATTACAAGCATTCGAGACTATACTTTTCATGGTCAAAGGAGAAACTTGCTGGCGTCTAGTTCAAGTTTTGAGCAAATTGCTAGGATCATGTGCACAAGTATGTCTCTTGTGACGGAGCTAACATTGTACATATTTAAAGAGCTTTCGTCCACTGTAACGAGCTTCGGTAAATGCTCCACACGTGCATGCTGTCAATTAAGGACTAATACTTCAATAATCGTCGGTTAATCACAAGTATATTGCTCAAAAAACTGAGGTGGATGAACATGGAGAAGAAAAGAGTACAAAGTTGACTTGGGAGTCTACGTGGACACCCATCATAAGACCAGCTAGAGTCATGTGTATTGGTTTGTGGAACTGACGAGGAGGAGGGTGTAAATTCTTTCGTTTAATTTGATATTTTCAAAGAGAGAGAGCAGGTTGTCAATTTCATTTAATTTGGTGTTCTTTTTTACTATTTAAATATTTTGGTTTTGGAGTGTTTCAACATAATTTTTCAAAATTATACTGTTTATTTTAAAATTTTAACATAATATATATAAATATGTCAAAAGATTCTCTGTAAAATTTCATCTCAATTTAATAACGGTTAGATTAATAGATATGATTGATATTATAAATTATTTATTATTAAAAAAATATTATTTAACCGAAACTGAATACACTAAACGAAACTAGAACATTTAGGCCAGTATTTAGCCGAAAAAATCCAGAATAAACCAAAATTTAAATTAAAATAAAAACACCACCATTTTATTTTATTTTATTTTTTTATCCAATACAAAAAACTTTTCCGTCAAAACAGCACCAAACTGACAACCAGGAGAGAGCAACGGAGAGAGTTAGGAGAAGACGGGGTGGGGGGACAAAAAGCACATAATTGAGGTGGAAGAGGAGAGAGAGAGAGGGAGGGAGGGAGGGTAAAAGATGTTGCCACTGAAATGTTCTTTTGTTCTTTCCTTGAATTCTCTTTCCATATGCATGTATGAATACGTAGATGTGATAGCATGGGAAAGAGTGCGAACGCCAGACTCCAAGAAGGAATGGAGAAAAGAATAGTCAAGAGAAAGGTTGAGTCAAGTCATGCTCATATGCCTTCTCTCTCTCTGATTTTCTCTGCAAATTTCATAAAGTGTAATGAGAAAGCGGTCATGGTGTTGGCACTGTCCAATAAATGCCACAGCATTGAGTTGGCCAAATCGCATATCTTCAATCTTCCATGATCGATGGCATGGGGATTTGGAGGAGGGATCGGCAGAGAGACAACCCGAAATAAATGCGAAAGCTTGTAAGAGCCTCAAATTTTCTTATCGTTAGGCGTGCTTCTGTCGGGATCTCCCCCTACCTTCAAAACCGTCCCTTTCACCTCATGTCACCTCCCCTCATGAACTATCCACTCCATCACTTCCTCTGCAGTCTCTTTTCATCTCCTCTCTCTCTTGCACCTCTCCACTCTTCTAGGTTTTCATTTTCCTTTTTAGCACTGTCTTTCTGTGCAGCCCTCGAAAGGTCCATCGATTTTTCCCACTGTGTGTTCATGTTTGAATTTCCCCCTTCTCGACTGTGAAAATGGTTAATGCAGCTAAATGTAGGTCTGATATCCTCGAAAAGGGTTCCAGCCCTTTCCTCTCCCTTCATCCTCAGACGGGAGAATTGGATCTTACATATTTGATTAGAAAGAGCAATCTTGCGTGCCGCTTTTTCATCATCTCTGCGATGCATGAGTTTAAAATTTGTGGGTTCTGCACGATCGAGTCTTCTAATTAGATTTAAATGCTAATTCTTTCTTTTTTGCTCGAATTAATTTGTTTTCCGTACCTGTCGAGCTGGGCTGATAAATAGCGAGGAGGAATTCAACAACACGGATACTAGTACTAATGATGACCTGCTTATCAGACTGGTGAAGAAGCCGAATCACCTTTTTATGGAGTTGTTACAGGTCCCTGATCAATTTGACTTGTTCCCTGGATATTGAAGAGTCAACCACAACAATCCCCCCTTTGATTAAACATGGTGCCTACTATAAATAGGCTTTCATCAGGAGTGTTTTGGCAAGATAGTACAGCTATATTCATGGATGTAGTAATATTGAGAGTGTCTTGGATGATACATGTTTTTTTTTTTTGTTTAACAAACTCATCAAAAAACAAGCTATTTATTTATTATGCCATCAATTCCTTGTTTAAAAAAACAATAATTCGCACAAACCATATAACATAATTCACATAACAACTTAAATTACATTTATTTAATTTAATTTCTAACTCAAAACCCTAATAGTCGGTAAAATCAAACAAGCACTAGTTAAACATAAAATTATTCCAAATTAATATAGGAAAAATGTTCAAAACACCTCTAAATATGAAACGTGGATGGCAAAGGTTAATGGTGGTGGTTGTTTTGGCTAAAAAGTGAGGCATCGGTGTTTGTAAAGAGAGAAAGGGAGAGGTTGCCGCGGGTGAGCTAGAGAGAGACTGGTGTTTTACTGTTGCTGGGAACGTTTTTCACGGCGAGGAGAGAGGTTCGGGCAATGGTGAAAAGAGATGAGCCATGGTTGTTGTGAGGAAAGACATAAGAAAATAAGAGAAAATATACCAGGTATTAAAACTCAGATGAAATCATACATGTTATTGGCTACTCGTAAAAATATATTAAATTTCTAATTATTTTTTAAAATGTGTTTACTGTGATATGAAAAAAATAAAAAAGAAACAAAAATTGATGCCCTGATAAGAAGCCATGCTCATGATGACGCGGCTCCTACATGTACATCATGGGTAAACATGCACCATCGATCCACACCACACCCATATGCATGCGTCAGTAGTTTCCTGTGTTGAATATGAGAGAGAAAGAGAGGGGAGACTGGGAAAGCATTTAAAGGAAAGTCATCATTGCAAAAGTACGTCATCATTGCCATGCAAACAATATATATTGTTTTTTGACTCCATTTTCCCTTGAAAATCACACAGTTGATTTCATTATTAAAAGGGTTAAAAGCAGGTCAGCTTGCCTATGGGTGCATGCCTTCTTTAATTTTCCATTATTTCTACTGAAATTGCCATCTATTCTGTGCTTGCTTTGACGATCCCTGCTTCGCTTTGGATTTTGGGTTCTGGTTTTACAGTATATACGTGTAATAAATGACTCCTTCTTTCTATTTTGACGTTTCCTCTGCAACGGCCTTTCATGCTTCTGTCACACAGACAGACAGACAGACAGGGGGAGGGAGGGAGGGAGGGAGGGAGGAGAGAGAGGGTTTTTCTTGGGGCCTCTATCTTTATTTCTCACACCCACCTCTCTAACACTATCCTTATTGTCTTATTCAGTTTGTCTTCTGTTTTTTTCTGAGAAATGCCTTTTGCTTAACAGTCACCAAAGCTTCATAACCTAATAAGCTCATCAAGAACTTTAACAAGCCACACGCACATATGTAATTGTACAGCTCTTGCTGTATATATATAGATCGATGGAGATATTGTATATGGGGTAACACTTAAAGTACTGCTTCAATTTATGTTACATCCCATCCGAAGATCTTAATTTTCAAGGATCCGCGGCTACCTAGCTAGCTTCCCTTGGAAAAAGATACTTATATATATATATATATATAATTATACACACACACACGGATCCTTTATTTTATCTTCCAGTGCCCACATTCCTTCATCCGCTGCTGCTGCTTCGTGTGTGTCGATTGTTTTTTGATATATATTTTAATTTGGAAAACCTGTCAATATCGAGTCCTTTTATTTGTTCTACAAACCAAAATTGATTAATAGAAGGTTTACTTTCCTCCAACAATTTGGACAATTGTTCCCTCTCTTTTTCTCAACGAGTGCATGTTTCATTATTCAATGATCACTGTCATTTTCTACTCCAAACTTGTTTTTGTGAAGTTTATGAAGTTCATCAAAACAAAGTCAACTCTCTTCTTAGATGAAACTAAACATTGCTTTCCATCATACCACACATCTTAATTTAATTTAACACCACCAATCCCATCAACTTTAGTTTTATTATCAACTACTAGCATTATTACAAACTTTTCATCATTGGATCAAATCATTTTTTATTTGATTTAATAGATATGAAATAAGCATGCGGAATTTCAAATCCATGAGTTTTTTCTTCAAAACTATATGTATTTATAGATAAGAGCTTTGATTCTCTTCCCCCTCAACATAACACCAATCGACCTCGGATCCATAAAAAGAAAATTAAATCCATCAAAATAAGTCTTAATTGATGTATATACCTTCTTCCATTCATAGCATAGACAAATGATGCTTCAAATATAACTTGCTGTTGAGTTATCTTGTCATGTATAAAGTTTTCAAGTAGCTAGCAACAATCTTTTCATGATGAATCCTTATAGAACCTCATCGGATGAGTGTTCAAAGTTTCGTTCGTATCTTTCTTTTGATCATTCGCCATCTCTAAATTCATGATCTTCTCCATAACCAGCAATGCCTTTAATTTAGGGCATGGAGTAAAGAATAATAGTTTCTGATAGAAGCATATCAAATGGTAGAGCAAAGAAAGAAAGAGGAAAAAAACATGATTAAAACTACAAATATAGAATATGGCTGCCTGTGTTCACTGTTTAATTAAATAGAAAAGGTTCGAAGGATAGAAACAAAAACTAGACCATGACTGCCAGCCATGGCGCTTTGTAAGAAGCAAAACCCCGCAAATTAATGGTGCTGGCTGCCGTGAGACTGGAAGAGCCGAGACTGGAAGAGCCAAGTACGTACATTTTTGGCATGGCAAGCAAATATATTTTGTTTTCAGGGGGCAAAAACAAAATGACAAGAAGGTTTGAACTACGAGAGCGATAGAGATACACTTATATATAAACTTCGACACGAGTAGCAAAAATTTCTATAAAAAAAG
The DNA here is from genome assembly GCA_025169955.1 of Salix arbutifolia. Lineage (NCBI taxonomy): Eukaryota > Viridiplantae > Streptophyta > Magnoliopsida > Malpighiales > Salicaceae > Salix > Salix arbutifolia. The sequence goes on from CM045909.1 coordinate 4,680,946, forward strand.
GGGTATCAATTCGTTCGAGATAGAATTTCCCATCACTTTCTAGCTGTTCTTCTTTCTGATGATCAAGAGTGAATCCCTTTGATGTGGAGCCCTGCATATATGTCAAGCCAAAAGACAAGAAGAATGTGATCAGAAAGCTTGATGTAGACTTTTTGCTAGCAAAACGCTGCATTTGCTGACATTTTAATTCTGTCTGATCACGTCTAGACATACTGTTGGCAAAAAACAGTGTTCGTGAAGCAAATATTACTTGACAGCTATTATTTCGTCTCTGTGGGAACGAAAATACTCGGTAGGCACTTTGGTCAACCGAGGAAAGTGCATGTGTGCTCCTGTGAATCGTCAAAGTAAATAATAATAATTTGTGAGAAATATAAATTTATAATCCTAAAAAGAGGATTAGAAAAACAGAAACCTCTAATTAATGAACGAACACAATCTGAAGATCGAGGAACCCGCTTTCAATTTATTAAAAGATGACACGTTATTTCTGTTCAAAACTTGCTGTTGAAGAAAATTTCCGAGTCAACCTAGAAAGATGAACAGCAATTTCTGAAAAGTTTTCTGCTTTGTTTTTAAATACCGAACCCTAGTTTCTCGAATCTGATCTTACAAGGCCCTATGATATTTTAGCTTCGTCATTATCTTGTGTTCATTTCAGGATCGTTGTTGTTATTGTTACTACAAAACTGTTTAACAACCACCATTCTGATAAATAAAATAATACTAATAGGAATAGTAGCCTAGAGGAAGGCAAATCATGAAAGTTTGACCTGTGGAAGAGAAACCCTAAGAGGGGTCAATGGTGCGGCGGTCATCTCCAGTAGCGGCTCTTGGTTGCTGGAACTGACTAAGCTGTCCAATACTTGCAGAGACATTCATAGCAAGAAGGCTTGCGTCATAGTTATTCCCCGAGTCAAAGCTCCTCATCACCTGCTGCTGATCCCTTGGGAAAAACTGGTGGTGGTAGTGATGATCCCTACCTCCTCCTCCTCCAGCTCCAATCAAATTGATCCCCAGATTTTGTGGGTGGTGGTGGTGGTGGTGAGTTGTTGCCGTGGCTGTAGCTGCAGCAGCTGCGGCTGCAATCAGTCCAGCATGCCCAGTGATGCCCAAGTTCTGGTATTTGGAGAGTTCAGATTTTGCACAGCTAAGATCCATCTGCAGCTGGCGAAGTTGGTGCTGGAGGAGTGAAATGACTCCAACACAGCCATAAACCGGGTCGCGGAGGCGCATGTCGGCCTCATAGGCCAAGGAATTGACAGCATCTTCACGCTGAGAAGGGTGCAATTCGTTGAGAAGTTTTGTGACATTGCTTGCCCCGAAAACTTTATGGACATTAGAAAATTTTTGTGGCTGGTCAGGTGGGAAGTAAGGGGCAAATACACATTCAGGTTGACATTTGCGCCGCAGAAATTTGCAGGCTGCACATGGAGAATTTGATGAAGAAGCCATCTTCCACCTTCGCCTCTGAAATGCAGTCAAAAAACGAGAAAAAAAACATTATCGAATTATTAAAAATCTAATATTACATAAATAAAATGAAAAAAATAATGAAGAATAAAAATGTCGATTTTCAGTGTGAACAAAAAGTTATATTAAATACCATAACGCACGAATGGCTTGAGGTAGCAATAATCAGCTAATCCCAACTATGATTTAACAAGAGAAATTTGAGGAGCTTGTCTTTAATTTTGACATAAAAGAGATCATAAAGGGAAAACTAATAACAAGCCTAGTATCTAGCTAGTTGAAGCGCAAAATACAACCCAAATAAGGTTACCAAAATTAAAAATGAAATGAATTGTTAGAGGATGAAATACAAATTAATACAATCCTAAAGCTACAGGTACAGGTGGGGATGCGGCTGCGATTCCTAATATTAGGGTTTGGGGGTGACTTACGTAGAAGATGGGATCTCAAAAAAGTAAAAGAATGAAATTTAAGAGGGGGGGATGTAAGAACTCAAGAAATGGCAAGTTGACAACTTCAAATAAATGTGCTGGAAGGAAAGTTTCTGCGTATAGAATTTTAGAAATTGGAAAGGTTACCCTTTTCAGGATCTGTCCCCTATAATCACTGGTTTTACTCTTCTGATTGAGGAATCAAAAAATGTCTATCAGCATAAATTAAGCAGCTGATGGAATCTTCTAGTTTAGAGAATTACGGCTACCAGATACTACACCTCTCTCTCTCTCTCTCTCTCTCTCTCTCTCTCTCCTCAATCCACCTATCCTTTATATGTCTATAAATTCACTCCTTTTGTGCTGTCCAGAAACCCTAAGAACCACCAGCAAAGACAACTGCACAGAAAGACAAAATAAAAGGGAGATGATGTCTAAAGGGAGGTTGTAGGGATTTGTGGAGGAAGGGGCCGGGCAGGTGGGAAAGGGAAGAAAGAGGAGAGGTTGATTTCAGGAGTATAGCTTTGTGGATTGGATCTCGTGTAGTAAAGTTTTTGGGTTTCACTCTTTTCGAAAGAAAGTTTTGGGGAGTAGATCTCGCTTGCATTTCATAGCTATACTATATCATTAACCACTTTGCTTCTTCATTTTCATTTTAAGATGAATGAGAATTCTCAAGGTTGAGAGAGATATGGAGATATCTTGGGATGAACCCATATTACCATATATTATATATATATATATATATATATATATAATACAATATCTTATATACCAAGCACCCATCTAGCCAGGTAGAGGAAATGAATCGTTAAAAAAAAGGGTATATCTATGCAAAGAGATTCCATGAGAAGGAAAGATGAAGGTATAAAGGGGGAGAATAATATTTTTAGGAAATAAAATAATAAAAAAAACCCGTCTCCAACTGTGTGCGAGATCTTGGGATGGAGAATTTCCTTAATTCTATTCTTTTTGTCTTGGGAGTTCAATTCATAGAATTGTTTTTAAAAAATATGGATCGAGAAAACGATGCATATGATATGATAGGCAATGTAAAGGAGCATAGTACAAGTACAGCTGCTTGTGGGTGCGTGACCTCGATTTCTTCAGTCAAACCTATCCTTTTTCTTGCTTAACATTTTACCACTATTTTTGACAGATGAAGAGGACGATGATCTTTTCCTATCATATTTGAAAACAAAAGAACAGAAAACTATAAAAGAGATGATCTTTCGAAGCTCTTTAAGCTTCTTACACCCACACTTTCATATTTCCTCCTCCTCCTCCTCGTTATTATTACGTTTTCGAAGAGGCTTACCTTGGTTGCAGAAAGTTGACGATCAAGACTGAGAAGAAGAACGCCTCCTCTCTTCTGACTGTGCCTGTAGTGAATATGGTGGGATACAATATGAGACTAGTTATAGTAGAGCTGGTTTGGATTGGTTCATGCAGATTTCTCTTCCTTTCTGGGATCTTTGTATCTTCTCTATTTCTCAGCCGGAAACAAATGGCAGAGAATATGCATAGAAAGATGATGATGAGCAGGCGCGGCTGAGGTGTAGGGGGGGGGGGCGTACTGCTACTGAAAGAAGAAGAGAGAGAGACTGAGCCTCACACTTAGCTAGAGAGAGAGAGTGGTGTGTGGGAGGCAATTTCAGCGAGGGAGAAGGAGAGATTAAGTCCCCCAGAAGCAGAGGCTAAGGAGACGGAGAGAAAGCAAACACACAGGCTATGAGTGAGTGAGTGAGTGAGTGAATTCGAGAGTGAGGGATAGAAATAGGGGAGGGGGTGGGGGAGAGAGGGTAATGAGTGAGGAGCTCGTTTGTTTGTTCTTCTTCTTCTTCTTATTTTTATTATTATTTCTCATCTGCTGCTCCCCCCTTACTCAGACTGAATTCAGAGATTTGGAGCATGTTTTGTTGTTTTGACATGACCTTTCCTCCTTTAATCTCTCTGTACACTACTAGTATCTAGTACCATCTTTTTCTTTATTTTTGTCAAAACTTTATGGTAATTTTTATTTATTAAATAAATAGCCTTTCAGGTTGAGCATCTGTCCACCCCACCCACCCACCCACCCTGGTGCCAGCCATATCTCTCTCTCTCTCTTTGTGTGAAATCATAATTAAATGCCTTCCCCCTTAATTGATAATTTTTGTGTATTTTTGGTAAATTGCTTTGCCAATTATCCAACGCTTTCTCTCCCATTCCATGCCGATAAGCTCCCGTTAATATTTCAGATACAGAAAAGAAAAGGAAAATATATTTGTGGGTTTTGCCTCCATCATTTACTGTGCCCGATCGTAGAATGAACTCAATGAAGAATACGAGAAGATTTAATCGAAGAAACAGATGGACATGCAGCTACGCCGAGGGTAACATTACAATGAGAAAACATTAAGTGAACCTGGCCGAGCAAATTAATTTATGTAGGTGCGCTCGCCAATATATACAATGAAACAAAGCCTATCAATCTGTTGTTCTTGTGTGGTGACACTTTTTTTTTTAATAAATCTCCGAATTTTAAGATCAAACAATTGAATCCTTTGGATGTTAAATTATAAAAGCCTAAATCAATTTGAATATATATATATATATATATGTCTTTTCCCTGTCAATTTCATTTATTTTTCCAATTTTATCCTTAGAGTTTTTTATCTGTCAATCAGGTTATATTTGGATAGATCAAGTTGACTAAATTATATCAAAATAATTTTTATATGATTTAATCTTAAACTTGAATTAGACAAAAGATTGATTAGATAAGAAGGTTTAAAGGTCGGCTCTCTAAGAATGATTATCCATGAATGAGTGTGCATGAACTAAATGTGTTTTTGTTACTTTGAAAAAAACTGATATGGCTCATAGTGTAACACAAGCATGTAAACTAGTCAAGTTTTTGATAATTATTCCCCTTGTTAGAAAATACTATTCATTGCAATAATTTTTTTAATAGATAATTTATATATGTTTTTTAATTTCATTTATTAATATTGGATTTATTGAAAATTGAGTTATCTAATGATCATAGTCACTAGTTTTGCATGTCAACTTAATTAACTTTGTTTTTTGGTCATCTATCAATATTTGACTTTAATAAAAATTAAACTTTATAATTTATTCTAATTTGTTTACCATGAGGTTATTTTAATCTTATAACATGAGTCGAAGGTTTAGCGTGTTAACCTAGGTCGTTGACTAGGGTTTTTCTTCCCTTTTCTTAAAATTATTTTTTATTTCAATTTTATTCTTCAACTTTATATTAACTAGGAATTTAACTTTATAATTAAGTTTAATCTGTACTTTTATTGAATTATCTTAATCTTATACAAGTTTGATATGTTAATCTAGATCTACTCAGGTTTTTTTTAAGAACAATAGACACACACACAAGGAGATATTAATATATTTATGTTAATTATAATTATCAAAACATTTAAGATGCCAAAAAATATTAATAAACGGGTTAAAACCCTACAGCGGACGAATACAGGAAGTAGGTGCGTGATCCTCGCATCACCACTGCTAGATGTTCCAAGAGCACACCCAATTCTCAAGGCCGACACAAGCAGAAAGCCGGAACACCAGACAACATGGGCATGAGCTAGCTATGATTGTATCTAAACCAGTTACTATTATTTATTACAGGCTAAATGACGTCAACTCATCCACCCCATATCTTTTGAGATTAAATTATAGCAAAAACATAAATATTAAATATATATTGAAAAAAATATTAATGTATAATTACTTTAATATTTAATAATCATTATATATTGAACAAAAATAACAATGAGGATCTTATTTTAATTTGCAGAACCTTACCCATTTATCTTCTAAAATATGCTTCACCATTCTGAATTTAAGACTATTAACTTGGCCCCATATGGATATCCTTTTTTGTTTCGATGAAGAAGTGTGATGTAAATTACTTTTTTAAATAAATATATTTTTTATTTTTAGAATTTTTGTCCAATCCCTTTTCTCCTATCCAGACAACTGAAAATCCAATTTTATTTTAATGACATGCAGAGAGAAAGCTACCAATACACATAGCATTTAGAGACTTGAAAAAGAATAAGCCCATCGGCTTCCGTCTCTTAATGCTCTCGGAGAAAAATGAAGGTGACCAAGCAGGCCTGGCTCATATCAGCCCAGGTTAAAAAAAAGCCCATTATCATTAGTTGGCATGTTTCAGAAATTGGGCTTTGACCGAGGAATCTAGTACGCGTTAATAGTCTTCTAAAGGTTAATGGGCCTGGAACCATCACCAGTTTTGGAACTCGAGGGGGGAAAACCTATTACGACAAACCTTGTACCTCCCCGTCTCCCTCTCTCTTAACAGGGACAACACTCGTTGCAGAGGCAGTATAGCAGGTACCATGTTCTCTTCATCAGGTCGTGCGGTGAGGAAGCTATGTTCCTCATCCTCTTGCACCGCCGCCTCTGTTATCAGAAACCGTAACTTGTTGCTTAGAGAAAGATATATTCCCCCTCCTGTATCATCAAATTTAGCAAAGTATTCGGGAAAAAGACATCGCAGAGCCATTCCTGTCCTTTTCAATCATTTCTCATTATATTCTACAGAAGCAGCAGCACCAGACACAGCAGCGGAAGCAGCAGCTAACAATCATTTAGAGGAGGCATCACAGCCAAACCTGAGTGACGCGTATTCTGCTATAGAGCTTGCATTAGATTCAGTTGTCAAGATTTTTACTGTTTCAAGTAGCCCCAATTACTTCCTTCCATGGCAAAATAAGTTACAGCGTGAAACCATGGGTTCTGGTATTTAATTCTGGCCCTTTATCTTCTATCTAATTGAAGAACCATAGTAGACTCAAGTATTGTTCCATCATGCTCATTTAGCTGTTATATGGATGATTCTACAGTCCTTGTTCGCAGGTTCTTCTTCGAAGCTACAAATTTCACAAAATGTTTTTTTGTTCATTGTGTGTTTGTTGCCAAAGTTTTCTCTTTTGAGACAATGGAAGATCTTAGAGTTGTAAATTTTGTTGAGTGTGTTCAGGAAGAAGTTAGCCATTTTCCATTTATAAGACAGCAGCATAGTATATTTACCAAGTTTGATTCTTTTCCATGATTTTCCTTTAAAAGGTCAGTAGCGCATTTGAAAAAAAATTACAAACTAGTAGTGTTGTTTTTAAGGCTTTGCTTTCTCTTTTTCTCTCCTTTTCTATTCCACTTGTAGCAAGCAAACTTGCACTATTATTTTAAATTGTGATCGGATTGGAGGAACTGCTAAATAAAGATAAATGACTGATCTTATTCGCCAAATGCCCAATTCCATTCATTGCAATCATGAACCGTAATCTCTTGTCGATAATGCCCTAATTTGGAGATATAAGTTGTTCTTTGGCATCAAGATTAATATGATCCTATGAATTTAATTTCTCTTATGCAGTTAGGATTGATGGTTATTCTCAACGCCACTAAAATTTTTGAGCTTTGAGTAGGGCCAATTGATTTCGAATTAGCAATTTTCTTGCTAAACCATGAAACATCCATGGTAGAACTTGGAAGCTGATAAAAGCAGCTTTATTTTCATAATCAAATGTTGTAGGAAGTTTCTCTTTGACCACCCAATCATATTTCTTTTATTCCTCATTTTCTTTTGTAGGATTTGTTATTCATGGAAAAAAAATTCTTACAAATGCTCATGTGGTGGCTGATCATACATTTGTACTCGTAAGAAAGCACGGGTCTCCCACTAAATACAGAGCTGAAGTTCAAGCTGTTGGTCATGAGTGTGATTTAGCTATTCTAGTTGTTGAAAATGAAGAATTCTGGAGGGGTATGAATTTCTTGGAGCTAGGAGACATCCCATTTCTGCAGGAAGCTGTTGCAGTAGTCGGGTATCCTCAAGGTAACAATACAACGCTTCACTACTTTAATTTGGCAACTGCCTTTTTTAAACCCCTCCTCTTTTGTATATGCTAAAAATTGTCTGGTCTCCTAGCTTGAACACTTCAACTCACTTCATATTTTTTCAGTACACAGACCTTCAATCTTTGAAGGTTCAGAAGCCTTCCGCTGGAATGACAATGAACTATTTGAGCCAGTGGCTGCTATACGATCATGCTTAAGCTGTTTAATTCATGCAAGGATTTGATATTGCACACAGAAAAAATTCAATAGGAGAGATGCTTAGCACCGGTTGCTCCACACACACAACATATGCATAAAAACCTCTAGATATTTCCTGTTGTGATGTGCAGAATGCTGGCACTTGGTCTGAGTATAAGTTGACCTGTTAGTTTCACACATCATGATATCCTTCCTTGGCTGCAGGTGGGGACAACATATCTGTTACCAAAGGTGTTGTCTCTAGAGTTGAACCAACACAATATGTACACGGAGCATCCCAGTTAATGGCAATACAGATTGACGCTGCCATAAATCCAGGGAATAGCGGTGGTCCAGCAATAATGGGAAATAAAGTTGCTGGTGTGGCTTTCCAGAACCTTTCAGGTGCTGAAAATATTGGGTGAGTTCTATTCACCATTTCTTTGCTTTGGATGATAAATCTTCAAAAAATTTCATGCTTTCTGAATTAGTTTAATAATAAGTGATGAAGTTTATATCTACCTTGATGCTTTGATCCTTGCTCGGCAAATTCTAGAGATAACACATTCCTTCGTGTTGATGGGGGACAAGGCTGTTAATTGTAGTAGCGATGCTTCCACTATTCATTTTTTCCTTCGATTATATAAATACTATTCCCAACTAATTCTTTTCTCCTTTTGTATCTTCAGTTATATAATTCCTGTTCCTGTAATCAAGCATTTTATAAATGGTGTGGAAGAAAGTGGAAAATATGTTGGATTCTGCTCTATGGGTCTATCATGCCAACCAACTGAAAATGTTCAGCTGAGAAAGCACTTTGGTATGTGCCCAGAAATGACAGGGGTACTTGTCAGCAAAATTAATCCGCTGTCAGATGCACAAAGAGTCCTGAAAAAAGATGATATTATCCTTGCCTTTGATGGTGTGCCTATAGCAAATGATGGAACAGGTAGTCATGGTTATTACTTATTCAGGTATTCAGCATTAAAATATGACTACTAAAGGTTCAAATGGCCTATGCATATTTCACTCACCCTTTTGGATTCTCAGTAGCAAGGGGTTACTAAAGCTTTCCATGGGGTAGCATAATTTCTGAGTAATATGGTCTTCATATACCATGGCCTTAGTGTCAGTTATCAGAATGCTTCCAGGATTTTATAATTTTCCCTTTTCTTACTCCGCCTCTCCATTTTTTTGCTCGTGGTGCTCTTTTTAATACATGTTACTTTTCTCTTAATTTGCAATTTGATTTGCACACTCTGCAGTGCCTTTCCGAAACAGAGAGCGGATAACTTTTGATCACTTAGTGACTATGAAGAAACCCAATGAAACAGCTTCAGTTAGACTTTTGAGGGGTGGTGAAGAGCATGAATTCTGTATCACCCTTAGACCTGTAAGTCATAATTCTATTTTCTCATTATTTTTGTAGTGAACAATTTTTTTATTTCACAGATTCATCTTTAGAATAGCAAGGGCCCGATGAGCTGGCATATATAAGATTCACATCTATGCTTAAGCAACAACAACCTCGTAATTGTGTAGCATGTGTGTTTCTTTTATTAACATGTGCACATGCTTGTGTGCCACTGCATTTTTCCAATAATTTTTTCCTAATTATATAGAGGAGAATCTGTGATTTCTTCATAATTTCTTACATTTATGACCTGCTTGTTTGGAATGGATTGGATTAAGATGATAATCAATCCAGAGATAGGCTACTATCTGGAAGCCATATCCACCATTTTCGTATGTTAGATAGGTAAAAGTGCTTTGAAATCCGAAATCAATAAACATGAGGAGCATGACTTCTAGAACTTTACTAACTCAATGATGAAAACTTTTAATTTCTTGTCTGCCACTGGAGACTTTTGGTTAGGTCTTTTACTTGTGGATCCTGCAAATAAAATGGCATTTCCATTGCTTGGTCATGCAATTAATCAAATACAACTGCAATTATTCCTGTCATGAATTCTTGATTATCAATTAATATGTTTTTTTTCTATATTTTTGGATCATGTTTTTAGTATGATTAATCTCTGATTTTTGTTTTTGCAGTTGCAGCCCCTAGTTCCTGTTCATCAATTTGATAAGCTTCCTAGTTATTACATTTTTGCTGGTCTGGTCTTTGTTCCATTAACACAACCATATCTTCATGAGTATGGAGAAGAATGGTATAATACATCACCTCGTCGATTATGTGAGCGTGCATTGAGGGAGCAACCAAAAAAGGCTGCCCAACAACTTATCATTCTTTCTCAGGCATGCTTATGTTTTTTCTTTGTTTCTTTGTTTTTTTCTTTTTGGTACCAAGAGAAATTCAGGAGCATTGCCGCTTCTTGCTACTAAGCACAATTTGGTAGCTTTGAGGGGACAACCCTCTTATTTAGCAAAAAAATTCTGACTTCCATGATTTTTGGGGTTATTGGATGTTAGAAAATACAAAACCCAAGTCCCAAGCTGATAAATGCAAAAGGGAGCTCACAACTGTAGTTACTTCCTGTGAATCGAATTGCAAACTAGAGAGGAGTTGAAAACTTGTGTGTAAAAACGATGTCTGTAGATGGCTGTCGCCATTTCTTTGTAGCTACCTTCTACATTGACTTGCAAATTCTCCCATGGAAAGAATTGAAATTTTTGTTAGAAAAGTTTTTATGGGTCTGTTAGGGTTGTATCTTGAAGAAACTTATTTTTTTTGGATAAATTTGAATTAATTTTCTGATCTTCAAGCAAGCTTTAAAGACAAGTTCCAATTTGTTATATATGACAACACTTAGAAGGGAATTGAAAAGATCATTATCTTAATAGAAGGTTTACTTTAGAAGGATACAAACGCTGATCAGTCCATATTGACCTCATCAGTACCATTGTCTCAATATCCCTCTAGCTGACAAACGTTTTTAACTTGGCCACTATCTATTTTCCCTTCCTGCTCGGTGGGAATAGTTTTGGTTCTTAAATTTATGAGACTGCAATGCAATGTAAAGATAAGATATACTATGCACTGAATTTAGTGCATCTTTACTGACAAACACTTTTCTGGTTCAGGTGCTCATGGATGATATAAATGCAGGATATGAGCGTCTTGCAGAACTACAGGTGCCATCATATTTCCAATTTAACTAAAACTATGCTTTCAGTGTGAAACAACTGCTTTTTATGGATAATTAACATAATTCCTCAGGGGACATTGCCCGGTGCAGTGGTAAAAGCCTTGGGCTTGCAACCACGATGGTGCAGGTTCATTAAGATCAGTCGCTTCATGCATAAATGCTGAAGTTTAGGGCTGTCTCTTCCCTGGTTCCTGTTTTTGCGAGACTTAACTGGATACTGGTCTTTTTTGCTTTTATGTATGCAATGGTTATTTATGCGCACAAAAATGTCTGCTGACAAACAACAACAATGTTGATGGGCAGGTTAAGAAAGTCAATGGAATAGAAATCGACAATTTGAAGCACCTGTGCCAACTTGTCGGGAACTGCAGTTCAGAGAGCTTGAGGTTTGATTTGGATGATGATAGGGTGATTGCGTTGAATTATCAGTCTGCAAAAGTAGCAACTTCCAGAATTTTGAAACGTCACAGGATACCTTCCGCCATGTCCAGCGACCTTAGTGCTGAACAAAATATATCAGAAAGTGAGTCGGCCGGCTCTAGCTGATTTTTTCCCCACCACATTTCATGATAATGGAACAACCACAAGCCTTTGTTGGCTTGCATAAAATTTTGGTCACCTAGCATGGTAGTTAATCATTCGATCCTCTCAATATCTATTTCTACATCGATATATGCAATGGATGAACTTGAAATTTAGCTTTATGATCACAATTTTTTTTATATTTTTTTAAGTTAGAAGCACAAGCAAAAGGGTATCAAAGGGTTGAGTAAACGGGTTTTCAGGACAGGAAATTCAAATGAATACCGTAGAAATTATGCAATTGTGGATATCTAAGCCCTTTTCCTTTTGTGTTCTACTGTGAGAATGTCGACTGTTCCTTCGACAGTGTGCAAGAACACAAGCTGAGTAATGATGAAGTTGAGTAGTCTGGTTACACAGCAACCGCTGCTTTCAACAGACGAGGCATTCCTCGAATAACAACCTAGGTACGGCGTTTTACGACAACCTTGCGGCGTAAGAACTGTACGTTAACTCTGTCGAACATAATTTCCCAATTTAGTTATTTGATAAGCTTGTTAATGGCCTCTAACGGGACTTGAAATTCTATATTTTTTTCTGTATTTCCCAAGTAGAACACGTTTTCCTGGCTTAAAGGTCACGAAGGGTTTTGAATCAAGAATGAGTTGCCACAGCCCCCGGGTTGAGTCAGAAGGTGTGATAATTCTGAGCACTTTGACCACAGCCTTTCTTCTGGCACACTCATCCCACAACATGATTGAATTTAAAAGTAATTTTAATTTATAAAAACCTTTAGAATTATAGCTACAGAAGGCACGCAACCTGCAGCTAGGACTATACAGCTAGCTGTGGTGTTGTGTGCAGTATTTTATGGGCCTGCCTGTGAGTTTATTTTTTAAATGTGTTTTGAAAATATGTTTATTTAGAAAAAATATAATATTTTTTGTATATTTATATGTTAAAAATAAAATATATATATTTAATGCATCCTAAATGAATTATATTTTTGAAAAACAAGTATGTAGTTGTTTTTCAAATGGTTTTTACTGGAAATTATTTTTCATATAGTAAATCAAAATAATTTAAAAATATAAAAAAATATTAATTTTCATTTTTTATAGAGAAACTATTTGTAATACAATTCCAATTGGCGCCTAAGACTTTCGAACCAACCTCCCAATGCAGAAGCGTAAAGATACGCTAATGCTACGAGAACCAACACTTGTGTCTGATCCACGTGTGCAACTGCAAACTGTCACATGCAAATCAGTAGAGTGCGATACACTCTCTTTCTACGCATTTAAAATTAATTTACGAAAAAAAGTACATTAAATTATCCGGGCTACGTAACTCTCTCTAGGTCCGTTGTTTCGCCATATAAATCATTTTTTATAGAAAAACAATTTCTAGATTTTCTTATATTTATTTCTTAAAGAGAGTTTTTTTTTCTTCTAATTTATATTTGATTATAGAAGAATATTTTACAGTAAAAGTAGTAAATAAAAAAAATACCTTTTTTGTTAATTCACAAACTTAATTTATTAGTTGGAAAATACTTTTAATTGATAGAATTCAATAATATATTTTATTAATTATAATTCATTTATAATACTACCCAACTATTTCAGTCATTATTTTCATCTTAACACCACTATTATCATAATTATTAAAACATATTTTATATGAAAAATATTTTACATTTACGCAGAGAAAACAAATCCAGTGTGCAAATATTTTTTAAAGTCAGTTCCGTACACCATGGATTTAAAATTTCGGATCTTAAATAGAAAAATTTCAAAATGAAGGCATCCTTATATCCACCATCAAATTTAATTTTAGATGTGAGGTTGGCGTAATAAGTCAGGGCATTCTAGATATGAACTTCAAACTTTATTTATTTATAATACGAGAAAATTCCATCCTTGGAAAGTGTATTTTGTAGGTTTAGATGAACAAATAAAATCCTGGATATCTCAGGCTCTTACAAGGAATGCATGTCCTGACTTGAATTTGAGATCTGTCGTGCAAATCACAAAACATCTGACATCACATGAGTAAATGTTTTTATGAAATCCCTCGATTTCAATATGGATAGTTCCAAATTAAGTAAATTAACTTGGAGGACATTTTTTTTTTGCATGCAAGAATCCAACTCATAATATTTTTAACTAAACATATATATATTTTTTTAAATACATTTTAAATTGCAATCACAAAAACTATCATAACATCAAACACTCACTAAATCGGATTGAAAACTCAACATCTCTGGGTTCTAAACTGGATGGATGAATTTCCATTTTATTCGATTGCCCACGTTTTAATTCTCTTAAAAACAAGACTTGTTCTTCATGCCATTAACAACTATGTTTTTAGGTTATCACCGTGAATAATTGGCGAGTTCGTGTCTAATTGGGCTAGATATATATCATGCATAAAAGACTTAATTGAAAAGTATTTTAACAACACCCTTTACCAAATCATTTTACAACCCTAACTATAGATACAATGACCCAAGTTAATAGCTCTAATCATATCTCAAGCTACAACTATAGCCAACAGCATACTCTGGGGACGCCAAGGGGCAAATTGACTCACCACACCATCAAAAAAAAAAAAAAACTCCACAGCTCTCTCCATGATTAGAACTCGATCGGTAATCATAGATTACATGGAGAGAGTGCTGACTTTGAAGCTTATTATCGTATGTGTATATGGCTGGCTGGCTAGCTAGGCATAGGATTCGCTTTGGCATGAAGCCACCCAACCCCAAGCACATTAATGATAAATATTGCAGCAGCAGCAGCAGCTGCGTTCGTAAAGGGGACGGCACACCAAACCACATCCATTTGGTTAGTGAAATAAATGCAAATTAATGTGCTTATGATGAGCCATTTTAATTTTGGTGGATGTATTTCTTCACCGTGTTTGACCAGGAACCCCCTAATATATTTATATATATATGTTGTATTACACTTAGTCTTGTAATTATATAAGCAAGAGATTGCGTGAGAACGCATATGGGAGTGAAATAATTCAATGGAAAAAATCGTATGATGTTTTTAATTAATATATTAATGGAACCGAGGCCTTGGATGGAGTAAAATGTGTTGGATCAGCACGTGTAGATGCCACGGACTTTCAGGGTTTTGCTGTGCTCTTTCTTTCAATCTTTCCACAGCCCTCCTCTCTATTTGCTCCCATGCAAAGCTCCTCAGCCATCTTATTACATTACATTCTCTCATATATATATATATATATATATATATATATATATATATATATATATAGAGAGAGAGAGAGAGAGAGAGAGAGAGAGAGAGAGAGAGAGAGAGAGAGAGAGAGAGAGAGAGAGAGAGAGAGAGAGCATATCGTCAACAGTACATCCACTTGGCTCACATTTACTATGCTGTCTATTTCTGAACGGATTGATCAAGGCCAGAAGCTTTGAAACTCATGTTTGCTTCCCTGCCTTCTTTTTTATTCTTGAAATATATATATATATATATAAGGTATAATATGCGATTTCTTTTCGTGTGTGTTTCAATGTGTGAGGCTATTTCATATATACACAAGATATTTATATAAGGAATCCAACTACTTAATTTCTCAATAATGAAGCTCTAACTGTACTCTATTATTTATTAATTGAGGAGATGTTTTCAGGGTTCAACTCCTCTGATAGGACAAGTATTATAATATATTTGATATTGTGATAAAAATTGTTTTTAAAAATATAATTTTTTTCTTGAAGATATATGGAAATAATATATATCTTTTTATTTTTTAAAATTTACTGTTGATATCAGCACATTAAAACAATATGAAAATACAAAAATTAATATATTTTTTTCAAAAATATTTTTAAAATATAAAATCAAAACCCATACATTTAACATAAACCGATAAGCGGTTAAACAATTTTAATATCCTATAAAATCCAAACAATTACATATACTGTTACATATGAATAGGAAAAAGATTAAAGAGGGATGATATATATGATTCATCCACCCACCCACACTTTTTTTTATTAACATTGGTGTTCGGGTTAGCTAACACACATCTTGACTAATCTCACAGATTCTGAAGTTAATGACCATATAAACTTTGTATTAGTTACCACAAGACTTGAATCTGATATTATAGAGAGAGCAAATTTTTTAGTCCTAAATTTTTACCACTAAATCACCTACTGGATAGTTAACCCACTCTTTCATCGACGGGTGATAAATATTTCTCAAGCAGTAATTTAATTCAGTCTAATTTTAAGCTGATATTAACCCGAGTTTGACATGTACAAGCCAATGGAAATTGCTGGCGTCGAGTTTGAAATCCCATCCCATTTGTTGAAATATTTGAGGAAGAAATTAAATAACAAATAAACTGAAATGTTAACCAGCTGAGGCCTATCATTCGAAATTCTCAATTCACATTTTTTGAAGAACTAAATAATATTCAGGAAACCCGAGTCAAATGAGCTGCACTGAATTTGATGCGATCCTCATTTCATTGAGCATGATTCAAGGGCCATGGATCCTACCCCTTGAGTTGACCGGAGGGCGCGTCAGAAATCCTGAACCCATTTTATTTTTATAATTATTTTACTCTTCTTTTTTTTTGGCTGCAGGATGTATAGAAGAAGTATGTCTTTTCTTCTCAAGGTCCGGATTAAAACCACAGTCACAGATAATTCTCTCTCGTTTTCTCAATCTATCTTATCTTTTGATCGTTGCTCTTTCATCTTTAGAACAAGCATTAGAAAGCTGGAAGCAAAATTTATAATTTCAACCGACTGATCAGCTCCTCACGGTCGGCTGGACATCGATCTTTAATCACATACAAACACATCAAACTAATGAGAGAAGGTAGCCATCATTTAACAGCATAACGTCAAGAGATGTATAATAAATGGAATATTGTAGATGATTAATATTAATTATTTCTGGCTACACAAGATGTGAAGTTTATATTATAGTTGTATTACATACGGGGGAGATGATGTTTTGTATTTTGCAAATCTTGAGGTACATACGTAGCTGGTTTTTAAATCATTAAGAGTAGCTAGCCGTATTTTAGAGAAGAAATAAATAAATAAATAAATAAAAAAGAGAGTAGGATAAGGGAAACAGACAGACAAGAATAGAAGGTGGAATAAAAGGAATAGAAGGAGAATTCTCTTTCATTCCTCTCTCTCTCTCTCTCTCCTTCTCTGACTCTTGACTGTGTCTAGTTATTATGTGAGCAATTGTTGACAAATCGAGGCATTAAAGAATCTGTTGATATTAGTAATTGACAGTTAAGCAGATTTTCTTCATTTTAATGAGGCGATTTCTGGGACTGAGGTCTCCCATTCAAAGGACATTTTACCGAAGCTTTATACCATCGTCACTACAAGACATAGCCAGCAAGCTATTATCCTCTTCATCATCTACTGTTTCTCCACTCTTTTTTTTAATTTTTAATTTCCCTTTATTTCTGCTCCCATCAGCGCGAGCTCTTCTTAAATTAACCCTGCACTGATCCACACATCTCTCTCTCTCTCTCTCTCTCTAATTGAAAGGGTGCGCGCAAGCACACACGTACATGCATACACCGTGCCCTTGAAGCAAACTTAGGACTTGGCCTCCCCCGCCGCTTGCTTTTTGCCGTTCGATCGAGTTGTCTTCTTTCTTTTGTCAGGGAGCTCTTGATTTCCTACGTACAGCTAAGGTCTGCTGGTTTCTTTCTTTTTTATTTTCTTCTTACCATCATCTTTCTCTCTTCTTCTTTCGGCACCTTTTCTTAATTTGTTTGAAGTTTAAAGTTTTTCTTTTTTCTTTTTAAGGATGATTTTTGCAGTGTTTTTTCCCATTGAAATTCTGTTTAGTGTTTGAGGAGGAAAATGAACCAAACCCTGCTTTTAGTTTTCTTTTTCCTTTTAATTTTCACACGCGCATAACAAAAATAAAGGAAAGATCTCTACTTTTTTTTGACGTAAATGATAGACGGGATATATTCCGAGTGTCTTCTTATGATGAACAAAGAGTGTTCACAAGATGCAGAAGCTAATTAGTTGAATACAAGAAACTGATCTCATGAAATCCTTCTTGAAAGAATTGCAACCATATATGAACCATGATATGTATTTCCTGGATCTCCTTCAGTACTACTAATGTTTAATCTGGATCTCGTAAACTAGCTAGTTAAGGTGATGATGCTAACTATTCTTAGTTTCCATGCATGTTTAAACATATTTTCCATGGTTTTAAGGGAAAACATTCTTCAATAATCTTTGACCTAGGGTTAAGGTATTTTAAACCTCTTTTCTTTTTCTTTTTTTCCCTTACAGAAACCCTACGGATTCTTACGCACAAAAAATATTCTCGAAATGTTCGGTCTCCCTTTGCTGCGCATACAAGAACATTTTCGTTTTCTTAATTGATTCCTTGCTTTTGAGATTTCAGGACAAAAATCGATACTAGCTAGATTTAGGGAGAATGATGACAGGAAACGGACAACTATCAGTTCCTCCAGGTTTCAGATTCCATCCAACAGACGAAGAGCTTCTGTACTATTATCTGAGGAAGAAGGTCTCTTATGAAGCCATTGACCTAGATGTTATCAGGGAGGTAGACCTCAATAAACTCGAGCCATGGGATCTCAAAGGTTAGATGATCTCATTTCTTCCTAGTTCCTGCTCGCCTTGAAAACCTTCCCTAACAGTTTAGAGTAACAAGTAACTGGAACCATACTTAATCTTATAGATATGTTATTAATTTTCTAGCATCACATGTGAAGATTGTAAATTTTTTATGTTTCCGAAATGAAGTAACCCAATAATTTGAACTTGAAAATCCCCACACAGCTAGCTAGGGTAACAAGTAATGTAAAACTAGTTATTTCATCGAACCTCAATTGAGTTGGACTTAATTATGAGTTAGGGTTACAGAGCTGCCAAGGTATGAGTACGAACTGAAATATTAAAATACGAAAGTGATCTCATCAGATCCAAAATAGACAATCATCATTCTTGTTTTGGAAATGCAGACAAATGCAAGATTGGTTCGGGTCCTCAAAACGAGTGGTATTTTTTCAGTCACAAAGACAAGAAATATCCAACCGGAACTCGAACAAATCGGGCAACCACAGCAGGTTTTTGGAAAGCAACAGGAAGGGATAAGGCCATCCATATTAGCAACTCTCAGAGGATTGGTATGAGAAAAACCCTAGTCTTCTACACTGGACGTGCTCCTCATGGTCAAAAGACTGACTGGATCATGCACGAGTACCGCCTGGACGATGACAACTCTGAGGTTCAGGTAAATAATATAAGCCGACTAGAATCAAGATTTATTTTTCCAAAATAAACAAACAAAATATTAGGTATAGTTCACCATTGACCCAAGATCTTGGGCTCCATCTTGGCACGTGATTTCTTTAATGGGATTTTCTTATAGTTATTCTACAAGATGGGTGTGGTCTCCTTTTCTTTTTTAGCTGACTGGTTCAATGAAAATAGAGCAATAATGTTGTATATGCTGCTATTTTGGCAGGAAGATGGCTGGGTTGTCTGCAGGGTTTTCAAGAAGAAGAATCAAACCAGAGGTTTCCTGCCAGAAGTTTCTCAAGAAGTACACTTCCCTCACATGAAGGCCAGCGCTTCTTCTTTTCCACTCGATCCAAAACAAAACCAATTGCAATCACTATACAATGACTATACCTTCGATGGTTCCATGCATCTACCCCAGTTATTTAGTCCAGACTCAACTGTTGCCCCATCTTTTGCGTCACCTCTCTCTTTGAACAACATGAACGACATTGAGCGCTCACAGAACTTGCTGAGGTTAACATCAGCTGGTTGTGGATTTGAGCACCCTGCAGGGAGGTTCAATGGCGACTGGTCACTTCTGGACAAGCTTCTTGCTTCTCATCAAAACCTGGATCATCAGCAACACTGTCAAAACAAAAGGAATTCATCATCCCAAATTGTTGATCCTGTGGGCTCTTCAACTCAGAAATTCCCATTTCAATACCTTGGATTTGAGACTGACATTCTGAGATTTTCCAAGTAGAGTTGCAACTCCCATGTCATAAACCGTGCTGGATTTTATCTTCTTAATTAAGCTGGAGGGAGCAAGGCATTTTAATTCATATATACTGTGGATGAGGAATCCATATTAATTATTCAGTTGAAATTCTGTTCTTGCTATTTTAATTATGAGTTGGTTTTCGATTATTAAGATGTATATAAAGATAAGTTCATCAAACTATTAAGAACAAGATCATTAATTCATCCTATTATCCTCTCTTTTCTTCTTTCATCCCTTTTTTCTGTTTCCTATGTAATCACTTTGGCCAGCTGCATTGCTTGTCTTATTTTGTCAGTGAATGAATCAAGATTGATTTGTGCAGCTGCAGTATTATCCTTTCTTTCTTTCCCCCCCGATAAAAAGCCCTATAGGTTTTGAGTTGCACAATGGAGGAAATCCTTCGACGACATATATACAATGGAGGTTGTCCTTCTACAAGCTCCTAAATTCTGATACGTTTTAAGGGTTTAAACATGAGAGATCCTAATATATACACCAAGTCTTAACCAATGTTTTCAATTCTGTTTCGGTTGATCTTTCGTTTTTTCAATTGAAACTGAATGTTTTGGTTTCAGAACATTTCAACATGCTTTTTCGGGGTTGTAATGTTTATCAATCTCGCAATGTCATTATATTCTCTGATTGCTCTGAAATTTTAACATAATATATATAAATATGTCAAGAGACTCCTCGTAAAATTTCATCTCAATCTAACAGTCGGATTAAGAGATATGATTGATATTATAAAATTATTCATTATTTTTTAAAAAAAACACTATTTAGTCAAAACAGAACGGGCGGAACGAAACCGAAACGTTTCAGCTGGTATTTGACCGAAAAATACAGAATCGGCCGGAATTTAAACTGAGATTAAAACAACACTATTTTTTTTTTTTTAACTGGTATGAAATATTTCGACCGTTTCGGCCGAAACAAAACGAAACTGATAAGTATGGTCTTAACTGCCAGACATCCTCTTACGAAATCGCAACATTATTCTTCTCAATTTTAAATTACACCATAATTAATTTATAAGGAAATTAATTAAGATGAAAGAAGAATATATTTTATTTTATTTTCTCACTTTCTTATCCTCCCTATCAGTAACCGACGGTAACTCATCAGTTTACATAACAATTGGATGGATAATCTTGCATGTAATGTGTGATCAGAAAATGAAACATTCAAGAGGCCGTAAGATGTCTAGATTGCAAGCCAGCTTTTCCCAAAATATCTACATTGTAACCTGAGTGGCGAAAGTTTTGAGCTTTCAGGTTTCGAATCCTCCTACTAACTGTATTTTTTTTAGGGTAATAGTGTTAAAAAACTTTCTTATTTAAAAATTTAAATTTTTTAATATATCTCTACAAGTAAAAACTCTTTAAGCTTGAAACTTATACAGACCCACATTATCTTGTGCTTTATTTTTTATCAAATAGAATGAGGGTGATGAGATTCGAACTCGTGATTGTTGGGTCAATAAGACTCTGATATCATGTTAAAGAATTATCTCATTTAAAAACTTATATTTTTAAGTGAGGATTCAGAATATAATTTAAAAAACAAAAAAACATATAAAAAATAGTGATTTTTCCTGTTCTTTGTATAAATAATTTCTGTGATCATATACACAAGAATCCATAAATTTAGTCGAGTACATACGAATTGGTCAGACAATCCGGTTACGAAAAAAACATCTCATTCTCATCGTGGTCTGAAACGTGTCAAATCGCAGAATTAATTGGCAATAAGGCAAAGGTTGCATTGTACCTGATAGAAGAAGCCTGTCTACCACGACTTCAAACCTAAAAATGACGTCATATTTTTAATGGGTACAGGATAAGCAAAAGGACAGGCTTCCCAAAACTATGGGAAATCTTGAAAATAATCGATATGTTGTCGCATAAATTAATAAAGCTAAGGAGCTCATCGTGTCCGAATATCTAGCAGGAAAATTGTGGCCCGGCCGCAACTTACTGTTTAAGAATTGAAGTTATTTTTGAAATTATTTTTTATCTAAAAATATATTAAAATAATATTTTTATTTTTTAAAAATTATTTTTTATAAAATTAATTTAAAAACTAAAAAAATTAATTTAAAATAAAAAATAAAAAAATCTTATTTTTTAAAAAACATGTTTGAAAAACAATACTAAACACCCTTAATCTATTTGCTGAGTATTGATCTCCTTTGAATGCATCATTTTGGATGTGAGAGATGCATGCAATTAGAAAATAAACTAAAGGAGATTGTTCGCTCACTGTACACCTATACCCATTGTCATTATGGACTGGATGTTTGCTCTCCTGTTTCGAGTCTGTTTGAGCTCGGTTTTTTTTTCCTCGTTTATGCACAGTGTAATAACGAATTTGCCCCTCGAAAAAGATAAAAAACGGTATCTAGGTTGAGGGGTTCCACGGTAATTGTATATTTTCGGTCCGGTCCGGTTTGTCTGACTAATTTATTTGTTTTTTTAATATTTCATTGAACAGTGCAATAACTGTTTTATTCTTTAAAAAAGACAAAAATATGTGTCGGTAATTAACCAATTTTTTATTCTTTTTTTTCGCCGGTTTACTGTTGGTGCGTCGCCGGACGTGCCGTCCATTTCCGCGCTCACGCGTGTTTCGGACAATGCGTGTGGCTTACTCTGACGTCCAAAAATGCCCAACTGGCATCTAGAATGATTTTTAGGCATGTTTTCTTCCACCTGATGCGGCGTGTGTGACTATATAGTGTCCGGAGACGTGTTAATGGTCGTTTGAATCCCCCCCCCCCATTTCTCTCTCCTGCCTGTGCAAGCTAACGTCAGCGCAGCTGTTTTTTGTCAAATTTTATTTCAGTCCCTGGACGTTCGAATTTGTTTTTCTGGCCCTTATTGCTATTATATAGGTTTGATTTGTTTCAATTTCGTCCTTCAATTGAAATTGATTATATATTGTAGTTTCAATTAGGTATTCTTTTAATTTTCGAATTGGTCTGTAATCCTTAATATTTTTTGTATCAAAGTTTTGATTTATTTCAATTTTATCCTTCCATGCAAATTTATTATAAATCCTTAATATTTTCGGTATCAAAGTTTGATTTCTTTCAATTTTATCTTTCTATGCAAATTAATTATGGATTTCAGTTTCATTTCGGTTTCAATTCTTTTAATTTCCAGTTTTGTTTTAAATTATTTAATTTCTATGATCACTAAAGCCCCCTTACATATTATTATTTTAAAATGTAATCAATTTTTTTTTCATTTGTTTTGGTTATTGCTTTTTTGTTAATATTTTCCATTGTCAAGATTCCTAATTATTGTAGTACTTCAATATTAAAATAATCAATTTCATACATAAAAAAAACCCAATACAGCGCGCAATCAAGTTCAATCGTCATCCCTAAAACAGATGACTCACCACAACAAAATTTGAAATCATTGGTTGAGATGTTCCTTGCAATGATATGACATTTATAGTGATAGGCCTATGCAGATTTCAGTCCAGTTAACTTTCACTTCAGATAGAGAGTAGCAGAGTAACTTTCACTTCAGATTTCATGCAATCTCAACTACGAGATTAAAGCTTCAGACAAAAAAACACAAGCAGCTTGTTCACAATTCATAAAGTCGTTGACTCACAGTTTTTGCAAATATTTGAGGGAAATACTATCGAAAAACATCAGACTTGTCGGTCATACAAGGTAAATATTTAAGAAAATAGAAAGTCAACAAAAGCTTCCCAACAACAGAAGTTTACACGTCCATTGCCTTTCAAAGTTAGACGAGCGACCGAAAGAGTTGGGGGATGGATTGATGCGTTAGAGAACAAATCGACAGACAAAAGTCGTTGCCAGAGGTGCCTGCAACCAGTGTCACAATTCCTCTTTTGTTGATGGAAGGGTAGGCTTGAAACACGTTCCTTCTTCGAAAAAACAAACAGCAAGAACTCCCACTGAAAAAGGACACTTAGTCCAACAAGAGGGTGATGCTGCAACTCGAGCCCCATATTCACAGCAGACAAAACGGACAATACAGGATTTCATCATTCCAAGAGCTGAGACCCCAACTTTCTCCAAAAACAACTCACTTGAAAGCTAAAATATCTATCCCATGCTCAACGGCTGTACAAAGCGAAACCGAAAACCCTTAGAAAACTGAAGCCATAACCAGAAGCGCACATCCCAGTTCATCGCTTCTTTAATGGTGAACACCATTGCCATTGCTATATACACCGTTTAATGATCCATTGGAAGACTTAATGGCGTTCCCATTTTGATAGGGTTTCCCTACTGGCTTTCCATTGCTCATTCCATTTGGCAATAGCTTGCTTGCATGACCATAATTTTGCAGGACAGCATCCAACTGCCCACTTGCTGCCGCTATAAGTCCTGTGACATGGCAAACGAATTATGAAGATACCTAAGTAGGAAGAAGATGCTCAAATGTGAATTTGACCAGGCATGACATGAGATGGACTGCTTGTCCTAAGACTGCCCTAGACAAATGCACGATAATAATGGGGACTTGGGCATTCATGGTGCCACCTACTCGATCACATAGGTAGTTAATAACAATATTAGGTGTATCAAAGGTAAAAATGGAACTTGTCAAGAGAGTAAGCAAAAGGAGAAGATAGAAAGGAATATTTCCCCTCATTCATATAATTTCTAATGAACTTGTCATCAGGTTTGAACCCAGCTACAGTTTTTGACCATCAGACAGCACCCTTCAAAACTCACCTTCAGACATGAGGCATCATCAAGTAAAGTACAGGCAGTTACAAGGAATACAAGCAACCAACCATATAAAGTCATAATTTATTTTGACACACTATTAAATGTCAAACGACACTTTATAAAATGCCAAGAAAAGAGCACTTTGAACAGTTGTGATTTATGGAAATAATACCTAAAAAAAGAGCTGAAGGTTTTCCCGGCCTTGACTTGAATTCAGGATGGAACTGAGCACCGACAAAGTATGGATGACTAGGCAGTTCAATGACCTGGTCAAAATAACAGTAGAATGCTCATAACCACCTGATACCCATCCTAATACTATGCTGCTTTGTAGAATACATCACTTGCATGATTTGAAAGAAACTTACCTCCATGCGCCGACCAGTTTCATCACTTCCAACAAATGATAGACCTGCATTTTCAAATTGTGGTACCATGTCTGGATTGACCTGCTCAAAGTAAACAATTTCTTAGGGATGTGACATTTACAAGAGTAGGATATATTGAACTTTTTTTCTTCATGCAGAGTCCTTTCACATGTTTGCTCATGGGTACCTCATATCTATGCCGATGGCGCTCATCAACAAAACTGGCATTGCCGTACCTAAACACAGGTACAGAAGATTAGTCAGGTGAACTAGAGCAAAAAAACAAGAGTTGGATTTGGATCTTTCAGCCATCCTTAGCTGTCTCATGTATTTGTACATAGGAAGGTTATAATAAAAAGAAAGCATTTATGTGGCACACTCTAAATGAAGTGATATAGTGTGATGGATGTGTACAGATATGAAAGGAGTCATAAATCTTACAACTTTGCAGATTTGCAATTAGGAACTTTGAAATAAGTTCTTCTTGAACCCAGACGCATAGTCCCCCCCATGTGAGTTTTGGAACCCTATCAAATAAAACAGAGTTATAGCAAATAGGTTCACCACATGAAACAACAATTGACCAAATTCCACATCAACACTCAGGACTGTAGCACTACATACCTCTGGCATAAATATGACACAAGGATGTGAAGTTTGAGGATCAAATTCTGTACTGTTTGCATCATGCAAACCAAGAATAGATTGAGCAAATTCAATTACAGCAATTTGCATACCCAGGCAAATGCCCAGGAATGGAACTTTGTTCTCACGAGCATACTTTGCAGCAATAATTTTTCCTTGAACCCCTCTATCACCAAACCCTCCTGGAACTACAACACCATCAGAGCCCTGCATTAAAAAAATCTCATAAGACCGAATGAAATAAATACAGACCAAGAAAAGAAAAGTAACCAGAGGGGCATCAATTTAAAAGACAGATCTAAGTTCACCTTCAAAAGATTCCATGCATTTTTATAAACATCAGGTGCCTGCAAGGAGAAACAGTAGCCAAAGATCAAATACTACAAATATTGAACTGATAAAAGCAATTTAGGATACTCTCTTTTATTTTGAGGGAGGGGCTTGATGGCGTCAGTAGAGTTAGATTTTAAAATTGCAATGCAGAAATTGGATAATTGTTGACCTCTTTAGCAGTAACATCTTCAAGATCACCTGCAGCCACCCATTCTACCACAAGCTTTCTCCGGCAAACAACAGAAGCATGCAAAAGAGCCTGTCACAGTAACCCAAAAAACTTAGGATATAATATCTCATAAGTTCTTCAATGCAAAAAAAGGATACACGGGTGGTCCTTTCTATTCAAGATTGAGGAATGGCATATGATGTTTCTCATTGATTTTATGTTTAGTATGTTAGTTGCATGGATAATAAACCTGTTAATCAAAGAGCATAATGCACATAAAATCTTTTGGAGATGTTTGAAGCCCTTCTAAGATGATAGTTATTTTGTTGGTCAGGGAACATATATAGCTCCAGAAATAGTACAAACATGCTTTCAAGTTCAATGCGGAGAAGACTTAACCGATAATATAACCACAAACAGGAACTCACCTTCAAAACAGAGAGGTAAGAATCTGAAAGGCCAGTATATTTTCCAACCATGGCAATTTTAACCTGTAATACCCGTAAGTTCATGGTTGGTTGGAACAAAAACGCAAGTATCAATTTAAATTGGGGATATCTTTCTGACTCACAGTTTCATGCAGTACATCATAGACTCTTGTCCTGGTAATCCAATCCTGTAAATCAGGCTCCCCGGCAACACTGAGGATTATGGAAATGTTAATATTCTGGTTAAAAAACTAAGGCTGGTGCAACAACAATATCACTATGAACATAGAGAGGGGAGAGGGAGAGGGAGAGAGCATGCAGCAAATGAAAAGCAAAACAAATCATAAAGAGTGAGTTCATAACACAAACCCTATAAGGTTCAGTCCTTTCAAGATTGCTTCATGTGCCTTCTGATCCTAATCATGTCAAGAGAAAACAATTAAAAAGGTAAAAGCAGAGGAAGTTCTTGTTTGAAGACTACTAAAACAGAACAAAAAATCAGAAACCCCGCAGTCAATCACTCACTCTTAGTAGTAGAGGAATGTGCCAGATATTTGGGACATCATACAGGGTGACAACGTTTTCAACCTGCGCACAAAGCCATATTGTCTGATTCAGTAACTGTTTAATAAAAGCCAAAAAAAAAAGTGTTTATCTTGCAGTACCGGCACATGACAGAACTGGGATAGTTTGGCCTTAACATTCTCATTGAGTGCCTATTGAAGAAAGTTAGAATCAGGAGACTGCAACCACATGCCATGAAGGAAATATGAAATAGCAACCAGCAAGGAGATGAGTGAGGAGAACCTTAGTGCTGCGACAAGCAAGAATGTTTGGTGTCAACCCAAGTCCTCTAAGCCCCCTAACACTATGCTGGGTAGGCTTCGTTTTCTACACACATACAACAATAGTTAGAGCAAATAAACTTGGAAGTAAATAAGTCAATACAATGCATAAGAAAGTGCTCCAGTCAGATTCATGTTTTGAAACTAAGAATCAATGTGCAACGCCATGTTAAAGAAGAGAACTTTATAAGCACCTGTTCACCCACAACATTAAGAACAGGCACCAGACTGACATGGACCAGACAGAAATTTCCAGGGCCTAAAAACAAGCAGCAGCTAAGTAAAGTAAGTGTTTGGTTCGACGGAACCATATAAAAGAGAAAACTCCTTTTATGAGCCTGTAAAACAGAGGTCCAGAGCAGATCAACTTACCTACATGATAAGAGAACTGACCAAGTGCCTCAATAAATGGCATAGATTCAATGTCCCCTGCATAAAATTAGGTTCATTCTAAGTAAACAAAATAAAAAAGGTAAACTTATCTGACAAACATCAATTAAGTACCTATAGTTCCACCAAGTTCAATGACACAAACATCAGCTGGACCTTCTTTTCCATCCACTGGTATCATGGCTACACGCTCTATCCACTCTTGGATGGCATCTGTGATGTGTGGAACTACCTGCAGTAACAACAATAAAAATAGAAATTTAACTCCATGGTAAATTATGACTGGCTTTGGTCAAGAACAGCAGAATGTGGAACGGACCTGCACAGTCTTTCCAAGATAATCTCCTCTCCTCTCCTTGTCCAGAACAGACTATTTGATCAAAGACACAAATTTCAAGATAGCAAGAAATTAAGGTGAAGCCACCACATCTGATTCATAAAGTTTACTTGATTCATCGTCCTGGAGACATTCATTACCTGGTATATTTTTCCAGTAGTGATATTGTTGTCACGGGTTAGCTTAACGTCTAGAAACCGCTCATAATTACCAAGGTCCAGATCCACCTTTTACGTAAAAAAGAAGCTATTAATCCTCTTTGCAGAAAGCATCATGTTAATCATGGAAGTGATCATGGAATTGACACTGAAGGGGTGCTCACGAAATACTTGAGTGGAAAATAATTTATTCAGTGAATTTACCTCACCACCATCATCCAAGACAAAGACCTCTCCATGCTCAAAAGGAGACATGGTGCCCGCATCAGTGTTTAGGTAAGGGTCTGAAAACATAGCCAAGCATGAGGTAAGGCTATTGACAACATAAACATCCAAAGACATTGAAGGCATTCCATGACAAGGAATTCCAAGATGGAAGCATGCAGTAGCCTCAACAAGCAATGCGACCACCCTTCATTTTTCTTTCAATTTATGTTGCGAGTAGGAACTAGAGGATTAGAGACGAATACGCATGAGATAAAATTGTTTAAAATGGTAGCCAATAAAGTCAACAAACAGATACAAAATTCCAACTACAGACCACCTTCCACAATCAAAATCCCTACTCAAAATCCAAAAAAGGCTCAAGATATTTAGTAAACAACCCAACAAACTCATCGACTAAAAAACAAAAAACAACCCTACAAGAGCAAACTATCCATCCACAACTTAATCTAATTAAAATGAAAAGCAACCAATACAGTCTCCATAAAAAAATAGGCTGCAGGACATTATTAAAAATATATATATACCAATCTTAATAGAAGTAACTCGAAGGCCACAAGCTTTGAGAAGAACACCAATACTACTGGCTGTAACACCTTTGCCAAGTCCACTGACAACACCACCAGTAACCAACACGTACTTCATTGTCAATGCTATTTCTGATGAAAAGAACAGAAGTTTATAATTCAATACCAAAAACATAAAAACAATGCACCAGAAACCAAGCAAACAGCAGAAGCGGATAAGGATAAATGGTGAAAGACTGAGACTTTAAAAAGAGTGGAGGCTGTCTTAGTACTGATAAAACCAATGGATAAATAAGAGTAAAAACTAATAAAAAGATGAGAGGTCAAACGAAAACAGATAAGAGATGTCATCAACATAGATATTGTACCCATAGCGGGTTTTGGTGTGAATAATGAGAAAACCACCTTGTTTTCAATGACGGTCTTTACAAAGCTAGCCTCACTTTCACCTAAAGCTTCTTTCTTTCACCAGCTTCCTCTGCTTTTTAATGAAAATATGTTGGTGTTGTGTTTCTTTCTTAGTCCAGGATAAGAAAAGTTTAGGCAAAAGAGAAGTCGTTCTTTCAAATCAAACCAGCCCCGAATATGGTATTATAGAAACAATCAGAATCAAGAGAGAAGGATGTTGAGCTAAAAAATAATCTTCCCTTCTCAAACCAACCAGAGGCCTCTTCTCTTGTGTTTTTGTTTCAGAGGCGGCGGGTTAGAAGATGCTTCTACTCCTTATATCATGTACTGATATTTTTTTCTTCTTCTAGTTTTCATGTGTCAAACAAAAAAAAAGGAAAAAAATAATAGTTTTGTTTTAAAAAAGTTTTTAC
Source organism: Salix arbutifolia (assembly GCA_025169955.1). Lineage (NCBI taxonomy): Eukaryota > Viridiplantae > Streptophyta > Magnoliopsida > Malpighiales > Salicaceae > Salix > Salix arbutifolia. The sequence continues at coordinate 4,710,604 of CM045909.1, forward strand.
TTTTTCTGATTATTTGTTGTGTTAATGTTATTTTCGAAAGTATTTTTATATTTTTAAAAATTATTTTTAATATAAAAATATTTAATTTAAAATAAAAAACAAACTTTTTTAAAATAACTTTTAAAAAGCAATTACAAACAATTTGCTTACCATTGGTTTTAGGGTTTTCTTTCTTTTTAGATTTTCTTGTACTCTTTTCAATGAGGTGATAGAGAGAGAGAGAGAGAGAGAGAGAGGGTATTTTTGCTTTAATCGCTATCTTCTATAAAAGGGTTTTTGCTTTGAATGTGGAATCAAAAAAAGATAGAGAAAGTTAAATAACTATGCTCACGGATTCACAGTTTCACACCATACAAGATGAAGACATATAGAGATTTTCTTGATGGAATTTTCCATACAAAGAAAGCAACACGTAGCACTCAAAACTTTTAAACCACCACTCCATCTTCTACCAGTATTCTTTTCGTTTTTTTCCATTTCAGCAGAGCAGCCTTCTCTGTATGAACATGGTCATGGTGATAATGTTAAAAACCTTAGACCAATTTCAACGACGACTTTTGCCCCACCATTGTATTTGCTTCTATCTGTTTGTGCTTTGGATAATGTTGATTATTCTTTCGTTAAAACTTTACATTATCCCTCACTTAGGTTACATCTTTAACACTTCTCTCTCTTCCCCTTTTCTTTATTGTTTTTTTTTTGTGTTTTTCCAGTAATGGCTTCACTTTGCCTCCTCCTTTTAACTTGTTTTCATACTCTGTTTTGGCTTTTTGGATCCCTGGAGGTTTCTTCCTCCTTCCCATTAACCTTAATGGGAAACTTTGTGAAACAAATCTGTAAAAAAAAAAAACAGCCAGCCTCGTCCTGTAGTAAAGGTACTGGTAGGTTTTCTTGCACTGTATGATGATTGTGTGTGGTCGTGCTAGCTAGATGGCAAATATAAAGTTCCGCCATTACCTAGCTCGCTCGATCGCTCTTTTAACTTCCTGTGTTTTCTTCCAACGCTTCTTTAAGCTGTTACTTGCTTCATTTTAGTCCACATTAGTTGTATAAATCGTTTTTACATGAGACTGAGATGGTGTTTGATGTAATAAAATTGTTAATAAATATTATAAAATCAAATTTAAAACTAATTAAGTTTTTATATCATAAATTTACTGATTTTATTAATTTTGCAAGAGTTAATTCCGATTTTACTAATTTTCAAGTTTTTCACATATAAATACATATTAGTGTAGGATGAGAAGATTTTAAAAGTTTTTTTTTGTATAACCATCCGGTGTCCGGCCACTATCGACTAATCTGGATTCGAGCAGGATGAGACCCTTAAGGGCAGCAAAACTCTCTCACATAGCACCGCTACATACCCAAGGTCTCGAACTCGAGAACTTAGTTAAACCAGGACAGCCCTCTGCCAGCTGGCCTACACGCTCGGTGGTAGAAGATTTTAAAAGTTAGATGCCGACTTTGACAATTTTTATTAAATAATAACGTATTTATTATCATTTTTATTAATTGACGTCATGATTTGTCATTTAATTAGCACGCAAGCAAGAAAAGAAGATTACGAAATAACCCAACAAGCACCAGGTGTTGTCTTGACCCAGAAAATTAACTAGACAACTGCTACAATTTAATCCATTTAAAACAAACCAAACTACTCAATCTTATCATAAGGAAGCCACTAGCATTGAAAAGGCAAGCTTCGTCTACGTTTGGAGCTCTAAAATCCATACATGGGACCCGGAAAGTTCTTAATCGCCCACCTGCCAACACCAGGCAAAACATTGCCTGCCTTTATCAGTTAAAACCACGAGACTTAACCAAATTTCCAAGTGCATATATGTCGACGCAGGTAGCCACTTACTCGAGTTAGGCCACCTTTAACACAGCCAAGATTTCTAAACACCAGCACAAGGAAATGAAAAGTCACCATCACTTCGCCAACACCAGCACAAGGAAATGAATAGTCGCCATCAAAAGCCAAGATTTCTAAACCATGTCATTTGATTCTAACATATTAACACTGACTAGCGATTCAAGACATTATACACGGAATTTGTTAAGGAATCATCTCATCTAAGAACTTAAATTGTTGTTAGGTGAGATTCTAGAATATGATTTATATTATTGTCCAACAGAAATCACACGATTGATGGACTGAAAATGAAGATTGCGCTCATGGTTGCTGGGATCATATGGCCAAAGCTAATATATGTTGAGTCTTCTGCTTCAATGGGCTGTACAGATGCGCCTGCAAAAATACACCAGAACCGTTAAATTATTCAGAACCGAAACACAAGGAAATCCATTGTTAATCAAACAATATGCCTGAATAATTAGCAAGCATATTTGATGATCATTGGTCGGTGGACAATTAAATGCCATTGCCATCTTGTATGTTTGCCTTTTCCGATCCTTTCCGATCACCACATGGTCCATTTCTGTCCAGAGCTACATGTATCGTATATAAAATCTATATCCAAGAATACCTCATTGGCTAGGTTTTGGAAGCAACAGACTTGCAAAAGTAAGGCGCTGCTACTCATATCATATGCTGGATCCAGAATACCAAGGCATCCTCTAAAACCCGTAATAAATCATCTGTTGTGGGCTTACTAGGCTTTCCATCACTGTTTCCAGAGCTTGAATCTCGCATCAAGAATGGCACTGAACCGGTTAGTGGCCTAGGGTTAAGGTAAAGGATGCTGCTAAGTGGCAAGAACCAACTGCTAAAAATCCTCAAGTTTCAACATTAATGATTAGATTAACGATGATATTTCAGTGCCAAAGTAGTTAGGGTTGATGGTGTGAAATACTTGTCTCCATCATATTTTGTTAGGGAACAGAAGTCTTGGTCTTTCATAGAAGTAACAAGCTTGCACCATCAGGTTGGAAAATTTCACGAGACAACTGAAGGTGGAGCTTCCCGGAGATGCAAATCTGTGCCCAACTTCCCTTCCCCAGACCAATCAAAGATTCCCAGAATTAATCAAGAACCTTCAATCAACCACTCTCCCAATCCAGAAATGGTTGAAGTTTACAGAATATTACAGAATCCTCATTTGAGTTATTTCTTAACACTGTGTAAGCAAGTTTGGTTCACATTCCACTTCTTCAGTTCCTCCCTGTGTATCATCAAATGCCAAGGGACAGCACTGCACTATGGATTGATTAAAATCTAGTACTTCAAGAGCAATCATTATTGGTTCAAGGTCACTTGAACACATGAGAGTTCAAAATATATCCTCGGTTAAATGTTTCAAAAGCACTTTCGAACCACTGCAGCAGAAGTTGAGTTTCATTTTCTTCACCACCTTAAAAGGCAACTCGAACACGCGTAAATCCATAGAGAAAACCTGATTCTGTTTTCTCTGGCAACCAATTCCTGAGATACTTTTGGTTCAAATGGTCATCTCTTTTTCCTGTATGGCAAAGCAATTTGATGGTAAGAAGGCCAAGAAAAATTACTCTTCCATGAAAAACACCAGTAGCTGTTCCGCCACACAAGGAGAACAACAAGCAGCGGTGGGTAGATTTTATCGTACAAGATATTACGGTCAGCAGCATTGAAAAGTGACAGTGAAAAGGAGAGGGCTGCCCCCGTGAACGATCTTAGATGATCAACAAACCGCTGATCCGGATTGAATTTTGTAAGAACGTCGACCCTGCTCCATGTAAAAGCAACCGGCATTAATCTACCTTCGATTATCTGCAATGGAAGATTGATCTGGGTTGCTTTTAGGATTCACTTTCGACCATTAATATTTCAACAATACCATTTTAATTTTTTTCATAAATACATCACCCCCACCCCTTCCTCTTCCTCAAACAAACCCATGCATTAAAAATTGGTTCTCAAATAACGTCAACCAAATTACAATGGCGTCAGCTTATTAGAGACTAGCATTGAATTATTTCTCCATCAAATTGTACACCACTCCGAGGCATTCAGATTGAACTTTCCTTGCACCCTGGGATTATATATCCATATGAGTGATAGCCGTAGAAAAACCACTTGAATCGGAACTCATTGGGTAGACAAAAAAGCAAAACAAAAACCAGACAATTTTCCGTTACATTCATCTCAATTTTCAGTCTTCAATGGCAGGAACCCAAGTTTTTCAACGAATATCCAGTTAGTGGGGGCATCCGCCAAAACGCATTTACAAATCCAGAGGTTTCTATCTAGTTTCTGGCTTTTCCTTCCGTCCACAAGAAGAACCTAAAAACAAAGTTGCCGATTTTCTAAAAAAAAAAAAATCCAAGTAATTCCCCATGAACTTCAAAATTATGATCCATCAAACCACTCTAAAATACAAAGACTTGCAAAACAATTGAAATAAAACAAGAAAAGCTTCCCTTTACTTCATTAGTGAACACTAGAATTACATTCATTTTCCTCATCGTATTCTACTTAGTTTGGTACAAAGAACAAAAAAAAAAAACAGTCGATCAAAGGCAAAAAAGTCAGCAAAAGGATCTTCTTCCTTGTCATCCATGACCAGGACTTCACTTCTACTGTGCTTGGGCAGTTCCCGCCTCAGTTCCTATTGATTCTGCTCCAAGAGTTCCTTGAGATTCGGAAAACCCATGACCTCTCCAGGAGGCGGGTGGTCAAATTTGCATGTTGCGCCATATTTGCATGTGCCAGTCTTCATATAGTACGGACAGTGAACCGCACCCTGTAAAAGGTTTCACCAAAATAAATATCACTGAACGTATACAATACAAGAAACACCATTGGCTAGTCAAGTGGTAACCAATCAGCCCTTGGGCTTAATAATTGACCAAAAAGATGGTGAAGTCCAATAGGGCTTGTATCAAGGTTCTTTGATTGCAAGAGAAACATATTAAATATTATTTGATGGGAGTAGTGTTTAGATGCACTGAACTTGAAGCACTTGCATCCATGCACAGAACCTTTAACTGCTTATGGATTAAATAAGCCAATTAACCGAAGACAAGGACATTTCTCAAAGTTTCCAAATGAGGTTGAATATGGTAACAGGCCAAGCTGTGAGTGTTGAAAATGTGGAAAACAAAACCCCATTTCTTCGAATCATTTAATGCAACTTACTCTCACAAGTCATATAATACACAACCAAAGTCGCCAAGAAAAACAAAAAACAAAATAGAAGTACACAAAGGCATATGTTTTCTTAAACAAAAGTGAGGAGACTGCTTAAACCCACCTTAATGTGCTTCACGTGTTAGTATATCATAACCCATAACCTTAAAATGAGCAAACAATGTTCAAATTTATAGGAAAAGCCTCACAATAAAAAGAAAGGAAGACATCCAACTGCTTCTCAGAAAAAGACTCCTTTCTGTGGAAACAACATAAATATGTCATGCTTAATTTCTAGCACCAATTCATACCTCTCTCCTAGGCAATCCTGCAAGAGTGAGCTTAACAGTCAGTGATTCAGTTTGCTTTGCTGTAGGGGCAGAACGATCAATTGGGTGATGATATTTGCAAGTTTCCCCAAACTTACACTCGCCGGTCTTCATGTAGAACTGAAAATGGGAAATGTAACACATTAACTGCCTGCATATCAAGGATGCATTGAACCGAGAAACAAGCTGCCCCGCCATAAATTGAAGGAACGTATTATGAAAAAATAGCTGCCTTATGTAATGCTGGCCATAATTGTTTTCTAAACAATCAGTAGATAAAGTAGAACTCTATTAAAGAAGTAAAGAACAACATATATTATAGAATAAAGGATGAGGTAAAATAGATGCTCACGTCACATTCAGCCTGTCCAGGTCGTTGAGGATAGACGGCTGGTCCCATTCCCAGCTGCAGTAGGCAAACAAATAAAAGGCATCAGCACCAAAGCAAGATGACCATAATTTCTGCTACCACAAGATTGCCAAGAGAAATCTCAGGAGAACAGGGAGAGTAAAATTAGTAAAAGTTAAATCTCCACAGACCAGGAAAAGCTATTGTGCATGGTGTCTGTAAGGTAGATAAATAAACAATGTGGCAAAAGATAATGTTAGAAATCTGATACTAATAATTCCCAACTGATGAGCCAGTGAAAAATAAATCATATAGAAGGTTAAGAATTTCAATAGAACCAAATACACCAACAGCAAAACTATTGTCAGGTGAAAATAAGTTTTTTTGTTTTTTTTTTTTTTTTTTTTTTTGGGGGGGGGGGGTGTCATAAATTCAGCCTCAAACAGCTATATTCAAAGTTCAAACGCCCTTTTTACCAGCATAAGGCTTCATTTCTCACTAGACCACCATGAGATATGATAGAGACCACTCTTTAAACTGTAACCATGATCAATAAATTTAACTGAAATCACTTTTCCAGCCTTTTCTTTCATCCCCGCCCATGGCCATTGGCTACACACACAGTCGAGCACAAATCGCTGATATACATCCTTTGATGAAACAGATGCAACTGAGAACTGATTATGCAAATGATTTTGTATTTACCGTCGATAATCTGGGGTCAATAGTTTGATATATAGAGGCAGCTGGACTGAAAACTCCAAGGTTCAGATTTGCCATGGAAGGAGCTAAGATTGGATGGCTGAGTGCAGCAGCAGGTGGATTGATAGCTGCGAAAGAATAGCAGATATGAAATTATGGAGCACAAGTGCTGAAGACATGATCTCAGATACTTAAATTAAGCATCTCAATTTTAAAGTAAAAACACGGGGGCACTTGCGTACCTGTCCTCTCTGGATGATTATAGCGGCAAGTAGCACCGTACTTACAACTGATTGGAAAAGAAAAGTCAAGTAAAATGTTTGATCATTTCCTGCCAAACTATTATAGAAGTCATGCATAAATAGGCACATGCTTACCTGCCAGTTTTCAGGTAGAAGGGACAATCCACTTCACCCTGCCAAAACAGCACAAAGCAGATTAATGATCAACATGAAAAGGGATCACAAATACCTCATTAATCACATCATCTAACCTTTACCAAGAGCTAAAACAACATTACCGGTCTTATCGGAAGTCCTTTGGAGTTATGAAGTAGAGCTGGAGTAACTGACACAGGGGTCTTGATCACATTTACATCTTCAGTTGTTTCCCCATTATCAACTACAGAGTTAATTTGCACAGCATTGTCATACCCTTGTCCTGCCAAGGGTATTTGGATATCTTTTGGGTGATGAAATTTGCAGGTTGCACCAAATTTGCAAATCCCTGTCTTCATATAGAACTGTTCAAGACCAGAATATTCAGGATGACAGAAGACCAAATTAATAACATGGCTGATAAAAAAACAGTTAATGGCTTCTTACAGCACATGGGGGCTCAGAAGGTCTCTCTGGCAAGGCAGAAATACTGGTGTCCTCTGAAACACCCTGAAACCACATTGAAGCATCTAATTATAAACCGAGAGTAATCCAAATAAAGATTTTGTGGTATTTTATGAAAATAGCACATACCAAAGACAACTTTTCTTTTGGATGATTAAACTTGCAGTTTAAACCATACTTGCACCTTTGAGTTTTTAGAAAGTACTGCAATGATAATTAACCAATATATTAAAAGCACTTTGAGCGCTAAAATTAATTTAGTGAAGATTGTAAGAGAGCAACTGTTGGTAATAATACTTACAGGACAATCAGGCACTCCTGGTCTCTCTGGAAAAGTTTCACTAGTAGCAATAGGGGGGACCTAGAAAGAAAGAAAGAAACAAACAATGATACCATCCATACCTTCTTATATGTTACAATCATTATCGAGTGGATAAAAAGGAAAATAAATAAATAAGCATCAAAATGGTAGAGCATGAGAAACAACACTTGCTTGAACAAATGTGATAGATTCAGATGCCATATACCAAAATATACTGCCTCCTTCTACATACACTAGGGAAAATATCAGAGTCCCTCGTTATTAACTAGACTTCAATTCCTGAGTAGATGTATTAGAAATATTGATATTTCTAGTTGGATTTCTTTCAGTGTTGCCTGCCTCAACGATGCAAACTATATTTCACATAGTACATAAGAGCATCATCTGTGATATAATCTGCATTGATCTCCTAGCTAACAAGGTTTAGTATTAATCAATCAAGTAGCAAAAGGCTTTCAATAGATGTCAGTTATAAGTAAACTGAAATTAACACTCGAAATCAAGGCTTTGTGAACATAAAATCACGTATCATGTTCAACATGGACAGAGATTTTTGACCGTGCAAAAACATAAAGTTTAAAATAGGGATATATAAACTCTGTGGTGAGACATATACTTTAAACATTATATTTAACTAAATTGGTTAATATCTAGCTTGCAAATGAACTACAGGTGCAGAAAAAATTATACAGTAACTATTATGTTTCCAACATAAACTCTGTCGTGTCAAAGTCTCTTATGCAAGTATCCAAGTCAGGCAGATAACAGCTGCTTCAAGTCAATCATCCAATAAGCATCATGTGATTCAGGAACATCCTTGGTAAAAACGGGAAATCCCGTAAAGAAATTGGTGTGGTTCAGGAAAAGGGTATGTGATAAATGAGAGATAGAACTACGAACCCTTCCTGGACAATAGAGAAGTCTATAAACAGTACACCAAATTACAAACATCTTAATATAGAAAACTCACAGGGATAATATTATAAATAGAGTTATTCATAAAGAAAATATAATTGACTCCCCATAGATTGAAAATGGAGTCATTCATAGGTACAAAAACAATAGTACATTTTAAAGGGGAAATATCATAACCATGTTCATTCAAAACAATTAAGCAGCAAATAATCAAAATTATATCCATCATAAACATATGACAATTATAAAACTATTATAAAGATTAGAATTTTTTTAAACCACGTAACAAACTAAAAGTAAGAGGTAGAATAGTTTTGCAAAGAATAAGTTCACGTAACTTACTGCAGTCACCTAATAAATTTAAACATTGATAAATCCTTTATGTTCATGCCCATCAAATTATAGCATTTAGGATACCACTATATTACATAATGATATTTATATAAATAATCTCATGACATAATCATGTTGCATGCATTGAGATAGCAATAAATGGTCACCTCTTTCCAATCTGGGATTCCACCCTCAGGAACCCAAACAGGATGGTCAAATTTGCAGGTATCTCCAAATTTACATGTTCGAGTGAGCATATAGTAGGCACAATCCTTCTCCCCTGGCCTCTGCGGATATATAGGAAGATGGCTTGTGGTCTCGAATCTAGCACGCTTGGCTAAAGCGTTGGTAGAATACCAATCCTCACTTTGCCCAATTGTGCTATGGGCACCCAAAAGAGTCGGATGATAGAGCACTATAATAGTAGTTCAAGTATATACAAAAGACAAAGAAAAAAATAGTTACCATATAAGTAAGCTTAAAAACTTTAATTTTGGGACTTAGAATATACTTTAGAAAAACTAATACCGAGAATAGATACTATAGCACCTTCATAACAAACAAAATGCAGATAAAATATTTTAAATCTTCTATCTTGCAAAAATTTTGTTCACGTCAAATCTGTTCTAAAGATTCAGCAATTATAGTGCCATTTTTATATATACAGGTAAAGCTATTGAGACCATTGCACGTGTTACACAATGTGAAGCATCTGCCACTATTTACAAGCAGCAGATAGATTAAATTAATCTCTTCTTTAATTCTAACGCAACTTATGATTGAACCTCAGTGTATTATGTAAAGTAGAGAAAAAGCACGTTTCAAGCCAAGTTACACATTGACAGAATATGCATCCCTCACATATTAGGCTAAGCACAGAGTTAGTTATATAGCAAAAGCCTGCTTTTTGAAAAGCTGTAAAGCATATAGATATCAAGCCAAAAACAACATCTCACAAATGATAATATAACTCTGTGCTTTTGTTTTTCCCAATCTAGCACGACCGTAGTAATAAATCTACTATGGTTTGAAAGGCATACGATAATACATCTACCATGAATGTACATGCCCTCCTGTATTAGGCTAAGCATGGAGTCAGTTATATGGTGAAAGCCTGCTTTTTGAAAAGAAGTAAAGCAAATAGAGATCACGCCAAAAACATCTAGTGATGATAATAAAACTCTGCTTGTGCTTTTCCCAATTTAGCAGGACCACAGTAATACATCTGCTGAAGTTTCAAGCAACTTCCAAAATCATGTTTCTCGAATATAAATGCCTTACATTAAAGCAATTCCTTAAAATACTGTCATAAAGTAGTTAGGAATTGTAATTTAACAAGATCACCATGAATGCACACCTGAAGATTTTCACAATCATTACCCAATGTAGATTTATTAAGCAAACGTCAAGCTTGTTAGCCATTCTGAATGCCAAGAAGCAACACAAGTTATATTTTAAATAACACAAACCACACGGATTCCTACATAAGCAAATAAAATCTTAACATAACATTTCTGCACAGTTTTCCTAAGCTTAACGATTAAATATTGGATTCACATTGTTAGCAATGCAAGCACAGCGAAACAGTAAATTCATAACAAAGTAACAAAATCCATACAGCATTCAGAAGGGATAAAGGGAAATTTTGAGTTTAAATTCTAATCTTATTTTTTTGGCACAGGAAAGGAAACAAACAAAAATCGAATAATAGTAAGATAACTTAACAAAAACACAAAAAAAGAAAAGGAGATAGGGATAGGGAGGGAAAAAATGAAACCCTAACCCTAAAACTAACCTTCAGGATTGCGTTTAAGGCCAGAAACAAACGAATCAACAGCGTAAGGAGCATCAACACCAGGTGGTGGTGGCCAAGACGACAAATGCGGAGAATTTGCAGCCGCTGCCGCCGAGGCAATGCCTCTGTCGACCGAGTATCTGAGTGCGTTATCGCTCTGTGTTAGATACATGGAGGAGCTCGCCGAGTACTTCGGAGAATCCGAAGACAGAGAGTCCGACCCGGTTCCTAAGTATCGGGTCAAGAGCGAGTCGGTGAGGGAACGGGAAGCCGATGTTGCGGGAGCACCGTAGCCGTAGAGTTGTTTGGCCATTTATCGAAATAGCGTTGTTTCGCACAATTTTCTTTCTATCATTTGTTTGTTTTCTTTTTTTCTTATTTGTTTTATGAATTTAAATTTTTTAATTTGTTGCGAATTTGTGATATTTTGCCGAGTATTGAAAATTAATAAATTTTAGAGCGGCCAATCGGCTGCCACGTCTCCTTGCCCGTGGCCAGAAATACCGTTGGTTTTGGATGACGGCTTTTGGTATTTTGTAGAAAACGAATCGTGGAAATTTAAATTCCTATTTTTAAATACCAGTTTATATGGTATAGTGAGCGTTTTCCCTCGAAATTTAACAGAATAATATCATGTTTATTTTCAAAATAGCTTTTCAAAAAAATTATTTTATTTTAAATTTAAAAAAAATAATATTTTTATATTATTTTCATGTACTAATATTAAAAATAATTTTAAAAAAATAAAAAAAATATCAATTCAATGTATTTCTGAATAAAAAATACATTCAAATAGTCATTAAAAATAATATAATTAAATATTTATTGAATTGAATGAAATATTTTATATTTAAATAATTTTATATATAAATATTGATATTTCATAGTTAAAATAGTAATTTTGCTATCTTTAGATTTTATAAATTGCTGTAATTTCATTAAAATAAAAATTAATTAAGTTGAATTGTCCTTCGTGAATGGGCCTCGAGAACTTCTGAAGTGTCGTTAAAAGGATTTACTCTAGGAATTAATTTTTATATTATCATCGAGGCCCTCTACGTTCTTTTTTCAGAAGGTTCTTGTGCAGTGTCATACTGTCATGGATATTAGTTAGCAAATTTAGCACAGTAGATAGCTGACACGGGGAAAGTATTTTTATACGTTAAAATCAAAATTAATTTTTAAAAAATAAAAATAGTCGTGCTCCCATAAATCACATTTATTTATTTTTCTTCACTCAGAAAAGAATAAATGTAACCCTCAAGATATTTTCTTTGTACAGTTTCAGTTTCTCTCGAAGATGGCAGTTTATGGATCAGCCAGAATATGATGGAATTATTCCTAAAAGTATTCAAACTCTATATAAGATTCATCCTTATTTTCAGGAGAGCTGCCATTTTTGTTATCACCTCCAATGTCTGGCGTTTTCCTGTCAGCTGGGGGGGCTTCTTTGCTAGCATACTGTGAGAAGTCTACAGGTTCAGGAACGTGGGGAGGCAAGGCGCTTCTGACTAGAGCCCAGTTCACTCCTTCAAAAAATGGATGCTGTTTTATCTCTGTGGCTCCCCTTTTGTAAGCAATTCTTTTATGGGGTTCTTTAACTAGAAGTCCTCTTATCAGATCACGAGCAGCCATGCTAACCTGTGGATTTTCTGGAAATTTCAATGGCTGCCCGACAACATTGAACAATGTAGCTCTATTTCCTTGCCCTTTGAAGGGTGTTGCTCCGTGCAGTAGTTCGTATAAGAAGATGCCGAAAGTCCACCAGTCCACTGCACTGCCGTGACCTTCTCCGCGAATGATCTCCGGGGCTAAGTACTCGTGTGTGCCGACAAATGACATCGAACGAACGTTTGTAGGCTCTGCCATTAGTTCCGGCATTGACCCTCCAACAAAGAGTCCATAGTCTGATTTGGATTTACGGCTCTTCTTACCGGGCAATATGCGTGGGAAAAATGTTGACGGTTGGATACAACCCTGCACTGCAGATTCGTCCTCCAAAATGCCTGCACCGCCGCCGCCGTTGTTGCTTACATGCACAGATGAAGACTTGACAAGGGTTGGACTAACCGAGCAACGGAGCGATAAGTCAAAGTCTGAGAGCATGATATGCCCCTCATCTCTTACTAGAACATTTTCTGGCTTCAAATCTCTGTATACTACGCCTAACATGTGCAGATATTCCAGTGCCAACAACACCTCTGATGCATAAAATCTGTCAACAGCAAAATTACATATAGAATATATCACATCCATAATTTGCAGAGGAACCAAGGAATGTGTTCTGTGTAGAACAGAAAATACATTGATGGGGAAAAGGCAAAGAAAAAATGATCATTCGATGCATGAAAGAATAGATTCAGCTTCTGTTTCCAACAAATCTCATGAAACTGGCAGAAAGTAAAGGAGAACAGCCACCATGTCCATGGTATTCTTATTTTTTTATTTTCTGAAGGAAATGTCTGTGACATCGATATCTTATATATCCAATCACTGTCAAAGCCAACCTCAAGGTCAAGGGTAATGTTTGGATTTCAATCCGTTTTAAATGGAGAGAGGGCGAGGGTAGCATATCATACAGTTGAATCCTATAACAACATCTAATTAACACACCATCGGACGGGTAGATCAAAGGCTGTTATTCAGACAATTCTCGTTAGAATGTAACAACAAAGTTCAATATCAAAAGTTACTGATGATAGAAAGATAAAGCAGCACAAAGTGAGTACTCACCGAGCTGCTTCCTCAGTAAAATGCTTGTTAGGCTGCTTCTGCCGAAGAGAATGAAGATTGCCTCCACTGCAGAATTCCATGACGATGCAGCAAAACTTGTCAGTTTCGAAATAAGTGTATAAAGTGGGCAAGAATGGGTGGTCAAGAAGTCCAAGAATCTCCCTCTCTGTCTGAGCTCTTAATATCTTGTTTCTACTTGCAAGAGAAGCCTTATCCATTACTTTCATAGCAAAATGGCCATTAGTCCCTCTAAGTTCAACAAGATAGACACTACCAATGTCACCATATCCAAGGCGCTTGAGAAGCCTAAAGTTGCTGAGGCCGATTGTACCTCTGGCAGTGGCCAGCTGAATGGCGTCCCATCTGACATCACCCCCGGTGTGGGGTTTGTTGGAACCACCGGAGCTCTCTAAACTGTTGGAACGAGTAGATCTGCTGCCACTCAAATTGGCACGGTTGGTAATGGAACTAAAAGTCTTTGCTTCATTTGCCTTCATGTTTGCTGGCAATGCAGCTGTTGTTGTTGCTCCTGCTGCTTCTGAAGTAGTTGAAAGTTGAGATTTTCGAGGTGTTCTAAGGCTTGGAAGGGAACGTTGGTTAGCACTAGCATTTCCCGCAGGCCTGCTTAATGGATCCTTCTTTTTGGGATCCAAGTGACGGTCAGAATTTACATTTTCAGTTATCTTGACTAATCCAGTTTTCCTTGGTGAACCATAACCTGAGTCTGCACTATATTTTCCTATCGGATCCTTTGTCTTGGGTTCTTGGTACAAAGAATTGTTACAGATTATATTGGCATCCATACTCTTACTAAATCCCTCTACCTTTTTGGTTTCTCTTTCCGCTTCTTCTGGTGGTATGCAACTCATCTGCAAAAATTACACGGAATGATGTTTATATTACAAAGGAATGCAACAAGCTACACAAATTCGAATCATCTGACAAATTTAAATCGCAGTCTGAAAAGAAAGAAAGAAAGAAAAAAGAGTTTTAGACATGCCTCAAATGAGTCAGGGCCTTTGACAGGCTTAGATGCCATTGATGGAGCAACACGAGACCACCCTTGACAGGAAATCCTGATTGTCAAAAAAGAAAATAAACGCAAATCCATTAATTTCACAATGAAATAGCTGGTCCAGAATGACTGATGCTTATAAACAGGTTCCTCAAATATACATCAAAAAAGCAGCAGCAGCAACGAAAAAAGTAGGGGGGAATCCCTGCCCCTAATCTTGGAACAATGTTTGAATGTTACCATCTAGCTAGAACATGAGTTTTTCTGCGAGCCGCCAAAGAATGTGCTTAGTAATGTTAATTTTCAGACTAGATCCAAAGGGATGTGTTGTATTCAACATCATAGCATATATGCAGCTTATAACAAATGATTAGATTACCTGAAAATTTATGTGTGGTGTGCCCTTAGATTAAATATACGCATCTCAACGTGGGATTGACAACTTTTTATGTTACATAGGATGGCAGGTATCCGCAATGTACAATGAAAAGGGAACAAAGGGATCATAAACAAAACAAAAGTTCAATGCCAAAGCCATACCAAAAGAAACTCAGAAGGAAATGTTTATCGGAGGGATTGCAGGCCAACCAGCAGAATATCAAAATCGCATTAACAAGAGAAACACGGCATCGTGTACGACTGGATATGGCTTGAAATGGAAAGGTTACTGGTATTTCATTGCAACATCAACACAGAGAGGAACTGGCTAAAATAACATATGGTGGTGGTTAGAAAGCTAAAATGAAAGCAAATGAGAATGGTTAGGATTTTGTTTAGACCACCACTCATTATCAACACAGCAGGAGTGAATTTGTTGTTGATCTTTTTTTCTCTTTTTTTTTTTTCAAGATTCAGAGAATTTGGGGGAAACAAAATCCCACAAATAAAGCGAATTTAAAAGAACAAAAAACAACACCGAAGTGCTATTCTATTCTAGCTAGCTCTTTGTAACTACTAAAGCAAGTGGGGAGGGGAAATGGTCGTAGCTATGAATAAGGGGTGGATATCCGGTTAATCCTCTCTTTTTTTTTTCTTTTTTTTTGTGAAAAATAGGTAAAACAGTGATCTTTTTGTTTCACATCCTCTCTGCCCATCACTACTCTCCAGCTCTGCGATCTAAATGGGATTTGCTATCGTACGGTCATTGCCAATGTTTACTTTCACGACCCTGATCAAGGAAACAAAAATGCAGCGTTGCTTTCAATTTTTATTCCACAAGTTGAAATGCCGCAGTGATTATTATTAAAAACTGTTACCCTTACAAATATAAAAAGAAAAAACAAAAGAAGACAGTTCTACAGAGCAAGAAGAGAATTACAGTGAAATTTCTTCCCTGTTAGAAATAATATATCGTGCATGCTAAATTCATAAGTGAGTTTGCAAACGGGAGAATATGGTATGTTATTCGTTAGCCTAATTAAAGCCTGCAACCCAAGCTGCAGCCGTCGGAACACGACTGGGTGGCAGTAGAGGCCTCTGAGCCTTCTCCCCGCCCCATCCATCGCCACCACAGCTAAATTCCAAATCATGGCACCAAGAAGGCACATTTTTATTTGCAGGACCAAATCCACCGCCATTTTTTGCATAGTAAGCATGACCTCTGCTGCTGCTTGCGCCACCGAGATTACCATGTTGGCCTTGACCGAACGTATTCATAGTTGGTGGGTTGTGCCCATTTATAGCTCCATTATCCACTCCTGGCTCTTGCAAATTGTTTGTAGCACGATCAAGATATATGACTGATATCACAATTGTCAATGAAGGTCTTCTTTATGTTGTTGGTTTGGTTTAGCTCCAAAAGTTTCAACCTTTTATATATTCTCAGCGAATTTTTGAATTAAGTTATCAAAATCGATGCTGGCCAGGTAGACTAGATTCTGGGCAGTCCTTATTTTGGCTGAGTCATGTTTGTAAAGGGGGTGAGAGAATTTATCGATTAGCAACCTCACCATTTTGGCCATCATGTTTTATTCAATTTGCAGATTTGATACTCGTCAGATTTGGTGACAGGCCTGATACTACAATTAATTAGGAATAACTTCCCATTGGAGTGGAGGTATTTAGAGTTGGGAGTTCGTTTTTTCGGTACACAAATGAACTCCACATACAGTGTAATCCATTTGCTAACATATCCAGATCCCAAAATGACAAACATGACAGTTTCGAGGCATTCATACAAACCAAACAGTACCCTTTAAAAGTATGAGTCGTGGTTTTAGTTGCAAATCTATGAGTGGAAGTAACAGATAACATGAGGTATTAGAAATATCAAAGAGAACGGGAACTTGAGGAATTGCGAAGAGGTCTTTAGAGGTGGTAGTCCTCTTGAGATCAATGATTGGAGCAGAATTCAGTCCTAGGAAACTGACACAGCATCAATGGAGAGTTCAGTCGTTTGGATGATTGGGAAGTCCAATTCAGTGAGAGCTCCCTTTTGTTTCACCATGCGAGACATTCTCGGGCTTGATATTCTCAGGAACTTTCTTCGCAGCTAGAATCCAGGATAGTGTGTCAAATAATGTCAGAACTTACCCAGCAACACTTAATTGGAGCATGAGTAGGTGGCTGCATTCTTGATAATTAGTTGTTTTATGGCCCTAGACAAAATTAAATTCATTTTTATTTCGAATTCTTTGCGAGTAGACATATTATGTGATACAGAAGAGGGGATATATTTATGCGACCATCATCCGTTTTCTTTCATCGTTTAAAACCTATACAGGCTAGGTAAGTCAACCCTGGACCAGCTAATTCGGAACCTAAACCCATCCGAGTTGAAGAACAAAGTCCGTTGAAGAATAAACTTTCATGATCATTATATTAGCAACCACAGAACATGTCATTAATCAAAACCAAGCAACACTGGTATGGTGCAATCAAAATCTGCGGGCATAAATCAATGGCGATAAAATGAAGTCATGAAAAGTGACTGCAAGATTTGTTCCCTTCTCTATTCACTCTAAAACAGGGAAATATTGGTCATACTTAATGTAAACAGCTTTGTTAGTAAGAAGAAAATTAGATGAACACATGAAATATCTTTGTCCCGTTCAAATACATTGTTGGCGGTGATTAGAAATCAGAAAACAGATCCACTAAAGAAGTGAACTTTTTCAGGAATATCACTTACGGTTCTAAGGTTTGAGTTGTCCTCTGTGCAGAAGAATAGTAATGAGTTTCAAGCTCCTTGAGGCTAGCAGCAGCCTCCTCTCCAATTCTAGCTAACAAGTTATCTGTTTTTTCTGCGAGCTGGGTAAATTCGCTTATTCTTTGATCAACATGGTCATTAAGAGATGCAAATCCTGAGAAGATTGCTGTCTGCTTCAACTCTGACACCAACTTAAGTAAAGAATCGGCAGCCTGGGCCTGTTGTTCCCAGAAAGCAAATAAAAAACAATGCCTCATGCCCAGCTAAAGTAGAGGCGTTCACAAATGGCACTCTCAATTCAAGAACAATGCATTCGCTCAATATGATATATGTTCGCAATCAGTTAACTTTAAATCCTTCAAAAAAACATAATCATCAATTCATTGGATAGAAAACACAAGGGGCAGCTCTTACCATTCTGGATGCACGCATGTCCATCGTACACGCCTCTTGCGAATTTCTAACTGGTGTGTCATTAATCTACAACAAGCATATCGGTAATGAGAATATTTCTTCTTCTCTTTGCGAAATTTAAGAACCATTCAAACGAAATAGGAGATTAATCAAGCAGCTATCTATTTTTTAAATAACAGCAATACTATATATATATATATATATATATATATATATATATATATAAACTCTCTCTTTTCAATTCTCAAATTTCCAAGCTAAACAATCAAGACCCTGAACATAAAATTAAAGGGGGTGTTCAATTAAAAATAAATCCCATTCAATCAAATAATAAAACAATTAAAAGAACGAAAAAGTTTACCCTAGCAGCGTTAACGAGGTGAGTGAAATTGTCGACGATGTTGGCAATATCAGTTTCCACTCTCACCATCAGTGCTTTCTGCTTCTGCGCCGCTGCTGCAGCCGCCGAAGTTGTTGGCCCACTCCCAACTCCTCCACCGCCTCCGATTGCAATTCCGCCGGCTTTGTTCATTTTCTCGTTCACTAACAATAACGCCACGCTACTGAACTGAAAGGGAAGAAAACCCCAACAACGGCCCAAGGACAGGATGAATGGACAAACGAAATTGTCTCGTATGGGCTCGGGCTTTCTTTTTTATTGTGTGGACCCAGATTGGGAGCCCACTAAAACAACCTAAAAAAAATAAAATTAATCGTATTATTTTCCTAATAGTTAGATAGAATTATATCAGTTCTTGTACGTCGATGATATTGTTATTATTATTATTATTATTATTATTATTATTATTATTATTATTATGGGGTAATAAGTGTAAATACAATTTATAAATATATTAAAACGATTTGAAATATATAAAAAATCAAATTAAAATAAAATAAATATTTTTAAAATACAAAAATAAACAATCTATAGCTGTGATGGTTGAAAACATATCCTCCACTTATTACACTAATTTTATAAATTATTTGAGATATTTGCTTCAAATTGGAGACGTGGAATGTGTTGATTTGACAACAGGGCCGGTGAATGTCTTGGGATTTGAAAAAGTTTCCTGGACTAGATATTATTATCAGTAACATGAGATCGTAAGAGACTCTCTCTCGTGATCTTACTCAATTCTCCAGCCCGTGTCAGCTTTTGTTGTCAGAATTCTCGAACACCGTGCACAACTAGGAGATGGTCAACTTTATCATCTCATTATTTGCTCGTGTTTGGTTATTCTTAAAAATATATTTGATATAAAAAATAATAAATTATTTTGTATTTTGTTTTTTTAATGATTTTAAGATGTTGATTTTAAAAAACATATATTATTTATCATAGTACAAAACGCTTTTTTTTTTGTTATTTATCCAATTCCTTTCGAAAATAAATTTAAGAGTTTGTGTTTAGAGGACTTTTCTATTTTTTCAACCTTTTTAATATTATTATCAAGTTTATTAAAGGTAATCTATTTTTTTAATAGGAAAAGCATTATTAAAATAAAAAAATTATTGGTGTGTGCAACACATATTAACTTATTTGCTAGGGATAAGGCTTAGATTTTCCCCCGCGTATAATATTTTCGGTTTAATAACTTAAATTATAAGTTTAAGAAGTTAACACAAGTTGACATATTATTTTATTAACTTATTTTCTTTCGTAGCTTCAGTGTTCTACATTATTTTTATTTTTAAAAAAAAGTTTTGTGGTTTTATTTGCTTTATGTTTTATCAAGAGACATTGATTTGGTGATTTAAATTACGGGTTTGACATATCAACTCGAATTAAACTTACTTTTTATGACTCAAGTTATATGTGTGTCGTGTTAAACCGGAGAGACTTGGGATTATTGTTATTTTTTAATCCAATTTTATCTTTCATAATTAATGGGTTTAAAATTGAGTTACATTTCATTTCTCCCTATATTTTATTTTTTTTACCTATTTTGTTAGTTTGCGTTGCTGTTTTTTTTATTATCTAGTCAAAATAAAATTAATTTACTATCTCAATTCAAGTTCCAGGGGCAATTAGCGTCAATAATTATTGATTTTTTAATATTTTACTCGGGAAAAAAAAAAGAATACAAGATGAAAATCAAGACAGGAGTCAAGAAGGACTGCTCGTAAGAAAAAGTGTCGTGGCTGATTTTCCCAGAGGAGCTTACTGTACTGATGGCTACAGGAACTAGTAGCCGTGGACACGCTCACAGCGATATATATATAAAATCAAAAGGCGGGATGGCACGATGATAGGCTTATGTTGACGATAATTTGTCGGAGAAGGGTGATTAGGACTGGAATACAAAGGAACACGGGATCCAGGTTGAAACCTTCGTTTTGTTTTTTACCTGGTCTTTCGTAATCCAACCGGCAGTACGTCTTTGCGTGTTGCTGTTCTCTGTTTACTCCACTTTAGCCCAGGAGATGTTTTCACTGGATATTGGCAGTGTCCTGCCAGTTTTGCTGATCAATTCATAGCTGAGTGTTCTAATAAAATAAGTAGTGTTGTTGTTTTATTGTTTTTATAAATTATATTTTTTATTTGCTGATTTTGTTAAGTTCAAAGTAGATATCTTTTCGTGATTGAAAGAAGTTTTATCTTACTCGGAGTTGAGAATATAATCATTCTAAAGTTTGAAAAATCTTACATCACATCAAAAAAATACTTTTTTTTACTATTTGTAAATGTAACTTACAATGTAATTTTACATTCTAATAGTTAAAATAAAATAATTATTAAATTTTATTTTGATATTTTAATCAAATTTCAACGGATAATAATAGACTAGTTACGATATTCAACTTTCATTTCAAAATACATGAAAGATATAGAAAAAAAATATGAAAAATATGTTTGAAATTCAATCATATACACGAAAGCTAAACATTTTTGTATTTGATATTTTAAAGTTTCTGTTAATTAATTAGAAAGGCACTCATCCTTCTTTCTTTTTTACTATTTTTCTCACGCGAAGGATATAATTATTGAAAGCGTAAGCGCGCGCGCGCGCGCGCGCACATATATATATATATAATTAGGAGATAAACTAATTACATATGTTATTGTTCGTTTATAATTAGAATCGTGTGGGATAATATTTATGTGGGATGTGAGTGTGTGTGTGTGTGTGTGAGAGAGAGAGAGAGAGAGAGAGAGAGAGAGAGAGAGAGATTCGTTAGCAGTAGTGGAGGTGGTTGATCCTTGCATGGTTATCCAGTTCAATGTTCCAGTGTCAGCAAAGCCTGACACGTGCAGGCTACTGCAGAGGCCAGACGTGGCAGTTCATGCTCTCCTGATAATTGAAACAGCAAGATAAATAAAAAGGCTGGATTGTCTCTTTTTTTTTTCATGAAATAAATGGATGCCTGGCGAGACTTGCCCACTAAGCAAACTGGATAGGGCCAAAATTGATTTCTATCTTCTTCCAGTATTCTCCTCTTGTCCTCTGTTTTTTATTAAAAAATAAAAAAGTCAAAATCAAACAGGAAAACACGCTATCAATTTGAAGCTTCTCTCCTTCTTTTTTTGTCTCCTTGTCCGTGAGCTTGAAAAATCCACTGAGCGCAAACTGCAAAAATATCTCCAACTATTTAGATCTTATTTCACACTATATTTCCAAAATATTTTTGAAAAAAAAGATTTTTTATTTTAAATTAAATTTTTTGATATTTTTAGATTATTTCAATGTATTGATATTAAAAATAATTTAAAAAAATATATAATTTTAATATTTTTCTAAATAAAAAACACTTTGAAAAAAATAATTTCAATCAGAGATAAGTTGCATCGACTTTGAAATTAGATAAAAAAAAATTCCAGTTCCATTCACAAATAATTTTGATTTTTCAATTAAAATTACCTGAGAAAATTTTGTTATGAAATAGCATTATTTTCTCACGGAGAAGGAGGACGACATGTGTGGGGTCAATAAATAATAAACGAATATAGAATAAAAAGTATTTAATAATTTTGAAATGTAGGAGATAACGTGGATACAATAAAATTGAATTGATCAAGATCAGGAGTACCTGTACGGTTAGATTCGCTTGTGGGATTACACGCTCTACTCATGTGGGCCACTTTCATGCACAAAAGAGTTGAATTCAAGTTGCCCATCCGGTGCGATCTTGTTAATTCACTGTCCCAGCCGTTGGATGGATGAGCGTATTCATATCTTCGCTGATGCGGAGGCTGGCTTCATCGTCGACGGAAAGGCTACATGTGCGACGCTGAAGGAACCATCGTGCATCGGAATAGATGTATAAAAACTGCTACGTGGAAAACAATAAAAAAAATACTATCAACTTAATTTTAAAGAAAAAAATTAATAATAATAATATCAGTATATGAAAGTAATTTAAATACACTAATTTTTTTAATTTAAAATAAAAAAATATTTTATTTTTCAAAAACATTTTTGAAACGCAATGTAAAATACACTTCAAAAGTAGAGGCACGTGCCTGTCTATCATGTATTGCAGGGTTTCAGCCAAGGAAGGAAAATGGACAACGGGATTAATTGATAAAATTAATTCGCTGAATAATTTATGTTAAATGATCTTATACAGTGCACGAGAAGATTTGATGTTAAGTAAATTCATAAAAATGAAAAACGTGAACCTTATTTTAAAAATAACAAGTGTACAAGGATTGTCGTTAAAAATATAAGGTTGTCTTTCATAATTCAATAAAATAAGATCCTTCTTATGAAGAAACAACAAGTGCAAGAAAACAAAAAACCCCAACAAGTTTTGAATAGGAAAAAACATCAAATTATTATTTTTTAGATATTTCTTAATGATTAAGATATGATGAAATCAATAATAAAAGAAAATTATTTTAAAGAAACAATATTTCTATGGATTTACAATTGAAAAACATTTTCTTATTTATTTATTTCAAATAGTCTTGAATAAATTGTATTCTTATTGTGGAGTATGATTTATATATTTATTAATAAATTTGTTTTTAAAAGTATTTTTTATAAGGAAAATATTAAAATAATATATATTTTTGTTTTTTAAAATAAATTTTAATATGAAAATGATATTAATGCGTCGGCACCCATAAGATGATGTAGACGGAATCCATCACCCAGACGCCATGGCTCGTCGCGTCTAGTATCATCGGAGACGGGACTCCCAGCCCTCTGTCACCTCGGCCATCGTGTCAAAGCAGTCGTTGACTGCCGGACGACCGTCATGGAAATCAGAGAAAGAACGCACGAGAGCTGATCAATCATAATCAACAAACGCTCTTGCACTCTCTGGCATGGCAGGCACAGCGCAGAATAAAAACAATAATAATCACAAACGTGTTCGCAAATCACAACTGACCATTTATATATATAACCAAAAACATTCACCAGTGAAACTACCACACACACACACACACATATATATATATATATATATATATATATATATTAAAACAATATAAAATATTAATTTAAAACTAAAAAAATAAAAATCTTAAAAACATAGAAGATAATACCCCCTCTCCCACCGCCAACTCCCAAACTAATCTGAAGATTCCAAGAAGGGACATTACATTGCTGGGGTCATCGAACGGACAGGAAAACAAACAGTGATGTATGTACCCACGCACACACCCATTCAAGGAAATAAAATAAGCCGTCCATTGGATCTTACTGACGTGTTCTCCTCTCCACCGTCCCTTTCCCCTACCATTACCTTTTAAGGATTTCCCTCTCCCTTCATTTCCCCTCCGTTCCTCCTATAATCAACAATTGCAGAAACGCACACTAACACCATCCCTCTCTCTCTCTCTCTGTCTTCGCTCTCTTATTTTTATTTATTATTATTATTACAGTGTATTTTTGGGGACCCGATATTGGGGGTTGCCGGTGAAATCGGGATCAGAGCACAATCATAAGCCCGATATTTCCGGCCTGTAGAAACATCAAAAGAAATCCGTGGTGGCTTGAACAGAAAAACGCAATCTTCGGTGGGTACTTTGGGATTTCCTTGGCGTCTTTTCATTAGCTTCTGACCCCCCCTCCTTTTCGAAGACATAAAAAGGATCTCTCTCCCCCTCTGATATATAGGAAGAGCCTGCCTTTTAAGGCCGTGTTTGGATCCTGCCGTTTTGCTGCTCCTGCTATTTATTTACTTCCAGTTTTCATGGCTGCTCATTCTCAAAAACAACAGCAGCAATCTAGTAAACGTAACAACCCCCACGTCTCTCTTAAAATGAGTTAGCCAATTTGATTTGATTTTTTTGGTTTCTATTGTCTGTGTTTTTGAATTTTCTAAAAGACTGATTTAATACAGAAATAAATGGCCTGCTGTGCATGCTATTCTATACAGCTCATTTTTAGTATTTTTATTTTATGTTCAATAATTGTTCAGATCTGCGTACGTTTTTGTTTGCAAATATATTTGTTGATTATACGGTTTTGATTGCTGTTTTTATTTTCTTTATATATATATATATAAATTTATATTGTTTTTTTTTTAAATTCCGATCAGCAGCTACTGAAGAAATGATGAGGAATCTTAAGGTGGATCCTTCTCTAGAACTCTCCGATTCGAATACGGTAATTTAGTCCCTTGCTTCAGTTGATCGAATTTGAATTGTATGTGTAATGATTGAAACAATGAGCTTACAAATCTGGGTTTTGGTTACTTTAGGTTGTTTCAAAGGATGGGAGCCCGTCAGATTCAACTTCGTGTATATCATCGGCCGGAGATGCAACGGGAAGTGTCAAAGAAGGTGGTGATATGGATCATGAGTCCATGCCGGATCAGGCCTGGATGATGTATCCTGCGGGGAGCTACTATGGATATTCCTATCCAGGTTTGTTTGTCTCAGCAGATCAAGTACAGCCAGTTGTTTTTGTTGGTGTATATATCTATTGATTATGTATATATGTCCACTTCTTACAGTTGCTTTTTACCAGGTTACGAGGCTACTTTTGGAGGAGGGCCTAATGACCAACTATACTACGCTGCTGGCGATGGAACCGAACTTCAATACACTGTAAGAATTTTTTTAATCTTTTTTCTGGTGATTAATGATTCTGGAAGCTGTCATTTGTTTTCTTCTTTAATTACTTCTCTTTTTTTCTAACTTGATAGTCACTGTAGAGGTAGTTAGATGGAATTATGGAAACTCTTTGACAGTAAAAAGTTCAATTTCAACAGCAACAGATGTATCATTTGTGGGATTCTATAAAATCACGCAGACACTTTTTCTGACTTTCTTTTGTGCTTCATCTAGGCTATGCAGGCAGATAATGGGTCTTTGATCTACTTCATGCCAGGAACACACCCTGCTTACAGCCCTTATGTGCCCGTGAACATGATTGGTGCTGATGGACAATTTGTTGCTCAGCCACCATACTCACCAACCTCCGTGTTCCAACCATCCTTTCCTTCCCCTGGATACATCCCATCTCCTCTTCCCTATGGAGAATCTTTGCCATACATGTGTGATCCGTCAGTTTATGTTGGGGATGGAACATACGGGAATGGCTATAGTGGAATTCTGGAAATTCCTAGCTTTAAGCCTAACATGTCCTCACCTAGTCAAGCTCGTGGTCCTTCTTCAAAAAAGGCACTGCCTTCTGACTTGAGTAAATCGTCGGAAACTAAGAACTCCACTCCAACATTGGATGTCTCATCTGGTCATGGCATGCGTAACCAGTTAAAATCAGTGGGCAAGGTATTTCAGTTCCTTATACTTTGTTCTAAATCCTTCTGTTTTTCTTTTGAGGATTTTTTTTCATATGATTTCCCCCCCCTCTACTTCCAGGCTTCACAGCATGCCTCTCCATTCCCGTCAGATGTAATGGGCAATGGGTATTTTCCATTTGCAAAGTTTCCACCTTATAACCCTGGGAGGGGTGCGATGCTTTATTATCCGAATAGCACTACCAAAGCAAATGCAAGGGGTTGGGGAAGCAGTGTAAAGCCAAAAATAAAAGGCAAGACTAATGGCATCGATGATGCGATGCATAATGAGCAGAATCATGGTCCCAGGACAACCAATGCAAAAGGTCCTGTGGTACTTGGAGGTAATGCTGCTGGATCTTTGGCTCCTGATGGGAACGGAAACAGTAACAGCATATCTTCAGTTATTAGCAGGGATCAATATAACCTTCCTGACTTTCCAACCAAATACAATCATGCATTTTTCTTTGTAATTAAATCTTACAGTGAAGATGACGTTCATAAAAGCATCAAATACAATGTGTGGGCCAGTACTCCTAATGGAAATAAGAGACTGGATAGTGCATATCAAGATGCACAACAAAAGATTGCAGAGAAAGGCAACAATTGTCCCGTTTTTCTTTTCTTTTCGGTATGCTTCTGGATATCATTGTAATTGTCACCTGAGTTTCAGGCGCTATCTACCGTGCTCCTTTTTCTACTTGGTAATGCGCTAATGCCTTTTTAAATTTAATTGGCCGTTTCAGGTAAATGCAAGCGGCCAGTTCTGTGGGGTTGCAGAGATGATTGGCCGTGTTGATTTCAATAAAACCATGGATTTCTGGCAACAGGACAAGTGGAATGGCTGTTTCCCAGTGAAGTGGCATATCATTAAAGATGTTCCAAACCCACAGCTACGGCATATAATACTTGAGAATAATGAGAACAAGCCTGTAACTAATAGCAGAGACACACAGGAGGTATGCTTCATTAACCACTTTCCTGATGCTGTTCCTTTTCCTTTTCTTCTGTGCTCCGCTCCCTCCGACCTAATTTTAACTGTCTCCCATTTGCAGGTCAAGCTTCCTCAAGGTATTGATATTCTGAACATATTCAAAAACTATGTTACAAAGACATCAATATTGGATGACTTCGATTATTATGAGAGTCGCCAGAAGGTGATGCAAGAGAAAAGACCAAGGCCATTGATACCCCATTTTGATCACAAACAGGTAAGTCTCATCCTGTTTTCCGAATCTTTATTATGGAGGTAGTGCACACATATTCTCTCAATAGTTCACCCCTTCAAATCTTTTTTGTTTTCTGTTTTGGTGAGTGTGCATGCAGTAGTGGAACATCATGTCATTGTTATCTTTGGAGGTTGGAGAATTATATTTGCTTTTTGAATCAATGGCTAATAGCGTGAAGTTGTTAATCTTAAGATTCTCTATTTGATTCTCTTCCCTCATAAAATATTAAAGAATAAAGAAGGGTTCTTCATACAACTAAGTTAGTGGAGAATGTATTGTCTGAAAAGATCTGGAATTGGGATTTGACTCTATTCAATTTTTAAAAAGAGTTATCATCACACGATAAGTTTCTCTTTTTTTCCTGTAACTTCTTCAGACACGCTAGTGTGTTATTCCAACATTTTTTTTATATATTCAAAAAAATTGATCTGGAGGTGGTTTATTAATTTCACGATTTGCCTCTATTTTTTTTCGCAGCCACAAACAAATGAACTGATCACTGGTTTTCAGTCGATGGATATATCTGCTACAAAAAACATGGCATATACCCAAGTTGGAGACAACACAAAAGAATGACGGAGGAGAAGCCCTGATGAACTCTGTTCCTAAAGCCAGCAGTTGCATTTGGAGCTGTGGAAATAAAGCCTTATGCTGCTGATGCAAATGCCACCTGAACGGGGAAAAGTTCAGAAAAAAAAAAAAAAACGACGATCCTTTGTGCTTTACCGATAGCTGACTTTATCAAAAGGAGGTGGTGCCCTGGCGACAATCAAAACGGTTCCGTTTCTGTACCATATGAGAAGGCCATACCCTCACTAATATCAAGGGAATTACGGTAGTTCTTGTATTATTATTTTTTTTCATGTTTTTTTCGCTCTCTTCTTTTGTACCCTCTGTAAAATGGTTCATGCCTTTGAGATTTGGTTCATAAGTGGTGAAGGGCTGGGTAGGGATTTTATTTAGGTTTGATTCTTACATTAATAAAAAGCCAAAAAAGATGAAATTGTAAAAATAGAAATTACGGCGTTTTTATCCACTGATTCCTCTAAATGCGTGTGAGATGTCCATATTTTCTAATCCTTAACAAAGTGCGTAAATTGGCTATAGAAACTGTCTCGTCGATTCAAAATTTTAATCGTTGAAATAATCGCTGTTACCTGGGAGTGCTACTGGCCAATGTGAGGGGCCAGACCAACCATGAGGGTTAGAAAAGGTGTGATCGAGACTTAGTCTGGAGGTTCTTAAATTTCGCACAGAAACAACTTACAAAACCCTCCTAGCATTATTTCTATGGTTAAGCATATTTCATAAGATGTCAACGCTGACTGCAGAGGACAACGAGAACTACATCATAGATTTTGATCCGTATAACCTACTTCGAGGTGCTAGAAGTCTAGAACAGCCGTGCAGTTGTGAATTCTATGAATTAAAATAAAAAGCTCTCGGATCAAGCAGTGTGTAGTGTGTACGATGAAGCACATGAAGGTGTCAAAGTCAACGTAATCGAGCACCAAATTTAGATGGCTCGTAACGCAATCCCCAACTGGAGAAGTCGAAACATTTAATCACTTCTGAAACTTTGTTGTAAGATACACGTTAAAGATGGAACCTTCTAGAATTTTGAAAAGCAGATGCCAGTCAGTGCATCGAACCTGTACTGCACTCCCAAAAATGCCCCCAAGGATGTGATAGCAACTTGATCAGAATTTCTTACTATCTTTGTTTCAGTAAAATACGGGGAAGTTACCTGAGAGCAACTCCAAGAAAATTTATAGAAACTAAACTAGTAACATTACTTTGAAAATAGTATAATTTTATATATGCACTACAGTAAAAAAAACTATTAAGAAAAGTCATTTTTATTTTAATATATATAATATTAATATAATTATTTATTATTAATAATTAACTAATACAAGTCCAATCAAAACTATTTTTTATACAAAAATATATTAAATAAATTTTTAGCTCTATTGATTAATATATAAAAATAACTTCAATTTAAAAATGTTATTTTGAATCTTCAACAGAAATAACTAAACTTAAAAATACTATTTTGTCTTTTCAATCTCATGCAACTATGAAAATGAATTATAAAAACTTAAGAATATTTTATTTTACCTAGCTCGATAATCAAAGAACTTGTCAATAATTAACAAGGGGCCCAGGAAAGACATGACTTCTATTCACTCAAAAATTTCCTAGGGCAATGTGATCGACTGTTTACTTTGGTGTAATGCAGGGTCACAGACTTGTTCAATAATAATAATTTCCCAGAAAAAAGAAAAAGGCTGGACGCACGGGTTTAACAGAACCATACGGAGGAAGATCTTAACCCTGCTGACTGGGAGGTTGTCCACGTCCATTTCGCCCACTTCGTCCACCACGTGCACCACGAGCTAGTCGACCACGTATAACTCTTCCACGGCCTCTAGCGCTTGGAGGAGAAAGTACTGCAGGAGCTCCACCTCCACCCTGTCTCAGCATTGCCCTCTGCCTAGCTCGCTCTGCTAGATTCACAACGGTAGAGGTGTTACTTGCAGGTGACACCTGTCTAACCTCCTCTGCCTCTGCTCCACTGGAACTAGCTTGTTTTGATGCATCCACTTCTGTGTTGGGAGCAGCTGTTGTTCTCTCTCCAGCGACAGAAGCAGCCTCGGGATTCTGTTCAGTCTCCACAGCTATCTGGTCACTACCATCATTTGACTTGTCAGAACCTTCACCAATTTCTTCAACTATATCACCCTCATCATTCTTCTCATCAGTGATCATCTCAGGCGAATTAATCTCACCTGCCTCCATTCCCACAGGAGCCATAGCTTCATCATCAATCCTAGCTGGCGAAGCCACAGTAGTGGTGTCAGGAAGGGCTTCCCCAGGTTCTGGGCTCCCTGCCATGTTTGACATATCAGCACCTTCCTGGTCTTCTGCAACTAGTTCCCCCTCTTCCCTCTCATTTTCAGACTCCATAGGTAATTGTTGGTTGTCTTCTGCAGTAGCATGATCCTTTGAACCATCATAAATTTCCATTCCACTTTCACTTGGTTTATCCAAAATGTCTTCAGCAACATCGTTCATCTCATTCTCTGGTTCAGCTTGAGTCGTGTCATCTAATTGTTCAGAATCTCTTGGAGGTTCTGCTTTATCCCCAGAAGTCTCAGCCTCTTCCTTTTCTGCAATAGCTTCCTCTTCACCTTGAGACAAATCAGCAACAGCCGATTCTTCCACCACTGGAAGAGTCACCAGAGTTTCTGATGGAGTGACAGTTTGTCCTTCACTAACTTCTTGTGCGGAATCAGTACCTTTTGGTCTCTTCAAAACAGGTGGTGGAACATCAGAGCTAGTCTCTCCTTGATTAAGGGGCTGCTCGTTCAAGTCAGAACTAGATGAAGCAAGGCGCTTGCGGGCTACTGGCTGAGAGCTTAGTGTGACAATTTGTTGAGTTTCAGACTCGCTAGCTGGTGCAAGCTTCGCCACACTAGTGGATCCATCCACTTCTGACATCTCAACATCACTTGGAGGCTCTTCAGGTCTAACAAGCCGGGGTCTTACCAGCTTCCTCCCTTTCTTAAGAGTTTCAACATTGGGTTTGGGTACAGGAATTTTTCTCTCCTTTTCTTCAGCCATTTTAGTAGGTAAGTGAGTATGAGGAGCTACTGAGGAAACGATGGTAGCCTGACCTGCAATGCAAAATAGCAAGAGAGATGATCAAACTGAAAGTGGGGATAACAGGAAAGCAACTTGCCACCTTAAAAGTCAAACACCAAGAAGTCCAAGGCACACCAAAGAAGATGATTAGTCGATTACCAGGAGTAACAGTGGCAGAAGCATCTGGAATCGAAGGATTCTCCACTGCTTGAACCACAGCTCCAAGTTCAGAGGAAACAGAAAGTGCTACCCTTTCAAAGTTCTCGATAGCCGATAAATAGGTGGCAGATAGATCATCCAAGCTGGTCCCAGAAAGCAGCTGAACCACAGAGGTGCCCTGAAGTGAATTGAAGAACCAAATTAAAAACAAATGCATAAAGTTCTCGACCAATGGAACAATCTTCCCAAAAGAACAAGAGAAAAAGAATGCTAGAACATGTAAGATTTTTCATCCATAAACTCAGTCTCTCTCTCTCTCTCTCAATGTGAAGCAAAAAGATAACACTAATCTCATCATGGGCACCTGGCATTCAGCAGCATGGAAAAAGACTGCAATCTCACTTTAAATGAATCAGAAATATATTTATAAGGCCAGAAGTGGCATCTCATGGTACATGAGCAAATAGAAAAATCACACAGAACTGATGAACGCAGCACTTTCCACGTATCTATTCAAATGCAAAACTAGTATAGTACAAAAAATAGAAATCAATTATATTCAAAAAAATTCACCTCTGGAAGATTGCCTTCTGCATGCTTAAGCTTTTCCAGTTCATCTGATATGCGCTTCAGAACCTGCTTATGCAACTCAAGTTTATCCTCCAACTTTGTCTTCGTCTAAAATTTGTACGAGAAAGGTGTCAAAGAAAAGAAGAATGGTTTACAGAGGAATTAGACCATAGAAAAATTATGTCTATAGAACAATTAGAAAATAAAATTATGCTTTGGGGATTGATTAATTATGATCATTCAGAACAAAATATACTTTCCAAAGTAGAATAGAACTGCAAGCATGCATGTCAAAATAATTTGCAGTTTAACTGGGTTTCCTGCCTTTACAAGCTTATCACCCTATTAAACTATCAACTTATTTGCAAAGGAAGAAAATGGTTGTTGAAAGATGAATCCACAAATAACCTGCTCAACATTTTTGTAGGAATCTAAAACAGCCTTCTCAATATTCTGTCGCTTTGATTTCTCTGTCCGAAGATCCTCTTTCTCCCTTTTCAACTCCTCTCTTTGCCTCTCGACAGTTTTCTCCAGAATCTGGAAGATCATTACATGAAAGGTCAAAACCGAGCAACATGAAAAATAGGGAGGAATAGAAAACAAGTTGGCGGGTCTGAAAACCTGTATTCTGTGTTCTTTTTCCTCCTTTTCCTTCAAGACTTGCTCGCCAGAAACATTTCCCAGCAATCTTTTACCTATTTGAAGAATTAAAGAATACAATTAGGCACGTGTAATGGCCAACACTACCACATTACAGTTTTATGAGAAAAGAAAACCTTGTTTCAAGTCCTCAATCTGTTTGATGAGTGCTTGTTTTTCTTTGTTAAATTCTTCCTTCTCCTTTGATAAGATTTCAGATTTTTTCTACAATACAACAGAATGGCGCAACGATTTTATTGATCATACAATGATTTGTTTTTTAACAAAACTAATAGCAAACAGCAAAATAATCCCAAATAATGTTCAAAATTCATAATTCAGTTAGTCTTCACAAGATGATATTCATATAACTTCACAACCTTCCACTGAGCAGACAGCTTCTTCTGCTTCTCCAACTCAGATCTGAGACCAGCCTGCATGTAAAACCATGATAGCATAGTGATGATTTGGGAACGCAAACAATAAGATCTCCAACTAGTGCTACAAATCACATGTTGCACAAACCTCTGTTTGCAAAATGTCACTTATCCTTCTCTCTCTATGGTTCAATTCTGATTCACTCTTGGCAAGGTCTTGCTCCAATTTCAGTATTTTTTCCTGCTGTTCGGTTACAAGATTCTTAATTCCCTCTATCTCGGCATCCCTCTCTCTCGATTTTTCCTGGCAAAAAAATAAGTGGATATATAAGACAACGACAAATGCAATGACATTTAAATAACAGAGAGGAAGAAATGTGCTAGGACCTGAAAAGATATTTATACCTAGAGAGCATTAACACAGAACAATACTGAAACTGGATCACAAGCACAAGATAGGTCTTGCTCAAGAGGTGCCAAGAACAAGTAGAATCAGATGAACAGTTTCTAGAAGATTCTATGATTCCCAAAAATTAACGAAACAAAATAGTTCAACTCCAAAAAAGGAAAAAAAATGAGCATCTTGCTGCCAGAAAGCTAATCCATAAATGGGGCAAGTTGTGTACTAAAATAAATAGCACAACCCTGACTTGTACTGTAAGACAAAAGAGCTTTCTCATGTTTCTCAACTGCTAGAAAACCTCAAGATGAGGGCATTGATTCGCAACTCCAAATTCCACCACAACAATTGCACTCCTCTTCTATATTGAAGATTCACCATCACTTACTGCACATTTCTTGAGGAAGAGTGCAGAAGAAGATCAAAGCAGAGTTTGGACAAGCACAATTACATATTTTGTTTAATTATGTAGCCCAGTAAATGCAATTTCTAATGCTGCATTAGCATCAAATGTGCCATTTCGATACGATTAATCCGGGCAGCTCAAATAACTATCATCAAGAAACAAAAAGGCAACTCCTGTAGGTCTACAAGGTCCATGACAAAACAAAGAAAACCATGATTCTTCAACGATCCTATTTGACAAGATAAGACTACCAATGTGATTGTCTTGACATCCACTACCTTTTCTTTCAACACTTTCTAAGGACAAAAATTATGCATAGCTAACAACTAAGACGCTGATCCTTAAAGCATCAGCAGTGCCAAACAGGCATTTCAACAAAGATTGCAAACAATGACAACATTTGTTAGTAGATGGCATCTCAATTAAATCCAAGTTTGAGGAGCCATAGACAGTACACAATAAGCACAAAATATTTTATTTACCTCCATCTGTCGAAGATCATCCTTCGTCCTATTGTAATCTTCCACGTCAATATTTCTACATCTCTCAAGAAGCTTTTAAATAACAATACCATGTCAGAATATTCAAACGAGGAAAATTTGGCATCAAAAGCAAATTAAAGTTGCGGCACCTCAGAAATTCTCTTTTCCGAGCGATCTTTCTCCACCTTGTCCATTTCAATTTCCTTCTTACATGCTTCAACCTCAATTTGCCTCTCCCTCAATAGAGATTCTAGATTGTTAGAATGTGCTTTAGCATTTTGTGCTACTTCACGCAATTTCTAACAGTTAGGGAAAAAAAGAGTGTCAAATTAGTGAATGCCACCAATAAAATATATAGGAGTTAACACAGACCAAATGATCATCAACTCAAAAGTCCATCTGGCGCAATACCTGGCATTCCTCAAAGTTGTGCTTGTTTTCCTCTCTCAATTGCATGTTGCTTTCACGAAGCAAGTTCAATTCTCTGACCTGAATTTTTTTTCCAGAGATACCACTTGAAAGAGTTAGTTTCTTGAAGTTAATGTTTCAAAATCAGAAGACAGATATTTTAAAACAAGTCAGCAAACAAATAGAGACCTGAAAAGTTGAGTTCTGAGCAAAACTGCTAAAATAAAGAGTAACAGCAGCCTCAAAACAAAGAATATTCATTTCATCTGAAGGATTACCTGAAGTTGAAGGGATTTTATCTCTTCCTCTGAGAACATTAATGTCCTTGAATTTGCACGCTCAGTATGAAGGGAAGCCTGGGCATTTTCTGCAGCCTTCAGAGCACCATCGAGCTATAATAGTGGAACAAAAATTAATCAAAACAGATTCTGTGAGCGCAAAGGCATGTAAATACCTAGTTTTTTACCCAATACCATAACTATGCTTGCACAGAAAAAGAAATCATTGGCATTATAATCCAAAAATCTCCTTAATGAAATACTATTTGAGAAACCACTCAAATCTAAACATTGACATGATTAGTGGAACATACTGACAACCAAAACAACCAAATTTGTAAATTGTACATTTTCCCATTTCGTGTCACTCGGACTAACAAAAATGATGCCATTAGAGTAGAACATTCCCTTCTTTCATTGATGCTAGCACCAACATATACAAGAGTATCTTCCCAAGATGTCTACATGCATGTGTAAACTTCCAAAAAGCAAAAGACAAGCACTGGTCCAGTGTAGTACATATAGGGGTACCTCTAACAATCAGTATCAGTTCTAACATGAAGAAATTGGTTAATATTAAGTCTTAACATGGAGCTTGTTAACAAAAAGAGCTAATATTTACATTAAGTACAAATGATAACTACATAACTATGCCAAGAACACTGTATGTACAGTGTACAAATACGAAAAGGAAATAGTAAATATACAGTTCACAAAAAGCATCCTCATAAGGTAGTCAAAACTCACAAGCATTTTCAGACAACCATGATATAATAAAAG
Source organism: Salix arbutifolia (assembly GCA_025169955.1). Lineage (NCBI taxonomy): Eukaryota > Viridiplantae > Streptophyta > Magnoliopsida > Malpighiales > Salicaceae > Salix > Salix arbutifolia. Next base: position 4,745,646 of record CM045909.1, read on the forward strand.
AAAGAGAAGAAGATGTACTTGAGATTGCAGTCGAAGCTTTTCCTGTTTTAGCAAAGAAATCTCTGTTTCTGCCTGTTGATGTGATAGGAAGTTAAGGAAGTCCTCTGCTTCAGAGCAAAAGAAGAAGAATACTTGAAATGAAAGAAACTTACTATTTCCTTTGACCTTCGAAGATAGTTAACCACATTCTGCAACCCAGCATCGCTGCCTGATCCTGGAGCATTGCTTCCAGAAGAAATTCCAGCAGCACTTCGATCCTTCTCAGCAAATTGAATATGAATAGCCTCAAGCCGGCTATGCAACAATTTGTTCTACAATATGATGATAGGGGCATAAATACATAACATGACAGCAAGAACCATAAAATTATAGAATACACAAAGTACAAAATACTGAAAATTCCCTAGAGGTTTCTATTTTTAGACAAGATTGGAAAAGTAAACATCAAAGCAATTCTGTCATCAACAGCCAAGCAAAACAAAGCTGCCGGTATTATATTGCAAACCAATTAATAATAATCTCACAGATAAGTGGTCTTATGTTTCGTAATAGTTAAATTATCGGACATTATAAAGCAAGAAATCAAGACAGAATAGATCAGAGCAATGGAAAATGAGAAAAGACCTGTTCATTCAGTTCATCATATTTCTTCTCAGCTAGATTTTTTGATTCTTCAATCATTGATTTCTCTACCTCCCACTTAGACTTAAGCTCGTCCTGCAGATTATAAAAGCATCCTGTGAAGTCTATCGATTAAATTGTAAGAATTTAAAAAAGAAGAGATCCCAAGGCATGCTTGGCTTTCCTTCACACCATGAAGTATTGATACACAAACCCAACCACAGCTAGCAATCACATAAACAGCAGGTGCAGGCAGCTAATTGAAATCTCAAATTTGTAAAACAAGAATGTTGTTTAAGAACAACAAATGAAATAAATAATAAAAACAACACAGAATGGCACAAACACGACTTACTCAAGCAAATTTCATACTCTACATAATCTCTCAGTTTAACAACTCTCTCTCAAATTCAAGCCCCAGAATCCATGTGCAGTCATTAAATTTAGCACAGAAAGCATGCTCCACAATGAAGTCACACTGAATTCCAATCTGAACCACCACAACAATAAATAAAAAAAATGCTTCCACGCAATAAACATTTCTCCATCTCTACAGTAACCATTTTGGCAGTCATTGCAACACATTTATCACCCAACAAAGATTGTTAGCACATCCTATTCCAAATATTCAGAAGCTACACTATCAAATCATGCATGGCATGAATACCAAGCACTTTTATTCTTCACTATCAGATGGGAAGTTAACACAATAAGGATATAATCCTCGGTAGCTTTTCCTGCACTCGCAGCTTAGATAAGATACTTCAACCAAATGAACCAGCAGACATCATTGTAACAATGATCCAAAAGCTACCAGGCATCGTAAGTTCTAGGCTAACTGAAAATCATCCAAAACAAAATTAAATCAGAAAACAACCAAAAAGGCACAATACAGAATAGATTGATTACATTTGTGCTTTTCTGTGCATCCACCAATTTACGAAGGCCAGATGCTTCTTGTTGTAGAGAGGATAAAGCTTGTGATGTCTTTGTCAACTCCTGAATTGTCTCAGATTGTAGAATAACCTAGGAAAAAACGTTTAAAAAGCAACAGGCAAAAGGAGAATTTCAGTTGGATCCATACACCAGATCATAATAGGTATGACTGTTATAGCTAATTTTATTAAATAGAAACATTTTCCAAAAATCAAGGGATACACAAATTCAACAGGACCAAAATTCTACACTACAACTGGGGATAGAACTCACGCCCTTTATGCACAAATTTAAAAACTAAAAATAAGAATAAACCAGAAAACCAACCTGTCTTTCATAATTGGCTTGTGCAGCACGCCAACGTTCATGCTCCTTTTCCAAATCCTCTTTCAAAGCAGAAATTTGAGATTCCAATGCTACAAGTTGAGAACTGCAGGCAAGGCCTAATGAGAGATGTCTTAAGGACTATAAAAAAAAGAAAAAGAAAACACAAATGCAATGGAGTATATCTCACGTTTTATTACAGTTTTCTTCCTTCAAACAGGTAATTTCTGCCAAAGCAGAAGCAAAAGCCTCATCTTTTCCTACAGCAGCAGAAGCTACCTCTTCAGACTTCTTACTAAATTCACTGTCAAGTTCTGAGATCCTCCCTCGCAGAGAAATAAGTTCATCTTCTAGTGATTGCTTTAACTTCTCTGACTGGTAAATGTTAGAAAAGCGCCAATTTTAGAAAGATGTATTTGGGTACTTGATATTGCTGAGAAAACACTAAGGGCTCATGTAACTATGACGTACCTCTTTCTTGAAGTTTTCATGGGCATCTTCCATTTGCTTTAGAGCTGTTTCATTCACCTGTGCTATACTCTTATACTGCAATGAAATATGTAAGGTGTAAGTATTAACCTTCTTGAAAAAATATGACTTATTATGCAAAGTGAATTGTTACAGGTGCCATTAGATGTTACCTGTAGCATGTGCTCCTTGTTAGCCTGAGCTTCCTCTTTTAATTTTTGTATCTCATCCTTCGCCATAAGCAAATCCGTAACAACCTTGCACACATTTGGGAAAAAACATTAGACTAAACAATACTCTAGAACTTGTCCAAAAAAATAGTTAATTATCAGCAAAAACAACACATTTAATTACAATCTGACAGTGGGCCTCCAAAAAGAACATGTGATGTACATACCAAAACCATAATGGCACTGATAACATAGATATATCCAAATGAAATGATTCCACCCTAAACTAGTGTTCAAAAGGTATGTAATCCATTAAGCATCACCACAGCATACTGAACTAGACACGCTCATAAATAAATTTTATTTGACTATTACAAAATTTAAATAAAAAAGTGCAATTAATTGATCAAAGAGGGATGGAATCATGATAACATTCCAATTATCTTTAATATTTCCGCTGGTGTTTCATTTCTATAATTGTATATTGTTCCATGGATTCATAACTTAACTGAACAAATATAAGTTATAATGAAGTGAATTTCACATCAAAACATGAAGCCATGCAAAAATGAAATAAAAGGACTACAAAATTGTCATAGAAGACAATTGTAGTAGAAAATGATGTGTTTTGTCCATAGCTAATACATGTTAAACAATCCTCTAAAATCTTCTTCTAAAGTCGAACACGACACACTATTGGCTATTAAACTATCATGCACTAGCACAAGCAAACAGTCAAATTGGAACTACCAAAATTTAACTTCACTGACCTCAGTAGCTGAAATAGAAGAAGATATGCCACTGCCATCCATACTAGCAACCTGAATCAACATGAAGTGGAAGGTGGGGTGAGAAAAACAATTGGATTTAAAGGCATATGAAAAATGCACAACTATAAATAATACCACTGACAGTCTCAATCATTTTGATATTGTATTGATTAAAACAAGAATATTTTATCAAGAGAGCAGATCATTGATCAGAGAATAAATGATAAGAACATTGCAGAAAAGTGACAAATCAATGAAGAATTATTGTAATCAACAAAGATACTTCTAATAAAAAAAATTAAACAACAAAACAGCTAGAATCTGGGAAAGGCATACCTTAGCATCTGAAACTTTCATTTTCTTCTCCAGCTCAGACAATTTGGTCTGATAAAAATCAAGAAAAGGGACAATCAGATGATGCTCCATTGGATAAAAAGAGCCTCGTGAATATTTGAGCTTACAGTACAGAAATGAAAAATCAGTACTGGGGCATCAAGTTGCAAGGCAATAAATACCTCAGCAACAGCAGCCCTAGTTTCAGAAGCAGAAACAGCATGCAAAGTATTAGCCAATTCCTTCCCCATGTCATCAATTTGCCTCATAGCATTCTTCAGTGTCTGTTCACGGTCAGATGTGAGAGCTCTAACGGTGTCCCGCTCCTGTTGCAGCTCTTTCTTGGCCTCAGCCCATTCCCTCTGCAAGAATAATATTTAAGCAAAGCATCCAATTAAATCATTTTATCTAGCATGATACAGCACTATACGACTAGTTTATTGATATTAAGTTCCATGAAAAATAAATATGCATTGGTGTTTTTCAAAGAGTAGTCCCAATAATGATTTAGCAGACTATGTTAACCCATCCCACATGATATAAGCAATGCCATTTCAAAATCAAAGAACGCTGAAGAAAAATCAGCTACCTGGGAGACAATAAAAGCAGTGCAATTTTCAGTAATAAAACTGTTTTCAAGAAAATTTTGCGAAAACAACATGCAAACACATCTTTTGCAAAAATAAATCCATATATCAATTGCAAACTAAACACACCTCAATTTTTTTTACATACTCCTCTTGTTTCCTCTTCTCAGCAGCTCTTGCTTCCTGTAGTTTCCAGGAAGAAAACCAGGTGATAACACTCAAACCAATTCAAAATACAATAACACATGTTGCACAATTAAGACAACCAACCTCACGAGCCTCCTCAGCACTCTGAATTGTGTCCAAAGTTGCCTGCATATTCAAAAAGATTAGCACATGAAAACCAATTGTTAGACTCGAAAGTTGAGGGTGTAACTTTCCAGACATACTTGAAGGCGATAAACCCTCTCTGACAAACTACGAACTTCATCACATGCTCTCCTTTCAGCATTTGACAAAATCTCCTTTTCAAGCTTTAGAACAGACACCTGTCAAGATAAATCATGTAAAGCATTATTCATGACTATTCTATATTATCAAAATCAACAGTGTTGGGATAAAAATCTCGGACCTCCATATTTAGCTTCCGAGAAAGTTCCTCAGATGCAACCAAATTTTCTGAATTTTCACGCAACTTTCTTTGATGGTCAACTATCAACTGTGAAAACTCCACGTTTCTTGATAAAACACCATTCATTTCATTTCTCTGTCACATAGAAAATGCAATCAGAACTATAGAAGATAAAAGCTGACATGTGTCTTCATTAGGATTAATAGCATATCTGAAAGCACTAAAATAGAGGAGTTGACAGTAGAACTTAAAGGTTCACCTGATGTTCAAATTCTTTCATAAAACTATCAAGTCTTTCTCTAGCAAATTTAGCATCCAGAGCCAACTTGTCACGTTCTGATCGTAGTAATATAATATCACTCCTATCAACAGATAACATATACAGAATAATGTGCCCGGTAAAACAAAAGGACATAGCAGGGTAAGTCAGAAAAACTCACAAACGACATATTCAATACAAAGCAAACACCTTTTAGGATTTATTTAAAAAAAAAGAGCGGATTGTTTCAACAATAATTGTTTCTAAGAAAGGGAAGCAAGAGAGAGAGAGAGAGTGTCAATGTGTAACTTGAAAATGAGCATACAAGATGAGATGGACATATTAGTTTTTACACTAATAAAAACTACTAACGAAAACAGCAATAGTGGCTATATCTGGTACATACAATGAAATGCAGGACCATGGTCTTCAATATAAGCAAAAGCCATAAGAATAGGCAAAAAATAAACAAAACACTAAACGTCAGTTATTGATGCAAATGCAAGCAGAGAGTTCCCAGTATGCACAACCAACAAAGAAACCCAGAAAAGCAGGAATGTGAAATGATGGCAATGTTAAACGCTTATTTTACAGGCAGAAGTCCGTAAAAGAAGAGGATATGAAGTTTACTTAGATTTTGCCAAATCTTCCTCAAGAGATCTTAATCGCTCAGCAGCCTTTTCCTGGGCCTTCTTAGTAGCTCCCTGCATTTTAATCATATGGAATACATTTAGATGAATTATTAACATGACAATGGCCATCTTAAAACTTCAGAATTAGCCATACCTGAGAATCTTCAAGCAGAAGTAAACGGTTCTTTCTTCCACCATCTTCGACTACATTGTTATCATTGAATCAATGCATAAAAATCAGACAAGCATTTGAAGAGCACAATAACATCATGTGACAAATAGACAAGAGAAGATCAAGTTGTAATGCAAAAAATATCCTAGGTTGAAATGTTTCAGTGCTGCAAGCATTAACATGTCCAGTTAAGCAGTAACCATAACATGTTTTGTTAACACATATATTTGTATTTAATGAAAGTAGGATATACAGTTACAAAAGGAGGATATTACCAAGTTGGAGACAGCATTTGAATGCTATGGAACATAATCGAGAAAGGATACAAGGTGCTCAAAAAAAATCAGCTGTGGTATGATGGATTGCCTTCCTCAAAATATTATAATGGAACATGATAAGTTGATTTATCTTTCCTTCCTTGTATAGATTATTAGATTGCAATTTTGGGTGATTGGTTTTAATCCTATTGCTATTGCTGGATTCATTACTATTTCAGTTAATGTTTTGGAAAAGTGAAACATTTTTTCCCCAATGGTCTGGAAAAAAAATCCAGAACCCAACACTCTTTTAATGTTAACATGTGACTAAAATTTTTTGAAGGATAAGTCACTTTGTAGAAACCAAAATTGCAAAAACCACGAATGGAAAAGGATGCACACACAAAACCATAAATATAGATGAAGAAAGGCTCAGCTAAATAAGTGGGATGCCTCCATCTCCTTGAAAATTTTATAAGCTTTCCACTTTATTGCCATTCAGAACATCAATCTATTGTTTGTTGTTCCCATGTATTAGCCACTCACACTAATACATTGCTATTCAAAACAGAATGCTTATGTCTTGGGGCACAAAGCACAAGCATATGCCTGGAAAAACTACAGTACACATATTCCAACATGATGACATTTTATTTCAAAAGTAATATCAGAAACATACAGCACAAAATGACATCACAATGATAACACAAAATAATACAGAAAACCAAGTATTTTAGCCAAATGGTGGGAAAGATTAAAATGCTATGAAATATCAGGAATACTGCAAATTTAAAACCTACTTGGGATATTTATTTTTCATAAAAGTTGGACATCACAATGAGCAATTCTCAATCAATAAGACCACGATTATCTAAACACATGTGATGACACGCAAGATGTAAATGAGTGCAAAGCTATAGAAAATATCTGTTCATGCTCCTAGCAAGATGTATATGATGACATCATATTTTAACAAAAACACTTGTTCTGTTATTTGAGATCCTAAAGATGTATAAATAAATGCAAAAGCCTCCTATATGAATAACAGAACACATCAATAGTTAAATGAGTCATCAGTGGTGAAAAAGGTTGATCAACAGCCAAATAATAGCAAAGCCACAAAAAGTTTTTAATAGAAAATAACAGTGTGCTTCTGAGTGCAAAATACTACAAGGGGACAGTTTTTGAAGCATGAACAGGCACTCGAACTGTAACAGCACTTTGCAATTTTATGAGAAGCAGTTTTAACAATAACATCCACCTCCCAGTTCTAATAAAGACAGTTACAGAAAACTTCAGTATAGAGATGCCAAACATGTAATAAAACATAAGTAAGATGAGATGGAAAACCTGTAACTGCATCTGAAGAGTGGGAATAAGATGAATGAAGTTTGTGTTCCTCTTCGTACAACCTTTTGTACATTGCAACCTATGCATGTGAGGAAATAAAAAAAGAAAACTCTGATGTTACATGGAAAGAGAACAGAAGTAAAATTGAAGCCCAGTATGTTACTCCTCCAAGGCTTACAGAAGTATGAAGTGATTCAATCATGTGACCCTGCTCTTCAGCTCTTTGTAACACTGCAGCTACTTTGGAGGCAGCTTCATCAGTGCTTTTTTTGAGTTCCATTTCAAACTTCTTCTGCAATCCGTGCATCATAAACTATTAGTCAAATAGGCTTCTTTCATTCAAAATAGAAACCCAGGCTCCTCTATAAGCAATAGCTACTTCAATTATAATTTTGCTGAGGTACCTTAAACACCATCTCCCTATCTTCAATCTGATCTGAAAGATCACGCACAAGGCTCCTGAGCTGAACATTCTGCTCAACTAACCCATTTATATCCTTGAAGGTCTTAATATATAGTCCCAAGCAAACAAGAAATCAATGATTGATCAGTTTTATCAAAAGATAAAAGTTCATGTGGATGTGTCTTCCAGTGAAGTTAGGAGGTGAACTTACAAGGCGTTCCAAGATTGCATTTTCAGGATCAGACTCTACATCCATTCCGACAGGAGCAATTGCTTTACTATCATCAACTTGGTCATGCCCAGAAGATCCACACCGTAGTTGTATATCACGACATTCCTTCAGAAGAACTGTCACCTATAACATCATAAACAAAGTAAAGGACGAGTAGGAAACAGCTTAAGATGTACGGAGGGAAAAAAGAAGAATTTATCATAAAAATTAAAAGTGACATCAAAGAATGAAAAATATACTCAAGAATCTTATCAAGTCCTTCCAATTAGAACCAAGATAAGAAGACAACGAGCTTTCCATATAACTAAGTGATGATGGAGGCAAAAAGTCCTCATATCACAACCTGTTTCTGAAGATCAGCAATTTCCTTTTGAGCCAAACTATATCCACGCTCATGCCTCCTCAAATCCGCCTGGAAAGCAAATGTATCAGCTAAACAGTAAAATAGCCACAGAAACAAACTACTTAACAGAGTTAGATAAGTTGCAAACCTTTAATTCTTGGATTGTTTTCTCTAGGTTTGCCTGTTCAGAAAATGAGTGATGCAATTTTTGGTTGATGACAGAGTATGATTCCACCATTCTCTCATATTCAACTGCAGCACAGCAATTCCATCAGCAAAACAATTTTTCATGCCTCAAGAGCAAAACATATGTGAATAGATTGATCTTATGATTTTCTGTAATAATAACTTAAAAGGTAAAAGTGACTGGGTTATGATCTGTATGATGGGAATGATGGATATTCAATCACCAGTTCATTTTTTGCTCCAGTACCTTATCTTCTAAATGCATCAGCCTCAAGCATCATAGAGTCATCTCTATGTATGTCACTATGACTTCAGAGGGCTCTATCTTTTTCAAGAAATCATTCAACTGAATCAACTCCCTTAATGTTGCTAACTTATTTATACTAGCAATAAAAATATATTCCTTAGACCAAAAGCATAAATGCATGAACTAATCAAGAAAAGTCATGTTCCACGCATCTGAAAACAAATTAGGCAAGAATTTAAAAGAGAGAAAAATGTGAGAGAATTCATTAGCTTGAAAGTCAAATTTCTTAATTCACAATCTAATGTCTTTACCTCTTTCATCCAAAATCACACCTGCTTTCTCCTCTAGTTCACACAAAACCTGCAAAAAGAAAACCTGCATGCTTAAGTAAAGTTGATGGAACAACCTGCAGTACAAAGAAAACATTGTCCAACAAAATGAAAGGCATATCATGATCTGAGAAAACAAAGAGCAGGCTGAGGACAGGGAAAAGGAGGTTCAAAAAAGATGACGCAGAAGGCATCTAATTTAGAATGGCATGTTATCACTGGACCAGATTACATTACAGCCTAAAATCATATTTACAAGGAAATGCAGAGCATACCCGTTGCAGTACTGCCTCAGATTCCTTCCTTCCCAATTGCTCGTGGCGAAGAGCATCAATTGCTTCTTGGTACTTTGCATACATTTTAGCCAGCTAGTAGCCAAAAAAAGTTGAGAACACAACATAAAAAATTCAATGAATATGTGCCAGCTAGTAGCCATGAAAAATTGAAAATACAAAATCAAAACTGCACTTAATGTGTGTGTAAGTCGCCATTGAATATGTATATTTGCATCAACTCACACTCCAACCATCACGGAGCAGAGAAGCTGCTAATGCAGTTCCTGAAACACCAACTGGGATCTTGGGGACAATCATGGTGTTACCATCAGCAAGATCATCATTATTGTGCGGATCCATCCATCTGCGATAAAAGAATGACTGAATAATTCAAATCGCAATTAAAAATGTAATAACAAATTCCCATGTTATAATCAATTACAGGAGGGTGACTCCATAATACAAATCCTCGCCATGTATTATCATAAAATTGAATTGGTTGCTTGACCACAGATAATCATAAAAATTCGATGCCCAACCCCTCCCCTCCAAAAAAAAAACACTTTTCTTCCCTCCAAATCAACCATAAGAAACATCATCCCTCCAAATCAACAACAAAGAGTAAACACAAGGCTTCTTTTAAATTGAAAAGGGCATTTCATTCCATTGAAATCTATATTACAACAAATGTACCAAGGTTGTTGGTTTGTAAAATTCAAAAGAAAAAATTGAAAACAATACAATTTTCAGGAATGAAAAAGGTCAGCCTTCTTTCAAACATGACAAATCGATTAGCTTTGACACAATGCAATCCCTCATGTTACAAGCACCGTATATAAATGCATATAAGATTAGCTTTGTTACAAGTATGAGTAAGATGAGCCAAAAAAGACCTGCAAATTATCAAGGTTAAAACATTATAGCATGGATATCACATAATTACACAAGTAAATGGTTAGCATCAGGAAGAGGTGGCATAATGAGTAAGATGAACAAGAAAAGGTTTCCAGGTTAAATTTTCAAAAATCAACTTTTTTAAGAAGTTGGAGAAGTCTAAAAAATCCACAACCCCATCAAATTGGAAACAAATTGAATGATTCTCATAATCACTAATAATAATAATAAATACAAATCCAAAATGAACTTTTAACAGTACAAATGAGAGCTTTGAATCAAAGCACCAACTTTTCTTGTAACAGAAAAGGAAAAGAAGAATTAAGACAAACATTTCCCATGTGAGGGGACTAGAAATCCATCCATGAATAGCAACAGTATTGACATGCAAATGCTGTGATTTTAAAAAAAAAATCACACCATACCTTTCTGTTGTATAACTGTTGAGTGGAAGAAGACTCAATTCATTAGCTTTCCTGCTACTTTCAACATCAGCTTCACACCTTTCAAGTTTGTCTTTCAAACCCCCCGCCTCCTATAACAACCAAAAGGAAAACCCATATAATGAAAATAAAAGTACTCAAACAACTCACCCCACATGATTAGAGCTCAAACTAAACACTGTTCTCTTTTCTGCAAACAACTAATCATATCATGGTATTACTGAAAAGACAAATGGAGTTGATGCATGCCCAAATTGAAAAAACTACTCTCGGCCAGGTAGAGCTGATAAAACTGTTGTTTCTTTCCCAAAATATTTTTCCAAAATAACTAATCAAATTAAAACTCCATAACTAGCTAAAGCTAGATGCATTTTTCTGAACCATGGCCAATCCTCACAGTCCAAGTTTTTAATCCAAAATTGTGTTAAGATTCTCAAAGAACAAAAGGCAAAGAAAGAGTATCCACAGCATGCTTAACAGCAAAAAGTAACAAAATAACAGCACAAGAAAAATAAAGCAGATAATGGGAATCAATTGCCATGAAGATTTAATAAAAAAGAATGGATCTATTTGACAGAGAGAGCATCTAATAAACACTTCCAGGCAAAAAGAATGGAAATCCTACTAAGCTGATCCCAAAAAAAATATCGTGGTCAGAAAGCGAGGCAACAAACACCAGCAGACCTTCTCTAACTGTTTTCGAGCAGATATTTCCTTCTCCAATCTCTCTTTGTAGTCATTTTCAACTTGACTCAAATGAGTCTGCTTGCAAAAGCAACAAAAATTAGCATACAGAATAAGTGCAAATGTATTCATTAGTTCATATGATCAAATTCAACAAATCTACAGGAATAAAAATCTCACTTCTAGAGCTTTGATCACCCCCTCGAGCTCCCCTGCCTTTTGAGACCATTCCTCAGAGCTTTCTTTGTACAATTCAACAAGTTTATGTACCTATATGGTAGGGAAATAATATTAAAAATTAAGATTCAATACCTTGTAGGCAAAATTTTCTCCATTTCACAAGTCAATAATGAATGCAAGACATCAAAAGGAATATTGATTGAACCAAAAATGACTGCATAACTAGACAGTTGAGGCAGCCATGAAATAACCCAAACAAATCATTGGAAGCTTAGAGTTTAAAAAGCCAGGGAGATAACAGCCAAAGGAAATTATCCAAACTAGAAAACAAGAATATAAAGAGATGGTCCTGCAATAATAACTTTTCACAACCAGAAAGACAATGGACTGGAAACAGAACAGAGTAATTAAAGTAGCAGTATTATAAGGTATAAGACAGATTGCAGATATGCCTCCATAGAGGAAAGCATGGCAGGGCCAGGCAATAAAAAAGAAAACAAGGAGTATATCCTAAAAATGAAAAGAAAACTTGAAAGGGGGGGTGGGGGGTAAGAAGCCAGACTACAAAGTTAAATGGCTCCAATTGAATCCCAGTGAGCTACCAAGATATCCACAATTGATACATTGGCAGCAAAAATCAACTCAACCTCCTGCTCACTATGAATTCAGTCTCTCATCAACTTGAAACAAGATAATGAAAGCCAGTATAAATTTTTCACCCAGTATTCCATATGAACAAAGCCATAAGAACATATCAAATAGTTATAAAACTTACAGTTGTGAGTTCAGCAGACAATCGGTCTTCATTGGCTGCAGCAACATCTCTATAAGAGCATAATTCCTTCACGAGTGGCAAACGACAGTTCATGAGCCAGCTGACAACAAAGCAATTACATGTAACACAAATTTTTATGAAATTTTTTAACTATTTGACCTCCTGCACAGATGTCAATTTTTGTTCTAACTCCTTCACCCTTTCCATGCTCCTCTTCGAGGAACTAGAGCCTTCATTGAAATGTCTCTCTGCCTAAGAGTTTAAAATCATTCAATGAGACTAGATACAGCAAAGAAAATTACTGAAAATATATTAAGAGCAAAGAGCTAGAAAGAGCATATTAAACTCAATTACATCTGCAAGCTTAGTAGACACATCCTCCTCAAAATCAGCATGCCTTCGGCGCAACTCCATGAGAGTGTCAACTTTGGCAGTCAATTCATCATTTAGCCATGCATTATGCCTCTCAATAAGTTCTTTCTCCTGGTCACATCCAGACTTTAAACATTAAACACCATGCTACTCTAGACAATTGTATGAATAAAGGATATCAATACATGAACAGAAAGCCAGTAACATTAACATTAGTAGTTGATGGGTATTGATCCTTGCTAAATGAATGATATATATGCCTATCAAGCTGCTGCGGGGCTTAAAATATTTCTTTCTGCAATCACAGAACAAGAGGAGGAGAAAGCCAAACAGAACTCATGCACTATCTATTATGGCCCCGCCAATTTGCCCTAGCAGTGATAAGGTTAACCATTTTAAAAGGTATGACATCCAGATATACATACAAGTGTAAATCCATGTGTGCATTCACGCAAAACCAACCTGCGAAAGACGAGCACAAGTTGCCTGAGAACGGGCCAACTCTGCCTCAAGTTCGCTTATTCGAGCCTCCCTATCTGCTGCTCTATCAGTCAAATTGACCTTCAAATCCATTAGAAAATAAGTTAAGGCGAAGTTATGCCAGCATAATCGAAAAGACAAAGAGAATAGCAACCAGAAGAAATTTACAATCTTATCAAGATAGCCATGGAAAGTAGCATTCTTCTCGCTAATCTCCAAATCCTTCTGCTCCACTAACTCAATCAACTGCCTCTTCGACTTGTGCATTTCCGAAACCTCCATCGTCAACCTTTCTATATCCCCGTCCTTTCCAATCTACAAAATAATCAACAAATAACAGCCCTGAAAAGTTGAGAAAAGGCATACAGGCATTGCAAAGAAACTTAAATTGAAGATACGAGTGCTTACAGCTTGCAAGTGAAGCTGATGCTTCTGTGCCTGTGCCTGAGCAAGTTCCGAGAGGCGATCATCGAGAGAGGACTGAAGCTGCGCGTTTTGAGACTCGAGCTCCGAGAATTCGGCAGAAAGAGCCAAGAACTTCTGTTCGAGAAGCGAACAAGTTTGTTCCGCAGTGATCGACGCCGCATCGGCAGCAGCCCTCACAGTTTCGAGTTCGCTCTGTAATCCTCTGATGAAATTGTCGGCCTTCGCGGCCACATACGACGCGTCGTTCGAGTGCCGCGCGAGGTCATCGTCGGTGATGAAGATGGGCATGACTATGCCCTGATTAAGAATGGAAACGCCCTTTATTCGATTTTTTATGATTTCGAGGATGGAGAGAGTGGGGTGCGGGGGTTTTAATTCAAATGTGCATGGAGAGAGTAGAAAACGGGAGTGAAAGGGAAGGGAAGGGAATCGATCGGGGAGTAGGAAAAGAAAGCCCTATGTAATGTAGCGTCTACATACGACTCTGTGGGTTTTGGATTTCAGATGGGCGTGGATTGTAAACATTCTTTCCGGCTTCTTCTAAGTTGGGCCGGTCTGTAAAGTTTGGGCCCGCGAGTAAGGAAACTAAACGTTGGCCCAACTTGATTTGCTTCTATGTTTACATGCCATGAAATTATTATTTTGTTCCTTACATGCAAAATTTAAGGTTGTCAGAAATTGATAGTGGAACATACTGGTCACGGGATATGTATATAGTTGGCATCTTGCTTTCTTAATTCTCCCAGCTGATTATAGTAATTAGTACAACATTCATTCTCTATGCCATGTGCAGCAACAAATTAATGGTTTCTCTGACTCGGAAGCTAAGGTGTGCTTGTTTGGGACGGCGATTCAACCGCCGTTTTCAAAAAATTTGAAATTTTTATTTTATTTTAAATAAATATGTTTTGGTGTTTTTAGATCATTTTGATGTGTTGATGTCAAAAATTATTTTTAAAAAATAAAAAAATATTATTTTGATGTATTTTGGCATGAAAAACACTTTAAAAAACTATTACAACAGCTCTCTTAAATAGGCATTGAACCGGGTCAAGATTCTTTTTTAAAATGAATGGGAATCTTTTCATAACAATTAAGAAATTGGTGCGCGGTCAAATTTGTAACATTACTATATATATAAAACGCGTAGGATTTTCACTGTAAACCCGTTTACTGTGCATCAAGACACAAATCATTATTCATTGTGGCAGTGTGGCGACGAAATTAACCCCCGAAAACGACAAAATAGTGCACAGTAACCAGGGGCTTCACCGGTTTTTCCATTTTATTTGCACAGTGCATCGACGAAATTAGCCCCCGAAAACGCCAAAATTGTGCACAGTAAACAGGGGCTCTCTCGGTTTTTCCTATTTTTCCATAGTGCACAGACGAAACAGACCCCCGAAAAAGACAAAATAACGCACAGTAAACGGGGGCAGCTGCGTCCTTTCCCCTCCGGTTTTTCCGTAAATATCGATAGGGTTAGGGGCCTCTTGGTAATTATCCCATTTTTTAATTATTTTTCCCAATTAACTGCTGGCGCGTCATACGGACGCGCCAGCAGCGCTCGACTCTAACGCGCCTTTTAGGAGGCGCGTTCGGCTTCTTCCCGCCGTCAAAAATTACATTCTGCCATACAGAACGATGCGCCTGACGGTCATCTATCTTCCGTCGCGGCGCGTTCCGGCAATAGATGGCCGGTTAAGCGACGGTTGACGTTTTTTTGCCGGTTGTTGCTTTTCTCTCTCCTGCCGCCGCAAACTCTGCTTCGGTCCCCGAAGTTTGTACTAAGTTTATTTTGGTCCCTGATGTTTTGATTTCTGATTTCTCTTCCATTCCTTTAATTTATTCGGTACAGATGTTTTAATTTCTTTTAATTTGGTCCTCTAATGAAAATTAGTCATATATACAACTTTTCATTTCAGTCCCTCTTCTTCTAATTTTTTTGTAACATTACACAGAAATTAAACTTATTATTTCATGATTTATTTTGGTCCCAAGATTTGTTTTCTTTTCAATTTTATCCTTCAATTGGAATTCATCATATATTTTATTTTTCATTGTGGTCCTTATTCTTTTTATTTTGTTATTTTATATTGATTCATTTGTTTTTTAAAAAATTCTTGGATAATATTTATTTTATATTATTAATAATAATTAAAATAATAATAATAATAATTTAATTGTTTTTCTTGCTTACTCTTTTGTTAATGTTTTTTTTTTCCTCTTGATAATTTAATAATTTTTATTGTTTTGACAGTAATAGCAATAATAATTTTTAGTTTTTTATTTATTTCTTTTATCTTTTATTAAAGTTTCTAGGATATTTTTAGTCTTTCATTTATTTTTGTTTCTTTCATTACTAACATAATAATAATAATAATAATAATAATAATAATGATAATGATGATAATAATAAAAATAATAATAATAATAATAATAATAATACTTTAATTGTTTCTCTTACTTACTCTTTTGTTAATGTTTTTAAGTGTTTTTTTTTCAGGATAATTTGATATTTTTTATTGTTTTAATAGTAAAAGCAATGATAATTTAAGATTTTAGGACTTTGATTTTGCTATTGTTATGATAAGGTGTGTTGAGCTACTTTATTATATTAAATTTTGCATATATAAATATTGTATTTTAATTTTGATCCAGCAAATCCTATAAAAATTGTTTGCTCAACCCGCAATGTAGAACATATATTTTTTTAAATTTTCAGATTAGATGATTTTTTTTAGCTGATAATTTTTATTTATGTTTTATCATCAATTATAATTTTTAATTTTTTTTCTTGCTTACTCTTTTGTTAATGTTTTTGAATATTTCTTCATCAGGATAATTTGATAATTTTTATTGTTTTGGCAGTGATAACAATGATAATTTTTTTTTATTCTTTTCTTTAATCTTTTGTTGAAGTTTTTAAGATTTTTTCCCTCTTCCATATTTTCCCTTTCATTATTAACACAAAAATAAAATAAATAAATGATAATAATAATAATAGTAGTAGTAATAATAATAATTTAATTATTTTTTTTGCTTACTTTTTTGTTCATGTTTTTGATGATTTTTTTCCCTCAGAACAATTTTATAGTTTTTATTGTGTTGAAAGTGATAACAATGATAATTTTTAGTTTTTATTGTATTTTTTTGTTTTATCTTTTTTTTTTGTTGTTTACACAATTTTTTAATCTTTCATTCATTTATTTCTTCTTTCGTAGTATTAGTAGTAGTAATAATAATAATAATAATAATAATAATAATAATTTTATTTCTTTTCTTGCTTCCTATTTTGTTCATGCTTTTTATTTCTTTCCCTCGGTATAATTTTATAATTTTTATTGTTTTTATACTAACGACAATAATAATTTTAGATGTTAAGACTCCGATTTTGCTATTGTTATAATATTTTAAATTAATATTGCTTCCTTTTCCCCTTGATTTTTTATTTTTATTTTTATTTGCTCTTTGTATTAAATGATTTTTATTATTTTACGATCTGCACAATAATGATTTCAGTAATTTTGTGTTTTTTCTTATAAAAATATTTTACTCTTTTTTCTAATGTTAGTTCGCGCTCTTTTGTGATCGTTTATGACGCAATACCTATATTCTAAAAGATGTAATCTATGCTTGCGTAACAAACTCAACTCACAATTTTATATATTTTATCTCCTAATATATAACTTTTATTTACTTATATCATATCAATTTATCGTTGTGAATTTAATTATGTTAAATTATATACGCAAGAATACCCGCGGCAACACGCGGGGGAATATGCTAGTAGTTAAATCAAAGAAAGTCTTTTTTTTTAAAAAAAAAAAAAGAAGCATGGCAGCAAGTTCATTTCATGCCCTGAAAGTTTAATCCAGTTTTTCCATGCATGTCCCTTGCTTTGTTTTTTGCAAAGATTACAGGTAACAATTCTATGAGTTAATCCCTCTGCAATTTTCCATAGCACAAACTATTTGGGAGGATGATTAAGGTTATTTTTTAAAGTGTTTTTTGTTCAGAAAGACATTAAATAATATTTTTTAAACAAAATTATTTTTGACACTAGCATATAAAAATGATCTACAGACATCAAAAAAATTTAATTACAGGTATCAGATTCTATGAGCTAATCCCTTGACAGTAATTTGTCATGGCCTAGGAATTGCTTGTTTTAGAATGTGGTTGAGATTGTGTCTTGAAGTGTTTTTTCGTTCAGAATGCATCAAAATAATATCTTTTTATTTTTTAAAAATTATTTCTGACATCAATATATGAAAATGAATTAAAAACATTAAAATAATTTAATTTCAAGTAAAAAATTAAAATATATAATTTTTAATTTTTTTCAAAAACACTATTGAAATGTAGTGTCAAACCTCCGACTCCGCATAGTTTTTCATTGCAAAAGCTAATAAAAGAAACCTACTTATAATAGCACGAAAAAACAATATCTAAAAATAATAGTTGTTTTATTTACTAAAAATATTATATAATCCTTTTATTATTGCTTCTTTTTCTTTTTATGATACTTGTGTTTTTAGAAGAAATAATTTATTTATTAATTCATTCATTTAGTTTCTAAAACAAACGCGTGTATCCTTGATGGCAACCTTGCTTTGAAAATTTTAATATGCATAGACATTTTGATGAGTTTAATCCCAGAACACAAGTTTAATCTTATAAAATATATATAATTTTTTTTGGATATGAGGAATTTAACTTTATAAAAAACATATTTTATAAGTCCAAATAAATAAGTAAAATTTCAATTATTCCGGGTTCTTATAAAAACTAGTAAACAAGTTCTAAATATTTATTTAGAATAATCACGAAGTTGTGTATTTTATATCAACATATATTTAGACAAATTTATTAAATTATATAAAATACTAGCTTGAAAGTCCACGCATAGAAAAATAAAAGAGAATATTTTCTTAGCCAGCATATCAACCTCTTGGAATTACAAGAATAATAAATACAAGAAATAAGTTTATCGAAATTCAACTCATTAATGCTTTTTCTAAATTCATGAGCCTTTCACGCGCAGTATTTATTTATTTAGTTTAACATGTTTTTTTTTAATAATTTTAATATACTGATATAAAGAAATCATTAAAATACATTTTTAATTAAAAAAATATTATATACCACGTCACAAAACACACTCTTTAGCTCCCACCAAAATTGCTCTTGGACCCATGTTGCTTGGCTATATATGCCTTTTGTCAAATCATGTTTCTCTTGTTCAATCTTCTAATTATTAATTAATTAAAAAATAAAATCCGTTGATACGTTGCAACCCTCGATCCTATAAAGATTTATCAGGTCTAAAAAACAAAACCAGACAGCATGCATGTGTAATCTGTGTGTGGAGTACAGCTTTAAGACAGCGGAAAACATTTCAAAGAAATAATAGAAATCTGCAACGCGAGCAAAACTGCTGGTATTTATTTCCTGCCTGATTTGAGCAGGAAAGCCTCGCCCCCAGTTGGGTTTTTCACCAGCACACCCTTTTCTTCTGGGCTGTCAAGCATCAAGAAACCCTAATTAACTCTAAAATATAGTATCAATCCCTGACCTCGGAGTCCCCACTTGTACATGTAAGCAAGTCATAGAATTTGTGAGCAGAGAGTGCTCCTCACGTATTTCATTCTTCGACTATAAAACAAGGCGGGGAACGCCATTATGATCAGTAAATACCCAGCAACTTTTTATCAGTATTGCCAGTGCTGACAAGTGATCAAAAAAGCGACATGAAACGGTGTCATTTCACTCTTCTCCTCCTCGTTCAGTTCGAGTTGTATATGATGTCAGCCATATTAGCTAAGCCTCTGGGAGCACCAGGTATCTTGTCTCGTCGAGATCTTCTGTCTGGGAGCTACTATTATAAAACCTGCCCTGCTGCTGAAGAAATCATTTTCCGAAAAATGAAAGCTTGGTTTCGAAAGGATTACACGTTGGCAGCTAGCATCATTCGCTTGCACTTCCATGATTGTACTGTAAGGGTAAGGAATTGAGAAACTATACATTTCCAAATTATATATTTACGAAGATATGTAAACTAGACCACCAGAAATCCTGCAACTCAGAAACAGTAGGTCTCAGGTTTTGGTATCTTTAATATGCAAAATGATGGTTATTGATTGATTTTACCTTCTTCTCTTCACTAATTTTGTTAATGATAGAACTGTTAGCTGTCCCATAAGCTTAAAAAACGGGAAAATGTCTGGTTTGAATATGTTGACTACATGCAATGCAGGGATGCGATGCTTCAATATTGTTGAACTATCAGAATAGCGAAAGGAGAGCTTATGCTAGCAGGACACTGAGAGGTTTCCAGGTGATTGATGATATTAAAGCAAAACTTGAGAGATATTGTCCAAAAACGGTCTCATGCGCGGACATTCTCACAGCTGCTGCAAGAGATGCCACTAGTCTACTTGGAGGTCCATTCTGGGAAGCTCCATTAGGGCGTAGAGATGGAAAAACTTCTTTTGCCAAAGAAGCTGACCTTGTTCCTCAGGGCCGCGAAAATGTCACTTCTCTGATAAAAATTTTCCAAGAAAGAGGATTGAACATTCTGGATCTGGTTGTTCTCTCAGGTGCACACACAATTGGAAGGAGCAGTTGCCATTCATTCCAGCACAGACTCGCTAACTACAAAGGAACTGGCAGGCCTGATCCTACTCTTGACAGACTTTACTGGAGGAACTTGACACAAAGCTGCAAAAGGAGCTCTAACTTCGTCAATTTAGATGCAACAACTCCAAAGACTTTTGATGCGGAGTACTATAAAAATCTTGGTAAGAAAAAGGGATTGCTATCAACAGATCAAGAACTCTACTCGGATCCAAGAACTGCGCCATTCGTGTCAACATTCGCAGATCAGCCCCCTGATCTTTTCTATAGCCAGTTTGCAGTGTCAATGGTGAAGCTTGCAAACGTTAAAGTCCCATCTCCTCCGAATGAAAGCGAAATCAGATTGAACTGTAATTATGTTAATCCTGCACCTCGCAAAAAAGTCAATCCACCACGACACGGTTAATTATGGGAACCCGCCACGGGGTGATTTCAGTCCAGCCCGGCGCAGTTACAATCCCTGGTAGATGGTGTCCATGCCATATGGTTTTTCCATATTATTTTGGCTCTTAATTATTTCTGCACAATTAATGATTCTGATTTTGTTTAATTAATAAACTGATATATACCCGGCTTTGTTTGTCACGAATATTGATCTACGTTGTAGTCCGATCAGTTTAATTTATCTAAGACAATTTGTCTCTCGAGTCAGAATCCATAGTTTTCAAATACATTACAGGTTCTGATTCTGAATTGACTTAATTTTACTCTTTTTTTATAAGATAAAATCATGCTGTTTTTATTAAAAAAATAAATAGTCAACAGGTTTGTATTATCCCATGATTTAATTGATTTATCATTACAGGCTTGAAGCCTAGCCTTCATTGTCAACCTCCTTGAGGTGATATGGCGCATGTAGCAGGATTTCTATTTGCTCATTAATGATTTTGCCCTGGATTTTACACGAAGAAATAATATGTATAATTTATGAATAAATGAAAAAAAATCTGAAATTGTGGTTTTTCGAGTGCGATTGCGGTAGTTTTTCAAACTTCAAAGTGCTTTTTGTGCCGAAATACATCAAAATGATGTTTTTTTTTTTTAAAAAATTATTTTTGACATCAGCACATCAAAATAATCTAAAAACACCAAAACATATTCATTTAAAATGAATTTTTTTTCTTCAAATTTTCGATGAACGCCGGTTGCAACGCACTCCCAAACAGGGTCTTAGAGCTTTTTGGAATTGTGTCAGCGATTCAATCAAAATATATTAATTTTTTTTTAAAATAATAGTTGACATTTAATCAAAAAAATAAAATAAACTATTACTATTTTTTTAAAAAGCACTTCTGAACACTTGATGGGAGAAAAAAGAAGAGGAGGCAAAAACTCTGTTTTCGGAACTCTCCTCTAAATTTGTATTTATTTGGCTGGCGCGTTGAGCTGTTAAAGAAAGACAACGGCGACCTGTCACCTCTAATACAACAACTCCATTTCCATTTCTATGCTCCACACCAAAAGTCAGAATCACAAAGAAAATCAATCCATCCCAACCCATATATCAGAATCCAAACCCAATAAATAGATAGAGAGTTGAGTCTTGGTAGCAACTGAACAGAGAATCATGTCAAAGAAAGCAGTGTTGATAGGCTGCAACTACCCAGGAACAAAAGCTGAACTTAAAGGATGCGTAAATGATGTTAAGAGGATTTACAGATATCTTGTTGATCGATATGGGTTTTATGAAGATAACATAACAATCTTGATAGACACCGATGATTCTTACACACTGCCAACTGGGAAAAACGTACGCAGGGCGCTCAATGATCTGGTTCTCTCTTCGAGGCCTGGAGACTTTTTGTTTGTCCATTATAGTGGACATGGGACAAGGTTGCCTGCTGAAACTGGAGAGGATGATGATACTGGTTATGATGAGTGCATTGTCCCTTGTGATATGAATCTTATCACTGGTACTGTCTTTATCTTTCTTGTCCTTTTTTTTTAAAGATTTGGTTTTGATTGGTGTGATCCAATTTGGTTTCTTTCTGCTATTTGATCATAAACTGTTTGTGATTGATCTTATTTGTTGTTGATGATGATGATGGATTGTTTTAGATCTTTTATGGATGGGAATTATTGATTAAAAAAGAGCTCCTTTATTGTTTGTTTGGTTGGATTTCTGGGAAATTGATTCAAGGGATTCGTGTTATTATTTTATTTTTGGGTTTTGTTGATTGTTGTCAGTAGAAAGTCTCGGTCTTTGCGATTAAGAGGTTTACATCATATATATGGAATCCCATTTTAGAGTATCTATAGGACATAAATAGTCCAGTTCTTAATTCTGAAATAACTTGGACGGAGCCTGTTCGATGATCCATGCATTTGTTCAGCGAGAATTGATGCACTGGCAATCTGTTTCGTTGATGGGTGAGGAGCATGGACCACGAATTATACAAGAAATTAATTAAAACATCAGATCCAATAGGTTTTTATCATTCATTTTGTTCTCCGAATACTACACCGACTATCTAGCTCTCTTGTATTTCTGTTGTTATTAATCTAGTTTACCAATAACTCATCAACCTGTTTTAATATGGAAATGACTCTGGAATTATTTGTTTTCCTCGATTGCACAGTTCCTAGATTGATTAGTCATAAATACTGCTCCGGCGAATTCTATGCTAACTTTTAAATCGGCTGTTTGTGAACAGATGATGATTTCAGAGATTTAGTGGATCAGGTTCCAGAAGGTTGCCGCATAACAATTGTATCTGATTCATGCCATAGTGGCGGCCTCATTGATGAGACTAAAGAGCAAATAGGAGAGAGCACAAAGCGTCAAGATGAGGAGGAGAAGGTCTATGGCATCGGATTTAAAAGCATCTTGAAACAGACTGTGAAAGATGCATTTGAATCTCGTGGAGTTCACATCCCTTCTGGATTGCATCGCAACCGGCATGGCAAGGAGGAAGATTTTGATGACAGAGCAGTTGAAGGAGAGTATGGTGAGCGAGGGTACGTAAGAAGTAGATCTCTGCCACTCTCAACTCTCATAGAAATACTCAAGCAAAAGACTGGTAAAGATGACATTGATGTCGGGAAGCTGAGGCCAACCCTTTTCAATATCTTTGGAGAAGATGCAAGCCCTAAGGTGAAGAAGTTCATGAAGATTATCTGGAATAAACTCCAACACGGTGATGGAGGAAGTGGAGGTGGTGGATTCCTTGGAATGGTTGGCAATCTGGCTCAGGAATTTCTCAAACAAAAACTGGAGCATGATGAAGGGTATGCACAGCCTGCCCTTGAGACAGAAGTGGGTAGCGAGCAAGAAGTTTATGCTGGAGCAACTAAGCATGCTCTACCAGATGGTGGGATTTTGATCAGCGGCTGCCAGTCTGACCAAACTTCTGCTGATGCCAGTCCAGGAGGAAATTCTGCTGAAGCTTATGGAGCTTTTAGTAATGTTATCCAGACTATCCTTGCAGAGACAGATGGTGAAATTTCTAATCAGGAGCTTGTTTTGAGGGCTAGGAAGATGCTGAAGAAGCAGGGTTTCACTCAGCGACCTGGCCTCTACTGCAGCGATCATCATGTTGAAGCTCCATTTGTGTGCTGACAGGAATGGTTTCTCCAATACTAAGAATTTTAAAAAATGTGTGTTTTCTTTGAGTGCCCTGTGCTGAAGCACCCGTAAACCGAAAATGGGTTAAACATTTCAAGTTGTCAAGGCGCCTAAACCCAGTTGCAGGCCGGTACCCATCACATGTACACTGCCTGGTTAATTAACTCATTTTTTATTCCCTCGTCGATGGTCATAAAAATGACAAAATGAATTTAGGTGAAGTATTTTACGTTAAAACTTTGAGAAAAATAAGTAAATAAAGGAAAGCGAGTTATAAAAGATAGAAATGATATAAACTTTACGTCTGCGCGAACATCACTTGAATATTTCAGTTACAAAATGACTTCATTAACGTAAAGTCATCAGTTCGATGAACCCCATTAATTAATTAATTAATTACTTAAGGGGGTGTTTTACGGCATATTTCAAAAGTATTTTTTTTAAATATATATATATATATATTTAATGTTTTAAAATAATTTTCATGTAATGATATTAATAATAATTTTTAAAAAATAAAAAAAATATTATTTTAATATATTTCTAAATAAAAAAATATTTTAAAAAATAATTACAAATACACTTTCAATCACTAACACATATATATGGTCTCGAGGACTTCAAAGTAAAACGGAAGCATTTCGTTTGACTAAACCCCCACAACAAGTTTTCGATGGACGGTGATTCTTTGCAAGATTTCGGTAGTTTAATAGCACTTGTAGAATTTATATTTATCCATCTTACCAATGATCTTTGTAAATCACTCGACAAAATATGGTGGCCCGACTCAGAGCCCCTCTTATCATCAACACTGCCGGTGCCCTGAAGAGGGGAGCATGCTCATATTTCTAACATCCGTCCTGCAAATGCCCATCCGATCGGCAAAAAAGAAAAGGATACACTACTTAACATTAAACAATGATCACGAGTTCGAATTTCATTATTTTTATTTTATTTGATAAAAAATCAAATACATGATAATATGAATCTATACAAATTTCAAACTCAAATAATTTTTTCTTTAAAATATATATTAAAAAATCATATAAATCATATTATGCAATATCAAAGACAACTTAAG
The DNA here is from genome assembly GCA_025169955.1 of Salix arbutifolia. Taxonomy (NCBI): domain Eukaryota; kingdom Viridiplantae; phylum Streptophyta; class Magnoliopsida; order Malpighiales; family Salicaceae; genus Salix; species Salix arbutifolia. Next base: position 4,770,650 of record CM045909.1, read on the forward strand.
ATTTTAAGTGATCCTTGTAGATGATCCTTTTCATTCTCTACTCATCCTGCTTTCAATGCTAATAATAATTAATGGCGGGGTAACAATCTTGCACCCCGTAGGGTCCTTCACATCCAACGGTTCTGGGAATCCATATCCTCGAATTCGTTAAATACAGCATGACTCGCAACGATGGTGCTATAACCAATCCAGCCCAGCTAGTAGCAGAGGCAATCCTGTAAGCAAAAATCATGGCGGTGCTTCTCGTGACGGTTGTTGGCAATCCACAAAATTATAGGCTACAGTGATGGAGGACTATATATATTTATTAAAAAGGAAATAATGATTTGTTTATAAGCTACTGGATAATAATTATATGGTGATTTATACAAATTAGTTCGAGTAGAGCTATAACTAATACAGCACCACCTTAATCATCAAAAGCTTGAACCCATGCTAAATCTGCAGCCAAGAGATCACACTAGATCCCTGTAAATTCTACAGACCAGACAAACAATGGTTAGGTAATAAGGGCACAATAGTCAACTTAAACACACTTTATGTATCTATCCTCTTCCAAACGGCCCCCAATCACTTAAAAATTAAGCAGCTTGTGATTAATCTTGACTCCTTGAATCTCTATTTCCCTTTCTTTTTTCTCTAAAATCATAAAACTCGATTCTTAATATCTATGGATGAGATAAATAAAACTCACTAAATCCACAAACCATGTCAATCAGTCAATTTTGTGAACAGGTTTATGAATTTTATAAAGTTTAATAAAATAATTTTTTTAATTATACAAAAAAAAGAAATAAAACCTATTCAATTAAAAATAAAACCAGACACGTTAACCGAAACAACATGAGATAGTCTATCAAACCTACACATCATCTTAACCTTGTGAAAAGACAAGAAAAAAAAAATATTACAATAATCAACTTTTAATTATTTTAATATTAAAAAATGAAATAGACAAAAAATAATAACAAAATTAAAAAGAAAAAACAACCTATCATGGATCATTATCGTAATCCATAGTGTTATGGGTATGGATGAATGATAGTTTCCTAGACCCTTCAGTTTTTTTTGTTAACTATATTGGTAGTACACATTATATCATCATTTAAAAAAAAATGAGTTATAAAAAACAGATTCAAGCAATGTTAATAAGATTTTGTGATGCGATGGTTAATGTGTAATTCTTAGTTGTATTTAATACTGTATTTTTGAAAAAAAATAAAAATTTTTATTTTTATTATTTTCTTCTAAATTAAAAAAAATAATATTTTTAAATTATTTTTATATATTAATATTAAAAATAATTTTTTAAAAATAAAAAAAATATAATTTTAAAAATAATCTCAACCACAATTCTAATCTTGAACACACGGACCGGGCAATGCACAAGTCTCCGTAGTTGACTATAAATTAATCACAACTTTTTGACTTCTGGACAATGTTTTTTTTTCCAATGCTAACCCAGTTTCATGGGTATCGTTCCTGAAACCTCTAACTAGTTTCCTGATCGATCAGCAGCGTTTCCGGTGCTATCGAGCCAAATATCTGTCGACTCTCGAGCGTCCCCTGCCGGAAAAAAAACGCAAAACGTGCGATCGACCATCCCAACTCGCAGTGCCACACTATCCTAATGAGAGAATGGACACGTATGTTTTCGAGTTGACTTCCGAGTCTCTGGAGAACTGAATTTGATTTCAAATATTTTTAAAGTTTGATCCAGTTAAAACTGTGTTGACAAACTCAATGGATGTGACAACACCCGTATAACACTCCACCAAATGATCATTTATATTTATCTAAAATGATGTTATTGTTATGAAATTCACCATATAAATTTAAAATATATATTTTAAAATATTTTTATTACAGTAGTTTGGCTGCGCCTTTCATATATATTCTCCATGCAATCCTTCTTCTTCTTCAGAAGCCTCTTTGCTTCTTCAAGCACCTGCCCAACAAACATCGGCAAGTCAATTAACTGATCTCTTTTAGTTTTCTTTTTCTTTCATGATCTCGCCGCCACTCTCTTGATCGGAGAAGACGATATGGGCGGGGTGTTTTCAAATACCAAGTCTAAGAAAGGACGCCATGGCCGTGGAAGGAGCAGTCAAGCAAAGGGTTCCAATTCGGAGAAGAAAGAATTCATCAAGCAGAAATATCGTTTAATCCCTGATAATTACTCTTCCTTAGAACAGGCATGTATTGTCCTCTTTGATTATTTATTTTCTTTCATTTCGTTTCAAGCCCTGGGGATTTTTTATTTCAAAAAGATATTTCCTTTTTTTATATGAATTTATACTTATTTCTCGAGAACAACTCAAAAACATTTTGTTTGGTTTGTTTTTGCGATTTTGTAGCTAAATAGTTTGGTAGAAATTACAGTTTAAAATATATTTTTGTTTAGAAATATTATAATTGATTAAAAAAATTAATTTAAAACCTTTTCAAATAAATAAATAAATAAATTTAAAACTCTTAAAAAACAAAATTTAATTACAATATCAAAAATGATTAAGCATAATTTACCTGATTTGACCTGTTCAGACAACTCCCAGTAGAATTTCAGGGATTTCTTGTCAACTTGCACACTACTTTCCACAATCAAGGGTCTTCGCTAATTTAAAACTATCTTTTCTATTTATTTTTTTAATAGAAAATAGGTTCATTTATTTTGTTCCATAAAAAAACCAACATTAAAATTATTTTTATAAAAAACAAAAAAATAGTATATAATAAATCATCTTTATATTTTGTATTCCTTACATAGTATTCATTTCGTTTTATTTAAATTTGAGATTATTATGAGAAATTAATACTATTAACTTTATAAATCTTATATTATATTTATATATAAAAAATTAAATTTATAATTCTAACTAAACATAAACATAAAAATAAAAGTTTTAATCTTCTACATGGCTTGCTAAAAAGTAAGTGTCTTTATATAAAATAAAAAAATATGTTTTTCATTTTTTTCTAATTTCAAAATCAGTGGAAAACTTGTAAAAAAAAGCTTTAAAATATATTTTTCAAATTTAGTATAGATTTAAAAATTTTAAAAATATTTTTTAATATTTTTTTCTAGTTTTATGAAAAACAATTGTATCCAAACAAAAAAATTAATGCAAGGTGTTTTTACATTTTATTTATTATACTAAAAATAAAAAAAAATATTTGATATTGCAGTAATGATTTTTTTTAAAATATTTTTTATTTCAAAATATATCAAAGTAATTTTTTTTTTAAATTTATTTTGAACACAAAACAATCTGAAAATAAATAAAAATAAAATATTTTTAAACATAAAAATAAACTGGTTAAATAAAATACGCATAATTTCAAAGAATAAGATTATGGTAAGTGGGTCCACGTAAAAATTTCTACTAAACTGCACCATGGGACCAGGAGCTGGGTTCCCCTTCAAGGTGAAAGAAGCTTCACTTGTTGGAGTTGTAAAAAAAAAGAAAGTAAAAATGCGGTCACTCACGTGATCCATCGTCCACGCAGGACACGGAGAGTTCAATAAAGCAAAGGTTGGAGTCCCATTTGTACTTTTGTCGTCTGTTAACGAAACGGCGCCGCCGTGAATGATCAACGGAGGATGTCCACGATTTTGCTCGACAGTGCCTCTTGTTTATATACATACATTACTGTTTTTATCACTGTGGAAATTATTTCCAAATTCCAATAACAGAAATTTGTCGCTTCATCCAGTGTAGGAATCATACACAATGGTTCTCGCAATCTACTAACATGCTTTTCCATTTTACAGGTTACAGCTGCCCTGAGGAAAGCTGGCCTGGAATCTTCAAATCTCATTGTTGGAATTGATTTCACTAAAAGCAATGAATGGACAGGTATGTGCAAGTGAGGTGATCATATTTTCTACGATTTTGCGCTGCAAACATTGTGCATTACTTTATCAGCTATTCAGGAACTTGGAATTTAGACTTCCATGAAGTGGAACTAAGAGTGAAAGGATGAAAAACAGACATTGGAAAATTTAGGATACAATCTAATAATATAGCAGGATAATCCATTTATACAGCAGGGAGTGGAACGGTCATAACATGGCTCTTTAAACGATACGCTGTTGATTGTGCTCTATTAGAATATGTAAAGCATATCTTATGTAAAGCATATCTTCTATTTATAGCATGTGTAATTTTCCTATTTAGCATAGCTATATTATAGCCGAAGGACTCTCCCAAAACATTGTATAAATCACATTGTATTATCAATGAAAGGCAGACAGATTGTTCTTCTCAATATTCTCTTCTATCATGGTATCAGAGCAAAACTAGGTTAATTTTCTTCCTCTAAACTTAGCTGCCGCAATATCTCCCTCACCATCTATTCTACTACACTCTGTTAATTCTACATATTTAACCAACAATGACAGACAACACAGGCAACTCAGAGATCAATCTCACAGCCCCTCTTGCCTCTACTCCCACCAGACCTCATCACTCTCATCCTGCCCTCACAGTTTCAAATATCACTACTTTCATCAAAGTCACACTAGACATTGAGAAGGGGCAATACATCACATGGTCTGAACTGTTCAAGATACATGCCAGAGCATATCAAGTCCTTAATCACATAATCCCTACCTCATCAGAAAAGATGAAACAAACCTCTCTTCAAGACACGGATCCTGACCTTTGGTCACGTGTTGACGCCATTGTTCTCCAATGGATCTACAGCACCATCTCTGAGGATCTTCTGAACACCATACTGGAAAGGGACTCCACTGCCGAAACTGCATGGAATCGGTTAAAAGACATATTTTCTGATAATAAAAATTCCAGAGCCCTTTACCTGGAACAAGAGTTTTCCAAAGTGCAAATGGAAGACTTTGTTGATGCTTCATCCTACTGTCAACACCTCAAATCTCTCTCGGACCAGTTGTCGAATGTTGGAGCCCCTGTCTCTAACGAAAGGCTGGTCCTTCAGCTTCTTTCAAGCCTCACCGATGCTTACGCCGGAGTTAGGTCGCAAATCCGCCATGGCGATACTCTACCCTTATTCTACAAAGCACGATCCATGTCAGTGCTTGAAGAAACAGCAAGGACAAAAAGAGCAGCCCAATCCCCCTCTAGCTCTGTGTTTTTTGTCTCTCCGGCTGGACATTCCGGTGGCCACATGACTGGAAACCCACATAACCAGTCACAGCACCATGACTGGAAACCCACACAACCCAGAAGCTCCCCCACTCGCAGTGGAAGAGGTGGTGGGGGAGGCGCTCGTTACGGGAAAGGAAGGGGGCGAGGTGGCCGTGGCAGCCAGTGGAACCCCTCTGCACAGCCGCGAAGGAATTTTGGAAATGGAAATTTTGGAAATGGTTTTGGAAATGGGAATTTGGTGCAGAGAGAAACACACAGAAACGCTTATGGGCAGAGAAACGGGAATGGCTGGGACTTGGCAAGCATGGGCCACGCCCCCATGCCCTTATCCCACAGCCCAAGCGCAGCAGCCCACTCAGCAAGGCTTACTCGGGCCTAGGCCCCAACAGGCCCACATGGCAACAACCCACTCCTCAGCCCAGTCCTCATATGCTCCAACCGACATCCAAGCGGCCATGCACACACTCTCCATTGCTCCCCCTGATGATCAATGGTATATGGACACCGAAGCTACATCTCACATGACTGCAAATGGAGGTAATCTCACGTCTTATTTAAATATGAGCAATAATCGTAATATTACTGTCGGTAATGGTCATACTATTCCAATTATTGGTTATGGACATGCATTATTACCTAAGCCCAACCCTCCATTAAATCTGAATAATGTCTTGCATGCTCCAAAATTGATCAAAAATCTCGTTTCTGTGAGAAAATTTACCATTGACAATAATGCCTCTGTTGAATTTAATCCGTTCGGTTTTTCTGTGAAGGATTTTCGGACGGGGATGCCTTTAATGAGATGTAACAGCTCGAGCGACCTCTATCCAGTTACCACAAGACCATCCATTGACTATTCAACACCATCTGCTTTTACCGTTGTATCTCCGGATTTATGGCATAATCGTCTAGGACACCCAGGATTTCCTATTTTAAGTTCTCTTCGTAGAAACAATTTTATCAGTTGCAATAAAATTCAAGACAATTTTTTTTGTCATTCTTGTGCTCTTGGGAAACAAGTTAAATTGCCATTTTATGATTCTCTCTCCTCCACTTCTTTTCCCTTTGATATTGTGCATAGCGATATTTGGTCATCACCTACTCTTAGCTCAGGAGGCCATCGTTATTATGTTTTATTCCTGGATGATTTTACGAATTTTTTATGGACTTTTCCAATTGCAAATAAATCTCAAGTTCATTCTCTTTTTTTATCATTTCGTACTCATATTAAAACCCAATTTGAAAGGGACATCAAATGTTTCCAATGTGACAATGGAAAAGAGTACGATAATGGACCCTTCCACAAATTTTGTGAATTAAATGGAATGCGTTTTCGATTTTCATGCCCCTACACCTCCTCTCAAAATGGAAAAGCCGAAAGAAAAATTCGCACCATCAATAATATCATCTGGACCCTCCTCGCCCATGCATCTTTACCAACCTCATTCTGGCATCATGCCCTTCAAATGACCACTTATCTCCTCAATATTCTACCCAACAAAAAGCTTGCATATCATACACCAACAAAAATTCTCTACCAAAAAGACCCATCATACTCACATCTTCGAGTCTTTGGATGCTTATGCTACCCTCTTCTTCCCTTCACTTCTAGAAATAAATTGCAAGCTCGGTCTACACCCTGTGTGTTCTTAGGGTATCCTTCAAATCATAGAGGTTACAAATGTTATGATTTATCCAGTCGGAAAATACTTATTTCAAGGCATGTCAATTTTGATGAACATACTTTTCCTTTCTCTACACTCCATACTCCTACATGTCCTACTTACGAGTTTCTCGATGCAGGTCTCTTACCATCTCTCCCATCACCTACTCCTCCCACCTCTCCTGCCGCTCCACTTACTGATCAATCAGCACAACCCATACCACCTCCCTCACCACAGCTCACATCACCTCTCACCACCAACCCACCACAAACCCACAGTCCTACTCCACCAAGAGCACCACCACAAACCCTTCCCCTTGCCCATGCTCCTCACTCCCCACAGATGACAACCAGATCCCAACATGATATTTTTAAACCCCAAAATATCCTTAACCTTCATACTTCGGCTGAAAATTCCATCTCTCCTTTACCCACTAATCCCCGTAATGCATTACATGATCATAATTGGAAAATGGCTATGAAAGATGAATACGATGCTCTTATTGAAAATAAGACGTGGGACTTAGTACCCCGTCCATCTAATGCTAATATCATTCGAAGTTTGTGGATTTTCAGGCATAAGAAAAATTCTGACGGATCATTTGAGCGGTATAAAGCCCGTCTTGTGGGTGATGGTGCAGGTCAGCAAACGGGTATAGATTGTGGTGAGACTTTTAGTCCGGTGGTCAAACCGGCTACCATTCGGACAGTGCTCAGTATTGCCTTATCTAAATCTTGGTGTCTTCATCAATTGGATGTCAAGAATGCCTTCTTGCATGGCAATCTCGATGAAACTGTTTACATGCATCAACCTCCAGGCTTCCGAAATACAGAACACCCAGATTATGTCTGTTTGCTAAGGAAGTCTCTTTATGGGCTTAAGCAAGCTCCTCGCGCGTGGTATCAACGGTTTGCTGATTATGTAGCTTTATTGGGTTTCTCTCACAGTATTTCAGATCACTCTTTATTTATTTATCGACAGGGAAATGACATGGCCTACATTCTCTTGTATGTGGATGACATTATTCTTGCCGCCTCATCTACGGCTCTTCGAGAATCCATTATCTCTAAACTCGCATCCGAGTTTGCTATGAAAGATTTGGGCCCCATCAGTTATTTTCTGGGCATCTCTGTCACACGACATTCCGGAGGCCTATTTCTTTCACAAAAGAAATATGCAGCAGAAATCATTGAGCGGGCAGGAATGTCTTCTTCTAAACCATCTCCTACTCCGGTGGACACAAAATCTAAACTCAGCATTTCTTCAGGAAATCCGTATCATGATCCGACCGAATATCGTAGTCTTGCTGGAGCCTTACAGTACTTGACTTTTACGCGGCCGGATATTTCTTATGCAGTTCAGCAAATATGTCTCTTTATGCATGACCCCAGAACTCAACACATGTCGGCCTTAAAGCGTATCATTCGCTACATTCAGGGTACTCTGGATCTTGGACTACATCTTTATCCCTCATCTGATCATGCTCTAACTTCTTACTCCGATGCAGATTGGGGTGGCTGTCCAGACACCAGACGGTCCACTTCTGGGTACTGTGTTTATCTTAGGGATAATTTAATCTCATGGTCTGCCAAACGACAACCCACGTTGTCAAGGTCTAGTGCAGAAGCCGAATACCGGGGTGTCGCAAATGTAGTATCTGAATCCTGCTGGATCCGAAATTTACTTCTGGAATTACATTGTCTTATTTCGAAAGCTACATTGGTATATTGTGACAATATTAGTGCGGTGTATCTTTCCGGGAACCCAGTTCAACATCAACGCACTAAGCATATTGAGATGGATATACATTTTGTACGAGAGAAAGTTGCTCGTGGTAAAGTTCGTGTTTTACATGTCCCTTCCCGCTATCAGATTGCTAACATTTTTACTAAAGGACTTCCGCAACAACTCTTTGATGATTTTCGGGATAGTCTCAACGTGCGACAACCTCCCGTTTCAACTACGGGGGTGTATTAGAATATGTAAAGCATATCTTATGTAAAGCATATCTTCTATTTATAGCATGTGTAATTTTCCTATTTAGCATAGCTACATTATAGCCGAAGGACTCTCCCAAAACATTGTATAAATCACATTGTATTATCAATGAAAGGCAGGCAGATTGTTCTTCTCAATATTCTCTTCTATCATTTTGAACTGGTTTATGTTTTGATTTGTCTCTCATGGATGCCAATTAATGTGTTGATTTGATTTTAAAGGAAGCGTCTCGTTCAATAATCGTAGTCTTCATGCCATTGGGAACACACCGAATCCATATGAGAAAGCCATCTCTATTATTGGAAACACTATGGCTCCGTTTGATGAAGACAACCTAGTTCCTTGTTTTGGCTTTGGTGATGGCAAGTCTCGTCCCTGGAAATTGAATTCTAACAATTGTCGTTTCTAGTTTTGCCCCTTATTGTTCAGCTGTTGAATTGATTGATTTACTTACACAGACACCACTCGTGATCAAGAGGTATTTAGCTTTCAAAGTGATCATTCACCTTGCCATGGTTTTGAAGAAGTATTGGCATGCTACAAAGAGATTATTCCAAACCTGCGACTTTCAGGTTTGTTCTTTGTTTATTTGAAGTTGGTATCTGGTCTTTTATCAATTCATTGATTTTCTTAAGGAGAATCATAGTTAAACATCACATCTATTAAGATTCTTGTCTTTTGCTTATTTCAAGACTCACATAAATCCTCACAGATATATGTTATTGTTTTAAGGGCCAACTTCGTATGGACCGGTGATCGAGGCTGCCATAGACATTGTAGAAAGAAGTAAAGGCCAATACCATGTATTGATCATCATTGCAGATGGCCAGGTTTGAGTTCAAATCTCTCCCTGCGTGCTTGCATTTGTTTGTTTCTGTATGTTCGGATGAGTTTATAATTTAAGCAATATTCTCTTTCATTGTGAAGGTCACAGGAAATGCCAATACAAGTGACGGAGAACTGAGTCTACAGGAAGAGCAAACCATCAACGCAATTGTCGAGGCAAGGTTGAGCCTTAAAGATATATGCATATTATTTAATCAAATGCTTGGACTTTTTTGAATTTAGGGCGCGTAAGGTGCCAGCCTTTTCACGTTTATTGTTATGGTGATTCTGAAAAAGCTTGTTAATCATTGAATTTTAACAAGGCCTGAAAATGGTGTTTATACTAAAATGAATACCTTTTTTTTCTTGATGAAAAGCGATTACTGTGCATTACTTATGTAACCTCATGGTATTATTAACCAGTTCATATCCACTGTCAATAATTCTTGTTGGAGTTGGTGATGGACCTTGGGAAGACATGAAGAGATTTGATGATAAAATCCCAGGTCGTGAATTCGATAATTTTCAGGTATTATGATAACAGAATTAATGCTAGGTTAGATGCCATTGGATATTCTTCTTAAATCCACCATGCATACTAGCGCTTTATGTTATGAACATGTTTTCTTATTGTCTGCAGTTCGTTAATTTCACTGCAATTATGTCCGAAAATGCAACTCTCCCGAAGAAAGAAACGGCTTTTGCTTTGGCTGCCCTGATGGAGATTCCTCTCCAGTATAAAGCAGCCGTTGAGCTTGGTGTCATTGGGTAGGTTTTGTAAACTTCTCAGTTCAGTGCTCCATTTTTTTTTATCAGAACTGGACCTGCATTCTAAAATAGTGTGAAAATTTCAAAACAAATAAGTGCATTCTAGCAGTGGAGCTAGTTCTAAAACTGGTCAGCAATGATTAGTCTCGAATATGGGCAAGGATTAAAATCGTTGGTTTGCACTTTTAATTGCATAGAGAAAACAGATATAGAAGGATTTCCATTTTCTTATATGTTTCCCGGCATCGCTAATGCATACACCGCTTTGTCCTGCATGCCATTCATATGGTTTTTACGTGTTGGATCGATTATAATAATGGCTTTTGGAGAAAAGATGTTCCACGGGAAGAGCAAAGAAAATTTTACCACGCCCTCCTCCAGTGTCGTGTTCAAGTCGTTCAGTACCATATCGTGAGCCAACCAACGTTTCTTCTCCAGTCTTGGATGAAAGAACCCAGGTTTTGACAGTATTTTCTGTGTGATTTTGTCTGTCTTTCTGGAACACTATATCTCGTCAATAATTTCTAGCTTTCTAAATAATTGTTTTTCTATCTTCCAATTTGAATACAGGCCTGCCCCATTTGCCTGACTAATGGAAAGGACTCGGCCTTTGGCTGTGGGCACATGGTGAGTTGCTCCTAAATATTGCCTAATTTGGTTTTCTTAACCTCTTTGTTATGAAACTAATAGATAGGCATTGCCTGGTCGTAGACTTGTAAAGACTGTGGATCAAGAGTATCTAACTGTCCCATATGCCGGCAGCCAATCACCTGTCGTATCGGGCTGTTTTCTTAGCGACAAGATAAAGGGAAATTGTATATGGATAAATTGATCAATCCATTTAAAACAGTGATTCCAGTATGAAGGCAGTCGCAGATTTCTCCTCTTTGCATCTTGCTCTGTTTCTTAAATTGATGTAGAATGCTTGTAATAATTTTTGTATACTGTTAATTTAGAATTTGAGGTGTGAAATAATATTGCTCAGCATATATAATGTTGGGATTTATTGTTCATGAACTGAGCACACAGATTTAATTTCATGGTTCAGCTTTATGTGGGAAGCGATTTGCCAAGTCAAAAGCCTCCCCTGCACTGTTTTAACCTCCTCAAGTCCAATCCTGGATTTGGGATAGCTCTCGGTCATACTAATTAACTACAATTTCAAGGGGTTCCTGGGGCTTTGCTGTAGGCAAACATCTGCTCTTTTGCAAAACTCAGCCCCAGTTATGAATGTGCACAAATGCTTTTAGTCTAGGCTATATGAATTTCTATTTCAATTTGCATCCTTGCCTACATCAAACCAGAAAATCGACAGGAATAGGTAGGGGCAATGTGAGAAATCCATCAATGAGTCTTCTTCTGTTCCGATGCAATTTACTACACCCTGGCTGCTTGAATATAAGTTATCCGCCAATAAAAAACTTACAAATGATGTTTTCCTGCATAAAACATGCCACTTCCTTCCAAATCTCGTATGCCAGGCCTGAAATCAAGCCCGGGCACTAATACCACCACCGTCCATGAACTACCAAGAAACTGCTAATTGCAGAGAAGCATTTGGAGTTAAGAAGCAAATCCGAAGCAAACATGACACAAAAGCTTTTGCGCAGAAAGACGAAAAAACAACACTTTCCATTTCTTGTCCAGCCATGACATTAACATACCAAATATAGAAAGTGCTACATCAGCAATAACCATCAACTAATCTACTTCTTTTGACTGTCATCAAGTTTCTGCTCCTTGTCAGTTCTAGTGTTGTCCGGCTTGGGTATTGGCTGAATTCTCACATATGGGTTTCTTGTCAATGTTTCCCCTCTCAGAGCAGCTACATAGCGATCGTTTGTATCCTCTTTCCGCTGCAGCTCCCCGAGGTATTCTGCCAGTCTCTCTTGATTAACTTTACCCATCATCTGATCGAGAAATTCAAGCAAGAAAAATCTGTCAACATGCGTTTCCATTTGAAGATGGAAAATGCTTTCAACATTGACAGTAGAATTCAACCCGTTTATTAGCAAATACCTAGTTCAATACTGAAATCAGTTCCAATCAAGTTTGAACATACAAATTTATATCTTCAAAACATCGCTCAACTCAAAGGCAAAGTTTAAGTTTGTTTAACCATGATCCAAAACTGCAGGGCAACAAGCCAGTGAATTCTTCTCTGTTTTTCGTCACTGATATGCTTATAAATACTAAAATCACGTGTCTGAGCATCACCCACAAAAGGTCACAACTCACAAAAGTTCGGCAATGCCTAAAAGAATTCAGATCAAAGGAGAAAATACATATTTTTTACACTAAAATTAGAAAAATAACCTACAAGTGAATCGGGACTAGCGTTCTGACGGAGGCGAGCTTCAATCTCAGGGTTACTGGAGTTGGTGGTCTGCATCACGAAATACCCAATCACACCTGGAACGACACCGCATACTGTAGCGAATGCGAAGAAGAATGGCTTTGAGTCTCTTGTCTTCCTCACCATCCACCTCCATGTCCCGCTCTTCTCCCACAGGATCGACATCTTCCCTCTTTCTGTCTCAACGACCTGAACAGGGCGAAGCTAAGATTAACAATAAAAGCTGTTTCTATCTAGGGCTGGCCCTTGCAGTTTGCCGCAAATATAGAAAGGCCCAAACACGAATGAAGCCTAATTTAACTTGGGCCGATGTTATCTCGAGACCTTTTTAATGGTATTGTCGGGCTCTGTGGAGTGGCTATCAAATCTAGGGCCAGAATTGTTGGACGTGTAATTTTCGGGCTAACCCATGTGTTGAAAACCAATTAAATAAAAGACATTGGTGGAAAAATGAGGAAAATAAAGAGATATTGTTCGGAAAAAAATAAATAAAAAATGTATGTCGGAATGATTTATTACATAAATCAATTGCATGTGTGGTATTTTCATTTATGTGATTTAAATTATTTTTTATGTGTTGTTTAATAATTTAATGTGACGATTTTAAAAATAAAAATATATTATTGCAAAATATATTTAATTAAAAAACATATTTATAAAAATACTCTTCACCATGTTATCAAATGCACAACCATCGGAGGAATGTCATTGACTGGCATGGTTGTTAAAATCGCGAGTTGACTCGCAAAATCGTACGATTTTACGAGTCAACTCATCAAATCGTGTTAACTCGGGGAGAAAAATCGTTTCGGATCAAACTCGGTCAAAATCGCAAAATCAGACCGAATCGGTCCGATTTTACGATTCTACTAAAAATTTTGAAATTTCAATTTTTTTCTCTGGCGGCAGGCGCTGGCGCCCAGCCCCCCTATATATATATATATATACTGGCGCCAGGTGCCAGGCGCCAGCCCCCCCCTTTATATATATATATATATATATATATATATATATATATTATCTCTTTACAGAGATTATGTAATATTATAATATATACAGAGAGAGAATATATATATATATATTCCCTCTCTCTCTCTCTATATATATATTATATATATATTATGGAATCATTTTTAAAAATTAATACTATTAATTTTAAAATTTATACTTAAAATTTTAGAAAAAAATAATTTTTTTTACTTTAAATTAAAAAAATTGATGTTTTTAAATCATTTTCATGTCCTAATGTCGAACAAGTGCTCCTGGAGAAGAAGAAGAGAGAGAGAGAGAGAGAGAGAGAGAGAGAGAGTAAATGAGAGAGAAGAGCACCACCGAAAATTATTATCATGTGATGTGAGTAAATTATTATTATTATTTGCAAAATACAGAACCGAAAACATAAAATGATAAAAACAAACAAGCAAAGTAAGGGTGCGATTAATATTGTAGTGGTTTTTATAACTATAATCAAAATAAATTTTAAAGAAAATTATAGATTATAGTTTTTAACTTATGAAATTTTAGGGACATAATTGTTTTGTAATGTGTTTTGAAGTTATTTTAAATCATGTATGAACCTAAACTAATTAAGTTTTATGTCCATAATTATGCTATTTTGTATTCAGAAATATTTTACATATGATTTTACGATTTTTCTTCTCACACGATTTTAGCTGTGATTTTACGATTTTTGTACGGACAAATTCGGGTACGATCTTACGATTTTACAATCCGATCTTACGATCCGATTTTTCGAAACCCCTTCCGATTCGTGTCAAAATCGCGATTTTGACAACCTTGTTGACTGGGCGGTTATAGCTCACAACCATAGGAGGAATGTCACCAGCATGATAGCGAGGCTCATTTTAGCTGCTTCGGTTTATAACGTTTGGCAAAAGAGAAATAGAAGAATTTTCAGCCACCATTTTCAAGGTCGAGATTACCTAGCCAGCGAGATCATACAAGTGGTCAGATTGCACCTCTCATACATGCCAAACAGCATCATCCCTGCCGCAGTTCAAACAACATGGAACCTGGCCTAATTGGAAAGGTGACAACCCAAAAGCGTTTTAGTAAAGGCAAAGCGTGGGATTGTTTTCACCGTGGGTCTTAGGAGTTTATTAGTTCCTTCTAGCTTTGTAGCTAGCTTTTTTCCTTTTAGGGCTTTAGGCCTTGGGTTTTGTTTAGTGCATGGGCATAGGTCAGCCCGGTCCTTCGAGCTGTCACTTTAGACGGCTTTTCGTGTACATTGTTTCTTTTTTTTCTCTCTAATATACATCTGGAATGTTCCAAAAAAAAAAATGCACACCTAACACCATGACCTCCACTCTTGCTATACCCTGAAAATCAATATTCTGTTTTTCTTCTTCATGAAAACATCTTAATTTATAACCTTCTTGCAATACGACTTGATTTCGACAACAATGCATCATTATCAACATGATATATGGATTTAGCGACACTCCCAGACACGTGGTGATTTTTATAACCCTAAATAAAATTAAAACTTCATTAAATATGAGATGTTGGACGTTAGGGTGACACTAAAGACAAAATAAAAGTTAAAAACCTAAATCAAATTTTAACGGAGTCAGAATAGTTTTCAGCAAATAGTCCATTTTTATGATAAGTAAATTAATTAGGCACCTGGATATTTTAAGCAGCTTCTAATGATTACCAGAGATCCTTACATTGACTAGAGATCAGATACACCAGCGAGAGTGCTTGCCCGTTTCCCTGCCACAGCTTCTCCCTGGCTAGTGGAAATTTCCCTTTTGAACCTCAGTCGGGACATTGATGGATGGCTTAGGTTTGGCATGTCAATAAACAAAATTTAAGTTAGTGAATGTTATCTTTTTAAGTGAAATACAGTCAGAACTTGAAACTTGTATATAAATTTATATTAATTTTTATTAAACAGAATGAGATTGGTGAGATCCGAACTCGTGACTGTTAGGTCAATAAAATTCTAATATCATGTCATCGAACCATCTCACCTGAAAACTTATACTATTAGATAAGACCATAAGATATAATTTAGATTTTTCTCAAACCATATGAATAGAAGAACAGATGAGGTCACTCTGATGCACACAGAAATTATAAATTACTGGCATTTGTGACCTCAGGAGCGACCGGCAGCTCAAAAGCCTCAAATGGAAGAAGAATCTCTGAGCATTTTGTCTTTGGATGCACAAAATAAAATGCATGGCAGCTAGATATTGCGCCGACGTTTAAGAATCTCTCTCTTTATTCTTTACGGATCGTTAACCACCACTCTCTCCACAGTTACAGATCAATTCACCACCCAGGCATCGATCCTCGATCTCTCTTTGCCCCCGTGTTTTCCTAAATTTGCTTTATTTCACATAGATCGTGCGAAAGGTTGCATGGTTGTAGAGTCCATTTAGCATAATAACACTACTATCATTCTGGAGAAAGTAAAAAATGAATCAAACCCATGTGCTATATGGCAGGCTAGATGATAATCAAAATATGGGCACTACTTAATTACTTGATGGATCCAGTTGCTTTTTCTTTTCTTATCTTTTACATGCAGGTGCGTCTCTAGCTACAGTTTTGCAATCCTATTGGTGAAAAAGAAGAGTTTGGAATCTCTTTTATGCAAATCAAATGCTCCTCCCTCATGCACCCTTCATTGACAAGATTGATAAGGTTCTCAAAAAAATGTTTCAGCAAAAACTCTAGAAACCCTAGCCACGTCTCTCTCTTGCTCCATGTTATATTGGCTCGCACAAACTGATTCACTTTCGAGGCATAAGAACCATCAAGAGACATCCACACGAATCAATGAAAGGAACTCGTAACAAAGGTAATAGTAACTTGTAAACATGCTATATATGATGTTTTACTAATCATGTTTCATTTTTGTCATGATAATATCACTCAACCGTGGATCCAAAAGTATATATGCATGCAAAACCCTTGCTCAATATATTTTGATATCAATGGGGGGGAGTAATTATTAGAGCCGTAGGATTTCATCATTTGATAACATTTCGGGTGCGTGAGAGAAAAAGGCGAGGGGTGGGGCGGTCAAAGATTTAGGGTTTGTAATCATTAAAGGTGGTAGAATGTCTTTACCCTTATGAAAATGATATTTTAAGGAAAGGAAACCGAGGACAAAACAGTAAAGGGAAAGTGGTCTGGATGGGAGAAAAAGAAAGGGAAAGGGAAAAATAACAAAAAGAAAAAGTGAGTGTGGGCTGTGACGGTGTGCCAGGTAGATTTGTTCAGATGATGATTACAGGCCCTCTTCAAGTAATCAACTGTTGAATGATAAAAGTGTTCCTTTTTATCTGGGAATAAAAGAAGGCCAGAAAACTTTCATGGGCCCATCTCATGGCCCATCAATCTCCTAGATTTTTGTTTACGTTAAATTGAAGGCATGCACACAAATTTGGACCCATAAAAGTAAAAAAAGAAAAAAGCACACCAATTGAATCGACCTGGCCCCACCCTGATGATCCAAGCAGTGCTCTTCCAGGAAAGCCAAGCAAAGATGATTAATGTGATTTTTTAGGAATAGTTCCGTGCATGGGTGCGTGTCCCTACCATTGACAAAATTACATCGTTGTGCGAAAAATTCTATGGAAATTACAGAATGAGACTCACCCCCAGAAAATTTAGGGCAAATTACTGTGTCAAACAACCATTATACTGACGGAATATTTCTTTGATAAATAAATATTGGTAATTTACATCGCTGACCGACAAAACATATCGTTAGATTTCATTTATGCACAGACAAAATGCTTTGAATCGCAAAGCAGTAGCCGAGGAAACTTGCAGAGAACTACACCACAATCTCACCGAAGCAGAGAACACGATGAGTTGCTTTTTGTTGATGGCACATGATCATCCAATAATTCATCACTCTAATCATGGCGCCACAAACTGACTGCTAGGCCTTTCTTTTATCCATCTAGCTAGGTCACCTTCGCATGATAATATGCTAAAATTATTTCATTTTGTGTTTTAAAAATATTAAAAAAAAAATAATTTTTATTTATGTTTTTAGGTTATTTTTATGTACTAATATCAAAAATAATTTTTAATTAAAAATTATTATTATTATATATTTCTAAATAGAATGGTAGGGCTACTAAATATACCCCGCCGGTAGAATCAACATCCATGGCCGATGACACGAAACCGGTCAAAAACATAATGTAGCTACATACACGTAATATATAGTGATACTCCTATATTATGTGTACCATGTTACATCATAATTTAATTTAATTTAATTTAATTATATACCAGTGATTAAAATAAGTGTGGGCTGTCCAGTTGGTCCACACAGCCTTTCGAGCGATCCTTTAATTTTTTTTAGTTTGGGAGCACCCAAAAGCAGGGAAGCTTCTTATCCTTCCTGTTGGTTTTCATACAAAACCTTACACGGAATCTTTAAAAGCCGAGGTTAAATTATTTTTAAATAGTCGAGGTTAAATTATTTTTAAATAGAAAATACGTTTAAATATCACTTAAATTTGAAGTAGAACATATTTCAGTTAGATGTTTCCAGGAAGGAAAATTGAGAGTTTAAGGTGGTGTTTAATATTATGGTATCAATTATTTCTCAAAAAGTGTTTTTATTTAAAAATATATTAAAATAATTTATTTATTTTTATATAAAAAACCGCCATGACACCTAGGTGTATCGAGAAGGGACAAAAATTAATTAGACATGTTTTGGTTTCTCGAGGCAATGGCAATATCCTAATACATAGAAAAGTTGAAGGGCTAGTTAACAAGTTATTGTAATAAATGATACTTCTGTATTTTAAAAGTGTTTTTTTAAATAATACCTTTTAATTTATTTTTATTTTTTAATTTAAATAAAATTTTAGATATTTTTATATACTAATATAAAAAATTATTTTAAAAAACAAAATAATATATTTTTAAATTAAAAATAATTTTAAAAATAAACTCAACCAAACATCTGTTAGCTGGCTTGTACGACACTGAACATCTCTACCGTGACAGAACAGTGGCCTATATAATGCAGTGTCGTCGAAGCCAGCTTAGCATATATGTTGTGCTCGGTATATATAGCTAGTTCCAATTGGGTCACTATTCTCTCTGCACATTATTTTATCATCGCATCAATGGCACCCATGAGCCTCCCTCCTGGATTCAGGTTCCATCCAACTGATGAAGAGCTCGTTGCTTACTATCTTGATCGAAAAATCAACGGCCACGCAATCGAGCTTGAAATTATCCCAGAGGTTGATCTCTATAAATGCGAGCCGTGGGACTTACCAGGTACGTACATACATATCTCTAATTAATTTCCATAAATCAGAAATATTTACTATCACCGATTCCTTACTATCTGTGGCGTGGTGGAATGTGATGATTCGCTCAACAGATAAGTCATTCCTACCGAGCAAAGATCAGGAGTGGTATTTTTATAGCCCTAGGGATAAGAAGTACCCTAACGGATCAAGAACTAACAGAGCAACAAGAGATGGTTACTGGAAAGCCACGGGGAAAGATCGAACAGTGCACTCTCACAAGCGGGCAGCTGGCATGAAGAAGACATTGGTGTACTACAGAGGTAGAGCTCCTCATGGAATCAGAACCAACTGGGTAATGCATGAGTATCGCTTGATCGACTCATTTTGTGGCGCTGCATCATCAAGTTTAAAGGTATTGCATATAGATTCAAAGTTATATATAAGCGAATGAATCAAGATCGTTGGTTCACCATGATGAAGTTGGATCTGCCCCATTTCGTGGTTTAGCAGCATTCATATTTAGACTAGTATAAATTATAAGAAACTATTAGAGCATTAGGGTTTGCAAAAAGACACCTAAAATGTGTTTGATTGCCAGTTTTGTGTAGAAGTTGTATGCTGATGAACTTTGCAATAAGGGCACGCGTCTGTAAGATGGTCACTGGTCTCGCAAGGAAACGCTAGCTGGTAAAAATGACAGGATTAAATTGAGAGGTTTTCTGGGGCATGCATGTTTTGTTTATATATCTTTTAGATGCTACGAGTTGATCAGTCGTCCATGTAATAAAACTCATTGATGTTGATTTTTTTATTAACGTTATCTAGATTAGTTTATACGCATCTCGAATAATTTATAAATTTTAAAATTAATAATATTGTAAGTTTTCAATAATTATCATATTAACAATCATATAATTCAAAACTAAAATCATACGGAGCAACCTTGTTAATGTCAAACTAGAGATGTTGATTTTAGTAATTCATGTAGCGTCTCATCACTTCAAATTAAATGATATATAGAAGCAACACATATGTCGATCAGATCTTATGAAATTTAATCACTGCATTTGTTCTTACACACCGTTATCTTTTTTAGATCTTCCCTTCCCTTGTACTACTACATGCTGTGTCTCTTTAATAAAGAATACCTTATCATCAACATGATGCAGGTGAAAGAGTCTTTGCTTCATAACTTTAGGTGCACTTGCACTAATCCTGTTTTGTTTCTTGTTTCCTTTTCTTTTATTGCTTTTGTGATCTTGCTTTTATAGATCTTTGTACACCTCTTTGTCAAATTTGATTTTTTTCCCACCACAGGATTCCTATGCATTGTGCCGTGTTTTCCTGAAAACAATACAAATTCCCAGAACAAAAGAAGAGAAAAATGTTGGTGATGAAGAGAAGGATGCAGCGTGGGTCTCAGAAGAACAATTGTTAGGGGACAACACAAGCGGTATTGAGATTTCTAAAGGAAGAGAAGCTGAAGGTGAAAATTTCAATGACTACTGTAAATTTCTATCTGAAACATCTTCCTCGGATGTCACTCAAGCTCCTGTTGCCTCGGATGAAGCCAATAGCTCGGCTAACATTTGCTCAATGGGCGTGGATTTCTCGTCGAATCTAATCCAGGTACATCAACAAGTTTCTTTCATAAATGAATTTAATTTCTTTATGTTGATAGACTTTCTGTAGTTTCATTTTTGAGAACTAGTAGACGTCGGTGCAAAAACTAGCAGTTAAATAATTACACGTGGATGTCTAAATGCGACATAAAAAGATAGCAGAAAAACATGAGCTCACTGGTGGTATGGGCCATACCAGGATCCACATGCAATGATTATCATCTTGAACTCATCTTTTCTGATCATGATATACATGATTATCTCTTTTGCCAAGCCCACTTTTCTTGCAATATTCTGCTTTTATCAAAGCTTCATGTTCACACCGAGGAAAAAAGCATGGGGACGTGCCTCACACACAATGAAAGCACGATCTCCGGGCCGGTATGTGTTGGAAATGGCCCACAGAACAAACCCTTCGAGTTTTTTCTTTCTTTTGATCCGAAGTTAAAGCAGGCAAAAGTTGGAAGCAATGAACTCCATATCTTTTCCTAAAGCTTCCTTGCGAAAATCCCTCGAACACTGACTCCAACTGGCCTTTTCACCATCTTCGATATCTTCTTTTGACTGACTCAAACATAGTTCAAAGTTCAAGTACATCTTTCTTCCTGATTTTTCTCTCTGGGTCTACTACTATATATATATGACACCTCAACAGTTTCCGATGCATATATTTCCCCATTAGAATTAATTTTCTAATTCAAAAGATGTTGCTAGGCTTGCTGTTTTATTCAAAAACAGTGTTCAAAAGAATTGGATTTTCCTACTCCCCGCCGAATTCCTTTTTTCTTTATTTATAACGCAGCATACTGTGGATGCAGGATATGCAGATGCCAGTCTACTCAAGCTTGCTCCATCAATTTCCGTACCCTCCTTTAGAGCTAGAAGACTTCCCGCAGATCAGCATCGCCGAGTGTATGAAGCCATCAAAACCTGAAATTAGCAACGAATACATGATGTACAAGGATTGCATGGACGGAACACTAGAAGAACTATGTTCCTCTCGAGACAACTCCAATATTAATGTACTCCCCATGCAACATTAATTTAATGCGCCAGCTAAGATGATCACAGAAAGTAACAAATATTTGATATGTTACTGGCAGTTGGTGTATTAATTGCCACTGAAATTCATTTGACAGGGGTAGCTAGGGTTTATTGAGATGGGCTACATAGCATAAAAGAAAAGGAAAACGAAAAGGAAAAGTGGGGATTATGATAAGGTAACCCACATCATTCATTATACAAAGATGGGTCAAAGCTCGCCATCATTTGCTTTTCCGTTTAGTTTTTATACGATTGTTCAGTTAAACTTCTCGGTCAATTTGAAAAGAAATCGGATAAGCATTTTGTGACGGTGTGCCATTGAGAATTTCGTGATCCGATTTCTCTGTGGAAGTAAATCAGTCGTTTCTGCCAAGGTACGTAAAAGAACAAAACAATCTCTCTGTTATATTCTTTTTTAGTTTGAAGAAACTCCTTCCCTCTCTTTCTTTTTCGTTTTTTAATGGAACAACACATTGGCTTCACAAAATGAACCATGATGGTATTACATATGAGTCCATAAATCTCGGCCACTGAAAAGGAATATATATATATATATATATATATATATATATATATATTAAAAAGGTTATTTTAATCTTATATCAAAAGACACAAGTTTAACATATTAATATGGATCTACCGAGTTTATTTTTATGAATCCTTTTTTTAATTAAATATGTTTTTTTTTAATTACACATTCCAAACAACTCGTTTTTTTTCTTCCAATTTTATCATTCATTAATAGATTGTTTGAAAATTGAAATTCATATTTTTATTCTTAGTGCTTATTGTGATATTATATCAGTCTTGGATTTAGTTTATTTTTTTTGATTTAAACCTTCAAAGTTGAATTTATTGAAAATAAGTTTTGTAAACTTTTTATTTATTTTTTATAAAATTATCTTGATCTCGTGATCCGTGTTGCAAGTTTAACAAGTCAAGATATGTTAACTTGAATATATATCATTAAATGTTAGGTTGGTTGTAAAGTAAAGTTTGTGTTTTTTTATTTAATTTTCATATGGTTATCTCAACCTCATGATTCAGGTTGTTGACCATGTCATGGGTTAACCAAAATAATCTTTTAAAAAATTTATTCTTCAATATTAGATTGATTAAAAACTAATATTCATAATTTATTTTTATTTATTTTTTATAGATTTATAACAGTCTCATGACCGTAAAAAAAGTTTGACAGGTTGACTCAAGATGATTTAATATATCAATATCTCAATATTTTAAAATAAATACCAACCAATATATTTTTTAAAAAATATCATATGTCGTATAATGAGTTCATATATATTTTTTATTATAAAATAATTTATAAATATCTAAATATTTTTTATATTAAAAATAATAATATAATCCATATCGCAACATATGTCAAAATTTAATATTAGTGAGAACTGTGTATGTGAAGTAGTCACTGTCGGCACATCGAAATTTGTCATTCAACCGAAGAAAGAAAATTGTGTCCTGCCGAAAGGAAAACTCCACTGCTTGGAGACGCAACGGAAGAAGAAAATACTTCGGTGAAATGAAAATAAAATAAATTTGGAGACCCCAGCATCCGAGAGATTTCTTTGAAGTCTATGGGATGAACATAAGCAGGCATGAGATGTCTTCCAGATAATTTATTGATATGACCTGAAATGACCGTTTGTAATTGTGTTTGAAAGTGTTTCTTATTAAAAAAATATATCAAGATAATATTTTTTATATATTTTAAAAATTATTTTTGATATTAACACATAAAAATATTTTAAAAATATATTTAATTTAAAATAAAAATATATTTTAAAATATTTTAATATATCAATGTTAAAAATGAATTTTTCAAATAAAATTTTTATTTGAATATATTTAAAAAAAATATTATTGCATATTATTAATATTAGAACAATTGTGTATACCAGTGAAAGGAGTAATAAAACACTAGCCATTATTTAGGGGGTGTTTAACATTGTATTTTAAAAATGTTTTTGAAAAAAATTGAAAATATTTTATTTTATTTTTTATTTTAAATTAAAAAAATGAATTTTCAGATTATTTTTATATAATAATGTCAAAAATCATTTTAAAAAATATTATATTAATATATTTGTAAATAAAAATCTCTTCAAAATCTACGAGACATATTCTTACCGTGCCCATTTCGCTTCAATTGAATAGCCACACTATACCCACTGAACAAATTAATTAATAATCTATCCATCCATCTATTTAAACAGTTTGGAATATTTATTTTTTAAAAATACTACAAAAATAAATTAAAAGCCAACCCTTCTGATTTACAATATTTTTTTAAAAAAATTAATGTTAAAACTAAGTTTTTTAAAATATTCATTTACTTTTTTTAGATAAATTTACAGAAATAAAATAAAAACAATAAAGTTAATGTATATGAAACAAAATAAATTGAATTTTATCAACATGTAAATTTAACTTATTTATTAATTGACTTAAAATCAAATACTATAATTAAATTAAATTATAATAAAAAATTAATTTCAAGAATCTCTATACGTTTAAACAAGTTTAATTGAAATGAATATTTAATTCGCCAGGTCAGTAGAGTAAAACTTTTGCATAGACGGGAACAGAGGAAGAAAGAAGAGTGCCATGCCGACCGAGAGTTTTACGGGCTGGATCATATAATTGGACTAATGGGCCGGCCGACAGAATGTTGTGGGGCCCTCGGTAACTGGTGTAATAATTATCTCGGCCTGGATGGTGAATCCATTAGGGTGGTCGCCAGGGGAGTGAGCAGAAGCAAATTAATTAGTTGTCCAGCGAATAGACCGAAAACAACAACTATTAATATTTAATTGGTTGTCCAGCGAATAGACCAAAAACAACTATTATTATTATTAATATATAGTTGAATTCTGATAGTTATTTTATTTATATTAAAAAATAAAATAAAATATATGGAAAGAGTGCCGTTCTAAATAAAAATAAGAGGTTTATTAATAATTTAACATAGTAGAAGGATGTGAATTAAAATAAATAAAAAATCTGTATTATTTGAAGCAATTGTACATGTTTTTGTAAATAAAAAACATATTTTTTATTCTCCAACACCAATACAAGAAATGCTAGACTTAGCAGTGAAAATTTCCAGCACATTTTAAAGAAAAACTAAGCCAACATTGCCATAAAATTCCTTACACGCACACACACGCGCGCGCGAACTGAATTTCAACTTGCAAAATCTAACAGGGCCAGTCAGAAGATTTATATATAAAAAATAAAAATAGGCACCTTAATTTCAAAGTAATATGGAATCGAAGTTTTTTCGAACAACAGCAAAACTCACAGTACGGTACCGGAAAGCATGGGTCGGGAGAAATTAATCAGGAATGGCTAATTGGCTGCTATTCATAGCTGTATGCCTCGGCATCCAATCGGTACTTCTAAATTTCAACAATTAATGGTCTAAATTGATATCACTGATTATTTCACGCTCAAAATAAGTTGTTAGCGACAAATTGAAGCATTCTTTTTCTTCAAATATATATTCTGGGATGCCGAAACTGAGCAAAACCTACCAGCAACGTAGAACTAGTTACATGCACGCATGTGGAGGCCTAAAAGTTCCATGCAAGATCATCCATGGAGCTAAGATCACGACACATTGAGCCAGGCAATAATGTGGAGTCGACAAACTCAAGATCGTAACTAGTTGTGTCAAATGAAGCATCCATATTGTCGTGAACACCTTTAGCATTATCAATGATCATTTGCGTGTCACAAATCTTGTTTGGCTGGTTTTCCTGATCCTGTGATTGCATAACTTCGAATATTTTTGCCGCGTCAAAGGGCTCGCCAATATTGTTATTAGTTCGCCAAAAGCTATTTTCATTTAAGAGACCGAACCCAGTTGGGTTCACTGAAGTCGAAGATGAAGAGGAAATGAGTGTGTTCTCAATGGACGATAAACAAGGGAAAATGGAAGAATTCTGGGGATTTTGAGCATTTTCATTCCAAATGACACTAGTGTTTTGATAACTAGAGGCGGGCAAGGGCAAGCTAGTAGTGGTCTGAAGCAATGGGGGCTGGGTACTGCTACTGGAAGGATAAGGAGAAGGTAGAGTTAGAATAGGAGGGTTTATCTCCATGGAATAATCTTTCATCTTTGAATCCAGGTTGATAATTGAAAAGGGTTGTTGGCTAGATTGTGATACGTTGCATGCAATCTTATGAGCTGCCCTCTGATTAGCAGGGATCAAGTTGTGAGTTTTCGGGTCCAAGCCTTGTGCCATGAGTTTTTTCTTGATGCATGAGTTCCAGAAATTCTTCACCTCATTGTCTGTCCTTCCTGGAAGATGTTTTGCTATCTGCGCCCATCTGTCGCAAATATATATGATCATAAATTAAATACTTGTAGTGAAATTACAGTGAAAGTACTGATAGTGTAAGTAATTCTACTCTATTCATGTCATCTAGTGATCTACTGTCCCCATTGTTATAAACAGTGTTTTTATTTTATATTTTGGATTCTTATACGCAGTTTTATTTGACACTCAAATGATCCTCACCTGTTGCCTAAAATTCTGTGGACATCTATGATGATCTGCTCTTCTTCCGCAGAGAAGGAACCCCTCTTGAGCTCTGGTCTCAAGTAGTTTATCCATCTCAAGCGGCAACTCTTGCCACACCTTTTTAAACCTGCAAGTACAAAGAAATAGTGCATAAAAAATAGATCAGATAGCTTGATTTTTATCTAAAATGCACGCAAAAAAGGGTATATATCAACACACACACACCAGCAAATTTAGGGACAGAACTCCAGCTTCCATGGCCGTGGGTGGTGATATAATTGACAAGCTTCTCATCTTCTTCAGGAGACCACAAGCCTCTCTTAACTTTCTGTTTGTTGCAGCACCTGTGGCCCATTTGATCAATTCTCCACTCCCTTCTTCAGCCGATCCACTATACTTCCTCCAGCCGAGGTAGCTCAGCATAAAACGTTGAGGAATTGATTTCACTAGCTCCTCTCTCCTGGAAAGTCTCAATCAAATCCTTGTCTGGATACTTAGTATATACCACAGCACAGGACTTGTTTAGTTAGGCACGATATGTGCCCACAGGAATAATGATGAGGGGAAAGAAAACACGGTGACTGGCAAGTGCATGAATTTCAAAGAAATACAGCCCAGGTGTCAAATCATGCAACGAGATAGAGTGATTTTGAAAGCAGGGGAAATTTATTAATTTGCTTAATCGGGAGATTGATCAAGTGGCGCATATATTTGTGTTGTATTTTCGATTTGCTCATAGTTATACTATTTTGTTAATATATAATATTGATTTGTATTGCTAAAATCTCAGCTCTAACCACGCAGGTCCCACTTGAAAAGAGAAAAGAAAAGAAGTTTGATTGTCCATGCCGAATCGACTAGTATTTTTATATATGATTACTTACAAACATTTATCTAATTAGAATATACAGTATCAGCTCAAACTTGCAGGAGGTGTCCTGATTGCTCGTTTTAAGTTTCTATGGTGCTGATTCTCAGTCTATTTATTCATATTTATGCCTTACACACACTCTATATATATATATATATATATGAAGAAGAATTCAACAAACCCTATAAGTTATAAAGGCAAACATATCGGAAATGTGCTGGAATTTAAACTTGAGGTGCACTCATGGCCACTACGTCTAATTGAGTGCACCGGTGTCCTTCTCTTCGGCCCTTGTTCTTCCATCATTTCGTAACAGTTCGGTGATCCCGAAAATGAACAAGACATGTTATTTCAAGAAGAAGATACCTTTTCTTATAATTCTCTTTGCATGAATAGATGTTACGAAATATAATAATATTTTAAATTTTTTAAAAACCGGAGTGAAAAACAATAAATAATCAAAAGTTTCTATTCAAACACAATGGTTTTTCATTCAATTTTCTTTTCTTTTTTTATTGAAAGCGAAACTGACAAGGGGATAAAAAATAGAAAGAAAAAAAAGAGAAAACGATTCTCTATTATGGATATATATTATCTTTATAAAGTGTATTTTCATTTCTATTAGAGTGCGTGTGTGTTCATGAATCTGTTTCTTACAACAAGACCGAGTGAGTCAAACTCAAACTATCTAACCTTATAATCAAATTAGGATCGTCAATTTGGCTCCCAGTTATGTCTTTTTTTTACCACTCTATAATAGAGACGAATTCGTTTTCCTAGCTACTTGGGAGGTTTGTGGATATTATATACGTGACCATTTATGGAAAAATCACTATTTCTATGAGCACCGTGAAATGAATTTATTGTTAGAGAATAATATAAATTATATTCTAAAATCTTATTTAAAAGCTTAAAATTTTAGATGAGATGGTTACTTGACATGGTATCAGAATCTTGTTGACCTAGCAGTTACGAATTTGAGTTTACCGGTCTTTTTCTATTTGATAAAAATTAAGTACAAGTTAGTGTGAACATATTCAAGTTTCAAGTCCAAATGATTTTTATTTGAAAAGTGCGTTAGAGAATAATACAAATTATATTACGAGAACCCACCTAAAAACTTAAATTTTTAAATGAGATGATTTTTTGATATATATACCAAACCTGTTTGTATGAAAAATGTGTTCCTTCCAGAAACTTGAAGAAATTGCGTCATTAATTGTGTCAACACAGTTAATTTCTACACCCCCTCCCTATTAATTAAAGATTGAACGATGAACTCTGTTTGCAAGTAAGTTTGTATTTTACAACATCACCATGACGAGAGAGAGAGAGAGAGAGAGAGAGAGAGAGAGGGAGAGAGAGAGGGAGAGGGAGAGGGAGAGGGAGGGAGGGAGGGAGAGGGAGGGAGGGAGGGAGGGAGAGAGATCTGCCGACCAATAAAGAATTCTATCTTCAATAGCTAGCTTGATTGTGCGAAGTGATTTATTGACTCGGCAGAAACATGCTGTCTTGGCAGCTAGCTTTAGTAAGCATTGGTTATTCATTAAGTGGCTTCACTGACTAAAATGCTTTTCTTGTAGCCATGGTTAGTTATTTTTCCAAGCAAATAACACCAGCAAGAATGCTGTTCTATGGTTTTCTTAGTCATCGTTTCCCTTTTTTAATGTATAAAATCCATGGCGTTTGCAGTCGACTGAAGAAATACATTAAACAACGACGTGCATGGAGCGAAGTATAGAAGCTTGAAAGTAACTCATCCACTGCTTGATCAGTCCAGGAAATAGTATTAAATCCAAGCATTACATTATCGAGTGATTTTGTATTAGTTTATAGGGAAAAAATAACAGTTTTTCAACCCTTGTACTCAAGAAAGCTTTTCAAATGAAGTGTTCTTGTGGACAAAGAAGCTTGCACTTCAACGTTCAACCTACTCCATACTTTAACAAAACCTGTGCACGTTAATCTTCAATGGCTTGACTAATTTGATTTTAGGAGTTGCATTGAGGTAGTGGCAAGCTTATAATAATAATAATTAAGATCTCGATCATCAAATATCTTGCACCCGTTTGGAATTAGCTGTTTTTGAGCCCGCAATATAAAAACTATTTGAATTTCAAAATTGTATAAATAATTATTGATTTATGCTTAATTTTTATTAAATAATAAACAAATTTCTTTGTAGAAACTCGCATGTGAAATCACATTTCAATAGTTTTTTTCATAAGTTATTTATTTTTTAGAGTTAGTTGATTGATTTTGTTTAGAAAACACATTTCACTTGATAATTGAGAGAGATACATGAATGATCTTTCAATACATCCAAGATTCGATCCATATTTTTTATTGAAAGTTGAATTGTTTAATCGACCCGATAGAAATCACGTTTACACTATTATAATCAGACTTTAAAGCCGAGGATATGCTGACGAGACATGCTATCAACTAATTAATTTGCTTCAGCTGACTCGCCTGGTGACCACCCTGATGGATTCACCATCCAGGCCGTGATAATTATTGCACCAGATCCAATAGGGGCCCATGACATTCTGTCAGAAGGCCCATTCTTCCGTTTTAAATGATCCAACAGGGGCCCATAACTTTTGTGTTCTCTAAATTAACCCATGAAATACTTCGAATCATCCTTCCAACTTTCCGTACAATATTTTGATACCAGAACCATTTTTTAACTCGAAACAAATTAAATATTTTTTAAAATTTTAAATCTAAAAAATTTCAAGTCTTGAAAACAATCAAATTCAGTAACAGCTAGATTTGGAGCTGATAGGAGAACACACCTAAAAAACATTTACCATCCATTTGTTGAATCTTGATTGTGAACCCACCAATAAAATTTTATTTATATTAAAAAAAAAATTATTTTCAAGAATGTGAAGAACATTGTTTATGAACCCATAAAAAGCCTGGTCACTCTCTTTTATAATGTGGGCATATCTGTGTTTTACGTGAATTTTTATATTTCATCATTTAGTTTGGTGATTTAAGACGTGTGATACTAATGTCGACAAATATAATAAATATTTTTTATTCATAGATATATTATTTTAATTTTTAAATTAATACATTAAAATGATTTGAAAACATACAAAACATAATTTAAAATAATTCTAAAATAATAACAGGAAAATATAAATCAATTTCAGAATTGATTGTTTAGTGACAGTAATTTAAAAATAATAACAGTTTTTTATGGAAAATAAATCATATAATTATTTAAATGGAAGATATGATGTTTTTAAAAAACACTCAGATTGTAGTTTGATTAAATGGTTGGATAAATTATACTATTTAAAAAAAACATTTGTTTAATATATCTATATATATATAAAAAAAAAACTTTGATTTTTCATTGAGTGTCGGCATCAGAGCACAATTTTTTACACCTGCTATTTTTTATTTTTCATTATTATTATTGTTCGGTGAAAATGAAAAGGAAAACGAAGAGTAGCCGCCACTCATAAAAACAACTCCAGTCATTTTCAGTTCGAGCACAAGATGAATACTCGGAGCGGGGATGATTCCTCATCGGAAGCTGAAGATCACCGGCAGAATCTAATCATGCTAGGGATTGCTACTTTTAATTATACAATAAATATTTCAGTAAATATAGCCAAATTAATGCAATGTGCATATTGACTTGTACTTCCCAACAAATGAAAGTCACGTTTCAACCTTTCACCAAAGCAGAGAGCTCTTGGCTTGGAAGATCACCCATCCCCCACCACCATCAATGCCGACTCTCCACCAAATCCCTCTAGCGAACTTTGGGTCGAGGCCCAACTGCCGGGCCCCACCTCTGTGTGGCCCCCCGTTTAGTAGAAGCTTTAAAAACAAAATTCAGTAAGTAAAAAGACAAAAATACCACCAGCATTCAACATAAGAGCAAGTGCGCAACCAGACAGTTGATTATGATTTCTAATCACTGACAGGACTCGGGTCGCTGAAATTTAAGGTTTAAGGAATTGGCTGCAGGTGAATGTCGTCTGATATTAATTGTCGAAAAGAGGAAAGGATGGAGGAAAGAAATTCTCCCACGTTGATGTATATTTGGGCGGGCCTGTTTGTAACTCGGAGAATCATCGCATGGTACCTCTCTGGGAAATTCATATTTAAATCGTCGCGATCAAAGAAGATGCTAGCTAGTTATCAGTGATTGCGGTGAATCTTGATTGCTCTGAGTGTTCTATATCTAATTTACTACAGAAGATTTTCTTGCTTATATATTTGTTCCAAGAATTTTTCAAATATATATATTTTTTTATAACCGAATGTACATGTTAGTTTATACACATTATAACTAATATTTAAATTCATTGAATACCCTGACAACCTAATAAACAAGTAAAACACTAATAAAAATGACAAATATACACAGAAAAATCAAAAATCAATATATAAAAAGAAAACAAGTCACTTCACCACTAGAACACGAAGCAGTAACGGGCTTCATCGGTGAAATTGACAGCAGACTTGCCATGAAACGTGTTAAAGAACCATCTCATTTAAAAGTTTAAGCTTGTAAGTGAGGCCCCAAAATATGATTTATATTATCCTCTAACACCCCCTTTCAAGTGAAAGTTTTTTGGACTTGAAACTTGCACAGACCCACATCACCTTGTGCTTGGTTTTTATCAAATAGAATGGGGTGGTGAGATTCGAACCCGTGACCGCTGGGTCAATAAGGCTTTGATACCATGTTAAGAAATCATCTCACCTAAAAATCTAAGCTTGTAAATGAGGTCCCAGAATATGATTTATATTATTCTCTAAGTAATATTTTTATTACAATAAATAAAAGTATTATTCATTCTTTTTTTAATCATTAGGATATTCTGTATTATGGTGTAAATATTTAGGAAGTTTCTGCATCCACCCAAGTAAATACTGGGAGAGTGGAGTACATGGATGTTAAGGCTGCGTGGGACAATCGGCGAGACTTCTCCACTCGTTTATCGTGTAATGAGCCTGACAGGGTGGTGTGATATCATTTTCCTAGGAAGATCACCCTGGAGACCAGGAGATCAGCAAAATGTAGGGTATGATCGATCGTAGGGTCCACCGATTGAGAGGGCCTAAATATTTTTACAGAAAAGAAAGAAAGAGAAAGCATAATCCATCTTGGACCCCTCACATGGAGTCTCTCGAGAGAATACTTGGAGAGTAAAACGACAAGAGGAGTCTAAAAGAGAAAAGAAGAATAAAGCGACACAACCCTGTATTATAATAAAACCATCATTTGCCGCTGAACAGATAAGAAGAATATAGCTGTTCCTTGATCCTTCTCATCCCTAGCTACAGCTAGTAACCATGGCGATTGTTTTTATACACCTATAACTTCTGTTCACTTATACCAGTTTCCAACCCCAGTTTTCATCGTCTTCAGCTGCTTCTTCGCCTGCTAATTTACATTAATTTCCGACATTCATGGGTTCAAGAGCTAGATGGAAGCAAAGATGGTGCACACAAACCTTAACTCCACTGTTAGAAGGTCCGGACCCTGATATGCAAGAAGAAGGTAACAAAAAGGAAAGTTCATGGGAGATAATTCGTGAATGGTTTCGACTGCAAAAGGGTCTTTCTGCCGGAAACAGTTTTACAGTCTCGTTATATGGGAGCATTCCAGCCAAAAGACAAGATTTGAGGCTTCTACTTGGAGTTTTGGGTTGCCCTCTAGCCCCAATCCCGCTGGTTAACGACCCCATCCATCGCATTCACATTAAAAACACTCCTATAGTAAGTTCTTGAGCGTTTACTTGTCTAAACTTTTCGTTTATTTTTCTTTTCTGCAACTCCATTTGTTAATTTATGCAGCTTTTATTTTATCGCAGGAAAATTCTGCCGCGCATTATATCATACAACAATATCTGGCATCAACAGGATGTTTAAAGCAACAAAAAAGCATTAAAAACATGTACTCAACAGGAAGTGTGAAGATGGTCCGTTGTGAGACGGAAATTTCATCAGGAAAGAATGTGAAGAGCTTGGGAACTAGAAGCGGTGAAAATGGGTGCTTTGTTCTTTGGCAAATGTTGCCAGGGATGTGGTCTCTTGAGTTGGTGGTTGGAGAAAATAAAGTCATAGCAGGCAGCGACGGGAAGACCGTGTGGCGGCATACACCGTGGCTTGGTACTCATGCGGCCAAAGGACCCCAACGCCCTCTACGTCGCATAATCCAGGTACTAGCTACAGTCTGTATAAAGTGCATCAAATTCAATCTGGACTGGAATCGGCTCATTAAACTTTGAGACCACCGTAGTTGTAATTACAAAAAGAGATTCTAAAAGTTAGTGGTCTAAAATTGGTAGGAGTATGATAAAAAAAAGAGCAACATGGTTAAAAATTCATAACTTCTGTTAGCTAATCCATGTTCTGAACTGATTTTTTTCTTTTCTTTTGATACTCTGCTAATTTTATTTCATCATCTTCAATCAATGATATATGTATGTGTACATGTGTGTGTATATATGTTTATTCAAATCTACATCCAAAACAAACATAAAAAGATGGAGATGGAAGACCAAAATCACAATCCCGAGAAATGGTAGCGTGTCTGTATTAGCATCTGGCATGATACAGAGATTGTCTCAAGCTTTACCAGACAAGCTGCTTTTTTTTTAACACTCACGGTAGTCACTGCGTCAGGAATGGCACGTGATTTTCTTTTTGACGTCATCTTTGATTGTGTCCAAATACATTTTATTGGGATTGCAGCCTATAATCATCCCTGTGCTCTTTAACTTTTCCTTTTTTTTTTGCACTTGAACGAATAGCAGCTGATCTATTGCAATACAGCTCCTTGCTTTTCCTGCCTTTTCCCCTCTCCTATATTCTGTTTTTTTGTTTTCGAAGGACTTTAAAAATTAGAAACTATCGTGGTAGACTTCAATCCCAATATCTCCTGAGGGGCTGCTTCCTTTGGTATATGCTGATTAATGCTCTTGCCAGTGTGAGAAACATTTCTTCGCAGTTTCTTTTTGGGGCCGAGCCCTGTTTCCTACCCACTGGAAAAAAAAAGATAGAAAACAAGGCCCTGTTTCTATGGCACGAGAGGAATCGCTGGCCCCGATTGTTGAAACTTTGTCCACCATGAATGAAAAGCATATTGCTATACGCTTCATGTTTTTCATGCATTATTGGAATAGCAAGGCCAGAATGTAAAAGTTTAGGGGGGTTGTGTATGGAAGTACCCAAGATACTTGGACCTCCCTCCTCGTCGTTCTTTACTGATTAATTATCCAAGACTTAGATTTGCTGCAGACTAAAACTAGCTACCGATACTTCATTGAATTCTTTGAAGTTAATGATTTAATCTTTCGATGATTGATATTCCAGGGCTTAGATCCAAAGAACACAGCCAACTTATTCGGCAAAGCACAGTGCTTGGGTGAGAAACGAATTGGCGAGGATGATTGCTTCGTTTTAAAAGTAGCTGCTGACCGAGAAGCTGTGATTGAAAGAAGTGAAGGGCCAGCTGAGGTGCTCAGGCATGTACTCTACGGCTATTTTTGCCAGAAAAGTGGTCTCTTGATATACTTGGAGGACTCCCATCTAACCAGAGTGCAAACCCCAGAAAACGAAACTATCTACTGGGAGACTAGCATAGGGAGCAGCATCGGGGACTACAGAGATGTGGATGGCGTGTTAATTGCTCACCAGGGAAGGTCAATCGCTACAGTTTTTCGATTCGAGGAGTTGTCTGTTCAGCACAGCAGGACAAGAATGGAAGAAGTGTGGAGGATTGATGATGTTGTGTTCAACGTGCAAGGGCTTTCCATGGACTCTTTCATCCCTCCCGCTGATATCTTCGATTCTTCCCCGTGATTAACTGACATTAACCATGTTTTTGATCTGATTACAGCAATGGTGGGTTTGTGGTGTATTTAATCTTCAAGTGTAGCTAGCATGTAGCTTTCCAAGTCATCAAAATGACCAGTTCAAGCTTGCGATGGAATAATATATAAAGTTATTAGATTTTCTCATGTGCCAATCAATCTAGAAATAGCAAGGTGAGAATTTGTATTCAATGCTTGTTCATACATTTCCCAAATCTATTTTGCTTTTGTAAAAAGTCGTCAATTTTTTTTCTTTCAATTGGATCAAAATAGTTTAATTTCAAGTGTTTCGATACGCAATTTTAGTTTTATGTGTATATATACACACGAAGAGTTTCGTACATTCACAGCGCTTGTACTATGGACACGGGCCTAGCAAGCCCAGCCCACAGAATCGAAACCCTAGCTTACAGACCAAAGCTACTTCTAGAATAGGAAAGCAGCGCAAAGATATTTCTGCTATAAACAGGACATGATCACGGCGACGTGAGATATGGAAGGAATCCCATGTAAGACCAAAATTCTTACAGAACAATTCTTATAAAGTGTAGTGAGGCCCATAAATGAATCGGTGAGCTAAGAACGTCTCGGATAGGTTCTCCTTCTTATTTTGGGCCAAGCATGTTAAACTCTTGTTACGTCCTTATCGCCCTCTTTTTTCAAGCCTAATAATTAATCATAAATTCATAGATATATTCGAGAAAATTTCCAAGTATTAATTATAATCCTCGTTGTTTGCTAATGATAGGGATTTGTCTTGATATCTTCAAAATTCTTTGAAAACGTATGTTCCCACACCAATTAAGTGCCTGTTTGAAAGTATGGTCGATGTTGTTTTTTAAAATGATTTTTGTTTAAAAATGCATCAAAATTATTTTTTTTGTTTTTTTAAATCATTTTTGATATCAACATATAAAAATGATCTAAAAACACTAAAAAATTTTAATCTAGAGTAAAAAAATAAAAGAATTTTTTTTTCTAAAAACGTTTTTGAAACGCAATGTCAAACAAGGGCTAAATAGTCCAATTCATATAAGATTGAATATCTACTAGTTGTTACATATATAAAAATAATTTTTCACTGTCAATTTCATTGAAACATTTGACTTAAAAACAAAATAGCTTTTCTTGATTATCTTATAATTAAACTTACAATTACGCTGATAAGCGTTCCTTTTAATCCTCAAATTAAACAAACCATCCTTTTTTTTTTTTTAGCTCTCTATGGTAATATATTGACCCTGTTCATCCACATTCAAATTCTAGTTCCTTCAGTTTCAAAAGAAAACTACCTTTCCATCCCAATTTTTTGCGCGCTCGAAGGTTAATATAATATATCTTTTCCACATTAATAAAATATGATTAAAATTAATTTATATTAACCTTTTGAAATTTATAAAAAATAAATAAATACAAGACAAGAGTATATAATTAAAAATAGTTGTATGATTTTTATTACTTTCTAACATATATGTTAAGCTTAAAATCTATCAGGGTAAACAAATTTCTTTACATATGATTATATAAACACACGATAAACTAATTACACGGAATGGTTGCTGAAATTTAGCTCTAAGAACTTCACGCGGAATGGATTATTCGATCATCACAGGAAACAGTGCCGGTCAAAATCTTTAGCATAAACCCTAACTATCCAGCCGTATTTTTATCCACAGCTAGCTCGATCCTGCTCGAACAAATTTTCGACCTGCCATAAAGCACGAGAGACAGGCGACAAAAAAAAAAAAAGGCTTCTAGGCGGCACTTTGTTCGCAAACATTCAAAGCTAGAACCCTAACGCATCACAGATAGGAAGTTAAACAGAATCCAAGGCGGCTTAATCAGGATGCAAATCAACGATTTGATCTACTTTGAACATCGTGCCTCAATCACCTGTTATATTATATTTTTCTGGTGCGTTCATGATTTCTTATGATCAGACCACAGAGCATAATTCTCACATTTTGCATGTAAATTAATGCAAATCGATTATAAAACGTACTCGTGCAGTAGATTTTGTGGCGAGGAAGACCCTTTAGTTTGCGCACGTAAAGGTAGAAGCTTCCTCGATATGTGCACTCATGAAAGTGCGTGGCATTCCTCCTCTCTTTAGGCTTTATTAGCTTTTCTGCTTTCTCTCTGTGCATGTCTGTGTAGAGAGAGGGAGCTTTCTTGCCAACTTGCAGCGCCTAAATTTTTTCTCTGCAACCAATAAAGGTAATGGTACCGCCATCTTTTTTTCCCATCAACAAAGAGAAAGAAACCTCTGCATCTTTCTCATCTTAGCTGCATCCTCAATCTACCTGGTGTTCTTTTATTTGGTTACTATATATATATATATATATGTTACTGATAGTTTGCCTGAATATATACGTGTGTGTAAGAGTATAGGCAAATATATCGAACTGGGATGATCAAGATTTGAGGTTCTGGTCCGACGATGATAAATAATTTATCATCTGAAAAATGATTTTTTACGAATATAATCCATGTGATGGTTCTAAGAAAACTATAATATCAGGGGAGGCAAGATCTTAATTAAGATGGTGAAAGAAATATACAGGTTGTGTGTTTCAACAAGTCATGCTGATACAATGCATACGTACAAATATAATGGTAGGCGTGCCCTATAGTAATTAATTTGTCCTCTTCCTTAATTTTGATACCCTGAAACCCATATAGTAGTAAAGAAGAAAAGGGACATGCCTGTAAGATAGATACTCCCTGTCGGGTTCTCTTAAAAGGAAAATTATTCTTCATTCAATTTTAAAATATTATATATATATAGAACAAAAGGGTTTTTATAAAACGTTTTCTCTCTTATTTTACTGCTGTATTTGCGATTCCCGGTAGATTTTTTTTTTTACAGGGATAGATAGTGGATTTTTGTTTTTCTTATATTCACTTCCCATAATATAGTTTATTTTAATTGTTTTTTAAAGTATTTTTTTATTTAGAAATACATGAAAATAATATTTTTATCTAATTAAAAAAACGTTTTTAAAATCCAAAAACAAAGCTATTTGTCAGCAATGATGAGACTAAGTACTAACCGAGAGCAACTAATTAGAAAGCAGCCGTTAGAGAAAGAGATCTGTATCAGTAATCGGCATGGGGATGGAATATAGTAGTGGTTGGATTTATTGTCGGTTTAGGGTGACAGATTGATTAAAAGCTCCCAGGCGAGTGGTTTTCAAATGGGATTTACTTGAGATTCCTGGTGATGGCGATAAGTGTTCGCTGGAAATTCAAATTCCAACATGAAGTTATCGTTTGATCTTGAATTGGATCTCCAATATAAGTATTTTAATGTTTTTTCGATAGGTCCGGTTTGTCTTTTGTGGCCTGTTCTTCCTCTACACCTGCAGACAAAACTCTATTTCTTTGTCCTTTGTGACCCTTTTCTTATCCAAAAAAAAGAAAAGAAATAGGAATAGGCATCCGTTGACCCACACGGAACAAACATGGCATTGTAAAAGTACAAGCAACGAATAAAAGCTCCCATCAGAACGAATTTAATTCAGTTTTGGATTTTCCCATTCCATCATGAGCTGCATTTATCGTAATTTATTGACGTTCATCTCACTCCTCGATCCATGCTACATGTTTAGCATTCAAATGGTTTTAGTTTTACATATACTTTTTATTCAAAATCAAGGAAACTTTTCTTTTCTTTTGCCTTTTTTATTTAACTATATATTGTTTGCCTTTTCTTATTATTCAAAATTATATTCGCCAGGCCCTGCAGCTGGTTAAGAAAGGCGTTGCTGAGCTTCTGTTTTCGTCCATGGTGTTTGCTAAATTTTCTTTTCTTTTTCATGTCCTTTACAAATTTCACTTGATTGCTTATAAGGTACTGCCTTTTCTTTGTCAAAAAACGTTTTTATCTCTGAGTTTAAGTTGTTTATGAAGTCCAGTGAATAATTCTATATCACTATTAATAGGTAAAATTTTGTGGAGTTCAAAACTGTGCATACGTACAGAGCTATAGCTATATTGTGTTGGATATTATTAATTTAATTAAAAAAATAAAGATGATGAAATTTAAACTTTTTGGTCCACATTCCCGATGTCAAGTTAAATAAGTAGCGATATTCTAAAAATTAAATTAAATTAAATTAAATTAATGAATGATTTAATATTACACTATAACATTAATTTGTTTTCCCGTTTGTTTTCTTCATCCAAATTCTAGTATGCAAATTGTTGATCCACAGTCCATGTCTATATTTGATCGAGCTCGGGCTATCCCATTTCGACATTGAAGTCATCAGATGCTTTTCTTTCTTGAGGAACATCAACAAAAGTCAGTGGCATTTTTTATTATATAATTTTTATTTGCCAGAAGATCAAAATAACGAGTACGTAGTCGATTACACCATAACATAACCTTTCTTTCACCCTTAAATTCTCATCATGCCCTTTTCAGGATTTTAACTTAGACTTTCTAATTAATGAAAGATATAAATTTCAATCCTCGGTCGCTCTCGTGTCACATAGTTTTATGATACATGTGAAATATTAACATTCATGAACTTAATGGACACTGTAAGCCAAGCACATGTGAATTTGATTTCATGCAAGCAAGATAAAAGGAGCAAGGTGATAGCTCGAATCCGAAAAGTTGGGCATTTTCCATAATTCTATGCACAAACTAGAAGGGCTCTGGCATATTAATTACCGATTTCGATAAGAGAGATGGGAGGAGGAAGGGAAAATGAAAATGAAGATCAAGAAGATAGATGGTAAATTCCTTGTTGTATACATTAATTGACACCAAACGCATGGGAAATACGATTTAATTAATGACCAGAAAAAAAAAAACATATGATGATGATGGTGATGATGATGATGATGATGATGATGATGATAGGAGTTGTAAAGAGGATTTTCAAGAAATATATCGAACAAATCAACTGTCAATATGCTAACATATTCCAAACCATGAAATATAAGACGCATGAGGGATAAAAGAAGAAACCAAGAGCCAAAATAAGTACAATTTTAATGTACTTGTCAATTCATCACAATTTAACTGGGTTGTTTGCCACACAAGGCATCGTGTTAGCTCAGAGTAGAAACCCTAATTTAATAAATTTCGAGTAACTTTCCTGTCCAAAAACCCTACATCTCATACTTATAAGAGATTAATAATTAATATCATGCCACTTACATCTACATAAGTTATAGGTCAGCTAGCTTCAGCCAAATGGTGAGTTTCTGCCTTGTGTCATGCCACCGGTATTGATCATAGGGCTCATCCTGTCCGTTGCAAGTGGTGCTCTTCTTGGTGATGGCCTTTCAATCTTTGATGACGCTTCCAATTTCCTTTCATCTAGTGCATCACCCTGAAGTACTGGCTTTGTTTCATAAAACTCAGATATCGAATCCAGATCAGTGCCACTATCCATTGATGGTGGTGCAATCTGGATCTGGTCACCTTTCAAAGGATCATCTTCAGGTCCAAGACATCCCAGTCCCGAGCCCAGATCTTGCAAACGCAAATCGTCCGACCAAATCAAAGGGCTCTTGCCACTACCCGCGTAATGATTAGTCCTCCTCTTTCCCAAACAAATATCGTCATGATTGTTCGACATGAAACCATCAAGTGGTGGCCTGTCCATATTATGTAGAAGGTCAAGCTGGCCACTCCCATAAATGTTAAGGTCTTGAAAAGGTGGAAAGTTCAGCGAACCAAAGTCTTTCATTGCACTCATATCAGGAGCTCCTTGATTCCCAAATCCCTTGTAGCTTGCAGAAGCCAAGTTTTGATCACCAGCTAGGGTTTGGCAAGCTTTCTCCAACAAACTTTGTATATATTTTCCTTGTGCTTCAGTCCTTAATTGGAGGTGTCTTTGAACCTGAAATTAATTTATGTGCCTAAAATTAAGTCCATATAGACAGTCTTCATTGATGAAATGGAAAAAAAAGGGCATGGTGGGGTGGAGGTGAAGTTGAGGAACAATTGATCTGTACGCGCTTACCTCTAATTGTTCGTGCAGTCTTCTCTGCACCTCCATTTGCATCCTAATCGCATCAATCATGTGTGAGTAACTTTTACATACAGTTTCCCACACATATTCCACAAAAATGGAAACAAAAAAAACTTAAGCGACTTTGTTTATATTTTGTTATTATATATCTTTAGAAAAAACAGGCCAATTGCTAGGCCTCAACTCGCTGAAATTCGTAACTGTTTGGTTTTTTTGCATGTAATACTTACTCATTCATACTGCGGTTAATCATGCCAGATGAAGATGCTGCGCTTCGTTGAAGATCTAACGCCGATGCTGCATGCATGCCACGGAAAATTATGAACAAAATCGATCTGATCATTTTGATCCCATTACATTGTGCATGTACAACACTCAAGATATTGTGAAACAAAGGGAAAAAATGGAACAGGTTGGCGTCATTTAGATTAATGTTACTCTGTGTGTAAAGCAAAAGGAAGGAAGGACTGGGATCCGAGTCTATCTTCCCTTGCCACCTTTAACAACCGAAAGAATAAAAATAAAAATAAAAACCTTATATACATACATATAGATA
This sequence comes from Salix arbutifolia, assembly GCA_025169955.1. NCBI lineage: Eukaryota > Viridiplantae > Streptophyta > Magnoliopsida > Malpighiales > Salicaceae > Salix > Salix arbutifolia. The sequence goes on from CM045909.1 coordinate 4,812,139, forward strand.
GATAGATAGATAGATAGATAGATAGATAGATAGATGACATAGCTAGCTCTCTTACCATCCTTGATTGAATGATCATTGAATTCTTTGTGTGGCTGTTTTCCAAGTCTGAATTTCTAAATTAAAAGAAAAGAAACATTAAAGAAAGGAAAATTAAAGATAAAAGGAAAGAAAGAATGAAATCAAGCCAACGCTACATCGAAAATGGCGCAAAGGTGTCAATACAAAAGCAAAAGACGCATGGAAGAATGTTCTATTCAAACCTGAAGATGGCTTTTGAGGTGGTAAAGGGTAAGCCCCTTCACACCCATGACTCTCATGATAGTTTTTGGAGTGGCCTCTGCAAATTTTTTGATCAATAAAAGAGACAAAAGGGGCGAGAGAACACGTATTAGAGAGATTGAAGCTAGAAAATCATGAGCACAGATAATTAAACAGGAATAGCTAATGATCGACTACTTAAGAGTAAAAGATAGATCAAGTACTATCAGGGCCTCCAATCTGAGTGACAGCATCCACAAAGCGTTCATGGAGCTCAACAGTCCAGCGGAGACGGGGCTTAGGGTCTGTGGTGAGGACAAGACCAGAGTCTTGAACACACATGGGTCTATCATGGGAATTCATAGTTGAGGGTTTCTTGGCATGGAACATTCTCTCTCTCTCTCTCTCTCTCTCTCTGAGACTCTGGGAATACAAAGAGATTCAAGAACAAATGCGATCCAAGTAGGGAAGAATAGGGTGCGTTTTTGAAGAAGAAGAAGAGAGGTAATGGGATTTGTTTCTCTCCCATACACAACTAGTAGAAAGCAAAGGGAGACCAGTTAACTTTGCATAAAAGAAAATGTATAATAATATATACCAGGAGAATACAAATTATTATAAAATAAAGTACCTATCCTAATGTGCCCCACAACCTTTATCGAAAGATTCTCTCTCTCTTGACTGTAGCCATCTACACCAAATTGATGGAAATACATTTGCCAAATTGCTCCTCGCTGAATAGAAATCACATTCAAAGAGATAGACGGTGAGAATCTTTATGTTTTGGGGGTGTCTGGACCTGTATTGTCAGATCGGAGAGAGTAGAAAACCTTCTGCTATCACCAAACGAAGAGTATATATATCTTTTTGAAGTGTTATTCTTCTACCATGTGGAGCTTTCTTGGCATTAAGATATGAGAATGGAGCCCCCCTTTGGCCCTGTTGCAATCATGATACCTCAATACGCGCTCTTCTTTGCTTTTTTTTTTTGGAACTATATATGTTGTTAAAATATAGCTGTGAATAACAGCTATGAATTCGGCTGGTGCAGGTTACCGTTTGTTGACTTCTTCGAGTATTTCTTTTTGCTTGTGTAGTGTTGCAGACTAGTATGTAAAAGTAGATTAGTAGGCACATAAAGTTGTTATCTTCTTTCTTGTATAAATTCTCCACTGTAAACCCAATACAATCAATGAAAATACAATTCGAAATCTTTACATGGTATCAGAGCAAGTCTAATTTTTTTTTTCCTCGAATTATTTTCTCTGTTCTCGGCATTACAGTGTTCTTAGCACTGTTCATCGAACGAACACTGTTCAGATCGAAGCTCTTGTTACCCAAAATCTCCTCCATTTTCCAGAAATTCATCACACACAACAAACCCAGAAATTCATCGAAAAAAAAAAAACCACCACCAACCCAGCAACACAATCTAATTTTCTATCAGTCGAACAACCCAATTTTTCCAGTAACCCATCACAACACAAAAAAAAAAATATGGAAATCAACACCACTGCCGAACCTACCTCACCTCCAGCAATGCCTTTGAGTAATCCTGCACCCATTGTTGTCCATCAAGACAACTCCACCTTCCAAAACACCATTATCCTCAATGAGACCAACTTCTCACTATGGTCTCAACTCATGGAGATGAGAATCGGAGCTCGAAATAAAGGAGGATATCTTACCGGAGCCACTGCCAAACCGAAACCCGACGACCCGTACCTGGAATCGTGGATCACCGAGAACCATAGGGTCAAAAGCTGGCTCATCGATTCCATGACCCCATCCTTGATGCAACGCTTCATTCGTCTTCCCACAGCCAAAGACATCTGGGAGGCCGTCGCTCGAACCTTCTACGACGGCGCCGACGAGACCTGCATTTTCGAGTTAAATCAGAGGTCCTTTACAACCAAACAAAATGGAAGGTCATTATCTACTTACTATAACGAACTAGTGGCGATTTTCCAAGAAATCGACTGTAGAACGGCATCCCAAGGCGACACCGTTGAGGGCGTCCTCCACCTCCACACTGCCATGGCCAGACTTCGCGTCCATATCTTCCTCAGTGGACTTGACCAAGTGTTTGAACAGATCCGTGGTGAAATCCTTCGAAAAGACCCAAAACTTGACCTTGAGGGGGCGTACGCTTGTGTCCGGCGAGAACAACTCCAGAAGAAAATCATGGACGGAGACCACCACGGAGTCTCTCCCGTGATCTCAGAAGCCACCGTGATGCTCACCAGGAGCTCTCGGTCGGAGAGAAATGGGAGTGACAGGGGCCATGGGGGAGAGAGGGGACACGGGAATGAGAGGGAGGCCGAGAAGGGGCTGGTGTTAGATAAGGCATTTGGAGGTGAACGGAGGATGGGATACACGGGTGATAAATACCCGAACCAAAAAAAATCAATTGGGTTGGTGTGTAGTCATTGTGGTGAAATGGGTCATTCCAAAAAACGATGTTATGAAATTATTGGATACCCGGACTGGTGGGATTTTAAGAAAAAACCTCGGAAAAATTTCGGAAAAAATATGGCACATTTTACTAAAGTTGAACCACGACAACCCACTGCAAATGTTGTCCACCCAGGTATAATCGGTAAAAATTCTGTTTTATCTGTTATTGCTAAAAATAGTACTTGAATTATTGATACAGGTGCATCCGATCATATGACTAGAGACTCTGGTAACTTAAAATTTCCTAAACCTTCCTCTCAGTCAATTATTTATACAGCTAACGGTAGTCCGTCTCCTATTACCGGGGAAGGATCTGTAACCTTGACCGAATCTCTCACCCTCGACACAGTTCTCGTTGTTCCATCCCTCGCATATAATCTTCTCTCAGTTAGCCAAATTACCTCAACTCTTGCATGTACCGTAATTTTTTGGCCTCTGTTTTGTGTTTTTCAGGACATTCTAACCAGGAAGATTCTTGGCTATGGTGTTAGACGGGGACACCTTTATTATCTGGAGTTAACCGAGGGGGGGTCAAGACTCAGTCAGGCACATCAAGCAACTAGTAAAGATAAAGCTAAAGCACTAGCATGGTTATGGCACCGACGACTAGGACATCTATCATTTGGGTACCTTAAGAAATTAAAACCGCAGTTGTTTTTAGATTTCAGTATTTCAGATTTTAAGTGTGACACTTGTGAATTGGCCAAAAGCCATCGTATCCTGTATTTTCCAAGTGGGAATAAAAGTTCAGAACCGTTTGCAGTAATTCACTCTGATGTTTGGGGTCCAGCAAAAATTCCATCTTTTTCCGGTGCACGTTATTTTGTTACCTTCATTGATGAATGCATCCGGATGACTTGGATTTCTCTTCTTAAAAATAAAAGTGATGTCGGTACCGCTTTTCAGGAATTTCATAAAATGGTGACAAATCAATATCAAAGGTCGATCCGTACATTGCAGTCTGATAATGGTAAGGAATTTGTGGATCAAATTCTAGGGACGTTTCTGGGTCACCATGGAATTCGACATCAGACTTCGTGCACCTATACTCCCCAGCAAAATGGTCTTGCAGAACGAAAGAATCGACAACTTATGGAAGTTGTTCGGGCATCCCTGTTTGGTATGAATATGCCAAAGTTCTATTGGGGAGAAGCAGTCAAATCGGCAGCCTATTTAATTAATCGCACTCCATCCAGTGTGCTCAACTTTCAAACTCCTCAACAAAAGATGGAATCTCTACTTTCCATCCCTCATCTACCCAATCTTGAACCTAGAGTGTTTGGTTGTACAGTTTATGTCTATATACCGAAAGCTCTGCGGGGTAAACTTGACCCATGCGCCAAACGGTGTGTCTTCATCGGGTACTCAGAATTTCAAAAAGGATATAGGTGTTATGATCCGCTGCACCCGAAGCTACATGTGACCCTAGATACCTCGTTTCATGAGTTAGAAGCTTACTATTCAGGGGGAGCATCTGGGTCGTCCCTTCAGGGGGCGAGAGACAGTGAAGCGAACGACGAAGATCTATTTGAATTAGAAGAAAATGGAGGAGTATTCAATGATCAGATACGTCAACGCAGTATGGTCCCATATGATGGTACGAATGATGGTACTAATTTGGAGTTATGTGTAGATCAGAACTGTCTCAACAACAATACCCCCCAGTCTCCAGAGGTGTCTACATCTGCACCATTAGCTGAAGAATCAACCGAGAATGTTTGTCCTCAGGTAAATCCAAACTATATCCTTGATGAAACTAATGAAATTCCGGCTCCTATAGAAAAAATAACAAACAAATACCCACAAAGAACAAATAGGGGAGTTCTAAAGAAACAATATGAGCCTGATCCAAATACCAAGACTAAATACCCAATCAGTAATTATGTGTCTTCCCAGAGGTTGTCTAAATCGTATGCATTTTCTGTTAATCAATTATCCACTGTATCTATTCCTAGTAATGTACAGGATGCTCTAGCAGAACCAAAATGGATTAAAGCAATGAACGAAGAGATGGAGGCACTCAAAGGAATAACACTTGGGAGATGTGCCCATTATCAAAAGGAAAAAAGACTGTGGGGTGCAGATGGGTGTTCACTGTAAAACTCAAGGCAGATGGGAATATTGACCGGTACAAAGCAAGGTTAGTTGCAAAGGGATATACACAGAGATATGGGGTAGATTATCAAGAGACGTTTGCCCCAGTTGCAAAAATCAATACTATCCGCATCCTCATATCATTAGCAGTTAACCGAGATTGGGTCCTGCAACAATTCGATGTCAAGAATGCCTTTCTAAATGGGGATCTTGAAGAGGAAGTCTACATGGATTTGCCCCCTGGAGCTAAACAAAAAACCACATGTAGAAATGAAGTTTGCAAACTAAAGAAGGCGTTATATGGTCTGAAACAGTCACCACGAGCATGGTTTGGAAGATTCTCCTCTACGATGAAAGAATTTGGGTATAAGCAAAGCAACTCGGATCACACGTTATTCATAAAACACAAAGAAGGAAAGGTTACAGCATTAATTGTGTATGTGGATGACATGGTTCTAACGGGAGATGATCAAGAAGAAAGAAAAGCGTTACAACAGTTCTTAGCATCAAAATTTGAAATGAAAGACCTTGGACAATTAAAGTATTTCTTAGGGATTGAAGTCTCAAGGTCAGAAACCGGGATATGTCTATCACAACGAAAGTATGTGTTAGATTTGTTAACAGAAACTGGAATGCTTGCATGTAAACCAGTAGACACACCAATGGAAATGAATCACAAGCTGGGAGAAACAGAAAATCAGACGCCAACGGACAAAGGGCGTTATCAGCGGTTAGTTGGAAAGCTGATATATTTATCACATACAAGACCAGACATAGCATATGCAGTGAGTGTGGTAAGTCAATTCATGCATTCACCAGGAGAAGAACATATGGAAGCAGTATATCGTATTTTAAGGTATCTGAAGAGTGCACCAGGAAGAGGACTACTGTTTTCTAAAAAGGATATTCGCGAGATTGAAGGGTATACAGACTCAGATTGGGCAGGAAACCAGACTGATAGGCGATCAACATCAGGTTATTTTACATTTGTAGAAGGTAACCTTGTCACTTGGAGAAGTAAGAAACAAAAAGTGGTCGCTAGATCAAGTGCAGAAGCAGAATACCGAGGCATGGCTCAAGGCGTGTGTGAGTTGCTATGGATAAAACAGGTGCTACAGGATTTGGGAATTAATTATGGGACGTCTATGAATCTGCATTGTGATAATAAAGCGGCCATCGAGATTGCACACAATCCGGTACAACATGATCGTACCAAACATGTCGAAGTAGATCGACATTTCATTAAAGAAAATCTCGATCGGAAGATTATACAATTCCCGTATGTTCGGTCTGAAGATCAGTTAGCAGATATCCTCACAAAGGCAGTTTCAGGAAGGGTATTTTACGACGCAATTAGCAAGATGGGCATGATAAATATCTATGCTCCATCTTGAGGGGGAGTGTTAAAATATAGCTGTGAATAACAGCTATGAATTCGGCTGGTGAAGGTTACCGTTTGTTGACTTCTTCGAGTATTTCTTTTTGCTTGTGTAGTGTTGCAGACTAGTATGTAAAAGTAGATTAGTAGGCACATAAAGTTGTTATCTTCTTTCTTGTATAAATTCTCCACTGTAAACCCAATACAATCAATGAAAATACAATTCGAAATCTTTACATATGTAATCCAATAATAATACTTTATAGTTAAAAAATTTATTTTCAAGTTCAAGTTCTGTTTTTATTAATATGATAAACTATTAGAAATTTATATAATCATTAAATTTAATATTCATAAAATTAATTAAAATACACACAAATTAATCCGAACTCTCATTTAAACATTATTTTGTGCATGGTGGTCACTTATCATCACTTCTCCTGTTTCGTCGTACGATCCACTTTTTAGCTTATTCTGAACCAGTAAGATTATAATTGCCAATATGGTTTAGAACACAAAGACATGCTTTAATTTATGTCATTGCCAACAAAAAGGTTTCAATGATGCTTTATATGATTAAGACAGTCTCAATCGTGGTCCGTGGCCTCTATACGCACAATAATGATCTTTGGTTTAGATTATGTAGTACTTGTCAAACTGATCATTTATTGGAAATTAATGTTTTTTCTTTTCTTTTCTTTTCATAATTATAGTTATTTAATCATTCTTAATTTGATATATATATATATATGCTTGAAATATATTAGCTTCATCAAGATTTTAGAGCTAAGTTTACGAATAATATCCTGTGTAGTCTTAGTATAGAAACACACGTACAGCAGACCTCGTCCATGTGCATTTGTCGCCCAGAAAGAGTGACGTGTCACTTGCTAGAGGCTTGACTTCAAAATTTCAGTAGAAGATATTTTAAATATGGAATGCTGCTTTCTTCCTAGATTCTGAATTTATTCCTTAGACTTTCTGTGCAGGAGTGTATATAGATCTTTTTGGCCTATTAAAAGAACTGTTTAATATGTTTGTAATGATCATCTTGACATATATTCTACTGCGTCCAAATCTTTTCTACCAAATAAAGCACTTCCACAGTTAATACACACCGATTGAAGAATGCCTCGTTAATCTCTTGTTTCTTTCTGAAAATAGTTAACTGAGCCACACCGTTAGTTTCATTAACCTGTTAAGCTCTTGATTAGGTCAACAAATCAGCAAGCAAAATCCTTTTACGTGGCGATTAACTAGGTTTTCTACGATCAGTGGATACGATTTTTGTCTTACGATATCCTCTAACAATGCAACATATAATATAAACTTTGAAATTAGGGGATCGATGTAGTTAAGCAGCATGAAATAAGGTGGGACCAACTTTTCGGTGCTCTTCCATGGGTGGTACTATGTGAGGACGTTAACTTCAATGCATAAAGCTAGGGTTTTGAGTATGGAGCTTTTTGATGAAGGATTTGGGGACCTCGAGTCCTCTAAAACTTCGTTGCTGGGCTCAACTTTTTATGACTTTTGTGGCATTGAAGATTGTCCTTCAGCTTGCATCTAAACCATTACAAACAAAAACGCTAAATTGGGGTCAAACCCAACACATTAATTTTTATTTATTTATTTATTTTAGTATTTGTGAACTTTATTTTAGAATTATTTAAAAAATACATGAAAAATAATTTAAAATAAAAATACGGTTGAATTATAATGCAAAATAAAAACTTCAGGACATGAATAAAGCGGCCTGAGATGAATTCTACATCGGACGGCAATTTCACCTTGTTAAGTATTATCTGTTTTGATCATGAATCGGATAAAATATAAAATGGTTTGATGAAAGTAGGAGATGGAGATTGATGAGAGATTTATTTAAATATATGTACATATTTTTTAAGAGATGTTTTATTTAATATTTGTTTGCTTTATAATCTATAGATTTTATATTTGAAAAACATAAAAAGAGAAAAATGAATTCTATTCTCCGAAATCTAAATAAAGGGAATGAATGCTTTCGTTTCTAACAATCAAAGGAAGATTCCCCTTCACCAAAAAGATTTCACACACAAGGACTTACAATCGTAGGCGTCGTCTACGAAGATTTTTTCAAGTGCATACATATCCATGAAGAGAAGAGTTCAGTTCTCAAATGTTTTCTTTTCTTTTTGGAAGCCGTATAATTATACGTAGCTAGTCACATCTATACGATTGAATACCAATTGTCGACTGAGGTCCATGCTCAACCGCCCAGATCAAGCCGATGCATGCGAGCCAAGTGGAAATCAAGCTGGTTTGGGATATGGCAAATAATTAATTACTGTGGAGCTGTTTTTTAATATTATTATTTTGGCACCTCTCTACATGGAGATTCCTAACGTTATGGGCTGACACATTACCTTTATAATATAACTACGCAAAGTTATGGCTTAGCTTTTAGTTCATTATATTCGAAGCCTCTAACCCAGTGGGAAAGTGGCTGGCTGGGCATGCTAGCTTGAATTTCAAGCATCTTTAAAATGAATATATTCTCTGAAATGAACATATTCCTTCGAAGGTGAATTCGATGGACCCATCTTTATGCATTCTGTCTTTCCCATCTCGAGATCAACTGATGGGATGTTTCGACCCTGCAATCCACTGCTAAATAATCCCAAACGGTCCCCGAATCACTTGTAAAACTAATTTATCGACGTCTGCATGCCTTGCAGGAGGACGTTTGTTTTTTCATCCGGAATATATTTTTTATTATTTTAACATATTAATGTTAATTATTAAAATATATATAGTTTTTTTAAAAAAAAAAACGAAAAAAACTAATGAAAGAGAAACGAGATAGACTGTCGAATTTTTCTAGTCCGCATCCTTTTCAAATGTTTTTCTTCATTTTTTTTCCCTTCGTTGAGGGAGCTCTGTAACTAAGACCAATGAAACTAACAGCAAGTTAAAATTCGAGGAGAAGAAAAGGGACACAGAGAGGATAAGCAAATAAACATTAATCTTTCTGTAAAATGGTTTGGAACAGACTACAGCATGCTACAATAATTTATCTGGGATAATCGTGCAAATTTGCATTTATTTTCATACACATGCTGTGATGCTCTGTTTTCTGGTCATCTTCTACACTCACGATCCAAAAGTCGAGACTGCACAATCTCCAACTGAGCTGCCTTCAAATTATGTGCCGCGTTATTTGCCTGAATAAACCGAGCAGCAGGCATCCTGGCTGAATTAAATTTAATGGGGGCAGCCAGCCGGATTCCATCTATAATAGACAATTGGTAACTGATACAAATATGGACCTCATTTTCCATCTGCGCAACATGAAAGAATGCATCGTTGTGGCAGTAAAAGCGGTGCAGAGTAAACCAAGAAGTGGTTTTCTGGGAATTGAAAACCAGAGTAATAAGTAAAGCATCTCTCCCACGGACACAGGTTCAAAACCCTCAAATAAAATGAGAATTAAATGTAGATTTGCATGTGTACAGTGAAGTTGATAAACAATTAATGCAGTTCTGAATGTCCTAAGGAGCTTTCAATTTGATCATCTCCCCGGTCAAAAATCAAGAGTTCCAGTTTGGCTTGTCTAAGCACATTCACCTCCAATTTGCAAATTAAATATTACATGTCAAGGATTAAGGATGAGATCGTAAGCCAAAAAAACAAACCATGAGTGTCCATGAATATCAGATGCCAACGCCGAAAGGCGGATCCATCAGCTTTGACTTGCAGAAATAGATCGCATCAACGATTTGTTGCTGGGATAGTGGTGAGAGGTTTGATATGCGAAGTAGTTGGTCAAGGTTTGTAGCTACAAAAGGAGCTTTTTTTTTTACCAAGTGTGGGCGTGAATTTCTTGGTCGCTAACAATATTATAGCATGATGAATAGTAATTGTGCCAAAAGAAATAATTTGAAAATTCAATGATATATTTACACCTCAATTGACATGAATTGTATTTGAAAACTCTGCAAATGAAGAGTTGTCATTCAAATCTAATTTTATGCGGGGCAAAGTAGTTGAATTACAGCCCCTACCTGCGCCTCACCTTCACTAAATCCATCTCCAACCTGCAGACTCTGAAGAGCTTCTGGAAAAAGCATCTGCAAATTTGTCAAAGATAGGGGAGAAAGTAATGGCTTTAGTTCTGTAGTTTGATACCCTCTTGCAGAATTATTCTGTTTGCACAAACACATGTTTGTCCGCTGTTTCGGAATGCTGCAAGCTGCAAAATATGAAATGGTTTTTTCAGACTAGCATCGCTATGACATTACCTTCTTATAATGCAAGCAAAACAAAGAGCTATATCATGAAGAAGAACACTTCCCCAAAATCCTGTATCAAAGCCTCTGCACCAATAGGCTGCCCTAAACCCAGTAAATCAAATGGCTTCACCAATGTAATTCACACGAAATGTTACACGTCCAAACTAGGAGGCAATGACACCAGCAATTAACAACCCTCGGCACCAAAATCCATCCTTTTTTTCTGATGAAGCCTTTTAATTTCCTGAGTTTAGGAGGCTTGGCGTGTCGAGTGACTCAATATGTCTAAACAAGCAAATTCAACAATTAGCATTAGAATGCACAGAAATATCCAGGACATTACCGCAATTAGCATCCTATGCATACCCTTTTAACAGTTCCAGCAGCACCAGCCATCAACTTCTTTCTCACAGCTGTTGATCCTGCGAAAATAATTTTTCTTACCTGAACCAGATGTCTAAAGCATGAAATATCAACATTATGTCGTTTGGATATCCAATTACTCTGACCAGGATAATGCCATGCTATCATAAAGAAAACGGAGAATAAAATTGACGAAGGGCAGAAAACCTCAGGACTTGCACGTGATGCATCACCAATATCAGGAGCTTTCCCCATAACCACATTCACAACACCCTGAAATATTAAAAACTAAGGCTATTAAAAACAAATGAAGTGACAGAATTGCAACGAATTCAAACTCAGATTAGCTAATATAACTCGCATCTAAAAATGCAGACTAGAAAAGGCTACATTCCCTCTATCATTATGAGTTCAAACCAGACAATAGACTAGATCCTGCTGTTTCCCTATGATGCAAGGACATGGTTAACCATGGTGATGTAATGGATCTAAAAAGTTTTCCGGCGATGAACATTTTCTGTTTCAATGCTCAGTAAGGATGCTCACAGATTATTAGCATAGGCTAGCGGTCATTAGACAGGTATGCTGAGAATTTAAAATACAAATGAGCATTTCACTCGACATTTGCCAATTATAGCTCTTCAATGGAGGTCTCCATGCAACACAATGTTAACAAATTTAACAGTCAGCAAGAGCATTTGTTTTCAGTATTTTGCTTCGTTGGAATCTTGTGAACATCATCTAATACCCATGCGACGATGCTTGGATTTCTCATGTCAGCTCTCTCATCCAGAGTCATCCTTACTTCTTTAGCACTCTTTAGTCAAATTTTCCAAAATTTAACTTGATGCAGCTTCTTCTTGCACTGAAAATTTTCCCAAATCTCAAGAACGAGCCTATGCCGTATACTCTCAAATCCTAAATTTATCAGAAAAACCCCAAAATGCACAACCAGTACATAGAATATTCTGAGTTTCAAGTTTTTGGACGCAGAGACAAAAATCCTACATAACAAGCATCCAAGTTTCCAACCAAAACTTCATTGTATCACAAAGGACATGTCTTTCTCAAAGTACCAACTCCATCATCGATGTCTAACAGTATGCAGTTTTCAGAGATGACAAAAGCCACAGTAGGGATCTAAATCCAAACCTTAAATTCTAAATCTGAACCATATAGAATTGGGACCTAAATCCTAAATTCAAACCTTGAAATTCATTGGTAGTCACATCAGTTTAACGTTTCCATGCCCCAGTTATTAAACCCCATGTCCAAACCTCAATCACCAAACCCTGAATCCTAAATCTAAACCTTATATAATTGGGGCCTAAATCCTAAATTCAAACCTTGAAACTCATGGGTAGTGTCATTACTTTAACGTTTCCATACCAGTGGAATGTTAGATTGACCCCTTAATAACACAACAATGGCTGCTGAAAACAGAACATCATCTGTGATTGCGATATCATTGCTCCCAAGGTCAATGGCAGTGCCTGAAAAATCTCTCACCAGGATCCCCTCCAACAGTAGAATGTTGTCGTCCTAGGAAGTAACTGGATATGAAGGTCTCATGGCATCCTTGGACTACAATTCCTTCTGTTGTGAAGTGTAAAAGGAAGCAGTTGCTAACTCGAATTCTGGCTGAATCGACAATGAAAAATCCTCCCCCTCTACTTCCCAAATCGAAAAGGATGTCCCGGAAGATGATGTCCTCAAAGAAGATGGCGCCATTTTGGAATTTTCTAATGAATTTTAAGGTTTGGATTTCTGATTTAGGACAAATCCACAAGGTTTTAATTTTAGATTTAGATTTTAAAGTTTAGGGTTTGTATTTGAAATTTAATATATATTTCATGAAAAAATATAAAAAGAAGAAAAACTCATTTGAAATGGAAAAGAAGATGAAAGATGGGGGGGGGGGGGGGAACGTATCAGAAAAGAGATAGAAGTCTGGTTTTATGGAAGCATCGCCTGGAAATATAGATACGTGTAGTTTGGTTGTGGAGATAAAATTGCATCCTTTGTTTGTTCTTACTGTTTTATGATTTCTTTATCTTCTTGTCCTTTAATCTTTCAGCCATTTAATGCAATACTTTCCTTTTATATATATATATATAAAACTTTGACTAGCATAGAAACTTGTCCAATGAAATCCTTGTTGGTGATCTGTTAATTTCATGCAGCATTGCAATGGCATGATTGTCAAGATCGACTCGACATGCATGGCAAACAATAAATTACTCGTAATTTCAACCCATCCACCAGCGTGGCGCTGACAATAAATTGAACCGTAGAATGAAACAGAATTCGACGATGCATGCTGCTGCCAGTGGTACGACGGCGCTGACAATAAAATAGTGCTTGAAGGCAATCTTTTCCTCTCCTCGAATAACTCACGGGGAAATATGGAGGGTCGTTCTCCATAAACAATAAACATTGAACCGAGCTAGGTATCAGGAGGACCATCTAGATATTTCTGGCACCACTTGACTTTTTCTTACAGGATTTGAAACGCGATGAAATTAAAAAAGGCACATCTATTTTGACTGGATTCTGATTTCAAACACATAAAAATAATAAAAAAATGTATAGAATTATGGAGGGTCGTTCTCCCTTGCACATCTGCACAGTTTTCTGAATTCAAAACAATAAAAAACCACGCCTTTGCTTTCAGGTGGGGGCGTCCATGGCCTCCGATATTAATCAGCGTCCAAATGAGACCATGGCTCGTAATCTAAATTTAATTCAGCATGGGTGGCTGCTAGCTTCATCCCTTTTTTTTTATTCCATGAATCCTAATTTTTAGAAAATAACGAATAATACATTATAACTCGAACTCAAAATTTATTATACAGATTTTAATTTTTTTAATATCCCGTCATACCTATTAGATACATCCCTCTTTCCTCTATAAAAAAATGATCGAAGGGCGGCCAGATTGTAAATTAATTTCAATGACTTGACTGCACGTATATAAGCTGCAGAGATCCTTATCGATGGAGTTACTTTGCAAGCCAGGAAAAAAAAAACTATAAATTTCAAACGTACCTATGGCTTCTTTTGGTTTTGTTAATTGTCATTGTATACTGTAAATATGAATCTAACCTTGGACAAGAAAAAAAACGTTCTGCATGTTGGACTATTTTGTAAATTTATACAAGTACTTTATGCAATTCTCAAAGTTATTTGGGGGCATTTTAGTATTATTCATATTGTTTGTAAGAAAATAGAAAAAGCAATCGGCATGTGTATTGTATGCGACCATTCAAGTGGCGCTTCTAACACAACTCGGTGGTTGAATATGATCTTTCGTCGTTTCTCTAGATGCTCCTTTGTCTTCTCTTTTATTTGAAGCGGCGCGTGATAGCTAAGAGCAATCAAATTGCCGTCATTTTTCATTTTATTCTCTTGTTTTTTCTCTCTTGAAAACTAAAGTACATCATTGTACTCTTTGTTTTATTTTATTAATTTCAGTTTTATTATTTTAATTTTTAATTTTAATCTTATTATGTTTATATAAGTTTTCTTGTTTTGCAATCTAGTCCTTGAATTACACTTTCTCGCGTGTATTGTTTTTTACTATCGGTCCTCATTATTTTAATTTATGATTCATTCTTATTTCTTTTATAGTTCTGATTCTTGCTCCTTTATTTATTTTTTATCTCATTCTTTTTTCTTTCAGGAATTTGTTTTCTTGATCTGGTCCTTCAATTATAATTTATAGTTTGTTTTGTTTTTAATTTTAATCCTTTTTTATTTCTTGTTCCTTTAATAGATTTAAAAAAAAAATAGTCATCCATTTATAATTTCTCAAATGTTTTTTTTTCCATCTTGGTCCTTGTTTTTTAATTTTTTTCATTAGTACTTTGTTGATTTTTTTTTGCTTTCAATTTCATCATCCAATCAAAGCTTCTTTTTTTTTTTTTATTCTAACATTTGATTTGTTGGGGATTTTGATTCGTGCGATCTTGTCATTTTGCATTATTATTTTTTTAAAAAAAAATGGTTTTGTGATTACTTTCAATTTTTTCTACAAGTTTATTACAGTTTCATTATCGAAGTCAAGGATTTTACATGATATTTTTTAATATAAGTTTTTTGAAAAATATTTTGTTTGTTTTTTATTTTTCAAGATATTTTTTAAATTCATCTATATTTTTTATGGTTTTATACAAATGAACTTATTTCTTGAAAAAAAATTAAAATAATATTTTTAATGTGTCAGGTCTTGTGTGATATTTTATTTAGATTGTTGGTTTATTCAGTCATTTGTGCTTATCTTTTAGGTCATGATTTTTAGAGTGTAGATTTATCTTTTACTGAGTTAAATAAACAAGTTCAATGAACACTATTGTGTAAATGTCTTATTTTATTTAACTAAATTTCTTGGTCCATATTTATCTTTCTTTTTTTTTTCAATTCCTCTTTTGGTTATTTTTATTGATTTCTTTTCTATATTCTTTTACATAAATAGTTATAAATAATATTATTAGATATTTGCATGAGCTTTTCGATCTATATTTAGATTTTTTTTATATAAAAAACACATCAAAAAAACTTACATGCATGATATTTTTTGAAAACAAAATTATAACAAGTGGATAAATGTGGTCTGAATGACTAATTTAATTAAAATAATATGTAACTAGATATTTGGTTTACGTTGCGCTATAATTAAAATTAGATATTTTTAATGTAAAAAAAATATTTAGATATTGCTAATGTGTTTTTTAGTAAAAAAATAAAAAATAAACTGTGTGAGAGTTGATCTGAAATGTCCCGATCAACTTGATGGGTTAAAAAACAATGTGGATGACTGTTAGAAAATTGGCTTAACAAAAAAAATCAAGATGACATCTTTTGTTATAATTTTTTTTGAAACAAAAGCATACTATATCGATCCATGTCTACTTATGTCACAGCCTGGATTTTGCAATCAAGATAATCTTGCAAAAAACAAATCAAAACAAATTATTAAATTTAGTGTTCAATCAACTTAATATTGAATGATAAAATTAAAAAAACAAATAACAAATAACTCCAATCAATGCTGGTAATCATGTAAAAATCATAACTCGGGACATGTGACTAAGATAATCTTATAGAAATCAAATTAAAAAAAACCACGAAGCTTGATTCTCAACCAATACAATGTTGAATGGTAAAATTAAAAAAAAAACCTGAGTTAACCCCTGAACACACAAAATAGGGCAGGGAGATCGATATAGATTTATAAAAAGCAAATAATATTTTTTTGACGAAATATAATTCCAAATCAACCAGGTGTTAAATGACAATACTGAAAAAAATTTCAATTATAACAGGAACAAAAAAACTCAAGTTAACTTGTCAAATCCATGATCTTTATTATAAGACCCGGATAAATAAATTTAATTTTGAATGGTAAAATTAAAAAAAAAACAACAAAAAAGTAATTCAAGTCAACCCGCTTAACTCATGACCTGATTAATAAGACCATGATCACCTCATAAAAAAATAAAAAATAATTTCAATTTTTTAAATAATAAAATTAAAAATAATAATAATTAAAAATAATCCCGAGTTAACTCTTTAAACTCGATGAAATTAAAAATAATAATAAAACCTAAAAAATATAAAAAAAAGTCACTGGACAATATAATTTATTACCCGCCGCTGTAGAAGATTAGAAGATTATTCCAATAATATCTAGTCATTCTACTTATTTTAATAATTAAATAATTAATTGTAGCTTTATTCTGTATACATAACAACGGCAATAATAATCTCATATTCCCATGACGCCGGTCCAGACAAGGCACCGTGTTTTCCACTCCGTGCACTACCCCGATAAGATTTGACCTTTCAATCTGATTACCAAGTTTTCAAGTTATAATTACCAGTAATAATTGACAGATAGCGGTTCCTTTCAAGTTAAATTATATTTTGGTCCTTAATTGTTCAGAAACGCTCAATTTGACCCTATTATTAGATATTTTATTTCCATGGGATTTTGAGATTGGTCTAGAAATTCTCTATCGACGAGCATAGGAATTTGAGATTGTAATTGTAAATGAGAATGTGATGTAACAGATTATTTACAAAATAATAACTTATTTTAAACACATAATAATTTTACTTGTAGTTTTATTAATTATTATAAAATGATAAATCAGTTTATATATTCTGAAAAAAACTCCTTACTGGATATTTACAGGCGAAATAATGGATTTCTTTTTTAAATTCTATTGAGATAATGAGAATTTTAAATCAATGGGGATGAAAATGAAGTATTTCTGAATCTCAAGGGGCTAAAATGAAGTCCACCCTTCTTTTATGTTATGGTCTTCCACCTCTAAAAAATTCTCACCTTCTAGAAAGAGAGAAAAATTTCAGAGTTGGTGATCAAGTCTAGAGAGAGAAACCAGGCAACATCCTCATCATTTCCTGAAGTCAAACAAAAACTTGCAGATTCAATTCAAGCATATACTGCTACTGACTTTCTCTGTCTAGAAATTTATTTGTTCCCTCTATGTTTTCCCAGTCTTTAAAAGTCCCTCTCTTTCTTCGATCACATAATATTTTCCGCCACCTCTTTCTTTCTTAAGTTGCTCTCTCTGGTTGTTCTTGTGGTTTATTCAAGAAATAAAGAGAGAACGCAGCTACCTGTATTTCATCATTTTATACAGCCATGAGCGGTCACACGGCTTCGTCCAGCAATGGAGGCAGTGGGTCGGGCGATTCTGGTGCTCCCAGAAGGAATTCAAAGCGACCCAAATGTGATTTTCTTCCTCTTACTCCTGTTTTATTTTTATTTTGCTATTTTTGGATAAATCCATGACCGGGCCACCTGTGATTACGTGATCAAGTTTTTTTTTTTTTTAAATACGAAGTTTCGAACTTTGGCTTAATTTTCCAAGTTTTTTTATATTATTATTTTGGAATCATCAGTGAATTTTATTGGTATCCAATTATCTAAGTGGAGGTTTATTTATATTCTTTGATGGGTTTTTGCTATTTGATTTGCTGTTAGTTTTGTTGCGTGAAATTAGATGTGCGAGCTCTTCTGTTTTTATCATATTGTTTCATACCAAGTATTAAGTCCCGGTGCCTTTTTTAATTCCTCAAGAAGATATGTTTGGAAATTCTCCTTTTGTAACAGTAGTATGGCTATTAAACTTTATTAGAAATAATATAACCTAAATTGGGTTTGATAAAGCACAAGCTAATGATGCCAATCTATGTTAATGAGATAATCAGACCTTTTCCATAATATGAATTGGAATTCTAGTAATTTTAGCTGTATTAAGAGTACATATATCTGAGCTGACCCGTGTATGCTCATGTAATCGACATTAAGATTGTCAAACAAAATGTTTCCAGTGTTCAGGATACTTGCCTGACTGCTTTATTGCTGTCCTGCAAAGCAAGCCAGGTATTTAAATTAAACGATGGGATAAATAATTCAAAATTCCAGGGATGTAGCTATTTTTGCTTGATTTTTTCCCCCTCCATTTTATTAGAAATGCAACTGTTTTCTTGTTGTAGTATTGGTGTTAGAGAGAGAGCAAAAGCTGTGAGCAGCTTCTTTGTCTGGTTTTTTCTAGGGTCAACAGCTCACAAATTCTCTTTCACCCTGGGATATTTAATGAACTAAAGATGTTCTGTTTTCTTTCAGATTCAAAGTTTACACAACAAGAACTTCCTGCTTGCAAGCCAATTCTCACACCAAAATGGGTAAGTTTTTTACAGTTCCTTTTATCTGGGCTCGTATGGGAGGCAAATGGGTGCTCAAAGTCATTAACCTCAAATTTGTCTCTTTCTGCAGGTGGTGTCTGCATTCTTGATTATTGCTATTGTCTTCATTCCTATTGGCATTGCTTGCTTGCTTGGTTCCCGAGATGTAAGCTTGACTGTCACCTAAATCCTTGCAATTACAGTTTTACTTTCACCTATGGTTGTTTATGGGTCATTCTCCGTTTATCAGGTTGTTGAAGTTGTGGAACGGTATGAAACCGAATGTATTCCTCCTGCAAATAGAACCAATAGGATCCAATATATTCAAAACTCTGCTGTCGATAAAACTTGCACTATATCAATGAAGGTAAGTTCTGTCTGTGGAATTATTGGTTGTTGTCATTTTCTATATCCGTTATGAGATGTGCTAGTGGATTTATAAGCTAACATGGACAGACCCATGCCCATTTTATTTCCTGTCATACAATTTACCTTCATGCTATTGTTGTCTGTCTACTAACGACACTGCCTTTTTACCAGACTTGTATTGGCAGTGTATTAGTAGGCGACTTTATGCTACCATGCCAATGTCCTTCTGTCATGCATTATGTCTTCAGTGCCAAGTATAGAAATTACTCATCATGACTTGAGAGGTTATCAGCAAATGAATGACAGTCTTTCCTTTTCTATTGTTTTTTTTCTTATCAGATCCCCAAGCGTATGAAGAAACCTATTTATGTTTACTATCAGCTTGACAACTTCTACCAGAATCATCGTAGGTATGTCACCAATATCATGCAATCTATCAATATATAATTTCCAATGGGTTCAAGTAATTATGTCTATAATTTACATGATTGTTAGAGGTGAATTGGTCTCATGATCATTTTGGGAGCATTGATATTCAGTACTATCTAGGTGCATAAATTAGATAGAACATCGGCGCTGGTCAAGAGAAAAGATTACAGCATGTGTTTCAGAAAGTGCACTCATTAGATTTTCCTGTCACATTTTACAACTCAGTGTGATGTTTATGATTTTCAAGAAATACAGACATGATAACCTCGGACTTAGGATGTTGTTACATTTAATATTGTGTGTGTGTGTGTGTGTGTGTGGCCATTTCAGTAAAGGACTCGCTGCATACTTAAATGGTGGATGATATCATGTATCTAATCTCATAATAGTGTGAATTTGACTATTTGTTAATGGTAGCCAATTACATTTGTTTAGGTGTTTAATAATGAAAACCATCTCATCATTTTATAAGATATTTACTGAAATCAGATAAAAGCAGAATATCAAAACTGTTGAACATGCTGTGAACCATCATGATTATCATTATTATAAAACGGAGGTTTACTTGTTGAAAGTTGCAAAACATATAATTGTTATGACTGCTCTAATATTCAGGTACGTGAAGAGCCGAAGTGACAAGCAGTTGAAAAGTTCGAAGAACGAGAATGATACAAGTAGTTGCAAACCAGAACATCTCGCAACTGGGGGGGGCGCGATTGTACCCTGTGGTCTAATAGCTTGGAGTTTGTTTAATGATACTTATAGCTTCTATCGCCAGAACAACCAGTCATTGGCAGTGAATAAGAAGGGAATTGCTTGGAAGAGTGATAAGCAGAAAAGGTTTGGTAAAGATGTCTATCCTAAAAATTTTCAGGGTGGAGGTCTTAAAGGTGGTGGAGATCTCAATGTATCAATACCAGTAAGTCCTTGATTATTACTCATCTGGTCAACTTAATCTATAAGCAACTCATCTGATCACTAACTAAATGACCTCTTTCACTTCATCCAGGAAAATACCCTTGAATACTCTTAATAATCTTAGTAACACAGACATTAACTGATTTCAAGCTGTGATATTCATGAATGATTGAGTTATTTTTTTTTTAAATCCAAGGTGTTAAAAAACATTAGGTTTATACCTTAAGACATGATAGACTTGGTGCAAAAGTTAAAAATCATAGAATGTAGTTGTGTATTATTCGCCCTCTTCTACTGCTAAAAAAGTGTGAAGTGTACCAGAGAACCATAAAAACAATTCTCATTCGCTGCAAGTTTCTTCTAGCAAGTGGCATGTGACTGAACCAGCTGTGTATGATTTTGTGTAACAGTTGAGTGAGCAGGAGGACCTCATGGTTTGGATGCGAACTGCAGCTCTGCCAACTTTTAGAAAGTTGTACGGGAAGATAGAGGTGGATCTTCAGGCAAACGAAGTCATAAATGTCACACTGGGGAACCACTATAACACATACAGCTTTAATGGCAAGAAGAAACTCGTGCTTTCAACCACAAGCTGGATTGGTGGAAGAAATGACTTTCTTGGCATTGCTTATCTCACTGTTGGGATGATATGCCTCGCATTGGCAATAGGTTTCACGGTCGTGTATTTCGTCAAACCTAGGTAAGTTGATCAGAGAAAAAACTCAATTCTTGAATTTAAGGCTTTTGAAAGAGTGAGGCTGTTAGATGTGTCCCGCCATAAGCTATTGTTTTGAGGCGAGGATTTCCTAGTGTTTGCCGCTATCATACATGGAGTGAGGCTCTGATATGTGGAGCATGGCCCCGTGAATTTTTCATTGTTAGTGAGATACTACCAACTATATGTTGATATTTTCTAACTGTATCTCATCCTGTGTCATCTCAGGCGGCTTGGTGATCCAACCTTTTTATCATGGAACAGAGGCCCTGGATCGCACTGAAAATGCTTCCTGGATTTCATTTGATGGCATCCATCTGGCACATCCCACCTTATTTGTAACTTTGATGTCTGTTAAATGTTCAAAGCATTACTTTGGCTTGAGAAGTATTCTGTTTGTTTGGAATTTTGATTTGTAGGCGATACATCAGCGATCTCTATGTATAATTACAGCAATAGTATTGGATACAAATTATTATTTGTTTCCTAAAACTAGTGGCTGCTGATACAATTTATTTTATAGAATTTGTATTTTTCTTGTTTGTCTTCGCTGTTGTTTGTTACTCGAGTAAATTATGACGGGATCATGGAGAAATTTCTTATACTTCGACGCTTATTATGAGAAGTGCCCGGCTGTAATCATTATAAGAAGTGTCGATGAGAAGACAAGGGGCTGTGTTAGTCCGAGGATCATAGATTAACAGACAATCACGAACCAGGCCAGATGAAAAATGTTGACCTGAAATAATACATTAATGACGTGCTCATGACTTTTTTTAATTGGCTCTTTGTTTTTTTTTAATTTTATCATTTAATATTATATTTTTAGTTAATTCTATCATCTAATACTATATTGATTATGAATCGATTTTCATATTTTTTTAATATATAATAGAAGAAAGAAAATCAATTCATTCAAGTGAAGTCCATAATCATGGTTGTAAAGTTTGCAAGTTTACTAGGTTAAACATGACTTGATTCTTTTTCTTTGGACCTACCTAGTAAATAAGGATGTGTCGATGAAATCCTTCAAACAATTTAATTTAAAACCTAGTTCAAGCAAAGAATTAGGTCAAGATTTTTCAAGTTTGAATCATTATACCGAGTTTAATAATAATATTGAAAAGTTTTCAATAATTTAGATATTATTTCTTTGCATTCAATTTTTTTTTATCCAAACCACAATGAGAGCGCAATTAAACAACCAGTCCTATTCCAAATAATTTTTATTTATTTAATATGATGTTTATAATTAATATTTTTTTACAATAATTTTAAAAACTTGTTTAATATTATGACAATAGTTTTTTAAAGTGTTTTTCTTTTAAAAATATATTAAAATAATAAATATTTTTATTTTTTAAATTTATTTTTATATCATTACATCAAAATAATCTAAAATCACTAAAAAAAATATTAATATGATGAAAAAAACATTAAAAAAAAAACATTTTGCAACCTCAAAAGTAAACATAAACAGACGTTAAATCTATTGGTTTGTTTTTTTGAAATTATGTTTTTCCTTTTTCTTCGCAAAGCATCATTTCTTTATGTGGATTT
Source organism: Salix arbutifolia (assembly GCA_025169955.1). Classification (NCBI taxonomy): domain Eukaryota; kingdom Viridiplantae; phylum Streptophyta; class Magnoliopsida; order Malpighiales; family Salicaceae; genus Salix; species Salix arbutifolia. The sequence continues at coordinate 4,834,667 of CM045909.1, forward strand.
TTTGTATGACAGGAAATAAATACAACGTGGGACCAGCTTAAACCCAATTCAAAAATCTATTTGGAATTTTTGGTCTGCCTTGGCAGTCGGGGTTTTTTTTATGACAACATTCTGCGAAACTCGTGTCCCAACGAGCAGTGGGAAGTAGCAAGCAGCGAGCCAGATGGTGGGTTATACTGGCTGTTTGAGACAGCTGTTATTATAGTTTTTTAAAATATTTATTATGTTAAAATATATTAAAATGATATTTTTTTATTTTTTAAAAATTATTTTTGATATTAACATATCAAAATGATCTAAAAACATCAAAATATATTCATTTAAAATAAAATAATTTTTTTTTAAAAATATAATTTCAAAAGCTATCCCAAACAGTAAAAAGAGACTTTCAGAAGTGGTCGTGACTTACTCTAATAGTAATCGGGGATTCCCCACTCCAATACAAATACAAAGAGACATCGAAGAACCAACCAAAAAAGAGAGAGGAGATAAAAAAGAGGAAAAGTAAAGTAAGGTAGTTGCTGTAATGATTTTAGGAGCCCGGGTATTAAAATATATAATCTGAACATGGAATAGATTACAAGCACCAGAAAATTTTCCATTTCTAGAGAGAGATGGCAGGTTGTGAAAAGTTAAGAAAAATAGATCGTTATTTGAATGCTAATTCATTAGATTCATTTGTCCTTTAGTGCCTTACATGGAACCGTATCTACTTGCCCTTTGATTCCATTTCTGCTGCGTACCCCTGTTCAGTTTTCTGATGTTCTCTCTCAATTCAAATCTCTCCCTGTCTCTATCTTTTGCCTGTGCTTAGAGTATATTCTTGAACACTGTTAGCAATCAACTACCTGTCATGTCTTCCAGTCGTCCCTGGCTCTGCCCTTCTTCAATATCAGGTTCTCTTTCTTGAACATTTATGGTGTTTTGGCTATTTGGAAAGTGCAGCTATGCATTCAAAGTTCTTATTTTGTTGTCCCCCCCCCCGTGTTTCTTATGTTCTAGAATTTCGTTTTACTCTGTTCTATATGAAATTTGATTTTTTTTTTATGAATTTATACACTGCACACATACTTATCGGGGAATGAAATAACTTCAGTCGTCTTTGGTTATCGAGTTATTGTCGGTTAGAACTTGGAAGAAAGAAATGGAAGTGCCATTATAGAGTGCATACTTTGTTTTATATTCTTAATAATTGGTGTTTGATTGTTTTAACAAGGTTGATTATTTGATTTTATTTTTCTACGATTCATTTGGCAATCGTGGTTTTTTACCCCTGGATGCACTCTCAAATCTGTAATTTATCAATAATTCATGATGAATAACCTCACTTGGCTTTCTTTCCCTTTGGCCAATCTTCCTTTTGTGAAGCAACTTTGACAGACCCTGCATCAAAATTAGTCACAGGAGAATTCAAGACAACCAGTGTGGTACCTGATACTGCAATTGATTTGAATTGTTCCATCTATTCTATGAGAAATTAAAGGATTGATTGAACATTTTGCTCATGATTTTCCATTTTTAATCATGCAGAACTTTCATGGAACTAAGGAAAGGATTAAGAAGATGTTTGATAAGATTGAGTTGTCAGTGTCTTCATATGACACTGCTTGGGTAGCAATGGTCCCATCTCCAAACTGTTCTGAAACTCCTTGTTTTCCAGAGTGCACAAAGTGGATTTTGGATAATCAACTTGGTGATGGCTCCTGGAGTCTTCCTCATCGCCATCCATTATTAGTTAAGGATGCTCTTTCATCTACATTAGCGTGCATCCTTGCATTGAAGCGATGGGGTGTCGGTGAAGAACAAATAAATAAAGGTACTGTTTTAAGTTATAACAAGTGTTTAGCAATTATTCTTAGGTGACCAAATTGCATGATTAAGCAACGAGATACTTAATCTGGATAAATATTCTATCCCTTGTTGCAGGCCTTCGATTTATTGAGTTGAATTCCGATTCAGTTACGGATAATGAGCAACATAGACCAATTGGATTTGATATAATATTTCCTGGCATGATTGAATATGCCAGGGATTTGGATTTGAACCTCCCCTTGAAGCCGACAGATATAAATTCCATGCTCCGCAGGAGGGATTTGGAGCTTAGAAGGTGAAATTCTATCCTACATATTTGCTATCTTGGTCCACGTCTATGTACATAAAGCTTCTTTTCATAACAATGATACCAAACTTCAAAAATGAACAAAATGGCTTCGCCAAGTTAGGAAGGATCAGTGTTCAAGTTCAATCAACATCTGCCTTGAAACCGGGGTTAGTTGGTTCAGCTCTTCTTAAAGGAGCCTTTTACTGCTTTCTAGGAGCAAGGTCTAGAACAAGGTTTCACTTCTTGAAATTCTACAAGTGCACTTAAAATATTTTCCAAAAAATGCGTGAAGCCTGTGGACTAATCCCAAATGTTAGTAGAGATGCGTTGTCATTTCTAAAGTGTGATACATCATATTGGAATGGTCTGGTTTTCATTTGGATTTGTATATGTAGTGGCGGTGGCAAGAACTTGGAGGGAAGAAGAGCCTACTTAGCGTATGTTTCGGAAGGAATTGGAAAATTACAGGATTGGGAAATGGCCATGAAATATCAAAGAAAGAATGGTTCACTGTTCAATTCACCATCCGCCACAGCAGCTGCTTTTATTCATATTCAGGATGCTGAGTGTCTCCATTATATTCGTTTGCTCTTGCAGAAGTTTGGGAATGCAGGTCCAGCCACATAATTTTAAATGTGCTATCTATAACGTCACATCTCTTTGGTATCTAGTTATTGACTTTCTATTGATTTCTTCAGTTCCAACCATTTATCCATTGGACATGTATGCTCGTCTTTCTATGGTTGATGCTCTTGAAAGTTTGGGAATCGATCGGCATTTTAGGAAGGAAATAAAAATTGTATTGGATGAAATGTACCGGTAATGTGCAATTTTCATTTTGCAAATGCTATACCACTGTTATAGATGCAAGCAACTTTCTAGAAAACTGAATTCATCTTTATGTTTTAACAAAATTCTTCACTGAAGTTCTGGCTAACTTAATAGACCATGATGAGATACTATTGTTGTTACTTCAAACCTTGACATTAGCAAACAAACAGATTTTGGTTGCAGGGGGAGGAAGAGATATTTTCTGATAGTGCCACTTGTGCTTTGGCATTTAGAATATTACGTTTGAACGGATATGATGTCTCTCCAGGTATCTTCTTTAGATAGGATATTTCATGTTTGGATCTTTTGAGGATGTTTTAATAAGTATAGCTTTAATAGGGTTAACATTTGGTGTAGATACATTAAACCAATTTTCAGAACATCATTTCTCTAATTCACTGGGAGGATATTTGAAGGATTTGAGAGCTGTCTTAGAGTTGTACAGAGCTATGCAGCTAAGTTATCCAGATGAATCACTTCTGGAAAAACAAAATCCATGGACAAGCTATTTCCTGAAACAGGGATTATCCAACGTTTCACTTTGTGGAGATAAGCTTCGTAAAAATATTATCGGAGAGGTAGTTTTGTTTTTCCCCTTATTGTCAAATCCCTGAGAACAGCCCTTTCAGTTCCATTGAAATTCCTAACTTCAGGTATTTTTCTTCACTTCAGGTGCATGATACTCTCAATTTTCCTTACCATGCAGATTTGCAACGCCTAGCTATCAGAAGAAGAATTAAAAATTGTGCTACAGATGATATGAGGATTTTGAAAACTTCGTATTGGTACATCTTGATTAGCTGAAGAGATTTTTTAATTTGACTGGTGAAATATGTGTGTTCTTACTTGTACTTTTACTCTTCATGTCATAGTTGTTCTACTATTGGTAGCCAGGATTTTATCAAATTGGCTGTAGAAGACTTCAACATCTGCCAATCAATACAGCGTGAAGAACTTAAACATATTGGGAGGTACTTTTTCTACAAAAGCTCTGGACCCTGACTTGGTGGCCTTCAGTTTTCATTGAATATGCATCAAAAGCAGAATATATTGAGCACAAAGCTAGCTTTGTTGCATTCACTCCCTTTTGTCTTTTTTCCTTTTTGAGATGGAATCGCAGCTTTTGCTGGAGTTACTCATCACTAGTGTTGCGACTTCACCTTGATCTCAATCTCATTGGAGCTGTTAAATTTTTCAATCAAAGATCCGAATGTCCTTAACTAGGACTAAATGATTAGCTAGCTCAGTGCATTTAGTTAATGTTTTGACACTTCAAATATTACTTGTTTATAGCAAGATACCTGTCATGTAAACAGGTGGGTTGTAGAGAGGAGACTGGACAAGCTAAAGTTTGCTAGGCAGAAGGAGGCCTACTGTTACTTCTCTGCTGCAGCAACTCTCTTCGCTCCTGAACTATCCGATGCACGCATGTCATGGGCAAAAAATGGTGTGCTTACTACTGTTGTTGATGACTTCTTTGATGTTGGTGGCTCTGAAGAAGAACTGGTAAACCTTATTCAATTGATTGAGAGGTATGTTTCATTTCCCCTTTCAATCTCTTCATTTTCTAGACGATTCTACTCTGTTCAAATCATGATCTGTTTCTAATGGAATGAAGATGGGATGTCAATGGCACTGCTGATTTTTGTTCTGAGAAAGTTGAGATCATATATTCGGCAATTCACAGCACTATAAGTGAGATAGGAGACAAATCTTTCAGATGGCAAGGACGCGATGTGAAAACTCATGTTATCAAGATTGTAAGAAGAATTCCTACTGAATTATAATAATACTGTTACCATCATACTAGCAAAATCGGAAATAGACAATTTTTGACGGCTCAGTTTTGCATCGCAGTGGTTGGATTTGCTCAAATCCATGTTGACAGAAACACAATGGTCAAGCAACAAATCAGTGCCAACGCTTGATGAATATATGAAAACTGCATATGTATCGTTTGCTTTAGGGCCTATAGTCCTTCCAGCTCTCTATTTTGTGGGGCCTAATCTTTCAGAGGAGGTTGCTGGGCATCCTGAATTGCTTAATCTATACAAGGTTATGAGCACTTGCGGGCGTCTGCTCAATGACTGGAGAAGCTTCAAGGTGGATGGTTCTTTTCAAGGGATATAAAATGTGATGCTATCGCTCTCATGTCTGATACTATTTGTTTAGTTGCTGACAGTGTTTTACTTTTTGCAGAGAGAATCTGAGGAGGGGAAACTGAATGCTGTCTCATTGTACATGATTCACGGCGGTGGCGCTGTGACTGAAGAAGAGGCCGTCGAACATTTTAAAGGATTGATCGACAGTCAGAGAAGACAATTGCTTCAATTAGTTTTGCAGGTAAAGGGCAGCGTAATTCCTAGACCCTGCAAGGATTTGTTTTGGAACATGATAAAAATATTGCACACGTTCTACATGAAGGACGATGGATTCACGTCAAACGAGATGATAAATGTTGCCAAGGCAATGATTAATGAACCCATCTCTCTAGATGAATTATTATAAGCAAATGCTATGAAACGTGTGTACTTTTCTGAATTTCATAAACCAGCAGCAGGGCATTTGTCATTACTGTTTATGAATGTTCGTGTATTTCTCTGGCACTGCATGTGGTTGAGGTCAGGCTTCCTTGATATCTATGTGCATGTTGCATTTATAGATCAAATGAGGGGTGAGGTTCTCAATTCCTTTCCATTCTGTTTGGAATGGCCGGTACGTTTTGTCCCAATTTAAAAAATGAAACAAGCCAGAATAATTTTTATCTCGCTCAGAATCTCGGCTCGTTTCGTAAATTCCACCCGAAACGTTTCGGTTCCGTTCCAGCTAAATAGTGTTTTTTTAAATAATAAATAGTTTTACAATATCAATTATATTTCTTAATTCAACTGTTAGATTGAGATGAAATTTTACGAGTCACTTAACATATTTATATATATTATGTTAAAATTTCAGAACAATCAGGGAATGTAAAAACTTTGCAAAATTAATTATGACAGTCTTGTAATATTATATAAATTCATAATTTTGTTCATAAAAATCATTTTACTATGTATTTTTTTAAATGAATTTTTTTTTCAATTTTATTATTCAACGAGTTTATTACAAATTGAATTTTATAATTTAATTTGTTTTATTTAAGGTTATCATGGTCTTATAATATAGGTCATACATTCAAAAGGTTTAACCAAGTTGACCCGATTTAATTTAATATATCATTATTTCAATATTTTTTTAAGATATCAACTTGATTTTTTTTAGTTAAACTATATTTTTATCAATTTTTCATGTTATCTTTGAACTCATCTAGTCGATTTAGTTATATCAATTCAATTTGTTTTTTTTTTTTTACTTATGTTTAAAATATAAATTGCACAATATAAATAATTTTATTTTTGAATTTGAACTAAATTTTTTTTGTTGAATTGATATATTTAATTATATACATAAAAACATAAACATTACAATCTCGAAATAAAGTGTCAAAACACTTCAAAACCAAAACATGTCATTCTAATTAAAAATTCCAAACACAAACCATAACATAATTGACAACCTTGAAAAAAACAGATCCAACTCCGGTATATCAAAGCGGGATGCCCATGGCTGTATCATATATCTGGGACCACTCTGGAAGAAAGCAAAAGGCTGCTGCCACTAGAATCTAGCTAATCATGCAAGAAAGAACCATCAGGGGCCGAACCAGGCTCTTCTTGCTAGAGAAAAGAAAGAAGCGGAGCCTCCACACTTTAGAAACACCTACGTGATTTAAAACACGCCTTTCAATTTTTCGTTGATCATTCAAATATAAGCCTATCATGCCACGTGAGATTGATAAATCAAAAGTGTGCAAACAGTGGGAAACAATTCTTGTCCGCTCACCGTACATGAAAAAAATAAGGAAGTGTTTGTTTGAAGAACAGAGTGCAAAATTAATTTAACTAGCTCATGAGATTCTCACTTAAATAGTACAATTGGTAAAATACAGACGGGTGATTACTCCCATGCCTGGCAACAAGAGGCAGAGATCATCGACGCACTTCTGGTATTCCCAGCAGAAACCGCCTATGACTTTCACAAAAAAAAACCCATGTAAAATTGGCAAAGCTCCTTCAAGATTCGTGCAGTTCAATTAAACGCTACTCACACTCCAATATCACTTTAAAATTTAGAACTGGTCATTATCAGTAGCAATAAATGCTGGACGGATTACGTTCAAAAGGCTTTCTTCTCATGTGAAGTCAGTCCATGAACTCCACCCTCAACTTGGGCTGCTGATGTCCGTACCTATAGCAAGCCAGAGGAATAAGGTCCAATACCATATCGACAAAAATAAAAGAGCAAAGTTCACACATGACTTCAGAAAGCATGGGTAATAAGTGGACAATAAAGGGCGTGCGTGATGAACCGATTATGTGAGAGCTATGGATGCAAGTATGATACACAACCTATTGCCAATGAATCAAAACATTTACCCTTAATCCCTTCAAATCCAGCCCCCCGCCCTCTTGGCAATTCAGCATGAAGGATGGTTATTGATGCACTGCCCTATACTTGAGCTTTTTTGGTTGATTTGCAAAGGTAGTAGCGATTTAAATCATTTAAGATTGTTTATGCCTCTACATAGGAGGCTAACTTCAAATGTTCAACCAGCAAGCTATAAAAAACGTATATTTACACATTCTGATGGATAAAGACTTAAGCTTGACGCACAGAGTCACATATTATTTTCACGCATCAGAAACCACCAAATTATCCCAATACCAGAAGTATAAGAAAAGCCATCCATACCTCAAGCCTGAGTGTCTTTGACCTTAATAAATCATGAGCAGACTGCAACGAGGAAGCACCAAGATCCTGGAACCCTTGCTTTACTGCTTGCATAGTGTAAGGTACTAACTTCAAAACAGAACCTTTATCAGCAACTGCTCCCACAACTCCCTGTGCAATCTTTAGCTTAGCAGTATCACCCAGGTATCTTTGATCACTCCCTTTAGCCATTGCTTCAAGGGAGCCCATGCCACGATATTTTTTAACCCGGCATTTTTTCTGGTATGGCAAATTGTTAGAATTCACAGAATTGAAACTGCATCTAGAGCCAGTAAATGAATCCAGTCATATTTTGTCATAACTCAAGAACAAAATAATCTGGCATGTTACTGGTATAAAACAGTAAATCACAAGCATGATGCATTAGTGTCTGAATATTCATATATTATTAAGTACACACATCAGCTGACATGTTCATGAGACTGTCTTATTACTAACATAACAAGTGTCCATTATAATTCATAAGTGCATTTCCAAATAATCCAATGCTAAACAATGTTAACAAATGCACACAAACAGCAACTTTTCATTTTTAAGTAATGTTCAGGTTCACTTAGCTCTGTATTCTGAATTTCAACCTTACCTTTAAGGCATACAATTTCCATATAAGGACAGGTTAAAAGATGAGGATTAACCTCAACTAAAGAAGATCATCTTGAAAAGATACTCCTAATAAGATTTCTTAACAATTAGAAATATCTTTATTTATGAAGATTCAAACTTCAAGGTATTTTTGAGTTCCCTGTCCAAAATCGTGTACAGCTTCATTGCCTCCACTGATGTAAAAACATCGATTATGGTGAATCAGAGAGGAAATGCTGGACTGGCCACAGGGATGATAGTGGTTGCTTTTACTTTTTCGTTAATCCGTGATCTTCTTAATTCAAGGAAATAATTCCATGGAACAAAAGTGTGAAAAGGAAGTTTGTAAAAAACTCACTTGCAAGAAAGATGCTTGAAGAAAAAACTAAAAGACTAGTTTCATTGCCATTTAGCCACGGCGTACCTTTTCATCATAATCGTAAGCCCCAGGAGCTTCAGTACTTCCAGCTAAAAAGCTTCCCATCATTACAGTAGATGCCCCAAGCACCAGGGCTTTGACAATATGCCCTGAAAATGAAATGCCACCATCTGCAATAACAGGAATGCCACTTTGTGCGGCAATGGATGAAACCTTGTAAACAGCAGTTGCCTGGGAAGTTGCAAGACAAGAAAAACAACTTTCAGAGTGGAACAAAGGATGGGATGTGCAAATTATCTTCACTATTCACAAGAAATCATTCACTTTGGATTTAAGAGCTCTCTGTTACAGAAATCCGTATGCTAGGTTGTTCTGGAACTCCTTTTCTCTTGGCATTTTTAGATTCTTGCATACTAAAAAAAACAAAAATATACATACCAACAAAGATAATGTTTTCAAGTAAAATGGTCGGTGTTGGACTACCAGCCAGTATCCAAACAAAGTAAAAACATAATACCATTAACAGAGAAAGTCCTTTACCTGTCCTCGACCAACTGCGCAAACCTCTTGTGTGGTGCATATGGACCCAGACCCCATACCAACTCTCAACCCATCTACACCTGCCTTGATCAAATTCTGTGCTTGACTCATTGTCACCACATTCCCACCAATCACATCCAGCTCCGGATAGGTCCGTTTCACATACTTAATCATCTCAACCTGATAAACAGAATTCCCTTGTGAACTATCCAGCACAATAACATCAACCCCTGCTTTCACCAACTGCTCCAACCTCTCCTTGTCCGACTCCCTTGTCCCAATCGCCGCCCCAACCATCCACCTCCCATCAGACCCCACCGTTCCCTTCCCTAACTTAGGATATCCCTTCACCCTGTCAACCTCCTCCTTCGTCAGAGCATCCACCACCTCTCCTCCCTCCTTCTCCACCACCACAAAATCACGCCCTTCCTTTTTTAACTTTTCATCAATCTGCCCCAAATCATAATCCCACGGCACGCACACGTTCGCGTCCGTGCGCATAATCTCCCCCAATTTAGTTTCTTTATCTTTCAACCCCAGCCAATCAGACTTCGCAATATATCCCAGCAACTTCGTCTTCTGAGTCCCTGAGCAATATGAAGCACAGAAACTCTTAGCACTGCCTTTTCTTTTTAAAAGAAAAAAAATCGAAAAGGAAGTGAATCAGTTTTTTATATTCTATTTATTTTATTACCTGATTGGGTGACAAGAACAAAAGGAACGTCGTTGCTGTCAAGCTCGTCAACAATCCGTGAATCAGGCGCCTTAAAAACTGGACTCGACAATATAGGCACGCGGCGTGACTTAACGGATCGGATCATATCAGCTTGCTCAGACGGTGTTGCATTAGAGTGAATAATCCCAATTCCCCCGAGCGCCGCCATCGCTGAAGCCATGTGGGACTCGGTAACGGTGTCCATGGGAGAGGAGACCCATGGGATAGAGAGAGGAACATTGCGGGAGAGTTTAGTTGAAAGGTTAACGGCGTCGGTTGGGAAGTCGATGTAATGAGGGAGGAAAATAACATCGTCGTATGTGTAGGAGTAGCCTTGGTTGAATAGTTTTTCGGCGGGGAAACCGTCTTCGAATTCTGTCGCCATTTAGTGATAGTGGAGACGATGACGGTGGCTGCTGCGGAGAAGGGAAATAGGGGAAGAGGGGTGGGATAGGATGGGATGGTTTTGTTAGGTTTTTTAATAGATAGATGGTAGGTAAGATAATGATGAATTGAAATATGGAGGGAAGGGAAAAGGATGGAAGGCGAGTGATTGGGTGTCCTGCGGTGTATGGTAATTTGGGTGGTCCATTCATCATCACCGCCCATTATGAGTTTAGAGCATCTCTGAAAAAAAATGTATTTAGAGAAGCGAAATTAATAATATGGTTTGTTGAATAACATAAATATAATATTTTTTTATATTTACAATCTAATAGAAAAAAATCATTTAGAAAAACCAAACCTATTTTAATATATGATATTAATATAATTATTTATTAATAATATATAATTAATACAATTACAATCAAAACCTTTTTTTTATAGAAATATATTAAATAATTTTGGACTTTTTTAATCAAATATGTAGAAATAACTCTTTAACTTAAAAATATTATTTTAGCTCTTCAATATAGCTTTCTATTGAAGCTAATAAAAGCTAAAATTTCTTGTCTATTTTTTTTTGCTCTTCTTTTAGCTCTTTCATTGGAATTGTTCTTACATTCGTGAACTTTACCTGGAAGAAATCTTACACGCATGAGTTTTTTACTGCTCTTCAATGCATTGTTTGTTATTTCATCCATTATAAATGATCGATTGTGTAAAAAAATTTCAATTTCATTCTTAATTTTCCCCCAATAATTCTATTATAATTAAAGATCAATTGATTTTATTTTTTTAAAAGGATGAAATTGAAAGAGAATGAACTAAAATAATAATAAAAAAACATGGGTGGCGTGACATGAGTTTAAAAAAAATACATTTTGCTTCTCAAACGTTAAAAGATAAACAAATCTTAAAAAAAAATCTAAATATTTTTCACATTCATTTTTTTACTCAAATTTATTTTTGTTATTTTTAACCCTTGATTAAGAGAGGAGTTGATGGATTTCGACTATAGAAAGAGAAACATGTCATTCGCAATGATTTATAGTGCCAATTGTTTCATTCGACGAGAGGAGTTCATGTTAGATTTTTTTTACCTCAAAGGTTCATTGAAAAACATATATGAGCTCATGTTGATTTTTTGTTTCAGGTTGATTTTGTGTTTTAGAGTGTTTTTTTGGGTTAATATGGCATTAGTGATAGGTTTATCACAATTATTAAAAGTATTTTGTGGGTGTTTTGAGTTAAAAATAGGTTGAAAATGAGTTTTAGATTAGATACTTTTAAACACTAATAATACAGACACTTTGTTTGCTATTTTTATTTTAATTAGTTGATTCACAGGTTTAAAAAGTTTAGTCATCAAATATGTTATATATATATATATATATATATATATATATTTTTAAATAAAATAAAATAAAATGATATCATGTTTTTATTGGACATCAAAGTTGTATTTAGATTCACCAGTTTGATTGGTTAATCATGGGTGGGCTCTGTGATGGTTTTGCGAGATAGCCAGCAACTTACGCCATACAGCAATAGTGCGTTCTGAGGTCCAGGAGCACTCTCCGATGTCGTTTCGATTTTGTTCTTGTCCATAAGGTAATTGTTAATTAATGGTGTCCACTTAATCTAATTAATCCGGAAACTAGATTTGATAATTCTTTAATCATTAATTTAATATTTTTAAACACATTAAAACACAATTTTAGCTGGATTCACCGGATCCGTCCTTGTTCAGTAATCAGAGTGGTTATCGTTAGGGAAGGAATTCCGGACTTTGTTCTTTACATGAATTTAAAAACTTAAATATGGCTTTACAAATATGCAATATTGTACACGTGTGAGATCACATGCAGAAAAGACGCGATTGGAATCACGGCAGCTTTTTTGACACGTCACCTTTATATGTTTATTCGAGTTAATACAACTGATGCGGGAGAGAGGAAGGCAGGTCCCTTGTACAAATTACAAAAAGAAGAATTTCATGACGAGGATGATAGCCTAAGAGTATGTTTGGTATTGTTTTTGCTTTTGCGATTGAGGTTGAAAAAAAGTAGTTTTAAAAAAAGCGCTTTTACTGCGGTGCAAAATAAGCTGTGAAGTGTTTGGTTAAAACTGTGGTTAAATTGAAGGTTGAAAAAAAAGCAGTTTTAAGTGTTTGGTTACCAAGTTTTTGATATTGCTTTTAACTTATTAAATTACTTTAAAGGGCATAGACATGTAATTAATCTATATATTATTTATAATTTTAAGAAATAAAAATTTATTCAATTAATTCGATTCTATAATTTTTTTATTTTTAGAACTCCAATGAATAAATATATTGAATAGTTAAAATAATATTTTTAAATTGAATAGTTATATATATATATATTAATTAATTAAAAGAGCTAAAAAATTAATTAATATATATCTATGCAAAAAAATAATTTTAATTCAATCTGTATTAGTTAGATATTATTAATAAATAGTTATAACAATATTATATATATTAAAATAAAATTAACTTTTCTAAAAAAAAAAAATTCATTAAAATACATATATAAAAAATATGTATATGGGATTTGGTTTTAAGGCCACGTAGCAGTTTCAACAAGATCCCCACTAATCCATCAACACCGAACCAAAACTCGCCACTTTATCCAAAATTCAAAGCACCTATTTCATTTCAGTGGTCATTCCAGTCATCCTCAATATCCCTTTCTTCTTCTTCTTCTTCTTCAAGTCAGTTACAGTGTGAAAGAGAGTTTCAATGGCGCTACCGGTCGTTGACAAAGAGTTCCTGAAAGAGATTGACAAAGCACGTCGCGATCTCAGTTTGCGGTTAGTTTCTTAATTGCTTTCAACTTTTCCACTTATATTTTTGTTGATTTTGATTTTTTGAATTGTTTTCAGAGGAAGTGAAGAAAACCCATCTGATTTGAGTTTTTTTTGGATGCTTGTCTGTTTTGCGGTTTTACGGCAAATGGGATTTGGTTTCTTTTGGTATTTATGAATTTTGGAGAGAAGAGAGACGTGGGTAGTTGGAGAGAAAAGAAGAGACGGGAGGCCTTGCAGGTCAGTCCGGGGGGAGCTGTGGGTCGTTTTGTGCAGAGGAGAGGAAGGGATGAGGCGCAGACGAGAGGATAAGGCAGGGTTTATTTTTCAACGGTAATATTTTCTACACTTCAAATACAATCGGTGTTTCACAAAAACAGAATCGCAGAAAAAAAAGCACCTATTTTGAGCTTTTCTTGAATCGGCGTTTATGTGAATTTTGGCTGTGGGTCCTACACGCTGAAACGGCGATCTGTGTTTTCCAAACATAAAAAGTGATAAGCCGTTTGGCAATCGTGGATCGCACACATTGCCAAACGGGCACTAAGAAGAAATAGAAATCCAGGCCTAATCTACCTGGGACCCGCCAAACAACACCTTAGAAGCACTACTTACAAAATTCATGCCTCGACAGATCGTAAAGTGACCCGATAAATTTATTTAGAAATGAAGCATGAGAAAGAGCGATTGGTCTCTTCCGTCTCCGAGACCGGCCCGCTGACCGCCGTCCCCAAAAGATCGAGCGCCCTCCATCTCATCACACGTACATAAATTGACAGCCATCGTAGCCTGCAAAAGGTATAAGAAGAACAGTAATAATGTAAGGTCCTGTGTTATGATCAGCAGAGCAAGTTAGAAATAGGTCGATGTGATTCAAGGGGATTACTGGGATCAACGGTGACTAGCATGGCGGTGCCTCCAAAGGAACAAGTGCCGCCGGCAACTTTGGTCCTCTGCCAGTAACTATTGAAGGCAAAGGAAGCATGTGCAAATAATGTGTTGGGCTCAAAGCACGACCCATTCGGTTGAATCGAGTCACAATCTGCCCCAGATGCACAGGCGTAGTTCATTGCTTCTTGAATAATTGGATCCGGCACCGAAGGCTTGGCAACACACCATAGGGCTGTGTACGGGCTTGTTCTTGGAGATGGTGGTCCTGTCGGCGGTGGATACACAACAGGCGGGTGAAAACCCCTCGGGCTAGGGACAAATCCAGTTGGAGACGGAACGAAAATGGGCGGGCTAGGGATGTAACTTGGTGGGCTTGGTTCGTAAAAAGGGGGCCCAGGTTCTGACGGGCTTGGAACATAGATAGTCGGGCTAGGAACTGTTTCCGGTGTGCCTGGGATGATACCTGGCGGACTTACGACGGCACCCTCTGGTGTGCCCGGAATGTTGACGGGCGGGGCAGGCACAACTTCTGGTGGACTAGGAACTATTTCAGGTGGATTGGGAACCGGGGTAAATCCTGGCGGGCTAAGGACGGGAAGAGCCGGTGGTAGATAAGAGGAGGGTGGTGGAGGTGAAGATGGGATGTATCCTGGTGGAGTTGGAATTGTTGTGGAGGGGGGTTGCGGGGTGTTTGGGGGATAAATGCAGAATGGAGGGGCATTATCGGGCAATGAAACTGGTCCCAATGAATCAAAAGGTGGCAAGGTAAATGGCGAGCTTACATAGGGACCAGCATTTGTTGAATCCATCGTCTCCTTTTGCAGTACCAATGAAGCCAAGTCAAAGTGCTTTGTCACTTTAAGTTTTTTTGCATGTTTTATCAGGGAACTTCTTGCACGCACTGGACCTTTTAACAAGCGCCCTGATCTTCTAGCATCTGTTCACAGGTTAATAATAGAGTTATATATATCATCAGTATCCATATGATCCGATTGCTACTCATGCACTGAGATGAATCGCATTATTGGCTGGTAATTAGCTAGAGAGTAGCTGTTTGATTTGGTTTTATGTGATGGTGACTACCGAATCTTTGCTATGCAATGGACCCTATGTGATCTATTCACCGTATGATCGATCAAATAGCAAATGACTTGGAATATTCAGCTGAGAAAATAAAAAGAAAAAAGAAAATCCCCAGCCCTCGCAACGCAGGTGTTCTACAATTTTCATCTTTCTTGATCATGGATGTATTAGCAGGCAGTTGTCAAAACTTGACAGCAGAGCCCACATCAGTGGTGATTCCAATTTCACAACCTACATGCTATATATATATAAGACGGTAAATTAGCTATGATCAGATTGTCCCATTTAATCTCTAAAATAGTGGGTTTTGGCAGGGTGGAGGACAGAAATACAACTCAACTTTTACAAACAGAACACTAATTAGCTGAAATAAATGCAGGCCAGAGTGAGTGAGCTTACTGCAGAGAGTGAATGGAGTAGCTGCAATCGTCAAATAGAGTAGTAGAATGCAAACTCTCCTGCAACCTCTGCTCATTTCCATTCCTTTCGATCAAACCAGAGCTTCCAGGTAAAAGATCTTATGATCAGAGACTCCACACCCTTCAAAGAATACAAGATAACACGAGCCGTTTGCTTATATATACACGAGAGGGTCACGGCATCCTTGGACGGTCCTAGAATGGCTCGCAAGTGGTGGCTGGGTTGGCCATAAAGATTTATTCTTTAGCAGCTTCAATCTGCTATACAGTCTGCTTTGCTTAGAGTGGTGTATGTGAAGAAATGCTAAAGAGAAGCTTAAAAGGTGCGATGGAAGGTATATTTTATAGGAAGTTGTTCCCTGGATGTGCAGAATGGCAATCCATCTCTTCATTTTTTATGGGGTGACGATGTATTATGGCATATATGCTTGCTTGACATTGAAAAAAATGAAAGTGGTGATTTTTGTTTGCCCTTTTGTCTTGCTTGCTTTCTACTCAAAGCTCTCTAATGTTGGAGGCAGAGGCACCCTTTTGTCCTCCGAACGATTTTGAATCATTCGACGTGTAGTTGGGCTCAAAAATTGATAAAACAGTACCTCCAATTCCATGCAAATATGATCAAGCAAAACTTGTTTCTGATCTTGGTTTTCATTTTCATCATGAAAAATATAAAAACAGTATATCTTAAAGAGATGGAATATTGGATTTGCGTCTTGAACTGTGGAATCTGTCATGAAAGTGATTTCTTCAACAATTTTATCTGCGTTCGAAATTAAAGAACTCGCAATAGCGTGGCTTGTGTTTATGTTTATTTCTCAATTTCCCACTAATCATCTCAAAAGTTTGTCATTTTTGGATCACGTCAATCGAATCAGTAGCAGAAAAATGGAAATCCTGCAAAGATGTGCACTGCCAATGATTCATTGTGTGAGAATCTCATTCCAGTAAAGTGCAGCCGTTGTCTCTTGCCCTCGCAGATCTGAAGTTGATATTTCTTTCAACTGTACATAATCTGCTTCTCCTCCCTGTTTTTTTTTCTTCTCTGAGAATGACCCCCCTCTTCTTTCTCGTTCTTTCTAAATTGTTCATTTTTTTTAACATGAAAATTGAAATAATTACAAACCCTCGAAATAAAAAAAAATTAAACTCGACTCTGCAAATTTGCATTCAAGTTAAATAAATCTCGAAAATATGAAAATGAAAGATCAGAATAAAAATGAAGGAAACGTAATAGAGTTTAAAATTTTTAAAATAAAAGGGAATAGTGATTTTTTAAAAATGATTTCATGATGGTGGTATAAATAATAAAAAGATTATGGTGATCTGAAGGTGGGTGGAGGAGATAGTGGAGTAGTGATTATATTAAGAACAATGCTTTATCATAAAAAAATAATGTCACATCATGGGTTGAAAACTCTCCTCTCAAGATCATAATGGACTGAAATGTAAGAAGATAAAGTCTTGTTATTGAAAGGAAACTTTGAAAACAAGAGGGACTAGAGTGTAAAAAGACATGTCTCTTGAATAATGAAAATGAATTTCTCTTGTATTTAGTCCATGTTCTTTTAATTGTTTTTAACTAAACCCTACAATTGCATTTCAAAATAGCAATCTTTAATTGTATTTCATTAGGCACATGTAAGAGCATGCAAACCAAAACAAACTTTAAAATATGAAAATGCATCACATAACTTGTGAAGATGAAAAAAGAATAAAAAAAGTTCAACAACCAAATTAAAAAAATAAAATCAAGGACTAAAGGAGAAAAAAAAGATGATACACACTGAGGTTTAACAAGCAAATTTTTTTCATGAACAGTCAGCACCCATTATTTTTCATTCCCTTTTAAGTTTTTTTTTTTTATATAGATTTCCACCCCGTTTGGGAGTGCGTTGCAACCGGCGTTTATCGAAAATTTGATTTTTTTTCATTTTAAATGAATATGTTTTGATATTTTTAGATCATTTTGATGTGCTGATATCAAAAATGATTTTTTAAAAATAAAAAAAACATCATTTTGATGTATTTCGGCACGAAAAGCACTTTGAAAAGCTACCACAATCGCACTCCCAAACAGGCACTTCATATTTCCAGGTATTTATTTTTTTATTTTTTAAAATAATTTAGATGGGCATGGTAGAGCATACTTCTAATTATATGTTAAACCAAAATCTGAAATTACCCAGTAAAAAGATAAATTTTTATTTCAAAGTTGCATTTTTTCATCTTCCTAAAAAGAAATTTCTTATAGTTTAAAATCTAAAAAATAAAAATAAAAATAAAACATCAAATCAAATCACACGTAAATCATGAAAAATTTGAATTAAGTTTTCTAGAAAAGTATATTCAAATAAGATTCTTGGAGACTATAATTGTTATTAACATCAAAAGATATATATTGATAAATCAACATATCAAAAGAGTCATATTTATAAAGATTATTTAAAAAAAAAACATGTTAATTATTAAAAAAAAAATTAAAAATACACACAAGACGTTAAATTAAATCTAACCCACATTTTATTTTCATATTAAAATCACGATGCAATGAATCATAATCTTTTTCTGAATTTTCTATTTTTGATTTTTCTTCTTCTTAGACCAATTTCTATGAAAAATTAGGTGTAATTCTTAATATTTTATTTTAAGAATCATAACGAAATTACTGAATCATTTATTTGCACTCTTGAAAAATCACAGAAAACCTCAAACTAAGGTTTGTTCGACGAGATTCTTCATGATTCAAGTAAGGTTGCAACTTCACTCATTGCATCTAACAGGGTGCTTAAGTATCTAGCTAAAGCAGAAAGTTGGAGGTGTTATTTTGTTGTTTCAAGAAGGCTCAGGATTCCGGAAGTAAAATTGGTACAGAAACAGATAATATACCAACGAAGTTGTTTTTGAATAAGGGCTTGCCATACAGGGCATTTGGGATATACGAGAGCATGGAAGCAGCAAAATAATCACTGGATTGCTCAACTTACGAGCTGATGATAACAAGCTTGACAAAATCAGGTCACCTGGATACAGCTTTTAAGCTTTTCTAAGAGATGAAAGAAATGTACTTTTGTCCAAGCCGTGGTGTTTTTTCATTGCTCGTTGATTCAATGGGGAAAGCAGGGAGGTTGGAGACATCGATGAAGGTTTACATGGAAATGCAAGTTTTAGGGCTCAAAACATCTGTTATCATCATGCATGTTTCATTGATTGAGTCCCGCACCAAGGCTGGAAATTGAATCCCATGCAAAGTCTGGGAAGCTTGATATTGCAATGTCCATCTTTTGAGACACCGAAAAGGCTGGATTTCTACCCACCGCAGCTACCTATTCATCTCTTCTTGAAATGCATTCTCTGCCTCTGGACAAGTAGATGCTGCTATGAAGCTGTACAACTCGATGACCAATGCAGGTCTGAGTACATATACTGCCCTTTTGACTCTCTCGGCTCATAAGAAGCGTGTGTATGTGGCTGCCAAAATTTCACTTGAGATGAAGGCTATGGGATAATCTGTTGATGTGAGTTCCAGTGATGTTATCAATTCATGCCTATCTTGTCCGATGCCAAGAAGAGCAGATTGAGAGGCATTTGATGGCAATCCTTGGTTCTACAAGACGTAAGGCACATGCTTTAATGTGCGGGCTCTTCGCTGGCCCATAACAGAGGAAACAACCAGTTTTATTCTTTGTAAGGGAGTTTTTTCATGGATTATGAGTTGGAAAAGGGCGATGTGAAGTATTCTGTGAATGTTCTGCTCAATTACCTTTTTCTCACGGGGCAGATAAATTGAGCCTGATGTATTTGGAAAGTTGCGTGTGAGAATAAGCTTTTTTTTCGAAGGCTATTATTTTTTATCAGCGTATTGCCTGGTCCCTTGATGCTAGGAACTTGTCCATTGGAGCTGCTCTTCTTATAGCAGTTGTGCATGCTCTCCATAGGTTCAGAAAGCACATGCTTTACTATGGCGTCATACCAAGACAAATCAAATTGGTTACAGTACCAACTCTAAGGATTGTGGTTGCACTGATGTTGAGCTCCGTAGAATCCCTATTGAAGTTAGCAAGGTGGTTTTAACTTCTAAGGGCCCCTGGGGACTTTGTTATGGAGTGGTTCGAGAAACCAATTGTTCAGAATTTCTTTTTGGACGAGATTCCCTCAAGGGCAGACATACTAATGCACAGGCTAAACATACTTTTTCCTACTTCTGCACCTGAAATTAGATCATTGACCACTCCCAAATCACTCATTTCAGCAAATGCTGTGTAATTATCTGACATTGGAGATAATTTCCAGCTGATGTACTTGCACATATGAAACGGATTGCAACTGACAATGAACTGAGATATGGCCTTGGATCCTCGATTTTTCAATCTAGGTCTGTCAAGTTGCTTCACAACTGATAGCTTGGATTATTATCCCAAGCCAAAAAATTATTCGAGAATTAGCACCTTCTAGCTCTCCTGGATGTGGTCTTTTGATTATTGGATATCTTTAGCACTTTTTTATGCAATAAACATACAAAATTTTGTTGTGCAGTTGTTGTATTGCATAATGAAGCTTTATGTACTTGTCAGTTACTATTGGAGCAAATGCTATTCATCCTTTTCCATTAACAGATGATCAGACGAGCAGGACACTCCTTGTAAGGATCTAGCATTGCGAATAATGATTCTTTTGGGGCCAAAATATAGTATTTGCATATTTACAAAAAAAAAGTATACAATGCTGATGTTAAAAGCTGTCGAGTTCGAGATGATTCCCACTTAGTTAGACAGCAAGAACTGCATTTGTTCTCAATGACGAGTGACTAGAATTTGTATGGTGACAGAATATATGCTGGTGTCGATTATATAATAATTGCGACAGTGACGAAGTTTTGTGGTTAAGGTTTCTTTAAAGTTGGTAGTGGATTGAGACGTTGAAGATGGACTGTTGTACTGGATTAGTGCAGAAATATTATAATAACCAGCAAAACAAGTTTCAGTTGTCGGAGTAATGGAGCCTTTGTAGTGTCTGCTTAAGAAAATACGATGAATTAGATTTAGAGGTTTTGTAGTGTTTGTGTATATAAAAGTCCTTCCGCTGCCTTCCTCTCCTCGCCTGACCTCTCCTACGGCGTCTTGGCAATGATGTTTCATCTTTTGTGTTTTCCAAAACCATAGGCCCATAATCATGATCTTCTACCATGGTTTCAGTTAAATTTAAGGTCATATACTAAAAAAAACCAACCTCACCTGGCATTGAATCTTCACAATCATTATTACCCTTGTGCACTGAAGCGGATTATTCACTTCAGCTTCCAATATCAAGAACTTGAGATTGCAAGCCGACATATTCCTAGACTGTGCTTACACGGGGTTCTGTATGAACAAGAGTTGCAACAACAATTGGCAATCGAAGATGAACTTATCATCACGCTCAATTTGCCAAATAAACAACAAACAGCAGAAATCTCCTGGGAAAATGAGGTCAAGAGATGGGACACAAGTTCTTTCACCCTTTTGTTTTCATCTAATTTTCCTGGATCGAGACGATTAGATTTGGTTTGGACACTTGTTAAATCATTAATCGGTCCAAAGAAATTTTGGCCTTATTTCCTGCCGTACAACTTGTTTGCTAACCTCCTTTTAGTCTGCACGACTGCAGACCGTGAAGAAGTTTCTTTCATGAAAGATAACTTTGTCAACTTTTTTTTTGGAGGTGTTATGCATGTCGATTCGCAGGTTCAATGTTTTTTTTTTAATAAAATAAGAAAATAAAATTAGATTTTACTTGAGTTTGATCCAATCACGAATTGATTTGACCAAATTAAATTTGTTTAAACATGATTCAAAACAAACTTCGAATTATAAATCAGTAGGCTGAACTGCCTAAGCATGGAAGATCTGATAATTATGTTTACCAGTCAAAATGTTCTTAGGTGAATTTTCTTAGTGAAATGAGAGCTGGGATTGTTACCGTTGGATTTTTTTAAAACAGAACCATTCTTTTTGAGCGGCTACAAATCCAAGAGCACTGCACCAAACCACCACTCTATCGCCGTACTCTTGGCATTTCAACTTTAATCGGCTACTAAAATAAAATGCCTTTAAGGAAATATTCTTTCCCTTTTATTTTAAAACTAAAAAGGGAAAACAAAATGCTCCCATCCAAGGTTCTCATAAAATATATGTAACCTGGAAAGCTGGATTCCACACTCCTGCACCTGGGATGTTGAGCGAAGAGAATTGAGATACGGCCGGTGTTTTTTGTTTATGAATTGCTTTCACTAAAATGAAAATTTAAAATATACCGAGGCACGTCGTCATTTTGCTAAGTACCTTTGCTTGTTACTCAAATGAAGAACACTTGACCAGAAAAGGAGAACAATTGATGACTGCAAATATGAAACTGGTGGATAGTTAAAACTAACATTATTAACCAGTCTCTCAAACTATCAGCCATGAACATGGATGGAGAGAAAACACTTGACCAGAAAAATGAAAGTATAGGGTTTCCTGTGACCCTATACTTTCACATAACCAATATTTGAAACTTGAAGGATCATGGATCCATTTTCCCAGGATAAAACGGCTTGTGCTTGAACAATTCTGAGAATTTCAAGCCCATTTGACCATGAAAGCCATGCAACCAGCCCCTAGAAGAAGGGAAACATTTGCTCCTAATTGAATCCTGAAATTGCTTTGCATCCTTGGACTCATGAAATCTGATGCTAATAGGTCAACGAGTGCCATGTATATCAGAATCCCAGCTGAGGCTCCATTGAAAATGCCCTCGACAATCAGAGCAGTCGGCCTGTTCTCACTGTAAATGCTAGAAATTCCAATTCCAATGGCAATGCCCGCTGGGGTTGTAAGGGAGAAAAATGTTGCCATCATTACCATCGACGTAGACTCGAATTGTGCCTTAAATTACAAACAAAAACTCGTCTGATGAGTTAAAAAATTAATGAAAGAAGAAGACAGCGTAACAAAAAACAATCTTTGCCCAACGATAACATTAGCAAATAAAATTTATGTTTAGTTGTTTCTGTCTTAAAATATTAATCAAATGCTCATAAGCTACTTTACCATGCAATCATTTGTATGATGAAACTATCAAGTGAGGCATCCTGTGCATGACAAACCCATCACAGTGATGACCGATATTATTAAGGAAAGGGTAGACCAGATCGCACAAGGAGTTGACCATACGAGATCAATGTAGTGAAATAGTGAAAAGATAAAGATGTTGTCATTATGTCGACATCTCCAACCTGCATAAAATTCTACTGGCTAGAAGAAGGCAATAATTGCAAATCAAAAGTTTTCCCAACTAAAAGATAACATGAAGAAATCATCCTCATCTTAGGAGGTCGTGTGGGATATGTACGCACCTGTGTGATGCAGCCACCAAGTCCCAGGCCTTCAAAAAACTGATGGAAAGACAAGGCTGCCATGAGAGGCTTTATTGTTTCTGGACTCTGAGAAGCACCCAGAGATATTCCAATAATTATTGAATGAACTACAATCCCCAACTCCAATACCTGGAACCACATTCATCCAACCATAAAACACAGGTTATGCTAGTTCATCATTAAAAAATGCTAAAAAAATAGATTATGAGAAAAAATCTTACTTGTGAAATAATTCTTCGGCGAACCAATTCAGACAGAGCCAGATCTTCGTTTGGGGAGGCAGAAACATGGGCATGGCCATGTGTAGCATGTGTATGAACATGAACATGACCTTCATGCTCTTCAGCCGTCTCTTCATCCGTATTATTTGCCGTTTTGCTCTCTTTAAAATGCATCCTCTTATAAAACCCTGACGCAAATGAATCCACCATTAGTGTCCCTATCGCAGACATCATGGCAACAAAACCTGTGAATGGAAAGCGCCCCCATAGCTTTTGGCTAAGGCATGGTGATGTTAAGCTTTCAAATGCGTCTGGCAGTATGTGAATGAATCCGGTGGCTAGGATAACACCAGCAGCAAATGCCTTGATCATAAAGAAAATATCATTTTCAGGCCTAAAGGCTTTAATTTTCTTTCCTAACAAGGGGAGGCTAACGCCAATAGCACCAGCAACTAGAATTGAGAGTATTGAGCCCAGTTTAAACTTCAGTGCTTCACCTCTGCCATGTTTTAAATCTTCAACCTCACACGTACACTCACAGGTGACCATAGTAGGGTAATGAAGAAGAATCAAAAGAGAAGACGCCTTAAAGATGTTCAGAAAGCAAGCTTGAAGATGAGTCATGGCGTGTCAGAGAGGATTGGGAGAGAGGGGACAGAGTTAACAGCTCCTAGGTTTGTGGGTTTTAGAGAAATGAGTGAGTTTGGTCTTGTATACGAACCAGGAATTGAAGAACAGAGAGGAGTGTGGGAATATGCTGGCTGTTGAAAATACTGGATGGCTAATAACAAGAGAATATTATACAGTCAACGACATCACAAAAAAGTGAATACGCAGGAAAGGGCAAACCATAATCAAGAAAACTTGCTTAGACTGCAAAGCTAGAACTTACTTCAACATTTTCCACTGAAATATGTAGATATTATGTCCTTTCCCTATTTATTTGCAACTCGGACCACTTTCCTTAATCAATGAAGTGATCGAACAAGTAATCCGTTTCATGCATGAAAATTAATGGAAGAACTGTTTTGTAAGAATTATTCTTGAAAGCTGCTTACACGTCGCAGATGAAGGGAATAAAAATAGATAGTTATGCCCTTTCTTGTCCTCAGCCGCAAAAATTCTCTTTCGAGTCTTGATTTCTTTTGACGAGAAGAATTATCACATCTCAGGTGCATTTTTTTTGTTAAAAACAAAGACAGCATTCGCACTCTTTGCTTCCTGGATGAAGTCGTTTTTGTTGGCATGAGCTGTCAAAGTAGAGAAATTAGAGCAAGAATAGGACACTGTTACGTAAAGGAAATCCCATATGTTAAGGGAAATCTTTATTTCCGCAATAGAGATTGTATTGAATATGAAAACTAAAATCTTTCGATATATAAACCAGGAGGTACTTTGTTACGTAGATTAAGAAAGACAGAGAAAAGAATAAATAAAAAACTGACAAACTTCTAAAAGTTAACATGGTATCAGAGCGGAGGGTTCCTAGGCCCTCTGCTCAACCCACCTTGTGACCAGAAAAAACACTCAAACAACCTAGACACCATGACAAAATCTACAGAATTGATGAAACACCTTAACCCACAGACCGAATCAATCCTTACTAGCCTGACGACCAAGATGACAGAAGTTCTCTCTAGATCAGAGACCTCCCAACACCCAACACCTACTGATTCTTCGACTACTCTAATCGCCATCAAGTTGAATGACTTAAATTTTGCTTTATGGTCCCAAGTTGTTGAGATGTATATCTCTGGCATAGACAAGTTGGGATATATTAATGGAGATGTTCCTCAACCTCCAGAAACCGACCCAACCTTCAGAAGATGGCGAACTAAGAATGCCATCATCAAGGGCTGGCTGATTAATTCAATGGACCCTTCCCTAGTTACTAATTTCATTCGCTTCCTATTGCAAAACAAGTATGGGATTCTGCTGCAACAACCTATTTTGATGAGACAGATACGTTTCAGGTTTATGACCTCCGTCATCGTGTAACTCGAATGAAACAAGTTGGCGGATCCATTTAAAAATACTATAATAATCTCCAAGGCTTATGGCGAGAAATAGATTTTCGGCGTCCTAACCCAATGGATTATGCCGTGGACATTAAGAAATACAATTTAATCTTGTAGGAAGATCGAGTGTATACCTTCCTTAATGGATTGGATGACCGGCTGGACAAGACCAGGAGCGATGTACTTCAGCTAAAACCATTCCCTACAGTGGAGCAGGCTTATGCTAACGTCAGACGAGAAGACCTAGGGCAAGCAATAATGACTTCAGGGGCCGAGAGTGCTCCTGGAATGGTTATGAATTCCAAAGGATTCAAGGCAGGACGCCACCACACTCTAATGAAGACAAGTTTTTTCTCCTTAAACAATGACAGACCAAATCCATCTGGAAAAATACCGGCTCCATCAGATGGAATGAAGTGCACTCACTATGGCAATGCCAAACATACCCGTGAAATCTGCTTTAAGTTACATGGGTACCCAAATTGGTGGCTTGAACTTCAGATAAAGAAGAAACGAGACACTCCTAATGACAGCACAGGGAGAGCTGCTATAGCTACTGGGGAACCATCATTATCACTCACCTCCCACGCAGAAACCATAACTAATTCAGGTAACAATAGTAACATTCTTCATAGCTCTACTCACAATGATGATGATGACTGGATTCTTGACTCTGGGGCCATAGACCACATGACATTTGACTCCAATGATTTTTCCCATACCACTTTGCCAAGATGAAGTCATGTTGCTACGGTTAATGGGGTCTCTTGTCCAGTTACAAGGGCTGGAACTGTGACTCTATCTCCTTCTTTATCCCTACCTCATACGTTACTTGTTCCATCCCTTTCCCACAAACTAATGTTTGTCAGCCAAGTTACTATTGATCTCAATTGTGTGGTATTAATATACTCTATATTTTCTCTTCTTCAGGATATTCTCACTAAGGAGATCATTGGGCGTGGTACTAAGAGGGGGGATTATACTATGTTGATGTCCTCAGTTCAGGCAGAGCAAACCTCATGGATCATGCGGTTAGTAAGAAAGAACAACAGATTTGGTTATGGCATCATCGTCTAGGACATCCTTCAATTGGTTAGCAACTCAGATCATACACTCTTCCTAAAACATCGACGGGGAAAGGTAATTGCTTTAATAGTTTATGTAGATGACATGATTGTTACATGAGATGATGCAGAAGAAATATCTAGACTCTAAGAACAATTATCAACTGAATTTGAAATGAAGGACCTAGGCGTGCTCAAATATTTTCTTGGGATTGAAGTGGTCAGGTCAAGACAAGGCATATTCCTTTCTCAAAGGAAATATGTACCAGACCTACTGACAAAAGTGGGGTTACTGGAATGTAAACCAGCTGATACTCTTATTGTCCAGAATCACAAACTTGGAGAGTATACAGATCAGGTGCCAGCAAACAAAGAAAGGTATCAACAGTTAGTGGGTAAACTTATCTATTTATCTCATATTCGACCAAATATTGCTTACGCTGTAAGTGTAGTGAGTCAATTCATGCACTGTACTAGTGAAGACCATATGGATGTTGTAATTCGGATTCTACACTACTTAAAGTCCTCTCCTAGAAAGGGACTTATGTTCTCAAAAAATAATCAAGTGCATGTTGATGGATACACGGATGCTGACTAGGCAGGAAATGTTTCTGATAGGAAATCCACATCAGGCTACTTTACATTCGTAGGAGGCAACCTTGTTACATGGAGAAGCAAAAAGCAAAGGTAGTGGCTTTATCCAGCGCTGAAGCTGAATTTCGAGGAATGACTAAGGGTCTTTGTGAGCTTCTTTGGCAGCCATTGACATCTCCCACAATCTTGTGCAACATGACCGCATTAAACATGTTGAGGTGGATCGACATTTTATTAAACAGAACCTAGATGAGAAAATTATTCGGTTTCCTTTCGTCAAATCAGAAGACCAGTTGGCAGACATACTTACAAAGGCAGTGTCCTCTAAAATCTTCCACAACTCACTTGACAAGTTGGGCATAAGAGACATATACGCACCAACTTGAGGGGGAGTGTTGGCATGAGCTGTCAAAGTAGAGAAATTAGAGCAGGAATAGGACACTGTTACGTAAAGGAAATCCCATATGTTAAAGGAAACCTTTATTTCCGCAATAGAGATTGTGTTGAATAGGAAAACTAAAATCCTTCTCTGTATAAAACCAGGAGATACTCTGTTATGTAGGTTAAGAAAGAAAGAGAAAAAAATAAAGAAAAAACAAACAGACTTCTAAAAGTTAACAGTTTTGCTATCCCAAAAATGCATAGATCATAATGCACTTGGAGTGTGTATATAGGCGCCCGCGTGCTATCCTTCTGGAATTGGATGGGTGAATAATGCTATGCTTTAGCTGTGAGAATTGATACATGTCTCAAAGTTTTTTTTTTTTTTGAAAAACACACTTTGTGCATACAGCTGAGAGAGTAAAACCCATTATGTTCCAGACTTTTACAAAGGGTGCACGTCCTAACTCGAACTCGAGACCTGTTATACAGATACTTTATCATCACGCCACACTTCTTGGGAACATACGAGCACTGTTAGGCACGAATAATTCCATGATTGATCATGTCTACAAGGAGTAGATGGCTGGATTGAATGCACAAACCCGCCCTGATTATATTTCAAGCAGGTGACCAATCACTAATTCAATCTTAGGGAGTTTGTTTGGGAGTGATAAATATTGTTTTTAAAATTATTTTTACTTGAATGCATGTCAAAATAATATATATGTGAAGAATTAAAAACTCAGTTAAAATTATTAGAAATTGCACAATAGCGAAATTGTTGCTGAAAAAAAAGTTGCCTCATAACTTTTGAAATAATTTCAAAACACAAAAATAATTAATTTTAAATAATTTTAAATACATATATTAAATTAATTTTTAATATTAGTACATCAAAAATATTCAAAATTATATAAAAATAGTTTAAAATAAAATAAAAACTCAAAAAGCGCTTTTTAAACCCACACTTTTTAGCTTGAATGTAATAATTATTTTTCAAACTAATAATTATAAAAATAACCCTTAATCTGAATTTTATTTTTTCTTTATATTTTTATGAATTACATTTTATATTCTGTAGTGTATATATTCAATAGTAGTTTATATCCTTATCAATGCATTTATTTAATTTTTTTATTTAATTTATATCACTCTATAGAATTTTTTTTTGCAATTATTCCTAATAATAATGATGATAATTTAAGCAACAAACAAAATATGAAATTAAAATTATCATCGTCTAAAAACTATAAGCTCCCTCGTACCTCATCTGGCCTCTAGCATTTCTCTTCATGTGCTCTCTGTCTCCCTCTACACTTGAGCTAGGAGATATCGTGGAGATGAGGTTTTCAGGTGGGGCAAGTGATGAATGATTTCTTTACAAAAGTGATTTATCATCTATTTAAAGCTGTTTTTGGTTTATCATTTAAATATAAAAATAATAATTTTAATTGAAAAGATAAAAAGATAAAATAAATATATTTCAATACAGTTTAGAGTAATTTTTGAAATTCTAAAACGTATATATTATATATAAATATATTTTCTATCTCTACCATTCCACTGTGGATAGTTGATTTCTTTCACATCTAAATTATATATTTATATCATAAAACTAATATTATTAACCAGTCTCTCAAACTATCAGCCATGAACATGGATGGAGAGAAAACACTTGACCAGAAAAATGAAAGTATAGGGTTTCCTGTGACCCTATACTTTCACATAACCAATATTTAAAACTTGAAGGATCATGGATCCATTTTCCCAGGATAAAACGGCTTGTGCTTAAACAATTCTGAGAATTTCAAGCCCATTTGACCATGAAAGCCATGCAACCAGCCCCTAGAAGAAGGGAAACATTTGCTCCTAATTGAATCCTGAAATTGCTTTGCATCCTTGGACTCATGAAATCTGATGCTAATAGGTCAACGAGTGCCATGTATATCAGAATCCCAGCCGAGGCTCCATTGAAAATGCCCTCGACAATCAGAGCAGTCGGCCTGTTCTCACTGTAAATGCTAGAAATTCCAATTCCAATGGCAATTCCCACTGGGGTTGTAAGGGAGAAAAATGTTGCCATCATTACCGTCGACGCAGACTCGAATTGTGCCTTAAATTACAAACAAAAACTCGTCTGAGTTAAAAAATGAAAGAAAGAAGAAGACAGCGTAACAAAAAACAATCTTTGCCCAACGATAACATTAGCAAATAAAATTTATGTTTAGTTGTTTCTGTCTTAAAATATTAATCAAATGCTCATAAGCTACTTTACCATGCAATCATTTGTATGATGAAACTATCAAGTGAGGCTTCCTGTGCATGACAAACCCATCACAGTGATGACCGATATTATTAAGGAAAGGGTAGACCAGATCGCACAAGGAGTTGACCATACGAGATCAATGTAGTGAAATAGTGAAAAGATAAAGATGTTGTCATTATGTCGACATCTCCAACCTGCATAAAATTCTACTGGCTAGAAGAAGGCAATAATTGCAAATCAAAAGTTTTCCCAACTAAAAGATAACATGAAGAAATCATCCTCATCTTAGGAGGTCGTGTGGGATATGTACGCACCTGTGTGATGCAGCCACCAAGTCCCAGGCCTTCAAAAAACTGATGGAAAGACAAGGCTGCCATGAGAGGCTTTATTGTTTCTGGACTCTGAGAAGCACCCAGAGATATTCCAATAATTATTGAATGAACTACAATCCCCAACTCCAATACCTGGAACCACATTCATCCAACCATAAAACACAGGTTATACAAGTCCCATGACTGAAATATGATCATAGTCAATAAATCAACAGGGCCCGTCAAATAAATAAATGGCACTCAGGAAAGGCTCTAGTAATTAAGGGTTTCGCATCGGTGCACAGTACATGCATTATCAAGTGAGCGGATATTATAATATTGCCATAGTTTCAGCGAAATCACTCAGGTTCATCCCCTCTGCTCCGCCTGTCTGTGTGATGCTTCAGCAGATATATATATATACACTAATTTAACATGAACAGAATAGCTTGGCATGCAAGATCTATATCGGGACTCTATCTCTGGCATGCAAACACTGGCTCATTGCTTGACAATTCACCGAAAGTTGCATTGGGGCTGACTCTATGATTTTGCGGTCTTCTAGGAATCGGAAGAATTTTGGAGAATAATATAAATTATATATCGAATTTACCTAACAATTTAAATTCTTAAATGAGATGAGTTCTTGATATAATATCAGAGTTTTGTTGACTCAACAGACATCAAGTTACGAGATAATCAACATGTAGAAATAAAAAATAACTATCAAACAGTGAGATATCATATCATTGAAGAAATATAACTATCAAAGAATATTTACGAGATAATCAACGACAAAAGATGTTTTTGTAAAGCTTCAGACCCAAGAGAAGAGCTCGATGCCAAGCTGAACAATTTAGAGGACAAGTATAGTTGTCCTTGTTAATAATTCTTCATTATAAATAAGATCATTACTTATTTATTTTTTCTTTTCATAATTCTCGAATATAAAACATGGAGCATCACATTATTCTCTTTTTAATTGTGCGCGTTCCCATCACACCACAACTGTAATCTTATCGTGAGTGATACTATATGTTTTTTAAAAATGCACTAATATTTTTTTATATTTATTTAATAAAATCATAAAAAATAAACTAAAAAAACTTCAATTTAGCTTTATTCAATACGACACTAAAAATAAAAGAAATATAAAAAAAATATTGCCGCAGTTCAAAACAGATACTTAAGCTCACAAGTTTCACCCAGTCTTAGGCTGTAATACTTTGAGGGTATTTGAGAGTGTTATAATGATTTTTTATATTTAAAAATATGTTTAAATAATATTTTTTTAATTTTATCATATTACAAATGTAACATTGAGAAGAGCCCCTGTATTTATATATATATATATATATATATATATATATTGCAAATAATTCCAAGAACAATTTATCTGGTTTTTTATTAACATAAATATCGGGGTCAACTTGCGCGCAACTCAACTGATACTCACAAGTTATGAAATTAATGACCATATAAACTTCTAATGACTATCATATTAATAATCACAGAGCTTAAATTTAAGAGCACGGGGGAATAAACCCATCAGTTCCAAGTTACATGAAACTTAAGTGATAACTTTAAAAATTTACTTTAGTCCTTTATTTTAATGGCTATTAAGTGACTGGACCTATAATTTAAAACAAATATATTTTAGTATCAATTTTTATTTTTATTTTTTTAGTCATTTTTTGGATGTAGAAGTGAGAAGAATTCGCCGGATTTTAACTTAGAAAAAAAGGTTACTTAAGAACTTTCTTTGTGGATCAGGTTACTAGACCAACAACGTTTGATTAATAAACATCATCTATCATTTTTTTTGGTTTACTTAGCCTTTTCAAAATAGAAATTATTTTTTAATTGTATAGAATATGTTTAATTTTTTTATAAGGTTAATGGGGTCCATCTATATTTTTTTATACTTTAAATTATTTTTTAAAATAAAAACATTTAAATTACGTTACGAATTGATTTTCATAAATAAATTTGTTATACATATTTTTCAATAAATTTTATGCGTGTATTAATTTATGTTACAAATTGATTTTTATAAATAAATTCATTAAATACAACTAAATAAAAAATATATGCTGAGATATTAAATATTTTAGCCTACATTCATCTCTCAATATTTCTTGTTTTTTTGGGTAATTATTAATGATTTTTTTTACATAAATAATTATATTTTTAAATCTACACTTCAATTGTTTTTCGTAAATAGCGTGCTTATTAAGGATTGTTTTTAAAAGATACGATCAGTGGTGGAGCGTGGTATATCAAAAGACATGAATGGCATAATTATCAGTGGGTGAACACAAACATATTCTGGATTTTAGCATGCCTCATCCTGCACTGCAAACAGAAACAATATCAAAAATCTTTCATCTCCTCCACCGATACATGAAATAAAGCAGTCCCGGGCCAGCAGGTTCTGTACTAGCGGTAAATGAAGGGAGCCCTCTCCACAGTACTCTAGTGCGAGCTTTATTAGGCATGCCTGTTATTTTGTGGTGTTTTATTTATTTATTGTATTTGTAGATTATTAAATGGATCCAGAGAATAGTTGAAATGCACGCAATATATCTGGTTATAAAAGAAAAATAAAAAAAAATAAAGCAATCCCGATCCTGCCACCCTGTGCTTTTAGATGCTGACCATGCTCCTATCATCTCGCCTCCACACCAGCGTTGACATGTTCTTTCATTACAATTTACAGGGGTCGAGGCCCGAATAAAGGACGCGAACCCCAGAACCAGCTAAAAAATGAGCATCGACTTTCCCATTACATTACAACGGGGATTCAAACTAAGATTGTCATTACCGTTGGTGTTTTATTTTTTTAATAGGGACGAAATGTTCTAGTTTTTTAGTGTTTCGGGGTGTTATTTTAGGATTATACTGTTTATTTATATATATACAATTAAATATATTAATTTGAAAATAAAATTAGTTCAAATCCAAAAATAAAATTATTAAGAATTGTGTAATTTAATCTTAAAAAACATAATAAAATGATTTTTCTGAATAATATTATAAACATGTATAATATTAAGAGAATGTCATTATCAATCTCGCAAAATCATTACATTCTCTGATTGCTTTAAAATTTTAACATAATATATATAAATATATCAAGACTCCTTGTAAAATTTCATCTCAACAGTCATATAAATAGATACGATTGAAATTGTAAAATTATTTATTATATTAAAAAAAAACTATTTGACTAAAAAAGAATAGACAGAATGAAACCAGAACATTTTGACCGGTATTGGACTGAAAAATCCGGAACATGCCAGAATTTAAACTAAGATAAAAACAACATCAATTTATCTTATTTTTTAACTGGTATGAAATATTTCATCCGAAATACAAATCAAACAACAATAATTCAAACCTGCTTAAATAAAAATACATTGTCCTCGATGTCATCCCAAGAATGAGAAAGGAGTAACCCGAGGGTTCTGAATAAACAGAGAATTCGGATGACAGATAGGTCTCAGGGTGACGAGCTCTGATAGAGTCCGGCTTGATTTTACAGGGCTTAGCTATCATAAACTTACGAGTTAGTCTAAACAGAGAATTCGTACAACACACAGTGAACCAAAGTCATTAGCATGGCGAACAGTTAAGATAGCTAAATGAAAAAATTACGCAAACTAAGTACTCTTCTAATACGCCATCGCTCAACATTCAGTCTTTGTACCAAAGAAGGGTCCCGGATGAAAATGATCTTTAAGAATAAAAGAAAAATCATGAACCAAAAGAATGACATGGGTTTTCACGGTCATGCAATCTAGTTACAAGGAATGACGCCCTGGACGAATCTCAGATTCTAACAATCGATTAACATGGGTTTTCAAGGTAATTTAACTCGTATCTTTACAAAGGAATGCCATCAACAAGTGGTACTTGTATTAATAAGAAACGCATCACTAAAGCAAAAGGCAATCGTGTTTCAAACCTCTACAATATAAGGGGACTACACGCCAACAAAACAAAAGGTGATGCTATAGTGTGTGGCTTGGTCTGTGCAGAGATGCCGAAGCAGTCCTGACGATTTACAGAGCAGAAGGGAAAGCCAAAAGAATCATCAAAATTGAGAGGCTAAGTGGGAGCACAATCAGACCATTCTCGGATTTTTGAACCATCCTTTTCTCCCTTAAAGACTGAATAAAGCTTCAGATCATCCAAGTTTAACAATCGACCCCAAATGCTTAATATTTTATCATCTGCTCCCTGGCAGTGAAAAAGACCCGGGTGATTTCTGGATTCATTTCTGCCACTAGCGCTAGCGGAAAATACCTAACCAGATGTGTCAGCTTCCTTTCCAAGGCCATCATCGTGAATATTTCTCCTTAACCTTCTTAGCCATATATCATAATCTATAGGATATGGTGTCCCACAAAGACTGTCTACATAATCAGCAAATGCTTTTAACACAGTTGATACCTCACCAAGCTTCAGCTGAATCAATCTTCTTGACCATGAGGTCTCTCTCCATTGCAATGCCCCCTCAACCGAATCTAAATCAGGCAAAGCTCCACCACAGGCAAAGTAGAGTACATACACCAGGCTCTCTGCATCTGAAGCTGAGCACAATTTTCTCTCCTGTAGCGCATAAGTAGATGAAAAATGGAGACTCATCGCGGGACGATCCCTGTCCTCAAGAATTGCATGGCCCCAGCCAACAAGAACAAAATAAGGATGCCTCACACCAGACCTCACACATAATATGTTCTCTGGCCGAATGTCTCCATGCCGAATGTCAGCGGAAGAAGTACTAGAAAGTGCAGATAAGCAATCATGACAACACCTGATAGCCTCATCCAAACCAAATCCGCCAGCATTTACCATATCAGCAACTGTCTCACCAACAGGATGGGTAACAAGAATAGGGGTACCACACCATGGGTGATCACAGTTCCCACCTGAGCTGGGTTTTTGACACCGTCCAGGGTGAACAATCCTGCCAGAAGCACTCAACTGTGGTAGATATTTACTAGATAGACCTTTCTGTCTCATAACAGTCAATATTTTAGTTTGCCTTTGGACTTGAAACCACAAATTCATATCTTCCCATGCTGGTTCCAGTTGATAAGGATGGGAACCAACATAAAGAAACAAAGATTTACCAGGATCTTTAACAGGCGATGCTATGTAATACCACATTTCATTATTGTGCGCGACATCATTGATCTGATAACCTTTTTGCTGGTCTGAGTCCTCCAACCACAGTACAGATCCTACCTCAAGCTTCATTATAAACTCTTCATACTTTATTTGTATGGATTCATCTGGAACTTCAACGATTTCAGGAGAAACACTCCTTTGCTGAAACTGAAATAGTCCATGGCCATTAACTCTGGAATCCCCTAACTGCCTCGCCACTCTTCTTGTTTGGAGGCGCGGACCATGATCAGCAGCTAAATCTTCAATTGAGTGCTTCGGCATCCCTGCATACTGCACAATACAGTGGAAAGTAGCAAAAAGTACCTGTAGAGCACCAATGTCTCCCCAGTTAGCATTTCCAAGTTTGTTCCAGATCCTATCAATAGGAGAGACTGAGACTTTACAATGTTTTTTTATCCAATCCACAGAACAGTCATAAACATTACACACATCAAGCTCCAATTTATCTACATCTCCTTCAACTTTTACAACCCCTCCATATTGAGAATCAACAAGAAGAACATAGACACAATTAGGACTCTGAGAAAAATTCAATGTGCTCAAGCTTCTTGATAGTAGTATGCGTAGAGCATAGAAAAGAGCCTCACCCAGAACAGATGAAGAGATTTGCCGGTCACTTCCTGCAGCAACACTTCTAATATGAGGCCTTAGAAGGGCCAATTCAAGAATATGGTCCCACTTTCCATGTGGATGTCTAGGGTTGTTAAGTAATAAACCGGTGGCACAAAGACCATTGAGCTTTCCATTACCTATTGCTTTCTCAGCCTGGTAGAATTTCAAGTTTTCATTGTATAGACAAGCAACTGAGAAAGGCATGGGATCATCCTGATTCCAAAATGCCTCCCACAAGCCCTTCACACTTGCATGTAGAAAGTCTTCAATAGCAAGATGAGCAGTTGCTTCTGCAGCATCAGATGTTGAAGCGTAGACAGCATTGGGCATTCGAACCAGCTGCTGAAATGATACCCCTTCCAAAGCATAATCAAACTTTTGAAGTTCTATCAACTCAAATGGAACATCAAATGCAGACATTTTTTGTCCAGACTGTTCTGATATCAATTCAAACCAGTCTTCAAGTCTGGCTGTCAGAGTTTGACTGTCTACAAACCTAGAAAGAAACTCTCTGTGGATGCGAGACCTCCTGCCAGATGATACACTAGATCTTTTTCTCTCAGACCCAATCGATTCTTGGTCTGATGTTCGACCTGTCAAATAATAAGTATGCAGATCTTATTTTTAGTTGGAGTGATGGTATTTCATATCATTGTATTTACAACAATAACACAATAGGAGACACAACCAAGCACTCTCATGGCGAGTAGAGAAGACAAATCACATGCCATAACAAACAAAAAATAAAAATAACTCTGCAATTTGTTTATTGATGATTCTCATAAACATAT
The DNA here is from genome assembly GCA_025169955.1 of Salix arbutifolia. NCBI lineage: Eukaryota > Viridiplantae > Streptophyta > Magnoliopsida > Malpighiales > Salicaceae > Salix > Salix arbutifolia. The sequence continues at coordinate 4,871,101 of CM045909.1, forward strand.
GAGATTAAGAAGTTAAATCATATCATATTGTGTTCAGTGCATTCATAGGGAGTTAGATAGTAGAAGAGGTAACACTTGGACCCTAAGGGTAAAATAAAACATGAAGGATGGCGAAAACTTCTTTATCAATAAGAAGACTTTAACCGAAATAAATAGCTACAGCCTACAGAACATAAAGCAATGTAAAGATGTGATAAAATGTTCATATACAAACCTTTTGGAGGAGGGCGTCTAAAGTCATGAGACAATAGCTGCTTCATGCGAGAAACATTATTTTTGAATGCAGTTAAAGCTGCAAAACCAAGAGTATTACTTCAACATATCTCCCTATACTTCTTAAAGAGAATGAATTTTGGACAAAGTTGCATGCCTGGGACTTCAATATCAGCTTCTGAGACTGAAAAATCACAGTCATTTACCCCTAAAGCAATGCCCTCAGGCAGGGATTCAAGATTCTTCAATTCCTCTGCTAGTTTCTTTATCATGCTGGGTGGCAGATCTTCATATGCTGCCTTAAATTATCACAAAATAAAGAATAGTAAGACAAGAGAAGCAACAATCCACAAAAAGAATCCATTGTCATGCTTGATGAATATACTCAATGCAAATAACTATCTTCTTTAACCAAGGAATAAAGATTTTTTGACTACTGTAAAAAGTTCAACGAATAGTTTAGTGAGACATTTTCTTCATGTTTACATTCCTTGCATGGGCATTACTAGGACATGACCTCATAAGGCTATTTGTTTCTTAGTTAATACTTGTAACCCATTCCATTTCTGTTATCCTTGAATAACCTAAAACAGTAATAATTTTTGTTACTGGAGAAGCAAAATAGAGAAAGTTTTGCTTGGATATAGATAGAATTACCATATGTAAAGTGGAAAACAGGACCTTTGTGAGAACTGATATTTGATGAAAAGAACCAGAACTTCAGCAAATTATGTGCAAAAATCTCCCTCAAACTTGCTGCATAACAGTAAAGGAATTGATCAAGATAGATAATGACCTGCAAATTACATGAGGACAGGTTGCTTTCAGATAAGAATTAAACACAATTCAGTTCAGTCAAATGTTTCAATGGACAGTCAAATGAACCTTGCCAGCAACTGCACAGTTCACCAGTGTAAACATGTTTGATAGTACAACAAGGCAATATGTCCAAGCACTGAATGTTATATCAGCACTCGAAAAAAAGAAACTAGAGAAGTAACAATAGCAATGACATAAGACCCTTCAATAGGTGATTGCCCTTTACCAGAAAGCAGTGAGGACATATTCATCAATCGCTATACTAAACCAGACAATTTGATGCCCCTAAATCAAACCCGAAAACATATAGATAGAAAATGCATTTTGCATAGATGCAAAAAAGGGAAGTAATCCACACGAGACCAAGTTCAATCACTTTAAGCATCTGGAACTGCAGTGTAGAATCGTCAAACATTAAATCCACACACAAAGTTGCTTCATGGTTTTGGAAGGTAGCACAAACTCCCTCCAGTGGATCTTCTTGGTTCTCAAAACTCAACATCTTAACCTTAGATGTGAGCTGCAATGGCAATTCATGTACTTTCCGATTGCAGAACCATAGGTACTCACATAGATATGGAGCCACCTAGATTCCCTTAAGTACTGACACTACAAATTCTAAGTCCATTAAATTCTCCAAGAAAAAACAATCTTTCTAAAGTCTCCAACATCATTAAGAGCAGCAGTCGTAGATTCTTGTAAGGGTTTTCTGTAGCCTACATTTTGCTATGAACTTGGGAAAGCATAACCATGACAAACAACCACATCCAAAAATTAAGCAACTTTACCAATTACACAGCAGTAGAGTATGAAACAAGGCATAAATGAAAATTCAAAGCCAAAGTTGAAGTCCTTCGTAAATCCAAAAAAAAAGTTGAACTCTTGAGAGTCCAGTTATGCCAATAAAGAAAAGAAAAACCCAGCAACAAAAACAACTAAATCAAATACAATAAAACCACCCTCTTGCTGAAACCCTAAGACACAAATCTCTGAAACCTAAACACACACATACTTGACCAAAAAAACACGAAAGTACTTGCCCGGTGAGACAAAACCAAAGAAAATTGACAAAGACATAAACCTTTCACTTAAAGCAGACAAAAACAGAACAAAAGTGAGGAATCAAGTCACTAAAAGGTGAAATTATAACTTTAAATTACTAGTCAAACAGTTTTAAATTAAACATTCGTTTTTAAAACATATTAAGAGATAGAAGTGATCAAAACAGCAACAAAATATCAAACAGGAAAGAAAACCCATGTGAGAAATTACCTTATCTTCTTCTTCTTCTTCTCCTACTCGCTAAGTGGACCTGACATTTGCTACTCCATTAATTAAGCACTAGTACACTGTCATTATTTTTCATTTATGGTGGTGTATATTTCTCCTTTCTTTCGCAGTAGACAGTAGGAAGCGGAATTCGAAATGACCAGTTTGACCTCCTATGAATATTCGAGTTACTACCTTATAGCCGCGTGCAGGCTATTGCCGGCGACAGCTGAAAACTTATTTGGTATAGCTGTTTTTTTAAATATATTATTTATTTTTAAAATTTATGTTTAATATTAGTATATAAAAGGCCGGTATAGGAGAGCTGTTGCGGTAGCTTTTCAAAATACTTTTCGTGCTGAAATACATTAAATAATATTTTTTTATTTTTAAAAAATTATTTTTAATATCAGCACATCAAAATGATCTAAAAATATCAAAACATATTCATTTAAAATAAAAAAAATGAATTTCTACAACATGGCGGTTGAAACGCCTAAACAAACAGCTTCAAAATAAATTGAAAAATAAAAAATAAAATATGTTAAAAATAGTATATTTAACTTGGAATTGAATTACTACAACGATCTTAAAAAAAAGTTTAGAAATTAAATTTATACTCTATTCGAAAAAAATATTTTATTTTATTTTACTGATTCAAACCAATTAAAATTTCAGAGACTTGATTTTAAATTAAAATAAATATTATAAGTTTTTTAAAATAGCATTTTTACCCCGCGAGACAGCGTGGAGAATCAAACTAGTCTTTAATTAATGCTCTCTCCCCTCTAATTAATATTACAAAGACTTGTGAGGACAGCACAAAAGTGACAGGGGGCAGTAATGGTGACAAAAAGCTGCGTCATGGTTCACAGGACGGTGGAGCATGGCTGGCTCGTTGGATCATGCATGAAAAAGCCGCAATCAAAGGTATTTCATCTTATCATTCATGGCATCGTGTAATGATTTGCTAAAACTATATTCTATACTGCATCTGCTGTAAACACCGGTGACTCAGCTCTGCTGTAAACATTAAAATGGTCCTGCAATTTCAAAATCTTCAATCAATTCCATGCGTCTTCTCTCAACTTTCACTTTGAAATAAGGAAACAATTGAGTGCAGGCACGGAATCCATGTCGGAAGACTACAACAATGGTTTTATACTTGCACAGTTTCAAACAGCGGTGATTCAACAGATAGAAAATAACATGGATGGTATAAACTATGTAGGAAAACACTGTAGCTATTCTCGCATGGTAGATTGCTACAGTGTTTTCTCCGCAATTCAATATGCTGTTATTTTATAAGAACCTAACTGAGTCAGCACAGGAGGGCTGTCTCCCAATTTCCAAAGAAAATAATATAAATTATATTATGAGATTTCACTTGATGATTTAAATTTTTAGGTTAGATAATTTCTTAATATGGTGTCAGAGTTTTGTTGATTCAACGATCATGAGTTCGAATATCACAAATCTCATTTTATTTGATATAAAAATCAAGCACAAGATAGTATGAATTTGGACAAATTTCAAACCCAAAAAACTTTCAGCATTAGAGAATAATATAAATAATACATCACCTAACAATTTAAATTTTTAATTAAATTAATTCCTTACAACAAGGATAAACATAAACTTTATCAGCATCATGACTTCTATCATCTTTCATTACCTTTATATTCAGTCTGGGCATCTCATGATCACATTGCAGGCTGATCTTCCATGACAACATGCATTATTCATATGCATTTCCTGGCTTCTTGAAAATCATTTCCTTCTAATTTATAAAACTGACAGGATTAGAGATGTCAAGGACAACCAATCTCAAAGAACTATATCACAAGTTCATAGCACCAATAAGATCACTGTACCATCTTCAAAGAGAGATCCGGGTCACGTTCAAAACCAAGAATGACTAACATAAACTATAACCATATTTTCACTTATAAAGGGATATAAAATTCAAATTTGTGATATAATCATCTCAAAACAAGCTCTATTATTAACGTAACGACTGAGCACTTCACAAACATACTTGTCTGATCTGTATGGGTTATCAAACATGTCCAGCATTGAACTCTCCAGCATCCTGGCCTATGTACAAACACCTTATCCTTCAACAAAATCCATTACTTGTTGTCTTCCAATATATCATTCATCATATAACGCACTAATAATACATATATGGAAAATCAAAATCCTTGATATAGATCATATTTAATGTACCTCACTAACTAGGAATAAGTAACCATGCCATCTTGCAAAAGCGATTGGCACTGTTCTTGCTCCAATGTCTCTCTGACAGCACGATAAAACTCTACCCATGAAGATGAGCAGATGTCGACGGGTCCCGACAAAAACGTTGGATTAGGACTAGCAAGGCAAGCAGCCACCAAATCCAACACAGAGGTAGCAGGTTTGAGCGATTGTGGGAAACTGAAGGCCAAATTATCCACTTTATGCTCATAAATTTTCCCATTTCTATCCAATTTATACCTTGAAGTACCCTGAAACTCTCCCTGGGCCTCCCATGGGACCCTGGGAACACCCTTTAAGTTCCATCTAATCAATATTACATTCTCTGAGGGTTGCCAGATCCTATAAACCTCAAGTGAAATCTCTCTAAACAACATTTTACCATTAAATGTCAATGCCCAGAAGATCAATTTATAGCTATCAATTCCCGCGAACGTATTCAACAGGTCAATAAACGTGATATCATCCCTGAAACGATATAACACCAACTCCAATGTAAAAAAGTTCCAAGCTTTCTCAGAAAACAAAAAGAATTCAAAGAAAACAAAAACTACCCAGATGAGAGAATTACCTATAGATGTCATAATTGAGGTCCTCTGTGAATAACAAGGGCAAATCCTCGCGAAGTGTCCGAACAGCCAGGCCAAGGTTGACATAAAACTCATCTCTGTGGTGCTGCTCCTTATCCTGAGCAGCTGGTGGGGTCTTAACCTGAAGTGGAGGGGACATAGAGGTGTTAGTATTGGTGGTTTTTGTAGCAGTAGCTGTTGGTGTGGTTTGATAATGAGTGTGTAAAGTTTGGGTTCGGTACAGAATTGGTTTCTCTTTATCTTTGGAGGATTTGGAACCGATGAGGAGAGAAGGAGAGAGGTTTGGTAGAAGAAAAGCCATGGACTTTCGGAGATTAATTGGGCTTATTAACCTTTCTAGCAATGTAAAATTTGTTTTTGGGATTTCTTTTAGTGGTTTTAAACACGGCCATGAAAGAGAGCCTACATGCATATTTTGAGATTGACAGTCGGCTACCGTGGAGGTTTTATGGTATCGGCAACCTAGCCACTCTATTCTGGCCTTTTATTTGTTATTTAATGTTTTCCACTAGTTTCGTGAAAATCAACGTCTACTTTCCTTTCGACAGATTTCCTTCACCCACTTGCTCGTCTCTTATAAGTTATAACTTCTCTTATTTGCCAGAAAAGTGGAATTTCACTCCAGATTGCTTCATATTGCGTCAAACAACTCCAAATTACCAACGGTTTGAAACTTAATTTTCTGAACAATCTAATCAAGACCCTGCTACGATATAAAGAAGATAAAACAATGCTATTAAATATTAATCTCCGTTTATATTTGCATTTACATTCTCACCATGAACTGCAGTGTGCATGGAAAACATAATAGAAAAAGAAAAGAAAAGGAGGGAGCCGAGAGAGGAGCTAAGCAAGTTTGGAGAGAATTCAAGGTGGGTGTAAGACCCTGGAAAAGAAAGTCACACTAATGCCCGAGGTATGCCCTGTCCCAAAGTGGGGCTATAGGTGATACTAAATCTAATAATATATTTAATTTAATGCCCGAGAATAGATTGATAATAAATTAAATTTCATGAATATTTCACATCATTCGATTGAGTTATCCCATAAATTTCAATTTTTTAATTTTTTAATTTTGATTTCTATGAAGTTATTATAATTTATACTATTGCGCCCGTTGATAGCAGGTTTGCCAAATAATCTTAATTATATCTATGTTTTACTCCTCTTATCACAAATTATTGAATATTAAATTTTACCATTTGATTTGATTTTTTTGCAATTTCGCAAAATAAAACCAAGAGCATCTTCGAAATTCGACAGACCCTCGCAATGATTTCCACAATAATTTCGACGGGCTAATTTCTTTTAGATTTGATAAATCAGTAGAGCCCAGGCATTAACATATACTAAAAAAGAAGATCTTACATCAGCACTATAGATTGGCCATTTCTTCTTTATGTTTCGTAAGCGTTCGTCCACCTTTAACTGCTGTCAAGAAGTTCTTTGCTGTGATTGACCTGTCAAAGTAATTCAAATGAGTGTTGTAAATTATAGATAAAAATGTGGGACGTGATTCAGATTTCAATTGCTTTGAACTGATTTGATAGTAATATTTATTTATTTATTAATAATTGGTTTTTTCGACAATAATTGGTTTTTAGTCTTTCATTTTTTTCCATTTATTTTATGTGTTCTTTCAAAATTATTATGAATTTTTTAGTTTTTTTTCATTATTCACACGATAATAATAACAACAATAATAATAATAATAATAATAATAATAATAATTTCAGTTATTTTCCTTACTTTTCAGTGTTTTTCCTCAGAATAATTTGATAATCTTTATTGTTTTGATAGTAATAATAATGATAATTTTAGATGTAAAAGACTTCGATATTGTTGTTTTTATAATAGGGTGTGGTGATCTGTTTTATTATATTGAATTTTGCATATATAAATATTATATTTTAATTTTGGACCAACATATCCTATTAATTTCTTTCATCCCAACAATTATAAAAACTTCTTACTCAGCCCACAACGTAGTGTGATAAATTTTTTTGATTTTCAAGTCAAATGATTTTTTTCCCAGACAATAATTTTTATTTTTTTCATTTATTTTATTTTTTTATTTGCTCTTTTGTTAATGTTTTTAAGCTTTTTTTAGCCTTTAATTTAATTTCGTTTTCTTCCCCTTATTAAAGCAATAATAATATTAATATTAAAAATAATAATAATAATTTTAGTTTTTATTCCAACGTGTTTTTTTATTAATATTTTTTTTGTTTCTATCTCAGATTTGTTGAATAATATTTATTGTTTTGACAGTAATAGTGATGATAATTTTAGATGTTAAAACTTCGATATGATTGTTAATATAATAGAAGATGTTGATCACTTTCAGTATATCAAACTTTGCATATTAAAATATAATATTTCGATATGATTGTTAATATAATAGAGGATGGCATTTAGCTAGTAACAACTAAAATCTTGCCTATAAACAGCGCAACAGAGTCCACGCATTACACATTACAAGGCATTCGAGTCCTGCCTCCATGAAAATAACCACAACATTACTTTAAATACATCTCGAATAAATGAAAGAATACACACTCATTCAAGCATTCTTCGGCCAATATCACGAGGAAGAACAATAAATAAGAAGACTTTAAGTGTATGCATCATAGCGAGCCAAAAGCTGATAGGAGACAAGCACTGGCTTTCTGAGATGCAACTTTGTTATAAGATCCTCTATTATGCACACTGCAAAATCCAGCTCTTATCAAACAAATGACAGTTCGGAATGCTTGTCTGGAGAGGATCTGGATGAATATTCTACACTGAATTGCCATGAACACCTCGTACAAATGGCTCTTATAGACAAACAGGACCAGATAGCATTCTACACTTTAATAAAAAAAAAGACAGTATCTCTGTTACAAGTTTGATCTTCGAAGATGAATAATAGTCTACTCCCGGGAGGCAACTTATAGTACGCTTCGACTTCCAATTTTCAAACAAAACTTTTGGTGACATTTCATTTTATTTTTTATTGGAGTTATCGTTAACGCGTTATTGTATTGTTTTTCCACTAGTTTCGGCACAAAAGTAGCTGCAGAAAGTCAGTCAGCAACAAGGCAATATCATTTCTTGGGAGTTGTGTAATCAAACAACATTTAAGGAAAAATCGCCCTACAGGCAGAGTTATTGAAGATACATTCAAGAAAAAGTTTATAGATAACTTCAAAATCAAGACACAGATAACTTCAATAATTTCAGGCTCAATGCAAAGATAATAGAATGGTTCGAAAATTTTTGTGAAAGAGAATAGATTAAATGTGGGAGCATCTGAATGCATAAGACTTGTCAAATAAGGAATCCATGCCAGAATCTCAGCCCCCAGCTACATATTGGCAACGTACAGCACTAAAACGCTATAGAAAGAGCGGATCAGAGACTCTAAATTGTTGCCTTTACACGAAAAACAATTTATGGAACGGAGATATCAGCTTCTCTATTTGAATAACCGATTCGAATGTTGTAATTTACGTCGTCTCTCAAACAGAAATACCAGGGCAAAATCATCTACAAGCGGGGAAAATAAGACTAAAAATAAAGAAAACAGAAGACAGTGATCAACGAATCATGGAACGCAACCCAGTGGATGTCATTACATTACCTTAACCTTAGCTACAGATCCAACACCATAGAAAGATCTCTAAAAGCAATCAACAAAAGTAACTGAGTTCAAAAATCATCATCGCAAAAAATAGAATGTAGGAACATCTGAATGCATAGGCTTCATTAGAAGGTAAGCAAATGCTAGAATCTCAGCACCCAGAAAATTGGTATTGGCAACGTACAGCACTGAAAACGCTATTGAAAATAAAGCACTTCAGAGACTCTAATTTGTTGCCTTTTGATCCGAAACAACACAGTGAAAACATAGTTATTAGTCAAACAAAAACACTAAAATCGAAACAGAGGGCTCAGGGAATATGAGATGGCATCAACGAGCTCAAGTTTTGAGCTCTCATAGTTTGATGGTATATAATTTTCATCATCACAGCCTCTGGTTAGCCGATTTATAAACCATAAAAAGGAAAAAAGAAGACAAATAATTAGATTAAAAAAAAGAGTTAATTAAAATGCCTCAGAATCTGTATAAGTTTTGGTAACATCATAGAGAAGTATCTCAGATGGTACGGACAATTTTGATGCATCACCGGCAAGCATATCAAAACTCCTAAGAAATTTAGTTTAGAATTTAGAGATTGGATGGGTGAGGAAAAGGGATGGGATGGGTGCGGCTACGCGCAGTCGGTAGAGTGTTCTATTGTTGGGATTAAATAGAGATTCCGAAGAGGGCAGAAACCCTAATTTGGCGATCTCTTAATTTAGCTAACTGACCCGGGCGATTCTTCGGCCCAACCCCACATATGAGTTCGAAACTCAAAACAGTGTATCAAGACAGTGAAAGCCTAGCCCGATAAAGTATTTCTATGGCAAACATCATTTAACTTTTAACTTTAAGAGGGAATTTGATATTTCTTTATGTACTGTTTTTTGAAATATATTCAAACAATATATTTTTTTATTTTTTTAAATTTATTTTTGATATAAAAATAAAAATAAAAATAAAATTATATATTTTTTAAAAACATAAAAATAAATAGACTCTAAAAAAGTATTTTTAAATCGAGAAAGTAGAGAACTTAATCATTTTTACAGTTATATTTTCAAGTAATGGAGAGGTAATGAAAAAAACTATTTCAATTTTAGTAAAATAATTAAGAGGATTGCGTTTCATGTTGATGTAGAGTGCGATTGCGGTAGCTTTTTAAAGGGTTTATCGTGCAGAAATACATCGAAATGATGTTTTTTTTATTTTTTTAAAATTATTTTTGAAATCAGCACATCAAAATGATCTAAAAACACCAAACCGCCGGTTTTTAAAATGAATTTTTTTTTTCAAATTTCGGCCAAAAGCCGGTAGGATCGCAATGCCAAACGGGTACGTAATCTATCTAAAAATAATTAAGAGGATTGCATTTTAAAAGTGTTATTGAAAAAAATAAATTTTTTATTTTAAATTAAATGTTTTTAGATCATTTTTATGTACTGATATCAAAAATAATTTTAAAAAATATATATCATTTTGATGTATTTCTGGAAAAAAAAATATTTTCAAAAATAATCTCAACTATACTGTCACTGACGAACACTAATTAAAAACAAATTAAGGTTTAAGTAATTTTTATGATTTTCACATATGAAGTAGTTATAAATACACCTAGATTTTGAGACTTCTTTACGGAGAAAAAATATCATTAGTGAAGAAAATGGTGTATTATTATTGGCTAATTATATTGGATCATGGGTCATGATTAATCAAGAAAACATGACCTAAACCAAATTCTAAATGGTCAATATTAGCGGCATATAAGGTAAATTCTAGCAGAAAGAAAGCTAGATGCCAGTCAATTAAGCAGTGGAGCAAGGGAAATTAGCTGTCATTGAAAACATTTGCAGCTAAAGGTTGAGCTCTAGCAAATTCTCACCCCTGTCACCTATTAAACCTTGCTCTTGTGTTCAGGCCTATGAGAAAACTCGAAATCTATATGCACAAAAGCTCGCTCAACTTCAGGCAATTGCTCAAGCTTCTCCTGGAGATCCTCGCCAATATCGTGGGCTTTGTTCAAAACCATGTCTCCTGGCAAGACAATGTCAACCTCCACAAAGTAATGATTCCCAAAAGTGTATGCCCTCACCGTGTCGATGTGCTTGATCTCCTCGTGGTGATTCCATATCAGGTATGTTAGTTTTGCCAGAAATTCAGGCGGGGCACTTCTTCCGATCAGTGACCATACATTCTCGATAACTGTCTTCGCCCACGTGCTGATTGTATACAATGCTATCTGCATATTGGGTTAAAACAGGATCATTTTCTAGCAAGGATGAGACAAACGTGGATAAAGTAAGAGGGGTCGGCCTTGCTGGTGACTGAACCAGCTTGCTTCAATAAAGAATCATAGGAATCCGCGGGAAAAGAGGAAACTTACTATTATTGCTCCGGTAGGATCAATCCACCAGTAATATCGGAGTGCTAAAACGGCTGTTACCAAACCAATTGAATTTGTTACGACATCAAAGAGATGATCCTGAGCATAGGCTCTGACTATTTCGTTCTTAAATCTTCGACAATAAATCATTAGCAGAAACTTCACTGCTGTGACCGTGACCATTATGGTAATCATCCATTTTTCCTGTCCCCTCTCCATTTCAGGCCCTTTCTACATCAAACAAATAAATAAAAAGAGTATCTAATAAGACCAAAATAAGCAAAAAGTAGAAATATAATAGGTAGCCTCGGGTAAGAAGTTAGGCTAGTTAAATTAAAGGCTTTGAAGTTTGTTGAGTACACTGTATTCTCTCACAAGCACAGGACATGGACCAATGAAGTAATATATTGTTGAAATTTTTCCTAAAGAAAATCTATTCAAATGTAAATCTAAGATGGAAAAGGAATATATCTTATTAGCAAACCTTTGCAATAAGCTGCCGGGTAGACTCGAGTAGAATTTGCAATCCCAGAGTCGCCATTATAGATGCAAAGACGATGATGCCCTGCATAATCAAGCATGGCTATCAGATTTTGTTGAAACGAATAATTGCATAAAAAAATAAGTTGGCGTGTAGTTCAGCTGTGAAAAACTTGAACTCCCATTTGCTTCCGTTTGGAGTAATGCTGATTATTGCAATTCCCTTGCTCCATATATTCATTACGTACAAAGTCTCTTGGATTTTACTGCCAAGAAAACTGACAGGTTTTCCATCTTGAAATCCAAGTAGATAGTTGAAACTACCTAGTCTATTGCATCTTACTATTGTTAATACATATACAATCAATACTATTCGCTGTAATCATTTTGAAATTCTGTTGCACTAAATTATAGTACACCTTCTATGGCTGTTTATTGCTTTCTGTCAGTTTATGGATTTACTACCCTAGGAATATGTGTGTGCAGCTTTTAGCACACAATGGCTGAAATAACAGCACATTTAGTGAATTTCATTTCAAGACTTCTTTGGGAGAACAGGAAAATGGAAATATAAATCTCCAAATCTTACAATGATTTTGGGAAGGAACACTAACACAAAAGAAAACGAGAATGCTCTTATAATTGATTAGAACATCGATCTGAAGTAATGTCTGTAATAAATTTGATTCCAGAGAAATTAAATTTTATGCTGGGTGACCAAACAAATGCACTGACTTACCACTGGCTGCATCCGTTTCTTTCCAATTGGATAGTGGTAATGGTTTGGCTTTTTCATAGCATGGGAAGTGAACCACAAAATCAATCCTGACAAGAGATCCAACAGGGAGTCCAGAGTTGAAGCAATAACTGCCAAAGATTGACTCTCAATAGAAGCATAAACCTTCGCTACAAATAGTAGCAAGTTAGCTACATTTGAAATATGGATCGCCAGTCGCTCACTCTTTGCCAGTTGCTTCATTTCATCCTGAAAAAGAAGAAAGATGCATTTAGATTATAAGTACCTTATCATTAACTAGAGAGAAGAACAGAAAATGAAGATAACAGCATACTTCTGTTGGATTTACAGGGAAACAACCCGATTCAGTCATGGCCTCCATCTCATTATACTCTTCAAGGAGCCTTTCTTGTTTCTTGTAGTATTCTGAAACCTTGCGTTGCTTCCCTGAGGTCAAGCCGTAGAGAAAGAGATGGCGTTAATTCTATAGAGAATGGAGCACTAGGAGACTGAAATCACAGGAAAATTAAAGTGTCCCAATACAGTGAGCTAAGAGATCAGAAGAATATGCGCCATGACTTGGTCAAGTGACTTCAAGAAGTTCCAAGTGACTAATTTCATGCTACTCACCTCCTCCATCTGTCAAATAGAATTAATGCTTGAAGAAATTTCATGCATCTACCGAATAAAGTAGTAAGTTGCTGAAAAATTCTATGCAAACAACGAACTCAACCTATAATCAGCAGATTATTGAAAAATTTGTTTTCTTTTCAATGCCTCTAGAGATCAACAAATGATCCCTTATTGTGTTTTGATATGAACAATCACTAGAAGCCAAAAAAAAAAATCATCTGCTGTAACTAAACCAGGCTATAGTTCTTTCAATATCACAGCACACAATAGCTTGCAACCTGGAGATACCAACCTGCATTACTAGGTAGAATGATCATAAGTCTTCAACTAATTGCTTACAACTTGATTTTCACTCCATGCCCTCGAAATTGGGTTATAACGCCATTTTCAAAGGAAATAAAGAAAAATAGTGCAATCTACGCCACCAAATATTTCTGATCATGCCACACTCAGAGAAATCAATAATGCTGAAAATTTGCATGCCAGCAATTGTTAAGTTCACATCATTTCATGTTCCTCAAAATTCTCAAACGCCCTACGCTCATTCAGATGTAACAGGTCGGAAAAAAAGCAACGGGTCAGGAAAATAGTGTGTACTTGAAGCAGGGAGGAGACGGTACAGGGAGGTGGAAGAGACACGATCATGCCTAGGATGGTCACGACTTTCTCGTGGAAGACGGAACTTCTCGATATCTAATCTCCATGACTGAGTATTATAAACTAATTCCGATACATCATTAACGGCGCCGCCGCCACTCTCTCTCGCCATGGCTAGCTAGGGTCGCTCTTCTATATCCAGTTTCTTTCAATCGGTGGAGTGGTTTTTTAAAAAAGAATCCTTGTAGGTTTTAAGGAGTTGTAGGAGTAAATTTACAGCAAGGGGAGGTGGTGTAAGTTGTAACCAACTATTCCTAAAAAGATGTTGCTGTCGAGTGGCGGGGCAACGCACGGCACAATCTCTTCCTTATAGGAAATTTCTTGCCACGTGGACCAATCACCAAGCATCTCTCATCTTCTGCTATTTTTTAATTTCTCCAGTCTTACTAATGTTGCAAATATTTCCGACCCCTCTCAACAATTTTATTTTTTTACAATTCAATCCTAATTATCCCATTAAATTACTAATTAATGAAGTAATATGCGATCGACTAGATTTCAACTCAATCTTTTTTTTTTTTAAATCTAGATGGAAACTTGAAATAGTCGTCGATAAGTCAATTTACGAGAGTTGGGGGGAGGTTTTTATGAAAATAGAATGTGATGAAGGAATTCCGTGCTAAAAACTAGTTAGCAATAATCCAATTCATAGTTAACAAATTAGTGTTTATGCTGTAACAGCATCAATTTTTTTAGTGCTTGTTCTTGATGTTGTTTTTTAAAGTATTTTTTCTTTAAAATACATTAAAACACCCCGTTAATCTCGTCATGATGATCCAAATTAGACGCGTCAGGTTTGCTGAACATTCTTGCGGGGCTGTCCTCCCAATGAGCGACCAGACATTCTTGCAGTTTTCTGGCAGGTGGATATGGTGTTGAACAACTAGGTTTAAGCCAGACAGCAAACCTCCGTCAAGCCCCAGGCAAAATACCCAACTCTGTGAGTCTACTTCATTGAACAGAAAAATTTATATAAACAAATACAAGTGCCGAAATCCCAACTTGAATTTTCAAAATAAACATCACAACAAACAGAAGAACAGCTCTCCCACAGATAAATATGAAATCCAGGCTACCATGTTTCTGCATCTCCAAGTTTATAGGTGCATGCTTATTATACGATCACCTTACTCCATACAATCTCTTCTGTGAGATTTCATTTGTTTTTTCCATCATAAATTGAATATTTTTTCAAGAAGATCGTAGAGAGTGTTCATCTTGCCTTGAACCATAACAAGGCAGTCTCCATTGAAGGATTTTCTTTCAGAATATTCATGGACGTCTGGACTTGTGCTCCAGCTGATGAATGGCATCGAAATCCACGTGGACAAAAGCTCTTTCTACTTCGGGAAGCTGTTCCAGCTTCTCTTCAAGTGTCTCCCCAATATTATGAGCTTGATCCAGAGACATATCCTGTGGTAAGACTATATGAACCTCCACAAAGTACTGAAAACCAACTGTGTATGCTCTAACTGTTTCAATGTGCTTAATATTCTTGTGGTGGTTCCAGATTAGATATGTCAGCTTTGCTAAATACTCTGGAGGAGCTGTCCTCCCTATCAATGACCAAACATTCTCCACGACCGTCTTTGCCCAATTGCTCATCGTATATAAAGCTATCTGCATTATAATATACCAGTTGTTGCTATAAATTATAATGATGTGAAAAAAAGGGGAAAATATACCAAGAATACCGAATAATTCTGAATCATGAACTAATACTGTCAACTTACAAGGATGGCTCCAATAGGATCAATCCACCAGTAAGACCTGATAGCTAACACCGCTGTCCCTAGACCAATTGAATTTGTAATGACATCGAAGAGGTGATCTTGAGCACATGCCCTAACAATTTCATTGTTGAATCTGCGGCAATATACCATGAGCACAAATTTCACCACTGTGACAGAGACCATAATGCCAATCATCCATTTTTCTTTGTCAGGATCTCTTTCTGGCTGCGCCTGCATAAAGTTAATTGAAAGATGACTTCAGTTGCTTTATGGTTATATAGAAGTTGTCGCATATACTAAAAAGCTTTGCGTGGGCATACCCTTATAACAAGTTGTCTTCCTGACTCGAATAATATCTGTAATCCAAGAGTTGCCATTACTGATGCAAAAATAACTATTCCCTGCCAAAAAAAAGAGCACCGAATCGGTGAAAAAGCACAAAAAATATAGGAAGACATGAACAATTGATAGCCCAAACACACAACTGTGAACTCATTAGATTTGTTTTCCAACGTGTTCCACACTTGCAAATCCTTCAATGGCCTAAAGTTCATATCTTCTTAAAGCTACCCAGGAAAAAAGTGAGCAAATGAAGCATTGTTTAGTTGTGAGTGTTTCTGCTAACGACGCACCAACGCAGGTGTGTTTTGTGTAAAGATAAATAACTATTCCAGGGACAATGGTTTAGTAATATAGTAGTTAAAGTTGAGGCTTGGAAGATTGGAATGCTTGATTTCGAATCACCCTCTTTCAAGTCACTGAAAAACAATAAGAAACAAGTTCATATATATACAGCCTCACGATCAGCTGGCGGAATAAGGCCTACCACTGGTTGCATTCTTTGCTTGCCAATAGGATATTGAAATTGATTTGATTTTCTCATCGAATTAGCAGTAAACCACAAAATAAACCCTGACAATAGATCCAAGAGGGAATCCAAAGTTGAAGCTATCACTGCCAGTGATCTGCTCTGAATAGAAGCGTACACTTTCGCCAGGAAAAGCACCAAGTTGGCTACATTTGATGCATATATTGCCACTCTCTCATTTCTTGCAAGCTGTTTCATTTCATCCTGAACCAAAAAAAAATATCAAAAAAGATCAAATGATCGAGCGAGATCTTCATGAAGAGCCAAATGGGAACAAATTAAAATGAGTGAAACAGAACCAATTACTACAAGCTTACCTCACTTAAACTTCCAGGCAAAATGCCCAATTCAATGAACGAGTCCACTTCATGGAATCCCTCGACAAGCTTTTCCTGCCTTCTGTAGTATTCTGAAATTTTCTTTTGTCTCCCTGCCAGAAAGGAAAAGGAAACCTTAAATTCATCAAGCTTGAAATAGGTGACGTGAAAAATAAACTTAAATCTTACTTAGTGCTTTAAGAAAATATCCAAAGCCAAAATGATTATCCATCCGCCTCTCCGGCAACTGGAACTTATCCATTCTAAGCTGCCAAGACGGCTCCCTTGTCACCGTGATCACATCCTCCACTGTCGCAGAAGGCGATAGAAACTCCGTTCGATAGTCTAACGAATCTGTTCGACGACTGCTCTGTCGGCTCACCATTTTTCAGCCCAGGAAATTGCTTTGAACTTTTGAGTTGTGTTCCAATCAGACCAAGCTCTCTTTGCCGTAAAATGAAAAAGTTTCAGAATGAAAGGATCTGCTTTGAAATGAAGCAAGAACTATAACCACTTCTTTTTATATAGTTAACAAGAGGGGCCACAGATATTGTGCTCAGAAAGCATGGGGAACGTTGATTTCATAATACGACCAGATAGCTGGGCCTAAAACCGGGGACATTTTCAAAGGAACATCATCTCATGTCTTCAGTGGAGACAGGAGATGACTTTATATATTTAATTCAGGATTGTAGTCCAGGTATGAAGGGAATCTTAAGCAACGATTATGTTCCTTTTCACACCATAAAATAGAATTTCAGTTCTTACCTGGTGAAGTGGCTTTTCAGGACCCAGTTCTAGCTGGTCCACAGCCAAAAAAAGGATTTGCATTTTGCAGCAATATTCATGAAGCAATTGATTCGTCATGAAATGGCCAATAGCTAGAGGTCCTTGGGGTTATTGAGCTGCGGATGAGAATCTAATTGCCCTTTTTTCTTTTTCCAAATCTGCCTCAACAAATTTTCCTCTCACGAATACAAGTTTTTCTTTTCCCTTTTTTATTTATGGTTCGATAATAAAAGTATTTTGTTTCTAACATACAAGTTTTTCTTTTCCCTTTTTTATTTATGGTTCGATAATAAAAGTATTTTGTTTCTAACATACGTGATTTGATTTGATGATAAAAAAATTATGATTTATAAAATATATTTTAAATTCGAGTTAAAATGTTTATTTGTTAAAAGTTTAGAACAACTAAGATTTCACAGGTTAATTTGAATCTTCACACCTTCATCTCATTGCTTAATTTGCAGTAATGTTAAGATTAAGGGTCTGTTTGGGACAGCTATTGTTGTAGCTTTTCAAAATATTTTTTGTGCTAAAATATATCAAAATGATGTTTTTTTATTTTTTTAAAATCATTTTTGACATTAGCACATCAAAATGATCTAAAAACACCAAATATATTCATTTAAAATAAAATAAAAAAATAATTTTTTTGAAAACACAGTTTCAAAAACTGTCCCAAACAGCTTCTAATAAATAAATAAATCAGCGATCACAATAATTAATTCCACAGATTCCCATTTCCCTCTATCGGTCCTTTTTTTTCCTTTTCTGAAAAAGCTATCCGCTGGCTCGAAGCATTCTTATATAAATGGTAAACTTTAACTGTCAAGTTTTAATTTAACCCTAGATAGAATTTTAAATGTCAATTTTTAACAAAGAGTGTCAAGTTGCCTACAAAAAAAGCTTCGGTTTTTGAAGCAAACGCGAATCTTGGACAGAATCCACTGATAGATGAAAGATAAAGGGATTCGATTGAGAATTTTATAATTTTAAGACAAAAAACATAATTGTTTAGGACTTAGTCGAGAATACTTCATAGTTGGAGGGGCGATTCTAAAGAAAACCAAAGTTAAGCTAAGAAATGAAAGAGAAGAAAACTCAACCAAACACTTGTTTACTTACTGCTCCTAGTAAAGAGAAAAAAAGAGCTAACTGAAAACAAGAGATAGCTATCGAAGTCGAAACCCTAAGATTCTCTCTCTTCACAGATATCACTTCTCACTGTGAATCAGGGCTTATCAAAGCTAAGAAAATGGTCAGTTTCTTCTGTATACGTGTACTTATATAGTATAGGTGTATGCGTATGCTGTTTGCTAAGCTGATTGTATTGATTTCTTCTTGTTTTAATTCTAGCTTTCATCAACCTATGTGTGCGATGAGGGATCGATTGTTTCTTTTCAATTATCTTGTGCAATTTCTGGTAATTAGTGTTAATTGTAGGTTTTTGTAATTTAGTGGTGTAAACTTTAAGAGTATTCCGCGGAGAATTTGAAGTTTCTTTGAGTTAGGCTTTGTTAATTGGTGAGTTTAGGGTCTTTCATGCAAAAAAAGAGCAAAAGGAAGAAAAGACTTCTTGTTGAGAAAAAGAAATTTTTGGAGTCATCACTAGTTTTTGCAGAGAAAAAAGTTCTTAGGTTGTGTAAATTTAATGCATTTTTTTCTCTTGGATTATCTGATATGCATGTGCGCACTCAGTTTGTGTTCAAGCAGAAATCTAGTTTGGTTTTTTTGCCTGTGCATGCACAGTCTGTCTTCATTGTGAAAAAAATGGCAATCTTACTGATTGATGGCTTATAGATTTCAGCTATATCACGTCGTTTCTTTGTGTTTATTAAACATATATTGATTTGATGGACTATAACTTTGTGCTGAATCGTGCAGCTTTATGTTAGTTATGGTCATGTAAAAATATAAACAAAAATCATTTCCAATGTGTACTTGTTTTGTTCCCTTTATTTTTCTTTATGCTTCTTCTTCTTCTTTTTTTCTTATGCATTTCTTTTCTACAGCACAAGTTAAATAGAGGAAACCGTGAGAAAGTCCAGCAGTTCATGAGTATAACTGGGGCAAGGTAAACCAAAGATTAAATTTGATGTTGCTACTGTACTTGCAATGATCGTTATCGAGACTAAACTTTAAATTATATATGAAGTTCCTGGAGGACCCTTTCCCTTGCTGTTGATACTCCTTTTTAAAAAATTAAAACTAAATAATGGTAGTAAGAGTGAACTTTCATTGGAAATATCGTATCCATGTGTGAGTAAAATAAGAATGTTATCCAGATGCTTTTCTGTTTCATATATTTCTATTTCTCATTGCTTATCGAAGCAGTTTTTAGAATTTAAAATTGATATTATTGTCCAATCAATATGTTTTACTTATTCAAGTAAAAAGGAAAAGAGAGAGAAAGGAATAGATTTCAAAACATGATATGGGCAATGAGCTTTCATAAATGTGACATCTTATTGTTCTTGAGAATAATGATTTGTATGTGTGTTTATGATCTGCACAAGGTAGCCTTGTTCCTTTTCTTTTACAGTTTGGTGATTATAATAGTTATTTTGAAATGCAGTGAAAAGGTTGCTGTTCAGGCTTTGAAGGCCAGTGATTGGCATCTAGAAGGAGCATTTGATGCATTCTACAGCCAGCCTCAGTCTAGAACATATACTGATTCTAGACATTTGGAAGAGCTTTACAACAGATATAAAGGTGAACAGTACTTATCCACCGACTTCTCTTTCTAGTTGCACTTAAATTAGAACCTTCAGTAAGCTGCAATTAATAAATTTTAGATGCATTGCTTCATGCTTATTGAAAATGTGCATTTAGATGTATTGCTGCATGCTTATTGAGAATGCACTTTAATTTCTGTCATTAGAGAATGTACTTTTAATTCTCTGTCGTTATATTATACACCTGTGCTTTAATATTAAAAAAGAGGTATTCATGTTAAGATAATCATTAAGAAATGGGTTGTTGCATATAATCCTGCCTCATTTGCCACTATTTAGATGCAACCAAATTAGATAAATTCTTCTTCTTCTTTTTCTTGCGCAGTATACCTAGAGACGCCAAATCACACTGTCCCAATTATCAAATAACATATATTGCTCCATATTTATTTGATACTTTGTGCACACCATGTAGGATCCAAATTGACAGAGCAGACATAAAATAAAAAATGTCTACAATATACATACCAATTGCCAATTCTTTTTGGCTTGCAGTGTTCACACAAGAAAAATTATTCTGTTAGAATATGTCATTTATTTGCTCAATGGCAAGGATAAAGCATAAATTAGTGGAACAACTTTTTTTATTATTGGAAAAGCCCTAATGGTTCTATATAGCATCCGACAACTTACAAAATTTTGTGTGAGTTCAAAATTCACCTGTGTCACAAAGATACTCTTTAAAGAACAAAGTTACTCTATTTTTTTATCAATAACTTAGTAAAATTATTTTTACTCATAGACTTTTGCTCTGATTCGTTTTGCAGATCCTTATGTTGATATGGTACTGGTTGATGGTATCACCATACTTTGCAATGATCTTCAGGTACTGCTTTGAGTTCCATTTATTTGTTTGATTATAAATGTTGCATCAAATCAGTTCAAAGATTTGAAATTGTTTCTCTGAGACTCTGAAAATAACATCTGAACCTTTCGCATTTGTCAGGTGGATCCTCAAGATATTGTTATGGTATGCATGCATTGATCTGTCCCTTTTCTTAGTTTCTGAGGTGCATGCATCTGCCTATATTTTTATTCACTCACATACATGTGCTTAAACAGGAAATGTAACCTGATCATAGAACAAAAAAGAAGAACATGTAAGACAATTTTGCAAAATTGCAATTGCTTTGCATATTTTATACATTAAATAATAGTTTAATCAGTCTAGAAATTTATATGCTCTTATGTTATTACATATTACCTGCTTTTTTTATATAGAAATACTTTATATATATCGAGTGGGTATTGCTGATTGTACCAGCACCATTAGCTTTCAAGGCTAGGTGTTATAGTTGATGTTGATTCATCTACTTTAATGTCTCTAATTGAAAACTGAACTTGACAATTTTGTTTCATTCAGCTCCTCTATTGTTCCTGCTATAAGTAGCAAAGAAAACTAAAATTTAGTTGCGTCAATCCCTAAAAGTAATATATCTAGAGAACTGTATATTGATTACTTCTCAACACTGTTTCATTTATAAATAACCCTTGTTCAAACATCTTCACCATTGTCCATGAACCTCATAAATAAACTGATCGATTATCCTGATGGAACTTTTAAAAAAATATCAGGAGATGGACAAGGTTAGTTCACTTTTTTACTCAGCTTCCTTTATGGCCCTTGGCTTAGCTTGTCCCTTAAATCTGAAGTAATCTGCATTTGATGATTGGAAAGATTTGAAGAAAGTACGTTAGTTGTACTTTCTTGAAACTCGTCTAGAGTATATCTTTTGCTGTCTGTGTGTTTCTAATATAGTGGCTGACAGTTTAAGGAATATGTCTCTTATTTGGTGCTTTGGAATTTCAAGCATTGGTAACTTTAATCAGCCTTTCCTAACTTCTTGAGCTTTCAGTTCAATGTACATAAAAAATTAAAGTTTCTCTCCACTGCTTTTCAATGTGGAATTTAGGGATCTGAAGTATGGCAATTTTTAATGTTATTCTGGAGTTACTGTTTGCGTATATACTGGCAAGGAATGATTTATTTAAGCTAGTGATAGGAAAACAGAAAAGGAAAGGATAATTAGTAAATTATAATTGAGTGGTTCTTACACGGTGATCTTGTGGATATGTATTTGGAATGGTGGGGTGTTTTCATTAATGTGGCGGAGTATGGTAGGAGAATTTTACTCTCACATGGTGCATGGCATGAGAGGTACTTCAAAATTTCTTTTTTAATTAATATCCAACTAATTCAGGGTGATGAGAAAACCTTGTGGGAAGTTACAGGAGTCTTTTCGAACTTGTAGTGATGAAAAAAGACTTGCCAGTGTAAGTAGGTTGCACCTGTTGATAGGCTGTGATTAAATATGCATGGATTCGACCTGGGCAAGGCCTGAGTGAATCAACCCAAACTTATCCATTTTAACAGCAGCCCTAACTTGGCTGCTTTCCTAAAATGTGAAAGTCCTACATGGGATTTGGGATTAGGCTCAGATGGACCCATCATCCCTTGTTTAAAAGTTCCACTTAATGAAAATCTATCAATTTTGTTTTTTTTTAAAATGAAGTGATAATCTATGCATCTTATAAGAACTAGATGTGTACTTTTATCAAACTTTGGGACAGTTGGGATAAAAGTGGGAATTTTCATCCATTTTCATCTTGGTAATATCTCTCAATAAAGAGTTTCAAAGTATCTGCAAAGGAAGTTCATGGTAAAAGTCAAACATATAAGCAGCATTCATTACATTAAAGAAACTGCACATGTTCCTGCCTGAAATGCCATCCTGAAAACTGCCCTTCATGGATTGGGCCATTGTAAGGCTGAGCTCTGCATAAAACTTGTACTCCTAGGATGCATTAGCAGCTACCCATTAATCCATGATGTATAATCAAGATTTTTCATCTAATTGTTAATTTGGCACATTGTCAATTACATATGCCAATCAGGGTATGGAAAGATGGTAACATATTATGCCACTTGTTATTGCAGTTAGTTGTTTCATGGCACATGAAGGCTGCCACCATGTGTGAATTCTCCAAGCAGGAATTCATCGGTGGATTACAATCACTGGGGTTAGTGTACAGATATTTTCCATGTATCCTGTTGTTTCTTTCACACTAAACAAGTCAATAGTATGGAATTGTTTTTATGTGAATCTAGTTTAAGCTGTATATTATTGGCAGGGTTGATTCTTTGGATAAGTTTCGTGAAAAAATGCCATATATGCGATCTGAGCTGATGGATGAACGTAAGTGCAACTTCATAAACTATTAAGAACTTTCCCAGATAAATTATAATTTTAAAATTTCATGCCAGGGTTAGTTGTATAGATTGTATTATTGATCACAAACCTGTGGGCACACAATTTTGGTGCTCGCATGCACACATGAAGACCTGAGATACATTTGTTTAAATGATTTAAAGAGATTTTTTTATTTGGTTTTGTCACTGAAATGACCTTTCCTCCTCTCGTTGTCCAGAGAAGTTTCGTGAAATATACAACTTTGCTTTTGGCTGGGCAAAAGAAAAGGTAAAGACTGTTTTGCACAAAGAATGTACCTGAATTTGTGCTTGACGATAACTATTCGTTTTTGCATCTGGCATACTTGACATGTTTGATAATTTGCCATTGATATTGAAAATTTGTTTCCAACAATTTAAATGACTGCCTGTCCGTCGCATAAACAAAGCCAGGTCCTAAATTAATGAATAAAGCACTCTAATGGTGTTGATATGTTAGCAAAACTTGTTATTTATTAAATTGTTAGCTATGCTCATTTCATATCTCCAGAAATCTGCTTTCTCATCACAGTGCCTTGTTTTGTGAGTATCTCCAGAAGTCTGTGGTTACCATATGCACACACAATTTAGAGTGTAACAGGTCCAGCTTCAGGAATAGCACAAAAAGTATTTAGTGCCTGCTAAGTGGTTGTGGCCAGACCTGATATTTGAGTACACTGTTGGATGATTTTTTAAGACATTAGGTTTGCCCATCTTATGCTGGTTCTGATGTATTTTTGTTGATATCAGGGTCAAAAATCTTTGGCATTGGATACAGCAATCGGTATGTGGCAACTGCTGTTCGCTGAAAAACAGTGGCCTTTGGTGGATCACTGGTGCCAGTTCTTACAGGTAGCTTTTAAGTACATATGATGGTCTATCATTTCAAAGTTACTGAAAGCACTCAAGGTTGATTGTTCCTAAATTCAGAATGTGTGCTTGTGTTGAGTGGTGGGGGTATTCAATAGTAATAAGCTAATCAACTATCAGTCTTGAACAGCTATATTCTGGAGTTATAATGTCAAGTAGCGTTTTAATAAGCTAATCAGTAGTCTTTAACATCTATTTATGAATGACAAAGTGGTATGTGTAATTGCCAGTGTAATTAATAGATATCTTTTAGCATATCAGACATGAATTTAGTCCTGTCACCAATTTCATTCCAGTACTTTCTTCTTTTTTTTCTTTAGTTAGAGATGATTTTCTAGTAGGTTTGCCATATTCATGTTTGTATTAACTATGGCTTTATTTCTAGTCTTATCAATAGTTATATTTTTGTGGCTTATTTACTTTATCGATGCTCTCAGGCTCAGCATAATAAAGCAATCTCGAGGGACACTTGGTCTCAACTTCTGGAGTTTGCCAGGGTAAGATAAAGCATTATGCTCACTGAAGTTATTTCCATGTTTCAACTAATATAAGCTTACCACCCATAGCTAGTATGTTGTGTCATATAGAGCTACTAAAAGGAGAGGGGAAAGAGAAGTTATTCTATAGCTTTAGGTAAGTAGATGTTGTATTGACAAAGTCACTAGTTTGAGTATAAAATAATTTGGCTTCTAAGTTTGCAGAATTGAGGATGATGATTAATGGCCCTAAACTGCTTAAATTTGTGACTTGGTTGATTTTCTCTTCTGATCCGGTGAGAGGTGTAGAAGTTGATTTGACTAGCCTTATTTTAAATTTTGTAAAAGTAAATGCTTCGAAGTCAAAGATAGAGGAAATAGAAGTCCCCCCCCCCCCCCCCCATTTCTCAAATCACTTTTCAGAGCTTGGATCATGAGATGTGGATCAGTGAAAATTGAATGTTGGAAGTTCTTTTATTTCACTGAAATTCTTGAATTACGAGGAAAGAATTTAGTTCATACCTTATTCTTAGTTTATGTGTTGCGCAATAAAGTATAAATATAAATTGACAATAAATACAGACCAGGGAGTTTTACCTTTACTCTCTATTGAAAGATTCAGCAATGAAAATATTGCATGCTTTTCGTGCATGTAGGACTGTAGCATGGGGCCTGGTCTTGGATGATTAATTGCATTGTCAATGCGAATATTAATCTTGTAGAATGGTTTTCTTTTCAACGCAGACAGTAGACCCCACATTATCAAATTATGATGCTGAAGGTGCATGGCCCTATCTGATTGATGAATTTGTTGAGTATTTGAATGAGAATGGCATAATGCAAAAGGGGCGGTCAGCTGATTGGAGCCAAAAACGATGATTGACAATGGGAATCCTCCGATGGAAGTCTATTCTGTGATTTTCCCCGAAACGTTTTTCTTTTCTTTTCACTTTCCACAAGACACAAAATGAAAGGTAAAGGAAAGATGCATTAGTGCCTGGCAACTGAATTTGGCAACCCGCACTTGGATTTTCTGTATTAGACCCATTTCTTGTGAATGCTGAATAACTTGTTGAGATTTCTCAAAAAAGAAAGGTTTGTTGGTGTGCAATATCTCACTTTTCTGTGTTTTCTTTTTTGTTCTGATAATGCCACATCCATTTTTGTGTCATCCTGTCATCGAAGGTGCAAAATTCTATTTGTGTCCGAAAGTAGTAGCGGCTTAAGAAAAAGTAAAATGATAAATTTTGTCTTGCAATCACATTTAGATTTTAAGTCCATGTTTGAGTGTTGTAGAGGTGGTTTGATTTTCAAGGTGTTTTTTTTTATTTAGAAATGTATTAAATCAATATATTTAAAAAATATATATTTATTTCACATCAGCATATTATAACAATTTTTAATTTGAAATTTTTATAAAAATGTGATCGGATAGCGATATTTCTAAAAAAAAACACAGAATGTTGACACGCTTACTGGATTGAAATAGCAACTAGTAGCTACATGATTCACCTTCACCTGTTCCTCGATGGAAAACCTATTATTTTTTTGAATTTTTTTTAATAAAATAAATAAAATGATATTGTTTTAGTTTTTTTAAAGAAAAAAGGTTAAAAGCTGGCTGATATTATAAATAGGATACAAGTATTTATTTCTTTGTGAAGGTAGTTCATGCCAAGTGAAATCACTTTTCAAGTTTCCCTTACCCTTAGTTAAGGTTTTTCTCCACCAATCTGACGAGGAAGTCCGGTTTCTTGAGAGAATGATTGTTTCAAAGTATACTTGAGTTTATCAAAATAATATTTTACTTATTTTTGAAAAAAATATTTTTGATATTATCATATTAAAATTGATCTAAAATACAAATATATATATATATATACATGTTTTTCAAAAACGCAGTACTGAAAAGCTATTGTTTTTATACTTTTTTATAAAAAAAAACTTGAAAAATATTAAACTAATGATCATTTCTTTGCATGTCAAAGGATTATGAAAGGCCAGAGAGGTTAGATCTCAGCTGCTACATACTCTCAAGACTTTAAAAATCCCGCTGACAACTTGTTGGTATGATGGGATATAAAATGAGAAAACATCTGTTCTGCATATTTCCACAATGCAGCGAGATGAAAGGGAGGGGAGTATGTCCATTGCCTGAATGGAATGCCTTGTCATTTACACCCTAGCAGAGCTCTTTATGCTTTAGGCTACAGCCAAATTATATACTTAATCATGAATTGATTTTGACAACAAAAGAGTACATGACTATTTAAAAAATATGATTAAAAATATGTTTTATTTAGAAATATATTAAAATAATATTATTTTTATTTTTAAAAAATTAATAATCTAAAAAATAAAAAAATATTCAGTTTTTTTCAATGAAAAACATTTTAAAGACAGACAATCCAGGAGTGCGCCACTGCTGTGGGGCCCCAGTGGGGGGCAGAGTTGGGACCCGTGTTTTTCTCTGTGAAAGAATCAGATGCATCAATTTTGAACAAATTGAAATGCTCAACCCAATGACACCAACCCGAAACATCGAATTGATGAAGGGAAATGGATCCTCATTTTTTTTTCTTATTGGGAAATCCAGAGGGAGATCACCAGACTGACCTCATAAATTTTCATTCTGACATTATTTCAGAGTTTGCCTGTCAAAGACCCAATTAGACATGCAAACAAAAACTGAATCACTATCAAATTTATAACTACTCTTTCGTAGAAACTTGGAGCATTCGCTAAAATTTTAGCATCAGTGACAGCAGTAAACCTCTCGTAGTATTATTCCTTTAATGGTGCGCTGCCACCAACGCCATGTGCTCAATCAGGTCCAGCACTCGGTTGCTGTAAGAAATAGCAATGTAAATCGTCATGTATCATTACTGTAAAACGACCAGCAATTTACACATAGTATACGATTCCAGCACGTGTTTGCACGTGGCTCGGTGAAAAAAAGATGGTATACCTGTAACCCCACTCGTTGTCATACCAAGAAACAAGCTTCATGAAGGAAGCACTCAACCCTATCCCAGCATTGGCATCAAATATGCTTGACCTGGAATGACAACAAGCGCATTGAATCATTGAACTTCGGTTAATTAAATCAGATCAGCGCAACACAAGATCATATAAACATCTATTTGTAATTCTTAATTATTCACAATCAAGTCCAGTTTCTATATAATATAAGATACCAACGGTGCGAGCATTCTCAACTGATGATTAAGAAAATAAAGATATCTTTAAACCAAAATGAGTTGACCAGATGAACTTGACACTGCTAGGATCAGATCAGAGAATAATCCCCACCTATTGCTGGTATTTATAGTAGTTTGAAAATGAAGCAGCTTAACACTAGCACGGAAACAAGTGAAGGGGAAGCTTACCTTGAATCGCCAACAAAATCACTGGAGACGACATCTTCATCAGTATAACCAAGAATGCCCTTAAGAGGGCCCTCTGATGCATACCTTGATTTGAAAATCAGAATTTAAACTAAGTTATTCCCATTGAACTATAACCAGTAAACTATAAATAGAAGCCCACCAATCCTGGCCCAACCCCAAACCAAAATTGAGAAAAATATGCAAATATAAGAAAAAATAGCAGATTTACTTAATAGCTGCCTTGACATCTTCATATGATGCACTCTTCTCAAGTCGACAAGTTAAGTCCACAACAGAAACATTAGGTGTTGGGACACGGAAGGCCATTCCAGTAAGTTTTCCATTGAGTTCTGGAAGAACTTTTCCAACAGCCTACAATAACCAAAAAAACATGTTCACATGACTTCATGCCAACAACATACAAAGAATAAAGTCTTAAGATATTCAATATCATACCTTAGCTGCACCAGTGGAACTAGGAATGATATTTTGCGCAGCTCCTCGGCCCCCACGCCAATCCTTCATTGATGGACCATCTACAGTCTTTTGAGTTGCTGAGCAACAGAAGTCACAGATATGTTATACACCTATGAAAGACAATATGCTCAGCAAAAACACATGAACGCGAGAATATACATGAGAGACAGACCTGTGGTTGCATGGACAGTTGTCATTAAACCTTCAAGGATACCAAATTCCTCGTGAACAACCTGTGAAACCAGTTTAGAAGAAATTAAGGCATATTAAAGAGATTATTACATATCGAAAAACAAAACGAAAATAAAAATTGCATTAATTAATTGGGTCTGCAAAAGTAGTATAAAGAGATGACTGCTCAGAGATTCTCCCAGCAACTGTTAGCTAGAACAAAAACTAAAGTGTAATTGAGCTTGAAACTTCAGGATGAGCTAAGACCTTTGCAAGAGGAGCAAGGCAATTGGTAGTGCAGCTTGCATTGGAAACAACATCCATGTTTGGCTTGTATGTCTTCTCATTTACTCCAACTACAAACATCGGAGCATCAGCTGAGGGAGCTGATATGACCACTTTCTTGGCACCACCCTGCGGAGCAATTTCACTAGCTCAACTTGCAGCAATGCAAGGATCTCAATATAAAAGAGAGACATGCAGAACAAAAAATGGGAAAAACTTTAGGGAAATAGAAGTCAATACCAACCTTCTTGTGAGCTGCAGCCTTCTCAAGTGTGGTGAAGACACCAGATGATTCAACCACATACTCAGCCCCAAAATCACCCCAAGGGATCTCTGCAGGGTCCCTGGATTCAATGAGTTTAAATGTTAGATTGAAGAGCTAATATTGCAATAAAAACTGTATTAAGATTCATATTGACATTTGATTCAAGATGCTAGGATACAAGTTGCATTAAGCCAACAGTATTTCACATCCTATACAGATATGTGCAAAAATAATATCCCCAGGTATTACCTTTTGCTTGTAATTTTTATTTGTTTCCCATTGATTTCCAAGGTGGAATCATCCAAAACCTTAATGGTTCCATTGAAAACTCCATGAGTAGAATCATATCTAAACATATAAGCCTGGATAATGTCAAGAAAAAAAAGGAGTTAATCATAGACAATTCTTCAGCAAATTAAGGAAGCTTCCAACATAGGATTTTCCCCTGCCCCAGCCCCCCTATTTCTCCAAATGCACCATCTCCCAATTATCAAATAGCTATATAGCTAGAACAACATAAACCAATAGGCTTGGTTCGTTTGTCATCTTCAAATTCTCCAAGCATTCATGCATACCATGGATACACAAAATCCTATGCATCTATATTCAGTTTAATAATAAATTTCTATGCAGTTAAGACTTGGGAACCCAAGGCCAGGACAATGCCAAGGCACCCAAGATACAAAAGCCAACATATTATAGTCTACATAACCAAATTGACATGTAAATATACCCATTTAATAGTAAGAATTCATAGATGTTGATATTATAAAATCAATATCACCATGGAACACATGGAAGGAGATCATTATGTGATGTGAAGTTATCTAAAAGGTGTGGTGGCTTTTCAAGTATGCTGCAGAGCAAACTAGATTGACTTAAGAATCATGGAAAAAAACTCACGCATCTAAAAATGCATTAGGTGTTTGAGATAGTTAGCATAACTTTGGTGAACAAAAATGAAAATGAAGGGCACCATCAAGACAGAACTTTTGTATGAGCAGACACTGTAAATTGTGGGCAATATGCTAATACCTGATTCCATGCATCTATGTGAATTTCACCAAAAAAACATTGGAGCCTGATTCATGCTGGTTGAAATGCATTCAAGAAATTATGAATCGAACACTATCTTCTAATTTCAACATGGCTTCCAACATCATATGCCAATTCCACAAGCATTCCACACTATATAAGAAAATCCCAGGTGGTTTCAAGAAAGTTATTTTGCTTCCAAGCAATAACAGCACTGGTCTAATATCATAGTTCAATGATATACTAACTCCTAGTACACATGCAGTTGCATGTAAAAACAGCCCGTTTAAGAATTAAGACTGCTTCGGTCTTTATTTTTCCTTTGCTAAAAAGGTTCCAGGACTTCAAGGTTCTTTGAGTACCTCACTGACTCCTAAACACATTCCTTGAGAGACTGGACAATTTCCAGAATAATTCCTGGGGACGGCCATTAAAAGGGTCCGCAGTGGGGTTCACCCAAGCCTGCTCTTATAAAATGAATCCATTAAGGAGGCTCACATGTAAACTCTGGCCATTCAACAATATCCTCAAAACATAAATTGCAATAAAGAAATATAGTCATGAATCATTTACCATGTACTTGGCATCAATGAAAGGATCATTCACTGCTACCACATCAATATCATCCCTGAAAGTTGCTACTCGCAAAACCAATCTACCAATTCGACCAAAACCTGTATAATTGTAGAGTTGACTTCTATTAGTATTTGAGATTTTTTAGTTCTGTTCCAAAGAAAGTGTTTATACTTCAAGATATATAGTAATTTATGCATCATCTATCAGTAAATAAGTAAAACAGAGCAAATATCAAGTTTACATACCATTGATTCCAATCTTCGTCTTTCCATCAGCTCGTGATCCTACTCGAAGTAAAAACACATCAAACCAGCACATCAGTAAATAAAACTCCCAAATCTGTCCAACTGATTCAAAAATAAGAAAACGCTAAGACAAAACAGTAGTTTCTTACTTAAAACTGTTGGGGGTATTTCGGTAGCTGTGGCCTTGATGGGTTGGATGCTCCTTCCACTGCATGTACTGAATGATTCAAATGGTTCAGAATTAGTGTGAAGAAAAGGTTTGCCCATGCACATATATCAATATAGAGAGAGATTTAAATATCAAAATCTTCAGAACTCAACTGTACGGAAGATGACCCTGTTAGTACTGAAGCACCAAAAATGCTCTTCGAAGAGTTAAAACTAATGCTTGAAACCTGGAATTATGAAGGAGATTAATAAAGATCAGCATTCAATGGCAAAAGGTAAATACATTTCTATGTAGTAAGAGGTTCTTCACACCACACATCAGCATCTACATCGTCAAAAGATGAATCGATATATGAAACATTCCTTGTAGAAAACATAAGGTCACATAATAATGAGTGTTTTTACTGATCTGATGCCAACTCTTGTACTACTTTTTTTTCTTTTACAATTTCTTTTAGGAGATAAACAAAAATCTGTTCATTTCCTCTGTTTTCTCACCAACCATATAGAAAGTATGAAACTCGACTCCACCATATTGCACCAAAAGGAAGCCATACAT
Organism: Salix arbutifolia; assembly: GCA_025169955.1. NCBI lineage: Eukaryota > Viridiplantae > Streptophyta > Magnoliopsida > Malpighiales > Salicaceae > Salix > Salix arbutifolia. The sequence goes on from CM045909.1 coordinate 4,902,949, forward strand.
AAACTGATACGCAGATTAAAGGAAAAGAAAAAAATTATTTCCGCTTGATAAACAAAGTCACGCACTGCTATCTATCTTGCATCTCTCAATTTGTGCTTCCATTTAGTTTCAAATAAAATGCTCCAGATTTTTACTCCACTTTCTTTTCTTCTCTCACCAACCAAAAACTAGAAAGAAGGTTAAACAAGGTGTGAGCACCAACAGCCTTTCAAAAAGAAGGTGTTGATCAGAAAAGAAGGCACGGATACCTTGAAACGATCGGACGGTGAAGGAGAGAAGTCGGAACGGGAAGCTTCTATAAGAGGAGCGGCGGGCGTAGATCTGAGAAGAGTAGAGAAAGCCATTTGTACTTAGAGCAGCACAAAAACCCTACTGATAAGGCGAAGGTTGGGTTTGCGGCTTTTGAGAGGGAGCAGGAGGCCGAGGAAAATGAAAAATCGAAAAAGAAATGGTAGTTGTGTGCAGGCTGGCGGTGTTTGATGTTGTTTTAAAAGCAAAACGAAAGTGTATTTTTATTTTTATATTTTTATTTTTATTTTAATAAAACAAGCGGAAACTTAAAGCGGAGTTTCTCGCGAGGAATGTGCTTCGCTCGCTTTTTTCCTGTATTATTGGGCGTAGATGCTTCTTGTAGTAATAATTGTTTTTTTATTATAAAATATATTAAGATTATATTATTCTATTTTATTTTTAAAAACTATTTTTATATTAATATATTAAAATAATTTAAAAAAAAACATGATTTCAACCATGTTCTCAAAGAATTTCTATGGAGTGAGCTCTATTTTTTTCTTATTTGAATTATTTTCAAAACCTATTTGACTTGATGGACAAGTTGTATTTTAAAATAGTCGCCATGGTCACAGTGTGTTTAGTGAGCAAATTTAGAAGCTGTTTGTTTTGGCGTTTCAATCGTCATGCCGTAGAAATTCAAAAAAATATATATTTTAAATGGATATGTTTTGGTGTTTTTAGATCATTTTGATGTGCTGATGTCAAAAATTATTTTAAAAAAAATATTATTTTAATGTATTTTGACACGAAAATCACTTTAAAAAACTACCGCAACAGCAACTTCTTATTATTTTATCTTAACGCAAATGTAGCAAACATCAGTAAAGATAAAACTGTTATAGTCTAATTTTTTTAATCCATTCAATATAAGGTGTTGAATAAATCTATATTCAAAAGGGTGATAAATTATAAGAAAATATATCAGATATTCTTGTTAATGTTGAAACTAGTATGTTTGTGATTACGTTTTAAAAATATTTATAAAAAAATATTTTTATTTTATTTTGAATTTTAAATTAAAAAATTTAATATTTTTAAATTATTTTTATAATTTACTTAAATAATTGCAAAACTGCTAGGAATATTTTGAATGCTAAAAATTAACGAAACTGTTTGCATGGAAACAGTGCCCGAACTATCGCAAATCACGTAGGCGAGTTTTGTCGTGTAGCTTCGGAGCTGAGAAACCCTGGCCAAGTCCTCGGAAGCCACGTCAGCCAGTGTGGGCTTCTTGTATTTTTCTTATGGGCCCACCGGGACGGCCCAGCTCCTCCACTTTTGCTGTGTTTTCTTCTCTGTAGCAACTGCATCGATTTCTTTAACGTTACAATCAACGAAAAGGTTATTCATTTGAAATACAAAAAACGAGTTAAATAAAAATCTGATGCTGTGTCGGGCGTGGGTGTGTTCGAGGAATATCTTTATTCCAATCAATACCATGGACCCCTCCCTCCTAGAGGTCTCGACTCCCGAGTTCGAGCTTCTCTTTGTAACCAGAAAAAAACTCATAATCAACGTTGGAGTTAATGAAATATTCAACATGTATTTGTTGAGATTCGAAACTTGTCTGTATTAAAATTGTATTGTTGAAAAACGAATTAGTTGCATTAAAAAAAAGAAACTAACAAATTATTTCACTTTCAGCTTGGTGCTCCGTTGAATCAACTTTGATGAAGAATGACTTTCAAAGAGTCTTCTGCTTGGAGCCATCAGAGGGACCGATTCACTTGTTTCAGCCACACATTTTTTCATTCCTTTTAACAGTTGCCCTCACTACGGTCGCAATGAACTGGAGCTGCTAGTCTCTCCAATATGATGTGATTTTGCTGAGGTCTCTCGAGGATTTTGAGGTCGGAGAAATCAATGTCCAGTGCTTCAAAAACGATAGCCAACGCCCGTCTTGATTTTCCCAGCTAACCGGCAAGAAATTTAGAGCTCTGAGATCTGAACGATTTATTTGAGAAGAACTTACGGCTGTAGAAGTGCTGCGGTGACCTCGAGAATCCATCATGATTTTCCTCGCCACTTCAAAGCTGTTTACCTAAACAAGAGGCAATTAGGAAAGCCGAGCCAAAGCAAGATTGAATAGTGTTACATAAACTGTTTGGGATTGCCAACAAAAAGACAATTGATCGAGAGACGTGAAAATATTACTTTTAAATCATTTATTTGCCTCGCGCAAAAGATAATATTTTAAACTATTTATTTTCCCATTATCTCATTTTATATAAAAAAAAAATGGCCTCCTTTCATACCTGACCTTTCCTTCAAATTTGTTTCTCGTATAATATGGCTAACACTTTCCATCTTTAATGTTTCCTCAATCATTGTAACAACTTCCTTCGCTGCTGGAAACCTTTTTCTTTTAAAAGTTATTGACAGAATATATCTGGTAAATTGAATGTTGTTAAAGAAATAAATATGCAAGGGAAATATAAATGTACAATCTTTGTCGAGGTATTGTTGAAATTAGAGACTAGAGACTACAATTTATTGTAGTTTGCTCTAAATATAATTACTTTGGTCTCATGATGCGTATTGCTGGTTTGGCAGGTTCACTCGAGTATTTTTTTTTAATTTCATCATTCAACATTAGATTGATTGAGAAATGAACTTTATAATTAGAGTAATTTCTATAAGGTTATCATTATCTCATGAACCAGGTTGTTGCTACCCAAATTTTGACCTACTTATTTTTATGTTTCGGAAGAAAAAGAAAAAAAATAGAAAAAAGACAAAAAATCCAAAAATATCTTGTTACAGGGGCAAAATTGAATGAATTGAGAATTTAATGGTCGATTGGGGTTTAAATCGTGCAAATCAAAAATCAAGGACCAAAATAAAAAGGGCACGCGAAGTCAAGGCTGGTATTGAAATTATGACGGAGGGTTTAATTGCACTAAATCATAAATTTAAATTCAATTGGGGATGCATTTAAAATATTTATAAATGGAGGGACCAAAATGCACTTTATCCCTCAAAGCAAAAGACATAGCGCATGCCATCGCCTGCCCCCAGCCGCCGACCAGCCGCATGCACCACCACCTGCCCACCGCCACCAGCAAGCCTGCTGCCACAGGGGGTAGCCGACCGTTGTTTGTAACAGTAACCTCTGCAAATTGCTATAAAAACGACGAGCAGAGGTGCAAAAAAAAAGAAGAGAAAAAGGGGGGCAGAACGGGAGAATTCAAAAACAGAGATAGACGTTTGCAGGGGGGGTGGAGAGACAGAGGAGAAGGTTTAAACAAAAAAAAAAGGAGATAGACCAGAAAATTCGCGTAAAAGGAGGAGAAATTTGTGTGACAAAGAAAATCTAAAGATCACTCTTCATCTCCGTCGTCTCAGGCGTCACCCTCTCTCTCGGTCAGCCGATCCTCTCTCTCTCCAAAACCACTGCCACTTTCGGTTCTCTCTCTCCTCTAACACTTGACAGCAGGCCCTCAACTCCGACCACCTTGGCGCCTCCCCATCATCACCAGACTCTCCACTACCTCTCCAGCAATGCAGCCACCATCTCAGGCGAAGGCAGAAGCTAACAGCCCCGACGATAGCCACACAGCCCGTCACTTCCGGCGTCCATTCCGGCCACCATTTCCGCCGCCACCACGACCAGAAGAACCACCTCGATGTTCTCTACACAACGGTATTAACAGGTAAGCCATTCATTGAACTCCAAAATTTGGCAATTTACTGTGCATCTTCTTCCTTTTGCAAGTGAATTAATTCACTCCCCGCCGGGTCGGGTCGGGTAGGACCGGGTTTGGTGCCCGACCCGACCATTAAAGGTACGGGCTTCGGCCCGTTTAGGCCAAAAGCCCGGCCTGAAAGAGAGACGGGCTCGCGGCCCGAGACCAGCCAGCGAGGCCGGGCCGCCAGCCCAGCTCCTATGCGGGCTGGATGCCCAGCTCCTGTGCGGGCTGGCCGCCCAGCCCTAGACAGGCTGGGCTGGCAGCCCAGACCTCAAACTGGTGGGCTGGCAGTCCAGCCCACCAGTAAATAAATAAATAAAACAATAGAAAAATATAAAAAATATAAAAAAATATATTGTTTTTTTAGGAAAATATTTAGAACAAAAAATGTGTTGTTTTCTTGCATACGGCCAATACACTAGCATATTTTAAAAAATCTTTTTGTTTCAAAAAAATACATTACCTTGGAATTTTAAGAAAAAAATGTATTTTAGCATGGATTTCACAAAGTAAAATTATTTTCTTGCATTTTTGGATTTTACAACATATTTGTAAAATCCAAAGGGTATTGGCCAATATTCCAAAAATATTAAAATCTTATTTTTTTTATTTATTATTCATCATCGATGTTTGGATAAATAAATCCTAAGGGGTCAATATCCAAAATATTCGAAGGGAATAATATGCTTGTTATTCACTATCGGTGTTTGGATGAATAAATCATAAGGGGTCAACATCCAAAATATTCGGCGGGGATAATATGTTGTTATTCACTATCGGTATTTGGATAAATAAATCTTAAGGGGTTAATATCCAAAATATTCGGCGGGGGTAACACACCATAATCATTTAACCAATATTTTTCTGAAAAATCAATAACATAGCAATCATAAGACAAACAAAAACACCAAGCAGCTTACCTTAGGTAGGGCGTACTAGGGGTGCTAAAACCTTCCCTTTACGCAACCAGTCCCTTACCTTAGAATCTCTGAAAGACCAGTTTTTAGGTTCCTAGTAACCATAATACTAGGTGGCGACTCCCTTTTTCACGAAAATAAAGATAATACCCCGGACATTGAATATTCCCCCGGCACGCGGGGAGGGTCGTCACGATGCCGCGCTCTCGCGATGGGGTGCGACACAGGTCACGAGTTTAACAAGTTAATTCATGTCAATTCTTGTTGTTATTTATTTATTTATTCAATTTTATTCTTCAGCATCTGATTAACTAAGAACTGAGCTTCATAATTTACTTTAATTTGTTTAATATGAGGTTATTATTGTTTCATAATCCGGATTATATATTTGGCAGGTTAACAAATGTTGGTCCAAATTGATTTAATATGTTGTTTTTATATTATTTTTAAGAAAATATTGTCTTTAATTTTTATTAATCAAACTATGTATTTACTAGTTATCTAGATTGTTTTTTTATTCTTCAAGTTGATATGGTCAAATCAGATCAACCTCCATATTATTTTAATATTTTTTATTATAAAAATATTAGCAATAACTAATTTGTGTGCTGAAACAAAACTCAATACAGTCTTTTTCTTAAAGAAATTCTGGGTATGACGTGGGTGTTATGTGAATTCTTAAATTTTAATACTAAATTTTAATAATGATTCTATTCTATCCGGAGATAGGCCCAAAGTTTAATCTCGACTCTCCGAGTGGCCTAAACGACCACTCGCCTCTTCGTCATATTTTTAATCAGCAGAGTTCGACGTGGCAACCGTCCCTCGAGCTCAAAGAATAGTCTCTAGTCAGGGATGTCTAGTGATCAAGATGGACTCTCCAAGCTATTTAAAATGCAAGTTGCAAACCCTTTTCAATAAAATCATTCCATGAAATTATTTAATTTCAATAAACATATAAACTAACCATTACAAACAATGAATAAATAAATAAATAAACGAACCATTTTGTTAGAGCGACGCAAGTCCGACGAAGACGACCAGCAAATCCAAAACTCAAGGAGCATGGATGGGCTCTGCTTGTTATAAATAAATAAATCAAAGACAACCTCTGGAAAACAGCTGTTTTGAATTTACTGTAACTGAATTTAGTATCTAATTTAAATTTTATTAGTAAAAAACTGAATTTAAATCGATTTTTTAGTTTTTTTTAAATTGTTTTGATAGGTTAATATCAAAATAATTTTTAAAAACCAGAGTATATTATTTATTTATTTTAAGAATTTTTTTTGTCGTACTCTAAGGACGTCCTTTTCCTATTTTCATGGGACTTGGGAGAGGGTGTATCTGTCTGTCTGGATGTGGGTGGTTGGGAGCAAATCCTCCCAACACGTGGTCCTCGAGAAAAAAACACAAGGGAGATCTATCTACCCTTTCTTTCCATGGAGTTTGGGACTACGATAGCTCTATTCATTCTCACAACAACAGAGGAGTACGCATCTTGAAATTCTCTGCCTTTCCATCGGGCCATTAGTTTCATCATTCTGGGCCAGCAGCAATTTTTTTTTTTTTAAAAAGAGAGAAATAGTGATGTTAAAACCAATTTTTAGCAGATTTTTGGGAGCAGCATTTTAATTTTTTGGCTGAGTTCGGTTTTTATAAAAAAAAAAATTAAATTGAAAAAAAAAATCAAAAAAATTCAAAACCAAACCATGCCCGGTTTAAACCGACTGGTTTTGATTTGGTTTTTTTGACTAAAAAATCCAAAAAATAGTTTTTTTTTTAACCAAGTTTTTCCTTTTCTTATTTAATCAAAATGGAAGCAAATCAAAAAATTTGATAGTAAAACTAAAAAAAATTATTGCATATTTTTTTAATTTGAATTCGTTCAATTTCAGTTTACTCTTTTAAAAAAAAAAATCAAAAACTGGACTGGACCGGAAGTTTTTAAAAAAATTGTAAACGGTTTAATCTTTTTTTTTTCAATTATTTTTTTCATTTTTCTCAATTTAATTGGTTTTTAGGTTTTTTTCTGACCTCTAGTTCCTACGCTGAAGTTCAAAAGTTTATAGCGTTAAGGCCCATTAAAATCCCAGGAAAAAGCCCATGCACCGCCTTAAGGCTCTTGAAGTGATTGTTCGCGTCATATTCATGGGCCTGTAACAATTGTCATTACCTGATTTCTCGGAAGAAGAAACATGAAGAAAGAAATAAAAAAAGAAAATGCTGTGGCCTGGGAATAATAAAGCCTGCTGTTCTGTCCTTTCTTTATTATTTTATTTTGCTTCACTCGTAGCTAGTGACATCTGGCATTCACCCTTCATTTCTTTTTTCTATTTAAACGGGAAATATTTCACTGAGAGAGCATTCGGACTGAAAACAAGAATCGGCGTTGAATCTATCGGACTTGAACACATTGAGTCCTTCCTCGAGCTTCGTGTTGTTCTCTTTCACCAGCGCCCTCACAAACGACTGCTCGTCTCTGCTGAAGCCATTGTTTAACACGACCTAGCACGTAACGGCCATTAAATAGTTTTTTTTCCTAGTAATTTGTGCATTCTTATGTCAGTTTTCAGTCACGAAATAGTAAGATGGAAATTAAAATCTAACCACACACCGCAGATGGGTAACATATCAATTCTCCGAGCGTAAATTGTAATACTCGTAGACAATCTGGGTGAAGCAACACTGCCCACGTCTGAGACTGCCATCCCACCCAGAGACAGGGAGGAAACGTGCAAGGTGGCATTTGCCACGTGTCCTTCTCTCAGGAATACCCTCCTCTGCAAGCATTGAAACACAGCCAATTATCTGGCCACCCGAAAGAAACCAGCCCCCCTCCTCCCCCAACACACACAGACACTCTCAAAACGAGAGGGTGATAGACATAGCACATACGCCCAGGGATGCATAAATTCCCGTCAAGAATGATTCACCCTTAGTCTTTACATAATCTCTTTCGATCTTATTATATCTTTACCTCCCATTCCCTTTTCTTTTAATTTTCTGGAACAAAACAAAAACTAAGTGTGGAGAAAATTAACATCTCCGGGTGGATTACTTTTCGAATCTCCTTTTCCTCTTTTCTGTGCCTTTCAGGTAATGTATATACGTGCATGTCTGTTCTTGGTGGGTTTGATTAAATGAATGCAAGGGCAATAGGAATCCATATTCTCGGGAATTTAAAGAGTTGCCGCATGGAATTCAGAAACACATAATTTGTCACAGTGGTACTTCTAAATGCACCTTAATTCATTTTATCATATGCAATGCAGCATTGTTTTGGTTGCTAGGTTATGTCTGATTTCAGAGTTAAGGATTCATTGTTTCTTCTCCTTAAGTGCCATTAGATCTTTAAATGCTGTATTTGAATTATTTTTTTCGGAAATTTGTATTTAAGTGCCATTATAGTTTCGAATTTAAGTTGCAACATGCTTCTTAGTTCTTGTTCTGTCAGATAGAGCTATGTTGTCAGGTTATGCTATGATGCTATACTTTTACTTCCTGCAAGCCTCAAAATAAAAAATGTGCCTGATATGGTCTAATGAAAGAATTACAATCTTTTCCTTGTTATTCACATGTGTTCCTCTATCTTTGGAAGCTCCAGCTCCAGCATAGCAGCTATTGCCTTGTCAATAGAGAGGAATTTGCAGAGCAGTCAACAGAGTTTTGCACCTTGAAAATTCTCTTTGTTGGTAGATCCTACAGTACAAAGGTTGCAGGATGGCTGCCAGCTTCTATTATTGGAATGATTGCGTTGATTTCCAGGACATGGAAGCAATGTGGCGGGAACCTGAAGTTAGCACGGAATGGTTAGATGCTGGAGAGACTAAAGGAAGTAAAGTTCACCTTTCACGGGATCCTGATGGAGAGCCTTATTTGACGCAGACTGAGATGAAGGTAAAACATCCCTTCATCTACTCCGAAGACAACTGAAAATGCATTATATTATATTCATCAAATTGACAAGTATAAAATTATGCAAACCACTTGCGAATGAAGTAATCTATTCAAGCAGCGCCAGGATGGTAATTTCCTTTCATCCTCCCAAATTTTGCCTCTGAAACATTAGTTGCCAATTCATTTCAGATGCTAATTTCTCCTGCGGTCTCTTTTTCTTCGATTACTAAAAAAAATGAAGCATACAAGTTTGAATTTGATGGATTCTTAGATACAGGCCATATGATTTCGATCTTTTTATCTAATTGTACTTTGCATCATTTTGCGTTCCTTCAGGCTGTTGCTGATATTATTGTCCTTAGACATTTTGGTTCACAAATGCACCCGGTATGCGCTTGTCAATCGCTTCTTGTAACTCCTTTTATTGCTCAGAAAGAGGCTAAATGTGGGTAATGACTACCAATGTACTGACAGAAAGAGGTTATACATCTGCTAATTGGCTAAAGTCTTCACGAACACCATTAAGTTCGGACCTAGATTGTTGTTTTAATACAGAGAAGCTAGCAATCCTAAAGTGCTTTATGCAGTTGTTGGACTGGCCTCGAAATTCAACTTCCTGTAAATAGTAACCGAAAAGAAGTGATCTGACCTTCACCCTACTCTTTTTATGCCATGCTTGCACCACTTTCATAGCTTGTAGTACTGTAAAGAAAGTAAATAGCATATGCACAAGGCTAAAGGCACTTTCATGACTTGGTCATGTATCAACCTAGGTGTCAAGATTGGTTGGTTAGACTGAAAAACTCATCATTGATATCTATTTTCTTTTTTATTCCTCACATTTTTACAATAAGTTGTCAATGAAACAAATGTTAAGTGGATCATATTTTCTGTTTTAATCACTGCGAATTCAGCCACCTTTTTGTCTCTTCTCTTTGCTTCTTGTGAAACAGATAAGCATGAAATAAAACTTAAGTTGTCTGCTGAATTGTCCACGAACAAACCTCGGGTTTCGGGAAGAATTATATGACTTCATAACAGCATTTGGCAACATCAATGAGTAATTTTGCTTTAAGAAGCTAACTGCGCGTTTCCATTTTGCACCCATTCCCTGTGTCTGCAGGACATGATATGTGCTATAGCTGAGCTTGAAAGTGATAGGCAGCCTCTCTCTACGAAATGGTATGGTAAAAAAACAAAGGAGACAGCCCTGGGGATCATGCAAATTTTACCAAAAACAGCAGAGTGGCTGGTCAGGTATCAATTACATGTTCTGGTCCTTTTTTGAGATCCTTATTAATGGACCCTTTTGATGTTAAGTTTATTCTGGCTCTCTGAGGATGTAACTGGAACTTGCTGGCAGAGACTTAGGTTATCGGGCTTATGAAGTAGAAGGGAATCCAGAAAGTCTATATCGACCTTTTGTTAGCGTATATTTTGGTGCTGCTTATCTTAAATGGTTGTCGAACTTCGATGAAAAGTAAGTTATCAATCAGAGAGACAATCCGTTCAATTAACCATTTACCGTTTTATGGCTCTATGATTTTTATTTATCTTGCAGCAAACACTTTGTTGCCAAGTGATTGACAAAGTTTCTATTTTGAGTTTCATTGATTTAGGAATATCAATTTTTGAGGCATTTTGCAGAGTAAGAAGTGAAGAGTTCATAGTTAGGGCATATAACGGCGGCCCTAAAAAAGCAACCCGCAAATCGACTTTGTCATATTGGAAAAGATACCTTAGTGTCAAAGAAAGTCTCCCGTCCAGGTGATTTTTCTTCTTCTTGTGTATTACCTTGATGATAGTTTGTGGATTATACAAGCCCTGCATTTCTTTTTTTAAATTGTTCTCTGAACAGTTTTGAAAGGTGAATCGGAAATGCCAATGCACTCATCTTCTTGAGAACTCTTTGCTTCTATTGAACATGAAACAAAGTCCTCGCCTGGAAATCAATGCCCCCCCACCCCCCAATTCTCAATCCGAATGTCTGTTTGTTTGGTCAATTCTATTCATCTGAATTTTGAAGATCTGCGGGACATACTTGGGAAACTATGTAACTGTATTGTATGGTTCAGCAAATATTGCAATATCTGAAGAAGTTTAGTTTGAGAGATTACCAAAAGTGCGAGCTTCTCTGTTTTACTTTTTTTTTATTGAGCTCATCTTTCTCTTTTACTCAATACATCAGTGGCAAGATAAATTTCACAGATCCTAGTTAGCTACTACAGGGGCATGCATGTGTAGGTCACTGAATCAACCCTGAATTGTGAAAAAGGCTGTAATACTGTGACTGTTACGAACTTTAGAAAGCAGGATTCAGTGCTTGTAAATTTAAGAGTCGACATTTTAAAAAATAGATATATTATGTTTTAAACTGGGTACAACTGTATTGTCATTCTGCAGATGGTTCGTCGGTCCGTCAGTAAACATTGCCTGTTCTTCAACTGCTCCAGCTGTACCTGCTTCACAAAACACAGGTTGTACTTTACCCACTTTAGACTACTTGCAATGGTATTAATGCTCTTCGCAAGGCTTGGATTAGGTCCAGTTAAATTCCCAGTTCTCATCTAATTGAAGGACTACAAATCTACTGTAAATGTGCCAGAATCTTGTTTGAATAAACAGATAAAGGCCAAATGCAGCTCAAATCAAACTTTTTATGTTATTGTATCAGGGTTATTAAAATCCTAACAATCAGCTTTTCCTCCATGAGCATGTAGTTTAGTGGCCCTTTTATCCTTGTATATTAATCTTTAGGCTGCTCAAGATACTTCCCATTCAGAATCTTCAGGAGTGATTTTGCATCAGTGAAAATATATTTTGCTTATAGAATGTATGAATACACGGGAAATTATATTGTATGAGTTGCCACTTTTCTCTTTTCAACTTGATCAACCTCACATTTTTGTTGATCATGATGTCATATGAAAAGATCACATCTTTAGAAAAGATAATGCAATCTTGCAGTAAAATTTATTCTCTTAATTAAATTGATATTGTCAATTGACTACCCTGAACGGGGCCAAGCTCTCCTCCTTTACAAGTTATCTTCTAGAAAATATTTTTGTTTCAATCGGATGTTAATTCCCTGTTGCTACTTCGAGGAAACAGGTGTTTATTATGTATACTGGGACTCTAAAGCTTCCCCAGAAGACATGCAAGAGATGTGGAGTCATTCTGAAGTCGCAAAAGAGTGGACAAAATCCGGAGAGAAAAGAGGAAAGGTGCGCTTTTCACATGATGAGAACAAGAGACCTTATCTATCCCGGATAGAAATAAAGGTACGGATAAAAAAACATGAAAATTCCCTTGAAAAATTGCCGTAAAGATAATAAGTCTGCCTTTAAGTAACATCTTGTGTGGAAGGCTAATCACTTTAGCATATCAGGAGCCTGAAACCAAAAATAAATGGTGATAGCCCGAGTGCATGAATTTTTCACCTCACATATCATTTGTATGGTCATGATGTTAAAGGTCTCCGCCCATATCATTGATGAAAGCTCTAGGTCTAGGCTCTTAAGAACGTGAAATACGCCACTAATTATTTCGCAAATCACCATTACCGACTTCACGCAGGCTGTTGCAGACATAATTCGTTCAAAGCACTTCAGTACTAGGGGATTTAAACCTGTGAGTATATTTCCTAGATAGTAAAAGTTCCTTTTTTCTGTAACAAGATAATAGTATATTTCCAATTCGTATTTCCTTTTTTCTTTCCTGTGTTTCTTCTCTTTTATTTCCAATCCTTACAGGTATTTACTTATTCAATTCTGCCACCTGCTAGAGCAAATGATCCCACATTCATTTGCTAAGTAATGTGATGTGAGTTTGTGCTTGGAAATGGGTCCACCCAATTGCCTGAGCTTTTTGGATGCAGGCTCTAGTAAAACCCAAATGATGGTGCACGCACTCCATCCATCCTGCTGAGACATTTCTGTCATGTGGATTGGATGCATCCAAAGTATCAAAATAGTAAAGAATATCTAGTTCAGATATATGGCAAAGTGACATCTATTGGAGAACTGGCATCTTATGAGTATGCTAAGTCCCATGTCATGTGCTATTTAATATAGGATCCATTAAAATTGTTTGAGCTAGTATTCAGACTAACAGAAATATTCACTTAAGTATTGCTCTAGAAGGGTCTTTAGAGAAGAGAAATGGGTTAGACCACCTTTTCTGATCAATAAGTTGGTGGGAGTGGATAGGTAATCTTAAAATCACACTTGTTTTTTCTTTTGCTCACTATTTCTTGGAAACAGTGGGCTATATAATAAGCATGTGCTCAATATGTGATATTTGCTCATGTTAAATTTAAAATCAGCGGTGCTTGGTTTAATCGAGATTTTATTCCTTGGGAATTACAATGTAGAGGCTAGTATTAAATAAAACTGTTCTGCAAAGGTAGCGAATCTCTAACCAGATTTGAAAGTTCTCCTGACATTTGAGTGGTCAACGAGGTTATTAATTTTTTCTGTCACCTCTATTATGGTTTGTTTCAGTTCTTGGACTTGCTATCCTTGCCTAAATTTTCTTTTTCTTGGACCTGTCCCCTGCTCAATATTTTTGCTGTGTGTTCTTTTTTCTTGATACTTATTTTCTGCTCAGTCAGTCCTTTGTGCTCTTGCTGAGATGGTTAGCATGCGTTTTGTTAACGGGGCTGGACCGCGAACGGGATTGATGGGAATCGACTACTCTACAGCTCTCTGGCTTTACATGTACGCAAATACCAGAACTATATTTTTGAAATTCTAGGTTGTATAGGGCGACATGTACCGTTTTTTTAAAAATTACTCGTGCATCTTACGTTTCTGTACAGTGAAAAATTTAACAAGTTTGGCCATGCTAGCTTGCTACATTGCATTTTGATAGAAAAGCTGGGGCTATTCGAGGTTGCATGCTCCCACTTTTCCTTGGCAATTTGACATTAATAAGTGGATTTTTTTATTCATTAATATCCACTGTAATCGAGATTTAACAAGCATTTTTCAAGTGCAAAACTCTACAAGACTCCTATCACCAGATATGTTCATGTATACATGAGATGGATCTTCTCATTTGTATCTGGTTTTCTGTCTCTTAAGACCATTGCTAAAATCTGCTTATTTTTCTCTTTGTACGCAGGGAGTTGGGTTATAGGGCTTACAGAGTAGATTCTGTTGACGATATGACCAAGCCATTTGTGTCTATGTACTTTGGCGCGGCCTACTTGGCTTGGTTATCAGAATATGAAGGGAGGTGAGTTCGATCACCACAAAATCTGAATTGTAGCTGTCTCGTATTCGGTAATCCTTCGTGACCGTGTTTCATTTACAGGGAAAGGACTCCACAGTTTGTCGTTCCAGCTTATCTTTCTGGGCCAAAGAACGTGAACCATCAAGAGAGTGGTCCCCTTTGGCTAAAATTCGAGCAAGCTTTGAGCTGTTACGAAGACATAAAGAGGTCCCCACTCATTTGACTAACCCTAAATGGAAAAATCACAATTTTTCCATATTGCTGATGAGCTAATCTTTTCCTGTATAGGGATCCTGGAAACTGCACCATCCTGTAAGCAGTAAAGATGACCAGTGAAGTGAAACCATCGTTCAAGTTATATTGCTGATGGATATTACCGTCGTTATAGAAGAGCAATGAAATGAGTGAAAACTGACTGATGGATTAATAGCAGGGCAGATCCAAGCATTAGGGAGAAGAAAGACTAGCGGTAGCTGCTTCTGTCCTATATTGGCCTCTTATAAAGTGGATTGAGTAACCAAACAATCATAGAAGATGCCATGTGAAAATGTGATACAGGAGCTGTCAGGCAATCAATGCGAGGCAGGTGATTACATGGATGATTGTGGATCCACAGCCAGAGTGGATTATTTTGAATAAAACCTTACAAGGTTCGGTGGTCAGAAATTTTACGAACAGACAACAACCAGACAGTGTGATCCGGCGTTTCATGATGGAGGGATTTGTTGATGTGTTAGAATACGAGGTTAAGTCTGAGAATTAACACCCTCACAAGTGATAAGAAGGAGTTGAGTCTTGGGGCATGTTCAGCATATTAATTAAGCACTATTAGCTAAGTGTTTTTATTATTAGCTTAATCATCACTCTCTCTTTTTCCATCTGAATTAAGAACCATTCGGTGTTCTGAGATATGAAAAAGTTGGGATTATTCATTTCTGCTTTGTTGTTATTATTAATATTATTTCTTTTGGCTCAGTTGTTTAACCTTGAAATGTAAGACGTAGATTCAGTTTATTTAAACATTTTCTCTAACATAAATTAACATGCACAATCTTGATTTTGAATTTGGAAAGTGGCTCAATGCAAACCAATATGATTAAAACATCAGTAAGTTCTTACTTTAGCTGGGAATGTGACAGTCCAGACTTCTCTGTTAATGATGAGAGCGCCCCACTTTGGAATTCTCCTCTTCCATTTCCTCTGCATCACTTGTATTGGCCACGGGATCTAGAGCTTCCAAGAAGCATAGTTAGCACCCTGTCTTTCTCCGGTTCAACAAAACACATCACAACGTCCACCTTATCTTCACTGTCAAGATTGACATATTCATTTAACAGGTTGCACCTGAAGACGTGTGATCTCCTTCGTCCATGGCAGCTGTAGCACAGTCTGGTCCATAACATTCTTGGGTGTAGCTGATAATAAAAACACTCTGATCAAATCTAATAACAGTTGAGAGATTCTCCGAGAAATGATATGTATTATACTGTTAGACATGCTCTCTCCTATCACCACAGCAAGGTTCATGCAGGTTAAGATATCGAAGGCTTCTTTATTTTCATTGCGCACACTTGAGGAAACTAGGTATAGCAACAGATTCGCAAGCTGTAAAAAAATATATAAGAACATGCTAATGCCACCTAGGTTTTGCCGCAACATACTTTGGATGCTGTCGTGGTACCAGGTTTCAAGAAAAAAGAAATTACATTCGATTTCCAAAATGTTTTCACTTTTGTGTGTTCACATAGGAATACAAGATAGGTCACAATGCACTAGCTTAGTAAAGACTCCATTCATACTTTGGTTACCCTTAAACCAAGCCAAATGAACTTCCCAGTAAACAACAATAAAGTAACTTTCATTTGGAAGTGAGTGAAAAACTACTCCATGCAGCAATTTACCTTGTCCATCAAGATTAATTACTCTGTTCGGAATGAATCTCCAACCCCTCGAGTCAAAATCATAAGCAATCCCAAAATTGATTCAGTTCTTTTTGAAATTTCTAAATTATCCTTTAAATGAACATTTAATTTTGACTGTGGTGGATGGGATTTTATGGATTTTTCATTAAAGGACAAATTAATTACAAACTAATTTGAAAACATAGAGACTCTAATTGGATTTTAAAAAAAAGGTTTTCAGCTGAGATCTGGGAACTGATAATAATTTACTCTGCAATTTTAACTAACGATATTCATGCGAGCAATGAAAGCGTCATCAAACCTCGTTCTCTCTTGTTATTTTCAAAATGAGATTAACGATAAAAACATGATTCAAGTTGGATTCTACATCGGAATCAGCATTATAATTTCAGACTGAAGACTAGACACGTTGAGAATATTCGCATTATTGGATCATAAGAAAAAAATCCGAAAAGGATCCAATCTGAAACCATTCCATGGTTGAATATATACTTGAGAGGATTTATTTAGTCACTCTACAGCCTCCAAAGACCAGCTCTCATTCAGTCCTCTCCGATAGCAATACCAAACATATACGACCACTAAAATTCCACAAAAGAAGTAACCCTGGGAAAATTTCAGCTTAAGCGTCATCAAGAGCCAGGACTCCAGGTAAAGGTTTGCCCTCAAGAAGCTCTAAGCTGGCACCACCTCCTGTTGAGATGTGGCTCATCTTGTCAGCGAGTCCAGCCTTCTCCACTGCAGCAACAGAGTCACCTCCCCCGATAATGGTAGTCACTCCCTTGCCACTAAGCTCAGCAAGCTTTTTGGCAATTGCCTGAAACAGGAAAAATAATGCTCAATTACAATGCTTAAATTCCAGTGGTTTAACCTCGTATCTAGTTAATATGAGATACCTCAGTTCCCGCTGCAAACTTCTCGAACTCAAAGACACCCATTGGTCCATTCCAAATAATGGTTTTGGTTGTATCCAATGCCTCGTTGAATGTCTTGATGGAATCAGGTCCTATGTCCAAACCCATCCAACCATCTGGTATCTCGGAAGCTGGCACCACCTGCAAGAAAATTGCACCAAACACTCTGAAGTCTGAACAAGATCGTTCTATATCACATTCCAATTCTGTGTACTTGTGTGCATCCAAGCATGTTCTTTTGAAACCCAATATAAAATCTGGCCAAATTGCTCTAGTTAACTCAAGAGCAACTCCCGGGTTTTACATGCGCTATTTCCAGGGAAAACACATAATTTTAAAGGGCAATGATACAAGACCTTGCTGTTGGCATCTGGAGCAAACTTGTCAGCAACAACCACATCAGTAGGCAGCAGCAGTTTCACCCCCTTGACCTTGGCCTTCTCAATAAGTGAAGTTGCAAGATCAAGCTTGTCTTCCTCAACAAGAGAGGACCCAACTGAGAGCCCCTGGGCTTTGTAAAAAGTAAAGATCATTCCTCCACCCAAGAAGAGGAGGTCAACCTTCTCCAAGAGGGATTCGATAACTCCAATCTTAGATGATACCTTCGAGCCACCTACAATTGCAGCAAATGGCTTCTTGGGATTTGCCACAGCTCCAACAAGGTAATCGAGTTCCTAAAACAGAGCACCCAACAGGTCAATAATGCACAAGATGCACAAGCATGCAGCCATGAATTTCACAGGTCAAATTGGATCAAACAGAAAATTGAATATACATCGCACAGTTTTGTTAATTATCAATCCATAAATAGAGCGTTTATCTTGCAGTTTTTTACCCCTTTCATTTTTTTATGCAGACATGTAATTTCACAGGATATAAATTTCTTGGGGAAGAGCACTTTAAAGAAGAAAAAGATGCCGCCGCCATACCTTCTGCATAAGGAAACCAGCAACAGCAGGCTTCAAGCATTTAGCCACACCCTCAGTGGAAGCATGGGCCCGGTGAGCAGTGCCAAATGCATCATTTACATAGATATCTGCTAGAGAAGCGAGCTTCTTTGCAAATTCAGGGTCATTCTTCTCTTCCTCCTTATAAAACCTTACATTTTCAAGGAGCAAAACACCCCCTTCTGGAATCCCAGACACAATTTTCACAACTTCCTCGCCAATACAATCATTTGCCATCTTAACATCAACACCAAGAAGTTCAGATAGCCTTGGTACAAGAGGCTTCAAGCTGTATTTAGGTGTGACACCCTTTGGGCGTCCCTGAAAACCATATTTAGAAATGGATTATATGAGTGACCATTCAACAAAAACAGAAATGAAGTTGTGAAATGCATCACTTTAGCAATATCATGAAAGCAGTTCTGTATTGAGATTATGAAACTTTCATGATTCTAGAGCATCACTGTAACAATTTCATGAAAGCAGTTCACTATTGAGATTGTATATACAAGTTCAATAAGAACTCATGGCAACACAGAAAAAGTGCACAAGGGAACAGAATAGTTGAATATAAGTGCAAAACAAGGATTGCTTTTAGATATGACAAATAGAAAGAGATAAGCTTATGGCAGAAAAAGGCAAATCAATGATTAGAAGATAAAAATTGATAACCTTCCCGCTATGGAAGAAAGTTGTATTTACATCCCAAGTTGGTTGAAGGCCCAAGCCCATCCAGATTAAGAAGCAAACAAAGGGAAAACATCACGGTGGGATGGAAGGATAGTAATTAAAAATCTGGAGCTGTGTTCACTTTCTTCAAATTATTTGGGATAGTCATAAAATCATTAAAAAAAAGATGGAAAAGAAACATAATTGTAGGGGATAAAAACTTTGGTATTGGTTTTTTTGTGTAGCTTTAGATATGGGAACATCCAATCTTGTTACGTGAATTTGGACAAGCAGCTCAAACTATGGATTGAAAAACATCCGAAGTCAATGACAATGTGCGCTAATTACTGCCAGCATTGAAACCAAAACAAAAGGCCATAATAAGACAGACATTCATGAGGAATCAATGATCATAGCTATTTTCTCCTTGTTCACCTAAGTACAACACTAAAAATCAAATAGGAAATAAATGTTACCCCAAAATACAAAGGGCCAAACATGTAATCATCTTATGTAGAAGAGATGTGATCATAGAACCAGGAAAAAAGAAAGAAAGAAAGAAGCTAATCCAGAAAGGTGAAAGATGATTTTGTCTAATCAAACATCCAGCGGAAGAAAATAACGGAGTTGGCGACCATAAATACGTTTTATATGTGTGTTTGTGTGTGTGTAAAGGCAATAAACTTTGTTTTTTTCACATCAAAACAATTGACAAGCCAGTAGAAAATTATTTGAAGAGAACATAAAAAATCCAAATTTCAATCCAGTAAACCAAATACAGTTCATTTTCCAACAAAAACCTATCAAAAAAGTCGCAGAAAGTCGAACGCGAGACATATTCGCTTCCACGCAAATAAATATTCAAAATATTATAAACCAAAATGAAAACAGAAGCCATATCACAAATATAAAACCCAGATGAATTTACAAATAAACAATCCATGTAGATCTAGTTTTGCCTAACCATCCACCAAAACAGAGACCACAATAAGCAAAAACATATCAGAAAAAGCACAACACAGCTACAAATTAAGCATCATAAGAATCTGCACAAAAAGTCCAAATAAGTGATCTAAACACCAGAATAAAAAATGAAATCTTTAAGACTGTGAAATCAGGGAGTCATCGAGTAATACCAAGTGAGAGGAAAGAATCACTCTGGCACCATGATCCATCAAGTACTTGATAGTGGGGACAGCAGCACGGATCCTAGTATCGTCGGTAATATTAAAGTTATCATCCAAAGGAACATTCAGATCTACTCTTACAAAAACTCTTTTCCCCTTCAAATCTGCTCCCTTTAAACTGCTAACACTCTTCTTAGTAGCCATTTTTCAAAACCAAACCCTGCACAAAACCCAAAACAAATCAAAACCCAGATCAAGAAACACGTAAACAAACATAAACCAACGTCAAAAAAAATTGTGTATGAAAGTTGGAACTTCTACTTACAAAGCGAGAGAGGGGAACAAAGACTTGGGCTTCAGATGAGATCAAGAAAAGATACGAGTGAGAGAGTGGTGTGTGTTTCCAGGCGCTTTTACAGAGCGGAGGATTTTAGGTGGGATTTGGGACTTTGAGCCATTTGTTTTTTTAAACAAATATTAATATTTTATTTTAAATTAATTATTATTTTTAGTATTTTTAAATTGTTTTGATATGTTTATATTAAAAATAAATAATAATAATAATAATAATAACAACAACTTGAGTTGTTCATATGATATATCATTTTACATGTCTTCATTTCGCCCGGGGTTGACGGCTCTTGCTGTATCTTTAATTTTATTTTTTATTTTTTATTTTTTTTATAGAATACCAGGATGGCTTCGATGATGTATTTAAATAATATATGGAAATACTTTGAAATAAATTTGAGTTGAAAATCATCAAGCTTATATCTTTTCAATTCAAATATGTTGTGTTTTCAAAATAATAATGTGATTGGAAACGTTTTTGTTAAAAAAAGTAAATTGTTTTATTTATTTATTTATAATTTTAACAGTTAAAAAACATATTTTTTTTTTCCAATCCAAATGCAATTTTAAGGGCAACCTTAAAAATGTTCAAATCTCAATACCAAACTTTTTTTTTTGTTTAAAATTAATTTTTCATGTTTTTATATTATTTTAATATAATTATGTTAAAAATATTTTTTTAAAAAATAAAAATATATTATTTTAATGCATTTCAAAGTAAAAATATATCTTAAAAACCAACCATTATAATTCTCTCAAATATCTCTTAAGTTACTTTTTAAGGAGAAGCTGTATTTTGTCAATTATGGGCATGTTTGGGAAGGTGATTGTATTTGCTTTTGAAAATGCTTTTCATTTAGAAATACATCAAAATGATATTTTTTTATTTTTTATAAATTATTTTTGACATCAGCACATCAAAATGATTTAAAAACACAATTTTTTTCATTTAAAATGAATTTTTTTTAAAACAAACAGTGATTGTACCGCCGAAAAAAACGCTTTTATATTTATTCAGAAAAAATAAAATAGATGGTTTGTTTAATAAATCGATTGAGAATTCATGCATGCATGACTTACTTCATGCCATTAACTACAAAAAAAAAAAAAGAGTGAAGTTTACGACGACAAGAAGCACGCTACGATGATTTATACCTGGAAAGTATTTTCCAAATTATTATTTTCAAGTCAATAGCTTCAAAAAAGTTTGAGATAAGTATTTCATAAGATTCTGTAGTCGTGAAATTTGGTGGCCACGAACGAGTTAGATTTTTGGACAGGTGATAAGTCCACGGGAGACTTGATCTAAGAAAAGAAAAAAGGATGCCTCCCCCTGATGTGCACCGGTTTTATAATCCATCGCCACCTTTAGAAAAAGTTGTCAGAAGAGAAGAAAAACAACAGCCATGGCCTTCATTTCTGTGGCTTAAAACTTCCGGAGATTCTGTGAAGAACTTTCTTGCTTTTGTCACTTTCAACATCTCTTGATTTCCATTATATTTGCATCACAGGAAGGGGAGCTGCTGACTTGAACTCCTACCTCTTGAGAGAACATATCATGTAGAAAGCCGAAATGAACCAATGTTCTTAACGGGAAGCTTTCTATTCCCAGTCCTGCTGTGCACTGATTCGGTAGCATTCCGAGTAGATCGATTATATTTTGTGAGTTCAAATGAACAAGTAAAGTTCCAACTACTCGGGCTCTTACAAGAGATGCACATTTGAACTCGAGACAAACTCCAGCTATCTCGGATTCTTACAAGAGATGCACACTTGAACTCAAGACTTGCTACTCTGAACATATCATAAACACATTTCTGAACCACTTATCCAATATCTCATATCAGAACTATACTTTCATGTGAACTTCATAAATGAATAATTCAGACAGGAGACTGGTATTTTTCCTCCAATAGCTGGCTAATCTTGCAAAGCTAGGACTGAATCAAAGAGAAGGGCAAATAGATACAGGAAGGCAACCACTTAAGTTAGCCATTTTTATTATTATTATTCTTTTCATTTCCAAATTCATCAAAAGTACCTTTACTTCTCAAACCACAACATGTTCTATTTACTGAGAAGTGGAGGAAATGTTTTTATGCAACGAATGAAACAAAAGAGGGGAATGATTGATCAAAATCAACTGTTTATTTAAAATATTGGATCACTCTTGTTAACCAGCCTAAACGCACAACATGGCTCATACTTCTCTACCACATTGCATCTCCTCCTTTTCGTAGCAATAAAAGAAGGACATGGAAATGGGAACGGGAATGGGGGGAAATCAGATTATCCTACACAGCAACTGGTTCGACTTCGTCAAGAGCAAGGACACCTGGAAGCGCTTTCCCTTCCAACAACTCCAAGCTGGCACCACCACCAGTTGATATGTGGCTCATGACATCAGCAACTCCTACTTTTTCTACAGCTGCAACAGAATCTCCGCCTCCAATAATAGTTGTAACTCCCTTGCCACTAATCTCAGCAAGCTTCTTTGCAATGGCCTGCAAGCAGAGGTACAACTCTATTTCACCATCCAACCAAAGGTAATAAATCCAAAACCATATGATGTGCAAGCAATTTCTGCAGTTATATATGAAGTTCGAATGGGTTTAGCCGGCCACTTCACAAAGTTGTGTCAAGTACCAGGACCATTTTTATCATGTGCAGTTGATCCAGGTAATAGAAAGAGTAGAATAATGGAGAATTTTGCAATGGTATAGACATAGTTATCACACTAGCCAGATAGTTGTATGCCTGTGAGCTTCTAACGAGGTATCATAGTGTGCCTATCAGGGAGTGGAACCAAAAGAAGCATCCAAGCTTGAATAGATAAAATCCAAAAAACAAATTCAAGCACCCTGTTCTTGCATACCTCTGTTCCAGTTGCAAACTTGTCAAACTCAAACACTCCCATGGGTCCATTCCAGATGACAGTTTGGGTGGTTCCCAAAGCCTCATTGAATGTCTTCACAGATTCTGGTCCAATATCGAGTCCCATCCAACCATCAGGGATGGCTGATGCTGGCACAGTCTGTAGTGAACAGAACAGCACTCAAATTGGTTCAGTCGCAGAGAGCATAAAAAATGTCAGAGTAAGAACGAGTTTTAGGGAACTTTCTAGTGAGAGCTTAGACCACAAACCTTGCTATTTGCATCGGGAGCAAACTTGTCTGCAATTATCACATCACTGGGTAGCAAAAGAGACACTCCTTTTGCCTTGGCCTTGGCAAGTAGTGTGGTCGCCAAATCAAGCTTATCTTCCTCAACCAAGGATGAGCCTACTGCAAGGCCTTGAGCCTTGTAAAATGTGAAAATCATACCTCCACCCAAAAGGAGGATATCACACTTCTCCAGGAGTGACTCAATAACTCCAATCTTCGATGAGACCTTAGAACCACCCACAATAGCAGCAAATGGCCTCTTTGGGCTTGAAACTGCCCCAACAAGGTAGTCCAGTTCCTAAGAACAAGGTAGAGAGAGAAACATAATTACAATGAGACCAAAAGTTTAAGGAGAAACTAAGATTAACAAATCAAGACTACTTTCTTTATATGAGGTGGTTGGATACAGGCCCTAACAACAAAATATCATGCAGCATATGGACCAGTTCTTTTCTGTAACATGCCAACACTTCCATACTTGAAACTCACAAAAAGAGACACAAGATAGTCAGCAACATCTACATTTCAGGCTCATAAAAAGATGCAAAGGTGGTGGCATTGGGTAAGTATCACCAAAAAAATGACAAGAGAAAAAAAAAAAGTTGGAGAGTGAATGTGTTCAGAGGGTAAAATGATCAAGGACAACAGCACAATAAGGCAAAATAAAACAGCCAATCATTCAGTCTACGTACTGACACCTAAAGGCAGTTTAGATGAAGGTCCTAAATAAAAAAACCTCTGAGTCATAGTCATATAGAGAGATTGGTAAAACTTTTTTATTTCATTCAAAATATTAGGTTTAAATATCTCACAGTCATTCAACTTATAAACAACCTTCTGCAAGAGGAAACCAGCAACGGATGGTTTCAAGAATTTTGTAACTCCCTCAGTTGAGGCGTGTGCTCTATGTGCAGTTCCAAATGCATCATTTACATAAAGATCTGCGAGGGAAGCAAGCTTCTTTGCAAATTCAGGTTCGTTCTTCTCTTCTTCCTTGTAAAACCTGACATTTTCAAGGAGAAGAACACCACCCTCGGGAAGTGAAGCAACCAACTTCTCTACCTCTGGACCGATGCAATCATCAGCTTTCACAACCTGCTCAGGTAGCATATATTAGCCATATTGTCCTGCAAACACAGGCATTCTCTATTTCTATATTTCCATGAACAACTTGTACCTGGATTCCAAGGAGTTCAGATAACCGGGGAACAAGAGGTGCCAAGCTGAATTTTGGAGTTACACCTTTTGGTCGTCCCTGAAAATTAATCAAAGAACACTTGAGCTCATATGGGCAAACCACTAACATTATGCAGAGATTACAAGCCAAAATATTTTCACGGATAACCAATTATGACCAGATGTAAATCTGCAAACATATTTGTTATTGAGATATTTCAGCAAACAATTATTATCGTGTATAAAAAACACCACACTAGCTAAGTTTACCATTATAAGAACTAGATTCTACACCAAATCCAGCAGTCAAAAGTAATTCTTTACTGAAGCAGTTCTCGGAGCATCACATCGTTCGATAACCAGGAGAAGACAAACTATAGCATTCAATCCCTTCTTAACACTCTATCAACCGGCAATTAACAATTGCAAACCCGCTGCCAATTTCGCTAACTCTCTCAAAAGCAACAGAAGAACTTTGCATGTCATTAGTTACTACCTGAATATATATATATATATATATATATATATATATTGGTGCTGGTTTATTGGAATCACACTTGCGTGCTAATGGGTCCGAAATTCAGGTAGTAATTTATGACATGCAAAGTTCTGTTTTTTTCCTTATTATGTGTGTGTTTGGAATCACACTTGCGTGCTAATGGGTCCGAAATTCAGGTAGTAATTTATGACATGCAAAGTTCTGTTTTTTTCCTTATTATGTGTGTGTGTGTGTGATAAGGAAAAAAATAGAAAATAAAGAGTGATTTTCAGAGTATTGTGCAACTAAAAGTCAATGCTATGATTCTGGTTGCATAACATCTAAGATTCAATGCAGGAACCACGAAATTCACAGAGTCAACAAGACCATCGATATCAATGAAACGAAACAACCAGAAATGCTACAAAACCCAAATCCAAAAAATAAAATGAAATGACATTGAACAAGAACCCACGTACCAGATGACTAGAAAGAATAACTTTGGCCCCATTTGAAATCAAATATTTAATAGTAGGAACAGCAGCTCTAATTCTAGTATCATCAGTAATTTTCTGGTTCTCATCAAGAGGCACATTCAAATCAGCTCTGACAAACACTTTCTTCCCTTTCAAGTCAGCAGCAGTCAAGTCACCCACACTCTTCTTTGCCATAGACACCACAGCTCTTGGTGATCTCCCATTTGACTTAAAAGATCGGATTTTGGACACCACATGAGAACTAAACAATGGGTCTGCAGCGGAGAAACCAAGACCACGGAGGCTGGTTGTGCGGAGGCCAGAGCTGGAAACTGGGAGAAGGGAGGCACGGGCAGAAGTGGAGGTGGAGGCGGCGGCTGTTTTGAGGAGAGAGAGGGTTGTTGGTGCTGTGGCAGAGGCCATTTGGCGGTGTTTGTGGGCTGTTCTGTGAGAGAAGTTGTGTGGACTCAAAGGAGAAGAGAGGGAGTGAGGGGTTATATCGATGCGAAAATGAGGCTCTCTTTCTCTGATCTTAGAGAGAGAGAGAGATGAAAATAATGGGGAAGATGTGGACGTGAAGAACGGAGGAGGGAATGAATGGGCGACGTGTGTTGGTTTTTGGATTTTCTCTTATCGTTGAATTGAGGTTGTCGATGCTCGATGCTTTTGTTACTTCCTGTACGGTGCAGCCTTTTACTGCTGCAAGTACCCGCCAACGACGGTGCCGAGAGGGTTAAGGTTCGGCTGCCAAGACTCGACCTCCTCGTAAAAAGGGCTGACGTTTGATTACCGCATCCACTTTGCCTTGGACACCCATGCGGTCGGATCCATTCAATTATCTCGAAAGTTATCTTTTTTTAACAGAAGTGCCTCTTTTGATTCCATTGAGTGAATATCCAAATTAAAATACAATTGTGATTAATTTTTGCATTTGAGTTGAACAAAATGGAATGTATAATTGTTTGAACAGGGTTCAAACATTAATATTTTTAAATTTAGATATTGCGACTTTGAGCACTCAACGGATTCTAAAAAAATGTTGAGTCCAATTCCTTGTTGGTTTCTTCTAAATGGCGTTTTTTCTTGGACTTATGTTTTGTCACAATGGATCTTGATGAAACAAATCTACATTCCTCTTTGCCTTGCACTGAGTTTAAATTCCAGCCATTAGTCATCAGATGTTGTTTTTTGAATTCTCAGGAGGCACCATTGCCACACGATGACGAGTTGCGATATCAGAACTCTGGAAATATGCCCGGCAACTATTCGGGTGTGTTTGGTATTGTTTTTGTTTTTGTGGTTTAGATTTTAAGAAAATAGTTTCATGAAAAGCACTTTAGCTGCGGTTTAAAATAAATTTTGAAGTGTTTGGTTAAAATTGTGGTTGAGTTTGGGGTTAATGAAAAACAGTTTTAAATATTTGGTTACCAAACTTTTCATATTGCTCTCAACTTGTGAAATTATTTAAAGTTTGTATATATATATATTGTTTTTTAAATATTTAATAATTATAATAATAAAATATAATTAATAATTCAAGTAAATTAGACACTTGTTTTTATTTTCTTATCAAACTCCTTGTAATTTCATCACGAACTAAAATTATACGTGAATAACTCTACGATCCTGGAACAACATGTAGTAAAATATTATCTGAAATAAAATTAGGATTGCGAGACAAAAATTATATTGTGATCTCCTTCTAATATATTTATTTATATTTTAATTAATTTTTAGATCTATTAAATATTAAAATATATTAATATTAAAACATTATTTCAATTTTTATCAAAACCCAGCACCCCCGGCTCCCCCTCTCCTCACCGCACGCACCAGCCCTATATTATTCTCCCTTGCCTTTTTTTTCTTGCAGAGTTTGGACATGGTAGAAAACTTGAGCTCAGTGGAGAGTAGATGTTAGCAGAGCCGTTGATGGATGCTAGGATCTCGAGGTGGAGCTGGTACAACCTCAATCCCAAACACCCTCTTCATCTATGATGAAAAGTTGCAATACCAGCCTCTAAACACACATCCAACGCCAGCCATTGTTGTTGAAGGTTTGTGGACTTCAGATGGCGATCATGGTCCCTGAAATACAAGCTGTCTGCTACTTCGACTATGGAGTTGAGAAAAGAAGTTTGTTGTTCTGCTGCTGAAAACCAACAAAACGCAATGCTGTAACTCCTCGAGGCCACTGGGAGCGGACAAGTGATTTCGGCGAAGTGGTGAACAGCACTAAATTCAAAGCGAAAAGCATTTTAATATATTTTTAAATAAAAAATATTTTAAAAAACAAACAGCCGCCAAAAGTCACTAAATTCACAATTACAACCGGGGAAGAAAATCAGGCTGGCAAAACGACGTGGTTTTATGTGAAGGACCAAACTCGAGTCATGTGGTTAGTACGTAATTTCCTTTCCCCCTCTGTTTTTTTAGGCCCCAAAAAAAAACCACGTATAGGTTTTTATAGGAAACAGCTTACTGCAAGAAACAGCTCGCTCTCAAACACAAGAATCAAAGATGGAGGGGGAGGAGCAGCAAGAAAAAACACAACATGTAGTTGACAGCAACTTCCCGCTGTTCTCTAAAACCCCTAAACGCCCCAAACTCCAGAAAATTCAAAGCCCTGACGAAAACCCTGAAATCCCCGCACTCGAAAAGGAAACATCCTCAAACCCTAGTAACCCCGACTCTGCCGTCGCCAAAACTAATGTATTTTCTGACCTTGGCCTCTCCGAATGGGCACTCCAAGTCTGCAAAGAACTTGGTATGAAGAACCCAACACAAGTACAATCCCACTGCATCCCCAAAATCCTCTCGGGCCGGGATGTTTTAGGCCTGGCCCAAACAGGGAGCGGCAAGACGGCAGCTTTTGCTTTGCCAATCCTTCACCGCTTGGCTGAAGACCCGTATGGGGTTTTTGCTCTTGTGATAACACCGACTCGAGAATTGGCTTTCCAATTGGCAGAGCAGTTTCGTGCTTTCGGTTCTTGTTTGCATTTGAGGTGTGCTGTTGTTGTTGGGGGTATGGATTCGTTGAGTCAAGCTAAAACCTTGATGGGGAGACCCCACGTTGTAATTGCTACGCCGGGAAGAATCAAGGTGCTGTTGGAGAATCCTGATATTCGTCCTGTTTTCTCTAGAACCAAGGTAAATAAATAAATAAACAAATAAAAATAACCTTCTTGATTGTGTTTTTTTTTCTCTTTCTTTTTGTGTAATTTTAGAAATAATTTTTTAATTGATAGTTTGTCCTTTTAGATGTGATTAGTGTTTGGTGCAGTTTGTTAGCCGTGATTAGTGTTTTGCGTTCATTGAGGGTGCGGAGATAGATTTTTTTTTATATCTCGGCCTTTGAAGTTTAAAGATTGGTGCTTCAGTTATTTCTGTTTTGCTCATTGTATGCTTCCTTTGTTTGATGAAAGTGCGTGCTTGTATATTTATTATTTTATTTGTTTCAGTTTCTAGTTTTGGATGAAGCTGATAGGGTGATAGATGTTGGGTTTCAAGAGGAATTAAGAGTAGTGTTCAAGTGCTTGCCAAAGAGTAGGCAAACCTTGCTTTTTTCTGCCACAATGACAAGTGAATTGCAAACCTTGCTTGAGCTTTCTGCAAATAAGGCTTACTTTTATGAGGAGTATGAAGGTTTCAAGACGGTTGACACTCTTAACCAGCAGTATATTCAGATGCCCAAGAATGTGAAGGAGGTTTATCTTGTTTACATTTTATCGAAAATGGAAGAAATGGGGATTCGATCTGCCATGATATTTGTCTCCGCCTGCAGGTATAAGTTGCTTCGATATAAATTTCTTCAGCTTGTTCTCTGATACCCTATTTTACCTGCTGTTTTTGTTGTGTTTGTGATGTTTGCTTCTTTCTCGTGGCAATAATCATGCCACCAGTGGCCTATTTGTCGAATGACTTACCGGTTGACATCTCTGGGTTGCAATTTTCCATAGCATGGGTGTTTGCCCATTGCGATATTATCTCTTGTAACTTGACTATATTTAATATGATGATTTAAGTTTTTCCAGAAGAATTTTACTGGTTACCTAGGGAATCGTTTGGAATTATGCTTCCTTGTAACAGAAAGGTGCCATCTGTTCTAGTTAATCTTGTGGCAGAACAGGGAATTGCCTGTACCTTGAAGATGCTTTACATCAGTTCAATGGAAAAAATCAGTCAGGGAATTACTAAGTTCCTTTAGGAAGTGTAGTTTCATAAGTTGCCTCAACTTCTTATTTAAGATGGCCACGGGAAAGTATGTCTGATTCATGCTACATTCTGTTAGCTGTATATCTTTGCCTGAGCCTTCTTCATGGTAGTCCATCCTCCTTTGTCTCCCTGTAGGTTTTGTGTGAATTAGATTCATTTTGGAAGAAAATGATTTTGTAAACTTCTTGATCTTGAGATCTGTAAAACCCACTCATGAATACTTCTGTCTTTGTAATGTGAATGCAGCACTTGTCGCCTTTTGAGTTCATTACTGAAAGAGCTTGATCATGAACCAGCAACATTGCACTCACTCGAATCCCAGTCATCTAGACTTGCTTCATTACATCAGTTCAAATCTGGACAAGCTTCTATATTAATTGCTACCGATCTTGCTAGTCGTGGTTTGGACATTCCTACTGTTGATCTTGTTATCAATTATGATCTTCCAAGGTTATACTTCTCAAAGATCTCTATTCTTTGTTAACTTATATAAAAAAAAAATTGTGCTTAAATTAACAGCCTGATATTGCAGGGATCCTACAGATTATGTTCATCGTGTAGGGCGTACTGCAAGAGCAGGCAGGAAAGGGCTGGCTGTGAGTCTAGTTGCTCAGGTAAATAGCGGAAGGCTTCAATATATTTCTGTACCTGTAGATATTATATCCTCTGTAGAGCACCATCTTAACCCTGCAATCGCGCTTGTAATTTTCTAACAGCTGAAAACTCTTTCAATTATGTTCTGAATGGTTAGTTTTATAGGTCTCCTTATGTCTGGGAACATTATTTGGGGTCATCATTATGCTGGTGAAAGTTATTGGTTTGTCCTAAATATGCATGCTGATTTTCCATGATGAATGGCAAGTCATAGGTGATGTTCTGATTGCACCTTAGTGTATGGTTAAGAGAAAGATCGCCCAATGTTTTTGTTGTTTTTTGGTCCCTGCTTGTCCATGGAGCATCAAGGTAGCTATTTGCCGAAGATGCTTAATTTGCCTTTTGCTCAAGATGAAAAATGAGTAGAATAATACTGGTAGACATGCTTTTTCTTGCTTGTCATTTTGATATTAGATTCTTTGAGGTTAACTTTTGGATGCAGTTTTAGAGTTTGTGCATTTTGCAACACATGCAATAGGTTATATCACCAGCTTAAATGGTTAAAGATTGTTTTACCTCTCAAGCGCTCTTCAATGGTACCTCTTTGGCATGGTTCTTTGTAGTGCACAGGTTGTTTGCACAAATGAAGCTGTAGTTTTCTACCATGTTATATGCCTTCCATTTATGTGGGCATTGACTCTGAAGGCTGTGATACATTGGTGCTGTTTAATAATTGAACTGGACATTTCACAAGTGTGAGTACGCTAGCTCTGGTCTCCCTTGTCTGTGTTTGTGTGTATTTGTTACAGGGTTATCTATAAATTGCATTTTGCAATTCTGATCCAGAGCAGAACCTTTAGGTCTATGAGATGTGTTGTACTTTGAATTTAGTTTTGCTGAACTTTGTTACATTTGATTGGCAGCATGATGGAAAGCTCATGAAAGCTATAGAAGCTGAAGTTGGAAAACAGTTTGAGAAATTTGAGTGTAAAGAGAACGAGGTCCTTTCTGATATTACGAAGGTTAGATCTCTTTTTAACTCTGAGTAACTGACATTACGATGGATTAGTGTATGCAGGGTGTTCAAATACTTGGTTTGAAGAGCTATTCATATCCTTTTGGTGCGGGGCTTTCTTCCACAATTTTTTGTGGGAATCTCATTTAGTTCCAGTCTATATACTGGAACATTCTGTATGAAACTACTTGTTTTTCTTGTCAATGTGATGACCAATCACTATCAAATTTTCCCAGCCATTCTCCACTAGAAAGTCTTTTTTCAAGCAATTTGATTTTGCCCGACACCTAAATATATTCCTGCAGCATGGAAATTATAGGGATGCCATGCAATTAAATTTTACCATTTCGACTCCACTACTTCAGTATATTCATATGCTAATGCTTGTATAGGTTAGTGAAGAGTTATACAAACACAGGCATATACATTTGGTTGGTCTTGCAGTGATTCATTTCACCTTAACTATTCTTAAATCATTGGACCCTGTTATTTTTGTTATGGTTTACAAGATATTCTGCAGACACCTTGCTGGCTGAATGGTGGTTTACAAGTATTCTAAATAAAACTTGTCTTCCTGTTTGCTTATGTATGTCCATATTAAATTGCAGGTTTACAAGGCTAGACGAGTCGCAAAAATGAAGATGATGGATGACGGCTTTGATGAGCTAGTTAAAGAACGGAAAAAACAGAAACAGAAATCCCTAGCAGAGAAGGGATTGTTGAGGAATAAAAAGAGAAAGAGGAAAAACATGGATAGGTTGAGTTGATGGTAGTTTGCGTGCTATCCCTCTTCTAATCAGGCTTCATTTCTCAAGCAGCATCATTTTTGTGAAGTCAAAGCTGCCTTCCTCTAGGACATCTCCTCAATTTTATTATAGGTGAGAGATTCTTTTCTTTGCGTGTTTTAAACTCATAAAAGAAACAGTTTTAGGATTTTGAGACAAATTACGCCCCGCAAATGACAGGGCATCTACTGACTATTTTGATCGAGTCTACTTGTATGTTTATTTATATTTGTATTCACTATTCAGTAAACTGCTAAATATTAATCATATCTTTCTTGTTTCAGAATTCACCCAATCAGTTGCTTTCTACTGAAATTTCAATTGACCCTCCTTGTTCACGACTTCATAGCTCAGCTCTTGGTTGTAATCTCATGTATAATTTCCTGTTGGGTTGAATGAGAGGGAGGAGGTTCTGCATCTTGATGTTCATTAGCTAATCCTCGGCTCTCTTCCCCAGTCTCAGTAGTCACCTTCTGATATTTAGGTACTATTTTGTTGACTTGAGAGTTTCATGGGTTTTAGTTCCTGTTTCACACTATAAAAACGCATTTGAAAAAAATTAAATATATATGTTGCTTTAAATTAATTTTATTAGTGTTTTTATATTATTTTGATGTGTTGATGTCAAAAATAAATTTTAAAAAATATTATTTAATATATTTCTGAATGACCAGCAGGGTGTTTTTATTTATTATTTTGTTGAAAAGGAATTCCTTGATATCAGAAAAACCTGGTCCACTGGACTGTTATGAGATCCAATCAATGATGTTTGTTTGATATTATGTTTCAATTTGATATATTCCTGTTAAAAATATTTTGTTTTTTAAATAATAATATAGTTTCGATGAAAAACAAATTTTGAAAATCAACACCTCAAAACACGCCCTCTCCAACCCATCTTTTGAGCAGAAAATGGATTTTTTTTTCTTCCTCGTTTGATTCGTATTGACCAGTAAAGCATTAAAATGGTTGGATGGGAGCTGCTGTTTGAAAGGGTGAAGGGACGCCTATTTACAGGGTGCTCCTTGTAGGGTTCAGATCTGGAACCTGCTCCTTGAACCTTGGGGTCAATTCAAAGGTCACATGTCCACCATGAACAAGTCGCAAGATGAACTGTTAAATCTCATTGATTTTATTGGCAAGTGTTTTCTTAACGAAGAAGACGGTGTTATTCAAAGAAGAGAATGCATGATCACAGGTAGAATAAATAAAGTGCGGTGTGATGGCCTGCTCGTCTTATTTTCTATTTCTGGCGATGAATCAAATCCCATATATCATGGATCTGGGATCTACCTCTTAAACTCAGAAGCGGCATTCGGCACGTGCACGATAATAAATAAAACGAAAAACACCACACACCCCGTGCTTATTACATTATATTATAAATATATTTGGTTTCATCTGCCCGGACAGCTGATTTTAGAATCTATGCAGATCAACATTGCTGTCTCCTTGACACTTTCCTTTAATGTTATTTATCAATAATTTTTATTCTTTTCACGCATGTGACTTTTCATAGTGTCCTGTTTTATTGCTCATTTGTCAGATAGTTTTTTTATACGCACATGATTTTCATGTTTTTTTATTAAATCTATTAGCATAAGCTAGCATAAGGAGCCTGATAAAAATAAAAATCGGTGGGTGGAAATCAAATTGAACAATAAATAGTCCGAAGGTGTTTGTGTGGGATCGCATGAAAAATGAATAGTACAAGGACCCTTTGGGATCGCTTGATGTTTTAGAACTTACAGTCTATCAAGTCATGATTTCTCTAGAGAAGGGACTAGATTGCGAAGGAAAAAGACATCCAGGAGTAGATTGAAAGTTTTGTTTGTAACAAACAAATGGGAAACCCCGTTAAGAAACAAGGCCAGAACACAGGTCGTTGTCACTCGGTCCCACCATGTGAGGAGGAGGGTATACTATACATGCTCTGCGACAAAAGCATTGGTAATGTTATTTTGGCATCCAGCATTTTCGCTGCGTGCAAGGAATCGCGAAAAAAAGAAGAGAAAAACATAAACAAGAGGAAAATATTTTAAAAATATTTTTTTATTTTAAATTGAGTTTTTATATTTTAAAATACTGGTATTAAAAATAATTTTAAAAAAATAAAAATAGTTAAACAGCATCCATCATTAGATATGGTGTTTTTTCTAACGATTTCACAGCACAGTTGCAAAACCCTAGTTCTGGCGGTTTAATTTAATTGCTAAATTTGAATTTTCAGTCACCATGAACATCAAGGCATTGCTTCGTGAGCTGTTCCTGTGGTTCGATGCTGGGATTCCGAGCTGTCAGCCGAACGGACTATTGGTAACGGCATCGATGACATTTAATGAAAGATCGGATTACGAGGAAAGGTTGAACTAAACAACAAATTTAGATTGACTTTCCCCGGCCCCGGTGTCAGCCATGTACGTCGCCGGGCAATAATAATCTGAGAAATGAATCGGAAATCTATCCCACCCCACCTCTAAAACCAAAGCAACACACACTCCCGTCAAGTGGAAAACAAAGAATCGAACCAATTTCCATGTGCAACGTCCCTAGAACAAACAAGCGATGATTTCCCCCCCCATCAAAACCAATATTTTGACACGGATTTCATTCGTCTCGTGGCCTAAATCAATATTAATGACATATTTTTCTTTTTATTATTAAAATTCAGCGACCTTCCCCTTTCCTCTTTTAATTAAGATTAAAAAATAAAAAAATAAACTTTTATACTAAGAAATTATTTGTTTTGGTAGTACCACCGTTGTTTGTTCAAAATTCAATTTTTTTTTTATCATTTTAAATGAAATTTTTTAATTGAGGAGCATAGTCTATATAATGAT
This sequence comes from Salix arbutifolia, assembly GCA_025169955.1. NCBI lineage: Eukaryota > Viridiplantae > Streptophyta > Magnoliopsida > Malpighiales > Salicaceae > Salix > Salix arbutifolia. Next base: position 4,937,657 of record CM045909.1, read on the forward strand.
TCTCACATTCTATAATAGCAAATTTGAAATCAGATTGCTTAGAATTTTATTATGAAATCATCAACTTTATATGACACATAATGCATCTGTACAAGTCTATTGCCTCTAATATCATTCTGTGTTTTTTTATTTAAAAATATATCAAAATAGTATTTTATTATTTTTAAAAAAATCTATTTTTGATACAGCATATTAATATCAAAATAATTAGAAAACACAAAAATTAAAAATATTTTTAAATAAACATCTTTTAAAATATTTCCCTAACAATCCCTAGTGGTAAAGAACACTCCATGCTTCTTGTTCTTTGTCTCGTCTTTACATGCATGTATTTTTAGTTATTTCCTTCTCAATGGCCTTGTTATATGGAGCATAAATGGGTTTTTTTTTTAAATTGTATTTTACTTGAATATATATGTTTAAAAGATATTTTTCAAATTAATATATTAAAATAATTTATGTTTTGCCTATATTTAGTTTTAAAAATAATGAATAATAGAAAAATAACTACAATAATTAACCAATAGCTTTTAGTGCCTGGCATCAATCGTGCCAACTTGCATCGCCTTTTTTTAAAAAAAATAAAAAAATCTCGTGGGGATTTGCTCTTTATGCATATGTTTGTTGAGAAAAACCGATAAAAACTATCTGTCGTTGTCATCACATGGTGAATCTGTCTGAGTGAGAGCAACGTGACAGACAGCGAAATCTCATTGGGTGTTTTTGTGATCTGACTTCGATATCTTCATTTTCTTTGTTTCTAGTTTCTACTCCGCCCCTCCCTCTCTCTATCACAGCCATCTCAGTCTCTATATTTATCACATGACCTTCTAAGTTTAAAATTCGGTTCCCACCTGCCCATTTCCCAGCTTCCTGTGTTCCAGGTAGTTTTTCCTTTTTCTTTATCTGAACTGTCGAAGTCTTTCGGTTCTTGGTCCCTTTTCAGTGTTCTTTTTTCTGTGGTTGTTGTTTAGAAATAGGATGGAATCCAGTGGAAAGTTAGGTATTGGAATTGCTGTGATGTGTTAAAAGCTACCTTTTCTCTTTCTTTTTACTGAAACAAAATTACAGGGAAGTATTTTGGTTTCTGGTGAGCGTAATCCAAGTGGGCTGTGCTAATACTCTGTTTGGCTGCAGAGAAATGAAGTAAATTTGAACCTTTTCAGACAGTTTTTTTCCCTCCCTCTGCATTTGTTTCCCCCCGCTCAATCCTTTTATTTTTGTAAAATCTGTTTATTTCGAGGGTTTCTAGTAGTAGATCTGATCTCTGATTTTTTTTTTGCATGTCGCATTCCCTGTTAGCTAAGTACATTGGTTAGTTTCAGGTGAAGACTGTGAACCATAGGTACTACGTCTCTCTTTTAGTCGAGGAGGTGCCTTTCTTTAGTGTAGTCATTTTTGAAACTGGGGTTCTCAGGAAGTGCCTTATGTACCATGTCCTAATTTTGCTCGATGGAATTCTCAATCAGAGATGAACTCGCTCTCATGGATAGTGGATCTGACACTTCACGGTGTTTTTGAAGTCCAAGAGTTCCATTTCAATCCAACATCTATTTCCGTTTTGTTTGTTTTTAATTTGATCTTGTCAAAAAGATCTTGATTTCCTAAAAGAACTGTGCCTTTTGGGGCTTTCAGTGAGCATATGGTATCTAGTGTCAGGCATAGGGGCAAGCACTGTTAGTTTCGAACCAGACATATCGTTTGCTCACCCCAAGTTAGTCTAAGATGTTCCTTCAGATCTTCTAGATTTGGTGTTTTCAACTTTTAACACTGTCGCTCCTTATGCTTTAAAGGGGAATGGTGGCACGTGAGGTTATGAATTTAAAGCAAATCACATTAGCGAAGAAATGCAATGTAAATATAAAATAGTAATTAGAAATGTCTATTTTGCATGCAGGATTTATGTTACCTCATTTGGTCACCAAATTTCTTAGCCTCTTATAGTTTCTTTTCTTTCCAAATTTGTTACTCATGAGTGGCTATTGGGGAAAAATACGAGGAATCGTTTTTAGTGACCTATATGTTGCAGTTTGAGCTTTCTTCCTCTGGGACAATTGCATGAGACCTCTGAAATGTTGGCCTTTATTTTTAATTTGAACTCAATTTTGCCGCATTCTTGCTGTTCCCTTTAGTTTAGCGGGCGATTAAACAAAGCAACATCGGTACTGGTTCTTAATGTTGGCTGTTATTCTTAGTTTGAAATTCTAGTTTGTCTAGAGATTGGTAAAGACAGGGTTATGCGAGTGCTTGCATTGTAAGCAGTTGTGCAGTTTTGATAGTTTTTCTGGTAGTCTTTATTCAATGTAATATTTTAGTTATGTAGAAGGAACTTTTATGGTTCTAAAGTAGCTATTTTGTGCCAAATTAAATGACTGCTACTCCTTTTTTGTGTTAAATCTTTTTTTTCTTCATGTTCAAAGTTAGTGTGTGTTTTTCAGCATAATGTGCCAAGAGTATTTGTTGAAAACTCAGTTAATTTTATAAGGGCTGGTTGTTCTGATGGGAGATATTGGCATATGCTGCAGACCCAGAGCATACTTTTTTAGTTATCTTGGTTAGACTTTGGCACTTTTTGTTCACACTTTGTACCTGCTGAAGTTTCATAATGGAAATCTCTGTGACTTTCTTACAGATTCATGTTCTGCTGGTGCTCAAGGTTTTGGTCTTAGTTCTTACTAATCTAATTTACTTATTTCTGTAGCTGGACACTTAGGCTCTGTGCTTTACATTTCGAATGCGAAATCAATGATTGTGGTATGTTAGGAAACTAGCTGTTTTTGTTCATGATGCTTCTATTGACCTTATTGTCAGCTACTGCTGTGTTGTATGGTGTTTTTTACTCCAATTTTTCGTAATATAACTTTCTGTGACGAACATTTTCTAGTCCATATATGCATCATAAAGTTCACATACTTTTGTTAAGAGATGCAATTGTCCCTAAACAACTGTGATTTTGGAAAAGACCTGAATGGTTTCAGATTCATCCTATTGCTGAAGTCAAAAACCCTTTGCCTCTTTTCTTTTTTCCAGTGCAACAGCTTTAATACTTGTAAAAGCTGCAGTTAAAGGCTCCTGAATTCCTCCACTTTTTTTCTTCTGTTCTTACTTTTTGGTTGATTATGGATTTTCTTTCTCGGATGGAATAGAAAAACATTGTTTGACCAATTGCCTTGTAACTTGCTTTCCCTGTCCAACTGGTTGATTTTTATTTCTTGACCTTTTCCAAGTCTTCAACCTCTTGATTAGATTAGTTATCTTCTAACTTGCATGTAGTATCATATCAGAATTTGCTAGTTTCCTTCCATTAAGATGGTTTTGATTGTGGTATGCAATGTTGAAGATTGTGCAGAGAAAGAAACTGTTAAAAAAGGAATTTGTTAGTTTCCTTCCATTAAGATCATATCTTCTAACTTCGCATGTTGAAGACCTAGACTCTTCCAGGTTTTGATTCATCTAAGCGAAGCATCTGGCCCTTGGTTCCATTAAGATTTTGAAACATGGACTACCCCTTGGCTATTTTTTAACAGTTTCTTTCTCTGCACCAGCAGCTGATAACCTTCTGATTATTCCTGATCTTGATACATTTGCCCCCTGTCTTCTTCTGCAAAGAATCACTCTTAGTTTCAGCATCATTCAATGGAGTATTAAAGTTGGACTCTTTATTCCACCTAATCACAAATGTTGAACATACAAGTATTTCTATTTTAGTTATAATCTTCAGATTATTAAACATGGTGGATGCCATTGCTCTAGCTTTACTAATCTGTAGCCCATGGAAGTATTCCATGTTGATGCATCATATATCATTAATTTATTTTCCAAATTTTATAATTAAGTAGAATGCTGAATTTATTGAACCTTGGAAATTCTTTTGTTGCAGAATTTGTTGAACCTTAGAACTCTTTTTTGTGGCTATTTTTATGTCACAGAATCCTAAGTGATCTCACTTTAAATTCATCCTGAAGCTCTGGATCCTGATGCTGAATTTAAGCAATTCTGTATGCTTATAGTTTGACACGTCTTATGCAGTGAAAATCATCTTCCTGAAGCACAATGTCTGATCTTGAGGTCCCCCTGCGCCCGAAGAGGAAGAAGGTGTGGGTAGACTATTTTGTCCAGTTCCGATGGATTCTAGTTATTTTTGTCGTTCTCCCAATCTCCTTCACCCTTTACTTTCTCACATATCTTGGGGATGTCAAATCAGAGATGAAGTCCTACAAACAGCGTCTGAAGGAACATGATGAAAATGTTCAAAAAGTTGTGAAACGTCTCAAAGAGAGGAATCCATCAAAGGATGGACTTGTCTGCACTGCTCGTAAACCTTGGATTGCCGTTGGAATGCGGAATGTTGATTATAAAAGGGCTCGACACTTCGAAGTTGATTTATCGGCTTTTCGTAATATCCTTGAAATTGACAAGGAGAGAATGGTTGCTAGAGTTGAGCCTCTTGTAAATATGGGTCAGATCAGCAGGGCGAGTGTCCCAATGAATCTTTCTCTTGCAGTCGTTGCAGAACTTGATGATCTCACTGTTGGTGGGCTCATTAATGGCTATGGGATTGAAGGAAGCTCTCATATCTATGGCTTGTTCTCTGACACTGTTGTGGCATATGAGATTGTTTTGGCAGATGGTCGGGTTGTTAGAGCTACCAAAGACAATGAATACTCTGATCTTTTCTATGCCATCCCTTGGTCTCAGGGAACACTTGGGCTTCTTGTCTCTGCTGAGATCAAGCTTATTCCTATTAAGGAATACATGAGGTTGACCTACAAACCTGTAGTGGGTAATCTGAAAGAACTTGCACAGGCCTATATGGACTCTTTTGCACCCAGAGATGGAGATCAGGATAACCCAGAGAAGGTTCCAGACTTTGTGGAGACTATGATTTATAACTCTACTGAAGGTGTGATGATGACAGGGAGATATGCCTCCAAAGAAGAGGCCAAGAAGAAGGGAAATGTGATTAACAGTGTTGGTTGGTGGTTTAAACCATGGTTCTATCAGCATGCGCAGACAGCCCTAAAGAAAGGAGAGTTTGTAGAGTACATTCCAACCAGAGAATATTATCACAGGCACACAAGGTGTTTGTACTGGGAGGGGAAGCTTATACTTCCATTCGCTGATCAATGGTGGTTTAGATTTCTCTTAGGCTGGATGATGCCGCCAAAGGTTTCTCTTCTCAAGGCCACTCAAGGTGAAGCAATCCGAAACTATTACCATGAGATGCATGTCATTCAAGACATGCTTGTTCCTCTATACAAGGTTGGGGATGCCCTTGAATGGGTCCACAAAGAGATGGAGGTAACCTCAGTCCACTCAAACTTTTTTCCTTTTCTATTTTCTTCTGTTTTTTTGGCAAATCTTTCTTCCCATCATTGTTTATTTTGTGTTAAGAGTTAAAAGTCTATTTGTTAGTTGGTATGAGTGGAAATTTAGATCAGCAATGTCTAATCATAGCTCTAGCTTTCGAGGGTGTTCATGAGTGATTACAATTGCTTTTTGAAGTGTTTTTCGCTTGAAAATATATCAAAATAATATTTTTTTTATTTTAAAAAATATATTTTTGATATTAGCGCATCAAAATATCGAAAAATTCTAAAAAAAATAATTTGAAGCAAAGAAAAAAATAAATAATTTTTTTTTTCTTTTCAAAAGCGTTTTTGAAACGCCAAAACAAACAGGTTTTAATCAGGAACTCAGGGTGGGCTTTGGGTAAGAAAAATATCTGAGATAACATGACAATAGGTGTTTGCATTGCAGAAAATTGTGTTACCTTTAACAGCTTAAGGGTTAAGTTTCTAGACTCTGACCTGACTAATATTCATTTTCCAGGTATACCCCCTTTGGCTTTGTCCGCATAGGTTGTTCAAGCTCCCTGTGAAAACTATGGTGTATCCAGAGCCAGGATTCGAGCATCAGCACAGACAGGGAGACACATCCTATGCTCAGATGTACACTGATGTCGGAGTTTATTATTCCCCTGGACCTGTGTTGAGGGGTGAGGTGTTTGATGGTTCAAATGCAGTTCGTAGAATGGAGGACTGGTTGGTAGAAAACCGCGGCTTCCAGCCACAGTATGCAGTGTCCGAGCTAAATGAGAAGAAATTCTGGAGGATGTTTGATGCTGACCTCTATGAACACAGCAGGAAGAAATATGGAGCTGTGGGAACCTTCATGAGCGTGTACTACAAATCCAAGAAAGGAAGGAAAACAGAGAAGGAGGTGCAGGAAGCTGAGCAAGCCCACCTTGAGACTGCTTATGCAGAGGCGAGTTAATAATGGACCGATCTTGAAGTGAACTTTGGAAATGTTTGGTAGCGCTTCTTTATTTGCTGTTTCTTGTGTTTTCTGGCTGTGCTTGTGGGTCGCTTGCATTTTATTTTCCCGGTGAATGCTGTGGTTGCTGATTTTTCCCGGTGAATGCTGCAGTTGCTGACTGTCTTTATTGTTGATCTTAACTGTTAGATTATACTCTTGTTTTTATGGTATTTTCTAATCGTACTCTTGTTCTAGATAATCTTGAGACTGCAGCCCCCAGCTATTGCGTGGCTGGGGGAGTTAGTCTAGTGAGTTTAGCATTATTGTTGAGATGAAGTGGTGGCTGTACTGAGTGGGGTTGTAATTGGCACAAGAAAATAAACGAGGTGATGATTCACCCTAGAGTGAAATGGTTGCTGCCTTTTTTCCCAGCTTTTCTTTCTATGATCAGCAAAATCTTGGGCAAAAACTTGTGATCATGGGTGTCTTGTTTTCATGAGAAACAATCGATGCTAAGAACTGTATACTTTCTTTCATCAAGATTCGGGTCATTTTCAGACTTTTTTCTCCCAGCATTTTCAACACAAAATCTGATCTTGTTGAAAATGACATCTTGAACATTAAAAAAGGGTCTCGTCAGAACGTGCGTCAACTTCATGAAAAGGGTCTCCCAGTGATTACTATACATTAACTCAGCGATCCTCCATGCTACGCCCATCAACTTCATGAACGTGCGTCATTATTCGTGTTTTTCATTATTTCATAGAGTTTTTACATTTGTTTTTGGGGAAGAAATCACAGCTATAACTTGTTCGGAGCTGAATTCTATTTAGGACAACATGTTCGGCAGAAGCAGCTGGTGATCTAGTTGGAGGGTCAGCACAAATGAAATCAAAGATGAAAAGGTAAAAAAGTCTAACAATATTTAGGTGCGACTGATCGAGTGCAAGACATTTGCACGAGGTAGGGGATAGGATTCACTATCTTATTAGAGCAGAAACTGTTAACCACGATGCTTACGAGGTACAAACCGCTTATATTTACTAAATTTAATGTCCATTCATCAGAAATAAATGAAGAAATGCAGTGATACTAATGTTATTATTCTTTTAAAATCTCCTTTGTTAATTAAACATCCCTTGTATATAGCTAGGAAGCCTGGACTGGTCCAAGGAGGCTGGCGAGCTTCATATAATTGAAGCTTATTGTTTTCCATGTAATTGAACCATCTTCTTCTTTCTTTCTTTCCTTCCATAAGCACATGATAAGAGCTATATTTTCTTATATTATCTACCACAAGCGAATAAAACTTGGATCTACAATATTCTGGATCGAAGGCCAATTTATCTCATCGACAAAACTTTATTGAGAGGGTTTCGAATGAATCGCCATCCTATAGATGAACAGAGAATATATCTGCAAGGAAAATTACACTAACAATGCCTCAAATTAGAGAAGCCAAAACTTTCTTGCCGCTAATGGAATATTCCTCTGCTAAAGACCATAAAAATGACCTGTGGGAGGGGGGGAAAGTAACTTCCGTAAATGATCCCTGATAGGCGAGAAGGGGATTGTTTTCCAACCTGCAAAAAAAGGAGTTTATATACCAAGCAGTCTAATTCAGTTTAAGATGCTTCAGTAACACATAAGCGAAAAGAGATACAAAAAAGGAGATTTCACATAAACTGAATTGAAATTTATCCGCACTATTTTCTCACATCATTTACTTCCAGATATTCTGCATGAAAAAATAGGATCAACTGCGGATCCATGGAAATGAGCATTCTAATTTTGAAGGATAAAAATTCAAAGATCATATGACAAATAGCAAGCCAAGCCACAAATATATGGGAACTTGTTCGGCTTGGCCCTGGATTGTGGAATTCAATTGTGTCGTGGCACTTGCTTGTGGACTTCTAGCTTATATTTATGATTCTAATTCAAGATGAAACAAAGTGGAAATGAGTTTTCAGAACTACCTGATCAAACAAGCTCCTAGTATGTTTTTATTGAGTCAGGTCAAGGGTTGAAGAAACTTGAACCATCCATAGTGACAGCAATCAGAACTAATATGCTTGTAATCACTGCAAACCAAACTAAGATTGATCCTGCAATAACAAGTTTTCAAAAAAAGTGCACCGTGAGATAAGTTGAAACAACCTTGGATATAAGGTACCTTAACGAATCAAATGTCCGCATGAAGAATAATAAAGAGAATAAAAAATTACCAGCAGAACCTTCAGAACTGTTATTACTATCTGAGGGCATTGATTCAGCATTAAGACTCGAGGCATCAATTGAAAGCTTGCTATTTCCAGTCTCAGATGCCACAATTCCTTGAAATTCCTCACTTACAATTAAAGCTGCTAGAACATCCATAAATGACTCTTTATCCATCTCATTAGAAGATTTTTTTCTACTAGGCTCATAAATAGCATTTGAGTCATCAGAATCAAACAACTCATCATCTGAAGCATCTGTATCAACAGGCTCAACCGCATATTCATCATCATCTTCATCCTCAACATATGCTTTATATGTTAGTCGAAGAAGTATCTCCCCAGAAGAGGCCTTTCTGAACAATCCCCAACCTCCTCGCAAAGCCACTATCTTGTCAGTTGGTACAGTATCTTGCAGAGATCCTAGATCAACCTGTAAATGTTATTGAATTTAAAAAGCTATATTCAAGAGAAATGGAAAGAATGTAACTGCAACAAATTGCAATCAAAATTTCATATGAATGCACAAACTGCTCAATAAATGCAGACAAATTACAGCGTGAGGCCAAAAAACAAAACTCCTAGAGAGACAATTATGGATATGGTCCCTAGAACATCTAGTCCTAAATTTGCTATTGCCACCTATCTGACTGTTCTGAAAACACGACCATGATCTTTACCACCACAACCACTGACTCCACATTGACCACCATCATATCACCCCATGGCCACCATTCCATGATCACCACGCCAGCCAACTGCCACCACCAATAGCACGATGATTAATCCAATCCCTGGAATCACCATGTCACCATGCTGCAATGAAACATCAACTAATACCAAGACCATTAAAAATAAGTTCTTTCATACAACCACCACCTAACATTTCTTCCCCCTTTACCAATACCACGATCACAAGCAGGCAGCTTCAATAGAATCTACTATGAACATCAATTCTTTCAATATAAATACTATTGTTAATTTCAGTACAAATTGAAAAGAAATTATATATCATTACAAAGCACAAAGCCAAACATATCTAATTGGATATCAAAACATCAATATTCTATGCTATTTTTTTTTTTCCAGCAGGATTACATATGCTAACTTTTTATTTATTCATTATATTTAATGTCATCTCGCTCGCTTGAGGTAAATTTCTAGGCATGCAATCTTATGCATACAATAACCCACAGAAGAGGTTGTCTAATAAAAAATCCTCTATATTCTATGTGATCAACCATTCAAATAAGAGAGCCATTCAAAGAAAACATGAAAGACTACTTTGTATTTTAGCCAGAAAAAAGATTTTTTTGATATAAGATAGTTTACCTCTCCTGTGCCAACAGTTAAATCTGTGAATCCAAGAGAGTCTTTCACTTGGATGCTCAATTTTTGTTTCCTGGGGTTTGCAACAAGCATATGAAAATCCTGGCAAAAATCATAAAACACAGTTACCTCAAGAAAAATGCTTCAGGTGGACAAAAGTTTTTTCAAGTACATGTAATGTGAGACATGGAGAATCACCTGGTTCCAAATTGGCTCGCCAGGACGGCCAATCACGGTGGTTTGGCTGTTCTTTTTGCTACGCATAATTTGATCTCCCAGGCTCAGAATAACATATGGGTCAGTTTTACCTGACAAACAAAAGGGGATCAATGAGTACTGCAGGTTCAATACAAAATGTATATGAGAATTAATCAAGGGGCATGACCGATAGCAGGCTAGGGAAAGCAACAATACTCTGATTGTGACCCAAAACTAATAACATCAACAAACTGTAGTAATGCGTGGTTAAGAGTACAAATCATTGTGAAAGAATCAGAACAAATAAGATACTGAAATACTTGTAAATGGGTTAATAGACAAATGTATAGCAGCCCTCTGCTTTTCTAGCTAACAGAAAAACAAAGAATGGTGCTTATTCAATTAACCAAACAGGTTTCAGATACAAATCAAGTGGAAGTTTAAATCCTATGTCAATGGAGAGAGAGAAATTAACCTAAAGGATAGGCATCCTTAGCACTCAATAATAACCTAAAGTTGAGCAAGATTTAACTAAAAATTGCATGCAAGAATTCTCGTTGTAATAATACCAGTGTTGAATAATTATATTTTCTTTTTGTCTAATGCATAATAGATTTTAAGAAAAATGAAGCCAGAATTCACTTATACCAGACAAGACATAGGAAAGTTTTCGAGCATCTACAAGAGTCACTGATAATTCTCCGACAAAATCCTCATTTCCTCCTTGCATTTCTCCTGATTCATTTGCAACAGGGCCAACTGCTTTTCCATTTTGAAAATCCAAAACAATCTTCTTTGGACGAACAAACAGTCGAGGCAAATCCGCAGTGAGAAGTTTAGTTAGAAACCTATGAAAATGAAATGCACCGTTTAAGTTAGGGGGGGTAATGACAGCAAACCCTTAAAAAAATATGCTGCAGCTATTATGGATCTTCTCCTTTGATGCATTCTGCTGTTGTTATTATCAAAAGAAATAAAATCTTCCTGACACATGAGAGAGCACTGGCTTTAAGCTCCAAAGATAAATTTGGATAGCAGCCAGAGGATGGTTAACTAAATTCAACCAACTTATTTACTGTTTCCAAAGCAGGTGTATTTGTAATAAAGCATCAAATCATTTGCTCCAGGGAACACGATAATTAACAGGATGCACAGACTTTATCATTTGAAGTGCACCACCTCTTCTAAAACCTATAATACCGTCTGGGTGCATTCTAAGTCATCTGACCATATTAAGTTTGAAGCTCTGCAATGGTTGACTTTTCAAAGACAGTATGCATGGAGGCAACAATATTACAGTAAAAAATCATACAGGGAAACTAAAAAATGGATGGCGATAAAAGTCCACTTACAATGAGAGAACTGGAATTGCTGGTGTTGTCCAATGCATGCATAGAAGATGAGAGAAGAAGAAGGTTGCATTAGAATTTCCAAAATCAAGTGAAATGGATATTAAAAAACAGGATATAAACACAAGGGACTAAAAAAGAAGAGCTTGGCAGTGTGTCTACAATCTCAAATCATGTTCAGTTTTGTCAATCATCCAATATTTTTGTCAAGTTTCCGTATCACTCAGGCACAAGCATTCTCTGAAAGCAAATAGGACATAATGAATACCATCACCAGATTGATAGACTCCAAGAAGAAACAACATAAACTTCTTCAACATGGACAATGAATTGCATTTATTTTAAAGTGGAAATGATCTATTAAGATTGGTTTTTATTTCTCCAAAAAAACAAATTTGATTCATCAATGCCCAATTCTTTTCTTCTTCTTTTTTAAATTTCTGAACATCAAAAAGTGTAAGCTTTGACATCTGCTTTGATACCATACTACGACCAGTGGAGAGAACATAGAATCATCTCCAAATGCAAGGAGGGATATTTTTTAGGGTAATCCTGTGCTCCTCTAGTTTCAACATGCCCTCGAAAACCCCTGGATAGGTCTATAACATGCTCATAACTGAAACACCAATTACCAGTAAGTCTAGTATAATGGAAAAGAAAGCAACGCATGCATTAATTGCATTCCATCATTTTTTCCGCTGACTTTTATTCTTGACCAGTTAGTGAATTTGGTGCAAATCATTTACAAGAAAAGAAGCATTTTATGCATTAATACATTCCATCAACTAGCTTTTATTCTTGACCACTTAGTGAATTACAGCTGAATGAATTCAAATGCAAGTATTATTAAGACATAAAACAGATGAAACAGTTCCTTTATGACCAGTAAAATAGATGAAATAGCTCCTTTTGGACCATATATAATATGACCTACCCATTAGATTGAACAGACGAAATGGCGACAATTCAAATTTGATCTTCGGAATTGACACAAAAGCCCAAGAAACAGCTCCCACCCATGGCTCTGTTGGTATCAACCGCAGTTTGACCCAGAGTTCACCATCAATGTCAAAATCTCTAACACTGACTGGCAACACAATGGGGATAATGCTAAATTTTAGCGATAGCATTAGAAGCATCCGAGCGCCACCAGTATATCTGAGACCTATTTGATACCTGAATATCATGAAAACAGAACATGAATCAACTTTGCTTCTTACCAAAGCTGAATCCCAGTGATCATGGAAGCAAGGTTGCCGACCACTAACAGTATGCTTTTGCGAAATAGAAATCAATCAAAAGCTTACACAGATTAACCATTGGATTTCCATTCATTACAAAAATTCTGAAACATTATCATAACTGCTTCAAATAGCTAGCTAACTTACTGCAAATCATTAACGCGGCGAGAAGTTCTTCTCTCAACGTTCCTAACGGACAATGGCTCGTCCCCTAGAGAGAATTGCTTGATTTCAACCCTCTCGACGTAATCAGGCTTCTTCAAATCATCAATAACAGGTTGCAATAGCCCAATAAGCCAATTCTCAATCCCGCCTCTGTAAACCTTCCATAACTTCCCTAACACCATATTAACCCACTCAACGGACTCTTTCCTCTGCAAATCCTTCTCCAGAAACAAGGAAAAGCTGGTGGGCACTTGCGGCCACGCCCCACCACGCTTCCCTACATCGTTGTTTTTATCTCTCTTTCTCGAAGTCCATACCTTATCAAAAACAACACCAACAAAAAAGAAAAACACAAATAACCCAACAATATTTCTATTAATTGGAAATGATGGTATCGGGCGTATCACTCCCAGTTGAGTCCTTAGCTTTCCCACGATTGGATCCTCTTGAAAACCATTGAAGTTCGAAATCGATGGCTCTTGGGATAACTCTCCGGTCTCCAAGTCATTAGCAATTCGCTTCAAAACAAACCTCTTAGTTCCCTTTGAAAGCTCATCGATGTTTACATTGCTATTTCTGGTGTCGTTTGGGAAGACACAGGCATGGAAAGTTAAGAACTTTCTTCTGAAATCTTGATGTGTTAGGTTGGTGATTAGTTTTTTCCTCCTCCTTTTAGAGAAAGGAAGTGACGGGTAGTTGGTTTGATGGGAGGATTTGCATGGGCAGAGGAGAGGGAGAATTCGATAAGAACTGAAGCTAGCGGGAGGAGATTGTAAAGTCATTTAGAAAATGGAAAAAAATCAGTGCCCCAGTTGTGATAAGGGCATAAGAAGAATCATTGCCTGGGAACATGGAATTGTTTGTTTGTTTTTAAAATAATAACAATAATATATGTATATATTATTATTATTACTCGTAAGAAGTGAAGAGGGAGAGCTGGAAATGAAATCAATAAAAACTTGAGCTAGAGAGTTTGGGTGACTGGGAAGAGTCGTAGCTGAAAAGTCCATAAACAAAATACAAATTGGAGAAGAAAAGGAAAAGGTGTTAGTGGAGGAGATTGTGGTCTCTAATGAAGAAGCGTTTCTTTCTCTCTCTCTTTGTGGGTTTGGCAAAGGGAAGCTGGTTTCCTGGTTGCACAAGATCGAAGGCCTCTAGAAATGAGAAAGACGTGGACGGTGCCGTTTTTGCTTTTATTTGGATTTTTCGGCACTTGTCGGAGCCGACGCGTCTCGGGGTAGTTTGTTTTTTCGCTCCGACATGTTTTCAAACTATTTTTTGTATTTTTAAAAAATATATTAAATTTATTTTTTTATATTTTTATGTTAAAAAATCTTAATAAACTATATTTTTAATTAAAAATATATCATGTCCATAATTAGTGTTTGTTTCACGTGGTAGGAAAATGGAGACATGAAATATAAAAATGTGTTGTGTTATCATGCTTGATATTTATTTATTTATTAAAAAAATGGAGAGATGCATTTGAGGTTGTTTTTAAAAAAAAAAAACATTATTTAAAAATATATCATAATGATATTTATTTTATTTTTTAAAAAAAAATTGATATTATTATTCAAAATGATTTAAAAATACCAAAAATTAATTTAAAATAAAAAAATAAAATTTTCAATTATTTTTAAAAATACTTTTAAAACATAGTCGCAAACAGCTAGACAACTCTGAGTTTTTTTCTTGAGTATTTTCACTATTTGACCTTGCGTTCAAATTTGGTTCGTTGACATTGACTTCCTTTATTTTCTATGCTGAATCTAGAAGCTATGATGTATAATAGCAAGCAACATAGAATATATATTTGATTTGATAAAAATAATAATAGAAAAAATAATCAGGATTGAATGATATAAAAATATGTATTATTATCTTATATATCTTGATTATTTTTATATTTTTTTTGAAAAAAACATTTTTAAAAAATTATCTGGTCACACAATTGTATTTTATTATTATTGTTGTTGTTGTTATTATTATCTAGGTAGCTTTTAAACTATAATCATATAGAATCCTTGCAGATTTATTTTTTACTTTTACAAAAAAAAAAAAACATTAACAGTATTCGGATATATATATATATATACATATATATATATTTAAATAAAAAAATACTTTAGAAAACAATTCAATCACATTATAAAACTAACACTTAAACTCAACTAAATTGATTCTGAATAGTCATCCGAATATTCACCACCCACACACATTGACAAAAAAACTAAAAAGCGTGGGGGAGTACTGTTCATTCATATTTATTGTGTAGTGGAATACAATGGTGTATCCACACTGCATTACTTTTTTTGCTTGATATTTTTTTTAATTTTTAATTTTTAATTTTTATTTGTGTTTTTTTAATATTACAATAATTGAAAATTAATTTTATAGTTGATTTTGCTTTTTTACATGGCTGGGATGATATATGGCTTATCAAAATAACCAAAGTTGACAAGGTTTATAGGTCTAGCAAGACATGTTTTTTCAATTAAATTTGACTTTATTATCGTCTACTTTTTATATATATAGTTTTTAAAAATTGTTTTGAAAAAAAATCATATTGCTGCTGTTTATAAAGTTCGTTAGCCATTTTACAAGTTTGGTTGGTTGACATCGTTCACAAATCTAACGAGTTTAACTGTTTTTTTATTATCTATAGATGCTGTGTTAGTTAAGAATTCAATTTTATAATTGTTTTTGTCTCACTTTCTATAAGGTTATTGTGTTTCAAAAAAATATTTTAGTATTGATTTGAAGTTATATTTTGCGATCGTCTATCTTTATCACCATGTGATTAGATAAAAAATAGTTTTCAAAAAAAAAAATATAGCCTTAATGGAGTTCATAACCCCGTCCACGGGTTTAACATACTAGCCCGTGTTACCTGACTCGTAAATTTGTTGGGTTTACCCACAAACCATATTTTTTTTTATCATCCTTTATGTTTTTAATTTTTATTTTCTATATTCTCTTTGTAATATATTTGTTGTTGTTTTTTTCTCATATAATTGTTTATTTTGTTATCACGTGATTAAATAAAAAATAGTTTTTAAAAATAAATTATAACCCTAGTAGAGTCCATAACCCGATTCATGGATTTAGAATATTAACATAGGTTACCCGATTCATAAAATTGTATGGTTTACACCCATACCGTATATGTTTTATTATCTTTTATTTTTAAATTATTATTTTCTTTATTCCCCCAATATTTGATTGGTTAGGGAAATAAAATACATGATTTTTTATTTATAATATGACAGTTTCATATAAACATTTATTTTAGAGTTAATGTTCAATTTTGTGAACATGTATTTTTATTATATAATTAACATACAAAAATTATTAAACTCGATAGAGTTCATAATCAGAGTTGGGGGTTGATTTAATTTGTCAATGACTTTATATATTTTCAAAGAAATATATAATCTTATTTAAAAAAAAACAAATTAAAATCTGTTTTTTATAATCATCTAGGTTACCTTGAAATTCATAAAATTGACCAATTAAATCGAGCAAACCACCACGCAATTTATTTGAAAACTTAAGATAAACAAAAAGTGAGGGCATTTTTTTTTTTAAATTAATCCGCTTGATCAAGTTCAATGACACGATAACAAAACTCTGTCCGCTCACTGTATTTGTTTTTTAGTTTTTAAAAACTCTGACATGATCCCGCCAAGTCAATAAACTATACAACATGAATGTACATGCATACATGTATATATTATATACACACACACACACTTACACATATATTCACACACATTCATACACGTACGCATGTACGTACATACATACACACATCACTGGATTAGGATATCAACCAGGTTTGTAGTCCAGTGGAGTATATCAAATACATGATCGACTCTGTACTTTATCTGAAAGTGTATTTTTTAATAATTTTGATATATCAATATAACAAAATTTTTCAATATATTTTTAAATAGAAATATCTTAAAAAATATATTTATCAAAAATTCAATCACACAAATACCCGAACTTCATCCCAATCTCCGCGGTAATTGTCCAGCCCACTGAATGGATCTGAACCAATATCTTAAAATTAATTATAAAATAAAACGCGTTTTCTTTTCTTGTTTACTGTGTTACTGTCCATAGATTCGGTTTACTATTTAATGTGACGGTAAAATTATCATTTTACTTCTAGTATCAAAAATTTTTAACTCCCGGGACCGGGTGTATTTTCAAAATTCTCACGGATGATATTTTCATATTTGTTGTACAGTAAAACTACAAAAATAACCCTCGAAAACGACAAAAGAAAGCAAACCGGACTGAAGGTAATTTAACAATTTCCAGGGGACATGGATGGTATTTTTGAATTTATACACAGTAAAACTACGAAATTAACCCCCTGAAAACGACAAAAACTAGGCGCCGGATCCAGGGGTATTTCAGAAATTTCCAAGGTGATTTTTTCGTAGTCATCAATGTATCCAAGGGTGTATAAGTAATTGTGCATTATATAATTCCGTGCATGCAATTTGACAGTGGAAGTCCGAACTGAAGCATGCGTCAACACAACTTTCTCCTGGTCTTACAGGTTTGTTGTCGCTAAGTTAAATTTGTTTTTGAAAATAATTTTTGTTTAGAAATATATTAAAATAATATTTTTTTTATTTTTAAAAAATTATTTTTAACATATATAATCTAAAAACATTCAAAAAAAAATAATTGAAAGTAAAATAAAAATATATATTTTTTTAATTTTTCTTTAAATACTTTTAAAACGCATGAAAAGCTACTCGCATTATTTTCTTTCTTTAAACGCATGACAAGGCTTCTTCACATTGTTTGTTTCTTTCTAGAATCGGAAACATGGGATAACATATCTATCTCGTGCCAGCTAGGATTAACTATTCCACCTATTATGATTTTTAAACTGCACGTGCTCAAAATTCCACAAGCTTGCTCACCGTACCTCAGAGTCTTGCTCTCTCTCCACGGGGCAAAGCTATGACTGTTCTCCGTCACAAGTTTACAGGGTGCATGGCTCGTTTTCAACCATTCAGGGATGAAATGCTCAAATTCACACACGTGTGTAGAAAAAATTAGTATCCGCGTTGTCCATCTCTCGACGGAAAGAAACAACAGCTAGCATCTCGTAGACAAGTGCATGGATTTCAATCTACACATAAACACATATTTTGTTTTTTTACCGATATATATATATATATATATATATATATATTTGTTATAAGCTAAAGTCTTAACTTTTAAGTAAAACTCGACAAATAAAGTTCTTATTTCCCATTTCTCTGTTGATCTATGTCCATGCCCCCGTATTTCCAACAATATCATGTTTTTTTCACAATTAAAAATGACTAAATGTAAAATTAATATCTAATTTAGATATTTCCGTGACGGTTTGATATTATATTTTAAAAATATTTTTAAATTATTTTGATGTGATGGTATTTAAAATAAAAAATAAAAAAATATTATTTTATTATATTTTCTAAAAAAAAAACTAATAAATAATCTCAACCACATCGGTGTGAACAAACTCTCAATAAACACTACCAAACAAATCCTAAATCAAAGTGCTGATTTTTCACAAATAAAACAATATTTTGTTAAAAAGGAACAATTAACACGGCATAGCGGACGACGAGTTCGGTTCCAACACGCGCTCGAGTCATACCTCCTTCAAACGACACCCTCTCTCTGACTCGACGACATGACAACCCTTCTCATCACCGCATCATCATCTCTATTTCATGCAACGGAATAAAATTAGGGTTTTGCATTTGTTATTTTAATTCCTAACTCGTTTCACTCGCTCAAAGGTGATTCTCATCTCTCCTTTTGATTTCGTCAAAGCTAACAAGAAAACCCTAAACTCAGTTTGCATTTGAATTCTCACTCACTTCTTACACTGCAGATCATATAATGGAGTCGCCAGCTTGGTTACCGCGACGAGAAGTAAGCCGCCGCCTAACTTCAACTGAAGCTGGAGTCGCAGCAGATTGATAGGACTCTATCTTTCTACCTTAGGAATACGACTAAGAACAGAGGAAAATCAAGAACGAAAATCTGTTTATTATTCAACATACCTTGCCAAATGGCTACTCTGGCTATTTATAAAGCCATGCACGAAATGGTGTAACAACAGAAAAGTGAAAGTGTAACAGAAATTGCAACAAACTCTCAGCTAATTGACACGTGGACTCTAACCACTTACGATTTCAATCTTCCCTCCCACTGATAACTCTTCTTTCAAATATCCCGCCAACAGCCAACTGATAATTTCTATTAATTCCTATCACAGATACTTCTCCATCGGAGAGTTCAGTTGGGGATACGGCAAACGGTAGCTATTCTGTCCCCGCCCCGACATTCAGTTACAACGTGACCCCTAATATGTCTTCCGGTGCGGTCAGTACCAGTAGCTATGATGTTGTTTTCAACATTATCTTGTGATGTCTAAACATTGCATGAAACCCGTGGAATGGTTGAGTGGTTGTCCCTGGTCCTAGAATTTAACGTTTAGTTCTCTTTGATTCATGCAGGATAAATCATCTGCAGTTTCCCAAGGCAGTGCACCATTAGCGGCACCAATTGTATCTCAGTCTGTTTCATTGCCCCTTCCTTCTCCTTCAAGTTCTTCGATGAATTCATCTTTATTTCCTAACCTGGGACCAACAACTTCACAGGCACCAGCTACTGCCCCTTTCTTTTTGCCCCCTGGATTGGCTCGAACTCCGGGCACATATGCCTCCCAAGGGTTGGCACCATCTGCTCCAATGGCCCATCCATATGTAGCTGTTGATTCTTCACCTTCAGGAGTTCAAAGGCCCATCATGCCAACAATGCCTCCTTTAAATGCAGTTCAGCAGCAAACATACCCTACCTACCCATATTTACCTGCCATGGCTGCATCACAAGCACGCTGGATGCATCCCCCACCCATGGGAGGCATGCCTAGGCAACCATTTTTGCCATGTCCTGCTGCTTTTCCTGGACCCTTTCCTTTGCCTGGACATGGCATATCTCCTCCTCCTGCTTCGTTGCCTGATTCTCAACCTCCCGGTGTTGTTCCTGTTGAAACTGCAGGTGCAAATCCCATGCTTTCTTCTGCTTCATTTCATCAGTTGCCATCTGCTCCAGGGATGCAGACAGAATTACCTCCTGGAATTGGTACGCTCAGGGTTTCATGCTAGCTAGGTTACTGATGCATGCATTTATAATGTACGAGTTGTCAATTTATCACTGGAGTTATTATGTGGAATGAACTCTTTTCATCGATTTTTCTTTGGGCTTCACAGATAACCACAATCATCTCCATCATAGTGGCACCAAGGATAATGCAGCTGATAGTGAACCATTACATGCCTGGACTGCTCACAAAACTGACACAGAAGTAGTTTCCTGCAGTGGCTGACAACAAAACGCAGGTGATAGGAATTTCTCCTTTTCTATTTTGTGTATTTTGATAAAATCTAACGAGATCGCCAGCACCGAATAACAGATGATACCATCCATCCCTTGGGTTGTGATTGAACCCGGTCAGAACGATCTTCTGTTTTTGCAGATGGTCGCCCAACATCTATCCCTCCTTTGACTTTCGGTGAACGGAGAGGCACGACTCCACATAATACTCGAGTCATTTAGACCATCGGTGTTGGAGGATGTCTTCTAGACTCCACTGTGATCTATCAGTACCAGGCGGCGTCTAGAATCTTCAGTACTAAACCTTCAACAAGGAGCATTCAAGGGTTCTATGTAGCGTTTGTTGCACGAGGTACTTCCTCGTATTATTTCGTATCACGCATATCCTTTAACATATATACTAAATCCTCTCAGTTTAATAATTAGGGGTAACCAACAAACCATTGTGATGTTTCCGTAGCCTACAAGCTATTTCAGCTTTCAAGCCACTTAAACCCAGTTTAAGCAGGCAGATAAAAAAGAAATAGCATGTTGATCTTCTAATAAAATGGCAATTTAGTTATTTTTGCTGCCCGTATTTAGCCGATATTCCTTGCAAAGTTTGAATTTTTGAAGATAGGGAACTTGAATGGCAGGCTATGGCATGGGAGGAGAGGCATAAATATATGGTGATGTTTATTGCTTTTGTAGCTTTGGCATTCTCCTATACGATATATTTTCCGGGAAGAGGCCGGCGGGTGACGTGTTTAAAGATGGTCTGGATCATTAAGATGGCTTTGTCTGGACAAGTGGAAAGAAGAGATCCTATACCTCTACGAGATGGCGGAGAAGAAGAGGCAAGCATGAACATCATTAACAACAGCCGTGGATCATCTAAATGATAAGCGTAGCTTAATTTAGCCGATCTCATTAACAACAATTATCTGAGCAAGCTAGACGTGCGAGATTGCTTGACTTCAATATTTGAAATCGGGGTTGCTTTTGTGTGGAAATGCCTGGAGAGAGAAGACATTGCAGATCCTTTGGTCGAGTGGCTCCACATCAGGAGCATGATAACATTGCTGGTAAAATTGCAGCTGAGAGTCGACCTGTTGTCAATGGAAACGCCATCATCTACCGTATAATTTTGAGATTTGGGTAAGATGTAATCGACTGTCAAAGTGTTGAAAATGTAACAAACACATCAGTGTTATTGACAATTCACCTCCCACTGCAGAGCTCCCTGTCTCTACCCTCACACTAATAATACTTCTGTTGATCACTGTAGAAATTATAAGACCTAGAGAACATAAATAAATGATAATCAATCTTCTAACTGGTAAAATATCTCCCACATGATGTAATTCCTTTGCTTGCGTTAAAAACAAAAGTTCTACATGCGTCAGTGAAATTCTCTTCAGAAGCTTTCTGAATCCGGAGAAGGGATACCCCCACTTAGCTTTACTTATTGTGGAGTTTACAGTATTGTCAGGGAGGAGAACATGCAGAAACACTGCTATTAAGCTCCTTTAACAGCTAAAAAATCCTATAATAAAAGAATGTCTACTGAAAAAAAATACTATTAGTTTGCTTTACAAATCAGGTACAAACTTGCAAATTTGCCAAAGAGATGAATACTTTTCAAAAATTCATCCTTGTATTTCTGACACACTAACACGATTCAAGAACGAGGGCTCTCTTGCAGAGTATTTACAGAACAGTTTGTTTTTAGGGTGCCAAAAAATTACCCTTCTTTGTGCAAAACAATCCATAAAAAGGATTAAGAACAAATAGCAAATGATCTCACAGCAGCCACAGAAGTGGTAGATGGGGAAATTTAGATGAGACCTAATCCCTGAGCAGAAGAGGGGGGTCTACCTCTGTGAAGAAAGAATCAAAAGGGAAAAACCTTTCATCTCTATGCCAAAAACAAACCCTCCAGATAATCATCAACATAAGCTAAGCATGGCCAGTAATCAGTTCTAATTCGAACCAAGGTTGAAAGATCACTCACTTCCATTTGGAGAAGGAGATGGAACCTTGGTGGAAGAAATATCAATACAAAAAAGCAGCCCATGTTTCTTTTACTAATATTTATTGAACTTCTACTCTCATCGTTGTCACCATAGGTAAGATGAAGGGGACCTCTTTCTAAACCAGTAACTGACATGGTGCTTTCAAGAAAAGAATCCGATGGAAAATCCTTCCATATGATGTTGCTGATTATTCCCCCATCCTTCACCATGTTAACAAGGGGTTCGCCAATCACACTAACAACAAAGGGTGCCAGATACTGCTCGGTGGCCCTGATCAGAGAGTCTGCAGGAACTTCAAGTAGCTTGACTGATCGGGTTCCACTGATTGCTGCAACACCCTTCTGCCCCTTTAATTGGAATGTCTCCCGCCCTATGTTGGAAGGAGCACCACACGCCTCCCAGAGAGCATTGAATAACTGCGAATAATAAGCAGGTATTCCATCCTCTGCAATGTCAGATGGGATAATAGCCTTGAGAAACATGTCCTCTATACCTACAGTAATACTTTGAAGTTGACCACGGATGACCTGGCCATTTTCTGCATTTGCTTCAATGGAAACATCAACTAGACCAGGAGTTGGTTCCTGTGGTTCCAAATCAATTGTTACAGGAGCTCTGAAGCTTTCCTCTTCACTAGCACCATCTTCAATGGGAACAATGTCTAGTGAAACACTCTGGCCAGAAATATCATCATTCCTGGGAGGTTCACCAAGAAGACAAGGTATACGATATGATGGGATAGGTCCATATGGTGCCGAGGATGAAAATTGAAGGACAGTTGCATATATTGCAGAAAGACCATCTACTCCATCCAACTGACTAGTAGGTGAATTGTCTCCCCATATATGATTGAAAGGCTCAGACTCAAATCTCAAATGGCAGGATATTCTAACCTTAAACCCAGGCATGTGCCTAAAATCAGGAATACATGAGAAATGCCTCCTTAATATTTCTAAGATTTCTGAAATTTTTGAATCCATAACGCGTAACGGCTCCTGAGACTTGCAGATTCTTTCAGTTTCTGGGGCAGTCAGCAAATTTTCATTATCATTCAGGTCTCTTATGTCAACCAAAGGGTCACTGTCCCTTATGCTCTCTAGATAACCAGCTTTAGCACTCCCATCACCCAAAGGTAACAAGGACAAGGACCAGGTTTGCTTAACAAGCAGTGGTTTTGTTCGCTCAATGTGAATGTAGGCTGAGATGTTCCTGGATTTCTTTAAATTCTGATAATGCTGTCGAGGAGAGTGAACATTGAAGCAAGAACTGGAATGTGAAGATGGAGAAATACCAAGGAGTTGCTCCCCCTGATTCAGTATGTCTCGAAGCTTGACTCCTGGTATACAGATCAGCATTCGCAGGTAGATCCTATAAAAAGCCAATGTTAAAGAAGAAAAGTTAATGACAACTGATTATAACAGGTAATTATCTTCAAACAGATCCATATAAACAAAGCCGGATTTTGATTATTTTACATGGAAAGAGTATGTCTTACTGAAACAACACCAAAATGCAAGCAATTTCTCTGGTTATACCTTGCATTGTCACGAACCTCCAAATCAGGGAAATATAGACATGTAAAAGCAAGAAGGCGAGATAACCCAAGGAACAATCTAGAGCTATGGTGGTGCATCAGCATAGTTCGACAAATGCCAAGAACTTTACTTCCCTGGGACCAAGATTTCAGCCCTGTATCAGGGCCATGTTTCTCGACAAGAAAAACCATAAACTTGTCAAGTAGGTCTAACAATCTCCTGGGAGGTATTGTACTGTTTTGAGCAATTCTGTCAAATATTGGCAGGTAGGAAGACAATTTATAGTCTATTTTGACATTTGGAAGCAAAAGCTCATCAACTGTCTGAAGCAAGCGCTCTCCCAGCCAACAATGTTTTTGACAGCCTAGCAAGCGGTCAGTGTAAGAAACAATGACAGGGACCAATCTCTGAAACTGCAATGTCATGTCCACTAGCATCCCCTAAACAAAGAAAAAAAGTTGGAAACATCAACATTATGAGAGACAAAACAGACTGTGGCAGCCAAGCTTCATCCATCCCAATTCTGAAACCAAACCCCAGAGACTAAAGAAATCAGGCAAGACACTCCACTGTGTTCCTTGTAAATACAGAGAAAACTGTTTTAAAAGATGAAAATTCTTGGCCTCATCTGTTTCCACATAAAACAAGACCCAGGATATGAATTCCTTGTAAACTTTTCTGCATACTTACTATTATTTCTTTTGGGAAATTAACTGACATTTAAAGTTTTATAAAACCCGATCTACATAAATCAACAATACCTAGCCTATATTCTTCAAGGTGACATGCTGCTCGGTGCAACACAGTTATTTTTGCCCTTAGTTGCACGCTGAACCTTTAAAATTGGGCTGGAAATTGCAATATATCTCCTTTAAACCCACACATGTGGCAGGACACTTAGTTATACCCAACATAATAGAATAGGCAGGAAAAAGAGACTTATTAAAGCAGGTCACAACATGCTTTTTGATGATGGAATTGAAAATTTATAATTGTAAAATTTAACTTTTATAGCAGATTATTCAAGGACTAAACTACAAGTAAAAAACGTTGTGCACTTACCTTTTGGTCCAACATTTTATTTCCAAGTGTTCAATGTATAGCATAGCTTACAGGATATTACTGCGTGTAATCGCCAATGAAAAACTCTTACAAGGTTTGTAGAAATTCTTATCGGTCATTTTTCAAAGATAGCACTATAAACTTGGAATAGCAGCTCCAAAAAGGCAAAACCAATTTTTTCCTCCTTTGTCATTCAGATGCCATGTTTTTAACAGTGTTTATTACAATACAACTATCCCTCCACAACTTGTGCAATCGAATATGATCTAGCTACATGTAAAAACAGCATTCTATAAACATGCCTCTGATAATGCAGTTCCCTATACTCTCTGATCCTCAACTCTGTTTAAAACTACCACACTGAACATAAATAAGAAACATATTTTCAGTTATATTCCATTGTTTTTCCAAGTCAAACTTCATAATGTATAGAATGAAGAAAGTCTTTAGCAAATGCTGAAGAAAGACATACCAAATTCAAAGACAACTGAGTCCGTAAATTATATTGTGATTCTGCTACATCTATTCAGATGAATTAACAATTAGAATAAAATTTCAGAAAAAAGAAAAACAAAATAAAGCACCTGCAAGGTATGGAAGATGGTAGAGTCCATGAGTGTTCTAGTGGTGGAAGGATCATTGTCAGAATGAGATGAGGCACCTATCAAGAACTTGTGAAATGCACGGAAAGCCACAGCAGTTTCTGTACTCCAAGGTGGCAACCATTTGAAAGCCGAAACAGAAACCAGACCATCTTCAAACAGCTTAGCAGCAGATTTCCCAATACCCACCTCCTCACCGGAAAAACTCTCAAGTTTCAACCTATCAAGACATATAGAGTAGAAGGCAAGCAAATCCAGCTTCAATGCTTTCAATGCAAGTGGATCAAACACGGCTGGATAAAATCTCAGACCCAACTCAAAAATCGACTTATATTTCCCAACCTCTCCACTGAACATCAATTTACTTAACAACCCCAACAACCAATGAAGAGCAAGCAATCTAAAAACCAAATAATGGTGTGTCTCCTTCGAAATCAACAATAACCGAGTAAAAATCTCTCCCTCCTGTCCATCAAACACGTCCAGAAAACGAGAATACATCGCCAAAACAGCATGACACGACAGAGGATCAAACGAGTAAATCATCCAAAAAAACTGAACCTTCAACATCGACGCTTGCAACTCCAAAGCTACAGCCATAGGCATTACCATCCCTAAGAATTCCATCATCCCACTTGGTGTAAAAAGCTGCGGAGACTCCAATAAAAACGCCATAGCTCTCCTCAACTCCTTATAATTCAACCCCACAACCACCTCTTTACTCCCAATCCCATTCTCGTCCCCACCAGACAAAACCCATTGCGGCACGTTAAACGGAACTAAAGGCACCGAAGTATTCAATATCGAAACATTCAACTTGGTATTAACAATATTAAAAACAACACTAGTAAACAATAACAGGTAAGATTGGCAAGCATGACTTCTCTCATTTTGACACAAACTCCATAAATGCCCACCAATATTAGACAACAAACACGGCCAACATTTCTCCAATTCCCGCAAACACTCGCACGCAATCGCGCGTGTTTGCCTGTCCATACTGTGATTCGGCCTGTTAATGACCAACACTAGAAGCTCAACCAGACCCTCAATGAACCGCGCGTGAAATTTCTCGAGCGCGTCTACGGTTACAAAAATCGAAGTGGTGCTTACCATGAATTGCTCTTTTAAAGAATACGAGATGGTTACGCCGTCGAGCGGTGATTGTATAACGGAGCGGAGAGACTCGAGGAGGCGATTGAGATGCGTTTCGTGAGTGAAAAACGTTTCGGAGAATTCTTCTAGGAAGAGAAGGAGAGGAAGCTTGAGAAGGAAGTCTTTTCTGAGGACAGAAGTGAAGGCTTGGTCGATGAGAGATTGGAGTAGGTTTGGTGCGGTCCATTTGTGGTGGCGTGGACCGCCTTGTTGGAAATCCTCGATTACGGATTCCCAGTCTTGAGGAGAGAGTGGTTTTAGCAGCGGTTTATCTGGTGGATTCATCGTGGTTTTAGATAAGTGTTAAAACGAAATTATGAATATGATCAATCTCTACTCATGATCTGTGAAATTCCAGGAGGGACGAAGAAGAAGAAGAAGGGAGAGGGATCTGCTCTGTTATGGTATCTGAGGGGTATATGGGTCAATCAATGCCCGATGCTCCCTGCACATGGTTTCTTTCCTCGCCCAGCATTAGTTGTCTTGCCTGTCGACCCGGCCCAGATCACGGTCCCTGCGATTCACCGGGTGATCCGTTCGGCACTTTTCATTTATCTTTTTTAAAGAAACATTTTCTTTCTTGATTGGGGGATGGCAATCTTATCCGAAACTTTAGATATCCAATTATCTAATACGATTTCTTGATTGGGGAATGAAAATATTTTTATTTTTAAACTTATATTTATTTTATTTTAATCTGTTTATAAAATTAAGGCCATGCCAGGTATTGATAAATAAATAGAATTTCTCATCTGATCTTGTCCGTTGAATTAAAGCGACGGATTTAGATATTTTATATCAGACTTGGATATGGAAAAATCGGATTCTAGCATTATCCAATGCCGACCTGGTTTTGACCGGATACCCAATGGGATAAACAACTTTCAAGTTCGATTGTATCAGCATCTAAATATAAAGTCACCCGCTGAGTGATCAACACGTGGATTGGACTATAATTCTTAACTTCTAGGTTCGATCCAGAAAATGGAAGGGTATGATATAAAAGTAACTGGAATCACCACCGGCTACTTTTAGTTTTTGTTTTATTTGCGTATAATATGGTTGGTTTATTGTTTAATATATTAGTGTTAAAAATAATTTTTTAATGCGTAGAAACAAAAAAAAGACATCCACGAACGCCCCCATTCACACGTGCACGTACAGTACTGGTGATTTCAAATATATATAAAAAGTTGCTGTCTTGCAGGTTTCTACGGGTAGTGCTTTGCACGTGATGCCCTCTTCTCTTTCTTTCTTTCTTTTGTCTAGAAATAACACGAGAGAAAATATGCGCGCGCGCGCACGGATCTTCCTGTGTGCTGAAAGGCATGTTATTTTTTTGCATGCCCGGAGATTGTGTTCTCCATCGCTATCCTGGACTGGAAGTTGGGCTGGCTATGAACTACTGGGCCTGAAGCCTTTTACACTATCCATTGAAGGTAAAAAAAACAGAGAAGAAAACCCCAAAACACTTTTCGAAACAGACAGAGCACTCGATTTCTTTAAATTAACGTGGAAGGAAGGGAGTGGACGACCAAAGAAGAAAACCTTGATTTTTAAACCAACCAAACGTGATATTGAAGACGGCTCAATCCAATTTTATTTTAGAAGCACCTTCTTTAGAGGTACATCAATTAATTAGGGTTATGATTTTTTATAGATGAACAGGTTATTTAGTTGATTTCACCTCTATGGTATTTGTTAGGTGAGGAATTTACGTGGTTTGCTTGTTTGGCAGGGATTATTGAGTTTGATGTGATTGTAGCAAAATGGCAAGCTATACAGGGAAAGGAGCCCCTTCTATTGGGACCATCCATATCAGTAATTTACCCGAAGGGACCGATGGCATTATGTTGGCTGAATATTTTGGCACCATTGGGTTGTTAAAGGTATGGAGTTTTGCCAGGTACTTTTTTTTGTAAGCATATACCGGTACTATTTGCTTCCTTTTATGTCGAGGGAATTGTTAGTTTAATTCTTCTATTTACCTTTTATTCTTTGTTGTAATGGGCAGAATACCATGACAAAATGACGAATGAGCCCAAGGGTGATGCCACAGCTACCTATGAGGACCCTCATGCCGCTATAGCTGCTGTAGAGTGGTTTAACAACAAGGATTTTCATGGTAATGTTATTGGTGAATCTATAGCACAATCCAAGAGCAAAGATGGCACTGTGTGTAACTCTGTGGGTGATCCCAATGATCTTGGTGGGATTGAGGAAAATACGAAGGATTTGAATGAGGGTGGGGGAAGAGGTAGAGGACAGGGTGATGCTTCAGGGAAAGCATGGCAACAGGATGTAGACTGGTTATGTCCGAATACAAGGTCTGTGATTTGATATTCGTGAGCAGCTTTATCTTGCTCTTTTTTAGCTGTAGTATTTTTTTCTCTCAATGGTTTCTGCAGCATCTCTTATGCAAATAGCTCCTTATGCTTTATTGTTCAAGCAGTTGTTCCAATGTAAATTTTGCATCACGTGGTGCGTGCAACCGTTGTGCAAGTGCTCGACCTTCTGGTCCATTTGGCAGTGGTGCTGGAGGTCATGGGCGGCGTTGCTAATGACTCTAGTGTCCCTGGCCGGTCAGTTGGTGGTCCTACTGGACTTTTTGGTCCAAATGACTGGACTTGTCCAATGTAAGCCTCTGGTTGCCTGCGTTTCATAATTTGTTTGCTTTCTTGTGCTGTTCAACTGCTTAAATTTCATGCCACTTGATATGCTAGCTCTGACTCTGTGAGCATACTGCATGATTTCCTCTGTATTTTCTTCTACTGTTGGAAAAATTGATGGATGATGGTCGTGTAACTGTATCTCATAGAACAAACCGAAGCACTGACCAATAAAGGGAGAAGATTCTGAGGCTAAATGAGCTCAGCAGAATGATAATGCTTTCAGTGAGATTCAGTTTTAATGTGAATCCGAAAATCAACATTGACGAGCATGAATACGATCTGGAAGGAGAAATTCAACGGACTGCTTTTATGATACTTGATTCGATAAATTTTTTTTGAGTGTAGCTCCCATTTCTTATATAATCTATATAAAAAGTGTTGAGCTTGGGACAGAGGGAGTTATTCTGATGGTGGGATTGCGTTTAGAATGCTGAATTTTGTAGATGCATTTGTGCGCATGCATTCTGAAGCTTTGTGCTATTCAGTCAAAGGTGTGTAGTTGGTGAGGCTGTCATGTACTGTATCTATAATAAGATAGTTGGTAATATTGCACTCATTGATTTGTACATCGTAAAACCATCTGCAGTGCTTTTAGCTTGAAGAAGGTATTTGGATTTCCTTTGTTGGCAGCTGGTTGAGACCTTCAAATTCATATTGTAGGCAAGGTTTTTTAAATGCATGACCAAATATTCAGCCTCCTTTGTTTTGTGTTGCTTATGTTTCTACTTTTCATTTTGTATTTCAGGTGTGGCAATATCAACTGGGCAAAGCGCGCAAAGTGCAATGTCTGCAACACGAATAAACCTGGTCACAATGAGGGTGGTGTGAGGTAATATATGTTAATTCCTGGTCTCTTGAATACTCCTGATCCATCATATAGGTTGCATGATTTAGAACATTGTCAACTTTCATTGCTAAAATCTAAAATTGCCGGTGTTGAAAACCATTCCTTACCCCTTCACCAGTTCTCCTTTTACAAGGGTTCCTGTTTTATGAACTGTGTATTCAAAGACCTTACAGCTACAATATGGGTGAGTGGGTAAGCAATGACCGAGTCATAACAAACCTCAAGCTTGGTTTATGTACCTTAGTTGACTGGATAAGCAAATGACCAAGTCATATTTGCTTTGTCATTTTTGATGAACTTCAGTTCTTAATGCTCCTCTTCTTTCTTGACTTCAATGTTTTCTATTCTTACATCTTGTAGAAATTATGCTCCTATCTTGTAGAAATAACTTGATGAAGAAGAATTAGAGGAAACCGAGAGACGAAGAAAAGAAGCTGAAGTAAGATATTCTTGTGGTGCTCTTGACTTTGAGATCCAATAACAGGATGATGGAGTGCTATATGACGAGTCTGGCATTCTGAAGAAAAAAATTCAGGCCAAAACTCAACAAGCTGAAGCTGGAAGGGCGCTTCCCGGTGCTGGACGTGCAGGATGGCAGGTTGATGATTTCGGTATATGAGCATTATTTTATTCTTTAGTTTTCTATTTTAAAAACAGCCATGTATTGAAATCAAGTACGATGATATCTTATAGGTTTGTACTTGTTATTCATGAACCAGAGTTCTATCCATTAGAATCAGATGGGCAGTGGAGTAATAAAAAATTTCGTGGACAAGGTTATTGGTGCTAACAAAATGATATATTGTTAGGTGTTGCTGACAAAGATGGGAGAGACAGAAGGAGAGAAAGAGGGAGGGATCGGGACTACAATGAAAGCAGCAAGGCCAGAGACTGTGATGAAAGGGCTGTAGTCGTAGTAGGGAGAGAGATCGAGAGCATGGGTGTGGTCGAAATATAGAATATGGGCGGGCCAGGGAGCGTGACTGGGACCGGTATCGGTACTGAGGATAGAAGTAAAGCTTTCACCCTTTGCTGTTTTTGCCCGACTTTGATGGGAGGATGGCCATCGGATCTGAAATTTGGTCGCTGTCATTCATACGAAGTTTGGTTTTACATGGCATTTTTGTCTTATCTGGAATTTTAAAATTTCTGCGCCGATGTGACATTATAGAGTTATTCCCCGTACTGCAACCATCAAGAAACTAGGAACCGTGTCGTCTGAGCTCTTGCTGTCATAGATAGGCTAGTTTGAAATTGTTTCCATGTTTTCCATAGTTAAAATCTGGCTGGTGCTGGTAAATGTCCCCTTGCTTGGATGGACGGACCTGGAAAGTGTTGACAATGAAAAGTTTTGATCACGAGCTCAACATCGATCACGAGCGATGGCATGTGGGCAAAGATCGATCATGTTTTTTTTATCCAATGGTCAGTCATGGACTGGGTGTGGTTATTGAATTTGAATGACAATATGATTTTTTCTGTCGTTGCGTTTGGATCCTCTAAGCTCAAAATGAACTTGTACTGGTTTAGCCGCAAAGGCCACATTTATTTACGAGAGGAAAATTGGTGTGGTTTAAAACGATGCGTTTAGCTGGTACACTTGTATTTTAGCAACATCGAGCTCAGATTATGCGACCGATTTAGGGTCCTCATGGGTTGTGGGATGAAGTTCATATGCTTCGAGCATCGTTTATCATTTGATTTCGAACCTGCACAGAACTTCCATTATGTTTATCATTTCAATTCGAGAGCCCCCGGTGCCCTGAAGCAGCAGCTCTAAACGCACCGTATCAAGAAATAGCGAGTCACAGGACAGAGGAGCGCTGCCGCTACCTGTGCCTGTGCCTGTGCCTCTGCCTCTGCCGTTTCATTTTCCTTTCCTCTGAATTATTATTAGCTGGTCAGAAGTCTCTGCTGGGGCCCCCCTTATTCACATGTCCGAAAAGTGTGAGAAATTCCCGTGGTGCAAAGCCAAGTCGAAGCCGATACAGAGAACAACACATCGTGCGCGCGCGCGTGAGTGACACGAGGGATAAACAATGCTACAATAATAGAAATCTTGTTGACTCTCAGACAAAATTGCCTGTCATCGCTTTCGTTCGGCGTACCAACGGGGTGTGTCTTTTCAGCTTCTACTGCCAACATGTATTTTGTAAGCTTCTTAGATTGCAATTTTTGCCCCAAACTGTTTTTAATGAGGAATCAGCGGCTGGTTAGACCAAAAGGGATTTCATTATTTTCTGCAATAAGCTGTGCTCCTGCTCATGATTCTCCAATTTACATTAAAATAACATTAAATGAATTGTGAACCTGCCAAAAAAACGTAACATGTATATTTATCATCCTCTTTTTTGTTAGAGTATACAAGGAGTTCGTTTGGTGTCTTGGTTTTTCAAAGTGTTAAAATAATATTTTAATTTTTAATAAAATAAACTTTCTAAATTATTGAATTATTTTTTCTGAAAAAAATGATTTTTTTTTATTTTAAATTAAATATCTTGATATTTTTAAATTATTTTAATGCAATAATATCAAAAATAATTTTTAAAAATTAAAAAATATAATTTTAATATATTTTTAAATAATAAATATTTTTAAAAGCAACCATACCAACAATTTCTACTGGTCACAAATCACACTTCTGTTCTCAACTACAAGTAGGAGTGAAAAACCAACGGTAAATTCAATTGGAAGCTTAAATTACTGCGATATTTATCAACCGTGTTGATGCTTCTTGGGGGTATTATGAAATGACTGTATCCTATATATAGTGTGTATTGATTTTTCTTGTCCGCTGTCATCATATATCCTCCGAGCATTTCTCACTACCAGTCAAACATAAGTTTCTTGGTTACATTCGATGCAAAGAAGCAATGCCAGAGCTCCGTGATCTTGCAGTTAATGTTAATGGCCAACAAACATTCTTTCTCAATCAGGTAGTGCATCTAATACTTTGTTAAGTAACTACTGCTAGTTTCCTTTCTTCTTTGAAACTTCAGGTAAGATTTTTTCTGACTGTTCATAGTTCATTCTTGCAGAGAGTTCTATCAGCATATTCAGAAAAGCTAAAGAAGATCGTCGGGCGAGAAAAGAGAAAATCCCGGAATAAGAATTCAATTATTGAAATCGATGGCTTCCCTGGAGGCCCAGATGGGTTTGAGCTGGTTTCAAGATTCTGTTACAATCATGGCAAAATCAAAATCACAGTTTCAAACGTGGCTCTTCTCCATTTCTGTGCAGTATTTCTTGGCATGACTGAGAGTGTATCCACGAGCAATCTCTTGAAACAGACAGAGACATTTCTTGATGGAATGATTTACTGGTCTTGGCAAGATACAGTTTCCTGTCTCAAAAGCTGTGAGTCATTCTTTACAGATGCGGATTCATCTGGACTTGTAGAAAAGCTCATTTTTTCACTATTGGGAAAGATTGCACAGAATACAGATATTGCAACTCTTATTGCTTCCTCTTCTTCCTCTTCATCATCTCCAGAAACTGAATCTAGGTTCAGGTTTTCTTCCCCAGCTAAAACCACTCCCGAGTCAAGTAAGCCAGGTTCATCGAGCAAACAATGGTGGTTTGATGATTTGATCATATTACCTCCAATGATTATTGAAAAGTTAATAAAAAATATGGGGGCTTATGGAACTGACAACGATAGCTTAATTCTCACAAAATTCCTACTCCACTACCTGGAAATGGCAGTACTTCAATGCAAAACTGGAGCAAAAAGAGCTGCTTGGTATTCAAGATCAGCCTATGCTGGTCTCGCAGACACAGCTGTCCATGGGGTGATTTCTGTGAGCTGTTCATTTTCTTGCAGAGGACTGTTTTCAGTATTGAGGATCGTGTCTGGATTTGGTCTGAGCAAAGATTGCAGAGCTAAGCTGGAGATGTTGATTGGTGGGATGCTTGACCAAGCAACTTTGGATGATTTGCTTGTCTCTGGCCATGATAGAGGTGTTTTTGATGTTAATCTGGTAATAAGATTGATGAGGATATTTGTTTATAGTGATTTGCTGTCCTCAAAGAAGCTGAAGAAGGTTGGCGCATTGATTGATAAGTACTTGTGTGAAATATCCCCTGATCAAAACCTCAAGACCTCAAAAGTTCTAGGAGTTGCAGAAAGTTTACCAGATTCCGCAAGAGATAGCTTTGATGGGGTCTACAAAGCCATTGATATCTATCTTCAGGTAAGTATTGCAAACCCTCATCTCCTTTTTTTTGTTTCTTTCTTATCAGTGATGCCCAAATTATTGATGGTTCTGAATAAAGAAGAGAAAAATCGGACAACAATGACAAATTTAACAAATAAGACAAAATCATCCACCAATTTTTTTTCCCTTCATAGTTTAATTTAATTATAGATATTGTTTTTTTTAAGATCTTTCCCTTTAGCTGATCAACTGGAGAGAACCACAGCATATTACCCCTTCATCAACATTAAAAAATGAATCTGATAACTTGTGATTTCTAGCCGGGCTCAGGCAATATGTATCACCACCAGACTGGGTGCAATGAACTATATATGCCAAGAAAGAAACGTCTTACCACCTAGAAAGATTACAATAACACTCCATTCTTTCCGTGAAGGAGTTTTTAACCGGTGGCTGAACGTGTTCTTTTCCATGATAAAGGTACATATGAACCTTTGGTTGTCCAATCCATCATTAATGGATGCTAACTTATTTATGGCCCGGCCGGCCGGCCACATATAAGTTTGTGCATCTTCTTCTTTCTTATCTAAAAATCTTCTGTTTCGTTTCCATTTCAAGTCCGTGAAACTCACGGCAACTCATTCTGCTACCAACAACGTCATTCGTCATCTATTTAAACAGACAAAAAAAACCCTGCAGAACTTCATCAAATAATGCATGCAACCACTGGTCTAATCTTTTATTCTCCAAGGGCCTCGCTGTTCATAGTCTAACGTTCAGGAAAGTAGAAATGTTTGCCTGTACCATTACGAAATTTCTTTACTTTATGCCAAATTTATATAATTGAGGTAGAATGTGTGCACTGAACCTCATATGGCTTACTAATTTGCTAGCTTGTCTACAGAGTTTTTTACTATTCTTTTACTTCAAACCTTTGTTGGCTAAAAAATAATCCCACGAATTTGTTTTCAATATTAGTGATGCTAATCGCACCGAAAACCTCCTTTCAAAATATTTAATGAGTGGATCCTACTGATAGCCCTCACAAATTTAATGGTTGAGATTCTTTGAAAAATGGTTTCCTCTGTAAAGGTATCAATTAGATTTTCCGATTGTATAATTGTCAATCAATCTTCAACGCATTCTATTTGTGGATATTTGCAGTCTCACCCAACACTTCCATTTGTGGAGCGATCAAGATTATGCAGATGCCTTAACTACGAGAAGATGAGTCTTGAAGCATGCAAAGACCTTGCCAAAAATCCAAGAATCCCTCCAGATATTGCAGTTCAAGCACTCAAGCTACAGCATTCTAAAATACTAAAAGATGAGTCCTCTGTCTCTGTCAAAGACCTGGAGGGTCCAAGCCTGATCAGTTCCTCCGATATGGTCTTGTACAACAGCGATGTCGAGAGTCTTTCATCTGAGAACCAGGACATGAGAATGAACATTCAAAGGATGCAATGGAGGGTCATGGAGTTGGAGAAGGCATGCAGGGAGATGAAGGGTCGGATGTCAAATCTGGTCGGTCATGATGCCAGTGTCATTAGTAGTGGCACCATCCCTTATTACAGCAGATCACCTTTGCCTAAACTCTGTTAAACCTCTCCTTTTCTCTCACGAAATTTATATCTAGTCGTTTAAGATTTTCCGGTTAAAGCAAGGCCAAGGATACATGTATATCACGCACCGATATCCATCAAAGATTCTGATCACTTTCATAAAACCTAAATTCGAGTAATTATCTGTGAATATTACAGTGAGGTTTTGTACTGCTAATGCTACTGTCCAGTCACCAGGCTGTACTCAACCCAGAAAAGGGGATATTCATATATTACACAACACAAAAACAGGCTTCTCAACATGGAAACAGTCGAATCCTCGTTTTCTGGTTCGACAAGAATAGAAGAGATGCGGAGAACGAGGCGTTCCAGCATTGATTTGATTCGCTCTTGGATGTCCTTATCGATGCATTCCCTGCACAGCAATGTCACAGGATAATAAAAAAAGCTGTGAATCTTTACTCCGGCACGCAGTCAGAAATCTCCCTCGAGCGCTAGTTTCTGGCACTGGTTGGATGGTTTTCAAAAACAGTTGGCTTAGCAAGTTCTAGGGGTTAATTTGTTTCTGTCTGCTCACCAGAGCACATATACACGAGGGAACTGATTCAGATCGTCCCGCAACTTCCCATCACCGCAAAAAAACATTCCTGCAGCCATTGGTTTACGAGCCGTTTAGTGTGAAGTTTTCAGAATAAAAATACAAACATAATTTATTTTCTGGAAAAAAAAACCACTTCCACAACTTCTTTAAACCTTTTAGCATGTTTACAAGATGTTCTAACAGTCGAGTGTTGATTTTTAGGTTCTTGAAAACAAAAAACAAAAACAATAGTTTTTTTGTTTGTTTCTTTAAAGAAACATTGATAATAGATGACCTCATTTGAGCTGGTTTTTAATCCATGGTTTTCAATTATTATTTTTAATCAATAATAATTACACCATCAACAATTATATACCAAGATGTCTAAGAAAGCATTCATGGTTTAAAAAAAATCACAAAATCAGTTCGTTGTTCTGAAAACATACTTCTGTTTCTAAAAGGAAAAAAGAAAAGTCAATTCGTCGAAGAGCCAAGAGCAAGAAAACACAAACACTAGTCGATGTTTTCGAATCTTTCAACAGTGTTTAACTAAGAACATGCGCATCTCTAAATTTATTATGATTAATAAAAATAAAAAAACCAGAAGCACGTAAGACTATTTAACCGGTCGTTATTTAGATTGGTCGATGAGAATATCAAACCTTAAATTATATACATCCATCAACGACCTGGTTAATGTTTGAATTATAATTTGAAATAAACTATATAATTTTGATTTATTCAGTCTTCCACAATTATAACTTTTAATGGATGACAAAGTTAGTAAAAAGCTAGAGGCCAAGTGACTTGTTCTTTTTGTGATATCAATGTTGTTAAAATAGCGAGTTGACTCGTAAAATCGTATGATTTTATAATTCAATAAGTATAATCTTGCAAAACCATATTAAAAACTCAAAAATCAGTATGATCATAAGTTAACATGATAAACTTAGTCAAACTCGTAAAACCAACAAAATCATACTGATTTTACAAGTTTATTAAAAATATAAAATTAATTAACTTTCTCGTGACTCTTGCGTGCTCAATTTCCTTTTAACTCAGACGACCCTAGTAATTAGTAATTTTGATCTTCTCTGACTTGCGAGTGCCCTTATCTTCTGCCTTGACAGATTTGTCGGCACCGACCTCAACCTCAAACGTGACCTCAGTTTGAGGGGTTCCCCTATATATTAAGTTAAAAGAATCAGTATGGACCCATTTGGCCAGTGTTCTTGTTTTGCTCCTTCACATCCATACGATCAAATTCTGTGCCGGCAAGCATTTAAAGTTTTGATTTTTCTTTTGCTTTCTGTTTTTGTTTATCGTAAATTCTAGCATGGGTGTTCTTCATTCATGCTTGTGGAGCTATTACTTTCTATCAAAATGTGATTTCATAATTTCTTGGCTCTGTTTCTTATCAAGATGCAGTAATTCAGTTCATTTTGTCTCTCTTACAAGTAAAGTTCCCCTTGTCTGCTTGATATATGTTTACGTGGCAGATCTTCACTCAGTCGAAGGTTTAATGTTTGGTTAAAGTTGAAATGCATAAACAAAAATATTGTATGGATCTCACGGAGTAAAATGAACACAACATCAGTGGATGATAGCTACTTTTCGAAAGGATTTGCATCCACTCGTGGGTCCTGCAGGCTGTTTTTTCACAATTTCTTCTTCTAGCTTCTTTAGCTGTTCAAGTAGTCTGTATTTATCCTCAATTTTTGTATATAATATTTTTTATATTTGCACTCGAATGAAAAAAAGTTATTTAGAGTAGCTAATTTTATTTTAATATATACAATATTGATATAACTATTCATTAATAATAAATAGCTAATACAAGTACAAACAAAATCATTTTTTTCATATAGAAATATATTAATTTTTTTTTGGCTCTTTCCGATCAAATATGTAGAAATATCTCTTCAATTTAAAAAATATTATTTTAGCTTTTCAATATAGTTTTCTCCTTAAAATTATGAATATAAAAAATAAAAACTAATTTTTTTTGTCTTTTTTCTTTGAATTTTCTTTTAGCTCTTCATGGGAGTTGCTCTGAAAACTTTGTTTATAAAAAAAGAATTTAATACGCAAAAGTTTGCTCTTATTTCTTTTATATAAAAAGTTCCAACTGAATAAATATAAAAACATATCAATTGATTAAGATAATTGACATTTTCTTATAGAAAAAGAAAGAATAGTCAAGTTTTCATCCTGAAAATGATCTCCAACCCTACCTGCATACACATGATCTTGCCAAGATCAGAATTGGGGTGGCCTTCATGGGATTGAATTAAAAGATTATTATCGTGCTTTGAAAATAATAAATGCTTATTAATCGGTCATGCTTTCTATTCCTTAATTATATTTAGTTTTAATATAATTCTTCCTTTTTATAATTTATTGCTTAAATCATATCTCACGCCACCCTTTTCTTTTTCTTTTTTAATCTTAATTAGATGTACCGTCTTTTCTAATCTTTTAATACAAAACGCGCACGCGCGCAGAGAGCGACAAGTGGACAGCCCTTGCTTAGAAACCACGAGATCCCGGGGCAAGACCGTAAATTGAAACATTCATTCTTATAATAGAGAACTATTATTATATTGTCTGGGTCTCTCTGTTCTGCGCCGCGTCAAAGTAAAAGGAGGAGCGTGCAGCGACTTTGCCAACTACCTGTGGCGGCAAGCTGCCTGCCTCCGTCTTTTATTTCCTCTTCCATGCACACAATAAAACCACAGCGACCTGTGCATGTTTTTTCCATTCAATTATTCTCATCAGCAATGTTTCTGACAGAGAAACCCACTTATCCCTCCTCCTTCTTTGATTCTTTTAACAAACAGAAGAAGAAGAAGAAGTTCGACCTTATCTCTCACTCCTTCGACGAATCCCTTCTTCGTCGCCTCAATACGTTATGGAATCCCCAATTTTCTGTTACTATCGATCTCTCCTGGCTCTCCTCAGCCCTCGCTTTTCTCGCCTTCACACATAACCAAGCCATAACTCTACTTTCTACCCCCAAGTTCTCCAGTTCTTTGAATCTTTACTTGGATGAAAGTCTCAAGCTCCTCGATCTCTGCAACTCCATCACTTCGGAGATAGAACGCTTACGCCATCGCCAACTTATCC
Organism: Salix arbutifolia; assembly: GCA_025169955.1. Lineage (NCBI taxonomy): Eukaryota > Viridiplantae > Streptophyta > Magnoliopsida > Malpighiales > Salicaceae > Salix > Salix arbutifolia. The sequence goes on from CM045909.1 coordinate 4,977,154, forward strand.
TCAAATATGCACTTCACCTTATTAACAACAGTGAAGATGCAGAGAAGCTGAGAAGGGCCAGGGCTTCGCTGAGTGACTGGGATAATAATTCCAAGGGATCCAGATCTGATAGCACCAAAAACTTGGAGCATTCGGCGATGGATCTGGCCTCCATGCTTAAGGAGGTTCCGCGTGGAAAGATCTCACCCGATGAAAGGATTGTTCACCGCACGATCTACTCCGTTGGGCTGGTAACGGTGCTTGTTGCGGGGGTTGTGGCCGCGGCGTTGCGTGGATCGACGGTTCCAGGTGCTGCCGTTAGAGCGCCGTCCGAGTTTCTGTGGGCTGACTCGTTCAATACTCTCAACTCAGCGATCTCGGCCGAGTTGACCCGGGCAGGGAAAAAAAGGCAACCACTCAAGGAGCTGGATGACGTGGAAACACGTCTCAAGGAAGTGATTGGCGCGATGGATGACGCCGGCGGAGAAAAAGAGAAGAGCTTAAACGGTGTCGTTAACGACCTGGAGAGAACGGCGGAAACACTAGGGGAGGGGTTGGAGAGGTTGAGTAACGGCGTGAATGAAGTGTTCAATACGGTTATGAGCAGGAGAAAGGAGATGCTGGAAGGAATGAGAGTGGGTCAACAAAAGCAGCTGACAACGCAAAGAAAAAAAGGCCGAGGAAGCCCGCCAAATCAAGAACATACATAGAAGGCACGTGTTTATTTTATGGAGAGAGAAAAGTCGTGCCCTTGCTTCGTGTGTTTGTAAACGTGCACAGAGTGCTGTAACTACGTGGAATTTGATCAATAAAAAGCAATTAACAATAATTTTTGCTTGTAATCTCTGTATTCTTCACCCGCGTATAAAGATTTGATCTTTCCAACTCAAATACAGGAAAAAATAGGCAAAACAAAAACATATAATATACTAATAAAATCATTCGCTGTGTACATACCCCTCGTGTCACAAAGAGACGGTCCGTTCAATCTTCCTCTCTTTACAATCTGCTAGCTGGAGCTCTGGGCCGCAAAAAAACCTACCTATTGCTATTCTAGACTTTTTCTAGCTAAATATTCAGATACAAAATAACTTACAAAGACTATGTCATTTCCTTCATGGCATCAACAGGACAAGATCTATAACTAGTTGAGCTCTATAGACATGGTAAGTGTATGTGTAGAAAATTTTTAAGTCTATTGGCTGCTGCTGTTTTGAATTGGATGTGAAGCACATCTGTCTTCAATGGCTTCAGAATTCAAAATTTTTCTAAGAGATCGATATTGTAGACGAACGTTCTCACCACTACCAATGATCTCAAGCAAGTACCTGAAAGAAAGAAAGAAAGGGAAAAGTCTTTGTACTCTGCATCTAACATTAAATTAAACCATGATTTGCTTTAATATCCATAAACAGTTTTCAGCTACCATCACCGTGTAATTATCTGAAGGTAAGAAGTGTTTTAACTGGTATAAGAAGCCATCTCAACTCACCAGCCATTGAGACATTGTGAAGTGATGATTGCTTCCTTTCCAACAAATTTTTCTGGTGTCCTCCTATTTCCCTATATGTATGATTCAACACAGCGCTCTCAATTTTTCATGCTTGCAATGCTAGTGACAACAGCCATAAACAGAAAACAGGGAAAGAGAAGGCTAAAACGAACCTCAATCACTACTTTCTCATTTACAGCAAAAGGATATTGCACTCCTCTATGCAAACCATCAGCAGCCGCAATATCTCCATTCTCCTAAGGACAGGCAAATAATCAGTCAAATGCATTTGAAACTGGTCTCTTATTAATACATAACAGAATTTACAGCATGCTGGTTTTGCAAGCAACAAACTACAGAGAGTATCGATCATTGAAATCATCAAAGAAACAAAATGTACAGCACTCGTTAGAGATTCAACAATGGTCCATGATGGCTGAGAGAAAATATGACAAAATGAGGTTCTACACACCAATTCCTGTTCATTTGCGCTACAGTCATCTTTAGATTTTTATTGATTTCAAATCATTTTAAAAAGAAAAATTTAGAGTTATAGGATCACTAAAAGCACTGAAAGAAGTCAGAACAGAACCCTTAAAAAAATATAACGCTAGTGGTACAGCTATCAATGTTCCATAATAGTTGAGACAAAATAAGCCAAAATCAAGGCTCTATTAACCAATTCTTAATGTCTCATTTGTGCTTTCAGTCACCAATAGATTGTTATCGATATGGATATCATCCACTGCCTACAGAGCCAATGCCCAATTGAAAACTTACAGTTTTTCCAAGTCACACACCTAAATTCCCTTTGCCTTGCCTTCCCCTTATCCACTACAAACATAAGTACTGGAAGATTTGATATCCATGTATGCTTGTAAGAGTGTGTTTCCAGGATAACTAAATAAAAAAGTCAGGCACTTATTTGAACCATACCCTGCGTGGTCTCTTCATGGAATCTGCATGATCACCAATTTCTTTGCGACGCTTTCGAAGAGTTGCATTATGGAATAACCTTCGATCATCTTCATTCTTCACAGCTGATGCTGCAGCTCTAAGAGCTGCGTATAAGTTAAATACAAGAGCAAAGACAATAAGAGGCAATTAAGAGGTTTATAAAAGAATTGGTATCTAGCATGACAGGGAATCAAAAGGCTGTGTATGTGTGTGTTTGTGTGCAGGAGAGAGTATAAACAAGTCAAGTAGAGCCTACCATAATTAGGAACCAAAGACTCAGCCTCAATTTCGGCATTGCAAAGTGTACATCTCGACTGTGATGCAAAAAACAACTGGAGTTATGATTCTTGTCTCCTATATAGACTAGACAAGTCTATTGTACAAAAGCAGCAGACCAGTAGATCTCATAGGAAAATATCAAAGAGCATGTCACATCATAAGGTAGCAGTCCTTGAATTACAGAAAATGTCAACAGACTCCACATTTCAGTTTTTGTGCCTATGCAGTATAAGCAATAAACACTAGCTGAAACATTTGAAAAAACATCATTTGGAATCCAGAGGATGGGGATCAAAATTCTTTCAACTTCCCAAAGTATAATGACAGAGAAAGAGCAAGGAGTTCTATGAGTGTCCAAGTTTGTAGCTAAATTTTCATGTCATTGTAAAAATATACAAATGAAGGTCCTGAAACTCTCTTGAATGTATTGATACTAGATCCAATATAAAACATTGAGCATGTAGTGTTTTTTAGCATCTTATTCCTAGCTATCATGAAAGTTACTTCTAATTCTCATAGAATTAGCAGATAATCCTACTTACCATATCAATGACTCTTCTCAGCATGAGACCACCAAATGAATGTCCACAGGAAACAAACATCGCATCTTCAAGGAATGCACCTCTGAGGCATCATTAGATAAGTGCGTGGAAGAGAAAAAAACTGATTTAATATTTCACATAGCACACATGAATATAGCAGTAAATTTCTCTCTCTAAACAAGAGAGGTAAAATCAACATATGAAGATCATATAGAAGAGTCACTGATGCATCCAAATAGGAATAACTTTTTGAATTACCATATTTTGATTTTCATTTCTGCATATTCTTGTTTTTCTGGTAAACTTAGCCTGTTCAGAAATTTTTCCTTCTTGGGAATTTAAAGCTACTTAGGAATGAGGAATTATGGTTCAGTTTCTCATTTATGGTTTTCGGAATGATGAAATATAAACAAAAAGACTCATTACCCATCTTTTCCACCATTGTGGTAACCTGAAGTCTACTTAGACAACAGCAGCTAGAGATCTTAGTTACAGGGATATATAACCATACAAATCCCATTACATGTATTTTTCTTTTATTGCTGAGTTACTCCCAATCTATGTATATGCACAACAAGAACATCAGAGTTTGGTTGTGAAAAAAACAGAAAGAAACCAGTAATTAGACTTCTTTCTAGCATTGCACACATGTTTATTAAAAACTTACACTTTGTATTGGTAACAGTATAAAGTGAGGATTGAAAATATTTTAACTGGATGAATTTAGCAAAATAAGCCACGGTAAAAAAAGTTGCCTGTATCACGTAGAGTTGAAAAAACCCTACTTGATTCCAAGATTTGAGACTGTTACCTGATCTAGGATGCCATTATATCGAAACCAACAAGCATAATGGAAATGCACAAGCAAAGACAGAAGAACTCACGACAAAGGATCTGAGAGCACACTTCTTAGTGATGGTTCCTTATTCATATCATTTCGAGCAACCTGTAAATCCAAAATTTAAAATGAAATCTCATGACAAATTACAACAGAAAGTTTCGGTTGATCAGCAAACAAAAAAGGTAAAGCATTTACTCAACAACAAGAAAGAAATTCTCAATACACATGAACAAAGAATAAGGACTGGCAGGAAGCCAAGTAGAGAGCTCATATTCTTTTACGTGTGAGCATCACCTGATTTCAGCTAATTTTTTCAACATTTTTTTTCTCCAAATGTGAAAGTCATAAATAGAAGTTTCACAAACCAGTGGAAAAAAAATTCAAAGAACAGGAACTTGATCAATCACAACATGAATTCCATAACCGTTGCTCATGTGGGGTCTTTAAGATCCGGTCAAAGCTGAAAACAGGGTGGATAACATAGATGTTTCATGAACAGATAAAATTATCCATTTCAGCACAACCTACTCTTAACAACCTTATGAGAAGAACAGGGAAGGAAAGGCCACAAAGCACAACCAATAAAGAAGGATAAAATCTAATATACGAAGGTTCAGTTGGTGGAAATTCTTTAATTCTTACGCTTTTACAGGCAAACTCCAATTAAAACTTACATAAGTATTATTAGGTTGATTGCACACAACATCCTCCTCAGCAGAAAGGTCATCCATAAACTGACTCACTGATATTGGCACATAGCTCTGAGGAATAACATGACCAGCAGCTGCAATCGGAGAACAATCTAAAATGGCATTTCCCTGTGGCATGAGCCTGAATGCCAGTGAAGTCCTGCAACAGAAAAGTTAAGTAAGCAGCCTATAAGTGAAAGTCAATTGTAAAACTCGAACAATTTTAAACACAAGATGCATGATAATAATCAGTTTCAATAAAAATATTTATACCTCCCACCACTGTTAGTGCCCAATGAGAAATCAGGAGCAGCTCTATATGAGGCAGCAGGATGGAGTCCAGCAGTCGAGTGGCTAAGTGTCTTGCCGGTAATAAGTAAAAGATCCCCTGGAGCTGAACCACAGTCAGCTAAGTACCAGTGACCATTTGGGTCACAAACCTAGGGGTGAAAAGCATTTAAGATGGTATAAAACAAACTGCCACTATTACACAGAAACCCCTATCAGAGTGTCGCAAATGAATAATGTTACTCATGGCTCGGGGGAAAAGGAAAAAGGAAAGATCAAAATTAATTTGAAGCAAACACAAGTGTGATAATAGTCATGAAAAAATCTCGAGGACTAAAGAACAATATTTGTTAGATACCAGGAATACATGTTGTTTAAAAGACAGAAGAATACCTGCAGAACAGGACTGTCTGAGGAAATCAAAGTCAACAATCCCTTCTCAACTTCACCATTAGCCGCTGGCTTCCCTCCCCCAATAGCCCCTTTTCCATTTTGCAAAGAAGAATGAGAATAAGTGGCAACAAGCACCGAAGAAGACACCTCGCCAGCTGGCAACGGGGTATCATCAAGCAATTGGTTGAAAACACTGCAGTCAGCATAATTTGCAAGCTTCATATTATTCATAAAAACCATAACCACCACAAACTTTAAAAATTAAATATCTACCATAGTCATCATCCTTACTCGCTTCTTAAACGAAGATGTCTAGCTAATGCACATAAAACAGAACGCGCTGCCTTTCCCATGCACCTAAATATTTCAGCCATACATGGCGGAGACGAGTCCCAATCTTCCACTGGCCTGCAACACATTTATAAATTATAACATCTGATTACCCACAGAACCATTTAAAGTTTCCAACTTCACACACTTCTAATCAAAATACACACCAATTAAACATACATTTTTACCTTCCAGCTCTGTACATATAAACCCCGCGGCCGCCTTTAACGACACCGTTTTGAGACCGACTCTTAAAATACAACCTTGCTGCCTCGAGGCCACACCGCATAAGCGGGGTTTCTTCACTCCCCAATTCAATAACCGCAGCGTTGTGCCTCATTAAAGACCCCGAAAGCGCCTCCACCGCCCGCACGTAGGGCCCACCAGGAGCCCCATCGTAGGGAGAGATATCAGAGAGCCGAACCCTAGTTAGTGTGGGAGCTGGGCCGGCAGAGTGGTGAGCGATAGGGGTAATTGCATGATCGAGGGCTGGTGGTGGTTGTGGCGGGAGACGGTGAGAGGAGGAGGAGAGTGGGGCCAGAGAAAGAGGGGGTTGGGATTGAGTGTGGGAGGGGGTAGCCGGGGATCTATGGGCGGGAGTGGAGAGGGGGACAGGGTGTGGTGGTAGTGTCGTGGAGGTTTGCTGGTGCTGGTGGTGGCGGTGGTGATGATGTTGGATCATCATCTAAACCATTAATCATTGTTTTTTTGTTTAACTAAGTTTGATTTTTGATGGAGAGGTAGAAAATTAGGGTTTTGAATTTGAAGTCTATTTTATTTTTCCAAATGGCAGTAGTGGCAAAAGCTAATAACTTTATTTTTTTATTCGGGGCTGGGTTTTTGGTTTTGTAATTATGGATTGTGATTATGCGCGTGCGTGTTGATCGACAAGTGTTTGTTAATGGCGGTGGGGCTGGGTCATTTCATTTCTGGACATGAGCCGAGCTGAGGGTGGGAGGGACCTCTATGCTCTACACTTCAGTTGCTTTCTTCCCTATTGGATCTGGACTGTTGGTTGTCGCTCCCTCAGATAAATCTTGACCATTAAATTAAACCCTTGTTCTCTCTTCTTCTTCTTCTTATAAAAAAAAATCCAAAATAAAATTGCGCATTACTTGCTAGGTGGCTACATGTTATTAGTCAGGGAATAAGACTTTTCTTTTCTTTTTTCTTTTTTCTTTTTTTTAAAATGATAAATAATATGTTGATGTGGTCTCGTAAGCATATTCAAACTAGGCCGGCTCTGGATAAATCAAGAGCTTCCATGAATGTTTTTAAGAGAAATCTCGTGTGGGGATGATGGCCGTGAAATATTCATTAGGATTGCTGAATAGTTTCCATTCAGCCTAATAAATTGACGGGCTTCACACAACAGTTGAAGATTTTGACAGCAAGTCTTCTGTCCGTTAATTTGTTGATCGACCGTACTCATTCCCTTTTCCCTTCTTATTTCCTCGAATCTTTCTCCCTGTCTCACTTTCTGTTTCCTCTGCCTTGTTGACATCTTACATGGTCAACCTTTTTCTCTTTTTTCGAAACAAGTTTCTCTGAGAAACAGGCTGTACCACTGTAGTGATTGCTTCTTGTTCGCATGATAAATTGCATCCACTTAATTTCTGCATCTGACATCAATGGCAGTGTCTCTATCTCGTGGTTGGTGCAGGGATCAGTCTGCTTACTCTACAAGCCACTGAAGATATTGCTCACTGGGGACCATCTTCTGATGACAGAAACAGGGCCGAGCGACAATAAATGATCAGGTAGTTTAAAGTCAATTATCCAAATTAGAAGGCAAAAGCAATATAATGCTCCACCCAGATGTTCATAGCTACCATGAAAACAACACTAGAGTAGTAAAAACTAACATTACTAAACAACATATAATACGTTTACAATAGCATCTATCTGAACAATCATATAGAAACGTGGACTCATATTGTTATTGCAGCAGCTACAATGCAGGTAGATGCCGTCCTCAAGCTGCTAGAATTAGACTTCAACTGGATATTACCAGGTCGGTGTCTATTTCCTGTCTGCGAAAAAACTTTCTCCTCTTTTTTTGAGTAGGTTCTGCACTTTCCATCTTCCATTACATTGCTGTTACAGATAACAAGGACTCCATCGCAGCCTAGGGTATCATTCTTTTAAATATATAATTAAAATTATGATATAGTAATAGGTTTTCGATAACAGTGCATGTACTTGCCCTTTTCTTTTAGCTTCTTTCTTTCATCATCCAAGGAAAAAATTGTTTACTATTTATTTTGGTTGAATATCAGCTGATTTACTTGATTTTTGAAATTAATTACATTCTTCTTTATCTATTTAATTGTCAGCTTCATTCCTGCCCACGATAGAAGTGGTTGGCATACCAGTCTTGCCCACCAAGGACACATGAAATCAATAACAACACAGAAGAACCCCTCGATTTCGTGCACAATTACTCGGTTACAGTGCCAAAAGCTACCATAAATTTTTCTCGGCACAAAAGCTAAATCCTTGTATTTTCTTGAAAAAATAGCTTTGTATGGTATGATCGCTTATCTACTTGAAGATTTGATATCAAAAACTGGAAGCTAATAGCCAATCGATCAGGATGTAAAGATACGACTGTTTGTGGATGGCTTGCTTGGAATATTAGACGGTTGATGATGAATTTGAAAAGATCTCTACACCGACGCTCATAGTAAATGTTGACCGCGTGACTTTAAAAGGCAACGAAAATGAGCACTTCGCAAGGACCGGTGATAGAAGGGCACTCGGAGCACTTAAAATCCACACAATTTAATTTCAAGTCCACGTGATAATGAATATGAATAAACATTTTATCAAGTGCAGGGTGCAACGTCGGCACTCTGCTAGCTTACGGAGCTGGGAGCCGCTATCTTGCAGTGTGGCAGGAAATGTGCTTTTTCTACCAACATGATGAATAACCACAAGCCACTATACATATATATAAAAAAAAAACATATCAAGAATTATATATTAACATAATGTGGACAGCAAGAATCCTCTATTTAACAGGCACAAATTTGTATTTTGTGAAACACTCGGAAACCTCTCGTCATGGACAGAAAACCCCAAAAAACCTCGCCACTCAAGCTGACCAACCAAATAAATTGTAGAACACTGGAGCTATGATAAATAATAATGCAGGGAAATAAATATCGAGAAAATTGAATACCATGATACAAGATCAATGGAACTGAAAGCAGTGCCTTCACAGAATAAGATGTGGAGAGTGTGGAGACAGCAGCAGGATCCAAACCTGTAAAAATCAGTGCATCTGTGTTAATTTATGCTAGTGGAGCAGGTATACTCCGTAGCAGGTAAAAGCTTGTACCGTCTGTTAACAAAAAAACCATTCTTACCAGATAATACTTTTGCATCCTCCCTGAATTTAGCCTTCCAGCTAAAACATGGGCATCAGGAAACATTTTCTTTGAGAAGCACACTCTATAAAGGAAAACATATAGAAAACTAGAAAAGAAAGCCAACTGGCAAATTCTATCAGGCATCAGCTTTTGGGGGCAAATGCAGCCAGAGCACTAGCATGTGCAGGCGATAGGTTACTTAATAGAGGTTGCATTTGATGACCATAGAGTGAAATCAGGTGTGAGAAAGCTCTTCCTACTTGAGCCTTGACTTCGGGGGTTTCAACTGGAGAAACCACAACCTGGGCAAAAAGATTGACCAACTCTGGAACAAGTGCAAGGATCTGCTCTTGTGTATATAGAGCAAGAAAAACAAAGAACACAGCATTAGTGATTGAAATAAAACTAAAAAAGCAGATAAGATTAGTATGTCTCTGTGCGTGTGCCCTGTTACTTTCACCACCTCATAACTATTTCAATGATCTAATAAGTTTTCACCGAACAATCTATTAGCTGGATGCATCTGAATTATGTCTACACACACAGACACAAAATTACCTGTTGATTGGATGACAAAACAAGAGTAGAGACACAACTGTAGACAGCCATGGACTCTTCACGATCTTCTTTTAATGGAAGAGCTTTCAGGAACACTGGAAGGACCTGATAAAATTAACCCAAGAGATTTAGCTGTCAAGATTTACGAGGAAGAAATAATTAGAATATTAATGGAACAGACTGGGATGTTAACCTGATTTAATGGAACAGACGGAGGATGCACCATTATCATCCTTGCAACTGCACCAGCTGCATTATCCCTGACAGCATCATCTTGCTCAGACTCTCCAAATAATGGGAAGAGCCCACGCAATATATCACCATAATATCTGGTGTTGATGAAAGAAAAAAGCTCCAGCAACATAAATGACTGGGCTATGTAATGATGAAATCAACAACAAAATAGTTCCTCGCACCTTTCAACACAACTTTCAACATAATAAATCACATACAATAAACTGTAGTCCCACACTATCCAACAGCCACAACATAAATGTCGATTACAAAAAGCAGAGCTCTTAACTTCAATCATGGAAACATAGAGAAAAGAGGGGAAATGGGTAGGTTTATGGGGTTAACTCAAGTGACTTTTTCTTTTTCTTTTTTGTATAATATCTATCATTTATATATTTGTGATCATGTTTATTCCTAGTTTTGACAAGTTTTTTTTGTCTCTACTACATGCATAAGGATACTTCAAAGTTGACTCCCCGCCATTTTTGCACAATTCTCCAACACAAAATGCAGCATTCCTCCTGTTAGTTGCATCAGATGATGCGAGTTCTTTGATTGCTAAGGGCATCACTCTCTGAAACATGAGAAGAGCTTTCAGAAAATATCAGAACTACCAAATAACAAACCTTGAATGAACAAAAAAGTGTCATGTTGCAATAAAATTACATCAACATAACCCGCAATTGGAGCACCCATGCCCTGAGCAACTTCTGCAAGGCAAGCAACCACCATTGTTCGATCTTGCAGAGGGCGCGAGGCTTTCTGCATTTTCCAACCATCAAAATGATAAGAATCCAGAACAAGTCTTAGCACAAGATGACAACTAACTTGCCAAGAGGATCAACTAATAACACACCGCAAATTTCATCAAAGGTTCAAATAGGTTTGCAAAGATGGGTGCAAAATGAGAGCCCATGGACTCTGCAAATGCAGGGAGAAGGTCAGAAACAGCATCCATAAGCAACTCATCATGTTCCGTATCATCATCTTCCATATCACTATCATCTTCCAACTGCTGACAGGCTGACTCCTCTTTTAGCAATATCAAAGTCGCATCAACAAGCCGAGACATATCTGTAACCAGATCACATTAGAGAACAGCCCATTAAGATGTTTTATCTGCACAAGAGAGGGGGGGAAGGAAATACAGCCATGCTTACACGGTTCAATAGCTGCATAACCATAATCCTTCATGATTTCTGCCACACTCATACAAGCTTGAGCAACTACTTCCTTGTCATCATCTCCAGTCATAGTTTTGATGTAAATATCCATCACAGTATCTGCTTGTATGAAGATATGTTAATTGGAATTTGTTCACCACTTAAAACCAGGATATATAATCCTGGCAGGATACAGACACTTTATATGCCACTATCAAGCCATGTCCTCACCAAGCATTTCTCTTGCTTTTGCTGGTCCATCCTGTGCAACACAAAGCAAGAGTAGCATTGTATTAGTACACCATCACAGTCAGAATTGAAGAGAAGTGTATTTGGAAACTAGCTGCAAGCTTTTGCACGTCATCTTGTACCAAGGATAGACTGGAATTGAGTTGAGAGTTAGGTCAGAAATAAAATGAGGGAGGATATGGAAGACCTCATGCAAACCAAAATGGCTCCACCAATCTATTTTCTTTTCGGGATTTTTTCCCATGAAACAAATAAAATTCCGACTGAAACCGAAAATAAAACATGCATGTCCAGATTATATGAAAAGTGCAAGTTGTATGTAATATACAAAAGTCATCAGTCCATGGGTGTGGCAAAGGGAAACAAGACGGGCAATACTAAGACAAGAAAAGTAAAAGATGTTTCTAAAACCATCAAAGAAAGATAACAATGAGTAAAGGGTTAATGCGTACTCACATTTTGACTCTGGAAGATTGCATGTGCTGAAGTCAGAATAGCTGTATGGAATCAAATAATGGGATTATTATGATTTCAGTGAGAGTTACAGTGAGTTAAGTTTTGTTATCATAGAATATTCATTCAATCTACTATCTTTGCTATGAACAAAACAGGCTTACAGAGGTTAAATCCCACAGGATGAGTGTGATAGGACAAGTCAAGTCACACAAGAATTGATAGCAATAACAAACATCAGGGTGACATGCTAAAACTTGTCTCTAATCTTTCAAGTTCTCTTTAAATTGCCAAGGAAACAAGATGCCCACATTTTCATTAAAGTTCTCATCCACTCTCCTCTCTCAAATTCCTTCTCTTCAATGGTAACACAATAGTTTCACTCTTCATTTAACATGAGACAGCAAAAGAAAATGACTTGTTTTTCATATAATTATTGCTATTTCTATCTCATGATGATTTGCTTCCACTTGTAAACTTACTTCTAAGAAACAATCAAAAGAGTACGTTTTGATAACAGACATTAGTTTTAATGGGCAAATGGAGCAACTGGGCATGCATCAACACAATATCAACAACAAGCCATATGGTTGTTACTCACACTTCAAAGCAATGATAGCCTGAAGCCGAACATCTTCATGGAAATACCCTGAATGTCTCACCAGAATCCTTGATGTCTCCTCCAAGTAGCTTAAAGCAATTAAGGAATTCAAGATGTAATATTTTATTTGTTATTTAAAAAACTCTGCAGGGTGATATATGAAAATAATTCTGGGAATAAGGAGGGTAGAAAATGGATACGGAGAATAAGAACTCTTTGTGTGAAGTGCATACAAGCCAAGCGCTTGAGTTGCAGCTGCCTTTTCATCCAGCACTCCTGTTCTTACACTAATATTCCGAACTCTTGGCTCATCATGAGCTTCGTCATCAGATGAGACTCCGCCAAATCCATTGATATTTTCATCATCAGATTCAATGATGTCCACTGCAGAACCATCATCAAGATTGCAGGAAGCAAATGCCAGGGGTACGACATGAGGAAGATACTGTTCAAAAAAATATCATTACATGTGAACATGGGATCTATGCAAAGGACATACAAGTTTATTTTCATGACAATTATTAAACCTTTGCAAAGCTATCATCCATAATTTCAGCTACATTGCTAAAGAACCCATGGGTATACTCCCGAAGCTCACTGAACTCCAATCCAAAACCCTGAGAAAATACAGAAAAAAATAAATTTCTGAAAGGACATGCAGCATCTGTTAAAGAGAATTGGTAATGTCATTACCGAAATTGCAGCTTCCATGAAAGGGGGTAGAATTGGTTCCATCCTCGCTCTCCCAGCAGACATGGCCACTATTCCTACAAGCTCAGTAGCCCTTGCTCGTGATCGGAGATCTTCATCATTGGTAAGCACCATGAAGGATTTCATTAACTCGAGAACCCTTTCAGAATAAGGAATGAAAGCTTGCTCAGCAGCAGACGCAACTGAACCAATTGCAGACTGCAAAAACATTTCTTGGCAAAATTTATAAGTATAACCAGAATTAAGGCAAAGAAATTAATTACTAATTCAGTTTAAACACAAAATTTTCCAGAGCACATGAGATGCATCTTCCTCACCATGCATGTCTCCTGCAAATTACGAGGGCTATTTTGGAGGGCTGCAAGAAGCTTCTGCATCAAAGGATCAAGAAAAGGAAGAATTTCTTCACCCATGTCCTCACAAAATGCTGCTAATGCGTAGTATGACTTTTCCTGTCCAAAATCAAATAAAGAAGATCATGTGGAGTAAATGCATACTGTTCATACAAGTGTCGTGCAAAATAATATCTGCATAATAATTTGATGATATTCTCATGTTTACCTTTACTTCATCAGATGCATCCTCAATAGCATTTAAAATGCAGGGAAGAACACTTTCATAGTGGGACATGATTTCAGGCTGTAAATGCTCTGCAAATTGACCCAATGCAAATGATGCAGCCCCTCGAACCATTTGTTCTGGATCCCTCAAAGCCCCTAAGACAATATGAAGAATGGGTTCCAATTTATCTTTCATCAACTCCAGACAACCCTCTGAAACAACACCTAAAGCTGTAACAGAAGCTTCCCGGAACTTTGGGTTTGCACTCTGACTGCTTAGAGAAGCAAACTCAAAGACAGGAGGAAAAACTTGCTTTGCGAGGTTCAAAGCCATAGTGTCAATAACTTCTGCAGCAGCTCGATCAGGAGCAAGATCATCATCTTCACCAGCATCGGTTGATTCTGCAAGCATGGGGCACATCACTTGCAGAATGGGGATGGCCAGCTTATACTTTTTCAGGGAACTGTATTTGTACTTTGCCAGCCATGAAATTATCTGAATAGCCTGATATGAAAAGAAAAAAAGCAGAGTAAGTGGGAACAGGGTTGAGAAAACAAGACAGGAGAATTTCTGTGCCTCAACTACACATGTCAACTAAATTTAGAGTGTCTAAGCACACATATTTTGATCCACCTATCTAACCTGATGACGTGTGTTGGATTCCAAATTTTGACTAGAGCAAACTTCAAGAGAGAACTGCACAATGGATTTAACAGAATCTCCAAGAAGAGGTGCGGGAGATTCAATCAGCTCATCAAAGATTTCAAAAGCAATTATTGCAACATCCTCCTCACCGGATGAAAGGCATTGTCTGGCCACATTTAAAATGCTGGGAATGAACTGGCGAAATTTGACCTGCACATACATATGGCTTGAATCAACTCTTGAAAATTGCGAGGGAAAAAATAAGCCTCTGCAGTGTCAGAAAATTAATCATCTCTTTTAAAATTGCCTTGGACTAGGATATTTAGACCTTCCAAGATTGCTGCTGAGCATTGAATAACCTAAAGCAGAGCGCAGGAGTTGTGATTGGTCCAACTCCTTTTTTTTCTACTTACTCACGTAAAGATGTATTTGTTCCCATTATGTGATTGCATCATTAATAAGATTACCTTTTATCTAAAGTAATAATACAGTGATGTGCAAAGTAGTGTCAAAAGACAAATACTACAGCAGATGACAGAGGACACGAGAGGTGCAAGTGGAGGAAAAAGATAAACCAAAAAATCAACAAATAAAAAGTAGTCTAAATTCTGCTACAAGCATACTAACTGACCACTTCGTCCCCATCATTTGTAAACTCGAGAAAAGATCCCACTGCCCTGGTAAAACATAATAAACCTTAGCAAGCGACCATACAATATTTGTCTGTTGACGAAAACAGGAGCACCAAAAAAATTTAAAAACACTCGGCCATTACTTGAGAGCAGCAATTCTAACACGGTTGCTAGTATCATCCTGCAGACACTTGAGCAAAAGAGCTTGCAAATCTGCGAAATGAGGTTGAAATGCAATCCCAATAGTTTCGGTCATAGAGCTGAAAAGGATCAGCGACACCTTACATCACCAAAACAGAACACAACCAATAAGTAATCCTTTCAATTCTAGTGAAACGGTATAAACACATAAATTATCACAGAAAGAGAGGGGGGGAGAAAATTGCAAGCACACTTGTTATAAGTAGGAACAAACAATGTATTGCCATGATCATGCTCAACAATTCTTGATCAGGCTAATCTTGCATCGCAGGATCAACCAGCTAAAACATTGAATGAGAAAAGAAAATGCTCTTACTTCTCTGTGATCTTCCTGTGCACTTTGGCTACATTGGAACAAAAAGGGCAACAAATCAGGCCACTCTCCAGCCGGGACTGCGTATTTGGCAATTATACTCACCACATTCGCACTCGCTCTCCTTACTGGAGGACTACAAGATTGAAATAACAATAGTTAAAAAAGTTTTCCACGATTATTATTCATCAAATTAAAAAAATGAAATTAAATAATCAAAACCTGTGTTCCATGGTGATGCTTTCAATGAGAGATTGCTTGACAAGGTTTTTGAGTTGAGGAGAGAGTTTAGCCCAGTGTCCGGTTATCTTCTTGCGGAGGAGGACGGCGGCTAGTTGGCGAACATTGGGAGTTTTAGCGGTGCGAAGATGTTGGGCAAGGGCGGGGACCACTTGAGGATCTTTGGCTAGCCTCTTAATTTGCTCCTCTGCTTGCCTTCTGGCATCGTTGTCTGGCATCAAGAATTGAATCAGCAGCAGTTCAAGTGACTGTGCCATCCTTCCTTTTCTCTCAGTGGGCTGTGCTTTGCTGCGAAAAGGAGAGAAAGAGAGGGCGGAGGCTATGGCTGTTGCAGTGAAGGGTTTTTGCTTTGCTTAGTTTCTTAAATGAACGTTCATAATTTTCAAAATGCTTTTTTAAAAACAATATTTTTTCATCAATCATCAAAATAATATAAAGATATATATATATATATATATATAAAATAATCTGTCTAAAAATACTTTTAAAATAAATTATCTGTTATGGTGGTTTCGTTTTTAAAAAAAATTATTAATTCAGTCCTTAGGTTTTCAACCTAAACCTTTTTTACTGATAATAAATGTTCTTAAAAAAGATCAAAATTAGTAACCCGACTGGGTCAATTTTGATATGATTAATAGTTAAAAGAGTAATATTTTATGATTAACAATCACACTTTAATTTAAGTAAATATAATTCAAAATAATTACTGGAGACAACAATAACATGCGTGCGTGCGAAAATGGAAATAAAATGAACAGTTGGATTTCTGTGTGCTTTCAGTTACAAATCTATCAAATTTGTTAATAGCCACCCTTATTTGATTATAGAAATAATCACGTTTCCAAACCACCATTGGAATGGTGATTTAGTGCCTGTTTGGAACTGTTGTTGTTGTCGTTTTTTAAAGTGCTTTTCGTGTCGAAATATATCAAAATGATATTTTTTTTATTTTTTAAAAATCATTTTTGACATCAGCACATCAAAATGATTTAAAAACACCAAAACATATTCATTTAAAATGAAAAAAAAAATTGAATTTTTTGGAAACGACGTTTCAAAAGCTATCTCAACCGGCTTCTTAGTAGATTTCTCTCTTCTTATCTAATTGATGGTTTGGGATTGTATCAGGTTGATTTTAAAAGTATTTTTTTATTTTTAAAAATTAATTTTTACATCAACACATTAAAAACTAAAAATATCAATAAAAAAAATTAAAACGGAAGATGGCACTTGTTGCGGGGGCATGGTACAGACAGCGACAAGCTAATCTAATGCGAGCACTAATAAAGCATTGAAGTGTATTAAAAGAAATTGCACGAAAATGTCATTAAATCTCACCAACGCATCCTTAATAACACGACACTAACTGAGTCCAGTAAAAAATCTTCACATTTGGAGCAAATCCTCAAATAATTTTAAAAAACTGTTTGTGACAGCTTTTGAAACTGCGTTTCCAAAAAAATCATTTTTTTCATTTTAAATGAATATATTTTGGTGTTTTTAGATCATTTTGATGTGCTGATGTCAAAAATGATTTTTAAAAAATAAAATAAAAAACATCATTTTGATATATTTCAGCACGAAAAACACTTTGAAAAGCTACAACAGCGACTGTCACAGTCAGAAACTTATAGCTCTCTGCCCTTTTCTGCATCTTCCCTGTCAATTTATCTCTACACGAAGGAACCTGTTGCAATTACGTGTATGACCTTCTTTCACATTTTGATTGAAGCAAGCATCTTCCGTTCAAACGTTGTGGTGGAACAGAATTTGTGAATTTCCAGAAGCAGAACAAAAATCTAGCTGCGTGGAAAATGTATGTAAAGCAGCAAAACATCTAGGTGGTGAAACTTGTTCAATGGCGATATTCTTGCCGAGGGTGACGATTTAATGATATTTCATGTTTTTTTATGTGTTGCTGACTCGGAGCTATTGGTGGTTGTTATGTAAAGTTAAACATATTGAATAATTAAACATCTCGGAAAAAAAAATAAATAGTATATATTTTTTAAAATAATTTCATTCCTCAATTTAAATAGAATTAAATTATATGTTTTGTTTTTTTATTTGTTTTATATGAAATTATCATAGTCTAGTGATTTAAATCATAAGATTGGTAAGTTAATTAGGGTTGCCATATGTCATATTTTTAAATAATTTTTTATAGTTTGATTTTTTTTTAATTTCATCATTCAATATTAAGCTAATTAAAATTATTTCTGTAACTTGTTTTGATTTTATTCTTACGTGGTTATCTCAGTCTTATAATTTGAGTTGTGAGTTTAGTTGGCTAGTACAGGTTGATTCAAGTTATTGTTTGATTTGTTTTCTACTAGGTTATTATTGTACTGTGATCTTGATCACAGATTTAATATCTTAATCATAGTTGACTTGGGTCATTTATTTATTTATTATTTTTATATTTAGATTGTTTAATATTGAGTTAATTAAGAATTGGGTTTTATAGTTTATTTTGATTTATTTCTCATAAAATTATCTGAATCTCACAACTTGAGTTATAAGTATAACAAGTTGACTCATTTTTTTTTTGTTTTTTTTAAATTATATTATTCAATATTTTATATATATTTTCAAATTATTGCTAATATACAAAATATTTTTAAATATTTATTTTTTATAAAAAAACTTTAAAAAACCACCACTACCAATATCAATTTTTGCCATCGTCGTCTCGCATTCCCGCCAAAACCCACTGCCAGAGCGAAGCAGGACCATCAATGGCCGCCTCTTAAAAAACAATCGTGGATCTCCCCCAACCAGCTTAGCGCCTCAAACTCTCTTCCTCTTCTCCTTCCCCAACAGATCCCCTCAATATCTCAAGGAAATCCAAATCCATATTCAGAATCTCTATTCTCAACCAGTCTTCAATTCCAAAAGGCAACATCACTCCTCGCCCAATTCATTTTCAATTTTACTTTCCTTGATTTGTTTTTCATTTCAATTCAGGTCTCTCTGGTGGAGGACACGTGGCGAGGATTGCTAGCAGGGCACGTAGAAAAGGCGTATTCAAGAATCTACAATTTATTAGACGTGCAAGGTTAGATGTAGAAAAACAGAAGTTAGGCACATACGTTGTCCTTTTAAATATCTGATTGTAAATATGGCTGAGATTGATTTTTTAAGTGTTTAAAATTAATTAAAATGTTTTTTTTAAATTATGATAATATCACTCTATCAAAATAATTTAAAAAATAAATTTAGTTTTTCTTAAAAATATATATTTTTTAGTTTCCAGACACTCTAAAAAAGGAGGTGATTGCGAGGATATAAGTTGATGCCATGCATAGTCTACTAGAATAAAAAAACCTAGGCGTGTCTGAGTCTAAAAGACCAGGCTCACGCGCCTACAAGGCAATTGTCTGCTAGGTGTTTTTTGTTTTTTAATGAATGGACCACCATTGGTAGCCTGACGAAATGACTGCTGTCCTCTGCAACTAATTCTATCATTTTTATGCCTTAAATTGAGGTGGATATATTTTGAATCCTAAAACCCAAATTGAAATTGTTTTTGCCAAAATAACCCTCAAATATATTACTGAACTTCAATAATTTAGAATCACAAATTCAAAATCAAATAATTTTTTGTGAGTTTTTAAAATAAAAAATAAAAATATATTTTTTTATTTTTTTTGAAATATAATATCAAACAGGTAATACACGGATAAAAAAAGATAGTTTAGACGGGAGAGATGTTCTCTCTCTACTTATTTAAAATTGAGATTTAATATACAAAATTGTTTTAAATGCTTTATTTTATTTCAAAAAACATATATTACTTGTAAGAAAATGTTTTGGTAAAAAAAAAATATATAATAAATTCATCTACTAGAAATAATAAAATTGTAACTTTTTAACTTAAAAAAACTGAACAAGGATTGGATTTTGAAAACTATCCCGCCATATTTGTGATCAATAATTAATCCTGTTAATAAATGTAACTTCAAAGCCAAAATCACCCTCCATGAGAAATGTATTATCTGATCAAGTGTGTGTTCTTTAAAATCGTGTTCTTTTTTTTAAAAAATATTCTTATAATATTTTATATACAGTTAAAACCTTTTGATATATTAATATAAAAAATAAGTTTTAAAAAGTTAAAAAATATTATTTTAAAAAAAAATAGTACGCACGCAGCCTATTAATGTTATGTCTGGAAGAATAATTGTGATTATTTTTTAAAGTGATTTTTGTTTAGAAATATATTAAAATAATATTTTTTATTTTTTTAAAATTATTTTTAACATCATCACATCAAAATGATCTAAATACACTAAATTTTTTTTATTTAAAATAAAAAAACCCCCCAAAAACAACAGCTTCTAAAGCTGCCTGAACCACCCCATTAGAGACACTATCATTATCGTTTTAAGAGGATATATTATATTTAGATTCTGTTTGTTTTATGTTTTAAATATATATATTAATGTTTTCAAAATGTAAAAAAATAAATAAATAAAAAGAGAGATCATTAGTACAATACTCAAAATACCAAACACGGTCTTATTCTGCAAGAGCAGTGTTGCTACAAAACTGAACAAGAGATGAGATGCCATTACTAATCGCATATCCAAATCTATATAAGCCCTAGCTTCAATTAGTAACCACATGCAGCTTTGCTTACATTCCATTTTGAGCTTACCCCTCTGCGGCCCTGCCCCTTTGACTTAAAAGAAGATGGATTCATCATATCAAGCAAGTAATGAGAGCTCCCTTCTCAGTTCTTGCAAAATGCAAAAAAACACATCCATTCCAGCAACCATGACGCTTGCCCTCATTTTGGTGAAACCACAATTAGAGGTTTAAAACATGAAAGACAAAAGAGGAAGTCCAAAGAGACGCGTTTGAAGAAATGAAAAAAAAATGCAGCATGTTAATACAATATAGAAGATGAGTTAACAGAGAAGTAATTTTGTAAGAAAATTTGCTTCTCTTTTAACTGTCATGCATCCTCCATTCTGATTTCCATGACCATTAATCTGTGATTAGCTTTCACCAATCAGCAATCAACATAGTCCAAGATACTAGAAAACGAAAGAACGAAAGAAGGCAACAAGAAAAAAAGCCCACTAGCTAGCCTCTGCCTTTCTTTCTATCCCTTGATCAAAGATGAAGTAGAAGACCCATGAGGTTTCATGGAACCATTCTCAATCTGGCACCTATCATGGCTGCTCCCATTATCATCGTTGTCAAAGCTGTAACCCTTGTTGTCCGTACCATTTACTATGCCTGCAGCTAATTCCTCGTTAACATTAAAACCACACTTGTTGCTGCTATCAACACCATAACTATCACTGACCTTTTCTTTCCTGGACCTGTTGTTATGCATCCAGACCTTGAAAACATTTCTATTAACCCCAATTTCACTGCAAAACTCTTCAACGTCTCTATCATTATTGCCTCTCGGCATCCTCCACCCCAGCTTCTCAGCAAAAAGATACATCTTTTCTTTCTGTTCCCGACTAAACTTGGTTCTTGCTCTCTTTTTCCCATGAGAGCTTGTCATTACCAAACTGTGACCCTGTTTCTGGAGTTGGGTATCATCAGGATGACCAGTGCTCAAGGCCAATAGCATGTGAGGTGCAGAAGGGTAGAAAGACTGGGGGGTTGGTGATGCTGGTGATGTCGGGCTTGGACTTGGTCCTGAACTTGTTGACCCTGGACTCGGGCTCGTGGTCCAGTTAAGTGCCGGTGGCATGAGAGTGGTGGGTCCAAATGGTTCACGGCGGTGGAAGTTGCGGTGGCAGCCACAGGCAGCACATTTGAGGGATGCAGGGTCTTGAGGAGCAGCGGTTGGCTTAGGCATGAACTCCCCACAGCCATCCAAGGCTAGTCCACCAAAACTCGCAGCATGGTTTTTAAGGCATTCTTTGTAGGAGACCACCGTATGCTGCTGTGGTGGCGGTGCGAAGCAGTGATTTTGGTGGGTCTTGTACGAGCCATTAAGAGACAAGGCCTTGGTGAGGTGGGTCTGGAGCGGGGTTTCTGTATCCGAGTCCGAGTCGGGGGATTTGGAAATATGGTGGGGGATAGAGGTCAAGTCCATGGCTTTAGTCATGTAGAGGGTCGAAAGCAATTTTTGCACACAAAAAATGAAGATGTCGAGGGCTCTGCAGTGATGACGATGGTTTATCTGTTGTTAATGCCAAATGTCTCACAAGGGAATGTGTGTTGTGGGCTGTGTGGTGGGAGATAAGATGGTTGATATAGAGGGATCCAAGTGTGCGAGGCAATGGGGCACCACTCCAACAAAAACCACTCGTGTTATTTGTGTCATGTAAACTCAAAAGTTTCATTAATTAATATGGTTTACTGCCTTGGTGATTTCAATTGTTTAGCTAGTTTTGTTGCGGGCAATCTGTAAAATTGGTTTTGCACTGCTTTCCTTGGGCGGTGACGACGTTCGATGGAAATCAGTGCCTAAATATTAGGGTTCAGGCACTTTTCAGAGAAATATGTTTGGATTTAGGTTCTGCTGCAATGCAGTCCTGAAAGAACACGTGGCTTGATTCTAAGGGTATACAGTATTAAAGGACAGTATGCCCTCATTCATCAGGCACAGCTCATCCCCTGCAAAATAGTGCGCTATGATTTTCACGTCAAGGCGTGTACTGGTCTCTCTGCCTACGCAATAGTCTCCTCTTCTGTTTGCACACAGAGTTTTCAAGATTTCAAACCTGTTTGCTTCCATGGCAAGAAAGAAATCGGTGTCGATTTGAGAATTGTTGAAACCTGTCAACTCATTAACATGGCCATGGCTAGTTTTTTGCCCGAGCAATTAGTTAGCACTGTTCAATGAATTATGTGACTACCGCTCCATCCTAAGCTCTTCATTATTTAGAATAAATAAATAGATGAAATTGACAAGTGTCTATCAACTGGCAGGAAGAGGAAATATTACATAATGGAGGCTGATTTGTCTTCAATGGGAGGAGATTTGATTTGGCAAAGTACCTCGCATGATTGAAAATTGCACCGACCATCGAAAGTGCTTTACTTGATCCGCCAGGAACTTCTTCCTCTGCTTAAAAGGGGTGATGGAGAATCTCATTGCCAATACAAGGATGGCGAGTAATAATTTTGATTGAGTCCATCTCATAATCATCATTTTCGCCCCCCCCCCCCCCCCCCCCCCCCCCCCCAGGCATCCTAATGCGGCGGCACGTCATGTATTTTCTTTGGTGCGTGGTTGGAGTCCTATCTCATAATCATACACAAGTTTTCGCTCGATTCAACTGTTGCAAGCTTGAATAAGAAAATCACTCAACCACAACCTTTCCCACTCTTTTATCTTAGCTCGAAATGATTAGCAGTGTGCTCCCCGTTAGGACAAAAGACTGGAGTGTTAGAAAGTTTGGTCTGGAGAGCTTGCTTGGGTGTTCATTAATGGGGTCAAGTGAAATGGCAATGAAAACTAGGTGTCAGGTACCGCCTAGCAGGCACCAGCCCTTTCCATCACTGCTAGATGGGGTGTTTTTTAGGAAAACATTAAATTAATATTTTTTTTATTGAAAAAAGTATTTCAATATATTATTAAAACAGAGCAACACATTACTAAATACACACAATAGACATGCAACTGGGAGATATTGTAATGATAATATCCAGACAAAAATCATACAGACAGATCACAGAAGGTGAAGATGTGACACTGTCTTTTTATACTCTCATCTGGGTTCATGTTCTCCGATCACGCTTCATTAGAATCCAAGAGAGAAAAGTCTGTTCTGTTCAATATAAATACAATTTATGGGCGTTAATTCCCTCTTCGATATTTGATTAGACGCAAGATTTAGAGCATGCTTAAGAGAGATGATGGCGGCGATCTCTTTTTTGGAACAAGTTGACAAAAGTCGTAATAACAACTGTCCAATTATAAACGCCACCCCTCAAACCCTAAGCCCATAAGATTTGGCCTAGATTGCAAAGAGTCAAGAAAAACTCCTTATTGATTAGAAACTTTATCTCACAATGATGGTATCATTAAAGAAAGCATGCGCATTGTGCTAGAAAGAAATACCTCAGAGTAGCTCCACCATGAAAATTCTGTGAATTTTTAGTAATTATTATATTAATAATTATATAATTCAGGAGAAATAAATTCTTTAATTTTAAATTATTGAGTTATTTATTAGATAAACTTTGTTTTTACTATTCTATTTTGTTTTTTTACACGAAGTAATTATTTTTTGAATGGTAGAAAGGCGAGGTTTCGTGGACTTGTTAGGGGTGTTTGAGAGAGTTTTTTGAAAGTGTGTTGTATTTTTTTTTAATTTTAAATTATTTTTTTGGTATTTTTAGATAATTTTAATATACTGGTGTCAAAAATTATTTTTTAAAAAATTTTAAAAAAAAATATTATTTTGATGAATTTTTAAATGAAAAATATTTTAAAAAACAACCGCAATCACACTCCCAAACAGACACTTAGACCAATCCACGACTAGCTGATCATTCACCGGAGCAGCAAGATTTTTGTTTTTTACATGTCAGATGCAGATGGATAGAAACGGAACTTGATCCAAAAACTTTGGATGAATATTTGACTCAAAATTATTATTTCCCCTCATGTCGTTTCGATTACTTGGACAAGTATTTTTTTATATATTTTAAAGAAAAAAAATACTAAAAAAAAACAATTTTTGCCACATTTTCAAATAATGTCTGAGCCATAGTTAACAGGGCATATACCGTGGGATATTTGTGCACCGCCGGAGGTTTTGAGGGCACAAGGGAAGAAATGTCATGCCGGTAAGAGTTTTCCGGGGACTCAAATTGCCCAAAAATGAAATTGTTGAAAAGCTTGCTTCTGCCCTCATTTCTATATTGAAATGAAAGCTCTGCTTTTGCCATTCATCCACAAGTGAACCATATTCCATGGTCTCCTGCCCTTTTCTCGAGGGCCCCACCAGACACAGACCGCCAAAACAGGAGGAGATAAACATGTCACGGGCTGAGTTTTTCAACTTGTTATGGGTGGACAAGTATCCACCCACAAGCATTTTAATGTTACTCATGAGAGGATAAGATTACAAAAAAGAAAAGGGTTTTTCAAATTACCACTAAACCAATCCCACTTCCATTCAAATTACCTGTCATTTTTCTTCCCTGTAAAAAATTTCCCCTTTAATGGACGCCAAATTTGTGTCAAATGTGACAATCTGGTTCTTGTGCGGCTGTGCCCTTAGCAAGGACAGGCCCGCAGAGCCCATTGACTTATGTTTGCTTAAAGCACCGCATGAGTCGGCCTAAAGCCCATTTGTCTTTTATTTGGGCAGTACCCGGTATACTTTGCCTTTTCAGGATCCAATCCATAACCTTGTTTCTATCTGCCTAAAACAAATGCCCACATGCATCACACTCCCCGAATGGAATCTACGTCGCGGTCAATAAATCAACGGCGTAGATTGTTTTTGGAAAATACAGTCAAAGATCGAAGAGCATTTTCTGGTGATCGAGAATTACTCCACCTTCAAGATTAGGACTTTATTCGTTTGAAGCTTGCAAGTTGAAGTGAAAAGGGCTGCTATTTGAATGAATTCACTTTCTGGGTATGGTTATTTTTCTGTTTTGATAAATGGGTTTAACTTGTTTTAGTTTGATTCACCTATTTGCTGTTCTTTCAAAATAAAAAAAATAAATGGCAGCTTGAATGGTTTTCAGCTATATGTTATTTGATAAGCAATGTTTTTTTCTTGGCGTGAACTTGCTTTGTACAAAGTCTCTATGTTTTAAATGAAAGGGAAGTTTTGCTCTTTCATTTTGCTTGCTATCACTTAAATGTGTGTGTTGATTGAATACTTCAAATTCGTGTAAACAAACTTGTTAATTGCTTTTCGAAATGGACAAATCATTTATGATTGGCACAGGCTTTTGAAATCAGTAAGTGTAAGCAGCCTGCAGGGTAGACTTGCCCTTTTGTATTGGTCGCCGATTTTCTAAGCTTGCATAGTCATAGTGTTATGATGCGATGCTGTCCCAGAAAAGAAGATGAGAGTGGAAATAGGTTAGTTTGGAGTTAATGATGCTGCTGAGAAACCACAACCTGCCTCCTCAACTTAGTATAATATCTTATCTTTCTTATTCTCTGCGTCAATCCCAATGCCTCGCTTTCTGTAAATATGCTTCAGAACAAGTTCCTTAAATAATTCTAAAGATTCGTCTTTCCCTAAGTTAATCCACTGTCTCGTTCCTGGTCATTTTTATCGAGGAAATGCAATGATGTCACCAATAATTTTACTTTGTTGGAGAACCAAAGTACGTGCACTGTTTTTAAAAAAAGCTTTGTCAGATCAACCAATGCAATCCACTAACCCCCTCAAATTTGCTCACACCATACCATGATGAGCCCCTGTTCTATGGCAGTAAAGGAAACTGAATTCTATTGGAATACCTATTTTGCTGCTCATAATCCTGTAGAATTTAAATGTGGTTTCAATGATATTTAGGTGGAAGCCCAAATGCATGGTGTAATATTCGACCCTGAATCTGAAGTGAGAAGGATAATTGAAATTTTACAAAGTCTATGATAGTTGGGATGGTCCATGGTCCAACGGATAAGTGTCTCTTTAGATATGCTTAACTTGTTGTTTTCTTAGTTTTGTCAGGTTAATAGCTGCATCATAAATATTATCTACGTTGTAAAAGGGAGTGCATCCTTGGTCATAACAGTGATCATGTTGCATGCCTATATTGATATGACTTCTTAGCTTCTATTGGTGGATATAAGATCTGCCCTGTTTGTCACATGAAACAAGGTGTGGAGTTTCATAGTAGCTCTTAATGAAACACAAAGAAAACCTGCTGGTCTATTCATAAATGTACATAAAATTAGTTTTGAGGCTTCTAGTTCCTGTATGACTGGGTAGAAAGTTTATTTAATTAGTGCTTTACCTTTGTTGTGGAGTTGCTGGTGCTCTGGATTAAGGCATGTCAAGGTTTGAGTTGGAATCAGTCAAAGAATTTTTACTCTCAGTATGTTAAACTGTTAAACAAACTTTGTTAATGAAGGAATATTACTATAGTCTACAGGTAACCAAATAGCAAAGCAAACAGACGCAAATTTCATAGAAAGATGGAGGGGAGAAGAAAAAACTGTCTTTTCCTTTCTGGGAGCCATACCACAATCCATTCCTTGTTCATCATTGGCGGTTGATTATGATCTCAACTTGTGGCAGAGATGATACTGGCTCTGCGAACATTTTTCTCTAATGGCTTTTCTATTCACATCTCTCTCTATAAAAAGAAACAAAAACTCTTAAATTAAAATAAACGCTAAACCAATCAACTCATCCTCTTTAGAGTTCTTCAAAATGCAAATTCACCACTGTCTAGTTTTCTCTGCGTTGCTAGAAGCTATTCTTTTTCTTTAGCTGTTGACTTGCTCTTCCTGCCTCTATTTGAAGAAACAATTCAAATATATCAGGACCTGTTGTGGATAGGATCTGATCCTCTCCGTACTCCTCTTTTGCTTGATTGACTTCGATCAAATGTCTTGCTTGCATGCGCTGATTTCTTTATGTCCATTCCCTGCATATCAACATCCTTAAGAACACGTTGGTTTTGTGGCACTGTCCCTTGATCTTTTTGGTTGTGTCTGAGGACTAGCTCTACACTCGTCAAGCCATAAACTTCATCAGGTTGAACTGCTATGAATCCAATACATATAAGAAGGATAAGCACTCTATGAGCACAAAAAACCATTGTTTCTGCTTTGAACAAACAACAAGAGCAGAAGTGTGTTGTTTATGTTTAGAGTAATGAGATGATGAACAGGTCTTAGAATGTGAGTTTTCTATGGTATGCTCCATTCCTGTGGATATAGGTCTGTTATTTATCCCTTGTTGGATTTGGAGGGCGCTTTAAAGCAAAAAAGCAGGGAGGGCCCCAGAACACCCAGTGGGATTTTTGATTCACTCAAATCATATGCCTGCATTCTAAACAAATTAAGGCTGTTATGGAAGAATCTGATGAATAAAGGAGTTGGAACAATAACCTTGAGAAGCCAAGTATCTTTTTTCATTTGTTCCCTCACATCTCTATCATTTGTTTTGCTTTTGTCTATTGAAACAGGCCTACAACTCTCTTGAACTCTTTAACTGTCTGGCCTCATCATCCGACCATGCTTGCTTACATGGACATGCACTGGGGAATGATATTTATTCGTAGCTAATGGTCTTTCCAGCTTGAGTCTCAGCTGGGTTCGGCTCAGCTTATGTGGATGCCTTGAATGCGTACTTTTGGGGCATACTTTGACGCAAGCTTTCTACGAATAACAGGGTTTGCTGTTGCAGGTATAAATAAATATTCTAATGGTATGAAGATCTTTAATGTATTGGGGTATTCTGGGAAATTATCATTGCTTTGATATTAAGAAAAGGGAAGTTTTGTTTTTTAAGCAGGGGTGACTGACTGGGCAGACATTAGCCACGGGGCCACCTAGAACCAGCAGTAGATTAATACAGTGGCAAATATAAAGAATCAAATAAGAGGGTGGAAAATGAGGAATAGAAGAGTCGAGCCCCCAAAAGAAACAAGCTCTTGCTTTATGCCATTCTAAGATCTCCTCCTCACTTTAGAATTCCAAGCTCTCTTCCCTATGCAACAAAAATAACAGTACGTGGTTTCTTGTGCTAAATGTGTTTCTTTATGCTTCTTTTCTTTGGGTTGCCAAGTACTTCATCCCCCATTCAATGATTCAACGAAGACCCACTTCAAGCCATCCTCCCTCCCTTCCTCTTTGTGGATTAATTTGTAATTTTTTCTCGTTTATTTATGAAGACCATCTTTTCCTTTATTCTCTTTTCCTTTACTGTTATTGTTGCTGTTATAATATAAATCACATGCATCTAGGAACATTCTAAAGCATATGTTCTTGTACTTTATTATAATGGCTGGTGAATATTTATGGTGGCTTATCAACGGTGATTAATCATGGTCCAAGCAACGCAACCCCAGCTTGAATGTGTTGTTAATGTGCTGATTCTTTGCTTTATATCCTCCAATTAAAGTAGAATGGTTAAATCGATTGCTGCTTTGTATTTCTCCCTATCTTCCATAAGGATTAAATCCTCCCCTAGTGGGTGGTGCCGTGCACATGATCAATATGCGGATTCATTTGGAAGTCTTGTTTGGTTGAGATGGATATGAGAATACTAATGTGTTTAACCATAAAGTTGAGTGATTAAGCCATCCACATCTGCACTAACCTTGAGCTTTCTCATCCACCGACTGGATTGGCATCCACCATGAGCACTTAAGAACTGTGTTCTGATGCAATATTTTCGGGCAAGTATTATCACTATTTTCTAATTTATTTATTTTTGCTTTCATGGTCAAGTGGTGTCGTTGTGGGTGTCACTGTCCAGTCAAATGGGATGCATCGAAGTTCAAATGCTTATGGAATACTCTTCTTTCCCCACTTTTTCTCCAACAAGGGAGTTGGATGGAAGGCTTCAATTCCTAAAACAAAATAAATTATGAAAGGGAAATTTTGTTTTCATGACTTGCTTTATTTTGGTGTCTGAGTCCAAACTTTGCACTTGAAATATATTTCTTAAAGAAGAGAGCCGGAAGATAAATCGGGCTACAAACACTTGAATATGTAAAAGATGATTCATCAATACCAACCAGGAGAATTCTTTCATTCAAACCTAGCCAATTAGGAGAGGATAAAAGGATAGAAGTGGGTCCTTCTTCTTCTTAGATTGGGGTCGTACGGGCTGTACTTATTTAAAAAAATTCTGCCTTTTATTTTTGTGGAGTTTACAATCTTAATTCATAGGCCACGTCCCCTTTGGTGTAAGATAGGAAGTAGCATTAGCAATCAAAGGAAGGAAGGATGCTACACACACAAACATATATATATTAAATAAAAAGAAGGAAGTTTCATTTAAATCTTAGTGTGTAACCCTATGCTACGGATTGTGGCTTTGTAGATTCTCGAGACTGGTCTTAAAGTCAGGACTTTTCTGCAGTACTTTCATTTATATGCTAAAACAATGGATTGCAATAACTCAAATCCATATTCCATGGTCCTCCCCCCCCCCCCCCCATTTAAGCACCATTGTCATGTCAGGGTCGACACACAAGAGTGGCAATAGAAGAGCAGTTTATGTTAAAGTTAAAGCAAATTTGATTGTGGAATACTTCCGTATACTCTATATAACACTTGTGATATGTTTTGCTAGAAAGTAATGCAGCAGAAGAAGTAAAATAAGCACCAATTCCCTCCTATAAACTATATGATATCACACTTCCATATATAACTTTGCCTTAACTACAATTGCATGCATTGTTATAGATTGGAGAACATAGAGTTTGAAATTTATTAAGATTCTCACAACTGGAAGGTTTCCTTGACACCTTCCAAGAGCACAGATCGGTCTCGAACACCACCTAACTCTATGGAGGGTTGTTTGACATTATATTTCAAAAGTATTTTTGAAAAAAAAAAATTTATTTTTATTTTTCACTTTAAATTAATTTTTTTTATGTTTTTAGATCATTTTCATGTTTTAATATCAAAAATAATTTTTAAAAAATCAAAAAAATATTCTTTTGATGTATTTCTGAACGAAAAACACTTTAAAAAAAACTGCAACCATACTTCCACACAGACACTAAATCGCATGTTGATTTAGCGACTATCTGGAATTGCTTAATGGGATTTAAGGTCTTAGTGTGCGATCTAAAATATATGAATTTGAACAAAAACTGAGTATCCACAGACCAGAATAACACTTGATATTATGACAACCACGAAGGTTATCTGTCTACCTGGAATAGATACGTAATGGACATTGAACTACATCCATTTTGCTTTAGGATCGAAGCATAACAGGGAACTCGTTAAATATTTTGCGGTTGCCATCTCAGGCCAGCCAAAACATGCATCATCAACGAAGTTTTGGCCCTGATAAGATATACCAATACGGAAGTTAATCTGCATCCTTCGAGATTCCATATTTGTTTTTTCTCAGCCAGTTCCGAAGAAATTTTGAGGACAAAAAGGCACATTACAGGTTGAATCATTCTTTGGAACAGCTAATCGCTTCTTTAGCAGAGGAAGATTCTTGATGAACCCGATCGTAAGCAATATCTGTTCCTAAAGGGACGCCAAAAGTGAGAGCTGCAAACAGAATGTTACCGAAACACAAGTAAAAGGGAGATGCTGTCTTGTTCTACTTTTAAAATTGTTTTTAATGAATTATAATCATGCCTGGAGTCTGAGAGAACATATTCTTGATGCTTTATGAACAGTTTTTTTAAACGGTCGTATCTTCTTCATCTGGCCATCCACCTGCCAATTCCTAACGCATCCCCTCCTCCACTTTACAGGACGCAGCTTGTCTGAAAGAAAAACTACCAATGGGCATGTGAAGAGAAGATGGGGCGAGCTCCTGCAGAGGGCAGCTCCATCTTTCCTGCATTCTGCCCTCCTGGTCTCGCGGTTCAAATTGAAAGGCAGAGGTGCGTCATCGAACTGAACTTTAAAGAGTTCCATTCAGTTAATTGCATCCCTTACTCTGCATTATGATTTATAATCTGGCACGCCAATCTTCCCGGGGATATTTCCACCATGGCGCCCATTATATTTTTTATAAAAAAACCTCTTCATCATCAACTGTGATAGTTATGTTCTAATGAATCATTTCTTTACTTCATTCTATTACCAGTTACCTCAATTGTTCCATTTGGGCTACATTAACTCAGGAACCCTCCATTTCCAGTCCCTGTTTTGGCTGCTTTTTATGTCAACAAGGCTGGGGCTAACCTAATCTTCATAGTACGATTTCTCCTGAGAACTCGAGCAAGAAGCTTTCACCCTCTTTATACAGCCAAATTAACAAGGTATTCCAAATGCTGCGTCGTGCCAGTAGAAAATAAAACCAGTTTCAGAGTACTTGAGATAAACTCTCAAATCAGGAGGGGGGAAAAAATTAAAATTGGCATCGCAAGAAAATGTGTATAAATTTAAATAAAGTACAGAATACAGGGGCGGGGGCATCCGCGCTCATGTTTGCCAGCAAATTTAATTATCCAGCACCTTCCTTTGAACTTGTCACAATGTAATGATGCATATACACATTTTTAAACAGGACAAATACTGATTGATAGCATTTTGGCCTTGTGAACAGGCCATTAAATGTTTTTCTGGATGATATTATTCACGGCCCTCTCTTTCATCCATCCATTACTTTTGCACATTCACCTTTTTTTGTGATATCAAACAGGTTCCTGGAGAGGAGTTACAGAAGGTCCTGGTGCAATGGTAAACTGCAGACCCCTCTGTTGCCCTGATTGTAGAACAAAAGCAACTTGTGTCGCAGCCAATGCTGCTGCCTCCTGTTAAAACAAGTTATTGTACAAACTTCAATATATACTCTTATATAGCATCAATTTATGTGAAAAGATAGCATGGGCAAAAGTTACAGATACAACACAACAGGCTAGAACTGAAAGAACACCAACCTGTCTTTGCCTCCGACGTTGCAAGATGCTGATGGCCCAAGCCATGATGTAACAGGGCAGAAGAAAACCAGCTGCCCGAAGCAGGAAAAGCTGTAGGTGATCAACTGGTTCATTAGATAGGTGAAACCGTAAAATCAAATAAACACTTAACAACGAAGAAATGATGATCATCATTATCATAGAATAGATGGAAAAATCAATTCCACTTACAGAAAAAAATGTAGACACGTCATCATCAGCATCAGAATCTGTGAGAGTCAATGCATGCCGCAAGAGCAGGAGGGCCATCAACTGCAATGTAAGTGAATTTGGGATTAAAACCAAATTTCAATTGTGTAGATAATCAAAGAAAAATGAGAGCTCAAATAAGAAGGCATTAACAAGAGAAATAGCAGATGCAAGTAACAGCCAGCATGGAGACCCAGGTGGTATGCTCAAGCAGCTTCCACGTGATCTAGAGGGAAGTTTGTTCAAACCTCCAAAGTTTGGTTTAATTGGGTTTCTTTATATTGCTAGTACTCTCCAGGTATTGAGAAAAATATAATCACTTGTTTGCAAACAAACACTTCAATATTAAGGGCAAAAGGAAAATATCCTTACTTCATATAACAGCATTGTACCAATTCACAAAGGATTCTGAATAAAATTCTCACATGGAACCATAAAATTTTAGACTCCTGTGAATGCTATTGGAGGAATTTATAATTTAAGGGCTTACAATAAGAGCAACTGAACGGCAAAATGCAGCACCACCAGCATTTGAAGTAGCATAGTCATCATACTCTGCTTCTATAAAATGGCGCTCAGCCTCTGCAATTGCCAATAAGCGAGGATCACGCAAATCTAGTTGGGTGCCAGAGATTGTCCAGCCTCCACTGCAAAAATGATCATGGTCAGAATGTCAAAATAAGGCATGATAATGCAAAAGGCATCATTGATAAGTAAACGACATGAAAGTTGTTTTGAAGCACATCAGCTTGTCTGTAAGAGGTAAAAAAAACCCAACAATCATAGAGCAAAAGAAAAAAACTAGCGATAACTTATACGGCAACAAACATACAAGAGATTTTAAACATACCTAAAATCAATAGCAGTATCTTCAGAGTGTGGTGGACGAGGTGGAGCGGTGTAACCAGGTTGGTAAGGCTATATACATCACAGATGAAAGATTAGCAAGATTATCACGTATAATGTTATAATGTTAAGAATTTTCCGGGGGGTAGTAGACCGACATGATATTTGCAGAAATCAGAATGCAGTCCACTATTACATCTAACTAGTGTGGCAGTCTCGTTGAGTGCTTATTTCTCTAGATCTCACAAAGGGTGCTCAGAAGCAATCTACTTAATGTGAATAGGTTAGTAACATCCACAAGAAGCTAATAATATACTGTGCATCTGGTGGCCATTCATTTGTCAACTTCTTGTTATTGAATAAGACAGAAGATTGTAGATCACTACGTGCCACAATTACAAATTTATATCCTAACAATAAGCCAAACTACAGGCTCATTGAATTGAACTACATAAGAAATAAATAATACAAAAAAAAAAACTGCAGACAATTATCCAATAAATCAAAAATTAAGGTTTAACCCAAAAATCCTCTGAAAAGTTCAGACAGCATTCTTCCCACATTCTTTCACCCAGTTCCACAAAATCCAAAAATATTCCACCAAAGTTATAGAAACCTATATTAATTTTCCATATACACAACCACACCCTCCCTTGATCGACTAAGCCTGATATAACACAATGAAACCCAAGAGTCTCCAACACCACTGGTAAGCTTCTTGGGTGTTTATTTAGTCAAAATTTGATCATTGCAGCTTCCCGCTGCTTTGCTAGTAGCAAGTGAAATCCATAAATTGCTTCTCATGTTTTCATGTTAAAAATGCATGTATATTCATGAAGTGATGCTGTACAAATCAATAAGGAACCAAGCATGCATCCCACAGTGCAGAGAACATCTAGAAAACAATATTAAGCGAGCATACCTGATGGCATATCTCACAAGTGATATCACCCTTCTCATTGCACCAGTGCTGGACGCACTTCCTATGGGCATACTGGATAAAAGAAATTGCAGCCATCATCACAAACGTAAAAAAGTGTATAGCGAAGACTAACATCAATCTAAAGGGTCCTAGTATCCGATGCCATTTAAAAAAAAAGGGACAAGATGGAAAGACAGGACCTTTTATTCAGATTATCTAAAATGCATCTCATAGGCACAAACATCACGACAAACCAACTAATACAACCTTCCGAAACAACAAATTCTCGAACAAGATAAATAAAATTTACAGTGCAAACATGATGAAATGTCAAACGATGTCTTAACAAATGTAAAAACACTAGACAAATGATCAAAAAATCATGGTCTGACCCAACAAGCTACAGCTATTATACACGGGCACTGGGTGGCCTGTCCTGAATTCGATTACAACGAAAATCCAACTCTAAAGAGCACAAAATGAGTTATTAATTGTTGACCTCTCTAAACATCAAGGAAGGAGCCACCTTTTCCGTTGACCAAAAACCCTCAATTTCAAATCTTTAAAAAGAACTTAATAAGAAATAAAATCTGTCAACAATTGTTATACCTTGAGGCTACCGCTGCAAGCACAAGGAGTCTCCAAATTGCTGACGGAATCCTCCTCCTGGCAAATGCGACACTCGGCCCCCTGAATCAACGGCTCCTCCTCCCCCGAAACTCGATCATCGGTTCCTTCATTTTCCCTCGAGCACGAGGCCCCGGCGTCGGCTTCCTTAACGATCGCCTGAACAGACTCCTCGGTCACCGGCGGCTTTACGAGTCGGTCAACATCCAACACCACGTGATCACTCATTTGCAATCCCTAATTTCGTTATCTCCTCTTCAAACTAAAAAACAAAAATAGAAAAGGAAAGAACAAATAAGCTTATTTGAAACCCTAGAATAACGCTTAAATCCAGCGGATCGAAGGATTTTGGTTGAGAAATCTAAAGAGAACAAAAACAAAAGAGATTGTGATTTTTTATATATATATAGTTGGCTTACCAGTGTTTCTTTTTATATATATAATTGTTTTTTCGTTCTTTAATTTGACGCGATATGGGCGTGTTACATAGGATTTGTTTGTCTATTTAAGCCCGGAAACAGGCGAGGTCAGAGAGAAAAGTAAGAAAACGCGTTATCTAATATTTTTGCGAAACGGCGACCAGCTTGTTTCCATTCCCGTCTTGGAATGGGTCAGGGGTAGAGGTTATTCTTTCTTGCTGGTGATTTGAGCTCCATTATTTCTTTAATTTTCTTTTATTTAAATATATATTAAAACTGGCATTTTGCATTTAACCACCACCGATATCATTTCAATTACAGTAATACCCTCCGAAACTGACCCACCCGTGCATCCCTTCTCTCTCGATTGCATCCAGCTCTCTTTCCTATCAAAGAGATTTCTCACGGGAAGCTATGAAAACGTCAACGTTTTGGTCGGAAATAGGATTTTATAAATAAATTTAATTGATTCAGACTTTATTTTAAAGCAAGGTAATCATGTCAAGCTTATACATGGCATGTGCATGATGATGGTGTTGCCATTATAATGCTTCTCTCTCTTTATTAATGACAGTGATACGCATATAATTTAGGTATCTGCCCGACCAAATTATACAGTTACGGAGAATTTGTCAAAATGCCCCACCATGACGCATTGCCCTTTTTTTTTTTTAATTTTTCTTCCTCAACTGGAATGCTAGCCACCCAACAAGTTAGAGCACGCCGACCCAATAAAGAGCTCGCCCAGAAATTTCCTTTCTTTCTCTTAATAAATAAATAAAATAAAAAAACAAAATAAGTCGTCGATGGGAATTTCTCATCTTCTTGGTGGGTGACAAGTGCTAGCAATGACGACGTAGCTTCGAAGCCCACCGAACGCTGCTAAGAGTGGTCTGTCTGTCTTGTCTAACAGTAAAATTAATTAAGCAGACATGGCATTCATGGGCGATGTTTCTGACATTTTCATATTCATTTTCGGTCCATTTATCTTAAGATTTAACCAAGGTTTTTATTTATTTATCTGGGGGGGGTTAAAACTTTTAATTTCCTTCTTTTTATAATCTGGAAATGAACAATGAACGCAAGTCCTATGATGATTTCCTGTCGCTACATGCTATGTTTTGATTGTGACATCAACGAACTAGAAAAAAGAAAAATTGATTTGAAGAACATTGCTAACATCACAGGAATTGTCACAAATGTTGACAACAACATGGTCTTTGCCACAGAGTCGTGAGTTGTGAACACGATGAATTAAAGTCTTTGCACAGGCTCGCCAGTAATTTAATTTATATTGTAAAACGTTAGCATACTCCTTACCACAAATTGACATTTTAATTTTCTCATTCAATAAAAATAACGAAACAACTCAAATTAGAAGAATTAATTGCATTGAGATTTGAGTGAGCACTTTCTTCACGCACACCTACGCACATAGACACCGAGAAGAATATTCATAGACTTAATTGCCACGTCAATCAACATAAGTTATCATATAAAAAGTTGTATTTGTTAATATAATACATAGTTATGTTATATATATTATTATTATTATTATTCACGTACTTTCCATTTCCATCTTACAGTTGTCCCTATAAACATCGCCCTAAATTTTACACATCTCCCCGTCACTTTTCTTATTTGCTTCGATATTTTGAAATTTTCCTTTATTTTGATTTTCTTCTCCGTTCATCTGGGAGTTGGTTTCTGAAGATTTTGATGTAAAGAAAATAAGGATATTGCTCTCGGGCAATTTTAGTTATTGAATCATAAGAACAAAGTTTGTACA
This sequence comes from Salix arbutifolia, assembly GCA_025169955.1. Lineage (NCBI taxonomy): Eukaryota > Viridiplantae > Streptophyta > Magnoliopsida > Malpighiales > Salicaceae > Salix > Salix arbutifolia. The sequence continues at coordinate 5,014,204 of CM045909.1, forward strand.
GTAAGTAATTTATACAATGAAGAGAAGAAAATAGCTAGCTAACGATAATAATACCGTTTGGTATTAATTACACTACACAGTAACCAATTACTGTAATAAAGCTGTAATAAAGCTGTAATAACTTCAACACTCCCCCTCAAGCAAGATCAAGGGGGTTGATGGATCCAAGCTTGCACAGAAGATGATTAAATTGGGAAGAATGCACGACTTTGGTAAACACATCGGCAAGTTGATCACCGGTCCGCACATAATACGTAGTGATGTTGTTTGATTGAACTTGCTGACGAATAAAATGGCAATCAACTTCAATGTGTTTGGTTCTTTCGTGAAACACAGGGTTCTTGGCAATATGCATGGCAGCTTGATTGTCACAAAAAAGGCTCATTGGAGTGACTAATACACAACCCATATCTGTGAGAAGGCTCCGAAGCCACACAAGTTCACAGGCGGCAGCCGCCATTGCACGATATTCGGCTTCGGCACTGGAGCGAGCGACGACATGTTGTTTCTTGCTCTTCCATGACACAAGATTACCTCCAACAAACATACAATATCCCGTAGTCGAGCGCCGGTCAAGTTGATTTCCAGCCCAATCGGAGTCGGTATATCCCATTATGTTGGTATGGTTGTTTCTGGTCATGACAATCCCGCGACCGATAGTTCCTTTCAGATATCGCAAAATTCGCTTGACCATGCTAAAATGATGAACGGTTGGAGCATGCATGAACTGGCTGACCAGACTGACTGCGTATGTAATATCTGGACGAGTAATCGTCAGATAAATAAGTTTACCCACAAGCTGTTGATAGTACTTAGGCGATGTAAGGGTCGTACCTGCAAAAGATAGTTTTAGTTTGCTATCAACAGGAGTAGGGAAAGGTTTAGTTGAAAGCATACCTGCATCGTGGAGGACATCAAGAGTGTATTTTCGTTGATTAAGAAAAAATCCTTTCTTGGAAGAAGCCATTTCAATCCCAAGGAAGTATTTTAAAGGACCAAGATCTTTAATAGGAAATAATTGTTGAAGAGTTTTCTTCAATTTAGCAATGGAGTCAATATTATTGCCTGATATAATTAAATCATCAACATAAATTAAAACCATTAATTTATCATCATTCTGGAACCGGATATATAGGGAGGAATCAGCAGAGCTTTTGCTAAAACCTAATGTAGCAAGAGCTCCACTAAGTTTCGCATGCCATGCACGGGGACTTTGCTTTAATCCATAAATAGATTTATGAAGCTTACATACCAAATTAGGAGTAGCACTTAAGGAATGGCCAGGAGGAAGCTTCATAAACACTTCTTCTTCCAGATCGCCGTGTAAAAAAGCATTTTTTACGTCCATTTGAGATAAAAACCATCCATTATTGACGGAAACAGATAAAAGAACTCTTACAGTGGTCATTTTTGCGACAGGAGCAAATGTCTCCTTGTAATCAACACCAAATTCTTGAGTATAACCTTGAGCCACAAGGCGAGCTTTGTGCCGATTAACAGATCCATCAGAGTTGAACTTGGTTTTGTATATCCAACAGCTACCAACAACATGTTTACCTTTGGGAAGAGGAACAAGACTCCAAGTATTATTATCAGCTAGGGCGGTCAATTCCTCCTCCATGACTTTTCTCCACACCAGTTGAGATTGAGCTTCAACGAAATTTCTAGGTTCATGATCATTGGATATTGCTGACAAAAAAGCAGAGTGCGAGGGTGAGAGTTTTGAGTAATCCAAATAATTCGAGACAGGATACATGACTGTATACGCCACATAGTCTTGAAATTTGGAAGGGCACTAGCGAAGTCGTGAAGGATTGCGTCTTGGAGCTGGCGCTTCTTCGGATACAGGTGATTCGAGTGGCATGATTGCGAGAGAAGGCTCATCAACCGGGATAATCTCATTTGGATTATTAGGCCTAGACACGTCGAGGCTGCAGATCTCTGCTCTAGGAAGAGGGACTAAATCTTCCAAGGACTCCCCCTGAGTCGGAGTAGTGAAATAAGGGTTGGTTTCGATAAATCGAACATCCCTGCTGACATAAAGCTTTTGACGCACAGTATCATAACATTTGTACCCTTTTTTGGTATGAGAATACCCTAAAAAAATACATTTAGAAGCTCGAGGGTCAAGTTTGTCATGTTGATTGGAATGAAGGTGAACAAAGCATTGGCACCCAAAGATCTTCAAATGTGAGATATTAGGAGATTTACCCTGCAAAATTTCAAGAGGACACTGAAAATCCAGTACTTGACTGGGTAAGCGGTTAATAATATAGGTAGCAGTAAGAATTCCATAGGACCAAAATTTTTTTGGAACATTCATTTGAAGCATTATAGCTCTCATTTTTTCTAATAAATCGCGATTTTTGCGTTCAACAACGCCATTTTGTTGAGGAGTATTAACACAACTGGTTTGATGAATTATTCCATGAGAAGTTAGGTAATTTTACATATCATGAGATGTAAATTCAGATCCATTATCAGACCGGAAGATTTTAATATGTGTGGAAAATTGGGCAGAAACTAGTTTATGAAAATCTTTAAAACAATTAAAAACCTCATTTTTTGCTTTTAATAAATATACCCATGTAACTCTTGAAAAATCATTAATAAAAGTGACAAAATATTTGAAACCATCAATTGACATTGAAAAAGGTCCCCATACATCTGAATGAATCAGTTCAAAAACTTGAGACACTTTGGACACAGATAATTTAAAAGGAAGTCTGATTGATTTGGAAAAATGACACGTATCACAATCATATTATCTCTTGGACAAATTAAGTTTTAATTTTGAGATGACGTAGTCGGAAGCATGTGCCAGACGAAAGTGCCACAATTGATGATCATTGACCGGAGAATAAATAGCTTGTAATCCTTTCGAAACTTCGGAATCACAAAAAAAATAGAGACCATTCAAATGAAATCCTTCACCAATCTTCTGTTTGGTGTAATGGTCCTGAAAAAACACCTTAAACGGAGTAAATATAACATCACAATTAAGGGAAGTGGTTAACCTTTGAACGGATAACAACTGAAATGGAAATGAAGGTACATATAAAATATCAGAATCAATAGTGTTTGACGCAATTTTAATTTTTCCCTTGCCTTTTACTGCTGCAGTGGATCCATTTGCAATAGAAACAAAGGATGATATCGGAAAGGGGGTAAAATCATGAATTTTGGTTAATTTATTTGTCATGTGATCACTCGCACCCGAATCTACAACCCATATATTATGAAAATTACTTAATTCTAAAGCAGTCATAAGAGCAATGTACATACCTTGGAATTTTTCCGCAAAATCATGGGTCAACCCGGCTGACTCACGGGTCAACCCGGTTGAGTCACGGGTCAGCCCAAAATTGCTCAAAAACGCGCTGGCAACGCCATTCTCGGCAGAGCTCCCTTCTTCTCCATTTCTGCCAAAATTTTGCTTCTCTTGGAGAAAACTCCAAATTCATTTAGCAGATTCATAGGGCTAGAGTAATTGGGTTCATGGGTAGCAACATTAGCCCTAGGTCTAGGAAATTTCTTCGGGTTTTCTTTGGGAAATTGCTGTCGATTTCCCAAGTTTTTTGGTTTCAATTCTGGGTGAAGAACCCAACATCGGTCCATTTGGTGTCCAAGAGAGTTACAATAACTGCATTTTAGGGTAGAACGATTACCTTTGAAGGGTTGTTTTTCTGCAAATTTGGGGGTGCTTTGTTCTGCCATTTTCTGGGCAACAAATGTTCGGTTTTCTGCCATTGTTGATGGGTTTTCTCGGGTCATCACCTTCCTTCTGATTTCTTCCCTTTGGATGGTTGCACAAACACTTTTTAAAGGGGGAAGCTCGTCATTCATCAAGATGTGGCTCCGAAGATCCTCATAGTCCGATCCTAGGCTCGCCAGAAGCTGAAAAATTTGGTCCTCTTCCTTACGAGCGCGAAGAACAATTGGGTCTACTGAGTGTGGTTTGTAGATGTCCAATTCGTTCCACAGCCCTTTGAATTTGCTCAACAAGTTTACGAAGGGCTGCCCATTTTGGTGAAGACCTGCAATTTCTTGTTGGATTTGAAAAATGCGGGCTGAGTTGTTCTGATTTCCATACATTTCCTTTACTGCGTCCCACAATTCCATTGAAGATTGATAGTAGCTGAACATCTCAACAAGATGGCGTTCCATGGAATTCAAAATCCAGGACATCACCATTTGGTCCTTGGCCAACCAATTTTCATATTCTGGGGAGCTGCAATCGGGAGCTTTGTCTTTCCCGTTGATGAATCCCAACCGAGACCTACCTCCAAGGCAAATGGTCACAGCTCTTGACCAAGGTAAGTAATTAAATTCATTGAGTAACACTGTGGTCACCCTTTGAGACGAATGAGCATCACTGTCAATGCTTGAAGAAGGAACAATTTTTTGAGGATTATTCCCAGATTCTTGACAGTCCATGTCTGTCAATGGTAGTGAATCAATAGAAAAAAAAAATGGGTGTTAAGGAGCTGGATTACAGCTCTGATACCATGAAGATTTTGATGTAAAGAAAATAAGGATATTGCTCTTGGGCAATTTTAGTTATTGAATCATAAGAACAAAGTTTGTACAGTAAGTAATTTATACAATGAAGAGAAGAGAATAGCTAGCTAACGGTAATAATACCGTTTGGTATTAATTACACTACACAGTAACCAATTACTGTAATAAAGCTGTAATAACTTCAACAGTTTCTGTAATCTTGATTTCCTTGAAACGTGTCGTGAAAGAAATTACCATAAACAAATCGTGTTCATGGCTATTCATCATCTTTTCCAAAGTACGTAGTGAGGACTGGTGATGGTGAATTGCCAAGAACAACGATCTCTCTCTCTCTCTCTCTGTTTGATTTATCTAATTATAACATCTTGTGTGACGGGTGTATCCGAGGATGTTATATCAGATTTCAAGCTAGCATATATCAGATTTTAAGCTAGCATCGTAAATGGATTTTGTTGATTGTTGGATAATAATATAAATTATATTCGGGACTTTACATAACAGTTTAAGTTTTTAGATGAATTGATTTTTTAATATAGTATCAGAGTATTGTTGACCCAGCAATCACGAGTTCAAATCTTACTATCCTATTTTATTTGATAAAAAAATTCAAGCATTAAATAATATAAGACCGTGCAAGTTTCAACTCTAAATTTTTTTTACTTGAGAAGATATATTAGAGAATAATATAAATTATATTCTAAAATTTCATCTAAAAACTTAAATTTTTAGATAAATCAGTTATTTAAAATTCATGGCAGTACTGCATGCATCTATCTGGCTTGGTGCTTGTAACAATTTAAGGCTGTACTACGTACCTTAATGGCACGACATATGCAACCATCCAAATACGAGAAAAAGCTGAACATATTTCCTCACCTCAACGTCTCATTCATACTCCGAGTGTAAGCAAAAAACCTTGAAAAATGGAAATAGAGTCAAAACGCATGCACATGGATTTGGTAAAATGAAGTGAATAGATATGAAGTAACTCGTTTTGATACAAAACATTGAACAGTGTCGGGAATCGATTTACAGAACTCCCCCATCTCAAATAGTACATAATTTTGTAGTTTAAGCAACAAGGAAGCATTTGGTTACAAAAAAATATTCAGGATTTAAATTCCCGCTAGATACAAATCAGAAGCTAATCTTCTCTCCTATATTGCTGTTCTTTCACTAGTTACAGTGCAATTTTTGGATCCCCGCATATAGTTGGTAAGCTATAAGAGTGGGTGACTGTACAGTGAAACAGGGAATCGTAGAAAATCAAACGATGCTTATTGTAATTTATACAAGCTTCCACCTGATCTACCAAGCCATGAAGATGCAATTGCATCATGCTATCAACTTTTTCCAACTCGAGTTACTATATACCGTCCCTTCTCTAGATCATAAACTGTCTTCAACTGGGGTTTCCTCCACTTCGATATAGACCATGCTATAAACATTATTAATATGGCGAAGCCAATTAGAGAGAGTAGTGTGGGCGAGTCATCACTAATAATAGTTGCAATCCAGTCAGAGTGCTCCATATCCAAGGCTGCATTGGTGAGCAAGATAAAAGCTCCCAGTGCCCAATCAAGTGGGATATTACCAACCTGATTGGCAAATTCAATTCTGCAGAGGGACAGGACCGGTCAATAAGATTTAAATTATTGAAAAAAAGATTAAAAAAAATAAAATACAATTGGGATGTGAAGGTGTATTCAACACATGCTCATAGAGAGACACTCCTTTGCAAAGACTAACTTTATGTAGAAACATGAGCAGCTTCAATTGACAGACTAATTAGATGATTTGGCAATCTAAGAAGCATATATTTCCTTATTCAAAGAAAATACTCTTTGAAAGTGTTGGGTGAGAATTACCTTGGGTCATCGACTGCAATCCCAAGGCTGTCATGAAGTAGGGCAACAATATATGCTGAGGAGAAGCAATAGTGCACCAAATCTTCATCCTTGAACGACTGGTGTTTCTTTTTCAAAGCGGACCAATCCTCTCCACAAAAGTGTTCTCCAGCTATCATAAGATTGGAAAGAAATGCCCTTTGACCCAGTCCAAAGAACTAATCAATCAAATAGGACAGTTGACAAATAAGAAAGGCCTTGGAGAGGTGTGATCAGAGCATAATTTAAGTAAAACAAAAAAAGGAGGGGGCAGGGAGTTGTAAAACCTTTGATGTATCAGAAAATCATAGGCAAACCTTCATTGGTGTTTCTCCAACAAAGAATGCAAACCATGAAAAAAAATACTAATGTAAAACAAAAAAAGGAGGGGGCAGGGAGTTGTAAAACCTTTGATGTATAAAAGAAATTTTCCATGGCCAAGAACTTTCCCCGAAGCTTAGGTATGAATATTGATCCTATTTGGCAATGCTGATAGGAGCATATATCTGCATCCAGACAATAAAGCAGCTAAAAGAACAGAAAGCACAAAATTTCACTATAATTCTACTGACAGAATCTCATACCTTTTCCCTTTTGTAACAGTGTTAGTGCAGCTGATCTGCACTTGGAGAAGTTGCCCTTGGAATGAAGAGTCGATACAAACCTGTTCTTTTCAGTCAAAGAACCTGGAGAGAGCTTCCAAGACTCCACAACATGTGAATATCCCTTGGGAGTACAAGGATCCACAGATATTCCCTTACCAAGAGATTCAGCAGCTGCAAATTGAGGAAATACAAGAAATTGTGTTAATATATCCCATTTCTAAATCCATTATGCATAATGAACTAGTGCACACTGACCAACCCAAACCAATCAAAGATCCTAGAATTAAAATCAAACAGAAATAAAAGACTGTAACTTTAACAATCCTTACACATGACCCAGTAAACATGCATGCATCAATGCAATAGTGTACTGTAATTTTCTTCTTTATGAATAATAAAGATGAAAACTCAAATAAACATGTTAAAATAATATTTCACTTTTTATGCTAATCATTGAGCATATTACTACTAAGCTAATAACTTCATATCCATAAATAAAGAATTATCAACAAATGAGAATTTAGACTGTGTGGAACATACAGGTTTAGCTAGCTAACTGATGTATGTTTTCATTTTATTTTAATTGACTTTCTATAAATTTTTCATGTTGTTTTTAGAGATTAATGTGACATTTTGTGCACATAAAATATTACTTATAATATATCTGTTGGGAGAAATAAAGTTGGCTTGGATGACTTATTAATCTATTTATCTGAAATTAATGTGAAAAATATTAATCCAACGCACATCAATCATAGATATATAATTTATCTGGTCTTATTGTTGCTCCCAATAATTGGTCAAGTGTGTATTAGACTAATAGAGCTTTTAAATTGATTCATAAAAAAAGGTTCTTAGATTGCATTTAATTCAGATTTAAGCACTTACAAATAAAAGACACAACGTACTTACCCGGATGATGGTTTCCTGAGACAAGTGATTCCCTCAATGCTTCAAATGCAGCATTCTGCAAAATTAAAAAGTTACAAGCTTCTAATAGTTATTTTTTTCTCAGCATCCAAGAAGAAATCAATAACTAAACGTCAAAGTTCTTGCAATGTAGATAAGTGAAATCAAAACCAGGCAGCTGTGACACAATTTTTTTTATAAGAGTTTCACATCTTTAAATTTATTCAGTTGATGCAATGATAAAGATTAAAATACAGCCCATGCAGACAACACTTGTATCTAGCTAAAAAAAATATGTAAGTTACGATGCTAAGAATTTTAATTTAAGCTTGTTTTCCCCAGTTTTCTAGTCAAGCTGTTTTCCTTGATTTAACAAGCCTTTTCCATTATGAAAGCTATGGCTATATATATTATAATTATTCTAGAGAAAGTTTACCTGTCCGAAATTAAGAAAGCTATGGCTATAGATATTATAAGTAATATTCCCAAACTCAACAGTACGTGAAAACTCAGGAGGCACTGGATCAGTTGAAACAAAAGTCACCTGAGACAGAAGCATCAGACAGCAGGCATGGATAAAAAAAATTAGCATTGCTTAAAGCATAAAAACAGACAGGAAATTCAAGCAATATTAACTTCCTAAAAATATTTTGCAATGACCATTGACAGCCAACCGATACAAGTAACAAAAGATAATATCTTCTCTCAAACCTTTAAACCTAGAAACACAGAAACTAACGCTAAGTACATTGTTAGAACATCTCAAATTTAAATCAGCTCTAACACATTTTGCCTAATTCAACAAAAACATAAGCAGCAAAGACCATTCAAGACATGACACTTTGCCCTTGAATGGCCACTCCACATTTCCAACTTCAATTCTCCTTACAATGACAATGCACCTGCTGTATGCTCATAAATTTTCAGTGGCACAACAGAACACCAAAACAAAAATTTATAAATTTGAGACAAAAAGAGAAAAACCTGAGCAGAAGCTCCACCAAGTTCAATAATCCCAGTAGTTTCCAAAGGATCACCACCAAGAGTACCCAACGCATGATTCGCAATAACCCATGCATACAACCCCTCGTCCGACCCTATTGGAAAAAAAGAAGCGTGATCGCAACCAATGTCAATCCTCTCTATATAACAATTACAAATATACAAATAAATAAGATAAAATAATCATTTTGTACCAGTAATAACAGAAGCCCAACTATCCTGAAACTTAAACCCAGACTTCATCAAAACCCGTCTACACACATCCAAAATCCGATCTTGAACCTCCGAATCAAGCAACCGCATCCCGGCAGTCGCCATTAACCTAACCTCAGTCTCCCCCCACAATTCTCTGGGCACTCTCCCTTTCCCAAACTCCACCAATTCCTCCACTGACCCACCTGCACCTTCCGGATCCTCCGCGTAAGCCGATAACCCTGGGCTCACCTTCATTACTCCTTCTTCAAGATCAAACAAAACTTTCCCTCCACTCTCAATCCGGTACCCGCATACATGGATCCGGGTACCCGTACTTCCTCCGTCGATTATGATACTGTACCTTTTAGAAAACGATTTTGTTTTCGATTTAAAGAGGTAATAACAAGATAAGAGAGCGATTAGCGTTGTTATAATAGCTAGTTTCGGTTTGGTGTGTTTGAATTTGGTGGATCGGGGTGAGATGGTTCGGCTGTGAAGTTTGATAGAAGGATCCATTTTTTGCTGGTTGGTGGTATTTGACTCGACCAGGTTGCGGGCATGCGGGCGTCGCATCAAAGAGAAGGAAATGGCATTTGAAGGGAATGTGAGATTTTTAGGGTTTCGGATGGATAGGAGAGGGAGAGGGCTAACAGACCCCCCCGCTCTCTATCTCTCTGAAATTCGGGTCTGGGTATGTATTTCGGGGTCTCAGGTGGCGGTGGAATTTTTATGATGATGGCGATACGCGTTGAAGGGAGATTTTTAAAAGGGAAGGGTAAGAGATTTTTGCGGTTAGGCTTTCTTAAGTCTTTTGGGTTCGGGTTGTGGGCTGGTTTGGACAAAATGTTATTAATTCTATTTTGTTTTTTTAATTGGAATAAATTTTTTTGGTTTTGAATATAATGTTGAATTAAAATAAAATAAAATAAAATAAAATGTTGAATTACTCTTTACATGCCAAGGTACGATGAGATGTTAGATTACATCAATTTGCATATTTTTGATAAAAATACAGAAAGCAAATACCAAGCACCACTCAAACCTTCCTCCTCACTGCTTACTTCAACTTCCTCGCCTTTGTTGAAGAAGATAGTCTGGTCTTGCTGTTGAGGGTTTTGTCGGGGTCGGGGATTTGAATCTAAACCTACCATAAGTTTTCTTTTCTTTTCTTTTCGTTTCTCTTTTTTTTTCCTTTCTTGGGTGCCTTCCACGGTCAAATGTTGTTCAACCAGATGGCAAGCATTAAAGTGGATGGATAATTTTTGGTGGGTTTTTGGCGGGATTATGCGATTCTGGGAGCCTGTGTTTGGTTGCGTGGGAAATGTGCAGCCAGTTTAGCTCGGAATTCTGAAGTTTTCCGTGGAGTACCTTAAAGAGAAGAGACAGGAGCCAGAGATGAAGATGGATTGATGAAGAGGACGTTGCACGCTTGCAAGAGTGAAGAGTGGACTGAAGACTGAAGAAGAAAGATTGGAGGTTGTGAATTGAGGCTGTGAGGTGAGGACTGGGGAAGAAAAGTTAGGATTTCTTTTGATTTCATAATGAAATTTGAGGCAGGGGAAAACGATTTGGGGGTGCCGTGGGGTAGGGGCTTTTCAGTTTCAATTTAATTCATTTATGTTTTTTTTAAATTCAAAAAAAAAACATTCATAGTCTTCATTCATAAAGATATAACAAGGCATCTCTCAGAGTTAGAATCAAGATGTGCACCTCTTATATGAGTATGTAATAATTAAGATTTTACTTATTTATTTAGACTAATAAAATATATTTTCCAAAAAATAATATTTATTAGCATAAAAAAGTCATTTATATTATTATTTTTTACTGTTTTTAGTAGGATGTACACTATAATATGCATGCTTATGATTTAAATGTATTTATCTATAGATAAAAGGAAACAAAACCACACTATTTTATCGAGAATAGTTTTTCATTTAACTTTAATTAATTTTTTAATCTTTTTTATTAAAAAAAAACGCCCTGATTTTCATACCATCATCATGTGCATTTTTTTTATTTCATTTAAAACCTGGTGTCATTTATATAGATTATGAATCTATTAATTTATCAAAAATACTTTGATTCAATACACAAATAAGTTTTCAATAAGAATTTTTTGTCAAGTATTCCAAAAACACTTTCTTGGGCGCTCGCGCGGTGTTTAGGAAGCTGTTTTTAAATGAATATGTTTTGATGTTTTTAGATCATTTTGATGTGCTGATATCAAAAATGATTTTTTTAAAAAAAATATCATTTTGATATATTTCGGCACGAAAAGCACTTTGAAAAACTATAGCAATAACTGTCCCACACATACCCTAAATCAGAGACTTGCGCGTTTCCATATTTTTCTCACAAATTCTTGATATTGGACTTCTAGATGATAAAGTGGGAAAAGAAAAGTAAATTCATTTATTATTGAATGAGTGAAAATGAACGAAGATGTTCCTGGAAATAGCAAGGGAGCACACTATGTCGTGGGTGTTAGAGTATAGAAGAATATTCTAGAATAGTATAATGTGTATAAATAGAGAAGTGTACACACAACAATTGTATGCAAAACAGAATTCAATACAATACAATTTCAAATTTCAGTTTCCCTCTCTTTTCTCTCTTCTCCCTCTTCCCTTCTCTAAACTAATTCTTTCAATTCTGCAAACTCTCTTAATCCTAACATGGTATCAGAGCAGTTTTATGCTAGCGCATGATTTGATCCAATCTTCCGCAAGTTGATCTTTCAATGGATCATTCAAAAAAAAAAGCAGCAGCAGAGCAAGCACCATCGTGCATCGTAAAGAGGATTGCACAATTAAGCAGCAGAGCAAACACATAACTTCTTGGTCCTGTAAGTTTACCTCAATACAGTCTTTTGCTTCTGCAAATTTGATGTTTCTTTAAAGCTCGATCAGCTCTTTGACCACTCCTCCTCCTCTCTCCACTGTCTCCAATCCTTAAATCAAGCATTTAGTGTTCAAAGAGTCTACCTCAACACACACACAAAAATCATAATCTAGTCTCAGTAATACTCTCAACTCTTTAGTCTTTGTGCAATAAATTACTGGATTCAAATTTTGCACAACAAAAGTGAAGCTCAAACAGAGCAACAGCAGAGTAAAAAAAAAAGAAGAAGACAAAAAAAAGAGCAATCGAGGGAGAGGAGAATTAATTTACCAGAGGTGTGGGCAGTCTTCGGTCCTGGAGTCGCTGGCACGGTATTTGGCGTGAGATGGTGGTTCTGGATCAACGCTGTTGTGAGTGGAGATTGAAGCTCTGGCTGCATCCACGTCCAAACCCTTGCCCTCAGCATTGCTCTCAGCATTCTTGAGCAAATCCATGATGAACCTGACAGACTTGGCAGGCCAGCGTCCTTGTCTTGCAAGACTTGGTAGGATTATCAGGCTCTCTAGAGTACTTCACCATGGTGGCTTATGAGCCTTCACCTTCTGCTTGTCGAAGTTGTAGCTTCGTTGAGTGTGGAGCTAGCACACTCTATCTTAATGATCTTCTCTCCCACTTTAGAATCACCAGGACGTGCTTCTGTGAAAGATGCCATTTCATCTGGACGCAAGGGTCATTTATCCGTTTCAACAGAGATCAAAGAAAGGCTGACAAAATGAAGTGAATCGATTTGGCAGAGAAGAGATGAGGCTGCGGCGTGGCTGAGAGAGGATTTAGTAGAAAACCTAGATTTTGTATGTGCTGATGTCGTTTGTGTTGTGTGTGTTGTGTCGTTTATGTTGTGGTGTGCCGTTTTATGTCTATCATCCTACCGTTTTGATAAAGATTAAAAAAAATGAAAAAAAAAGAGATTAAGAAAAACTTAATCCAAAGAAGAAGAAGAAGAAGAAGAAGAAGAAGAAGAAAATGAATTCTTACACAGATTAAGAAATTCATCGGCAAATGAAAAACTTCAGAAAAACTGAAGAAGCTAAATGAAATCCTTCAGAAAAACTGAAGTAGATAAATGAAATTCAAACCCATTCTATCACCTCTCTTACCTCCCATTTCTTTTTTCTCATCCCTCTCTTCTCAAAGTCTTACAGAGACAAATGAAATTCTGGTCAAGAAATAGACCAATGAAATTCCTTCTCTTCTCTCATTTACATACTGTTTGTCAAAAGAATTAAGTACTCTTGTATTTCATTTTCATTGTTGCAATCTCATGCTTGGTTTATCAAAGCATGAGATTGAGGGGGGATGTTAGAGTATAGAAGAATATTCTAGAATAGTATAATGTGTATAAATAGAGAAGTGTACACACAACAATTGTATGCAAAACAGAATTCAATACAATACAATTTCAAATTTCAGTTTTCCTCTCTTTTCTCTCTTCTCCCTCTTCCCTTCTCTAAACTAATTCTTTCAATTCTGCAAACTCTCTCAATCCTAACAGTGGGAAATTGCTAAATCAGATTAGGTTTTTCTTCTTCCTTAGATGCATCGAAATTCTGGTACAGTGTTTGATTTGTTTTGTCCATGCCTATTGCCTACAGTGGAAGTTTTTTTTAAGACACGTGGCGATGTCGGCAAAATATTATTTTGACTTTGAGGGCCCTATCATTCAGTCAGTGGTTCTCCTAGAGTCAATGTCGTCCAACACCCTCGGACACTACAACGGATGAAAACGAGTCCCTTCCAGATTCCAAACTCGGACTCAGTTCTCTCTTTGAAAAACTACAAAAAACATTTCTCACCAATTTAAATGAATGAAAATCAACCCTGCATTTTCCAATCAACAATCGAAAAGAATTTTTGCAGACCATTCATTCTATTCCGATAAATACCAAAAAAATAAAAAATCATAGATTTTGTATATGAAGAAATAATTCATCAAAAACTGCCCTAAAATTGAAAGGCTTGCTTTTCTCACAAAAAGATTTGTCGCGCTCTTTAATCCCTGGATTATTTTTCTTCCTTCCCCCTTTTTTTTTTTTCTTCCAAGGTTAGGCAAAGAACGAAAGGTTTATGATCTCCATTCTTTTCTCTGAGGGAGGGAATAAATTAAAGCTGGAGAAGACAAATCAAAAGGGTTTAGCACTCTGCCAACCAATCAGTTCCAGTTGCGTTTTCCGGTGGTGGCTGAAGAAGCAATTCTACTGGTCAGAAATGAGACCATTGCTTTACTGTATCAATTGACAGAAAGTGCTGTAAATCAGATCCGCACCAGGACCGCATGTTGATATTGTGTTCCTTTGTTTTAGTGCACTGATACAGACTACACCTCCAGTAATGCAGCCTGGCTGCCTTTTCTTTCTCCAGTCAAACAGGATGATGATTCTTTACTACGTCGACAGCTTTGTGATAAGCAGGTGGATTGAATAATTTAGCAGGGCTGATGCCCTAATCATATTCAGTCAGAGGCAGACATGGTTATAGCCAATATGTCATGTCTCATCCGATTCAGCTGCCCTAGTGGCTAATAATTGGCTTCAATAAAGCAAGGAGCTGTAGTAATGGTTACGGTTTTCATCTTTTGATCTTTTTTATATGCATTTCATAGGTTTGACTAATGCGGAGGATGGATGAGATTTGTGACACTCTAACACATGGTGGCTAAATGCTTGCTAGTTGGTAGTGTGTTTTATTTTAAATAATCATTTTATTTAAAAATTTAAGTTGTTAGGTGAGGTTTTATTTATATTATTTTTTAACACATTTCATCAAGTGAAAGTTTTTTATGCTTGAAACTTACATACAAGATCACACTATCTTGTACTTGATTTTTATCAAATAGAATGGGGGTGGTGAGATTCAAAATTGTGATCACTGAGTCAACAAGTCTTCAATACCATATCAATGAATTATCTCATTTAAAATCTTAAGCTGTTAGGTGAGAACCCTGAATATAATATATATTACTTTAATATTTTATATTTTAAAAAACAATAAAAGATTTTTAATTTTTATTTTTAATCGTTTTGATATATTAATGTTAAAAATAATTTTTAAAAATAAAAAGAAATATTTTTTCTGTATATATTTAACTTTATCTGTCGGAAAGTGAAGTCAAAGGATTAAGCTGCTGTTTATCCTTTTCTTTATTTGCTGATAAAATAAGAATTTAGGTTCTTGACATCCAATCTAGCTATGTAAATGGACTGTAATTACTAGTATATGTCTGAAGTCATATCACGGGGTTAGAGAAAATTCAGCTGCTAAGCATAAAACAAGAGAGCTGGGCAAGTTCTGGAGTTCAAATTATATTATTCTAGAAAAAGATAAACAAAAAAAAACACGTAATTCTCTGTTCGGTGGTTGCGTTTGAAATTTCGCAAGTTCGGCTCGTTTTATAAGCAGGGCGATGATGATGATCATCATTGTAAATTCTACAGACCACCTCAGTGTTCAACTTAAAGTTCTAGCAATTGTTGTTTTTGTCCTGCACAAAATCTGCTATTTAGAGTAAAAAAAGAAGAAGAAAAGCAAAAAAAAAAACCACAACCAAACAACATGTCTGTCAATTATTTTCTTCATGCGATCTTGAACCTGTCTGACAGAGGTGATTGGAAGAAGTGGGTTCTCACTCGGATAGCAATTTAAATTAGAAATACCTGTAAACAGTGCATGCATTAACGAGTCTTGTCACTGGGAGATTTAAAAAATGCCCAGTTTACTTTTTCTTTATCTTCCGTACAGGTAATATAATATACTGAAGCCTAATTAACGAGACAATACTCTCTGCGGATAGTACTCTACGAATACATGATTGAATCCACCAATTCCATCAAAAGAAGAAAATGACAGGCAAAGAGGTGATAAATCTTAATTTTCCGTACTTGTTGATTTCTTTGGAAAATACATTTTTTCTTTTATCCTCTCAATATCCCATTACATATTTCCTATCAATGTTTACATATCACAGGAAGAAGGAAGTGAGTGCCAAACATCTTTTTTTATTATTCATTAATAATCATAAACTGATGAATCTTTATACTGAAAGAGAAGACAGTTGTATATGTTTCACACTGCAGTGCTCATGATGCAACAAACGTGCAAATACAGTTGATGTTATTAATTTCTTGTTGCTAGGAAATCTGGTACTTTCTTTCTCTTTTAATAACTTCATGGATGATTTTTTTTTTGCCAATATTGATCGGGCAGCAATCAAAGTTCTGAGAGGGCAAAAGTAGCAAGAACGCATGTAAGAGATTCAGCACTGTTAAGAAGTTATTTGCAAGTAGTTAATGGAGTATTTGAAACACAGACTACTGTAGACCCGAAAGTTTTTGAAAGTGGAGGCTAATTTATTATTCGGTGCTCTATTTTTATTTCAGTTCTTTAAAATTTTGATGGAATCATCCTTTTTTCCCTTCTCTTTCTGTCATTTTCAATTATTTTTATAAAAATGCTTTACAAAAGGCAATGCAGCTAAAATTTTGCTGCTACAATAGATCACTGTACAACACTTGGTGACAGCACCATACTTACACAATCTCTGCAGCTACGTACTACTCTGATTATTTTTAAAATTACTATAGCAGCATATTTCTCACAAAATAATTAAGTTATTGTGTGTGTATAATGCAGGGGCGGAAAGCAAGACGACTCGCCGTCTCCATTGTTGAAGAAACCGTAAAGAGGAGGCACAATGGTGGGCGACATGTGAGTGGTATTGCTTTTGAAAGATGAATAGTAATCGTCACAAAATGCCGTGGAGGGAATGACTATCTACTCACCCTCACTATCTCTTATTCTAAACCAAGCAAGTTTGATTACTTTTCAGTAATAATAAAAGATACCATGCCACTGATTAATAATATAATTAAACATCTCCCACTTCATGTATAAATATATGCCAGTATTTCGTGTAGTGGGCAGCGCGCAGAAGATGGAGAGCCTAAAAGCTAAGGAAGTGGAGAGCCATAGCCAGCTCCCACAACCTGAGGAGCCACGCAGGGGCACCACCTTTCTTAAAACGTGTTTTAATGGACTCAACGCCTTATCAGGTCTCGCCATTTCTTGATCTCTTTGCTGTAAATAAACCATTTAAAAGATAGACAGGAGACTTTCCTATATATATTAGTTGCACTTTACTTGTGTTTTCTATGTAACATTCATCTATTCTGAGTCATTTATAGTAATTTTAGAATTCGTAGAGGTCATCAGGACGGTGCTTTGACCAATAATGATACATTTAATTACTGTTCTTTTTTGCAGGTGTTGGGATACTCTCAATTCCCTACGCACTTTCTCAAGGAGGATGGCTGAGCTTGATACTGCTTTTTCTAGTGGCGGTTCTATGTTGGTATACAGGGTTACTTCTAAAACGCTGTATGGATTCGGACCCACTCATCAAAAGTTACCCTGACATAGGAGAGAAAGCTTTCGGATACAAAGGAAGACTTGTAGTATCCATCTTCATGTATCTTGAGCTGTACTTGGTAGCAGTTGAGTTTCTGATACTGGAAGGTGACAATCTATACAAGCTGTTTCCGAACGCAGGCTTCAAACTTGCCGGAATATATATCGGAGGTAAAACGGGCTTTGTTCTGCTCACCGCCCTTGTGATCTTGCCGACAACATGGTTAAAGAGTCTGGGCATGCTGGCCTATGTTTCTGCTGGCGGGGTTTCGGCTTCTATTATTCTGGTTGGTTGTGTTTTGTGGGTGGGTGCAGTTGACGGTGTCGGGTTCCATGAAGACGGTGTGGTTTTGAATTGGGGAGGATTACCTACGACTTTAAGCTTATTCACTTTCTGTTACTGTGGTCATGCAGTTTTCCCTACGTTGTGCAATTCCATGAAAGACAGAAGCCAATTCTCCAAGGTAGGAACGTATGCGGAAACTGGTTCTTCTCATATTTAATGACCGTTTAAAATTTTGGTTTATGTTATTTTTTAAACTGATTTTCATTTAAAAATGTATGGAAATGATATTTTTTATTATTTTTTAAAAAATATTTTTGATATCATCACATGAAAATAATTTAAAAACAAAAAAATTTTAATTTAATATAGAAAATAAATTTTTTTTTTCAAAAATATTTTTGAAAAGCAATGCTAAAAAGTTACTTAGCCTTCAGATAAGGCGGCTATGCTAGTGATATCTTTTCAATCCAAATTTGCAAGAGTATTGTGCATAGTTGTCAATACTGTTTTGTTTCGGTTAAAACATTTCATTTTGTATCAGTTAAAAAAAATAGCATCGTTTTAAATTTCAATTTATTTCAGATTTTTTAGCCAAATACTAGCCAAAACATACTGATATTACTCCGATTGTGCTGCTTCAACTACAGTAAAAAAAAACTTCCCACCGCCTCTCTCCCGTTTGAACAAATTATTCTACTGTTCATCTCCCGCCTTGACTTTCTTGTCTGGTCATCTTTTATATTATATATATATCTATATATATATATATAGATATATCTATATATATATATATAGATATGTGTGTGTTTATGAGAATATTAAAAATGCAAGAAACAAAATTAAAACAATAAAAATTAAAAAAAATATATTATAGAAAACTAAAATTGTAGCATCAATTTTGATTTTATATAAAAAAATTATTTTTATTTTTTTCATATATATAATTAATTAATTATATATGAACAGTATAATCTCGAAACGACATGCCGAAACGTTTCAAAACCGAAAAATTCTATATCAATAGAAAAAACAAAGTGTCAACTGAAGCGGTATTGACAACCCTGTTATTGTGTGGTTCTGACATCTCTTCTGTATTCTTTCCTCTGCAGGTCTTACTTGTCAGCTTCGTTACAAGTACCGTCACTTATGGATCAATGGCAGTTTTAGGCTACCTCATGTATGGAGAATATTTGAAGTCTCAGGTGACCTTAAACCTGCCAATCAGAAAAATTGGCTCGAAATTAGCAATATACACCACTCTCGTCAATCCCCTGACGAAATATGCGGTCATTACTGCTCCAATTGCTACTGCTATTGAGGAAACTTTTGTTTTCCGCGACAGCAGATATCTCAGCATCCTCGTCAGAACAGTAATTGTGATCAGCACGGTGGTTGTGGCTCTAGCAATTCCCTTTTTCGGATACGTGATGGCTTTTACAGGTGCATTTTTCAGTGTCACCGTCTCCATGCTGCTACCCTGCTTGTGCTACCTCAGGATTGACAAATCTGCTCGAAGTTTCGGGTTAGAGTTGATGTTCATCGCAGGAATCCTGATGATTGGGTCTTTTGTGGGTATAATAGGTACATATACTTCAATCAAACAAATCGTAAAGCATCTCTGAAACTAAAAGATGGTGCAATTAAGCTTAGTGACAATAAGATCGACATCAGTAACGCAGTTGTTTTGCAAAAGCAGCTCGAGGGCTGAAATCTCAAGCGGAGCAAAGAACAACATGTGCATGTAGATCTTGAATGTTAGTTAATATTTAGATTAACCAGATGTAAGATTGCATGAAGATTATTGTTTGTTTACAAGTATGGTTGAAGTTATTTTGTAAAGTGTTTTTCGTTTAAAAATATATCAAAATTATTTTTAACATCAACATATTAAAATAAGATAAAAATAACAAAAATATTAATTTAAAATAAAAAGAATATAATTTTTTTCAAAAGTATTTTTAAAACATATCATATTTGAACTTAAATAAATGACTTTTGTTAGAGAATAATTTTTAATAAAATTTTAACTTTTAAAAAAACTAACTCTAAATATATCCATTAATAATACTTTTAAAACTACTTTCTAACACAATACAATGTTGCCTTTATGGACAAGGTACAATCATATTTTTCTCTTCAAGGTACACGTCGGATTCCTATGAAACTGCATTTTCTATTCATTTCTCAAGAGCTAGTACAAAAAGAAGAAGAAGAAGAAACCTGATACCGGCAGGAATAATGCCAGTGTCAATGTTCCTGTTCAGTTGATTTTCCCAACAGCTAATGGCAAGAATTTCAAACATCGGCCATTGACACAATATTTTCTATCTTCAATTCTTCAAACAAAACAAGCCAGCGAAATGGCAGAGGCTCTCTTTACATTAACATCATCTAAAATCGTCATCCTTGTTCCCCGATGATCATGAATGAGGCAATCAATCGAGACGATTCACGCTACTAGCCGAGATATTAGTTGAAATGGCAGATAGTTGAAAGCTCAAAAATATATCAAATGGCCACGAGCGCGACTAAGTTAGGGTCATTAGAATTAACCGATATACACGCAAGCTGACATTAGGAAACTGCTGACATTAGGGAACTGGAAATTTTGCAGATAAATTCTGCCCTGTATCCCAATGATGGTGAAGCTACAAGTATAAGCATATAACTATTTATCCTATCAAGTCCCCAAGTGAAGAAAAAAACTACTGCTATCCTGAACTGAAAACTATCTGCAATATCTATGTTTAAGAAATTGTTCATAATAGGGTGGAGGCATTTTTAACGGACATGCAGTTTGATGATTGCACTGTGCGAACCTGCAATCGAATCATGCTAGATTTTAACAGCATGAAAGCATGTACAGATCAATTCTCAGCACGTCAACAGTTCAATTTTCAGGTAATCAATTCCCTCCACAGCCAAACATTCAATTCCAATCACAATAAAAATGGCAGCATACTCCCTTTTCGTTTCCTCCAATAATCAAATACTCTCTCCCTCACAGTACAACTCTTACGAAAATACACCATTTATCCACCATACCTTCTCTCAAAACAACTGAAGTCTTTGGAATCAAAACCCACCTCCACCTTGAACTACGCACGCCAACTGTTTGAAACAATTTCCCAACCAGAAATTGCCCTCTTTAACTCCTATGTATGGCGTCATTCACGGTCCACTGCCCCTCTCAAAGCCATTTCTCTTTTCATCGGAGCTTTAAATAATAATCTCTTTCGGGGTGACTACTCTTTCCCATCTTTACTTGAAACACGTGCGGTCGCTAAAGCCTTACGACAAGGTAAACAATTGCTATCAAACTTGGGCTAAATGAGAATACTTATGCCTTCCCTACACTTATAAATATGTATAGCGGGTGTAATGATGTGGATGGATCTCAGCGAGTGTTTGATAAGATATTAGAACCGTGTGTTGTTATATAGGCTATGCTAGAAGTAGCAGGCCTAATGAGGCGTTGTCTTTGTTTCGACAATTGCAAGCGAGGGGACCTAAGACTAATAATGTAACCGTGCTTAGTGTTCTGTGTGTGGGTGCATTAGACTTAGGGAAGTGGATTCATGATTATGTTAAGAAGCATGGGTCGGAAATGATGAGTGATGTGTGTAGAATTATTCCTGGGATCGAGCATTATTGGTGTGTGGTTGATTTGTTAGGTTGAGCTGGATGCTTTGATGAGGCTTACAAGTTCATAGATGAGTTGCCGATCAAGCCCGCACCTATGCTGTAGTGAACTTTGTTATCCGCACGCAGTAGCCATGGCAATCTAGAAGTGGCAAAGCAAGTGATGGAGTGCATTTTTTTAATCTGATTACTCTAATAGTGTAACTGAGATATATATGCATCGTTCATCAACTATTTCTACCCTCTATCATTAGAAGGCTTCCGAGTTGGTGCTAACAACTCTTCGTTCAACTTATGCATGTTCTTGAAATCTTTCATCGCTTGTAATGAATCAAGAGCAGCAGGCTTGGATCCGATGGGCAATTTTCGTAAGTTCTCATCAGGGTCGAAATTGGTGTATATTCTGAAACATTGATGTACAGAAGCAGACAATTGATCAGTACATCATTAATTTCTTGTCGAATATCTATTTTCTTCAACAACCATTAAAAGAAAAGGTAGTGCTACAATTTTCTTCTCACACGTAAAATGTGGTGGAGCATGAGAGCTATGGATCCCCTTTTTTTTTTGTCGATTTCATGGTTTTTTGTACTCTTCGAAATTTTCGAAGTTGTCCCAGCGGGACCATATCGGTGTTCATAACAAAGAAAAATGTGATAAGCAATCATAGAAGGAAGGAGAAGAAATCATATCCACAGAATAAAATCTTAACCCATAATTCTGAAGTATCCATGTGTGTACAGGATGACTTTCCCGGTGAAAGCAGCTACACCATTGAAGCTAGATACAAAAATGGAACTCCCTTGCTAACCTAACCGCCGGCCATACAGCATTGAAATCTGTCAGTGTCACTCAAAGCTAACCAACACTTGACTTGCTAGTTGTGCCTACTTAAAAACCCATTTATTTTTATGTTTTAACTATTTTTTTATTTTATCATTTTATCATTTAATATTAAATTAGTTGAGGATTAAATTTTATTTTTTTTCCAAATCTTTTTTGATCTTATGAGTCGGGTTGTATATTTAATAAATTGACATGTTCATTTTTTTATGTTTCTTTTTAACTGATTGTTTTTAATTAGGCTTCGTAATTATTTATTATTTGTTTTTTGGTTAGTTATCTTGAGTTTTTTTTTCAATATATATTTTTAATGTCACCCTCAAAAAAATTTTATTTAGTTTTTTTTTTTCAATTTCATCTTTAAATGTTAAGTTGTTTGAGAGTTGAGTTTTATAATTATTTTCAAGAACCTTTTGTGTTAGTTATTTTTATCTTATGAACTTAGATTATTTTTTCTCTCTCCTCGATTTCAACCCTTAATATTGGATATGTTGAAAATAAAGCAATTTATTATTATAAAATTATTATGATCTCATGATGCAAGTCACAAGCTTAACATGTTATCCTAAATGATTTTTTTCTTGTCATTTGTTTAAGTGATTTTTTTATTTCACTCTTTAATATTAGACTAATTAAAAATTACCTTTATGATTTTTTTTTTATAATATTATCATAATTTTATAATTCAACTCATAAATTTAACAAGTTAATTCGGTAGATCAAATACGTCACAGTTACTAAATTTGAAAGGAAAGATGTCATATGAGAAATCGTCGAATCAAAATTTTGAAAAGATGTCAATCAGAATGCATCATATTTAATAAGACCACAAACTCATAAAATCCGCAATGTGAACAGCAGATCATACGCCTCTAATAATGGAAGTGGATGAAGTTTTGGCCATCACAATCACTAAATTTGAAAATGAACCTGGCCGCATGGTGAAAAAAAACAAAAGATCATTCATACTTGGGACGAGTTTAAGAACAGGTTCCACTTTCACAAATAATAATCAGGACACAGAATATAGGCTATATTAGACGGACAGCCGACGTATATATAAACTTGACAGGGAAATGTTCACACGTGAGTAAACACTGTTGCCATGGATTGATTGATAAGGTTGGAAAGCACATCGTGTGTAGTTGATTCTGCGAAATCTGAACACAAAGCTTTCCCGATCGGCCTATAAATACAGTTCATAGCATCCTTGTGCTGCGCTATCACATTTTAAAAGGCTCGAAACCCATTTCACCGAGGTAAAAAAAGAGAGAGAAGATGAAAGCCAATAGCACTGTAACTTTGATCAAGATTTTGGTACTCCTGTGCCTATCAGTCCTTTGTGTTTCACAGGAATTTGATTTCTTCTACTTTGTTCAGCAGGTAAAGTAGTTTATTCTTTGATATATGAAAGATTCTACACTAATCCTGGCTTCACAATTGATCAGCAACGTTGAGTTTCTTATAAACTCCCTGTCTCTTTTTTTCCTCTTCGTTAATGGCTACTGTTGTGACGCAGTGGCCTGGGTCATACTGTGACACGAAGCAAAGTTGTTGCTACCCAACCACTGGAAAACCTGCTGCTGATTTTGGCATTCATGGACTTTGGCCTAATTACCAAGATGGGAAATACCCACAAAACTGCGATTCCAAAAACCCCTTCAATCCAGATAAGGTACTCTGCACTCCATAATTTAGAGTTTTGCCTATGAAATCATCTTCAAAATCTGCAAATTATGGTATGATACAGGAAAAGTAAATCAGGATTGCTTGATCGAAATTTCCCCTCTTTTCGTTCCTATCCAATACATGTTGCTGTGACAAATACTACGAAATTTATAGGAAAGGATGAGTCCTGGGAATTATAATTCATTGGCTGAAATTTTGTTTCTTCTAAACAATACTACTAGTTAACGCAGAAAAGATCAAAACTTTATATTGAATAAGTAGATTTTATTGATTCACTTTCGTTTTCTGGTAACCGAGAGGTTAAAGCAATGATCATTGATCTTATAGTAGCCGCGCGCGAGTCTCTTGTGGTTTCAATGTCTTAGCTATATATACTGCATGCACTAAAAATCATTTTCATAAATATGCTTTGTTTAAAAGCAAAAAAGAACCCGCCTTTTCTTCCTTTTCCGCTGCTTGTTTAAACTATTATATACTTATTTTTTCAAGTCTGTTTCATGGAAATAGGTTCTTTCGATATTTTATTATATTCCTCTGTCGAATTAAGAAAACTGCTACTCCCATCTTTTGGCTTTCATTTACACCGGGAGACCTCCTGCTACTGTCCATGGCGTTCCCCTTCAACAGGCTGTGTATTTTTACTGTATAGTGCCACTGAACCCGACATGGGCAACAAGAATGTGTGTGTGTGTGTTTCTTCCTCCACAGTGAAAGAGTTTCAGTACTCTAAGCTGGCTGAGTCAATTACAAGCCTAGCTTGAGAAATGGGTAACAGAGGGTTTCAAGTGTCCAGGCCATCAATACAACTCAAAATTGGTTTAATAAC
The DNA here is from genome assembly GCA_025169955.1 of Salix arbutifolia. Classification (NCBI taxonomy): domain Eukaryota; kingdom Viridiplantae; phylum Streptophyta; class Magnoliopsida; order Malpighiales; family Salicaceae; genus Salix; species Salix arbutifolia. The sequence continues at coordinate 5,038,912 of CM045909.1, forward strand.
GATAGGGGTATTTGTGGTATCGTCAGTAAACACACCTTTCTAGTTTGAACTTGGTCAACCATGTCCCCTGTCGGTTGGTCTGTTATGCAACATAATTTCACCTCGCTCATCAGGTAATCCGGTTTAATTACTTTGGATTTTTTATCCGGCTTAACCGAGAGCCATATATATAACCAGAGTCGAATGTGAAGGCAAGTGAGCGTGGTCCCACTTAATTTCTTAACCTTATTTTATAAAATAGTAATTTTATTTCTCATGAGTATAAGAATTTAGTTTCCGTTGAATTCTTTCTTTCTTTTTATGTCCTTTTATATTGTATTGCTGATCTTTTGGTGATGGCACAGATTGCAGACCTAAGGAGCAGTATGCAAAAGAATTGGCCAACACTCGCTTGCCCAAGCGGCAATGGAGTAGGTTTTTGGACGCATGAATGGGAAAAGCATGGGACGTGCTCCGAGTCTGTTCTTGACCAGCATGGATACTTCCAAGCAGCCCTCGGTTTGCAAAGGCAGGTTAACCTCCTTCAAGCTCTAAGGAGTGCAGGTGAGTTTTCATTTTCACGCCCACCCCTTCCAGAGTTGTACCTTGACTCATTCCTTTGTCTTCTATGGAAGCTAATGTTCGAGGGATAAAAATGTTGCAGGAATAAACCCAGATGGAAGATCATACAGCTTGAGTAATATCAAAAGTGCTATACAGGAGACAGTAGGATTTAATCCATGGATAGAGTGCAATACTGATACATCAGGGAACAGTCAACTTTATCAGATTTACTTGTGCGTGGATACTACTGGGAAGAATCTCATCGAATGTCCAGTGTTTCCCAGAGGCAAATGTGGCTCAGAGATTGAGTTTCCTTCCTTTTAGATCCGTAATTTAGACTGCTGACGGTTCATTTATCACAGTCGTCGTGTCAGCGACCAATATATTTACTTTCGTAGCGAGTTGAAGCTAATGTCAATGTGGAATGGAATGAGTTTGTGAGCCTTTTCAATGGTAGATGAATCCTTTGACTCTATTCTTGCGCGTTTTTCACTGTACGGAAAATCCAAGCAGGGTTAGCGCTTTATTGGTAATGGCTTTTGAGTAACTACCGACACGTCATGGGTGTGATGAGAAAAAAGTTCATGTACAAGGTAGATTTATTTTCCAACATTAACAAATAACCACGTAAATATGTTTGACTGTTAATAAAAGAAAAAATTTACCGAAATGTTAATTAGTGAAAGAAAAACAAAGGGTAAAGCCCACCAACAGCGACCAGCTCTCCTTCCTTGCCACGTATCATGGTAACTTCTTATTGAAACATGTTTTTTCACGTATTTTTTAAACTTGGTTTTTTTAATCATAGTTATATTATTAATGAGACTTTGATGGATGATGATTGAATGATGATTATGATAGAGTTGTTTTGATGGTGGTAATGCAGAGTTATAGTAAAATAACAATAAAAATACTATTTATATTAATAATTAAGACAATATGGTAGTGGTGTGGTGGCGGTGAGTATTATAAATATGTAGTATCAAGAAATATATTTTTTTATATAAAATTTAAATATTTTTCCCCAGGATTGACTAAAAATATTTCTCATTTATATGTTTTTAAGTGATTTTTTCTTATATGTGTAGCTAGCTTGTAGATAATATAAAAGAGATGGAGGGAAGAAAAGAAAGTGGAAATAAAAATCAAAATGAATTATCAATCAGAATGAAGAAGACAAGGAGATGGACTGAAACTTCTTGAAATTTCCTGAAATTATATATAAAAAAAACATGTTTTTTTATCTTGTATAAAAAGGAGCACCTGTTTTATTCCAGCTCATTGATATTTTTGGCGCGCCCATTTTATTAATTACAAGGAATCCAGGTTTTTTGTGTTAGCTCAAGTGTTTGTATAGTTGAGAAAACAGATATATAAGTGGACATTTTAAGCGTTGACTATATATGTAATGAAAACTTCTTGAACCTGGGGTGGCAAAGCCCCCCTCCTGCCTTGTGGGACTCTTCCAGTGCACCCATAAAATATGATAAATTATAGACTTTCAGGTTAATATGATAAATTGCCCGAGTTTGATTAAGTCCATTATATATTCAAGATGTTTGCTTTAAAATTCATGCCAGAACTATGATTACCCAAGTTCTAGGTCAAATCGTATTATGTCTTTTAGAACTTGATCCAAGAGAAGCGGGTCATTTTATTATATGCTAATACATATATCTCTCTCTCTCTCTCTCTCTCTATATATATATATATAGAAACATATATATATATATATATATATATATATATTTTTTTATTTTTTTTAATTCCCGACATTGTGTGGAAGAAACATGTGCCAGGCCGGTACTATTATATCAACGGAAAGGTGAAATCGTGTTGGAAGAACATATGTTAAACGCACGTCTATGCAACATGAATATCATTATCTTTGGGGAATTATTACATCATCAGATAATTGTGACTGGGAATATGCTCAATGTCATATAAAAACATTAGGAGTTGGTTGATTCAGGAGCGATACAGGAGATTTAACTGTGTAAAAATCTCAAAGAACTTGCATAAATATATGATTTTGAAAAAAGTGAGAAACAATAATATCATTGCTCAACGTAGTTGCTTTGAATCTCATTAAATCAGCTGTTACATATCTTAATTTGTTTGCTTTAAGTAAACCTATTCAAGTGTGCAGATAAATTGTTTGCAAGCAAAGATAAAAATCCCACAACTGAAAGTAAAAGGTAGTGGTTGGGCATGGCACGAGACGTGGACGTCACCTCCATGGCTCTGTTATCCATCCATCTCCATCGTCATTTTAATATTTCCTGGGTCTATCCTAGTTTCAGGTGTGGACTGATTCTTGGATGGCAAGTTTACTAATCTTAAAGCAATTGCAATTTGGAATTATTTATGAGACAGGAAGAAACTGAAGCTGAGCAGAAATTTCCCCACCCAATATTAAAGATTTCTTCTTCAGATCTGCTCTCCTCCGCTGTCCTTGATCAGGAAAAGACATGGTAGCAGCAGCATCAAAAGCTATATTACATCAGGCCACGTGGTGTAGACCGTATGGCGGGCCAAAATGAATTGAATTTTTCAATCCCTTTAAATATATTTTGAAATGAACTGACGGGTTCCAGTTTATTCAACTATATTTATATATATTCCTGTAAATGACTGATGGAGTCATGACTATTTTTGTAATTAAGCGGGCGTGAGAAAATATATACCATGTTTAGTTAATTTTAGTTAGCATGATTGACCCATGGCTGTTTGTAGCCATGTGTTTGATTTCCACGTAATATCCAACGTTACAGTCAGATCTGCACGATAAAACTATAGGCTTACACGCCAGCCTTACGTTGTTGATGATAACATCTGTGTTAAAAATTGATGTTCAAGTCTTCAACTGAAACTCTTTCTCGTTAGTGATAGTTTCCTTGTAAGACTACACGCTGTAAAGTGCGAACCCCCCCCTCTCTCTTTTAATGTAGGATGAAATTCATGCATGTGGAGAATATCCATTTGATATGTTTGTAATGGATCATAAATTGCAATGGTTGGTTATATTTCTATATTTGATTATGTATTTTTTAGAATTGTAAGATAATGAACAGTTGCAGCTTCAATTACTCGTTATAATATATTATAAAGAAAAAAATATGTAATGAACCATTGTATGGTTAGTATCTAAGAGTTATAATATATGGATCTACCATTGCAAACATGTCATCAAATTTCTAAAATCAATAGAATCGGGATATGGTGGGATATAAATTAACTAAATCATAGCGTTTAAGAGTCTTACTCTTAAAAATATATTAGGAGATTAAAAATATTAGTATTTTTTATACTAACGTGGGAAGAACGTTAAGCACGGGAGGATGTAATAAAAAAAATTGGATAGAACTAAAGAGTTGAGTGAAGCATATTCTGACGTCGATACCTCATATTCCCTTAACGGGCTACATCTCTCTATATATATATATTTCCGGGCTCAACCCCAAACTACATTCCAACTCTAAAATCTATCTATAGAATAAGACTTTGTTAGATAATCCAAGTCTAGAAGTTGTATTACTAAAGATGAGACTCAACTTTTCAATCTTCATCAAGCTTTTGGTAATACAATACCTTTCAGTTCTTTGTGTTTCCGAGGATTTTGATTTTTTCTACTTCGTTCAACAGGTTAGCTATATATACGACCACATTTTTGTTTCATTAATATATAATTTAGCCAGCTAGGTACTTAGATACATATCAATGACTGCATGTTTCGAACGATTCTCTTTGTCTTCTTTCCTTGGAGATTTTTCTTGGAGGTATATTTATCTCTCTAATTAATTGTTGATCGATTATCTGTATGCATATCCATGCAGTGGCCAGGATCATACTGTGACACGAAACATAGTTGTTGCTATCCAAGGACTGGAAAACCAGTTGCAGATTTCGGCATTCATGGACTTTGGCCTCAGAATAAAGATGGCTCGTACCCACAAAACTGTAACCCGGATAGTGCTTTGGATGAAGACCAGGTACACGCTCAAACCTGAAGCTCACAATATATTCGTTACAAGAATCACTGGGGATATATAGAATACATGAATTATTGCTTCACCTGGGGTAGATTAATTTTCCTGCTGGGGTTGAAATTAAGGTAGTAAACTTGAAGTACGAGTCTGTAAGATCCATCAACTGATCATGGAACGCGTAAATATTATCACAAGAAACTACTACCTATACCCTCTATATGCATCGCCTTATATTACTTCATATCTCCTAGCCTGGCCCTGTTCCAGTTCTTTCTATCCAATTTTTATCGATCATATCCACAGAGAAGACGCCAACTTAATTAATTTCCAGACCTAAAATATTAATTTGCACCTCTAGCTTGTAGAAACTAATCTTAACATGTTCTCTTTCAGGAAAAAAAAAAAGCACTTCATTTTCTGGCGTCAGTTGTTACTTACTAATCTATATAATATTCGCTTTCGTTGTAATTCATAGAATAAAGTGTTTCTCCTTAATTTTCGGCCAAGCATGGACAATTAATGTAATTAACACTGTCTTTGTCACATTTCCATTGATCCCAACGGGCAGGAACTTGGGAAACACAACGTTTCACCTCTTTTTTTCTAGTGTTCGAGGACTTTGACCTGTATAAGTGGTGCCGTACCAAAGTTTCTTTTGCTTAGGGATTCTCCTAAAGCACAGCATTAGAGCTACCCCACCCTGAATTTGAAACTTCAGCAATGGGAAACAACCATACTTTTAGGTGATGGTTGGGTTATTGGGAAAATAAAAAAAAAACAAATCGCTGGTCGCATAAGATAATTGGATATGCTAACATTTTCTCATATAATAACCAATGAACCTCGTACAAGAAAGTAAAAAAGAAAACGAAAGGTATTTTGTATTGGAAACATCCTGAGCATTGAAAATTCTATCTGTAAAGTTGAAGGAGAAAAGGTATATCGTTAATGTTATGTTTTTTGTTGATATCTGTTTAGATTTCAGATTTGACAAGCAGTTTGCAAAAGGATTGGCCATCACTGTCCTGCCCCAGCAGCACTGGCTTCAGGTTTTGGTCACATGAATGGGAAAAGCACGGGACATGTTCCGAGTCAGAAGAAATTGACCAGCACGGTTACTTTGAAGCAGCTCTTAAGCTGAAGGAAAAAGCAAACCTTCTCCAAGCTCTTAAAAATGCAGGTGTGTGTGTGTATGTACTCTCAATTATTCACTTATCTTTTCCATGTCTTGATCGAGGAATCCTTGATCAGATATTGTTATCTAACAATAATGAGCTGTTCTGCGAAATATGTTGCAGGAATTCAACCAGACGATGGATTTTATGACCTGGGCAGCATAAAAGAAGCTATAAGAGATGCTACTGGATTTACTCCTGGCATAGAGTGCAACATCGATCCATCCAAAAATAGCCAGATCTATCAGGTTTTCATGTGCGTAGACATTTCTGGGTCAGAATTCATAGAATGCCCGGTGGTACCAAAGAGAAGATGTGCATCTAAGGTCCAGTTTCCGAAGTTTTAGATGACTGCTGTCATCTTAGTGGAGATAAATTCTGCAGTATGTGGGTTATCTGACCATATCCCTTCCTCTATTACGCCTCTGCCTGTAAAATTGCATGAGCTTGGCCATGCATCCTGTAATAACCTGACTTCTGGAAGTCTTTGTTAATGCATTAATTTCCTTTGTACCCTGCAAAAAATAGTTTCGTCCTGAAAACAACAATAAAACGAAAGAAAAAGAAAACTCAGCTTCGTTTCTGGTGAGAATTTGAAAGGGGGGAAACCCAGCTCATCTTTTACGCTTTAAAAGAATGATCCAGGCATGAAAATAAATAAATAAAAGAGATAGATAGATTCTTAAAATAGTAATGCTGCATCTAATTTTATTAGATAGTCCACACATATATATAAAGAAATGATAATTAATCTAATAATTAGATAATATTCTTAAATTCACAATACATGATACATGTATTAACCTCAATGTTTTGGAAAATAAAAATAAAATACTGATAGTTTTTTTTTCTTAATTAATGTATAAATTAATAAATTATCAATTTGAATATCTTGATTAGTTAATTAATTACGTGTTACTTTTTACATGTCCATGAATCTATTTGTACAGTTTGTTTTTACCACGACCCTTAGCCTGTGGAAGCTGGCCCAGAACAATTAAGGAAGTTTTGAAAAGCCTTCCTCTCTCAGCACTGGCTTTCTATGAGAATTAATTTAGAGGCAGGTGGTTACCAATCAGTAAACGCCGCGTATTTGCTCCCCAGTCAGGGCCCAAGACGTAGAAGCTACTGGTAATTTACTGCTTGTCATTAACTCTGCAAGTTGTTGGAAACCCATCTTGCTTGCACCAACGGCGGCCAGCTACCATTCTTGTGGAGGACAATTAATGGTTTCCTTGCAAACACCAACTATTCTAAGGTTATCGTTGAGTTTTAAATATCAATGGTTTTTTTTTAAATATCCTTGCTATGTAACTGCCATCCTGTTCAGGAGGCAGGCTCGTTACACCGTGAGAGCAGGTCCAATGAGAAAAGTCATCTCGGCAATCAAAGTTAAATTTTTAAATTTTTAATTGTTTTTGTTCTTTTTAGGTCTCCAATTAGAAAAGTTAAATGGGCAGCCAAAATAACTTTTCTTTACATGCAGAGCTATTCCAATAAATTGTCACTGCAGAGCTAAAAATAAAATATTACTGATGGAGTTGTACCGTTGAGTTCTCCAAATTACAACACAGCAACAGGACAAGCAATAAACTGAACAATTGAAATAATTCAAAAAAACATGGTAAAGAACAATATTTTCCAGTCAACCAAAACACTCAAAAACACAGCAACATTTTTTGCCAGCCAATTAGAACAAGAAAAAACACAGCAAATATCTTCATCAAAATCGTGTGCCCACTGCATCTTCGATTTGTTTTCTAAACTTAATTTATTTTTTGGTACAAGTAAGTTTGTTGATCAAACCAAGAACCCATGTAATAGAAACTTCACAAAGAAAATGAGAGCAAAAGCTTTGATTTCTAGTTAAACAGTGGATTTGTGGCAAAGATTGAAAATATAGATGGACTTAAATTTCAAATTTCAAATATTGTGGGTCTTTTAATTATAATTAAATTTATTTTTTAATTTAAATATAAATAAAATAATAATAATTTTATTGTTGGAGGGTTTTTCAAAAATAATTATTTAATTATATAAGTTACTCCTATTAATTGTATAATTAATTGCATAATTAAACTATATACAAAATAATTGAACTTTATTTAAAATAAAATAAAAAAATGGTTTTCCAAAATAACTTTTATCATTGAAATAGACATCAATAAAAAAACGATATATATACTATTTAAGAAACCATTTTAGAAATTGAACTCTTATAAACACTGATAGGGCCGGGATCGCTCTTGCTGCCAGAGACATATGAAGGCGGCACAGGTCAAGCTATTGGGTTTAGCATCACTTGTTAGACCCAAGAGCTGGGTGTAGGTCCGTCAGGCGCCAGACCCAAATTGTTTGGCAAGTGTCAAACTCAAATTGCTTGGTCTTGTTCGCGCTACCAGACCTACGTGCTGGGTCTAACACGCTATTAGACCCTTACTAAACCCAGATAACATCTAGGTCTGACAAGTGTCAATCCTAACTTCATTTGGGGATAACATTGGTCAGATCCAACAAGCTCGTCTCATAAGGGCATGTTTAGTGATAACTTTTATCAATTTCATGTGTCTGAAAATGCTTGAAAATCAAACTTATCTATATATATATATATTTTAATCTAATATTTTTCTGGTAATAAAATCTTAGTCAATCACCCTCAATTTGTTTTTGGCCATGTTAATGACGCCTTATTTATTTTGTTCAAGTTTTCCTGCAACAATTCTAGTCAGACAATTGAAAAAACGAGGAAAGGCGCGTTGATTGTTTTGAGCCCAGTTTGTATAAAATTCTTAGAAAATTGAATTTGATTAGTAAAGAAGCAAAATTTTCTACTTGTGAACAGATTAATGAATTTGGAATCCTGCAGCTTGGCAGCCTTGCGTGGAAAACATTTTTATACCTTGGGTGCAACGGTATAAAAATTCAATTTCTAACATCGTCAAACGGGCAGTAACAACGTACAAGAGACCAGATTGAATTGGAGTGACGGAAGACAGCACTGTACCAGGACTCGGTCTCACTTTGTATACTGACCCTTCTATAGGATTGTTTGTTGTGGTAAAAAAAAAATGCTCAATTTCTTCATGGATGAAAAAAGAAAAGAAAAGAACATCTTCTCATATGAAGTCGCAGTTTATATAAATGCAGAGTTATGACGTCCATTTGACAAGAGAAAATAATTAGGGGCATATCTATCTTGGTAAGAATCCATGACGAGAAATTGCAATCTCGAAAGCTTGCATTCTCTCCCCGCCAGCAAAACCATTGCGATCATAAGATGATATTTCATTGATCTTAAGATCCACACAAGCCTTAATAAGCTCTTCGCCAAGACATTCAGCAGCTTCCTGCAACACAATAATTGGAAGCAATGAAAACAGAAAGTCGAAGAGGAAGAATGCCAATGGACAAGCGCATAGTGTTCGATGTGTTTCAAAATCAGCAGTAGATATCATTAACGATATATTTCTCAACCATGAAATACTAACAGCTTACAATGGTGCTAATCATGATAGAATACTTACAATGGTGCTACGAGGGGGATCACTGCGTAAAGGTTTCTGCAAAGTGCTTCCGTAAAATAAACACTTCTTGTTATGGTCATCTACCAGCATAGCATACAACTGTTTGGTTGAACAGAAAACTGACAACCTTGGTTTTGCACGAGTTCCATTAAACTGATGAAAACATTTGTAAATCAAGATATCAAAACAGTTACAACCAAGAAATCATCTCAAACACTATCTATGTTTTAAGGGATGCTCAAGCTATTTTTAGCTTAAATTAATAGAATTATCAGACATTCATAAACTAATTCCATTCACAAGATTGGAAAATCCTTCACAAACCATCTATGTTCTTCATTCTGCACATGGAACAGGATAGCCTAACAACAAAGTGTAATTATCCTTTTTTCGATAGCACGTTGCATTGATTTTAATCAGCAAAAGCATGTGAATTGGAAACATCACCTCCTTTCTCATTATATCAGATTCACGAATGTACTTAAAGTGATCACCTAGAAATAATATGTTTTCCGTGCTTACATATCCATTCAAATTTCACAAATAGTTAAGACCTTAATGGCAAAACATTTTTTGCAGTTATTGATAAAGCATACCTTCTTTAATGTTATTCTATTTCTGATTTTCGCACTTTCTGTTCGAGTGTTTGCTCTTCTTTTCGCCACCAATGTCTTTGTTCGAAAATCTGGAATAAAATTGAGAGGGGATGTACATCACACCAGAATGCTAAACTAAATCAGTTAAAAGGGTTTAGCTTACTTGAATTAAATGTGCTGGTTGTACTTACTTCTAGTTTGTATGGGAAGGAAATTAAAAGGTTTTAAAGGGTTCCCGAAGACATCACAGGTTTTGAACGGGAGTGCCGAAGGAAAAATCTTAACAGCCATCACACTGTGGAGCTGTTGAAAGATGAAATCAAATGACCCAAAATTGCAGAAGGAATAAGTTACGTTACCAGAGCACCTGTAGAAGTTTTAAAATAAAAAAAAAATGAAAAACTAAGGCAATTGCTTACTTGTTAAAACAAACCCCATAAATTATCAGTAGATTTTCGTTCAGAGATTTTTACAAACAGTTGGTGAGAGTCCCATAGAGGGAAGGTGGTTAGCTAACAAAGCAAACCTCAAGCATCATCTCGTCTACGTGGGCCACCACAGTGTAGGGATTCTCATTTGTGCTGGGATTAAAAACTATTTGATTATATCAATAAAAAAGAAAATGGTAGTAATTGGTGTATTTTTTATATAGTCAAACCACCCAAAAAAAACTCTCAATCCGGGCATTAAAAAATGGATCTGAGTGCACCATCCAACAAAATCCTGCTCTTAAAAAAAATTAACAAACCTGAGAGGATATCTGGAAGTTTCCAATTTCACTTCTAGATGTTACCAGATACTCCATTCGGCCAAAAGGGTCCTGTCCTCTTGGTTGATTAAACTTTTCCTATTCTTTCAACAAGCAATGAATTCGAGGGCAGGCAATTTGGGTTATTGAAGTAAAAAAGTTCTTTGCTTCGGTGATATGCATAGCGTAGTGTTCTCGTGGGTGAAAACCATGGTTTCTTGTTCAAAGGTTACAGCTTTGGCTTGAGTTTGGAGAGTTAAAAACTTGGACTTTCAAGGTTCATAGTTAAACTCAAGTTGGAATAGAAAACAAAGAGATGGGTCCATCCTAAACAAAGAAAGGAACCAAGCTGAAGGAACGATTGAGGCTTACGCCTTGTTAGGTACCGCCACAAGTGGCAATACCTCCCTCGCCCACAAAAAAGATAATATCTTCCTTTGTTTAAAGTCTGCTTTGGAAAAAGACTCTGCCTTCTGGTGGTTAGAAGAATAGATAAACATCAATTATTAGCATGTGTTTTGTTCTAGATCTTTCCACAAGCTTCTTGTTTTCCTGTGGGCACACCGATGTTTCCCTTATAATATTCATCACTTGAACCTTGCCTGCCACTCTCACAATTCACTGAAAATCTATACCTCCTCTCCCTCTCCCTCTCTCCAAATCTAAACTAGCAGCAGCAGTTCCTCATGGCCTCCGAGACTGAATTACCTGCGGAATTATCTTCTATGTTTGAGAGGCTTTTAAGGCATAGAGACCTCTCTTTGTTTTTACCTTTCATCTTAGGGCTCACTTCCACGAACTCCACGGAGGAACGTGACCCAGATCAAGAAGAACCACATACAACAGACCCAAACGAAAGAATCATTCTTATAAACCCTCTCACTCAAGGCATGGTGGTGATTGAAGGAGCTGCAAGTCTTGAATCTCTACTCAGAGACATGGGTAGCAAGAATGGCCAACCACCAGCCTCGAAAGCATCCATAGAGGCCATGCCAAGTGTGGAGATCGGGGAAGATAATGAAGATGGCGAGTGTGCTATCTGTTTAGAGGAGTGGGAGTCTGGTGCGGTAGCAAGGGAGATGCCTTGTAAGCACAGGTTCCATGGTAATTGTGTAGAAAAGTGGTTAAAGATTCATGGGAATTGCCCTGTTTGCAGGTATAAGATGCCTGTCGACGAGGAGGAGTTGGGGAAGAAGAGAGATGGGGGAGATGAAGGGAGAGAGTGGAGGAGAGCAGAAAGAGAGATTTGGGTTAGTTTTGCTTTTAATGGTAATAGGAGAAATAGGGATTCAAATGAAAATCCTTCAAGTGATTCTACTGATTTCTCTACTTCAAGTCCAAGTGCTACTGATCATGAAACAGAGAGTTGAGTTTTTGTGAGATTTTTTCTTAAATCCTTTTACATTTCTAAATAGCATGTGTACAGAGAAGTGATTGCGTGTTATGTTTTCAATTTGAGCAATAAAGGAAGCATATATTTTGATTTCAAATTTGACTGTCGCGATTGATCAATAATGTATTATAATATTCAATAGCTTGATAAGTGAACCATTCTAATCCAAGCTTTGGACAGAATCTGGCAAGGGATAGCAAAAGAAGACAGTGCTGGTTATAATATTCTATGGCTATTTGAACTCGAATCACAGAAATTTAGGAGCTTAGATTGAGTAAATAGAAGGCCGGCAAAGTCATGAATTGGACTTCAATGGATAATTCCATCACTTCAAAGATTGAAAATGCAGCAAAATGGAATCCAGAACTATGCCACGATACTTCATGTCTGCAACCGTTATGCTTCATGTCTGCAATTCTTCTTTCCCACGTTCTTCTTATACATGGTATTTGGGGTTTGGTTTTATGATCCTTTTTACAACAAAAAAACTGACATCTTCTAGTTTCCCAGTCTAAATAAGATCAGTTGAGGTGTGGTTTTTCGACGTTCATCAAACATTGTCCCATTAATCTTTGTTCCTTTTAAATGTTTCCAGCTGAACCTGTTATAAGGTAGCACCCCTGATCCAAGAAGGCCATATTTGATATCCAATTTCCATACAATTAACTGAGGTATAAAAACCATTTTAGATTCAACTTGATGATTACCTTCCTTTACCATTTCTTATATTCCACTGAATTTTTGTGAAAAAATCTTCACAGGGGGCAAAATCTTATATTCTTGTGTGCAAGATATGGAAAGACTTTTTACACGAAAATATGTAAAGACTTGTTATTGAAAGAAACTGCATTGAGAAATGAGATAGTAAGACAAGGTGGTGTGGTCTGTGAATTACAATGTAAGCTTGTTTATTCTAGTTTGGATTATGACTTCTTGTTGAGAGAGAGAGAGAGAGAGAGAGAGAGAGAGGGTGGATTATTGCTACATTGAACTGGTAGACGCACTGCAAATTACTGAAGATTCTCCGACGGTGATCCATATAGCTTAATTATTCTATATGTGGGTTTGGGTGTGGTTGGATTTGGATGGTTCATGCAGGGTGTTTTCCTCCAGAATCTTGATCCCTTGATACCTTCCTAGCATCATCAGCGTAGCCGTTGGGTTCGTTCCCGGTGATTCCAAGAAACTCGATCCATCTACAACCCTCAATCTCTTTAACCCATGTACTCTGTAATCATTGTCAACAACCGATCCAACAGCGCAGCCACCATGGTAATGGTAAAAAGTCCTAACATTCTTCTTGCAGAACTTTCTCAGTTCATGAGGAGACTTCGAATTATTGTAGGCTGCCGTCTCCGGAAACCCAGCAATGGATTTGGACCCTGCCACTCTCTCAACCAACTGAACCATCTTGACACATTCCTTCATGTCCTTCTCCTTGGCTAGATAGTTGAATTCAACTAAAGGGTTTTGCCTAGGGTCAGTGTTGTTCAATTCCAGCTTCCCTTTGGAAGCTGGAAATGCAAGCTTGATTGCAATTGGTATTATTGTTGCATTGATGCTTATCGGTAGGATTAATCCTTGAACTATGAATTTGAAGTCTTCTGCTATGCCCGCAATTTGAGGTGGATCAGGTAACTGAACTTCGGGGCCAGACTCTAACAAAACAGATATGGACGGGTTGTCTATCATCTCTTGTCCAATCTCTGGAAAGTCCAACACAAGTGGGATGCCAAAGCTCTTCAGATGTCTTTTTGGTCCGATGCCACTCAACAATAGGATCTGGGGACTTCCTAATGCTCCTGCTGACAGAATAACATCGCCCCATGAACCTGAATTCGCTAGCTGCTGCAGATAAGCTTCATAAGTTTGACTTGCATTGCCATCGCTCTTGATGAACCTAATACCCTGGACTGTTTTCTCATTTTCAGTACCTGCGTAGTTTGAAAGGAATTTACTAGCACCAATAGATTGACTGTCAAAGCAAATATACGGATAGGAGGTCATTTGAGTTTTGTTTGTTCATAGCTGTTGAAGTTTGCTAAAATCAGCAACTAGAGATATATTTGCTTACCTTTTTTATGGAAGATGATATTCTTTACAGTTGCATTCAGAAGAACTACGATATTATCTGGGTTCCCTGTCCCTAAAAGATCAGCAGAGATGCGCCTTCTCCCATCGTGATCAAACAATGTCCCTCCCATCTTTGTGCCCTCTACATGTTCCAAGCTGAATCCATTGTAAGGTAGAATTCCTGCTTCAAGAAGGCCAAATTTGAAAGCAGATTGCCACTTGGTCAGCTCAGGTTTAGAAACCAGTTTAGACTCCACCCACTTATAAGACTCCTTGACCAATTCTTCGTCCCATCCAGCTCTTCTAACAAAAGCATTGCTAGCTCTGCTATAGAACCCGCCACCTATTGTTGATGATCCTCCGAGAACTCGTCCTCTAAGGTTGGAAACGCCCTCCTTGGAGATAAAACTTTGAGAAACTGACGAGGATTCATTGGTTTGGAGCAACGGGAAACCATAGAACTTTTTCTGCAATACAGAAGGATTTTCATATGGCGAGCTTCCTCGTTCGACCACTAGCACAGAATATCTCTTTGAAAGTGTTGCTGCCAGGGGGCAACCAGCGGTGCCTCCCCCTACTATTATGTAATCGAATGACCTCCCAGAGATCTTCGTGACATCTGGAGTCATGTAGGGGAGAGTTATGCCTGCAACAAGGGGAAGGAGATTGAATTTGTTAGAACAATGTTTTAGCTTCTACTCGAAAGCTGTCATAATGCAGAATAACTCATTTGGCTACGTAACATACCTTGACATAATGATGAAGATTGAGAAAAGCTAACAAGTAAAATATATGAAGCTGCGAGAAGTACATGAAGAAGCTCCATCTTTTGTTTTTCCAATTTGCTCAAGAGAGGATTAATTCGATGGCATTGGGCCGAATGTGTTGCTTTAATTGTTTGAGCATGCCGATATGAGTTGACTTCGCCGTTGGTATTATGTTCGGTGGTTTTGTTTTTTTTAATATATAAAAACACTAAAAGAAATGATCACAGAACATGATTTTCAACCCAGAAACAAATATCTTCTGTTTGACTAATATATTTGAATCTTGCACATGCTTTGAAGGGCTCAGGAAATGAATTTACGCAGATTTTCCGCATGAATATCGTATCTTATTGCATTACTTGGACATCTCATCTGCACTATCTGCTTCGATAAGATTCTAAGCTGTTGATTTCTCACGCAATAAAAGAAAGTAAGATTTTATGGTGCTCGTGGTGGAATTCCTCGAGCCATTCGCCAGAGTGGTGGTCCTTGAGTTCATTTGCTTTTGATTCAGAGGGTGACTGAGAGTAAACACTAGAATTACACTAATTACTCTCTCAACACCATAAAGTTTTCTAAGAAATTAATTTGAAATAAAAATGCTGAAAGAAAAATACTGTACGTGATGAAACGTTAAAAGGAAATGAAAGGTAGAGTTAAGAAATAAATATGGGAGCAGTGATCCAAGGCTGAGCATGGCCCATTTATGAGGCCATTACCCACCTCTGATGTTTCCATAACATTAATTAAAAACTGGATGGATCTCCTGGGGCTCGGTGACATTGAGTTTGTGGTTGTTTTTTTAAATTATTTTTATTTAAAAATATATTAAAATGATATTTTTAAAATAAAATTATTTTTAATATGAGCATATGAAAATATCTATGAACATTAAAAATACTTAATTTAAAATAAAATAAAATAATTTTTTTTTAATTTCCTTTTAAAACAAATGAAAAACAGAGAGATTGTTCCATGGATGTCGTTGGCATTAGGTAAATACTAAATAGAGCTCTCCAAGAGGGCCAAGAATCTTTCCAGTTGATTGACAGCAAACAGTATAAACATTTATTATATTTTGTAGAAGAGGGTGAGGTGAGCCCGTCGTTGGCTGGTCGACTAACACCGCTGACTTGAGCGGGTGTTTGTGTCATTGGTTATACATTTTTTATTTTTAAAATTAAGCTGTCCGGTGAGATTTATCGTTCTCTAACAGAAACATCGGAAGTGGGTATAAATGGGCCATGCTCAGCCTGGGATCACTGCTCCCATATTTATTTCTTAACTCCACTTTTCATTTCCTTTTATCGTTTCATCACAGGATTGCAGTATTTACGAATATGCTTTTGGGTTTCATGACTTTTGTAATTAAAAATATATATATAAACTAATAAATCAAAAAAGATTTGTTACCATTAATTAAATATCAAAAGAGGAAGTTGATCTTTCTAGTAAAAGCAAAAGCTATATTCATATATAAATATTTTAATTTAGCTATCTTTTTTATTTTATAAAATTTATTTTATTTTATCTTAGATGATAATTATGGTTGCTAGGAACAAATATTTTTTTTATATATAAATGTATAATGAAAATAGAATCGTTTGTATAAAATATAAGAAAAAAAACTTAAAGATAAATTACAATAAGATATTTTTTGCCTTGATATTATTTCGATGAGTTCGGGGTTATTACACTCCTGACCACGTGGCCCATGTTCCAGAGCTCAAGACAAACCACACAAAAGCCTACTTGGGCATAAGGGCTTGAATGGAGCTCGTATACGTTCATCCATGGGCTGCTGTGGCCCATTATTTCACTGGACAATGTTGGGCTCTTAAAGCTGTAAGGCCCAACGAATTCACAGCACTCGCATTCAAATTGGACGCATAGTCATGGGGTGCTTCCTCTCAGGGTGTTATCTTTTTTGTAATACAAAGAAAAATAATCTTTTGATTTTTTTAAAAAAATAAAAAAATATATATCATGGACAAGAAGTCAGAGGATTAAATATCTAGGTCTAGTTATTACCTCCAAGATTCCAAGAAAAAAAATATCCAACTAGACTATAACAAGATTCAGGGAAAATTTTCAATAGCCGGAAAAAAAATCATTTTTTTATAAGAAAATGGTTAAAAAATTCATTAACATTGAAAATGACACGAAATTTGTTTGCATACATGATTGTTTGAGCCCTAATCTTAAGGGAAATTTATCATGTGTTGGTAGTCATTATTTTCTAAACAAGATGGAGAAATTAGCTAGCGATGGATCTTCACAAATAAAATCAATGTTTTTAAAAAATTGTCTACAAATTTCCAAGTATTTCATAATAACCTGAAAAAAACAGAAAAAGAAAAGGAAAGTTTGTCTCGATACCAAGCAGAGACCCTCCGATCTTTGTTCCCTGTTTATGTTCCCAGGAAACCCAATATAATGTAGAACTCCAGCTTCAAGTGACCCAAGTTTGACATCAAATTGAAATTTAGTCAACTCATCGGGTCCATAAACAGTTCTAGACTCCACCCAGTCACAGGACTGCTTCACCAACTTTTGATCCCACCCCGCTCTTGATCAAAATCATCGCTAGCTCTGCTATAGAACCCGAAATTTACTGCTGGTGATCCTCCAAGAACCCGTCCTCTTTGGTTGGAAACTCGGAAAGCTTTGAGCGACTGATGAATTTGCAACAGTGGAACACCCATGTACTTGCTATCTGTTATCATGATATTTCCATGTGGTACGCCTCCTCGTTCTACCAACAACACCGAGAATCTATCCTAAAGGGTTGATGTTAGGGGGCAATCGATAGTGGCTCCCCCACAACAATGTAATCAAATGTACGGTAGGCTTTTGCCTATGATGAGGGAAACAGATTTTAAGATATTAGAATCAACGGTTTGGCTAATCATTCATTCTTTGTTGTATGTTGAATGATTTTGCAGCTATAATGATTTCTTCTTATAGGCTGTTCTTAATTTTTTTCTACAGTGAACCAAAGAGAAAGAACATATTAGCATAATTTTTGGTAGCTGTCATAACTAGAGAACCTGTTTCTCCAAGTAGCATACCTTGTATCCATGAAAAAGAAAAGGGACAACTTGACAAAAATAGAAATAGAAAATCTGTGAAAAGACAATAGCTGTGAATAACGTGTGGAAGCTCCATTCTCGGTCTTCCGTTTCCATTCCCCAGGGCTTGCTTATGAAGGAGGAGAAACGCTAGCAGCACATATTGAATTGAGTGGTTTGGTGAATGATTTGAGTTTTCAGGCCCAGCAAATAAACTTATTGAAGTACCTTGAACGCTAATATAATCAAGCTTGCGCGTGGTTTGGCTAATGATTCATTCTTTGTTGGATGTTTAATGATTTTGCAGCCATGATGATTTCTAGTTCTAGGCTGTTCTTGTTTTTCTATTGTTTTATGTATGCCTTTTTGGCCGTCCCTTCTCCCTCACTTGCCAATTCAAGCGGACGTCCTAAGAAATCCCTGGAATAATCCTGAGAAGCATGGTTCACTGTCAAAAATGATTGAAAAGTTGAAATTGGGTCAATTCGCTAAGACTAGAGCTATAGGTCATAGATGTTAAATACAGCACATGTGATATTTCATCAACTGAACTGCCAAGAGCAAATATTTAGCTAAAGTTGGTAACTGGCCCTCCGCTGTCATTTTGGGTTCAAATCCAACAAGAGGTCACCAAACTGTTGCACAGATCGTAGAGAATGAGAATTGAATGCTATATTTATTGAATGAAGAACAGTGCCTTTAAATAGGCATTACAATGACTCAGAAATTAAAAACAGAATTGACTAAAGACTCGGCACTAACCCAACTCAACCCAACAGACCAGCCACTAACTGATGAGAGGTGGACACGTACACCATTTATTCATCCACTAACTAACAAACTCCTATTGACCTGGACAAACACTTAGTGATTAAGAAATATTCCCAACAATCCCTCCCTTAAACTGAACACTTGCAGACATTCAGTTTAAAGAATAATAAAATAGTTTTTAAAACAATCATCCCAAAGAACATACTCCAAGCAACTCCCTTAGCTTGTGAAACAATGGTGTTTTAAGTGGCTTAGTGAATATGTCAGCCACTTGGTCTTCACTCCTGCAGAAAATAAGATTAATGACTTCATCTTTTGCGAGATCCCTTAAGAAGTGATATTTGACATCAATGTGCTTGCTTCTCCCATGTAGCACAGGATTTCTTGATAGTTTTATTGTTGAGCTGTTGTCACAATAAATTGAAGTTGCTCCTTGTTGTTTGAACTGAATTTCTTCAAGAATCCTCCTTAGCCAAATTGCTTGACATGCACATGAAGCTGCAGCTACAAATTCAGCTTCGGTTGTTGATAAGGTAACTATTGGTTGTTTCTTGGATGACCATGAGACGGCTCCTGTACCCAGCATAAAAACATACCCCGAAGTGCTTTTCCGATCATCTTGATCCCCGGCATAGTCACTATCAGTGAAACCCATCAAATCTGAATGTTCTCCCTTTTTGTAGAGTAAACCAGAATCAGCAGTACCTTGTAGGTAACGAAAGATTCTTTTTGCAGCAAGAAGATGAATCTCTTTAGGGTTTTCCATGTATCGACTAATGAGACTGACAGCATACATTATGTCAGGCCTCGTCGCTGTCAAATACATTAGGCTCCCTACAATTTGTTTGTAGTTTGTACTGTCAACCCTCTTCCCCTCTGGATCCTTGAAAAGCTTCACACCAACTTCAGTAGGTGTGCCAACTGAGTTACAATTGTTCATTTGAAATCTTTCTAAGATTTCTTGAACATACTTCTTTTGCAAAATGAAAATGCCAGTTTCTGATTGTACTACCTCAAGGCCGAGATAGTAATGCATCATCCCGAGATCAGTCATCTCGAATTCAAGCATCATAGACTCTTTAAACTTCTCAAACATGGCATAGTTATTTCCAGTGTAAATCAAGTCATCCACATATAGGCACACAATCAGCATTTTTCCATTTTCAGTTTTGACAAAAAGTGTATGCTCATGTGGGCATTTCTGAAATCCCTCCCGTAAAAAATAAGCCTCTATGCGACTATACCAAGCTCGGGGAGCTTGTTTAAGTCCATAGAGCGCCTTTTTTAATTTATATGCTTTATCTTCAGCACCAAGTTTAACATAACCAGGAGGTTGGTCGATATATACCTGCTCCTCTAGCTGTCCATGTAAGAAGGCTGATTTCACGTCTAGCTGGAAAATAGACCATGAGTTCTGAGCTGCCATTGCAAGCACCAATCTGATTGTGTCCATGCGTGCAACAGGAGAGAACACCTCTTTATAGTCTACACCGAATTCTTGTTTGTAGCCCTTGGCTACTAACCGGGCCTTATGCTTGTTGATTTCACCATTCTCCTTCAATTTGGTCTTGTACACCCACTTGACACCAATGGTTTTGTGGCCCTCTGGAAGCTGAGTTAGTTCCCAGGTATTGTTCCTTTCAATTGCTGCAATCTCTTCATTCATTGCCTGGCGCCATGTTGCTGTTTTGACAGCAACCTCAAATGTTGTAGGATCACAGTCAGAAAACAGGGCAAAATAGGTGAGTGGGTCTTCATCTTGGGCAATTCCAGTGACTTCATAGTCTGCCATCCATGCAGGCCTTGTCCTTGCACGTAAAGGCCTTTGATCATCCACCAGCTGTGAACTCTCTACTGTCGGCTGTGCTTGCTGCCCTTCTTTATTATCATCAATATCAGTATCCAGCACCAAAGGCTTGTTGGGAACACTGCTACTCCATGACCAAAATTGGTCTTCATCAAAAATCACGTCACGGCTGATCACAATTCTCTTAGTGTTAGGATTATAAAGCTTGTATGCTTTGGAATGGTCACTAACACCAAGAAAAACACATTTTTCTCCCTTGTTCTCCAGCTTTTTTCTCTTCACATCTGGAATATGGGCATAAGCAATGCACCCAAAAATCTTGAAGTAATCCACTGCTGGTCGTCTGCTACTCCAAGCCTCCTCTGGGGTCATATTTTGAACAGCAAATGTGGGACTTCTGTTCAAAATATGAATGCTCCATGTAACCACCTCAGGCCAGAAATCTCTTGGAATGCCACTCATATTCAGCAGACTTCGCACCATGTTTAGAATGGTTCGGTTTTTCCTCTCCGAAATCCCATTCTGCTGGGGAGTAAAGGCTGCGGTAAGCTGTCTTTTAATCCCATGATCTTTGCAAAATTCTGTGAATTCAAGAGAGTTGTATTCACCTCCACGATCCGTGCGAAGAATTTTGATTGGTAATCCAACCTCTTTTTCAGCCAATGCTTTGAAATGCTTGAAAGAGGCAAATGCCTCAGATTTTTCCTGCAAGAAATAGACCCATATTTTTCAACTAAAGTCGTTAATAAAGGTAATTATATACCTTTTACCACCATTGGAAGTTGGATTAATTGGTCCGCAAAGATCAGAATGCACCAGTTCCAGCTGCATCTTTGCTCTCCAAGACTTGAACTTTGGAAATGGCTTTCGGTGTTGTTTGCTGACAACACACTCTTCACAAAGTGATGAAGGGGCTGCAATATTTGGTAAGTCAGTCACCATCCTCTTCTTTTGTAGAGTCTTCAGTCCCCCAAAATTTAGATGACCATACCGAAGATGCCATAACCATGCATCATTATTCAAAGTTGCTGAGAAACAAGATTGAATGGTGCTGTTCAGGTAAAGAGGGAACATTCGGTTGGCTGTCATGTTTATTTGAGCTATCAAGCTCAAATCAGCATCCCGAATTTGACAGACCCCATTCTTAATAGAAATTTCATACCCCCTTTCTTGCAGCTGCCCTACACTGAGCAAATTAGCCTTCAAGTCTGGTACATATAGCACATTAGAAATATTGTGCATGGAATCTTCCTTGGTCTGAATTGAAACCCTTTCTTTTTCCATCACAGAGACCTTAGAATTGTCTCCAAATTTCACATCATCACGAAATGATTCATCCAAGACAGAAAACACAGTTTTATCTCCACACATGTGATTACTACACCCTGTGTCTAAATACCACAAATTCCTATTCGTTTCTTCTTTTGCATGGCAAACCATTAACAACGAAATTTCTTCTTCTTTCTCAGCAAAGTTTAATTTCTCACCATAACCTCTAGTCATATTAGTTCTACAATCTGACTGAAAATGACCATACCTATGACATCTGTAGCATTCCACATTGGATTTGTCTGCTGACATTGAGTGATGTTCTGATCTGCCACCATTCTGATGACCTCCTCTTCTTCTTCCTCTTTCATGAAAATGATTTTCATGATGTTGATTCTGCTGATGATGTCCACGATGTTGCTGAAACTGCTGTGTGTGACCACGATTGTCATTCCTTCTGTAGTCATTTCGTCCCCTGCCTCGCCCTCTGTAAGCCTTGACTGGAGAAGGGTGATAGTCAATTGAGGCTTTCAACAGTTGTTCTTCTTTATCTTGTTGGCTGATCTTCTGTTCATGAACCAACAAAGAACTCTGTAATTCATCGATTGACAATTCTTCAATGTTGTTGGACTCTTCGATGGAACAAACAACAAAATTGAACTTCGGTGTCATGGATCGAAGAATCTTTTCCACGATGATGACATCTTCAGTTTTGTCTCCATGGGTTCGCATTTTGTTGACAATTACCATTGTCCGTGAGAAGTAATTTGTGACTGATTCCCCAGACTTCATTCGGAGTGTTTCAAACTCAGAACGAAGTGCTTGAAGCTGCTGCCTTTTTGCTCTTGTTGACCCTTGATACTTCTTTTTCATGGAGTCCCAAATGTGCTTTGATGTGTCTTTGCACAAAATGGTTTCCAGAATTGAGCGATCTATGGCCTGAAATAGAAAATTTTTGGCCTTAAGATCCTTCAATTGTAACCCCTCTCGTTCAGTTCTCTGGGTATTTGTCAGCACGACCCCTTCAGTTAATTCTGGTATTCCAGAATCAACAATGCTCCAATACTCTTTCGATTTCAAGAAATTCTCCATTAGCATGCTCCAGTGGTCGTAGTGACCATCAAACCGTGGAATTGAAGGTTGGACGAAGCTGTTTTCTGACGCCATTTATGCTTGATGAAGTTACTGCTGTTTCTCTCACAAAGCTTTCAATTTGGTGGGTTCTCTCTCACGAACTTGGTGGATTCTCTCTCACAAAGCTCTCAATTTAGTGGGTTCTCTCTCACAAAGATCCGTTCTCTCTCACAAAGCTCTCAATTTAGTGGGTGAAGCTGCTGCTGTCTCTCCCTCACAAAACTCTCAATTTCAATTCTTTTAATTTCACTCGAACCTGGCTCTGATACCACTGTTGCACAGATCGTAGAGAATGAGAATTGAATGCTATATTTATTGAATGAAGAACAGTGCCTTTAAATAGGCATTACAATGACTCAGAAATTAAAAACAGAATTGATTAAAGACTCGGCACTAACCCAACTCAACCCAACAGACCAGCCACTAACTGATGAGAGGTGGACACGTACACCATTTATTCATCCACTAACTAACAAACTCCTATTGACCTGGACAAACACTTAGTGATTAAGAAATATTCCCAACAATACTCCAGGTCTGGTGTGGATGGTTTTCCTTGAAATGGATCAGGAAAGACCTTAGTATGGTTGCATGAAATATAGTCAAGGATGCCCTAAATGGTTTTAGGCCTAAAAATGAAAAACATCGAGAGACAGTCTTAGAAGAACTTCCAAGAGATGTATTCACAAAATATATTTATTACACCATCTTTTTATATATATGGATATACTTATAAAAATCTTCTTGGGGTCCATACATATACCAATTATACGTAGTTTATAAACAAAGATTTAACTCTATTGGGTAACTTTCCTGCAGGGACTATATGAACAAGAACCCTTCAAGTATAAAGTCCTGAGGTTCTCCAAAGGAGCCCCGTTGAGCTGTTCAATTCCCTGCGACCTTGAGCCTATTCATTTCGAAGCTGATTCAATCTCGTGTTGATATCAACTGTTCAAATCAAACGTCCCCAACCTCAACTGACCACAATTTTTCAATCTCCTAGCCGGGGGCTGCTCTACAGAAACACCATCAGAAATGATACTGCCACTTCTCTTCTTTCCTTGATTACTTGAACCGTTATCCAATAGGTTTTCTTGTGGGTGAATATCCATTAAAGGAAGCTCAACAGAGGCTGTATTGGACTTGTTGGTGTCATGAATCTCTTTCTCTTTTTGCATATCTTCCTTTCTTCCAGAACTCTCAGATGATGTCAAGGAGCTTTCCATTGAACATACTGTATTCCACATTTGTGTCCCTTCTATGTCTTTTAAGATTGAACCTCCTGTTTCTGTCAGTTCTGACATGGAAGAACTTGGACACCCACTATTAACCATTGAGACTAATCGACAGAGCTCGGCTTTCGCAAGTTCTATACCCATTGAAGAAGAATTATACCCAGCCAGAGTTTCCTGTGCTTTCTTCAAAACTGACTGTAAGTATTTCCCTTGAGCTTCAATTCTCAGCTGCAAATGTCTCTGTACCTGCAATAAAAATTTAAACCGGATTCGCATGTTATGATAAATAGACTGAGAAAGAGCTTCGAAGAAAGGAATTGTTTTCTTGGTCTTACCTCAATCTGTTCATGAAGTTTCCTCTGCACTTCCATTTGCATCTGGAGAGCCTGTGCAATCTGAAAGCTTCTGTTGAGCATAGCACTTTGAGTAAATAAAAAGCTTTTGTATTATTATCTCAATATAATTTCATCATAAAGCCGGTAGAGATTATGTCAACTATTACTCGTTAATTGGATGGTGGTTTCCATCACTGCAGATTCCTCCCCTGCTACTTTGATTTACTGCAGACTCTTTGAAATGATCTTCTCTACTTTGAGTCTCTCTGTCATCTGCAACAAAAAGAGCCATAAAACAACACCCCATTAGTAGAATATAAATGAGAAACACTAACTATGCACAGTTTATCAATCTGATTCCTTATAACTCAGAATCACCTTCTTGCTTGCTTTCAATGCTGATCAAGGACTGCTGACTCTTCCCTAGCCTGTATTTCTGCATCAAGAAGCAAACATAAAATCACAATCTTGTTTTTCTGCATTATAAAAACATAGGTTGATCTGATCATTCTGGAGAGAGAATGCCTGTAAATGGCTCTTCAAGTGGTATAAAGTGAGTCCAGGAATCCCCATCAACCTCACCAGACTCTTTGGTGTTGCCTCTGCACATAATTAATCACAGAAGAGTTTGGTAAAACTTGAGCTCGTTACAAAAGACTGACAAGTGAGGTCATTGAGGTCGTAGAAATACTTATACTTACTATCTACACCTCCAAGTTGATTGACAGCTTCAACAAACCTTTGATGAAGTTCTTGAGTCCATTTTAGCCTAGGCTTGGCATCAGTAGACAAAACCAAGTTCATACTTCGATGTTGCAGACCCGTTTCTGTTTGGTGAATGATAATAGGCCAGTGGAAGACTGAAACCTAAATATGAGTTATGATCCTTTTCAGCTATGCTTGAAAATGTGGCAGCTGTGTAGTTGTCTTTTATAATTTTGGAGTAGATGGGCAGTCCGATGTTCTCACTCCATATCTGGAAACATAAGTGGGGCTATGTTGGAAGGGAATAAATTCTATGAGAGGTGGCTCTTCCTTTCTCCCTCCTCCCATTTCATACT
Source organism: Salix arbutifolia (assembly GCA_025169955.1). Lineage (NCBI taxonomy): Eukaryota > Viridiplantae > Streptophyta > Magnoliopsida > Malpighiales > Salicaceae > Salix > Salix arbutifolia. The sequence goes on from CM045909.1 coordinate 5,064,406, forward strand.
CACTTTTTCTTTTTTTAAAAACTAACTTCTTTCTTCCTTGACTTGAAAGGCGAGGCGAGAGGTAGAGAATCTCTTGTGCAGCAAGAACAGAGAAAGCAACACGCTTCAATTTGAGTCTCTCAAAAGGAGAGAAAGAAGAAAAGTGCATGGTTTGTTTTTATCTTCCTGTTTTCCCACCTCCCCTCTCTATTTTTCTCTCTGCTTGATTCCCTGCTGAGTAAGATAGCCCCACCATGATGAATAATGGGTGCTACTTTCCTAACACTGCGAAGCTTTGGAGAAAAATAAATACGTTGATGGGAATTTGTTATGATGGATATTTCTTTTTGGTGACTGAAAGGGACATCCAAATGGGTCTTTCTTTCAATTTTACACTCTTTTCCTATTTTCTTTTCTGGGCAGGCCGTATTGTGATCGGCAGATTCTTTTTGTTCTTTATAGGGTTGAAGGAATCAAAGAATCTAACCTTAGATTTTAGGACCCAAGCTTGCCTCATTTTTCTAATAAAGAAGTGCCCTATAAAAGTGAATCAGACCAGCCATCTTGTTCTGATGAAGATCAGTTAAACCACACACATGTATGTAATCACCCCTTAATACAATTTCTATTATGGGGGGGAATGAACCAGAAAGAGACACAAATGCGCAAGATTATCTGCTTACAGTCACAGGGGGAGGAATCTTAGGCTCCGAATTTTATACATATATAGGGTCGGCAGCTTACATGCTCGACAGACGGCTAATGCCACGAGATGTACCATCCATCGACACCAACCCTTTTTTAAAGTATATTCAAGCCAGCCAGTCTTTGTTTCCTTGCATCAGAGCTATCCAAAGGAATCCAAGTAAAATCAAGAAAGCATCTGGAGAAAATTGAGTTTTCGTGTGCGTTAATTGACCCCTTCTTTTCTTTTTCTTTCCGCAACCAATCCTGTCATGTTCTGACTAATTAATACCATTTTCTTCTTTTTAAAAGTAATAAATAAATAAATAAACAGATAAAAGAAAACGAAAGTCGCCTATCCTGTTATGGCATGTAAAAGTAAACGACAAGCTAATCCAACAGTCTTAAATGGAAGTGATAAAGAAGCAACATAACTAACAATCTGAATAGACAATGAAATGGCAGGAGGCCTGCATATTTACCGCAGCAGCACACTTCTGTAATATGAAAACAATCTACTAAACTGGACTGCTCAACATAGATGTTTCTTGCTAATAAATAAAGAAATATATTCCAAAGGGAATGTTAGCTTTAAGTCTATAGTCCATATCCATGCTGAAGCTGGGAAAAGAAATTTTCGCCCATAAAAGAAAGAAAAAAAGGAAAGAAAAGAAAAGGAAAAAGAAAAAGGGAGGCCAAAATGGCCAACAACAAATCGTAAAAGTGGATTGAATCAGATCGATATTTGGATTTCTTGGGTTGCGGTTTTGAGCTTTAATCCCTGGAATCAAAATCCAATGATTGATCTCCAAAGAACTGCCATCTGATCGGTGCCATATAATCTAGCTAGCTGCATTAATCACTTTCCCTGGATTCAAAGGTGTAGAATGTTGATACTAAAGCAATGCTTTAAACATGCAATTACAATAGCAGCTGTACTATGTTTATTTAACTAACAGAGAGAGTAGAAGACATGTATAGCATATGTTTTTGCTATAGTTAAGGATTTCAAGCAGTTGACTCGGCCTGCCATTTTTATCAGCAGCCTCTGGACACGCTACAGTGAGGAAAAGTCCTGTGATTGTATTTTTACGACCACCATCATTCCATTATATAAAAGTAAAAAATAAAAACTTCAACTAGAAGACCAACATGGTGAATCCAATGTAGTGGTAGGTCCCTTTTAACAGCAAGTTCTTACTAAGCAAGCATCTGCTTCTGTCCTAAGACTATACTCATTCATCACTGACAAATCTCATATTCATATTCAGAGAGAGGAATAAAAATTATTGAGAAAGTTTTTATGATATGAGGCCCGAATGTTTGAAAAACAAGAAAAGAAGTAAGAGTTATTGAAGTACCTTTCTCTTTAAACAGCTGCTGTACTTGAAGGCTCCTTTCTTGCTTTAATTTATTCCAAAACAGGTAAAGTAGATTCTGGGATGATGCCAGACGGGCCATGTATTTTTGTAGGTCAGTAGGAGAAGGTCTGGTGAATCAAAAGTCATTTAAGCAAAGGTGCCTCTCATCGATTATTATTCCTTAAAGGGACCCATTAGAGAGCAGATCTCTCAAATCCAATAGCATGGAAAGAAGATGAGAAGAATATGGCCTCAAGAATCAGGAAAAGAGAGACGAAAGGAAACGATTCACCATCCCAACAAAGTAAAAATGAGATACATCGATGCAATTTCATGTCAAACACACGACAAAATGACATGAGCAATGTGTCATTAATCTATTTACATTTTTACATGCATTTGATATGAAGAGAGACTCGAAATGCAAAGTTAAAATAACAATCCATGCACAGAAAGAAACAAACCTGTTCATGATACAGGCATCTTCTAAAAACGAATCCACAAAACAGTCACAAATATTGTTGCTTCATTGAGAGACTAAAATCCTCTGAAAATTATTCTTGCTGCAAGGTTCAGGTCACTTTTCTCGTGTAACTGCATCAAGAATGGCAATGGAAAACGAAGAGAATGGAACCATTTCAGGTGTAACAACAAACAAAGTGGCATGCTTTCATGTTCATCCATTTTCAGGAGAATTCGCCCTCATTAACTAGTCTTCCACTGGAGCACATGCAGCATCATGATCCAGCCTCGAAAGAAATGGTCGACGGATCTTCAAAATTTCAATATTCAAATTGCAGGTCACTTGGGGTCATGACCATACAGAATCGTCAAAACTGTTTTAATGACCCAGATAAACAAATGAAGAGCCAGTTAGATTCTAAGAAGTCCAGTGGCTAAAGAATTAATAAATAAATAACTGTTCATAACTAATATCAACTTGTCGCATCATATTTAACTTCCAGAAAGTTTAACTTCTTATCTAGGCCCACATCTACATGAACACAATGGTAAACCAAAAAACGAAAATTCAGGTCCATCTCACATCTGGATAAACAGGGAATGTGGAAAATCAGCATTCAAAAGCCAAATGTAAGCACATGGTTCATTAGTGGCGGACATAATTGCTTTCTTCACCGAACCAGTAAACGTCGCACTTGCCTCATTAAGTGATGTCCAACTTCTAGAATCTTTTTTACGAGGCACAGCAATCTTTGTCCAATACCCCACGACTTGATTGACAGGGACAAAGTGGGATCATGAGAAATATTCCCTCAAACAATTCAGGCAAGACTAACTCATTTCTGATAAAATGCTACATCTAATGACGTCATATGTCTCAGTTTGACATGACTCAACCCAGAAAAACACAACCCCTCTTCACTGCTTGAAGAAAAAATCCATATGGGTGAACAGGTTCAGGAAGAAAACCTGCAGCACCAAAAAACACAACGCACGCTCCGAGATAGTAAGATAAAGCTTCATGTTAATAAAGACGATATGGTAAATTAGGGTGGTTGCGCGTAAACTGTCTAAAACTGGCTAGTATATATTCAGTGAGGTGATTGACAAGAATCCTAATGGGGCTACCCCCCATAACTCACCATGAAATGATAATAGAGCAGAGCATAATTACATCATTTCTATTAACTTGATTTGCCAAGAAGCTAAACAAAACTTAAACTTAACAAAAGAAAATACCAAAAAAAAAGGAATATGACAACACAAACTAACTCTGTATTTGTGTTAGGTTTATCAAGAAGGCAGGGCACACTCTCTGTTAGGATGCAAAGGTTGGAAATTTTATAGCTATTCAAGATATTTGAGCAGCTGAATTGAAATCAACAGGTTATGTAAATGCAAGCAATTTCTCAATGAAACTGGCCAAACTGACGGTTTTAATCACTATGGAGGTAAAGTTTTCCTCCAATGTAGTTTCCAATTCAATATTTGTTTTATTGGAAAAAGGCCAGACTTTCCTAACACTATATATGATGCTCCACTACTGTGGATGGTTTGGAATAATAGCTGTCACAAGATTCTAAAATCACCTAAAACGCAATAATTCTGACACAAGACAAGAGAAGCCTTATCATACACAGCGCAGAAGAAAAAATGAACCAGGACCAGAGCACTGATTCTTGAAACTGCGTAAAACACCAGGGCAATATAATTATTGTGCCCATTCAATGGCAATTCTTGAACCTCGATAAGCGAGGTTTTCCTCGTGGAATAAGAGGTTCAAAGAGAATCATACAACGACATCCCCGTGTCAATTTAGATGGCTCGGGGGTTGCCGCCGCCGCGGTAGATGGCTACTTTGACGGTGGAAGATTTCCAGGTGATTGGAAAGTGGAAACTTATTGATGCGGGCTGGGTTGATCTCATCTATTGGGCAGTCCTCTTTAATTGTTGAGCTTTTTCTTTTTTTTCGGGCGTAGGGCTTTACCCGAACCTGTTTGTCCATCAAAAACAAATCACTGCACAGTAGAAACAATGGTAATGTAATGTTCAGAAATACATATCATTATGCTCAAAAATTCAATCAGGACTATAATCTGATGTGTTCAAGTATCGAAGAAATGATCGCTTTGAATGATAAATAATATCTCAAATATATATATATATATATATATATATATATATATATATATATATATATATATATAGAAAGAGGGTCGGAGCCCTATAGAAAGCAAAATCAGAACCACCACAAATATCCATCCAACAAAAGTTTCGATCAATCCAACAAAGCAGGAGGTCCCAGGATCTAAAGGATAAGCATAAGAAATAAGCCAATTAGACAACGACGTGCCTTCGATAAACATGGTGGAGACGCAAAAGCTTCTTGCATTACTTTATTCCAATCATTCTCAAAATAACTCACAAAATATATATACACACACAAGCCACTTGCATGTGATTCGTCCCGCAAGAATTATATTTTTTTCAACATAAAAAAATATTAATAGTAAGATTTTTTTTATTATACTATAAATTAGGCTGAACTGAATAAAAATAAGATTTCAATAAAAAATAAAAATCAAAAATCAAAAGCATGAATACATAATTACAAGCAAAAAATTAACATTGTCCAGGAAGGATTAAAAAAAACAAAAGAATTAACACTAAATAAAAACTTAAAAGAATAAGGACAAAATAAAAAATATATATAATTAATTCCAATTGAATGATAAAACTGCAACAAATCAAAACTTTGGGACAAAAAAAAATAAAAGAATTTTAAAAAACAGTGTATTTTAAAAAAAAAAAAGAATAAAAACCGGAATGAAAAGTAACATATATGATTAATTTCAATTGGATGACAAAATTAAAATAAATTAAAACCTGCAAACCAAAAAAATTAAAGGAACCAAAACTCAAAGAATAAGGGATGAAATTAAAAACAACATATATTATCAATTTCAATTGAATGGTATAATTGAAAACAGTTAAAACTTCTATTGAAAAAATCAGGAGAAAAAAGAAATTAAAAAATAAGGGACTGAAATGAGACACACAAAAACAAAGAGGACATGGTGGCGCACCGGTAAAATGGTAGCTGGACATTTTCAACCACCCACTAACACTGAACACGCCGACTGAAAGGCACGTACATGTGAAAACTGACGACATGTCCGAAAGATGCATCTGCAGTAACCTTAAGGGGAAAAAATGAAATTACATAAACATCCCCAGACTAAGCGATAACCACAAAAAATTGAGAGTGAAAGTAACACCATGCCCCATCATCGGGCCTTTGTTTTCATCGTTTTTGAGGATATATAAGTAGTTTTACTGTGCACAACCGTGAAAAAACTAAACTAATCTCGCCTTAAGCGCTCAGTTTGTGCCTTATTCAAGGGCAACATTGTTATTTCACTGTTCAAGATCGAGCAAAAAAATTAAAAATACCCTCATCCAGTCTTCGTCCTCTTTCAAGTGCCTGGGATAAATCAATAGTTTAACTGTGCAAACAAAAACAGAAAAGACCAGAACACCCTAAACAAATTATAAATGATATACATGTCTCTTGAAATGTCCAAAATATTTTCGATATCGAGGGTTAAAAATTGCAGCCCGAGAGCCAAAAAGATAATTTTAATGTTAAAATTTATAGTGATTTGTGTCTAGGAACACATTAAAACATCAACGCAATTTTATATTTTTTAAAAATATATATACACTGAATAAGCTCTCACGTTCCCTAATCGAGAATCAATGAAGCCGACCTGGAGCAGGAGAAGCCCATGGCCCCCACTAGGCCGAAAAGATTTGAAAACTAAACTGCGAGTAGTTATGTCTCCGTGATCCATCGAGTCCGTCGGAGGAATGAACAAAAACAATTGGAGGCTAAGTAAAAAGCCCAATAATCGTAAAGTGGCTACGCAACCCCACCATTAACCAGCTTCATTTTTCATTAAGATTATTGGCATTTTAGTTTTACTTTTACTTTTACTTTCTTTCTGTAAGCACACTTCAAGATATTAGTTAGCGTGTCCCTTTTCAATCAAGCTTCTCTTTTCTTTTCTTTTTTAGTTCAGAAAGAGATTTTCCTTTTTTGATTTTTAATCCCTGTACTTATTTTTACTATTTTAATATAGAGCCAATGAGAGGCGAGGATACTATTGTCAAAACGAATATTTTCTTAAAGCCCGGGTGGTATCTTTTTATTTTTCCAATTTTATTTAATTTTGTGATCATGAGACTAAAGATTTGTGCTTGGTAATGAAAATAATTTATAGTATCATCATAAATGTAAAACCAGTTATCGGCTTTTTCGTTCGAGGCCTCGCTGTACCTTCTAACTACGGTTGATACGTGGGATTGAAACCTTAATTAGATTTGCTCGAAAAAAACAGTAATCTTACAAGCGGATATATATAACAACAAATGATCATCAACTCCATTGCAGCCTCAGAATTCAATCTTGAAGCACATGGCGAAGCAGATGATTAACATTTGAAGTTGCTTCAATCTACATATTTTTCCACTAGCGGTTTTCACCCTAATAAGCTCTCGGCTTTATTCTGCCTACATGATGAACTTAACCTTGCCGGAAGGAACTGAGCAGAAGAGCCCCTTTTCTCTCCACAGTTCTACCGTGCAATCATTGATCTGACTGGGCTTAATTATTCCCCCCCAGGACATTAGGCGGCTCAGGAGTGTGGCGGCCATTGGCTCCTGTATTTGAATAATCATTGAACTCCAAATTCGCCCTCCCGGCACCTCGCTTTGTGATTTTCTGCATTTTCAGATGTCAAAAGAAACCACAGATTAATTTGCTAGCTTCCTTCCTCGGTTCAGTTAATATAAAAGTGTCCCTTGACAGACCAATTAGCCCATGAACGGTACCTGGTGCTGGGCGTTGTGATCAGAAGATAGCATATCTTGACTAGCATACAGCAGATTAACTCCGGTCCCTGTAAATGCAATAAACAGAATAAAACAGTTGTGGCAATGATTCATGAACAAAAAGAAAAGATATACTCAAGGAGACAAGTTTGTGGATTTACTTGATGCAGAGGTAGCCTTCGAGAAGATAAGCTGGGAAACGAGCAGTATAATTACCAGTGTATGAAGGAATTTGCCTGCCATCTCTAACCACTTTTGAATCGTCATTCCTTCAACATAAATTTTATAAACCTGAAACGCATGCTGTTCAGAATTTATATTGCAGCCTGTTTTCGTCTTGTGGTGACTAACGTGTTATTCACTAGAAGTCGTCAGGGTAGAGAGAGAAGCACTTCTTAATGGAGCACTACCGAACCAACTTGGGCAGCCTATCCAGAAGCCTTTTTTTTCCTTATCTTTTCTTTTCCATCTTTCTTTCGGGTTACAAAAAGCGTGCTTTCAAGCTCCAACCTTGTCAAATGAACTTTAGCTGCTTTCATGGGTCAAAATGGAGATGAAATTGTCAATGCGTTGTTTTGAATTTTGATTGAAGAAGACTGGCTCCCTTGGCCCATCTGCAATTAGTGGAGAACATTGTATAATCTGGTCAAAAGAATTTACAAACTACTCATTACTTGAGCACAGCCCACCAACCTTCACAGCGGCGACTGACAACAGAAGAGAAACATTAAAAAGTAATATCAGTGATCGCCAATGCTACACCCTGATACCGCTGTTAGCAAGTACTTGCCAGTGCGGTTGATGTCTACGGAGTTATGATTTTGATTTCTGTCCTCATAGTTTAGAAAGGTTGATTTAGTCCTTGATGTTTTTTATTCGAGACAGTTAATTGATTTAGCTGACGACCGGCCAGAACTCCCACTTGACATTCTATTTTTATTTTGTTGCGTCAACTATTATTTTTTGCAATATTTATCACGTGACATGAAATAATAATCATATAATTATTTTTTATGCACGCCATAAAGAGTATCGTATTAAGAAAAAAAACGGAAGGGACGTGCTTGAATAGAATGGATTGAAGTTTAATTTAAATCATCTGCCTGGTGCGTGGGTTCGTGAGTATGAGCTGCAAATCAGTGGATATCTCTCGTTGATTTGTGATTTTCGGCGTGAAAACACTACATGAGTAACTGGGATGCGCGCGCGTGTTTTGAACGTGTGAAGATATTTTAAACATTCAAATCTTCAAGCTTAAGATCATCGTTAACTTTAACTTAGCTGTATTAATTATTAATCAAACTACATATTTATTTATTTATTTGAATTCGAGGAAAATTCACCCTTGAAAAGTGCATTTTATTGGCTCAGATAAGTCAATAAAACCTGTTTATCCTAATTTTTTATAAAATATATATACCAACTCAAAATCAAGATCTATTATATATATTTTAAACCTTCTGTCATCTTATTATGTTTTTTTGAACTATATATATCTGTGTGTGTAATGCACGCACATATTGCTCATGACACGCAGTTGTGCAGTCCATGATCGATCGATCACGCCCACATACTTTTCATCTATCATGTATTTACCTGATAACGTCAAGTATTTGAGCACTTCGTATAACCGTGTTATCATTTGTGGTCGGCCAAAAGCAAAGGTGTGGTGCGCTAAATCGAAACAGACATCATATATGAATTGAAACTGACAAGTTCCAAGTGAAGATACTGGTCATCGCTTGCTGTCGCTTTCATCCTCTAATGGCACTTCCACTTGAAGGTTTCACTTTCCACCTATCTAGCTTTTTGAAAGCACTTTGGTAAAAATCTTCATATCAGTTATCCTCTTGGTCTAGCTATTTTTAAAATCCCAACAAGTCTCTTGGCTTCACTCTAAAACCAATTTTATAGTAATAAAAAAAAGCTTCCAAGATTCTTCTGGATTCATTTGTGTATGTTTATTATTATTTTCTGAGCAAGATTTTCCTCTAAAATTAATTCCCGTACAAACGCATAGAGTGGACGTTTTATATATATATATATATGGAAAGCTGATTATTTATTAATTTATACAATATCTTGGCTTAAAAACTTTGTTTGTGGATTATTCAAGTGACCATTTACTTGAAGAAAATGTGAACTATGATACTGGGATAGCTTTTCTTTTTGACGTGTATGCATTCGATTAGTTGAATTGTAAAACGATGATTAGTGTCCATCTTTCGTGTGAAAGAACCGTCTTATATAAACATACACTTAACCTTGCCTGCATCTATCGAGTCCAGGACGAATGTTTTTCTTTCTATTTTTTTAAAATCCATAAATTGATTTATTAAAAGAACCGTCCTGCTCATTGATTTATTAAAAGAAACATAATCAACAGCTCTCTAACGCCGTTAGCAACAGATTTGGATGGAGAGACCATGTATGGTCAATAATCCAAGGCACAAGGTCTTGAGTGACAAACATTAAAGGGAAGGTGCTAACGTGAGTGGTTTCAAAATTGGAGGGACCTTGGATTCATTTTACCAGTACTCTTTTAAAGTTACACCTCCATCCTTGAATTAATTTACATGTTCAGCCGTGACGATTTATCTTTAGAAAATCTGAAGAGCATATTCTCACAATGGTCCAATATATCTAGAAGAATTTAATAAATTCCCTCGAACACCAGCATGAACATGGATGATTTTGTGATAGCAACATTCCTCTATCAAGACTAGTGTTATTCTGTATCAAGATATATATAGTCGGGGCTGTTATTCCCCGACGGTGCCCTGTATACTTGTATAGTTTCGAGCTATTCCAGGTAATTTAGATTTTCTCCAGAATTACTCCAGAAAACTACCTGAATTTTTTATTCTTTGAACTTTTTCAAACATGCTTGCAAGAATTAGTTCGGAAAATTCATAATTTTATAGCATTGTGCTATTTAATCTTTTGCCTGGATTTATACACCCCTTTACCCTGAAAATATCTGGTGCCGTGCCGGTGTTGAGCAGCGATGGGATTTTCTATTAGAATATATTCAACTTCATTTTTTAAAAAGAAAAATAAGATATGCTATCATATAGAATATTAGGGGAAACATATTCGTAAGAAAAGGCGATGCTCTACAATGTCAAGAATGGCTGATTTAGTTTTCTTGGATTTTGATCAAAGCGTTCCTGTTGATGGAGAATAATCTGAGTAAGAAAATAACAAGATGAAGGAATCTCTAAGGGCAGCCACTAGAAGAAGATTCGCTCTCAAAATGCAACCCCAGCAATAAGGAAACGAGAGGAGGATATGCTTCCCTGTTTAATTAAATGCTGGTTCTGAAACGTTGCGGGATGTAATTTGTTGAGGGATCAACGGCACGGATGTGTCAGGTGACCTTTTCTCTTCGCTTTTTGCAGGTGGGCCACGTTAGAATACGGTGGTGATGTGGCAGGGAGCAGCTGTTAATTCCTTGATAGCTGTGCAGGACACCAAGGTAGGTCACGTGCCACATGCTTACATGGCAAGTGGGGTTTCGCTTGTGAATGTCCAAACCAAAAACAGCTGTCAAGGCTGCTCGCTGTTTTCGTCCATATATATATATATATATATGTTTTTTTAATTAATCCAATATGCGAAATGCCGTCTTAGCTCAGCTGGTAGAGCGCATGGCTTTTAACCATGTGGTCGTGGGTTCGATTCCCACAGACGGCGATTTTGTTTTTTTTACTTTTAATTAAAAAAAAATGTTTTTAGATTATTTTTATATGCTGGTGTAAAAAAAATATTTTAAAAATAAAAAATATCATTTTGATGCATTTCTGAAAAAAAAAAAATTTGAAAAATAATCTAAACAACATTTTAAAACAGTCACTTGAACGGGCTGGAGTATTTCTTCATGATCTTCATCAGCAGCAGCTTGTGTTCTATGTAGGGAAATTATTTTTATTCTATATTTATCCTTTGTAATTTGTTTTTTATATCAATTTTAATCTTTATTTTTATCATATTTTCTTTTAAATGAAGTTTTTTTTATCTATCATATTTGGTTTTTATTCTCTTAATCACCATTTTTTTTATTCAAAATAATCTATAAAATTTGATTATTTTTTTCAATCCCATTCCTTTTCAACTTTTTTACTTGTCATATTTGTTTTTTATTATTTCAGTTTAATAGAATTCGCATGAAGATGATTAGTGCATATACTTTAAATGACCATACTCGCTTGAATTTGATTCTAGCTTTTTTTTAAAATTATTTTTCTTGTGTTCTTACCGTTTACTAGTGCACAGAAACAAAATCCTCTCCGCGTATGGTTTTCTTCTATTTCGCACATAAATTAGAAGACTTTGACCCCATGGTTGTAAGAAGTCCTAAAAACCGACTTGGATAGGAAACCTATTCAGACCGGATTACATTGTAACTTTGACGTACAGGTCCAGGTTATATGTGAACTTGGACCAACTCAAACTTGTCCTGGCCTAGGTTCACTCGTAATTTCACTCTTGGAACACTAAGTTTTGATAACTTGTTTTAGGTTAGTTTTTAAAGTGTTTTTTATTTAAAAATATATTATAATATTTTAAAAAAAAAAATTATTTTTGACATAAAAATAACCAAATTTTTTGATTTCAAAGAAAAAAATAAAAATATATTTTTTTTAATTTTTTCAAAAATATTTTTTAAAATATATGTGCAGGAATAAAATAATAACCAAAAATAAAACCAAAACATGCAATTTATGCTAAATCCATACAAATGATGATCTATTTTGGGTAGTAGTTAACATTTTGTTTTTGTAAATTCACTCAACAAGAAAATAAAAGGAAACACTATTATCATTTATTATGCTATAAAAAATTAGAAAGAGAAAAAAACCCATTTAAGACCATGATGTATTATTGCATTATCGATTAAATCTCAAACCTTTTAATTATATTAATTTTTCCGCCAACACAATCGATATTAGAGAATGATATCCTTTTATATGCCCCTTGCTAGTGGTATTACTTAAAAGTTTGTTTAATGTGTTTTAAAAGTGTTTTGAAAAATATTAAAAAATTATATACTTTTATATTTTACTTTAAATTAAAAAAAATCAGTGGTTTTATATTATTTTAATGTATTAATGTTAAAAATATTTTTTAAAAAATTAATTATTTTGATGTATTTTTTAATGAAAAATATTTAAAAAAAAACCCTCAAAACACTCCTAAAAAAGAACTTGTCTATTTTTTGATGTGTTTTTAGATTATTTCGATGTGTTTATGTCAAAAATATTTTATTAACATTTAAATAAATACTATTTTAATATATTTTTAAGCAAAAAATATTTAAAAAAAATTGAAGGAGAGGGCAAAATAGAGGTTTCCCTTAAGAAAAGGAGTATTTGACGAATAAGGAAGGCGAGTAATTGAGAAAGGAGCGAAATGCTGACATGGCAGAAAAAAAGAACGGGACCGGGCAGCACTATCTTCACAAGCAAATGTGGGGAATCCAATAGCAAGAAAAATCTCAAAGGCCACATAAACTTGTGGCTCACAAAATTTTGCCTTTTCTCTGATGTGGCATTCCCCCACCTAGTTTAATAACTTACCACCACCAAACAAGTGAATGACTTTGAAACTCTTTCTCTCTTGTTTTATTTTCTCTCTTCTCCCACCTCGTCCGATCCCAAAATAAAAATAAAAATATACAGCACACCATAACAGAAGCTGAGAAAGGAGGTTTGACTCTTCTTTTAAGGAAACTGAAATGTCAGATTTGGCGATAAAGCTGTTTGGAAAGACGATTCCGCTGCAGCTCAATCAGCAGGAGGATGTTTCTTGTGCAGCGAATAAGTACGAGTCTTCCTCAGGAACACCTCCCGGCTCCGAGGACTGCTGCGATAACACCACCACTGCTACTTCTTCACATGAAAACCACAGGTCTCACAAGGAACGAGGAGAGCAAGAAGGGAACAACAGGGTATGCTTCTTTTATATGTGGACTGGGATTGGATTCTGTGTTTGCCGTCATTATAAGAATTTGTTACCATATATTTGCAATTCTAAGTGCCGCAACCCTTTTTGTTTATCCATGTTTTTTGATTTCTTTTAAGAGGAGAGAGGAAACGCTCGTCTATTATTCATGGGAATTGGACTTGTGCACTTTTTTCAAGTGTTATATGTTATGGAATTTCAAAATCAAGGAATTGTTGCTTTCTCTGGGTGGCTTAGAAGGGTTTCATTCATCTTCTCTCTTCACCTTTATTGTCTGTGGGAATTGTTGGGGATCAAATTTTTTTCCAAATTTTAACGCGTTCCATATATTCTCCCCTCTGTGTCGTGCTTTCTCTGTAACTTCATTGCATTCGAGGGGGGGGTATTTTAGAGAAATGTTTTGTTTGACTTCGTTTAATACAGAATTAGTGTCGGTGAACTATATTAGGCCACAAGCTACATATCAGTATTTCACTGTTACTTTCCATTTTGAAACAGTTAGCAAGATTGATCCAGATGTTTGTTTCATCAAGGATCATAGAATTTTGTCAGATTCCTTAACTTCTGGTTCTTACCACATCTTTTCTTCGACTGACTAAGTATATTACCTCTCCAAACAATTAATCTCCAGTCTTTTCTAGTGTTTCATCTGCCCCTGCGTGTTTTAGGGAAAGCTTTGGAAAACGATGAAATTCTTTATGAATTTGCCTCTAATAACAATATTAGGGTTCCAGTACCTGGACTAATAAACACTTAATCACCAGTTGACAGCGAGACAGAGTTCTGCTTGATGTTGTTTTTAAACTCTGTAGCCCTGCAGTGTTTTCTTCAAATTAAACTGAATATAATTAAACATTAAGTGAGTGTTTGGGAGTTTCTTAGAACTTATTTTCTAAAAGAAAAAAAAATTGTTTCAAATTTTTTGGTTAATATTAAAACTAAATTTAAAAAATATATATTAGTTTAATATATTTCTCCGGAAAAAAGCATTTCAAAAAGCAATTTCTACTGCGTCCTGAACACTCACCCATTTTCACCTGCTTTTGGTTTGAAAAATTGTAAATACGATTCTACATAAGTTTCTTCTGATTCATTTTATTCTTATATATTTTAGGAGACATCAGGAGAGGAAATTGCCAATGATAAACATGAAGATGTTACCTCGAATCAGATCAAGAAGGACTCAAAAGGTCCAACATCATTAGGCAGTAAAGAGAACCCGGAGACTACTACCTCAGCTGAGAGGGAAACTTCGTCACTGAAGAGCAGTAAGAATGAAGAACAGAGTGAGACAAGCATCTCGCAAGAAAAGACTCTGAAGAAGCCTGACAAAATAATTCCATGCCCTCGATGTAATAGCATGGACACTAAATTCTGTTATTACAACAATTACAATGTCAACCAGCCACGTCATTTCTGTAAAAACTGTCAGAGATACTGGACTGCTGGAGGAACCATGAGGAATGTACCTGTGGGAGCTGGGAGGCGCAAGAATAAGAGCTCTTCCGCTTCACACTATCGTCACTTGATGGTATCAGAAGCTCTCCGAACAGCTCAAGTCCATGCCATGAATGGATTTCATAACCCCGCTTTGGGAAACAACAGCACTGTCCTTACCTTTGGTTCCGATTCACCTCTCTGTGAATCCGTTGCCTCTGTGCTGAACCTTTCAGAGAAAACGCAAAATAGTGTTCGAAACGGGTATCATAGACCTGAACGTAGAATCATTGTGTCTTGTGGAGGGACAGGAGGTGACGGGGATGATCACTCGAGTGTATCTTCTGCGACGGCTTCGAATTCATCAGAGAAGGGATGTAATGGTACTTCGCGAGAAGCAGTTAACAAGGATTATCAATCATTTCCTCCCCAGGTACCCTGCTTCCCGGGGCCTCCTTGGCCATATCCATGGAACTCTGCGATGTCTCCACCTACGGTTTGCCCTTCAGGCTATCCAGTGTCGTTTTACCATGCACCGACTTACTGGGGCTGTGCTGTTCCAAGCCCTTGGAATGTACCGCCATGTGCATCCTCTCCGCCAGCCTCTCTAAACCACGGTATGCAAAGCTACAGTCCTACTTCTCCGCTGGGGAAACATTCAAGGGATGGCAACATCCTTAATCCACCCTGCTTAGAAGAGCCCTCCAGGGACGGCACCAAATCAGAAACGGGTGTTTTTGTTCCAAAGACCTTGAGGATTGATGATCCTAGTGAAGCTGCAAAGAGCTCTATATGGGCGACACTCGGGATCACGAGTGAAAAGTCCAATTCTATTAATGGAGGAGGTCTCTTTAAAGGATTTCAATCAGAAAAAGAAGACAGAAATTACATGGCAGGAACAGCTTCAGTGTTGCAAGCGAACCCTGCTGCGTTTTCCCGGTTTCTCAATTTCCACGAGAACACTTGACGAGAGATCAGCTAAGTTGTACACTTTCTGCTATAACAGTAATGAAATGAAATGGAGTATTTCTTCAGAGTGCCTCAAATCTCAACGAATTTGTGCACTTGCACCACCAGAAGGCCACCTTATTAACAGGATTCCTAAATAGAAGAAAACCCAGAATAGAGTGTCCCTATTTTGACCCTCTAGAATAGCATAGCCACCTCCGACGGGACCATAGCCTCCCTCTCAATCTTCCCTGCCACTTTAAGACCAGCAGTTTTTCCTTATCTTTAGATGATTTCTGTTTCCTAAGTTTTTCATGTATATGGTATCTTAGATGTTTTTATATTTATGTAAGAGTGAGAGATAGCTTGACCGAAGAGAGATTCTTGGTTGTAACAAAATCCTTCTCTTTGTAGAATAAACTTGTAAATCACATTTAGTACTTGAATTTTTTTATGAAATTTTAACTTGAAAAAAACACAAAATTCAAAAGAAAAATGAAGTGGGTTTTTTTTTTTTTTAATGTTCTTGTATACCTATGACCCCGAACACTCACGTTCCAGAGTTTTTTTTTTAATCCAAGTTTTTTTCCTCTAGAAGGGCTCTGACCCTTTAATCTCATGATGGAAACTAGCAGTTCATGGAATTCCCTTCAATACCGAGTGATTCAGAAAGTCGTATGATTCTACTCGTGTTCGGCATACTGTCATTCAGCACAGATCTTTCTTTTGTAAGATTCAATGTTACAGTATAACACGGCAGCTTTTATGATGCTTGTGCAGTGAGGGGTTTTCTTCACTGTTGATCGAAACTAAATGATGAGGGCTCGTTAAAATGGCACAGAAAGTTCCTGTAGGCCCTCCCACATTTGAACAGATAAACTTGAATTTTTATATGCCTCAGAAAGCCGAGGATCTTTCTCTTTCATGCCCAAAGAATCGAAACAGGCAGCAATACCAAAAGGTGGAAACACCGGGAAAAAAGTTTTCCTTTTTTTCCATCTTTTTGCCTGCGTTTTCACGTTCCTTTCTTTTGTCCTCATTTGACACAAAATGCGCCGGGGGTAGCCCATTTCAGCTAACCATATTGTCAAAGCTGTGATGTTTACCTTTTTCTGTGTTTGGCTTCTACTGATAGATCAAAATAAAGTAAGATATGTGCCTCTGATCCATCAGTTTGGGTGAAACAATCAGACATTTCAATGTTTTTTTTATTTCGTGGAGTAGCGAGCAGGTAAAACCCTGACTTATTCGGGCTCTTACAAGAAATGCACATTTTGACTCGAACTCGTTACCTGCTGCACAGATTACAAGTCATCACACTCCACCGGGTTGTTTAGACATTTCAATGTTATCAAAAGCAGAAGGCCATAATCTGTGCAAATTTTTTAGTAGTAGTCATGGGACCCGAAGCATGTGATGCCATCCCGCAGAAGATAGCAGGCCACATATATATACTTGGTAATCTTTTTCTTCTTTTTTCTTTTCTTTTTCTTCCCTTTGCTTTTATTTTATATGGAGACAAATATTCTTGTATTGTCTAGTTTCATGACCTCAGCTGAAGGAAATCCCACTGGAACCTAGCAAACCCAGCATCATCTGCACAGGAATTGAATGATTTTGATGTCCAAGAGCTGAAGTCTCGAATCAATTCCAGCTTTTCATGATTGGAACCCTAATTAAATCTCTCGAACTTGTGGTTCTGCTTGAAGGAAAAACTTCTTTCCTGCATGTTAGCATCAGCTCTTAATAAAAGCTTCATTGGCTGTCCTGACCTAATTGACCTAATCGATATGTGGAAGCCTTTCATACATCGTATTAGTCCCACTAAGCTACTTTTCGTGGGCATTAGCCCAACGTCAACTTCCTAGTACTATTATTTTAGTGCATGATCGATGTCATGCAATAGCAGCAAATTGAAGACACTTTTTTGGATATTGATAAAGCAAATGAATATTCCTTAGTCAAGCTAGGGCACTTCGTGTGTAATACAATATTCCATTATAGAGCTATGGCCCGATTCTATCTGTAAACCCCGGGAAATAAATGTAAGTGTTAAATTAAAAGAGAAATAAAATAAGTTGAGGGGAGGGTGAAATTGAAATAAATAAAAAGATTATGATTTAAATTATAAGAAGAGAAGAGATGGAAAAAAAAAGAGAGACATTTAAAAGGAAATGGGGGGGAGATAAGTTAGAGGGAGGTTAGAGAGAAAAAGAGAAGGAGGGGTTGTGCTCCGACAGCCATATCTCTGCCGGCCACCGTTGGATTAGGCTGAGTTTTGGATATGTTGGGCAGCTCACTATTGTCTAGCATCTGACCGGAGGGATTGTAATTATCTGCCGCCGTTTGAGAAACCCGATCATCTGAAGATTTCTGGAAACCCCCCTCAAACCCGTCAGAGTCGCCGGACAGTTCCTCCACTGTTCACCGTTGGATTACTCTGATATTTTGTCAGGGCCATCTTCTATTTTCGCTTCATATCACCGTTGGATGAAGCTGAAATTTGGGTATGTTGTGCTACTGAGTGTGATTAATGTTCTGAACGGTGGAGATGAGAAATTGACAGTCCAGAAAGGAGATATGTATGTTGAACAGTAGCTCTCCAGTTTAAGGAGCTTGGGCTGACAAGATAAGAGTTACCGACACTAACACTCGGTGCACTCTCAACCCTAGCCCTCGTAAGCCGATTGTTTCTCGTCTTCAATTGAATGGTAGTTTATGGGAGAAGTCCGTTGTGGATTGGCGCCGGTGCCTGATGGTGCGGTCGGGATTGGACCGTCGTCGAGACAGGAACGACCCACGGGTGGAGCAGGTGGTGCGGTCAGGATTTGACCGTCGTCGAGACAGGAACGACCCACGGGTGGAGCAGGTAGGTGACTTGCACCTTTCTTTTTCATACATTGAATAAGGAAATACTTTAATATGAATACTACTCTATTGTGTAAGAACCTATATAAGATGGTTGAAAGTGTAAATGTTGATGAATGATTGATTAGCTTCGGCTAATGGCATCCCAATGGATGACCGGGATGAATGATTGATTAGCTTCGGCTAATGGCATCCGAATGGATGACCGGCATGAATGATTGATTAGCTTCGGCTAATGGCATCCGTATGGATGACCGGCATGAATGATTGATTGAATGATTGATTAGCTTCGGCTAATGGCATCCGAATGGATGACCGGCATGAATGATTGATTAGCTTCGGCTAATGGCATCCGAATGGATGACCGGCATGAATGATTGATTAGCTTCGGCTAATGGCATCCGAATGGATGACCGGCATGAATGATTGACTATCTTTGGCTAATGGCATTTGAAAAGGATGACCGGGGTGAACGAATGATTAACCTCAGTAAATATGCCTTAAGAGGATAGACGAGTTATTAATTATGGTTGTGTTGAGAACGATGTTTAAGATTTTGTAGACCCAGGATGATTGGATCGAGATTGATTTTAAGGGTTCTATGACTGTTTCCATACCTGTTATTGTTTAATCCGTTACTGTTTCCATACCTGTTACTGTTTAATCCGTTACTGTTTCCATACCTGTTACTGTTTAAACTGTTACTGGTTGATCTGTTACTGTTTGGAACTATTACTGGTCGATCTGTTACTGTTTGACTTGTTACTGTTAGTGCTTGAGACATGTTATTGTCTCGGGACATGTTACTGTTAAGTTGATACATTTATATGCATTACAAGCTATTGTACCAAGTACATGAAGAAATTATAAATGTTAATGCCTCCTGTAACTGCTAGACCGTTTAATTACCATTATAATTATCATTAAGTAATTACATTCTCCTAAATGTTTTGTATTGCTGTAGGGACGTCACATCCACGAGATGTCTAAGGAACCCGATACACGGGAACCAACTTTTGCAAGGAACCATGTAGATGCATTCTAAATCACAATGTATTTTGTGTTAATCAATATACAAAACACATAACTTTTATTAGATCCTTTTGTGTAAATTTGTAACGGCTATTAGTAGTATAGGAATGCAATGTCCAAGTATGAATATTTTTAATATGAATTTCTAATTATGCAACCATAATACTACATGGTTATGTAAGATCCACTTTTAATGAAATATTGATTGTATGGATGATATTCTGATGATGTGAGGTAATCAGGTTCGCTGATTTCCGGTACTATATGTGTTACATATATATAAAAAAAAAAAAAAATCAGGGTCGTTACAGTTGGTATCAGAGCACCTGGTCTTGATCCTGGGTTCAATGATAATGGCATTGTTGTGATGATTTTTGAAAGGTATTATGGGATGGTTCGAACCAGACAGCAAGCTAGGACTGACCCAACCCTTACATGAGGAAGGGGGTTGAGTTTATATTATGACTGTATGAAGCGGATTCTGTGATAGATATTACATTTTACATACCCACGGTATTGGTTTATTCCGAGAGGATAGAACCAATAGGAGGTCAGGAAAATTCTACTTCTCGACGGGTAGATATGCCTCCAGCGGAGGCATTTGAAGGCGAGCGACAAATCAATATATCTCCCTAGTAGCGCCGATGGTTGCGCTGAACATATTTTTAGATTGTGCTTTTATGGAATATATGGTACAGGCTTGGCGGTAGGGATGGCTGCAGGTGCTTCCAGTGTAGCTTTTAGATTAGAGAGGGTCGTTATAATAGTACAATGGACAAAAGATATATAGGAAATGGGTTGTGAAATATTCTCAAGAGAGGAGGATTCAGGATTTAACATCTTTTGCCTCCACCTATTTTCCCACGAAGCACCACAGAGTAGACATATCTAATGATGGACTAAGACAATAACTGAGAATGATAATGATAGCCATGCAACTTCATTCTGTGTGGGATTTGGTAAGGCTGCTCAGGGTATGGAAAGCGTCAGAGGTGTGAGCAAAGAAACCCGAGGGATTGTTCTACGATGCCATGAAGATGCTACATCTGTAAAGGAGAGGGACATCGATGGAAGGAGTGCCCACATATGGGTAGAGTTTGTTATTATTGTGGGTACACGAGTCATCAGAAGAAAGATTTTCCTAGTAGGGCTAACAAGGGAAACCGAAGTCAGAGGACCGATGTTGGGAGTCAGCAACAGACAGATTATGGTTGATTGACCTGGTAGACTTACCTCGTCAGGGATAAGTGTTACTCGAGGGAGGTCCAGGTTTCAGGAGGGAAGATTTCAAGGTCAGGTATATCATATGACTCAAGAGGATGTGGGAGTTATGCCTGATGTTGTGGCAGGTACTGTAATATTCCACATTGGCGGGTGAGGGAGTGGTAGCTGGCCTTATTAAGAGTGCTGGTTGCTAACTTTTCATACGCGTTTTGGGGCGTCAAGCCCAGAAGTGGGCTCGCGTCACTAGGAATAAAACCGTGAGGGCGGTAAGGCCCAAAACGGACAATATATTACAGGTTGGGCCGGGCTGTTACAGGTAAAATACAGTTAAATACAATGCAAGATTATACTTTAATTGATTCTGGAGCTAGTCATCCATTTGTATTATGTAGAATTATGGAATGATTGCATGTGGTGCCTCACAAGTTGCGAATAAGGTGACAATTAGTACCCCGTTAGAAGAAAGCATGAACACTGATGATGTCTATAGAGGAGTGAAACTGTATATTGAAGGGTTGGGATTGAATGTAGACCTTATGTCATTAGAATTATATGACTTTGACTTGATTTTTGGGCATGGATTGGTTAAGCAAACATAAGGTACAAGTGGATTGTTTTACCAAAACAGTGACCCTCCAGGGGGTAGGAAATAGGAATGTTGTATTTAAAGGAGAGAGAAAATTTCTTCCAAATTGTATGATTTCAGTCTTAAGGGCTAGAAGGTTAATGAGGAAGGGTTGTCCTGTTTGGTTAACTCATGTAATATATATATATATAAAAAAAACAAGTATCCACTTCCACGAATAGATGAATTGTTTGATCAGTTAAAGGGTGCTAAGGTATTCTCTAAAATAGATTTAAGGTTGGGGTATCATCAATTGAGAATTAAAGAACAAGATATTTAGAGGACAACATTCAGAACCCGTTATGGACATTACGAGTTCTTAGTGATGCCTTTTGGGTTGACAAATGCACCGGCGATGTTCATAGATTTGATGAATCGAGTATTTTCGCCTTACTTGGATCAGTACATGGTGGAATATATCGATGACATCTTGGTATATTCTAGTTCATATTCAGAGTATGAACAACATTTGGGGGTCGTGTTACGGACTTTGAGGGAGAATAAATTGTATGCAAAGCTGGATAAGTGTGAGTTTTGGCTCAAGGAAGTGGTATTTTTTGGGCCATGTGATTTTTGCAGAAGGAATATTCGTGGATCCAAAGAAGGTAGAGGTTGTGTTAAAATGGGAGAGGTCTACTAATGTGATAGAAATTGGAAGTTTCCTGGGTCTCGCAGAATATTACCGGAGGTTTATGGAGGGGTTCTCCACCGTAGCACCACCTTTGACAAGACTAACTTGCAAATAAGTCAAGATTTGTTTGGTCGGAGGAGTGTGAAGGGAGTTTCCAAGAACTAAAGAAAAGACTCACTTCTGCTCCTGTGTTGGCCCTTCCATCAGGAACAGAAGGGTTTGCGGTATATAGTGATGTTTCAAAAACAGGTTTGGGATGTGTACTGATGCAACATGATTGTGTAATTGCTTATGTATCCAGACAATTAAAGCCACATGAGGAGAATTATCCAGTTTATGACTTGGAACTTGCAACGGTAGTGGTTGCCCTAAGAATATGGAGACAATTTTTGTATGGGTCACAACTGCAAATCTTCTCAGATCATAAGAGTTTGGAATATTTGATGTCGCGAAAAGAGTTAAACATGCACCAAAGAAGATGGGTGAAGTTAATAAAAGATTATGATTGTGTGATTGACTATCATCCTGGTAAGGCTAACCTTGTAGCAAACGCTTTAAATAGAAAGGGTAAAGTAATTATGAATAACATAGAAATTAAGAGACAAGGAAGTATAGTAGGAATGAGAAAAAATGGGTATGTGGATAAGTCTCGGTCTTGAAGGGTCATTGTTAACCAGTTAAAAATCTGATCTGTACTTCGAGGTAAAGTTTTGGAGGCTCAACAAGTAATGAGAAGGTAAGAAGATCAAAGGGAATGTGAACCAGGGTATAGAAAAGTCCTTTCAGGTGTTATCTGATGGACTCATAGCTATGGGAAAACGAATATTTTTTTTTTTTTTGCCCAATAATGAGATCTTTAAAGATGAGGTATTGAGAGAAGCTCATGAATCCCGTTTTGCTACCATCCTGGAAGTACAACGAGGTATAGGGATTTAAGGGAATATTATTGGTAGCCAAATATGAAGAGAGAAATAGCAGAAATTGTGTCGAATTGTGGGATTTGTCAACAAGTGAAGATAGAACACCAGAAACCTACAAGGAAGTTACAGCTGTTATCAGTTCCAGAATGGAAATGGGAGGATATCTCTTTGGATTTTGTTATAGGAGTACCCAAGAGAAAGAAAGGTAATGATGCCATATGGGTTATTATGGATCGACTAACAAAGTCTTTTGTTTTTGCCTATGAGAACGACAAACTCAATGGATAAACTTGCAAAATTGTACATAAATGAAGTGGTCAAACTCCATGGGTACTAGTATCGATTGTCTCTAACCGGGATCCAAGGTTCACATCGAGACTGTGGCCTAGATCACAATGGGTTTTAGGAACAAAGTTAAATCTAAACACGACATTTCATCCACAGACGGATGGGCAGTCGGAGAGAACCATTCGAACTCTTGAGGATCTTCTAAGGTCTTGTGTACTGGAAATTGGTGGAAATTGGGAAGATCACTTCCCATTGGTAGAATTTACTTGTAATAGTAGTTATCAAACTACTATTGGTATGGCTCCATTTGAAGCATTGTATGGACGGAAGTGTCGTACCTCAAATTGTTGGGATGAAATAGGGCAAAGGAATCTGTGAGGACCCGAAATGGTACAACAGGCAATTGACAGGGTACAGGTGATTAGAAAGAGGATTTAACCATGGAAGTTAAGCCCATCCAGATTTTAGATCGGGATGTAATGATACTAAGGAATAAGAGAGTTACATTGGTGAGAGTATTATGGAGAAGCTCACAAATAGAGGAAGAAACGTGGAAAAGAGAGTCTGAGATAAAGAATAAGTATTTGCATTTATTACCTGAAACAGGTACTTAATTTAATTTCGAGGACGAAATTTCTAATAGGAGGGGAGAATGTAAACCCCGGGAAATAAATGTAAGTGTTAAATTAAAAGAGAAATAAAATAAGTTGAGGGGAGGGTGAAATTGAAATAAATAAAAAGATTATGATTTAAATTATAAGAAGAGAAGAGATGGAAAAAAAAAGAGAGACATTTAAAAGGAAATGGGGGGGAGATAAGTTAGAGGGAGGTTAGAGAGAAAAAGAGAAGGAGGGGTTGTGCTCCGACAGCCATATCTCTGCCGGCCACCGTTGGATTAGGCTGAGTTTTGGATATGTTGGGCAGCTCACTATTGTCTAGCATCTGACCGGAGGGATTGTAATTATCTGCCGCCGTTTGAGAAACCCGATCATCTGAAGATTTCTGGAAACCCCCCTCAAACCCGTCAGAGTCGCCGGACAGTTCCTCCACTGTTCACCGTTGGATTACTCTGATATTTTGTCAGGGCCATCTTCTATTTTCGCTTCATATCACCGTTGGATGAAGCTGAAATTTGGGTATGTTGTGCTACTGAGTGTGATTAATGTTCTGAACGGTGGAGATGAGAAATTGACAGTCCAGAAAGGAGATATGTATGTTGAACAGTAGCTCTCCAGTTTAAGGAGCTTGGGCTGACAAGATAAGAGTTACCGACACTAACACTCGGTGCACTCTCAACCCTAGCCCTCGTAAGCCGATTGTTTCTCGTCTTCAATTGAATGGTAGTTTATGGGAGAAGTCCGTTGTGGATTGGCGCCGGTGCCTGATGGTGCGGTCGGGATTGGACCGTCGTCGAGACAGGAACGACCCACGGGTGGAGCAGGTGGTGCGGTCAGGATTTGACCGTCGTCGAGACAGGAACGACCCACGGGTGGAGCAGGTAGGTGACTTGCACCTTTCTTTTTCATACATTGAATAAGGAAATACTTTAATATGAATACTACTCTATTGTGTAAGAACCTATATAAGATGGTTGAAAGTGTAAATGTTGATGAATGATTGATTAGCTTCGGCTAATGGCATCCCAATGGATGACCGGGATGAATGATTGATTAGCTTCGGCTAATGGCATCCGAATGGATGACCGGCATGAATGATTGATTAGCTTCGGCTAATGGCATCCGTATGGATGACCGGCATGAATGATTGATTGAATGATTGATTAGCTTCGGCTAATGGCATCCGAATGGATGACCGGCATGAATGATTGATTAGCTTCGGCTAATGGCATCCGAATGGATGACCGGCATGAATGATTGATTAGCTTCGGCTAATGGCATCCGAATGGATGACCGGCATGAATGATTGACTATCTTTGGCTAATGGCATTTGAAAAGGATGACCGGGGTGAACGAATGATTAACCTCAGTAAATATGCCTTAAGAGGATAGACGAGTTATTAATTATGGTTGTGTTGAGAACGATGTTTAAGATTTTTTAGACCCAGGATGATTGGATCGAGATTGATTTTAAGGGTTCTATGACTGTTTCCATACCTGTTATTGTTTAATCCGTTACTGTTTCCATACCTGTTACTGTTTAATCCGTTACTGTTTCCATACCTGTTACTGTTTAAACTGTTACTGGTTGATCTGTTACTGTTTGGAACTATTACTGGTCGATCTGTTACTGTTTGACTTGTTACTGTTAGTGCTTGAGACATGTTATTGTCTCGGGACATGTTACTGTTAAGTTGATACATTTATATGCATTACAAGCTATTGTACCAAGTACATGAAGAAATTATAAATGTTAATGCCTCCTGTAACTGCTAGACCGTTTAATTACCATTATAATTATCATTAAGTAATTACATTCTCCTAAATGTTTTGTATTGCTGTAGGGACGTCACATCCACGAGATGTCTAAGGAACCCGATACACGGGAACCAACTTTTGCAAGGAACCATGTAGATGCATTCTAAATCACAATGTATTTTGTGTTAATCAATATACAAAACACATAACTTTTATTAGATCCTTTTGTGTAAATTTGTAACGGCTATTAGTAGTATAGGAATGCAATGTCCAAGTATGAATATTTTTAATATGAATTTCTAATTATGCAACCATAATACTACATGGTTATGTAAGATCCACTTTTAATGAAATATTGATTGTATGGATGATATTCTGATGATGTGAGGTAATCAGGTTCGCTGATTTCCGGTACTATATGTGTTACATATATATAAAAAAAAAAAAAATCAGGGTCGTTACAGTTGGTATCAGAGCACCTGGTCTTGATCCTGGGTTCAATGATAATGGCATTGTTGTGATGATTTTTGAAAGGTATTATGGGATGGTTCGAACCAGACAGCAAGCTAGGACTGACCCAACCCTTACATGAGGAAGGGGGTTGAGTTTATATTATGACTGTATGAAGCGGATTCTGTGATAGATATTACATTTTACATACCCACGGTATTGGTTTATTCCGAGAGGATAGAACCAATAGGAGGTCAGGAAAATTCTACTTCTCGACGGGTAGATATGCCTCCAGCGGAGGCATTTGAAGGCGAGCGACAAATCAATATATCTCCCTAGTAGCGCCGATGGTTGCGCTGAACATATTTTTAGATTGTGCTTTTATGGAATATATGGTACAGGCTTGGCGGTAGGGATGGCTGCAGGTGCTTCCAGTGTAGCTTTTAGATTAGAGAGGGTCGTTATAATAGTACAATGGACAAAAGATATATAGGAAATGGGTTGTGAAATATTCTCAAGAGAGGAGGATTCAGGATTTAACATCTTTTGCCTCCACCTATTTTCCCACGAAGCACCACAGAGTAGACATATCTAATGATGGACTAAGACAATAACTGAGAATGATAATGATAGCCATGCAACTTCATTCTGTGTGGGATTTGGTAAGGCTGCTCAGGGTATGGAAAGCGTCAGAGGTGTGAGCAAAGAAACCCGAGGGATTGTTCTACGATGCCATGAAGATGCTACATCTGTAAAGGAGAGGGACATCGATGGAAGGAGTGCCCACATATGGGTAGAGTTTGTTATTATTGTGGGTACACGAGTCATCAGAAGAAAGATTTTCCTAGTAGGGCTAACAAGGGAAACCGAAGTCAGAGGACCGATGTTGGGAGTCAGCAACAGACAGATTATGGTTGATTGACCTGGTAGACTTACCTCGTCAGGGATAAGTGTTACTCGAGGGAGGTCCAGGTTTCAGGAGGGAAGATTTCAAGGTCAGGTATATCATATGACTCAAGAGGATGTGGGAGTTATGCCTGATGTTGTGGCAGGTACTGTAATATTCCACATTGGCGGGTGAGGGAGTGGTAGCTGGCCTTATTAAGAGTGCTGGTTGCTAACTTTTCATACGCGTTTTGGGGCGTCAAGCCCAGAAGTGGGCTCGCGTCACTAGGAATAAAACCGTGAGGGCGGTAAGGCCCAAAACGGACAATATATTACAGGTTGGGCCGGGCTGTTACAGGTAAAATACAGTTAAATACAATGCAAGATTATACTTTAATTGATTCTGGAGCTAGTCATCCATTTGTATTATGTAGAATTATGGAATGATTGCATGTGGTGCCTCACAAGTTGCGAATAAGGTGACAATTAGTACCCCGTTAGAAGAAAGCATGAACACTGATGATGTCTATAGAGGAGTGAAACTGTATATTGAAGGGTTGGGATTGAATGTAGACCTTATGTCATTAGAATTATATGACTTTGACTTGATTTTTGGGCATGGATTGGTTAAGCAAACATAAGGTACAAGTGGATTGTTTTACCAAAACAGTGACCCTCCAGGGGGTAGGAAATAGGAATGTTGTATTTAAAGGAGAGAGAAAATTTCTTCCAAATTGTATGATTTCAGTCTTAAGGGCTAGAAGGTTAATGAGGAAGGGTTGTCCTGTTTGGTTAACTCATGTAATATATATATATATAAAAAAAACAAGTATCCACTTCCACGAATAGATGAATTGTTTGATCAGTTAAAGGGTGCTAAGGTATTCTCTAAAATAGATTTAAGGTTGGGGTATCATCAATTGAGAATTAAAGAACAAGATATTTAGAGGACAACATTCAGAACCCGTTATGGACATTACGAGTTCTTAGTGATGCCTTTTGGGTTGACAAATGCACCGGCGATGTTCATAGATTTGATGAATCGAGTATTTTCGCCTTACTTGGATCAGTACATGGTGGAATATATCGATGACATCTTGGTATATTCTAGTTCATATTCAGAGTATGAACAACATTTGGGGGTCGTGTTACGGACTTTGAGGGAGAATAAATTGTATGCAAAGCTGGATAAGTGTGAGTTTTGGCTCAAGGAAGTGGTATTTTTTGGGCCATGTGATTTTTGCAGAAGGAATATTCGTGGATCCAAAGAAGGTAGAGGTTGTGTTAAAATGGGAGAGGTCTACTAATGTGATAGAAATTGGAAGTTTCCTGGGTCTCGCAGAATATTACCGGAGGTTTATGGAGGGGTTCTCCACCGTAGCACCACCTTTGACAAGACTAACTTGCAAATAAGTCAAGATTTGTTTGGTCGGAGGAGTGTGAAGGGAGTTTCCAAGAACTAAAGAAAAGACTCACTTCTGCTCCTGTGTTGGCCCTTCCATCAGGAACAGAAGGGTTTGCGGTATATAGTGATGTTTCAAAAACAGGTTTGGGATGTGTACTGATGCAACATGATTGTGTAATTGCTTATGTATCCAGACAATTAAAGCCACATGAGGAGAATTATCCAGTTTATGACTTGGAACTTGCAACGGTAGTGGTTGCCCTAAGAATATGGAGACAATTTTTGTATGGGTCACAACTGCAAATCTTCTCAGATCATAAGAGTTTGGAATATTTGATGTCGCGAAAAGAGTTAAACATGCACCAAAGAAGATGGGTGAAGTTAATAAAAGATTATGATTGTGTGATTGACTATCATCCTGGTAAGGCTAACCTTGTAGCAAACGCTTTAAATAGAAAGGGTAAAGTAATTATGAATAACATAGAAATTAAGAGACAAGGAAGTATAGTAGGAATGAGAAAAAATGGGTATGTGGATAAGTCTCGGTCTTGAAGGGTCATTGTTAACCAGTTAAAAATCTGATCTGTACTTCGAGGTAAAGTTTTGGAGGCTCAACAAGTAATGAGAAGGTAAGAAGATCAAAGGGAATGTGAACCAGGGTATAGAAAAGTCCTTTCAGGTGTTATCTGATGGACTCATAGCTATGGGAAAACGAATATTTTTTTTTTTTTTTGCCCAATAATGAGATCTTTAAAGATGAGGTATTGAGAGAAGCTCATGAATCCCGTTTTGCTACCATCCTGGAAGTACAACGAGGTATAGGGATTTAAGGGAATATTATTGGTAGCCAAATATGAAGAGAGAAATAGCAGAAATTGTGTCGAATTGTGGGATTTGTCAACAAGTGAAGATAGAACACCAGAAACCTACAAGGAAGTTACAGCTGTTATCAGTTCCAGAATGGAAATGGGAGGATATCTCTTTGGATTTTGTTATAGGAGTACCCAAGAGAAAGAAAGGTAATGATGCCATATGGGTTATTATGGATCGACTAACAAAGTCTTTTGTTTTTGCCTATGAGAACGACAAACTCAATGGATAAACTTGCAAAATTGTACATAAATGAAGTGGTCAAACTCCATGGGTACTAGTATCGATTGTCTCTAACCGGGATCCAAGGTTCACATCGAGACTGTGGCCTAGATCACAATGGGTTTTAGGAACAAAGTTAAATCTAAACACGACATTTCATCCACAGACGGATGGGCAGTCGGAGAGAACCATTCGAACTCTTGAGGATCTTCTGAGGTCTTGTGTACTGGAAATTGGTGGAAATTGGGAAGATCACTTCCCATTGGTAGAATTTACTTGTAATAGTAGTTATCAAACTACTATTGGTATGGCTCCATTTGAAGCATTGTATGGACGGAAGTGTCGTACCTCAAATTGTTGGGATGAAATAGGGCAAAGGAATCTGTGAGGACCCGAAATGGTACAACAGGCAATTGACAGGGTACAGGTGATTAGAAAGAGGATTTAACCATGGAAGTTAAGCCCATCCAGATTTTAGATCGGGATGTAATGATACTAAGGAATAAGAGAGTTACATAGGTGAGAGTATTATGGAGAAGCTCACAAATAGAGGAAGAAACGTGGAAAAGAGAGTCTGAGATAAAGAATAAGTATTTGCATTTATTACCTGAAACAGGTACTTAATTTAATTTCGAGGACGAAATTTCTAATAGGAGGGGAGAATGTAAACCCCGGGAAATAAATGTAAGTGTTAAATTAAAAGAGAAATAAAATAAGTTGAGGGGAGGGTGAAATTGAAATAAATAAAAAGATTATGATTTAAATTATAAGAAGAGAAGAGATGGAAAAAAAAAGAGAGACATTTAAAAGGAAATGGGGGGGAGATAAGTTAGAGGGAGGTTAGAGAGAAAAAGAGAAGGAGGGGTTGTGCTCCGACAGCCATATCTCTGCCGGCCACCGTTGGATTAGGCTGAGTTTTGGATATGTTGGGCAGCTCACTATTGTCTAGCATCTGACCGGAGGGATTGTAATTATCTGCCGCCGTTTGAGAAACCCGATCATCTGAAGATTTCTGGAAACCCCCCTCAAACCCGTCAGAGTCGCCGGACAGTTCCTCCACTGTTCACCGTTGGATTACTCTGATATTTTGTCAGGGCCATCTTCTATTTTCGCTTCATATCACCGTTGGATGAAGCTGAAATTTGGGTATGTTGTGCTACTGAGTGTGATTAATGTTCTGAACGGTGGAGATGAGAAATTGACAGTCCAGAAAGGAGATATGTATGTTGAACAGTAGCTCTCCAGTTTAAGGAGCTTGGGCTGACAAGATAAGAGTTACCGACACTAACACTCGGTGCACTCTCAACCCTAGCCCTCGTAAGCCGATTGTTTCTCGTCTTCAATTGAATGGTAGTTTATGGGAGAAGTCCGTTGTGGATTGGCGCCGGTGCCTGATGGTGCGGTCGGGATTGGACCGTCGTCGAGACAGGAACGACCCACGGGTGGAGCAGGTGGTGCGGTCAGGATTTGACCGTCGTCGAGACAGGAACGACCCACGGGTGGAGCAGGTAGGTGACTTGCACCTTTCTTTTTCATACATTGAATAAGGAAATACTTTAATATGAATACTACTCTATTGTGTAAGAACCTATATAAGATGGTTGAAAGTGTAAATGTTGATGAATGATTGATTAGCTTCGGCTAATGGCATCCCAATGGATGACCGGGATGAATGATTGATTAGCTTCGGCTAATGGCATCCGAATGGATGACCGGCATGAATGATTGATTAGCTTCGGCTAATGGCATCCGTATGGATGACCGGCATGAATGATTGATTGAATGATTGATTAGCTTCGGCTAATGGCATCCGAATGGATGACCGGCATGAATGATTGATTAGCTTCGGCTAATGGCATCCGAATGGATGACCGGCATGAATGATTGATTAGCTTCGGCTAATGGCATCCGAATGGATGACCGGCATGAATGATTGACTATCTTTGGCTAATGGCATTTGAAAAGGATGACCGGGGTGAACGAATGATTAACCTCAGTAAATATGCCTTAAGAGGATAGACGAGTTATTAATTATGGTTGTGTTGAGAACGATGTTTAAGATTTTGTAGACCCAGGATGATTGGATCGAGATTGATTTTAAGGGTTCTATGACTGTTTCCATACCTGTTATTGTTTAATCCGTTACTGTTTCCATACCTGTTACTGTTTAATCCGTTACTGTTTCCATACCTGTTACTGTTTAAACTGTTACTGGTTGATCTGTTACTGTTTGGAACTATTACTGGTCGATCTGTTACTGTTTGACTTGTTACTGTTAGTGCTTGAGACATGTTATTGTCTCGGGACATGTTACTGTTAAGTTGATACATTTATATGCATTACAAGCTATTGTACCAAGTACATGAAGAAATTATAAATGTTAATGCCTCCTGTAACTGCTAGACCGTTTAATTACCATTATAATTATCATTAAGTAATTACATTCTCCTAAATGTTTTGTATTGCTGTAGGGACGTCACATCCACGAGATGTCTAAGGAACCCGATACACGGGAACCAACTTTTGCAAGGAACCATGTAGATGCATTCTAAATCACAATGTATTTTGTGTTAATCAATATACAAAACACATAACTTTTATTAGATCCTTTTGTGTAAATTTGTAACGGCTATTAGTAGTATAGGAATGCAATGTCCAAGTATGAATATTTTTAATATGAATTTCTAATTATGCAACCATAATACTACATGGTTATGTAAGATCCACTTTTAATGAAATATTGATTGTATGGATGATATTCTGATGATGTGAGGTAATCAGGTTCGCTGATTTCCGGTACTATATGTGTTACATATATATAAAAAAAAAAAAAAAATCAGGGTCGTTACACTATCTCTTGATCTACCATGCTGGATTTTTTTCATCCGGGTTTAACAATAAAATGGATTGACTTTATCCGATCAGGTCATTTAGCATGCTGGAAAGCAACCTGCCATGTTAATTATCTCTTTATTTCATATAGTGATTGAAAAGATAAAGGTGCATTTTAACACAAAAGGCATGCATGATATCCCACTCTCTTTTATATCCCACTGAGGAGCAATACAAGCAAGTAAAAGGTTGTGTGCGATTTGACAATTTAATTGATTGTTTATGAGATTCATCCATGGCTGAAATGACATCTTTGTCCTCTCCCTCTCTCTCTCTATATATATATAAAAGAGAGTTTCCTCAATGTTATCCTTACTTGTTTTTTCAATTTAAACCAAGATTTGTTAACGAAGTATAACACACCTAAAGATGGCAACTAGGAAAATGATGGAACTCCCACCATTCCAAACACAAAAATTCAAGATGTTGTGATGTGCTTCCAAATATTGTAACACCAAAAAAAAATGGATGCATAAAAATATAAACCGATTAGATAATCGATGGACTCTTAGAATATTTTAATGATATATTATGTGCTTGTTGGTTATTCTTGTATTTTAAAATAAAATTAATTTGTATTTGTATTTAGTTTGAAGATTATGTTTCGTTGAAGTACTAATTCCAACTAGTTTGGTTGTCCACACTACAACCTAATTTAAAAATTAATTTAATCATAAAAAATATATGGATAATATTAAATCTTGACCAATCAATAATGTTTTTTATGAAATATGCATTGAAAGCTTGATCAACTTGCTGGATAAAATTAATAAAAAATTACATGCATAGTAAAATTCTAAAACAATCATGATGGCTTGGGTTGCAAATTCAATTGTGTTTGAGTTGACTCAGTGAGTTTCTTTTAATTAAAATCTCAATTGTAACAGGCTCATCTCGTTCAAAACCCAGTCCGACTCGAAACAAAATCCTGGACGTTTAGGTTTCAAACCACTCTCCAACATGATTAGGCTCACGCGTTAATGTCAAAGGCAAAATTCAAAAAAAAAATGCTTTGCTTTTGGATCATCATAAAAAAACTTAATTATGATTAAAAGAAATATTTATTATACAACACATTGTTTATTAACTGAAAAAATATAGCAATGACTGTATTTATGTTACTTTAACTCCGTGATAACATGGCATAGGACAACGACTCATGGGCTAAACAACAAATAGTCTGGAAATGGGCTGGATCTTGTACTGGAAAGCTTGTGAGTCCATATTGCCTGGGAGGCTTTTGAAAAAATCTCCAAAAACTAAAAAGGCCGGTTTATGGCAACAGGCATGTCACCCTTGTTCAGTTACTAGCAAGAGCCCAGAAATCAAATTTTGGACTTTTGCTCATTTAAAGTTATCTGCATAAGCCTGGCCCACTCATAAGGCGCCACATGTTAAATAAACTCCAGGTCCAACCTAAAGCTGATCGCTCCAACTTTCTTCGATGATTCGCATGGTCGGCAAGAAGAAGCAACAACATTACGTGGTGGTGAAGTACCCTCAACTTCCTGAGGGATTCCTAAAGTGATTTTTAATACCTCAAACCAAAATAAAATTGTTTGCATCTGTCTTAACTCTCTACGTGTCTTCTTCACTTCGAAGGTTACATAAATACCGATGTCCTTCTGTGTAAGTTGAAAGGAAATTCTGGAACAAATTAACACCCACGTCATCTCATGTGGAAACTCACTCTCTCCCCTTGCCGAGAAGATTTCCTCAACTTTAATGACAACTTCTTTCGAGATAAACTTTCCCCGCGTCCTTAACGATCTCCGCTTTTTAGTTCTGTATAAGTATTGGGTTCCGAAGGAAAATAGAAGAACACGGTTAGCTGTGTGTCTTGAAGACATAAGTTCATACACCATTAATAAACCAGTTTCTTTCGCTCACCCCCAATGGAGAGAATATTAGCAGGGATGTTTAGCTGTGTACTCTTGAATATCCTGTTTTGCCTTCAATCTCTACTAAATCTTTTCTTCGCAAGTGTCAAAACAGGCTCGAGTCCTGAAAAGCTGAAGCAGCAACAGGGTTGTGTTCAATATCATGACAAGGAACATCCTGAAAAACTAAACCAGGCAGAGATAAAACTGGTCATGAACAGATTAGGATTGGAGTTTCATGAAGACGGCCCGGGTGGTGACGAGGGGTTCGGCGCAGATGAGCTATTGAGTTTATTCGAGGAAGAGGAACCCGGCAGCTTGGAGGAGGTTAAGGAAGTTTTTGATGTGTTTGATGAGAACAAGGATGGGTTTATAGACGCAAGAGAGTTGAACAGAGTGATGTGTCGTTTGGGTTTGAAGGAAGGAATACAAGTAGAGGAGTGTGCAAGAATGATCCGAGCCGTCGGAGAGGACAGGAAGGAAAAGATCGATTTCAACGACTTTTTCAGGTTTATGGAGAGGTGTTCTTGCTAAACGCCAGCGACATAGTTGCTTGATGATCGAAAGGCATGTGAATTATTATGGATATTTTTTCTGTGCACATCCTTGTTTCGTGAGTCAATCTAGTGCAAATCGTTCTTCTTCCTATCTTTCATTCTTTTTTCTTTTTTTAAAAGATAAATAAATATTTGAAACTGCTTAAACAATGTAGTTTCATGGGAAGACTTGACCTCCTCCTTACATTGTGAATAAATCTAGAAGGATAGATAAATTTGTCTTTCTATTTGCTCTTTTCCTTTTCGTTTGCTGCCTGTCGGAACACTGGACCAGAAGCTGGAGAAGTCCAATACATGTGGGCTGGGCCCCATAATTGCCCAAACATATGCTTCAGATAGTCCGGTGCTCAAACATCGTGGAGTTAGCAGTTTAGATTTATATTACTAGTAAGTTCTTTCGATAAATTACGGAATGAGCCTTCTTAGACCTGCTATTCTCGTCACACACACACAATCCTATCCATAAGGTATTTTATATTATTCAATATGGCCGGGTTAGAACGTGTAGCAAAATCCAGCTTCAACCCGGTCCAATAAACATCCTATAAAAACCGATTCAGCGCTTCTTCTTCTATCTCTCGACGCAGCTTGCTTTGATTAACGTTTTTTATATGAAAATTGCATGGGGATTGTTGACCAGCTCAGAAGCTCAACGGGTGCGGTTCTGAAAACTAAATACTAAAAAAACAAAAACAAATCAATTTTTTTAAAACGCATTAACAAAAAGTTACTAAATTGCCATCCTTTAGTCACGTCATCTCATGCCCAGCCCTGAGTGCATTCGAGGTGTGAACGAGTTCAAGACTCTATCTTTGTCTGGATGCGATGCTTTGCTGGGCTTGATGCAGAACCCGAACACGAAATATAAACCAGCTGCTTAATGTTAGCTAGCGTGTTGGTCCATGACAGCAGTATACCGAAAGATGATTTCACCACAGAATATGTTTCTTGTACCGGCAGGTAACTACATGCACACAGAACTTCTTACGCAGAAGTGGACAGTTGCCCCCATGCGGGTCTCATGAAATCTCAGAAGATTCTGCTGATGAGAGAACGAAAGGAAACGGTGTTTGCCTCTGGTTGCAGACTTTGTGCCTGAATTCTGCAGTCCCATGAAAAGGATGTTTGCCACCAGTTTCAGCTTCCTGTTCTGTGTCTTCGCGTCAGCATCGTCGCCTGATAATCTCCAACCCTTGTTTCCGTTTTGGACAACGTAAATGATCATAGACTCTGGTGCTGCTGTCATTTCCTGGTTTTCATTTCAAAACCTTTGATTTTGCTCCTTCCTTCTCAGGAGACTATCACTCCAATGATGCTATTCTTCATATACTATCTACAAACTTAATTACGTCCAATTAAACTCCAATGGGTCAGTTCCAATACCATAGAATATGTATCGCTCTATTTTATATTCCGAGTTCAAGTTATAAAATTAACAAGGTTTTTTATTATTAAATTTCTCTTCATCTACTATAACAGTGTGAGAGCTGCGTTGTGAGAGGAAATCTGTCTGACTGATGCACTTGTAACCTATTTTTAGTGGTTTGTTAAATGAATTAAGCTCTACGATCTTTCCTAAGAAATTAAACTCTAATATCTCCACTGGAATATTTAAAAGACTGGAACCTTATGATAAATAATAATTCTCAATTTTAAAAATGATTTTTTGTTATTTATTTATTTTATGTTTGATTGATTGATGGATGGATTTAATAATTTAGCATGAATGGAAAACGAATGTCATTTCTAGGGATTGAAAATTCCCTTCCATCAAAGTAAGTAATATAAAAGGGCAATGGACTCCGTATACATAGAAGGCCTAAAAAAGAAGGGCAATTACAATGTAAATAAAGAAAGTGACGAGGAAGTATTTTTTTTCCTTGATATATTTTTATAGTTTAAAACGAGCGAATTGCCCGCGCGATGCGCTGAGTTTTTTTATCTATGTAGAAAACTGATTGATTTTATACGTGTTGTATTTTAGTATTTTAGTATTTAATTAGTAAAATTATAATTGATAAAATATGTTAAAAACATTTTTTTCCACCAAAAAGTGATTGAATGTTGCTATTGCTAATTTTTTTTTGATAAAATTTGTTAGAAAATTTGCTAAGAAGATGAAATGATTTATTAGAAATTTGTTGTCACAAATACCCTAGTAAAAAAAAACACAAAGAAGAAACCCGGTTATTAAAAAGTTAAAAAATATGAAAAAAGGTCCATGTTTTATTAAAAGAACAGAAAAATGAAGTCAGTCATAAATAGAATTTGCAAGGGAAAGCACCTTTTTAAACAGTAATGAGAAAAAAATTATGGTGCGCGTAAACTAACCCGGAAATCCCTGTCATGGAAAAAAAATGTATAAGTGGGAAAACAAACAGGGAAGAAAAACGTTAAAAAAAAATGAACAGTGAAAAATACCCATTCTGTTTTAGCTTATAGCGAGCGAATTTGCCCGCGCGTTGCACTAAGCTTCTATCTATGTAGAAAACTGATTGATTTTATGCATGTTATATTATGTTATTTATTTCATATTAGCACCTTAAAATATATATACTAAGTACGTTTTGGAATTGCAATCTTCTTTAGGTATTCTATAAAATAATAATAGTCATGGTGCGTGTAAGCTGATCCAGACACCCTGATTATATAAAAAAATATATATAAGGGGGAAAAAATAGAAAAAATATTAAAAAAAAGTTAGTCCAGGGATTATTCGTGATGCACCACGTTGGCCCGGAACAAAAGAAATATATACTTGGGAAGAAAAAATCATGGTGCATGTAAGTTGATCCGGACACCTCGGTTATAAAAAAACGGGAAAAAAAAATGTATAAGTGGAAAAAAAACAGGGAAAAAAATGTAAAAAAAACGTGGATTTGGAGATTAGTCGTGGTGCGCGTAACTTGGCCCGTACACCTCAGTTATCAAAAAACAAATTGTAAAAAAACAACAACAATCAGTTATTGAAAAAAAACAATTTTTTTTTAAAAACCCGTTTTTTAGAAAGAAAGAAAAATCAGTTTTGTTGGCTGAGTGGTTCGAACTCCTACGCACAACATTTTTCAACGCGCACAGAACCACTCGCCCACAGCCATTCATTTGACATTTTTACACTACAAATACAAAAAAAGCAGCCCTGTATAAAAAAAGAAGTCCACCGAGCTCATGTAGGCGCGAATCAGTGGATCAAATGTCTAGTACACAGTGTTTTGTGTGTGTGTGAACAGTGTTGCTACAGTAAAAGGGCGAATTATTTTAGCTTATACTGTAAATATATATATATATATATATATATATATATATAAAAAAAAAACAAAAATATAAGAAAAACACTTTAGCAAAAAAAACAGGGTCTGAGGATTAGTCTTGGTACACATAAATTGGTGTGGACACCCTGGTTATAATAAAAAAATTGGATCTGGAGATTAATTGTGGCGCGCTATAGCTAGCCCCAATCATAAAATATATATATATATAAGTGGAAAGAAGGAAAAAATATAACCAGAAAAAAAATTTCATGGAAAAAAATATAATCAGGAAAAAAAATAAAATAAAAAACAAAATTAGGAAAAAACAAAAATAAACTATAAAAAAATTGGATCCGAGAATTAATCGTGGTGTATTTAAGCTAGCCCGGACACCTCGATCATATATATATAAGTGGAAAAAGGGAAAAAATATAACCAGAAAAAAAAACTTCATGGAAAAAAAATATAATCAAGAAAAAAAAAGTTATAAAAAACATTGAATCCGAGGATTAATAATGGTACGTTTAAGCTTGTTAAACACTCTGATTATACAAAATAAATATATATAAGTTTTTAAAAAAAGTATAACCAGTAAAAACAAATATTTAATGGGAAAATATGAAGAAAAAAAAAAGGAAAAAAACATAATAACAGAAACAAAAAAGGCAAGAAAAAAAATAATTAGAAAAAAAAGTAATAAAAAAACAAGAAAGAAAAGCAAGAAACGAATAAAATGAAAAAAGAAAAAAAAAACGTAATCCGGAAGAGAAAAAAAAGCAAAAAAAAAAAAAAGTAGGAAAAAAACAAAAATAAACTATAAAAAAATTGGATCCGAGAATTAATCGTGGTGTATTTAAGCTAGCTCGGACACCTCGATCATATATATATAAGTGAAAAAAGGAAAAAAATATAACCAGAAAAAAAAATTTCATAGAAAAAAAATATAATGAAGAAAAAAAAGTTATAAAAAACACTGAATCCGAGGATTAATAATGGTACGTTTAAGCTTGTTAAACACTCTGATTATACAAAATAAATATATATAAGTTTTTTAAAAAAGTATAACCAACAAAAAAAAAATATTTCATGGGAAAATATGAAGAAAAAAAATAGGAAAAATACATAATAACAGGAACAAAAAAGGCAAGAAAAAAAAATAATTAGAAAAAAAAGTAATAAAAAAGCAAGAAAGAAAAGCAAGAAACGAATAAAAGAAAAAAGAAAAAAGAAAAAAAAAAGTAATCCGGAAGAGATGAAAAAAGTAATCCGGAAGAGATGAAAAAAGCAAAAAAAAAAAAAAGAAAGCTAAACCAAATCAGTTTTGCCGTTTGAGCGCCTCGAACTCGCGCGCGTTGATGCGCAGCGCGGACAACCGCTCGGCCACAAGTAGTTCTTTGTCATTTTCACCATAAATATTACAAAAGGTATATCTGTGCAAAAAAAAAGGTGCACATGCTCGCGCGGAGCACCAGCGCAAATCGCCAGTGAACAGTGACAATGAGTCTAGCGCTACAGTAGGAAATCGAGCTGTTTTAGCTCTTTAGGTAATAGCTATATAATGAAACATTATATCTAATATATATAGTTCAACTATTAAACTAACTCAAAGTAATATAGATCTAATAAGTTATAAGATTCAATATACTTAAATTTAATTATTAGTTAACGTCAAGCTAACATGGGTTCAACGAAATAATACACTTGGGTTTATTTGAGTTAAACCTAAGAAAATATAAGTTCATCAAACTGTCACATTTTAAACATTTTAGTTTAATCATAAGTTGAACCCAAGGTAACATGAGTCTACCATATTTAATACATTTGAATTTGGTCATCAACTGAAACTAGGAGTGATCAAAAAAATCAGTGAACCAATTAAATCGATTATAAAACTCTGAAAAATATTTTTAATTCAGTTCAGTATTAATTTTGTAAGGCAAAAACTGAATAAACCAAACTGAACCGACTCAATTCGGTTAAAAACATTAGTATAAAATCACGTTTTCTCTTCTCTCATTTCTTTTCTTTCCCAACCCTAACCCTGTCAGCAGCCGGCTCCTATCCCAGTCTCCCTCCCTTGGTAACTAGCCTCCCCTTCTCCTTGTCCTCCCCCTCTCCTTGTCCAATAGCCTTCCCCTCACTTCCTTTGCAATTGCATTTGAACAGGTCGATTTGATTGTTAATCTTATTAATTACATAAAAAAATCTTTTAAAACTTTTTTGTCCTTAAAAATGACAAGATTTGATTGTTATAAATACTTCATGAAACATATAAAAGCACTCATTATCCTCAAATATAATAACAAATGTTTTATTCTTGAAATTTAAAGTTATTTATTATTTTTTCAGAAAATTATCCTTAAACACAAGCCATTTATTGTTTTTCCTATAAAATTACCAACTTTATCATTATTTTTAAAACAATCTCTCAAAATGTACTTTGGTTTATATTGTTAGTTTATTACCTAAAGACGAAGTTTAGGTTTGGGATGAGAAAACTGTTTTTTTGTAGAGAAAAAATAATATTTTTTTGTTTTAATTTTTTTAAATTATTTTTAGATTATTTTGATATAATTATTTAAAAAAGAAAAGATATTATCAAGAGAATAAAAAATATATTATTAAACAAGATTGACTAGAATTAAAACGCTAGATAACTTGATTATTAAATATTATAGATTTTTGAGAATCATGAAAGGACAAAATGACATCAATATTCATCAGTCGGATCTATCTGTTTCACTTTAGAAACAAGAAAGGTTCTCGTGTGATGCAAAAGATTTTACTAAAAACAAAACAAAAGAGGGTGTTGGTGTGACATGACATCCACAGACTGGTGCAGATTTTATACACTGCCATCCAATTCCAACAATTTACAAGAATCCCTTTCTCTTTTTCCTCTAATGGCCTCTGTTATATCGGAGCTCATCCACAACAAGCATCTCTATGATATGATTTCTGCACAAAAAAAAAAATACAGCTCTTTTCTTTTGCTACACTTCTGACTTCATGTGGCTCCTACCCCGAGAAAGTCGATGAATGGTGGTGGCGCGGTCTCAAAATGGCCGCCAACTCTGCTCTGATCTGCCACTGATGGGGATGAGCATGAAGGCTCACCGGCTGAAACTGCTCGAGGCAATGTTGACGCGGTGGAGTCTGAGAAGCAATAGGGGTACTGGTAGCTGGACTGCTGCATTGTCAGTGTGTATGAAGGGTGGTGGTGTTGATAGAAATCAGAATTGCGGGGTTCATCGTTTGGCCTATCCCGTGAAATGGTGTGGCTGAACATCCGCATCATGTTATTATTACTTTTGGGACCTGCAAGAAACACAGACAAATCACCAAAATGAAAATAACTACTGGCAGTTAAAAGAAAGAAACATGCCCAAGTTTATACAGAATTTAGAGCAACAAAATAGTTAGGGGAAACGGTTTGTTTCAGTCGGCGAAGCAAAATAAATGAAACTAAGATTAATCAACTTGGTTTCAAATGAATATAAATTGAAGAGAATAAAGGGAGGAAATGTGGTAGGCTATCCAAAAAGAAACCGATGTCGTAGCAAAACAGAAACCCAGAAACACAAAAGATTCCACAGCATGAACAAAAAAGAATGTTGAGAGAGGGAGAGGGATTGGGGGATCACGAAGGCACATACCAGAGAAGAAATCAAAAGGTGTCTGCTGTGCACAAAACCCACTTTGAGAAACCTTAATGCTTGAGACTG
Source organism: Salix arbutifolia (assembly GCA_025169955.1). Classification (NCBI taxonomy): domain Eukaryota; kingdom Viridiplantae; phylum Streptophyta; class Magnoliopsida; order Malpighiales; family Salicaceae; genus Salix; species Salix arbutifolia. The sequence goes on from CM045909.1 coordinate 5,106,234, forward strand.
CTTCTCCCCCACTGGTCATGTGGGGGGATCCATTTAAGCCATAGTCAGCCCCACCGCGACCAGCACCATTAAAGTTTCCAATTTGACAAGGAGATAACTTGTTTAGTCCATCAGCACTGGAGATGTTGGGACAATATGGTGGTGGTACTGTTTTCGTGCCTGCATTTCTGCCGACAAAGCATGGAGTGTTTTCCATTCTTCTGTTGACAGATTGACTTAGCCTCCTCCTGTAACCACTTGATTGTTCTCTGTATTTTCTTGACATTATGACATGCCAATGGTTCTTGACTGCGTTATCAGTCCTTCCAGGGAAAAGTCTTGCTATCATGGCCCATTTGTTGCCATAAAGTCTATGAGCTTGCATGAGTCTCTCTTCTTCTTCTTCAGTGAAAGCTTTTCTGTTTATCCTTGGATCCAACTGGTTAAACCACCTTAATCTACAGCTCTTACCTTCACATGACAGTAATCAAAATGAGCCAAGCAGAAACTAGTGAGAAGAACCTCTTAACAAATGACAGCACAAAATGCAGATAAATGAAAATGGCAGAATTTGAACACAAGTTTACAGTTTCTCTCAGTGGTGTTTTACCTGATCTACCCTCTAACTTCTCAGCTATAAGGTTCCAGTTTTGAGGGCCATAAAGAGCCACGAGTTTTTTTAGCTTGGAATCCTCTGCCGGCCTCCAATGCCCTCTTGTACAAAGCTTTGACTGCCCACTCTCTGTTTCCTTACCACTCATCCTATTTTCATCCGGGTTTTCTTCATTAGATGAGTCAGCATAGTGATTCACAGTCTCATTATTCTTTCCGAGCCCATCACTGCTATCAGAAACCTTAACCTCCACAGAAGTATCACTGTTAGCACGATAGTTTCCCGTGATAGATAAACCCCAGGTAAGCCTCCAATTTTCCATTTCATGAGAAGAAGCGTCAGGTGGTGTCATTCCAGAGTTGGGACTAAGAGAGAGAACCAACGTCTGTATCGATCATCCCCGTTGAAGAACAAGGAGAGGGAGAGGGAGAGGGAGATGAGGGAGAAGAAGAGGGGTAACAAGCAAGAGCATTTCTGCTGTTATTATCTGGCGTTGCATGTGTAGCAAGGTTCTTGGCCATGCCTTCATTTCCATCTCTGACCTATATATGCTGTTATATATAATACAAGCATTTCTTTCTTTCTTTCCACACGTGTGAAAGGGAGAGGCACGCTACCATTTCTTTACCACACGTGTTGAAGGTTCTAGTTCCCGGGCTGTCTCACTCCATTGTGACAAGAAAGACTAAAATGCGCAGGTGCTGCTCGATTGGGCTTTCACAGGTCTACACATCTTTCTTTTCAAGGCAGAAAATGAGGGTTTGACAGAACAGCCCCTGTCAAGCACCGGTAAAACCTAGCTCCACTTCAACTCCTCCCAGTCCCCATCAACTCTACCTTGTGTTTTCACTTCGAGAGAGCCCGGTTTAACCTGGGTTTCAGTTAACCACCTGAAGCTGACCCGACAACCAAACGCCTCTGCCATGCATGCCATTATTAATGTCACTTCTTTGCTCGGCAATTAATACGCTGGTGTGCTATGCGCACCGTGTCAAGTTGCGTATGGAGCATTCGTCATTTCAAATCTCGCTTTCCCACCAAATTAATTAATCTCGAGAGAGCTAGCATGCGTTTTTGTTTTTTATAAAGAATAATAGGTATGAAATGAACAAAAATAATCGATTTCCATGTCATTTTTTGAATTATTTTGCTCATTTTATACCATTTGTTCTCTATAAAACATGCTTGTTGACTTTTGAGATGTAAATTAATTTGCTGGGAAAGAGAAATTCTAATTGCACATGTGTTACCATGTGGAACAAATCCAGTCCAATGTTATCTGCGCGTGTGGGTTATAATGTTAGTTTATAAATTATCTTTCTTCATGCGATAACTGTAAGAAATATTTTCTCTAGTTGTGTTGGTTAAAGTAAAAAAATTATATGTATTTCGAACAAGAAAAATATGGAGCTTAGTTATGACAGTTCGAGAGGACAGTTTACCTTAACGTCATCTCAGACCCAGCCCGACCCTACAGTCCTCTCTGTCTCTTTCACGGAGCCATTTAGCTGTAAGAAAACACGTTACCCCTATATTTTATGCGCGCGTAATTTAGCGAAACTCATTAATGATATCCACGTGGTCCATAGGATGAACTTCACTCAAATATTTGTTTGCATGTCCTCGTGGAGTTGTTTGGGTCCTTTGGGATGATAATGTCAACGTCTCTTGCCATTTATTTTTGCTTCTATAAGATAGCATTTTGTTTGTACGCGAGGAAATACACCTTGTAAAGCTTTATTGGTGATACTACATGATTTAGTAAAATTTCGATTGTTTTGGTATCTTGCAAGTTATAAAAATTATATATTATAATATAAATTTAAAATTTATTATGCAGATCGTAAATTATATATTATCGTATCATTATGTCCCTTAAAAACATGCACATGAAATTTACTGCAGCTGTAGAGATAATTTGAATTTTAGTTTTAATGCTACTGTTAAATCCGTGGTTATTTATTTTATCAAGTAAAAAATATTGATTTAAAATAATGTTATCATGGAAATAGAGCAATTGGTAACCAAAAGTGTTAAATCGATTCTTAGAATTTTCTATTCCACACCAACAATCATTTAAAATTTATTGTCTGTATGTCTCGCTAACATTTATTCTGTAATATCCGATTGTCTTACATGATAATTTTTAATATAAATCGACTGATAAATTAACAATTATAGAAACTATATATTTACAATGGGAAATGTAGAAAATAAAACTCATGGCCCATATTCTTGCCTAAAATTTATATTTCTTCTTTGTATATATATTCAAATGAATCTCATGGAATAGCTAGTAGGATAGTTTTTAGTTATTCTACATGCAACATAAAAAATAAAATAAAAATTGAGGTGTTGACCAGTCAATATTTTAATAAATGGATACCGATGTCCTGTATTTGAAAACGAGAACGGAAACTCAATGCCAGACCATAAATTTCAGCTGCTGAAACTTCTAATGGAAAGTCAGGTCACTCAATTATTCTCAGAGCAGGTTTTCTTGCAACCTCGGTAACAAAAGGAGTTTTGTGGTGCGAGTGTTTTCAATCTTAAGGAATGTCTTAGCACTGCACTTTCTTTTATCGAAACACTTGCCAGTAAATACCAAAAAGAAAAATAAATTACTGCCAAGAAGAAGAATTTTCCTGTTTTTTTTCACATTTTTCACTTTACCTGTCGGAAAATCTATTGGTAGACGTTTCATTTATTGTGGTCATAGTAACAGGAATGTACTATCCTCGCTAAGAATTCCGGTCAAAAAGTTTGAAAACTTGACTTTCCAGGGGAAACACACCGGGCTAAACGATCCCAGTGCAATTGCCAAAAGCCCCACCATTCGCAGTGACTCCCATCCTCTCCCACGCGCCCCTTGGGGTCATAGGGTCTCAACAAAAGAAGGCATGTTTCTTACTCGCTGTTCCCCCTGCCTTCTTGAAACTGTGCGCCTGCTTCATGTCATTGTCATTAATGGTGCATGTGAGCATGTCAAAATGCTTGTGAAACGGGAGATCGTCTGGGACTGATGTCATCATGACTATCTGTTTACCTAGCAAGAAACAAAATCTTGTATTTTTAATATACATGTTAAAAAATATATATAAAAATCGTTGCCGTTTTATTGTGTTCCCACACCCATCTAATTACAACAGTAAAATTATTATTTTATTTCTTAAAAGGTAAAATTTAATCCTTGATTTTGAGGGTATTTTTAACATTTCCCAGAAATCTATTTAGCAATTGCACATTGTTTAGGATGATTTGATCTTTTCTATTTTCATTTGCATAATTAAACTATTGATTTAGCAATAGATGTTGACAAGAAGCCAAGAAATGCTTAGAGGTATTTTGTGATCTTTTACTTAATCTTGAACACTTAAATAACAAATTTGCTCTGGGGTGGGACATGGGATAGGGGCTGAAGACAAGGATATTTTAGGTTTTTCATGTTTTTTGTACAGTGAAACTACTTTAAACATGAGAGCAGTTCCAACATGTTATTTATTTCTAAAAGTTTTTAAATTTAGAATTTAGATTATAATTCAAAATTTATTTTTTTCAAAAACAATTCATGATGAAAATGAATTGAATTAAAGGCAAGTTTGACACAGAAGCTGCACAAATCAACTTCTTCTTTCTCTAAGATAAGAGACCGATCAATAGATATTTAAACTTTTGATTGAATAAAAAAATTATTTTATTTAAATAAAATGTCATTGACGAGATTTAAAATGTAAATAATGATAACGTATTCTGTCCAGCAGATAAAACACATGGGAAAATATATGAAATCTTCATTAATTCTGAACAAAGCATACGCTTCAAGGTGAAGGGATATGCAATGATCCATCTTGGGCTATCGATAGCAGAGAGCCACCGGGCCATGACAAACTTCCATGACAGAAAGATTAAGCACCCGTTTGGCAACGTGGTGCGTTCCACGTTTGCCAAACGGGATGGAGTTTTGGTGTTTGGTTTTTACCAAACACCGTTTTGTTTTAGTGGGTCCCACCCTATTTTTACACCCAAACGGCGTTTCAAAAAAAGCACCTCCAAGGTGCTTTTCAAACGCCGTTCCAAACTCCGTTTCGGGTTTTTATTATTTTTTAAAATGTTTTTTTATTAATAAATATATTAAAATAATATTTTTTTATTTTAAAAAAAATATTTTTGATATTAGTACATGAAAATGATATAAAAACACTAAAAATATTTAATTTAATATATAAAAAAATAAAAATAAACAATCATTTTTTTAAAACACTTTTGAAATGAAAAGTCTTAAAAAAATTACAACTCAGGATTGAGGTTGTTTTGAAAATATTTTTCATTCAGAAATGTATTAAAATAATTTTTATTTTATTTTTTAAGAATTATTTTTGACATCAACACATGAAAATAATATAAAAAAACCAAAAATATTTAATTTAAAATAAAAATTCCCGTATGGATATTGTGCGCGAGAGCATTGCAAATAGTTTGATGGGAGAATGAAATTATGTTTCCATTTTATTTGAAGTATTCACATTAATATAAATTATTATTTATTTTTAAATTTATTTGTAGAAGTTACATATATATATATATATATATATATATATATATATATATATATATATATATATATATATATATATATGGATGGATGGATGGATGGATAAATGTGTGTGTATATTTCCATGCCCTTTTAAGTAATTTTACAAGTTAAAAGCAGTTTGTAAAGTTTGGAAACCAAACACCAAAAACTGCTTTTTCTTCAACCTCCAACTCAACCACAGTTTTAACCAAACACTTAACTGCTTTTTTTGAACCATAGAAAAAGCACTTTTTTTGAAACTCCATTTTTTCAACCTCAACCGCAACAGCAACCGCAATACCAAACAGGCCCTAATCACATGCTGTGAGAAACAGACCCCAAATGGAAACTGTGAAAACCGAAACCCGAGACTATTACATCAGAGTTGACGGTGTATAAAAAGCAAAGATTTTGAAAAATAAAATAAAATTGACCATTGATCTGAAGTTGGGTAGAGCAGCTGAAATTAAATATATATTGACATTCAAAACTTGGACGGGTCATGTCACAGACAGGTTATCACAACTTGAAGGTTTCCAAAATTATATATGTTCATTTAATCGGAATTTACTTTTACTTTTAATAAAATAGATGGACTTTTAAGTTGAAATTGATGCCACCGAGAGACATTTTCAAATGCATATTAAATATGAAAAGCATAATATTTTTTTTTACTGAACATGCCGTTTACTTATTTTTATAAACATGCCCATGCAAACAAAGAAGGTAACAATTGCGCTCGCCAGCATTAATGCCAAACACACCTTATGAATTAAGATGGACGGGTGTTCGTTCACTTCCATTTCTAGATGGAATCATAATTCAGGCGACAATGATAAGATGAGACGAGAATCTAGTTAAGCCCTAGAGGTTTCTCTAAAATCACGTGGGTGTTATGAATTGTCGCCAGTATCACGCGCACGACTTTGATATGACCACAGCAAAGAGAGAGGTGCCTGTCACGTGATGTGAAAGTTCAGATGAAGAACAAGGAGAAGCAGCCCGTGTTTGCACACGAATGAGAGTGAGGGTTGTCGTCGGGAAAGATGGTTTTTTCCCTCAACGCCCCCGGGCTCAGGTGAAGGAGTTTGCTATAATTATACCGAACATATGAAAGAAGGAAACAATGTTTTCGGGATGACCCTTGAAAGATATACCAAACAGCTGGCCTCGTCAGATCTCTTTTACCGTGCATGGAATAAAAGAGGTCACGGAGGTGCCCTGTACATGGGCCCCGGCCCGCCGTATAAATAGGAGGGCTGATCCACAGGATTCTGCCGGGCCAGCTCCCTTGGATTCATATGGTCAGGTACGGGAGGTGGTGGTTGCCTTCTTCGTTGCGGATGTATACCCCATGACCCGGAAAACAAGACAGGTACGGGGTCTCAACTTTCAAAGGCAGAAGCTAGCTGTGCTCGTGGAAGCTGGGAGAAGGAGCAAGAAAAAAATGATCATCAATATGCTAAGGCCTCTCTCTCTTCGTGGATTGATTTCATTTTTTTTTTAAATATCATAATAATATTGTCGTTTTGATAAAAGAAAAAGACAGCGGGGTTGTTCTTCTAACCGGGACATCTAGTGTTATTTTTTATTATTCAAATCCCAGATCCGGCAGGTCTCAGGTTAACTTATAGGGACAGGATGGGTTTTGGCAAATAGCTAGCCTATGAATTACCAATGCCGCATCCAATCGATCGGAATGTCAGGGTCCGGCATCCATCAATCAATCGAACTAGTCTACCGTCTACTGCACGTAGGCTCTATTTCTGAAACCCTTCGTGTCCACTTTTCCCACGACAGTACCGATTCCGACGTGTGGTATTTTTATTAAGATTTTTTTATATATATTTTTACATTAAACACTCTCTGGCAAACCAACAAGGCTTGAATAGTTCTGAAAAAAGGATGTTTGTTTCAAGCATAAACGTTTATTTTTGTACGTGTTTTACCTGAAATACTTTACAATAAAATTAATTCATATAAAATGTTTTGCAATTAACTTCTAAACAAAATTTATCTATTAAACAACCTTCACTGGAATATTTACAGAAATAGCTAATTTTAGTGAGTCAAATAGAAGTCTCTTTCAAGACTCGCGAGTTACATGTAAAGATTGCGACTCTTTTAACAAAATAATCATATGATAGCAAAAAAAAATAATGAAAATTCATAATTAAACACAATATATTATTATATTTAAACAAATAATTTTTTTAATTTCTAAAATATAAAATAGATAATTGAACTACATCTAAAAATCTTCATAACTCGGCATAGAACATATATGAAAATTCAACACCAAAATCATCTTAATTCATGAAAGGGCTTCAAACTATCATGAATGAGCTTGTCTCTAGCTCCATCACTACGAGTGATTCCATTTCCTACTAATATTGTTTCAACCTCCTTAATATTATAAAGTTGTGAATGACATAAAAATAATTTTTTTATTTTAATACAGTAATAATAAAAATAAAATTTAACCTCTAACACGCACAAATTTTACTGCCTTTATCGGGCAACACAATTTGACACCTGGTATCATTCTAAACGGGGGAGAAGTACAGCTAGAAACGTATAGAATGAACAGTAGTATTTTTTTTTTGAGACGTAGGTTATTGTCAGGTTTCTATGGGTGGTTTGAAGCTCTTGGGGGAAACTTACGGACGATCCCGACCCTCCAGCTTCGTTGGATGACCGATTTTGGCGTTCACCCGGTCATGTCATGCAATCCTCTCTCTTCTTCCTCTTCTTTCTCTCTCTACTTTTTCTTTGTTTCCACATTTAAATATTCTTTCTATCATCTAAATCCCACTCGTCGTTTGATTTTGCTCCTTAAGGTAAATTTTCCTTTTCTGTTGTTTCTTTTTTTCCAACAAGTCCTCTTCTTCATCAGAAAGACAGAGAGATACGTAGATTGTTTAGTTCTTCTTGGCCTTTTTTCCTTTTAAATTCCTAGTTTCTTCTTTTCATATGATCCCATGTCTTTCCCTTTCTTTCTCATGTCAAAATTATTGCTTTCCATCTCTGCATTTTTTTTCTTTTTGATCAACTTTCATTTGTCAAATTTCTTAGCTGGTCCCTGTGTACTTATTGATTTCATACATGATTTCGGTGCATTAGGTATTAAAAGGTGTTTAATCGTGATAAATTTACAAACTTGTGAGGATATTTTGATGCTGATTGATGAAAAATCAATACCTGGTTTGAAATATGTGCTTCATGTTGAAACGAAATTACACGATAATTGAAACTCTGGGAAATGTGGATTATTCTATAAAATTATGGGCATCCTTTGATGGTTAAATGGCGATGTTAAATGTGCAGGATGGGCAGGGTGAAGCTAAAGATTAAGAAATTGGAGAATTCAAACGGACGTCAAGCGACCTATGCCAAGAGGAAACATGGTATCATGAAGAAGGCTAATGAGTTATCTATACTATGTGACATAGACATTATCCTTCTCATGTTTTCACCAACTGGCAAGCCTTCGTTGTGTAAAGGAGCAAGCAGGTACTGTCATTTATGCCGCGCTTCAATGTTTTAGAAAATTAAAGTGAGCGAGTGAACTTTAAGCTTGCCTGGGAAATTTCTTGTTTGCATCTTTTTGGGAATTTCATTGCATTGGTACAGATTCAACTTGATCACATCTCTCACCATCCAACCTAGTGGTTGTTTGTCATCATATTTTGATCCTCACCGGCATAAACAGTTTTGATTAATTTTCTTCCTTTTCCTTCTTTATTAGCATCGAAGAAGTAATCACAAAATTTGCTCAGTTAACACCACAAGAAAGGGCGAAGAGGTATTGTGAAGTTTTCTTGCTTCTTTTTCTTAGCCCTTCCATGCCTGCATTGATTATTTATCAAATTGAAATTAAACTGTTCTTGTATTTGATTGGAACAGGAAGTTAGAAAGCCTTGAAGTAAGTCCTTGGATCCTTGTTTACGAGACTCTACTTTTCTGATATTACCTCTCATCCTGCTCTTTTTTTCACTTGGTTTTGTTGATGCAGTTGTCATTCTTTTTGGTTACATTATTTTCTTTTTCTTTGAGCGTATAGGCACTCAAGAAAACTTTTAAGAAGCTGGACCATGATGTTAATATACCAGAATTTCTCGGTACAAGGTATGCGCTTGTTGGTGTTGACACATTTCATTTTGCATAGCTTATAGGCAGACTATGTTCTGTAAACGTTTGTACTAAAGTTCTCGAATCCTGTTTTTTTTGTTGCAGTTCTCAAACAATAGAGGTATGGGTGCACACATAAGTTAATCCATTACTAAATACGACATTTCAAAACTCTTTCTTGTGTGATTATGGATTGTAACATATCCGATAAAATTGCAATTTAATTGACCAGGACCTGACTAGCCAATCAAGGCTATTGCAGAATCAACTATCTTATGTGCATAAGAGGCTGAGGTGAACACGTCCAAATCTTTCAATGTAGAGAACCATTTCACAATCTTACGGATACTGTGGGTGGTCACCACCCTGGACTAATCTTAAGTTACTTTGAGTTTCTGCAGCTTCTGGACCAATCCAGATAAGATTAACAGCTTAGAGCATTTAGGGCAATTGGAAAGTTCGCTCGGGGAATCACTTAACCGGATTCGATCACATAAGGTATGCCTATTCTTGTGGTGGGTTTCATCTGGAGAAAATATATACACACTCTTCTCTTTGTTGTTCATCAGCTCCTATGTTTTTGATTTATGATTGTGTCTCATCTGTGGTCAGCACACGATTGAATGTGGGTTTAATTAGCCCATGTATGAGAAAATCCATGAGCCTACTCAGTGTAATCCTATAACATTTTTTTTTTATGGATAACGAGGAGGGCAGTGAGGATAAGATGATCTGACATCTCAGTCATTTTTTTTAATCCAAATTGGATGGTTTTGTACAAGGATAAAATATACAAGAAATGCTACCTCCCAGTGTTCTGAGTATTCAAGTGTTCTTTGAGTAGTAGAGTGAAACAAAAGCCAGTGCTGCAAAACCTAAAGTCAATTTAGCAGAAACACTCTATCGGACCTTGAATAGAAATCCTACTAACAAATTACATCTCTTTAATATATGCAACAGTTCTATTTACTCTTTAACAGAGAGTCTGTTTTTTTTGCCAGGAACACTTGGGAAAACAACATCTCATGTCTCTAGAATGCCATAGCCAGGTAACAAATTACTTTTATCTGATACAAAAAGTTCCCTGTTCCCTGAAAGTTGTTACCTGACCAATCTTGCTCGCAGTTTCAGAATGCAATGCATGTACCTTTTAGAATGGGCGCGGAGCAGCAGCTTCCACCTATTTCGTGGCTTCCTAACAATGACGGTCAACATATTATGTTATCAGAGGACCCAAATCTGCTTCCCCATAGGTGAGTGAATCAGTTCAAGGAAACTTCTAATCTCATTGCTAAAATTATTTTCCCACTGGAAGATCATGTCCGGGCTTGCTCTGCCCAGACACAAGTACAGGATTAAAGCTCTGTTTTGTAAAATCATATGGACAAATTAACATGTGTATACATAAACACATAGAGAGAAAGAGTCGGGATGTACTGTGCAGACCCGCCTATTTTTCAGAAGTATTTTATACTGTTCAGGAATAGGGACACAAATATACATAGAACAGGTTTACAAATTAACAATGCATAGAAAAGTTTAGAATACCCCTCCTGATGACGTGTTCTTCACTACTTGATTGAATGTCTTTTTTAAGGGATGCCGAGTGCTCTGCAAGCACCTCTTTTGGGAGTTATTCTGGTTACTTCGGCGCGGGAAAAAATTCAGACCTGTCTAGTTCTGGTCAAGAAAGTGGAATGAATGGTATTCTTGATGAGTTAAATGGAACTGCATCACTGAGGCTACAGTTGGCTGGGCAGTACCCTTACCTGCCTGGGTCATACAATCTAAATTTGCTGAACGATACAAAATTCCAACCTGAAGCAGAGATCAAACTACAAAAAAGCCCTGAGGATTTTCATGTTATTGGAAGTTTTGAAGCTCCTAAACCCGGGTATGACTCCACCCCTTGTGGTTGGGCTTCTGCCCCAGGATCGTGCGCTGTTACTATGTTTGATGACCATCTGTATTCTCAGGCAAGTTTTTTCCTCGTTTCTAGTTTAAATAAGCAGATAAGCACTTTTCTCCCCTTATATTTCACATGGGTCATCTATGAACTGATCTGAAACTTTTGACTGAGACAGCAATTGCTGGAATGAGCAAGAATAGATGTGGATTGCGTAACTATCCTCCATTATGGTTTTTACTAGGGAAAAATCATCTAAAAGTTTGTGATGTGATGCCCATTGGAATGATAAATGGTCACTTAAAGTTCATCTATAAGATGAGATTAAATATATAAGAGCTAGAGTACTGCTCTTTCAATGCTTCTGTTTATCTAAAGTATCATCCATAGTTAGTAGTTTGAGCATATTACTATTCCTTAAGAGTGTTCGGTTTTCAATTTGTTGGTTCTGTAGCAAATTTTGATGCTCTTGTTCTTGGATTTTTTTTTCTGTTATGAGTTATAAGAACCACTGTTTAACCTTTTGATAATGGCGAGGTCTCCTTTTAGAGCAAAGATTGTTGAGAACAAGTTCCTCTTTGAATCAGCTACATTAAATTGCTTATCTTCAGGTCATAAATTGTTATCGTCCCAACTTCCTGTAAATTGAAACCAATTTATTTTTTGCAGCAACCACACTGAATTTGCTAGAGGTTCGTAGCTATTCAACAGCGAGAAGAAGCCAGTGAGTACACGATATCTATACAGCTTGATATCAGCATAGGAATTCCCTTATGGTGGTAACTTGTTAGAAAGAATGGTGCTGATTCTAACTTTGAGGCACCATTTCCAATCTTCTGTATACAAGTTGTAGGTTTTACTTGAATTTAAGCTTTCCCTGTCTGAACTTTGGTGAGACGAGGTCACAAAGGGCAGGCGGGCTGCCCTGCCGCCCCCATCCCGCCGTGGTGTGTCCTGGAGATGTATATTGAAACCATAAAGCAATGTATATTAAAACCATATAACAACGCTTGTAATTTAAAACAACTTCTCTGAATCGAGTTCTGCAACTAGCTTGTCACTGATTTTCCTCTGTTTTTTGGTTATTTCTACCTTCACCTCGATGAAACAATATGTTCCCCTGCACCTTTTTCTTACTGTACTCAAGAAACTGGCAGACTACTTGAGAGCACAAATTCAATCCCTCAGACCCCAAAAATATTGCTTCACTGTAGCAATGGTATTCTTTTTACAAATAAATGTGTCAACTTTTTTATTTTATATTTGAGTATTAAAAATGGCTACAATCTTGTGAAATTTTGAGCCTTGTTAATATACAAAGATGGTGTGGCCACTAAGTGACAGCACAGCTTGTTTGACATGGATGTTAAAATGATTGTGGCGTGTATGACGTGGCTATTTATTGACGACGGGGCATTGACGGCATGCAAAACTTTATTCTGGAAGGAAACTTCCCTTCATTTTATATTTAAAAATTAAAAAATATTTAAAATCCGACTTAGCTATTAATAATTCAATAAAATGAATTGCTAAGCTGAATTTTCATTCCCTGAAAACATAAGAAAATTAACGGGATGAATGGTTAAACTGGGTTTTAATGTCTATTTATATTTATTTAAAACATATTAGTTAATACACTAATTTGTTTTCTATTTATCAAATAATAAAATAAGCCAGTGAAATAAATCGAAAATTTTCCCTTCAAAATTCCGTCACTTTATAAGCACTACACAGTCACTTGATAGCCATATTAACATGCACCCACAATTTCACCTGATTATAAAAAATAACCCCTTAATATGCTAGTATATTACATCTAAACTCATTTAAATTTGAGAAACCCTAATCCTTTTCCTTACGATTGTGGAGCCAGCCCCGAGCGAAAATTACTTCCTTTGCCACCCTGATTTAGACTAGCAAGAGTTAAAAACAATAAGATCCTCTTCTCTTCCCTGTAACTGTAAGAATCATCTCCATGAATAAACTGTTTCAACTTCAAGCATGGAGAATGCCATCAAAAATCGTGCAAGCATCGCCATCAACTATTTAGCCAAGTCAGAATCTAAGCACCCCACCCCCATAAAACACTTGACAAACCACCCACCAGATCGAAGGCAACAGCAGCTAGATATTGATAAATGATGGCGAGATTTGCAAGAGAAAATTAAAATGCCCAGAAAATCCAATCTACAGTAGCCCTTCTGAACCATTATAGAAGGTCAAAAGGGGGAATTTCACTGTTTGATGAGACCCTGGTATCTTCCATTTTAGATTTTCATTGATTCTTACAGCTGTAGCAACATATTGTCAGGGAGAAAGTTATGACCAGAGACGACGATTTTGATAAGGTATAATATATAGTTTAACTGTTCCAATACGTGGAAATTCAGGACCAGCAACAAAAAGCGAGATTTTCTCATAATGTGATCACATGCATAGGTCTTGTCTTGCGATTCATAGGCGATCAATCCACGTCTATTATTTTTGTTGTTGTCTCTTGATGAGTGTCTTCTCTGTGAAAACGAACTTTTCCTTTTGAATATGATTGGTTTTTTTTGTTTTTTAAATTCCATCTTTGGAACCAAGAAATATTTTATGAATATCCAATTTTGATTTCCAGAAATAATGTATATATTCTTCGGATCAGAACAAAAAGCACCAGATCGCCATACCTCTGCTGTGAACTAATAAGCAGCACCCATGTCCGGCAAGCAGTAGCGAGTAATATAATTAATGGCAAGGTATACAATCCCGTCGTAGGTGTAAAACAGCAATGGTGGGTTTGCAAGTACAGATAGCTATATAAAATCCTTGTTCATCAAAATAAATAAAACCACTATCCTCTATTCAATTGCCTCCCACACTTTAAGATTTGCTTAGAACCTGAGGGGTTTGTACCATATGTTCAATATATATACAATAATCTCATGACGGGTTTTATCTGGAATGTCATTGAAGAAAAACGTAATACTTTAATGAGATATTTTTATTAATATAAATATTCAGGTTAACTTTTAATGACTATCGTATTACCAATCGCATAATTAAAATAAAATATAGAAAAAAAAACCTTTTCTCTATTTATTATCACTGGACCAAGATGGATTTTCTTATTTCATGGAATGGTGCGTGTGAGAATTTCTTAGGATTAAGGACTGAAAATTGCAGCTTGGAGGATATTAGACACAGTGGCTCAGTGGGCCGTTAAGGATGGCTATACGTTGAGAGGCTGTCCACCACCTCTTGCAAAGTTTATTTGCAGCAGAATGGAAGCGTTCCTATTTAAAAAGGATGACTCTCTAGAAAATAAATAAATGAATAAAATATAATTATTTTTACTGAATAAACGAGGAATTCTTTTGTAATTCTTCTATTATTTAATAAAAAAAAACTTTAATATTTATATATATATATATAAAAAAATTCAACCACCACCAAAAGTTATTTGTCGCTCATTTTCCATGGCAGGCCATGCTAGAATATGATTTTCTTTGTAACTTGTTAGAAAATAATCTGTTTTTTTTTTATAAATATTTTCCATAAATTACACCTCTCTAATTTCAAAAAATAAATCACTTTTTGGAAACTAACAACTGGGCTTCCGCTCGATAAATCTTGTTGGATTTGACGGGAAATTAATTTGACGAGGAGGCATTGGAAATCACAGCATCCCTCCTGATGAAATTAATGAAAACAAAAACCCCATCTGCATATTTTCACTGCTCATAACTCTCACCATTTAATAGTAAGACAGAGTCAGTGAATGGCGCTCCCGGTAGATGCATCGTAAATAAAAGCCCATCTGCATATTTTCACTGCTCCTAACTCTCACTGTTTAATCAATATTCTTCTCAGTTTCTCACGCCACTGGCTGGTGATTTTACTGGATGTGAGAGCTTCTTCATGTAGTTTCAGTACCATCGTTGATTCTTTTGTACTGCTGTGCAGCAAAAAAGGTTTCGGTTGGTGGAGCCTGGTCTGCAGCTATGTTCTATCGATACCAGCAACTGTTCTTGAGTCCAGGGGACATCTATCAGACCTTCGGTGTGATGTTTATGAGACAAGGCTGATACAAGTCAACACGTGGCATCGATACTGGGCTCATTCAAAGACTAGATTTTCGGTACCTCCAAAACGAAAAATGGTTTTACAATGGAAAAAACAATACGATCATGCAATCGAAGATGTCCACTTAAATAATAATTTTCTATTTACTTCACCTTAATTTTACAGCTTTTCTCTCACCTGTTTTTTAGTTTTATTGAAATATTTTTAAAATATAGTATCAAACATCTCTGAAAAGAACAAGAACAAGACGACTCAAGTTGAGTTTAATTATCCACCATTGATTATACTTATTAGTAAATAACCATATGAAGGATAAAGGAAATTAAATCGTCATGTAAAGTATTTAAAATAATTTCACTTACACTGATATTTTTGACGATGTGATTTTCAAGATTTTTCTTTTACGTCATGAAACATCAAATTCATATTTTCAAACCTTTTTAAAAATATTTAGACATAAATATAAAACAATACCATAAAACTAATATTAAACAATAAATATTAGGCTCCAAATCAATCCAATAACCACAAAATACCTCGAGAGAACTTTCACATCCCCGCATATATCCGAAGCCTGAATCACTTGAATTGAATGAGTGGATTTGTTTTTTATTTTTGTTTGAAAATTGGAAATGAGTCTCGTGACTTGTCAAATCACGAAAATGACAAATACACCGTATAATGACGGGACTGACCTCATCTTATCACTATCTCCCGATGCGAAATTACGATGATGATGATGATGTTACCATAACACATCATTATAAGTGAGGAGCCGAGATATACGGGGAGTCACATGGGGCGAGGGTGAGCTGTCTAGAACATATCGCATTCGTGTCGTAGCAGAACACGTCTTTCCTTTCCTCGCTGAAAGTGTTCAAAAATATTCTCGTAGGATTCGTGAGAGAATAAATACAATAATAAAAAGCAAAAAGATATCCAGAGTATATTAAAGGCTTAGCTCGTACACTGTCTAATCGCCACGCAAGCAGTTTTTGTCGTGGAGAGCGAGAAGCCGTCGATTGGTATGAAAAAGGATGGCGTGTCAGAGAACCTGACCCCTTCCACGTGACTCCAGATTTTGCCGTCCGTTCGATCTCACCATCACGGCAATCACCATAGCGAGTTTGTTTGACCTATTTTGTTTTTTAAATTACCTTTTATTTTAAAACATATTAAAATAATACTATTCTTATTTTTAAGATTTATTTCTAATATTAATATATCAAAACATTTTCAAATTTCAAATTAAAATAAGTTAAAAACAATTTTAAATCACAAAAACAAACAAATATTAAACAGATGACAAGGAAACGAGCTATTTTTTACTTCATGTTTTTTATTTAAAAATTGTCATGCCAAACATAGACTAAATCAATAGAAATTGCATTCTTGCATGGAATTTCAAGTCTCTCCGTACCCAAGTAATTGCCGATCCAAGTAAAACGTAAATGATAATTTAAATTTATAAAAGAATAAAATAAAAGAGAGATCAATATTTCTAGCAATCGCTAATTTCAAATACCTACTGGAAATAAAACTACCTGAATTTTCCGAAGAAATTCCAATAGTACATCACTCTCAGCTCGTCTGAGGTATTTCCATCCTCTTGCAGAGTTCAAATTCGAATGGATACACCCACCTCTTTCATGTATTTTGTTTGCTAGTTGAATCTTTCAATATCTTATTACCTCCGGGGTCTCAAGAAACAAGTTCATTTTTTTATATTCAGGAACCTCTTGGACTACCACTTCGATCCATTTTACCAGTACCGAACCTTCATTCTAAATGTTTAATTCCCATATGATTTTCTCAGAAGGGGAATAAAAAAAACTAGAAGAAATCGTACTGTTAATTCGACAGTAACAACGAACGTATCTGATTTTCTGTATCCTATTCTCTGATGGTTTCCGTGCAACTAACATAATGAATTTTGAGGAAAGTTCCCATGAAGAGACTGGAAGGCAAGGGACAAGCAGAGGAGACATTGATATGAAGTGTCTTGCTGCCTTTTCCCGCAGTCCTGACACCAGTCACTGTCAAAGAAAGCAAGACAGACAAGTGGTTTTTTGATTCATTCTGAAAGTAAAAAGTTTGCTCATCTGCTAGCTGGCTACTATCATTTATTCTGCCGAGCTAATTCGGATTTTCACTTCTAACACAAATAAATGAGGATCAACAAGGAATTTAACAAGGGGAGCTATACACCCACCGTCGGGGTTAAAATTTGACAGATTCCCATCTATCTACAGTTCAGTGCGAGCCACAATCTAGAGTCTCCCCCCACCCCCCAAAAAAGAGAGAGAGAGAGAGAGGACAAATCAAAATCTTGAAATCGTAACTTGCCCTTGGTGTTCTGGAAAGGTTTGTTGCAATTAAGAAAAAAATCCTATGTACCCTTCAAGGCCTACTTCATCCCAACTAAATTTACAACCTACACCAAAACCTTTGCGTTTCAGCTATAGCTCGGGAACCCTAAGACTCTGAATCGCACCGATTTTTCTGTTGTTTATAATCCAGGTGCAATCCCTCTTTTTTAATTCCCTTTACATTTTCCTTCCCTTCTCTTTTTTAATTTCATCCTCAGACTCCACTGTTAAAAAGGAAATCTTTAATTGGTGACGGCAGATAGCGTTCGTAGTTGGGCAATGGGCGTCTAGGCTTGGATTGATCGATTATCACACTTGAATCTGGAACTTATGAAGAACCTATTACAGGCCTTCGGGGTAGGCCCAATTAAGCAATTAGCTGGCAACAAATTTACAACTTTCATTGACCTATTCATGGGCGTTGTCATACGGCTAACAGAAGAAAAGGAGATAAACAAAAGATACTTGGATTAATACACACCATTCTGCCACCACTAATTTCATCACTGATGGAAATCAGAAACTTACACTTTGAAGTCTTAAACACTACAAGCATATAAACCATATGACATAATTCAGCAGACGCTGATCACAATCAGCTTACAAGAAAGAAGAAATAAAAAAGCTCCCACATCCCTTGAAAGAAGTGGAAGCAATAAAAAAGAAGCAACTAGTTAAAATACTAGCGGCGGGTGGTAAAAGTCCACCCCTGCCATCATCTTCTGCCCTTCTCACGGCGGAAGATAAAAAAAAAAAGGAAAAGCCCCAAGACTAATAAAGAGCTCTTGAATAGGACAACGCTTGCGCGACCCAATCAGCTCAAAATGAGTAGTGCCATGTAAAATAAGCCCTTCTCATCCTGACCTAAAGACTGACCTCCGAATGAGATACAAGTATATATTAGTACACTAAAACCATACTAATACCACTTTTGATACCGAAATACTACCACATAAATATTGACCTAACATGCTAAAACTTTACTGCGCCGGCAGAACAGATCTGGACTCTAACGGAACTGGGCACCGGAGAAGGTCTGGCCAAAGGACCAGCGAGAAGGAGCAACATTGTAGGAGACCACAGTGCGGCCATCACTGGTGGTGACCTTAAATGACAGGCTTTGTCCGTCAAGATTATTGTTGCTTTGCCAATTTTGCCCCCAGTTCCTTGACATAGGTTGCCAACCAGTCCTAGACCCCTTGATGGACACAGCATGCACATCACCGGCACCACCAACGTTGGTTATCAGGACTAGATTGAAGTAAGAGTGACCGTTGATTGTGAATCTGATGCCTCCTCTCCTTCTGCAGGGAACCCTACAAAAACGAGGCCACCAAGACAATTAGCACATAAAGAGACTGATTAAAGACGAAAATAACCCTCACCAGACACTTGATTAAGCAAAAAAAAGATTAGTTTCATTAAAACACCTTAAGCAAAAAAAAGATTAGTTTTATTAAAACACCTTATTCAAGACATTATTTCCCTCCATGGTTAAATTCGAAGCTCAAGGAGCTAGAGACTGACCTTCTGTAAGACACAGGTACAACTCCAGCTCTGTATTGGGCAATGTGCTGGAAGACAGGCTGAGAGAGATCAAAGTGGTGTTGAGGAGGGTTACACCAGCCCCCTGCATTGTTGGGCAGGGCATTGTTTGGAGGGCAGAAATTGGTGGCTGTGACCAAAATGGAGCCAGGGAGGCACCATTTGGGGTCGTTCACGCACCTAATCTCATAGCAAGATCCACAACTTAACCCGCTATTGAACAGAGCTGTGCTCAAAGCTGCCGTGTTTGTACCATACCCCTGACTGTACAAGTTCCCATAGCCGCAAGCCCCACCTGGAGTTAAAAATTTATCAAAACCAGCAAAAATAGACAAATGGTGTGCCTTAGAGGGTTTAATTTCTTAAAAAGGTTCTTCGTTTCTGCAAAGAGGCATACCCATTGTGCCAGAAGCATCACCGCCTCCGTAGAAGGTTGCACGAGCATTAATCCAACCTCCACCACCGTGACCATTAACAGATGAGACCATTACAAGGATACCAACCAAGAAAATTCCAGCTAAAGCCATTTTCCTGCTCAAAGAAGTAAACCAGTTCAGATTAAAAAAAAAAATCACCCTAATCGGTTTAATTTGAGAGATCCATTTAACAAGAGAAACAATATTTTGAGAAGCAAATGTGAGAGGAGAGAGGATTGTTACATGCAAAGATTATACCTTGAGATTAAAGAAAGCAAGCTAGAGAAAATGGGAGAAGCTGGAGTGGAGAAAGTTGAGAGGGGATGGGGGAGAATATATAGAGATTTGGCAGGAGGTACTTAGGGGAACACTATTTTGCCACCATTGTCACTAAGTCGCACAAAACAATCGCACGCGCGCACCCTTGAAGCAGCTGGGGGACCATGACCGCTTGGGCGTAAAAGTAAAGCTTGTGGTGGTGAAAACACAAGAGCACAACTTTTATTTGCCGCAGGCACACTTTTTTTAAATACCGCAATTATATTATTTTTCAAAATCTTTATTTTGCCCGTGCTATTTCCTTAAAGAAAATGGGTTGGTTTGGAAAAACGCCACCGTTTCTTTTTGTTTATTAAGTATTAACAATAAAACTTTTTTTCCTTGCAATAAATTCAATCTAGGAGAATGCATGAACCATAATATGGATGGTTCAGTTCAACTATGTATTATGTTCAATAAATTTATTATCGTGGGTATCCGGATTAATTTATGCATAAAATCAACTAATTTGATGAGTCCTAAAATTAATAATAATTTAAATTTTCAATAATTATCATATCAGCAAATCAGGTAGCTAAAATCTAAGATCACGAGGATAACAAACCAACTTTTTAATTATAAGATATTACCACCGGAACACCAGCTATAGTCTATGGTTGGGTTGGTAACTTATTAGCTGTCATGGTTTCTTAGCTGGATTAATTGGATGTTTAGTGTCTTATTATGTGTATAATCATAAGGCACTATCATAATTTCCTAATCAAGATAAGAAGATTGCATGGACAGCCACGACTTGGATTCCTGCTAATTGACGAGATCAGAGGACCGCGATTCTCGGCATGAGCGTATCTAATTCCTATCGGCTTCATTAATTAAGATGTAATTAGCAAGTACAATATAGCTGCTACAATGACGAATTACGTGTATTGTTTTCCGATGCTAAAACTATCCTCTCCATAGTCCTTTGACAGCCTACCTGCTCCTAATATCAAATGTCATAGAAAAGTCTCTCACCGGCAAGGATTTTATTATTTTTTATATTTTCACTCAACCTGAACCTCGTGGGTAAAAAATATCACCTTCTTGGAGTATTTTTAATAGAGATTTCGAAGTAGAAACGGAATCGCTGCTCCGGGAATCATGACGGAGAGGGAAGAGGTAAAAAAGAGTCTGGGTTACTATGAGCATGCATTTCTGGACAAAGCTAAGAGATCACCCTCCACGCCATTGCTGGAGAAAAGAGGCATCGGCTGACCAGCCCAGATTTCGAGCGAAGCTCGTGCCACGCCATCCCTGAGCAACACAACTTCCTAGAAGGGTCAAACAATGCACATATCGAGAAAGAGAAAAATCAATGATCATGGGGAGACCCTTCCTCTCTCTAGCCTGTTAGTGTTTGAAAAGCAGTCAAATTAAGACAGAGGCAACACTTCACAAAACACCTTTGGAATGACAACTTGTTATTTGACCGATATATGATTTTTATTTGGGTTCTGGGATCTACATGATAAAACTGGCCTTGCAATGCTGCTGAATTTTTTTTATTATGACTGTCTTCTACTCTTCCACTTAGGGTTTTTTTAGTGCAGTAGATATTATTTTTTAAATTATTTTTTATTTGAAAAATTATTAAAATAATATTTTTTATTTTTTAAAATTCATATTTGAAATTAGTATTAGAGAATAATATAAATTATATTCTGGGATCTCATCTAAAAATTTAAGTTTTTTGGTGAAATAATTTTTTAAAGTAGTAATAAAGTCTTGTTGACCTAGCGATCACGAGTTTGAATCTCACCATCTATTTTTATTTGATAAAAATCAAACATAAGATAATATGCATTTATATAAATTTAAAGAAGAAATGACTTTTACTTGAGAGTGTTTGTTATAGAATAATATATATCATATTTTGAGGTTTCATCTACCGTTTAAGATTTTAGATGAATTATTTTTTAACAATTAAAACATTAAAATGATTTAAAAATATAAAAAAAATATTTTTTTTTAAAAAAGCTTTTTAAAACCCATCTGGCTACGGCTGTCAAAATATAAATGTTTTTTAAAAAACATTGCATGCAATCTCTTTTGCTCTGTTCTGTATGTCCAAAACCCATCTGGCTACGGCTGCCAAAATATTTTATCTCTTCCGAACTTTGAATTAATGTTTTTGGACGAGAGATCATTTAGGTCCGGAGTGCAATGACAGTAAAACCCGGAAGAAAGGGACGCGACAACTCGAAGTCCGGACAAAGGAAGTGATTAATATACAGTGCTGGTATTCAAAGTTTGTCTGTACTGAAAAATAAAACAAAGGAAGCGGTGCGATATCTAATGCAGTTTGCGGTTCTGGCCGTCTCAAATTGCTCTCCTATTTGCACCTTTTAATTTCTTCTATTTTCGATTTAAGTGCGAAGAAATTAAACATGAAGTGCTCTTTTCCAGCAAATTCAACTACTTGACTCTAAAACCAGCCAAAATAGGGCTAAGTAATACTAGTACTGGGATTTTGTAACCATCCAGCCAAGGGGAAGATGACCGTGACCGAGAGAGAGGGAAGAGCAGGAGAAGAGACCCAAATGCACAAAGAGGTCTTCAGCTTCCTTAGCAAGCCATCCTGCACAATAAACAAGGGAGAGTTAGCGTCGGATCGTCGACACGCGGACACAAAGATAGAGGCAAGCGGCGATGAGCAACGCGTGGCATTAGAGATAAAAGGGAATGAAACGGCGCCGTATGAGGACCAGGCAAGAGATAAGGACAGATGGCAGCCAGAACAGAAGCAAGACATAGACAACCCAAACACTAAGACACATGCGTAAGACGTATTTATACAAAATACTACCTACGGAAGAGGGTATAAAAGCGAAGGGAGGAACAGACTCGAGGCATCCGATTGAAATTGTTTTAAAGCAAATCACTTGTCCAAGGAGGCCCGGGCTACCTCGAATCTGCCCAGAAAAGACTGCAATTCTAGTTTTAGTTAAACCTTCTTAGTTCTTTCGTTTATTTCAAGTATTTAATTCCGTACTGATAAACCCCAAAACACCAAAAAGAATTGTATTTCCATTTTTATTTGCAATTATATAAAATTCTGAGAGAACCTTTTTCTCTCACAAGAAAAAAGGGATTGAAAGAATTAAGTTTGTTCCAAGTGGTATCAGAGCAGGTTTCAGTTCCCAACATGGCCGAAGGCACCAGAGTTTCTCAACTAATAGAAACAGTAGCAGGAATAAGGCAACAACAAGAGGCGCAACAACAACACCAACAGGGTCAGCAACAGCTACTGGAAGATATAGTCCAACAGCTCAAAGACATGTCAGAATTGATCAGCTCACCAAAACACAAGGGAAGAGGCCCATGGTCTCACCCCCTAATTCTCCCATCCGGGCCATACAAGGAGAGCCCAGACACGAGATAATTCCACAAGAAGGAAATCAACAGGTCCAAATCAAGTCCATCAGACTAGAATTCCCTCGTTTCAATGGAGACGACCCCATCGGGTGGGTCTACAAGGCCAACCAGTTCTTTAATTTTCACAACACTCCGGCCCAACATCGTTTATTCATCGCCAGCTTTCATATGGAGGGAAAAGCCATTACTTGGTATCAAGAACTAGAGGACACCGGAGCCATCACAAGTTGGGAGGCGTTTGTCACGGCCCTCAACACAAGGTTTGGGGCATCCTCCTATGATGACCCAATGGAAGCCCTCATAAACATCAAACAGATTTCTACAGTGGAAATCTACAAGTCCAGATTTGAACAACTGTCTAACCGAGTTCGGGGACTGTCCGATTCCCACAAGCTCAGTTGTTTCTTGGGTGGACTAAAGGAAGAAATACGGATGGGTGTCCGAATGTTAACCCCCCAAAACTTAACATCAGCCTATGGGCTGGCCAGAATGCAAGAGGAGAACATCTCCATCATGAGGAGAACATGGAAGGGCTCAACTGTTGGGCTTCAAGGCCGCAACTTTGCCCCATCTCCTCAGAAGACAGAGGGCCATGAAGGGAGGGCAGTGCCTATACAAAGGCTCTCACCGGCCCAAATGAAAGAAAAAAGGGATAAAGGCCTCTGCTTTAAATGTGATAGTAAATGGGGGCCCGGGCACCGTTGTGGAGGGCCCAAATTATTTTTAATAGAAGAGATGGAAGAAGGAGAATTAGAAGAGCCAGGAGGAGACAGAAATCTAATCGACCTCAGCGACACACCAGAAGATTCTATCGAAGGAGTGGGAATATCACTCCATGCTATGATTGGAAACCCAGACCCTAAAACGATGAGAGTAAGTATATGGGTAAAAGGCCAATGTTTCATCGCCCTAATTGATACCGGGAGCACACACAATTTCATACACCCCAAGGTGGTCAGAAGGACCGGGATAAAGGTTACTAAGCATGCACCCATCGGGGTGAGCATTGCAGATGGGTCAAAAATCTGGAGCGAAGGAAGTTGCCAGGACATCCTAGTAACTATACAGGGGGGTCGTTTCACAACCCAAGCATACATCCTCAGGCTAGGAGGTTGTGACATGGTTCTCGGCATTCACTGGCTAAGGGGTTTAGGGCCCATTATGTGGGACTTCTCATCCCTCAAAATGGAGTTTAACCAAGGAGAAAAAAGGGTACTAATTAAAGGAATGGGCCTGGAAAATTCTGAGCTGGATTGCAGCCCTTCATTTGTGCAAGAACTCAAAAGGGCCGAAGTGGGCCTAGTCCTGCAGGTATGGAAAATTGGGCCAGTAGCCCAAAGTATTCCCAAACAGATGGAGGGTCTATTACAAGAGTTTAAAGAAATTTTTCAAGACTCAATCGGGTTACCACCTCGGAGGACCCAAGATCATGCAATAATACTAAAGGAAGGCATTCCCCCAATAAACGTCAGGCCATACAGGTACCCCTACTACCAGAAGACAGAAATTGAAAAATTGGTCAAAGAGTTATTGGCCTTGGGAACTATAAGGCCAAGTCAAAGTCCATTTTCTTCACCAGTGTTGCTGGTCAGAAAAACAGATGGGTCCTGGAGAATGTGTGTCGACTACCGAGCACTCAATAAAGAAACGATAAAAGATAAGTTTCCCATTCCAGTGGTGGAGGAATTGTTAGACGAGCTACATGGTTCTCAAATCTTTTCTAAACTTGATGTCCGATCCGGGTTCCACCAGATCAGAATGAAGGAGGAAGATGTTCCTAAGACAGCGTTTCGCACGCACGAAGGGCACTATGAATTTTTGGTGATGCCTTTCGGCCTCACAAATGCCCCCTCGACATTTCAAGGGCTGATGAACGACATTTTTAGGCCCTACCTCAGAAGGTTTGTACTGGTCTTTTTCGATGACATCCTAATCTACAGCCACAACCAGGGAGAGCACAACAAACATCTAAGGGTTGTCTTTGAGATTTTGGTCAAACATCAGTTGTTTGCCAAACAAACAAAGTGCAAGTTCGCAAGCAGCGAAATAGAGTATCTGGGACACATAATCTCAGGCCAGGGTGTTCATGCAGACCCCAGCAAGGTGGAATCCATGGTCAGATGGCCTCGGCCCAAAACATTGAAATCCCTCAGGGGCTTCCTGGGCCTAACAGGCTATTATAGGAGGTTCATTAAGGGTTATAGGGGCATAGCTGGGCCCCTCACCAAGCTACTCAAGAAGGGGGCCTTCCAGTGGGACACTGAGGCCGAAGGAGCCTTTGAAAAGCTCAAGGAAGCAGTAACTACCCCACCAGTGTTAGCCTTACCAGATTTCACTAAAAGCTTCACAGTGGAATGCGATGCATCAGGGGTAGGATTGGGGGCAGTCCTAATGCAAGATGGCAAGCCAATATCATTCTACAGTAAAGGCCTAAAGGGGAGAGAACTGTCCCTATCTACCTATGAGAAAGAATTTTTAGCCCTAGTATCTGCAGTGCAGAAATGGAGGCCCTACCTCTTGGGTCAGGCCTTCAAAATCAAAACAGATCAACAATCATTAAAGTACCTCCTTGAGCAGAGGATTGGAACCCCCACTCAACAAAAATGGATCTCTAAACTAATCGGCTACGATTTTGTGGTAGAATACAAGGCTGGGAAAGAAAACTTGGTAGCCGATGCACTTTCCAGAAAGGAGAGTACAAACGAGGAGAAGTCATTGTGGGCAATAACTACTCCCTTGGTCAAATGGGTTGACCAACTAAAACAGGGATATGCACAGGATCCAGAAATACAGGCCATAATGCAGCAGATTAAAGAAGAAACCCTAGGATCCCTACGATTCCAGCTCAGGAATGGGGTTCTATATTACAAGCAAAGGATATACATCAGCAAGGCAAACCCACTCAAGGAAGACATCTTAAGCTATATCCACAACAGCCCAACTGCAGGACACACTGGGATGGAAAAGACTCTACAAAGGGGAAGGAATGATTTCTTCTGGAAAGGGATGAAGAATGACATCCAGACATACATCAGACAATGCGAAGTTTGTCAAAAGGCTAAGGGGGAAAATACCAAACCTTCTGGGTTACTGCAGCCACTACCCATCCCCACTAGACCTTGGGAATCCATATCCATGGATTTCATAGAAGGCCTTCCCAAGTCCAATCAATACTCAGCCATATTAGTGGTGGTGGATAGATTCACCAAATATGCACATTTTATTCCCTTATCCCACCCCTACAATGCCATAAAAATTGCCCAACTGTTCTCACAGAACATCATGAGACTACATGGCCTTCCTAACAGCATCATATCAGACAGAGACCCAACATTCACAAGTAAATTCTGGGGAGAGTTATTCAGAGTACAAGGGGTCAAATTGCTAATGTCTACTGCCTACCACCCTCAGACGGATGGGCAGACAGAGGTCACTAATAAAACCCTAGAGGGCTATCTAAGGTGCTATGTCGGTGACAACCCTAAAGGTTGGTCCAACTGGCTAACCATGGCTGAGTACTGCTACAACACAAGTTATCATTCATCCACCAAAACCACACCGTTTCAAGCAACCTACGGCTACCCACCCCCAAGTCTCACTAATTACATGCCAGGATCAACTCAAATACAGGCAGCAGAAGAACATTTGCAAGACCGAACAGAGCAGATATCACAAATTAAGCATCATTTACTAAGAGCACAAGAAAAGCAGAAAAAACAGGCTGACAAAGGAAGAAGAGACATAGAATTCCAGGAAGGGGAATGGGTTTACCTCAAACTCCAGCCATATTGCCAGCGCAGCATGCCAAAGAACAAAAATGGCAAGTTATCATTCAAATACTTTGGCCCGTTTAAAATACTAAAAAGAATCGGCTCAGTGGCTTACCAGTTGGATCTCCCCAAAGAGGCTCGTATCCATAACACTTTCCATGTCTCCCTGCTCAAACAGTGGATCGGAAAGGATAAAACCCCAGAAACATGGTTACCCGAGCTTGGGTCAAACCGTGAAGATCCACAAGAACCCAGAGAGATACTCGATCGACGGACCACCATGACACAAGGAAGGGAAAAAGAAGAAGTGCTACTACGGTGGGAGGGACAACCCGCAGAGGACGCGATTTGGGTGGAAGAAGAATGGTTTCAAAAACACTATCCTCACCTTGAGGTCAAGGCTCTCGAAGGAATGGGGAGTTGTAACCATCCAGCCAAGGGGAAGATGACCGTGACCGAGAGAGAGGGAAGAGCAGGAGAAGAGACACAAATGCACAAAGAGGTCTTCAGCTTCCTTAGCAAGCCATCCTGCACAATAAACAAGGGAGAGTTAGCGTGTATGGCTGAGATGAAGGGGAGAGAAACTTACATGGACGGCTAGGAGGAAAAGAGGAAGGCAGCGTCGGATCGTCGACACGCGGACACAAAGATAGAGGCAAGCGGCGATGAGCAACGCGTGGCATTAGAGATAAAAGGGAATGAAACGGCGCCGTATGAGGACCAGGCAAGAGATAAGGACAGATGGCAGCCAGAACAGAAGCAAGACATAGACAACCCAAACACTAAGACACATGCGTAAGACGTATTTATACAAAATACTACCTACGGAAGAGGGTATAAAAGCGAAGGGAGGAACAGACTCGAGGCATCCGATTGAAATTGCTTTAAAGCAAATCACTTGTCCAAGGAGGCCCGGGCTACCTCGAATCTGCCCAGAAAAGACTGCAATTCTAGTTTTAGTTAAACCTTCTTAGTTCTTTCGTTTATTTCAAGTATTTAATTCCGTACTGATAAACCCCAAAACACCAAAAAGAATTGTATTTCCATTTTTATTTGCAATTATATAAAATTCTGAGAGAACCTTTTTCTCTCACAAGAAAAAAGGGATTGAAAGAATTAAGTTTGTTCCAGATTTGCTGTAAAATTTGTTTACCCTGGACTTTAACGGCCAATAACCAACTTGTCGATTGAACATGCCCCGGCATGCAACATTCCTCATCACCAAGGTAGTTAAACTCGCGAGTCAACTTGCAAACTCGTACGAGTTTGCGAGTTGGCTCAGCAAACCTGGTTGGACCGGTAGAAAAATCGAAACCGGTCAAACCCGGTCAAAATCGGGTTGACTCGTAAAATCGGACCGGATCGGTCCGATTTTACGATTTCATCAAAATCTACTGTGGCGAACTGGCGAAGCCTTCTTGTTCGATTGTTCCTTCAATTTCAAACGGGACCAAGAAAAAAAATGGAGAAGAGGATGAGAAGGAAGAGAGGATGAGGACTAATTGAGTAGACAACAAAATGACCCTATTCAGCAAGCACAGATGCCCTTTCATGTTGATAAAAGCTAACTTCTGAAACTTCTTTACCAGCTTGGTGAGGATGCGAGATTGGAATACAAGACAGAAAGGAAATTGGAGAGGAGATGAGGAGATAAGGGTGGGCGGCGGCTGGGAGAAGGAAATTGGGATTTAGCCTTTAGGGTTATGTTGGGGCTTTTATATTTAGTTATTATTATAATAATAATAATAATAAAAAAAGGTAGGTTTCTAGGGGGTATATAAATTATTATTATTAATAATAATAATAATACTTTCTACGGGGGGGTTATATAAATTAATAATAACAATAATAATAATAATAATAATAATAATAAAATAGGTTTATAGGGGGAGGGGTAATAATAATAATAATACTAATAATAATAATAATAATAATAATTTGGGGGTTTATAATAATAATAAAAATAATAATAATTAGCATAAAAAATAGTTAGCATAGAAAAATATTTTTTTAAAAATCCTATTAATTTAAGATAATAAATAAAATTAATTAATTTATATCTCACATCAACAAAATATTTATTTTTAGTTTGTTAATTTTTACCTAATGAAATTCTATGGACATAATTGTTTTGTAATGTATTTTTCAATTATTTTGAATTATGCATGAACCTTAACTAATGAAGTTTTATGACCATAATTATGTTATATTATATTCGGAAATATTTTACTTACGATTTTACGATTTTTCTACCTACACGATTTTAACTGTGATTTTACGATTTTTGTACGGAAAAATTCGGGTACGATCTTACGATTTTACGATCCGATCTTACGATCCGATTTTTCAGAGCCCTTTCCGATTCGTGTAAAAATCTCGATTTTGATTACCTTGCTCATCACCCATTTGCTTTTATGTTTTCTATTCGGCTTTATGGATTTGATCCAGACCGCTAATCTTCTGAAAACTTTATCCACCGCTATCCCATCTGGCTTTCATGTTTCATCGCACCTTTCCCTGTTGCCATGGATTCTATCTTCAGGATCTTGATGCCCCCGCGAATAGAAGTCAAGTGGGGAGAAAAGCATTGATCTTGTCGAGTCCCAAAACACTCCTTCCTGGTTTTTGTTGCAGTGCATGATGTCGCGTAAGAGTAATCTTCGTGTGACAACTTTTAAGCTTATTTTCAATATTGGTGTCTCCCTTTCTTTCCTGCTTTTCACAGTCTTCAATCATGAGTTTGTTATTCGTCAAGGTTTACGTGCGATGGGAGGTAAAGAACATCGATTCACGCCCTTGGTTTAAAAAAAAGAGATCAGTACAGTTAACTTTGGAAAGATGACTCCGATTCGACCTTTTCATGATCTTTTCGCGCCTGTTTGGTAGAGCGGTTGCGGTAGTTTTTCAAAGTACTTTTCGTGCCGAAATACATCAAAATGATGTTTTTTTATTTTTTAAAAATCATTTTTGATATCAGCACATCAAAATGATATAAACGCACAAAAAAAAATTCATTTAAAATGCAAAAAAAAAAATTGAAATTTGACAAAAACGGGTTGCACCGCACAGCCAAACAGGTGATTCTTCTCTTTCAGGAGAGCTGAAACGCGACTGGATGGTATTGTTTGCTTTTGCAATGAAATCATGTTTTTTTTTCTTCTTTTTAAATAATTTTGTGAGTTTTTATTGGTTTGACTTGTTAATATTAAAAATAAAAAATATTATATTTAGATAAAATACATTCTAAGAAATTAATTATTAGCACCACAACATGCTCTACCTACCATGTCTTTTAAAACGAAACAGGACGTCTTGTACCTAGACGGGGTAGTGTATTTATTGTCAAGACAAACAATGAAGAGACTTCCTTCATTTTCCTGTTCGTCTACGAATGGAGATTTAGAGGCATCGAAGAAATATACCCCAGTGCCACATGGCATGCTCTGATCTATTTCATTATTTTCACACTGGGATGAAATTCCCGGATCTTAATTTCTAATATATCTAGATTGCAAAAATTGGAAAACAGAACAGAAAATTAGCATTAAAATTGGTTTAACATTTTGAAAAGGACAATTTTTAGCGGTCAATTTATTTTTCAGAGACCTAATGAATGGTCTAGATCTATAAACAGTGCGTGCCAGTGCATCCTATCGAAATCAAAGAACTTGCATGAACAGGATTCAATGACCGAGGCCGTGGAAGCCTAAAAAGTCTCACGTCTTAATTAATATGTCGGGAAATTATGGTGTTTTTGTTGTTGCTGCAACTCGTTTGTGCCTAATCATATCTTCTGTCTTTTGTGATTTTCAAACCAAACACCACAATCTTCCTCCTTGTCCCATTCTTCCTCCCCCATGTGCGGGGTGGTTCAGGGAAAAGGAGATTATCTCACGGCTGATCATTCTTGCGACGACTCTTACCACAAAATCAAATCCTGCTAATCACGTTTCACCGAGCTGCTACACTGCCTGAGATTCTCGTAAAATAAAAGAGACGCAGAGAAAATCGATCTGGGTTTCGATTCTGGACATGTCTTGTCGCTGTTGAATTTAATTGTGGCATCCAGATTTCCTTGCCCGAAATCTGCCAGACGCTTCGTCTGCGTCAACGTCTACGCGAGTGGGTTCAATCCCTACAAAAGTTACAAAATTTGAAAGCAAGATTTGTCTCTAGCGTGGTTGTCATTTTTCGAATTCAGAGAGTTGAAAAGAGAAAATAAAGATTTTTAACTACCAGGCATATCTTTTGAGATTTCCCTGTTAAAATCATATTCTTTATCATAAAAAATATATTTTATACGCGTGGTTCCTGACTCTCTTTTTTATATGGGATCAGCAGTAGCACCGTATTGTTCGAAAATGCCAGTGCATATTTAACAGTACCTCGTGAGTGCATTTTCCAGTTACACGCTCACTTCGCGCGTGGTTTGAAAAATGCAAACCCCGTGATCAGTGGAAACCTTTCATAGAAAAAGGGAGGGAGCCGGTCTTCAGGCTAGATTTCTTGTGCCTCTCTCTAACTGCCATACTGATAGTTAAACTAACAACCTAACATTAAAAATATGTTCTTATATCATGGTTAACGGATGATTTTTAAAAATATTTTTTTATTTTTATATTATCAAATAAAAAGCATAAAATTATTATTCTTATATATTTTTTTTTAAAATAAACACACTAAAAAAAGAAATAAAGGAAGTCTAGAAACTCATTAAATCTTATATTATAAAAACCAGCTAGTGCTCAGAAAAGTGGACTCCCAACTACCTCCTGGGTTTGGTGAAGAACCTCTTAATTAGGTGTAAGCCTTACAGAAACGAGCTGCAAGAACTGTAAATGCTCATAAATTCAACAGCAAGTAAGGAATCTGATGGGTGGAATGATTGTCCAATGAGCACCGTCTGATTTGATTCCGGTCTTCAAGAACCAAAGCATATTTTGGTGAGGGAATGATGGGGGGGACTTCCTATGTACGTGAGGCTGAAGAATTTATGCGATCTGGTAAAAATATCACAAAATTCAGGATTTATATTGAAATAAGAAAAAACAATTAGAAAAACTATTTTTTTCCAAACAGAAATAATTTGAGGAGGTTTTGAAGAACCAAACCGTAATAGGGCTCCTTGCCTTGAAACGAGCCCTTGAACAGGATTTGGATTGACTTAAAAATTAGCCTTTTCTAATTGTTTTTTCTTATTTCAAAATAGATTTTCAATTTTGTGATATTTTTGTTTTCTCTTAAACTCAGAAGCTCATAGTTGACTAGGATATGTTACTTGGGAATGGGTAGCAGAGGTGTTGCCGACAACAGTGCTGCGGAATGATTCTCACGCCTCCCTCGCTGTCTCCCTCTACAATGAATCGTGATTCGTGACAGTTTACTTTTTAAAATTCCAAACGACATCGCTTTAACCCCCATGTAAAAGGTCGCAGTGGATCTTGCTCTGAATTTAAAATTGTTGCCGCGATAAGGCTGGACAGTGAATCATGCTTCAAATTTTAAATTTTCCGTTTCGCACTGCTTTCTGTTTTTCAAATTTCTGGTTTTTTTTATATATAATTTTAATATATCAATATCAAAATATAAAATATAAAATATAAAAAATATCATTTGATATATTATTTAATAAAAAAATACATTACACCATATTAACAAACATATATTCATTTAAAGTAGCTTTTTCTTTCCTCTCCTTTTTCTTGACGCCCATATTATATTTTGTAGTAACTCTACCCTCTACCAATGAACTTGTAACTGGCTTGCTTGGTAGGATAAGAAATCCTCACCGCAAATCACCACCACTGGGATCCACTTCTCTCTGCTCCATTA
Organism: Salix arbutifolia; assembly: GCA_025169955.1. Lineage (NCBI taxonomy): Eukaryota > Viridiplantae > Streptophyta > Magnoliopsida > Malpighiales > Salicaceae > Salix > Salix arbutifolia. The sequence continues at coordinate 5,139,129 of CM045909.1, forward strand.
ACATCCCAAGGTGAGATTGTGGGCACCACGCACGAATTTCTTTTTAGTTTTCCTTTCTCTTTCGCGATGGAATGAATTGTCATCTCAATTTTATTCATGAATGCAGCATGGTTACTCGGCTTGTATCTGCGATGCTCTTTAGTGTGTTTTTTCGAAGAATTCGAGAAATTTTCACTCTCGTTGAGAATGTTTGTGGTCTTATATGTTCGAGGGAAGATAAGATGAATAATTAATTCGGATTCTGCAAGATCGATCCTTAACTTATTGGCTTTCTAAATGAAATTACCAAGAAAGAGTTGTTTCCTCGTTCACTCACCTTCTGGAAGGGTTTAAAATTTTATGTGCATTTCACCATTACAGCAGGGTTAAGGGGGTCTTGGAGATTAGTTCCACTTTCACTCCAGCGAAACAAGTGAACCGGATTGTTGAGTCTGGTGATTACGTCGATGGGAAAGTATATTCTGAAAAGCCACGAAGATTACGCTCAATGGTGTTTTTATGCCCACGAAGTTGGAATTTTTTTTAAAAGTAACAAAAAATACTACAATAATTAATATTGGTATAATGGACACCTCCAAAACTTCTAATAATATTACTTGGTTTAGATTTAAAATTAAACTATATATAAATTTATTTGACGTTACTCAATCACCTTAACTAATTCAAAGACAATTAAGTCAACTAATAAAAGAATTGCAGCGATTAATTTTATATAAAAAATGATAATCAACTTCTTGTCTACCATAAGTTTAAAATTATATAAAAAAAAAGCATGATGATCAGGACTGAAAACGATGAGTCATCAAGAAAAAACCTCCTAATCAACTTTTTATCTAAAATGAGTTTAAAATCTAGTCATATGAGAGTTGTTTTAACATGATGACGTCAACTTGACCAGTCCAATGATAACACAACTTACTAGTAAAAAATATATAAGGATAAATTTAACCATAAAAATACCTCTCTAGACTCTCTCTTTTGCCTAATTGTAAAATCACGTGGAAATTATCAGAGATAAATAATAAAAAGAGTTTTATGAAAAAATATGGAAAATAAATTATGATAAAATACAGGGAAAAATCAAAACAAAACAGAGAGAGAAGACCATTTTTCACGCAGAGGAGAAGCAATTGAAGCGATGTGTATATTCATATTTACTAGGAACAAAATGCTTTTAGAGAATTTTCGGCTGAATCTATTCAGAGAGACCAGAACAAGTTGAGAAAGTAAATTTTCCAAGCAGGTTCTTGTTCTGATCTGTTAACCATGAAGAGGATGATGAGATCAAAGGTCCCATGTTATTTGCCACGAGACACCACCCGTGATGAAGGTGACCCTAGTTGAAAGCCAGCCCGCGTGCATCCAATTCTAAAGTGTTTCCCATGTTCTTCCATCTTGCAAGCAATCTAAAACCGCGAATAACAGTCGGCAGATCCAAGGATGGCCACACTCGTCAAAACGGTTACATTTACCATTTAAAAGGAAGACGAGGTATGTGCCTGTTCCTTTCAAGCGATGTTCCATCTAATACATGTGATTTGAAATTTATTCATGAGGTGTTTCACTTTCACATTGAGTTTTAAAAATATTTTAGAAAAAAATTGATTTTTTTTATTTTAAATTAATATTTTTTTATATTTTATATTATTTTCATGTATTGATGTCAGAAATAATTTTTAAATAATAAAAAATATTATTTTAATATATTTCTAAATAAAAAATATTTTAAAAAACAAAATTAACCTCTCACACAAAAAAACATTTAGTTGGTTAGATGATTTTGGGTGGTCCACAAACCAGATGAGTTAGTCAAATATAATTATATTAATTTTATAAAATTTAATAGCGTGATTTTTCTCTTAAATTAATTTCTTTTAGCTATACAAGCAAAAACCACCCGAAACAAATTAAGTTTGAATAAAATAAAATAAAAAACACCACCGGGTCTGTAAATCAGGGCAACCTAAGATATACTAACAAATCTCCAAATCATGATTTTTCAATAAACTGGTTGGTGTTGATTCTCCACGTGCACACGAGGGAGTGTGGGTGGCTACAATTGGCTGGCCAGTGGACGAGGCCCATACCGCCATAACTTGCTGGCTGGCTATCGGCCCTTGCGGTGCCCATCCTATAGTTTTCTCTCTTTCGTTGCTCGTGTGCATATGCGCTTTGCTAGATTTTTAAACATGGAGGATCTGAGTTCAATAGCATCAAGATTTGTAAAATAAAGAATTACATGTATGTGGCGGGGGCACATGAAAAAAACCCAATATAAACAGTGTTTATCCGCATGTAATAATGCGAAGCTTCTAATTGAAATGTGAGAATTATAAATAAAATGATTTAATATATCAAGGGACCGAGACTTAGCGTGGCAATGGACAACAAAGAAGCTGAGGACATGTACACATCATAATGATGAATTAGGAATCGCAAACACATGGAAAAGTTGCTCATCTTGATGAACCGCCACGCGTCGGTGATCTCATCCAGTAACTCCGGAGAAAAGTCAAGAAATGACTTCGCAGCTATTCAAAAACCCAAACTACACGAATCTAACCGAAGAAATTAAAGAGCAAATATTGAAGATACCTCTCCTCTGGAGGAGAAAGGATAGGATTAGGAACGGCAATGTAGGACTGCGTGTACCAGCACCAATGCAAACAGGTTTTGCAGGCGGAGGCAGGTAAGAAGGTGCGTGTTAGATACTAGAGTGGGGATAAAAGTGGAGGCTGATGTTCATTAAACACATTAGAATAGTTACATAGAAGGTTACAACATAGAAAATTGCACGCTACCCATTTATATTTAGTCTATACAATGATTGATAACATAGAAGATCCCCCGAGACTGAACATTGAAAATTCATGCGCTCCCAGAACAAGTATGGTTGTATGTCTTGGATGGTTTTTGTCCAAGTCTCTACTCTCCTCAACTCATTGCGTCAAGAAGTCAATGTCGCAGGTGGGGTCTTGGCCTAGTAGAGGAAGGTCTTTGCAGCTTTTCTTTGTACCAGGATTCAAGCTTTATTATACATGTTTATCATCATTGCAATATTTTATTTGTTTATTGGACTTGCAGGATGTTCAGTAACTTCAAGAATTAGTTGTGATATACGTAAACTGATCCCGGTACCTCATTTATAAAAAAGAAAAAGAAATGAATGTTGTAGAATCATTACACATGCACTGTTGCCAAATTTATCAATGCTCATAACCGCTGCTTCTAACTTAGAAATGTCAATGCATGATGTTGATAATGACAATAGTGATTTTCATTGAGGTTTGGAATTTTTCATTGTCTAGGTTTATCGTCAATCTTTGTTGTCGATTCTGTCAAGACAGACGATCTCATCGACATTGCCAATGTTGTTGGTGTTGATCTCGACACTATACCACCCGTGCCATTCAAACATTGTTTTTATCGATGTTCTCCTGATGAGTTTAACCTTGTTACAACACTCTTCTACTCTCACTCCATACTCACATAATTTTTATATTTATCCTTTTTTTAGCCATGATCTCATTTTTTTATATTTTAAATACTTGTTTATTTTAATGGATTTTTATGTATAATTTGTTATTGAATTGCACATATCGTATTTGGTTTATATTATAAATTATCATGTTTTTAAATTTATTTTTTAAAAAATAGATATACAAATGGCAATGGATTTCTAATAAATATCTATCTCTAAATGGAATGGAATCAGATATGAAGATTTAAAATTAACTATATGATCTGGACCATTGAAGCGAACATAGGATTTAAAAAATTCACCTAGATAAAGACCAAAACAAACCTTCATTATTGTGACAGTATTGAGAGTATAATAATAATAATAATAATAATAATTGTTTTTAAAAATATTTTTGATCTAAAAATACTTAAAAATATATTTTCTTAACAAATATTTCTGATACCACCCTATCAAAACAATTTAAAACACTAATAAAATAATTTTACCAGAAAACAGCTCTTATCTACGCGGCTGTAGAGCTCGGGAAGAAGGGGTTGGTACCCTCCTCCAAAGGAAGAGGCAAACAAAAAAAAGCCTTTTATAGGAATTGCCCGGTGAATTAATTACTACTACATGTAAATATGCGATTTTTAGTTAATACGAATAATTCGATGTATATTTATTTGACATGTAAAAAAATGTATGATAATATATAAATCCTACAGAAATTTTGGTATTTAAAAAATACATTAAAGCTTAACACGAATAAAAATGACTAGAGTAACTTGATGCGTGGAACTAGGGACGGGGAGAGAGAGTGGCAACGTTGCGCGAAAGAAAACGACCATGAGAAGCAAATCGAACCCAGCCCTGCACCACGATAAGAATAACACTATCGATGTCCTTTATGAAGGTAAAAAAGGGCCCAGGCATGCTTCAACGACAGTAAAATCTCGAGCATTAGATGAAAAGCAAACCCCACTTCCTTTACACAAACTCATTTACAGCACTTTTCATGTCCTTGGCCCTGCGAAGAGATCCTCCCGATTTTGAGAAGACATCTCGGTACAGGCAACTGGTTGGATGCTATAAACAGTTTTATATCACTTGCCTGGCAATAGTTTTCACCTGCCAGAGCTCTTAGGCTTTGAATGGAATTCGCAATTAATGTGTTTTGATGATAGAAATCTCCTTTCACATGTCACCGCCACAGAACTGCTGTAAATTAAATGCAGAGGCAAGCAAGCAACTCTTCTTTTAAACTATGCTGTGATTTCAGAAGGTAAAATCATACTCAATCTCGAACAGCTAATTAATTTGTTCATTTGACCTTCTATCTCCACCCGACCAGTATTCTGGACTACAAAAATTTCATTTTTTTTAAACGGTCGGGAATGATCAGGCAAGGCCCGCTTAAGGTGTTCGGAAGTGGACTAGCTTCAGTTCGAGTAAGGCAGCTATGGAGCAGGGGTGCGGCAAAAACCAAACCGGGGGTGTCTGAAATGGAACGTAGGGTTCAGCTCTTGGAAAGCCGGGAGGGTCAGGGGTTGGTGGGGTTCTGAGATATCTTTTGTGTTTTCTCTGTGCTAACTTCAATTGAGGGCTTTAATGAAGTTGGGGGCGCTGGCAATATAAAGGCTTTAGAGTTTGAGTGCAGAGCATGTGCAAGCTAGTCAGGTTCATTGAGTTACTGAATCTGACTCTGCTAACGCCATTAATTGGGTTACCGCATCAGCAGAAGATAATATTTTTAAAAACAGAAATCATGACAACACTATGAAATCCACACAAAAAACAGAAATCATGACAACACTATGAAATCCACACAACAACTAATTAGGAATTCCAGCTAAAATTAACCAAATAGTTAAGGTCTAAATTGAAAATGAATAAATATAAAACAAGATAAAAAAACAACTCAAGCAAACTTAGAATGGTATCATGCGCTACAAAGCAGCTCAGACAAATATTTTTATAGAAGGAAAAATTCAAGATTCCAGTAATTGACCTTATTAAATCCATTAAGTTGGGTTAATTTAATAACATGATTAAAAAAATAACAATGAAATTAAAAACTTGTCAGGTTAAAAAATAAAATATCATGTGTAAATATAATGAAGGACGACTAAATTGTTTTAAGAAATAAATTCCAAAACCATAAAAAAAAGAGAGGATTAAGTCTGAAATGAAAAAAAAATAGTTAAGTCCCCACCCAGTCTATGTCCATCAGCTCTATTATCAATCCATAGTCAACAAAAGTTTTATGAAAAAGGTATCGCAAACAGGCCTGTGAGTGAAGGTTTTCAACTACAAATAAGCATGCATGGTAAGTAATATGTAAAAAATACAGTGGTTGTTATGATGATGGTGTAGGGCCGGGGTGGTGCTGTGGCTGTAGGTGCGGTGGTGGTGGTGGTTGAAATAACTTGATGAGCCTGTTCATTTTCAAATACAAAACTGGAGCGTTTGCTCACTAGCATACATATTTCAAATTCAGATGTATTTAAAATTCAGATGCCATAAAATCCAATGAATTGAATAAATGATCCGTGCTAACTGGTTTCGTCTATGAACTGAGAATGAAATGTTCCCTTGATCAAATTCGGCTCCTAGCAACCATGCATGGGGGATATACAAAGGAAAATAACAATGCTAGTTTGCTTAAAATTTCTTTCCAAAATCATTCTGATAGAAGCTTTAATGTCTGGATCAAGGTATCAACTGGTGCGTACCCAATTACTCAATGGATCACGGGATTTTTAAGGAGAATATCCAGTAAAACTAGCATTACGCTATAAGAAAATGAACATTTCTGCTGCGTGGCTCGACTGTGTGATATAACACCATGAAAATAAATTGTTGAGCAATATCATTACAAATGATCATTTCTCTCCTTGTGAGGTACATTGTTAAACTAGAATCTTTGTGTGCAGGAAAGAGGGTGCTTAAACCTGGCGGGCTCTACTTATTTGTGCTTAAACTGGAATCTTTGTCTCAGTAGATTGCTGTTGTTTAAACTGGAATCTTAATATACATGTTTTTTTCAACAGATGTTCCACCTTAATGTTACTTGCTAGCTATTCCATACACATGGGGATTTATAATCAAGGCATTAGACACGAAAGCCATGCTTAAATCGACAGATGAGAAACCAGCTTTCAAAATCTCCTTTCCCGTTTCCCTGGATAGGTGACAACCATCAGCAACTGTCTGTTGTAATGGATCGAGGGCACTTTGTAGCAGTCTGAGAATTGTTCCATCTGCATAAACCAGCAACATTAACAACAAATATTCAACGAGATCAACTAAGCTCACCAACGTTTACTTGGAAAGTTTAGTCCGCAGGACCTTTTGCAGCCACATGCTCCACAAATAAGTAAAGCCCACCAGGTTTAAGCACCCTCTTTACCTCTGCACACAAAGATTCCAGTTTAATAATGTACCTCACAAAGAGAAAAATCTGGTTTGGCTCGGAATTTGTCGGTGCTGGGAATTTGCTGGACTGAAATCTGCAATTGCAATAAGATCGACCCCGACAAATTTTAATATGTTTGTAAGGGTTTTAATGTTAATGATGGTGATGATAATAATTATCATCATAATTATTATTATTACTATTATTATAATATTTATAAAGGTAGATGGTCGTGATTATGATATTCGTTAGCATTACTGATCCGATGAATGATATGATATTATTAATGTTAGAAATATAGCGTACTACATATAAAATATAAAAAAAGGAAAATAAATAAAATTATTCTTATTATTTTTTAAAAAAGCTTGTAGAATCCACCTACCTTGTAGTGTCTGGTCAACTTCTTTAACGGAGCAGAGTACAAGAGTGCCCACAACAACATCAACAGAAGCATCATTTAATGGTATAGCTTCCCCAACCTGCGTACAATCAAGGCCTTCAAAATCGATGAAGAACAGTGCGACAACTTTCGACTTTGATATTACGACAATCTCAACAGGCAAGTAAATAAATCGGGAAACAAATGGCAAAAGCAGTTGATGATCCGCAGCCTTAGTGGCGAAGAGAGTGAGATACTAAAGAGTAAGTTAATGATTTAAAGCAGCAGTTTCATGCTCATCGATACAGATATCTAAACATATATTTAAGGCTGCAGATGAAATTGATAGTTTTATAGCACGATCAGATAAACACTAACAATACTGGACCATGGTAATGAACTTTCCGCAGAATTCATTAATTGAAAGCAATGTGAATCATAAATTAATGCTTCCTAATCATCCCTATCCCTTTTCTGCTACTAACCATTTTGTAGTAAATTAAGTTGAATATATAGAAATTTAGTAGAATTGGTAGTGTCATAGCAGAAACATGCATACTGCTTGTATAAATTCAAAGTTTGAAAGTGGTAGACCAGCAGCCACTGCTGATTCCTGCGCATATTTTTCCATCTTTGTGTTAGGATCCACACCGAAAACCTGGACATCAGCACTGCTGGCATAATATTTGAGGTTAGGACCAGTCCCTATGCCAATCTCCAACACTTTCTTGGCCTTTCCTCTCAAATTAGTAAAAAGCTGTGTCTTGTAAACAGCAACCTTCGCACCCCGAAGAAAATAATAAAGGAAAAGGGAAAAGAACATGTCATCAAATGGAGGCCTGAACACATAATCCCTGCAAGAAAAACTGTTTAGCAAGAGTACCACTAACCTCTGCTTCATAGGGTTCCACGGTAGAATTTAATACAGATGCATAAAATTCCTCGCACCAGTCTGGTCTTGGAGGATGAACTCTACTTAACACTGTCTGCAATATGTTTTTTGTGTTACCAAATTACTCCCACCGTATTAAGGATGATTCCAGAAAACCAGCCGAAGATCATTCCAGCAAATAACACACAAAGACTTACCTTTCATATTGTGACCGTTGCTGTTAAATGTATAAGCTCAATTATAGCTTTACCGTTGTAATCCTCTCTGTATTTAGATTCTTGCCTTTCTTAGAATTGTGTATAAATTAAACACAAATTTATCAATACAAGTGTGGAAAATTATTACTGCAAACTTGTGTCTGTGAGCTTCAATTGTGTCTGTGAGTTTCATTATGGTATCAGAGCCTATTACCTCAAACGAGAACACGATCCCTACTTCAAGCTCAGTCATGGCCACACCTCAAAATCCCAACAATCAACCTTCATCACCCACTGAAACTCCTCTCATAGCACTCAACATTGTAGCCCATATCAATGGAAAACTGACCTCTTCCACCTTTTCCCAATGGCGTGCTCAATTTGAGGCGCTCCTAATTGGATATGATCTTCTAGATTATGTCACAGGAAAATCAGTGTGCCCAATCTCAGATGGCACCTCCTCATCTGCCTCAATCATGAACCATTGGGTTCGGCAGGACAAGCTCATACTCAGTGCAATTTTTGCATCTACTTCAACCACGATTACTCCTCTCATTGCAGCCTCCAAAACTTCATATGAAGCTTGGCAAAAATTGAATAACATGTATGCTAGCAGATCTCGAATGAGAGCTATGCAACTCAAGGAAGACATTACCTTGATGAAAAAGGGAAATCGCTCTATTCCAGAATACCTTCATGCCATGAAAATTTTGGCAGATGAAATTGCTGAAATTGATCACCCTATCTCCGACGACGATCTCACCTTGTACATCTTGAATGGACTAGGTTCTGATTTCAGGGAAATCACAGGACCCATTCGTGCCAGAGAGAAATCTCTCAATTTCGAAGAGCTTCATGACATCCTGGCTGGACATGAAGGCTATCTTCGCCGTCTTGAAACGGCGTCATCTCAACTCTTGGCTTCTGCAAATTATTCAAACCGAAGCAACTCGTCTGGACGTTCTCAACAGAGAACAAATCACAAGCCTTTTGGCTTTCAAAAACAACAGGCCTTTCAACGTAGCACTGGTGAGCCTTCGGGCTTTCAAAGAAGTTCGGCCTTTCACCGAAATACTGGTGGATATCCAAGGCAGTATGAAAGAGCTGTGGGCCGGCCCAATACCACTCAAAAACGGTACCAGCCCAAGTGCCAATTTTGTGACAATGTTGGTCACACTGCAAAATTTTGTCCACAGATTCAATCTCCCATGGCAACTGTTAATTGCACCGCTGCTCCTTCTACGGACTCAAAGTGGCTTATGGACTCCGCTGCCTCCCATAACATCACGGGTGACATTAATAACCTTACCATCCATTCCGAATATGACGGAACTGATGAAGTTGTACTTGGTGATGGTTCAGGTTTGCCCGTTTCACATATAGGCTCTCTTACTCTTAAATCCAACAAAAAAATATTTTTTCTTAAAAATACCCTATGTGTGCCAAATCTCTATAAAAATCTCATATCTGTGCACCGTTTTACTTCTCAAAATAATGTGTTTATTGAATTTCACCCACATTATTTTCTTGTGAAGGATAGGTACTCGAGGATAATTCTAGCAAGGGGTGCATGTCAAGATGGTGTTTACATCTTTCCGCACACACTGGTGGCTCCCTCCTCTCCTATAGTTGCAAATGTGCATGAGCGTGTCTCATTTGATGGATGGCATAAAAGACTTGGTCATCCCTCCTTGAAAACTGTTCACCATATTATTCATGGTTTTTCACTTCCGTTTAAACAAAATAAAAATCTTTCTTTATGTTCTTCATGTTCAATTAATAAAGCGCATCGCCAACCTTTTCGAACCACAAGTCTATCTAGTGATGCTCCTCTTGATCTTTTATATACCGATGTTTGGGGCCCAGCTCATTGCGTTGGCCTTGATGGCTCTCGGTACTATATTATTTTAATTGATCATTACACTAAATATATGTGGGTCTACACTTTAAAAACTAAATCCGATGTTAAAACCATTTTTCCTCAATTTAAAACTCTTGTCGAAAATCGTTTTCAAAATAAGATTAAAACCCTATACTCCGACAATGGAGGAGAATATGTGGGTCTCAAATCTTTTTTTACTCAGCATGGTATTAGTCATTTTACTACAGCTCCTCATACCCCACAACAAAACGGTGTCTCCGAACGACGTCACCGTCATCTAGTGGAAACTGGTTTAACTTTACTTCATGATTCCAATTTACCTCTCAAATATTGGCCTCATGCTTTTCAAACAGCTGCATATTTAATCAACCGTCAGCCCACACCTTTACTTCAAAATATATCTCCGTACCAAGCTCTTTTTAATCAACCTCCGAATTATCTCAAGCTACGCAAATTCGGATGTCTATGTTATCCCCTCACAAAACCATACAACCACCACAAAATGGAACCAAAATCAGTATCTTGTATCTTTTTGGGCTACTCCCTAACCCAAAATGCATATAAATGTTTTGACCCGAAAACCAGCCGGTTCTATTTCTCCCGACACGTCGTTTTTGATGAAAATCAAAATTTTTCTTCTCACTTATCACCTTCCTCAGACTCTTCGTGCCCAGCTTCTCCCTCGACAAATATGTCTTCTGCTCAAATCGTGTTTAGTACCGTTCCTCCACCTCTGCATCACCCGCCACCAGTGTCCTCGGAAGATGCCACATCATCATCGACAGCCCCTCCAGGTATGTATTCGACTCTTTCTCCTTTTAATTCACACTCCCCTCTGCCATGCTCATCCCCTACCTCACAACCTGCCCATAGCAACCCAAATCCCACCCATCGACCATCAAACCCATCTATCATCTCCACACATCTCGATCCCCTACCCTCCGTCCCTTCTCTCACAAATTCTCCTCTACCAGCCAACACAACCATGACCCAATCGAAACCAGCTCCTCCAATCAGATTCCACCCCATGACAACCCGCTCCCAAAACAATATATTCAAACCCAAACAAATAAACACAGTGACAAAACATCCTCTTGCTGACAGCATAGAGCCTACTTGTTTAAGTCAAGCACTGTCCCACCCTCATTGGCGCACTGCCATGTCTCAAGAGCTTACAGCTCTTATGAAGCATGGGACATGGGACTTAGTCCCTCCTCCCTGTAATTGTAACCCAGTCGGCTGTCGATGGGTTTACCGTCTGAAGAGAAAACCCGACGGGTCAATTGACCGGTTCAAGGCACGCCTTGTTGCCAAAGGGTATCATCAAAGGCCTGGGGTTGACTATACAGAGACATTTAGTCCTGTAGTCAAGCCAGCAACAATTAGAACTATCCTCTCTATTGCTGTGATGCGTAGGTGGGGTTTACGGCAGATGGACATCAACAATGCCTTCTTACATGGGGCACTCAGTGAAACTATTTTTATGATACAACCCCCTGGATTCAAAGACCCAAGCAAACCAAACCATGTTTGTCGCCTTCGCAAGGCCATTTATGGCCTTAAACAGGCACCTAGAGCATGGTACTTAGCCTTGAAAAATGCTCTGCTGCAGATTGGTTTTGTGAATTCCTTAGCTGACTCATCTCTATTTATTTACAAACATAATTCAATTATTTGTTATCTTTTAGTGTATGTTGATGATTTAGTTCTAACCGGGAATGATCCCTTATTTGTGAATTTTATTGTGGGACAACTTGGTAGTAAATTTTCACTCAAGGACATGGGGCAACTCCATTTTTTCTTAGGAGTGGAAGTGTTACCCACTCCAAATGGTTTATTTCTTTCGCAGCACCAGTATATCCGAGATTTATTAAATACCACAAACATGATTGGGGCTAAGTCTGTTTCCACTCCTCTCTCCACCAGCACTCCACTCAAGCTCTCGGATGGATCAACTTCCTTTGACAGCACAGCCTATCGTCAAGTACTTGGCAGCCTTCAGTATCTATCCCTCACTCGGCCAGACATTTCCTACGCTGTGAACAAGTTATCTCAGTTCATGCACATGCCCACTCAGAATCACTGGACAGCAGCCAAGCGTCTTCTCCGCTACCTCAAGCACACTATTTTTTATGGTATTCATCTTAACTCAACATCTCATTGTGCTCTAACTACTTTTTCGGATGCTGATTGGGCAGGTAACCTTGATGATCGCACATCCACCTCCGCCTACATTAGTTTTCTCGGCTCCAACCCAATTTCTTGGAGTTCCAAGAAGCAACGCGCAGTTGCAAGATCATCCACTGAAGCTGAGTATAGAGCCCTTGCAAATGCAGCCTCTGAAACTATGTGGTTGTCCTCTCTTCTACGGGAACTTGGCATTCAACTCAAGACATCCCCATCTCTCCTTTGCGACAATCTTGGTGCCACTCATCTCAGTTTTAACCCTGTCCATCACTCCAGAATGAAACATATTCAAATCGATCTCCACTTTGTTCGTGATCTAGTGCATCGTGGAATCCTTCAAGTCAGTCATGTTCATACAAATGATCAGCTTGCTGACCTTCTCACCAAGCCCCTGTCACGTCAACGAACTGACATACTCGTACGCAAAATCTCTCTTGCTGATGGCAGTTCGATTTTGAGGGGGCGTATTAAGGATGATTCCAGAAAACCAGCCGAAGATCATTCCAGCAAATAACACACAAAGACTTACCTTTCATATTGTGACCGTTGCTGTTAAATGTATAAGCTCAATTATAGCTTTACCGTTGTAATCCTCTCTGTATTTAGATTCTTGCCTTTCTTAGAATTGTGTATAAATTAAACACAAATTTATCAATACAAGTGTGGAAAATTATTACTGCAAACTTGTGTCTGTGAGCTTCAATTGTGTCTGTGAGTTTCATTACACCGTGCTCTCACACGATAAAATCAACAATGACAGCACTCTCAATCGTGCCCAACCAACGCAATCAATACCATTTTTACAATGGTTAATTTCTGCTACTATTCGGCAAACATTACCAGACAGTTTGACAATATAATTGGATTCACAGAGTGAGATACATTTTTGAGCTTGCCGAACTCAAAATCTTCAGTCGTGAAGTTGATCTTTCAGCGTTACAAGATTGAATACAGATGAAACATAACTGAAAGTGAATTGGCATCCAGGATATCTCTGTAATCACCATTCTATAGCGTGTGCTTTTGGAGAAAATTAAGATAGGAATGCATACCTTGTAACGAGACTGTAAATTATCAGAAGCGATTGAAGGACCTATAGGAAATAAAGCGGTTGATGCTGCTTCAAGAAAATGTCTTCTTCCACACGAGCAAAATCTGTTGCTGGCACGTAATAGCTCCCCATTGTTTTCTTCTGATCCTCCTGAGCTGCCTGGTGGATAGGGCTGCCTGGTCACAGAATTCAAAAGGGGTTTGATTGCTGTTGAAGTTTCACGAGAAGAGCTGCTGCCGCAAGTGATGAAGCTGGAGATAAAGAGGGAGGACCGAAGGCTCATCCTAACAGGAAGGGTATATTCAGTTTGCGGTGCAAAATAAATAATTTCATATATGAATTTAAACATAAAAAATAATTATCCTGAGTGCAATTCTTTTAATGAAAAAAAGAAATGATTTTTTTTATATAAAAAATATAATTTCATTTTTCAACAAGTACTTGGTGCAGACTTTATAATTATTTTTATTTGATTTTTATGAAAATTATCTTGTTTTCACCACCTAGATTATAAATTTAATATGTCAACTCTATTGATTATATTTTCTCTAAATTATTTTATTATTGATGTTTTTTTGTTTTTTTTAAATTATTTCAATTTTTAATATTAAATTATTTGAGAATTGAATTTTATTTTTTTATTTTATGTGAAATTATTAGGTCTCGTTGATTTGATGTTTTTTTCTTGATTTTCCAAACTTTTAATATAGATTAGTTAAAAATAGAGATTTATATTTTTAATTTGTTTTTTTTAAACTATTTTAGATTTAATAACATTATTCAGGTTGTCGATCTGATAGATTATCTCAAATTATTTATTAAATCTCACCATTCAATATTAAATTAATTAGTATCTAGACTTTGTATTTTTTATTTAATTATTATAAATTTATTATAGTCTCACAATTAAAATTATAGATATAATAAATTAATCAAAATCAATTCAATACATTATAATTTCAATATTTAAAAAAACATCAAATAGTATATCATTAAATAAATACATTTTAAAATATATTAACAACATCGCAGCACGAGGCGGTAACCAAGGTACTATCCCAAGCGGTCCAGCAATCGTGGCGGTATGAGATATGCTTTGATAGTTATGCTGGTGCTTGAGTCACTCGTTTGATTAGATAAGCACAAAAATAATTTCCTCTTCATAATTTCCAAAAAAAAAAAAAAATAACAGAACGAGGGCATATCAGTAATGTCATGTAAAGGGTTCTCGCCAAAGAATCTGTACAACCCCCTAGAATGAAGAATCCAATGCCCTGCTGGCCATTCCATGTCATTACAGTCACATAAGACCCCCTCTCCTCTCACTCTCGCACACGCGCACTACATTCAAAACCTTTTTTTTTTTAATCTTCTCCACCGCAAAACAAATCGAAGAAAACAAACACGACACTCACTCTCAATCTTCTTCGCTACTCGTGTTAGTTTCTTTTTCTCAATCCCCTCTCCCATTAAATTTCCCTTAATTTTTATTTATCCATGTTGCAGAATTGCTGCTGCTGCTGCTGTTATTATTACTATTAAACTTTTATTTAATCAAATCCCAGATCTATCGTTATCATCCAAGACACAAACTTGTTTATCTTAATCACAAAAAAAACCTCTTTTTTTTTTTAATTTTTAGTTGGTTTTTACGTGTTTGCAGTTAAAGGGTTGCTCTCTCTGTTTTTTTTGTTCGTCTTGCTGCTAATAATAATGGCTGGTCAAAGGAATGACCATGGCAAAAGATCACAGCATTTACAATCTGATTATGGTGGGGGTAAAAGAAGAAACCCTGGAGATGACCCTTCTGACCAGCATACTGTTACCAATGAAGATACAGTCTATCGTTATTTATGTCCTTTAAGAAAGATCGGTAGTATTATTGGTAAAGGCGGAGAGATTGCTAAGCAATTAAGAGCGGATAGTAAGTCAAATATTAGGATTAGCGACGCAATGCCGGGTTATGATGAGCGAGTTGTTACTATTTTTAGTTCCAGTGAAGAAACTAATCTTTTTGGAGACACTGGTGAGTATGTTTCTCCTGCCCAAGATGCGCTTTTTATGGTTCACGATAGGGTTATTGCCGAAGACTTGAATAATGCTGCTGCTGCTGAGGAGGAGGAGGAGGGGGAGGATAAATTTGAGGAGGTGCAGCAAGTTACTGTGAGAATGCTTGTGCCCACGGATCAAATTGGTTGTGTTATTGGGAAGGGTGGACAAGTTATTCAGAATATAAGGAGTGAGACTCGTGCGCAGATTCGGATTACCAAGGACGAGCATTTACCTCCTTTGGCTTTGAGTACTGATGAGCTTCTCCTGGTAAGGGTTTTCTTAAGCTATTGTATTTTCTGCTATTGTATCACTGGAGCTTATATTCTTGCCAGCTTTTTGTAAAACAAGAATGCAACAAAAGATTAAAACTGTGTTTTGCAAGGTTTATAGTGAAGTTGTCTGCGTTTAATATGTATTAGAAACATGTTCTCTCCTTTCACAATCCAGTGTTGTGTCTACCAATGATAAGAGTTGAATAATTGGCTGCGCACTTTCCATTTCATGTTTTAAAAAGCAACATAATTACATAAATCCTGAGCCAAAATTCTAGGGGTTTTGGTGTGAATTAGTTAGTTCAGCTCAAACATGATTTTCAAGATGAATTGCCTTTTCAGACGTAGCTGTTGGATAGTGATATATATTTACCAAGAGCAATGAACTTTTGGTACAATACAGATACATGGAGAACCTACCACCGTGAGAAAGGCACTCTACCAGGTGGCAACACGCCTTCATGAGAACCCATCTCGGTCACAGCACTTGCTATTGTCTTCTTCAGCCAACACATATCAATCTGGTGGCGTGCTTGTCACTGCAAATGCTGGAGCCCCCCTTTTGGGTCTATATGGCAATTATAAAGGTAGTTGGTCATCATCCTTTTACCCTGACCATAGAGATGAAGCTTCTGCAAAAGATTTCTCTCTTCGTTTATTGTGTCCCATTGCAAACATTGGAGGTGTGATTGGGAAAGGTGGTGGAATTATCAAACAAATTCGACAGGAATCCAGGGCTTCTATTAAAGTTGATAGCTCAGGGGCTGAAGGAGATGATTGCATAATATTTATATCGGCAAAGGAGGTCAGCTTTAACCAGCTCTCTATAGTTTTCATTGTTAAGCAATCTTGATGGAATTCCACATTGTTGATGATCTAACCATCTATCCTGCAGCTCTGGGAAGATCAATCTCCAACCATGAATGCAGCACTGAGCTTGCAACCACGATGCAGTGAAAAAAGTGAAAAGGAATCAGTTGATTCTGTAATCACCACTCGTCTGCTTGTGGGAAGATCACAAATTGGATGTCTTATGGGGAAAGGTGGGGCAATTATTTCAGAAATGAGGAATATAACAAGGGCAAACATCCGGATTATTTCAGAAGACAATCTTCCTAAGGTTGCTGGTGAAGACGATGAGATGGTGCAGGTGAATATTTAGTGTAAAAATTGTTTTGAAACTGCTAGGTGTGTGTGTGCATGTTTTGCTTAATTTTTCTTTTTTCTTTTTAAAGGCATAATTGGTCCATCCTTTGTAATGCCATTGGAATTATGTTTTTTAATGCTGACCAGATCACTGGAAGCCTTGAAGTTGCTAGTAATGCTCTTTTACAAGTGATTTTGAGGTTGAAAGCCAATATATTTGGAAGAGATGGAGCACTAACTGCATTTCCACCGGCTCTTCCGTACATTCCTGTGTCACTAGATACATTAGATGGTCCAAAATATGGAAGCCGAGACAGCCAACCACGTGGACGCGGATACTCTTCTTCCTCTAGTGGATATGGTTCGCGGGATTTGCACCCAAGTGATAATTATGGAAGTAATGGAGATCCACTGGTATGCTTGTCTTTGCATAGGGTTTGTGTGGAGGGAACTTACTTTTGGATACTAGTGGATCGGTTGCCTACATTGTTATTGCCTCTTATGAAGTTATATGTGATTGTGCTTTCAGATTGGTGGTGAAGGCAGTTATGGAGCATATGGTGGTTTTTCATCTGGTCGTTCTGGGTAGGTTTCTTGTGCTTGTCATTTGTTTGAAACTTTTTCACTCAGGTTCTTAGTTCAACTCTGGTGCGATTTATTACTATTTTTATTATTCTATATTTTTTTAAAATGAAATGTATTAGGAGATCTTCATCTGCTGTCAATTTTGATAATCCCTTTAACTTCTGTTACCAGGTTATCTGCTCAGAACCCTTTTTTTCAAAGAAAAAAACACGGGCATTAGTCCTGTATTCTATTCCAGGGTCAACAGGTAGATAATTTCTCCATCCTCAACTTTCTTATCCTTATGACTCAATAATTATGCTGGTTCCTGTTTTCTTTGTGATTAAAGATGACGACTACACATTGATGTCTAACCCAGCCATCCTAGTTTTAGAATTCTAATACACCTTTTTGCCCTTGCTGCCTTCCCTGCACAATCTAAACAGCAGTGATCTACAAATCCTGATGCTGCCCTATGCCCTTTGACGAAGCCTTCAGCCTAAGTCACAAAAGATCAGATGAACTGGCTTTGACAAAACTATGCTTCACCTTGGCCCACGCTCAGATGCTTTATTCTGGATACTGTTGATGTAAATCACCATTTTCAATCATTTGTGGACCTTGACACCAGTAACTAGCAAGGCTTATATATATGGCCCCAGATGTTACATGCCATCATCATGCTTATATGCGATGATGATATGATGTATTTATATGTAAAATATGTGTGATTGGCACTCACGTATTGTGTCATTAATTTTACGAGGGAGATTTTTATAACTGAATTCTGAATGCACATGGTTGTATTGGTTTTTAATCTTGTGGGTTCACAGATTATGGCAAGGTCTTGGAAAACCTTAGGTTGCTGTAATTTGGATTTTTTCATCTTATTCATAGCGCAGACATTCTTTTATTTCAAATTTCTTTTCCTTTTATTTTTAATAATTTGCATTTGTTATTTCTTTGTGGTCCATGGGTTGCCATTACCTTTATGCAGAGAGGGGACTTTTGGATTTCCTCTATTTATTCAAAATTTGATTTCTTTAATAATTTGCATCTCTATTTTTCATGTCAATTGGTACATTAACATTGGCTGGAAATACTGATATGAAATTGTTCTGATATTTCAAATTGCTTTAAGGCACATCTCTTGATGCTCTGTGTTCAGGTTTGTTTCTTAAGCTGGGGGAAAATCACAATTAGTTTAGCTGGGAGGTAGTTGTACACATCCCTCTTCTAGCTGATTCACAAATTGCTGGCGTGGTGAAAGGCAAAATCAGCTTGAGGGGTAGGCATAATCTATTCATTGCATCATTGTGTTCATGGCCATTAGCCTTGGATGGATGGGTTGAAGTCCTTTGTGCAATTAATGTGGCAGGTTTGATGCAACAACTATTTTCATTTGCATCACCAGCAGGTATGTTTCTTTGCTCCTGGTTTTCAGTAAGGCAGGATGTTTGTACGGGTCATGACCTGCCTGTGTTATTGGTAATTAGTAAACTGGCTGCTGTTGTATAACAATGCAAGAACGCAAAGATAGTCTGGCATGATATTATCGTCTGCTAGATGCCCAGAAGTTTAAAATTGGTTGAGTAGGTTTTCCCAAAACTAATATGAAACTAGATGCCATTTCCCTGTTCTCTTACTGCGCGCTGGTATTCAATCTCGTCTCGTCTATGGAGACAGGCTCGAGAAACAAGTGAGATTGCCTTATTTTTGGATGTGTTCACTGGTATGATTATTATGTTGAGTGATCATCACTTTTGAACTTAGAAATCCACTAAATTATTTCTATCTGGTATTGTTATATTCCTTTGCATTGTGCCTGGTTTCCCAATTTTCTTGTGGAAGCACTCTCTTTGAACTTTGATTTATTGTTTTATAAAATGTTTCAGCATAATAGATGGTGTCAGATTCTTGGTGGTTCTAATTTCTAACCTCTCCAATGTGGTTAAATACGAGTGTGCATGTGGGATTCTTGATGTGGCTGGGACCTTTGGAGTCAAATTTGAGCAGTCGATAGGGCAGTGCATTGAATTATCAGGAAACTAATGTGTATTGTTTTGCTTCTATTGTGAAGGGTGAAGAATGCTTTCTGCTGCGGAACTCCAGAATAGTTTCTCTTCTTAAATGGCCTGTAATATCTTTTATAGGTAGGATTTTGTCGTAGATCAGGATTTTGTCGTAGAACAGTTTCCTATCTGATGATTTTGTCTTCTTCGCTGTTGAAGAGCCGAACTCCTCTCCACCTTCGCTCCCGATGTTTTCCCTTGATCGACAATGCTCACACCAATGTCAGCAGACTTGGATTAATCGTATTGCTGAACGCTAGTGTAAGGGTGTCTCTTAAAAAACACACGCCCACGCGCACAATAACACGTGCCTGTTATTCTTCCCTCAGAACAAAGCAGTTCTTGTTCTTGTTTTCTATTCTTGTAATGTTCATTGATTTCATGCAAGGTGTTTTCAACTTAATAAAATAACGATTCTGATTTGTTGATATCAAACTTTTATTTTCAGTCTTCATATCCAAAGCTTGCAATTCTTCTCTTCAATTACTGGAAACTTTCACTCCCCATCTTTGGTTGAAAAATAAAAAAGAACGGCCATTTTCACAATTTTGGCTGAGTTTCTCGGTGGAGTGATTCTATCCCTGCAACAGCTGAAACTTAAAAGAAAGTGTGTTGCACGGGTGGACGCTTGGACCTCAAAAAGGATGCAAAAAAAAAAGGAATCATAAGCTCATGCCATCCCATTACTCATTAACCAGTCCTTATTCACGAAATCAGCGCTGCCCGGTCAGGCTCTCTCCCCTGTTCCATTAACGTCACACACTCACATTTCTATCTTACAAATGTGCATTAGTAACAACATAAGATTGAATCAAATATTCATATAACACAAAACCATATTCCACAGGATATTGATTTTTAATTGAAGAAGAAAACGGACTCACATTTATATACATCAAAATTATATAAAAATAAAAACAATTTTGTAATGATAAAGATGTCCCGTTTCCAATACTCAATGAAGAAAGAGTGTTAATAAATGCAACGAGGATGGACTTCTACTCTAATGAAGGGCTTGAACCATTCTCTTTAAAGATGAATGACTAAAGTGTTGATCCATTCTGATTCATCATTTTAAAGTAGCACCATATTTTTCTCTTGTGATATTTATCATACTTTTCCGGTAGGAGGGAGGTTGATGAGGTTAGCAGTAGCCAAATCCCAATTACAGCATGTTAATCCGAAAATCTGTTGTCTCCGGCATAAAAGAACTCTTGCCATAAAAATAGAGGGGGGTTGTGGGCAAACGTTCACATCTTTTCCTCTTCTGAACACTCTAGATATAACAATAATAATAAAAAATTATGTAAAATATTGAAAAAACAATCTGTTTGCTAGCCACGATCACTTACGATATATAAGTTCCCGTGACCATATGATAACTCTAAATTTAAATGCGCAAATAACACAAATAGAAACCACCTGCGGTGTTGGTTTCTTTTAGGGTTGGTGTAAGAACTATGAACGGTAATTGGCTAGCACTTGGGAATTCACCCCTCCAAAACTGCGATCTCCATGTGCAAGCCAAACATTGCCTTCAAATACTTTCTTGAATAGTGTGAACAGGCCACCGAAATTGGTGAGTGAATCAGTTTAACTATTTCCTTATCCGAGCTTTGAAGCTGGCCAGTGATAAGGTTTTTGTATTTCAAAACAATTTGAAAGCAGTAAATCTCGCAGGTAGATGCTTTTCTTGCTAGCTTCTTCTAAGATCATAGCATCACGTCGTACATGAAATGGAAATTCACCAAAACTATGTGATCATGGAGTAGATATGTTTTCATCTCTGATCTTTAATTATCATCTCTTATCCTGTGCCATCCGTCCCTTTAAAAATCGTCAATTCAACTCCTTATCTCTCGGATCCCGTTGGTTGATAGAAACAAAATGCGGGTCTGAAGTTTGAGCTCCTCCATGAAATGATTGAATCAAAGAGTCCGAAGCATGAACGCAACACAACTATTTCATCTTAAAAACTAAAGCATTACTCTTAATTACCCTTTCTCCAGCTTAATCAATACAAGTAACGTGCTTGTGATACTATTATATACACTCAAATATATATATATATATATATATATACAGCTCTCTCCTCTGGTGCCATAGCCAGATTTGCAATAACTCTTCGTTGAAAGAAGAACTAGATTTATTAATTCCTCTAAGGTCTTGCATGTGAAGATGAGATACCGAGGCGTAGCCAAGGATGACTTGCCGGCAAGCTCCTCACACGTATTTTGCTTCGAGTTTCATTGATGGCGTTGCTGTATCGATGAAACGTTCATCCCAAATTAAATAACCTTTAATTCCTTGATATATATATATATATATATATATATATATAGGATTTCGTATTTCAAACTTCGGGGTCATTGTCTGGTTGAGATGATCGGCAAGCTATCCTTGGCTATGTCTCTATTTCACAGTCACATGCTAGATCTACGATGATTACTATCGGCAATGGTGAAGATCTCATGGAGAAAAAGGTTGATGCAGTGATAGTCATGTCAGCTACACAAGTAAGTTTCTCTCCTAATGATCTCTTGAACTAATTTCTATATATTTTCACGAACAAATCCTCTGTGTTTATATATATATATGGTTACTGATTAAGAAATATGGTATTTTTCCGACTGATTATAATATTATATAAAGAAATTCCAATTATACACTTTCAATTTCTAGAAAACATTATTAGATCCCTAAACTTCTCGTTAATTATCTTAAGTTTTTATTAAGCTAAATTTTATGATTCAATAATCTCTTACATATATCAACCAGATAACTGCAAGTTGTCCTTCTACGTCGCACTTTAAAGTTTGAATATTTAAGTTTAAATTTGAACATTTTGAAAATTAGCTTGAAAATACCACCTGCTTTATATACCATCTCTGCAATTTAAAAATTACTGGAAGAAAATATATATCTGACTCCAAGTTAAAATGTAATGAGATGAAGACTTGCGTAGTTCAGCTCAGTGGGTTAATGAAATTGATGCTGTTAAAAAACCAAACATGGCTATCAATGGGGGGTGGTCTTCTTCTTTCTCCTGCTCTTCCATCATTTAGCAGGCCTTTACACTCTTTACCAACCCTTACAATATTGGTAACCTGACTGCCTGTCCAAGGAACTAGGGTTCTGTTCACTGGATTGCGTCTAAATGGGATAGTCTTGTCTCCTTGCTGCTAAGTGTTTAGATTGGATATGACAAGACCAAGGCTACTATTATTCATTGAAATGGGACTAGTCGAGTCAGGATTAATATGGCTGAAAATCCAAGGTTAATGCTCCCTCCAACGAGCCAATTCAATCATGTTTGGGGAAAAAGTCTATTACCCATAAAATTGGTTCTGCCCTTAATAGGGCTAGCCCTGCCTCCTACGCAGGTCTTTCGGTCTAGGCCAGCTCTTAAGCTTTAGTTTTTAAAGTTTTTTTCTAAAACAAATTGAAATTTTTTATTTTTATTTTTATTTTTAAATTTATAAAATTTAATATTTTTAGATTATTTTGATGTGCTAATGTCAAAAATAATTTTTTAAAAATAAAAATATATAATTTGAATGTATTTTTAAGCAAATAAATATTTTTAAATTTATTATCTTTTCAAAGTCAAACTGGGCTATAATTCCGAGCTCAATTTAATTGAAATTTGATCCGAAATTTGGCAAGGCCTAGCCGGACAGGCTACTGATTTGCACTTCCCTTGTAAATGCATCTACGGAGAGGTTTTAATACAGGCATAGCCTTCTCACAGCAGTGGCCTGTTAGCCCATATATATTGCGAGAACATTCATGAAATTATTGAATTTTTTTTACTAATTTTTAAAAGATAGGTTGTTTTATCTCTGTTGCTATACTTGTTTATACAATGCATAAAACGCAAGCTAAATAATCTAAACTAACTTTTAAAATTATTTTTAGCCTATATAGTATCTTTGTTTATTTAATTACTTTTAAATACTTTGTTTATTTATGTGGTCAGCTTATTAAGTGGAGGACATATTAGTAAATATTTCAGCACTTTAATTTAATAGCAATTCAAAGTTGTTCATTTATAAGAAATTTAAAGCAATTGTCTATATAAATGCGACCAATATTAAATAAATAGTTGAGTAATTTATATGAAGAAAATCAATATATAAATGGCTACCTGCTAAGGTCGGATTTGTTTTTGGAGATCTTAGGGATCAAATTGAAGGAAAGAATTCTGGGGGCGCCCACGAAAACGTATCGAGAAATAATAAACATAGAGAAATGATCAGTATTCATAAAGTTTGCTTTAATTTGCTAATTAAATTGAAAAATATAGCATCATCATCCAACCTTTACTTTGGTTAGATCATGTAGCCTGTCAGACAGTGACATCTGGAATGAATGCTCAGGGAAGCAAAACCAAGCTACCTCAGCCATGGCGTGCCTAATACCTGCTTCAGCTGTTTCTTACCCTTGCGGCCATGGAGAAAATCCAAATTTGCTTTGGCGAACTAATTCAATATTAAAATATACCTCACATTACTTTTCCTCACCTCTTAATCTGATGCTATTTGAGCTGAAATTAGAGTCTCATTTAACAGGGTGAACCAAAAACGTGGTATAGGAGAAATTAAAGAGGGGGGAATTCTCGGGTCAATTATGAAGGCAGGCGCAGTTGAGTCGGGTGAAGCATCCACGATCATCGCAACTCCAAAACGAGGGCTTAACAGAGGGATCTCAATAGCAGATCTCATTTTAAGAGGTTTTGCAGCTATTGGAACTTTTGGAAGTGCTTTGACCATGGGAACTACCAATGAAACACTTGCAATTTTCACACAGCCCCTCATCAGGGCTAGATATAATGATCTTCCCTCCCTAACGTAAGTCTTTTCCATATCTTAAAAATTCATCGTATATACGTTTCCAAAGTTTTACGTAACAGATGTGTGACGTCCATATCAAACAGGTTTTTCGTGATTGCAAATTGTATTGTGTGTGGATATCTTGTTCTTTCTTTTCCCCTATCTATCTTCCACTTCATCAGGAGTGAAGCAAAAATCACCAGGATTATCTTGCTCATCTTTGATACGGTATGGCCACTTGTATTCTTAAATATTAGCGAAGATCATTAATTATAGTTTTTTTATAATTTGAAGAAATCCACTTTCTAACGAGTTTAGCTGGTTTCAACCACGTAAAGGCAATGGTGGAGCTTCTCACTGCTGCGGCTTCAGCGGCGACAGTCGTTGTATACTTGGCACACAAGGGGAATGCTAGTGCAAATTGGCTGGCATTCTGTCAACAATTCGATAATTTCTGCGAGCGAATATCCGGATCTTTATTAGGTTCTTTTGCCTCAATAACTATGATTACGCTGATAATCTTCGCCTCAGCTGTGTCTCTTTCGTGGAACTGATGAATTATATATGTGATGCATGTATCCGCACTCTAATTATATAGTTTTGTTTTTAGAGCATGTGTATTTCTTAATTAGTATATATTGTAAGATGTTGTCGCTGAAAACATCCAGAACTTTGTGTATTTGTGGTAATTAAGAAACTAGGAGTGTTGTATTCTATATGTTATGTCCAGCCACCTGATAGATGTCTACCGGAGTAGAACAAGGCCTGTGACATTTTATTTGGGATTTCAAAATTTCAGCAAAAGCAATATTGAAAATTATTGTTGAATATTCTAAATAACCGAATAAACTACTGCCGGATTTGTTCATGCACTAGTTTTAATTTCAGTGTATGCGAGTAACGGTTCCGGCAGCATATGTAGCTAGCTGAAATGGTTATAACTTGAACCTAGCTCCAATGTAAATTCATCCACCTGCGTATGTAAAAACCCTAGCTGCTGTAAAATATTATAGGCGATGGCCATTCACCTTTGCCATCCAGTAAAAAAAATGAAAGAGAAGTCAACTACTCGACAGGAAAGAACCAAGAGTTGATGGTCGTGCAATGTAACGTAGCACAGGAATTATTATTTTTTCAAAAAAGAACTCGATGTGGCTGGTTAAAAACTTAAAATAACTAGTAATTGAGTACAGCTAGCCTCCAAGATCACGGTATTAGAGTATAATATAAATCATATTATGGAGCCTCACCTATAAGCTTAAGTTTTTAGGTGAGATAGTTCTTTAATATGGTATCAGAGCCTTGTTGACCCAGCGGTCACGAGTTCAAATCTCACCATCTCCATTCTATTTGATAAAAAATCAAGCACAATGTGATGTAGGCATGTGCAAGTTTCAAGCTCAAAGGGCTTTCACTTGAGGGGGGGTGTTAGAGGATAATATAAATCATATTATGGAGCCTTACCTACAAGCTTAAGTTTTTAGGTGAGATAGTTTCTTAACACAGAGATCTTATAACACGTAATTTAAAGTTGTTCTAGCCCATCATCAATTCTTCTTCTGCATGATCATATACATATCAATAACACGAATTCAGGATCTAATCACATCCAAAATAAAAATACATATCAACAAGAGTCTTGTGTAAAAAAAAGAAAGAGAAAACAGGAGAAAATATATATTCTTGAAAATGCTTGTTTACCATACCGGCCTTGTTCTCTCCCTATATCATGGTTGTCGATTTCATTCCGTTTCGGCCTAAACATTTTGAATCGATTAAAAAAATAAGACAAAATAATATCATTTCTATCCTAGTTTAAATTCTAATCCGTTCTGGATTTTTTAACCAAATACTAGCCGAAACGTATCGGTTTCGTTTCACCCGTTTCTTTTTGGCCAAATAATTTTTTTTTAAATAAAAAATAGTTTTACAATATCAACCATATCTCTTAATCCGATCGTTAGATTGAGATAAAAATTTACGAAGAGTCTCTTGACATATTTATATATATTATGTTAAAATTTCAGAGCAATCAAAGAATGTAACGACCTTGCGAGATTGATGATGATATTATCATAATATTATACATGTTCATATTGGTTCAAAAAAATTATTTTATTGTGTCTTTTTTTAGATTGAATTGCACAAATCTAAATAATTTTATTTTTAGATTTGAACTATTTTTTATTGAATTAATATATTTAATTATATATATACATAAATAATAAAACTTCAAAATAGCACGTAAAAACACTCCAAAAATAAAATAATTCATTTAAATTAAAAAACGAAGTAACAACTTTTACAAATATTGCCACGAGATCGTCTATTGACTTCACTGTCTTTTTATCGTACGGGTACGATGTATACACTTTTGGCGTCAGAATATAAGAATCGAAAGCTCCCAAATTGATGACGTACCAAAATATGTATGATTTACTGGTCAAATCACACAGTAAAAAGATCAAATCATATACCTGGCTCGTCCCTATTATCAACCACCTCACTGGCCTTTTTAACATAATCTTTATTATACAGAACTAATCAATAGACCCAACCTTATATCTTTATTGTATAAATTATTATCAACTTCAAAAATGAATTTAATCGAGAAAATTTAATGATTTTAGCTCAGGAGTATTCCAACTGTTTTTTAATAATTCATTGGTTATAAAAGATTATTCATGGATATATCCATTCTAATTATTTATTTTGTAGTAAAGAAACATAGTAATAGCCAGGCTCTAGTACTTTTAGCAAAAATAAAATCATATTTAATTAGTATTTAAGAGAATGGTATCGTTGTAATTCTTTATTAGAAATATATTAAAATAATATATATTTTTCATTTTTTTAAAATTAATTATCTTTCAACAATTGTTTTTCGTCAGTTCTTCATTCGATCAGGGCTGCTGTCACGACACCTAAAACTAAATGAAAGTCCACTGACGGCAAACCCGTGTTCAGAGCTGTCCTTTCTTTTCTCTCTCTTTTGCGTGCTGGTTATAAAATTTAAGAAACCTCCCCCAGCTGAAAGCAATATCTCATCTCATAGATTCCTTCTCCATCCCCTGTGAAAACACACGCTCGCGACACCTTAATACTTTCCCAGGAAAAAAAATCCATCTTTTCCTCTGCCTTTTCTTTCTGGATTTGATGGGAAAGTATGGATTGATTGATCTAGAGAAGCACTTTGCATTCTATGGTGCATACCATAATAACTCGATAAACATATTGATTCACATGATATTTGTTTGGCCAATCTTTTTCACAGCTAGTTTGATTCTTTATTTCACACCTCCTCTGTTCAATCTCCCTCGAGTCGAGTTATCTCTTTTTGGTGATGATGTTGTTCTCTTATTTAACCTTGGGTTCTTTCTTGTTTTGATCTATGCTATTTTTTATATCTGTTTGGACCCAAAAGCTGGTTCCTTGGCCGCTTTGCTTTGTGCTTTTTGTTGGGTGGCTAGTTGTTTTGTGGCTAGTTGGCTTGGGTTCTCTCTTGCTTGGAAGGTAATTTTTCTTTTTCCTTTTCTTTTCTGGTGTTTTTCGTAGTTTTTGTTTGTTGGGTATTGAAGTATTGAACAATATTGTTCAGTTGCTGATGATAGCTTATGGTTCATGGAAATTCTTAACCCGAGAATAACGAGTATGTTGTGAGGTCTGCCGTTTTTGAGTCCAGGCTTGAGAAATTTCAATGATAGCTACATATTCATATACCTCGTTAAATATATATTTTTTTCTTTTCCGATGACCTGAATACGAAGTTTCATACAAGTTTGTAGCTACAGTCAAATTGGAAATGATCATGTTGCTGCGTCTCTTTGCTTTAAGATCATTAAAACTTTCGCTGGAAGCTGTAGTTTGCGTTTGTTGTAGAAGCAAAAGTAGATGGCTTCTATTCAATAACCTGGTCCTCTTGAAAGTTATATGTTGCGAATTGGTAGGGTAAAAACAAGCACGGAAGAAGAAATTCGAAATCTCTTTCCTTTCCGATGTTTCAATTTGTTTGTCAACGTGGCCTTAATTAATATGGCTCTTCATACAGCCTGGTTTGTTGCTATTCTTGACAGAAAGCTTTAATTAGTAGGCCAGTAATAATTTCAAACCATATGTTTCCTGTAGAGAATATGTCATATTTCACATCTAGAATTCTAGATGGATACTTTTCCAAGGCATGTAGCCAAGGCTTGAGAAATGTAGGCCTTCTTTGGATTTGAATGGCTCTCTTGGCGCATCCGACTTTATATGATATACGAGGTAAGGCATTTGTTTGGGATCTGGATTTTGGCTGTAAATTTGACTGGTGAACAACTAAATCCATCCTTTTTTCGTACTATACCATCTGGATGCTGGAACCAGGAGGAGGATTGAATTGTTGTACTTGATTGTCACTAATGTCTGATAAATAAGACAGAGATGATGAATGTAATGCTCCTTGGTTCAGAGTCCCTGTGGCTTAAATTGTTATTGGACTCGATCCGATTTTGAGAAATGGTGTTTTGGAAGTAGATGTCAGATCCCAAATAATGGAGTATCGCGAGTCTTGTTAGTGGGGTCAGATTAGTTTTTGATTTTTTTAACGGCTGCAAGTGGTGCTACAGGATAATGCAGTATAGAAGTGTTTCTAAGGCATGCTTTTTCACTGACAATTTCGTTGGACATTAGCACATTGATTCGTGTGACAATTTCGGTGTACAATTTACTTTAACTATTTGCTGCACATAAACATCTGATTCTTGTACCATTTAAGTCTGACCCTGTACATTCATGCATTTTCTTTCAACAATGCAAACCAAGAGATAGTGTTTCTGTTTTGTTTCATTCAATTTTAAAGACAAATTGTTCTCCAGGTTGTTCTGGTGGCTCAAATAGTTTGTTGGACCGGACAGTTCATCGGCCATGGGGTCTTTGAGGTGATTGATCTTGTGATCTGGAGTACTTAATAAATTTTGGTTATATTAAAATTTGCCTCAAGTTCAGATAATTTCCTGCAGAAACGGGCGCCTGCACTTTTGGATAACCTCATTCAAGCCTTTGTTATGGCTCCCTTCTTTGTGCTGTTGGAGGTATAACTTCTAGATTAATCTTCTTCTTAATCATCTGCATGCATTTTTGTTTTTTGACAATCTGATCTCAAAACTATGGTGGTTACATTGCCTTGCTCCAGGCTCTTCAGACCTCTTTCGGTTACGAACCGTACCCAGGGTTCCATGCTAGTGTTCAAGCAAAGATTGATGCTGATATAAAAGAGTGGCAAGAGAAGAAGCTTAAGTTGCTCAGTTAATCTGGAGTCTTTTCAATAAACATCATTGATCAGTTTATATCCCTTTGCCACCAAACAAAATCATGCCACACGGCTTCTAAACAATATCACTGATCAACACAATGTACCGAGCACTTTATTGGGAGTTGAGTGTATGATTATATATTTTACTCCCTGTACTTATTTTCTGTTAATAAAACTTCGAAATAGTATTGGATACGAAATGCACTTCTTCTTTCCTATTCTTAACCCTGGGAATATCTGTGATTAGTTTTTTTTATCTCTGTGATTACTCTCACTGAGGGACAGCAACGTTAGCGAAGCATTTTTGCTCTTTTGCCAACTTTCCCCCCTTTTTTCCCCTTTACTCAACGTGATTTTGGATGCTGGTTTTGTTTTTGAGTTTGTAACTCAGATGTGAATTGTGAGAAAGAACAGGTTCCAGTATCCCAGATGCAATATTTGCGCTGACATAATAATTGGAGTGTATGAAATGGTTTTTAACTATACGCTGTTTAAACCTTAAACCAATTGTCATTATATATAAGCTCGAAGTGGCATGACTTCGAAATTTCATGGAAATTGATTGCATCTGCCTCGGATTAACATCAAGATAACGCCTTCTAGACTTAAGATTTCATGGCTATCCTAAGCTTCAGGCCATGTGCCATCGAGAGTGTTGTCATCATTCTGTATTCTACTGAATGATTCGGAACTAAACTAAAGCTGAAAAATCTACACAATAAGGCCAGAGCCATCTTCATTTGGAGATATGCAGAGTCCTTACCCAGGCATATCCTCGGTCCAGCCTGTGGAATATCAGAATCAATGATCGTGAGCGACCTTAATTTTCAGGAAAACACGAATCATACGGAACAATGATTAAGCTTTGACATACTGGTTGTGGGCGTGAATTCTTTTTAACTTACTTGAAATGCAGTGAACTTGAACGGAGATGCATTTTGGAAGAAACCATCTTTGAGCCATCTCTCAGGCTTGAATGAAGCTGCATCAGGACCCCAATTATACTCCATTCTACCCATGGAATAGGGAACATAAGTAACCATGCCTCCTGCTTTTACTTTGGTTCCATCAGGCAAGACATCGTCCTCCAGGATACCCTTGGGGTCCTGCAATCATTCAAAAACAGTTTACTAAGCTGTCTACTGTTGTCATGTTTTCTGTGAAAAGCATATATATCATGACCAAGATTTCCAAGACTAGATTCCCCTCTTCTCTAGCTAAATGAACTTAACCATCTATGTTTTCTATTATCCACAGTTTTTAGACGGTTTTCATTGGATTCGATGCATTAGGCATACCTGAGGAACTGCTGGATACAAACGAAGTGTCTCAGTGATCACTGCATGCAAATAGTATAATCTTCCCAAGGAATCATAGGTCAGAAATCCTGCATATTGCATTGCCCTTTGACTGAATGATTCAGGATCTTCTGTGTTAATCTGAAGCAACTTAACATTCTCTTCCTTTGCCCTATCCTCTTCAAAAATTTTGAGCTCGGAGTAAAGCTTATCGGCCACGTGGCTATGAGTCATCACCATGTATATAGCCCATGAGAGAGTTGTTGCTGTTGTATCTCGCCCTGCTATCACAAAGTTCAGGACAACATCTCTTAGGCTTTTGTCTGTCAAGTTACTTCCCGGGTTTTCACCTAGCTCAATGAACCTTGATAGGATGTCGTGCTTCATCTGACAGCGACCATAAATTTGGTTAGTGAAAACTGTCCCTTTTATCATTCTAGAAATTAAATCTTTCACAAAGATGACGTTACCTTGTTATTTTTACCAGTGCCTCGCTCTTCTTCTATTTCTGCTTTCCTTTTGCGAATCATGGAGTAGGTGAAATCATCAACGATTTTAATGCTCTTATCAAGTAGAGCCTCCGAACCCACATTAAGAAATTTCTTCATTTTCCACAATGGATCGATGAACCGAAGCGTCACGATGATGTTGGCGGTATCAAATGCCCGAGCAAAGCGATTGTCCGGGAGGCTGGGAGCCAGTGTTCCAATTTCTGCACCAAACCCAACTTTGCATATGGAGTCCAATGTCATCCTCATTAACAATTCCTGTAAAAGAGAAATTGGGAGCTTTATTTATAACCAGAGAAAACCCACACAGGTTCTATTCGACAAATCAAAAGTAGCCTGATTAGCCTCTTTCACAACGCTTGTTTGCACGACTTCTGAGAGGAAAACTGAAAACTCGACAAAAGCTTTATTTTCAATGTTATGTAGAGCAGGGTTGGATTTCATTTTCATGGTGTTCAAAAGGTGCTCTAACCTTGTGACAATAGATGATACTGAAAACTAAAAAAATCTAAAAGTTACCTGCATTTCTACTTCTTGATTGCTGAAAGAAGCTTGACTAAGAATTGAAGAAAGCTTCAAGCTATACTCCCTGAAGACTACTGTGCTGAAGTCCCTTAAATTCCTGGAAGCAAACTCAAAACTAGCAGTCTTCCTCTGCTTCCTCCAGAGCTCTCCATCTACATTAAATATCCCATCTCCAAGCAGGACTTCCATATATGAGTGGTATGTCCCACCCTTCAATGAAATTTCAAATTCCATTATTATCATATATAGAATTCTACTTCCGAAAGATCCTTAAAACCCACAAACTTGGTAGAGTGCAAATTAAATGGCAAAGTAGAAACGTTATTGAAATCAGAATCGGTGATTAAATAATATACTGTATTAAAAGTGGTTACCTTGGGATAATTAGCAAAGTTGTTCTTGAGGACATGCTCTACATTAGCAGGATCTGCAATGTAAGTATATGTTGTGAATGGCATTGGTACAACCACCGTTCTCAACTCAGACAGGTATTTAACAAGCCAGTCATGCATTCGATTGTAGTTCATAAACTGCTCAATTGCAGCTCCTACAAAAGGCCATGTTTTCGGGCCTTTTTTGTGCCTCTGGTTCCATCTGTGGATAAAAATCCATGACAAAACCATGCAAGCTAGCAACAATACCATTCCTAAGCTGTAGCCATCTGGATTAGAAGAAACTAATGGAAGATTCTTATCTTCCTCCATTGATCATATAAATTTAACGGGCAAAAATATTGATAGTACTGGTAGAGAAGGCCCAACTGGAGATGATTCTTATAATTGAGTCTGGCAAAGGTAACTGGGAAGTTGGTAAAGAAGTGATGAACCTTATGAACTACTGAATTAGCTAGTTTTCATCGTCAACAATCTTTGCATGCTTTAGGATGCCTAGATAAAATAATGCCTCACCTCTTTTTTGCTCCTAACCTAATTTACCGTAGACAAACAATCACTCGGGCCATAACTCGATGATTGGACTCGCTTTTTGAGGCTCAAGACTTGTGTGCACACCTCTAACTGTACTTTCTGTATTTGCCAATGACCATCCAAAGTAGCGGTCAATAATGATAATGATAGCAACGATTTTCACAAGTAGCCGCAATTGCTCTCAGTATACGGAGAATATTAGGATTAAATCTCTGACCCGGTAGAGTTCATAGGTGATCCAATATTGACTCGTTCAGAGAAGCAGGTAATGGATATATATAACTTAGTATGATGGAATTCAACCTTCCTGATGCTGCTAGCTGTACTGATGATGTAATGATCGGAATTTAAAGCCTTCAAAGCTCTTATCTTTATAAATCGCTGTCAAGCTTACGACAAATTAACCCATGCACCCACCAAACCACCCGGTTAGTTGCATCGATCAAATTTGCTTTCCACATTGTTTTTGACCATTCTCAAAATTAACATTTCAATATTTTCTTAAGACATGTGAGATTTACTTTCCAAAGCATGAAAAATAATGATATAAAGTGCATGACCGGCTGCAAATCTGCTCGATATGGTGATGATTACATTTCTGTATTGTTTGTGGCCATTATAGGTTGTAGCTAACAAAAGAACCAGCAGCAATGTATTCTGACTTTCACTAACAGAAGCACAATCTTTGGGGAAGAAATTTAATGTATTGAGGCTGGCTGCCTTGGATTAAGGGATATTTATGAACAAATGGAAACACCTTCAAGCTTGTCCTATTTATGTGTAAATAATATATATTTTTAGATGCTTAGTAGGTGCCACATTAAGAGAAACCGCAGGTATCTGGTTCACAGTGGACAACTGCGCGAGATAAATGTATGTGTATCCTATCAAACAATTTGTACATTTCTAACTGGATGTTAGCCACTATGCTGTCTTCGATATGAAGATAAACCCAAATTTTCTTGATTCAGTGGTCAAAAGAATCAAAACCATGCAAGTCACTGGAATCCATACATCGTTGGGTTCACAAATAGTGGCTGGTTTAAGGTACTGCCCTGCTGGTCCCCCTGAAACTTCCCGCGATCTGTGTGTTGGGGAGACATCTGTCCAAGCTGGATTTTTTCAACCTGGTCAGTTCTAGCATTGTTCATGAGGTTTTGGAAATCAAGATTTGAATTGTACGTTTCGCCACTCAAGAGTTCAGAAATTGAGCCCAGGTACTCCAATTCTAACAGATGAGAAAGAGAACATGTTCTTTCAAATTTCATCATCTGTTGTTCACTAGCATCATTGGTGGGGGTAACGTCCACATGGGAATCTACTGTATTATCTGTTTTCTCCTCTAATTGTCTTAAGGTGTGCCTCTTTTTGTAAATTCTACATAGGACCCAGTCATCCAGCTGAAACACAAAAACCAAAAACCGTGGTCAGATAAAAATAAATGCACAGATGTAAATTAAATGGAAAATAATCGTAATAACATCCAATTATACATATATATATTCACTATAAAGAGGAAAAGAAACGAAAAAGGAGCTTACTCTCATGGATCCATTTTGCTTGGCTTGTTTTCTTGGATCATTTAAGCGATACTCATGCATAATCCAATCTGTCTTAACACCCTTTGGTGGCCTGCCCTTGTAAAAAACAAGAGCTTTCTTCACACCAACATATTTGGATCCGCTGTGGATGGCCTTGTCTGTGCCCGTGGCCTTCCAATACCCTGACACAGTTGCTCTGTTCGGCCTCACTCCATTTGGGTACTTGCGGTCCCGAGGGGTAAAGAAGTACCACTCATTTTCTCCAAACTCTGCCTTCTCTGCATCACACAAGGTAAACAATCAATATCACAAGGCCTAGCTAACAGTAGTGAAGCATGATTATGAATTAAAAGGAAATCCGTTAATTTGAAACCAACCAGGTAATTGCCAGGGATCAAACTTGTAAATGTCAACTTCTGGGATAATAGATGCAGGGCATGGCCTGGAAGTGGCTTGGTTACGAAGGTAGTGCACGATCAGTTCCTCATCGGTAGGGTGGAACCTAAAACCAGGAGGAAGCTGGTTGTAGCTGGTTTTTCCTTGCATTTTTACTGCTCAAACCAGACAAGTGGTATTTGAAAAGAAATACAGGAACTTGAGGTTGTTTGCTAGGATTAAAGAGACCCAAGGAAGACTTGGCTACGGGAGGGGGAGGGGGGGATGGCTTGAGAGAAATGAAGGTGTTTGAAATGTTTGCAAGGAGATGGCTGGCCCTTTTATTTTTGAAGGTTTTTTGTCCTTTTGTGGATGCGTGGTTTTGATTGGTTGTTTTGTTGACTTGTATACCTCGGACGATAACTGGGTAGCCATCCATACTCGCATTGAGTGTACAGAATGAGGACACACGCTCTAAATCTGGCTTTTATGCTTGATGCTTTGAACTTGCTCTTTCCAAAACTTTTATCCACAAGAGTTATCCAGTAGGATATTTTCATTGAAAATTACAGCTCTTTTGGCGCTATTAATTGCTGGTCAATGTATTGTCATATTTACATGCATTTCTCCTCCAATGGAATTCCTCTTTCATACGGTAGGGTAAAATTAGACATGATCAAATAACCTGGTGCCCAGGTGCTGTGCGGTGAGTCTGAAGCTGGGATTGAACACGTGCTTTCAAGTGAGCTTTGGATTAATGTAATATAACTTGTATATTTTCTTATTTTGTAGAGTGAAAAAAAATGAAGTTATACTGGCATCTAAGCTTTTGGGTGGAGGGAATTTGCTTTTCCAAACCATTCTTGCAGGGTCGTGCATTGAGTTTTGCTTTTCCAAACCATTCTTGCAGGGTCGTGCATTGAGTTTTGCTTTCAAAACCGAATTGGTTCCTCGTGTGAGCAAAGATTAATTAGGAGTTGAATCATGGGAGGCTGTAAACATTTGTCTGAGTCTGAGGTTGCCATCAGCACCTCTCCGTGAAACGACACGTATCCTACCAGAAGTAGAAGAAGTAGACTAGGGATAAACATCGGAGAAAATTGGAGGCCATTATTTTAAACTATGTGGTTCTTATCTAGCCACCTCATGTTCTTTGTCCCGAGTGGTTTAAATCAGCTTCGTTGATCATCAATCAATTTTCTAATGAATACGTGTTGATATTATGAGGTCATCCGGATTATCATCAAACCAGCGCTTTCAGTGATTACTTTTATAGAATGTCAGGAAACGAGACGGGATATTCTGTGAATCTCATCCGTTAGATGCAGCCACCTTTTTTGGGCATGGCATGCGTCAGCAGAAGGTGGCTTGTTTTTATTGACCCGCCCAAGTTTTATTTTCTTGTTTTGTCCTCCGGGATGGATTAAGAATCCACGTACACATTTCGGAAATGGGAATAAAATAGCATTGGGGCCTGGGTTGATTAAGGTAAGGATTAGGTCATAACCCAACTAGGATGTGGGTCCCTTTCCGAGATTAGGAAGGGATTAGATCATGAAGGTGCTGGTTTTGGAAACAAAACATGAGAGATGTGAAGTCGATTAGATCCTAGAAGTTCATTTGGGATACAAAAAAGTAGTGGAATCGGCTGCTGATGCAAGACAAGTAGTAGTAGTACTAATAATAATAATAATCAAGGTAAAAGTAGCGGGCTCTCCCCTTTTTTTTTCCTTGGTCCAAGTTTGCTACTTGGTATATGGTTAGAATAAAAAAATAAAAAAATGCTTGTTGGTGGGTTTTTTTTTAGTGTGTGCTAGTTATTGTTGAGTAAAAAGGTTTTTGAATATGTTTTTTATTTAAACATATATTAGAATACTTTTTTAGTTTTTTATATTAATATATTAAAAAAAACATTCATTTGATGTATTTTCAAGTTAAATTTATTCAAAACAAAAACTCCCAAACCCTTACTAGATATTTTATATGTGTTTGTGTGTAAAGATGCCTAGTAAGTGTTTAATTATTACTTTTTATACAAGAAAACATCACCTTTCAAGAATCGTATTTTGTGGGCATAGATGAGCGAGTAAAATTCCGGTTGTCCTAAGTTTTTATAAGAAATACATATTCTGATTTAAATTTAAAATCTACTATATATATCAAAAACCTTTCATCATAACATCACGCTTCTTAATGACATTTGATGATCCCTTGTAAATAAAAAAACTATATTGTAGTTGCTGTTTTAAATTCATTTTTGCGTGTATGTTAATGGTTTTTCCTAGTTTTGAGTATCTAAAGACGACAAAAAATGATAGATTTTTTCATTTAAAGTTTTAAAAAATTCGTTTATTGTTTTTTATCTTGAAATCAACTCTGTACATGCCTTATATTTTCCTCATTGCTGCCCCCTCTTATCAATGGCTGAGATCAATATTGTTGTAGATTTATCATGTCGGTGGGTGAATAAGTTGACTTGTGTCTTCTGTATATAGTGGAGCTATATTGACAGATTGAGGCAGTTTTTGTTTTTGTTTATTAACCTTATTTTTTAAAGAAAAAATAAGCATGAAAAATGTATTTTTTTGAATAAATAAATAAATATCCCAAGCAAAAATGAACGTTCTCTTGCTTTCGTGGAATAAATTTTATTCTCTTTCAATCCACTCTTGAATGTTGTTTATTTTGTTCATAATTAATTTTTAAATTAATTTTATTTTATAATTCCAACCTCTTTATGCCTTTTTTTTCTATCAAAATCGATATTTGTTCCTTTGATTTTTATGTTTTTTTAGCTATTAGAAGTTTTTAAAACTGGTTGGCACAACAAATTCTCGATTGAATCAGGGTCAAGATCTTGCTTGTTGTGAGTTTTGAAAATTGAACCGGATCTAAAAGGTTCATTTAAGTTTATTAGGTTTTTTATTTTTCTTTGCCAGCGATGATTATTTTTTCCATTTTATTCTTCAATATTTATTCAAGTAAATAAATATAACCCCACTTTATTTTTTATCCTCCTCTTAACGACAAGTTCTTCCTCTTGATATTTTTTAACTTGCTCCGTGCGAATTTTTTTGATGGTTTTTAAAATGACCCGGTTATCTCAAATGTTTTAATTTACCATTTTTTTTGTTAATTATTTAAATTGATGTTTTTCCTAAGCATATCCTTCATGTTTGAAATGATTTTTTAAAATAATTTACAAGATTATAATTTTTTTATTTCATCCCACTTTATTTTTTTTTATCTTTCGAATATAATTCCCATTCTTTTGGTTGTTATTTATTTAATTTTATAAAAAATAAATAAATTTATTTTTATCTATTTGCTTTCTCTGGTTCTTTGGTCTTTTGTTTGTTGGGTTTATTTGAATTAATTGATACTAAATTGGTTGGGAATTGAGTTTTTTAATAAGTTTGAGTTTATATTCAATGAATTGCGAGGTTTAGATATTTGTATAGATTTAAAATATCTGTATTTTATATTTTTTAAATTTGTATTATATGGTGTTTATATCATTGATGACTGCTCTCTCTCTTTTTTAATCGCAGCTAGAGTCCATGTGCTAAATATATTTTGTCGTATTTGTTGTAATTAGATAGCAACGTGTCCTCTTCTTAACTATCCAGCCCCTCTCTCTACCGCACGAGATCCGCCCCCGCAAGTGCCGTTCTAGCAATGACCTGATAGGCCACCGCGTGTCACAGGTCATTTTTTTAATCCTATTCTACTATAGGGTGAATTTATATTTTTTTACACGGGACGTGAATTTATCGTCACTGAAACAGTTACTTGGATCGATAATTGCTAGAACGAGGACGTGCAAGTAAATCATTGGTTAAGATCTGCATAAATTTACAAGAAATCGACTAGAGATATTATATAACCTTGATGTTGTGATTGGTTTTATATTAGAAAGTGTTATTTTATTGACTTGGAGATGCTAATGGAGGGTCGTATGATGTGCCTTTCTCTTTCATAATTTAACTTATGATAATTAAATTTTATAATTTATTTTAATCTCATTTATATGAGGCGATCACAACCTATTGATCTTGGTAGTGAGTTTAATGAGTTATTTTTTTTGTTTCAACTTTTTTATTAAATATTTGATTTATTGGGATGAACTTTTATCATATGTTTCATTTTGTTTTCACGGGATTATCAAAGCCATTAATTCGACATGTTAAACTGGCCAACTCAATTTCCCCCTTTTTTTTCAATTTAATCTTGCAGCATTTTGCTTAATATGAATCAAGTTTTCTTAATTTGTTTTATATTGATTTTATGTGTTTGAATTTGTGAATTTGCTAGGTTAACTTAGATCACTGTTTATTTTTCAATCCTCACCCTTTCACACACCAATTCATCCATCGACAATGAGTTGATTAAAAACTATATTTTACTATTTATTTTGATTTGTTCCCTTACTTGTCAAGTTAACCGGATTATATCCGATCAAACCCGACATAAATTTGATTTCCCCCCTACTATTAATAAATATTGATAATATCTAAGTATATATTTTTTATTTAATTTTTTTATGACCTAGTAACACGAGTATATAAACAATCACATCGGTCCACATCGGTTATAGGTAACAACTATAAATTCAAATGCAGAGGGCAGTCAAGTTGAATAATGCTGCTATCTCTACCTTGATATTTGTATAATTTGGATATTTTTAACCGCCACCAGTTTCACCTTTAATAGAGATAAAAAAAAATCCCCTTGTATGTCAACCCCTCACTATTTAATCCCTCCTGGCCTAATTTGGTAATTTCCATGAACGAGGAAGACAAATCATCGGATTAATAATTTAACACTCAACAATGGTTTCTATCAATTCCATCGCCAAAAAAGAAAAAGAAGAAACCCGGTCACTTAGCCAGGGCCCAGTAAGACAAATTAAATTCACTGGATTCTAACTCCAAAACCAATCAGCCAGGCCCGGTTCAAGAACGAGCATAAAAGCTTTTTATCAGGCTAGGACGAATTAAACTTCCAGGCCTTACCTTTATGAACCAATCCGTAAAATGCAAATGCAAACCCGCGAGGCAGTGGGATATAAAACCAGGAAATTTGTTAGCGGTTCCTGGAATTCCTATACCGCCTTCTTTGCCAATCTTCAAAAATCAGTCCCATGGTCTCCTATTTTAGAGTTTTTAAGAAGGAGCAAAACAACCCACTAGCAGCAGTCCGTATAATATCAATTGCGGGTTGGTTGTTATCAT
This sequence comes from Salix arbutifolia, assembly GCA_025169955.1. Lineage (NCBI taxonomy): Eukaryota > Viridiplantae > Streptophyta > Magnoliopsida > Malpighiales > Salicaceae > Salix > Salix arbutifolia. The sequence continues at coordinate 5,179,234 of CM045909.1, forward strand.
TTTCTTCTCTAATCATTGGATATCCCTTTATGTTTATTTTTATAATATGTTTGTTAATTGCAGGTTTTCTTGCCATGTTTTAGCTCATTGGTTTAAATAACATGTATTATCCGAGAGGCAGCAATGCTTATGGCGCCCATCCGGCTATGTTCATTATGTAAGAATTTTCTGAACGGAATTATTATTTTCACGTGATTTTGTTGTATTTCACGTGATCGATTAATATGTTTATTTTCTTGCCTATTTGTTTTTCTTTTAAATCTCTGGAACAAAACATGTTCAGTATAGTCTTATTGAAATCCCAGTCATTGCAATGTGTTTCTCTGGATGGAGGTGCCAGGTATTTTTCATGGCTAAGTAATATGATCAGCATGGAGCTTGGTATGCATGTAGCAAGAAGTGATTTTCATTACCTAATCATCCATTTTCTCTCAATCAACAGGCAAGGTCATCCCTGCCCTTACCACACTAGAATTGTTCATTATGGTGATTGTCTGGCACAGTTAGTTAGCTGGTATACACCTAGTATTACACTGAGTAGCAAACCATTTCTGGCAGACAAGTTGACTATCTTGCAGTGAGAGGTGCTGCTGGTCATCATACCGCCTACGAGGTCCTGTCTTTCGGGGGAAGAATGGATGCCAATCCTCGCAATTCTTCATTACATAGTTCTTCTACATGCAATGGGAAACATGCTCCATCAATACCGGGGGCAGCTCCTAAGAGAAGTTTTGATGATCTATTGTATCCTCAAAGCTCGCCAAATCCCGGCCATGGAGTTAGTTTTCCTTCTTAAAGGGACAATGGTACAGGAAAAGGCTTCCATGGAACATCACTCGAGTCTAATTATCATTGTGCCCATCCGAGTATTGATGAGTGCAGGGATGAGAAATCTAGCTATCTTCGAGAATGTGAGTTAAAAGAGGGAGAGGGATAGAGAACGAGAATGGAAAAGGGAATGGGAACATGAACGAGAAAGAGAAAGAAAGCGGAAAAGGGAGCGCATTTTGGAACGACGCAATAAGGGGAGGGAGAGGTGATGAGAGCAGAAACCCGGACTCGAAATTAGGCAGGAGCGAACTCCAACAAGAGCTTCAAGGAATCAATGCGGTTCCTCTTTGCTGAAAGAGGGCAGATCTTTGCGACAAGATTCTCCCAAGTCATGAAGCTTCACATAGGTGGATCTTGATGTTTCATTTGCATCTTATTATTGTTCTGAATATGCAGCTGCTTGCACATGACACAAACCTTGTTTTCTGAATCACTATATGAGATGCTTCAATATCAAATGGGCTCTTGTCTTTTGAAATTTCTCCGGGATGGTTCACAATGGTTACTCCATCTACATGAATGTTACTTGTTTCACTTACTAAGGCATCTTCCAATGTTCCTCTAATATATGCAAAAGCTACAAATAAAATTCATTCGAAAAAAGAAATCAAAGCAAGAGGCAGTGGTGGGGGGGCGGGGGGGATGGATGTGAAGGAAAATGACAATCATTCAAATCATTAGGAATGCCTGAAGAATAGTGAGCTACCTGTGATAGCTAAATCTGCTAACAGTGAAATGTCACGTGCAGACTAGCTGGATGATGAAAAAACTGTCATGGAGGAGGATGCTTCTGTTGATCCTATTAATAAGCCTAAGCAGGAAGAAGAAAGTGAAGATGAGGAAGACCCAGAGGAAGATCCTGAAGAATGTGAATAGAAATGGAGGATCCCGAAGAATATGAACAAATGGATGACCCTGGGCATGACTCGTCTAATGAGGCAATATTTCTTCTTTTCAAGTTTTTGATAGATGTTATAAACTTTCAGACGAGTTCTCTCTTGCAAAATAGTCGCATATCAAGTTGGGGTACGAATTCCTGTATAAGTTGTTTTATTGGGTGAAATGCTTAGCAGAAAAAGGCGAGGGGAAGACCAGTAGGATGCTGAGCATGAGCCTCTGGCTGGTGATGAAAGAGACAGGGCAGAGGAAGCAGTTGAGGAGAAAACTGACTTGAAAAATGCAGGTACAAAACCCAAGTCTGTTGCAGATTTGTCTGAAAAAAAAGATCAGAAGGTGGAGACAGAGCTGTCAGGGAAAGAGGCTGTGATTGATAAGGAATTATTGGAGGTATGCTCTTAATTCTCTTTTTCTGTCTGCAATTTGAGAATATCAGGATTGTTCTTTCATCTACCCACTATCAATATTTCTTTTTTGGGACAGGCTTTCAGGTTTTTTGACTGGAATCAAACCGGCTACATCAGGGTAGGACTAACATTCCTATTTTTGCTCTTTGTCAGCGTCTGGGAGTGTTGAGGATTAACCGTTGCCTATTCAGGTTGAAGACACGAGGTTGATTATACACAGCTTGGGAAAATTTCTTTCCCACGGTGAAGTCAAGGTGAGAACTGTGCTTCTGTATCCTCTCAGCTTCCCCCATAAGGGCTGCAATCCTACAGGTGCTGTTTCTAGTTTCTAATGGTTTGCATCAGGAACTTGTGCAAAGTGCTTTATAACACCGGGAGGGATGACCGCATTCTCTATAATAAGCTGGTCAGAATGAATGACATTTTTATATTGTAGGTTTTCAAGTGGCTCTGGTCTGTACTGCAGTTACCCTGTTGTTGCAATGCACCTTTTCAATATTTGAAAGCAAAAACAAAACAATTTTTTTCTCTTCAGAAAATCATTTTTTTAATGCTTCCCAGACACTTGTCAATAACCTCTAAATTTAATTAAGATGCTGTCATGGGCGTGTATAACCTCTAAATTTAATTAAGATGCTGTCATGGGCGTGTATAACTAAGTTTGTTTTTGTATTCTAAAAATATTTTTAACAAATTTAATTTATTTTTTATTTTTTCAAATATTATTTTTATTATTTTAAACTGTTTTAATATGTTAATATCAAAAATAATTTCTAGAAAATAAATAAAAGTATAATTTGATTTTTTTTTTAAATATAAATATTTTAAAAAATAATCAAACAAGTGTTTCCTTGTTATTAGAAAACAAAAGCTACAGATCGTGTCGATATGGCACGAAACAAAATTAAAAAAAAAAATGACCTCGCAATAGTAAAATAAATAAATAAAACAGAGACAAAAGAAGAAAAAGAAAAGAAAAAACTTGGCATCGCTACTAGCTCAGTAGCCTAAATGTTCAAGCATCATGAGTGCCAAGGTCAAGGAGGGACCTTAAGGCTTGTTGTTTCTTGACCACCTTTCCATGCACTCCTCTTCCCAGCTTGAGTGATTTCTCCATATCCGCCACACTAAGGCTATTTCCTTTAAATGTTTGCATGAAAACCTTCAGTACTCTCTCATCACATCCCACAGCTTCTGCAACACTATCCACCACTATATCGACGGCCGGAATCCGTCTTCCCCACCTCCTCATAGATTTCTCAGAGCCATAAGCTTCAGAATATGCAGCCCAAAAGGATGCCCTCATGTAGCCTTTCCCCTTCCCTCTCACCATCCATCTTCTCATACCTTCCTCGAGCCTGAAAATTGCACTGCCCACATCAATCCCTCTTTCAAGTCCTATCTCTAGTTCCTTCACCTCTTGCTTAGAACACATTTCTTCTTCGAATTTGCACCTCCTGCAACTGCAATGAAAACCCCATGTCTCTGACATTTCGTTCCGCTTGCTTAATGGAGAAAGCACGTCAAAATATGCAAATGTGATTTCTTCACCTGCCTTAACATCCCTGGAAGCATGAACTAACATGTGATCCCCAACATGCAAGCGTCTAGCATTAGGATTACATGAATGGTTAATGAATGAAGCCAGAATCCATAGTCCAACACCATAATAATCACTATTCCTCCCAAAGACTTTAGCTGACACTGAATCCTCAACAAGTGAATTCACATCCAATACGCTCAAAATTCTAACCTTATCAAGCTTCTCATTTAACTCTCCAATCCCCTCTGCCTCAGGCCTAAAGAGACTCATTTCAGGTGCCTCAAGCTTATCCTCATCTTCACCACTTGACAATGTGCTAATCAAATGGTGAATTCTTTCACACTTGGTAGCAGAATCTACAACTTTATCAACAAAATTCTTCCACATGACCAACTGTGCATTCTCACCAGAATCTTCACTTGACAGTATACCTCTCTCTGTGGCAATTGCTTTGGTCACTAATAGCAAGGTACCTGCATCAATGTTCTTTGTTGCAAACAGGCCTCTTCCACTGAGCTCAGACCTCTTAATCTGCACTGGACCAGTGTACTCAGCAAGCTCTGGAGATTTGCCACGGAACCGACTTAGGATCCAATCAGAGAGATCAAAAGCTCCAGTCCTCGATTGAAATTCCAGTTTCTTGCATTTCTGCACATACCCATTCAGAGTTTCAAGGTTTCCACTGGCCTGTGGATCTAGAATAGCAGTTTTGAAGCAATCCAAGGCCATTGAGTACCTGTTCAAACTAAGCAAGATTTTGCCTTTGCAAACAAGGGACTTGAAATGGGTACTCTCAATTTTCAATGCTTGATCACAATCTTTGAGCGCTTCTGTGAGATCTCTCAGCCTGGAAAGGGCTTCAGCACGGTTTGACAGGGCTAAGCAGAGGGATTTTTTAAGCTTGGTGAGGAGATCTGGGTCTGGGTGATTTTGACGTGACTTGACAGAGATCTGGTCTCGACAGAGATTGATGAACTGGGTGTAGACCTGGGCCGATTCTTGCCATTCTTCTCTGAGAAGAAGCTCAGTGGCTTTGAATCTGAGCTCTTGCATCAACTCTTCTGGTATTAGTGGCTGTTGCAGTTGGTCCTCTTCTCTCATTTTTTTTTGCCAGTGCGGTATCTCTTGTGTTTGACTGGTTTGTTCTCTGTGAATTTGAAATGGTGGCTTCTAACGGTAACATCTCGTAACGCAACAGCTAGCTACGATAAATGAGTCAAAATATCAATCAATATTTATTTATTTTTGTGATTTTTTTTAAGGATAGATTTAAGTTTGGAATGTTATCGTGGGAAAAAGAGATGAGTGTGGGGACATTAATGACCTGTTTGGGATAACTGTTGCTGTAGCTTTTTAAAGTGTTTTTCGTGCTGAAATACATTCAAATGATGTTTTTTTATTTTTTAAAAATTATTTTTGATATCAGCACATCAAAATGATCTAAAAACACTAAAATATATTCATTTAAAATAAAAAAAACTTCAAAAGTTGTGGCACTGCTTGAAAAAAGCCGTGTCAAACACTTTCTGTATTACACACATATCTGGGCCGGGTATAATCCTCCGCTACTCGGACCATTAGGCCGGCTCGACCTGAGCTGTGGGCTTTCAGGCTATAATAATAATAATAATAATAATAATAATAATAATAAAACTTCTGTTGAGGGGGCATAACCACCTAATTTTTAAAAAATCAATAAAACCCCTCACGTTTATGCATGTCTTCGTGTTAGTCCCTCATAAATTGTTACTATGTACCTCCAGGAATTTTCAAGACATTTTTTAATACTTATAATGTATCGTGATCATTCTAATCTGTCTTCCACAGCACTTTATTTTCTCCGCCATTGTCTCTAGTTTGAACCTCTCCAATAACAAAAAAAAAAAAAGGAATTTTTGCACTGTGTTTTATTTTTTTTTAAATTAATTTTTTTATGATATTTATAGGTCATTTTCATATGATGATATCAAATATAATTTAATAAAAAATAAAAAATATCATTTTAATGTATTTCTAAATGAAAAATATTTAAAAAAACAGTTTTAATTGCATTTTTTTTTCTTTTTTATGCTGGTTTATTGTTGGCGCATCGCCGGACACGCCGTCCGTTTCCGCGCTCACGCGTGTTTCGGATGGCGCGTGCGATTGACTCCAGCATCAAAAAATACCTAACCAACGTCTAGAATGATTTTCAGGCATGTTCTCTTCCACTTGGTGCGGCGCGCGTGACTGTGTGGTGTTCGGAGACGTGTCAATGATTGTTTGAAATTTCCCCTCCATTTCTCTCTCCTGCCTGCGCCTAATGACGTCATCACAACTGTTTTTTGGCAAATTTCGTATCAGTCCCTGAACGGTAGAATTTGTTTTTCTGGCTCTTAATAGGTTTTGATTTATTTCAATTTCGTCCTTCAATTCAAATTAATTATATATTGTCGTTTCAATTAGGTCCCCTGGTCTTTTAATTTTGCAGATTGGTCTTGAATCCTTAATATTTTTGGTATCAAAGTTTTGATTTATTTCAATTTTATCTTTCTATGCAAATTTATTATAAATCCTTAATATTTTCGGTATCAAAGTTTGATTTCTTTTAATTTTATCCTTCTATATAAATGAATTATGCATTTCAGTCATGATTCTTTTAATTTCCGGTTTTGTTTAAATTTTTTTAATTTCAATGTTTGGATTTATTTCAATTTCATCATTTCAATTAAATTTATTACATGTGTGTGTGTGTTTTTATCCCTTATACTTTTAATCTTGAATTTTATTTTAGTTCCTTTATTTTTTATACATATTTATTACATAATTCCTATTTCTGTTTATGTTTATATGTACATGCTCTTAGATTTTATTTCCAATTTTTCTTTATTTCCAATGTTATTAAGTGTTTTTTATTTAATGTCCAAATTTTAACGAAATAATATTTGTTATTATTTCTTCTTTTTTTATTCTTCAAATTAAGTGATTTCTTTAAATATTAGTTTTTTGTTAATATTGTTAGGTATTGAATTTTGTAATTATTACAGATAAAACATTCAAAATAATAATAATGATTATTTGTGAGCTTTATTTTCTTTTAAATATATCAGACTAATTATATATTTTAATATTTATTTAATATTAGAGCTTTAATATATATAAATGACCTAGGTTTTTTTGTGAAAACAAAATTAATATCGTTGTTCTCAAATATTTTAATATAATAATATAAAAGTCAAAAAAATATAGAATTTTTTTCTCTAACAATAATTATGGTCTCACCAATTTTTATTATTTCCACTGTTAGTAAGGTTATTTTTTGTGATATTTACATTTTAATTTTTGTTCGTGATCATTTCAAATATGATTTTTTTTTATTCTTCCGCCCAAATATTTTTTATTTGGTCATTTATTTAGTTTTGTAGTTGCTTTTCTGTTGATATTGTTAGGTTTTAAAATTTCTTATTATTATAGATAAGACATTCAAAATAATGATAATGATTATTTGTAATATTTTTTTCCTTATCAATATATGAGACTAATTATATATTTTGATATTTATTTAATATCAACACCTTTATATATATATATATATATAATATATATAATATAATAATATAAGCAATAAATTTTACAATTAGTTTTCTACATAGAAAAAAATAATTTTTAACAATTTTTATCAAAAGAGTTTTGGCATTAGCAACATTCAGTCACTTTTTGATGGGAAAAAAACATCAATTTCTAACAAATTTTATCAACCATAATTTTACTGATTAAATATTAAAATAACAAATTACAATATATATAAAATCAATTAATTTTTTATATAAATAAAAAAACTCAATGCATCGCGGGCATATTGCTCGTATGTTCTATTTTAATACTCCCTCCCTCCCTCCCTCCCTCCCTCCAAAACTTCACCACTCTTTCTTTCTAGGGTTTTGTAGAGAATGGAAGAATCAACTCTATCATTAGTAAATAATCTAGAAATCCTGGACACACTCAACGCCGATTCAGTTCAAGAAATTGTTCACAGCTACGCCAGTTTCTGTTCCGCCACCATATCTCTTCTCGACGGAGGTGACGCCTCCGATCTCTTCTCTCACGTTCAAATTCTCTGCAAGCACGGCCTCCTATCCCTCGTTCGCGATTTCTTTCTCAAGTCACTAGAGGTATCGTATATAAATGCTTCTCTTAACGGAACGCTTTAAGCATTTGCAATTTAATGTGTTTATTTTCATGACAGGAAACTTTCGAGAGAAATTTAGCGTCAAATTTTTGGCGGCATTTTGATTGTTATAGCAATGTAGGAGCTAATTGTGAAATTGAGTTGTCGCAAGTTTTGTGCACAGCGCTTGAAGAGATTTCGTTAGAGAAACAGCACCAGGAGAAGTGTTTGTTACTGTTAGTTCGTGCTTTATTACTGGAAGGAAAACCTGATTCTGATGACGAAAGAGAATATCTTTTTTCTAAGTATCAATTGATGGTTTCTTCAGTTCTAATGGCTAGTCTTCCTCGCCATTTTCCTGGTATGCGTGCCTCGTAATTAGTATGCTTTTCGTTGTTAGTGATTTATGTGTGACTAAAAATGTTTTGATATTAAGGTTAATTTGTAGTGTTGTTTCCTTGATTTATAATCTTCTTAGAACTACTACACTGGTATTTTAAGGGAAGGCTGGAGGAGCTGAGTACAATAATGGATGGAGAGTTTAATGGCGGTGATGATGATGCTTCTCAAGATAAAGATGACATGGATTTAGATGAGATGGGGAAAATGTTACAAAGGAATGGTGCGATGGATATTGATGAATTTAGCCTACAAGGGAAATTAACAGAGAATAACAATTTGGTGAAGAATATTGGAAAGGTTGTACGTGACCTCAGAAGTCTTGGGTTCACATCTATGACTGAAGATGCCTATGCGTCTGCCATCTTTTTGCTTCTGAAAGTGAGGGTTTGATTTTCCATGTAATCAATGCTTGGCCAAATTCATTTGCTTCTACTCTGATTTTCTGTTGTTTTACCATATTTTATCCGACAATCTTATAATTATTACACCCACGTGTGCACACACAAATAAGAGCAACTAATTTTAAGTTAGTCGGCATCATTTATCTTCTGAATTATGTAACCCCATTATTTATAACAACATATTTCCTATTTGGATGGCAGGCTAAAGTACATGATCTGGCCGGTGATGATTACAGGGCTTCAGTTTTGGGCTCCATTAAAGAGTGGATCAAGGTTGTTTCCAGTGTTTATCAGCGCTTACATTTCTTCCACCCCATGCGATGGCTGCATCGTAGATAGTTATACTATTTTTATTGTCTCGTAACACCATCCATGTGCTGCATTACATTGACAAACTGCACTTGTCAAGTTACATGAGGAATGCACACGGAATGTCATGGATCAGATGCACAATCATGTATTGCACTATAATGATACGCTATTTTAAATGGTAATGCACTACAAATAGCACTTATAGAAAATATTATTGTCATTCTGTTATAAATGTGATGTCCAATCACTCAGAACCTGCTAGCATTAAAAAGGCTCTTCATGCCATTTCACACATTAGTTTCATTGTATTTTTTAAATTATTTTAAGCCTTCCTTTTCTTTTCTGCATATTCTTGTACTTGTATAATATTGATAGATGATTCCTTGAATAATAATTACAGGCTGTGCCTCTCCAATTCTTGCACGCACTACTTGCTTATCTTGGTGAGACAACTAGCAACTATAGCCCCTCACCAGGCCCCAGGTCACCTCTTGCTTCTCACCCTTCAGCTTGCTATCCTGCAATTAATGCTCCCTCTGAAGGACTTGTTAGATGGCATTTGCGACTAGAGTATTTTGCTTATGAAACATTGCAAGATTTGAGGATTTCCAAACTATTTGAGATTATTGTTGACTATCCTGACAGGTAAGTATTTTGGATTCTTAACCTCATATTCCTCAGCCAATTCGTCTTTAGCCTCATTTTTCCTCTACAGATTCCTATACATAAGGCAGCAATGACAGTTACTGTTATCTGGTGTTATATCTTTATAGTTTTGATTTAATTTAAATGATGATTATGAGATTCCTGTGTAACAAACAGAATATAATGGGGGTTGGTGTCTACAGTCTCACTTAAGGAATGCAGAATGTTGTGTAAAATTAGCACTTTTCACTGGGCATATTTTCACCTTCAGAAAACTATTGTAGAGTGATTGGAAAGAAGAAGAAAAAAACCTGGTCATGGTGCCTTGTGTTAGAAAGTGTTTTTGAAATTTCACCAATTACTGTTTAAATTTATAAGTAAATAGATTTGGTAAACTGGCACTGTTGGTGATTCATCAACTCTCTGTCTCTCTCTCTCTCTCTCCATGTTGTTCATAGATATTAATAACCAATATATTAGTAAAGCACGAGAAGTCTTGGATCGCATTTGGATAGGGACAAGCATCGGTGAAATTAGATCTTGCCTATAAATGATTTCTATGTATTTGTTTCTCTTGAAAACAAGTGTTGAAACCATATCAATCCAGTTTTAGTTGCTATTCCTTTCCTCTTTGCTTCTAGGATCTGAATCCTGCTTGTCTTTTGATGCTACAAGTACTTGAGCAAATAAGGTTTTATCCAAACCTCTTTGAGAGCAGCGCAATAAGTATAATGCATAAATGTACATTGATAATGTTCATGTAAGATGCTATTGGGAAAACTCTCATCTTTCCTAATTATTTAATGACCTCTGCAGCTCTCCTGCAATCGAAGACTTGAAGCAGTGCCTTGACTATACTGGACAACATTCTAAACTTGTGGAGTCTTTTATTTCTGCATTGAGATATCGCTTGCTCACTGCAGGTGCCTCAACCAATGATATATTGCATCAGTATGTTTCGACTATTAAAGCACTGCGGACAATTGACCCAGCTGGTGTCTTTCTCGAAGCTGTCGGTGAACCAATAAAAGAATATTTAAGGGGTAGAAAAGATACAATAAAATGCATTGTCACCATGCTCACTGATGGGACTGGTGGGAATCCAAATGGATCTGGAATTACTGGCGATAGTCTTCTTGAAGAATTAAATAGGGATGAGGAAAGTCAGGAGAATGTTGGTGCTGATGATGATTTCAACACGGATGACAAGCAGGCATGGGCCAATGCTGCATGGTATGCAAAAGTTGTAATTTGGAAACGGAGTGTACTCTGTAGACGTAGTTGATCAGTATATATCCTTCAACTACATACAAAGTTAACATGTTACTCTACTTGACTTTTGACCATTCAGCTGGGTGCCTGATCCTGTTGAGGCTGATCCATTGAAGGGCAGCAGGAATCAAAGGAAGGTTGACATACTAGGGATGATTGTTGGCATAATTGGTTCAAAAGACCAACTAGTCAATGAATACCGTGTTATGCTGGCCGAAAAGCTTCTCAACAAATCTGATTATGATATTGACTTGGAAATACGTACTTTAGAACTCCTCAAGGTAGGTTTTCCAGAGACTATTGTGATCTTTGTTTTAATTAGATTTAACATGCGGGGCATGTTCATTTGTGTTTAATTGTTTATAAATTCCTCCAGCCTTTTAATTTATTTTTTGTCATGTTCCAGATACATTTTGGAGAGAGTAGTATGCAAAGGTGTGAAATTATGCTTAACGATCTCATTGATTCCAAGAGGACAAACCACAATATTAAAGCAACGATTAAGTCAGCTCGAACAGGTAACCATAAAAAAAATAGAAGATTTTAACTGCACCAGATAGCTCTTGGCTACTCTTGCAGATGAATTATAATTAGCATTTGAATTTTTGTTGGCAAATTTCCTTATGGAGAATGAATTCTTGGGTTCAGAACCAGCAGAAACAGGGGCATCTATGGATATGCTTAATGCTACAATCCTATCCTCAAATTTTTGGCCTCCAATCCAGGTACTAAGGAAAACCTTTCCGTTGGTCAGTTGCTGTTATTGAGAGGCATATTCAATTTCTTTTAAAAGAAAGGTACTGGGGCAGTGGTGGTTCATAGTGATATATTAAGACGTGCTTTTTGATGAAACTTTGGAGGGCTTATGTAAAAGCAATCTTCTATTGTAGTCGATGCTATTCTAGGCAGGACAATGTACTATGTCTTTCACTTTCTGAAGTTAATTGTAATTGAAAACAACTAATCCATATGAGGACCTTGGTTGCTTTAGATTTGCCCATGTGGTGTCAGCTTCAACAAAACATTCTGCATGATTCCTGCTAGCACATTGAAATATTGTGTTATTAAGTGCTGATGCTATTTTTTTGTGTGCGACTTAAATATGCCTCCAGCATTTGGCTCCACATTCCCCCCTTTTGAAATAAATAAATGGACAACATTCTTGAATTCCATATTCACTGGCTGAAATTGGCAAGCTTGGTATGATCATGTGTCAAGTATTATGTTTTTGTTTCCTGCATGCTTGTCTTTCAAGTTCACTCTTTTCATCACAAGTACATTTTGACAAGCAACAAATTTTGCTGCATTTGATATCAGGATGAGGCTCTTAATGTACCTGAACCTGTAAACCAGCTACTCACTGATTATGCAAAAAGATTCCATGAAATCAAGACCCCTCGTAAGCTACTCTGGAAGAAAAATCTTGGAACAGTCAAGGTTAGGTGCTTCAAAATCTCCAGCCAGCTCTCTATTTTCTTGCAATCACAATATATTACAATGCTTTATTTCATTTTTTAAAAGTTTTTTTTTGTGGTCTTGGGATTTGCTGTTTTAGTTGGAGTTGCAATTTGAAGATAGAGCAATGCAGTTAAGTGTGGCTCCTATACATGCTGCAATTATCATGCAATTTCAAGACCAAACAAGGTAACTCAGGAATCATTTTCATTGCAAGACTGGATGTGTATCTCATTGATTGTGTAAAAGTGTGTTTGTTTCTACTTCAGTTGGACCTCAAATAAGCTTGCTACTGCTATTGGGGTACCTGTGGACGTGTTGAATCGGAGGATAAATTTTTGGATAAGCAAGGTATATTTGAATTCTTAATGTTCAGTCAGTCACTTCTTGAGATTGATAAAATGCCTGCTCACAGTTTTAACAAATAAGATGATTGTTATGTTGACTGGGCAAGTTTGGTTGAAAGGTCTCTATATGGTTTGGGTTGGCTTTTCATTCAGTATTTCACGGGTTAAAAGTTAGGAGTTAGACTGATAGTTTTCACCTCTCATCTACGCAGGGGATTCTTACAGAATCACTGGGCGAAGACTTGAATGATCATGTATTTACCCTAGTGGAAGGCATTGTTGATGCTGGCAAAAACAGTGGCAATGCTGGTAGCTGTGAGGAGTTGTTAGGAGGTGAGGAGGACGGAGAGAGATCTGTAGCCTCTGTTGAGGACCAGATACGCAAAGAAATGACCATCTACGAGGTTTGTGACGTGAATATTCTTGATATCAGATTGTTTTCACCTTTTCAATGAATGCTTAATGCTTGAAACCAGTGTCGAGTGTAATGAAATCCAGTGATGTATTCTCAGACTTTCCTTTTCATCCTAACTGCAGTTTATCATTTCAGTCACATTTTTAATTGTCATAAACTGGCTCAACTGTGAAATTGAATTTAGTGCAGTTGCTTCCATGCCTGCTTGTCTGTAGCATTGACAGGTTAAATGGCTTAATGAGCTGTTGCTTCTGCAGTATTTAAAAATATCAGTTTTGATGGGGCGTGGGGTGGGGTGAGGATTCATATCTGGATAACGGCTTCTCAAGTAAAAATAATGGAAATAAAATGAAAATTAGATTTAGTTGTGTTCAAACTTTTTTGAAGTATCATTGTTCTCTAACTTTCTTAAGTTGGTGTCTTGTAGAAGTTTATAATGGGCATGCTAACCAATTTCGGCAGCATGGCATTGGATCGCATTCACAATACTCTCAAGGTGCGAATGGTTTAAAATTTTAAACATGTCCCATTACTTTCGTCGGATATATTTGAACCAAATCACTCCAAACATCATGGTGTTCCAGATGTTTTGCGTAGCCGATCCTCCTTACGACAAGTCACTCCAACAATTGCAAAGCTTTTTATCAGGTCTAGTTTCTGAAGAGAAGTTAGAACTAAGAGATGGGATGTACTTCTTGAAGAAGTAAAAGCTGACATTCTTGTAATTCAGCCATCAACTCTTGGTAAGCAGTGAGATTTTCTCCCGAAACCTTGCTGAAGACCGTGCACCATGTTTTTTATTATAATACAGTGTAGTCACTCTTTTATAATACTATGATACCTGTTACAAACTTGGCACTGATGGTCACCGGTTTCTTGTGGTGCCTTTGAAAAGTGTACAGGAATATATTTTATACAACTTACCTGATGGGGGGTTTGAAACAGCAGATGCAGCTTTATGAAGATGGAGATCCCTGTAGCAAGTCTCCCTTCCAATCATCAGCAATCTCAACTGACCTCTTGAATCATATTCAACTCCCGTCACGTTAAAGTACTCCTGCTATGCACGTCGGATGATATTTGGGAGCTTTCTGTACATCGATTCCAGGACAGTAAACAGAGATCAGGTACAATTTCCCAGAACAATTTGTAACTATTCTAGTTTCTCGAGAGAAATTTTTTTGGAAGTTCTGTTGTTAAAAATCACTCCAAAATCAGCTACTATGGGTAATGTATGCTATTAGCATCAGATTTTACTTCTGCCTGTATAATCTGACACCGTATTGTGTTAGCGACTTCCGTCTCTGAACAAATAAACAGCTCAAAATTAATCTTGGTGCAAGATTCATGACCCTTTGAAGCAGAGCAATATGCGCTACTGGGCACTTTCCTTGTATTGATTTTTTAAATTTGCATGAGATAATCAACTCTCTCCATGGCTCTACCCTTTTCACATTACGAATACAAGTCCTTTCGTGGCTTCCTTTATTGATTAAAAATGTGCCCCTCTCTGTCACCGCTGATTAATTAAACTTGTGTCATGTTGATGACAACATTGATCGACTCCAGCAGGAAGAGGTGTATTCCGAAAGACGATCTCAAATTTTGAATGGTGGAAAACGAGCAAGTAGAGTAGACCGAATGAAGATGTCTTGATCATGATGGTCTACTCCATTTGCAAAAAAAAAAAACTATAACAATTCCACACACATTGTCTATTGCCATAACAATTATATTTTTACAAGATAAATCAATCGAGGCCTTGAGTTGCTACAACCCATCTCAAATATAATTAAACTTCCTGGTTGATTATTGTAATATGACAAGTCAACATGCAATGTAATTGTAATGATGATGGTGTGATGGCTATGCTTGCCTGTTCATGTTGGGCGAAGGTTATGGATGGTAGCAAGGGCTTGGTGGCTGATGGTGTGGGAGGTGTTTTTTGATGTGTGAAGGGTAATGGATTTGCGATGAGATTGTAGTTGTTTGAGTAGAAGGTGGTGGTTTGGTGGAATGCAGTGGATGATTCTGATGGCAGCTGTTTCTTCACCTGACAATTAAAAAATCTAGCTTCATGAGCAAAAGCTCCTGTCATAATGAATCTTGAAATGTATTGGCGATGAACCTAGAGCAAGGTCAAGTTGAAAATAAAGTGGATTGTTGATCATGTTATAAAACTCTTATGTTCGCTGGTCAATCATTTTTCGGAGAAATATGTGCGCATAAAATATGTTTTATGGAGTGCTCGACCCTTAAGTTAGTTCTGCACATATGATCGGCAAAGAGAAAATGATGTTCAATTTTGATTCATCTTTAAAGTTTAAACTTTGTGTTTGTGGGTGGAAACCCAAGAAGGATTAGAACAATCCGTGCTCCTTGAGAGGTGCCAAATAAACTACTTAAATCAAGACCCGAGAAAGGATGTGGTTATGCATCTAATAAATGATATAATAAAGGATAATTAATTAAACTATAATTAAATTAAATTAATATGCTATAATAGTTATTTTATTTATATTCCGTGTCCAAAATTAACTATAATTATAATGGTTTCAAGGTAGCCATAGAAAATTCAGAAATTTCAGGGCTGTTTATTTTATGTAAAATATCTTACATGCATACTGTTTTCCATGTAAAATATATTTTAATGTTTGGCTTGAAAAATAGTATTCTAAAAATATTTTAAATATAAAATATTTTTTAATGGTGGTAAAGAAGAAAATAGTTGTGAGATGATGATGATGGTACATGGTAGTGAAAAAACAATAATGGTAAAGATGATGATGAAAAAAATAAACAAGAAAAAAAGAGGTAGATAATGATGGTGTTGATTAGGGTGATAATTTTTGTTTGGTTCTGTTTTATCAATAAAAATAAGAAAATCAAAATTATATAAAAAATGCAAAACAAAATCAAACCTGTTTTTGTTCGGGTTTTTTACGCAAGAAAACAAAAACTAACTAGATGTGACGGTGGCAGATTACTAGATCCTCGTGCTGCACGAATTGTTTCTTACTAGGCCTTTTATGTTAACTTATTGGTGAATGTCTTACATTTTTAGATGGATATTGAAATTGTTTTTTTATTTAAAAATATATTAAAATAATATTTTTTATTTTTAAAAAATAATTTTTAATATTATTATAGAAAATATCTAAAAATATCAAAAAAATTAATTTAAAATAAAAAAATAAATATAAAAAAAAATTCAATTTTTTTCAAAATTACTTCTAAAAGTCACTGCAAAACACCGCTGTAGTCAGTACTCCGTTGAACCGACTCCTCAAAAAATTTCATAACCATTTCTGCTACCAAAGTCATAGCAAACAACATTTTCAAAAGATTTTATTTTTAAAAAAAATAAACTTTTCAACTTTTTCAGAATAAAAATAGAACCGCTAACATTTTCTATTAAATAAAAAATTAAAAAAATAATAATTAAAAAAGCCTTGGATCCTTGCTTAGTTGGCATGACATGACTGATGGTGAGCTCTACTGTAGCCTAGTAGGCTAGTATTATCCTGATTTTTATAGCAACAAAATCAAAGGCGCGTTAGGATAAAATACAAAATTTACTGATTTTACACTATATATTTTTTAATTTGAGTCGATACTGTTCGATTTCAGTTTATTGGTTTTAGTATTTACGAAATCAAAATCGAACCAAACTAATTTTTTTTAAAAAATATTTTAATTGATTTAATCAGTTTTTTTTTTAAACAATTCAGTTTCTCTTAATCAGTTTTTACTCCCTTCTAGTGTTGATGAGATGAATGCAGTGTTTGAGAGTGCTTTTTAAAAGTATTTTTTTTTAAAATGATTTTATTTTTATTTTTAAGTTTAAATTAATAAAATTTGGTGTTTTTAGATTATTTTGATATACTGATGTCAAAAGTAATTTTTAAAAAGTAAAAAAACAAAATTTTAATATATTTTTGAATGAAAATCACTTTTAAAAACAACCACAATCACACTCCTAAACAAGTACGAGGATAGAGGGATGTTGTGGTGAGTTGACGGTAATGATATGGAAATGATGATGAGATAATATTGTATGTGAATTGATATTTATAAGATATTTTATAAATTTTTATGAGTGGAAATATTTTTTAAAATTAAATTTAAGAATTTATTGTATTTTTTTATAAAATATTTTATAAAACAAACACAATACAAAGAAAAAAGAGTATACTTTACTGTGAAATGTTTTAAGCAAAACAATCTACCGTAGACTCATAAAATTCTAGGCCGTGCAACACAGTATTCTGAATCTATCGTGAGACATTATGATCAGGTTTAAAATGATGTCCAAAACGTAACAGACAAACAGTAAGAGACAAGACAAGACGAGACGAGATTCATTTGAGCTTGTCTGGTATATAAAACACAAGTTTTTGTCTTTGTTTTGTTTGGTTGTACATGTCCTAATAAACATAAGCTTATAGGTTTTGACAAGGAAACGATTACATTAAAACAAACCTTGAGTCTCATAAACACAAATAATTTATAAACAACAAATCAATATATCGAAAAAATGGTTTTTGACCCCATCATTTCAAACACAAACACGATTTTTTTACTCCTCGGGTGATCATATTCATGGATATTAGTCACTCGATTTCGAGCTTATAATTAAATTGACAAAAATAAAATAAAATATAAGAGTTAAATTGGACTTATATATTTTTTTTTAACATCCCTTAGCTTCCTATCCCGTCTTGTATACCAATATCTGAACCCAGTGTATAGTAATAACCATTCATCAAATGCGTGTTCCTAAGAGATATAATATGATAATAGATGCGTGTTCCTAAGAGATATAATATGATAATAGAGGGTTTATGATTTACACAATAAATCTTGCGTTTGAGTTATGATATGTATTTTTTATAAGAATTGGATAACTGAAGATTTTACTCGTTTATTTAAATTCATAAAATATATTTTTTTAAAAATAAGATTAATTTGTATCCAAAAAAATAAAATTCATCGAATACGTGATCCATGGGCGTTGTATATTTATTTTCTATTCAAATAAAAAATGTATATGTAAGCTTTGGGCCACAGAAACTTTACTCTACCCTTTTTTTCTCATTTACAAGTACAATAATATATTTGTTAGCTTTTTTACCAAAATTATTTTTTAATAATATACATTCAGGCTAGTTTCGATAGGGAGTTGCCAGACGATATGCATGCCCTGCCTGATGCTGCATGAGAGCGTTACTCTGGGCCTGTTGTGGTCATCTAGTTTTTAAATTCCTCAGCTCTGCCTACATCTGTTCTACTAAATTTCCAGGATTATGTAGAGAGCAAATTCAGGAAAATTACGTTGCTCCGTCTTCTTATTTTGGAGCACTGCTAATCACTTTTTAACAGAAAATTAATGTCTCCCTTAGTTGAATAGCAGGTTTAAGGATAAAATCATTAAATTTCTGATGCTTGTATGAACTCGTCAAATAAGCTGAATAATGGTCAGTCCGAATGACGTCGTCGAAGCCATTTTTTTCTAAAAAAAACAAAAACATTACTGTGTTTCTGAACATTTCAGTTCCTAACCCTGCTTGCCAAATACCAACAGGGAGAGGGAGGGAGGCAGGCAGCGATAGTCGCGTGCAACAGTGGTAACCCTAACTATAAAAACTGCTCATCACTTTCGAACTGTGTGCTTTTGAATCAGAGCCAAATCATTGCCTTCGCAGACCTGGACAAACCAAATTGATCACCCTGCAGTTTCCACTGACACGACGCCAACAAAAAACTTATTTCAAAGATTGGCACCGTTCGAAAAGCATCCGAGTAAACATAAACTCTGAGTTAAGCTGTCACTGGTTGGCGAAATGTTTTCTTAACAGTTGTTAGTTTTCTGTTAGAAAAAAAAAATCGATTCACTGAGTATGGGAGAAGCGATGAATGCTGACCGATCCAGTGATGAAAACCCATGCGCGCGATAGTTAATCATTACTCATTGCTGCACTCAATTATTCCACCGGCCTCACCGGTGAATGTAATATCGCGCTCTCTGTCTCTCTGTATATATATAAATTCTCACCGGTTAACGAGTAGCGCATTAATTCTTTAATTAAATAATTGCTAGCTATTGCAAGATAAGGATAGACTATAATAGTTAATTATAAGAACAAACATACCAATAAAGTTAAAAAATAAGAAAAATCGAGATGAATGGTGTTTTTCTTTCAATGTTTTCTCATATATATATATATATATATATATATATATATATAGCTTATTTTATATCTTTTTATGTCTGTGTTCGTGCTTCTGAGTACGACTATTAAATCATAAACAATTAATAAATTAAACTACTTAAAGAAAATTTTACTCTAATAAATAAGTCTATTACAAATCCTTCTTCATCAAGGATTTCTATAATTTTTTTCTCATACTAAGTTTTATCTAAAAATGATAGAACATATATAATAGATGATAATCTTAATATCATGGAGTTATAACACTATTAAAACTCTAACAAATTGTAAATTTTATTAGCCTAAATACTAGTTGATATGAACTTCTATGTTTTTTTAATATCAATTGTCATCATTTTTTCTCTTCATGATGTTCTGTCTTAAGAGCGCTGATGTTGTTCACAATTGCACTCAACATTAATTTTATTTTTTCATAAATGTTTGGGTTTAAACTTTCAATATGAATCATAACTAAAGGGTATTTACAGCATTTCAAAAATGTTTTTGAAAAAATTTGAAAGTTTTTATTTTTTATTTTAGATTTTTTTTTAGTGTTTTTAGATCATTTTAATGTGTTGATATAAAAAATATTTAAAAAAAAACTATAATGATACTCTCAAACATACACTTAATATATTTCATTAACGAACCGGTGGCGCAATGCTCTCTGACAGTCTTGGAACACCATTATTTCTATTATATCGTTTATATATCCTGGAAAATAAAGCATGTTTTTCTTTTATAAAGGAAAGCATTTCTGTCTTTCCATTACTCTAAATGCTTCTTATCATGAGTCGCTTCGTTGTTCATTGTCGGATTTATTCCTGCATGTTCTTAAAAATATCTCTAGCTTAGCTTGGAAACAGAGGGGAGTCAGGATGCTTTGAAAATAAAAATGTAATTTAAGGATACTGTTGAAAATTAAATCTTTCTCTGCATTTAATTTAGAAATTGGATAAACAGGATGTGAACCTGTAGACAAATTAATAATATAGGCAGAAGCAGTACAGTGATTAGTCTACTCGTCCCATCACCATCCAATCCTTCCAGCATCTCTCATGGATCGCGTACATCAGTAAGGTCTCTTCTGCTTATATCACAAGTTTTGTTAAATTTGTTGAACTGTTTAGTACAGATTCTGGTTTTGAAGAATTTCATTACAAGGAGAGAATAATTGGATAGGTGGCGTCGGGGTGTGGGGGATGATAAAATGGTTGAAATTAATTCTAGCGATTAAACCGCTGTGTGTCGAATCGAGATCATTTCATCAGACATATTCCAGTTTGACGTTTGATAATCTTTTGAGTTACCACGCAAAGTGCACTGGCTGGACAAATGCATCTTTTATGAAAAGGAATGAGGACCATTCCTCGGAGTCTGCATGGTGATGAATGAAATCACTTCATGCACGAAGAGGGGAATGCACGGAGTTTTCGTATGAAAATAATCTAAAAACGTTAGATTTTTTAATTTAAAATAAAAAATAAAAATAAAATCATTTAAAAATATATATTTTTAAAACAAAATTTCAAATAATTCTTTAATCCTTTCGTTATTATCGTTGGGAATAGATAAATAAATAATAATAAAAGCATTTATAACCGTTGCTATCAATAATTAGCTGCTGTATTGACAGGCATGGAACAGGCCTAGCAACAGGCTTAGCATGTACACACCCCTCCACGCCCAAAATCATAAGCCAAACAATTTCAGGTTCAAAACAAACTAAAAGAGAGAAAAAAAATAAGAGAGGAGATTAGAGTTTTGTTAATGAATAACATTAATATTTAATTAATTATTTAACGTAGATATAAAAAGACTATATATAGGTTAAAACAAATAAATTATTCTAGCTTTAATAAATAATAAAATAAAATAACATTATTATCTTAACATCACTCCTCAAACTCATGATGCCAAAATCCCAATTATCAAGAGTTTGTCAAGTAAAAGACAAAAATAGTAAAATAGAACGTGATTTTGATAAAGAAATATACAATCTTCGGAGAAGAGGAAACTAAAAGCAAGGTGATGGTGTTATGCTTGGGATGATGACGAGTGAGATAACAATTGATCTTAATATGTTTAATTTGTTCATGAAAAATAGAGTGAAGAGCTCATATGTCATTCTTCAATTGATATTACTTTGCAAAATTTGATTGAATAAATATTTTTTTCAGATAACATCAGACTTCTTTTGCTATGTCATATATTTATGGTTGTGTTCTTATAGAATTCTCAACAAAATTATTAATCCAAGTTTTACATTGTTTGTTTTCCATGTACTTATCAAAATAGAATAAAACACATCAGTATTCTTAGGTTTTACTAGAATTTCACTGATATTCCTCTGCATCTTGTTACCTTTAATGAATTTTCTCATCATATAACTCTAATTCAAATAATTATTTTCATTCAACCATACATTTACATACTGAAATGAATCATTTCTTTTAGCAAACATAATGAACAGATAAAAAAAAAAACAAAATGCAAATAAAGACCAATAAAATATCAATTTACAGAAACGAAAGAGAATATGAAATACGAGAATATAGAAACTAAAGGGAAGATAAAATACTAGATTTTAGAAATCAAATAAATTATAATCATTCTAAAAAAAAATATGTTTTGATACCATGTTAAAGAATACAAACTAAAAGAGAATGACAAAAAAAAGAGGAAACTAGAGTTTTATTAATGATTAATATTAATGTTTAATTAATTACTTAACCTAAATACAAAAGAGATTATATATAAATTAAAAAAAATAGACTATTTTATTTTACTAAATAACAGAATAAAATAATTTAATTATGCTAACAGGTTCTGACTAATGACATCAATACTCTCTGTTATCATGAGTTAAATACGAAAGGAAATAATTTCAACTCGTTTTTAATCGTACGTTTTTAAATATTAATGTGGTTAGGACCCCTCGCTCCCACAAAGTAAATACAGTATTCACCAGGATGTCAGACACTCAGCAGGACGTGCAATTGTAAACATAAATACACAAATAATAATAATAATAATAATAATACAAAAACCATTTATTGTTATAATTTTTTTATATTTATATTCGGACAATAGGCGTTATATTTATTGCAAATTAATATCTTGCTGGGAATCCAAACTCTCTTGTTATGAAAGGAGTAAAGTGCTGCAGCTACGGAAATTAAAACCCTTCAATCTGAAGCAATGACGAACCTCCAACCATCCCTACTTATCGGCGTTTTTTGAAAAACAAAATGGCCAGAGACATTTTAATTTCGTTAAATTGATCTTTATATCTATTGATTTTACCCCAAAATAACATCAAAACCAAATTTAAATGTGATAATTCTTTTTAATATGGTATCAGAATTTTATTGACTCAGCAGTCATGAGTTTGAAACCCATCACTATTTTTCTATTTGATAAAATTCAAGAACAAATTACTATGAACCTGTATGCAAGTTTTAAACTCAAAAAACTTTCGCTTGACCGATAATATAATCATTTTATAAATATAAAAAATGCTCTTCTTAATACGTGTAATCCTCAAGGGCTCTTTTCCATGAAAAGATGCTGCATTAATTTGATCCACCGTCACAAAGAATATTTCAGTTTGATAACAGAGATCAAACCATTCACTGTTCAAAATCTCCAATCCAGATTCATCCCGAGATGGAGGAATAGGAGCCAATCGTTTATACAAGTAGCAAAAATCATCAAGAGTGACAAATATTATTTACATGGAAATTCTTGTCTGGGATATGAATATAAATTAAAAAAGAGTCTTGACTTAAAAGATAACAAATAGTAAATGATACATAATCAAATTATTATAATAAATTAAGTTTTCGAGTTGTAACTCAAAGTAATTTGCATGCACTCTCCATAGGTTTGACATTGAGCTTCTATATATATATATATATATATATATATATATATATGACCGATGTATGATTTTTGTTATTATATATGCGATGTAAGGTGCAAGCAAAGAATCTCAAGTAGTAGTTGAGATCGTGTTCATTTCAGGGGAGGATTTGATCGAATAATTCATATGTAATTCCTTTTTTTTTTTTTGTGCGGGGGTAATTGACATGCAGTTAAATTATATAGCAGGTGGTTCGGTGGTAAAAAATTTTAATTAAAGATTTTGCTCCTCGTATGATTTTATGTTCGAGTCACGTGGTTGTTAATATGATACTCACTGGAGACTTATGTAATTGTTAACTTTAAGACTCGTGAGATTAATTGAAATACAAGTAAATTGAGCCAAATACTTGTATTAATAAAAAACAGCAGTATTTATTATTTCATCTTATAAAAATAAATCATTAATGGTTGATGAAAAATAGTTATGGGAGTTTTAATACTATCAACTGCCCAATGTATTGCATTAGAAAAATAAATTACGAAGGGTACGGTCGGTCATATGGAAATAGAGCTACGGCATGACAGAGTGAAAGGCAAGGAAATAACTGCTGTCTGCTGGTAATTAGATATACGGAACTCAGTATTTGTCTCACTAAAGCTGCTCACATTCTCAGTGCGTGTTTCACATTTGACTTGTTTACAATGGTTTTGTCAGTTCGTTTTAAAATCATTTTAAAAAAATATTGAAAATATTTTATTTTTTATTTTAAATTAAATTATTATTATTATTTTTAGATCATTTTCTTGATATCAAAATTATTTTTTAATAATTCTAAATAAAAAATATTTTAAAAAACCATCAAAATCATACTCCCAAAGAGTAATTTAATTACATTGCTAGTAAGAGCATCTTCAGCGGGAGTGCTATATAGAAAGCTATAAATAAAAAATAAATATTTTAACAAGTTTGAAAAATTTTTGGAATGTCATTTGCAAAGCTAAAATTGGCTTCCCTTGCATGAAAGAGAAGCCAAAATTTTGGGGTCACGTGTTCATGCGTGTTATATATATATATATATATATATATATATTAAAAAATAATATAATTATATCAAAAATATTTATTTTTATTTAAAAATACCTCAACAAGAAAGTAAAAAATATAATTAAATTAATAATTATATTGTTGGAGGATTTTTTAGAAGCAATTATTTAATTATATAACTTACTCCTATTAATTATATAGTTAAACTATATACAAAATAATTGAACTATATTTAAAATAATATAACCAAAATGGCTCTCCAAAATAACTTTTACCATTGGAGTACATATTAATAAAAAAACAATATATATATTATTCAAAAAATTATTTTAGAGATTTAATTCTGGATATTGCCATGGAGATGCTCTAAGTTCCAGTTGGGTCTGTACTGATCCATATCGATAATATTTATTGCATCGCCAGCGCGCCTATATATTGTGCGTGTGTTTTTCGAACTCCCTTGTCTTCGATTCCCTGATATTTCTCCTTACCTTCCACGTTATAGTTTTTCTCCCTCAACAACGCGCCTGAAGGTTGCTACCGTACCTAAGGGTTGGTCTGAGATATGGTTAAGTCTCAATGCCGTGAGAAGGTGGGGCTGAAGAAAGGGCCATGGACTCCTGAAGAAGATCAGAAGCTTTTGGCTTACATCGAAGAGCATGGGCATGGAAGCTGGCGAGCCCTGCCTGCTAAAGCTGGTGATTTACATCAACAAACCCTTTAATTATTTACTCACTTGATACCCTAGCTAGTCTTTATTAAACGATATCTTCATTGTTATCCCTTCCTTCGGTTTTCTTACAGGACTTCAGAGATGCGGGAAGAGCTGTAGACTCAGGTGGACCAACTACCTTCGGCCAGATATCAAAAGAGGAAAGTTCAATTTGCAGGAAGAACAATCAATCATTCAGCTGCATGCTCTACTTGGGAACAGGTGAGATGGTTGTTCCATGTGCGTGGTGATATATACAGTTGATTGTTTAAAATATGATTGAAATTGTTTTAAAAGTGTTTATCGTTTAGAAATGTATCAAAATGATTTTTTTATATTTTAAAAATAACTTTTAACATCAATAAATGAAAATAATATAAAAATACCAAAAAAATAAAATATAAAAATTTCAATTTTTTTGAGGTTTCATGGTTTTCACTTTGTTATTATTATTCCCTTGATGATCTTTGGTCTTCGAATTTCGTGTCTGCTCTTAGATTAGGAAAGGCACACTTAGTGGTTCAAAGAGTTAATTAATATAAAGTTATAGATATTGTTGCTATTATACAAATCACTACGTACGTGCCATATGTATGAACTCCAGCTAGGTCTTACAGTAGTTAATGGTTGCGTATCTTTAGATAGTGGCACGTGATGCTTTGAACGTAAAGATGACCGTCTTGTATTATACAGGTGGTCAGCCATAGCTACTCACTTGCCGAAAAGAACCGATAACGAGATCAAGAATTACTGGAACACGCATCTTAAGAAAAGATTAGACAAAATGGGCATTGATCCTATGACTCACAAGCCAAAAGCTGATTCGTTCGGCTCAGGGAGTGGCCATTCCAAGGGTGCTGCCAATTTAAGCCACATGGCTCAGTGGGAGAGTGCTCGACTGGAGGCCGAAGCCAGATTGGTCCGTGAGTCAAAGTTAATCGTACCTAATCCTCCCAAAAACCTACCAGGCTCAGCAGCACCAGCTCAATTAGTCTCCGACAAAGGCAGTGCAGCTCCGGCAGCGAGACCACAGTGTCTTGACGTGCTCAAAGCATGGCAAGGGGTCGTTTTCAGCATGTTCTCGGTAGGCAGAAGTGACTCTCTTGAATCTCCAACATCCACTTTGAATTTCTCAGAAAACGCATTAGCCATCCCACTCAACGGAGCACAGAAACACTCAACCACCGGAATAGCTTTTGCCACAAATAATGCAGCATGCAACGGAGGGACTACGGCCAGTGAATTTGATTGGGGAAACCGGTTGGGGTGCTTCGAAAAACCGGAAGAAACAGCGCGAGTGAAACGAGATTTGGACAGTTCAATGGGAATTCATGATATAATCCCGTCCGCGAGTGATCATAATGCGTGGTTTATTGACTCTGCAGCGAATATTGAAAACGCACCAGGGGGGGATATTATCGGACTTTCGGAAATTTTGGCGAGTAATTCTCAGGACCACAACCCGTCCTGTTCTGGGGAGAATATTAATGATAGCTATGGTGGTAGCCTTGAAGAGAACAGGGATTATTGGAATAGCTTGCTCAATCTGGTGGGTGCTTCTCCAACTGGGTCAGCTGTATTTTGATCATCTGTACTGTAGCTACTTACGTAGTTCCACTGTTATCAAGAAAAGAAAATTGTAGGGTTTCACTGAGGGCCGGGACTCATAATGGCTAGTGACCTTTCATCAATTGTAGGCTTGTAGCATTAGATCTTTATAAATAAAGCTTCTTTAAATGTTCTGTCTGTCAGTTTGAATGCTGCTGCTACGGATCGAAACTAAATTGTGATCGTAAATTACTTGAACAGGGATCTCTTTATCCACTTTCTTTGTGGGTTTGTCATAAAATATTTATTGCCTGTTATTTAGGCTATAGTGTGTTAAGGTTGCCTAGCTGAATATGAGGTGTTTTATAACGTCATTTCATAAGTTTTTTTTAATAAAAAAAAACAATTTATTTTTTATTTTAAATAAAATTTTTTGAGTATTTTTAAATTATTTTAATATGTTATGTCAAAAATAATTTTTAAAAAATAAAAAATATTATTTCAATATATTTATAAATAAAAAATAATTTCAACATACTGCAGACACAAACAGGTACGGGATTATATAGTGGCAAAGTCTTTTATTTATACAATGCTACCTCCTTCCTCATATTGCAGAAGTAATCAGGGATTATAATTGGTATTCACGGGGAGGATTTTTAAAATTTTATATTATATTAATTATTTGTCAAATAAAAAATTAGATATTTTTATCAATTATTAATCGAGTTTTGAGTATCTATTATGTAGTTATTATTTAGTATCTATATCAATTAAAAATTTAGATATTTTTAAATTATTTTAATGTATTAATATCAAAAATATTTTTTTTAAATAAATTATTTTAATATATTTATAAATAAAAAATATTTTCAAAAACAATTTTAATCACATTCATAAAAAAAATCATTTTTTTTAAATATTTTTGAAATAGAATATCAATATAAACCCATAGACATTTATCATTACTCAATCTACAGATAAAATATTTTGTTAGTAGGTAGAAATTGATTCTATCATCATTACGTTTACCAACTTGCTCACGTATAGTTATTGTTGATTTGAAGAACTTTCCTTGAAGATTCATGTTTTATCTGTAATTTCATCAGTAAAATAATCACGGGTGTATTTACAGATGAAATAAGCGACAAACAAATAAAAAATAACTTTTTTTTATTATGATGGTATCTTTTTCAAAAAAAATAGTTTGTAATTCCATTGATGTCTTTTTAATATTGCCGACAAAATTAAATTGTCAGTGATTAAACAAGTGCAATGACATTTTTAATAATGTTTTTCCAACTCTCTAAGATTTACTAGCGGACTTAATTCGTCAGTTGGACCATCAATAATTTGAGTAAAGTCTTTTTCAAAAAACTTATAAAGTAAGTAGAAAATAATTAAAATCAAATATTTGTTATAAATTTAAAAATTTATCAGCACAATTTATATATAAGAGGGAGACTCAAAGGGAAGGACGAGTTAAGTCATTGTTGTGGCCAAGGGGTGATAACAGGTAACACGTATAAGTTTATCAATTCAAAAATTACAATTAACTGAAAGATAATTGTTGTGGCGTTTTTGCTGTTTCGGCTACTGTGGACTGTGAGTAAATGAATGTGAACTAGATATTTGGTCCGTTGTTTTGCGCATACGTGAGCCTTTTCTTCTTCTTTTATGAACAGTGTATTAACGAATCTACCATTCGAAAAGGATAAAAAACACCTTCTAGGTTGAGGGGCTCCGCTATAATTGCACTGTATTATAAACTACATATACTATAAAAATATACAATATAAATTAAAATATTAAAATTA
This sequence comes from Salix arbutifolia, assembly GCA_025169955.1. Lineage (NCBI taxonomy): Eukaryota > Viridiplantae > Streptophyta > Magnoliopsida > Malpighiales > Salicaceae > Salix > Salix arbutifolia. Next base: position 5,207,509 of record CM045909.1, read on the forward strand.
AGTCTAGACAAAAAATTGATGTTTTTGCTTGTTTGACGCGAGGAATTCTAAAAAAAAAAAAAATTGAATCCAAACAAAGATGTTAATACATTACTGTTGTGATGGTTGTATTTACAACAGGAGGTTGATTTATGATAAAATAGGCGGGTTATGATGTTTGTTGGAAAGTTAGTTGATGAAGAATAAGAAATGAGGGAGAGGGAGAGGGAGAGGGAGAGGGAGAGGGAGAGAGGGGTTACTCATCAGGTCATAAATTAAATATTATTGATGATTTTTACTGATGAATGTCACATGTTATGCTATTGTATATCTTGACTTTTTTTAATTCCTTTTCTTTACACTGTGATTCTCTTGGTATATACCGAGAGAATATTATTGTTGGTATTTACCGATGAATACAACAAAAAACTATCATGTCAGTAAAGTTCATTGCAATCTACCAATGAAAAGTTTTTGTCAATATTTGCGTTTACATTTGTCAATTTTCTAGCAATTCATTAAATATTATATAAATGCGTTATTAGATTTTATTTATAATTAAATTACGATAAAAATAGTAAAAATTAAATATTATTCGAATAAAAATCAATGATATCAATTTAACATGTTGAATAATAATAATTTTTTACTGTAATGTTTTTAAATATTTATAATAAACTCTAACAAGAAAAATACAGGAATTGATTAAGAACAATACCCGAACCCCTAAACAACTTTTTTTTTAATTAATAATCTCCCCCAATTTGCGATGCCTTCCAAATAAAGATTGCATTTAGTTGTCTTTACCTAATTCATTTTGTCTGCTTGCAAATAAGGAATCCTTGTCCGTGTTCTGAAAGTGTGTTAATATATGGAGGTATTTGTCAGAATGTCTCGCTCTTTCAGGCATCAATGTTTATGTTTGACTTTCAAAAGTATTTTTAAAAATATATTTTATATTTTTTCAGATACATTACAGAAAGAGCGTATAAGGTTTTTAGTTTTAAAAATATATTTTTAATTTTTCTTTTAGATTAATTTTTTTAATATATTTATAAATAAATAAAAATACTTTCAAAAAATAATTATTATCACAATACAAAACATATACGACATTTAGCCAACCCTGAGCCGCACCATTACATATACCTCTGAAAAGTGCACATAATCACACAGAGAAAGTCATTGATTCATGACCCAAAGTCATCTTCTTTATCTACACGCATCGTGATTAGCATTTTCCACACCAGTCAAGATCTGAATATTTTTTTCATAAGCCGAGATCAATTAAAACACTGATTAAGTGGGAATCCATATGGAGAAAGGGGTCCAAAATAGAGGATGAGATAAACGACAACCGGAAACGGAGCAATAAAGAGGGAAGACATGAGTTAAATAATAATAATGCAGGAAAAAAGAGTCAAAAATAAAATAATGGGCATGGAACTGCACAAACACAGATTACGAGCCATTTGCTGCAGACATTGAATTAACTAGACCAGCTCTCGCTGTAGGAGCCACTTGTTGGACACTATTGTCCTGCAATTTGAAAGTATTTTTTTTAAAATGAAAAAACCTGTCTTTCAAATACCCGCAGATGATCAGACCTGTAGGAATGGTGCAAAACAAATTAAATTTACAGAAACTAAGGATTATTATTGCTTCGTGCAAAGGAGAAAACTACATTGGATTTAGAAGATGACGATGATGATAAGAAGTGAACAAAAGAAAACGAAATCACTTGGTTCAAACTTCACATTATCTTATAAATGGAATCCTGTCCATCGTCTAAAACTACTAACATCATTTCCTTGAGAAATTGCCATTCCAATCCCAGCCCTTCCCTCATTGCCAACTCCTCTGTAATACAATCTCCATTCATCAACTTCCCCGTCCATCTGAACCAAACAGGGAGATCCAACTCCATTGTTATCCCATCCATCTTTCACTGATGCCTCCAGCACTGCCTCGTCTTGAAATCTCCTCCAATCTTTTAATCCATCAGGAGAAACTGCCAATCCAATGCTCCTCTTTCCATCAGCAGCGACACCTTCATAAGCCATCAAATACTTCCCATCTTTCTTGTTCCTCACAACACATGCATTTATTGCACCAAACTCATCAAAAGAACTCGTTTTTCCTCCTCCAATTATCCTCCCCAACTTCATCCAATTGATCCCGTCTCTTGACCTTGCAATCCCGATACCAAATTGCCCACTTTCCACATCAAACGAGTGATAATACATTCGAAGATCACTATTGCCATGAAAAACAACCCGTGGGCCAGCAATAAACATAGAATCCCACTCTCTCTCAGACCCTACATCGAATAGAGCTCCACTGTGATGCTCGCCTTCAATCCTAGCCCAATGCCTCCCGTCCTGACTCATTGCCAAACCAGGCAGAGACTTGAAGATCTTTCCTTTATCAACATTCCCATTATTCCCATTATCAAGGCAAAACCTTTCTGGGTTTTCTAAACTGAACTCCAAAGAATCATCGTCCGTATAATCCACCTTCTCAGAACTAAAACCAGAGTAGTAAAGCCAGTAAACAGCACTTGAAGCTCTGACTTTTGAACTTGACATTACAACCACTTCACCAGGCCTAATGCTCGTTGTATCAAATGCCCACCAATCTTGACTAAACTTCATAACTAAACCCACACCACCACTTGAGCTAACGGGTCCTACCCCTCTTTCCCAGTGAATCCCATTGCTCGAAACTGCTAGTCCTATTGAATCTGCTGAGCCTGAGTTTTGACTAGAATTCCCATGGTACCACATGTACCATCTCTCTTCCTCGTCACTCAAGAATCTTTTCACCACCGGTGACCCAATTTCTTTGTCGTCCCATGAATTTGAGGGACCCAAATCAAACACCAATCCCCTAGATAAAGACTGTGATGGCAGTGAATTGGAGGGCAGCGAGTCATTTGACGAAATGGGTGTTGGTGGGTATTGGGGCTCTTGATCTGAATTGGATTCAGGGGCAGAATCTTGGTCAGTTTCGTTGTTTGTGTTGGTGTTTGGTTTTGTGGAGCACCGAGTGAGAGACAGAAGGGTGTTGTTTCTTTGGACAGGATTCTTTGGGACATAAAGATGAAGCACTTTGGGATTTGTAGAAGAAGGCCATGTTAGGATCGAGGTGGTTAATTTTCTAGAGATGGAAGTTGCAGAGACGTTAACGTTTTTCAGTGTTGAAGCTGAAGCTGCAGTTGATTGTGTGGCTTCCATGGCAAGAGAACAGTGCTGGAGATTGAGTGGTTTATGTTTGCCGAAGCAAGGGCAAATAAAATGTTGGCAGCCTTTTAGAAAGAGAGGAGGAAGTTTTTAGTCCCTCCAGCCAGGAAGTGAATTTCCACATGCCTGAGTAGTTGCGTGGGGTGAACTTGAGGCATAAATTGGTCAGGAGCAAAAGCACTCATAAAAAACAGAGTATTATTATATGTTCTTGGTTTTTGATCTGTAAAATACACATTTTTGCGTGCATTTTGCTACCTTTTTTATTCTTGTATAAATAATTTTAGTTTTTAAATTCTCTTAATGCAAATGATGTTAAAAATAAATTTCCACATGTTCAGAAATTATTCCTATACAATGGTATAGATTTTTCTTTTTCTTTTTAAACATCTTCATACATAGCTGTAACCAGTTCAATCTCTGTGAATACTAAAAACTAAAAAGTGCCGCTTGTAATTAATTTTTATTATTATAGCAATGAAAAGAACAGTCTCTCATATGGCAATGATTTATATAACATTTCTTGTAGACTGGGAGAGAAAATAAAATATGGATCGGTGAATAGTCTCATGGGCCCTGTTATTACGTTGACAGAGTAGGGCTTTCTATTACACTGATTTTGGGCTGAATGGTTCGCCATCTGATTCCATGCGGACACACTTGTTATTATCTCCAAGTTTGTGATTACTTTCCTTCCCGAAGCCCCGAACTTACCAACTCCCCATTCCGAGGTAGAAGAACTCAGAACTCAGAAGTCAGGTGTAGTAGAAATCGTCTAATAATCAGTTGGGTTCATGTTCTTTTAATAGAGTATTAATAACTGTAATCTAAAGTTAAAAATTCTTGGTTTTTATTTTTCAATTTTGATGACTGTCTTCTAATTTCGGATTTATCGCCGTTATGATTGCGCGAGATTTTGTGTATTGATCAGCAAAATTTGATATTCGTTGTTGATAATTTCCTCACGGGGTCTGAATATTATTGGCTTTCTTCTTCTTTTTTAACTTGGAGGGTGTCAATTTGCACATCTATTATTAAATATTGTGGTTTTGATTTACTGCTACTAAATTTTTTCTTTAGTTCGTTGATTTTCTTGTAATGAGTTCTGTATCTCAGGATCGATTATTGGTTTAGGATTGTAAGCTGAAATGGGAAAGGACTCGAAGTCAAAAGACGCTGGAGCGAAGGGAAAGGGAAAGGTAAAGCAGGCAGGGGGTGGGAGTGATGAAAATGTTTCCAAGGGGAAAGGAAAATCTGGAAAGGCTTCAGATGGGCTCGGCACTTGCACTTATGTCAAAGGTTTTTATGCTCTACTAGTTTTCTTTTCTTTCTATTTGGTTTAAAAGTGAAATTTGATCCACTACAATCCAGTTGAAAGCTGTATTTTTCAAAGTTATTGTTTGAAGACCGTTGCCCAGAAAGTTGATTGTAGAAGATAAATTTTGGATTCCCCGAATTAGAAATTTGTGCCCAGGATGACATGCTTATACAGTATGCATCCAACCATGTACCTGTTTCATGTGCTTGGCTTTGTTCAAGGGGGCACACATATTCAACTATATATCCCTTACACGTGACCTACCAGTCCTCCAGTTTCTGAGATTCTTAAATTGCCTTTAATTTTTGTTTCAGCGAGGCATATATTATGTGAAAAGCAAGGCAAGATCAATGAGGCATACCAGAAGTTGCAGGATGGTTGGCTAAGCAATGGTGACAAGGTTCCTCCAGCGGAGTTTGCAAAGGTAAACTTACTAGTGATGGTTTTTTTCTTGCAAGACTTCGGTTCTGAATATGCATCGAGTACAGACAGAGATTTGAGCGATGTTTCACCCCTTTGAGGATATTCCAACATTTTCCTTTCTTTTCATAGCAAAGAGACTGTATTTTTAAATCCGGATCAATTTTATTCTGTATGATAAATTGCAAGCGGAAAATTGGATAGATTTGGCTTGAACTTTTGGCTATGCAAGATATCTAAAGGAATCTTGGTGGTGCTTTTGTAGTTTGGTTATTGCCTGTATAGCCTGTTGCTTTCCTGGAATTGAATTTGTCTAATACTTAATCCTTTTTTAATGCAGGTGGCTTCCGAGTACTCAGAGTGTCCATCAGGAAAGAAAGGCGGAGACCTTGGATGGTTCCCTCGGGGAAAGATGGCGGGTCCCTTTCAAGATGTGGCATTTGCCACTCCAATTGGAGCTACAAGTGCACCGTTCAAGTCAACGTATGAACAACTTTTTCTAATTATCCAATCATCTCTACTTCTAGAATCATTTTGACTGCAGTTTGCTGGGTGGCTGTATCTCTATGCCTTTATATATGCAAATTATCCTCACCACAAAGCATGACAGAATCTCGAGAATAAATAGCAATTCCTAAATAGACGTGCATGTCATGAAAGTTTTATGGTGGACAAATAGTCACTTTCATTTTTTTTTTCTATCTATTAAAGGAGAATCACATTCAAAACTAATCAAGAACGTGAGTGAATATGGAAAGTCATATAGTTGAACCAAACACTTGGAAATCAAGTTACTTCAACACATGATTCCATGTAAACAAGCAGGATCCTACGAGATAAGCGTTCACATTCATGTCCAAATTGTTCATGAAACATTTAGGATTTAACTTGCTGCACATTATTCAATTGACAAAAATAATACTACCTTGCTACAATCCTGATTATATTTTGATATTTCCCCTGCTGCCAACAGCATGTGCTATTTTCACCATTATCCTTTGATTTTATAGTTTGTACCTGTGACATAACATTGTAATTTTGCATTTGTGCTGGTATGTTTTCGTAGATTTTATCTTCACTACATTTTCCTGGTTTAAGATTCACGATTGCCTTTCGTTACACTCTGATTGCATGCAAATTTGCTAGCTTCTATACCATGACTAGTTCTAAATTGGTGCAGACATGGGTATCACATAATACTGTCTGAAGGGAGGAAGAATTAAAGGAGCTGCCTTTCTGATGGAGAAGAATTGGACACGTGGCTTGAGCGATTGAAATTTGTGTTTTCAGACACTTTGTTGCTGTGAACATAATGGCTATTTTGCTTTTTCTGTGTCTAATGTAATGAATTAATTAAGATGAAGAACATGGGTCATTATTTGTCCACTTACCGGCCTGAAGCCCAGCCAAAGGCGATGAGTGGACAGGTAGAACCAAAAATTATCGCTGCGGATACGTATCTAGTGATTTTATGACATTTCAACCTCCTTGCCTGTGTGTATTTGAGCCCAGAATATTTCTGTTCTTTTTCGGGAGCTGGGAGGACAGTGGGAAGGGGCCAGGAGCGCAGGTATGCCGGAGAAGAGCTTTGCCGTGTTAATTCTCGCCGGATAGCAAGGGATACTATCGATTGTTGTTTCCAATAATTACAATGCTAATGCTTGCTTTGAGGGTGATCTCTTGCTGAGCCCAATATCTCCATCAATGGCTTTTTCTTGTGTCGAACAAAGAGAGCAGGCTGCTGCTTTGGCAAATTGTCTTCTGTGCCTAGCCTAGCATAAAAGCTAGTTAAAGACGTCAATGATGACAAATAATGCCTGCAACAATGCGGATTTTTACGGGGGCATTGGAGTGATTTAGCGATTATTTTAAAAAAAGTGTTTAAATATTTCTAAAATGTTTTTCTACCATCCCTCTCCCAATTGAAAGAAGATGTCAACACGGGATTTGTAAGCGACGTGGACAACAACAAAATTTGATAATCGATTGAATGACCGGAAAACTGAAAAGTCACTGACAGCAGTTCACTGTGGGGGTCGACTTCTCCTGAATTTCCAGTTACAAAAATAAATAAATAAATAATGCAAATTAAATAATTCTTAAGAGGAATAAGGACACTAATTTCAGTTGAACGGCGGGTCATTGATGGAAGGAAGTCTACCTTTAACCAATTGATAAACTTTTACCCTCGCCTTGTTAACAGGTATTTCACAGCAAGAAAATAACATCAAAGCTCTCCGAGCATGATTCATATGAAAATTCATTACATTCTACATCTAAAACTCTATGCAAAAATGGTGAACTAATGAAAAACAACGACCGAAACTACAAGTCATCATGATCATCAACCACTTTTAGACCCCAGCTGATATCCTCACAGTGTCTCACGTGAGGAACAAGTATACCTGTATCGATTCCTTTCTTAGCCTTGCAATCATAAAAGGGAGGAGCATGAAAACAAGGTTCCATCGACATGGCCCGGTGACAGGGAGGGTCGGGGACTGTATCATTTTCAGTCTTGTACAGGATCCATGGCCTCAAACCTCCAAGACCTTGAGCCACATAGCCAAATGTTGACCATGCACTTGTGACCAAGACATCAGTCAAACTAAGAAGGTACATTTCTGCCCAGGCTTTTCTGTTGTGCATCTGCTTTTCTGTTTGTTGAAACTCCTCATGGCTAGGCTGGTAGACTCCAACGACTTCCCCAGTCATGGTTGGATGTTCCCAATACATGTTCCTTGAATCTTCAGAATACCCTGAGAGTAAGGATGTTACCAGAACCGCCTTCAATTTGGCATTTTCAGAAGGATTGACAACGGAGTCTTGCATGTCTACTGCAGGCAATAACTTCTCTTTCAAAGTACAAGATAAAATTTGATCCATCACGTGTTTAAAGGGACCACGTCTTGAATCAAAAATTCTTATCTGAATGCCAATTCTCTCATCAGCCTTGGCTAAGTAAGTTCGATAATACCTTGTTATTAGTCCCCACACATGATTTGAAGGGTGGAAAAGGTACCGACCAAGGTGGTGGAAAACAGTTGCTTTCTCAGGAAATAAGTTGCTCAGTTCTGTCTCGAAAGATGGAATCAAGAAAAGCGAAGGGACATAGTAGTTATCTGTTTTCATGATCAACCAAGGGACATTTTCAAGAAAAGACTGGTCTCCATCACAGAAGAAAAGCTTATCATGATCGCCATAATCATGAACTAAATGGAGGTATATATATGATGGATTTGACATTGCTGAAGAGTTTATGACATTATTCTTTAGCATATTCCCATGACAATTAGGAGAATTCTGATTCAAGCTGTCGAATTGATCAATGAGAGGGAAGTCCCTGGGCAGCAACCAGGATTTATCAGGAAATGGCTCACAGAAGAGATCTGCCATGTCCTTTCCTTGGTCAACAAGCAGGACTCTATTTGTCAAGAGAGCATAAAGAAATGTTGAAGCTAGGGATAATATCCTATTGCCCAGGCCGCTAAAAGATATCCACACAATATAATTACAGTCGGACAGACCCATTATTTTGTTGCCAGACTTGAGTTGTTCCAGGGCTTTATTGTAGGATTGAGTATTTGGTCCACAACGTTTGTGAAGATCCTCGTAGCTTCTGAGTCTTGAAATGAGATATGATGAAGGCTTATGGAGAGAAATTTTGCGATATAAAAAAGAACTGTACCTACTCGCGCAAGCAGCTTCGTCAAAACCATCCGCAAGAAGCCCTCCAAGCAGTTTGCCATTATACTTGTCAGCATGCTGAAACAAAACGCCCCCCGGTCCTAACAAATCAGAGAAGAAAAGGGAAGATATAACAACTCAGCAAAGCATATAATCCAGATCCTTTACTGGGTAGTAAATTGAATAGTATATGCGCAGACTTTCAACACGGATATTGAATCTTCAATTTGAAATGCGTCAGTAAAAAAGACCAGGACGTTCTTTCTTTGACAGAGAAGGCAAAGTCAGATCCATAACTTACGCAATTACAATTAAAGACCACGGATTTTCCTAATCATTTAGATAGCTATAATTACAGTTAAAAAAACAATAATGCAATCATCCAATTTATTCAATCATGGATCACTAGAGCTAGCACTACAGTTTTCAAACTAGGTCCCAGGTCATAAATTCGAATGAATTAAACAATCCTTGCAATTAAGAAACCTCGAAATAGTTTAGATTAAAAAATCAATTTCCAAAATGTGAACTTACCGCCTGCTCCAACTGGCGTGACATTCTGCTTGACTTCTCTGTTTTCAAGAACTCTAGCATCCGCGAACCCCGTCGTTCGATCAGACGAGGAGTGTCTAAGGATCAATGATATTACGAATAATATTGGCAAAACTACCAAGCAATAAGCAAAGATCTTGGTGAACGTGATCGCACTGGATCCAAATCTCTTCGCTTGCATTTTTGAGTTTTGGGCTAGCAGTTGCTCTATGTCCTCTGGCTTTGGTGATCGCCTCCTTGTGAAAGAATTCAGATCCATTCAATTCAGTTCAATTCTGCATCTCTAAAATTTCGATTTTCACCTCACAGCGAAGAGAAGGACAGGGAGAGGGCTGTCTGTTTTTAAAGTGTGTGCTATGCTATATAGAAAGAGAGGTTCAGTTCGTTTTCCGCAGGGTATAACTTGAACGTGTTTATTTACAACTTTGCCACGTAGTCGGCAGCTGGTGGAAATGTCGAAAGAGGCAGACCGAAATCAGCATCCAGCCCAATCAAGGAACATCACTACTCTCTCTCTCTCTCTCTCTCTCTCTCTCTCTCTCTCTTTTTTATCTTCGTTTCAAACTTATTTATTTTGGATAAAAAGTGTTTATAAAAAAAATCAAAAAATCTCGTTATTTATTATTATATTAAACTTAATCATTAATTTTTTTTACTACTATTCATTTTATTTTAAATATTTTTTAAGTTATCTCTTATAATTTATTTTATTTTATTTTATATTTATATCAATTTTGTTTTTCATTCTTTTGATTGTTGGTTGTTTGCTTTATATATTTATTTAAGATTTATTTCTCGTTCTTTTTTTGTTTAATTTAAAATAATTTATGATTTGTTTTAATTTCATTATTTTCAACTTTTTTTATCTATAAGATTTGGTCTTTAGTTTTAAAATTTTTATTTTTTTAATTTAAATAATTTATGATTTTTTTTTAAAAGAATTTCACCCTCATTCAGCTTTATTATCTATCATATTTGATTTTCTCTCTCTCTCTATAATAAACTTGAAAAAAATATCAAAAAGTTATTTTCCAACTATTTTAAATAACATGGTCAAACATTTGAAAGTGTTTTTCAACTTATTTTCTATGATATTATCTCAAAAATTACTTTTCATATAAAGCTGTTTTTTAAAAGTGTTTTTTTTTTTTTTTACAAACACGAGTATGTTTTGTGAATAATATTTTACTATAAAACACTCTCCATGTAAAATTGTTTTTTATATTTGTTTTTTTTAAATATTTTTTCACATGATATTTTTTAATGCATGATGGTGGTGATGATGATATGATGATGGCAAAGAAAGAAATGATGGCGGGTTGATCATGGTGGTAATGAAAGAGAATGCGGTAGCAAAATGGGTCGTGATTAGAGATTGCTGGACATTTCAATTCAAATGGCTATGGTGATGGAGAAGGTGTTCTTGATGAAATGATATAACAAATTAACAATAACAATAGTAATTGAAATAATTTGAATATATTACGAGTGAAAAAAGTATTCATAAACTATTTATAAAATTTAATGAGTTTAAAATATTTTCAACAAATAAACTAGATTTGAAGACTATTTGTAAGATATTTTTCATCTGCCCTTTTACTTTTATAATATCCAATGGAAATAAAAATAAAAATATATTTTCTTTTGCATGAATTGAGCTAAGCACATCAATCTTCTTCGTGTTATTCCATTGTGTTTTCGTATTTGTTTAAAAGAATGGTAAATATTGTTTTTGAAATTATTTTTTATTTAGAAATTCATTAAAATAATATTTTTTTATTTTTAACACAGAATATAAAAATAATCTAAAAATATCACTTTTTTAATTTAAAATAAAAAACACTTTTGAATGCAGAAAGAAACATTCGCTTCTTTTGCCAACCGATGCTTGAATGCCCCTCACCGAGTAAACATTTTAAAAAATATTGGAAAACCGCTAAAAATATTCCTAGTTGAAAATTATATCAGAGTACATTAATGAAAATTTACTTGGACCGACTTCCTTGATTCGAGCTCAAGTCCAAGGAGTTTGTTTTTGTTTAGCTATATAGTGTTCATACAGTGGGCTTACATTTACTTTTTATGTAATTTAATTTGATTGTATAATCTACTACACTTACTAATATATCTCGTCGATTTATTATTTGAAGTGTGACCAGGCGCGAGCATTGTTCTTTTTATTTTTATTTTTTATTACATGAGTATTTTGAGACAATTCAGGTATTTTTTTTAAAAATACTCCAAGAAATTGGAAAAATCAGGTAATTCTCCAAAATAGATTTCAAAAAAATTGAGTAAAAGGAAAACAATTCCGAGGCACCCTTTGAAATTCATTAATTAATATACAAGTAAATTGTCCAAGGCTTAAACTATCTAGAATTCATCGGGTAAAAAACACTCAAATTATTTCGAAAAAACCAGGATAGTTTTTTGATTTTTCTTAAATATAATCCGGAAAAACCCAATTCAGAAAATATAAAATAAATTTAGGTTGGAAGTTTTGGAAAAACAAATTCTGAATTGGCAATATTCTTTTCGAATTACTAGAATGCTCATTCACATGTATGACCAGGAAATTGAATATCAATTTTAAGGCCTGTTTATTTGCTGGAAAGTGATTTTCTTTTGAAAAGTGAATTCCGAGAAAAGTGAATTTCTGGAAAGTGAATTTCAGAAAAGTGAATTCCGATGTTTGACAGTGTTATGGAAAATGAACTGGAAACTAATTTATTAATAAATTAATTTTTTTTTCAAGTTTATTAAAATAATGAGGAACAAATCTTACAAATTAAAAAGTTGAATGAGAATGAAATTGAAAAAAAATATAATTTCATAAATTATCTCAAATAAAATAAATAATAATAAAAATAATAGAGATCAAATCTAAAAATTAAAAAAAAATGAAAGGTGAATAAATTAATAATAATAATTAACATTTCATAAATTATTTTAAATAAAATAAGTAACAATAAAAAAAATGAGGACCAAATTTGATAGATAAAAAATTTCAATAAAAAAATGATAAGAAAAAAGCAAATAGCAATTATAAAAATAAGGACCAAAATTAATATAAAAATTAAATTTTAAGAGATGGAATTGAAAAATAAATATTCAAAAACAAATTATATATAGCAATCAAAAGTTTGAGGATCAAATTTGATATAATCAGCAAATAATGATATTTCTAAATTTTTCACAACTTTCAGAAAGTGTTTTCCGCCCAAATTTTCCGGAAAACACTTTCCTGAAAACTAAGCCAAATTTTTCTTCGACTGGAAAGTGTTTTCCATTAACCGGAAAGTGTTTTCCGTTGACCAACTTTCCGGAAGACAAACAAACACAAGAAAGTTTGAAAAGTGATTTTCTGGAAAGTGAATTCCAAGAAAAAAACGGGGTCTGAAAAAACAAAGAAAAGAAATTGAATATTCTCGCCATCTAACATCGCCTGGAAAAAAGGAGAGGGAAAAGAGACGAAGAGACGACACCGTATAGGTTTTTAATAAGTCTCAGCTGCTCGCTCTTGAACACAAGCAGAACTGAAAGGTTTTTATCACTTTGCCTTAGTGCAACAATGGCGTTGAGACTGGGAATGCTAAAATGCGCCGCCGAAGGCAACAATGGATGCAGGTCAGGAATCAGGAGGTGGGCCCATGTTCCAGCCATGGTTCGGCCGTTGGATGGCGCCTTAGAAAGCTATATTGCGTCTCCACAATTGACTCTACCAGAGCTCGATGCAAACCTAGACACCAGCAACAACAGTAGCAATTCTGGGCTCGGGCTTCCGGGTTTTTCGTTTGGTGGGTCCATGGAACTCATGGCTGTTCCTAAAAGGAAGGTAAAGTTATCCGCTCCGTTTATGTTTCTTAACATTGAGCATTTGATTGCTCTTTTTTTTTCCTGGTGACAATGCCTTTATTTATTTGTTTTTTACGTGTTCTTTGATGTTTAGTATTCGGGTGTAAACTATTTGTGATGCTTCTTGTGATAATTAGGGTTTAGGGTTTTGGAATGGATGCCTATCTATCTTGAAAGCCTAAGGACTCTTTCTTTTTTATCACTGGATGTTGAAATATGAGTGCACGGTACTTCTTATGCTTATTGTTTTAGTTTTCTTAATCTGGCCATTTGTGAATTAACATCATATACAGACTGCTGTCTGATTAGAACCATCCAGAGGATTTGGAGCTGCCATTTTGGATTGTTTTGTTTTAGACTGAATTTTTAGTTTTTCAGTTTATTTTTTTTCTTGGCTTTGAAAGGCCCAAATTTAAAACTTGTCAAAGAGCAGAAAGCACGAAGTATAACATCAGGGAAGAAACACTGCTTGTGTTTTCATCTATTTGTAAAAAGAGCGATTGGAACCTGATGACCCAACACATAAGTCAATCCTGCAGGAAAACCTCACTTCTCTATAGCATTACTTAACTACATATTAGGTACTGCTAGTTGAAACCAGTCGTAAAAGATAAATTGTGGTTCTTGAATTTAATGTGTACTGAGAAGAAGATGGCTGTTTCTTTTGCTTTATTTCCTTATGGTTTGGTTTCATATTTAATGTGATATGGGTATTGGGGGATTTTGCTGCAATAACTAGTTTGGTTCGGTATTTAGAGTGTGATGTGGTTGACCTGGATATTGTCAGATATTGACCCTTTTTTTATTGGGGATTTTGCCTTCAGTAATCAGCATATCTAATGTTTTGGCCTTTAGAGTTTTTTTTCGCAGGCATTTCATCTTCCCAGCTGTTTGATAATTTATGTTGTATAGTTTCTTTCAGTTGTGAGGTCTGCTGATGAATAACTCATTATATATCCATTATCAGGTTGACGATAACTGCTGAAATGCATGAATGTGGTGCTTTAAACACTGAAATCTGTTCTAGTGTGATTTTTTATGTTTCATTAAATTGATTATTTATTTTCTTTTTCGTGCTTATGTTTTGTTGTTTTCTTTTAAGGTTCAGTAGTGATTCCCAAGTCTTTATTGTCATGCAGGTTACCCCCCATAAGAGAGGTATACGAAATGGGCCAAAGGCTTTGAAACCAATACCAGTGATTATTCGCTGCAAGTAAGGATTTGCCAATGTTGTTGGCAATTTGTGAAAATCATTATATGAAGCAAAATTTTGATAGTCTTATATTATAAAAATCTGAAATGATAAACCTAGAGAAATTGAAATAAAATAGTTAATAATACAAGTTGCTCATCCAGCAACTAAGAACGAATTGTGGTACTCTGTTTTGCTTTTTAACTTATGGGTTAATAGATAAATGAGTCAGAAGGGATCTGAGAGCTATATTTATCATGTTATATCTCCGTGATCTCAAACAAAAAGAGTGTCTTATAAAGTGATTAACAATTCTGTACCATGAAGCCTTGAACAAGGACATGACAATGATTAAATTCAGTTTCGGCTTCTGTTATTTTTAGTTGCCTTTTAATCTCATATGCTATCCATCCGTCGTTCAGTTTCATAGCCATTGTTAATTCTCATGACTTCTTTGAGTATGGCATTTGTGTATTGATTCCAGCTCCTTGAATATTTGCCTGAATTTGAGTACAGTATGCCAATGCCTTGTAAATGATGTGCTGCAATTGATTGTTTGATCGCAGGAGTTGTGGTCGAGTTAAGCTGCCGCACTTCTACTGTTGCAGCGGAGACAGGGGGAAGATTGGCGAGCAAAATAAGTAAACATTCTGGTCAAGTAAACTGGCTATGAAGTGGCTTCCTTTGATAGCCTATATAGCTAAGCATTTAAATTTCTATTTCCATGGTTGAAATTTATGCAGCTGTTAAAGAACTTGAATAAATAGTTTTCTTATGGGGATGTGGAATGCATTGTGTTAGTTGCTCTTTTACATTCCCCCCCTCCTAAATCTTTCACGAGAAGATTTTCCTTCCCTGTTGAAACTTGAAAGAGATGATAATACACGCAATGCGAAACGAAGGAAGGGGAAAAATGAGGTGAAATGTAGACTTCATGCGGTATTGTGGCCGATGGAATCAGCACGAAGGCAAGGACGAGCCCTTTCGGTAAGTCCTGTGGCACTGCATAAAGAACTTTTAGGGCCCAATTTTACTCGAACCAATGAACAGCCCAATAAATAAATCAAAATGAAAACAAGGAGATAAAGGCTTTGCTGAAAGTATTTTAGCTTCTTAAAAGAGCGATTTGATGCTCTGAAGACTGCTCACAAATGCACAAAGCTTGCAAGGATGTTGAGAGTTGATGGTTCTTAAAATGCAGGCTGGGCTGGAATTCAAAATCGAAGAGGCAAGAAAGTTTCCCACATTGCCCTTTTTTTATTGGCTACAATAAATACACGTGGCATAAACAAGCATATTGAAGGTAAAAATCAATCCACATATATATATATATATATAGGAATAGGAATATTGATCGGAGTTATCCAGTCCTGACATCAATTTCTCCTCTTGGCAAAACGGTCGATAAAAAGGGTCTCGGATCTATAAAATGCTTCCGCATCCTCATTTATTACCTTGACTGTCTTTGCAGTTGTGATGGTTGTTGTATAAATGTTTTTTTTGTTTAAAAATATTTTTTTAAAAAACTTTTGCATCAACGTATTAAAATAATAGGAAAATATTAAAAAATAATTAATAGGAAATAAAATAAAATATTTTCAAAAACAATTTTAAAATAAAAAACGAAGAAGTTTCACATTCCAAACGAGCATGGAATACACGTGTCAAGTCACTAGCGGAAATCATACTATATTGCACCTATATAATAACATACCATGGGGTTCTGTTCCAAGTGCTTCATTCATTCTCCATTTTGGTTTTAGCCAATCAAGTGAGGTCGCGTCCATTGTATTTCAAAATCACGGCTCTGATCGCTTTAAACCAGACGAGCAGTGGTATTCGGAGCATCAGATTGTTTTTAGCATGAATAACTTGAAGGAGTGTAACAGACGGCAGCTTTTAGAGGGCACCTTATAAGATGGCACCTCTGCATGAAGAGAGAGAGAGTGAGAGAGAGAGAGACACACACGTAAGAAATCTTCAATGGCAGTGTTGATGCTAAACCTGGAAAATTCCATCCGGCTTCATTCTTGTTTCATCAAAAGATAGAAAGGTAATTATTAATCAATAGTATTCAATCTCTCTCTCTGCTGTTTTTTTTTCCGAAAATGTTTTGGCTAGCTAGCTTATCATGATTGTTTCTTGAAGTAATCAACCAATGTGTTTCAATGATTGTCGAATTACTTTGTAACTATTCACTAATTTATGTTTATCCATTCTAAAGCTAAAAGATAAATCCAGAGAGTTTCTTCTTCTTCCTCCTAAATCTGCTTTGCTGAATTCCGAATACGGATAATTAGGAGAGTGAAGGTGAATTTGGAAGAGATCAAGGAAAGATGAAGTTCGGAAAGCATTTCAAGCAACAAAAGGTGCCAGAATGGACTGATGCTTATATGGATTATAATGGTCTTAAAAGAATATTGGCAGAGATCTTGCAGTACAAGCAAAGCAGGCAACCCTCGACACCTTTGAGAGCAGCAATACAACACAAATTAACTTTGCACAGACACTTCAGTGGACTAAACCTACAATCTACCAATCTCTCCAGTAAAGGCGATATCGAGGACCAAGTTATAGATGTTAACGCGTCGCCCGAAGCGGGTTCTAGAAATTTTTATTATAAGACTGAGTTCCTGAGGGAGTCTGAAGAAGGCGGCGAAATAGAGGCGAAGTTCTTTAAGAAACTTGATGAAGAGCTCAACAATGTTAACACATTTTACAAGGATAAGTGTGAGGAGATGAAGCATGAAGCATTTTTGCTGAATAAGCAAATGGATGCCTTGATTGCCTTGCGGATCAAGGTGGAAAACCCTCATTTTGACGGCTCTGATGCGAAGAAAAGTGGTACAACTGGTGTCGCTACCACAAATCCCTTGAAGAGTCCAAGCAGAGATACAACTTCAGGTATGAGAGCACATACACGGTGGTAGTCGAGTTTCAAAGAAACCTTTGAGAGATCAGAAATATAAACCAGAATTATTGTAGTTGTTTTGAGCTGGTTAAAGAGCAGAAGGTGGTAAGTAGCTAATAACTGGAGGATTTTTGGTAGCCTGAGTTTATCAATGGACCAAGATATTGTGATCTTGGATTTAAAGTTATATCTAAGTTATATATGTGACTCAAATCATTCTGACACGTAAATTCAAATATATTTCTAATAACGTATGTAGTTCAGTATTATGTGCAATGTTGCTTGCAGGAGTGGAGGATATGAATGTTGAACACGGAGTTAAGATGAGTAACAATTTTCAGCTGGAGAAATCCTCTTATGAACAGAGTGGTGATGCATCTCTGATTCTTATGATCACAGTGACAATAACTTCCTACCCTTGAGAAGTTCAGATTTCTAATTTTGTGCCAATATGCAGGAAGGGAGCATATGGAATTGACCAGTGAGCTGGATAGAACTGATTTTAACCAAGAAGAGTCTACTCATGGTTCAGAAGTAATTGAAGTGCAAGACAAAGATCATGGTAACGCTCACCAAGAGAAGGACAACGTCACTGACTACAATGAAGATCCTTTGAAAATTCTTGAGCGCGTGAAGATTAACAGCACTCTTAAATCTCCACTAGCAACCATAAAAGGTGTCTTTAAGGACACAAAAGAAGAAGAGCTGAGCTTCAAGAAAGAGGAACTGAAGAAAGTTGAAGAGCGACTGAGAGTTGCACTAATCGAATTCTACCAGAAACTTCTTCTTCTAAAGCACTACAGGTGGAAGTTTTTCAATGATTTGCTCAAATTCTGCTCTTGAATGATGTTTTTGTACTTATTGTGTTTTTTTTAATGGTCGAACCAGTTATATGAACCTTGCAGCATTCTCAAAGATCATGAAGAAGTATGAAAAGGTCAATAATTTTACTTGCAAAGGATTTAATGTTCTCTTACATTTCCAAATACTTATCAGCATACATTGACCACATGTAAAGATGAAGCGTTTCTCAGGAGTTATAAACTATGTTCTTGCTTAAATTCCTCTGCCTAATGATTTATTCTGCAATAGTGCAGATCTCATCAAGGAGAGCTTCCAGATCATACATGAAAACAGTGGACAACTCCTGCCTTGGCAACTCTGACGAGGTACATGGTTTCACCCATCTTCCAGTTGTAAGATCATAGAAGTTGGACATATTGTATTTAGGATACTTGTTTTCATTTTATACATCGACAATGAACAAAATGTTTCCCCTGCACTTGAGCTAATCATATAAATCAGTGTCATAGTAAATCTCTCTATAAGAACGTCTTTTCTTCTCCAACAATCTGGAAAACTATTCGATAGGGGGGAAACTGGCAAACTAGTTGACGAGTTGAGTTATTATAGGTGAATGGTCTCCTTGAAAGGGTGGAGGCTACCTTCATCAAGTATTTTGCAAACTCAAATCGGAGGGAAGGCATGAACTCTTTGCGGCCAAAAGCAAAAAGGGTAAAGCACAGTGTAATATTCTTTTCAGGCAAGTAACTGAAAGATGTCACATCATACTCATGTACTAAGATGACACTGAGTTTGTGATGGATTTGCAAGTTTGGGGTGACATCTTGGACTAGGTGCCATGGTTCTGTGACCTGCACTGATTTGTTCAGATTTCTTGCTTTCATTTTCAGGATTCTTTTCTGGTTGCTCAATTGCACTTCTGATAGCTGTTGTTTTGAGAATACAAGCTCGAAAGCTTATGGATAAGGCTGAAGGTGCCTCATACATGGTTAACATTTTCCCACTTTACAGGCAAGTGAAAGCCATAAACCTCCATGTAGCTTTACCTTTTTAACCTATCGGATGAAAATTTTCAAAAAATATTTAGCCAGGCTATGTTTTTATGCAGCTTATTTGCTTTTATAGTCCTACACATACTCATTCATTCCGCAAACATATACTTCTGGAGGCAGTATCGGGTCAATTACCCATTTATATTTGGTTTCAAGCAAGGAACTGAGCTGGGACATCGAGACGTTTTCCTCCTGGGCACTGGTCTTGCAGTACTTGCACTGTCCAGCTTCCTGGCAAATTTACACTTGGATTTGGGTTCTAAAGCTTCAAATTACAAAACATTAACCGAACTCGTTCCTTTGGGCTTAGTCACTGTAAGTTTCTACTAGTAGCTACAGCTTATTTTATCAAAAAGTTTTACACGAGATGTAGAGGACAGACCACTACTCCTTGGAAATCACTTGATATTTTGCATTACACTATGGTTTCATTGTAAATGGGATTGTAGTTTGAAGGCTTAAAGCTTGTATAACTCCATATATGTATTTATGCATATATAGGTTGTTCTTGTCATCATCTTCAGCCCTTTCAACATCATATATCGCTCGAGTCGTTTCTTCTTTGTTCAATGTTTGTTTCGCTGTATTTGCGCGCCACTTTACAAGGTAAACAAAGTTAAAAGGCTTTAAACCTCAATTAATAGATGATATACCTAAGGGGAGATAGAAAAATTTCTTGACAGAAAATGCTTGCAGGTGAGACTTGCAGATTTTTTCTTGGCAGACCACCTTACCAGCCAGGTTAATACCTTACCCAAAAATTTCATGCAACGATGAGAAATGATTACAAGTCTTACATTTTGATGGTAGTGTTTTCCTCTGCTTGCACCCTCAGGTCCAAGCAATAAGGAGTATCGAGTTGTACATTTGCTACTATGGTTTAGGGGAATACTCCAGGAGGCAAAACAAATGTCATAGCCATGGTGCCTATAATGCTTTCTATTTTGTTGTTGCTGTTGCACCATTCTGGCTCCGCCTTCTGCAGGTAACGCTTCTTTTCTCTACTTATTTCTCATGTCCCAACTTTGGCCGCATCCTATGATATAATCTTAGATAGTATTAATGAACATAAAGTATCAAATCGAACATATGAGAAAAGTGTGTAGACCGATGAGTCATTGGAATACATTTGTTCTGGCATCAATTTATTTGAGAGGATTACAAGAGCTCACCAAGTTAATAAAATAAGATTTTTCACATTAAATATGTCAGTTTTTCTGCTGGGACAACTAGAAAAGACTACTGATTACTATAAATTTATGATTTCAATGATGTCTCTGCTGCAGCTTTGACTGGGAAATGTCCTCATTCTTTCATGATCAAAGTGGGCCATTAAGAAACAAATATTTTTCATTGCGTGATTGTTCACTCTTGAGAATTTCCATTCTAACAACTTTTGGAACTTTCCTGATCAAGATGAAATTGTGCCATTGACTACTGTTCTGTTCCAGTTCCCTGTTTCGAATTCCCAACCAGTCTCCTGGGTTAACTCTGAAAAGAAAAAAATGCTGTTCTGGAGTTGGCGGGACTGGTGAAACTAGAACATTACTAGCAATAAGAACTGAGGGCTTTTACTTTTTAGTTGCAATTGCTAACCGTGATATCTTTGATTTAAACACAGAATGGGCAGCAAATCCAATTAACCATTCATCTTGTGTTTGCATAATCGCAGTGCAAACAAAAAACACTATGAATACTCTCTGCCCGTGCACCAATGCACAAAACGAGGACAAAGACCTTTCTATTGACTAAACTTCCTACTTCAATTCCATTTCAGCCCTTTATTAAATTCAAAATCACAAGAAAAAACGTTTGAAGCTGCCTTCTTAAATGAATCACTAGCTATTAGAAAATATACTAACTTATGATGCATATAATTTGTAGTGTATCCGTCGATTGTGTGAAGAGAAAGATGCAGTGCACGGATATAATGGCTTGAAATACTTCTTGACGATTATTGCAGTTCTAATTAGAACCGCTTATGAGCTGAAGAAGGGGATGACATGGATGGTTTTGGCATTGATCAGCTCAGCTGTTGCAGTAATTGTGAATACATACTGGGATATTGCAATAGACTGGGGGCTTTTGAGAAGAAAATCAAAGAATGCTTTTTTGAGAGACAAACTTGTGATTTCACATAAAAGCGTCTACTTTGCAGCTATGGTAAGGCCAAGTACTAAAACATGTGGCATCATTTTGCAGTTACTGATTTGCTACTGATCCAATACGTTAATGAGGTTTCATCACAGATATTGAACGTAGTTCTGAGGCTTGCTTGGATGCAATTGGTCATAGAATTTAATTTGCACAGTCTTCACAAAATGGCTGTGACAACTACAATTTCCTGCCTAGAGATCATCCGCCGCGGTATTTGGAGCTTCTTCAGGTAACTTTCACTCCTGATATTAGGATAGGCATTCGTCGAGTTCATGTATCCTATATTAACTAATCGATTTGGCTCTGGATAAAAAGTAATTTTGGTAGCCAACTCCATTGACTTAGGATCAAGTACTAAACTCTAAATCATTTATGTTCTCCTGTGTTCCTCCATTCTGTCCCAACACCTGTCTGTCGCTAAAGAATTGTGGTAATGGAAGTTGCCGGAAGAATACAATGATACAAAATCATGACACCTTATCGGCTAAAAATTTGTCTAAAGTGTAGTTCTTTCTTCTCCAGTGATTTTTGATGTATAACTCGTGATTTGAGAAATGGGTCCAAATTCCACCAGGTTGGAGAATGAGCACTTGAACAACGTTGGCAAGTATCGAGCGTTCAAGTCAGTCCCGCTGCCGTTCACTTACTATGATACTGATGCTGACAAGGATGATTAAGGATCAAATAAGACTTTATTCTGTTGATCAACAAGAATCACTGATCATAAAGCTGAGCAATCATAATATTTCGACATTACTGCCACGAGAAAATGATATTGCTTTGAGGATGATGTGCACTGCCAGCACTCTTTGGTTTCCTCGATGGAGACGACACCTTTTCTAAAATAAGTGGGATTAAGCTACCCTAACCATATATACTCGAGACAATTTGAAGAAACAGTTCACCTGAAAGTCAGGATGAAAAAATGTTTTTACAAATTGAAAAGCAGTGATTGATCAAATTTAATCTGTTCTTCAAGGCTCCTTGAGGATATGAAAAGGCTTCAAAGCCCATCTTCTCTTGTGGTACATTTCAAAGAGAAAGATTTGAAAAGGCTTCAAAGTTTATCAATGCCTTGAAGAATCATGACATGAGAATCCACCTCAACGAATCTCTGATTTGTTCTCTTGCTCGCCATGGATTATTATTTCTCGAGCACTGGCAAAGGGTTTTTCAGATGTGGAGAGAGAGTTTTGCATGTTTAGACTTTAGATTAATTGACTAGGGGAGTATGATGTAAAAGAAAGGACACGAATTTGATGGTGACTGAAAAGTTACCGTAGCAAGTCGAAGAAGGTTCGTGGAGAGAAGAGCCTTCATGATTTGAATTTATCAAAGCTTCCGTTTGTGGGCTATCGACAATTACCTTGCATGTGACTTGCTAAATATAATATCCGTACTGTTTCAAACAAGGAAAGAATGGTCCCCTTCTATATATTCATATCATTACATCCATAATAATAAATTTATATTATATAATCAACAAAAAGTTATAGACCAAGAAACAAATAGATCATTTTTTTTAGAATCTAGCTCATGTGTTACAAAACATCACAAAAAAACATAAATGATACTACTTGCGGATTATTGCAAAAAAAAGGGATACCGAAGTGAAGAACGAAGCCAAAACCCTTATCAAATTAAGATATTCCATTCCCTTGTTAATTTTCCTCGCAAGCTATTAAAATAAATGGGAAAAGAGTTGATGTTAATGAACCAAAAATTGTTGCAAAAATTCTTGGTCACATGAAATGATTTTTAAACCTTTTTTGGATGTAACTCTTGAGAGTGCAACATATAATTGATCATGCGTAAAAACTTGTTCTTTAAAAAAAACATTAACAAATTTCAATGATTTTCCTTGACTTTTATTGATTGTCATCGCATAACATAATCTTTTGAAAATTGTCTTTGTTTAATTGTGAATGAGCATCTGTCACAAAAATTTCATCTCTAACCGGACAAAGGTCATTATCAAAAACACTTGTGGGATAAACATATCTTTCAATGTGATAATTAGGTTGCATATGATAGTGATGACTTGTCATGATGAAACCTTTCAATAAAACTGATTTTGAATGCAAATATTAGCAGCAACAATGATAATATTTTATAGCAAAAATAAACTTGAGCCCAAGTAACTTGTTTGTGCTCCATAAGATGAAAGAAAGAAAATCCAAACAACAAAAATCAAGCGAAAAAGACAAAAAGAAATCCTTGCTATCAAAACTCAATGGTTGCAAACGAAAAAAAAACTGTGGACGAATAAAGCATTCCCCAATACATTATCCCAACCTTAAAATTTTTATTCAAAGACTTAATTTGCAAACCAAAACGATTTAATGTTGGTTTGATTGCCAACGAAAAACCCGAGCCAACATTTGAATGTAAAGTGATAAAAATTGATATAGCAAGTAAAAAATATCGCTAATTATCATGCATCCAATTTAGAAAACATACCATTGCTGTATTTTCAAAGCAAGGCGATTTAATGTTGGTTTGATTACCTATGCAAACCTGAGTCGATGCTTGAATATAAGATAATTTAAACTTGGCAAGCTAAGCAAAAAATGTTGCTATTTTTCATGCATCCATTTCAGAAAACATATTATCAATGTATTTCCAAAATCAAGACGGTTTAATGCTGGCTCGATTGCCTATGAGAAACTAAGTCAACGCTTGGATATAAGGTAATTATAAATTGACAAACCAAGCAAAAAATTGTCGTCAATCACCATGAAATTGTTTGAGAAAACATCCTATTTATGAATAAAGCATTTTTAACAAATCATCGCGACTATTGAAATTTTATCACAGGACACTAACCTTAAATGAAGACCATTAAATAGTGGTTGAATTGTTGACAAAAACCTTGGACTATACCAGAATATAATGTGATGGAGCATTGTCATATGACGCAAAACCTATCGCAAACCATTGCAAGTTAGCAAAATTTTTTTATGATTGAACGAAGTATTTTCAAATTAATTATCCTAGCCAATGAAGTTTCATTCAAGGGTTCCAATCTCAATTCCAAATCAATATGTGTAGGTTCAATTGATCAACAAAACCTCAAACGGTGGCAAAATATAAAGCGATTGAGATACTGACATATTATACATAAATTGTAGTCATATGAAAAATAAAAAATATAGTAACAGAACTGGGCTTTTATTGTTCCTGGTTCATCGCAAGCAAACCCAAACTGATGTGACAAAGATACTAAACATCTCCTAAATATTATCCCGGATAATCAAAAACAATTTTCAGATATATCATGCCCACGCAACCCAAGTAATTTGACCTTGCTATATGAAGATCAAAGAGAAGGCAAAAGAAAACAAAGAGCTCGTTCGATCAAAATCATAAAAAATGGTTAACCCACCCTTCTCGCATCACTAGCTCACCAAATTAAGTTTTGATTAAAAATAAACATCAAAACCAAAACAGCCCCGAACACCAAAATCACAACATAAGTCCAAGAAAACAACAATTTGGAATTAGAATTTTAAGAGCAACGCAATCAATAAATTCCAACACCCCAATATGTCTCCACTTTAATTTGCAAAACATATTAGCCTATGAACAAAATACTTTGTCACAACCAGCAACCCAATCTATGTTTCAACCCAATCAAACCAATTGCCCAGCAGTGAAAAAAACATACCAAACAAAACAACAAGGTAGAAGAGAACAGAAAAAAAAAAAGTAATTAAAAACACATCCAAATGCAAGGAAATCAAAGAAGAAGAACCCAAATTCCAACTAAACACAAAGGAGTCAAATTAGGAAACCAAATCAGCACACAACCGAACACACCACCATCCAATTCCAATCTAATCAAACCAATTACCTAACATCAAGCACACCAAAATCACAAAACCCATGCAATTTCAACTCAATCAAACCACTTGCCTAACACCCATCACATAAAAATGACTAAACCCAACCAATACTAATCCAATTAAACTCAAAACACACAAATTACAAAACCAAGAAAGAAGAAGCAAAACAATAGCAACCAAACCAAATATAAAGCAACCCAAAACAGAAATCATTAACCCAACAAACCCAAACTAATGTAGAACCCAACCACACGACCAAAAAACCCAAATAAACCACATGAATCAAACCTCCAAGCCCACACAAAACAGTGGCTTGAACCATAGCTCCGAAGCAACAATGAAACCAGCCAAGAAAGCCATTGCACGCAGACACCTGACTGAACCGAAAACAGGCTAGAACCTCCTGTCCCATGGTTCTTCAATGCCTGAACTGGTCTCAGCCAAAATGAACCCCCCCGCCCTCACTACCTGAAAATGCCATAAACTTCTAAATATTCCCCTTGTTTCAAAGAGAGAAGGACAGGTTATTCACATTTCATTTGATGGTCAGAGGAGAATTGAAAGCTAAGCAATGGAAATTCTAAAGATTCACCGGGGGAAAATATAGATGTTTGCAGTTTTATAATTAAATGAAAAATTCAAAAACACACCATCAAAAAACAACACAACCTGAATCACTTAAGGATAAAGTGGTTTCCACACCATTGAAATTCACAGTGCATTACCTCACAGTCTACAGTGTGGACCAAACAATAAAACATCTACCACGTTATATTTTAGTTAATGTCATTTCGACAAACATGGGTGGCAATTTTGGACTCTACAAAAAAAGTAGATCAAAAAATACCACCACGTTTGCGGAAAATTAATCTAAACTCCAACTAGGTTTTAAATCAAGACCTAAAAAAAAAAAATACAATCTAGACTCCTCTGCCACCGCTAGATTTCTCTTCTTATTGTGCTTTATCTTGTTTTCTCCCTTGTCGAGTGTTGCATCAAAGCTCAGTCATCACTGTCATCATCTTCTACATGGTTGAAAGGTAAAGGCACGGACTTGAAGGCGCGGTATTTTCCTACGTTGTTCAAATGTTCATTTTCCAACCTGACCGACCATTCAACCAGAAAAAATTAGAGATTCTTGTTAATTAAGGATCTTGAGTTTTCACATACACGTAAAAGTTTTGTTACCTAAAGAAATTCCACATGCCGCGGCGAATGATCTCAAGGCTGGCCACAATGGCAATCGTGGTTTCTTTGTGCAAGGAACTGAACCGGAAGTCCAATACTGTTTGCAGCCAAGCAAATCTCAGCAATACATTCATGACCTGTAAATCAAATGAATGTTCCTGTCAGGAGCGATTTAATTTCATGATAAGTTGATATTTATCAAATCAAGGCCCCTTTTCTCTTGTTTTTTCCCTTTGCTACATACCATGGCTCCAAAATATACAGATTTGTAAGGGACAAGGAGTTTGTCTCTCAGCCATCGATTCTTAGAATGACGCTGAAGAAGCCCCCAGTCAAAAACAAGATCCCAATACGTGCAAAATATAGCTGCAATGGCTGAGAAAAACCATGCTATTGCTCTCCAACCAACTCCGTGGTTAAGGCTGTAAGCTGTCCTCAAGCAAACAGCTACTATTGTCAACAAATATTTCAATCCATTATATCCTTGCATTGGATCTTTCTCTTCAAATAGGCGTCGGAGGCACTGAAACAAGGACGAAAGCTTATTGATACGTGATTTATATTGGTGGTTTTTGCCTCCACATTTCAATCAAAAGACTGTGTTTGAAAGTTTTAAAAAGCTAGTCTTGTTAGACACACAGACAACCAGGGTAGCTGCTTGCGAACCTGAAGAAGGCGAGACCAGTACGGAATCACAGCAATAATGAATGAGAAAGTTCTGAAGACAGTGTTGCTTCTGCAAGTGTTCTGTCTGTGTTTATAGTCCCCCCAACCATAATAGCAAATGTAGAACTCCAGGCTTCTAAGAGATTGGACCTGCATGAATACAGAGATGCTTTCTATTACTTCTGAAAAACAGGTTTTTGAACTATCGAAGTACAGCCTGGGCTGATAACACACCTGGCTAGTTAGTTGGTCTGCCAAGAAGAAATCAGGGAGTGTTACCTGCAGAAGAGACAATTTACAAGAAAATTAGCACGAAAACTTCAGCTTCCATATCTACATTTTGTGATTCTCTGCCACCAATTTTCACCTTGTAGAGAGGGGCAGCAATACTGTGAAAGATACATGTGAGGAGGAAGAAGCGAGCCGAGCGATAAAACATGTTGAATGGCAAGAGCAATACGATGAGGAGGAACTGCGGGGAAAGCAAAATATCAGTTTAAGCGCAAAAAATGGAAGGTGGAAAGGGAAAACGAGAGAGAATAAAGGGGAAATAACGAGTATTTGTAAGAATCTTACTATTAGCACATTCAGAGGGAGAAGTTCTGTGAATGCCCTGTAATCATTCGTTTTAGGGTCCATCTTCATGTCAAGGTTTAAGAGCACACTGCATAGAGCAAGCACCGCAATGCCAAAACTATTAAGAAGCACTTGTCTGTAGCCCAGTTCAGTTCCTTGTTTGAAACCAAAAATGAAGGAGTAATTCACTCGGTAGCGCCTCCAAAAGTATATATTAGCAGCATACATGAGCATGTGTAGAACAATCAATCCATACAAACTGCAATAGATTGAACATAGGTTGTCAAATAGATAGATTATAG
This sequence comes from Salix arbutifolia, assembly GCA_025169955.1. Lineage (NCBI taxonomy): Eukaryota > Viridiplantae > Streptophyta > Magnoliopsida > Malpighiales > Salicaceae > Salix > Salix arbutifolia. Next base: position 5,235,255 of record CM045909.1, read on the forward strand.
CTGGCCAAAAGAAATTTAGAAAGTAATTGTAGACCCTATGCTGAAAGAAAAATAGCGTTACCTGTAAAGAGGAAACATTGTTTCCATGTATAAGATTCTTCCTGTTTCTTTCATGATTTTGCGAACATGTATTATTAAAACAAGGGCTATCAGCAGAGCTACTGTGCAGCCAGAGAAGAAACCTGAGAATTTTATCAGAGTTATAAACTAGTCAATAAAAACCCTGGAAAGATCTAGAATCTAAAGAAGACATCTTTTTTACACTAAAATGCGTGAAATCATGTATCAAACCAAATCCTATTTAGTATTTTACCCATATAAAATGTTGTTCTATGTCTCTCTTTTTTCGCTTTTGGTCTTAAGACGTGCATGCCTTTACTGCGATTTGAGTTTGAGAAATGCTTAATGAATGTTGCTTCAACCCTTTCCATAAGCTTGGTAACCTGTGATGGAATGTATATTGCATGTTAAACAAGGCATTAGTCAACAGAATGGATCCTTTATAAGCAAATGTACTGGATTGAAAACATATATATTGAATGTATCCTTCAACATTATGAAACGGAACCTAAGCTCACCTCCTCAGAGCTTCCAAGGTAGGAGTTATCCACCATTTTCATGTAATATTTAGATGCATTTCTTGTGGTAATCTGCAAGAAATATGCAGAGCAAGGGAAAATTTTCAAACTCTCTTGTGGATTAAAACATAAGTTAGGGGAGACAAAATCTGGATTCTCCAGGGATAGTTTATATACCTTATCGTACTTCTTCATAATTTTTGATATTGCCAACGTATTCAAGAAGCTGTAACTCTTAAGAAGGCGAAGCTTTTGGTAAAATTCAACAAAAGCACCCTTAAGTTGGTCTTCGACTTTCCTAAGATTTTCCCTTGTGAATTTCAGTTCTGTTTGTTGAGGAACTTTAAGGATGTTTTTTATGGTGGAGCGAGGTGTCGCCAGTGTGTTGTTAATCTTCACGTTGTTTAGGATCTCCAGTGAAGCTGGCCTAAAGCTTCTGATCATTCTCTTTGGCTTCTGTACTCCCTCCACCTGTATCGTGTTATCGCTTTCCTTCTCTACTTTACCATGGTTTGATTCATCCGATTGCTCGCGCGTGATTGACCCTTCATCAATCACATCCATTACCTGAAGACCTCTTCCTGCACATTAAGCAGAAGGATATTTCAAATACATTAGCAAATTTAAGAAACATTATTGATTTTTTAACAAAACAAACGCTCTTGAAGGTTCACTGGTAATAGATGGAGTCACAATTAGGGGAACTTACTGTTTGCTCTAGCTCCAGATGGGGTGGAAGCTGCCAATGCAGCAGTAGAAGCTGCAACATCCGAAGCAAGGCGAGTAATATCTGCATTTCTATCAGACCATCCAGTGGGATTCTCCACTTTTATCCTGAAAGCAATCAAAGCATCCATTTGCTTATTCAACATTTCAGCCTCTTTCAATACCTCTTCCACTTTAGACGTGTAAAACCTGTCCACTTTATTGAACTCGTCATCGAGCCTTCTGAAAAACAAAAGCTCGTATTCTCCTCCTCCGACAATAGGCATAAGAAATGTAGTCTGATAGCTTTGAGATCCATCGACGCTCACTGGATTCACCAAAATTGGTTGTTTTTCAATATCAGGAGAAGAAGGGCTCTTAGGGGTGTAGTCACTCTTCCTTTGTGTCAGACCACTGAAAGCTCTATATAGTGTGAGCTTTCTTTTCAGGCCTACTGGATTGGCTGCGGGTGACTTGGTTTTTAGCTGGAAACTCTGTACCTCTTTCAAAAGGGTCTTGAGAAAATCATAGTCCATGCCATTCATGCACCATTTGGACGCCGAACTCTTTACCAAACTTCATCTTTCAGTTTTTCTGCATGTATATAGCAGTAACAACAGGTGTTTGATTAGTAGTAGCTGATAATTAATATTGCTGCTTGATTTTGCAGGAGTGATTATGAGGGCCTAGAGAACTATTTGTATTCAGAATCTATGTGATGGATATTTGAAGGGATGCTCTTGATTATATCAAGCAGCTAGAAGATGACATCTTTTTGTTTCAATTAAATTATTTATTCTCTAGATAGACAGAATGGCTGGTTCAAAACACAGTTTGAGTTGATACCTTTTTGACGTGGTAACAGTCACAGCGACAAGCAGTTGCCTACTGTCATGGGCATCAAACCTTTGTCGCGCATGTAAAAGTTGTTTAATAACAGGGAGAGCCTATTAAAAGATGTTTTCGTGCTTCATGTGCAGAAATTTGTAAACGTTGCGGTGCTGGCAAGAATCGAAGGGTACGTACCGTAAATATAATAGTTCCTTTGAATGGACTTGTAAGTACAAAAAGGCAAAGTCGTCGTCGTCTTCTACCTTGTACACTGTTCTTCCCTTCCCTGCTCCTTTTCAAGTCAACTATGGCTGTGCCTTCCGATAGCACAGTGGGGTATTATCAATTATCTTGTAAAGTGGGTTTTTTTTTTTTAGATTAAAATTGTCAATTGGATCCATATGTCAGAACACATGGTACAAAATGATGAAATAAATAAAGGGAACCCAAAATCCAATATATCTACCATCTCGAAAAACATGCATTGGACCCAAATTGGAGTCTCTGTCGGTCTCGGTTGGCTGGTATAGGCCCGGAGCCGCTTGTTTTCGGCTTCTCAGCACGTTTATTGAGATCTGTGACGATGCGACGAGTAATTTCCTACTCTCTTAATGACTTTGTAGTATGATTTACCAGGCTTTTGAAACTATTTTTTATTTAAAAATATACATTAATATATGAAAATAATTTAAAAAAATTAAATTAATTTTAAAAAATAAAAAATTAATTTTTTTTCAAAAATATTTTTAAAATACAGTATTAAACAAACAAAGTGATTTAGACAGACACTCTTTTTCGAGGTTTTCAATAAAAAAATGCTGCTTTTATCGTAATGTTACTGAGCCTTGTTTCTCCTGACCATTTCAAAAGAAGAAGAAAGCAAATTCCTACCTCTAAATCTGTTTTTCTAAGTTTTATTTTCGTAAATGTTTTGTTTAAGAGAATATTTAAAATCTATACAAAAAAAAATCAAGAAACCTATTTGCAATTATTAAATGCTAGCTGGTATGGTTGCCCGGGCTTGGGCACTAAGAATTTTTAAACCTAATTCAAATATTTTATTTTTCTCTGATTTTGGAAACGGAGTCGGAGACTTCAAAAGAGATTGCTCGTTAACAATTGTAACTACTAAATAATAAAGAGATTGCTCGTTATATGCTGAACATTAGCATAGATTGTATCACGTTGCCAAACAAGCCCTCTCTCTCTCTGTGAATAAATAATAAATAAAAAAGAATCCAAAAGGAATGGGGAGAGATTAAAAGAGCAAAATTCACAGTAAAAATGGATGGTAGCGGCTGAGCTTGCTGCTAGAATACGTACAAAGAGGGAAGGAAACCTTTTGGTCTCACTCGTTAACAATTGACAGGATAACCTCCAACATCTTTTTCTCTTCCAAAGGCTTAGTTAAATGGAAATCCATTCCAGCATCACAAACTTTTCTTGCTTGCTCTGGCATCGCATGGGCAGTCAACGCTATGATTGGTACATGAACGCCACCGTATTGTTCTTCCTCCATTCGTATCAACCTTGTTGCCTCAAATCCATTCATTATTGGCATCTAGATGCAAAAACAAATAATGTAATGTCATGGAGAATATCACCTGTATATGTTGCCGCTGTGAAATGGGTTTTGAATTTAAGGCAGATGATACTATTTGTAGCTGGGGGATAAACGTTGATAAAGGAAAAATAAACATTTTGGAAAATAAAATAAATCAAAAGGAAAAGAAATCAACGGAAAGTGTCGTCTGCATGGATGAATTTGTTGTCCGTTATACGACAAGTGACTCAAAATTGCCTGGGTGTACGTAGAGCACTGATCCCGGCACCTACGACAGCACCAGGCCACTGCATGTAAAGCAAGTGGGCATAGAGCACGTGCAAAGTGTCCTTCCAAAGAAGTTTCCGCATGTGTCCATTAGTATACTGTTCACATAGCAACTTTACCTTGATGTATTGTGTAATTACACATATGTCCTTTGAAGTCTAAAATGTACCAAAAAAAGAAGGAAAGAAAATGTGAATCGGGCATGCAGCTCACGTGACATTTGTTCCCGGTGATTAACAAACGACATCTCATTTCTTAAGCAATTGATACGCCTCCCGAGCAGTTAAACGACACACCGTTTCAAACCCTCGCCTATGATCAACCACAAGCTATAAAAAACGCCAACAGCACCAGCTCGGTTTGTCTCGTTATCTCATTAACTGAAGGAAGTACTCTCAACTGTCGTGATGGCCACACACTTCACTCTCTCCTTCAAAGCCCTTCAAAAACTCCACCTTCTTCACCAAGAACCCATCTCTTCACTTCAAGAAACCACTCTCTATAACCTCTTTTCAGTCACCACAACCAGCAGCTGCAGCGGTGGTGCAAGCATTCTGGCAGTGGCTGAGTGATCAAGATGTGGTGTCAGCCAAGACTCCTGCAAAGCCTGGTTTGGTACCTCAAGGCCTGGGGCTGGTAGCACAGAGAGATATTTCAAGAAATGAAGTTGTTTTGGAGATACCAAAGAAGCTGTGGATAAACCCGGATGTAGTCGCTGCTTCTGAGATAGGGAATGTGTGCAGTGGACTGAAGCCTTGGGTATCTGTGGCTCTTTTCTTGATAAGAGAGAAGTTTAAGGAGGATTCGACTTGGAGGCCTTATTTGGATGTCCTTCCTGAAAGTACTAATTCCACTATATTTTGGTGGGTTGGGTTGGGTTTTCGGTGTTTCGGTGTTTTCTTTTTGAACATAAATGGTTTTTTGAATTGAGATTTTAGGGTTGATAAAATGTGTTTTTAATGGATTCCAGTGCAGGTCAGAAGAAGAGCTTGCTGAACTTCAAGGTTAGTGTGGTCTTTAAAGCTTGATAATTATAGTCTGGGAATCAAAAGTGATACTGTTTATTGTTACCTCGGTTAGCTTCATCTTGATCGTGTATATAAATGAAAAGAGTTGTTTGTTCCATATCAAGAACTTGGAATTCAGAACGATTAATATGTATTGTCAATTCAACTGTTTAGTTCTGTGTAAAATAAATGAAATCTGAGGTTCAATCAAGATCCTATCTAGCAAGAATTATAATGTCCTTATTGTTGAAGATTGAAGACTTTGATTCCAAAGACTGCAATTTGATTGAAGATTGAAGATCATTAGTAGTTTTAATTAATGTTTCAATAAGATCAAAGTGTTGATCAAGTACTTAAGTTATTTTCCTAATTAGATAAGAATCTGTAATAGACTAGAATTCCTATTCTTGTAAGGATTCAATTTTCTTCTATAAAAAAAACCAAGAGATGGCAGTAACCTCATGTGATTCTGCTCCAAAAATTCCATAGGAAATTGTTTATTTCTCGATTGTCTTGGTTCTCAAGTTTCTACAAAAACAGGGCAGGAATTTCTTTGATTTACGCAGTATTAGTTTTCTGGGCAATCAACACAGAAACAGTTACTGATCTGAATAGTAACTGTTCGTGACTTAGTTTTTTTTTTTTTTTTCCAACACTTATCAGAGGGCTCATTACATTTTGTTATGCTTGTATAGATTAGGCTTATTAATTCCGTTTCGTTCCGGTCAGAATGACCAGAACGTTCCGTGCCATTAAAAAAATCGAGACGAAACGACATCGTTTTCATCTCGGTTTTAAATCTGGCCCGTTCCAGAAATTCCGGTCAAATTCCGGCCAGAACGTCTCAGTACCGTTCTGACTCAAAATCATAATATTTTTTTTATTTTAGAACATTTTACTATCATAATATTTTGGAATTTTAGAAATGTTTCTAATTTTGAGATTATGTTTGTTTGATTTTGTGTTTGTATTATATAATTTAAAATTAATTTATTTTGAATTTAAATTATACTTGTTAAATTAATATTTTAATTTTTTCATATATATATATATATAATTAATTATATATGAACAGTACAACCCCGAAACGGCTCGCCAAAACACTCCGAAACTGAAAAATTCCGTTCCAATAAAAAAATCAAAACGATGACCAGAACGATATTGACAACCTTGATATAGATACTTTTATGTTTTTTCTAATGCTAGATTTGTCGTTTTTTATTCGCTTTTTTTCCCCTCGTCACCAATCGTTGTAATTTTCTTGTTTTCAAGTACGGGAACCCAACTATTGAGCACAGCATTAGGTGAAAAAAGCTATCTGCAGCGTGAATTTCTGAAGGTAGAAGAAGAAATCCTGGTCCCTCATAAGCAGCTCTTTACCTCGCCTGTAACGTTGGATGACTTCTCTTGGGCATTTGGGATTCTCAGATCAAGATCGTTTTCACGTCTTCGTGGTCAAAACCTTGTTTTGATCCCCCTGGCAGACTTGGTAAGCTCTTTCTTCTTCTTCTTCTTCAAGTTAGTTTTCAGTAGCGTACAATGTGCATAATACTTGCAGTGCCAATGTGGTGTTCTAGTTGCTGGTTTTGCTTGAAATAACAAAACGATCTTTTGAAAACGACCTCGATTTTTTATCAGCACCTCATTTTAATAGAAAAGAACTCGGTTTCTGGTCTGCAATTCTTGGGGTCGATGCCTGTTTTTTACAACAGCAAATAAAAACCTAACCTTTTCACTGTGCAGCCCAGAATGTGTGATTTAACGATGCAGTTAGTTTACCTCACGGAATCTTACTTGCATGCTGCATTCTGATTTTAGCACAGCATAACTAAGCAATGTTGATACATGAATCCCGATCATCAGAGGGAAATAGTGAAGAAAATATACAGATCAGAAGTTTGCAGCTCTTCTTGCCTTTAATTGTTCCCGGGAATGTTAAAATTCCAACCCTCTATACACAGGCTATATTCACCGATAAAAAGAAAAAAGAAAAAGCAGATCCAATTTCAACATGTCCTGGTTAATTTATGATGATTTCCCTCCTCTTTAAAGTGTAATTTTCTGCAAACCTGGCTCTTGGATCAGGTGAACCACAGCCCAGACATTACCATAGAAGATGGTCCTTACGAGATTAAGGGAGCAGGTCTTTTCTCCAGAGATCTCATATTTTCGTTGCGGTCCCCCATTTCCCTAAGGCCGGGGAGCAGGTGAAGTACTCCAACAAATACTTCTACTGAAGCTTTAAAAAGTGTTTTACATTGCGTGTATCCTTAGCTTGCAATGAATTTGAAAGTTTATTTTCGAATGGCATCCTTGCAAAACTTTAAAGCGTATATCTACATCTGCATCTACGTGGGGAAGGGGGTTAAACAGAATTGAAGAGTTTTAAAACAGTGGAAATAATTAAAAATGCACGAGGAATTAGCTAAAGGAGTCTCCACATAAACACCAGGAACCCACAACTCCTCGATGATTAGTAGAAAAAAGACCTAATCATATCGTTGATTTATAATCCTGTCAATACTGTTATCAGTTATGACCAAGTTGGAGGAATGTTCTGCAGGTACTTATCCAATATAATTTAAACATGAGCAATGCTGAGTTGGCCGTGGACTATGGATTCATAGAAGCAAAGTCAGACCGCAATATGTATACCTTGACACTACAGATATCTGAGTCGGACCCCTTTTCCGGTGACAAGCTGGATATTGCCGAGACAAATGGTCTGGGCGAGATAGCAGATTTTGACATTGTTTTAGGCAATCCTCTTCCACCAACATTGCTTCCATATCTGAGGCTGGTAGCACTTGGGGGTACCGATGTTTTCCTCTTGGAATCTATTTTCAGAAATACAATATGGGGCCATCTTGAATTGCCAGTAAGCCGTGCCAATGAGGAGCTCATATGCAGAGTGGTCAGAGATGCCTGCAAATCTGCTCTTTCTGGATATCATACCACCATTGAAGAGGTATTTTTCCATCCAGGCAGATAAGATATTTGTTATTATGCGGTCAATGTTATGTGCTCGGCTTCAATATAGAAAGCAGTGTTCATATATCTTCCATGAACATTTAACAGGGTCACCTAGTTACGCTTGAAGAAATCATTATACAAAATATCTGCATAACGTCAGGCAACAGAGCTTGTGATAGCTCGCGGCAAAAGTTTGCTGACACCTGTTTATGTTTATTTCAGCATGCTTCCTAAGTGAGAATCTTTTTGAGATTCCATCATAGTATCCTCGAGTAGTAATGCAACTGAGCATCATGGAACAAGTTGAGCTATATTCATTTTTCTTCTTCTTGTTTACAAGTTATGTTCATCTTTGGGACAATGCTTGTAGGATTTTGAGCTCAAATAAGGCTAGTCTAATGAAAAATTTGATCAAGAAAGAATTAGATCAAGTTCCCTTTTCAGTTTATTCCGAGCAATCTACTTCTCTTGTCACACAGGGCCTTTCCTTCCCCCCTGTTCCATTGCAGTTATACTTTCCAAATTCTAAAATAGATGGCTTCTTCTAATGTTTAATTAGTTGCAACAAATGTGAAGTAACAAAATACAAGCGCAAAATGTAGGACGAGAAGCGAAAAAGAAAAGAACTCAACCCAAGGGTTGAGATTGCAGTTGGAATAAGAGCAGGGGAAAAGAAGGTGCTGCAGCAAATTGACGAGATTTTCAAGCAGAGGCAATCGGAATTAGATGAGTTGGAATATTACCAGGAGAGGAGCAAGGTGAAATCATATTTTGGGAGTCCAAGTAGAAAACCGTCTCAAATGTTCATTAGCTAATTACTGTTCTTCTCAACCGTCATATATAATTTAATGATCATATATGAGAAATTTAATGTATAACTCGTGATGTGAGAAATGGGTCCAAATTCCACCAGGTTGGAGAATAAGCACTTGAACAACGTTGGCAAGTATCGAGCGTTCAAGCCAGTCCCTCTGCCGTTCACTTACTATGATACTGATGCTGACAAGGATGACTAAGGATCAAATAAGACTTTATTCTGTTGATCAACAAGAATCATTGATCATAAAGCTGAGCAATCATAATATTCGACATTACTGCCACGAGAAAATGATATTGCTTTGAGGATGATGTGCACTGCCAGCACTCTTTGATTTCCTCGATGGAGACGACACCTTTTCTAAAATAAGTGGGATTAAGCTACCCTAACCATATATACTCGAGACAATTTGAAGAAACAGTTCACCTGAAAGACAGGATGAAAAAATGTTTTTACAAATTGAAAAGCAGTGATTGATCAAATTTAATCTGTTCTCCAAGGCTCCTCGAAGATATGAAAAGGCTTCAAAGCTCATCTTTTCTTGTGGTACATTTCAAAGAGAGAGATGTGAAAAGGCTTCAAAGTTTATCAATGCCTTGAAGAATCATGACATGAGAATCCACCTCAACGAATCTCTGATTTGTTCTCTTGCTCGCCATGGATTATTATTTCTCGAGCACTGGCAAAGGGTTTTCCAGATGTGGAGAGACAGAGTTTTGAATGTTTAGATTAGATTGACTAGGGGAGTATGATGTAAAAGAAAGGACACGAATTTGATGGTGACTGAAAAGTTACTGTAGCAAGTCGAAGAAGGTTCGTGGAGAGAAGAGCCTTCATGATTTGAATTTGTCAAAGCTTCCGTTTGTGGACTATCGACAAGTACCTTGCATGTGACTTGCTAAATATAATATCCGTACTGTTTCAAACAAGGAAAGAATTGGTCCCCTTCTATATAAAATGTCATTTTGAGAAACACGGTTGGCAATTTTGGACTCTACAAAAAGTGGATCAAAGAATACGACCACGTTTGCGGAAAAATATTTAGAAAGAAAGCTAAATCAGCTCCGGAATGTACTGTAGCATTAGAGAGGGATTTATTGTGGATTATAATAGTTAAATAATTATTTTACCCATCGTTTCACAGTAACTTTAACCTTGGATCCGGAGTTATTTTTATTTTTTTTGTATTTTTTTTGCAAAATAAAATAATCATTATATCTCATAATAAGATAAAAAAAAGTTTTGCTGGCCGGGCTAGAACGGTATTTTCCCATCTACCATGAATAGTGACCGAAATAAGCAAATACTTATTTGCCCCCATAAAAGGCAAAAACCATGAATTCGTTGTGGGGTTGTTTACGTGATTGACCATTTTTCAAATATTAATTTATTCCATTTCTAATTTTCTACATAGAAGAAAAACTTAATGCAGCGCGAGGGCAAGTTATCAACAACTAGGTTTTTAATTCAGACCTAACAAAAAAAAAATACAATCTAGACTCCTCTGCCACCGCTAGATTTCTCTTCTTATTGTGCTTTATCTTGTTTTCTCCCTTGTCGAGTGTTGCATCAAAGCTCAGTCATCACTGTCATCATCTTCTACATGGTTGAAAGGTAAAGGCACGGACTTGAAGGCGCGGTAGTTTCCTACGTTGTTCAAATGTTCATTTTCCAACCTGACCGACCATTCAACCAGAAAAAATTAGAGATTCTTGTTAATTAAGGATCTTGAGCTTTCACATACACGTAAAAGTTTTGTTACCTAAAGAAATTCCACATGCCGCGGCGAATGATCTCAAGGCTGGCCACAATGGCAATCGTGGTTTCTTTGTGCAAGGAACTGAACCGGAAGTCCAATACTGTTTGCAGCCAAGCAAATCTCAGCAATACATTCATGACCTGTAAATCAAATGAATGTTCCTGTCAGGAGCGATTTAATTTTATGAGAAGTTGATATTTATCAAATTAAGGCCCCTTTTCTATTGTTTTTTCCCTTTGCTACATACCATGGCTCCAAAATATACAGATTTGTAAGGGACAAGGAGTTTGTCTCTCAGCCATCGATTCTTAGAATGACGCTGAAGAAGCCCCCAGTCAAAAACAAGATCCCAATACGTGCAAAATATAGCTGCAATGGCTGAGAAAAACCATGCTATTGCTCTCCAACCAACTACTTGGTTAAGGCTGTAAGCTGTCCTCAAGCAAACAGCTACTATTGTCAAGAAATATTTCAATCCATTATATCCTTGCATTGGATCTTTCTCCTCAAATAGGCGCCGGAGGCACTGAAACAAGGAGGAAAACTTATTGATACGTGATTTATATTGGTGGTTTTTGCATCCACATTTCAATCAAAAGATTGTGTTTGAAAGTCTTAAAAAGCTAGTCTTGTTAGACACACAGACAGCCAGGCTAGGTGCTTGCGAACCTGAAGAAGGCGAGACCAGTACGGAATCACAGCAATAATGAATGAGAAAGTTCTGAAGACAGTGTTGCTCCTGCAAGTGTTCTGTCTGTGTTTATAGTCCCCCCAACCATAATAGCAAATGTAGAACTCCAGGCTTCTAAGAGATTGGACCTGCATGAATACAGAGATGCTTTCTATTACTTCTGAAAAGCAGGTTTTTGAACTATCGAAGTACAGCCTAGGCTGATAACTCACCTGGCTAGTTAGTTGGTCTGCCAAGAAGAAATCAGGGAGTGTTACCTGCAGAAGAAACAATTTACAAGAAAATTAGCACGAAAACTTCAGCTTCCATATCTACATTTTGTGATTCTCTGCCACCATTTTTCACCTTGTAGAGAGGGGCAGCAATACTGTGAAAGATACATGTGAGGAGGAAGAAGCGAGCCGAGCGATAAAACATGTTGAATGGCAAGAGCAATACGATGAGGAGGAACTGCGGGGAAAGAAAAATATCAGTTTAAGCGCAAAAAATGGAAAGTGGAAGGGGAAAACGAGAGAGAATAAAGGGGAAAAAACGAGTATTTGTAAGAATCTTACTATTAGCACATTCAGAGGGAGAAGTTCTGTGAATGCCCTGTAATCATTCGTTTTAGGGTCCATCTCCATGTCAAGGTTTAAGAGCACACTGCATATAGCAAGCACCGCAATACCAAAACTGTTAAGAAGCACTTGTCTGTAGCCCAGTTCGGTTCCTTTTTTGAAACCAAAGATGAAGGAGTAATTCACTCGGTAGCGCCTCCAAAAGTATATATTAGCAGCATACATGAGCATGTGTAGAACAATGAATCCAAACAAACTGCAATAGATTGAACATAGGTTGTCAAATTGATAGTTTATAGCTGGCCAAAAGAAATTTTGGGATAAGGTTGTTCAGGTTGAATGGAGTGATAGAAGTAGAAAGTAACTGTAGAACCTATGCTGAAAGAAAAATAGCGTTACCTGTAAAGAGGAAACATTGTTTCCATGTATAAGATTCTTCCTGGCTCATTCATGATTTTGCGAATATGTATTGTTAAAACAAGGGCTATCAGCAGAGCTACTGTGCAGCCAGAGAAGAAACCTGAGAATTTTATCAGAGTTATTAACTAGTTAATAACAACCCTGGAAAGATCTAGAATCTAAAGAAGACATCTTTTTTACAATAAAATGCGTGAAATCATGTATCAAACCAAATCCTATTTAGTATTTTACCCATATAAAATGTTGTTGTATGTCTCTCTTTTTTCGCTTTTGGTCTTAAGACGCGCATGCCTTTACTGCGATTTGAGTTTGAGAAATGCTTAATGAATGTTGCTTCAACCCTTTCCATAAGCTTGGTAACCTGTGATGGAATGTATATTGCATGTTAAACGAGGCATTAATCAACAGAATGAATCCTTTATAAGCAAATGTACTGGATTAAAAACATATATATTGAATGTATCCTTCAACATTATGAAACGGAACCTAAGCTCACCTCCTCAGAGCTTCCAAGGTAGGAGTTATCCACCATTTTCATGTAATATTTAGATGCATTTCTTGTGGTAATCTGCAAGAATTATGCAAAGCGAATAAGGGAAAATTTTCAAACTCTCTTGTGGATTAAAACATAAGTTAGGGGAGACAAAATCTGGATTCTCCAGGGATAATTTATTTACCTTATCGTACTTCTTCATAATTTTTGATAATGCCAACGTATTCAAGAAGTTGTAACTCTTAAGAAGGCGAAGCTTTTGGTAAAATTCAACAAAAGCACCCTTAAGTTGCTCTTCGACTTTCCTAAGATTTTCCCTTGTGAACTTCAGTTCTGTTTGTTGAGGAACTTTAAGGAAGTTTTTTATGGTGGAGCGAGGTGTCGCCAGTGTGTTGTTAATCTTCACGTTGTTTAGGATCTCCAGTGAAGCTGGCCTAAAGCTTCTGATCATGCTCTTTGGCTTCTGTACTTCCTCCTCCTGTATAGTGTTATCGCTTTCCTTCTCCACTCTATCATGGTTTGATTCATCCGATTGCTCGCGCGTGATTGACCCTTCATCAATCACATCCATTACCTGTAGACCTCTTCCTGCACATTAAGCAGAAGGATATTTCAAATGAATTAGCAAATTTAAGAAACATAGTTGATTTTAAAAAAAAACGCTCTTGAAGTTCACTGGTAATAGATGGAGTCACAATTAGGGGAACTTACTGCTTGCTCTAGCTCCAGATGGGGTGGAACCTGCCAATGCAGCAGCAGAAGCTGCAACATCCGAAGCAAGGCGAGTAATATCTGCAGTTCTATCAGACCATCCAGTGGGATGCTCCACTTTTATCCTGAAAGCAATCAAAGCATCCATTTGTATATTCAACATTTCAGCCTCTTTCAATACCTCTTCCACTTTAGACCTGTAAAACCTGTCCACTTTATTGAACTCGTCATCGAGCCTTCTGAAAAACAAAAGCTCGTATTCTCCTCCACCGACTGTAGGCATAAGAAATGTAGTCTGATAGCTTTGAGATCCATCGACGCTCACAGGATTCACCAAAATTGGTTGTTTTTCAATATCATCAGGAGAAGAAGGGCTCCTAGGGGTGTAGTCACTATTCCTTTGTGTCAGACCACTGAAAGCTCTATATAGCGAGAGCGTTCTTTTCAGGCCTACTGGATTGGCTGCGGGTGGCTTGGTTTTTAGCTGGAAACTTTGTACCTCTTTCAAAAGGGTCTTGAGAAAATCATAGTCCATGTATGCTTCTTGCCATTCATGCACCATTTGGACGCTGAACTCTTTACCAAACTTCATCTTTCAGTTTTTGTGCATGTATATAGCATGCAGTAACAGCAGCTGTTTGATTAGTAGCAGCTGATAATTAATATTGCTGCTTGATTTTGCAAGAGTAATTATGAGGGCCTAGACAACTATTTGTATTCAGAATCTATATGATGGATATTTGAAGGGATGCTCTTGATTATATCAAGCAGCTAGAAAATGACATTGAAAGCAGCTCTGATGGGTGGGACTTTGGGAGGTTTCTTCAGATATATATAAAACTCCTTGCATCGTGTGCTCCTGTAACTAGTTGTTGAAATTTCTACGTACTTTCCAGATCAAGAACTTTCAAATGAAAGAAACAGTAGAGCGGGTAGGTGGCTAGGTACGACTACTTTCTTCTCCTGGAGATAGAAATAGGGCCACCGTGTTTTTTTTCCAAAACCCCGGAAATATTATTTGTTTCAATTAAACTATTATTCTCTAGATAGACAGAATGGCTGGTTCAAAACACAATTTCAGTTGACACCTTTTTGAGGTGGAAACAGTCACAGCGACGAGCAGTTGCCTACTGTCATGTATTTCAAACCTTTGCCGCGCATGTCAAAGTTACATGATAACAGGGATAGCTTATTAAAAGATGTTTTCGTGGTTCATGTGCATAAATTTGAAAACGTTGAGGAGCTGGTAGGAAAGAAAGAAAGAAAGGGTAGGTACCATAAATATAATATTGCCTTTGAATGGACTTGTAAGGACAAAAAGGTAAACTAGTCGTCCTCTACCTTGAAGACTGTTCTTCCCTTCCCTGCTCCTTTTCAAGTCAACTATGGCGCTGTGCCTCCTGATAGCAATTGTCTTGTAAAGTGGATTTTTTATTTTATTTTATTATAAACAATTGGATCCATATGTCAGAAAATGGAACCCCAAAATCCAATATATCTTCCATCTACCATCTCGAAAACACGTGCATTGAACCCAGATTGGAGTCTCTCTCGGTTGGCCGGTACAGCCCCGGAGTTCACTTGTTTTCGGCTTCTCAGCACATTTATTAAGATCTATGACGATCGACGTGATCAGTGATTTCCTACTTCTCTTAAATGACTGTTCTGTAGTATGGTTTACCTGGTTTTTGAAAGTGTTTTGTTAAGATCTATGACGATCGATCGACGTGATCAGTAATTTCCTACTTCTCTTAAATGACTGTTCTGTAATATGGTTTACCTGGTTTTTGAAAGTGTTTTGTTTTTATTAAAAAATAATTTTAAAATAATTTTAAAAAATAATTTTAAAAAAATCAATTTTTTTTTTAAATATTTTTAAAATACAGGTTAACCAACAGTGATTTTAGACACCCTCTTTCGAGGCTTTCGATTAAAAAATGCTACTTTTTTCGTAATGTGGCTGAGCCTTGTTTCTCCTGACCATTTCAAAAGAAGAAGAAAGCAAATTCCTACCTCTAAATCTGTTTTTCTAAATTGTATTTCGTAAATGTTTTGTTTTAAGAGATTTTTTAAAATCTATATAAAAAAAAATAATCAAGAAACCTATATGCAGTTATTACATGCTAGCTAGTATGGTTGCCCGGGCTTTGGCACTGAGAATTTTTAAACCTAATTACAAATATTTTATTTTATTTTTCTCTGATTTAGAAACGGAGTCGGTGACTTCAAATATGGAAAGAGGTTAATTTCTTTCAGAAAAAAAAAATCATCCCAGAGAAAATATATTCAGCATGAATTAATAAAAAATATATATACTTACGAAAAAGGCATGCAATAATCAAATCGATCAGCTTATAAAGGTATTTCTTTCTTGGTTTGCTATAACATCCATTGTTTAAGGTACTAATGAATACCTTGCCATAAATTATTCTAAATCTTTTTAAGAGAATTGGTATATATTTTACTACAATCTGTTGAATGAAACACAATGAAAAAGGAAAAATAAAATATTACAAAATAAAATAATTCTAGAGGAATAGGAAATCAAGGAAAAGTGTCATCTGCATGTATGATTTTTTTGTCCATTACACGACAAATGGGTGTACGTAGAACATTGATCCCGGCACCAGCGACAGCACCAGGGCCCTGCATGAAAACAAGTGGCCATAAAGCACGTGCACAGTGCCCTTCCAAAGAGGGTTCGGCACGTGTCCATTCGTTTTACTGTTCACATACCAACTTTGCTCTGATGTATTGTGTAATTACATATATGTCCTTTGAGGTCTAAAATGTACTGAAGTGTAATTTCGCTAATATTAGCTTGCCAAAAAAAGAAGAAAGAAAATGTGAATCGGGCATGCAGCTCACGCGACATTTGTTCCCGGTGATTAACAAACGACATCTCATTTCTCAAGCAATTGATACGCCTCCCGAGCAGTTAAACGACACACCGTTTCAAACCCTCGACTATGATCAACCACAAGCTATAAAAAACGCCAACAGCGCTACTTCGGTTTGGCTCGTTATCTCATTAACTGAAGGAAGTACTCTCAACTGTCGTAATGGCCACACACTTCACTCTCTCACTCTCTCCCTCAAAACCCTTCAAAAACTCCGCCTTCTTCACCAAGAACCCATCTCTTCACTTCAAGAAACCACTCTCTATAACCTCTTTTCAGTCACCACAACCTGCAGCTGCAGCGGTGGTGCAACCATTCTGGCAGTGGCTGAGTGATCAAGATGTGGTGTCAGCCAAGACTCCTGCAAAGCCTGGTTTGGTACCTCAAGGCCTGGGGCTGGTAGCACAGAGAGATATTTCAAGAAATGAAGTTGTTTTGGAGATACCAAAGAAGCTGTGGATAAACCCAGATGTAGTCGCTGCTTCTGAGATAGGGAATGTGTGCAGTGGACTGAAGCCTTGGGTATCTGTGGCTCTTTTCTTGATAAGAGAGAAGTTTAAGGAGGATTCGACTTGGAGGCCTTATTTGGATGTCCTTCCTGAAAGTACTAATTCCACTATATTTTGGTGGGTTGGGTTTGGTTTTCATTGTTTCGGTGTTTTCTTTTTGAACATAAATGGTTTTTTGAATTGAGATTTTGGGGTTGATAAAATGTGGTTTTAATGGATTCCAGTGCAGGTCAGAAGAAGAGCTTGCTGAACTTCAAGGTTAGTGTGGTCTTTAAAGCTTGGTAATTATAGTCTGGGAATCAAAAGTGATACTGTTTATTGTTACCTCGGTTAGCTTCATCTTGATCGTGTATATAAATGAAAAGAGTTGTTTGTTCCATATCAAGAACTTGGAATTCAGAACGATTAATATGTATTGTCAATTCAACTGTTTAGTTCTGTGTAAAATTAGATGAAATTTGAGGTTCAATCAAGATCCTATCTAGCAAGAATTATAATGTCCTTATCAGAGGGCTCATTACATTTTGTTATGCTTGTTTAGATACTTTTATGGTTCTTCTAATGCTAGATTTGTCGTTTTTTATTCGCTTTTTTTTCCCTCGTCACCAATCGTTGTAATTTTCTTGTTTTCAAGTACAGGAACCCAACTATTGAGCACAACATTAGGTGTAAAAAGCTATCTGCAGCGTGAATTTCTGAAAGTAGAAGAAGAAATCCTGGTCCCTCATAAGCAGCTCTTTACCTCACCTGTAACGTTGGATGACTTCTCTTGGGCATTTGGGATTCTCAGATCAAGGTCGTTTTCACGTCTTCGTGGTCAAAACCTTGTTTTGATCCCCCTGGCAGACTTGGTAAGCTCTTTCTTCTTCTTCTTCTTCAATTTAGTTTTCAGTAGCGTACAATGTGCATAATACTTGCAGTGCCAATGTGGTGTTCTAGTTGCTGGTTTTGCTTGAAATAACAAAAAGATCTTTTGAAAACGACCTCGATTTTTTATCAGCACCTCATTTTAATAGAAAAAAACTCGGTTTCTGGCCTCCAATTCTTGGGGTCGAAGCCTGTTTTTTACAACAGCAAATAAAAACCTAAGCTTTTCACTGTGCAACCCAGAATGTGTGATTTAACGATGCAGTTAGTTTACCTCACGGAATCTTACTTGCATGCTGCATTCTGATTTTAGCACAGCATGACTAAGCAATGTTGATACATGAATCCCGATCATCAGAGGGAAATAGTGAAGAAAATATACATGCAGATCAGAAGTTTGCAGCTCTTCTTGCCTTTAATTGTTCCCGGGAATGTTAAAATTCCAACCCTCTATACACAGGCTATATTCACCGATAAAAAGAAAAAAGAAAAGCAGATCCAATTTCAACATGTCCTGGTTAATTTATTATGATTTCCCTCCTCTTTAAAGTGTAATTTTCTGCAAACCTGGCTCTTGGATCAGGTCAACCACAGCCCAGACATTACCGTAGAGGATGGTGTTTATGAGATTAAAGGAGCAGGTCTTTTCTCCAGAGATCTCATATTTTCGTTGCGGTCCCCCATTTCACTCAAGGCCGGGGAGCAGGTGAAGTACTCCAACAAATACTTCTACTGAAGCTTTAAAAAGTGTTTTACATTGCGTGTATCCTTAGCTTGCAATGAATATGAAAGTTTATTTTCGAATGACATCCTTGCAAAACTTTAAAGCGTATATCTACATCTGCATCTACGTGGGGAAGGGGGTTAAACAGAATTGAAGAGTTTTAAAACAGTGGAAATAATTAAAAATGCACGAGGAATTAGCTAAAGGAGTCTCCACATAAACACCAGGAACCCACAACTCCTCGAGGTTTAGTAGAAAAAAGACCTAATCATATCGTTGATTTATGATCCTGTCAATACTGGTATCAGTTATGACCAAGTTGGAGGAATGTTCTGCAGGTACTTATCCAATATAATTTAAACATGAGCAATGCTGAGTTGGCTGTGGACTATGGATTCATAGAAGCAAAGTCAGACCGCAATATGTATACCTTGACACTACAGATATCTGAGTCGGACCCCTTTTTCGGTGACAAGCTGGATATTGCCGAGACAAATGGTCTGGGCGAGATAGCAGATTTTGACATTGTTTTAGGCAATCCTCTTCCACCAACATTGCTTCCATATCTGAGGCTGGTAGCACTTGGGGGTACCGATGTTTTCCTCTTGGAATCTATTTTCAGAAATACAATATGGGGCCATCTTGAATTGCCAGTAAGCCGTGCCAATGAGGAGCTCATATGCAGAGTGGTCAGAGATGCCTGCAAATCTGCTCTTTCTGGATATCATACCACCATTGAAGAGGTATTTTTCCATCCAAGCAGATAAGATATTTGTTATTATGCGGTCAATGTTACGTGCTTGGCTTCAATATAGAAAGCAGTGTTCATATATCTTCCATGAACATTTAACAGGGTCACCTAGTTAAGCTTGAAGAAATCATTATACAAAATATCTGCATAACGTCAGGCAACAGAGCTTGTGATAGCTCGCGGCAAAAGTTTGCTGACACCTGTTTATGTTTATTTCAGCATGCTTCCTAAGTGAGAATCTTTTTGAGATTCCATCATAGTATCCTCGAGTAGTAATGCAACTGAGCATCATGGAACAACTTGAGCTATATTCATTTTTTTTCTTCCTGTTTACAAGTTATGTTCATCTGTGAGACAATGCTTGTAGGATTTTGAGTTCAAATAAAGCTAGTCTAATGAAAAAATTGATCAAGAAATAATTAGATTAAGTTCCTTTTTCAGATTATTCCGAGCAATCTACTTCTCTTGTCACACAGGGCCTTTCCTTCCCCCCCTGTTCCACTGCAGTTATACTTTCCAAATTCTAAAATAGATGGCGTCTTCTAATGTTTAATTAATTGCAACAAATGTGAAGTAACAAAATACGAGTGCAAAATGTAGGACGAGGAGCTAAAAAGAAAAGAACTCAACCCAAGGCTTGAGATTGCAGTTGGAATAAGAGCAGGGGAAAAGAAGGTGCTGCAGCAAATTGACGAGATTTTCAAGCAGAGGCAATCGGAATTAGATGAGTTGGAATATTACCAGGAGAGGAGGCTCAAGGATCTTGGTCTAGTTGGGGAGCAAGGTGAAATCATATTTTGGGAGTCCAAGTAGAAAACCGTATCAAATGTCAAGAAATTGAGGCCATTACTTTCTGGACGCCCTTCTTTGAGTTCTCAAGAAAGAACACCCTTGGCAGTCGGCACGCACATTAATTGTATTCCTATCCAAGTAATACACTCAGATAGTTTCTGCTGCCCTAAATTCTCTTGCTGCATATGTATTATTCCAGATACTAGATGCAATCAGAGAGCTGTATGTTTTTAGAAACAGGTGATAAAACAAAAGCTCAAGGAAATGTAAAGGCATTTGTCTGCCAAGTAGGTTCTGAAATTTGCATGCAAAGAAAAGGATCCGTTTCTTTCATTTACACTACTCTTGCTTCACCGTTTTCCTGGGTCTAACCTGAAAATTGTTTCACAAACATTGTTCTAAAGCATTACATCAGAGAAATGGCTACAGGTGTAACTTTTAACTGTGGGATTATACGACATTCCTGGACACACGTTTAGCAGGAGAAGAAATGAATAAATATATATCAACAGAAAAAAAAAAATTGAAGAACGTGGCCTTTGATAGCCTAAAGGGGCACTCAAAGGATTCTGGTCTGTCGTTCCATACAAATCTCTAAGGTGTGTATACGCTGGTCAATTGGATTAATGGAAGCCACACGGTATGTGCGCCATACTACTTATGAAAAATAAGTAGAACACTATCTCGGTGTGCTTGGATTTGTTGCATCACGGAACTGAACTTGAATTACCAGGTCCTAATAAATCATCACAGCTTGGTCCCTCACAAAGGCACTCTTGAGGGTTAGCGTAAAAATAATCCTCCTCTTTTGGTTTATCTGCAATAACCCTACGCCGAGTTGGCTGTCCCATCCTCTTCTCATGTGCTGATCGAACAGCAAATGCAAACTCATTCCATGTAAGTGTCCCATTCTGATGCAAATCCAGAAACTCCACTAGTCTTTTTCGGTCTAGTAGGATTGTCTTCTTAAACCCTAGATACCTGCACAAACCAACTTATCAGGAACTCTCCAAGATGCTTCAAATGATGACTTTTTTCCATGGTAAATTGATATATGATAAACACTGTTTGTGAGAAAATGGGTGTTTGTACCTGCGGTGACCTTCCACAACTTTTGCCATGTTTCCGTCATAGGTGGGGATGAAAGTGTCACTAGCTAATGAGACCATGAAATCGAGTGCAGCCATTTGTGATGAATGGTTCTGGAATTGCTGCAGCTCCCCTGAATCTAATAGCATTTCCTTTTTCACCTGAAATAACCTTTGACATTGAGATCAAGAAGAAGCATGCAATCAAGATGATAACTAGCTAGTTTCAATAACATGGAATTAGTTATTCTGGACATGCATATTCCAAAGTCAGCTAAACCACTTGATGGGGTCCTAAAAGGTCCTCTCTAGTTCATCACTCTAATAATTATCCAAAAGATTCAACTGCTCTACAACTTTAGATTCAAACCCATCAGTTTGCATGCTGGGCCCATTGGCAATGGACCACAGGCAACAATCAATGAGATGGAATTCAACATGTACTGGCCAAAATTCTTCGA
This sequence comes from Salix arbutifolia, assembly GCA_025169955.1. Classification (NCBI taxonomy): domain Eukaryota; kingdom Viridiplantae; phylum Streptophyta; class Magnoliopsida; order Malpighiales; family Salicaceae; genus Salix; species Salix arbutifolia. Next base: position 5,256,720 of record CM045909.1, read on the forward strand.
GACATTTCTGAGTGTTGCAAAGCATTTAGCCAGACCTGCTAATTTTTGAATAAAATGGTTGGCAACTCACAATCCTTGGATAAGCAGCTCTTAGTACCGCAAGTCTCCGCTCACTGCCATATATCTCACCAGCTGCAAGATATATCTGTGTCTCCTTGTCAAAACCCAAAGCTTGCAAAATCAACGCTGTCTCCTCGGGTGTCAATGGGCACAGACCTTTTGATCTCCTCTCTTCAGAAACTATCTCTTTCTCTCTCCACCAAGGGTATGCATACCTAAATGGAATGTGAAGATGCAATAAAAAGATTGTTATGCATCTCTACAAAAGAGATGAAAATAATGGATTGCCTCAAAGTTAGCATCCTTTCTTAAGGTGATTATAAAATAGTTATTTTGTCAAGTATTTAGCAATGACTAAAATTTACTGATTTTCTTTCTCATCTAATGTATCTAGTAGCAGAATGAAGGCAGACCTCGAGAAGAATAAGAAGGGTGAAGATTGAAACCGTTAGTTTATTTTTTGAGCAAGACTATTAGTTGGATCATTAACTATATACCAAAAATAAAAAGAAGAAATGCCAATTTTCAGATACAACAAACCTTAACCGCTTGAGCTCCTCAGCCTCTTCCTTGGTGCAGCCATGAGTACAGCCTGAGAAAGCCAACATGTCCATCTCATATCTCATATGCAAAGCCACAAAAGGCCCCCTTTCGTGTAGAACATGAACCAATTTGTACCCCAAAGATTCAATCTCAGGAGTGAATTTCAGTGCCTGAAAAGTAACACGGCACCTGACTTTCTGAAGATCAATTGAAACCCTGTTGTTTGCCAAACGTGCATCTGTTTTATTGAAGTGCAACACCTTTTGCTTACTGAAGAGTGGCAAGATCTGCATTACCAGTTCAAAGTCATAAACAAGAAACATTACCAAGAGAGTAGAAAGTAGAAAAAGCATCATAACACATACATTCAGCTAAAGCCTTGAACCTCAAGATAAATAAATGAAACTATACTTTTTAAAGTTTATATATCAGAACCAAATCCCTAATCCATTGTTACACGAGAGTTTTGGTGGTGCCATTGTTGTGTCTATTATTCTTCAGTACAAGAATCAACTGAGTCTTCTAATTACAATATTCAGCCTACTCAAATCTTTCATTTTGTTCTTTCATCCTCTGCAATTGATTTTCTAAGAGCTCATTTACCCTCTTGGTTTTATTTAATAATTCCACACTATCTGCTGTAACTTTACAAGCATATAACACACACACAAAAAAAAAAAAAATACAATACAATTCACATCAACTTCTACATCACAATTCAGGAAATGCAAATCCTATGTCTGGGAAATCTCTGTATGCAACCGGGAGCGGAGGAGATGATCTCCAGCAAACTATAGTTTTTAACTAATAATGAACTCCTCAAAAAGTTTCTAAGTTGCATAAAGTTGACTTTCATGACAGTTCTAGTGAATCACCAAAAGATCATACCAAGACTTGGGAAAGAATCAGAACATTCATTCAAAAGACAGTTGACCCTTGCATAGAATCAACTTTAAGTGATGTTCTCTCAGGTCAACTGCTGATCTGATTTGCCAAATTGAAGCTAAATCTCAATATCTAACAACCCAGCTTTAAGATAAAGAGCTTGCATGATTGTCTACTAATTTTTAAACAATCTGTTAAATGATGGCTGCTGTAAACCTACTTTCCACTAATAGAAGCTAGTAAAAATATTTAAACCTGTTGCAGGTAGTATTCTTCGCTGGACCAGCTAACTGGGGGCATCTCAAATACTTTGTATCCATATTTACTACTAAATCGCTTTGGAAGCCTTCTGACAATTCGAATTTCATCTCTTAGAGACTCAATGAAATGTTTCACATCAAATATGTCCTCAAAAGTACTGCAGAAAGAATCTTCATAGTTAGTATTAAATAACTGGGAAAGAAGAAAATGTCAAAGCCTGCTAAGAACAGAAAAAAATACCTATTGTCAGCCCAGAAAGATGTTTTATCAAGTTCTGGAACAACCAAAGTTAGATTCAAAAGCCTGGCGACAGCCACCATGTCACAGATCTGAAATTCTAGATTAGCCAGGTTTATGATATGAAAAACAATTAATGCAAGTAGTGAAAGAAGAAGTACAAACCGCAGATCGCATTTGATTCAAGCCACCATTGCAGGACACTTTAAGATAACCATTGCTTGTATAGTTTCCTGCAAAAAAAAATGTAGCTCTTACTGTCTTATTTACAGAGGTACACAGAAATACCCTAAGGTAGTCCATAAAAGAAGACTTGGACTTTTAGAGATGCTATACATTAAGGCTCTAGTTGCACATGAAAGATGTTCCTCCACAATTTAAAGCAGAACTTTTTTAGTAATTTTCCAGAAATGCTTTCTTCAAAAAGAAATCATCATGGCAAATGCAGATGCATGTAACTCAAAAAGAAGGTGTTTGAGCTGTATATGATGAGCCACCAACTCAAGAACTTTGATTCAGAAGCTAGAATCAGTCACAGGTGAAAGCTAAGAGTTACGAAAGGACAACTCAGATGTAACTTCTGGATCAAACCACTCACAAGAGCTCCTAGGGAAGCAAGAATCGTGACTCAACCATTAGCACTTGAACTTTAGAAACTAACTAAGACAAGTTGAAGGCCAAAAAAGAAACTTTTACTGATCAACAATTCCAAAACTCTTACATCATCGACATAACTTAAGATTACGTGTGCCACCATAAACCAGCAATCCACACGTAGAATGAATGCCACAGGGATTGGGATTAATTCAAAATATAACCAAATTATATGTTCAAAAAATCCATTATTTAATCTTTCAGACAACAGAAATTAACCTCCAACCCTTTTTACTGAATAATTGACTTAACTAACTAAGAGAACCAACAACTTAGCCGAGACCAAATTGAGGATAAACAAAACCAAACCTTACTACTTATGATTTAATGGTCATTCTTAGTAATCTCAACTGTCCTCATCTTCTTAAAAACCAAGATCACGAATTGCCAAGTCCCAATAAGAATTCAGAATCCCAACGTTCTACTTTTTTTCAATAATTTAAATGTTAGAAAGAAATCCCTGCAAAAATAAAGACGAAAAAATAATATATTTTCTTCAGACTTACTAAGGGGAAGGAGGGGAGGAGGAGGATGTTTAACGGAGGGGGCGGTGATATTGATAAAACTGGGGTGCCATAACTTTCCAACCGTAAGAAGCTGAACTAAACAGGTCCATATAAGAATACTGGAACAAACCCTAATAAACCAAACTTGTAATCGCTTAGCTCTAGCAATGACTGGAGCCACCGGCGCTGCTATTTTCTCGCTCCTGACTCCACTCTCAGATCTAACAACCTCCATTTCTCTCTTGCTCTCCTCATCGCCGCCTCTTCATTTACAATAAAACAATAACACTGAGATTTTAATTGTTTTTGAAATCAACAGCAAAGGATCCACATTGTTATTTAATCCAATCGAAAATAAGGGATAAGAAGACCACGAGTTGATCCAATCTTTGAACAAGGGAGAGAGGGAAGGAAAGCAGTGTTATGAGAGGGAAATCACGAGGAAAAATGACTGATAAGGAGCGGACCAATTAAAATAAATTAAATCTCAAAAACCAAACCTTTTTTTTTTCTTTTCCGGGAAAGGAATTGACTGCATATATATATATAGAAATTTTCTCGCCAGGAATATGGAATGTTTTAGAAGATATGCAAGTTCGAGAGATCCGACGGCTATAATTGACTTGTGATTTTTTTTTTTTGTAGAACAATGACTGAAAATACCGGGATTATTAGATAATTTGTGTTAACTATTTAAATCCTCTCTATCTGTTACTGAATATTCGTGCGAGTCTTTTGGCCACACCGCGCTAATTGGCTGGCTGTTTGCTCTCACTTAGCTAGTTGAGGATACGAATTAAAGATTGATAAATAAGTTATTAGATGATAATAATAATAATAATAATAATAATAATAATAATAAGATTTGTTATTGAGCAGAGTGTTTAGGGTTTATATTTAATAATTCGAGCGCAGTTGAGGGTATCGAGGGGTGAAGATAGGAAAGGATCGAGGGTGACAAAAAAATCTGAAAAATAAAAGAGATTAGTTTCTTGCTAACAAAATTATTTTTGTGTACGGGAGAGGAACGGTCATTGCATTTTTGTTGAGTGATGAATGAAATACCTTGATCATAGTTTTTAATACTAGACATTTTAAATGGAAAAAAAGGCCTGGATATTCCTATACATCCCTGGAATACATCTTGTTTTTTTTATATTATTGCCATCTTGGTGGAGGACAATTGAGTCTTTTACCAAACACATAAATATTATTTAAATAAAAAAAATTATTTACACATGTCAGACTATCACTGTCTATTTTTTTAATATCTAATTAAATAAAATACAATTATTCTATCCACTCACTGGGATCTATAACACAAGTAGTTTATTTTTTAAAATAATAATACGACCCATGTCTAATATAATGGTTGTTTTTACTGTCAAGCAGAGATTTATTTTATTTTAAAATTATTTGGTGTTTTAATATTAAAATATTAAAAAAATATTCTAATATATTTGCAAAATAAAAAATATTAAAACAAAGAGACATGTACTAAGTAAGTGCTAAACTAATCAAGACAGCTGTCAACAGTTCAATCGCCGGCCCGACCTCCTCCTATTCCGGCTTCTATTAGCAAAATGGGTCCCGTTTCATTTCAACAACAAACGTAAACCGAAAAAACAAAAACCCCAAAACTGAAACTCTCTCTCACGAACGAAAAAAAAAGACAGCTCCTAATCAACTACCATGATTATCCCAAGACTCAACCTTTATCTCCTTGTAATAACGACTGTAACTGGGCTTTTATCATCCCCGACAAAATCACTTCGTTTCGAGCTCGAGTCAGGACACACGAAATGCATAGCAGAAGACATCAAAAGCAATTCTATGACTGTTGGAAAGTACAGCATTGTTATCCCCCATGATAGCCAACCCTTGCCCGAATCACACAAACTCACTGTCAGGGTAAGATATTGAAAAGGACCCATGATTTCTCTCCTCGATTTTTTGTTTTTGCTATTTTAAAGTTTGTAATTTGTGTTTTTTTAGGTGACATCGAGTTATGGGAATAGTTATCATTATTCAGACCGTGTGGAATCAGGGCAGTTTGCTTTCACCGCGGCGGAAGCAGGGGATTACATGGCGTGTTTCTGGGCGGTGGATCATAAGCCGAATGCGACTTTGACTGTTGATTTTGATTGGAAGACTGGTGTGGCTGCTAAGGATTGGTCTAATGTTGCCAAGAAAGGCTCTGTGGATGTAAGTCAACTTGCTGTATATATTAATCTATCTATTTTTTTGCCCTGATTTTAATGTCGGAATTCGAGGCTGTTTTATTGGGTTTTTGTGGTAATAGTCTTAATTATCATATACTATGATTAAGTATTAGGCGTGCAATGATGAAGGGGACAAAGATGTTGAGTTCAAGGCTAATAATGCAGTTGGGTTTACTGGATAGATCAGGGGAAATCCTCTTATTTTAGTTCTTATTGAAGGTTATCAGATGGATTGCGATCGCCCACTGTAAGATTATAAGATGATGTCTAAGAATAAAGAGATTTCGTTTTAGGCACCAAATGAACATAATCTATAGAGCCACATGGCTGTAACTCCAATCCACATAGAAGCAAGAAAATATAGACTATAGCAGAGAAATAATTATCTGTAGCAGAAAAGTTGGGTTTTGTCCGTAGAATCAATCTAAGGCGGCTGTTTGATTTGTATAACCCTGACATGGCCGCCTGTCATTTTCGTAAGCAGTGTATCACGGAGTGTTGTAGGAAACTTGGATTGGAGTCTCATGTGATAGCAACTAGGCTACTAACAGCAATACTAGCTTCAAATGGTGTTTGGAATGGCTTATCAAAAAACTATGACGCATGCAGGAATGACATGGTTAAGTTAGAATTTATGTGTCAGATCAGAGATCATTATTTATAGTAACACATGAGCAGGAATTACAGTAAAAAAAAAAAGGTCTTGGGCTGTCTAAAAGGATGCGCCATAGAAATTGTCTTTTAGTCCAGCAGGTTGAAAGCTGCAAACCTTGTGAATTAGATGGAAAAAGAAAAGGATACATGCCCCGTAATGAAACCTGTTGTTGCTGATACCTTCTTCTATAAGCCGAGCTCGAGCTTTTTGTATCCCCTGCCCCAACAGCAATCCTTGCCATCCCCCAATAGTTGACTTTCAAGCACCCTTTCATCCTTTCCCTGGGGTTTGAAGTTGAAGGCTCTTTCACGTTTTGTATTTTCATTTTGAAGGCTTGTCTAATCTTATAGCATAGCATCTAAATTTCATAAAAGGGGTTCTATGATGGGAAAAAACTGGTGATGGAAGACTAGAAGCGAAAGACATGCTGTTTTTCTTCTGAAACCATGGAATCCTCCGCACTTTAGCTCTTAGCTTTGAGCTAGACTATCAGCGATTTGCTGTTTTGCAGCTGCTTAGCATCCATAAGTAGTGATTTGCAGATGGAGACAGACAGTCTCCAGTACGCGCTGTCTATTGTTTTATAACAGTACTCTCCTGTAAAATCATTGACGCCTTTTGATACTGTGCTATTTTGTTTTACCAATTCAACGCCATTTTTATATTTGGAAGTGTCAAGCTTGAAACAATGAAAATTTCTTATCCGTTTGCATCAATCTTAAACACCAGGTTATGGAAATGGAGCTGAAAAAATTGTATGAGACAGTCATTTCCATTCAAGAGGAGATGAATTATCTCCGTGAAAGGTGAAGATTTATCTGTTTTCTCCAACAATTATGAGAGCTAATAAACTTAAATATGCTATTTCTTGTAGGATTGTAGTTTATCTGCTCATCGAACACTTTCTAACATGCTTGGTGTTTGTTGCAGAGAAGACGAAATGCAAGATCTTAACACATCTACTAATGTAAAGATGGCCTGGTTGAGTTTTCTTTCGATTAGTGTATGTTTATCAGTGGCAGGCTTGCAAGTGTGGCACTTGAAGACCTTTTTCCAGAAAAAGAAGCTCATTTAGTTTTATAACAGTTATATCATCATCTCTTGTAAAATGTTTTTACACATTATATGAATAACAAGACGACTTTAACCAGATTTTCACGACTTTTGAGCCATCTCGTGTACAATTACAGTTTTCCAGATACCAGGGAAGCATTTCCTTGTAATTACTTTTAGATTCCTTGTCAAAACCTACAGTCATTGCAGACCTGCGCTTGGTAACTTTGCTTGACCCGGGTGGGATGATGATATAAAGAAATTTTTACGACCTATTTTTTAGTTATGTGGTTTTAGTCAATTGGCCAATGGCCAAGCATATGGAGGCTTCGGCCCCCCTCCCTCCAGCCCACCCCTCTTAAAAAGGTACGTTTGGACTCCGGTGGCTCCCCCCAGTTCATTTTCATGGGATCAAGAATGAATCATGAAAAGAGAAATGGAAAAACCAAGAGCTTGCATTATATTACACACACAGCCACCGTCTTTCATGAGTTGGAATTGAATTCAATTATTGTGTTTTGAATTTTGCAAGGGTATTGATTTCAAAATCATAAGAAAATAGGTAGAAGTAAAAAATACTGTTACAAAATACATCTCTTTTCTCTCATAAAACCTTACAGCACAAACTCATAGTTGCACCCATGGAGTGCAATACAAACGTAAGTTTTATTTTTCTACTTATGCGGACACGCACAATTAGATCTTAGACCCCCATATTTATACTGACTCAACAGACCATTTACTATGTGTCGAATGTCGATGACTAGAAGCCTAGAAAACCTATACTCCGACAATTTACGAGTTATGACAACCTCTCGTTTGAATCACTCGACTACCACTATCTCGCAAGGAGCAAAGGGATTTATTATTTTTGAAGCGGGTGAATGATTTGTAGATTATCCTAATTTCATTAGAATATTTTTTGAATATATAGAAGAACTATATTTTAATAATGTCATTTGTGTTATTTTGATATTTATTTCATTAAGTTTGATATGAGATTTTTTTATTGGAATATTTATAGGTTTTTTCTCTCAACATTCAATTGAGAATATTTTATTAAAAAAAGCTTCTTCTTTTTAACGAACAATTAATATATCTATTTATATCTTTTTAAAAATTCCTACGTTTTATTACACTTTAAATAAATATAAGGATCCTTGTAATAAAATAAATGATTTATGTAACAAAAATGAATTTTAAATTAAAGAAAATAATCAAGAATACTAGTATAATCGAATTAAATTATAATATTATTATTTTATTTTAAATATAAATATTTGGTTCCAAACATGCGGTAAAAAAAGTTGAAAAGAAGCTTTGTTTGTTCATTGTTGTGCACGCAGAAATCAGGTTAGGTTAAACTACTATACCATAATAAATCCACGAAAAGAATATGAATTTCAATGATAACGAAGACTAGCATTTACAACTCACGCAAGAAACACAACCTAAGAAGCTTTAAAAATCCCTGGACTGATTCTCATGTCTTGCAATAAAAAAAGAAAAAGAAAGAGAAAAACAAGACTCGGGGGTCAGGGGATGGGACACAAAAACAAAGACTTGACGTAAATTGCCTACTCCGACAAAGATCATCGAGGGCATTTTGTAGAAGAACTAGTAATAGCAATCACTCTCACAATCTTCTTGCTAAAATCTATCGGCGCCAATCATGAGTACAGAATATGACTGGCAGGAATAGTATAGGGCCAGAATATATGACCATCTCATCGTGCTCCTCATTATGGATTGAATAAATGCCAGTGATGATCTGCCGATAAGTTTTCCTTGATCTTCTCAAGTCTCTTAATAATTTCCAAGAAAGGAGGTCTTCTATTCATGTCTGCGGCCCAACACTGATCTGTCAATCTAAAAACATAGAACAGTAAACAAATTAGCAATCAAAGATTCTGCCACCTCTGCTGAAGATAGGGTTGAACATACATGAAGCATTTTTAATACCATATCCTTTAAGAGTAATGGTATTCATCAAGCATTGACATGGACTGATATTTTGGTTGTTGAACAACCGAAGGGCAGTTCAAGATAAAGAAAAATGCAGAAAGGTAGACATTATATTAAGATAGAAATATGCTTTACAACTAAAAGAAGATGCAACACTTGATTTTAATTGAACAAAGAGAGGAAGCGGTAAACATTTGATGATTATTAGACACGGGATACCCAGTCTCATAAATATATCGATAGATTCTTTCCTCCATTCACTTTAAGCTCAACCAAGAAAACTTAACATCTCAGGTGTTGTCTATCTATCTAGCAGCTATGCCTGCCAATTTCATCTTCGCTTTCCCTCATACATTTACCATCAGTGGTTATAAAAAATAATTCTAGCCGGATGCAAATTAACTTCCCATTTTGAAATGTAATGCCACGTAGGAGATGAGGTTCATTTCAGATGCGGGGTATGTTATGGAGTGGTACAGGCTGTGGAACTTCTGTAGACCTTCCTAGACAGGAAAAATTAAAAAACAAAACCAATGAACTTATAACATCTCAAATCTGACTTACTCTCTGAGTTCGAAGATATTGAATCCTTTGGAACGAAATGTTGGTCTATGCCCTTCTGCCACATGCTTGGCTGCTTCATAAGGCTCAAAATTCAAAAAAGGTGATTCCCCTTCAAGCATCTGCGACGAAGAACTTAATGCATCACAACTTGTTTTGAATACACCATTTGTAATTTTTATACTCAATAGAATCACAATTACCTCGTATAGTATCATTGCGAAGGAGAAAACATCTACTTTTTTATCGTATTTCCTGTGCTTGAAAACTTCAGGAGCCATGTACCGATCTTTTGTTTGTTCAAAAAGAAGAAGAAGAAAGAGGTAAGCATGACATCATATTTATTCAATAAAAAACTGCAAGAGACACTCACAACTTCCTGTCTCGCCAGTCATTTTGTACACATCATGAGAGTTTTGAACCTTGATGAGCTTGCTTAGACCAAAATCTCCAACTTTCAAATGGTCTGCATTGGAGTTGACTAAAAGAACATTCCTGAGATTTAGAGAACACATATTAACATGTAAAAAGGGGCAGGTGTGGGTGCTGTAACTATCTACTACATATTCTCGATGCTGGAAGGGATCAAACATCAAAGAAATGCATTTTGCATGACGGGAAAAGCTAAATCTGTTAGCCAAGAGTTCTTCAAGTAGGAAGGCGTTAGTTAAAGCATGGAAATATTAGCTAAACAGCTATAAGGCATAATTATATGTCCATGTGATTTCGTAAAAAAATGTACTCGCCTTGGTTTTAGGTCTCTGTGAACAATGACATTTGGTTCATTGTGAAGATATGCCATGCCTCTGGTCATATAAGATAAACAGAACTCGGATTAGCATGACAGTTTAAGTCACTATGGTTGCATCCATAACATGGACAAAAGTTTCTGAGACAAAGCTTCAAAAACTTCAAATTTTCTAATGCTTCATTTTCCCTAGTAAATGAAATACTGCAATACTATTTGCACAAAGCTATATGGCTTGTGCATGTAAAGCAGATATGCGTGGAAAACAAGGGAAGTTAACAAAGGAATACATTTCTTCACATTCAAGTACAATGATACTTGTAGGATTCTTCAATTATTCTCTTTCTTCTTTCTTGAAAAATATGGGCAGGAAGAGAAGGCACATGTGATGTGAATAGGAAGGACCATATTACCCTCACAGGGTCCCAAAAGCATCTTCTAATGAGAAGAACAATTGATTACAAGAGGTCCAAACCATGAAGACATAGAAAGAGAAAAGGGGTCCTTGATTAGAAATTATATGACAAGCATAGCTTCATTGATCGATAAAATATTGAAAAAGAATGATAATTCAATTAACTGTAATTAGCTTCACTAAAATGATCTTATATATAAAATTTTATAAGAGAATCTCATCCGACAATTTTGAACATTTGAATAAAAACTAATGTTATCAATGAAAGAATAAATACTAGACAATTTACTGGTACAACTCAGAAAGTTGGGAGGTTTTGCTATGCTTGAGTCACATTACTACCCTTGTCAATTCACAAACTCACTTATTTTCTGAAAACCCAATGAATCGGATCCTAACAGCAAAGGTATTAGCTTCCCTGGGAGATGGGCTCTTTTAGGTATTAATGTACACCTATATAATGGAAGCATGGTCTAGCAGCTACAACAAACCAGATATATGGGTAGAAAGGTGCTCCTTCCCCTATAGTGAATACAGAGGTATAGAAACTTTTATGTACCTGGCAATGTCCAGCGCAAAGTTTATGGCTGTAGATGGACTTAGTGCACCCTTCCCCTTGAGGTACTGATGAAGATCACCCTGTGTCAGCGCATGGATAGATCAAGATTAGCTTAAAAATTAATCAATGATAAAAAAAAAAAACTTTTCAAAGAGAATCCAAAATTTGGAATAACAAACACAGATATTGGGTCATATACCCCTCGTAGATATTCAGTAATTAACATAAGAGGCTTCCTCTCAGTGACTGCGCCCAGAAACTGGACTATATTAGGATGGCGAAGCTTGACTAGTAAAATAACCTCATGCCTGAAGTCCTGACTGATCCAGTGAAGTTAAAGATGAGTTAACAAACTGACAATATAAAAAACTAGAGTAAAAGAAAGTGTATTGCAGCAACAAAAGGCACCAGATTGATCAAGATATTTGAGTGAAATCCTCTTTTAATTTCAATAGAAAGTGGAGGCTTGTCAATATCAGAAGAAACTATTGAATCTAGAATAAATCTCATCCTTTCAGAGTGAAAAAATACATTAATTTTATCTTCTATCTGGTTCTGATTCACTGCTATGATATGGTTCCTAGAATATAGCATAGACAAACACGAAAAAAATTTAATTATTGGTCAAAGTAAGAAGTTTACATAATAAGCCTGATTGTTGATGTCATCTTTTGTTTTGGTCCGAGATCAGATTTCATGTTATAAATCACCCATAGTTTTTATTCACAAGGAAAAAATGTTTAACAAACACAAGGGAAATGCAGTTGCAATACACATACACAATTCAACTATAGGAAAACATTACAAAGAAAAGACTTACATCACCAATCTATCGTCTGAGAGGGATGGAAGAATGCGTTTAACAGCTACTGGTGTTCCACGCCAACAGGCTTTCAAAATCTCACCAAAAGATCCCTAACAGAATAAGCTACAGTTAGCTGATATATTCAGAGAAAATAAACCAAGAACCTGAAAGTTGTGCCCCGGAATTCAAACATTTGACATTAGAATGAAGCAAAGATGTCCAATGCAAAAATATACATCAACACTGTAAAATGGAAAAAGAAAACATGTTAATCACCAAAACTAACTTAAGATCGTCTAGACAAAAAAGTTATTCCCTTTATTCAAGTCAAATACAAGCTTAAACTACAATTGCTTGTTGAGAGATGGTCATGCATATATAATACAAGATTAGAACAAAAAGGGTAATTTTAACATAATAAAAGGCAATGTTTAAAAGACACGAACTCTAACTTGTATCAAACTGCTGCAGAATTTCTACACATGGAACAGTTTTATTAATGTCCACAAAAAACTTGCAGGATTGACCATCCAAAAACATTAAATAGTGATTTCCCAGTTATACTCAAGCTTATTAAACGATAGTTTGTCAACTTTAGACATTCTGTTATCTGTATAATCAATCCTGAGAAATAGAATCAAACCTTTCCAATAATGTTTGAGTTAGAGAAGTCCAGCTCAGAAGGTTCAATTTCCCAGTCACACTTATTTGGTAGAGGGGGTGGAACAGGCTTTGGCTCAAAATGGCTTCCATTTTGTCCCTGCAATTTGAAAAAAACGAAGTTAGCTCTAATACAAGCAATTAAAAGACACAGAATGAATGCTGTGCAATTATATTTGTATAAAGTATATGACAGCAAAGCATACGGCATTGAAGTATTGAGAAGGAACATGAGTGGGCGCTTTTGCAGATATGACTGAATTATCAAACAGATTGCCACAGTGAGACACTACACATTAGTTACAGCTGAAAAGAACCAGATAACCAAAAAACAGTCAATAACCAATGCCAACGCCGAGCAGCACTCATTACAAGCCAGTCTTGCTGGAAAATTGCTAGGCTGGTCGTTACTTGAGTAATAAAGCAAAGGGTGAAAGCTTTCCCCTTCTATTATATGGTGTGAAGTACTTAGCTTGCAATTAATCCACCAGTAAATGCTCAACAATCAAGAGCTGCATAATTTCATTGTACCAATAGGTTTATACAACAGTATGCTGTCGAATATGATAGATCATACTAGTAGTGGCTAACTAAAACGCCCAAACCCCGAATACATGTTGGATGCTATGAACTGAAACAATACGTTAAAAATATCCAGCAATAAACCTCCAAAGCTACAAATGCTAACACTAGTTATGGTGAAAAGAGGGGATCATGGCTAGCACGTTCCTTTGTTAATTCATTACTGATTGTAGAATAGACGTGTATTCTTTATTTTATCATCAATGAGAGAAAGAAACATGTGCCTTTACAGGGTTGGAGAAGAAGGACTATACTCACATATGACAGGCCACCGTATGATTTTAAAAGTTCAATCATATTGTGCTTTTTAGCTCCTTCTGCATCAGCTAGTGGCTGCAATGAAAAAAAATCCAAATTTACATGACAACTTTTCAACTACAAGCACACTCCCGTGCATATAAAAAAGACACAAACAGGCAAATGAAACGGCATCCAAAAGAGCAGGAAAAGATGACGATACCGTGTTTTTCCAGCGATCCTGGGCGTTGACATCGGCGCCAAACTCAATCAAGCACTTAGCGACATCGACCCATCCATGAAGAGAAGCCACGTGGAGAGGAGTCCGGTTATCGTAATCCCTAGCACGAACGAGAGATGGATCTTCCTCTAGAAGCTTCCGGACGGCAGCGGCGTCGTTTTGGTGGGCGTGCCACAGTATCATAGACGTCCTGCTCACTCTCGCCTTCTCCTTCTGCTTGTTTGTCGTCGAAGACGACGGTGAAGAAGAAGTTCCAGCTGTGGAAGTGCCGGCGACGGAGGATGGAGTCTCGGAGCTCATGAGAAGGAAGATCGGGATCGGTACCGGAAGAAAAGAAGAAGAGTAATTCTGGTTTACTTAATATTGCTTTGAATGCGTGTGGATGAGATTTATTTCAGAGTGGGAAATGGAGAGGAGAATCCGAAGGTGAGGGGATTCTGTAAAGAAAAGTGGAGGTTTGTATCCGTTATTCAGTTTTTTACTTTTTCAACAGAAAACTTAACGTCCGCTTCCCTCTCTCCCCTTTTTTCCCACCTTCCCTCTTTCTTCCCTCGATCATATCCTCCTTCGGTATCTTCGTTTTATATTCTCGAATCAAAATTCCGCCGTCGACCGTGTCGGTCCTTAAAGATCTGGCAGCAGTGTGGACAATAAATATCATGTAACTATTTCTAAAATTGGGATTTTAAGGGTTCGGATTTGGACGGTGCTGGTAGTATGTGCCAATGATTGATTAATTGTAGGCTCAGGCTTTGGGGTTGAGCCCAGTACCGTTCCTTCATTTTCCTGTGCATAAATGGATGTATTTATAGTATATAGACTATGGCAAGCAACATTAATATTAAGATAAGATTGGAGCGCGGCCGTAACGGTTGGAAAAGTGGAAAAAGAGCCTTACGAAGCGAGACTCAGCTGAGATGAATTATTATTTATGATTCTACCTTTCCAACTTGTGCATTGAATAATACATGCATACAGGGTGCAGCAGTGTTTGGGTCAAAATCCAGTTTTTTTTCAAACTTCATTTCATAAAAGTATCGCAAATTGACAGTAAATTTTCTGCAATGTGTTTTTTTATTCTGGAACAGGCAGGTTGACTAGCTTTGGTAACGAACCAGATCTATACACTGCACGGAAAGTGCAAGTTACTTGCCATACCAAGTCCAGTTATTCTGGGTGAGATCCCAGTAGTCGTCCCTGTTGTCACCACCACCAAAAAAGATAGGAAAGAACACAAAGTCTAGCAACGTCGTGTGATTCCAAGCCACCTTTAGACATCCCTATTCCATGTATATGAACACATCAACCCCTACAAATGGATCGAGACGCGTTTTGAATTTCAACTTCTTTCTATATAGATTGAAAAGGAAATGATAGCATGTAAACCGTGCTCCTTTATATAAATTGCAGATTCCAGTCTTCAGATTCCCTCGAGTAAGATCCCATTCATATGCGCCTAACCACCTCAGATCCACACCAGGTCCTCTTGACCTTCAAGGGACCGCTCACGAGGCCTCAAGTTAAGCTCGGGGATTTTAGGTAGAGGAGGTTTCCTGCCCCGATCGACGAAATAGAACAGCAAGAGCCCACTACAGTTTCCGACAAAGATCAAATACCTGCAGGAAAAGTAGGGAAACCATTAGATACCTTCGTTTATAAGCTGCAACAAGATTTTGGTGGGATTAAAAGCTTGCTCGAGACTCTTAATTACTTATGAAACTTCGTTTCCAGCAACACCTTCACAACCTTGACCTCCTCCACAGCTTCATTCTAATCTTCAAAAACCCGCAAAAAGAGTGAATAGTTTGCATCTTTGGTAGCTAGGCAGCCAGAGACTGAAAGGGATCCTTGATGATACAGCAATTCACAGGAAGTGGAATGCAAGGTTATCCTAGCTAGTTTCCAAAGGATCTGATCAGGGGGTAGAAGGGAGGACTTGATACTTATTGCGCCATAACTTATGATAGCAAACTCTTAAAGTTTGAACAACGAACATGGAAGGAACGATTTGAAATGGCATACCCCGTGATAGAAATCAAAAGGGCCACCTAAGAAGTACAGTGATATATACTAGCAGTTGGCTTAAATATTGCATTCAGGCACGACCAATTTTATGCTAACCTCGCCAAAGCATCTGGTTTGCATTGCATAAAATTCAACAAGTAAAATAATCGGACACTTACTACAAGCACTCCCTACCTGACATCCTCCACAAGCATCTGGAACCTTGTCCCTCTCCTCGACTGTTTAGCCTGACTTCCTTTTTCCGAACTCCACTTTCCTCCTTTGGAAAAAAAGTAGCCCATGCAGGCTCCTTCTCAACCTCACTGATTCGAAAGCAAAACCAGAGCTCGGGCTCGGACAATTCTAACAGTTTCATCAGAATGCAAGGCACTAAAACAACTTAAACCTGCTATTTCTTCGAGTTTTCCTCGTGCACAACTGGTTTTCTCTGAGTAAGTACATGCACAAGCTACGAGGTTTCTCTCCGTGGATTGGCATCCAGAACTGAGTAAGAACGAGTGGGAGAAGTTTGGTGAAGCTTTGTGAAAAAAACAAATAAATGTCCCAAGGAGCATGACATGATGGCAAAAGCTTTAAATCTGTATAGTTGGTCTCGAGTTCGAGTTAGAATATGTATCTTTTGTAAAAATTTAAAACAATTGGGGTTTTACTCGCTCATTTGGATTTATAAAATATATTTTCCGGGAAAAAAATCCTCAAAAAAAAAAACCATTACTGTAGTAATGTATCCATTTACATCAAGGGAGTTGTGCTTCCAAAAATACTCACTCGTAAGATTAAAGTAAACAACCTTCTAGCATCAATGAGAATCAAATATAGTTGAATGCATGAAAACAGATGAGAGCAGTGATTACAGACACTGACAACTATGTGCTATAAATGAAGACTAAGACTCCAGTCAAAGAGGTAAGGCTAAAATGAAAGAAAGACAAATTAAATTGACAAATGCTCTCGCATGCTTTAGGGAATGCCAATTTCAGAGTTGCACAACCCAACACGTAAGCAAAGTGCTTGTTTGTTTTGTGAGGTTATAGCCTTCACGAGCACTGTGGACTTTGAAGGCTTGAATTCAGTAGAGACGCTGCATGATCATTTATTTATTTTAATAAATAATTCTCGATTTATTTAATTAGATACATATATAAGTTTTTTTGATTTGCGTTTAAGATTCAGTGGATTTTTTTGCTTCTAAAGCCAGCTGGGCAATTGAATCCGTAGTTGCAGGGAGATACGATGCTGACATGGTGAATGCCTTTAAAATATTGAAGTCTTGCAAAATGAAAATTTATCTGAAATGTGCAACCTTGCCTCAAGAAAGGGAAGAAGAACTGTTTGCAGCATATATATATATATCTGTCTAGAGCCTAGACAGTAACACAGATACTGAATACCTAGGCAAGATTCCTGAGCAGTTGCTAACAATCATGACAACATGAAACCTTTTGCTGCACAGATTCCAATTATTGTCTCTGATACTGCCAATAACATTAAAGCTCACAACACCATTTCATCCCAGAATAATGGAGAGAAAAGGCAGCCGACTTCAAGACTCAACGGGAGTCAATGAACACAATATATACCAACTTTTTCAATTATATTTCGGTTGATATTTTATTTTTTTAATTAAAATAAAAAAATTTGATTTTAAATTGTTTCAGAATTGTATTGTTTTTATTTATATATATAATTAAGTATATTTATTTAATAAAAAAAATTAGTTCAAATCCAAAAATAAAATTATTTAGAATTATACAATTCAAATTTCAAACATAAGTAAAAAAATGAGAGTTGAACTATATAACCTAGATTAACATTTCAAATATGTTACCTATTTTACAAGACCATGATAACCTTAAATAAAATAAATCAAATTAAATTAAAAAATAATAAGCTTATTGTTGAATAATAAAATTGAAAAAAAAAAATTCTAAAAAAAATAATAAAATAATATTTCTGAACAATATTATTCCGGACGGAACCGAACCTTGATTTTATATTTGGAGATTTTTTATTCTTTTTAATTTAAAGCAATATAGAGTAACAAATAGACTCTCTGGCTGAAAAACTATGCTGGGTGGTAGAGTAGCCAGGGAAACAGAAACTCGTAATCAATGGAGGCTGTTACTATTCCATACCCAGGGGCATTCGAGGATCGCTAGGTTAGTCATTATTCCGGCGATGATGTCGTTGTTCGATATGATTAGAAAAAGGAGGGTCTTAATTCTTTATCCCCCCCATAAAAATAAAAAAATAAAAAACCCAAGGAACACCTTTTCACGAATCTTGCATGTGTTTTCAAAAAACCCAAGATGCGAGGGTCAAGAGGATCGCGCGCCTAATTGCATTGTCTTTGAGAATCTGGTTGACTTTGCTGTTGAAATTGTATTTAGATGTATTTTAAAATTTTATTTCATTTGAAAAATATTAGATAATTTTTTTTTATATATTTTTAAATAAAAATACTGTATATTATAATATCAAATATGACTAGACCATAGAAGTGTTTGAAATACTAGTAGATTTTTATTTTCAAAATATATTTTTTTGTATGAAAATACATTAAAATAATATGTTTTTTTTTTAAATATAGACATGTAACATCAACAAATCAAGTTGACTTTCCAATTCTATAGGCTTTCCTATCTTTTCTATTCTGGTCACAACCGAGGCTTTCTTGAAGATATATTATTTGACCTGGTTTGAAAAAAAATATATTTAAAAACATTGGCGTGCCTTTTATACGTATATGGACTGATTTTTGGGGTGACTTGTTGCCTGGGGAGACTCTTTAGCTGAATGTGGGCCTGGAGCCCGTGAAGTTTCGAGGCCCGGGTTAGATAAGTGTTCGGATTTTCTTTTCACGCCTATAAACATCTGTTATACACCCAGCGACTATGCTATAGCAAAAACTAGGTGTTCCGAGCTTCTTCGCGGGCATAGAGCAGGCTCAGCTAGATTTTGTTTTCAAAATAAAATAAATGCTTAGACAAAATTAGTATCTTTAAAAAGTAAGAGAATCAAAGACTTAAATTATTGTTTAATGAAAGTAATTAATTTAATATTATTATTAAAAAAATAGATAGTAATAGTAAAAAAACAGATTATATAAAAAAAATTCAGCAACAGTCAACTTAAAAAAAATACTTCATAATATTATAAAAATACATCATATTGTTGATATTAAAAGGTTTATTGTTCTTCAAATGATATTATTTGATAACAAAACTGGAAGAAAAAAAAACATGATAACATGTAGGGGAAAAAAACAATTTGAATTAAAAACTACCGAGCTTAATTATCAAACAACTTAATATTAAATGGTGAAATAAAATATAAGAAAAAATATTCAATTAAGCTTATATTAACCTATCAAGCTCGTCACTCAATACACGAGATCAAGACAGTCTCATGTAAAAAAACAAGAAGCATAATTTCCACTGATCAAATGTTGAATGATAATATTTTTTTAATATAATCTTAAAAAGATATTGATGTGAACTTAGGTTAATGTTTTAAACTCGTGACACGGATCATTAGATCAGGATAAGCCTCATTGAAGGTAAAACTAACAAAATCATGAAGTCAAAATTTCAATTAATGAAATATTAAGGGATTTGTTAAAAAAAAATCATCCAAAACAAAATAAACAATAATAAAATGAATGAAACCAAATTGACATAAAATAAGGAGATTGAAAAAATAATAATTAAGAAAATGATAAAAAAAAACAATTATAATAAGAAGAAAAACTAAATTTACGCTTGAGTTATAAACCTTGAATAATCTCATTAAAAATAAATTACGAAAAAATATGAATTGTTGAAACTAAAAAAATTTAATATTTAAAAATACAAATATATATATATATATATATATATATATTAAAAGTTTTTTTCTAAAATAACATCAAGTAAGTACTTTTTTTCTGTGACGATGGATACAATAACTTTCACACACACACTTCTCAACTCTAGGATCTCGTTATAGCCCGCCCATATTTAAAAATAATGATATATTTTTAACAATTTTAAAAATCGAGTTGATAATATAGTGTAACAAAAGTAATTATAGATTATTTTTCCAGACAAACAGTCACGATGCAACTTCAGTAATAATTATACTTGTCAAGCCTATTTTATTTAGTATAATTATGTACTGGTTTATTTCCTGTGTTACACTGAATCATTTTTTTTTTCAAAAAAAAAAATCTACTTTATAGATAACTACTTAGAATTGTTATTAAATAAACTAAACAAATTTTTTTATAGACAACCACTAAAAATATGGTTGAGCATAAAAAAACATTAAAGATGATTTTTTTTTTAATAATGAGATGATAATTTACTGGATCAACTTGAATTTAATAATTTAATCTTTAAGATTTGCGATCTAAGCTATGAACTTCACCGAGTTTAAAATTTTATATCTTAAAATTAATTTTTACTAGATTAAAAGACAATAAAAATATACGCTTGTAAAATCAAATGCAATTTAAATATTAAAATATTTGTTTGAGATGGAGATAAACATATAAAAAATAAATCAAAATAATTTTTATATAAAAAAATTAAAATCAAATAAATATTGAATGATAAAATTAAAAAACAGAGAAAAGCTAAAAATAAAATTAAAATAAAAAACTATCTTTGAAGAAGAAGAAGAAGAAGAAGTGTCTGTTTGAAAATATGATTGATGTTGTTTTTAAAAATATTTTTTTATTTATAAATGTATCAAAATGATATATTTTTTTAAAAATATTTTTGATATCAACATATGAAAATGATATAACAATACTATTTTTTAATTTAAAAAAATAATTTTTTTTTTTAAATATTTTTGAAATGCAATGCCAAATAAAATTGAAAAAAAAAAGAAAAGAAGTAGAAGCACCCCTTTAACTTTTTTAAATATAGAAAGTAATTTTATTTGTTTAAAAAGTCCAAGAATTATACAACCTCTTTTTTTTTAATCCTGCAACATGTAATTTCCTACTCTACCCTTTCGAAGAATCTAAATTTTTTTTCTCCACAACTATAAGAGCAGATCCTAAATCCCAGATGCGAGATGGTAGAGTCAACATGTACATTGACTGGTAAGTTTTAATTTTTCTTTTTATCAAAATAATATTATTTTCAGTTTTTTCAATAAAAAAAATTGACCTGACAAGAAATTTCAGGCTTCCAATCTTATAACCGCGTGTTTCAACTTTCAATACTACAGAAACACGTGGCTGCTTAACGACGAAACTCCAAAAATCTGTCGCGTGGGGTAGTTTGCTACTTGTGTATCAGGGAAATTATACGGTGCACAAGCACATGGAGTAAATAGTAGCATTTTCAAAGACACTGACTACCAACCGTTCCTTCCTTTTCCTCCGTAAATCCCCAAATCATCCCTGCCCTGCTCCGACAAACGTAACGAATATATCATTCCTCATCTGCCCTCTTATTCCCATATTGAAACAAGCAAATAACATGATACAACCAGGGGTATTCCGGTAATCACTCGTGCAGCAGACTGAAAGAAGCAGTCTCAGTACTACGGTGTAGCGACTCTAGCCATCCACTACAATCCCTGCAAAACAGCACCGAATTCCACCACTACAAGTCTGTGCTCGACTGCTGCGAACTTTCGATCGCACCACTCATTAGAGTAGCTGTTTGATCCAGCAGAGCATTTCGCTTCTCTTGCGAGCAGCCAAATCCAAACCGCACGAGGTGTGAGTTTTCTCCACCGACGTTTTTCTTGCTTTCTATTTTCCAGTTTTTTTTCTTTTCTTATCTGGAGCATCATCCTTTACCTCTTGATTAACATACAGAAAGAAATCAAATTAATTGAGCTTTGCATGAAATTTTTTCTCAATCGTTGCTAGCTTCTACTGAGAGCGAGAGAAGCAGTGATTAATTTGAAGTAACAAGATGTAAAATGATTATCATTTCTTAACTGTGAATAGAGTGCAATCCGTTCAGGGTTGTTAAATATTTGTCCTGTTCTCGCTGCAGTTTAGGATCTCGTTCATGTTTGTGGAGGTTTTGAGATTGGTATGCTGAAATGCTCGTTTCCGCTATTCTAACATCAGTGGGGATAAACTCTGCTCTATGCGTTCTATTCTTCGTGCTGTACTCTATACTGAAGAAACAGCCAGGTTATTATGAAGTTTTTATACCGCGCTTGCTGGCGGAAGGGAATTCTAAACGGAGAAGCCGTTTCAACCTTGAAAGGCTAATACCATCTACTGGTTGGTTGCCCAAGGCATGGAAGCTATCGGAAGAGGAAATGTTGTCTTCTTCAGGCTTGGACGCTGTGGTGTATATGCGAACTATAACTTTCTGGTAATTATAGTCCTTCTTGATGAAGCCTTTTATTTTCTATTAAACAAAGCCTTATTTGCTCTTGCTTTATCTGAATTCTGCAGTTTGAAAGTATTTTCATTCGCTGGGATAATAGGGATATTTATTCTTCTTCCAGTGAACTGTTCGGGGACTGAGCTTCACCAAATTGACTTTGCTGATTTGTATAGTAACTCACTGGATGTATTCACCATTTCAAATGTAAATCTTGGCTCAAAGTGGTAAGTTTCATCTGCAGATTTGGTTATAACTTGAATCAGCACCAACATTCAATTTAATCAAGGAATGTTAACATGTTAAATGGTTTTCAACCAAAAATAAGAATCCACTTGTTAAAAACGATACATGACTTATATACATAGTTAATTCGAAGTAAATATGAGTGAGATGGCTCGCTTTCACATTAAAATATCCACATATTTATGGCTTGGTGAGTGTCTGGAAACGAATTAACTTCTTAACTTGTCCAATGTTCACAGTATCCGGCACTTTAGTATTCTTATGGTAGGATAGTGTGTGTTGTGCAGAGAAGCTCACACATTTTGGCCATTTTGGCAGGTTATGGATTCACTTCGCTGCTGTATATATTGCACTTTTTTCATCTGCTATCTACACTAATGTGTAAGTTACTGTGTAGAGGGAAGAGAAACTCACGCATTTTGTCCATTTTTGCAGGTTATGGATTCACTTCTCCTCTGTATATGCTATCACTATTTTCACCTGCTATCTACTTTATTATGTAAGTTCCATTTTGTGCAGTTATAGGTTATTGTCTATTCTTATTTTAGCAGAATTTGACCACCTCCAAAGTCTTTTTCCTGGTACTGTGACAGTAAGTTTTCCATTTTGATGGTCAGGTGATAATCAGATATATATTTTAGTGTAGATCTATATTTACTGTTCACATGGGAAGAAACTGTTAATAACTTAGCAGGGTGTGGATCATAATTCTCTTGCTTAAAATATATTATTAAGTTATTTCTTGATACATAAACAGCTGCTGGTGTGTATTTGATTATGTAGGAATATAACTATATTTCTTCAAAAAGGATTGCGTATTTTTATTCATCCAGACCTCAGCCACATCAGTTCACCATCTTAGTTCGCAATATCCCTGTCTCAGCTGGAAGCAGTGTCAGTGACAGTGTTGAGAGCTTTTTTACTGAGTATTACCCTACCACATATCTGTCACATATAATTGTTCGCCGAACTAGCAAAGTTCAGAGTCTCATTGTAAGTAACATGCCCTTTTCTTTGTCACCATTGTTTACAATTAATTTTTTATCTCTCCTTTGTTATATATATTTGAGCTCCTGGGAAAAATACACAGTTAAATGGTTTTGAGATATGGTTTATTAGGCTGATTCCAAAAGCAGTAGTGAAAAGGAAAACTCTATGATCATGTTGCTTTATATTAAGGCCCTAGGATGAGACCTTGCACTTACAGACGTAGGAGGTGGATTATAACAGTGGTAGGCAGATAAGATCATCATTATAGTCGTAAACCAAAACAAAGTGAGGGTTCTGAGAGGGAAATTTGTAGAAGGTTCCACCTTTCTGTTATTTTTTTCTTCCTTGAAATAGCAAGCTTTCAGTCCTAGAACCTGTAATCTATATGGTCATAAGTCCAAGACTTCTCTTACCACTGTTTTGGACATAAAAAGGAGTAATGGAACGAAGAATGAGTGATTTTTTTGTTTTGTTTGGGATGATGGGGGGTGGGGTTGTTCAACCATTTATTGCATACAGATCTATGATGAGAATTTCTTAAGGACTTGTTGAAACAAGATTTTTTTTTAAAAAAAAAAATTCCCTGCAAACTACAATTTTTGTGAAAGTCAGTTCCCTTGAGTCACGTGGATTCTAACTCCCAGATAACAGCTGATAATTGTTAAATGGCGTGTACACTTTACCTTGTAACATACATATAAATATCTCAATTAAAAATCAGTTTAACCTTAAATTTAGAATTTTTCAAATTTTGGAATCAGACTAATTTTATGCACATCAGGGTTGCAAAACTGCTGAAAAAATATTAATTTCCAGGGAAAGTAGCTATGAAGCTTTTTCTTGGTGGTAATTATTCTCCAAAATTGTAGAAAACTTGCTGCTAGTATCCCAGGTCAGATTGTAATGATAAACTCCTTTCAAAACTACTCCTGGTTTAATAGTTGATATTTGAACTTGATACACCGTTTTCTTTGTAGGAAACATTAATGTACTACATAGAATTCCTACTAGTTCTCTTTGATTGCCAAACATTTTTGGAATCACAAAACTAATGAAAATTTTAAGGCCATTCGGTGTTATTCCAAGAAGCCCGGTAACAAATTCAGGTCACGTCCCAGAGCCATGGCAAGAGAAAAAAAGTGAGCTGTTCTTTGATGAGTAATTTAGCCATTAAATTAAAAACCAGAATGGATAATCGGTGAAACACCACTCCCCTTAGATTACTTCACATTTATTTCCTTTGTTTTTCTTGTGGGTTCAGAATGATGCAAAGCGATTATACAAGAGGCTTCTTCACTTGCAATCAGAACCATCTGAGCAGAAATGTAAGCAAGCTGGATTGTTTGGACAAAAGGTTGACCTTTTGGATCATTATGGGAAAAGGTTTGAAGACTTAGAGCAGAATGCGAGATTGGAGCAATCTGAAGTATCATTGGCAAAAGTATGCAGTGCTCTTTTCACTTTAATCCTTTCTGTTGTATTTAAATTCCATTTACATTCTTAATTATCAAATTTATATCGTATTCAACAGTTCAAATAACCATAAAACATACTTGAAGGTGTTCAAATCCTTTAAATTTGGTTGTGCATCACAAGTATCAAATTTCATAACATTCCAAGATGTGCAAGTTGCAGAATGCTTCGGCATGTATCTTGGTAAATAGTTTTTTTGATTGATCAAAACAGTTAGAGCATTGCAGTACAATTTATTTTTTCTCAAAAAAGAAAAGGCAGCTATGCTTGCATGAAATTGTTGGTTCACATAATTATTTTCCCTGATAAAACAAGGAAGAAAAATGGATGAATTTTCTTCTCCTGTTAAAAATTTACTGGAGACCAAGAAGCTTTCGAAATTGTAATATTGCTGTAGAAAAATGCGAAGACTTGGAAAAGAATAACCCAAGTCAAAATGGTGAAGCACAACTCTGGATTAATCTGTGCTTGGATGTTTCTGTCAGTTTTGGAGCTTATGGAGGAAGAAAAATTATGATCCTGCCCTTTCCCCTCCCTCCTCACCTCAAAGAAAGATATCAACCCTACGCTCTCCTTCAACCCACTTCCCCATAGGAGATGACATTCTTGTTGGTGCACCGTTTGTGTCTAGATAGGTGCACACGTGTACATGCTCGTGTGCATGCCCATACCATTTTTGGAATTCATTTTCGTCCCAGCTCTAGAGCACCATTTTCGTCCCAGCTCTAGAGCACTGTAACTGAAACTTACCAGTACACCATTTTTCTGAAGTACTTCAAGTCTCATGGTGGCAGTAACTGTACTCTGATTGGAATGTTTCATAATAAGTTTTTTACTCATCATCTTCAGGTATAGGATGAATACAAAAACCTAGCTTTCCAAAATCAAGCTGATGCCCATAATGTGTCTTTTTGCCATTGATTTCCACACCTTCTGAATAGTTTCTTAAGATTGTCTTTTTTTTTTAACAGTTTTGGTATTGTGTTGTGAATGCTATTAATTTACGTTGTTTCTCTTGTAAAAGGACACCCATGCTGCCTTTGTGTCCTTCAAGACACGGTATGATGCTTCCACTGTTTTCCACATGCAACAATCAATCAACCCCACACATTGGCTCACAGAAGAAGCTCCTCAACCGAATGACGTCTTTTGGCCTTTTTTTTCTTCATCATTCATGGGAAGATGGATTTCTAAGCTTGCGGTTGTAGTTGCGTGTATTCTTCTTACAATTTTGTTCCTTATTCCTGTTGTAGTTGTACAAGGTCTCACTAACCTGAGTCAGCTGGAAGTTTGGTTTCCATTCCTCAAAAGCATTCTAACCATGTAAGCAATGGTCTAAGTCCTTGTATTACCAGAGTTTACATCATATCATTCTTGACATTTCAATTATCATCGCTGCTTCTGTTGCTGCTATTTTACTGAAGACCCTCCCTCACTCTCTCTTGCCTTCTACTTTTCTCCCACTATAAATTGAAATTGGTACTGTCAACAAAGAATGGTGACTGGTATGTTAAGAGTATATTCCGAGGCTGTTTGCTTCTAGTATGCATTTCATGAATGTCAATGTGATAGGATTTCACCATGATTGTGAATTTTACAGATTTATACTAAACAACATTAATGAAATAATTCAGAATTTTTCATATGTAATTTGTCTAGGGATCCTCTATTGACATTGTGGAACCCTCTTTTTATACATTGGATGCTTTTATTGTTATTGTTGCATTTGGTGTTATAAGCTGCCATTAGATTATTCATAACCAGTGCATTAAGTTCACTTTTTCATGATCTTGTAAGAAAAGCACTTCCTTGATGAACTGCATCAGCTCTTTCTAGTGGGACCCTTCTGAAGTCCAATGTTATGCCATGTCACTCAAAATGTATGTCATGGAGTTCATGTGGATATTCTTACCAAATTGACCCGGGGCATATCTGAAACATGCCAAACAAAGAGAACTGTTTCAAACGCTATTTCATTCCAGATTAGAACATTTGTTTATCTTATTTGACACATTAATAAGAATTACTCTGTTATAGCTGGATTTTTGCAAGACATTAAATTTTGTGAATCTTACTTGCAGAGCATTTGTTAGTCAAATAGTTACAGGATATCTTCCTAGTCTGATTCTTATGTTGTTCCTAAAGATCGTGCCCCCAATCATGGAGTTCCTTTCCTCCATTCAAGGATATATTTCTCATAGTGAGATAGAGAGGAGTGCATGTAACAAAGTACTCTGGTTCACAATATGGAACATCTTCTTTGCCACTGTATTTTCCGGTTCCGTGTTATATCGGATTTCCATTTTTCTTGATCCCAAGAATATTCCTTCAAAATTGGCTGCTGTTGTTCCAGCACAGGTGAATATATGTTACTGAAATTTTATAGCAGAATTTTCAATTTTTATATGCGAGAGAGGAGTGTGAGTTTGTGTGTTTTTTGTAGCAGAAAAACCTGACATGTTTGCTGAACACTAAATCTTTCTATCAATTATATCTGCATTGTTCTCTCCTCCTTTATCAATATTGAAAAGATAATCAAGTGATTTTTTTTGTGAACTTGAGTGTTTAATACAGCTTCAAGGACTGAGAACTGAAACATATTTGGTGGCCTTCCATTATGAGGAGTGAAATAGCCAATTAAGAGATTTATGTCAGCTAGATGATTTTCTGATTGAAAAATTGCTGCGGCATATAACAAGGATGTGTAATTTTATTTTTTATTTTGTGTAGGCATCATTTTTCATTGCTTATGTTGTCACATCTGGATGGACAAGCACTGCATCAGAACTTGTTCGCATAATCCCTCTAATTTGCAGTCTAATGACAAAGTGTTGTGCTGCAAGTACAGATGATGAAATTGAAGTTCCATCAATTCCTTATCACAGGGACGTTCCCAGGGTTCTTTTCTTTGGACTTCTTGGTATTGCATATTTCTTCTTAGCTCCGGTCATTTTGCCCTTCCTTCTGGTGTACTTCTGTCTTGCATACATCATCTTCCGTAACCAGGTTTCTTTTCCTTTTTTTATCTTGCTTTTTATAATTTCTCGGCTTTGAAATATATCATATTAGGGCAGGTTGTTTTGTTGTGGTGTAGTTTCAGAATTTTATCGTTGTCAAAGACAGTTAAAGCATGGAAACACTAAAATGTTTACAGAATGAGTAAAAATACATGGTTCGTAGTTATATCTAGGGAGATATGAAGAAGGGGCATTTCCTTTTTATATCACCAAAGATTACCACTTAAAAAATGTGGTGAGCAGCATCAGCTAGTAAGAGTCCACCACTGTGGTCTTAGTTCATTCTTGTTTGTAGCAGATATAGGGAATATAATAATCATAATGAAAGTGTGAGTTTGTGTAAATTTTCCTCTTTCATTATGATGTATGATCACTTTGAGGGCTGTTCTAGATCTGAGCTCAGGAGATGTTTAGGACTGTAAACTGTTACATGAACAGTATTTTAAGAGATTTTAGGCTGCTAACAGTTAGGAAGGGACCATGCTTTTTACGTTTTGTATTTCTGCGTTGCTCCATATTAAAGATTTTTATGTTAGTGCTAGTCTTACAGGTTTTGGAAAAAGTTTAATACTCTGCAAATTTATGATGCAGTTCATAAATGTATATGCTCCCAAGTATGAAACTGCAGGGAAGTTTTGGCCTATCGTACACAATTTGGTGATATTTTCTCTGGTACTCATGCACGTGATTGCAGTGGGAATTTTTTCTCTGAAGAAGCTCCCTCTCGCATCAACCTTAATCCTACCTCTTCCAGTTCTCACACTTCTGTTTAATGAGTACTGCAGGAAACGCTTCCTCCCTGTTTTTAAAGCTTATCCTGCTGAGGTATGTTGATATTCCAATTTTATTACTACACGCCATGACCGAGGGGATATCAATCCTTGTGCTTTCATCCTTTTATCCCCTCTCCGCCACCCTTCCCCAAGTGTACTTATGATTTCTTCTGCATCTAATGTTCAACCCAAATTTTGACCTGGATATTTGTTTTCAGATACTGATAAAGAAGGACAGGGAGGATCAAAATGATGCTACGATGTCTGAATTTTTTGATAAATTGGTCACCACCTATCAGGACCCAGCTCTAATGCCGATTCAGTACTGTGCAGACAGCGACAGTCTTAACAGACCGCTTATATCACCTGCTGAAATTTCAATGTGAGGTTGTCTTTACACTGTATTCACTATTGAGCTGAATAGTGGTGGTGGTTTCTATTATAACCACCATTTCCATATGCTGCGCTAGATTTATCTTTCATTTTATCAAGGGAAATAGCATGTGCCCTTGAAAAACACATCCGATGCACATCTGAGTACATATTAGTATACGCATGCTTATATTTATACTTTCCAATTTATTGCAACGACATCCTAAATACTTGTTTCAACTGACTATTTTCATCTAATAGTATGCTCCCCTCCTTCACATTTTACTTGCCACTGGTCAGTGAACTAGAAAACAAAAGCACAGAGAAATGGCAGTCGAAAACACATTTTTAAAAAGTTGCTACCTGGTTATTTTTTTCAGTGCATGTGAGGTCATTTTTCACTCTAAAACTGTATTTTAGTCAAATCTACAACATAATTAAATGAAGTACTCCTCTAATTTCGCCTAGCTGGAAATGTTTGGTATCCAGGAAACTGAAGAGAACCTGAAATATAAAGTGAATGGTACAGGTCCCTGCAACATGGATTTTTCAGTTAAAATATCAGCCTTTTATTTTCTGTGTTTTTGTTTTGATAAAAGGCTGATATTTTAACTGAAAAATCAATTTCAGCCTTTTATATGACTCGTCCTCGCCCACTCGACGATATCAGCCCATCGGCTGCTGCTGTGGTTGGTAGCTTGAACTGGTCTGCAGCAAACATTTCTTTTCTGCAGTACTCCAGGAGAGACATCACAAGGTTCTTTCCTTTCGAGATTGATCCATCTTCAACTAAGATCCAATTTTCTGTCGAAAATATACCCACCTGGAACTGTTGTGGACGCTGATTACACATCCAAGGGAATTTGATTTCTATCTATGCAGCCACTGGGAGTGAAAGGTACAAGCAGGCCAGCACATTACCATGTCCAGTGGGATGAGAATAAATTCATTTCCGATGAGCTACAGAAGTTGGTTTACGACCTGCACCACCATTTGTGAGGTCTACCGATCCAGTTTCACCGGCGCCTCCAGCCTACTATGCTCACTTGGCTGCATACAGAGACATGCTTTACCTTGAGCGATCACTGTATGGCTTATATGAGAAATGCTTCTTCAATCGCAAGAGCTACAGAAGATGTTAAAAGAACAAACAACATACAAATAATAATAAAAAAACATGGGAAAATAAAGTGGTAGGACCCGGAAAAAGAATGGTTACATAGAAGAACCAGTCATTTGACCTTCAGAATTGACAGAATGGAGAGATTATGAACAATACTGAGCTGGGGCAGAGAAAAGGAAGGAAAATAGGAGTGAAAGCCAAGAGAAAAATAAGGGTCGTAGAGTGAAGACACTGGAGCCTGACTTTCTATCTACCTTTTTGTCTCTTCAGCAATGCCTCCCCCTCAGCGAGAAGTGTAAGCCATTGCCATGGCCATGCACCAACCAACCACTCATCAGATCAATAGCTTCAGTTCCAATCAGAGACAGAAATAGACACTTCCTAGGTACTGCACGGCCCACGGAACTGGGTAAAGGATAGGCCCAACACTAGACTGGGCCCACATAAAATTCCTTTGGTTTTGGTTTTATTTTGTAAGGCTGATATTTCCTCCTGTCATGCTCGGCAAAAGATTGCGTATCAACCCCACCTGTTATGCAAATTGAACGGTGAGATGTCTACCCTATTTATGATTTTGTCTTTTAATATATATAAAAAAATGTTTTCAATAACATTAACTCCTTTTTATATACGACAATTTACGTAAAAAATTTTGGATTCCTGCAGAAAAATAAAATAATGCCTTTTGAGGTTATGAAAGACTGACTGGTTCCGTGTCTTTTTCATTATTATTATTATTATTATTATTATTATTATTATTTACTCCTCTATTCTGCTCCTAGCTATTTAACGAGAATGTTAGCGACACTTGCTCCGGATGTAGCTGATGAATTCAGGCATCCTAATATAAAATTTGTTTGCAGTCAACTGTGCACCATCTCATATTTATGTGAAATTAATTTAAATAACTATTTTTTTTATTAATGTATGTTTTTGAGTTTTACTAATTCTACGGGTCCTAAAATTAACAGCAATATAAGTTTTTAATAATCATCATATTAACAACCACAAAAATTAAATCTAAAACCACATAAAAAGCAAACTCCCAAATTACCCACTTCTTCAATTGAGCTCCGAGAAATCAAGGTTTAAACATAAAAATCTCCAAGTATCCATCATGCTCAGTTTTATTTGCCTGTGATCCATGTCTTTAATGCAAAACATCAAAATTAATTAAATTTGCAGTTTAAATAAAAGACTGGCCTTTTTATGATTTTTTCCTTATAATAATAATAATAAAATTGTTTTCAATAGAAATTGTGTTTCATGATTTTGTTTTCTTAAAAGAAAACTCCTGAAGATAATGTCTCAGATGTTTTTATATTGTTTTAATGTTTTGATATTAAAAATATTTTATTAAAAAAATAAAAATATTATTTTATATTTTTTTAAAAAATATTTTAAAAATAATCAGTAGCAGTAACAACCTACAACAAACTCTTTCTTATACACAGCAATTTAAGTACAATAGAGACGGGCTTGATTTTGCATCCTGGGCCTGGGCTTGAATAAAATACTTTTTTTTATCCAGATCCAATTGATATCGGAAGCGTTAAAATTTTGTTCGTGGGATAAATAGCCGGCTAATCAACGAGTGAGCGTTTTTTAATGTCCACAAAAGTCGCAATGCTAACCCATAACCAGGCTGGCGCGTGATGCGAGGTGACGGCAGATGATCTTTGCTTTCGAGTGGTAGCACGAGCCTCTGAGCAGCGTGCGCGGATCACTGATAGTTTTCCTTTATGCTCGTAAAATTAATCTAACCAAGTTCTTTTCATCGTGTTGTGGCTCGAAGATCTTTTCTCTCGGTCACTTTTTAAATTGTTTTTTATTAAAAAAATACATCAAAATAATGTTTTATATGCTTTAAAAATTAATTTTTATAAGAGCATGCCAAAACTATTTAAAAACATTAAAAAAGCAAAATAAATTTTCAATTTAAAACATAATTCCAAACGAAATACCCAGTTTAAAATGCTATACATCCCTAGTTGTGCTTACTTCCAAATTTATTTTATTTTTTAAAGTGTTGATTTACAAAAAAAAATCTATATAATTACGTGACCTTTTTGTTTGCTTAATAACTGCATGGGTTTTACAGCATTCCTGCTGGCAAATAAATGTATCGAATTATGGGTACTTCTACTTTATGTAAGCAGTTAAAAGTAAATTCAGCAACACTGCAAAAGGGACAACTCGCAGAAGTGAAGCAACAGAAAAGCATCAATGCCAAGCAATTATCCGCTACATCACAGAGAAAGAATCTTTTTTTCCCCTTTCTTGGCCATCAATTTCCCAATTTGGTTGCAGTACACTTTTAGCTCATAAATATTAAAAAACACGCTGTGGTAAAGATTTCTCAGCCGGCAGTTGGAGCAACTCTCGAATCCCCTCACAGACCTGCGCGCCAGCAATGATATAGTTCTCAAATCCCAAAAACTATCAAGAAATGCTAAGAAACAGGTCGTAGTATCAAGTGTTTTCAGTGTGTATGTCGGGTTAAAACTCCCACCCAAGAAAAGCTCTTAGTTCACAGGTCAATGCAATGTTCTTCATACCCCTCCTTGTGAGTTAATAAGAACAGAATATACGTCCTCGAGCCCCTTTCTACTTAAGAAAGTGAAAAACACGTACAGGACTAAGGACCTACTAAAAGTAGTTCTTTGCAGCATTCAGATGAAAAAAGGAGAGATTATTTTTTCCTCAACAGCAAGAACTTGGAACAAAATGAGCCTTCATTAAAACAGAACTTACCAATTTGATCCTCGCTTTAATTGATGATATTAAGCGAGTGTACTCCTCTATTTGTCTGCAGAATCGAATTCAGTGAATCATTAAGGTTTTGAATAGATTTCCTTCTAGGGAATGAATGCAGAACACCCCTTAATTTTCCCGGTACTTGAAAATGGCAGGAGTGATGATACAGACAAACACAATGGCAAGAGTGATGATACAAAGACATTGACGCAAAGACAAGAAACTGAAGGGAAGATGCAAGTGCAGTCCATGTAATTGATGAGACCTGTGGCGTACCCTACAGTATTAAGCAAAAGCCTTTAAGATCATTCATTCCGTTATTGAGCATTCATAATTCGATCACAAAGAAAAGTAGCCCTATCCCAGCATCCCTGCCCAAGGGTTCATCATAATTAATGCCAACAGGTTGTCCACATGATTAGGGACGAATCTAGACTTGGCAAACTGTGGGGAGGCATAACGTACAATTTTGATTTTGAGGGGCGGGGGCATTTCATAAAAGTGCCTTCAAAACTTTATATGTGTAGGGGGGATTTTGAAAAAAAATCAAACTGTGGGAGAGCCAGAACCACCCCTGGCCACCCCCTAAATTCATCCTTGTACCTGACCATGTGTCAAGCAAAGGGGAAACACTCCTAAACATCCTTTACCCTCCCTCCTGCTGTAGCCTAGGCCAAGCAAAACGTTCAAAGAGAAGAATAATCTGGCAAGCACTGCCAACTTCTGCCTCAGAGGCACTTTGAGATCTCAATATATGCTAGTAATTCAGGATTTAGAGATAAATAGTGCACACCAAGTTCAGATGCGGGAACTTGTATGGAAAGCTTTTGTTTTATTTTTTTTCTTTGTATTTTGGTAGTACCATGGACAGAATATGTAATGACTAATAAGGTTTAATATATTAAGAACTACTTCTAGATAACACATGACAATAGTAACCAGAAAGGATTTCTTCTCTCAACTATGCCATCAGCAAGTTGTCTTGTTATTTAGGGAGTAATTTTTTTGCGCAAAATATTTTATATTTAACCGCAACATGTGCATTGACATATTTTCTGATGCTTGGAATGTGATGGCATAAAAGTTTTGGTGGTAATGAAAAAATTGTTAAGTAAAAGATAAGAGAAAGCTTTGATTAACCAGAGAGAAATTGCATACCCTGCTATTTTTTCCTCCCTTAGCGCTATAAAACTCAAAGCTTCAGTCCAGGTAAACTCCACATGGAATCCAAGTCCAACATCCACAAATATGCGTTGTGTATCCGGCCTAATATGTAAATGACAAATGGCGTTCAAAGAAAGACAAATCATGCAGCTACTGATAGAAACTAGAGTACTTCAAGGCAACAAGCACTTACACGTCAGCTTGCATGTACACTTCAGAGCCAAGGTTGACCATTGTTCTGAGATTAGTTACACTGTTCTTCTCTAAGTTCTCTATATTCATTCGCAAATCTGAGCTAGAAGTATATAGTCAAGAAAACATTGATGCTATCAAGGATCATTAAATGAGCTGTGAAATTGAATTAAAAGACGTTCAATGTCCAAGGTGTGCAAGGATATTTTGGCTATAAGAAAGTGCGCATTGACTACCATTATTCATTTTCAAAGTAAACATGAACAGAATGAAAAGGATACAAAATCTTTTGTTGCTCAAAAACCTTGTCCCTGCAAAATAAGAACATGAAAAACATTTAATAAGCATCCAACAAAGCAAGCATTCAACATAGAATAATTTTTAAATATCCCTTTTTACTAGTGAACTCTCGATCCAGCAAATTAAAGAAAGAGACATGCTAATAAGCATTTGATGTAAGCTATAGTTAAAAAAAATTAAGCTTCTTTTCCCATTCATTCTCACTTAAAACGTAGAAAACTTTGAGATTACAATAGCAGTAGCGGAACTTATGTTATAAGAATAATGGTAAAAAGAGGTGGCAGCCATAATTAAAAGAAATTAAGCAAAAAAGAAAACATAAATCCATGCCGTTCAGCAATAACACGAACAAGCTGTGGTTTCAAATGGCCATCGACAAATTGCTCAAATTTATGAATCTTTTCTTGTATGTGGCTTCCCATTATTATCCCTGTTACAAAATATAGCCAAGCTCATTAGACGTCCTACTAAAGAAGTCACTCTTCTTCTTCAAAGTTGCACATAAAATATATATAAAAAAGGTTGACCTAAACCAACAGCATTTACAATTCCAAATAAAAAAAACATGGGTGGCGATTTGATTAGCGAAAAAACTCCCTACACTGCTGCATTTCAATCAAATAGGAAACAAGCAAACTTTTCTTTTAGGCTTTTTGTCGAACAACTTAACTGCACAAACTCAAATAACCGCATGTTCAACTGTATGCACGCATGTTACTAGACAGGAAAGAAGAATTTATGTAATAGAGTTGAATGTTAATGATTAGTATAATTAAAAAAGCGAAAAGAGTTAAACAATTAGTCTGATGTCAAGCCAGGAGAAAATACGAATTATATGTGTTAAATAACAAAATTGCTCACCTTTTCCAAGGTTTAGGTTTAGTTCATATACATGTATTTGTGTGTGTGTGTAAAACGCTGACAAGAAGTGGACGAATCGTAGCTGTTCGGGGTTCTTACTGCTTGTACGTACGGTAATGGGCGCGAGGAGAGGCAGTCACAGCTACAACCGAAAAGAAGAAATATTGTAGTTTTTTTTCTTTACATGTTATTAAATCACACTATTTTACAAGGGAAAGGTCAACCCACGTCATAACCCTACGCGCTGCTGGCAGCTGTTTTTCAGGTCCTTGGTTATCAAAAGCTGGTTTTAATAAAACAGCTGCAGCGGGCCAATTATTTTAAGAAAATAATGTTATTAAAGGGTTTTTTAAATGTAATAACGTGGTTTTTTTTATAAAAAAATACCGGTAAATGCTTCGTAATAATATTTTTTTATATCGACACATAAAAAATTTATATATATCAAAAGAAATTAATTTAAAACAAAGAAAAAAAATCATTTTTTTCAAAATATTTTTAAAATGCAAAAACAAATTACTCTAAATCTAAACGAAAAGATAAATCTTGAGATTTTCTTACTTGTTCCTTGTCTAATATGATTTTTTAATAAAATTACATAAAAATTAAATTGGTATAAATTGAATTATTAAATAGATTCGTAAAAATCTTAGATGATTGAATAAAACATCGATCAATTGAATAAGAAAAACAAGAAGGTTTTCTAGAGAAAAAAAATATAGAAATGGTAACATGTTAGATGACTATAATTACATGTGGTTTTGTTCATAAACTTAGACCCTGTTTAGCACTATATTTCAAAAATATTTTAAAAAAATAATTTTTTTTATTTTAAATTAAAAAAATTTAGTGTTTTTAGATTATTTTGATATGATCATATCAAAAATAATTAAAAAAAAATATATCATTCCGATATTTTTCTAAACAAAAAACACTTTGAAAAATAACTTCAATCACATTCTCAAACAATCTTCATTTATGTTTAATTTTTAAAAAGATATTGATTTTTATATAAAAATAAACACCCGCAATTCCATGCATCAATCATGAAACGTCTCTTTGTCAGCAGGACTTGGGCAAGAGGTCAAAAGAAATCAAAATCAATCCTGAGCAAAATAATCATGAATTTCATTTGGTCCACAATCCCTTCGTTTATGGTCGGAGGGCAGCCCCCTTGTGCACAATGTTCTTGCGCGGAAAAGAATGCGTATAACTGGCAAATTCCATCCAATACAATGAACAAATTAATTCATAGAACTAAAATATCCAGGGTAATTCATGTTCCATAACAGGTGGTTAATCTTTTCATGAAACATTAACAAATTCATAGCTGCAGTTGAATAAGCATAGACAAATTTGATCATCCGTGATCGAGGACAGCATAAGCAAAGGACGAAAGGTAGATGAAAAAGAACAGGAGAAGCAGCACATAGGAAATGAATTTCATGAAAAGAAAAGGTCACTGTGATTTTTGAAGGTTTATCTCCAAGGATTAAATTGTTTTACAACTATACTGTGCCCATCAAACTTCACATACCTATTTTGAATTTTGTTTTATCTCCTGCAGAATACCAAAAAATGTGATGTTCCGCATTCCAGTAACATTTCTACAGAAAACCAGAGATTCATCTGAGTTTAGCAGCAGCCATAATCTTTGCATGCTGATGGCTTTTGAGGTCCCCGTGCGACTTCCTGTCAGTAAAGAGAGAAAGAGAGCATCCACATAACCATAATTTTTCTCATACAAGTCCTGCCTGCCTTCACTAACCGTAGAAAACTCTACAGTGTCAGTCGATTTACAAAAACTCGGCAGAAACAGTAGCTGTTTCTGAAATTGACAGGCACTCACCATGCGAGGGTTCCATGCCATGAGATCTACAGCTATAGTAGAAAACTGCACTCATCATCAAATCAATAAGCACCACAAATGAATACATTATAACCAAGAGAGGACCTTCCCAAATCCTGGAAGACCCATCTCCATAACTCAATGTCTTAACTCTATGCTCAAACAAACCTTCTATAAATGTCATTCCGATTGTTGATCCGAGAAATATTAAAAGACCCACCTGAGTCTGTCGCCTGATTAAAACACTGGACCGGAGCAGTGCCTGCGGCCCTGAAACATCCACCAAAACAGAGATCACAACAGCAATATTGCAAACAATAATCGCATTGGCAAAAATAACCGAGAAAGCTATCCCCACTATCATTGTAGCATACAGATTTAACTCCGGCCGAAACCCGAGCACCAAAAATGTGCTACAAACAGTTATAAGAAGAACAAAGAATAACGTGAGGCACCCGACAATCACCATACACGACCACAAATACGTCGAAACAATCCTCCTCCAAATTTTACTTGCCATCGCCAAAAACTTTGAACCATCAACATCTTTCTTCGAATAAGTGCAATCTACAGAATAGACCACCGCAGCTCTTGATAGCAAAGACAAGGTAATAAACAACGGGAAACACGTTGCAGACGAAACAGCCATCTCGGCAAAACGATGGCACAACTGTCTGATAAGAGGCCTCAATGGAAGTCCACTAGATTTTGCAACTAACAAAAGCCTAGTATTCAATCTCTTAACAATCGACTGATCAACCAATACATTCGACAAAAGAATGGCAGATACTGGACAAATAAGCAAAGCAGCAATTGTTATAAATGACCACAAATTACATCGAAGAATCCTCGCTGTTTCTCTCAGGATCTCCAATGCACTCATTGAATAGAGCTGTAGATTATGGCTATCATTATAATCAAATGATTCGAGCTCAAAATCCTGGAAATGGGTTTCTTCAGATCCCTCCTTCTGTAGCTGATGCATATTCATTCTAGGAGAAGCTCCGCTAGAAACCTCCATTTGATCAATATCTGTATTGACTCGACAATATAAAGAAACAAGACTCAATGTATTCACGGTGCCACTGTATTGGATCTTGAATTAAAAAAAAGTGCCGGACAATGTGACTTAAGAAACAAAACTTAAATTTCGATTTAAAGGGAAATGAGAGAAACAGGGCAGGACAGATCGGATGGTGGAAAAAAACCCGGGAAACTGCAAAATGATTGTTGGAATTGGAGGGAATTAATAGAGAGGGATTCTGATACTGAAGGAGAAGAGTCGGTGGGTTCTTGGCGTGAAGGGAATGGTGATTCAAAAGCGTGTGTGGGTCATGGATGCATGGTGTTGGCATTTTTCTAAGGTGTGCACGTTGAAGATGCCACCATTGGAGCTTTTTTAGCTGCAGCCCGCGCTTGCGTTGGATGGGCGTTACGTGAAGGTGGTTAATTTTTTTAAAAAAAAATGGGAACCAGAGTTTAGTCCCCAAACTATATACCATTTCCAATTGCATCTCAAACCTATAAATGTTAGCGATTAGATTCCATTCATTGTCAATCACATCCTTTTGTCAAGTTCTTATAATAGCTTAAATTTCATGGGCATATTTTATATACTGAATAAAACGTCCCAGTATCAGTGTTTAGAAGTATGTGATTTTTTATATTTAAAAATATATTAAAATAATATATATATATATAGATATATATATATATATATATATATATTACAATCCATATAAAAGGCATGGGTTTTTTCCTGTTTAGAACACTGTGGATTGTCTCTTAAATCACTGTGGATTGTGGCAGTGTGCACTCGTTTTTAGCCTTTGAATTCTCGGAAAATTGTGCGGGTTAACTGGGGTTATTTTCGGCTTTTTTTATTTTTGTCTTTTTTTTATTTTAATCAGTCATGAACAGTGTATTGACGTTTTTTACCCTTAAATTGGACAAAATAAGGTTATGCGCTCAAGGTTAAGGGTGTAATTGCACGCGTACGGATCGGTTCGGTTCGCTCGGTCCGCCGCAACTCTTTTTTTTTTAAAAAAAAAGCTAAATACATAAATAGTCCCCCGTAAGACAAAATCCCTGACTTGGACGCAAGGGTGGAACGGTAATTGACTCATTTCCCCCCCAGAATACTGTTGGCGCGTGTGGTCCACGCGACCAACAGTATTCCGCCTCACGCCCTGTTAAAGTGGCGCGTGTAGGTTGATAGAGTCACCGGAAATGGGCTACCGGCGTCTCGGTCGATGCGCCTCCGCGTGGTCTTCCTCTCGGCGCGGCGCGTTCTGTCATCCGATGGCCGTAGAGACGTAGGTGGCCGGTTAAAGCCGTTCGTTCTGTTTCTCTCTCCCTCCTGCATACAAATGTATAGTTGAGGCCACCAAGTTTGATGATTTTTCACTTCGGTCCCTAGACTTTTAATTTTCTGTTTGGTAGAGAAGAGGCCCACGGTTTGGACTTTCACTTCGGTCCCTAAAGTTTTAATTGAGTCCTTCGATTGAAATTAATGAAATGTTAATGTTTCACTTCAGTCCTCCTTCTTTTAATTTTCGGATTGAGTTAAAAAACCTTAATATATTCGGTACGAAAGTTGTGATTTTTTCAATTTTGTCCTTTGATTAAAATTGATTATATAATTGATTTTCATTTTGGTCCTTTTACTTTTAATTTTAGATTTTAATCCCTATATTTTATTTTTTAATTTGATCTTTTGTAAAGTTTTTAGGGTTTTTTAAATCTTTCATTTTTTTTTCTTTCATTATTAGCACAAATATAATAATAATAATAATAATAATAATAATAATAAAATTGTTTTTCTTGTTTACTCTTTTGTTAATGTTTTTTTGGTTTTTTTCTCTGGATAATTTGATAATTTTTATTGCTTTGACAGTAATAATAATGATAATTTTTATTTTTATTTGTTTTTTTTTCTTCTATTAAAGTTTTTAGGATTTTTGTGGTCCTTCATTTATTTATTTGTTTTTTAATAATAATAATGATAATAATAATAATTTAATTGTTTTTCTTGCTTAATCTTTTGTTAATGTTTTTTAGGGTTTTTTTTCCTCAGAATAATTTGATAATTTTTATTGTGTTGACAATGATAACAATGATAATTTTTAGTTTTCATTGGTTTTTTAGTCTTTCATTTATTTTATTTTTTTCATTATTAACACAATAATAATAATAATAATAATAAGAATAATAAGAATAAGAATAAGAATAATTTAATTGTTTTTCTTGCTTACTCTTTTATTAATATTTTTTAGTTTCTTCTTGCTCGGGATAATTTTATATTTTTTATTGTTTTGGCAATGATAACAACGATAGTTTTTATTTTTGTTTTATTCTTTTGTTTGATCTTTTGTTCAATTTTTTTGGAATTTTTTTCTCTTTCATTTTTTCCCTTTCATTATTAACACACACAAAAAAATGAAAATAATAATAATAATAATAATAATAATAATAATTATTATTATTATTATTATTATTATTATTATTATTATTATTTAATTGTTTTTCTTACTTACTCTTTTGTTAATGTTTTTGAGGGTTTTTTTCCCTCGGAATAATTTGATAATTTTTATTGTGTTCACAATGATAATTGTTAGTTTTCATTGTAGTTTTTTTGTTTGATATTTTTTTGTACTTTTTATAATTTTTTTAATCTTTAATTCATTCATTTATTCTTTCAGGATAATAATGATAATAATATTATTATTATTAATAATAATATTTCAATTGTTTTTCTTACTTGCTATTTTGTTCATGCTTTTTTTTTTCTCTTAGTATAATTTGATAATTTTTATTGTTTTGATAATAACAACAATAATAATTTTAGATGTTAAGACTCCGATGTTGCTATTGTTACAATATTTTAAATTAGTATTGCTTCCTTTTCCCCATTATTTTTTTCATTATTATTATTTTTATTTGCTCTTTGTATTAAATGATTTTTATAATTTTACTATCTACACAATAATGACGATGATTTTAGTTATTACTTTTTTTATTTTTTTTTATAAAAATATTTTGCTTTTTTTTTTTAATATTGGTTCGCGCTCTTTTTTGATCTTTTATGCCACAATACCTACATTCAGAAAAATGTATTCCATGCTTGCGCAACAAACTATACTTAAAAATTTATACATTTTATCTCCTAATCTTTAATTTTTATGTAGTTATATCATATTAATTTATCGTTGTTGATTTATTTATGTTAAATTATATACACAAGAAGGCCCACGGCACTGCACGGACAATATAGCTATTATATATATATATATATTATTTTTTATATCAACACATCAAAATAATCTAAAAAAATTAAAACAAAAAAAGTCAAAAATAAAAAAACATTTTTGAACGTAAAAAAAAGCACGTAGTCAACGGTAAAGGTATTGTGTCTATGATTATGACTAACAGGCTTTCCAGGATGGTGTTCGCTATAACTTTAGTTTGGTCAAGGTATTGTGTCTATGTTTAATCTTCTTCTTTTTAATTATTATCGGAAAAAACAACACGGCTTCTAAGGCCTATTTCTTTCCACATCTTTGTTAATTTAAGCTGGTCTTTATACTTCTTAATGATAATAATAAGACGAGTTGTTTTTGTTGATTTTCTGGTCATCACTGCTACGTGGACAAATAACATTCATCCACATCAATTCTGAGCAAAAGCCTCATTCCCAACTTCTTGTAATGAATCAAGCCTTTTACTTGACGTGGATCTTAAATTAATTAATTAATTAATTATCAATCAAGATAGTTTTTTTATCTAAAGAAAAATAAGTTATAAAAAAAAAAGTTTATGAGTTATCCGATCACACAATCAACGTCGAGATTGGTGGATTCCTTCAATCCAGTAACTTAATATTTTATTATGAAATAGCATCATGAACTTATTGTTCAAACCCTAATTAGTTGACCGGTGCTTATATTTAAACGGAATAAAAAGAACGCCAACTCATACAACGTCCCGTCCCCGCATGCCAATCTAGTTTGACTGGTGTTAGCCGTTGGATCACGAGCAGGAAATTTTTTGATGATCCAATGGTTTGTGCTGCTTTATCCAATCTTCAATCTCAAGTAAGCAACACAAAAGTAAACGACCGGAAATAACTTCCCGTCTTTTAAATGTTCGATCTCTCCAGACACAATAAAAAGACACTCTTCGTCCCTTAAAACAAGACAAAAACCACGACCAGCCTCCTCCTTCCTCTCTACCATGGGATCAGCAGCAAACCTTTGCTCTGTGTTATCAGAATCGCGACGTATAATAAAAGCTCACTCCGGCCATTTCCTGGCTCTCTCTGTCCTCTTTATCCTCCCTCCCTCCCTCTTTCTTTCTGTCTACCCCACCATCCAAAATATCATCTCTCAATTCTCCTCTCGAGGTTCCAAAACCCTCCTCTCTGGTACTTTTTATCAAGATGACCCATCAAATCTTTTCACCACAGATATCATTATCCCCTCTCTTCTCTTTTCACTCTTTAACATCACGTTCTCACTTTTCGCTCAAGCTTCCATTACCTACAGTGTTATTCATGGATTCTACGGTAGACCTGTAAAGCTTTGGTCTTCAATCAAATCTGCTTTCACTTCTTTCTTTCCCCTTTTGATCACTGGCTCTTTTCTTGTAATTATCTTTTTGGGGGTCCTTCTCCCTTTCGCGTTGTTCTTGTTTTTTGGTATAAATGGAATTCAGCTTCTTGGATTTGAAATTAGTGTGTCTTCGCCTTATTTTGTTGTGTTTTCTGTGATTCTCGGGGTTGTTTTGTTCTTCGTTCTGCTTCATTTGCAATTGAAGTGGATTTTAGCTCAGGTGATTGTGGTTGCCGAATCAAGTTGGGGTCTTGAGCCGTTGAGAAGGAGTGACTACTTAATGAAACGAATGAAGGGAGTGGCTTTGTCCATGCTTTTATTTTTTGGGTTTTTCTCTGGCCTGTTGGTAATTACCAGTTCATTTCCCGGAGAAGGTTTGCATATTGGTAATATTGATAGTCCATGGAAGATTCGGCCTTTTGTTGTTCAAATTGTGGCAACTTCAGTACTCCAAATGGTGTTACAACTTTACATTATCGCGGCGTTTGCTGTTCTTTACATGGATTGCAAGGCTATGCACGGAGAGCTTGTTTTGGAAATTGTTGAGGAGTTTGCTGGTGTCTATGTTAGCTTGCCTTTCGATGATGGAAAGACCCCTCATTTTGTCTCTGCTGCTGTTGCTTATACATGACACGCAGTACTAAGGTTAGCGACCTCGTAATCCCTTTTGTTTGCTACACATGTATCGGTGGCCATTCTTTTCTAGTTTATCAGAGTCTGTACTTGTGTATTTGACTCACTTCTATGTGGATACTGCAATACTTTTGTGTACCATCATCTGAAATAAGATTTGAGTTGCTGATGCTTATGAATGGATAATATATTATAGCTCTTCTTTTTACATATATTTGGTTTGGCTAAATCTATGATGGAGAATGAACAGGCCCATTTTTAGCTGGATAGGACTCGAAAAATCGAGCCAGGTGTGGATTTTGGATGCTGCCACTGCTTGAAATCTTCACACGGGAAAACTAATTAAACTGTATTCTTCTTTCTGCAATTGGTGAATTCACAACCATAAGAGTTCCAGTAGGGAAACATAATAATACTGCAAACCAGATTGTAGCCTGTAGATAGTACATATTTAGATAACCTATAAATTTACTGAGGTTAAAAAGATGAAATTGGTTTACATGAAACTTTAAAGATGCATATTGACATGAATCAGTGTATTTGAATTAAAATATT
The DNA here is from genome assembly GCA_025169955.1 of Salix arbutifolia. Lineage (NCBI taxonomy): Eukaryota > Viridiplantae > Streptophyta > Magnoliopsida > Malpighiales > Salicaceae > Salix > Salix arbutifolia. The sequence continues at coordinate 5,300,852 of CM045909.1, forward strand.
TCCCAGCAAAACATGGAATTTTAAAAAGGTGATGAGAAACCACTTCCGGAAAAAGAATCGGTGCTATTGAGGCAAAAAATTGAGAAGAAACAGTATTGGAAGCATTAGTTCGAGAAGGGAATTTGTGGGGGTTTGAACGCAAGTTGAGCAGAAAACATTTACTTCCTGCTACATATACTGTCGCTGCAACTCCGTTTTCTATCTGAGGTTTTTACTCCTTGATTGCCGGAGCTCACACAGCTCGGAATGGTGTAGTGCATGCTATGTTGCTGTTTGGAAAATGGTTTCGGGCCTTTTTAATCAAAACCCACCATGCTGGTGGGGGTTCGATAGCTTTGATCTCCATAAACTTGTGATATAGAACAAGCGATAGAGGTATACATGTTGACGAGGGAACATCTAAATTCAAGAGCAATTGAATTTTCCAGCAGTTTAGGTGTTGAATTCGGAATGACGCGAAACTCATTCAGTTAATGTGTTTCAGTGAATCCGGCATTAGGCAACAACTTTGGTGTTGATGCATACTTTTTTTAGCTTGATTCCATCGTTTAGACCCCGAAATCATCGTTTTTGCCATTCTAGAAAAGTTTCGTTTTAGCCATAACTCTTGATTTCTAGGTCCGAATCGACTTCGATCAATTTCGGCTTGCTTAGGATTTCTAGCAGTTTTAATTTCCGTAATTATCTTAATTTTTGTTATTTTTGGTAATTTTTAATAAATAGTCTCATTTTCTTGTCTAATGAGGATTAGAGATAGGGTTTTCGCTTTAAATATAATTGTAAGCCTTCTGGCCGAGACAATCAATTATTTAATAAAATTTTGAACTTTTTTAAGAGTTCCTCTCATTTCTGGGGATCCCAGAAAATTATACAAATATTGATCTTGGCTGTATTCTTTTTTGTTTTTCACCGCGTCAACTTGAAAGATATATCAATGCCTTGTCGAATCACAAACGCAGTTAAGGAATAAGGTGTGGCTTAGAGATTCTTCACTCTATTTAGGGTTTTTAAGTGGTTTCAATTTGAAAGTGGTTAACCATTGGCAGCATTGTTATTTGTGATTGAATAGTTCAGCATATGTCTCCTGATTGCTATGATCTCCTGACGCTTCATCTGTGGTCGCATTCGCAAGAGGTAAGAGGATTCAAAGCAGCACTCCTGATGCTCTAAATATCTTTTTAGAAAAAAGCCAGTCAAAGGTCAACCATAGCTCCACCATCACCTTGAAAAGGATGGCCAGACCTTTTCAAATCCATCGCGGAAGGTGCAATACGACCACCGTAACATGCCTGGTGCGGATGAAGATTATTCCACCCTGCGAAGCTTTAGAAATAAAAAAAAAAACAGTAAAATGATAATTTTACAGTAACCATACACAATAAACTGTATGTATTTTTGTTAAATTAGTATTCAAGATTTTTCAAAGCCATACAATCAAAGTTTTGTTTTTTTTCTATAAATAAATAAATAAATAATCAAAACAATGAGTCTGCTTGTTACATCCGAGGTGGAAAATAATATATATTATTTATTTCCAATATCCAATCCAGTCGGTGCTTTGAACTTCGAGGTTGATTCCAGCGTGCACAGCTTCAACTTCATTGAATTTTAGGGGGCATCTAGAATGGAAGACTCTTCCCTTGGGAAGATGGCCAACTGGTTTAAGAGATTTGATGTTACATCTGGTTTCAAGTTTGAATACAGTATTGAAGATTTATATAATTATTAATTTTATTATTTGTAAAATTAGTCTAGAAGATGTTCCAGACATTTATTTTAATAAAAATAAAAAAGCAACTGGGCTGACTTAAAGGCCCTTGGAAAGCTATTTTTGTGGTTGTTAAGAAAACAAGGCCATTTCACCAGGCGGTCGTTTCAATTAAAAATATATATTTAAATATTATTTTTCATTTTATCTTTCTTTTAAAACATCGATATCATCAGAGCAAAAAAATAAAAAATATTGATTTAATATTTGTTTTTATAAAAAATAAAAACAATACCAGCATTTTAACGAGGCAACACGGCAGCGTTTAATTTTAGCTACTAAAGAGACAGGTACTGGAAGCCGCAAGTTTTCAGTATTAGTAGTAGGTATATCCTTCACCTAAATTCGGCAGCCATTAATCAATACTCTATAAGCTGTACCTGAACCACCACAAGAGTGCGTTACAAGACAGTCAAGACCTAGCACATGCAAGAAAATGATGTGGAAAGGATTGAAGCTTATTGACTTGGGGTGCATCTGCTATTGTTTTTTAACTGGCACTGCGAGCTTTCCTCCTTGCTGGATCCATTTCACAGAACCCCGGAAACAATACAGCTGTTAGTCTGTGGATGTTAAAGTAAAATCTTCAATAGAAACCATCCATGAGAGTCCATTTCCAACAAACCCTTCCATTAGAATACAAATCAAGAATTATAAACAATACAAGATCAAAGTTTTGGTACCACATGCAGCTGCCAGGGGCCGACCATTGCAGTGAGAGCGCATGAAGCTTCGGTGTGGCTCAGAGTAACGAGAAAGTTCAATGACCATTTTGTAGCAGTGTCATGTCTTCTCCTGGGGCCTTGAATCCAGAATCCAAAGCCAAATACAAAGTCAATAGGCGAAGTAAGTGGCCAGTTATTTCTTGGACCAAAAATGAAACAATGCTGAACTTTTCCCCGCGGAAAAATCGAAGCGAAACCCAACTTCAACGAGTCGTTCTCAGAGTTTTCTATTGTGCCTGGCTGGATGAAGATGATGCTTTCAATCTGAAGACACTCTCATCCTGATCAGCACTGAAGAGAAGGTTACTCCAGTTGTTTGACCTTTGAGCAATCCTGGAAGAAACCCTGTCACTATCTTCCCCGCCAGAAGCTTCATAGCCATCACTGGTAGACCTTGAAAGCGGGAATACATTGTGAGAAACAGCAGCACCCACAGATAAGCCTGTGAGACGTCTTGACTCTCCGGATGAGGAAACCCGGAAAGGGTGGATATCTGGGGAGTCTGAACTGCTTTCAGGAGAAGAAGCAACAGCCCCAGCTGAGCTTGACATTGCTCGGCTTGTTTGGAAAGCGCTACGGGCCTCGAGCTGAAGCGGAGCCAAGCTTGTTGATGTCTCAGTGAAGCCCTTGTCAGGAGCTATACCTGAAGCCTTAGTCACAGATTCCATGGGTAGGTCAGCTGGAAAGCGAATTCGCTTACTAGATCTCCTTCTATTACTATCACTCCTCGGGACCATCCGACGGCCACTGCTGCCAAAGCTTCTATCTGTGTCTAGCCCAAGAGGGGGTTCCCTTCTTGTCACGGGCTGCAGGATTTTTGACTTCTTTCTCGCCTCTGCCGCAGCTCTTGAAACTTCTTCTGCATTTAACCTGGCCAAAGTCCAAGGACTGATCCTTACTGCCGCCGGGTTCTTTTTCTTGATTGGTTCTTCTCCAATAGTCTTCTTTCCTAATGAGCTGACAGATCCAGTCTCTGGAGGAACAACATCAAACTGAAAGAACAGGGAATGTTACAGTAGCATCAAGAAGCTCAGCATTGTTAAAAGAGTAAACCCATGCCTAAGTGCAAAGCATTCGAAAAATACAGCAGAAAAAATCTAAAAAATAAAACACATGCCGAAATTATTGTCCCTCTTATAATATACAGATTCACGATCACTCAATACACCTAGAAGAAATATTGATCGGTGAGAAGTACCTGATCTTCCAGAAAAAGGCGAGGTGGTGTGCACCAAGCACCCCGGTGAAAAGTTGAGAATGAGCTTGCACTGCTTAATCCAGTAAGTGAACTGGCTGGAGACATTTGCGCACTCTGCTGACCTTCAACACCTTGTTGCTCTTGTTCCTGCTCCCTTAGAGCTATTATGTAATCATAAGTGCTGATTCCCTGTGACGTGTGCAGAATTTATGTTATTATACCTAACTAGTTGGCATAAAACTGCATGAGACCAAAACAACAGTGAGGGGTACCAAAAACAATTTATATGGCTCATCTGCCCAGAAAATACAAGGAAAAAAAAAAAAAAAAAAGCTTTGTCAATATTTTTTTTTTTTATTGAATAATAAAACAATGGCAGAAAGCGCAATTTGAAGATAAAATGAGAAGAATCATTACCTTTTTTATAAGGAGGATATGAAAGAAGAAAAGCTGGGCAAGAGGTAGGGTCGCAATCATTGCCAAAATGGTGCAGGCCGACTACATGTTAAGAAGCACGAAATCAAAAAATTGATTGCAAAGAAAAGGCAGGGTTACTCTAACAGCAAAACATCATTAGAGCACTCACCACCACAATAACAAAGGGGGCCAAAGAGAAACTGCTTCCCAGTTTAACAGAGATATCAACAGAGAATCTCCTCCGTTCAAGAAAACAGCAGATAAGTACAAGGATTCCAGTCGACCATTGTAGAATAAGCTGCAATCTCAACCCCAAGGTACACAAACCATGTATATACCTGTCAATAGTCAATTACATTGAAAATGGCTTGAAAATGAAACGCTTACTCTGGGAAATCTTCAGTAATGGGAGGATGCTTGTGGGAATCATGGCAGAAAGTTTGGGATGTGAAAACTTGTTTAATACCAGGAATGATTCAAGATCTCCGATATCATTGGGAAATTATTTAAGCACAAACAATAAAGCCAGAGGCCAATGGGACGTGATAATCAAGCAATTAAGCAGAGTAACCAATGGAAGAAAAAAAATCAAATATCTTGGACTCAACTGAAAGCTTTTGAGAGATTGTGTCATGCATGGATAAATTATGTGCTACAGAAGGCGGCAGCATTGTGTGGACCCAGGATGAATTTTTTTGGCTTGCTTCATGATGATTGCGAACAAAGACACTTGCACAGGGAAGAATGGAAAGATTTTAACAATTGGGACTTGGAAAATCCTATAAGCCTTCAGAAGCCGGGATTACATTTTTTGATGCAGTCTGACCATCTGAAGATTCCAGGTAAGGCAGAATGTGGAGGCTTGGGCTTACCAGGAGGAGAGAGGAAACCATAAGCGTGAAAAACTGTCTGTAGTTCTTCTTGCCAACGCAGTTGTTAAGCCACTGCAAATGTCAGGGATGAAATGAGTATAAGGATTATAAGATGAAAAGAAAAATTTCCAAAAAAAAGACCTCTCATACCCTGCAGTGATGATCAAAACGATCAACACATTTGTCGCATACTCTACAGTGTTTGCTGTACTTGAAAACCTGGACAGGATTATAATTTCATAAGCAGAAACTTTCATGAACTGTAATCACAAGTAATACAGTTGAACTTTAAATTGAACTCAAGATGTGTGCAATGGCTGCAAACTTTTTGCAGGTTGAATGTATCAAAATGGTTTCTTTTAAAAAATAAGCGTACTCAGAAATACTTAAAAATTGCAAGCATATGCTTTTGTTATTAGAATAAAAATTCTTGAGTGTCAAGCTATTCATTTCAACCAAGTCAATGCATAATTATTAACTCCACTGGACAATTTAAAAATAATTGAAAAGGCTATTGACTTGGAGCATTCCTACAAACCTCGACTTCACACAAACTGCAATAGAACATGCCATCTTCGCTCATCTGTAGCTCAGAAGATTCATCACTTGAACTGCAGTGATTACAGATGAAAGCACAAGGAAAGAAAACCCACTGGAAACAAGATGAATTCCCTGATGACACCTTATCAACTTGAGTCTTGGGCTCTTTCTTAGTTGATTCTGCACCCACCACCTCTTTTTCCAGAGAATTTCCTACAGCTGTAGAAGCATTTGCATCATGTATTGATGAAGTTGACCCTCCACTAAGTTTTGAGTCCTTACGTGGGTTATGCTTTTCACTGTCTGGAATCTTGAGATACTTTTTGGATTTAAAAACTCCAGGGTCTGCAGGATCAGCAGCTGCACACCAAATATATAGACCAAAGGCACAGGTAATCTGAAAAGCAGAGGAGCGGTTATTAAAATGCCAACTAGAGGAGAAACAGAGAGCCCGAATATAATGAAACCAGCATAAGAAACAGTGGTTGTGAAGTTGCATTTACACAGACCTGTATCTGTTGTCACTAGTAAACAAGACTAAAAGATGCACTTTATATGCTTTAAATGGCTAACTCGTGTCATGATTTGCACAAATGAAATTTAGAACCATAGTATGACTGAAATACAAGCCTACTAATTTTTTCCACTGACAAACAAATTATCTTTTAGAGGTCACATTAACAGTCAAATGTAAAGTGTTTTGAATATAAAGATGATATGTTTTCATGGATTTGCATGACCATGAAAGGATATGATACAAAAATTAAATAATAGTTATTTTGAGTTACATATTAATCCAGGAAGTCTTTTTACTCTCTTCTTAAGAAAAAAAGCAGGCACTGGAAGGGTTTTGACAGTTTGAGAAAATCCACAAGTAAAAAAAAAAGAGAGAGGCCAGTGATTAGGCAACTAAATAGAAAATTGCGAGGACTAGCTTTGTACTGCTTTCATTGGAGGACCACAATTACTAGCATACTGTATCAAATATCTCCGATTTGTTAACACAGGCATGTGCCAAGTGCTAGAATTCCCAGAGAAACAAATGGTACAGAGTTTTTGTTCCAACGAGAGCCAAAAATTTGATCTTCAGGGGATCAACTTTGTAGTTCATTTGTAATGGTTTTAGGTAATAAACACAGGGACCAGACAACAATCAAATTTATCAACTAAAATGACAGTATATTTGAAAGGATCTATAGATAGAAGAAAACACAAAAGGAAACCGGATTAGAGAAAATAAAGCTTAGAGCTTTTGAACCAAGAAGAGGAAAACAGATCTCGGTTGTTAAACGCGCTAAATACAATGAAAGTATACATTAAAAAATATGTAATGAGAGGAAAAAAAATACTAAACGGAGAGGTGAGGATTCTCTTACAAGAGGTGTGTAGATTCCCATCGCTATATATTGAAATAACTTCTTCCCCACAAAAGGAGCAAAGAACACATAAAAAGCAAACCCCAAAGCCAGAAATACAGCAACAGCCACCACCTTCACATCAACCACTCAAGATCAAAACTTCCAACCAATAAATTAAGATGGGGAACACTTAAAAATAACACAATAAAAAGAAACTAATAATAAATAAGAACCTGAAGAGGGTGGTAAGGAAGTTGCCATCCATGCTTTCTCATTTTCTAGCCAAATGCAGCAGCCCAGCACAAAAAAATATGTATTCAGGATAAAAGGGTAAAAATGAATGGGAAAGCCAGAGGAGTGACTTGAGTTTTACTTAATTTGTTTCACTTTCCCTCATTCTCCGAGTAAAAAAAGGCTACTTTAAAATCTCTCATTCCACTGCATTACCAACCAGAGCAAAGGCTAAAACATGGCCATCATTCTCATGAGTCTAGCCAAACAAAGAGAGGAAATGCGGAGAGAGAGAAAAACAGAAAAGGAGCTGGATGTTGGAGATATGACTAGTATGGTGTGTTGGGTGGTGAAGAGGGATAGAGTCGATAGACAGGGAAGAGACCTTCTCGTCTAGTTCACTAAATCATTCATAGACTAATGTCATGGAATCGAAGGAGACGGATAAATTAAAAAATTAAAAAGAGAAAGGAAAGGAAAAGAGAATGGTTTGGCTTGGCTTGTGATTTGGGTTTTTCATTCTTTGTTTGTATATTCAAGCAAAGCTCTTCACTTTGGGCAAAAAACAGACCTGTGAGTTGTGACAGTAGTAGGGGAGAGAGAAAGAAACAACATTGGGGTCTGGATTTCTTTTCGTGCCTATAATTACCTCGCAACCTCCCTTTTACTTTTTTTTTTGTTTCTAGCGTCACCTTTTTCTCTGGCCAAATCATGTGTCACAGGCTAGAGCAACAGACAGTTGTTTGGTGTAATTGCCACCAACCTCTCTTCCCCTTTAAATGTTGAACAGTAACACCCCATTGTACCTTATCTTATTGCTGTTATTTACTCACTGGTAATTTTTCAGCGATGAATTTCTCATACGAGATTTTTTTTAATGGAAAAACACTGGCAGAGAAGAAGGCCCACGTCGACACAGGATTGCGCACCGCTAATTAAAAGGTTTCTTTTGTAGAAAGGAACAGCACGTTGAGGAACAAATGGAGGGAATAGAGAACCCTCCCCTCACACCCCACTTCTTCGATGGTATTTCTTCCTTTCAAAGCTCTTGTATCTGTCATCGCCATCTCCCATGCTTTTTGGCTGATAACTCATCCGGAGGAATTAAGACAAATACCTAGTATATTTATCGACCCTGTTCCTTTTCTTACTGGTAGAAATGGAGTGGTTCTTTCCTAAAGGAAAATGAAGTTTGAAGGTAGTGCCCTGTTTCTGTGATATATGCCAGAGGTGGGTGAGCTTTGCCTTCGACAGGAGCCCAATGTGGCGATATATATATATATATATATATATATATATATATTATCCTTCTTCTCTGTTCTGTTATTTGGTGTCGCCTCGCAGATAACAATTATTGAACAAAAACAAGATTAAAAAAGAAACATGGAAGATGGAGTTTAACCACCAATCATCTTCAGGATTCAGAAGTAGGGGTAGGACAAAGATGGTCGCCTTCGAGTATAGGATGGATGATATTAGGTTAATTGAAAAGCGCTTGCGCAGAAAGTCAAAAAGGCTATGCGGTATGGCTGTTTTGCTTCACATTGTGTGGTTGTTTTCGATGATGAATAGATTCACGTTCGAGCCCGTAAAATGAAAAGATAATTAGGCTGAATAAATGGAAAGAGGTGAAAAATCATGGGAAAAAATGGGGTTGGTCAAACATTCCATGGCCTTGTGAATTTAGATACGTGTTCCGCACTGCTTCATGTTTCGGGTCGATATTTTTCAAGGTAAAAAAAGGTTAATGTATTGTTAATATGTTTTTTAATGGGGGGGAATAATTGCGGGATAGAAATGGGATACATCCTTGAAGATATATTTTTTAAATATATTAGGTTATATATACATGTTTATATATGTTTGAAAAAATATATTAGGTTATAAATATATAAAACATAAGTATTATAATTTTTAAATAAAAAATATCTAAATAAAACAAAAAATCATGAAATCTGACGCTCAAATGCACGGCATCCTCCACGAGACGGCGCTTGCATTGCACGCTCCATCACTGTTCCCGTGTTTTCCATTCATAGATTTATTTTTATTTTAGTTGTAAAGCTTCAATTGAGAAATGAGAATCTCATGCAAAGTGAATAGAAGTAAACCAGTAGATTCAATCATGAACTAACCGGACACACACAAAAAAGAAGATAAAATCGAGGGGGGCACTGTAGATTATCATGGCGTTTCAGTGCTCGTGAACCTAGCTAGAGCTACAAGAGAGATGGCTGCAGTATTTCAACTCTCTCTTTTAATTGTTTTAAAATAAAATAATTCATGATTAATTATACTTCCGAAGACAATGTGGGGTTCCCTGCCAGCGATGGCAAGGAGGGAGGAGAGCGACCCACCAATCGGAGAGATGCAGGGAGGGAGAACGGCGGCGTCCACAGCAGGGATTATTTCCGGTGTCTTGCAAAGCTTGGAAGATGCAAATTGGCATTTTCTTGTCAGGTATTGGACTTGATAATCGCAGGTAATTAGATATTGCAGAGTAAATGGAGAGAAGATTATTTCGTGTGGCCGGGCATACATATGCAGCACTATCAGCATTCTATATATTTCTCTCTGGCCTGTGAAACAAAATATTTTAATTTTGAAGTGTGTGTATATATATATATAATTAAATATATTAATTAAAAAAATAGTTCAAATTTAGAAATAAAATTATTTAGAATGATGTAATTTAATCTAAAAAAAATACAATAAAATAATTTTTCTGAACAAAATTATAAACACATATAATATTACGAGAATGTTATCATCAATCTCGCAAGGTCATTATATTTTCTGATTACTCTAAAATTTTAACATAATATATATAAACATGTCAAAAGATTTTTTGTAAAATTTTATCTCAATCTAACAATCGAGTTAAGAGATATAATTAATATTGTAAAATGATTTATTATTTACAAATAACATTATTTGCCCAAAATAAAATAAACAGAATGAAATTAAAATATTTTGGCTGTTATTTAACTAAAAAATATAGAACAAATCAAAATTGAAATTGAAATAAAAACAGTATCATTTTATCTCATTTATTTAATCTGTACGGAAAGTTTAGGAAACTACTGAAACCGAATGAAATATACAACTAAACTGTTTGATATTTGATACAGTGGGGCCGTGATGATCATCATCACAGTCATCATTACTGTCTCCACGTAAGATCAGTGGTCAACTTTTCTGATACTGCTTGATTGTGTTTTTGGAAGATGGCCCGTGCATCCTGTGCAGAAGCACTGTTGCATAGAGTATGCACGTATAACACGCATGTAGTGAAATTTACATGCGCCTGGCTTGAATTCATGTCCGAGATTGGACAGTAGCATGGCTTGGTTGAAAAATCATGTGTATATATTAAACTGTGTATTTATATATAAGTCTTTTTATGGGATCTGAATCCCAGACATATGCATCCAGCTTCGTATTTTAATTCAAAACATCAACTTATTCTTACAGGGACATGTTAGCTGCGTGCTATCAAAATTCGATAGAAAAAAACAGTTATTCTTACAGCACTATTAACACGTAAATTTTGAAAAAGATAATAAAAATAAGGAATTGAAAAGGGTGTTTACGTAGAATTAATTAATAGTGCATAGGGGTTGGGGGGGGGGGGGGGGCTAAACTTCGTTAATTTCTTTGGATCCAACCTGTCATTCCTCAAAAGACACCCACTTTCCAAGCCTCACCTCGCCTCTCTCTCTCTCCCCTTCGCACAGGCCCCCACAAATACGATACCGTATCCATCCACTGTGAAATCTGAGGTTGACCGTAAAGGGAATTTTCAAATTCAACTTCACTGGAGGACTGGTCACAGTTGACAGTACTTGATGGTCATGAAGATATTGATATAACGGTGATATTTCTTCCAAAAAGGATCTGACGGTGAAGAATCAACACGACTGAACAAACTTCAAGTTGCACAGACTTCTCCGGCTGTGCGTTTCATTTCAAGAGACCCCCAGCTGATATTATAATGCCGGATACACTTTTTTAAAGTGTTTTTTTTTTAAATAAATATTTTTAATATTAATATATTAAAACAATTAAAAGATATATATATACATATAATATTAAAAAATATTTTTCTTTTTTTAGAAATCACAATATCAAACCTCCACTTAAAGGGTTGAACCCTGGACAGGGTGCAGAGTTGTGCTCCACACACTAATAGTTGAACTTTTTGATATCGATTTATATTTATTAGGAAAGCATGAATGTGGTGAGCATTATGTACAATGGAGTCTTCCTTGTCTCACGTGAAAATTGATTCCATGTTAAATTTATTCATTGTTTCTTTGATATGTAAGTTACCTTGTTTTTATGTTTTTTTTTTAATTTTATTTTCTTACTTCAAGTTATTTTTTTATTTTTAAAAATTATTTTGATGTACTGATATTAAAAATAATTTAAATATATAATAAAATATATTATTTTAATAGTTTTTAAATAAAAAATATTTTGAAGAGCCCGCAATAACAAACCAAACTCGTGATTATAATAGAAAACAAGTACGTGCACATTAAATAATTTATCCCCTGTAGTTAAAATTTAATGTCTCATTCTTGGCTATTGCGATTTTAATTTCAATCCTCTTATTAGATTATGAGATTGCGAGTGTAAAATCATGAAACGGATAATCACGACTATATTATGTATTTTTTTTATGGATTGGAAATATGAATTTATTAATATGGGAAATATAGTATTCATATAAGACTAAAATGTAAAATGGTGTAATAGGAAGCTTAACTGGTGAATCTTCGAGCCCTCCTCATCGCGACCTAATCTAGGTGGTCACTCTCATCTGTAAAACTAAGAATTTCAACCATTCAATTAGTGCTTACAATTTTCTCAAGTATATAGCTTCCCATGCAGCTAGCTGTCGATTTCGATCATGTTCTTCTCGCGGCACTCGTTTACTCCTTGACAATATGTATTATGTATCTTAAATCTTCGTCTATGTATCCTCGATGTATCTCGCCCAGGAACATTGACAAATATTATAACTTCTCCTTCACGAGCGAACTCGTCTGGCAATTCCAGGCCAGTTTTGATGAGGTCTCAACGCCCAGGCAACAATGCAATCTTCCAATTAATTGCCTCCACTGATATAGTTTATCTTAATTAACCTCATAATCTTAAAATATCAATTTTACCCTCGCTTTTACGTCCTTGACTGCGATTTTTTAATGATCCATTCATACACTCAGACACCATCTTAGACAATGGGGACCATATATATATATATATATATATATATATATATATATAATCGGCGCCATATATATGCATCTAGCTAGCTAGCTAGCTAGCTGCACATGCATGTTTTTGTGCGTTTCGCTGCCCATTTTGATGAAATGAAAATTATAACAAAAGGACACCGCCTCCTTGGTTATTATTGATAACTCGAATCCACGAGCTTAAAGAGTAACAAAAGGAATAAATTGCAATCAAATTGAATTTGTGCCTTAACTAGTATTGGCTGCCTTTATTTATAGGCAGCTAATATTACATTCAGCACTCACACGAAAAGAGTAATAAAACAATTAAAGAAAATTAACGTTGACAAAACATAAATCTAGTCCTAACTTTAAGCAGTAAATTAACATAAATTAGAAACTAAAGGATTTTCAAAGATAAGGACTTTTATTGCTTGTCCGTTGGAGATTTCAACAGATCAACTTTCCTTTCAAAATTCCTGCCTTTTATAGTTCCTTTGGGACGTGTGGTTCCTCTGTAGTGTGTCCTACATCAGTCTCTCCTTCCTGAAAAGAACTCGACCTCGAGTTATTCATTGAAACCGAAGGCATATCTGGTGGGTAATATTCGAATATATCAGCCACGTTGAAGGTGGGTGAAATGGACATATCTCGTGGTAACTCTACCACATAAGCATTGTCATTGATTTTCTTCAGAATCTGGTAGGGCCCGAATTTCTTATCACTGAGCTTGTTATATGACCCGACTGGCATCCTGCCCTTCCTTAAATGGACCATCACCAGGTCACCTACGTTGAAAATGCGTGCACGTCGTTTGTTGTCTGCTGCTGCTTTATACCTGGCATTAGACTCTTCAAGGTTCTTTCGCACTTCTTCTTGGATGGCTTTAATTCGGTCAGCCATGTGGTCAGCTGTGATATTCATACCTGGAAGTCTTGGTAAAGGAACTAGGTCCAGTGCATGGCTGGGTGGTTTGCTGTAGACGACTTGGAATGGTGTTTTCCCAGTAGATCGATTTACCATGCTGTTAAAAGCAAATTCAGCCTGTGCAAGAGTAAAATCCCATTGTTTCGGTTTTTCCCCGGAAAGGCAACGGATTAAGTTACCCAATGTTCTGTTCACGACTTCGGTTTGTCCGTCTGTTTGTGGGTGGCTAGTGCTGCTGAACTTCAATGTAGTGTCGAATCTCCGCCACAAGGTCCTCCAGAAATGGCTTAAAAATTTAGTGTCCCTGTCAGATGTGATGGACTTAGGGACTCCATGAAGACGAACAATTTCTTTGAAGAATAAGTTAGCAATCTGGACTGCATCCGCCGTCTTTTTACAAGCAATGAAATGTGCCATTTTTGAGTACCTGTCAACCACAACAAACACAGAGTCAAATCCTCGCTGAGTCCGTGGGAGTCCTAAGATGAAATCCATCGAAAGATCTTCCCAGGGAGCGGCTGGAATGGGCAACGGCATATATAGTCCCGTGTTTTGGGTTTGGCCCTTGGATGCTTGGCAAGTGGGGCATCGTCTGACATGGTTGCCTACGTCTCTCTTTAATTGTGGCCAATAATACCTTTCTTCCACAAGGGCCACCGTTTTGTCACGGCCCAAATGACCCCCCAATCCACCACCATGCAGCTCTTGAATCACTTGTTCTCGTAAGGAACCCCTAGGGACACATAATTGGTTTCCTTTAAATAAGAAACCGTCTTGTACGTGCATGCCTTTGTGAGAGAGTCCCCGCTGGCATTGTTCCCAAATACGGCTAAAATCATCATCTTCTGCATAGAGCTCTTTCAGGTGGTCAAATCCAACGACTTCAGCCCGCATAGTAACCAGTAGCAGCCTCTTTCGACTTAGAGCGTCAGCTACTTTGTTGAGTTGACCTGTCTTGTGTTTTAGAGTGAACGAAAACCGTTGTATGAAAGAGACCCACCGTGCATGCATGCGGTTTATGTTATGCTGATTGTTAAGGAATTTCAGTGCTTGGTGATCACTGAATAGAATGAATTCCCGTTGCACCAAATAATGCTCCCATACTTTTAGTGCTCTAAATACAGCATATAATTCCAACTCATATGTGGACCATTTCTGGCGCGCTTCACTCAGTTTCTCGCTATAGAAAGCGATAGGCCTCCCTTCTTGAGAAATGACAGCCCCAACACCTATAATAGAGGCATCACAATCGACCTCAAATAATTTGTCGAAATCGGGTAGCGCCAAGATTGGGGCAGACGTCAACAGTGCTTTAATTAGTTTGAAACTTTGCTCTGCATCGGTACCCCAATAGAACTTTCCCTTCTTCATACACTCAGTAATGGGGGCCATAATGCGACTAAAGTCCTTAACAAATCGTCTGTAAAAGGTGGCGAGGCCATGGAAACTGCGCACTTCACTGACAGTCTTTGGCGTGGGCCACTCTTGGATGGCACGAATCTTCTCTTTATCCACTTTAATACCGTCAGCACTAACAATAAATCCCAAGAACAACAAGCTATCGGTCATGAACTTACACTTTGGCAGATTAACATATAGTTTATTCTGCTGTAGGACCGTTAGAGTCTTCCTCAGGTGTTCAAAATGGTCATCCTCATTCCGACTGTAAATCAGTATATCATCAAAATATACCACTACAAATCTGCCAATAAAAGGTTTAAGTACCTGATTCATTAGTCTCATGAAAGTACTGGGTGCATTGGTCAACCCAAATGGCATTACTAGCCACTCGTATAACCCTTCCTTCGTTTTGAAAGCCGTCTTCCACTCATCTCCAGGTCTAATTCGGATTTGATGATATCCGCTTCGTAGATCGAGCTTTGAAAATATTTTGGCCCCGGCCAGCATATCAAGCATGTCTTCCAGTCGTGGAATGGGAAATCGATACTTAATTGTTATCTTATTGATGGCCCTACTGTCAATACACATACGCCAACTGCCATCCTTCTTTGGAACCAATAAAGCTGGAACGGCACACGGGCTCAAGCTTTCTTGTACCAGCCCCTTCTGTATCAGCTCTTCAACTTGCTCCTGCAGCACTTGATTCTCCTTTGGGCTCATTCTATAGTGGGGTCTGTTTGGGAGGCTAGCACCAGGAATTAGATCAATCTGGTGTTGGATATTACGCATTGGGGGTAGTCCTTCGGGTAATGCAGAGGGCATGATCTCCTGGAATTCAGCTAATAAAGGTTGAACCGGCAGGGGAATGTTTATGGGTTCAACGCTAGCTTGGTCACCCACCACTACTGCAAAGATCTCCTGTGCCTCCTTCACTTCTTCCATAAATTTTCTCCCTTCAATTAAACACATGGATTTCGGTCCAGTTGATGATTCTGACTTGGTTGTGAATTCTTCATTTATAGGACCCAACACCACTTTCTGTCCCCCTTTCATGAAGATATAAACATTGTCACGGCCCTTGTAGGTGACATCCATATCAAACTGCCATGGTCTCCCCAAAATCATATGACACGCATCCATTTCAACAACGTCACACACGATCTCGTCCACATAGTTTCTTCCAATAGAGAATTGAACATGGCAGATTTCCGTGACTTTAACTTCTGCCCCTCGTCGTATCCACCCAATGCTATATGGGCATGGATGTTTCTCTGTCTTCAATCCCAGCTTACGTACCATGTTCTTGGACACAATATTCTCACTGCTACCATTATCTACTATAACATCACATACTTTTCGGTTGACAGTGCACCTTGTTTTGAAAATGTTGTGCCGCTGTGTCTTCTCTTTTTGTTTTGGGGTTAATAACAGTTTTCTGATTACTAGAGCATGGGAGAGACGTTCTCCATCATCTCCTTCAGTTACTTCGTTCTCCTCATAATCGTAGGCAGTCTCATCCTCCACTCCTTCGTTGTCCAGGTCAGCCTCCTCTTCTGCTCCAATCAAGTTAATTGTGCCGCGTTTTGGACATTGATTTGAACGGTGTCCAGGTTGGTTGCACCGATAACACTTATCTGAAGAGGGTCTAGAATAAGGATTTCTCGGAGCCTCCGTCACTGCAGCCCCTGCAGTGTTTGTTGGTAATCGGTTGTGACCAGTTCCCCTAGGGGTGTAACTCGGAGGTGGTGGATTCATAGGGGCCTTTCCTTTTGATGGCCCTCCATTCGATTGCTCATAAGAATTTACTGGGAATGCTGCAATCCTGGTTCGTCCCAGTTGTGTTTCTGCCTTAATAGCCAAATTAATAGCTTCGGTTAAGGAGTAGATAGTCTGCATAGAGACTCTATCTTGTATGTTTAGTCTCAAACCACCAACAAATCTGGCAATTTGTTGTGCATCAGTCTCTAGTAGATTGTTCCGAGATGATAATCGATGGAACTCCTCAACATATATTGGAACTGAACGGTTTCCTTGGCGGCAATCTTGGTATTGTTGAAATAGTATTTGTTCATAGTCTGGTGGAAGATATCGGCTGCGGAGAAGTCGCCTCATTTTTGACCATGTTTGAATCATCCCCTTTCCTTGTCGCATGCGTGTGAGTTGTAGCTGCTCCCACCAAGCAGATGCACCTCCCATCAGCTTGTAAGCAACTAGTTTCACCCTTTTATCCTCTGGAATATCCATGTAGTCAAAGAACCTCTCTACCACTGCCAGCCAATCAAGGAATCCTTCAATTTGAAGTTGTCCATTGAAATTGGGCAAATCCATCTTCATCCTGAACATCTGGTTCCCTCGTCCCCCTGCATTGTAAGGATTGTGTCGGTGATGTCCAAAGACATGCCCAACATATTCCTCATCATCACTTAATTCTTCCTCGTAGGCCATGTGCCTGCGTGGAATTGGAAGAGGTTCACGATTGGGGTTATTTCTTCCCCTGCGCCCCTCGGGACCTTCCTCAACTTCACAACGTTGGTTGTTCCTTGTAGTTAGACCAGCGAGAGTTGCCTGAATGGCTAATAACGCTTGCTGGGTTTCCTGCTGGAAAGCTCTGAATTCAGCTTGGTTGATCACGTCGTTCTCACGGTTCCTTCCCTCTGGATTTTCTCGTGCATTTGACGTGTTTGCCATCTGAATAGAGACACGCTCTGATACCACTTGATGAAATGAAAATTATAACAAAAGGACACCGCCTCCTTGGTTATTATTGATAACTCGAATCCACGAGCTTAAAGAGTAACAAAAGGAATAAATTGCAATCAAATTGAATTTGTGCCTTAACTAGTATTGGCTGCCTTTATTTATAGGCAGCTAATATTACATTCAGCACTCACACGAAAAGAGTAATAAAACAATTAAAGAAAATTAACGTTGACAAAACATAAATCTAGTCCTAACTTTAAGCAGTAAATTAACATAAATTAGAAACTAAAGGATTTTCAAAGATAAGGACTTTTATTGCTTGTCCGTTGGAGATTTCAACAGATCAACTTTCCTTTCAAAATTCCTGCCTTTTATAGTTCCTTTGGGACGTGTGGTTCCTCTGTAGTGTGTCCTACATCACATTTGGAGAGCACTGACAAGTAACCGGAGTATGTTTTCGGATTTTTGTTATTCCTGGTCCCAGAAGGAATAGATGGACTTGTGTATACGTGGCAAGTTCCTCCAAATCGCCCATGGGTTCTCTACGATAAAAATGGCTGGGTTTATTACGAACCATGCAAGAGAGTCGCACAGAAACATAAGAGATCGGAGAGCTTTTTTATGTCCCGTTAACTAGCTAGTCAAGACAAAACAAATATCTCATGAAGAAAGCACATTCATGCATGGTAATCGATACAGTGTGCAGTTTTTCACAGCTTCGTTTATACGGGAAGCTAAATCAACGCCGTTCCTCTCAGTACGCGCAGCCGATGGCGAATGAATAGCGTTGAAAAAATTGGAGGAACCAGCGGGAGAGTGCTAGAAATACAAAAATATTATACACAGAACTGTCAGTGAGTAACCAGTGCTGTTCAAAATAACAACGCTAAGGTGGACACCGATCAGCTTCATAGATTCGAGAGCAATTCTAATTGATTATTATAGAATATTTGACTGTTTGATTCCGTTGAGAAGAGGGATATCATCAGGTTATTCGTATAGGGTGGAAGAAACGAAAGGGAAAAGACAAGGAATCCTGCGAAGGAAATTTATATATTTTCCCACTATAAATCACACCGAGCTGTGACTCACTGATATGTTTTAATTTGATTTAAGATTTTATGTATTCAATCGTGCTACTGTCTTGTTGACCGTACGTAACCAATCATCGCTTTAAAGTGACCAAATAAAAAGGACGTGGCCCGTGAGTGATCATTCTGATGCGTTCTCTCTCCTTTATTTTCCAACTTTTCCAGGGCACGCACGATCTGATCGATATCCGACGTCGTGTCATATCAAAGATAGAAATGCCACCGATGGCCTATCGCTATCCTTTTGCGCTAGGCTGCGGTTGAATTAAAATATTTTACCACAATTAAGGGTCGAAAACGATGGCCACGCAAAGAGAAATTTACAAGATACCATTTTTTTAGAGTGTTATCATTTTAATTTTTGTTTTCCGACTGCATTTTAAAAATTAATATTTTTTTAATTTCAAACATAAAATATAAACAATATTCAAGAAAAACATCATATCCCTCTGCTGATTTATTTCGACAACATCTTGTTTCCAAGCTTCTCTGCTGGGATGCAGCCATTTTAGTCAACCCAAGCAGGCATCGGTTACCAGAACAAACTCAAGTTTTACAAAAAAAAGAAGTCGTACCGAACTGGTTTACCTTGTCAGAAATTGAACAGCACTCCTGGCCGAGCGAGGAGGAAAAAGAAAAGCTATTTCTTTCACCAGCATTTGCACATGATGAACCCCAACTTTCTTCTCCTTTTTGGAGCACTATCTTCTTCTTTCTTTTTCCCGCGGATTGGAAAAAAAGCTAGTCCAGGAAGGGACAGTGAAGAGACATCTTCCTTGAGTCTATTTATTTTACGGGAAACATCTTCCTTCATTTTTCAGTTGAAAACAAAACAAATTTAAAAAAAGTAAATAACAATTGATGGAGAAATATATTCTAAACAATACTAACAATTATTATTTTTAATTAAATTAACTATTATTTTAATAATAACAATCGTCATCACGATAGCAACAATTATTCTATGTTCATCATCATTATCATAAAATGTTAAATATTGTAATCATAACTATTATTAATGTTTTTTATTAAATAGAATAAAAATAATGAAATTTGAACTCGATCATTGGATCATTAAATTTTTAATATCATAACAAAAAATTATTTTATCTAAAAATTCAAATTATTAAATAAAATTTTAAAAATAATCTGTATTATTCTCTGGATGTTCTGGCAGCTAGGATTGGGTTTGCGCGACTAGGTTGACCCTGCAGGTCTGTGCTCATCCGAAATAAGACCATTGATCTGGGAAACTTGTGGTTGCATTTAACGAAAGCACAAGAAGCCATTTGCTTGGATAAGTTGCTTTCTCAAGCCCACTGCTTCTCTACTACAAACACAAAGTGCTATAATTTCCTCTTGGGAGTTTTTGTTGACATGGCATTTCATTTTCACAGCATTTTAGAGTGGAATCTCGTGATAATTATAAAAACAGGGGGCCCGAGACCCTAGTTTTCCAATGGACCCACTACTCGATGAGGGGGAAACAGAGAAAGAAACAGGGGTCGTGACTTCTGTGATTCTTACTTTGGACAATCTGATGGCAGTTCATAATATCCAAGGGCACAAGAGTGCTATCATCACAACTACATCGGTGCCAAACTTTTCGGGTATTAAATGGGAAGTTGAAATTATTTCTTTCTTCAAAAATGTTCTGGGGGACACACCTGATCATTCATGATGCGTCAACAGACCATGGAGAGACTTTCCATCAGGATAAGATTTTATTATTTATTTTTTCGAGTTTGAATTCTAAAACACCAAATGAATATAAACTTTCATAAGATCGATCGTTAATAACAGAGGGATTTTGTGAGTCTTGTGTGGGATCCCTTGAAATATTCATGAACAAGCAGTCTCGTGTTATGGCAGAGCCGGATCGAAGTGGTTAGACATTGCTACCACATTTCCATTTCCAAGGCTGTCTAATGATTTTTCCGACTATCAAATTAAGAATTAGAAACGAAAGCTACAATCCCAGCCTCTCAGGAAACATTTTGTTCACCAAATAACTTAAGTAATGATACAGAATAATATAAATTATATTCTGGGATCTTATTTAATAGCTTAATGAGATAATTATTTAACATGGTATTAGAGTCTTATTGACCCAATAATCACTAGTTCAAATCTTACCACCCTCATTTTATTTGATAAAAATTAAACACAGGGTAATGTGAGCTTGTGCAAGTTTCAATCCCAAAATACTTTCACATGAAAAAATATGTTAAAAAATAATATAAGTCTCATCTAAAAACTTAATATTTTATATGAGATGGTTAACATGTAACAGGGTGGACATGGATTCGAAGCTACTGCAAACCAGAATTGGCTTCAAGAAAGGTTTTAACCCTTAAGAACTGAACAACTTTTCCGGCAAACTTGGTGAAAACATCAAGTTAAACCAGCAGTAAAAAATGGAAATAGCTAGGAACACCTACATTACTTACCAATAATCAATATCAACGTAAAAGTGGGAAAGAGAGAGAGACTGTCAAACATGAATTCCAAAGGCTGAAGTGGTCAGCAATTACATGAAACGTTTCTTTCATATTTCCATGTACAAAAGAATGCACTGAACATAATTTCAAGGAACTGTGTCCGTTGAACTGTTTTTTACATACAATAAGAAAGTTCCTATGTGTATTTATCTTTTGTATATTCGCAGTTGGGGACACGGGGGCCTTCATCAAAATAATGGCCAAAACATGAAAATACGAGAAAAAGATAACTCACAACCATTCCCCAGTCCGTAGCAAACATTTGCTGTCACCTTCCTACTATGATACAGACTCAGATGAACTGTGTTATCGGCTCTTCTTTTAACCGCAGACGTTGATTGCTGCATGCTTCTCTAGAGTTTGTGGTTTCAGCTGAGATGCATTACTATCAACAGCTGTTGTGGCTTCTGTTCTTGGCTGCTGGTAAATCGTGATTATGTTTGGCCTCGTAGGTTGTAATGACGGCTCGAGGGTCTGCTGCAGCCCTCTCGACATGTTTACGGACTTTGCATCCTGGGGTTGTGCATTTATAGTAACTCCTGCAGATTGTAGAAAAGAGAAAACAGAGGGAAAAGATCGATGGATTAAAAAAATTCTACACACCCAAAGTGCATTTCGTAAATATCTATATTCTCTACTTTTTTATTGATGATTATAATATAAAGACCTGGGTATACGTGTGCTGCTTAAAAGAGAGTCAATTGTGTTTAATTATTCTAAGAAATTTAAAGTATTGGTTGAAAAACAAAGTGAGTAAATCAGATAGGGGGTGGATTTTTTTCTAATGATTTCAATGAATTTTGTGAAGATCACGGTATAAGAAAACTATTAAGATCAGTGTTTAAATACCCACAATAAAATGGTATGATGGAGAGAAATAATACAAACATATCTTTTCTTTTCTTGCTTTGGTGGAAGCTCATATAGTGACACTCTACTAAGTCCATCAAGAAAAATGATGAGTTTTAATGACTTGTATAGTATAACTAATACTATTGATAATGATGTAGCATTGTATTGTCACTTTACTACATGAGATTCTATAGTGTTTGAAGAAGCAATAAAAAATAAGAACAAAGAATTGATATGGATAAGGAAGAACATTGTCACCTTGCTGATCCTACAGTTATCAGATTCTATCCCTTTATTCTAACATTTTAATGATTTTCAATGATAAACCCTTTCCGAACTCTTTATCCCTGTCCAAACTGTAGTGAAGCTGTGCACAACAATGATGTTAGATTGGAATAAAATACGTGCGCCTATTTTTACCGCCACACTGATAGTAGCTCTATCAAGAACCGAGAGCCTGTGCCTGCAGAACATTCAAGCGCAAGTCTAGAAACAGCAGATTGCCAAAATGCGCGAGCAAACCAGCACGATAACCAATAATATGAGCAAAAGGCAAACTACAGTGTTAAGGAGTTAAGGGACAACCTTGGATAGTGATTGCCTTTGACAACTTTCTGGCCATACTTGCGCCATCTATAGCCATCGTCTAAGAGATCAACTTCACTGGTTGTCTGCACAACGATTCTAGACTCTGTCACAGTCTTGTGTGAAGAAGCTGGTTCTGTCACTCTAGCCTCCGTAGTTCTACAAGTGACATGAGCTATTTCGTTAGTTACACAAGAGAGTCTGTAAAATCTAGTCCTCCAAGTAAAAGCACACTAAGATTTGCATGCCCACAGGTACCTTCTCTTAGGACCAGGCTCATCTTCATCAATTTGACCACCAGTTTCACTGTCACTAACTTCCTCATAATCACTCATCCCATGTTCAGGTGTAGCTTGGCTGGATTCCTGATCCTTCCTATCTCCCATTTTTCTGACATTTCCACTTTGAAATTGACAATCCCCCTGACTGTTTGAACTGCCGTTTATCCGTCCGGTATCCTTTCCACGCTTATTGGGTCGTGGTGGCTCATGATTATGTTGCCCCTTGTAGATAATTTCAGTTACTTGACCATCAAGTGATCGCTCAACTTTTTTCTTGACAGGACAGATAGGAAGTGTACATTTATAATAACTTCTAGGAAATTCGCTTCCTTTCACCTGTTTCTGCCCATATTTCCTCCAATTGTATCCATCATCGGCGGGCTTGTCAGCAGCCAGAGAAGAAGATTCGGGTCTCTGGTCAGAATGAGGGGCCTGCACTGTCACTCTAGAATCCGTTGCCGAGCCTACCATTTGCTGCTGCTGGTGCGCTTCTGGATTACTGATAAAGGTCAAAAACTGTGTCGAAGACATTGCCGGTGCCTGTTGAAGATGCATATTTGAATTGGCCTGTGCAGCCTGTGCTAGTGCCTGCTGGTGTATCATTCCAAAGCTCTACAGACATCTCGAAAATCGTAAGAATACAAGTATAGATAGACAATAAAAATACAGGCTTTCAATTACAAGCGGTGGCGTGTTAATGATAGAGGGGAGGGAATAAATTAATAAAATTACCATAAACCTTTACCACATTGCAATTTTAATTCTCGGAATCATCAATAATAGAAACTGCGAGCAAATAAATCACTTTGAAGCTAAAAAATATTTCATGTTCCTTCTGCTAAGAATGGAAACTAATCCGTGCGACTCGTAAACACCTAAGAGCTATTACCAAAGGTAGAAAAACAAATTCCCAAGCAAACGAAATGTTTAAAATTTTATCATAAAACAACGAAAGACCTCAGATAAACAAAGAGTTTAAAATGTCAAAAAAAATAAATTCTTTCTCGGTAATCAAAAATAAAAAAATGGTGTAAAACAAGAAGAAGACCAAAACTTTCACAAGCGAAGTAATGTACAGATACGAAGAGTTGATATATAACTGTTGCAACCATTATATAAGCACTCGATTACCTCGGGGGAGAAGAGTCCGAACCCCGACGAGTCAGGAAGAGCCACCGGACCGAGTCCCAGCGGCATCGTGAACATCGTCGAGGGAGGGACCATCGACAAGTTTCCCGGCCTGCTAAAGTCGCCTGCGGAGCTCTTGTTATCGGTAGGTTTGAAATTAGGGGAGGCCATGGCGCCGGAAAGAAGCTGAGAGAAGGACTTACAGTCGTCGGAGCCGGAGAAGAAGCCAGAGAGAAGAGTCATAGGACCTGGACTGAAGCCCGAGGTACCAGGAGGCCCACTGGACAAGAAAGTTTCTGTGAAGGAACGTGGAGGGAGCGTTATGTTGATCGGGCGGGAAGAGACTGGTTTGGACGGAGATGAAGGTTGCTGCTGTTTTGGCTGCTGTTGCTCCTTTTCATTTTCAGCCATTTGATTATAGCTTTGTTTTCTGTGTTGTTGTCTGTTAGTTTCGGTTTGTATTGTTTCTTTGGCGTTTGGTGGATCCGGAAATAAGACTGAGAAAAGGTCAACGCTTTCTGCTGATACCAGAGAGCAAAGGTCAATTTTTTAAAGAGAAATCTCGATTTATAATATTTTATACCGTTTATTATTAATTAGCTTTAATTAGAATAATAAAATTCGAATATAACCCTTTGTCAATGAGATTATAATACTAAATAAAAATCATCTAAAAACACAAAACTTCAACTCCTAAATAATAACGAAGTATATAATATATATTATTTTATATCAAATATTTCACAGCTGCTTTTAGATTACGTACCTTGGCAAGGACTTCCTCCAAGAGTTTACCAGGTCCTCGATGCTCTTCAGGAAGCTAACGGCGCCTGCCTAGTCCCACAACAGATCTCTCGCTCATGCCATGGGTTGTGTGCTCTAAATTGATGTGAAGATCTGCCCAGACAAGAAGAACAGAGGAATATGAGCCCTTTAATTTGTCTGTACGCATTAGCAGATTGATGGAGCCAGGCTACAGTGACTCAGTGAGTGTCGAACCGGGTCATCAGTAACTGTATGCCCAGTGAAAAATAGAAAGGAATCATTTAACTGCCACAGGGAATATTTTTTTCCGAGCCCCAGAATGGCATCATGGAATCAGATTGCGATGCAGAAATGGTGCTGGCCTGGGACAAGATGGGGCAGGTGGAGCTTCTCCCTCCTTGAACTTTATCTGATCCAGAGCTGTGAAAGATGTGGTTGACCAGTATATCTATTCTGCGGGCTGGCATGCAAGTTGTCAAGCTGACATTATTGTTTTCAGCTGCGAACGTTGCAAATGGGTCCGTGCAGAGCATGCAGGGCCACACCCTGGCTGGAGAATGAGAGACGGTCCCATTCGTATTTATTTTGTTTTGTTTTTAGCCACGACCTGCCTGGTGTGCTCTTTTAATAACACCCACAGAGATGGTAACGATTGAAAGTGGCGAAATTTCATACAGTGTTCGTGAGTCTAATATTTTTTGTGTTTTTAAAAAGGATGTTTACTTGCAAATACAATAAATTGATTTTTTTAACGTTGTTTGATAGTTTTAAACTAAAAAATTTGATATTATGCACCGTAATACCAAAACCACAATTAATGCCATCAATTTTAAAAGGGATAACTCATGTTGAAGTGGGCTGCCATGAGACCAAAGCATTGTTTTTTCGAGAGAAAAAAGACACCCAGGATTCTATATGTTAAAGATGAAAGGACATGTCAATGGGGCTTGAAGACTTGGTCTTTTCATTGATACATTGCATGTCTATACACTTGACATATAGAATCAGGCTATTGTCTAGGAGTCAATACAGTTAAAATCTCCTAAATATGGCAAACACTATTTTACAGCTCATGCGATCATATCCTTGAGCTGTGAAATGTTCTACTTGGTATTGTTTTTATCAAAATAGAGTCTAATTATTCTTTAGATTTTAAGAATAGAATCTCAGTTGTTTTGGTCTCTAGATTCTCCTTGAAGAAGTGATGATATACTTTTACATGTTTTCAACCATGTTGTACAGGATTGCGTGGTGATGTTGTAATTGTCTTGTTCTTACAAAAGAGTTATTATTTCATTAAATGAATACCCAATTTTTACAAGCATTTCATTTAGCCGTAACATTTCACACAACCCTCTAGTCATGAAACCAGATTTCTCCTAACAAATGTGAAGTAATTCAAAATGATTTTTTTGTCAATAATGCTTCCTGCTCAATCAACATCAGTATACCCCTCAGTGTTTAGATTCTCATTTTTAGAAAACATTAGTCATTTTCTTGCAAATGATTTTAGATAACTAGGAGTCTGAATTAATACATTTATATAGTCTTCACTTTATGCGTAAATCGACCCACTAAACTTATTATGTGCCTGTTTGGCTGTGCGTTTCAATCGGCGTTTTGCTGAATTTTTCTGTTATTTTTCATTTTAAATGAATATGGTTTGGTGTTTTTAGATCATTTTGATGTGCTGATGTCAAAAATGATTTTTAAAAAATAAAAAAATATATCATTTTGATGTATTTCGGCACGAAAAGTATTTTGAAAAATTGCCGCAATCGCACTCCCAAACAGGCCCTATATAAATTATATCCTATCATGTACAAGATAAATGGATTAATTTTTTTATCTAATCATTGACATCTTTCTTTATTGGCACGATTTTGATTTGCACGTTCCTTTAGGCCATGGATTTGTGTTATTGAATGCCATCTAATTTACAATCCAGAATATCAGTTTCTAATAGGAGGCATAATACACCTTTCATTAGTGGAAGAGAAATTCTTCTTGTTAATCTCGCTACCTCAATTCCTAAAAAAGATATTTTAAGCCCTTAAGATTATTCATTTCAAATTTAGATACAAAAATTATTTATAGTTTAGAAACCTCTTTATATTGTTTTTTTTTTGTAATTATCATGTCATAGACATAAATTATTGATGCAATTACCTTTTCTTGACTACATTTTATGAGAAATGTATGATCTTAATTACTTTGTTTGAATCCATATTTCTTCATAGTTAAATTAAATCATCTAAACATGCTCATAGTGATTGTTTTAGTCCATATAACTACCTTTTCTAATGAACTTGTAGTATATCCAAGTGGAATGTTCATGTAAAGCTCAAGATTTTCATGAAGAATTGCATTTTTCATATCAAATTGGTGCAAAGACCGATCTTTATTGATCATCAAGAATATTACAACTTCAACATGTTTGATTATATCCTTTCACCACCTGCATTTACTTTTATCTTTATATAATCTTATTTGTTTAATGGATAACACCCATCCACATCTCAAACTCTACTTTCCTATTGATAGAGTTTTGTTCTCCATCTTCTAAAAGTTAGATTTGTAGGTGTTGGTTGGAGTAATTTCCAATTAATATAGCCTAATTTATCTTTTCCCAAAGGTGTACATCTATATAATCTAGGACCATAAAACATAATTCCAAAAATTACAGGTTATGAGGGAGGGGATACGAAGAAGAATAAAAAGAGAACGAAAGGAGAGAGAGACTACCTAGCGTGAAGGGTGTCTGCATGATTGGGAGGTCCAGTTGGTGACTAAAGAGGAATTGGTGGGTAAATGGTGGGCGATATTAACTATGGAAGGAAGAAAAGGGTGGTGAAGAGGAATGAGACTGTAGCCGACGAGGGAGAAGATTATGACCTCAGTGGGTGGTCGAAGTTGTGTTGAGGGAGGCGTGTGGTGGTTGTTGATGGTTGAGGAGGGTCGCGCCGCTAGAATTACTATGGAGAGAGAGAGAACGAGGGAGAGGGCTGGCGAAAAACAAAGGGAAGGAAAGCTGATTTTTTGACAAGTTTGGTCTCCAGTTTCTTGATTAAGCTTAAATTGGTTGATGCAAGAGGAAAGTATAAATTACAAAACTTGGAATCGATGTCTACATTGTGAAGGTGATAGCTTTCAGCGAGCGTGGTCTTCACCATATATGCTGTCCTTGCACTTCACCTTCCTTTTCAGTTTATAATTTATATTTTTGGTTGAAAACAGGCATCTACAACCCAATCTGAAAGGAGCTATTCCTAAGGATTGGCCATTCGGTTTGTCGGTTAAGGAAATAGAACCTGCTGGATTCGGAGATATTTGGTCAAAGGTACCGAAGCTTGAGCAAAAGGACCCAGGACATCTTCGGTCGCAAAAGGTCAAAGTGATAATTTACTTTTAAGACCACCCCAGAAAGGATTCTTGAAAATCGTAGGGTGGATTTTTTTAAGAATTGCACTGGGCATATCTCGTCAGGATTAGTAACCAGGACACAGCAGCAAATGCTCGATTATTGGATCTTCTTCAAGGATTCATACACATCTCCCAAGAATTCAATTGTCTGCTACTTTTGACAAGTAAACATTTAAATCAGACTGCAGTCTTGAGAAACATGACGGTCGCAAGCAATTTGTATGCTCCTTTTGACCATACCTTTTAAAATCAGATTGCAATTGTGAAAAACATGACGTAGTAAACCCGTTCAGAAAACGCAAGTCCGTTTTGCTCATGTAATTATCAATCATGATTCAACCAGCGTCAATCCTATGGCGAACGTGTGAGAGACCCAAATTTTCGAGAAGAATCCCAATTCTCTTTCAGAGGTGAGGCTCTACCTAACACACAAAAGTGAAAAGTTGGCTTACTAAAACATAACAAGTAACCATTAACATCGACGGGCAAACACATGGCATGACGACGAGGAAACGAACTGGACTCTGTAAGGAAATAAAAACTGTAAATTGTTTGAAACCACAAAGGTGCCAAGACGATAGTGTCTTAAAGGCAGAATAAACCCACACCAAGAACCACAAAAATATCATTACAAATAAAAAGCCACTTAAATAATGGCAAGTCTTCATATAAGGCCCGCATCTGGCACAGAACGTTCCTCAAATGGGCCAGGTTCTCAAACCCACATAAAACCCCTTGCTAAAAACTACAACTATCAGCAGTCAACCTTGGCCTTCCATGCCTTGCATGAAGGAAGACAGATTACTTGGGGCCAATGTCCTTGAGGGCGCAGATCTGCTCCTCTCCCATGGAAGACATCACCGTCACAACAAGATCTTTCCCCTCACCAAATCCATCCTTAATCTGCATAACAGAGAGAAAACATGACCACAAAAAAGCTAATTTAAGGGCACTGCGAGATTTTTATACATCCAGCACATGACTGCATGCCAACAATCCAGCTAGTTTCAAAGCACAGAATAGGCAAGCAGATTAGGCGCCCACAAAAAAGAACAAAAAAAGTTAAAATCCTGAGAGGCAGCACAATCTTGTTGCCTAACTGGAATCACTAGGGAGAGCAAAATTTCAACTGACCTGAGTGAGGAGACTGTCATCAGTTGGGAGTTTCAGGTCATCCTTAGTATTGCCATTCTCAGTCAGCAAGCTCACCTGATATTTTAAAACAGATTAGGCAAGAGTCCAAGTGGCCTAGTTTTAAAAAAATTGAGAGAGACCAAGGAACCTACAAATCCATCCTCGGAGATATCAATCAACTGGTAGTCAGTTCGGGTGACATGGGGAACCTACAATGCAATGGAAAGACACATTTAAATCATGAAAAAGCTCCTGTGATGAATACTCATTGAAAGATCATGTAAAATCAATTAGATAAAAAAACTGCTTACATCACAGTTGTGGGAAGAAGGAACAATATCTTCAAGCTTTTTGCCATTGAAAATATCAATCGCAACAAAGTGACATTTAGCATGGCCATGCTTGCCAGTTTTGGAGGTCGAAACCTCCACGACCTGTAAAAGAAAATTAAAAGCATGTCCATAATAAGTGTTATACAAAACCCAAAAGTTTTTTTTAAAAAGGGAAAGCAATTTCTAAAGAACCAATAGGATGATCAAAATAGGTTAACAAAGCTCGACATAACTAAATGAATTATAGATATGATTAACAAACAAACACGCATTCACAGCAAATCGCCCCTCCGATTTTAGGATTAATAACAATTGCCACGTTAAAAGCAGAGGTCCATCGAGTTAATAACTTATTAAATATTTATAATTAATCAAACTATCCTAACTTTACCTTTACAAAAAATAAAAATAAAATAGAGCAATGGCTTCACACGTGACAAGTAAAATTTCCACCCGCGTTCATAAGTTATTTCATATTTATAATTAATCAAACTACCTCAAGATTTACCTTCACAAAAGAAAAACGAATAGAGCAATATCTATTTCGATCATACTTACCATCAGCATTATACTCTGCATATAGACATCTATCTATAACCAAATCAAGACATCTATCTATAACCAAATCAACTCCATAAAAATAATAAAATCATTACCGATCCGACACTCATATAAAAGGCATGCATAATCTGAAACAAAACTGAGCACGCAGATAAAAATCGAAACAAAAAGATACAAGCAGATCTAAAATTGAGATTGATAGTGAAACTTGACCTTGCAAGGGCGATTCTTGATGACTATGTAGCCACTCTTGCGAATGGTACCAGCTTGCTGAGGGTAAGTTTTTGAAGCTCCGGCATCGGCCTTTGACTCGAAGTGATGCTCCTCGTCAGACATGGCGGCGATTGGTCAAGAGAGCTAGAAAACACTAAAAATCACACACAGAGTAGTAACAAGAGGGAGGACAGACAGATTTTATTAATTTGTGCTATTTATATGGGTGCGATATTTAAAAGTGAGGGTCTTTAGGGTTTCTGAAAGCCGGGCTTTTTTGTAAAATCCCTTATTTTGAGTGAGTTTAGATCATTGGATTTAGGAGACGGACGGTTGAGGATGCGATGAGATATATTTTTGGGCCCTGAGCGTTATTAGTACGCAGTCCGTTACACGTGGGCTGCGTGTGACGGTGCTGTTTGGGATAAGTGTTTTTGTAAAGTTCTTTGACTAAAACACACACGAACGATTATGTTCTACCACGTCTCCTCCTCAGTTGGGAGCTCTTTTTTCCCCCATCCAATTTGCCACGTAGCCACAAAATTTGACCTTGCCGTCCCCTTGCGTTGCTGCCATCGTTTCTTTTATCCACATTTTTTTTCCGCCCCAAAGGTGGCTTACGTGGTGAAGGTGATCGTTAATTTTCGATTGAAGTTAACTTCACTTTTTTCTTACGAGATATCTCCAACCTCCGCTCATAAAAGTACTTTCAGCCACGACCGGAGATAGGTACGGTGGGGATCCCTCCAAGTGTATATATGGGATACAAAGATATAATATTCTTTGATGGTATAGAATCAACTCATCTTCCGGCCCCTTTTGTTCACAAAAATAAATAAATAATAATAATAATAATAATAATAATATATAGATTAACCTTAAAATTTACTGACTCGCCATGTGAGTTATACGACAGGTTATAATTCACTTAAACTATCAAAAAATTACTCGAACAATTAATAACAAAAATATGGTTTGATTTTTTTTAATAAATTCAAGATAATTTATTTTTTTAATATCAAGGTCTTAATATACTATAATAATACGAGCTTCGCAACCTTCGTACCATACCAAAAGAACTATAGATTGGTTGATTCACTTTTAAGGAATCAGTATGTTGTAATAATAATGGCATTCCCTGCTAAGAAGTTTTCCACCAGAAACTGCATGTTCAAAACTATAAAGCTCACATTATCATTATAGTATATGGAACTGAAGCAGTGCAGCTTATCCCTACAGCCATTAATGGTTCTTTTAAATCCACCGCTCTTTCATGGTTCCGCAAGTCATATATACTTACTGCTGCTCCAACAGCTACCATCAAATCAAACCCGGAGATAGAAATGGAATCATTTTCTGCACCCAGATTTCTGAAGAGTGCCAGAGCATTTGCCAAGCGCGTATCCCAAGACATTACCTTCTTGTCTAATCCAGCTGAAATTACATGGCCTATAAAAGCCAGATAGAAAAGAATCATCAGAAATCCCTGCATCAGTGATGCAACAAGGAAATCGCAGTTCCACATGCAAATAGGTTGCAATTCAGGCTCTTTGTATGTCTTCGTGACCAAATCTCCCAGCAAAACAGCATTACATTGCCATGGTCATACATATCATAACGTCAAAAATTATAATGCAAAAAACAGAAACCCTAACCTTTAAAAAGCAATTTGAAGGATGGAATGCAAGGTTTCTAGATTCTACGAGGTGAGCGGATGATAAAAACCTCAACAGAAATGCATGCAAAGGTTTTATTTTTGCTTTCTTAGACTTGGTTATCCTTGATATTCACAAAATTTGGGTTGAGTCCCAACAACATGTTAACCAGATGTATGACTGGCCTTATTCTGGTAACAGTTGAAAAGATTTAATAGTGCTCTTTAGATATATAAAGATCTCCAAGGAAAAGAATATAAATGCATAAGTTTTCCAATTATTAGAATGGTAGGGAAAGCTACATTTACTGCCAAATATACATGCAAGGTGGAGCGCACATCAATCTCGTTGTCGTGCAAAAAATTACAAAAAAGAAAGGAAGAAAGAAAGAAAGCAAGCAGCATGTGTCAAGTTCCAAGTTAGATTCATGTTCATGTGGCTTGCGAGGATGTGTAAAGATAGCTTACATGTTTCTATAGAATATCCCGCACATGTTGCCATATCCTGATGATTTCCAATAGCATAGAGAGTTCCTGAATACAAGTCATACCTAGAAAACTTTGGCCATAACGAGTCATGATATAATGCATGAAACCATAGCGTACCACTTCAAACAACAAAAATAACTAAAACACGCAGTTATGATTCAAACATTTTCTCTCCAATAAAACCACTGTAAGTAAAGCATAATCGAGCAAATCAGCCCAAATAACCAAAATCCCAGACTGATAGACAAGACACTAAAAGTAGAGGCCAGCAATGTGTACCAGAAGCTAGCATCGTATGCTACTGGAAAGCAAAAACTTAAGCAGGTTATGATCATAGTATTGGAAGCAATTATTGAATCAGAAGTAATAAATAATATAAATCAATTAATATTAGAATACAGGAAACTGCAGTTGAAGCTGGGTTTTTGAGTTCCAACAAGAACAAGAACAAGAACAAACCTTGTAATGGAACCATCGGACGCAGCTGTAAAAGCAGCGGACTCACTCTGGGAACAACAGTCGAGAAGAGCAGTGTGTGAGGGAGCAGGAGCTTATAATCTAAGCAGAGAGCTATCCACATCATATAATCGAAGATTCTACACAATAAAATCATATGTCAGTATAATAATGTCAGGAAAAAAAAACCAAACTAATTTTTTAAAGTAAAATAAGAAGAGAGGCGAATACTGATGGAATCCCAAGAGGAAATGAGGATATTATTGAATTGCGGGGCAAATCGAATCCTGGAAACTGCATCTTCGATGGTGTTTTCAAATTTAAACATACACCTTTCATTTGGGTACAAAATTAAGACATAAAAGGAGGTGTTTGGATGTGGAAGAGAAGAAAACTTAGTCTAGATCACCAAACTAAATGTGATTTTAGTCCTAGTTTGCCCTGATGAAGAAGCTATAAGATGCAGGGAAAATGACACGGGAAGAAAAGGTTCCTTCCAGCTCAGCGTAGACAGCGGGGTATTATTTGAATCTATGTTACAGATGAACTACTATGATAATGTTTTTTTTTGTGTGCGAGAGTGTTTATTGGGTGCATTTTGATTGGCTACTTTTTCGTGTCATTTTGAAGCTGTAGGTTTGTGCCATATCTGGTTTGAAACCTGATTGGCAAAGGACTAGAAATTTAATGAACATCACAAACAATCATCAAATCATTTCCATTGCTCAAATCACCAATCAAGACGCTGACAGGCTACCTTCAGATGATCAATAAAGCATACAAGACATACACACACAAAACTAAAATGATTCTAGGATGCCAATTCACATGCTCCACAGTCATTAAGGCAAACAACCAAATCAAAGAGAAAGTTCATAAAGAGCAAAATCTTCAGCCACTCAACAAGAATTTCATATATACATAAGAGTGAGATTATATTCATGGCTAAAGCTCCAAATATGAAAAAGATAAAACTTTTGATACTAGCCAAACCCTCCTCTGTTTTTCTTTAAGCTTACAATTCATCGTGTTCTTTCATCTGGGATGTAGAAATCAAACTGAACATCAACAGAACCAGAAGTTTCTCCACTATCTTTGTACTCAAATTTTGTTATTAGTCCACTCTCGTCTTCCTGCTGATATCCTGGCTTTACCCGCCGTACGGGCACTGTCACAGAGTACACTGTCCCAAGATCCGCATCAGTTGTGACACTCAGCTGAACTTTATCCTGTGATTCTATCTCCACAAATTCTGATAGAGCATGCACAATGTTGTTCACAATTTTCTGTTTTGCCTCATCACTGACTGCACATCTGTCAGAGAAGAGAATCATCTTCAGACGCTGTTTGGCAATCCTAGCATTTGAGCTCTTTCTTTGAGTTGGTGAAGGGAATATTATCCTCCAAGCCAAGTTTAAACGCTCGAGGAAGCTCATGTTTATGGCACTTAGGAGCAAGCTTTCAGCCTCTTGATTAATTGCAGTTGAGGACAGTTGGTAATCTTCAGCAATCCCAGCAGATCGTTTAAAGTGGCCGTGTATTTTATGGCCATCAAAAATGCCACCAGGCCACTTGAGCATGTTTTGGGAAGTGCCACATCCTCCATTGAGGAAGCCTGGGAACTCTACCTATACATTACAGAACAGAAGACTTAACTATAGTGAGACATAAAACAACATGTCAAAATCTGCCAGCCAAAAATTCCTCAATACTAAAAATACATTGATGTAAAAAACTAGAGCAAAAGATTTTCTGTTTACTAAAGCAGATTCCGAGCACAAATATCGTAACAACTACCTGCAGAGCATTTGGTCATCCTATATCTATGCTGTCTTATTTTATTGAACATCACGTGGTTCTCTATACTATATATACTATCCAAGTCTTTGTTTTTCCATAAATAAATGCAGAATTAGTATATAAATCCTCAACTTAAACAGCCTGGCACTCCAAATTTGATTTTTCTCACTGTTGTGTCTCAACTCTTCAAAATGAACCAATCAAGCCTTTCATCAGATACCTCCTAACAAGGTGTTGATATGAACAGCATCGGGTGACATGACAATCCACATCAAGCCAAATTAAAACCACATAATCCGGTAAACAGAAATCTTGGAGATAGAAGCAAAGATCTTGTCACTTGAAACCCATTTTAATTTTATTTTTTGTCTCTGAAAGTTTGAGATTTTGGGCCACTCCCATTGATGAAACTTCTACAGTTTCATATAGGAAACCTGGAGTAATAATCAGAATGTGTCAGTGTCCATAAATATGGCTCTGGAAAGCCTCTCTATTCTTCAGTCCAAGATATTATATGTGGAATGATCAAAAGCTAACCTAACTCAGTGTAGCCACAACATCAGACAAATGTTTCTTCAAGTTTAGAGCATGAAATGAACAACCTTAGAGCATGTAAATCTTAAAAATCAGGAGATTGAACCTGCATACGAAGGTAGTGTTTGGGAGAGTGGTAGCGGTTGCTTTTCAAAATGCTTTTTACTCATAAATGTATCAAAATAATTATTTTTTTCATTATCTACACATCAAAACAATCTGAAAACATAAAAAACAAAATAATAATAATAATAATAATAATAATCAGATTTTGATGAAAAGCAGGTTCAACCATCCAGCCAAACATACCCGAAATCATTTATTTAACAATCTCACTTCACCATAATCTACTTTCAAAATATATGCAAGTGCCAAAAACATAATGCTAAGCACCTCTCTAAACCATCAATTTTCTAAATTTCTGTTCTTCTCCTTTATTGTAAATCATTGCATACGGAGTTAACACACTCCAGATACTATGTAGCTGGGCCATATGATTCATAATCACATACGCATTGACCACTGCCGAAAACCTATCAATCCAGATCACCAGGACACACATAATTTTTCAGCCTCCATGAACAATTAGAAAAAGATACTTAAATGCCCCCATATTTGTAACAAACAGCCAGTTCTCCCTCAAAAATCAACCAAAAACCCCGATTTTCCCCATCTCATCTCCCAAAGCATTTCTCTAATTCCCCAACCAACACAGATAAATTGACATAACATGGGAAGAATAATATAAAATACACGTGAAAACAGAAGCGAGTAGAGCTAAATTAAACGAGGGAGTGGAGACCTTGGAATTCGAAGGAGGCAAAGAGCATAGAAGAGGAGGGTGTTTAGAGTAAGAGGCCAGTGTCGCTGAGACCCTCAGATCTCCTGATATCGCCATTTGCGATTTGTAAGCTGTATTTCCTCTCTCTCGCTCCGGCGCTCGCACCTACACTGTCTTACAGCTATTTTAGCTCGCGGGGTGGCAATTCTGATTTTCACGCAGAAGGGGCGTTGGAGAGTGATAATGTTATTTTCTTAAAGTTTTTTTTTTTAAATAAAAGCTATTAAGATAATATTTTTTGTGTTTGTTTTTTTCTAATATATTAAAATAAAAAATAATAATTTCTTAGCAAACACACTATCCGCCACATTGCTACAACTTTTAAAAAAGTCACTCAAAATTCACCCCTATTTTTTAGTGTGTGGAGTAGAAGGCGCAGCCAGAGCCAAGAAAGTTAGAGCCCAAAGAAGAGGGCATGGATCGACCACTCACAGTTCACTATAGAGTATAGACTAAACTAAAGAACTGTTAGCTCAAAAAAAAAAAAAAAAAAAAACCATTCCTGTCCATTGTGAATGGGCAGCAGGTGGAGAGCTACTGCTTCTCTTTTCCTCGACCACATAACCACAAAAGCTTCTGACTTTCTTTCACCCAAACCTCTTTGTTGCTCACAACCTTTAATCCAAACTGTCCGTGGTTTCAAATTCAGGCCATTTTCTGCAATCCCTTCTCGGGTTTCGGTTTATAGAAACGAAATTGAATCCGGGTCTCTTGATTTGGCTCTTAATTATCCTTTGGGACCTAAAGAAGATGAGGAAACTGGAAAGATTCCCGTCAAAGCTTACTTCCTTTGTACCAGGTCTGCCACTTTATATTTTTAGTGTTCTATTTTTCCTTAACGGTCTCTTTCTTCTCTGTCTCTGCGGAAATGTGTTTTTTTTTTTGCTGTAGCTTATTGATTATTTTTTTTTTTGGTGGGTTTCTATTGGATGAAATTTGTGGCTTACAGTGTTTGTTTGCAAAAGCAAAGTGACTTGGATTAAACTAGGTTTCAAAATGCAACGACCTTCTTTATGGATTTCCCCCCCTGCTGAGAGACTTCTTTTAATGTTAGTAAAATGTTGACTAGATAGAGACAGTGTCTGTTGTACTGACTGTTCGGTCACTAAAAGGTGATTTGAAGTGCCTACGTTTTATGTTCCTGGGTTTTGGTTTTTGATAGCGAGCGTTTTTCTTTGGTTGCTATCCTCCCCATGCTTTATGTTCCTCTTACATTCGTTGTTCTCTCTGTGTGTGTTTTTTTCTTCGATGATCTGGTTTTCTCAGATTCATGATTTTGGCAGTATTAATTTGAAGAGCATGCAAGCAGAGAATTTAAGCAATGTTGTTCCTCCTACCTCTCGCTCGACAAATTATATTGTCCTCAGATTTTTCAATTTCTCTTCAGACATTAGTGTAAGCTTATGAAAACAATTACTTCTTTTTTTTGTGATCTTTTCAGCTATGTTAGTTTTTTCCAAACATTCTACCTCATTTTGCATATGGATAAAAGTGGTGGGAATCATGTACACTAAAAAAAAAAACTTTCTAAAATGTATTTATGCCTTTGAAGCTGATTTGTTCGATGGTCATCTTACTCAGGCACTTGGAATAAGAGGGTATGTCAGCTGCCGATACATGGTTGTATTCCAATATGGATCTGCTGTTCTATTTAATATCGAGGATCATGAGGTTGAAAGTTACCTGGAAATAGTAAGGAGGCACACTACTGGATTGCTTTCCGAGATGAGGAAAGATGGTAAATTTCTTTGGGAAGATACTATATTTTCCCTTATTCAAACAGAAAAGTTAGTTCGTTTGTCTTGTTAAGTAGATATATTTAACGTTTTGTGATATTGTGCAAATGTGATATATTTTGTCCTTTAATGATTGAGATGAGAATCACATTTAGGACAGACATCATATTCTGTAACCAACACCATCGAGTTCGGGATCAAGGCTTGGTTGTGTTGAGTTGAGTTGAACTCTTATGGCTTTATTAGTTTCTCAATTTTTCCAAAGTTTTGCTGAGTCAGCTCGATAACTTGTTTTGTAACCACTTTAACTTTTTGATAATTTCTGGATATGTGGATGATTTCTTGTTTGGCCCTTGATTTCTCCATTTTTTAGATTATGCCATAATAGAGAAACCACTTCTGGCTGAGGACATGCAGGGAGGTCTAGATTACATTGTTCTCAAAACCTTAGACACTGATAGTATTCGCATTATTGGAAGTGTGCTTGGGCAAAGCATAGCTTTGGACTATTTTGTTTCACAGGTAATCTTGCGTTTGTATCCTTTACTTATGATGTAATACAGAAATCTACATGGTAGAAGAAGACATCAAGTTGTTCAAAACACAGTGTGGCAGATTTCAAGTAATTGAAACTTTCATCATTTGGATGTTAGGACTCAACTTGGGAAACATTTTTATTTATTCTTGAAAAATGGCTAGCACAATTTGGAATGGGATGCCAATTAGAGGAACTTTAAACTGAAAGTAAATTGTTAATTTCTTTTGTCCACCCCATCCCCTTCCCTCTCTCTCTCTCTCTCTCAGGTTGATGGGATGGTTGAAGAGTTTTCTGGCATAAATCGAGCAATGGAAAAAACTGGAACTTTCACAATGGATAGGAAAAAGCTCCTTCAACTTGTTGGGAAGGCTAATTCAAATCTAGCTGATGTGATTCTTAAAGTCGGTCTTTTTGAGAGGTACTCTGTTGTCACCTTTGCTTGTTAAGTTTCTCTTTGCATATTATAATTTGAAATGGTCTCTTTCACACACTATTATATAATTTCCTTTTAGATGTAAAACCATGTGCTGTTAGGAAATTTCAGTAAGATCTTGTTAAGCACATAGTGAACATTTTAGGTTTCAGTTCCATTTCCCCATGTGTTTACTGTCACCAGTCATTCAGAAACATGAAGATTTTAAAGAGCAGGAAACTTTTTCAGAAAAGATTGGTCTTTTTCTTGGGTAGTGTTGTCTCCAATTTAAAGAAACTCATCTGGAATCTGAATGAATCAGTTTATCTTAGAAGAGGATTTCTGTGTGGGATCCTTTGGATGTTGATTCAAACAGTGATGATTCCATGGGCCATAAACTATTGATGTTCTTTAGTGCTATTCAACAAGCTGTTCTTAAGTTCCTTGTCGGACTAGTCTGATATCATTATGAGAATGAATGTGTGTGCTTCAGCCTCATTATATTTTTAGGTTCAACACAGAATCTCATTGCCCATTAAAGTGTAGACTCCTTTATCTAAGAAAAAGTTTTGAGACAAGCCTCAATTAGAAGACGCAGGATTACAGTCGACCTATAATGAAATTCATGGATTTGTAGAAGTGTCCGAAACAGTGCTGTATATGCTGTGATTTTCTTACATTCATTTTGCAGCCTTTACCAGTTCTATTCTTTCACTGTCCAGATCTGAAATTGCTTGGAGGGATGCAAAATATGCTCAAATATATGAGTACCTCAGGGAGGAGTATGAAGTTACTCAACGCTTTGGAAGTTTGGATTACAAATTAAAATTTGTAGAGGTACTCATCTGCTTTTATTGCACCTAATGAATATCATGGATTCTGGTTATCGCTGAATTTTAAATAGCTATGTGTACGGTGATTGTGTTTATAGAGAGTTAGGTGTGAAAGAGCATATATAGTACGTGGTGCTCATTGGAGATAGGGCAGTTGCATGAATGAGAGAATGCTTGAAATATTTCTTCAAATGTAAAGAAATTTAAATAAGCAGACATCTATACAGAGAGTAGACAGTTGATTGATTTGCAGTATTTCTCAGGACTTTTTCATGATTCGTCCAAAATATTGCAGTTGGAATGCAAGTGGTAGATTAGTGGCTGTTCATTTGGCAATTGCTCAATAATCTCCACAACCACAGTTCCGCATTTCACTATTCAGAATTTGTGATACGTTCATCTTAGAGCTGCTCTCTCATCCCTTCTCTCCCTTCTTGCAGCACAACATTTACTTCCTTCAAGAAGTTATCCAAAACAGACGATCTGATCTTCTGGAATGGTGCATTATATTCCTGCTGAGCATAGAGAATATAATATCAATATATGAGATAGTTCAAGGATGAAGTGCAGATACATAGATGATTTGATATACCCTGGCATATCTAAAAAGCTGAGATCGCCAAAAGGAAAATTCACAATTCAATCTTTAGTAGAGCAGATCAATTTTTCAATATATATCTGTGATAGATGATATTATTTTACAGCACAGCACGTGGTGGAGAGTTCCTGGTGACCATTTTGTAGTTTCACTTTAGCTAATAGAAAATTCAGAAAGGCAACCTTTTCAGCCGCCGGCATGTCTATGTATTAACATCTATTGTGTGGATAATATGTCTGGACGCTTAAGTTTTTCTCTCTTGAAAACAGTATGGAAGCACATTCACCTGTAGCGAAGCTCAGCTTCTTATTGTAATGATTGCAGCAGCCGGCAATGCTGCTGATATAACTGTGACTGGAGGTAGGCCAGGCGTGTTTCAGTCGACCTCAGCGTTTTTATATTTCAGTGTCCACGTTTTAAAAGTAATTTTAAGAAAAAATGATTTTTTATTTGCAATCGCGTAGTGCTCAAGTACCATTACAGAGGCAATTGGATTTCGAATATTACATCCATTGCAAGAGATTTTTCTCTGGTCGACTGCAGAGCACGTTAAATCCCAGAAAGAATACTAAAATATACGAGCATTGAACATGGATGAAGAGCACCAAGTTCAACCACGTAATTCCTTGGTTCAAAATTCTTCTACCCTGATAGCAGCCTGTGGTAAATCATATGCAATTTTAGGCCTAGACTTCTTGACACCAGCTGTAAACCACACCTTATCAGACTTGTAGCTCTCGACTGCCACACTCGTAACCTTAACCCATACTAGCACTTTTGTCTTCATTCCCTCTATGCATGTCAGCTTTCCCCTCGTAAGTATTGTCTTCACTCGAGGCGCATACCTAATTACAGAAGAGTCCTTGAAGCTGACCTCACATGCAGAAGACAAGTACACAATCAGTTTGGCCTTTGATTCATCGAATTCATAACAGGTTATGTTCTGGGGGAAAAGTCCCGGTGGCAAATTGTATTCACGGAGGAGATCTGGCAAACTTTTTTGTGGCTTTCCTGCAGAAAGAAGTAACATGCAGTTAAGCATCTGGTATAACAGAGACGACTTCAATAATGAAAGAAATTTTGAAAAAATGATGTCCTTGTTAACAAACCCAAACTAATTAATCTCGAGTCGATTGAAGAAATAGAGCCCTTAATTACTTTTAAATAGTTTCAGGAGCTCAGTTGTACGAGGAAAATGGTAATACCCATTGTAATAATGCATATTAAAGATGAGAGGAGATGACAAAACATTCACCAAAGTGTTTACTATAAAAAATGCAAATGTGTAACAACTAACAACTGGGTAAACACGCATATACTATAAAAACTGTTGTGGGCATCACATGAAAAACTTGTATTATTATTGGCCCAGTCTCATGGTTATCTAATTTATTGGAAAAAGCAACAATCACTAAATGGAGCCAGGGAACATACAAATGGAAAATGGTTCTCCTTTCAGAACATTCTCCCGAATCCTGATCTACAAATGACAGCATTGTATCACCTCAAGTGCCTCTCGCAACAGTAATGCAGTTAAATGAACACAAAACCTTGTATCTAATTTTAACAATCGGCAATGAGGCGGGAGAACGAATATCAAAGACATTGAATTCTCTACGTACCTTTCAGCTTGTTGAAAACCCA
The DNA here is from genome assembly GCA_025169955.1 of Salix arbutifolia. NCBI lineage: Eukaryota > Viridiplantae > Streptophyta > Magnoliopsida > Malpighiales > Salicaceae > Salix > Salix arbutifolia. The sequence continues at coordinate 5,342,630 of CM045909.1, forward strand.
TCTTGCCTTCTCTTCGACAGTATTTGAGATTGTCTGCATCCACAAGCAATCGTGAATGTACTCCATATACAAAACAAATTCACAGCAACGCAAAACTACCATACAAGCCAAAAAAAAGGGGGTGGGTGGGGGGCTCCATTTGTCAATACAAGACTCACGAATGAGATCCTAAAACTCGCTTTTCTTTTCTCACTGGTTCATACACAATCATTTGATACAAGAACTCAACTGGGTCTCCTTCAATCGTCTCTTTTCCTTTTCTTTTCTTCCAGTCAGTAAATCCCATAAAAGTAACTTAAAATGTAACTTTTAAGTTTTCGAAACCCTTGGACTCAATACAAAATAGAACGATTAATTAAAAGGGGATCCTCCAATCAACCCACATCACACCAAAATCACCGAAAACAAAAGGCATAGTCGCTCAAAAAAAGTACGGGTAAAACAATATCATCATGAAACAAACATAAAGTTAAAAGAAAAGGAGATTAGAGTACGCACAGCCATAACTTACATTGATGTCTTCAGTAATGTTGGAGAACTCTTCTTTAGCTTTCTTTGAGATCCATAAGCTTCCTACTTTCAAGCTATTCACTTTTGTTAATGCTTTCTCCATTGCCTCAATCTCTCTCGAGCACCGAGACAAGCCTTCTCTTTCTCCTCTCCGATAATCTCCTCTCTGTTGCGGAGGCTTGAGGGGGAGAGAGTGAGCTGTGTGAAAACAGCGAGATGGATAGGAGCGGGGTTGCTTTTCTGGCTAAAATCTGGAAACTGACTGGCACAAAGCGACAAAAAAGTGCAGCTGCACAGCACATTTTTTTATAAAAAAACAAAAACGGCGCTCACACTTCTCTAGGCACTGAACTTTCAATTTTAATTGAGGGTGTTTCTGTAAATTTAAGAGAAGGTTGGTGATAGAATTTGCTGCGATTCCTTTGGATTATTATCTGCTGTCCCAATTTCTCACCTTTTTTCTTCGTCACCACACCATTCACTGTTAATCAATTACTATTTTTTTGGAAAAATAAATTCATGCCCTGTTGATTATTATTATTATTATTATTATTATTATTATCATTATTATTATTATTATTAAATATTAATAACTGTCAACTACTCAACTCTGAAATTATTATTATTATTATTATTATTATTATTAAATATTAATAACTGTCAACTACTCAACTCTGAAAGCATCTGCCTACCAAACTTGGAGAGATGAAATCCTGTTTGGAGTTTTGATGAATTTTTTACCAAATTTTAAATTAGTTTTTCTTTCTTACACTGTTTTGATTTACTATTGTAAAATATATTTTTTTTAAATAAAAATATGTGTTATTTTTATATATTTTTAGCAAAAACAAATTACAACACTCCACACCCCGAAAATTCTTTCAATTTTTCTCTCTCTGGGTTCCAAGCATTTGTCCACACCAGATAATTAACGAAGCAAGGGGACATGGTGGGGCCGAACCCACGATTCTTCCAGCTCGCTAGTCGACAACGACAGCTATAGCAAAGCAGCTGCCTCTTGTGTCAACAGCCCCATCTTGCTGAATCACCAGGCAGACTGCTTCATCGGATCGGTGACGGTGTTTGCTGTTTATTTAATCACAAACAAGGGAAAACTCTATTAACAAAACTATAAAATATAAAATGCAATCTGCAGATAGTCTTTACCTGCACTTTGATAGCAGCCTCGTGACCAACAGGGGATTCACAAACTTTAACCTCTGCAACAAATTTTCCATAGTGGATTGATTCTGCGTGACAGAGCCTGCGATAAGAGCCCAACAGTAGAAACAAATACAGGATTTTAGATTGAACTCTCGTGCAGAAGTCATCCATTTTTAATTTACAAGTAAATTACTGAGCATCCACGTAGAACAAAAGTGTCAGTGCAGGTACTAGCATGGTACTTGGCACAGGTGCCAGAGAGGTTCGGGAAAGTTTCGTTATGGCGTACCCCATACAAATCCTCAGTTCAGACGAGAGACTCGACACTTCATGGATTCCGCAAGAAATCTTCGTTATGCTCTGCTAAAATGTGAATTATGGTTTCGATGCAGATTACCACACTTCTGACTTGATTAATGAACCGCCTAAAAGGTCGATTCATCTCAAATTAAAGCAAGCATGCGCATAGAAATTTACTCACTCTGAAATTGTAAAACGCTCAGCATCATTCAGGAGCTTGAAAATGTATGAAGAGAGAATATTTCTTACCGTTGTTTACTTTACTGCAAAGGAGACAGCATTGGGTCAGGTAAAGTTTCTGAAAATTATACCGTTGTCTAAATTATACCGTCTTCTTGCAGAATTAAAGTTTTCCTTATCACATAAAGAGTCAAGGTCTGGCTGCCATCGACCCTTGTATTCAATCGAATTTAGGTGACCCGGCCTTGATAATTACATCAACTGTTCAGCTTTTGTTTGCTGTTTTATGTGGTTCAGAAAAAGAATGCGAAGAGTGTTGTTTCGTTGATTAGTTTGGAGATCGAGGTGATGGGATTAAGCTAGCTAGGTTCAAATTTGTATATCCATAGATTAGAGACAGAACTTGATATACCAACACTAATTGTTGCGGGTGGTTGAAAAGCACTTGAGGAGGGGAGGGGAGGAGGTCGAGGATTTTTTAATGAATTATGGAATAATGATGTATATAATCTAAAATTCATATGATGAAAAGAGAAAACAGCATCCAAACGCCTGCTAGCCTTCTTTGTCCATGAATCTTTTAGCTTTCACAAAAGCCTCCTTTATGTATGCCCGAAACCTTACGGTATCAAGCTTGACATTTTGGGTCTTCATATACACCTTTGCCTTTGTATAATTCCCGTTGACAAAACCTGAAGGGTTCTTCAGCACCAAATCGTTAGCCCCGAACCTTTCTGCCAAGCTACTTTCATTAATTTCAATCTTATATTTCATATACTCTAATCCCAAAACTCCAGCCGGCCTCTCAAAATATGTCTTGGCAGGCCAATCTGCTCCAATCGGCACTATTTCACCCAACACCGTTCCTGCTCTTAGAAACAGTAAATGGGTCAATGCAGCACCATGCACTCCTAACATGGCGTGGCATCCACGGAGTAGCGTATATGTTTCCCTCACTGGAGCGTCTCGTTTTGGTTCAAACACAATTGCTTTAAATCCCACTTCCTCGATTTCTTCGAGAACTTTTTTCAAGTTCAAGATCGCACGACCAACACCATTTCTCCTATTCACCAAAACAAGCTGTGGCCTATCAGATGCTGCTGAAGCATAACCACCTCGCGGACCATACGTGTTTTCTAGGAGTGCATGGAAATCAAGGAGGGTTTTATGCTGGGGTAGCAATGCAGGGTCCACAATTAAGGGACCGTGTGTTATTAACCCTATGATTGCTGATGGGAAGCAATGTGTCCTAGTTTGATTGTCCATGTTGACGATGCGGTGCTTGGTGAATTGATGCAGTAGATCAGCGTTTTTTTTTACCCACCACTCACTCCAATTGGTGACCACTAGGATGACATCTCGATTTAGAGAGAGTGAATTAATGGTGATGTAGAGGGCAAGGAGAACATCATTGAACTGATGGTAGAAGTTTCCTGTGTACCCGCCCGTGCTGAATACTATGGCTGGACTTGAATGTGTGACTCCGCAGGAGGATTTTGGTGGAGCTGAGGTGAGCGTTAGTTCGTTGACTTTAGACTTGGCATTTTCATCCGTCTTCCGAGGGTAAGGATGGAATTTCACAGTGAAGTCTGGTGGGGTCGAGTCAGTGGTGCCGATTGCGAAGAATGTTGAGGTGATCGGATCCAAGAGCGTTGGACCGTTGATAGACCACATGTCATAGTAATCGTGAGAGCAGTCGCATGTGATTACGTTCCTGACCTCTGCAAAAAAAATTGATATTATTATAAGAAAATAATTTAAAACACTAAAAATATTTAAAAAAAAATTAAAACACAGTGATAAACAATATCTTCTTTTCATATAATTTCTCATTGTAATACGACATGGTGATTGGGAAAGCAATTAATCGCCTTGGTTTAAGGATTACCATTATGATTTTGCTGAAAGATCGGGAATGGAATTAAATCAAATTGATGGGTGAACAAATTGATTTTTTTCAATAAATTATTTTAATCATGTTGTTATCACCAAAACTGAAACAAATAAATCATCTAGTTTTGGTTTCAAAACGAACTAAAATCGAATTGAATGCCCCCAGTAAACTGGGTTCAGCTTAGAAATTCAATCCAGACTGGTTTTTGATCACTCTTCTAAGTTCTAACAACGTACCTGAGTGGCGGGAGGGTGAGAGTTCTGGCATTTCTTCCCGTTTCCCTCTTACAATACCTGTAAAATAGACACCGTATACTTTGAAATTTGCATTAAGAATCTGTATTGACATCCTAATTTACTCCTCCTGACATGTACCTGATTGGATGGATGAGCGCGCCACCTGTTCTTCACGTTTCTCGCTCACTATAACTGCAAAACACATACATATTACTTGGATAGAAATTGGGCCCACACAGGTTCCGTTCTCCTCTTCTCTACCGCGTTAACTACCACATCCTGCTGATTCTTTAGGGTGTTTGATTGATGAATCAACTGGTAATAAGTCCATCCATTATAAATCGATTCACGGATTAAAATATCACAATTTTATAATTAATTAACTCATTTTTTTCAATTTAAATGTATTTATTCATTAGAAATTACTTACTTATACATCATTTTCAGCTCAGTGTTTTTTTTAAGAGAGCGTATCCAGTGAATGGGTTAGAAAACAACAAAGAAAGAAGCCAATTTATTGAACCTTGTTGGTTTAATTTCTCCAAGAAAAAATTAAAAAAAAACAATGAAACACTCCTACTCAGATAAGTCCGGTCCATAAATTGAATTTGGATCGCATATTTCTAAGGGAACATCAATATTGGATGTTTGATTAGCTCACTTATTTCTGTTTTGTTAATGGAAGAAAAAATATATATATATTCTCTTCTATTTATTATATCAACGAAGAAAGAAATTACTATGCGATGAGTCGATGATTTCTTATATTTATATTTATGTGTGGTTTGATAATTTAAAAAAAAATTCAAGTCCATCCGATAATTCCCCATACAGAAGTTGTTGCGAATTTAATTATTTTGTCGAATAAAACCTCTAGAAGCTTCGTGGAAATTTGAAAATCTATTTTCATGATCGTAAACGGGACTGCAATGCTAGCGAACAGCTACATGAAATCTTCACAAGCAATACAAAAGCTATACGAGATCAAAACAAGGAACAGCTGCATGAACACACATGATCCATGTTTATATATGAAAACCAGAAAAGAAGTAACGAGAAACAAGATCAGAATCGTTCCAGGCTAGCTAGCTAGTTGATGATGAACTACAAAAGGTCAACTCTATTCCTCAGGCAACCAATGAAATGTGTTATACTTTGAGTTTGTAACTGAGAAGAAGAATTATCATGGCAATCACAGCGAATTAGTGAGTCCTGGCTATCGATGGAAGGATTATGTAACTCGTACCTGGTTTACTCTTGGTTATTGAAGAAGTCACATTTGATCTAGAAAGCAATGAGAGGTTTGATTGGAAAGTGAAGAGGAACATCATAAACACGAACACGAAGGACACCGTTGCAGTATGAGGAATTCCCTTCTTCGACATGGTTTTGCTGCAATGCGAGAGGGAGATACCTTGTCAAGGAAGGAGAAGACGTTTAGCTGCCAATGCTGCCGTATAATAATTAAAATAATATAGGGTCTGGCCAAAACGCAGGTAATGATAAGACGTTGAGAGAATTTGGGTTCCGCTGTTAGGAATTAAAGAATATGACAGTGATCTACATTCATTGAGCGATGTGGGAAAAACTGCCTACCATCTGCATTTCTCAACAATTGGTCATTGATGCTCGAACGGTGACTGCATGTACATTGTATCACCGACCTGTTTATATATTAATCCTCAGACGACTCCTTCATGTCTCGCTTTTAATTATTATCGAAGAGAATAAATAAACAAGTAATGATTTCGAAAAATATCTCAATAGCTTGCTTGAGAGCAAGGTTTATGTTTTAGATAATTAATTATTTTTCCGGTTTTATCAATTGAATTTTCTTTTCATCAAAGTGGTTGGTGTTTGGCACATGTAAGAAAAATATGAACATACTGTTAAATAAATTTAATACTCAGGTAATTTAAATTGAGAAGAAATATATTTGATCATGTGCAAACACTTAAATGATTCTAAAAATTTTGTACCCATCAATCAATATTGTTGTTGTGCGATCAACCGATCTCTATTCCCATTAATAAAATAAAATAAAAAGTATAAAAAACACCACTAAAACATGTTGGTACACATGAAATGATTGTGAGATAGGGACGAGAAAAACTAATTGATAACCGTGGTTTTGTATTGCCATTAATGAGTTGTTATTGCCACTAAGCGAAATCAATTTCATATTTAGTTCCAAAAAAAAGTAGTTTTTATTTTCGTCTTGTCATTAATGAGAGATGGAATATTTTTTTTATTAATATGAGTGTTTGAGTTAAAATATATTTTTTAATTAATTTTATAAATTTTAAAATTAATAAATATTTACTATAATTACCGTTCTTGAATCTAAAACCAGAGAGAGCGATATAAGTATTTGATACATGTAGTCGGGACAACTTTCATTTATCAAAGAACGACAGCATATTACTATAGTTTTGTAACTCGGTATAATCTATAGTTGGTTGATTCGAAAATCCAACAGCTTAAAGCTTATACTAAACCAGTTTAAAATTAATTAAACTAGAAAATTTATATGATCAGGCCAATTAAAATATAGTTAATCTGGCTGGTTTAGTGTCTATTTTGCACTGCAAAATGTTCTTGAACAAATTTAGAAATTCTTGAATATATTTTGCAGTTCAGTTACAATTACGTTTCTCCGGTCCCCGGTTAGGATAAAAATGAAAATATTGACAGGACAGGTAGCAGTTGGCGGGTAATTGTCCGAGGACGCCAGGGTTATCAACTTCAAGACATTTCTGCTGATGTCAAAATGATAACCACGCCGCATCCACCTCCATTATTGGTAAGTGCCAACCTGTTAGAACACGCCTGAGTACCGTCGTCACCGCCCTTACCTACTCCGGGCACTGATTGTTTAACATTTCTTTTCTCTGGATAATAGATTCATTCCGTGGTCTCCGTCGTATTGGATAGCAGCTTTCCCAGTCAACGGATATTTCTTTTTTAAACAACCAGCGTAGTGATTCGAACTTGAAAGTTTCAAGTTTATGTTTTGTAGTTCTGTAATAAAATTTAGAGCAAGGACCACATGGGCAGATACTCGACTTATGTTGCCGTTTGGTTTTCTGGTGCTGCGGCCATAGATGGCTGCTTCATCCTCGATCGATGCCAAACAGGCCCTTGATGGAGCTCGAGTAGCAGTCTGACCACAATTATATATGTACAGAGGTTTCATCTTTACTTTAACGGGATACAGAAGGAAATACCAAAAATATTTATTTTGAAACCAAGCGTTCCTAATTAACCAGTAGAACTTCACGAGAATAATTCTGTGAATTTATAATCGTCACATTTTTATAATTCAATCTAATAATAATTTAATTACTAACAAACATTCATTTGATGTGCCTGGTAAACTTCGATTGAAGCATGAATTTCTCCATGTTAATGGCGCCACTCAACTTTGATTGCAAGATTACCAGGTAGAAGAGTCGTTTTAAAAAACAAGGAGCCTGGATCAAGATCGGGACTTTTCTTTCTCTCTCCTCATCCTCGTCCATTTGTTTTTTAATCCACGATTCATTGAAGCATGAATTTAATTTTTATTTCATATAAATTTGGAACGAATAAATGACTGTAAAAATTGTTTTTTTTATTCTTTGTAATAATTTTATGATTTTCATTGCTAAGATAATAATAATGATCTTAGCAGTTGTAATCATGATAATAATAAAAATAACAATAATAATAATTTATTATAATAATTATAGTGTTTATAATATTAATAATTATGATAGCGATAATAACAATAATAAAAATAATTTATAAAATAATATTAAGAATACTGATAATAATAAAAATAATTTATAAAATAATATTAAGAATACTGATAATAATAAAAATAATTATAGTGATTATATTAATAATGATAACAACACTAATGATAGTTTTAGTAATATTGATAACAATAATAGTATTAATAATCATAATAGTGATTATAATCATGATGACAACGGCAACGGCGGCGATACTACTGCTAGTAATGATAATAACCAAATGATTGCGCTAGTAATAACGATGACGATGATAAATATAATGGCAATATTAATTATAGTTGTGACAATAATAATTGTAACAACTTTAAACAATAATAGTTATAACGATAATGATAATAACGATAATAACAATAATGACAGTGATAACAGTAGTAATATCACTAATAATTAAGATATTAATAATGTACAATAGTGGTGATAATGATAGCTATAATGTTAGTGACAACTTAGCAATCATAATAATAACGATGAAAATAATAATTGTAACAATTCATTATTCGATGTTATATTTATTAAAAATTGAGTTTTACAACTTCTCATATATAGTATCTCAGATTTAATATCCTAAATTGATGGTTTAAGAAACTTTTGTCACTCAACTCTCTCTTTTATCTTTGTCTTGTATTTTTTTAAAAAAATTGTTTTGCTTAACATTTTTTTTTGTAAAAAAAATCATTCAATTTTTGTTTAAACATATTAAATAAATAAATATATATCGATTTAAAATTTATATATTTTATTATAAACTCATGTTTAACAAAAATATATATAATAAAAAATTTAAGATTTATCATTTTAACCAAATTTATAGCATTATAAAAAAAATCACACCCTTAAATTATTTTATATATTTTAAGAAATATGATTTTTATTGCGTGGAAACACATGACAATTGGTTCATATACATATAAAAAAACGTGTGGTTTACCGTTTATTCATCATGCACACTTTTTTTTTTTTTTTAATTTGATAATTGATCCACGCCCTGCAACAATGTCATCATAATGCAAGATCAATTGATTTTATTTTTAAAAAAGGATGAGATTCAAATAAGAGGGGGGAATGAATAAAACATTAAACATGAATGGTGTCCTGTGAGCTTACGGCCAAATACAATTTATCAAAATAATTTTTATTTTGATCCTTGATTTTTTTTTATTTGCATAATTAAGTTCTTTTTAGCGCTCAATTTTATTTTTTTAATGAATGTTGAATTGAAAGACATGGGATTGGAGTGAAAAACTCGAGTGATTTTTTGGAATTTATTTAAAAAGTATATTTTATACTTGAAGTTAAAGATACAGTAAAAACAGTGTTTTTCAATATCCATTAATATTGTGAGCTACAATAATAATTCTTATTTTATTTTATTTTGACCCCTTTTTTTCTTTTTCTTTATATTATATGTTTATTGGTATTTAGAGTTGATAATTTATTTTAATCTGACTTTTATATTGGATGACAAATAAAGTGCATGATTTTACTATTCATTAATTTTAATTTATTTGGATTTACCTTTTATGTGATTTTTAAATAGTTGATTATTTTTTTATCGTATATTTAAATATATAATATGTTAGAAAAAAATAAATTATTAATCTCACCATAGTCCATTAAAGAACTTATAAGTTTGAAGTTTTGACCCATGTTTTTTTATTTATGGGTTTGAGAGAGTCAACTCATCAAATCCTACACAAACACACACACACATGTATTATGTTATATTTTTATCGGTTATCGAAGTTGTTTTTAAATTCATTAAATTGATTGATTTATTTAGATAAGTTATTGCATGATTTAATTAAAAAATCAAACTAAAAATAAGGTTAGAATAATAGATATCAGATCAAATAAAATAATTAGATTTAATGATACCATTTAAAAAAACATTATTTTCTTAATATATGTTTTTTAGTAGCAGGTGGTAGCGGAGTGCGGAGGATTGTAATTATGAAAAGAAAAGAATATAACGTTTAACCATTCAGCTCCTTCTTTTCACGTATAAAAATACGGGGGGGGGGGACAAGCTGCATTCAAAATGACGTCGCAGGGGGTGAGGTCGCTCGCACAGTGCAGGAGCTCCAAAATTTACCTTAAAGGGACAAATACGGTAAAAATGCGAAGGTGGAGGGACACAGTTTTTGGTGACTTTCTCGAAAAAGCCGGGAGAAAGCGAGATTCTACACGGCTTCACTCATTCCGATACTCGTCTGGGGGCCCAGCCCACGAGAGCTGTGATTCCGTCAGAAAAATGAATCTGATTTTTATTTACATAAATAAGAGGGTTGGCCATTTCTTGTTTTTCGAGGCAGGGCTTTTTTGGTTGCCCAAAAGCACCAGAGTGAATAGGTTGTAAAATTGCTTTAACCAAAGTTTCCTTCACAAAATTATTTAAAGCCAACCCATGAAGACCATCTTCTGGCCAAGCCCCATCGCCAGCATCATTATTTAAAGCCACTCTGTCATCTCCTGATCAATTCAGGGGCGAGAACAAAAAATGGATCCAATTTACCGGGGACTTTTGAAACCATAAAAGTTACTCATGCCGCGTGACACGTCATCATATGATTTGGATGGAAAATGATTTGGGGTGAGAGATAGTGCCTTCTAAATGCCATTAAGCCTGGCCAATATAATCTTCTTGCGCCTAAAGATATTGCCGGACACGTTTTTATTCCAGTCAACCAGATCATGTGTGAGCTTGCCAAGAGAAAAGTGGATGGAATGAGAAGCACGCCAATTGGCACAGATTAGGTCAACCAAACTACCAATCACGGATGGGATGACCGATGTGATTTCCAATCTTAAAAGGGATTAGTGTATCGTGATACTCAGTGAATTGATTTGGATTTCTCACCCATGCTCTGCTCGGTCTTTTCCACCTCCCGTTCAAAACTCGACCTCCATTATTGGACAATTAGGATTTGTTCGAGCACCTTCTATGGAACACCAAATAAGATGACATAGAATTTGGCAAGGTATCAGCCATGATAAATCATTCCGTCAACTCCCATTCTCTACTAAAAACTTGTAGCCTGTCCTTGTGCCCGGAAGGCCGGAACTTTAACAATCAGGGTTTTTCCTCGAGGCTAGCGCAGTCGTAGTTTATCAGAAGCTGATAGTCCGAGCTCATCCGACTCATCTTGAAGAAAAAAACAAAAACATCCGGATAAGTTTTTGTTAAAAAATATATTTTTTTAATTCTTTTTATATTATTGTATAAAAATAATCTAAAAAAACTGAAACAATTTAGTTTAAAATAAAAAAACTTCAAACATTTTCCAACTAAACGCAGTGACAAACATTGAATATCTATCGCAACATCCTCAATACGACAGATTCCTTATAAAAAGCTTTCCTTTCCGGTTCCTCTAATTCATGCCATCAAATCTCTGTCTTGTCATGGTGTCCCTTCGCTAGCAGTGATGTCCTTAGTGATTTTTACTTTTTTTTTATTACTTCGAATAACTACGTAAGCCTTTTCCGTAGATCTGTCAAAAATTATCGTCAATAATATAGCTAGCTTGATTTTCAAAATAATAATAATAATAATAATAATAAAGTTAAAATAGGAAATAAGTGTACTTTATCATGATAATTATAATAAATGATTATGTGATGTGAGTGAGTAATAAAATAATTTTGAAAAGAATCTTAACTATAATAATAATGTAGCCATGCACCTAAAAATCATGAGCATTAAAAAAAAACAATTTTTTTTTATTTTTATATTATCCATGAAAGAATAAAAATAAACACAACGGTTCAATCGAGCATGTTTTTGCTTGATTTCCATTTTTTTTATTGTTATCAAACGTCACCTTGAGCAACACGAGTGCATTTAATGTAGGAATCTGTGGGATCGTTTAAATTATTGATGCAAAACTGTGTAGGAATTTTCTTCACGATTGTTCGAATGACCGAGAGTTAAAAATTATTGTTTTTTTTATAAAAAAAATAAAAACTTAAAGTGAATATGAATCGCTGTAAGACATGCAACGCCCATGAATCCACAATGCTATCCACTGCGAGTGAGTGGCAGGTACGGAACCAAAACTTTTACTCGTGATCTGTTAAACCTGCAAATATTAATTAAATAATCTAACGGTTTAGATCATTTACTTGGAATCAACCAGCCAATTGTCATCTTATACGCATTAAAATTATATTTTATAAATTTTGGTAGAATGATAAATCTTTAATTTTTTCATCCTGAATTTTTGTCAAACGCGAGTTTCTAATAAAATAAATAAATTTATATCGATTTTTGTCAAACACTTGTTTTTGTCTATTTCAAGAGTAAATCAATGCATTTAATGCTCATACAAATAAGAACACCAAAAATACCTTTGCCAACTACTTTTATGTTTTGTTTTGCTCAAGGGTAAAAACATTATTTAACTGTTCATAAAAGTAAAATATCTTTAATACATTTGTCTAGCAAATGTTTTTTTTACAGGTCTAAGTCAAAACTATATTTTTACTATTATGAAAATGAAAAAAACATAAACACCCTCAAACAATTATGCAATGATAGAAGATGGAAAATAATATACTAAAATACCCCCAGATCTAATAAGTATTTGTTATGAACCGAAAGGCATAATATTAAATTATATTCTTACAATTCACAATAAACCACGTCAAGAGCTACAATGAATTACTGACAAAATTTATTTATCTATTTAATTGTAAAATTGCTAAAAATAAATCCACGTAACCCTCCCTTGAAATTGCCACTAGCATTAACATGTACCAAAGGAGGATCTGACGTCAGCTGACGTCAGCACTGTAGATTAGTTATTTCTCTCCGTGCTTCGCAGGCGTTCGTCTGCCTTTTTTTTTTTTACACAGGTCTTATTTTTGTATTTTTTATGGTGGAATAGACAAAGCAAAGGCTGTGGCCGAGCGGTTGCCCGCGCGCTGCCAGCATTGGCGCGCCCGAGTTCGAACCGCTCGGGGCGCAAAACTGATTTGGATTTGTGTGTGTGTGTTTTTTTTTTAAATATAAAGAACTGTTTTTTTTCCAAAAAAAAAGGTTTTTTGTTTTTTAATAACTGGTTGTTCTTTCTGATTTGGTTTGTTTTTTTTTTCTTTCAACAACCATTTTCTTTTAAAAAAAATGAATGGTTTTTTTTTTAAATAACTGGTTGTTGTTTTTTTTTACAAAAAAAAAATTTAATAACTGAAGTGTCCGGGCCAACTTGCGCACACCACGGCTAATCTCCGGATCCATTTTTTTTTAAAATTTTTTTCTCTATTTTGTTTTGCCACTTATATTTTTTTTTCTTAACCGAGATGTCCGGGTCAGTTTACGCGCACCATGATTTTTTCTTCCCAAGTATATATTTTTTTCAATCAATAATTTTTGTTGTATTTATCATTTATTTTATTTTTTTATTTGCTCTTTTTTTAATGTTTTTAGGCTTCTTTTCAACCTTTGATTTAATTTCGTTTTTTTCACGTTATTAAAGCTATAATAATATTAATATCAAGAGTAATAATAATAATTTTAGTTTTTGTTCTTACATGTTTTTTTTATTGATTTTTTTTCTCAGGTTTGTTTAATAATGTTTATTGTTTTGACAGTAATAGTGATGATAATTTTAGAAGTTAAGGGTCTTTTGTTTTTTAATAACTGGTTGTTGTTTCTGATTTGGTTTTTTTTTTTTCAAGAACTGTTTTGTTTTTAAAAAAATGAATGGTTTTTTTTTTAAATAACTGGTTGTTGTTTTTTTTTACAAAAAAAAATTAATAACTGAGGTGTCTGGTCCAACCTACGCGCGCCACGACTAATCTCCGGATCCATTTTTTTTTTACATTTTTTTCCCTATTTTGTTTTGCCACTTATATGTTTTTTTTCTTAACCGAGGTGTCCGGGTCAGTTTACGCGCACCATGATTTTTTCTTCCCAGATATATTTTTTTTGTCAATCAATAATTTTTATTGTATTTATCATTTATTTTTTTTGCTCTTTTGTTAATGTTTTTAGGCTTCTGTTCAGCCTTTGATTTAATTTCGTTTTTTCACGTTATTGAAGCAATAATAATATTGATATTAAGAATAATAATAATAATAATAATTGTAGTTTTTGTTCTTACATGTTTTTTTATTCATTTTTTTTCTCAGGTTTGTTTAATAATGTTTATTGTTTTGACAATAATAGTGATGATAATTTTAGAAGTTAAGACTTCGATGTTACTGTTGTTATGATAGAGTATGTTGATCTTTTTCATTATATTAAATTTTGCATTTTTAAATATTATATTTTCATTTCAATAATGGTGAAAATTATTTGTTCCGTCCGCACTACGCCCGCAACGTAGTGCGGGCATTTGACTAGTAATTAACTATGTGAAATCTGTTAGAGTATAAATATGAGTGGTTGTTGTAACACACAAGGAGTGTGACAATTACAATAAAATTCAAATTCTCTTCTCTCCCTCTCCTCTGTTCTCTCTCCTCTGTTTTCTCTCTTATCATTCTTCTTCAATTACACAATCCTAACATGGTATCAGAGCATTTATGCTTACGCAGAAAAATTAAATGATCCAATTCTCTGCTTCCGCAATCTAATCCTAATGCATTATTCAAAAAAAAAAAAAAAAAAATCTCGGTTGAATCTGTTTCTTCTGTTCTAGATTCAAAACTCAGAGAGCAGCAAGTAGCATATGTGAGAAGACGAGCTCGTTAAGCAGCAGGAGAAGCTGGTTAGATGCATCAATATTTCTTCCGCTTGCTTCAACAAGAGATTCATACCTGCCTTTTCGAAGTCATTTCTGCCAGTCTCCAGCCGATGCTCTGTTTTTCCTTCAATCTCTAGCTCTGACATACTGCAAGATCCCGACGTCATCTAAGAATCTTCTCAAAATCAATACATAAATGGAGAAGGAGGAGGAGGAGGAGAACTCTGTGATTCAGCTGGCTGATTTCAGAATCGACGGTCCTTATTCATCAAACTTCCTCTTCTTTGCACTCTCATCGTTTGAACGCCAAGATTGGGGGAGGAGATCAGCACTCCTGCCAGTTTAGCTCCTTCCTGTCTGCTCGATGAGCGGTTTGTTATGCTCTTTGCTTTCTAGAAGTCGCCAGAGACGTGAAGTAGGGCTGTTATTGTGATGTCGTTTTGTGATTAACAAATGCAAGATGATGTGAAGTAATCTGAAAAAAAAAAAGAAAAAAAAAAAAAGGGATGAGGTGGCTGCTGTCAACGGAAATGATCTGCACAGTCACCAGTGAATCATCCTTCTCCGTCGTTGATGGAGTCAGATTATTGCACAGATCAAGCTCTCGATCACCGGAAACAGAAGAGGCCGCAACTGCTAGAATAAACTGAGCATTAATTGAAATTTCAGAAGAATGAAGCATTGGATTAGCATCATAATTGCTGCTTCTCAAAGCATCAGTCAAAGATCTCATCTGCTCTTGGGGCTACTGTCGTGATTTCTTCACTCAGACCTTCAGCGGTGATTAGATTACAAAGCATCGCATGCTCTTTGGCTGCGAGATGACATCTTCAGTTTTGCCTCTTTCAACTCTTTCCAAAAAAAAAAAAAAAAAATTGTATGTGTCGCTCTGTGAGAGAAAGCTGGGTTGTCATTCGGTGTTGTTCATGGTCAGGCTGTTGGATTCTTCGTGGTGACAGCTGAAGTCGTGCAAGGCGGAGCTGAAAAAAAAAAAAGGGGGGGGGGAAGGATACAAACGATTTGGCAGAAAAGAGAAGAGGCCGAGGCGGTTGAGATTTTGTGTGTGCTGGTGTCGTTTGTGTTTTGTGTTTAGTGTGCAGTGTATTACTCTGCCGTTTTGTGTGTAACTTTCTACCATTTTGCAAAAAAAAAATCAAAAAAAAAATCAAAAAAAAAAAAATCAAAAAAAAAAATAATCAAAAAAAAAAGATTAAGAAAAAAAAAAAAACTTAATCCAATGAAGAAGAAGAAGAAGAAAATGAATTCTTACACAGATTAAGAAATTCATCGGCAAATGAAAAACTTCAGAAAAACTGAAGAAGCCAAATGAAATCCTTCAGAAAAACTGAAGTAGATAAATGAAATTCAAACTCATTCTATCACCTCTCTTACCTCCCATTTCTTTCTTCTCATCCCTCTCTTCTCAATGATGAAAAACTTCAGAAAAACTGAAGTAGACAAATGAAATGTCAATCAAGACATAGACATATGAAATGTCTTCTCTCTCTCTTCTATCTTCTTTTCTATTTGAGCATTTTCTTTCTTTCTTTCTTCATTACTCATGTGTTTTGTTTTCATTGCTGCAATCTCATGCTTGGTTTATCAAAGCATGAGATTGAGGGGGGATATTAGAGTATAAATATGAGTGGTTGTTGTAACACACAAGGAGTGTGACAATTACAATAAAATTCAAATTCTCTTCTCTCCCTCTCCTCTGTTCTCTCTCCTCTGTTTTCTCTCTTATCATTCTTCTTCAATTACACAATCCTAACAAAATCACGTAGCAATGCACAGTGCTTTGCGAGCTTGTTTAGAAGTACGATTGTAGTAGTTTTTTAGAGTGTTTTTTGTGCCGAAATACATCAAAATGATGTTTTTTTATTGTTTAAAAGTCATTTTTGACATCAGCACATCAAAATAATCTAAAAACATCAAACCATATTCATTTAAAATGAAAAAAAATCAAATTTCGACAAAATACGGATTGAAACGCACAGCCAAACGGCATAATATCTACCTGATTTGATTTAGATTCATTAATAAAAATTGGAAAATACTGTAGCAATTATGATTTGGCCTTTAGGTTAACGTACCATAAGTATTATTTTAGTTCTTCCTGTGCTCTGAACAGGTTTGCTGTCTGAGATTGCTTGGCACTGTAATTAATTTTACTTTCGGCTTCACTGTGCATCTTGATTCGATGCAGGGCCAGGTAGCTATTTATAGCCGGGCCCCACATTGTTAATTGCAGTCCTTTTATGCAAGCCAATGGGTGCGCGGGAAATAAAATCATGGTAACGTGACCATAAATCAAGCCATCGCATATCATCCAATCTAAAAGTCAATTAACGCTAACGGGTCATGGGCCATCGCGATCCCTCAGGTGGGCCTCACTGCCTGCAGTCAGCCAAATCTTTCCCCGAGCCTGGAGCTCACAGAGAGCTCCGTGTATTTTTTCCCCCATGACAACGACAATAAGAGCAAGGGACCACTTTAACGAGGTCAAATGTTCGTAGATTATGGATAAAGAAATAATAATATCTCGTATAGTCTTGAGCGGAAACATACTGACCGCAAGATATCCTTGGCGAGTAGATCCCCAGATGTGTGAATAAATTCATGTTCAATAATATATAATATTTAATATATTTTAAATAAAAATCAATTTAAAAAATAATTGCCACTACGCGGTTGCTTTTCCCCGGAGCGATTTCTGGCCGATCAACACCGTGATTGTATAAGTAACTTACTGGATTAATTTGTTGTTTGGAATGGTTGTACACTGTCAGTGATGAAGTTCACTAAAAGCCCGCAGCGATCAAGTTTATTTCAAGGCTGATAGGTGGGCTGAGAACCTGGGTAGCATTAGAATGTTCATTCGAGAAATCTGTCCCTCTCTTCCCGGCGGCTAGATTCTCGTCGATCTTTTAATTTTACTTAGACTTTTCCACTCCAATCTATTCTTTAATCTCTTACAACTAATGGGATTCCAGATTTGTTTTGTTGACTCAACTTTTTTTTCTAAAATATTCATCTTTCTGATTCGTTCTTGCCTATCAAGATCAAGTCTTTCTTTAATCATATTTCGAGATGGTAACGTGTGGAGCAATCTTCCGCTTCCAACCTAGCCAGATCGTAAAGATGTTTTGGCAACATAAACAAGAACATGCCTAATCGGTTTCGAATCCCCGGTACGCAGCAACACCTATTGGAAGTCTCATCTGTCACTGCAAGGCATGCAACCCGGGCCGACTACCAGATTAGTTGGGGCAACCCGGATACTGGGGCTGGCGACAAAAAAAAAAGAACATGCCTAACGTGAACATGCAGTGTAATAGATAGTGTGCATCTCCAACCATTCATCACTGCCGATGTACACGTGCCCACATCTGCGGCGGTGCATTTTGTAAAATGAAAAGGAAATAAAGGATTGCAGCAGAAGCCAGATTCTGGATAGGCAGCATTGCATCGACAACTTGTATCTTGTCGTCCTGCCCAGCATTGCGTTGTCTTCTGCTTTTTACTGTGATTTGTCGAGGGAGTTTCAAATTGTGTTTAAACATATGTATTTTGGTGTATTTAAAAAGTATATTTTACTTGAAAAACTTTTTTAATAATTTACAGGTTTTTTGGCGTGCTGTATAAATATAAAAAATATTTTTATGCATTCTTAATAAATAATTACTTAAAAAAAAACACACCATAGTAGCAAATACATATTTAATTTATTTGTATTTCTTTTTAAAATATCTGTACCTTATTAATAAACACCGACGTAGTGTATCTTTCTGAAGATGGACTTCACACAGCAAACTCACCTTTTTGGTCCAGCATATCCAGGTATGTTTCACTATTTGTCTGAATATTTCAAAACACAATTATTATTATTTTTTGCATTTCAGATAAAATTAATATTTTGAATAATATATCTAGCTTTTAAAAAATATATAAATTGAATGAGGACTTTGAATGCGCGCAGTTCAACTCTCGGAACCTTAGTTCAATCTTCAATGTCCCAGTCATTTTAAAATCGCACCATTTTAACCTTGTCAGACTGGACAGATTTTTCGAGGTGGCTTGGAATTGTTATAATAATCGTTTTTTTTAAATATCTTTTAAATTTATTATTACTATTAACGTATTAAAACGATTGAAACAAAATTTAAAGCGAAGAATTGTAATAAAATCAGAACACTTCTGATTAAGTAACTGAGAGAGAGATTATGGTTGATTTTGTTTTTAAAAGTATTTTTTGTTTAGAAATGTGTTAAAATAATTTTTTTTTTAAATATTTTTGATATAATAACATAAAAATGATATAAAAACATTTTAAAATTTTTTATTTTTTTTTAAATTCTTTAAAAAACGCTATTAAAAAACAATAAGAAACATTGTCTTTAACTTTTCTCAGCGGTAATAAAAAAGGAATATTATTTTTTAATCCACTAAACATTCTAATTGACCTACGCGCCCGTTGTGTGTAATCTTTTATGGTGATGCTGAAAGAAGCCACGTGTTATGCTGTTAATCATCTCAATTATTTATCTTTTTGGGGTTTAACGAGGAGCAATAATCTCGTAATTTTAACTCTTTTTTATCTCTCCCCGGGACACGGAACAGAAAGAATCAACCAATCAAAACCAAGCAGTTGAGGATAAAAATTCAATCCTGTAAATATACCCTCATGGAAGGGTACTAATTATCTGACCCAAAACCTCAAGAAACCTACTACTCCTCTCACAGTACAGTGGGTCCCATTCGATTTTTTTTTGTCTGCTGTCAGCCAATGAAACACTGGCTTAAATGGAAATAAGTGCATCCATTAGCCAATAGATTACTCTTAATTATTATTATATTAAGTTTAGATGTAAGCTTCCGATAAACTGACATGGTAAGCAACATCCAAGGTTGTTTTTGTCAAGCTGGCTGTGCTTGCTGGTAAGGGAATGCCAGGGGGCAGGCTTTTCTCTATTATGACAATTTATATATTTGTTATCTGTCAAATGTAATGATATTATTTTTAATATCTGTACCAAAAGCAAGGAAGGTGGAGAGAATCTAGAAATGCTCTCCATTTATTTTTAAAAAATTCACCTCAAGAACCTGTTATGTAAAATCACTACTACAACAACAAATACTTTTTCCTAGTAATATATTAGAATGGGAAAATAATAGAACTGTATAGTGAGAGAGAGCTAGATAGAGAAGATAGAGAGAAGTGAAGAGAAAACGCAGAGAATAAAAAGAGACCGGATATTGACAAATTTCACGTCACTGTTATTAGAAGGTCGTTTGTTTGTATAAAGATTTCTTATCTGGGATCTCTCTCCCCCTCTCTATCTCTCTAGAATAAATAAGAATACAATCTCTCTCTCTCTTAAAACTCATTGTTTTCTTTTGTATTTGTTTTAGTTATTGAGAGAGAGAGTGGCCCAGTAGATCGAAAACTCCTCTCTTTTGTTCAGTTTGGGAAGATCTAAGCTTCTTTAATGGGGTTGCAACAACACCCACTTTCTTATTTGTCTTGTTATCGTGACTTTTTATTGGGTCTTTTTTAAGCTTGTTTTTGGGGGTGTGCTTCGATAGTGCCAGTCTCCTGGACTCTGTGAATTTCGTCCATGATGTGGAGGTAACTGTCGACTGATTGAGTCTACGGGGATTCTTGGGGAGATGAGATAATAGGATGTGGGTCTGAGGTAATGATTTTTTTTTGCACTTTCTTTCAGTATAATTTGATTAATTGGTTTTTCTTGTTTGGTGATTTGTTAACTGGGTTTTAATTTATTTCATAATTTAATTAATAATTAGTTTTGGTTTTTAGTTTGATAAATTGTTGGGGCTACGACCTTTTCCATTTCTTTTATTGTGTGCTTTTTCTCCGTGTGTGTGTTTCTCTGATTTTTTTAATAGTTTCTTGTATTTCTGGATTGTTTTGAAGGGTAATTTGATTTGATGGGTTAGTTTACTATTTTGTATGATAGATTCTGTTACTGCTATTTGCTAACACGCAGTGTTATTTTAGATTGAACTTGTGAGGGATCTGGTGCATTAACTTTTCGGACCAATTAAGCTTTTATATGTTTTATCATTGTAAATTGAATTTAATATACTTGAATTTTCCTTGTTGATCAAGGGGCTTATTAAATTCACGTTATTTAGTTTTTTCCTTAAATCTAGCCATTTCTGTGAATTTCGGGCTCCATGTAGGCATTTGGAAATCTGGAGTCCATGGTGATGGACTATACGTACCCCGCTTGCTTTTATATGTTTCGTGCTTATTATTGTTTTTAGCTGCATTAGCTCAGAACATTCTATCTTTGGTACGAATAGCCAAGGATTTGTATGCTTTCTATTCATTTTAGCTTTCGAGGGAACATGGAGACCTGTCAATGATTTGAAACTGAATTTTTTTTCCAGGAGGTTTAGTCATTGTGACTTGATGGTTTTGTGGTTTCTTCTAGCTTTGGCCCTTCTGGATCTGTGTTTATACTTGTGTGATGATTTGTATCCTTAGAAAATTGGCAAGGCTTCTAGTGGTATATGCCTTGTTAGGAAGCCACCTTCATCTTCTTACATTTGAGGCCAGAAATTAAGCTGCGTGTGACTTACCCCAGCTGAAAAGAACATCTCATAAGCAGTCATTTTCTAACATTTCTGTATGGTTATGGTATGGCGTACATGGTCTGTGAGAAATAACTTCATGTTTTGCTGGTGGTCCTTTTTACTGTATAGCTGAGCCATCTCCATTGATCCTTAAATCAAAACGAATCAAATAGTAGAAATTGCCTAATTGTTTGGGGGGTCTCGCATGTGAGCAATTTGAGTGATCATGGACAGCCATTGCATATTCAGCGTCTATTACAATTTATTGCCAGTTAAATATAATTGTTTTTGAGGTTTATTGGAAATCTTTTCTGTCTTTCTTTCTTTCCTTATCTAAGCAGTCTCTCATTGTTTTCCTCCCCTTTTATATGATTTTTTTTTTGAATTGTGTGAAGATAGCAATTTTCAAGAGATTGTAAGCAGCGAAAGTTTCACTCTGTCTAACCCTCTTTAGAAATTTATGTATTCACCACATTTTTTTATGGTAAA
The DNA here is from genome assembly GCA_025169955.1 of Salix arbutifolia. Classification (NCBI taxonomy): domain Eukaryota; kingdom Viridiplantae; phylum Streptophyta; class Magnoliopsida; order Malpighiales; family Salicaceae; genus Salix; species Salix arbutifolia. The sequence continues at coordinate 5,364,489 of CM045909.1, forward strand.
TATGTTAAGGATCATTTGGGACAAATATTCCTGATTTTAGGAAATAACTTTCTTGATGGCTATAGTATGCAGACCTTTTGAACTCTTCACCCTTCCTTAACTGTGGTGTTTGATGCTTAATAACCTGCATGCTTCTCTGTTTTTTGAGAGAACCTTTATTTGCTTTTCTTACTACTGATCGGAATAGGACTTAACTTGATTAAACAGTGCAGCCATTGATCTATGGCTATTTGTCCAGATACATTAGTGTATGTTACGGTATTTGCACTAATGGTGCCATGACAATTAATGAATTACCAAGGCTTGTAATTGCATGTTGCTTGTGTGAATCTTTTTATATTTTGGTTGATTATGACATTATCATTGAATTTGTAACACCATGATTGTCAAAGGTCGACCCTTTGCCAATGAAAAGCATTTCCTTCTGTCTACCATAACAAATTTGTAGGGAAAATCCGTGATCCTTCCAGTTAAAGTTCGCATATCTGCTGCTAAATGATAGTTTCTTTGATGGTTATGTATTTCACATTTGCTTCGTATCTTTGATTGGTTGCCAGGAATGGGAATGAAAGTGCAGTGTGAAAGTTACTTCCCAGGATATTTCTCAATGAGGGATCTTAATGAGGATTCTAACAGTTGTACCTGGCCCCTGTTCTATGGAGATAAAACCTTTACAAATGGGCAGTATTGTAACGGTTTCTCGCCAAGGGTCATTGCAGATGTCTATCCAGGGAACGATAAGGACGTAGTAAAGCGAACAATGCTTGAGCATGAGGCCATATTTAAGAATCAGGTGTGTTTCATTTTAAGTTAAGTGACCTGAACTGTATTCCATTTGTATGCTACAAACCTGAAACTTTCTTCCGTCCTTCTGTTATCCAGCTCCATGAACTTCACCGTATATACAGACTACAGAGGGACTTAATGGATGAAATTAAAAGGAAAGAACTACTTAAAAATCGGTTGCCTGTGGAGACATCATTTTTATCAAGCCCTTTACCTTCCCAGATTACATCCAAAGATGCTCGTAAATGGAATATCCCTACCTTGGCAAACTCAATATGTGCCAGACCATCTACATCAGGCATTGAAGATATTCATTCTCCTTTGAGCTCTATGAAAGGAAGCAGTGCACAAGCTAGTCCCTTGCCATCTCAAAACGGTGGAGCTTCAAAAGATATGGAGATTCTAGAGTCCAGACCATCAAAGGTGAGAAGAAAGATGTTTGATCTTCAGCTTCCAGCTGAAGAATACTTAGATACTGAAGGAGGGGAACAATTACAGGATGAAAATGTATCTGGAGTCTCAAGTTATGTGTCCAACAGGAATCCTAAAATTGCATCTCAGAATGAAAGAAATCTTTTTCTTGGCAATAGTGGGAAAAATAATTGCCAAGGAGATGCATTAAGATCTGAGTCACGTTTAAGGAGCCCAGTTAATGTGGGTGACTTGAATAAGCCTATTGAGGTTGAAGAAGCAAATGCTTCTGCATATGTTGATCTTCTAGGTTGCATCTCCTCCCAAGCGGTGAGCCAAAGACATGAACTAGCTTCTAAGCCAAAACAAGAGCTTCTAGGTTTTCACAAGGAAATTTCATCAAATTTCAATTACAGGAGTGACAATGGAACTCTCAATAGTCCACATTTGCAACATAATGCCATTGGAAAAGGCTGGTTTCCTCGTACACTTGACTCAGGTAATGTTTCCTCACAAAATTATGATTTAGTTCTTTGGTTTCATTCAAAATCTTCATTACACCAGCTTTCATTATTGTAATTTGTGTTTATTGTTTTGGTGGAGCTAAGGAATATCATATGCACATTTATTTGATGAAGTTCTTGCTGTTTTTTTTCCATGTAAAGTTTTCATAACTCGTACCAAATAAAATGTGGCATAATGATAGAGAACCTTACATTTAGTTCTGGAAACTGAAGCCCCCCCCCCCCCCCCCCCCCCCCCCACAAACTGTGCAATTTAGAATCGAATAAGCACACAAGCATGTTGTCATGAATTGATCTACCATCTACCATTTGAAAAATGATTTTACTCCCTGGCAAGTTGGTTAGGCAAACTATAAGTTCACTGAGGTTTTTTTCTTTTTGAATTTAGCATTTTGGGCAATGTTCTTGCAATTGTTTCTGTTGATTCTCATATATTGTTGTCTCAATTTGCAGGGCACAATAAAAATAATTTGAAGTCTGCTTCTCCAGATGTTCAACCAGAAAAACCTACCACTTCCCAGCCAATGCAAGTTCTGTTCAGTAAAACTCACGAACCTCCTACCCTTTTTCTAACTGATCAAGGCAAGATTGATGTGTTGAGAGAGAGAGCAGCTCGTGGTTTAGAACTTTCTGAAAGAAATCACGAGATCTCCAATAGTAACTTTTCAGAGTCAGCTGTTGCTTCTCATATACCTAGTTCATATCCAATTGGCCTTCCTGATGATGTGGGAAAGTCCTGGCGTCACTCTGTTTCCTCTTGGGAAAAGCCTGCTGTTAGCTTAAGCCAGAAATCAATGTCAGTTCTCCCATATTTGAATTCATCAGCAACTTTGAGTAGGAGCTCACAGTCATCAACTCAGAGCCATGGGTTTTTTGGAGAGCAATGGAATTATAATAGAAATTCTACATCAAACCCAAGCTTTGTTCGTGAAATGCCCAACCGAGATGGATTTTACCATGGGTCCTCATCAGGGTCCAATGAACCATCAGTTCGTCTTCCTTCAGGAAACCATGAGTATTGGAACTGTGCTGGTACTAACAATGGAGCATCTGGGCATTTCATCAACCACAGCTCAGCAAACTTCTATAAGAGTCCAAATAGTATGGACTCAAAGCTGGCAAGGGATGTGAACTTGAATGCAGTGCTTTCAAACAGCTCATCGAACAAGGTGGCACGCCAGCAAGGTATTGAAGTTATAGATTTAGAAAGAACGAATGAGGTTCACCTTGCAGCTTTGCCTTGGCTTAAAGCGAAGCATGCTTGTAAGAATGAGGGCACCAAGGGGATGGATTTGAATATGGGTGGATCAACTTTCTTATCTTCTCTGAATCAGTTACAAGAGAAGAGTGAAATTGCAAAGGTTCCTAATCAAATAGTTGTTCAGAAAATGAGTTTGGCTTCCTGTTCTAATGTTGTTGAGACTAGTGTGATTCAAGGTAGCGATTCAAGCTGCAGAAAAATTCTCGGGTTTCCAATTTTTGAAAAGCCTCATATTCCTAAGAATGAGTCTTCTCCATTCACCTCTTCTTCTGTGGCCCTTCATCAGCTATCTGAAGAGGTGGAAAATAGCAAGAAAAATAGGGTGTTTGATATAAACTTACCTTGTGATCCAGCTTATCCAGACTTGGCTCAACAAACTGCAGAAGAAATTGTGGTTGTTGCAAAAGAACCAGTTATGAAAGTTGCCAATTTCAGATGCCAGTTTGACTTGAACTCTTGCATTAGTGATGATGAAACTGCTCTGATGCCTTCTGTTCCAGTCTTCAGTGCAAAGATTGTTGTAGGAATAGATTTGGAAGCCCCTGCAGTTCCTGAGATTGAGGAGTATATCATTTCCAGAGAAGAAAAGGCACATGAAGCGGCTTTACAGTCAACAGAGCACAAAGTTGAAATCCCAACTGGTGAACTTATCAGAATAGCAGCCGAGGCAATAGTTGCCATTTCATCATCTGGTTGCCAGAATCATTTTGATGATGCCAGTTGCAATCCGTGTGAAGCTTCTATGACAGACCCTCTTCAATGGTTTGTGGAGATAGTTTCGTCTTGTGGAGAGGATCTAGAGAGCAAGTTTGATGCTGTTTTGAGAACCAAAGATTGTGAGGATAATCTGGAGACACCGTGGGAAGTAATTGATCACTTTGAGTCGATGACATTGAGATTGACAGAGACCAAGGAAGAAGACTACATGCCCAAGCCTTTGGTTCCAGAAAACCTTAAACTGGAAGATACAGGAACCACTCTCGTACCGACACGAACCCGAAGGGGCCAGGGAAGAAGAGGAAGGCAACGGAGGGACTTCCAGAGGGACATTCTTCCTGGCCTTGCTTCACTATCAAGACACGAGGTAAGAGAAGATCTTCAAACATTTGGAGGGATGATGACAGCAACAGGTCATCCTTGGCATTCAGGATTAACGAGAAGGAACTCCACTAGAAATGGTTGTGCAAGGGGGAGACGGCGCTCGCTGGTTAGCCCTTCACCTCCAGTGACGGCCAGCCCACCTTGCACCCCACTAATTCAGCAGCTTCATAATATTGAAGTGGGACTGGAGGACAGGAACCTAACAGGGTGGGGGAAGACAACTAGACGCCCCCGCCGGCAAAGATGCCCAGCAGGCAATCCTCCATCCCACCCTTTAACCTAATTACAGGAAGAGACTTTCACTTGTCAATTCAGAGTTTATAGAGGGAAGCAGGAAGTTTGTTTCTATGACGCTGGGGATTGAGTTGTTGTGATCCATCGGGGACTCCTTGTACATTTAGCCCACAATCCAGGTCCCCTTTGATTCTGTCTTTGGGTGGTAACCAACTTCGTATTATTCATAAATAATGTTGCGTGATTTCTTCCAGGATGTATACCAGCATTGCTTGAGCTGTGTATGCGCATTGAATTATTGATCAGTCCTTGAATTCTGGAAGTGAATCATCAGGATCCTGTTTAAGGGCGGTAGCTGCTTCAAATTGGACTGGTTCAGGGGGCATACTTTATTATATCTAAATCATGGTGACTGGGATTATGGTTTGCAAATTTCAGGATGAGATAAATCAAATAAACGAAATATAGCATGTATAATCGAGTTCGCATTAGATAGTTAGTTATGGAATTGGATAGATTACCTCGGGAATGTTCATTTTCTCCTGGTTTTTTTTGAAGTGAAACATGCCGATCGTTTTCAAGTATTTTTTGAAACACCCACAAATACCTGTACTCTTTTAGTAAAGGGTATCCCTTAAGGAGAGATTTTCATGCACGGAGGGATAAAGTTTCTCAAAAACCATGCGTGGATGAAGCACCATGCTACTGTCGGTCTAACACCACACATGTACAACAATACACCCGTGCGACATAAATTGAGAACTGAGATTATTTTCTAGATCCTCAGGCCAATATTGGCTAGTGAATCAGGAGGCCTGGATTCACGTGATGCCTCAAGGCCCAAGCACATATAGGAAACAAGAGGGAAGAAGCGTCCTGAAATCACGGGCTGTCGGCTTGTCTGTTATGGTGCTGGTCTGTGACAAAAACAAGCGGTTCTATGTATTGTATATCTCATTGCATGCCTTTTTACAGATACATCGGTGATTTTTGTTCCGCTTCTCATCCCACCTGGGCTGGTATTCTGATACAGATAATTAAAGGTAAAAGTTAGTAATTAGTTGTGGTTCTGTGATGTTTGTTCTCTGTCCAACCTTTAGTAAAAGACCTTTATCATCCAAAATTGATCTTTACCAAAGCAAGCTGACCATTTCAGGTTTATTTATTTGCTTTTTCGGATTTTATCGAGAGGCTGCTATTTATCACGCGGATGAATGCCACTTTCTCAATAATAAGTATCCCCAATCATCTTAATCTTTTGTTGAAGAAGCAAAACAAATAATAATAAGTGTGAAGATCCTCCAGGGACACGGTCTCAAAGATTTTATAACCTTTCGATTTCATGAACTAAGCTCGTTTCCCTGATGAAATAATTTATTAATTTATTTCGAATATTTAAGGTCACATCCACTTGAAATCATTAAAAAAAAATTATAGCCAGGTGTCAACTAATCCCAAGAAACATCCTGCAAGAAAATCATTAAATCTTATTTGCATTGCTGATGTAACTAAGAAGAAACGTGTTTTGGTTTTCAGGTTCCTAAATGATTGCTCTGTCCTGCAAGTTAACCTGCATGGGGAAAAAATGAAAGAAAGAGAGAAAACAGACGCGCGGGGAAGAGAAGGAGAAAATCTTAAAAAGGAAAATTGTTTGAACAGAGCCTATGCTTTTGGAGGCAGCAGAAGAGAGACGGCGCGTGGTTGTTCCGGTTGCTGTTGGTTGATAAATACGATGTCGGTGTTGTCTGAAAGTAATGAATGATCTCGTCAATCAGGTCCCATAAAAATCTGTCTCTCTGTAATTATCCTAAAAAACAACTTTAAAATTTATTACATTTAGATATTAGTAGATGGTTGATACGTGTTAGATAGAACAGAACTTAATATAAAAAACATCCAAATTTTACTAATATTTTTTAATTATAAAAATTTAAATTATGTGAAAATTAATTTTAAAAAAACATTATTGAAATGAGTAATATTTTTGCGAGATGACACAATAAAATAGCCATACCTTTTAGTTTATTATCATATTATTTTTCCAGAGCTACATTACAAGTCAAATTAATTTCTTTAAACATAAAAAAAAATGAATCATGCGAGGGCAAACCCCATGCAACCTATTCAATTGACTTTGGTCTATCTTAATTAATTTATCAAATTTGTAACTTGAATAATAGCATTGGAACAATCTCATAAAAAACAAATTGAAATAAATTATAAAACTCAATTCTCAATCTATCTAATTTTAAATTATAAAATTAAATAAAAAAACCAAGAAACCAAAACTTGAGCAAACCCTTGTTAACTTGTAAAATCTACAAATCAAGTTATGTAGTCAGGAAAACATCATATAAAACAAATCATGAAACACAATCTTTAATCAACTTGATATAGAAGGATTAAATTAAAAAAAGTCTATTAAACAAAATATTAAGAAAAAATTAATCTCGGTCAACTCGAATTAATCCATCAAATTACTGATCAAAGTAATAAGAATAAAATAATTTCATAAAAATCAAATTGAATTTTTTTAATAAAATTTAATTTTAAATTAATTAAATATTAAATGATAATTTTTTTTTAAAAAAAATTAACAAATAGAAGAAAAAAACCCTGGATCAACCCATTAAATCTATAATCATGATCATGATGTAAGATAAATAAACTCATTAAAAAATAAAATTAGAAAAATAAGAATAAATTTAAGCAAATAGTACTTTTTTATTACGTTAATTTTCACCAAAACCTCCCCTCATCTGTTTTTTTCTTTGTCCTTCGCTATTTATGTATATGAAAATAATTATAATTATAATTAGAGTAATAAAACAACACTGTATGCTTCATATGACTATGTTTTACCGATCGTTTCGTATCGTCATGCAAAAGAGACAAAACACACCCAGCTGTCGAGTGCTACTGCTCCTACTTGTCTGTCCTTCACACACACACACACTTTTTTTTCTTTTATAGCGAAGAGATTTCCTTTCGTTTTATATTATTAGTATTAAAACTTATAATATTGTTTCCCCTTTTTACCACCCTTCACGAGGACAGGCCACAGGCCAAAAAAAAACAAAACAAGAAAGACAAACATTTGACAATTGAATGTGATCCATGTTGACTATCGACTTTTGGGCATCCACTAACAATTTTTAACGATTCGGACATGAAGAGCACTGTCACATGCAGTGCAGTGATTTGTGACTACGAGATTCAGGGGGTGGTCGTGGATCCCTTTCAATATTCGGTTATATATTGGAGGCAGAGTTGAAATCCAATGAAGAGATCTTCACATCCATCCTATCTGCATCTAGCCATACAGGGACGGTCGGGGAAGGGTGGCGGGTTTCAGTACAATATGTCAGGATTACAGCTTAGTGCCTACAACGAAGCATTGCAAATGCTTGGTTGACCTGTTAGCTCGTGCTGGCAGGCTCGAGGAAGCCTTGGGCGTCATTCAGAAAATGCCAGTTCAACCAGATGCGCTCTAGTTTGTTCGGTGCATTTCTCCATGGATGTGGACTACATTCAAGGTTTGATCTTGGAGATGGAGCAATCAAGAGGATGCTAGAGCTCCAAACTGGTGAAGCTTGTTACTGTGTGCTAAATCTGTATGCTTCAGATGGAAGATGGAATCAGGTTAAGCAGGCACGGAAGTTGATGAAACAGAGAGGATTGAAGAAGAAAACTTCTGGTTGTAGCATGATGGAGATAGATGTTGACCGCTTCTCCTTCTTTTCATTGCTTACAATATATATGATATTCATGGAGATTACATTTTATATTTGCCAATGATGTATATATCAGGATCCAAATTTATATATTCTTTAGTCAAGTTAAATTGAACTGTACCCAGGAACCTTCTTATGGCCTGAACGCTCCATAATTCCTCTGGTCTTCTCACGAGCAGCCCAGTTTCCTATTTCAGCGTAGATATTAGATAACAAGGAATAATGCCCGGTATCACCTGTCCTACTCTTCAAGATATCCTTTTCAATTCCTGGGATCATATCCATTCTCTGGTGAATTCGACACCCATTAAGTAAATTACCCCAAACACTAGCATCTGCAGGGAATGGCATTGAGTTGATTATTTTGTAGGCTCCGTCGACATCACCAGCACGGCTCAGAAGGTCAACCATGCAAGCAAAGTGTTCTGAGTTTGGTTCAACGCCAAAATCTCTCATAAGGTCAAAATAGAACTTTCCTTGTTCCACAGATCCTGAATGACTACATGCTGATAGGATATTCATGAAGGTAATATGATTTGGTTTTATTCCCAACTCTACCATTTGATTGAAGAGAGTGATTGCAGCATCAATACGACCATGCATTCCGTATCCAGAAATCATTGCACTCCATGACACCACGCTCTTTTCTGACATGCTATGAAAAATACCTTCGGCAGTTCGAAGATCTCCACACTTTGCGTACATATCAGTCAGAGCAGTTTCTATGTAAAGATCCTTCTCTACACCATATATAATGAGTTTGTGGTGAAGCCATTTTCCCTTTTCAAGATATACCATGTCTGCGCAAGCTTGAATTGCACTCAAGAAGACCACATCTGTTATTTTATGACAATTGAGGTACATTTGATCAACGAGATGAATTGCCTCTAGTGAATTACCACTCTGAACGAACCCCGAAATAATAGAATTCCATGCTACACTACTTTTTTGTTTGATATCATTAAATATCATGTATGCTGAATCTGCGAAACCACACCTCGAGTACATGCCAATTAGAGCATTCTCGACAAACTCACCCAAAATGCATCGTTTGATGGCATGACCATGTATCTGACGCCCGAGCTGTAATGAACCCACATTTCCACAAGCTGATATCGCACTTGACAGGCTAAAAAAATCCAGCATTAGTCCTCGTTTTCGCATCTGCACAAATAATACCAGTGCCTCTTCAAACAACCCTTGCCTGGCATTTATCGATATAAGCGTGTTCCATGACACGACATTTCTCTCCCCAGTTGCATGAAGAGCCTTCTCACAATAACCTAGTTTACCACACCCAGCATATAATTCAATCAACACTGGCCCTAGACAGTCATCTTGGAATGTCATACCTTTCTTCATTGCATAACAATGAATTAATTTCCCTTCTCTAAGCCAGCCTAACCCAGAACAAGATTTAAGAACCCCCATTATGGTAATCACATTCGGCTCCACTTTCAACTCTAGCATCTTCACAAAAATCTCAAAAGCTTCTTTAAACCGATCGCTTCGATTATAACAGTAAATCATTGAAGTCCATGAAATAAAAGTCCTGTTGGCCATGTTTACAAAAATCCTCTCAGCACTAAACAAATCATCACATGAACTATACATCTCAATAAGGGAATTATCCAACGCCTCACAAGTGTCAACTCTCCTCCTAACGATATAACCATGTATAGACTTAGCTAGCTTCAAAATGCCCAGTTTAGAACAGGCCTCGGTGACACTTAACATTATAACCCAATCCAATTTAACACGTTCATGTACCAACAACCGAAACAGCTCCAACGCTTCATTTGCCTCTCCCTTATCAACATAACAAGAAATAATCGAACTCCATGAAACCAAATCTCTAACAGGAATATCATCAAACACCTTCCTTGCATCAGTTAAGCAACCTAATTCTCCATACAAACCAAGAAGTGAAGTCTCAATAAAAGGATCATTATCAAACCCACCTTTAATTATCCTCCCGTGAACTTTTGCACCAATAAACATGTCCCCAAAACCAGCACAAGCTCTCAAAACTGAAGGAAATACGAAACTAGTGATTTGAGCAGCATTGCATAACATCCTGTCATAGAGTGAAATGGCTTCTTCAAAAGCGTGAGACCAGACATGGCATTTTATAAGGACACCCCACATGAAAGAATCAGGATTTTGATAGGTTTCAAAGACATGTGTTGAGGATTTAATGGAGCCCATTAGAGCATAGGACTCGATGAGTTTGGTGGAGGCTTGGGCGGTGTTGAAGAGATTAGTGACTAAAAGGCGGGCGTGGAGTTCGTTTAATTGTCTTAAGGTTTTGCAGGACCTGAACAAGGGCATGTAGCGTGTCATTCTGCTTCTTTGTTACTAAGCAGACACAACATTGTCGATTGTGCAAGAAGAAATGTTGAAGTTAGAAGCACGAGCAAGTAGCCAATAATGATTGGTTATCTGGGCCACGACAGAGAGGGTGCTCTCCCGCCATGAAATCAGTGGAACAAGAGAGCAGAAAGCAGATTGATTGAGCGAAAAGCGAACTGAGGGATCAAAATATTGTATCAACTTGGATTCTGACCATTCTTAAACCATGCTATTATTTATTTCTTCAAGAGACCACAAGCAGCAGCGAAAACGTCATGCAGCCGAAAACCTAATACTGAATATTTTAGGAGTTAGTTAAAAGCTTCTATCTTTCTTGATTTTATAACAAGGCATCTCTCTACTCTTATTTATAGGATAATATATATATATATATATATCAAATTAAATAAATAAAATTTATATTTCTTTAAGAATTGGCTTGGACAGTATTATTCCCGTCAGGTATTTTTCTTGCTCCTAAAACGATGAGGATTTATAAATATGTTGAATTGATGGCATATATTTTCTTTTCATTCGACAAAAATATATATATGTGTATATTATTATTAGCCCATAAATGAGCAAGGCACGAATGAGAAATTTGTCAACACGCTCTATTGATTTTGTTTTCGCTGACCTGTTGGTTTTTCTAAACAACGTCTCCACGGGCAATGGTATGATTACGAGGAAACAATTCATAAAAGATCCCTCCATGGGATGAATGTATTTTTTTTTTTTTATAACTGGGATGTTCGGGTCAGCTTGCGCGTACTACAACTAATTTCCAGGTCCACTGAACATCCTGCAAGTCCAATGAGCATATAAAACACCGCGGGGTGACAGACATACTTTACAAGACTTGAACCTGGAATGAGAGGAAGGGAGAAGCTCTTCTTGACCACTAGGCCAAGACCTTGTTGGCATCAATGTCCCTTGTTCATCTAGATTCTGAACCATAACCTTGGTTAAAGCTCGGTTATTTATGAATATTTGAGAATATAGTTAATGTTGATTTTAAAAATATAATAAAATAATATTTTTTAAAAAATAATTTTTCAAATGTTTTTTTTTACCAAACACAAATCAACTCTATTTTTTTCATAAGCTATTTGCAAAAAGAAGAAGAATAAGCTTTCAATATTTGAAAGCGCTTTTGAGTGTTACCATGTGTCTCAAATGTATTTTAAAAAAAAAAAAAATTTTTATTAAATATTTTTTTAATATTTTTAGATTATTTGCATGTGCTATGTTAAAATTAATTATTAACAAATAAAAAATCATCATTTTAATATATTTTTAAATAAAAAATATTTTTTAAAATAATTTTAACTACACTCCCAAAAATAACATAGATAAGTCAAGTCAAACAGACTCTATATGGTTTGGCCTTTAAAATAAAAAAAAAGGTCACACAGCGGACTCATCCAGCTTCTCCAACACCTTACATTTTATTGAGAAGCATCCAAAGATAAAAATGGGACGATGTAGCTTTTTATTTCCATCCTCAAAAACAACAATTCATTGCTCAACAAATAAAATAAACAAATGAGAGGCTATTTATGCATTTCTCAAAACCAGATGCAAAAAATGAAAGAAAAATCGATACAATTTGTAGAAAGGCAACATCAAATGCACCTTCGGAGGGGTGTGGAAAGAATATTAAAGAAACCACAATCTGACATGCAAATCACGGTGGTCAAACTGTATCTCTGATGCCTACGGTCGATGATACACATATTTTGTTCTGGGGTCCACGATAAGACCCTTTCCCCCATTCACTTCTAAATCGTGCCTGCATGCATCACATCAATAGATCATAAGAAACTCCGTTTGTCCCTTCCATCATGGCAACCATGGACCCTAGTCAGAGTTAATTTTTTTATTTTTTTTTAATATAAATTTATTAAAATATCTAAAAACACACACACAAAAATAATTTAAAATAAAAAATAAAATAATTTTTTTATATTATTTTAAAATTGATTTTGAAACACCGTGACTAAGTTACGTGGCAAATCCTTTGCATTTTGGGGGCAGTAAGTAAGTTACGGGTGATTTCACCATTTTGTTACAGAACCGTGATAGAGTTTTTCCGTTTATGCAATTCATTCATAAAAAAAAGAAAGTTATTTTTTACACCAAGTCAAGGTAACTTCCACGTCATTGCGGAAAGATCCAGAAGGTTAGCATCTACAGCACCAAAATGCTAAAGGCTAAAACATAAATAACCAGATGAATAGCCCAGTTGCCTTTCAATACAGTTACTACCATAAATGCCTGTTTCATTTGACGATAGGTGGATATGAATTGTAAGAGAAGCAGAAAACTCAACTGGAAAACAAAGTCGGGGATGGTCAACTGCTCACGAGGTACATATCTGAACAGCTGCAGGAGCCGATCAGCGTACACCACTTTCTTCCAGGTCTAGAAGCCAGACTCAAACGGTAAACTTGCAAGATAGATTCAGATTTTAATTGACAAAAACTCAAATAAAAATACATACCACATTGTCAACAAATACTTGCAAAGCGAAAATTGTGGCTTTCAGGTGAAAATTTGGGTGAAGAACATATATTGCCTGCATAGTAGACAAGGGGATCAAATCTAAGAACACAAATATATGCATTTACAAAGGTGAACATGTATTGCATACATGCAGATTTCGCTGGTGTTTCTGACCAAGTATTTGCTGTAATCTTCGCATCCATCCCAAGTCTGGTTGACTGTTTATCAAAGAGGCAGGCACATATAAAATGAGGAAAGCTGACAGTTTCAGAAAGATGAACTTCAAAAATAATTATAAACCAGCCCAGACGAGTAACTCGACTGCCATACACTTGAGAACAAAATAACAGGTGGAATGACATAGCTCTGGTCAATAACCCATTTGTATGAAGGGCAAGTATTAAGGTTTATATGATTTATCCTATGATAGAGAGAATTTTGATCAAATTCTCCATAAAGGAACCAGTATGGGGCCAAGACTGGGTGATGGGCAATCCCCACAATGCTAGTAGAAACTCAAATAAAGAACTTGAAAATTCCTGATCTTTCCAAATCCTAATAAAAAATTAAGGAGCTCTCCAAATCCAAATTCCTGATTCCAAGAATAAAATTCTGATCAAATTCTCCATAAAGGTACCTCTATGTGAGCACATGTCTGGTGGCAAACAATTACCATAATCAGGGAAAAGGAAATAAAAGTCAAAGGCAATCCCACATTTGAAGCAAAACGAGGAAGAAAAAAATATTCAGCACTGAGCAGAAATATCATCGACAAAAGTTTCAATTCTCCCACTTGAATATTATTGAGAAACAAATCATCTATTGTGAAGTCAAAATTTCAAGCAAACATGAGTGTATAGCTTAAAAAGTCAGCCGTGCAATTCTTACACTTGCAAAGAGGCTGCAGAGTGGAAATACGCAATCGAATAAGGCTTCTGTATTAAGGGCTCAAATTCCTGAGATTTAACAATCCAGTTAGTGTTGGCGCTAAATCAACAGCCAAATAAAAGGTCAAGAAAATTATAACAGGATAAGAGTAAGGATATCTGAAGACAGCATTGTCCAGGATCAAGAAGCTGACAAGTGACAATAATAAAGTTAGAAAACGAATTACCTTTATCACATGATGCACAAATCTCTCTAAATCAAGACATCGCAGCAAAAAATGTGCTCCCACAACCACCATCACAGGATGGCCCTCACTGTCTACACCACCACGGTAACTAAAGTAGCAAGAAAAGATCTAAATTCAATTAAATGCAATCAAAGATCATGAACATTAAACATTAATAAAACTGACACGTGTTACAGTGAAGGAAATTCAATTCATGTGATAGGTTATATAGGGCGGTGGACTAATCCATAGTGAGAAGATCACAATGTAGAGGCTGCAAAAAGATTATTCAGAGCCACAACCAATGAATGTTACACTAAAAGTGTTGATTCAACAGGAATCAAAGTAGGCAATGCAAGGTTTGCCTTTAAAAGAAAAGAAATTAAAATCTAAAGTGCATGCAAATGAAGATGTACAAATGCCTACACAATTTTCATCTCTGCTATTTCAGAAAGATTAAGAGACTTTGCTTTGGCTAGGTATCTTGAATGAAGAGAATATTCTTCAGCAGCTGACAATCTAGGGCCTCGAAGATCTCCAAATCCAAGCATTTTGGCATAATTCCATCCTCTATGTGCTTGAGCAGTTTTTTCCCATTGCTCCTTGCGTCTCTGATCTGGATCCTTAATTAAGGACATGAAGGCAGGATCCAAATAAAAATCCAAGTATGATGAATTCCTGTAAAATGGAGCGATTGATTAGAGAAGCATGTGTGCGAGTGTCATATTCAAAACCACTGTATGAGATAAACACTTCAAGAAAGAGCATATTCTTTTGAGAAAATCCTGAGCAGTAGCCATTGTACTGCTCATTCCAATTAAACACAAATATTCAAAATTACAAATAGTAAGAAATAAATTGTAAGTGAGAATCTTTAACAAGAAAAAGAAAACAAAACAGACAAGAATGTTTAATTTTGCATTGCAATTAAGTCAACTAACCTTTGTACCAAGCCAACATCACTGGCAGGAAGGCCTGCTGGAGGTTGGAGAGTTATCGGAATATTTTTCTTGGGCAAAGGCTTTATTCTGATTTTGCGTTCATCTATTATTGTCTCACCATTCTCATCCCCAACATCAGCAGGAAGTTTTGAGACGGCCACCTCCTCTTCATGTTTATCTCGAGGAAAATACAGTGGAAGCAATCTACATTGGAAAATGGTAAAAGGACAATGACCTAATGGAATTCTTACAAAACAGTGGTCGCATAAGAAAAATACAACAAATGTGACATGTCACAACTGATGCATCGTCATTTTATTTAAAGAAATGACAGAATGTGCATCTTGCCCTAGCTATTTTGGGCTATGGCTCAAATTCAGTTGGGTTGCAGCCATTTGTTCATCTCTAAGGCAACAGAAAGAAGCATCAATATAGAAGCACCTTTTATATATTTCAGTATCAGTTGATGTGGTAGTACAAAAAACAACAGCTGCAATCTTATTTTTCTGCTTCTCAAGAAAACGCCGGATGGTCCCTGAACAGGACCAAACAGGAAATCAATTAGATGACAGTGAATCACATAAGAAACATTTGGCTCTCCAGACACAGACAATATCAGAAATATACACAAAAAATTATAGATGAGGGAATAAATGAACGAGTTTATGTGCATGATGTGCAAGTTGTTGTATTATTCCAGCAGCATAACATAAATTCTCTCTAATAGCTCAAATGGACAGGCAATATTAATTTGCCAACAACAACAATAATAAATCCCTAGATTGATATTAACATGCACAATAAGCGCTAGAGATCTAAAAAAAGAGCTGTGGTGAGAGGAAAAATTCTCACTTATAGCCACATGTGTGGCCGGTTCACGTGGATAATTTTTAGACTCCGTGTATATACAGCCCATAGCAATGCTGCATTTGTTTATCAAATTAAAGTTAGCTTGGTGTTTTTAAAAATCATTAAAAGCACAATAATTGAGCAGAAGACCAGCAAATAATGGTGTTACAACCTCTGAAGTCCATTCTCAATGAGAAGCTCTAGGCAAGAGCGATAGCACTGACTCAAAGCATTCTCTGCAGCAGTATGATATTTCACTGCATATTTGGGACCGACAGTATGGATAACTCTCCTACGTGATATTAAGCAAAACATTAGCTTCTATTTCAAATAAAAGCAAAAATTAGAGCTACCAAAAAGAAAACCTCATGTGATGCAACAAATAATTTGGAAGGGTTCAATAAATATCAGACAAAACATTAAGGGCAAGAAATGGAAAGCAAATTAAAGAAAATACATATTGATATTGCAGTGTGTGCAATATGTAAATATATAAATATGAGTCATCAAGCATGAATTTTGAAGAAGGAACACTAGATTAGACTGAAAAAACAATCAATCTGGAGAAGCTATTGTTAATTTTCCAGTATAACTTGGTTCCCCACTCTAATACATATTTCATATATCTTGACTCATTCTGTGAATAGGAAACAAACACTAATGAAATGACACAGATGCAATCCATCTGAATAAAACAACCAACAAGAAAAGATCATACAAAAGCACACAAGCGATATACCAAATTTCTCCATTATCGATTCGAAGGCAGGTTAGAGAAATGGAACAGGATAATGAATTTTTGTGATATAATGCAAAAATAAACTAATGCTTCATATCAAGTAGAACATGCCAGCACACATACCTAGCTGGAAGGTCATATGCATTAGTAACTTTTGCCATCCCTGTTCGACATCCACCCTGACCACGCACAAATGCATGTCAAGTCAGTCCCCCTCTTGTATTTTCTTATCTCCATAAAAATGACCAAATAATCAAACAAGCTAACTTTAGCAACTACTAGTGTTCTGAACATATCTAAATTTGCCTCGGAGTATGAATACAGGTTTAGTGCAGTAAAATTTGTACTGTTTATCAACTATCTTTACATGATAAGAGCTATATATATACGGTGTACGGATCATTAAAAAACCCGTAGCTGGTGCTCATAAAATGACATATAACTTCCACGTCAAATGAAAATATTCAAATATCAGCAGCTGGCAACCAATTGACATCTTACCACTGTTGTACATTCTTCTGCAAGACCAGGTCCAGCTGCTGCATGCAGACCAGGGCTGCTGTGTGCCTCATCCAGTAACTATAAACCATCAATGAGAAGGAAATTAGAGGTGATATAAGTGACTTGCTGGTTCCTTGGTATTCATATTTGGGAGAAAGCTCGAAGCAATTAAAAAAAGGGTTTGAAATGCTACAGCAATACAATCTACAAGGGATCTTCATGCTGGAGCACACAGATTAGTGATGGATGCACCAAGAGGAGAAGATGATTTGGCTTGGTGCTCCATTTAAGCATAGAGTCAAACAGCTTTTCTCAAAATCAGCAGCAAGCATATAACTCATAGATCAAGTGCATCCAATGAGAAAACAATTATGGGTACTCTAAAGTGTCGATTATATCAGGTGCAATGGAAGCTTAAAAGATTTTCCATGATCCAAATAGAGTTCACATTCCTTGAAATCTGAAAATGAGCCCCACAACCAAACCATGGAATAAAAAGATTTCAGATTGCAGGTTCTAAAATTCAGATGTCATTGTGGAACATGTGGAAGCCGTAGGTTCAAAGTCCTCATATTATGTCAGGTTCAGCAAAAACCAAACTCCACTAACATATAGCTATCCAGACCTGCTGCAAAGTAGCAAAAGGTTTCTTCAGACATTCCACTTCCTAACCATAGATGTCAAATCTAGATAACCATATATCACTTGGGCACATAAGGTAAGAAAGTCAACACTCATCTGTTCCAAAGATAGCACTACTCACGCAGTTCAACCAAATAAAGTGGAGTACCCAACATTCACCTCGTTTGTAGAATTCACAACAGCATCCACCTCAAGATTCCAAGGGTGGCCCCTCCATAAATATATCTTTGAGTTGATCTCATGATCAACTGGGAAACTCGATACCATCCCATAGCTTCTGCTTTCCCCCTCAGAAGGTGACGTTAGAGGATCAGGGAAAAATGGATTTGTAAACGAAGGGTCTTCATTATCATAGCCGAACGAAGATCTACAATCAGCATCACTCCATCGCGGGACTTGATCCAAAGTCACAACTGAATCCCCGTTATCAGTGGGCGACCCACCTTGGGTTGTTACAGCTGCAGGAACACGTTGATACATTTTCTGTGGCTACTGATTGAATTCTTAGTTTCTGGATTTGTTGGGCTCCTTGACCCAGCAACCATCCACTATAAATTTTTGTTTAGAAAATCACACTAGTGCAATAATTCCCTGAAACAGGAAAACGCAAAATCATACTCAAAATACAAATCATCAGGTCATATATACAGATAAATGAAAATGTAATCACAAACTCCTATAAAACTAACGACCTGATCACATTTTGCTTTGCATTTTAAGCAATTAAATTCCTTTTAAAAAAGTTTGCTATAAAAGCTGAAGAAGCTTGCGACCCAATTACAAGATTCATAGTAATATTACTCGTAGGTAATAGAACAGCAGGAATCCTCCATTTCTATCCATCCAATTCAACTTTTTTGGCTTGGTCAAATCAATTAATTGCAAAAAACAGCTAGAAAAAACAAATAAGAGTTTTAATGTCACCTCCAGTAACGTTTTGTGCTTTGAAAACCTAATTTTTAAATTCCGCGACAAAAATCGAGTAAAATAATCGACTTCACAAAGAAAATCTGAAGGAAATAAATCTGAGGAGAATTCTACGTACCTTTTAGGGATTGGATATGGTATTTAATTTTTCATTTATTGAGTTAATTAATCATCTGGGGTTGTGTTTTTCTTCTTGTTGTTATTTTAAGAAATTCGACGGGGATTAGGATTGCTGCCTGATTGCCTTGATGAGCTTGCAATTTGCAGAGCTCATCAGGCCACAGACAACGAATTAGAGGTTAAAAAATAATAATTTTTCTAATCATTTGTCTGTCTTTTGACGTCAAATTTAAAAATCGCTCCTTCATCTTCCTCTCAATTCCATTTAAGGCCATCTATTTTGGGTCAGCTTCCGATCTTGCAAGTGAAAATCCTCGTATAAATTAAATTAAAACTAAAATAAAGTAATAAACTCTAAAGCGCACGGGGGAAACACGTGAATATCACATTGAAACACGGTGTTTGTTCTCTTTTGCCTTTAAACGGGTTTTTTTTCCAGTCAAATATCTTTGGAGGAATAAAATTTTTTTTTAAAAAAATAATCTCTTGCATAAAAAAGTTTCTGTTCACTAGTTCTGTCATAATTTCCTTTTTAAATAAACAATGAAAAATATCATTGTGGTCAAATGATTTTAAAACTTCCGTAAATGGGTGTTTTCGTTTTCGTTTTCGTTTTTTCTATTTTTTTGTTGTTTTAGAGTGGAGTCATGGGTAATTGTGTCTTTTAGTAGTTTAAAATATTTTAAAAAAAATATTATTGACTTATGATGGCAGTTATCATTAATTGAATGTCATTTGAGTCATTCAAATTAGAGTTATCAATTTCATTTTGTTCTAGCTGGAACATTCTGTGCCGTTAAAAAACCAAGACGAAACGGCGTCGTTTTTGTCTCGGTTTTGATTCCAACCTGTTCTGAAAATACCGGCTAAATACCGGCCGAAACATCTCGGCACTGTTCCGGGTGTGCCGTTTCGGCCTTAAAATCTTCCTTATTTTGATTAATTCGTGGTTGTGTTTTTAATTTTGAGATTATGTTTGTTTGACTTTGTGTTTGTATTGTATAATTTAAAGTTAATTTATATTGAATTTTAATTATACTTGTTAAATTAATATTTTAATTTTTTTCATATATATATATATAATTAATTATATATGAACAGTACAATCCCGAAACGACACGTCGAAACGCTCCGAAATGTTCCGTACCAATAAAATAAACAAAACGACAACTGGAACGATATTGATAACCTTGATTCAAATTGATCACATTTTGTTATCAAATGTCAGCTTTTATTATTTTTTTAGAAATGTTATTGCATTATCTTTTTCATTGTCCGTTGTAAAATGATGATTTATTGTTGTTGATCCTTTTCTTACTCTTCCTCGCTTATTTTCTCTCTCTTCCCTAAAATATATATATACACACAACCTTTTTTTATCTTGTTGTTTCAATCTCAATTCCTATTCATTTGATTTATATTTTTTTTCTTTGAATTTTTTATAGAAATTATATTTATTTTCAATGCAGTCATTTAATTACAACTTGTCATATATTATACTTTTTAACTTATTTTTTATTTTTTTAATTTCTAATTTTTTTATTGATTTTTTATTTAAATTTTTATCGGTTTTCAATTTCTTCGTACAATCAAAGCTCGTGATGTATTATTTTTTATTTTATTTTTATCCATGTCATTAAAAAAAATGAAGTTTTTTTAGTTTGGGTGATGTAGAAAAAGGAAAACAACTTTTTATAGAATATTATAAGCAAACTTCTATATATTTTTTTTTCATTTTCTCATGTGACTTCCTATTTGAATGAAAAACTTTCGTGTCAAAAAAAGAAAAGAATTAAAGATTTATTTTCCCTTCCTCTCCTTTCCTTTATTTAATTTTCTATCCATGATTTTTGTAAAGGAAAGTTATTTAATTTCCTTTATATTACTCTCATTTTCACCTTTTCTCATTCAAAATACACACACTGTAAAAATTATATTCAAAATACATGAAATTTTACAGAACGAAGAAGGCAGCTAACACCATTAAGTGGGTGTTTGGCTATGCGGTGCGTTCTGCGATTGAGGCACACCGCAAAGCCAATCTGTTTGGTAAACATTTGCGCCGCAATTTATTGTTGTGGGTCCCGCACAAAAACTGCGTTTCAAACCTAATTTTGAAAAGCATCACATAGATGCTTTTTATAAACCGCAGCCGTAGCATACTATTGTTCTCTCACGTACACGAGCGAATCAGTTCATGAAAAAAACATAAACACTACCCTGACATCGAGTCGTTACCGTTGTAGTGGCGTTAGACAGGAAATATCACGAGGAAGACGACGACGGTCTCTCTCTCTCTCTCTCCACAGAATTGTTCTCTCACGTAAACACGAGCTCGGTTCATGTCCATCACATAAACACTACCTTGACACCGAGCCATTACCGTTGCAGCGGCATTAGACATGAATTATCACAAGGAAGACGACGACGGTCTCTCTTTCTCTCTCCCTTTGCCATAGCAGCAAGGTCTCTCTCTCCTCGCTAACTCCTGTAACAGCTCCCCGCCAGCAGCAACACCAGCTCCATCGTGAGCTCCAGTAGCAGCCAGCCACCACCCAAGCCTTCTTCTCTAGCTCTGGGAAGGCAGCAACGAAGCAGCAGAGGTGAACAGCAGCACAACCCGACTACTTCTAACGCCCCATCCGACCACCACAGGCCTCTATTTTTGACGCCACCATGACAGGGAGAACCACCTCGGTCTCCTCTACCCATAGGCACCGGTCGTCGACCCTCTTGTCATAGTCGATGAACAGTGAAAATGCACGGTAACATGCCGAATAATGCAAAACAAAAACGAAAGGCAAAACGGTGCGTTTTGTGTTTTTTTCTTTAAAACCAAACGCACCGTTTTGCGTTTTATTCTTAACACTTGGGCTGGGCTGCTCTTGCCCCAGCCCAAGTCCGGCAGGGTGGGCCTTTTGGCTCAACTTGGCTGGGCCGACCCATTTATTTGGGTCAGACCCAATCCAATTTTTAAAAAAATATAAAAATCATATTTTTAAAAAAATTAAAAATTATATAATTTACTTGAATTATTAATTATATTTTATTATTATGATAATTAAATCTATATTATTTTAAAAAAATATGTGTGTGTCCTTTAAAGTAATTTCACAAGTTGACATCAATATGAAAAGCATGGTAATCAAACACTCGAAACTGTTTTTCATTAAACCTCAAACTCAACCACAATTTTAACCAAATACTTCAATTTCAGCTTTGAAACGCAGGTAAAAACACTTTTCATGAAATTGTTTTTTTTCCAACCTCAACCACAATAGCAACAATTGTGCCAAACAGACTCTAAGGCATTAACCATGATCGAAGACTTACTTCTTTTTTATCTTGGGCCAGAGGCCCATCCAGCTAAAGAAAACTATTTACACATCCTCACTCGTCCTCTGAGTTGATGGACCTTTTCCTAAAACGGTCCAGAATTTTTGGGCTAATCTGTTTATAATGCGACTGAAGTTAAATTGAATTTTGGAAAACCTTCCCTTCACACATAAAAATCATTTCCAATTAAATTCCAAAAAAAATAATTTATCAATTTGATCCCTCAGGTTCAACGCATTTCTCAACTGTATTTTTTTTACCAGTCAGTATATATTAATTTATTATGTCTAAATGCAATAAAACAGCATCGTTGTGAAGGAAGGTCGATGGAAAATTGATCAATCTGCTCGTTATAAAACTTTTGGGACTCAATTGCAAAATTAACTCATTTCGTAGGAGCTAATTTTAAGATACCCCATTGAATATTTCAACGATTAGCTGTCAAATGTCCCCTTAGATACCTGATCTCCAGACACGTGGCTCTTGTTGTTGCTCGACACGTCACACACGGGGAGGACAAATAACTCGCAACTGATTACACCGGCCCTACAGCCTTTCCAGATCTGCACTATTCTTTTCCCTCCTCAAAATTATCACGCTATTCAATTATCCAAACAATAAATTATATATCTGCAATCCTCTCTTGAAGCTCACTGCTTTTTCCTAGCTAATAATAAAATCCATGGATTCAGCTCCTAAGGACAAGCCCGCTGAGCATGGCCGTCAACCCTCTGCCTCGGAGCTTCTCGCGAGTGCCAAGTTAGTGGCCGAGGCAGCTCAAGCCTCGCTCGGCAATGGAAGAGACAAGATAGACAAGGTCAAAGTTGCTGCTGCTGCTGAGGATCTTCTTGGAGCCGCCTCTAAGTATGGCAAGATGGAAGAGAAAGGCTTGGGTCAGTATATAGAAAAGGCTGAGAATTATCTCCACCATTACCATTCTGGTTCCCAGCCTACCACCACCACCCCCAGCACCACTGGTTCTGGCCACACAGCCCCTGTTGAAAAACAAGAATCTTCCGTCCCGCCATCGACTGATGGTAATGATGGCAAGTCTGGATCAGATGGGCTCGGGGGAGCTTTCAAGATGGCTCAAGGATTCTTCAAGTAGCTTGATATATATATATATATATATATATATATATATATATATATATATCTTGAAATCATTTTTGTGCAAATAAATTAATGTGTCCAGTACTCCATCGCTTTTAAATTGCTCTTTGGAGCTTAATTTTATTCGACTCCATGTACGTGCCAACTTTTTAATTCAATGTGCTAGTTCTATCTTCTGGATTTTGTTTGTAAATTCATCTTCGTTTCCTTAGTCAGTACATCTAATTTCATTTGCAAAGAAAATGCGAACAAAAGATTACGATCATGTTGACCATGCCAGAGTCGATTATTTGTTATCATTTGTTCCAAAATTGTCCTAAAAAAACCCTACAACATCGGATCCATATGCTAATAATCGCATCCGGTGCATGTTCGACACCATAACCCGGGAGATCAAATAGAGTTTGATCAGTTTCTGCTAGAACATCAAAAAATTTATTTGGTTTTATAAATCGGAATATCTTCACAGCCTGACCCAGTCGAGGAAATCACTTTCGGCCTCCATTTTTCGCGCCTCACTATTTCCACGGCACGTTATTTTAAATCCATGGTAAATTATTTACGAGCGTGATCCTTAGCTTGAGGAACTCGTTTTTCTTACAAGTCATTATAAGAGCAGTTACTGTTTTTCTTACAAATACGATAACCCAAATCCCCATATGTTTTCCATTTACGCTAGTTTATAAAAAGTTCTACTTTTGTCCTAAATGATGGGAAAAGTAGTTTTTTTTTCTAAGAATAAATCTTTATTTTTATCTATGACTCTTAAAAAATAATCTCACCATTATTTTTTTCTTATTTATACATCACAGCAGAATTGGGCTAGGCTCAACTATGGGCACCCAATTTTTTGATCCAAAGCTAAAAACTCCAGCATAAGTTGTTTGTTTATCACCCTAAAAGTACAGCAAGAATGTCATGTCAAAGTTTCAACTCTTGGTGTCTATTTTCCACTCGAAATCATGCAAGTGGTTTGTGTTTTTTTCTTTCTTACACAGATAATAATATAGATTATATTCTAGCATCATACTACTACTTTAGTTTAAGTTTTTAGTTTAAATTATTCTTTAATATAATATAAGAGTTTTGTTAATCTAGTAGTTACAAGTTTGAATCTCATTATTTTTATTTTTTTAGATAAAAATCAAGTTTTGTATAAATTTCAAGCTCAAAGAATTTTTATTTGAGAGTATATTAGAGAATAATATAAATTATATTCTAAGATTTCACCTAACAGTTTAATTTTTTAGATAAGATGATTCATTAAAATAAGCAAGTTTGCAGGGACAAATAGCAGAGAGCAAGCAAGAAAAGACAGGAAGAGGAATGGTCTACATAATCGGCTATTTTATTTATCAACCCATCAGTTCAGCGTTGCTTCAAGCACGAAGTTAAATATTCTGTAGAAGATGATTGAGGAGTATGTTTCCCTTGCAGCACTGATATTTGCTGCTCCCTACTTTCTCGTTGAAAAATCCGCCTCATGGATGAAAGAACAACGTCTCTTGCTCATCACAATATCAGTAGTATAGTCTGTACATTGCTTTTGATCAGATCAAATCAAGCTACAGAATGGTTTCAGCATGTATATATTTACATTTTGCAGCGATTTTTTCTGGAACCAGGTAACTCATATAATTGGTTGATTCAAAAGCAGAAACATGTCCTAGGAAGCTTTCCTGTTTTTCTGAATGTATTTGCCTTTCCTTTTGCCTTCGACTCTTCATTCCTTTGCCTTTCTGCTGCCTTCGCTTTTGCTGCTCCTGCAATCTGATCGATATCAATCATCTCAGCACGAAATCGTTTCGAGGCTTTTGATCGTACTTCCTCCGAGTCAGCACCCTGCTGATCCATAAATACTCCATCAACTTGTAAGATATATAGTTCGAGTTGGATTACAGAAAGGTAAATGAAGCAAACCTCTGTTTTCTTAAGTCGGTTTCTGGCCTTTTCCTTTTTCTTGTTCTCCCAGGAGAGTATTCCGGCGTTGATTTTCTCATACCTGACAAATCTTTTTATTAGTGGTAGAACCTCAGCACATTGTGTTTACTTGTGAATAAAAATTAAAGAATATCTTTGCAAATCTATGATTTTATGATTCCATGTACTTGGCTTGTGTAGTGTTTGATAGGACGACTTCTTTGGTTTTGCTTGTAATTGATTTCATGGTTTAGTAAAATACTCTCCATATGAATGACTACCTCATTTTAATTTTAGACAATTCAGCTATCTCCCAAGCATCTGCATCTGTCCCGTCTATTCCAGATCTTGCTGAAACCTGCCTTTCGATTTTAGGTGGTGGAGTAGCAGGTTTGCTTGTAGGAGGTGGATCAGGCTTTGGCACTGTAATTTTTGGCCTCGTTGTAGGCACATCAGTTATCTGCTCTGCACCGTCAGTCTTCAAATCCTTCGCGCTGTTCAAGCTCTTATCAGCGAGGGTTGGGGCTTTCTCCATTGATGGAGCAGGCTTGTCAGTAAATGTTCGGGTCCTTTTAAATTCTGGGGCAGCGGCGGCGTCATCACTAGTTTTTTCTTTGATAGCTGTGTCTGACACCTTGCTATCTTGTCTTTTGAGGTTTTCAGTAGATGTTAAGATCCTTGTAATCTCTGGGGCTTTTTCAGGACCTCTCATCGAACCTTCACCTGATTAGACTAGTTTATTAATTCTTGTTCAAGAAAGCACCATTGAGAACTCATATGTAATACCTAATAGTTCACTGTAATTGTTTTACCTAGAAAATTGTTTAGATACCCTACCTGATTCTGACATTAAATCAGTCGACTCTTTCATTTTGCTTTTCATCCGGGTCAGAGAAGGTTCAGGGCCCTTGCTGATCCTTCCCTGTTCTTGGATGGTTGGCGCGTTCAATGATGTTATGGCATACGCAGCAGCTGCCACTGCAGTTACATGCTCTATTCTACTGGAATCATAATCTTTATTCATTTTTCCAGAAAATTGTCTCTGGAACCAGTTCTGAGGTGTTTTAATTTCTGCAAAATCCACCGATGAGATTCATCATAGTTTTTTTTTGTATCTATGCATTTGACTACCTTCAATAGTCTCCTCTAGGAATTTGTCTTCTGTTGGTAGTGATAAGAAGTACGAAAATATAGGAAGCTCTACTTGCAAATTAGCATGTAAATACAAGATACACAGAAAGCTTTTTACGTAATGAAAGTTGAAAGGAACTCATAAAAATGTTAAGAGGTACCTTCTTTGAAGGATGGAGCTCCTTTCTCTGGCACTTCGTCTGAGTTTTCCTGTCCAGAAAATCTCACCCTGAACAGAAATGGCCAGCCATGGTTGGATCCTAAAGAACAATTGATGTTAGCAAGACTAGTACGTTTACCTGGCCTGCTTCAGCAGAATCTCCCTTACTCGACGTTCTGAAAAATCAAGGTGTAAGACAATTTTCCAGGATGCATCCTTCAAATGATATAGTTGGACGTGGGCTGTGACTAGGAGGGGTCAAGTGTTGGATATGCTTTGCATGGTTTGGATTTGTCAAGGGAAGTATTCTTTATCTTGATGCTAACATATCAATTTATGAACTCCAATGAACAAGGTGTTGCGTTTTGGTAACTTTTCTCCAGGTTTCTTTTCGCTGAAGAAGTGGATAAGAATCTTCATTGGAAACTCCAAATCAGGGGGATTGAAAAAGGATTCTTTTGCTGCACCTACCTGGTTTTTTTTTTTAATTTATGCATGGGGAGCATATTTGAAAACCATCGTAGACCCCCGAAGTCAACTTATGAATCCAGTTTAAGAAAAACTGTGATTCTTGATTTCTTCCTTAAGGCAGCTCCACATGCTTTTCTGCCAAGTATTCTAAATCTAAACCGTTGATTTAAAGATCTCTATAAACAGAATCAAGTCTTCCTCAGTCCCTTGAGACATGGCTTAGATAACTTCATCCAGATGCAACTTAATCAGGTTAGGCTTCTGTATCTTCCGACCCCTTCAGACAACACAGTTTAATTATAATTCCTGAGTTCAGAAAACTCCATCATATCTCCATACCTCATTGGAGACAGCACATAATTTTCGAGATTCAAGATCCTCACTTTCCAAGATTTAGATTTAAAAATAAATAAATAAATCACACCGACGTGATAAGCCGCCTGATCTTGCAATGAGCCTCCAATTCTGATTCTCAGAGGATCGAATGCTGAAATTTTAATGAGCAAACAAGGACTTTTTAACTTTAGAAGAGGTGGTGAATACAA
Organism: Salix arbutifolia; assembly: GCA_025169955.1. NCBI lineage: Eukaryota > Viridiplantae > Streptophyta > Magnoliopsida > Malpighiales > Salicaceae > Salix > Salix arbutifolia. Next base: position 5,391,906 of record CM045909.1, read on the forward strand.
GGGCAAAGGCACCAAGAACATGAATCCTGTAATTTCGAAAGGCTTGCGAGAGCACATATACATGTTTTGGGATTTAGGATCATTTTTGTGAATTCTCCTTTTTCTTTGCCGGTTTTTGTGAATGCTAGTGACAGCAAACAACCAGGAACTCTGACCGGAAAAACTAAAGAAAACATATGAATTAAGACCCAGCAGTATATATGTGCAATCTCAGCATATGGATCTGATATCTCCAACAATGATTTCCAAAACAATCATTATCAATCTATAACCACGATCACTTTAAACCTGATAGAGAAGAACACTGGTCTAGTGTTACAAGAAACGTCAAGAAATGCAAAAAAAAGAATTATATATGTGTAAATATATTCATAAATTCAATCTAGCTTTTCTTAGATTTTACTCAATGCCACTCTAAATATGACTGCAAAAGAAACAACTTTTTTCTAGGAAAATAAATCACTGCCACTCTGAAAACCAATACATACAAATGAAAACTTCGGATACAATAATTATTGAAGTTACACAGATAAAATTATCATCTGTTAGCCTTCACGCCGTCTGGGGCAGCCTCGCATCATCTGCTCCACGTAAAGAAAAACATAATGATGCATGCGTGCAGAACACATAGTGCTGTGAATCGAATGAGGTCAAGATATATGAGACGTTGAATGCTGCTAACATCTTTATTTATATATTTGTTTTTCCTACTCTTTTTTGACAAATTGAGAAGGTGGAATTCTGTCAGGTGGATTCATGATTCTCTCTAACTCTATCTTCTACTAATTGATCTCAACTGAAACAGGCTAAGCTGGGCCACAAAAACAAGTTTATTTTCTTTTCTTTTGGTGTATTAAGAACAAATTCAAGATAACAAAAAAAATAAAATGAAAGAGAGGATACTTTGCTGCCACGAATATATGGAGAAAAAATATAATTAATTCCTAATATGAGAACTGTCTATTCTAGTTTAGTGTTTTTAAACATTGAAAAAGACGAGGTACACCCTAAAAAGGTTATATTGGTAATAACATAATAAAAAAAAGAGTTCGTGATACGTTTTCCAAGTCAATTAATGAGCCACAAGCAACTCACACCAACATCCAGCACATCTTTTGCCAATCTAGATAGCTTCGATTAGCAAGGTTGAAAGCATGCCAATTGAACAAAATTTATATTTTAATGCGGTTTTTTGCACTCCCAGGGTGTCAACCACAAATCCTGTATTGCTGAACGAATCTCAGGTTGAGTAAACCAAGTCTTGGGCCTATTTTCCAAAATCAGTTCGGTAAAAAAAGAGAGCATTCGGGTCAAACGGAGATATGTGATTATAAAAAAACAAAACGACAGCGTTACATTCTTTTTATATCCCCTGTAAACAAACACTGCGGTCATTAAAGGGAAAGTTTGAACTGGGGAGCTACTAAATTTCCTATTTCATTGCAGAGACATAAATATTGCCTTCTCGGGCCAAAAATATTAGTGTCCAATTTTTTTTATAAAAAAATGGTTGATTGATGCTGAGACTACACTACAAAATCACTATCAGACACTTCAAGGACTGTGTGAACACCTATTGGGTTTACACCTGGCTTGAATGCATTTCCTTCGATATATCTGTGCAGAAAACATTCAATTAGCTATGGCTCACCGAGATGCACATAAAAGGAACTATCACATTCCACGTCCCAGGAGAGAGAGAAACTCACAATTCTTTCAAATATGGGTGCTTGTAGAAGGCGTCAGGAATTCTCCCATTAAAATTGTTGTGATCCAGGTACCTGGATGGTGATGAAAACATATATAATGAAGAGAGAGAAAAAGAATACACAATTTAACAGTGCACAGATACTCATCTAACAATTGTATCCAACAATTTCACCATTTTAAAGAGGGGGCGTAGACACATGCCAGCAAAACAATGCATTAGGTTTAATGACGTTGAAACAGGACAGAAATTCTTGGAGAATAAGCTACATATGGATGCCAAAAGGGGACTAACAAGATGAGCAAAGTCTCTTCAGATGATGAAGCTTGGGCATTTTCAAATTTTAGTTGGGAACAGTTTTCTGTGTGACAAATACCTCAACCTTGATGCCATTTGTGAGTATGTCAAAATATTCGTGAAAAGACAGTCAATATTCAATTATTTGCTAGAGAATATATAAGAGATCTACATCCAGATAAAACACATTCTAAAGGCATTTTTTTCTTCATGGAAATGCTGCTATAGCTGGGATGCAAGCCTTTATTTTTTTCTTTTATCGCGTGTCAACCTAAGATGATATATTTTTGCAAATCAATCCATCATAGCATGCAGTGCTTTTGACAAAAGGTTGATTATAGCTTTGACCTGATGAAAGCATTGCCAACACTAGAGAAATATAGCAGTAATATTTTGAAGAAGAAACTTACAAGTAAGTCAATCTAGGCATATGAGCAAGTCCGACAGGTATTATTCCAGTCATTTTATTGTGTGATAGGTGCCTGAAACCAATAAAGCAACCAATTACAATCATGGTACAGCAATGAAAATCTAGTTGCCTAAAGAAAGAAAGAACAAAAAATGAAGAGAAACTTACAAGATTTCCAAATTGGTTAGGTTTGCAAGTTGCGCGGGGACTCCACCAGTTAGATAATTATCATTTAAATAACTACACATCAAGGTCAAAGATAGAATTACTTACAAAAGCTTCACCAAAAAATACAGGAGCAAATGTGATCTTACAGAATATCATAAACTTACAGGTTGCGAAGTGCAGGGAAACAACCATCAGAACGTATTAGTTCCCTGATCGTACCCACCAAATGATTGTTGCCAACATCCCTAAACATGAGGTAATAGAATTAGATTGCCAAAAATATAGTTCTAACAGTTAACATACAACAAGGACATGCTGAGAAGGGGAAGGGCTCTTACAAGTGCCGAAGATTTTTCAGTGTCCCCAATTCTGCAGGAATTCGCCCAGAAAAACGATTCTCGTGTAGATAAAGATACCGAAGCTCGGGAAGATTTGCAAGCTCCCTGGGGATTTCTCCTTTGAAAGCATTGAAGCTCAGATAACTGCAAAGGGATAGATAAAATGACTTTTCAGATTAAAGAATCCCTAGAGACATCATAATATATATCGGAGAAAATTAGATCACTCACAGATGAGTCAAACTCTTCAGTTCACCTATTTCAGGAGGAAGAACATCTTGTAGTTTATTCCACCTTAAATTACTGGCACAACAACAACAGAACACCAACATAATGAGCCACACTGTGCAACAACAAGCTCAAATTACCTCAGAGCTTAAAAATTCAGCAGAGTAAAATTTTAAAATAAGCAAAATAAAAGGGCTATTACAGTATCTTAAGACGCTTCAATCGCCCAATTTGCTGAGGAATAGGCCCTGTGAGCTTGTTATTATGAAGATCCCTGCATGTATAGAAAACCCCATGTAGAAAAATCACAAACACTCCCAGTACATAAACTCTATCAAATAAAGAGCCGCCCTGCCTTCATTAGATTAGCAACACTTGTACTTGTAGTCCAAAAATTTAAAACAGCAGTTGCTGCAATAAATCAACAAAATTGAGAAAATTAAATCTAAATCTTACAGTCTAATAAGATCCAGCAAATTGGTTACAGCAGTAGGAAATGGCCCCACAATGGACACTGCATACACTTCCCTGCAACCAATAAGAAAGAAGTAAAAACCTCAAATTTGAAATCTTTCTCAAAATCCTATTTCTATATTTACCAATTGAGATAAAAAAAAATCAAACTATAAGTAATTACAATTCAGTGACGACTCTATAATCTCCAGCGGTAGAGCAAGTGACGCCAGACCACGGCGGGTGATTACCGTCGCCACAAGGATCGTCGCCGACCCAAGCGTACACCACTCTCCAGCCTAGCGATGCCTTTATTTCATTCAATGCTTTCACTACAAAAACAAATACACACTAAAAAATCAACAATCTGAAGAGATATCTGGTTTAAAGAGCGAATTAAAAGGAGAGATCTGAAGAAACACCGTCGCGTTTAAGGGTTTTGGAGAGTGCGAGATGGAAGAGAAGAGGGAAGATGATGATGAGAGAGAAGGAGACTGATGGACGCGCCATTTTTAGGAAGAGATGATCGGGCGAGCGTGATCACTATAAATGATGTGAAGATGAAAGAGAAGTCGAACAAAGATCTATTAAGTTTTACTGTATTTGCTATTACTTTTACTGTTATTTTATTATTGAAGTAAAAATTCAGATAAGTTTTACTAATCCCTTGAGATGGTTCTGTTGACGAGTTAATATTTTCATATAAACCCTTATATATTGCTTTATCTTAACTTTTTTGATTTGTTTTAGTTGTTTTCTTTTTCTTTAGTCCTTGGGAAATTATTCTATTGCGGTCACTATTTGTTTTTTTAGATGTTGTTTGGGATAGCGGTTAACTGTACCGGAGTTTTTCCAAAATCTGAATTTTTATTTTATTTTAAATAATTTTTTTATGTGTGGGCCCGGGGTTTTCAAGTCGTTGCATGCCTATACTTTTTTTTGAGTTAGATATTGTCATTATATTATATATTTGGAGTTTAATTTGGATTATTTTTAAAAATATTTTTTATTTAAAAATATATTTAAAGTTTTTTTTAATTTTTTTAAAAATGATCTAAAAATATTTTTTAAAAAATAAAATCAAGAATAAAAAAAATTAAAAATTTATTTTTTGAAACGCATTATTAAATATGTGTTTGGAATGGACTCGTTTGCTCTTCTTCATATATTTTTTTAAAATTTATTTTAAAAATCAATGTTTAAATAATAATTCAGCCACATTGTTGTTTTTAAGAAGACCACGGCGTTTATGATGGTACTATCCATTGATTTATAGGTGTCCCGTGCTTATCCCACTGTGCATATTTTTTAAATATAATTTGCTCTTTAATATTAAATAAAAAATAACTATTGCTTTTGCTTTTTTATTTAATGAAATACAGTACTAATAAAATAGATTTTTATTGTAAAAAAAAAAGAGGAGTTAGAGAAGGCAATTTTAGAGAAAATCATGATTCGAGTCATGATAAAAAGAGGAGTTAGAGAAGGTAATTTTAGAGAAAATCATGATTCAAGTCATGATATGTTCACCTTGTAAGAGGATTGTCAGGATTTTACCTGTTTCATCTGGACATATAAAGAATGTCTAAAGAAGGTAGGTTTTATCGAATTCAAAAAATAGAGCAGAAAAAGTTATTTTTCATTATATTTTCTATAAATATTTATTTTATTATGGTGAAATTAAACAAGAATTATATTGAAAAAGTTGTCAGAGGACATAGCATTATCTCTATTTAAATATGAATATTTCAGAGCAAAATAGCTTGTTTAATGGCAGTTGTATTGGGGGTGTGATGGCATTCACAATTGTCATTTATATCGGCATCTATTTTAAATGATTTAAAATAAACTGACCCTGTGAAAGACGATTCCATGAGAAAGATTTCATGGTTTCTTTTAATTCAATTTGAATCGGTATAAATTAGTTGAAAAAACAGTGATTACAGCGTTTATTTAAACAAACAAAAAAGACCGTGATCTGTCTGATCTTTAAGGTTTCTGGCTCGCCCATTTAAAGATTGAAGATGTTTTCAGAAAATAAGACTATTTCAGGATGTATCCGAATTAAGAAATGTTACTGGCCGGCTTCTTTTGGAGCACATGCACTAAAAGGGAACACCCGAAGGTAGAATTACCTTTTTTGGTTAACAACAAAAATATTACGTAAATAATGCTGTCAACGCAGATCAAACGTGGATCTGTCCAGCCATTTTTTAACGGCATTTTGATTGCATGTTGTCTGGGAGGAAAACTGAGAAACCACTCTGGGAAATTAAGGTTTTTGCGTAAATTAAAGCAAGCGTCCATTACCATTTTCTATACCATAACATAACAGGCTGAGGTGCATGCATTGCCCAGTCGGAGCTAGCTAGCTCCACCGTGATTTGTGTATTCATCCAAAAACAGGCGAGACGCCGATGACCATGAATGCATCAATGACAAAGCTGCGAGAGAGAAGCGAAGCAACAGTATAAACAAAATGATCACGACAAAACTTAGACTAATCCACTTAACTATATACCCTCGGCGTCAGGACTGTGGTTGCGTGCCCACATGGATTTACGAGGAGACAAATCTGCCCTATAGCCTCCATTCTCTGATTGACTTTTGCCTCCACATCTCCAAATTCACGCCACTCGTGGGATCTTTTGAAGTCCTCCTCCTCCACCAAAATTCATCCACAGCTGAAGTATTTGTCATGACAAGTAGACCATTTCCATGCTTGTTTAACTGCCCTCAAACTTTTCAACCCTCTCCCACATTACACATTACAAGCTGCGCATCTTCTAATAAAACAATCTAGTAATCAAACACAGGCAAGTAGAAATAGCAGCAATCTCATGATATAGCTGATCCTTCTCTGCATGCAAATAGTCACTGCGTATTCATTAATACATAACTCTCCTTTCAAGAATTCGATCAGCGACCAGATGCTCAAGAAATAATCTAGGCAGGCAGGAGAAGGTCATGACGTAGAGACCAGGAAAGAACAGAAGAAATGCAAATAACGATCATACATAATTCAAGAAAATCTTAGCAAAAAATATAGTAAGAACCTGGCCATATTTAGTGTAGCTAGTGCTAATTAATACTGACGAGACGAGAGATGGTATTGAGTCTATTCACAGTACTGGTTAACTTATATATAGGTACGGTGATGAAAATCAAGAACTCTGATCAATTATGCAGAGGGTTAGGCCCAGAAGGTACTAGCCTCTTCTCTACACCATATACTGGATCAATCTCAATAGGCGGTGGGGGCGGCGGTGGAAATCGTATCCCTAGATGTCGCCGCTCGTTCAATCTTTGAAACCGAATGCACCAAGAACGTGAAGAGCTTTTATGAGGGAAAGAACCACAAGAATGGCTTTGGTGGTGGTTTCTTGAAGATGTCTCAAGTGAAGCAGAGTCAGGGACTCCAGTGGAGGTTGATATGACAAAGAAGAGGAGGAGCAGAGTCAAGATTAGGAGGCCGCGAGTAGACAAGGCGGTGGTTGAAGAAAAAGGGTTCTTCATGGTAGAGAGAGAGAGAGAGAGAGTGGGGAAGGGAGATAACGATTGTTGAAGAGATGGCTTGGAGAGAAATGAGAAAGGAAAGGAAGATGGGTCAGAAGAAGGGTTTAAATGCGAAGCAAGAGACACATGAACGAATATAGTTTGCCAAGAAAACAAAGGGGGCCACTTTTCTGTAAGTCGCCTTTATCTTTCTCGTCAAATTAATTAGTCACGATTGACTGTTGGTGATCAAGAATTTGTAGGGTATATATATACTATATTGCCCCGAAACCCAAGATTCATTTCTTCCCCACTTAGTTGATTCTATGGGCTTGAAAAACAAAACAAGAACTTCCCAGTAGTTAATTACTCGACATATATATATATATGCTTAGGGTTTATATGTTAAGAAAGAAACTAAAAAGAATATCAAAGCAGATATTTTTTAAATTCTCGTTATAAAATAAGGATCTTGTTTGGTTAATAAGTTATGATTCTGTAATTATAAGTTAGATGACTTTCATTGCATCCTATAAGTTTCCAAACTTCAATCATCTATATCTCTGATAACCTTTTTTTTTGTCGAGATAGTTAACCTCGGATGATGTGTTGATTTTATCTAAAATATAAATTTTAGAAATTACTTAGAATCGTTGAATGATAATCATAAAGTGAGATTTATTTATTGTATTCTTTTCATATTTAACATTATTTGTATAAACCTGTCGATTCCTGATCATGATCATTAGCACGTGAGAATGCGATTTTTCCCAAATTATTTATTTATTGTGAATAAACTTGATGCATCGAGGATACCCTGTGACCACAAGAAAAAAAAAAAAAAAAACTTTTGGTTGCGAAGAGAGGGGTGTATCTAGGAACCACGCACGCATATTCTCTACCGTCTGATTTCATGGCCATCAATATATACATTGATCGTGAACATGCACAGGTCACGTGTATCCGGAACTCTAAACCCGGCACATTAATTAGGAGTGTCATTAGGGTGGAGGAGCTGGAGACCGTTGGTCAGGCTGCAGAGGATTCCAATTTCTTCACGGATGTTGCAGATAAAGTCATGGTCTTCGGATCCACACAGGTACTGCATTTTATCACGACTTGATGAGGTCACGGGAAATATGGCCTCATGCACGTCGCCACCTGAAAGATAGCTTTTGGCGATTGCTCCTAGTTGTCAAACCACTTACTTAAAATCTAACTCGGATTGAGTTTGTAATTATATCTCTTGCTATATTAACTCAATGACTCAGTTTAAATTTAAATTGGTTAGTTATCTCAAATCCGGTTAAGATCTGTTATTATCGATCTAGATGTTAACTTCGAGAAAAAATAAAATAAAAATCAAATTATTTATCCATGAATCTTAATTATCTATAAATTTAGCGGCGAACGGTGAAACAAAAAAGAAATCAATCTATAAAATAAAAACAGGTAAATTCACTAAACCTATTATTCGGGTGATAGAATTGAAATAATTTCACATAATTATTTATCCAAATGAAATTGGATAAAAAAGAGAAAGAAACAAAAATATTGAACCTAACAACAAATGACAAATGTCTGGACGTGGGTGGCCCAACCCGTAAAACCAAGAGCCCCTTGTGTAACAAGAGACAATACATCGCGTGCTAACATAAAATTTGATGATTGAAAGGTTGTTGAAAAGCCAGGGTAATGGTTTTTTCATCTCAAAAACTCGCCCGCAACAATTCTTTTATGAACTTTAGAATTGGAATGTAAATTCCTAAAATTCAAGGGACTAAAAGATGCAAAGATTTTATAAAATTGATCTTTGATCGATCGATGGTAAGCAAAATTCACAGCATAAAATGTTGCAAAGGAAGCAAGGAATAGAATCTGTATTAAAAGTATATTGAAAGAGAAACAACACTTGCTGAATTCAGAAAGTTATACAGCTGGAATATCTGACACAGAAGCTATGCGAGCTGAATTCTGAATTCAGTAATTTGAAGCACGCTGCCCGGTGTTTCACTTCCCAAGCAAACGGCGTGCACGTTGATTAGCTCCTTTCACTCGAGAGTTCAGCTCATCCACATCATCACCAAGGTGATCCAGGGATTTATTTTGCCTGCATTAACGACGTAATTTAGATCAATAAGATCACAAATTGCTTCAATGGCATGATTAAAAGAGCTTGCAATGAGGCAGACAGTAGTTCTGCTCGCATAGATTGTTGCTTTCCAAGATATATTCTACGAAGAGAAGCAAAATGTTTATGACTTTTTCGATCAAACTGACCTGTCAAGTTCACTTCCCATATCAACTGCCATGCCTTTTAAATCACCCAAGATGTTGCTTAAATCTGAAAGTGCGTCATCTTGCTTTCCCTTCTCTGCCTGGTATCATCACAGCCATATATGCATAAATTCCAATATTACACTACAATTGAATTCTCCCAAGTTCCAATCACCAGCCAAGGAAACTAACCTCAACTTTCTGCAGGGCGTTTGTTGGTTCTGGAGGAGGTGTCGTGGGGGCTGAACGTCCTCTAGGAACTAAACCCAGCTTCTCTCTTTCTCCTTTGTTGTATTGGTTCAGTTTGGAAGGTTTATCTGTAGCAAGCAAAGCAGTTCAAAGAAGAGCACAAGGAAACAATTTTTAGAAAATGAAACAAGCCAGTGATGCTAGAAACCTGCTGTGATCAAAGGCCCTGTTATATCCCGGGTTTTCTTTGCCTTCCAGGGCTTAGAGAACATGCCCCCGAGATTGTTTAAGAGCTTCTCACCCTGATATTATCAGTATGAGATCATTACAAACTATTACCAACTGTTGTGAAATGCTGTTGGAAGGATCCAGGAAACGAGATCAAAGAAAACCAAATATAGAACCAAGAAGAAAGTCTTTTCAAACAGTCATATATGCTTTTCAATGGTAATCCATTACTGGGTAATGTTTTTTTATGAACAGTAAAGCAAGATAAAAGCTTCCCTTCTTTTTACATCTGTATTTTTTTCCCCAGGTGAGTTGGCCTCATTTTAGTTTCTTGACCCAAGCAGACTACTGTAATAGAATGTCAGATTAATTTCATACAAGATAAAAAAAGGTAGGCGGAATTAGCCAAAATGAACCAAGTCTAAACTCTGGAGATAGTAAGATAAGAAGTATTACCATCATCTTCTCTCCATTTTTTTATAATAAAACGACCATCAGTTTTCCACCCCGACTAATGCAACTCCTATAGACAGTCGAACGAACAATGATTTCATAAGATCACAATGAGCTTACCTTACTGAGATCCTTATCCATATCAACAGCCATGTCGTGGGTCCTGGAGATTTGTTCACCCTGAGCATGCAGCATATCAAGAGTCCTTGTAGCATCTTGTCTGATATCTTCGGCAATCCTGAGGCAGTTATTAACACTCTTTGTTGTCTCCTCAGCCTTGTAGGTAGCATATTTCTCCAGTTCTTGAACACTTTGGTTCTCTACCCCTCCTGAGTCACGGAAATCATTCTTGTATCTGTCTCTATCATCAAAAGCATCATTGGGGACATTAAGTATGGGCTCAGAAGAAGTTCGTTTTCCGTGATGAAGTGTTTGCTTGGCATTGGGTTCATCATCTGAATCAAAAGGGTTAGAGGTCGAAGAGGCTGGAGGGTTCACTGAACTTTGCTTGGAATGTTTATTATTTGCAGGTGATTTCCTAAATCCAAACATTTTGACTATGAGCCCAGCTAGCGCACATCAATTGGACAGCTGCTTGGTTAGAAGCGCAAACCCCAAGAAAAGGGAGATTCTGATACCTGAACATAAACCGTGTCAATCAGCTGTAATGGCAATGGAGATTTTTCTTCCAATCTATTTTATTTTCTTTACTAAGAAAATGTTTCAGGATGCTAACAGCATATTTGCCAACCATTAGCACAAACATTAAAAACACATATGAATGGGTTCGTATATTTGATAAGAAGGAAAAAAACGGAGGAGCCACCGAAAATGGAATCCCAACTCCTCCTTTTGTTTATCTTGTGTCTTGAACACAACAAAAGAAAGATGCCAAATTATTGAACGAACAACGGAATTTAGCCCTGAAGGGTGGAAATCAACGTTCCAAACAATCAAAATTAGAATCTTTCAATCTTATCCAGAAAACAACCCGAACAGATCAAGAACCGTGCTGCAATAAGCAAGATAGGAACAAGAAAAAAGAACCATCCTGCTTCGAATTAATGAAGATGGACAATTCAAAAGAACATCACATTAAAATGTGGAACAAAAGAAGGGAAAGAGATCAAAGATTGGGTACCTGAGATCAGAATGAAGAATGAGAGCAGCAATTATAATTCCTTTTCTAGTTGCCAAGAAAAGTTTCACGTAGATCCCGTGGATGGGAATCAAAGAATGGGCACCTGAAAACAAACTCCTCCTGTCTAATAGAAAGATAGAGTTTTTGGCAATATTGTCTGCCTATCTGTCTATGTTTGAATGAATCAAACAGATGGGAGGCGCCGCGGAAAATAAGAAAGGCTCTCTTTTCTCTCTCCCTCACCTGAAACCACGTCTTCATGGAAGAAAAAAGAGTCTCCTTTCGTTATTATACGTGCCTCCCTCCTTATTTTTAGACCGTTGGGATCCCATTGTCCTGTTCTCCCGCAAGTTTTAATTGAAAAACTGGTTCGGTGGTCAATGTCCATGTTGGATGTCCCTAACCAGGCCCCAATTTTATTTTATTTTCAAATTTCGTTTTCTATTGGATCAAGCCCCGCTGGGTGTTGACGTAAGAAGGGAGATGTGGGTTTGGCCTTGGGGGGTTTGCTCAACAAGACGCGTCTTTTCTCGTTCGCAGCCTAGCTACTTGCGAAGTTGCAAGAGGAAGACTCGGGCAATGATGACTTCAGCTACGCTGCTTATAGAATTTGGCCAATCGCAACCCTGAAAGGGTGGCTATCCTTCGTCTCTGAAGCAGAGTGTTTATGCGGACAGCAACAGCAATTCATTGCCACTTTACCATTCTATGCGGCTCAATCGGAATTCAGTTTCAGGCTTCAGCTACAGAGCCAGCCATTCAAATCTATTCTTTGTGAGAACCCCACGATTTTTCAATCGTTCAAGAAGAAGAAACTTGTCTGTCAAAAACATTGCTAGAGAATTGAAAGATCCCACAGTCAATGGAGAAGGTTCTTGTTGGACTACTCAAAAGCTCCTTCCCTTTCTAGTCTATTTAGCGTTCTCTCATTCAACAGAATGGACTGATATTGCACATGTGCTTTTATATTGTGTTTCCAGCTTCTTTAGATACCTTTGAACCTGATTCAGCATCTATCGCACCCAGCATTGAATACCAAGCAGAATTCACACTACATTCTCTCCAAAGCGTTCGCAATTCGCTAATCATAAATCGGAATCCCACGTATGAGTACTATGAGAAGATGACTGTAAAGCAGGCATATTATCTGTCTATGGAGTACCTCAAGGTTCAGTACTGTTGGATTTCTGCTGGCCACAACTATTGAAAACCAATGCTGCTATGCTAGGTGGGTTTTTTATTTTGCAGGGTAGAGCATTGCTAAGTGTTATTGGAAACTTGGAGATTTCAGGAGCCTATGCTGATGCTCTGAGAAAGTTGGGACACAAGTTGGAGGATGTAGCCGGACACGTAAGATGTTTCTATTATATTTTTATTCAATCACCATGGCTGATAACTGCTTACTTTATGCTCAGTCTCCAGATTTATGAGTGTGATATGAAGTTGGATTTTCTTAACTCAAGATATCTTTTTACTTCTTGATGAACGGGTTTTTCATTGATCAAAATCAACTTAAGCAAATTGCTTAAAAGGTTCGTACAATATACAAACACCACAATACAAACAAAAGCAAATTTCTGAGAGTTTCAGCTCTTGTAAAGAGCATCATATCTGGGATCTACAATAGCTTCATGTAGAATTCTTATTTTGTGAAGTCTAAGTCGAGCAGAGCCAGAAAATTCTATAAAAAATGACACTACCAACAGCCCCATCCATACCATGCACTTTTCTATTCATTTCCTTCCAAATTTGATAGATATAGGAGCATCAAGAAATTCTTAAAAGAACAGAAAGAACACATTTCTTTTCTAGAAAAGAAATAGCCCAATCCAGCTCTTCCTGCTAATCTCCAAATTGCTTAAAAATTCTACTTGTTTTCAAAATACACTGCCATATATTCTTAGAGAAGCTACATGAGAAGAATAGGTGATCTCCGTCTTCTAGAGCTTATTTACATAGAGAGAAGGTTATATCAATATTCCTTCACCATTGCAATCGTCTTGATTTTGTAGATAATCTATTTAGGATACAGAGCGCAATAAATTCTTCTTTAAATGTATGTAATTTGCTTTCAGATCTGGGATATATCACCCTTTTACATACAGCCCACATATACGCTAAACTCATCGAAAACTTTGCCAAGCTTTTATATATTGTTTTTGGGTTGGGCATTCCTATGAAAACATTTATTGAACATTGCTACATGCCAACGTTGTGATTATAGATTGCGTTCTGAATTTATAAAAAAGCTTTTATCTTTCTTTTTTGGTATAGCACCCTGAATTTCTCTTGAAGCTTTATTGACATAATTTTTCAAGCAGATAGCTTTTATGCATACTGCATGATTTATATGCTCCCGTATATGTTAAATGATTGAAGCATCTCTCGGCAGATGGGCAATCCATGGGAAATTGTAAGAAATGATGCGTCCTATCTTGTCAAATTCCATGGAGAAGTTGTTTCCAAGCTTGATGGAAGTAAAGAATGGGTTAAAGGAGAAAACATCATAGTTGTTGCCTATGATGTCCCAATTTCTGGACACAACACTAAGACCACAACAAACCTCGTTTCCGGTCCACTCAAGTTGCATCGAACGAATTTGATTTAAGTGCTTTCAATGCCGGAGATCATGCCAAGGCGTATGCGTATTTAAAGAAAGCTGGAAAGGTCTGGGAAGTCGTAAAAATAGAGCATTTAATTTCATGATTCTATACATGATCAATAAATTACGACTGGCTGAATTTTTTAAATTCCTCTTGGGCACAGTGATTTCCAATATGGCAAATTATACGTGTGCTTCTGTCCAGATATCTTCACAGCACCCCAGTACATATTTGTGCTGATTAGGAAAGGTTTATTATTGCCATTATTAATATTTCTAATGCCAAAGCTGATGGTTCCAATTGATGATTTGTTGTGATCCGATCTGCAACATATTGAACCCTGGGGATGAATCTGTAGAGGGTAAGACACTACGGTTGAAAGAACAATATACACTATGCTCTGCATCTCTCCAAGATATAATTGCTCACTTTGAAAGGAGATCAGGGAAGCCTGTGAAATGGGAAAATTTTCCTGATAAGGTTGCGGTGCAAATGAATGACCCTCGTCCGACACTTTGAATCCCGGAGCTGATAAGAATTTTGATGGACTAGAAGGGTTTGAACCGGAAGGAAGCATGGGCTATTACTCAGAGGTGCTTCCCAACAGGGGTTTTGCATTTATGTGGCTACCGGTTGTGCAGTGACTAAACTATGCTTGTTTCACAGTGAATGTCATGCCTATGTGTGTCTGCACATTTCTTTGCACATGAATTGTAGTTGATCCATACAAAGATCAGCATTTCACTGAAATAGCTTTATAAGTACAGAATGATAACATTCTCGGACAAATTAGTTGCACTATATGCTGGGTTCTATATGTGGTTGCTAATAATTTCTCGGACCTTATGATACATGCAGAACTACTGTATGCACAAACCACACAGTTCTACCTGAGGCTCTGGAGAAATGGTGTTTAGACCTTTTCAGGAACTGCTGCCTCGGCATGTTGAGATCACTATGATGATTGATGAAGAGGTAATATTATAAAGACATGGTGATTTTGCCTCGGGTCAATTTTTTTCTTCAGTTATGTTTTCATATCTTTCATGTGCTATCCAGCTGATTCATGCATTAGTTGTGGTAAATGAGAATCTCAACTTGTGTGACAGAAAGCTGAACCAAATGAGAATTCTTGATAACATCGGGTTGCCTGAGTCAGTTCTGGAATTGTTAGTTAAACTAGAAAGTTCTGCTGTTGACTCCGTAGAGGAAGTTGAAGTCTCAGATGAAGAAACTGAATCTACTGATGAAGAACAGTCTGGACAGTAGGAAATTGATGAGACAAATGAGGCTATATTTGAAATAGAGTGGTGAGATTTGAACGCATATTACTTGTTAACAAGGTTGTAATATCAACCTAAGGATCTAATTCCTTTTATTCTCCAACAAAGAAGAAGCCGAGTCTATCATTATCCAAATCACTTTATCTATCTCACCCTGCTTGCAGTTCTTTCCTGACCCATCGTTCGAAGAAGTGAAGGCTTTTGTCAGAAGTGGTGTTTTTGGCCCTTGCAACTATAAAAAACTCATGGGATCTCTGGAAGGAAATGAAGGCTATGGCCGAGGTGATTATTTCCTTATTGGCAAGGATCTCCCCAGTTACACAGAGTGCCGAGAGAAGGTTGATGATGCATATATAGATCAGAAAGTAAGTGTGTAAACCTGTAAAATACGTGGCTATGGGTTCCACAGGTAAAATCATTTTTACATTTAGGTCTAAAGTTTATATTTATAGACGTACGAGATGTGTGAAATTATTATTAGCAGAAACAAATTAGCGGGATGGATTACATTGCTAGATGGGTGCCAACATTTTCTATGGAGTCGAGTAAGCTTAGATCATCGGATCAAAACAAGTCTCGATCGGCAGTGGAAAAAACATGCACACTTTCTAAGAGATAAAAAGGGAGACTTTTGCTTTAGTTAGGCATGTCCGCCATGGTAATTGGTCCATTGATTTACACTCCCTCCAAAAGTG
Source organism: Salix arbutifolia (assembly GCA_025169955.1). Classification (NCBI taxonomy): domain Eukaryota; kingdom Viridiplantae; phylum Streptophyta; class Magnoliopsida; order Malpighiales; family Salicaceae; genus Salix; species Salix arbutifolia. Next base: position 5,407,871 of record CM045909.1, read on the forward strand.
AAGTCAATGATAAAGTCAGGGGGGGGGGGGGGGGGGGGGGGGGAAGCGATCGCAAGGTAGGCATTGTATAAACCCTAAAGAATTTTTATACCTAAAAATCAAAGGGGAATGCATAAAAATAAAAATAGGTAAGTTTCTATTTATAATTTATACTATGCTTTAGTCCATGACCCTTAATTTATCAATCATGACAGTGACAAATTGTTGGGATTCAGCCGAACAACACTCATTGTGACTTTATAGCAAATGTCAATCAATTTCGATCAGCTAAGTATCGGTTTGTTATTGTGTTTTAAAAATATTTTTAAAAAAATTAATTTAATTTAATTTTTTATTTAAATCAAGTGCTTTTGTATTTTGATATTATTTTAATGTATTGATATCAAAAATAATTTTTTTTAAATAAACCATTCTGATATTTTCTAAACAAAAAATACTTTAAAAATTAATTTCAACTGCACACTAAATTTGTAGCTCTTTGTATCCCAGGGTTTTCCAAAAATCATGCGCTCATCACCAGTACTCACTGTAATGATTATGAGTTGATTTACAAACAAGAGAATTTTTTTTTTTTTTTTTTTTTATGATTATATCACGAGACTCTTCAATGCTTTTGATAGTTGGCCCGTCTTTCTATCTTATTCTTATTGTTCACTGTTTAGTCCGTGGAAGCTCATCCCCGCTCGATCCTAGTCTCGTGAAATTAACTACAGCTAGACTTGCAATACGTTGCCGTTACGTGACATGAAATGTGAAAATAAAGTTGTTTATTGTAGGATTCAACCTTCGTAACAATTCAAAATTTCAAATTAAGTTGTGCACATTCACAAACCTCCGTTTCTGTTCTTCTCATTCGTTTTAATTATGTATCTTAATTCCCAGACGGAATGAATGTACATTTTCTACTATAAAGCATAACAGGAATTTATTTTTTCATTAATCATAAAAAATAATTAAAAAAAAATGATTTAATCCCTGCTGTCAAGGACAACAAGAAAATGGGTCAAAGGAAAAGGATTGCAGAAGATCTCCGTAATAGAGGAGAAGGCAAAACAGCTTGCTAATAGCAGCAAGAAAACAAAAGATAGGATCCCAATGGACCCGTGCCATACCCTGATGTGTAAGAAAACAAAAGGACTTCATCAAGCGAGCGCACTACGGATCTATATATATAAGATTGCCTTGAAGTTTGCAGAAACCATTCGTTTTCAAGTCAAATCTCACTATTTCAGCATGGCTGGCATACGGCCTTGAATTCAGCTAGCAGCCATCTTCTTGTTATCTTATATTGAAAATAAAGGACGGAATGATTTTATCTTTTCTTCACGTAGGATCTGGGATGTTTCTAATCATTTAATTTCCTGCATGCATTATTGCAATGATTTTGTAATTAAACACTGCATGTGGAGAGCTGCTGAAAGGATATTTAAGATGAAACATGCATGTAAGTTTCTTGTTCATAGAGCAATTAATCTCTCTCTCTCTCTCTCTCTCTCTCTCTCTCTCTCTCTCTCTATGAAGCCTCGAGATTAGCAGTGAATACAAGCTTACTTCAAAGTGTCTCCTCAGCTTATTCAAATTCCCTGGTTGAGGACATACCGGTCAAGTTCCAGCTAGCTACCTTCCTGGTGGTAGTTAACATGGTTGGAGGTTCTGATCAGCAAATTCCCGATCAATGAATTTAACATGAGTATGATAATTAAGGTGAGCACCCATATTCGGAACCGGTCTATATACAATGGCCGTGACATTGTTTTCAATTAAACATTAAATGATTGATGAGATATGATTACGAAGTTCTTAAATATTATAAATATACTAAAAATATCACTGTAGCTATTAACGTTATAATGCCAGGGTATTTTGTTAATTCTCCCTTGAAAAATAAATGAGACCTTTTTTTAGTTTTCTTTTCTTTTTCAATTTCATCTTTTAATATAAAGTTTAGTGTATTAAACTTTATAATTTATTTTAATTTTTTTTTTACAAAATTATCATTATCTTATGACTCATGTCGCGATTGCAAGTTAGCAATATTGACTAGAGTGCTCTTTACAAATTTTTAATTGGATTTGTTTTTTCCAAGAACTTTGAAATGTCAAAGCAATGTACAATTCGGTCCTTAAAAATAAAAATAAAAAATCATGGTTTTTTTATAAAAAAATTCATACTCCAACATTAGATCTACTAAGTATTAGATTTTATAGTTTTTTTTTTATATAAAATTATCATAGTTTTATGACCCGTGTTGAGAGTTTTGTGGATTTATCATGTTGACTCGAGTGTTATTTTCCTGCTTTTATTAATTTTTATATCATAATTTTAATTTTTAATGTTGTGTTGATTGTAGCGCAAACAATTATATAGTGATATGCTATAATAAAAATTGCAGTAGAAATGATGGAAACAAAACTTTGGGTGGGAGGTGAATGCCCAAACAGTATGTCGAGGACGAAACCTTGACGAATTGGAATGACTCCCTGAGTTCATGCGAGTCATCTAAATTTCAATTGCTGATTTATTAATAATGTTATATTAGTTTTTCATTAAAAAACGATCCATTAATTACAGTTTACTAAGCTGAAGGTGGAAAAATCAAAACTATAAAATAATTTTATATCATTCAAGATCATTAGCGCAACTTGATCATCTCGTTTAGTGGCTAGATCCTGAGCGAAAAGTTTCGATATTCAGATCGTCGAAATGCATGGGATTTTGCACTTACAAAAATTGCAAGGAATTACATTGTTAGAGAATAATATAAATTATATTCTGGGACCTCACCTATAAGCTTAAGCTTTTAGGTGAGATGATTCTTTAACATGGTATAAGAGACTTGATGACTTAGCGGTCACGAGTTTGAATCTCATCACTCCCATTCTATTTGATAAAAATCAAACACAAGGTAGTATAGGCATGTGTGCAAGTTTCAAACTCAAAGACCTTTCACTTGAGTTGGTGTATTAGAGAATAATATAAATCATATTCTGGGACAGAATATAATTTATATTATTATTTAATATACATACAGTGAAGTCAACATGGAAATGCAAACAACCATGTTGACTGCCCTAGACCATATGGTACGTAGTTAAAGAGGCCCGGCCGGGGCTCCCACAATTCTCAAGTGGATTCTCAAAGCCACGTTTCTTGATTGCTACCGTTTGATCTGATTACCCCACTCCCAGCTAACTTGTTTAATTTTAGAAGATTCCATGAAGTGACCGTTGCTGACCTTTCGGTATTAATTATTCACGTGAATATAATCATACAAAATACTCGAATAAGATCTTTCGGGTTGTAACTCACCGACGCCGGGCCCTACATTTTTATTTTCCGGGGGGCGGAGGGGCATCAGCATGAAAATTCCGCGGCTTTAGACGCATGATTGATCAGGCGGTGAAGCGTTTTGCTGCCGTGTAAAATGCCAAAGATGCATCTCTGTCAGCTTTCTCATTTCTGCTGATTAGTGATTAAAGAGATCTTTCAAGAACTTCGGTGAAAGTGACGGCTTGCTTAAAGATCAAGTTAGCTTAATTTTCAATAGAAGAGACTCGAATCAGTCCCCACTACCATCCCCTCCAAACAAAACCTGCCCGGTTCTTCAAATACTTGATGAGGCGTTTCTCTCAACTTTAAAGAAAAGGCCATATATCAAAATTTAATAGCAATGATGAGATTCAAATTTGTAATTATTTATTAATTAAAATTTAAAAATAATTATTTCAATCTAAACACTTAAAATCACAGTGAAGTCTTCACTCTAGCCTAGCGATCTGGGAAGTAGCTAGCGCATAATAGAGTGGCTGAGTCGGTTCATAGCTATCGTTACCTACAAATCTAACAAGGGCTTGTCCTCCTCTAATTAAAGGTGGGGGATTCCCTTGCCTGTTCATTGGCCGGTAGTTACTTGAATAGGCCCGTCTATTATTAGAAGCAGAACCAGCAGTTGAGAAATTAACACCACTTAATTACGCCAGGACAAGTGTGAAGAGTTGGTCTTCTGTACCATCTTGGCTTCCATGGTAGATCCAGCTCCATCCATGTATGTTGTTGAAAAACATTTCAAAGAAATTTACTGGTGGAACTGCATTGAAGGGTGGAGGGCCATTGCACCTCCAGATTTGAGAAAGGTTACATTTTAGTCCTACAATTCTTAGCATTTCAATTATACTCCTCAATCTTTCATCCAAAAATCACTTGTTTTCTTATTTTCCCTCCGGTCCTAAATTTCTGGTCCTTCTCTTCAACAATGATAAGTTGAGATCCATGGGGAATTGATGGGATTTAACTAGACAAAAAATCGGTTTTCCAACACCACCCAACTCATCTACAATATATATATATATATATATATATATATATATATATATATATATATATATGCCTGACGGTGAAGATACATGCTTTATTTCTGGACTTTCTCGGTTTAAATCATGGAGCTAGAAAGAAAAAAAAAGTTGATTAAATTTCTTTGAATGTGTCAAGGTGTTGTAGGATGCACGCCCTTAATATCACTCGGAAAGAGAACTCGATCGATGTTGATGCGCAAGCTCGTATGAAGATACATCTTACCATCAAATTAATAATAAATAGTTAGAATGAAATTTAAAAGATTTCAAGGAATAAAAAAAATATATCATCAGGACTTTTAAAAAGAAATAAAAAATACTGCGGGGAGCCCAAATCCAAGACCCTAAAAGGATTCTAGTCCTTAATGTAGTTTAAAATGCTAAGATCAAACTAACATGGATACAGCATGTTAGCAGCAACTTGAAAGAAATTTAATTCGTAAAATTAAGTGTGTGTGTGTGTATATATATATATATATATATAAACCCTGCAAATTATTACACGACTTTACTCACAAAAAGCTATAACATTGACCAATCAGACAAGTACATATAGGGCTTACCCCCCATACAAGTGAGAATTGTCACCTTCCTCGCAGAAGCCATAAAATTGACCAATCAAACAACAAAATAGGCTCCCCCCCAACGAGGTAACATGGCGAATTTACTTAACGTCTAGGCAAGTAATGAAGCGTCGTTTTGGGAATGCAGCTTCTCATCATTTAAAAGGAATAATCCCATTGTCAAAGGAAGACTAAGATATGGCTATCCTTTTCAAGTTTACAACCAAACGAGAAAGGTTTTCATCTCGTTGTCATCATGTAAGTGTCGTTCATAGGATCAATTCGATCCTTGTTTTCTGTATTTAGCAGATGTCCCCTGACTTAATTATTGAGCCCCAAAACTTATTTTTGTTATCAACATCAATCGCTGTTTTGGCGAGCCAGCCCCTAAAAATCATATTCTTCTCAACCTCCGGAGATGATCCTGATCGTTTCTTTCATCTTCTACGGTCCCTAAATGGAGTTCTCTCTCTTGGACATCAGGAAGAAGAAGGGTTGTAAATTTCTAGAAGCATTTGGCAAACTTAACGCTCTGATTGGAATATCAGAGGTTGATGAATTGCCATGAAAGAACTACTGATTTGTGAAATTTAGTATTCGTGGCCTGCTCTTCCCTTCCTAGCTAGAATAAAATCCTGTGGTTCTCATGAAACTAGCTGGTCCAGCCCAGAAACATTATCTTTGATATTTTATTTGCCCGATCTTCAAAGTGGATTCGGTCAAATATGCATTGTTTTCTACTTTTCTTCCGTCTCAAGGTTTTAGATTCCTCTTAACTAGGCCACAAAAGGCGATGCGATTCCTATAAACCGAAGGCTTTGATTCAAACAAGTTATCGCAGCGCAATGATACCATCTTCTAGAACCCAACACTGGTTTATCTGTCCTTGAGCAGCTGCCGTCAGTGTGTTTGTTCTTGTTTTTTATTTTATATAAAAAATAATTAATATTTGATACGAATAAATTCAAAACATTTGATAACTAGAAATAGGGAGAAGCCAGCACCGTACCAATCTTATAAGGCATACAAATTAAGAAAATGGTGTTAGCCTCCTTCTTCATCCAGTGACGTCTTCCAATTTTAGACGAATTAGGATCAACCAAAGAGTGTGTCAAAGAGAGTTGAAGGTAAAAACAGGGTGCTGCCCGCTGGCCGGAAAATTAATTCTCTACGAATACCACCACCACGCCTACAATGGAGAAGCACTGTTTGTTCATGCGCGTAAGGGACCCACCTGCACCCCTTCCCTTATTATCAGCCTCCCGTGTTATTATTATTGTTATTATTTTGCAGTTGACGCATCCCTAATTTTTCCATCTTATCTCTTCCCCTCTCTCTCCCCTCCTTTTTCTCTCTTTACATCTTCTTCGGTGATAAAAATAATAATAAAAGATTTAATATTTTGATAGGACAAAAAGTTTTCTTTCTTCGAACCCTTGAGAGAAGGTTCAAGAACAACGCGTCTTTCCCAACACAACGAACTTCACTTCCCTCGAAACCCTAACTTTCTCTCTCTAAACACCACTCGCGCTCACTCTCTTTTTTTCACTCCTGTCTTTTCAGTTCTTCCCAACTCTCGACTTTCTCTCTCCTTTATTACCACTTGAATTCAATCTCTAGATTCTCTACGAAAAATCAACTTTTTGTCAATAGATCTCTGCAAATTACTTGATGGACGATACAGAAAATCCTGATCCAGGGACCGAGTTCACCAGCGAGTCAAGCTGGACACGCGGCCCTGACTCGGATACAGGCAATTGTTTCTTCTCTAACCACGGAGAGAACTCCATACTCTGCGAATTCGGCTGGAATCTTCAACCGGATGAGCCAGCCCGGTTTAGGGACCTGGATCCGGTCGAAGCAGAAGAGAGGTCCGATTTGGCGGGAAACCTAAAGATTCGGCAATTGCAAGGGCCAAGTCCGGCCGGGTCTGGTGGTGGTGGCGCTGACGTTTCAACTTCAAACCACCCGTCCGTATCATCGAGCTCCAGCGAGGATCTGCCCGATAAATCTACGGGCTCCGGCGGGAAACCGCCTGAGATACCGTGAGTTCACTTGTTTGGATATTCAAATATCCACGAAACAATATGGTTGATGGTTCAAATAACTTGAAATTCAAGGCAGGAAATGATATGGTAGACAGATTTTGCGCTTGAAATGAGGGATAAAATCAGTAACAGAATCGAATTGCCACCCTTTTCTGCTTTCAAGATAGAGAGAGTGCAATTTCCGCGTCCGTACGATCTAGAAACTTTCAAAAAAAAATAAAAAAAGTTGGGTGGGGTGGGGGGTTGAGGCAGTTTCGTAATTGGAGTGAAGTGCGGGGCTAGATGAGGTAATTAAACGGAATAAAGTCTGAATGAGAAGCAAAATTGAGAGAAACCACGAACACCGCCGTTATTGCGGCGGGGATGGCGTGCTCTATTTTTTTCGAACGAACACTGCACAGTGCACATGCATTGAAGAATAATTTTCTTAGAACTAGGAAGTAATAAACAGGGATTATCTAGAGAGAAAATGTTGCTTTTGTGGATTTGCTTGGGCGTTGCTTTTTGTTACAAATAACGTTGAGAGATATTCTCTTCTTATTATTATAAAAAAATCATGGTGGTGCCGCTGCTTGTTTTATGCTCTATATTCATCCCCTTATGATAGTGGAGATGCACATTGTAATCATTTTAAATGCGATGCGTGTCTGCCAAGAATATGCATTTTATTTTCAAGTTTCTTCTATCTCGTGTTCTTCTTTTTTGCTGATACACTAATGTGGAGTTTATGGATTAGATTCTCTTTACCAGCTTTACCTCTCCTGCTGATCTACAACAATCATGATTCTAAACCATTTCATCAGTTGCAGCCTGGCTATCAATTTCTTGCTTTACTTGTTTCATATTTTTGAAATTTAACATAAAAATTCTACCCATATTGTTCACACACTGATCATTTGAAATACATCACATCTTTAGCACATGCTTATTAACGAGTTTGATATTTTCTTTTTCAGTTTGGTTGCTGCCAATGCTAGATTAGCTCCATCGATGATTACAGTTTTTCTAAGCCAGTACTAGCTAGCTAGTTTTGATTTTAACTTCTAGAACAAAAGGGTTATAACGTCTAGATAGAAGCTAGAGATTTGCTTTGTTTTATATTTCCAAGAAAAGCTTTTCTTGTGTTTCAGAGTTCGTTCCGGTTTCCCTTTTCATTTCCACCTCTTAAACTTTGAAGCCGACGATCAATCATTTCATATATATGTTATAGACATGTATTACCAGTGAGGTAACTTACAAGTAATTTCCTCTTCAGTACTTCCCTTCTAAGTATTAATTTGGAAGATAATATTTGTTCATTTAGGACAAATCAATCCCACTAGAATGTGCATTTCGACGGAATAGATCTTGACGACAGGTTATTGATTTCCAGAGAAATTTTACATTGCACATGAAAACTATGATTAATCTATTTGAAATCAACTTATTATTTAGAAAATACATCTACTGTTTTTTTCAAGTTTTATTTATTTATTCTGATAATCGTAGGTGAAATGTTTTTCAGGAGTCCTAAGATTAAAAAGAAGGGGCAAAAACGAATCCGGCAGCCACGCTTTGCTTTTGTGACTAAAAGTGAAGTTGATCATCTTGAAGACGGATACCGATGGCGGAAATATGGACAGAAGGCAGTTAAAAATAGTCCATTTCCCAGGTCTGTAACTACATCTCTCTTATTAATTACTGTCCTAGCTATACATGCTATATTTGTTGAGGTCGAAGGAAGAAGAATTAAATCAACTTAGTTTCTAAACCATAATTGTTTTTTTTATATATAAATTTGAGTACCAAGAATTAATTTAGTAAAAAATAGGCCCCTCCATCGTTTTTAATTCAGATCAAGGACTAATTAATTATAATTTCAAAATTTGACTGAAATTCACTACATTTTTTAGTTATTTACCTTTTATTTTGATTCATGTTTTTCCCATCACTCTCCTCCAATAAATATAATTGTACCTATAGCTTCAACTTGACCTTTTCTTTTTACTAATTAACATCGAATCCTTTCATCTGCTTCGAACTCATATTAGCTTAATTCATATGATACAATCTTAGCGGTAAAATATTGTTAAAAAAAACCCAGTTTATCCTTGTGAATTAAAGTTGCGTTTACATTAAATATGTTAGTAAAGCATGTTACAAGTTAAAAGATTATGTCTTTCAGTGCATAATTTTCTTTTCATTGAGTGATGAATTATCGATGCCTAGATTCTCTACTTCTCCCTTGTTATAATTGTCTCCAAGATTACATAAAATCTATGTATGTGGTGTTCGAGTTAGGGATATATATGTTTTCTCGCTTTCTCATTTTTATCTTCTGTTTTTTTTCCTTCCATTTCTGATGCATACTTGACGTTCTCTGGAAAATCAATTCCAAAGTAAAAGCTTAATTTCTTACCCGCCCGCTAATATTCTCCAGGAGTTACTATCGCTGTACAAATAGCAAATGCATCGTGAAGAAAAGGGTTGAAAGGTCGTCTGAAGATCCCACCACTGTGATTACCACATATGAAGGCCAGCACTGTCACCATAGCGCTGGTTTTCCTCGAGGAGGAATCATCAGTCATGAAGCTACGTTTTCTAGCCACATGACTCCTCCAACGTCGCAATTTCATTATCCCGGAATGCGGTTACCCCGAGAAAATCCTCCAGGTACGGTGGTACAGTCGCAACCGTTGCCAGTTGGAGCAAGAGAGGGCAACACTGTGCCAACGCAAACTCCCCAACTTCCAACAGATGAAGGACTGCTTGGGGACATCGTGCCTCCTGGAATGCGTTGATCAAATTGAGAAAGGTACTCATTTCAAATATTGCATGATCAATATCCATGTCACCTTCTCCATTCTCGGCATGTATGCGGGAAGAACTAGTACATAAATGGCATGGTTCTGAAATAACCTTTCATCCAAAAATCAAACATGAACAGGAGAGCTAGTTTTAGTTCTCTAACTCTAGTAATATCCCATCTTTAAGATATCTATTTGCACATATCTTAACTAAAACCTCTCGATCCAAGGCCAGCTTACGAAGCCCTCAAATTACTCAAGCTTTCCTTCCTTCAGGCATCCACCGACAAATGGCCAGCAAAAATCCTCCTTAAAAACATGCTTGTTAATATGAATCAACTCTCACCATCGATCCAGGCCGTCCGTTAAATGCGTAGTTTACATGCTTGAGCTGGGGACCATCACACTACCCGCTCAGGTTTTCACGAACTTAGTTATGTAATTAAATAATGTCAAGATCCAATGTATTTATCTAGACATTTTTGTGTCGAAATATTATGTGATGTCTCGAATATTTTATCGCATTTCATGAAGTAGGGTTGGTTTTATTACCACTCCACAAATAGCATTGCATTCCATATTTTGAAATGACAGTCGTAATCTTATTCTTTTTGTATCTTTAAAAAACAAAAAAAATCATACTGTCAAATGTGAAAATGGATCCTCTCTAAATTTAATTTCATAATACTGAACAAAAAGAGACAAAAATAAGAATAATATCTTATTAGAGGAATATCAAAATATTCCTCGAATTATTCCATCCAAACAAAATCAACTACGATCCGACTTTTTATTAGATTTTTGCATCATGAAGCTTTTCTGACTACACGAACATTACTGAGGATGGATTCTGACATGCGCGACAGTGTCCATGCCGCCTAGGCTACGAGCTCCGTACGCAAACCATTTTCTTTTTTCTTACGTAGCTTCATTGCTACGAGTGTTTCTTTGATCGACTAGCAATGAATTATCGCAGAACTTGCTAGGCATATATAGCTTCAAATAATAATTAATGCAGCCTCCTTTTTATATATCCCCATCTATAATTTAACCCTTCCCATCTATAATTTAAACCCTCCTCCCAGTATGTTCCGGGAGTTGTGTATATAGTGCGGAGATCTTCTGTTGGAGGCCCGATGTTCCTTGAGGCGGGCGGCGAACCTGGTTTTTTAACCCGAAATGTGCCCTTCAGTTTTCTGAGACCACCGCCAGTATCTGACATTGATATGTATATGCGCGCTTGCTTCTGTATCAGCTATTTGTAGCTCACGGTAAAACATGCAATCCTTTTAATTTTTAAGATTTCATTTTAATACGTGTATATAAAAATAATTTTAAACACAAAAACTTTAATATGAAACAAATAAATATATTTTTTTTCAAAAACAGTTTTAAAATCCAAAAACAAACCGCTGGTAGTCCACTGCACCGTTGCACCGCGTAAACTCCATCCAAAATATTCATTTCTAAGTTCTGAACGAATCTCTTCTTCTGTTTTTCATTCATTCATTCATTATTCAAATACCTTCTGATCTTCGATCTGTGATGCTTTTGTGATGCTCTGTGCGGTCAATTTATTCATGGTACGGACGCGACTGTCAAAGGCACACACGAATCATTAATGAATAGAGGCCTTAGGATAGGGGAGGGACCTGCAAACTGGGGCCACTTCATAATTTCGTTTGGCTGGTCACTAGGAGCGTGGATTTCGATATTGCTTCAGAGTCAGCCGACAGTGCTTTTTTACTTCTCCTTTTTCTCAAAGCACTTTCCCTCCACCAATCTCTAACCTTTTCGTGGTGAATACGTTGCCTCTTGGTCGCATGATCCATGATTGCCGGGAAACTGTCCCTGTGATGAACCCGAAAGGGTCCGGCAACCTGGTAATTCGAACGAGCTCTCCGCTGGTGGATAGCTTTCACGGCGGATCTAACACCGACTTGGTTAACGTTTTTCATCGTCATCGTCATGATATGGCAGTCCTCTCTCTCTTTTTAAAACGCTGGGCTCGTATTGACAACGATTGTTTTTAATTGCACGACCGGTTCTCCATTTTGAATTATTTTTCCCCTTTCCATCCAAAAAACTCGGGTCTCCTATTCCTAACCCGTGACCGAAACTAAACAATCACAAAATTAATATCCAGACACAGACAAAGATAGCATATTTTGTTTCATCGATTTTATAAAGAAAATAAACTATATGTTAAAAATAACATATATTAATTAATGTTTATAGCTATTTTCTTTTATTTGATTGAAGTGTAGTGGGGTGGTAATCTCTCTCTCTCTCTCTCTCTCTCTCTCTCTCTTAAAAGGCATATGAAGGCTGAACCTTCATTACGATTAGGGTTAACGATCTGTTATGATCGTTGTCTCTAGAGTGAATAGCAAAAGATTTGGGAACTGAATAATAAATTCTAAATTCAAGTAAGGGCATAAAAGTTTTAGAAAAATTTAAAACAACCGATTTTTATTTATTTAACTGAATACATGAAAATACATTTTTCAAAAAAAAAAAATCTCTCATCGAAAAAAATCAGTTTACCTTTAGATCCTTAAAGAAAATAACAAATGGGTAGCAGCAGATTGCATGAGCAGACCCAACCCGAAATGGCATAGTCAAATCACCATAACTTGTTGCTTTTATTGGGCCAAATGTGACTACACAAGCACACAAATTATGGATGTGTACGCGTGTGTTTTTGCAAGTGACACGTGGAGAATAGATAACACCATGTTCACCATGGTTGATTATGGTTGCAGTTTTAAGGATGATCAAGATTAAAATGAGAATCATTAACTATGACATAACTGTCAGTCAATAGTTATCTTGTAAAACTATTAATTATCAGTAGTTATTCATTTTATTAATAATTGATTATTCAATTTTTTTTAAAAAGTAAATAATTTAACAAATAAATTTTATAATTTTAGTAATCACATATTGAAAAGAACATCGATAATAAATAAAAGCAGCAACTTAACAGGTTTGATATGCAAAAACATTAAAACCCCATTTAGAATGACAATAATCAAATAAGTGTCAATATCATAATAAACATTTTAAAGACATGAAATGAGCTCAAGTTTTCTTATCCGAATCAAAGTAGTTTGTCCGCAGAGATTGGCATGTTAAAGTTCAAACTTCAAAGTGCTAGGTAGTAATCATGCATTGGTGATATTACTGAGAGATTCGTCATAATTGTTATTTATTTATTTTTAAAATTTTGATATGCTAAGAATACCCAATAATTGATAGTGTCCATTTAAAAATAAGGTCACATGGATAAATTAAATAATCACATTAATTTTGTTACAATACAATTATTTATGAAAAAAAAATGAAAATAACATGACTGAAGCCTGTGTGCAGGGTAAAGGGGCGGCACTGCTGGAGCCTGGTAACCTCAAATCAGCCCGCTTGAACCCCATATCTCTGTTGCCTGTACAAGTATAGCCCGCCGTACTTTCATCGTGGACCAACTTACTCATAAAGAATGCTGCTTTTTGGTATTTTTTTTAAAAGCAATGTGAAAAAATTATAAAATAGTTTTTAGCGTTTCTTTAATATATAGTTTTATATGCTGGTATTAAAAAATAAGAAGAATATAAAAGTATTCTAAAATTATGATAAAGCACTTGTAATCAACGTGCACAGATTTATAATGACATCTGCCTGCCAGTACACAGTATATGAAACGCTATCAAAAAGCTCAAATATGGTGTATCTACACTGATTAGATGATACACGACGCGACAGCATGCTGTTTCTTTTCTTTTCCTTCCATTTCTTGTAAGTTCACAACCTTTCGATCGAGTATTTATTCAGCTGGAAAGGCATAAAAAGCTGGTGTTCTAGATCTAGGCACCAAATGCCAAAGAGGGTAACTTCATGAATGCAAACATGATTGAATACGTGCATGCCGGTGCAGAGTAATTATAGAATCAAAATCTTATGGGTAGGATTAAGCTTAATTGAGTTGAACATTAATTACATGCTAAGTTGTTACTATACACCCTCTGAAAGAATTAATAAGAACATCCTCCTTCAGGTTATGACCTGCAACGCAGATTGAAAAGGTAAGAAACAAATAAAAGAATAGGTTCCTAGCTAGTACTATATGTTTTTTTTCATTCTTTAATTGTTCCAACCAGTCAATATTAGAAGTATTGAGCCGTTATTGTAGTTTATGGGGGTAAAAAAAACTACAAAAGAAAATATTGTATTGTTTAAAAATTACCAATAAAAACTATTTTGTTTGTTTGATTTTCATCGCTTCTCCACTGGCGAGCTGGAACAATGTCATATAACTCCCGCACAGCCTGCCACGCGTGAAAAGATAAGCATATTAAAGGATACTGCTGCTGTACTACCCCCTGCTATCATTACTGCATATATAAGAAAAATATGGCATAGGTAATGGTGCCAGAGCAGGCTTTGAATTACAAGCTCAGGCCCTCAATCATTGACACATTCAAAATTTTGACCTCAATTCCTAATGTTTGATCCAATCAGCAACTACTATCGAATTCCTACTGCTGTACTACCCCCCCGCTATCATTACTGTTATATGCTGTATTCCTAAATTATTCAACCCTTTCTGTAGAGGCCGCAAAGGGCACCTAGAAAGTTCCATTATCGAGACAAATCATAATAAAACTAACAGGTAATATGATAGAAATGGGCATTGGAGAACATATAGTCAGAGGCTCAGAGCCGGAATACACCAACTCCAAGAACCCAATCTGCAGCAGAAGATGAGTCGACTTGATAACCGATTTTTGGCATTTAATTTCCAAAATTACCTGCAAAGTATGTAGTTCATCAGAGTTTTGAACATATAAAATCCCTTTGCAGCGGTACACATCCATGCCATCTTTCTTGTCCCACAGAATCTCCTCGACCCACAGGCGAACCTTTGGTAGTTGGAATGTCAGGAATCATCGAACAGATATGTATGTGACAACAAAACGGCGACAGAGAAGGAAAGGAATAAGTCTTTATAAATAATAAGAAAATACAGAAATAAACCTAACTGCACAAGAAAGTCAAATAAAAAAAGGGATGTTGATATCTGAATTATCTGATCAATCTGATTATGGTCTCCAAAGGCTGTTGGATTTGATCAAAACCCCTACAGCTGCCCCTGAAACCCTTATTTCCTGTACTGTTGTCAGCTCTCACGAATGCAGCCAAGCAAGCACAAACCAGGATTACTCTAAATTCAAATTTCAACTCCTCTGCCGTTTTCATCCTATTTTCTAAATTGCAATCTATCATACTACAATATTTTGCAACAATGATAGAGAACAACCGAAGCTATTGGCCTTCAAAAGATGCTCATACAGTTACAGATACGTCCCAAATACCCTAGCATGAACCCAAGCAAAATTGGGACTTGAAAAGGAAAGCGAGCACAAAGACTTCGCTCAATGAAAGAACAGCATCAAAACTCAAAAGTGAAAGATCAGCTATGAAGATATTCTTTCATTCGCACACTATATAAAGGGCCATACTTTTACCCCAGAGAAACAACAAAACAGAATTGTAATTTCCTTCATGTTTATGGATATGATAGTAATTGCTAGGGCAGCTGAACTAGAGTAAAAATCAGAGCAAGAAAATGCTGGTCCTGATGTGTATGCTTGTGACAAATGGCATGGTTTCAGCAATATTGGACCTAAGAGTAGCACATCACGGCAAATTTGCACAGCATGTTGATGATCCATTTCAAACAAACTACCTTATCAAGATCAACCTTCTGCGACTCACAGATGCATAAAGTTCGCACGCTGGAATCATGAAGATCACCGGTAGATAAAGACTTGCTTTCCTCTAATAACACTTCCAAATGACCAAAGTGCTGAGATCAAAACACATAAGTATTCAAAAAAATCTATTCAAATAAAAATCAATATAGAAATAAAAATAGCATGCTGATAAGAAAAAGATAAGCAAAGCTTTATATGACTTACTTTGGAATCATATGCCCTGCAGTTTAATATCTTAGATAAGTCTACTTGACACCGAACAGAATGAATGATATTTGCAAGGGAGTTGATCTTATTTATTTCATTTTCTAGTTCCTTCAAAGCCTCTCCAGAACCCCCCGAAGAAACCAAATCAACCTTGTTGAGAATGATAACATCCTACAAGAAAAAACCAAACTTATAAGCTATTGGAACCTTATGTATCGACATAACCAATAAAGTCAAATTGGAAAAGAATCAAGCAAATAATTTATCCAATTACAAATTACATGTCCATGCATATAGTAAAACAAGCACACAGAAGTATGCACACACACACACACATATATGAACCTGCACATGGCACATATCAGGCTGCCAAATCACAATAGATGAACTAAGAATAAAATGAGAATTACCGCAAATGCTATTTGATGAAATGCTTCAGGAAATGAAGATGAATTCTGAAGCTCATTGAGCTGATAATGAAGGTTTTTGGCATCCACAACCTGCACAAGCAGCAATTTGTTGAGGGAGTTGGAGACAGAGAAGGAGAAACAATAGTAAGTTGAAATAAAAGATAACTAGAAAGAAAAACAAACTAAATAGGAGTACTTAGAATATATTGTACTTGTATGGACACAGAATGACATTAAGATGGGCATCCATGCCTCACACTAATATGGTGCCTGGAAAGGCATGCAGAACCACATCCCTGTCTTTGTTTTACAGAAAAATGAGGGAAAAGACAAAAAAAAAACTTTAAAAGAACTCAGATCAGGAAGTAAGCTTACAATTTAAACTCTTTAAACATGAACTTGAAAAATGATTTATATTCCTCGGTATCCATAGAAGGAAAGGGAAGGAACTTTATTTTCCATTCTCAAACATTTCTTTCCTTCATTTTATTTCTAAGGCCCTCTCTATAACCAAACATAGGCATTACTCTTAAATAAAAATCTCATAAAGACTGCACTATTGTATGTTGTTATTTTGACT
Source organism: Salix arbutifolia (assembly GCA_025169955.1). NCBI lineage: Eukaryota > Viridiplantae > Streptophyta > Magnoliopsida > Malpighiales > Salicaceae > Salix > Salix arbutifolia. The sequence continues at coordinate 5,424,591 of CM045909.1, forward strand.
TTTAGCTGATTACTGGCATAAATCCAACAAACAATTTGATAACATGTTATAGAGTTGAAAGGCCTGGATATGAAAAGGTTAACAACCTAAGCTCTAAATCAGACAGACAAGTGACAGAAATAATTGAACTGTCAATAGCAAAACTTACAGTTATTATAGAATCAAGCTTGACAGCTGCTTCCAATTGATCATCCAGCCAAAGAACAGAGGCAAGTGGAGCAGGATTTGCTAGCCCTGTGGTCTCAAGCAATATATGATCAAGTCTACAGAAAAAAGAAGGATCGTTTACAGATTAGTAAGTTGTGTCATGACTTATAAGCCTAATGTATTGATCAAGGGAATGTTGTTGACAAACTCTTATTTCCACTAACACCATATTAGGATGGAAAGGGAAGAGAAGGACACGTATCTTTCAATCTTGTGGGAAGAACTTAGAAAGGAAAAGGGGGGGTGATTGGGGAATTTGCATAACTCCAAATCCCAAGACCCCAAACTAGGGTTTTAGGGAGGGGACGGAACTATATGTATAATTTAACAATGAGGGAAAGTAACGGATTTGTAATTTCGTAAAATACTTTATAACATTAACTCAGCCTTTTCCTCCGCTTTCTAATAATGATGTAACCTTTTCCTCCTCTCTCTATGTAAAGAAGAGGAAGGAACATATTTCTCCTTCTCCCTCCTATATACTCAAACAAGAAGAAGATTATTACCCTGCACATGCATACCCTCTCCTTTTCTTCACAAGAAAACCCTTGCCTTATCCAAACATAAAGAAAAAGCATGATGAAAAGAATGGAACAAGTAGGAACGCTATTGAAATCATTAAATAGTGACAGATAAATAAAAATCAAGTGTATTTTTTGCAGAAAAAAGAAAGTAGCAGCACCTTTCCTTCATCTGAACAAGCTGCTCTAGTGCTTGAACTAAACTATGCTTAACAGTGCAACATACACAGCCATTGTCAAGTTCAACCCACTCTTCAACAAGAGCACCATCTTCTCCTTCATTTATCATTGCCCTCTCGACTCCAATTTCTTCACCAAACTCATTCAAAATGACAGCGATCCTCTTTCCATGTTGAGTACTCAAGATATGATTAACAAGCTACAACATAATACAAAATCCAGTTGTGAGTTGAAAAAACATTAAGCCATTACTTTCAATAAAAAAACGTAGCTCAAAATATTTGACAAAACAACATTTGATTACCAACACCCATTTTCCTCTGAAAGAAGAACCGAATCAATAGGCAAATATAAATATAAATCCCGGATAAGCGAAGCATCTTATCAATCACCATTAACGAAATTAATTTATCAAAATTGTGATGGGATTTTACAGTGGATTTGCCAGAGCCCAGATAACCCGTGATGACCGTGACCCCGACAGGCACGTCTTCTCCTTGAATTTGTTTTGAATGAGAGGAGGAAGGCTGTTCCGGTACGGTTTCTTCAAGTTCAACTGCGAGAGGCGCATCGTCGTCTTCCTTCTCCATTTTCAAAATATTCAATCACCTCTGTTTTCCTTTCCACTCCCCTTTCTTTATCAGGAATGAAAATGTGAGTGCGTGCATTAAGAGAGCCCAGATCCCAAGGCCCGTCCAACGGGCTCATGCCCAGCCCATATAAAAAGGGCTCGCATAAAAGAAACAGCACTCTAAGAAATCCTTTTTCGTTCTATATCATCGTATCGAGGATATTATAAGCTATAAATAACTGTTTTGTTGTTAAATAAATAATTTTCCCATTGATTATTTAATTTATAATTTGAATTTTACCTTTGATAAAACATAAAGGGGAACCTGGTGTGCATACTCGAATACTTACCCTATAATATTGCTAGTCCTGAAAGAAAAAGAAAACATTGTATCATATTTATAAAATCTGATTCAAAATAATAAATTATTCTATAACTTATTGTTTCAGAGCCCTGTCAGGATGGTGTTTCATTTCAAATTTGTTTTAAAATTAACCTTGTTAAATTTGAATTAATTCAAGCTCGAATGGAACCTAATCAGCTTGATTTTGAAGATATATTTCTAATAAAATTTATTGAATGGACATTTATTTCATTTAAAAATTAAAATGTGTTGCTTGGGATTAAACTAACAAATTTATTAACTCGAATCTAAAAATTAAAAGTATGACTACTCCGTCAGTAATGACGCGTGTAGCTTTTGTATTTCATTCTCCTTATTTTTTTAATATGTATATATAATTCAGAAAAAAACAAATAACGTTGCATCGCTTTGAAGTTTAAGAAAGTTTTGTCTTGCAGAAATTCCAAAGATGCGTCTTTTATCCACAGAAAATACTCGGGTAAGGGACGAAGAGGTGGCAATATACAAAGCGAGTGGATACCAGAATTTTTGGACGAACATTGAGCACCCAAATGGTTCGAGGAAAAAAAGAAAGATAAAAAGAGTGTCATCGTAGAAGCTACCGTTTAGTTGCTAAATGTCGTCACATGCCCTTTTGATGTTAGAACAACCCATATGTTAGCACGTCAAAAACTGCAAGGGTATATAAATTATTTTACCATACTTGTGAAAGTGAAAAGACAAATAAACTTCTGGAAACCAATTTAATAAAAAAATATTTTAAGAGCTTTTAACTTATTTCACTGTGTAAAAAATATAAAAAAAAAATCATATTAAAACCAATGTAATGCTTATACAGCCAGCAGGCTTCTGATAATAAATTTACTTTGAAATATATTAAAACATTTTATATATCATTATATTAAAACTATTAAAAATATTTATTTCAAAATCTACATAAACTAAATATAGTTGAAAACATATTATTAAATAATTAAGCAAGTTGTAGCTGATTACGGGCAAGTTGGTTTCAAAATAGACATTCGTGTTGTTTGTTATTGCATTTTAAAAATATTTTTTTAAAAAAAATTTATTTTATTTTTTATTTTAATTAATTTTTTTAAATTATTTTTATGAATTAATATCACAAATAATTTTTTAAATATATATATATATATATATATATATTATTTTAACATATTACAAAAAAAAAAAAACATTCAGAAACAAAATCGAAGGGCATGTATTGGCCTCTATATAGCAGCAGCATCACTGGCCTCTGCAGATCTCATCCGTGGCTTCCGTCACCAGAAGTTCTGGTTCCCGAGCAAATTCTTCTCCGTCAATGCCACTTCACAGACCATAATAGCTATGGCAGTCAAGCTGTCAGTAGATAAATACTCTGCCTCGCCGTGTTTATTTAATTCATGCAATGACTGGCAGTCCACGTTAGTTAGGAAAACGACTTGCAGTCTTCGTTGAAATTACAGTTAGAGGTGTTCTCATTGTATTTTAATTTTTTTTTTGAAAAAAAATAAAAAATATTTTTATTTTAAATAAAAATAATAATAATTTTAAATCATTTTAAAGTATTGATGTTAAAAATAATTTTTTAAAAATAAAAAAATATATAATTTTAATATATTTCTAAATGAAAAACACTCTCGAAAACAAATCATAACTATTCTGAAGTAGACTTCGTCAAAAAAAACTTTGATTGAAACTAATTGAGAAAGGCTTTTTATAAAGGTATTGAATTATAAGGAAATAAATACCAGATCTCGTTATTTCTCTACTTGTACACCATTCAAAAATTTAAAATATATAAATGATATTCTCAAATTACTCCTACTCTATTTATATAACACCAAATCGACATTTTATTTTGATTATCTGAACTCTAAGATATTTTAAAAAACAACTTAATAAAATAAGATGATATTAAAATTCAACACTTTAAACCATGCTATATTACTAAATTTAATTATGTATAAAAATAATTTAAAAATATCAAAAAAATATTTAATTATATATAAATAAAAATTTCTTATTATGCTAAAACATAGGATTCCATTGACAATTAATGCTACCCACGTATGACAATTCGAGAGAGTGTCATGTGGTCGACGTAAAAGATTCTTGTTGTCCATTTTTTTTTTGTGGCTATGAATTGTGTAATCTTAGCCATGGTAAAAAAATGGTTGGATTTTCATCCACCTCGATTTGATCGGGATAAAGCACGTAAACTAGACGGACACACACAAAAAAATACTCTTCAAGAGAAATGCATCCCTTTAATTAAATTTGTCAAATATAGTGTTATAAAACTTGATCCATATTCAAACAAATGATCATTAGCTCAATCTCTGGCTTATCGGATGTGCATGATTAATCATATTAGGGTATATTTGAGAATATGAATGATTTTTTTAAGTGTTTTTTTGTATAAAATTATATTAAAATGTTATATTTTTTATGTTTAAAAATTATTTTTAACATCAATACATTAAAATAATATAAAAATACCCAAATAAATTTAATTTACTATCAAAATAAAAATAAAAATAAAAATAAAAAAATTATTTTTCTAAAGCAAAGTTAAAAAAACACTAAATATTATATAATTTTGCCACGGGTGAACGGTGACAAGTGTGAATTTAAAATGGAGTACGTACGAAGCTTTGAATCCTACGGGCAACACTCTTTCATTCTACTCCAGCCATTTGAATTTTACTCGGTTCCCATGGCTTTCATTGAGTTTTTATTGGATGTTTTGCGTACCCAATAATCAGATATGAACCACCGGCATGGATGAATTATCCAGTGGCGGCGCCACTAAAATGCCGATGCCGGTCCGGTGCAATAACACTGGTCAAATGGCTCGAATTATTTAGCTCCACAAGGAGGTGGAGGGTGGTGCTTCTTCCAAAAGTATTAGAGCTGGTAGGAAACTAAATAATTTCTTGCCACATCTTTTCTCCTCCAGCAATCATGTAATTCTGGTTCCCGTAATTTTCTAAGGATCATTATGTATAGTGGGCTAAGAAGAACATAGTAGTGGGGTTATATCGAAGAGCATATTGTGTTTCTAAATAGTTGATCCCTAAACATCTCTTCCATCAGGCTGCAAGAATTTACGTGCCCGTACTAAAAGGAATCAATTACCTGCCGACACTATTTTTCCTGGGCTTTGTTATGTAACGTAAGTTTAAGGTATGGTAATGGATACGTGTTGGATGTATTTTTTTTATTTTTTTCTTAATTATTTATGAGATTTGGAGTGTGTGTGTGCGTGTATAATCACGGACATACCAAACTCCGAGTTCATTGGACAAGGAAAGTCATGATGCAGCAGAAATAATCACAGGAATCGCCGGGATAAAATGAGATTTTAAACTAAACTCCTTAGAAATAGGAGGGCGCAACAGGCATGCTCGTAGGTGGGATCGTCTATTAGATCAACTGCCTTGTTCTTTTACGTGTAGAATGGAAATTATTCTCTTTCGGCCGCATCGGGAAGGTTTTCCTAAACTTCGACCTTTACATGTAATCTTTTCTTAAAAAGAACAATCCTAAGATACTGTTTGTTTATTTAATTATGGACGCGTTTAACCTGATTCTTTGAGAATTTTGTAAATTTGAAGCTGATAAAACATCTCAGAATTCCAATAATACAAAACCAAATATATAAATCCCTAATAAGCCGAGAAAAGTGACTCAAGTGAGAACATAGAGAAAAGAGAAGACCACTGGCCATCAAATGAGCATAACGAGTGGATCATTGCGACCCCCACTGTCTTTAGTAACGGGTGGGGTAGCTGAAGGTAAAAAACGAGCATTTAAATTCCCTTGTAATCAACGTGGGAATGGAGTCTCAACAATCCAACAGCACCTCAGCGTAATCATAATTGGAACAACTATGCTCCATGTTCAACCACTTGTCCCATGATCTAAATATCCATAATTGGCACAACTAACCCACAATATACACGTCCAATCTAATTGTCAGCCTCAGCTATTATTTTTTGTTATATTTATCGACAGCTTATAAGTTCCATGGTGCAAATTCCACATCGATACCAAGTCAATAACCCCACGATTCGCGCAGGCCATTGTACGCTGCATGCCAGATTTGTTATTTTCTATGCAAGATTGCCGTCGTTCATCACTGCTGAATTATAGCCGTGACGTGTCATCACGCTTAGAGGTCTAACAAAAAGCAACCAGAATTTCAATAATAACAAGGGAAATTCCAATGGATGCATCCCGTGGACTTTACACAAATGTGTGTGAATGTAGGACCTCAAAAACTCCAGCACCATCTCCTTATCACCTTTCACAAGTCAAAAAATCAACCACTTGTGTGGCGATTCATTATTCGTCTAGTCCCTTTATTCTCTATCCAATTCTGTATAATAAACCCAGAATATTAGTCTTCTTTCAGCTAGTTCCATACAAGTTTTTTGTAGCTCTTGCTGCATTATATATTGTTCTTCGCATCTCATTCTATATCAACACCATCTCTTTCTCCCTGTAAACCCAAATCTTTCTTCCTCTCAGTGCAGATTTAAAACTCTCCCTCCCCATCAATCATTATTAACGAAATCGATTTCTGTATCAGGAATCAGGATGCTACCGAGAAGAGGCATTGCCTGGGTTGTAATAGTGCTAGTAGCTTTTGAGATCCAGACATGCTTGTCACAGATTAACAGGGCAAGTTTTCCGAAAGGGTTTGTCTTTGGGACAGCCTCTTCTGCTTTCCAGGTTCGTGTCATTATCCTCTAGATAATCATACCTTTTACTTTCTTCTTGAAAAGCCTGCCGAGCCTCTTTTTCTCGTTAATCCGTAATTATCACCGTGTCTCTCTTTATAATTAAAAAGAGCCCGTTCACGTTTAGAGGGAGATTGTGTTCGTGTTATTTTTTAGTTTAAATCAAGCTCCCACCCATCCTTAAAGCAGGCTCTCCCGGTGATGCTTGCCTGATGGTTTGATTCATAAGCAGGGAGTGGCTTGTTGCTGGTTAGTTTAAACTTTCCAGGTGATGATGTCATGCTCACGTGACCCCCTAGTTTGAAGCTATTAGTACTGGTTTGAAAATCAATTCATTTAGTTGTGGATGTAATTTAGTCCTAAAAATAATCGAGGCCGGACACTGGCCTGGGAACTCGGGCCACTCTGGAAGTACAGTTGTTGTTCCTTGGTTTTAAGTCATGGGCTCTAAACGAACCACTTTTTTTAGGACATTTGTAAGTAGCCATTTTTTCTTATTTTTTATTTTTTCAACCGGAAAAAACACTAAAAATAATATGATTTAAGAAAATAGAAACACTATAGGAAAGGAAAAATGAAAATTATGTTAATTATAATGTTATTGCTCCTCAATTTAAATCATTATTATTTAAATCCTTTTCGTGATTCATAGCTTATATGGTCTGTTTTAGCCGGACTAAATATTAAAAAATAATAATTTAGAATTAATCTAATTTGATTTAGTTAACCTAACAGATTAACTTGAAATCCAATGAAAACTCAATTGATTTAAAAAAAAACATTAAAAATAATTAATTTAAATCAACCTAGCGCCCGATAATCTGAGGCATATGAGCACGTATTGGGTTGAGCCAAGGTGAAGATTAACATTTTTTATTTAAATAAATGTTATTGAGTTTTCCCCACGTAAAGAGGGTCACAGATCCATTGGTCTAGGTAAAAGACATGGGAAGGTAAAATAATAATTTATCTTTAGGAGGTGTTTGGAAAGTGTTTGTGAAAAAAATTATTATTTTTTATTTTAAATTAATTTTTTTGGTATTTTAAAATTAATTTAGTATGCTGACATCAAAAATATTTTTTTTAAATAAAAAAATATTATTTTAATATATTTTAAAATAAAAATTATTTTAAAAAACAATCTCAAATTCTCAAACAAACACTTATACTAATAAAACAAAAATTAGACAACCCCTAACATGTTCGCACTCTAACAACCTGTTACATCAACTGTCCTAACTAGAAAAGGGGAACAAAAAGATACGCAAGCATTTAGTGTTTTTGTAACTATGTTGTTTAAAATAAATTATTTTTTATTTTTATTTAATTGTTTTTAGATATATTTTTTAATGTATAGATTTGAAAATTATTATTTTTAAAATAAAATCATAATTTTAATATATTTTTAAATAAAAAATACTTGCTGGCCAGCTGATAAGACCACCAATTATATTCTTTAGCTCCTGTTTGGGAGTGTGTTGCAACTGGTGATTCTAAAAAATTTGAATTTTTTTTTTATTTTAAAAACTGGCGGTTTGGTGTTTTTAGATTATTTTGATGTGCTGATATCAAAAATGATTTTAAAAAAATAAAAAAAAATATCATTTTGATGTATTTCAGCATGAAAAACACTTTGAAAAGTTACCGCAATCGCACTTCCAAACACGAACTTAGAATGGCATCCGGACCTAATCATACTGTACATAAATTGAATAAGTTAAAAACGGCCGAATCCTTGGACGAAAACCTGTCGGAAATTAGATTACTTTTCTTCTTCCTGAATATTGCTTCCACACGTATGACTTGTCCGTATCTTGTCGGACTTGTTATTGCGAGCTGGAACGACGGCTCATGCAAATGTTGCTTCTTATACAGAAAACTCCCTGTTATGCAAAAAGCCATATAAGAATTGCTTCATTTTTCAACTTACTGCTTCTACAATGCGATAGTGATTGATGGTTTACAATTATATATGATTAAAATTTATATATTTATTTACAGTATGAAGGAGCTGTGAAAGAGGGTGGAAGGGGACCAAGTGTTTGGGACAAATTTTCACATACTTTCGGTAATACTTCATCACCAACAACAGAGTCCACAGTCTGAACATCGATAGGAATATCTGATTTTCTACCGTTTGAATTACTGCACAAGAAATTAACATCAATTTAAAACTATAATTTAATAGAATTATTGCTCATTGCAATGAAAATCTGAGCATACGAAGCAAGTCAAGCTAAATAATATTACAGGATTTGAGTCTACACTTTTTCTGTCAGTTCATTTTCCGAGTGGCCAAGGCCACTCCATGATCAGCATGTGTATATTTAACAGCCAAGGTAATTAAACACATTCCAGAGAATATCCACCCCTCAAAAACAGAATTTTTTTTCTGGCAAGAAGATCCCTTTACTGTACTATTTAAGTTTTAATTACTGTATCAGATTTTAGCTGTAGAAGTGGAGTAGTCCTTGGATTCCACGTGTTGAGGCTGCACAAAACCACTCCTGCTTTTTTGTTCAAACTTGCTATCAGATGGTTTGGGGTTTCTATTCGCTGCATTTTTGTAAATCCGCATTAAAAATGTAAAAGTGTCTGGCCCTTCAACCGTCAAGCTAGTAGCTGAATGCATAAAGCAAATTTGTGCAATGTCAGGTAGCAATTTGCTTCCCAAGCTAGTTCAGAAACTAGCTCTGAAGTTGGGAGTTGTCAGGTCAAGTTGTAGTTTCAGAATCTTTGATATGTCTGTTAGTAAGCTTATCAGGTTATTGGTCCTGCAGGCAAGATAATTGATTTCAGCAACGCTGATGTGGCTGTGGATCAATTCCACCTTTTTGATGTAAGTCTTCTCATACTAATCCCCCATTTTATGAAAGCTTGAGAAACTTAATATTGCTTTGTGGTTATTTGGAAACAGGAAGACATAAAACTTATGAAGGATATGGGAATGGATGCCTACAGGTTTTCAATTTCGTGGTCTCGAATATATCCTAGTAAGTTTACAGCACAGTTATCCTCTTTTTTGGTGAATAACAGCTATTAATCTTCGAGGGTGATATCATGGGAATGATGGTGTGGTCTCCGTGTAGATGGAACAGGGAAAATCAATCAGGCAGGAGTTGATCATTACAACAAATTCATCAACGCTTTACTTGCTCAAGGTAAACCTTTACATAAAATCATCCTCGGGTGAGATTTTAATGTTCTTCAGAGCTAGAAAAGAGTTCTAAGAAAACCATGTTGATTAAAGTATCTTTGTCCCACGTTGAGAACACCCAATAGCTTGTAAACATAATATACATTCTTCAACTTTGTCACTGGTTAGTGATATTTAATATAGTTTTTAATAGTCAAAGATTATCGCCTATGCTGCATAACATATGCAGGTATTGAGCCGTATGTGACCCTATTCCACTGGGACCTTCCTCAAGCCTTGCACGACAGATATAATGGATGGCTCAGCTCGCAGATCATGTAAAAGATTGTTCATATACTATGTAAAAAGCAATTAAAATTACCTTTATGATTTTGGTGGTTAAGATGATCTCTCTCATTTACAGAGAGGACTTTGCAACTTTCGCAGAGACATGCTTTCAGAATTATGGTGACAGGGTGAAGAATTGGATCACGTTCAACGAGCCGCATACAGTTTCTATCCAGGGTTATGATGTGGGTCTCCAGGCTCCAGGAAGATGCTCTATCCTTCTCCACCTCTTCTGCCGGGCTGGAAACTCAGCAACTGAGCCCTATATAGTCGCCCACAACATGCTTCTTTCTCATGGGGCTGCGGCAGATATTTACAGGAAAAAGTACAAGGTAAAAAGCAAATATATATTACTTGAGTTAAGTTGAGAGGACGCACAACTTGCCTTTGTCCTTTATTGTTTTCCTTTTGTGTTCTTATCATATATATATTTTTTCTATTTCCGTTGGTGCTAAGCTCCGGCATGGTATTATGGCACGATTTTTCAGGCAAGACAACAAGGATCAGTCGGCATATCACTTGATGTCATATGGTTTGAACCAGCAACAAACAGCACGAATGACATTGAAGCAGCCCAAAGAGCCCAGGATTTTCAGCTTGGCTGGTATCTATAATCACACACTTGTTCTAGTTTTACTCTTGCTTCTCAATAGGTTCTGCAGGAGAGGGAAAAGATTCTTCTCGCTGTTTCAGAAACATAAAGAATTGATCATTCTCTAAATTTAGTGGTCGAGTGCTGATCTATCCATCGACCAGATCATGCTCCTGATTTGTTATGGTTCTAATAAAGATACTAATGAACAGCCAATCACAATCAGAATTGAGGCCATACTGTAGTCATGCAGGCTTAATTCATGTAGTACACATGCAGCACATCTAAAATACGTCCATGTTAATTTCTGGATTCACCATGCTTTTCCTCCAGGTTTATTGAACCTTTGATCTTAGGCGACTATCCAATCTCAATGCGAAACAGAGTCGGAGATAGACTGCCAAAGTTTACCAAAAATGATGCTGCTCTTGTTAAAGGGTCTTTGGATTTTGTTGGCATCAATCATTACACAACATTTTACGCACGAAGCAATGATTCTCTACTTAGGGATCTAATTGGCAAGGTCCTTAATGATTCTCTCGCAGACTCTGGTGCCATAACCCTTCGTGAGTTAACAAAAATCCTCCGAAATAATTTATTTTCAACTATTTCCTTTGCTTAGTAGAGATAGTGAAACAGCAGTGTAATTTTTTTTTAAATCTGTCAACAACTGGTGTAATGCGTGTGCTTTCATTCTTTTCAGCATTCGGTAAGAACTTGAAGCCCATTGGAGACCGGGTATGCACCTTATTGAACTGGAATATTGTCTTTCATATTTAGACAACATAGCAATACGATATGAGTTGAAAACTAGAAGCGAGAAGTTGCAGGGCCAAGCTAGTAGCGTATTCTGATTTCTTCTTTACTCAATCCAGTTGCACTGGATTACATTCTGTCTATTCATTCTCTGATACAGAAAAGTTCATTGACATTTTAGTCTTGTTTATTGCAGCACTTTTGGGTTAGTGTTCTAACTATTCATTGTCACTTATCTAAAACTGCAGGCGAATTCTATATGGTTGTACATAGTACCTCAAGGGATGAGAAGCTTAATGAATTACATCAGGCAAAAGTACGGGAATCCTCCCGTCATTATAACTGAAAATGGTAATCTTCTGAATAATCTTTGGTTCTGTTACAAGCCATCATCTGTGTTTTTCTTCTTGTATGAAGTGATGTGTAAATTTGTCTAAAAAATCGTAATGCAAATGACCTGTTTTGATTTTATAGAAACTGATCTCTACCTTTTCTTTCCTTCATCTCCAATTATGAAGAATGTCTAGGCCCTTATAAAGCTTTGCCATGAAAGAAAAACCACAAACTTAAATCTTTCTTTCTGTGGTCTTCCCAGGGATGGATGATCCAAATAATGCCCTGACCTCCATTAAAGATGCTCTGAAGGACGGGAAAAGGATCAAATACCACAATGACTATCTGACAAGCCTGCTAGCTTCTATCAAGTATGGATCACTCGCCTACAGGCCTCGGCACATATATGTTCTGGATAGTATGCTACTGTAAGAAAACTAATAATGTATTGATCTGTTGTTTTTGTTATTGCAGAGAAGATGGTTGCAATGTGAAAGGGTATTTTGTATGGTCTCTTTTGGATAACTGGGAGTGGGCAGCTGGTTACACTGCAAGGTTTGGTCTCTACTTTGTGGATTACAAGGACAAGCTCAAGAGGTACCCCAAGGATTCTGTACAATGGTTCAAAAAGTTCTTGACTTCTATTTAAAGCGAAGAAAATGAAGATTTGGATGGGCAAATACAGGCACTCTCACGCACAGATTTACAATTACATGTCTTGATTTTCTTGAAGCGTCATATTGTAACAGGATGTTATATAACTTAGAAGAAATGTCAATTTAAGTACGGTTTCTTTCTCAGTGATGGAAGAAAAATGCTGCAGAATACACACGAAACTCTCTTCTTCATAGTAGGCCTTCATAGGGTATGAAGTTGGAAATTTTGTTAGATTTTCCTGCATTGCTTTTGAATTTCATTGATTAGTCATGCTTTTGTTTTTTTATCAAACGTATCTTACATGATACATGCTTTATATGTACATGACGGGAGAGGGAATTGCAGGTCATTGCATCCTTGCGCATTTAGTTTCTTGCATTGCAATATAGTAATAGACGCTTGTTTTTGGAATAAATGTATGACATGTATATGTATCATTGCATGGGTCGGGTCGGGTCGGGTACTGGGTGCTTAGAATCTGAATGGATCAAGTTTGGATATCCAAAATCCTATCCATCAGGTTTCAAATTTAATTATAGATAGTAGTTTTAGATTCGGGTATGAATAGTACCAAAACCTGGATCCAAGTGCTTGAAATAAACTAACAGTTCCCTTTCCTTTTAACAAAGCTTCATGGCTCCTCAAAAACTCGATAGAGAAGTCGTCAGTCAAGATTTACATGCCTGTTCTTTCTTTCTTTTTTTTAAAAAAGAAGAGGGTATTAATAAATCACAGTTTTTCTATCGATAATTTTCCTGTTTTCTTTATATTGAATCAACAAATAAATTCCTTGGGTATGGGGTGGGTTTTTTTTGGGATGATTACACCTTCAGGCCTCCCATGTACCGGGGGAGAGAAAAACACCTGTGGAAAACATTACATGCATCATCTATAACCTGTAGGAAGAACACAAATTAAAACCCTGATTCCACCTCACAGATAAAGATATTGGACCATGCGGGGTTAGCTCAATGAGATGTTCAATTCATTATGGAGTTTAGCAGATTACTTTTTTTTACATATACATACAAACACCTCGTGCCAATTTGAGCTTTCTATTCAAACGTGGAACTCAAAAATCTTTTATTCAAGAATCTTGCTCTTGCTTCCTCAATCAACCATTAAAATTGTTACAGTCAACGCCAGCTCTGCTTCTGATGATATCACGTAAAACATAAACTAGAATATCCTGCAACAACTCCATGGTAGCTCAAAGTGAGAGAGATTGGACTATAAATCACATGGGCGTATAAATGGTGGAACCAAATGGTAATGAGTAGGATGAGAGCCACTTGAGGGAATAGAAGATGGCAGGTAGAGATCCAGATCGGAAGTAAAGAGAGGTTGGCATTGACCTTAATCATAAACTCATGCACTAACTCCTTTTTTTTTAATGCGTGATCAATGTAAACGTGAAAGACACTACAATTTAATCAATAGACGAGCAGCAATTGACAGAAAAAGGTCGGTCGATGTTCAATCAAGGAACTTTTCTAGAGAATTCAAGGTTAGGAATCACGTCCCCTTCATGGATCCACCCACCCTGTGATGCTGTGATGATATATATATATAGATGGGTGTGTGTGTGTCTACAACGAACCCAGATGTTTTAAAATATATTTAATTGCTATTAAATAACAGGAATCTCTACCAAACAATTTTATGAGATGATTTTGCCGAAAAACTGTGCTAGCTGATTTTTTTTAAGAGAATAATTTTTTTAATTAAACATCAAGTGCAATTACAGGACATAAAAATGTGCTATTGCATTGGAATTAGTCAGCATTATTCTTCTCGATTATCCAGGAGCTTAGTTTGTGGTTTTCTCTTAAGGATATGGGGCAACTACATTTCTTCCTTGACGTTGAAGTTATGCCTCATCAAGCAGGCTTGTTTTTATCTCAAGCCTGCAATAAAAGCTTCAACCTCTGCAACAATGGAAACCAGTCAGCCTCGAATTGTGTAGAGGATAGATCTCTCCTTCAATTATGTAAAACCGCATGATTGATTTAAATGTATATATAGTTACTTGAGTATATAAATATAGCAGGAAACTGTATTGAATAGAAAGAATGAAACAAAGCAAATATCTGTCATCTCTCTCTTAAAGGAAAAAATAATTAATTCTTACGTGCCAGTAGAAGCGACAGCAACTTTCACCAAAATTACTTACCAATACAAATCCCACTTGTCGGTGCCTCCATAATGTCGGGAGTGTGAAACTTGCCTCGCTTGAAATAAAATATATATTATTATTATTATTATATTTTCTAGAATGCACAATTTAGCATTTTCTTCTCCTTTTTTTTTCTTTTTCTTTTTCTGATAATAACTATGAGTGACATTTAAGCTTTGAAAAGAACAGTAAATCATAGAAAGTGCTTTTATGGTTGATCGATAAGTTAGAGCAAACCCAGGTGGCTAATGTGCAATGAAAGAGATGTAAAGTAGAAACGTGTCAGTGCTATTTTTGGTCACCAGGAAACAGATCTTGAAGGGGTATATAATAAATACAAGGCCACACTTGAGCCTCTACACTGACTCGTTCTTCGGCTGAAGAATCTCCCGCCTTTGCCTTCCCTTTCTGTCTCTTATTCTGCATTTTCCCGTTTGTTCTTAGTCTATACCTCTCCCGTCCCCCGTTTCACTTTAAGAATCAGAAGATTACAGAGGTAACCGTTTTAGTTTTACTCTGAACTTTATCTGGTTTCTTGCCTGCTTTCTGCACGTTCCTTCTTGGCTCATGGGCATTTGTTTTTGATATAGCACACAATCTGTTTGATGATGGGTGGATCTGTTATGCTTCTATCTTTGTTTATGGATGATTGGTGTATGCCTGCTCTAGATCTGAACTTGGTTGTCGAATTTTTTAATCCCTGGCACTCCGAGGAAGAGTTTGGAGACGTTGGGCTTAATTGTCCGGTTTCTCTGAATTCGTAAACTTTCAATTCTTGCTTTATAGTGCAACCTTGGATCTGTGATTTTTAAGATAATGAGTCTATGATCCCCATGTCTCTATGAGGCAAGTCATGTTATTGGTCTAGCTTGTTAAAATTGAAACAAACTGAATGCTAATTGCATGTCATAGTGTGATCCGAGTTATGGTATGGAGATTTTAGTTTTCCAAGTTCACGTGTACTCATTGAGTTTTCTGGGTGAATAGTTGAATTTAGATTTGAGGAAGAACTCGTATCCAGGATCTCTTACCTGTATCATCAGGTAGAAGTGATTGTGCACTTCCACTGAATTGCGATTTTAATTCTATTTTCAGGCTATATATTACATATAGATATGGTGAAGATCTGCTGCATTGGAGCTGGCTATGTCGGTGGGCCTACCATGGCCGTGATTGCACTGAAGTGCCCAGACATTGAAGTAGTGGTTGTTGATATTTTTGAGCCTCGAATCATTGCCTGGAATAGTGACCATCTTCCCATTTATGAGCCAGGCCTTGATGATGTGGTAAAACAGTGTAGGGGAAAGAACCTCTTCTTTAGCAAAGATGTGGAAAAGCATGTGGCAGAAGCTGATATAGTATTTGTATCAGTAAATACACCAACCAAAACTCAGGGACTTGGAGCTGGCAAAGCAGCCGACCTAACTTATTGGGAGAGTGCTGCTCGTATGATTGCAGATGTATCAAAAACTGACAAAATTGTTGTTGAGAAATCAACAGTTCCAGTGAAAACGGCAGAAGCAATTGAAAAGATTTTGACCCACAACAGCAAAGGCATCAACTTTCAGATTCTTTCCAACCCAGAATTTCTTGCTGAGGGAACTGCAATTAAGGACCTTTTCAACCCAGACCGAGTTCTTATTGGTGGCAGGGAGACACCAGAAGGACAGAAGGCAATTCATGCATTGAAAGATGTATATGCCCATTGGGTTCCTGTGGAACAGATCATATGCACCAATCTCTGGTCTGCTGAACTCTCGAAACTTGCTGCAAATGCGTTTTTGGCACAGAGGATCTCTTCTGTTAATGCCATGTCGGCACTCTGTGAAGCCACCGGCGCAGATGTCTCCCAAGTATCCCATGCTATTGGAAAGGACACGAGGATTGGGTCCAAGTTCTTGAATGCAAGTGTGGGTTTTGGTGGATCGTGTTTCCAGAAGGATATCCTGAACTTGGTCTACATTTGCGAGTGCAATGGACTCCCTGAGGTTGCAAGCTACTGGAAACAGGTTATTCAGGTGAATGAGTACCAAAAGACACGTTTTGTGAACAGGGTGGTTTCCTCCATGTTCAACACTATTTCAGGCAAGAAAATTGCAATTTTGGGATTTGCTTTCAAGAAAGATACAGGTGATACAAGGGAGACCCCAGCCATAGGTGTTTGCCAGGGCTTGTTGGGTGACAAGGCTATGTTAAGCATATATGACCCTCAGGTTTCACAGGAACAGATTCAAAGGGATCTCTCAATGCAGAAATCTGAACTGGACAGGCCTCCTCATCTTCAGCCAGCGAGCCCCACGGCTATCAAGCAAGTTGCGTGTGTGTGGGATGCTTATGAGGCAGCAAAGGGTGCTCATGGGATCTGCATATTAACCGAGTGGGATGAGTTCAAAACTCTTGATTACCAGAAGATCTATGATGATATGCAGAAGCCTGCTTTTGTTTTTGATGGACGTAATGTAGTGGATGCTGACAAGCTGAGGCAAATTGGCTTTATTGTTTACTCCATTGGTAAGCCATTGGATTCATGGCTGAAGGACATGCCTGCTGTGGCATAAGACCTGCATGTTTTGAAGTGACTTGGGGAAGGCTGTAGTAGAATCACAAATTGCGAGACCCCTCTCATCCTATTTTTTTTCTTACTTCTTTCAGCCGCATATATTTTTATATTTTTGGGATTCGATTGTTTCATATGATGGATGGGTTCCCTGGCACCATTGTGTTGGGATATCTTTTGTTGTCACCAATTTTTTATCTGTTCTTATTGGTTTAATGCAATAAATCAGAACATCTGGAAACTTTAGCACTCGTTCCAGCTATCCTGTCTCCTATATATATATATATATATATATATATATATACAGTATCATTCTCTTGGATCTCATGGAGGTTTGGGGGGCGCCAGGTTTAACCTGCGGTATTTTCTCCGTTGACAGGTGAAAGCAACAAGGTGTGCCAAAATCACTAGATATTAGCCACCATTGTAAAGAAGAGACGATAATTTGGCCTTAAGTATTCTCTTAAGCTTCAGAAAGAAAGCTTGAACTCGCGGTTTCTCACAAATATTCTTATAATAATTGGGTAGAATTACTCCACATTTCACTCTATTAGTTTCTTATAAAATGTGAATTGACTCGTCGTTTTGATCGTATAACCAGTATAAGTAAAAGGGGAGAAATATCATTGGCTGCTTAAAATGAGACACGTGGATTCATTTATACGTCAATTATTATTTTGCCAGGGATAGAATATTCTTTAATAAAATAGGAAGCACAGGGTTGTAATATTTTGAGGCTTCCATTCTCCTTTTAAAAAAGCTCCATCATTATTCACCTTGATCATATATTCTGGGGGGATTCCTAGATGAGCTTAGGTTGTTTTTTTTAGTGTTTAAAAAATTGGCAGATATAATATAATATAATATAATATAATATAATATAATATAATATAATATAATTGATTTTTTATTGATAAAATAATATATTTTTAATTTGTGGCACTTTATAAGAAAATATTTAAGATTTGGAAAGCATGGCAACTTAATATATCATGCCTGAAAAGCACAATATATCATTAAAATTACCATTTAACTCGAAGTTAATAAAATAAAATAAAATAAAAATCCAGGCTATTGAATGGAAGGACCTTAATGTAATCTCGCTAATTCTGGACCGGTCTAGCTTATATTAGGATCCAGCTCATGACCACATCTAACCCGGTTAGCATGTCGGACCGCGTCGTGTCCGGGACTCACGTACCTATTAAAAAATCCTCTTTTTCATCGTCTCTTTCACGTAATTAGATCCAAAAATCGATCTCCGATTTTTCTCGTCTCCTTTTTTACCTCTTAGATCCAACCTCAGATTCTTTCAATTCGCGTCATCCTCTTTCGATTGGTGCCTTTTTTAATACTTGCCGTAATTCTAAGATTTTTAGGGTTAGGGTTTCTCATCTGGACCTCTAATCTCTCGATCCTTTGTTTTTTGAGTCCTTTTCGTCTTTGCGGTGATTTCCCCATAAAATTTAAGTCCAATTTTGTTGATTGTTGTAATTACGTTTGGGTATAGGGTTTCGAAGTCTTCGATCTTTTCGGGTTTGCTCGAATTTGTTAATAAGTTTAGGGGTTTCGTTCGTTTCTGCACCGATTTTCCGAAGTCTTCCCTGTTTACCCGTGATTTGCCGGTTTTCTTGGTGATCTCAAAATCTAGGGTTAGGGTTTTTTCCAAAAAAAAATTGGACTCTCTATTCTGTGAAATTGATTTAGGGGTTCGTCTCCACGCATCAATAAATCATCTTTGGAGTATAATAAGTGTCGTTTACGATCAATTTGTCCTACTCTGCTTTGAAGTTTAGAACACAACTTATTGTAAAGGTAAAATACTGTTAATTAGCAATTGTTTCAAAAAAACTCCACTTTATAATGTTGGACGATTGTGTATTGATGTGTTTTTCTTTCTTTTTTTGCACCACCTATCGTGTACGTGTGCCTTGTCTTAACTGAACGTAACGCTAACTGTGGCTACCATGAAATTGTCGATGCTGATTTTGTTTGTTGAACACAATGCTAGCACCGGCTACTAGGTGTCTTTGTGTGGACGGTTTTCATGAGACTCCTGCTGTCTATGGTTACAGTTACATTGCATGCTAGTGATTCTGGTCTGATAATTACGTTCATGTCTCTGCTAGTAAATTTCAGAGGTTCTTAAGTTATGCTTTTTGAGTAATTGGATGGTGCAGACCTGAGCTGATATAAATGCTTCCTGAATTTTACCGCTGTCCCTTAGTAGGCTATTTAGCGATCCTGTATTGATCATGTAACTACTTGTGGACAAACGTCTTTTTGCATGTCTCTGTTGATATTTATACTCTTGCATTGTTTACTGGTGATTTGCTTGTTATTTCTTTCCTACGATTCTCGATTGTGACATTGAATTTTTTAAGGGAGTTTGGTGCTGGATCCTCGTGCATATGGGAAGTTGTCCTTTGTTCAATTTTGTAGACCCCTAGCTAAGGAATTATTTTTTGGTTGCCTTTGTTTCGTCTGATGGAATGAGAGATGTTGTGTTTTGCTTTTTTCTTTAGCCTTTTGCTCTATATGTTTCAGGATTAAATGGGATTTAAACGGCCTTTTGATGATGAAGAGTTTCAGGGTCTTCCTTTTAAGCAGGCAAGACAGGTGGACTATATCAATAAGCTGACACAGTTTTCAGAAACTGGTGCACATTGTAATGTGCCTAAGAGACCTGATGAATATGGTAAAAATTGTGGCCTTGAACTTCACTTCTTTTTGTCTACAACTGTAGAATATGGTGTTTTGTTCACTTGTTGAAATAATATGTTGGTGAATTTGGTTAAATATTTCTTTTCATGTAAAACAGATGGCTATGGGAGCAACATTTTTAAAATTCAGTGGCATGAGACATTTGAAAATGACTTTAATGAAGTTTCAAATTTTGCTAAAGATTCAGACTCCAGTGGTCCGTTGTCATTAATCACCAGCAGTTCCAGTGATGACGATTCTGGGTCCTGGCCAGCAGCTTGCTCTTCTTTTTCTTCTGAATATTTTGAGTTTCCACATAAAACATCCATACCTCTGGCAGATGTCTGCTCATCCTATTTGGATGAATTTCCTAGGAAACAAGTTCCTCTTGGACCAAATCACCAAGCCAGCATTCCATTGTGGGACAGGCATATGAATAAGGATAAGCTATCAGACTCGTTCAATAAAAATGGTCCCTTGTTGTCTGAATCAGTCTGTAACATTTATAATGATAATGAAGAGAAGTTGGTGGGAACTCGTATCGTTCCAATGCCGAATACAAAACCGTGTTTGTCCACTAGGTATGAGGCTGCTTGTGGCAGAATAGATTGTGAGTGCCTGGATGAAGGCTCTGTCAGATGCGTGCGGCAGCACATACTGGAAGCGCGGGAAGAATTGTTAAAATCTGTTGGGCATGAAAAATTTGTAAACTTGGGGTTTTATGACATGGGAGAGGAGGTGTCTTGTAAATGGGCCAAGGAAGAGGAACGGGTTTTCCATGAAGTTGTTTATTCCAGGCCAGTGTCCTTGGGCCAGAATTTCTGGAAGCATTTGGCGCAAGTGTTTCCTGATAGAACCACAAAGGAAATCGTCAGCTATTACTTTAATGTCTTTATGCTTCAGAAGAGAGCTGCTCAGAACAGATGTAACATGCTGGACATTGACAGTGATGATGATGAATTGCCTCAGATCAATAGAGGCTCCTATATTCAAGTCTTAGAAGAAGATGAAGATTCTGATCTTGAGTCCCCTAATGCAGACCTGGGAGAGGATAGTCTCGAAGATGACATCGATGATGACAGTGATGATGATTCTGGTGATGCTTCCGATGAGCTGGGAGATGGTAGCAGAGACACCACAGGAGAAGATTCTGGGATAGATTATGCCTCAGAAGCACTTGATATGAACAGTAACGATCCTGATGTTAAGCATATGGACTATAATGCTGGTCACGATGGGGTGGATTTCATTGTTCAAGATGACTCTTGCATGTCTTTTGAGTTCCAAGCCGATAAAGTTGACTCTCCAGTTGATACCAGGGCTGCTTTGCATGTAAATAGAAGTGACCATAGCAAATGCTTGCCCAGTGAAGTAAATGGATGTGGTGGTGGTGAGGATCAGGTATACTTGTTGGACCTCTGTGATGCTAAAGATTGGGATGCCCGTTACTTTAGTCCAATCAGGGGTGTTGATCTTCTTCCTACAAGTAACATCATTGAGGAGATTTTTGGACAAGGAACCAGCTAGTGCCTCCCGCAGTTTCCTGGCATTTTAGCGTACAAAATGTGCATTCACTGCAGAGACCAGGATCCTGCTGTGTTTCTTGTAAGAATGTTTTTCAAGTTTTTTACTTTCTAGAAGGCAGGGGTTTTCTCCCCAAAGCGGGATAGAGAAATTGAAAAAAAGGGGGGGGAATTGGTTTCTGGTTTTGCATAATGTATATTCATAATCTACCTTTCTCAATGGAATCGATGTGATGAATGGATCACATTAGTCATTACATCCTTCAGCTTTTCAGTACTTGCAACTCTTACAGCAAAAATTATCATTTTTTTATCCAAATGTTTAAGATGATTACTATGTATTTTAGTTGAAAAATAATTTTTTTAATATATAAAAAATGGGAGCCCTGGTTGCAAACAACATAACAATATTTTTTACAACAATAAGGGTGACAAAGTTATCTGCCCTTTTAAGAAATAATTAAAGAAATATATATAAAACAAGGTCGAGACACGCAGGCTAGAATAGAAGACTCGTGTGTCTTTAACTCCACTTTTAGAAGGGCCAGGCACACTCGACTTGTTTTAATTTTATTATTTTTATATTTAGAGAAAAAAATTAAATTCAATTAAAGAATCATTGAGCCCATTTGAGAAAATGAACCGGGTTACAACTATAAAGTCCGTGTCAATCCGATATTTAATTCTCTGAATAATTTAAAAAAATTGTCAAGATGAATTTTTTAAAAACATTTTATTTATTTTGAATTTATCTTGATATGATATGTTCTTTTTTATTGATTCTTCAAATTTAATTTTATATGATTGTTAGTCTCATAAATTAGATTATAAGTGTAAAAAGTTGACATGAGTTGATTTGAATTACTTTATTATATCACCATGTCAATATTATTATTTTTTTTAAATAAGTTTGTGGACTTTTTGTTCATTTAATTTATTTATTTTCAATTTTTTTTTTAGCTTTTTTAGAAGAATATTTTTCTATGATCAGATAAAGAATAAATTAAAAAGAAAATAAACCCATTAGATTTCTTGGACTTGACATGTTCAAACCATGAAATTCAAGTCAATCTAATATATTTTAGTCTTCTTATTATTATTTAAAAAAAAATGTGACATTATTTGTTTTAAGTGTCAGTTTATTTTAAATTAGTTTTGATTTATATAGGATTAATTAATTTTGATTTGTTTTAAAAGAATTTTTATCCAGACCATATTATTAGTCATCTAATTTATCAGATGACACTCTTAAAATAATTCCCAGAAATCATAACATTTTTTTAAATGTTTTTTAAAAAATAATCCAGCCTTCAATGAACTCCATATCAATAGACCAATGTTACAACTATTGCAAGAAAGTGAGTCCAATCTCCGATTGTTGTTGGTGTCACGTTGCCTGCAATTAAACTCATGGGACCCTTCTTCCTTATCAGTTTTTCCTTTTCTTTTTCAAAACATAAAATACTTATTTCCCTTCTGCTCTTACTAAGATGCCATATTGGGAAGTTACTGTGAGAAACATTTAACGCATTGCAGGTGGTAGACTAGGGATTATTTGGGAGTGTGATTACGGTAGTTTTTTAAAGTGTTTATTGTGCTGAAATATATTAAAATGATATATTTTTTTATTTTTTAAAAATCATTTTTAAAATCAGCACATCAAAATAATCTAAAAACACAAAACCGCCGGTTTTTAAAATGTAAAAAAAATAATCAAATTTCGGTCAAAAGCGGTGGGATCGCAATGCCAAACGGGCACTAAAACTTGTTTCCTCAAATAATTTCGTGAACATATTGAATTAAAAAAAACACGAAATTACCCAGTCAATTTAAATCCCCGAAAGAGATGGGATGAGCTAGGGAAGTTGCATTGCATCAATACGAAAAGAGTAACAAATAAAATAAACAGTGATTTTCGTGCATTTGACAGGAAGATCGTTACAAAGATGGCTTGACTTGATCCAAGCAACCATCCCGATAAGAACCATCTCTATATTGCTGGGCAGGAAAATGACTTGAATTATAAAATCCCATGAAATCAAAATCATGTAACTTTGACAGGTGTCCTTTTTGGTTGGTGGGATCATCTAATTAGACCATGGTGTACAGCACTTGAAAATTCCCCGAGCCATGTCCTGGCAATGAGCCAGACAGCCCAAAGTGTCTCTTCCATAACGAAAGGTAATTTGTGAAGTAGTCACGGGAATCGAATGAACCCTCTTTCTCAGTTTTTTTTGGTAAAAAATTCTATATATTAAGTTTTATTGAGAGAAAAGAAGAAAAACAACTAAATATAGGAATGGATTGTGAAATCATGGAGTTAAAAATGGAATTTCCAAGGAAATACCCCACTTGTTACCGATGCATTTTCCCTTAAGAAGTGGGATATTTCAAGCATAAATGATCCTGGAAAGTAGAGGTTAGGTTAATGGGACAAGCGGTCCATGATGCCTATACGATGCAACAAATTAGTAGTCAAACATTATTTTGAAGGAAGAAGCTCCGAATTCTTAGCTTGAGATTAGATTACATAAAAAGAAAAAATTGGGGAAGATAAAAGGGTACCTGTAAGAGGTTTTGAAGATTTTTCATATCGATAAATAAATAAAATTTGTAGCTACATTTGCATATAATATGAAATGGGTCAAAATAAATAGGGGAAGCTGATGCTGGCCCTTCACTTGTAAAGCAAGACAAAACAAGGCATATAAAGAGTCTGATGCTGCTGTGGCTGTGCAGTCAGAGTGTAGCTGGTTGTTAATGTAGTATCAACTAAAACCCTCATTTCGTGGGATCCTCAAAAGCCCCAGTTAATCTTGGCCGTTCAATCTCCACACTGCAAGGTTCTCACTTGAGTACACGTGCTGCCTATCTTTTCTTCCCTTTCATTATTTCGCTTCCATGCATGGAATTCTCCTCCAACTACATCACAGAAACAACTAAGAGAGAGGGGAGGGATATAGTATCTCTATTTTAGAGAGAGAAATTAGAAAGAGTCATGGCTGTGTTGTGCTTTGATTGTTCTTTCACATAGAGAAAGCTTGCTCATCGCCCATCATTTTCGACTCGTATTTCTTCATCAAAACTTTGATTTTTGTTTGTCATTAAAACGCCCCCTTTAAATTCTTTAGAGAGGTCTAATGTGTGTACTTGAGAAAGGGGATTTGTATGGCCTTTTCTTTCAGCGGGTCTGATCTTTGGACTTTAACAAAACCGTCACATCTCTCCACTCTTTTTTATTCTCTCGATCATTCAACAGCACCAAAGCAGCAAACTTCGTGATCTGTTTTATCTGCTACCTGATCTGGATTTGACCCCGTCCTGGTTCCCTTTTTTCTCCAAATGGGTGCCTTTCTTTCATGAAATGCAGCGATCGAGGTAACATTTGTGCTGTAGATTTTGTTCTTCTTACCGTGTTAATTTGATTAGATCAAACAATGGAAACCAATCAAAAGAACAGCTTTGTTTGCAAGTATTGCAACAAAAGATATCCATGTGGCAAGTCTTTGGGTGGTCATATTAGGATCCATTTGAATGCTAATGGAACTTGTTCGACTGATGAAGATGCTAAGGTTAAGATGAGCACGACCGAAAACAGAAGTAAGCAAAACTCTATGTCTGAAGCTGGTGGTCAGTTTGGTTACGTTCTTAGAGAGAATCCTAAGAAAACAACCAGGTTTGTGGCGGATTCCAGCAACACTACTTCATTGCCAGAAAAGTTATGCAAAGAATGTGGTAAAGGGTTTCAATCACTGAAAGCACTTTGTGGTCACATGGCTTGTCACTCTAAGAACTTCTTTCAAGACCAGTCGGGGGCCACTGAGAAGTTGAAAGAAATAATCATGGACAAGCAGTCAGATAGTGAGACAACCGATCCGATTGAGCGAAGGAGATCCAAAAGAATGAGGTACAAGGCTATTGATGTTTACTCTTCATCATTCTCTTTGACAAATACAGCTTCTTTATCCTCTACTTCTGATATAGAGCAAGAACAAGAGGAGATGGCTATATGTTTGATGATGTTGTCCAAGGATTCTGGTTTTAAAGGTTGTTTTAGTTCAGTAGCGGATTCTTCAGAGAACAATTCTGTGGTTTTAGAGGGTAGATCATCATTTATGAAAACGAGGATTAATTTAGATGACGGTATTAATTTTGTATCTAGCGGTATCGAGTCACTGGGGAAGAAGAAAGCAACGCAAAAGGGGGTAAATTCCGCTGAGAATGATCAGTCTGAGAATTCTGATTCCGGGTATTTTAGGAACGGTCCCAAGAAGGTTGAATCAGATGCTTCTGTTCATGGTTTTGCTAGGAATGTTGAATTCAAGAAGCAGAAAGTGGATTTTGTTTCTGGTTATGATGATGACTTGGATGCTGAATCAGGGAAAAGGTTAAGGAGGTCAAGGCATATGAAAACTCAATCGGGGAAGGATTTCATCGAGGAAGATGTTTATAATCAAGCTGATAGAGCTTTGATGGATTCGAAAAAGAAATGCAAGAATGAGTCATCCAAGTATCTTGGCAGCAGTGTTCGAAACAGGGGCAGCAAATGTGTTTCTCTCGGGGGACGCAGAGCCAGCCATAACAGGATTGAAGGATGCAGTGATTCAATATATGAGAGTGGGGAGAACAGCGTAGATACTGACTATGTCCCTAATCCAGTTGCTAATAGTAGTAGGATGATTCATTCTAGAAGAGAAAAAACTCCAATTGAGAAGAATTCTTCTGGCAAAGCAGAGAAAAAACTGGGGTTGAAAATAGGAAAAGTACACGAATGTCCTTTCTGTCCTAAGGTTTTCCGATCAGGTCAAGCTTTGGGTGGCCATAAGAGGTCCCATTTCATTGGAGCGGCCAGGGGTAGAACTGTGGTGATTGAGCAAGATGTGCCTGCCATATCCCTGCGGGGGCAAATCGATCTTAATCTTCCTGTCTCTGTGGAGGAAGAGTCAGATGGGTTAGGACGGTGGTAATTCATGAGTTTCTGCAAGTAGGTCCGTGAGATCTCCAAAGGAAAAACTTTTTGCTCATGGTTTTTGATGAAGATGCTAATGACTGCTAGAGTGTACAGACAAGGTGAATGCTCTTGCTTCAGATTCAAGGATGTCTTGCTAAGGTAGCTATTCCATTCGTTGCTTGTGAAGATGTAAGAAGCATGTGTTTTTACTTTATTATTGTTGTTTTTTTTTTAATTAATTATCATTATCTCAAGAGATTCTTTTGATATCTCTATTGTTTATCCTAGCAACATATCTCGTTTCAAATTTTGAAATTCACCATTCCTTTTGTTCTGGAAAACATGCGCCATGAACCCTACATTTCTTTCTTCTCTGTTATTCTTCCATGAATCCATTCATGGGTACTTGAGTTCTGTCGAAATCAAAACCTTGAACAGAAGATACATATGTTTTGAAATCCTCGTACTGTAGCGAGCAAAATCCACTGCTAACAGAACTTAATCGTTAACTAAAATCAATTGTTAATGTTCATGTGTTTTGTGTTCGATGCACTGTTATGGAATGACGCGCAGCCACCACCTGCGTTGCTTTACGGGGAGGGCAGGCACTAAAATATAAAGTGCTGTTTGGAAGAGAAGCTTCCTTCTGCGCTCAAGCACCGTGTTTTCACTTTGGCATCTACAAGTATATTTTGTACATTTATGCCTTTCTGGGTACGGCGTAAATTATCACGAAACATCACAGGGTGTAGGTTCGGATTACTTCGCCGATGTGCCTCGGGCTTAACCCCTGTTTGGGAGTGCATTGCAACCAGTATTTGCTGAAAATTTGAATTTTTTATTTATTTTAAATGAATATGTTTTGATGTTTTTAGATCATTTTGATGTGCTGATATCAAAAATGATTTTAAAAAAATAAAAAAAATATCATTTTAATGTATTTCATCACGAAAAGCAATTTTAAAAGCTACTGCAATCCGACTCTTAATACCACGCCCGTGTTATTTTTTCTGTGATTCGCATTTTCTTTCTCCCCGCATATCTCATATTAGACGACTCTCCCTCTCCCTCTCCCTCCATGGAAAAAACAAAAAAAGTCTTTCTCTTAGAACCAGCCACCGAGTAGTTTTATCTCTCTTTATTAATGAATTAAATGTGGTTTAAACCCTAACTGACGCTTCCTTGATAATAAATAATACATAACTTGTAAGGGATAATTTAAAAGGTTTAAGAATTTTTATCATTTTTAATCATAATTGTCAGAGTATTTGATAATACGTTTTAAAATTACTTTCGAATAAATTTTTTATTTTTATTTTTATTTTAAATTAAATATTTTTGGTATTTTTAGATTTTTTTCATGTGCTGATATCAAAAATAATTTTAAAAAAATTATTTTAATATATTTTTAACAAAAAAATATTTTAAAAACAACCGTAACAATATTCTCAAATAATCACTTAGTCATCTAAGTAAATATATAACTAAACAAATGAAAGTAGTAGTTAATATAAATAAAAAATAAAAACAAAGATTCTTATTTTTTTTAATTATCTTGATTTAATATTATTATAGCATGCACTGATAACTCACCTTTAAATCATAACCTGCTTCTTACTAGACTATACAAAAAAAATTCCATTGAAAAACAAGCTTAGGAGGAGCATGTCTCTCAAGAACCTGCCATAATTCGGACCAGTCACATGCTAGAAAAAAAAATAAAAAATGAACACTTGAGTCCTCACCGTGCCTTGGACGCAGAGGATCTCAGCAACTAGCTGTTTCGCAGCTTTCGCTCACTCGGCCCCTCGTCCATGTTGAAAACATGGAGTGGTCATGGGACACGGCTCTTGCTTTTGGAGCTTTGATTTTTGTGGAATCGTGAAGAATCATGGTTTGTTTTTAATATTTTTTTTTATATATATATATTTACCGATAATTAATATGATGATATTAAAAAATATATATTATTTTAATTAAAAAATATTGTTAAGAAAATATCATTACTAAAAACAAATATAATTATTATAAACTTATCTACGAACTAGTACAGCGTTGGGAAAACAATATAGACATGATATTTTGCAGCATCATATTTCATTGCGTGGTGCAGTGGAATTTTATATCTATTTCTATTTCTAGTGTCCATTTATCTTTATGTTTTAAAAATATTTTTATAAATTATTTTTTTATATTTTAAATTATTTTGATATACTAATATTAAAAACAATTTTTAATTTTTTTTTAAAATATCATTTTAGTATATTTAAAAAAAAACACTTTAAAAATCAATCTCCAAAAACATAAATTCATATTACATAAATGAATTGATGAATTGCAAAGCAATTTCTTCGGGCAACAATATGTAGAAATGAATAACCATCTAGGACGTTGCTCGTAACAATAACTTGGAATTAAGAGATTTGTAGTTTGATATTCGAGTCATATAATTATGATAATTATTGAAAATTTATATAATAATTAACTTTAAAATTTGTGAAATGAATCAAGATATACTCTAAGTTAACTTGAACATCTATATTAAAAAAATGAATTGCAAAATAAAGGTTGTAGTCTCCAAAGTACAACACTAATGTGCTGGGAAGCAGCTTAACGATTTCTCTAAAAAAAAAATCCCCGCGAGACTGCCGGTGTCAATTTTCTCCCATTATACTGATGGACTTGCACCAGCCAACCAAAGGGTCAGAGAATTAGAGGGTGTTTGTGAGAGTTGTTGTTGTAGTTTTTTAAAGTGTTTTTCGTGCCGAAATACATTCAAATGATGTTTTTTTTATTTTTTTAAAATCATTCTTGACATCAACAAATTAAAATAATCTAAAAACATCAAAATATATTCATTTAAAATAAAATAAAAAACTCAAAAGTTGCAGCACGGCTTGAAACAAGCCGTGCCAAACACCCTCTCAATTTAGACGAGAAAATAAATACCTCGTCACTTCAATTATTTGCGGGGGATGGTCGGGTGACATTGCAGAGAGTCAGGGTATAGGGCCAATTAAGCAAACTGAGCGTCAAATCATGATTTAAATCATATGTCTTGTAAATTAACCCGGTCATCATTTTTTATATATATTATTAATTTATTATTATTACCCTGGCGAAAAACATGAATGGTGATCTTCCATCTACAGTGTTCCTCGATGTTATTTGTTTTTGCGTGATTTCTATAGTGTTAGGATTTCAGCTTAATTACTATATTGATATTTAATTGGGATTCCAACTTTAATTGAAATGTTGATTTGGGCTGGGTTTAGTGGGATTCGTGGGCCTGGTCTGACCCATACACGCACTGACGCACATCACTTGAAAACCCATCAACTCGTAGGGGGTCTTTGCATCCTTCATCTTTCCGTCTCTCTGTGTCCTGCTGCTGCTGATCAAGGTAACTTTCAGTGATTACGTTAAAATAGATTTTGCTTAAGCTCAGAGATCGTTATTTTGTCCTTTTTAACTCTTAATAATTTTAATCTGGTTACTCTGTAGTATCTCCCGCACAGCCCTCAATTTGTTTAATTAATCACATGCAGCGATAGAAAAACGTGCTGATTTGTTGCCTTTGTGTTTGTTGATGCATTGATACAATTCTGTTTTTATTCTATTTTTTATTTTCATTCGCTGTCTTGTGAATCCCTGACATGGTTATTTGATGGGTTTCTTCGTGTGTTGTTTGTCTTTATGTATTCTATGTATTTCATGGTATCCTGTCCTTCTGCCCAATTGGGTATTGTTTTGAGCAACTTCTGGTGTTTTTTTCTGTTTATAAATAGTAGAACCGTATTTCAAGGTATAAACGTGTCCTTTCCTTTTGCAACAACTCATCTCATTATGATCCTATACGATTACTTCCTCTGTAATCGAACAGCCAACTCCTTACATGATAAAATTGGTGTTAACTTCAAAGCCCCGGGAAGGATGTGATATCAAGACTGGGCTATTATTTTGGATCCATATATTGATGGTGTGCTTGAATCAATTTCTTCAAAAGAGCAGGAAACAAACGTAATCAACAAACACGGAAGATTCCTCTTTTCTCTTGTTCTGCAATCTATACAGTGAAAATAATTGAAAGAAGACCTCCTTTTTATGTGACTGTTACAATGTTATAATCATCACTTCCATTGTTTTTGTAGTACTTTGATCCCATGTTGTCTATACTAGAAGTTTCAACTGACATCCATAATAAACATTTGAAAGATTGGCATGTGCTAGTATTCTTTAATTGTGACCGAGGGTGATCGTGCAACAAATTATCTATGTGGAATCTCTCTATATATTCAAAATCTGTTTTGTGAATATCACGCATACTTTCGTGAATTTAAGTTAAAAGTGGGATGAAGTAAACAATCAAGAAACTGCGATACACATGTAAGGCGAAGGATCATGTTGATGCATTTTCCTTGTTTTTCTGGCAGTGAACAGTTTTTTTCTGAAGGAGTTTGAAATTTCCTCCTAATGGCTTTGGTTGTAATCTGCGGCCAGCCATGCAGCTGGAAGTCCACAGCTGCACTTTGTCTAGCTGAAGCTCTCAAAGAATCAGATTCTAACTCAACCATTAGAATCATTAATGAAGCTTCCTTTCATCTTGATAGTAATCAAAGTTATGCCGACATGACCACAGAGAAGAATTTAAGAGGAGTGCTCCGGTCTGAAGTTGATAGATCTGTATCGAAAGACAGTATAATCATAGTGGATTCTTTGAACAGCATCAAGGGTTACAGGTAGGAGCTATGGTGCTTGGCTCGTGCTGCAGGAATAAGATACAGTGTGTTGTTTTGTGATGTAAAAGAAACTCAATGTAAAATATGGAATGAACAGCGAAGGGAGAAGTGCGAAGCTACATATGATGATCCTATCTTTGAGGACCTGGCAAGAAGGTTTGAGGGGCTTCTCCTCTGTTTGAGATGGTATTCAGAAATCCTCAGCTGCCATTGTAGATACTGTTTCATACTTAACTGTAAAAGTGGACTCGAAAACTCGGGATGTTAAAATTTTACACCCGACAATTGCTACACAAAGTACACGATTTTCAGAGGCAAATTCTCTATATGAGCTGGACAGGGCAACACAAGAGGCTACCAATGTCATTGTAGAAGCACAATCCCAGTCAATCGTTAATGTTCTGTTTTCGAAAGCTACTCAGGAAAAACTAGGAATTGACAGAAGCCTTAGAAGACTTGAAGAATAAATATTTTGCAAACGGTAGAAGAGGCAGCTTAAAGCATTCTAATGAGAAGTTTGGTACAACAACAGACGAAAATGACGTTTCAATTTCTTTCCTGAAAATTAAGGCGTACAAAGGCGATTGCGACAGAGGAAGTGCAGAGCCCAAATGCCACACCTTTTCGCCCATCACAAGTAAATCGTATTAATAAGGGCGAAAAAAAACTTGAAACCGCTTTCTGAACCCTGTAATTGCTGTTTCGATTTCTTTCTTTCTCCATAGTAATACTGTAAGCAAAACCAAACCACCTAATCAATATTCGTTCTTATACACATCATGGATTATCATAGTAATTATCAGACCCCAACATCATCTTCCATGATAATCTGAAAGTTGGCATCAAGGAGGGTTACTAGTGATTTGGATTTCCTGTTCCGAACCCTGCCTGTTTCTTTCAGCAACTCCACTAACCGTTGTTTCTCGTCATCCACATCAGGATTTGCTGTTCCAAGCTTTTCCTCCCTCATTCCAACCACGTAGTCCAGAATCTCGATGGCATCATCCAACCTGTTCATCAATTACAAATTTGGAACGCACAAGAAGCCTTATATATACCTGAATTAAACTGGAAGTACAGGGCATCGTATATAATCGTTTATATGCTTCATTAGTTTAATGTAGCAGAATACGATAGAGTTGAGAAAAAAAGAAAAAAAGAGTACCTGCCCATTGCATCATAGGTGCCTGCTAGGTTGCTATAAACCCCCAAAGTGTCAGGATGATGGGGTCCATATTCCTTCTCCAAAATGCTTCTCGCTTCTTTGAACAGATCTGCAGCCTCATTTATCGAGTAACACTGCACACAGGCTAGACCCATTTGGTTCAAAGCAATCCCAAACAAGGCAGATTTTCTCTCTCCACTTGCTCGAAATTTTGCAATGGCACTTTTGAAAGTTCTGTAAGAATCAGCATAATTCCCCATCAAATAATAAATGACCCCCATCTGAGCTTCAATTCCTGCGACTGTGTTTTGCTGACCTGGAGCCCCTGCACCGTAGATCTTTAAAGCCTTCTTGAGCAATCTGAGTGCCCGATCATACTCGTTCATGGACTGATACAAAGCAGAAACGTCAATTAAACCACCGGCTATAATTTCTTCTGAAGGCCAGATCCCTCCTGCAGGATTTGGCTTTTCGTAAATCCGAAGTGCGTTTTCACAGTAAGATTTAGAATCCCTGAACTTCCCTATTTTGTTATACAAGTCAGCCAAACGTACAAAAACGGAAGCAACTGCTGGGTGATTCTCTCCTTTACTTGACTTGAAGACAGCAAGCGCTTTCTGATAAGTGAAAATAGCCTCGTCATAGCGTGCCAAAGATAGATATGCATCTCCAATGCTGCAATCAATGGAAGCCACATCCATGTCCTGGCCATTTGCTGCCATGGCCATACTTGCTAAAACATAATGCTCAAGAGCAGATTCATAATTTCCTTTTGCTTCACAGATAATGCCCATGAGCCTTCTATCTGCTGCCTCTTCAAGAGTTGAGGCTGGGCCACCGTTCTCCCCATGGATGTCAAGTGCCATCTGACAAAGCTTCTCGGCCTCATCGAATTGCAATGCTTGAACGTGAGCCTCAGCTACATATCGGCATGTCTCACCAACGCGAGGATCTGTTTCTCCCAAGACTTGCCTCTGGATTTCGAGACCAGCTGAATAGCACAGTATTGAATTCTCATTCTGGCCAAGCATTGCGTAAGTATCACCCAATTGCATGCAACCAGCAAACTTAGCCAGTGCATGATTATGACCATCTTCTATTACTGGAATCTCAATAGAGCGCTCTAGAACAGGAATTGCCTCATTGTATTGGCATAAGCTGCAGTATATTGCTGCCAAAACATGCAAAGACATAACGTGCTCTAAATTGGGTTTTCCATTTGCACATACCTCAAATGATTTCGTTGCTCGAAGAGAAAATTCGAGAGCTTTTTGCGGATTTTCACCGGAAGATATCATATCCCGAGTTAGTTTAAGCAAGAACGGTCCAAGGTCGGGGTTATCTAATCCCGCAGTCTGCAGAAGCTGATCTCTTCCATTCCGGAACTTTTCTCGAACAGAAGCGAAACTTCCCTGCTTCTTCACTGCAAAAACTGCATTTGGTCTTCTTATTTTCTTGTCCAACATCTGCCCATCGGCCGGAGGCTTCTCGTGAGAAGATCTGCTCTTAGGATTCCATCTTGCAGATGCACCAGATTCTGATTCCAAACGGAAAAGCTGCTTCTTAAGGCTTGCAGCTTGGCTTCTAGCCTTTTTTTGGGCAGTAGACTCATTATAATCGTCATTGGAAGCTGTGAAGTCAGCAGCACAACCCCCCTTTATATTCTCCGATATTGTCATCTCTTTGGTTATCTCTGTTTCTTCAATATCCCCAACAAGATGGCGCAATTCCGAGTCAATCCTCGATTCCTCACCATATGACAGGAAACTAGCCCTGGAGGGAGAAGGATCGGAGCATTGCATCCTATAGACGTTGTGATACAAATGGTCGATGGAGGTGTCGACGACGCCATGAATGGCTAGATCAATGGAGTCACTACATGGACTGTGAGGACTCAATGTGCTTCTCGGAGACCTGATCATCGGGTGGCTACAGTCACTACCCTTGTAAGACATGCAGTCGCCCAATGCATCATCATCTTCTCTTCTATATTCACCTCCATTTAAAACATCCATGGCTAGTCCCGGCATTTCACTGCATGGATCGATCAAACTTTGCTATAATAATCGGTGAAGGAAGAAGGTTGTTAGGAATTAGAGCATGTTCAGAATCGATGTAGATATACTATTATGTCTCGAAACAAAATATCAACAACAAATCATCAGAAGATAAGAGAAATTTGAAAGATAAACCGACACATATTGACATAATATTTCTTCATATGATAAGAAATGTGAAATGAATCGTACTACATACCTTACCGATTACTGTTATTCTTTTTTATAGTAAATACTGGTGAAGAAAAACTTTCTACCTTGTCTCTCTCTTTTTCTGAAAGTTCTCTGCTCTGTCCGTAATAGACAATAGAGCTAGAGCTAGGCTATATCATCGATTCCCTCCCCTCTGTTTGCCTATATTTATATCACGTGAGGCTAAAGATGAAGAAGGTGGCATTTGGGGAGGGGCAAAATATACAGGAATGTGTAATAAAAGAAACAAGGCTGAAGGTGTAAATACTACTACACATATGTATATGTAGGTGTGGAGGCGAGAGAGGTGGAATGTAGAAGCAACGACGACGGCGACTCCTCTCCCACCCCTCTTCTCTCTCTACTGCCGTGAAGTGGAAACATAGAACTATAATTAATTTATTAATACTAATTTGGTTATAGTTCCTAAAATAGTTTCTAGGTTGAGTTATGGCGTCAAGATTAGGGTGAGTAATGCAGGCTGTCACAGAAGAAACATTCCACACTTAACAAAAATATACGATGCCATATGCTTGGATTGGCTCAAAAGGAAGCAACATTAGATTTCGACGCCCCATCAAATTCCGATTATTATAGAGTTTATATAGCTGTGAGGGGGTGGGTGTGTGTGTGTGGGTGTATATATATATATACACACAGAGTACAGACACAGCTACACACACCACAAATCAATGGAGTAATTAATTAGCAATCTTGGTCCTTCCAGCACATTCTATTTTGACACAGACAAAGTAACTAAAATTCATTTAATTTCAGAAATAGGACGGCCTTTGGATCTAACTATATAATTATTTATTTATATATCATTACATCATCACAACAGTCACAGACACAGATTCAATACCAGACAAGCAACAGCCCACAACGACAACGACCAAAATAACCCCTCTCTCCACCTCTCTTCTGTTCTCATTTTCGCAGTCAAGAATCACGCCCCTCTTCAACGGCACAAAAAAGGGTAATTATTTATTTTGTCCTTGAATAACCCTAATTGCTTATATGAATCAAACGCGTTTGTTAGCAAGTCGGCCCTCTCCCTCTCTATCTTGATCTGATCCGCGTTCCATTCTTCATCTCCCTTTTCTTTTAATTTCCTTTTGAGATCCCTGAGAGAGAGAATTGCAGTAGAAATTATTTAATTATAATTTTTCTTTCCAAATCCAATGCGTTATAAGATTTTCATTTTTTCTGTTTGTTTGATAAGCATCAAAGAGAGTCCTTTAGGATTCAAAATTTTGTGAGACTCGTCTTATGTTTTTTACTCTTGTAGCAGGTTGATCTTGATTGATTGGTTAGTTTCTGGAGATATTGAGAAAGTGAAAAAAAGACATTGTTTGTCCTTTGAAATTCACGGTCATCGAGAGCTTACTTTGCTTCCATATTGCGTGGATTTGCTATTCGCGATTAGAAATTGAAATCCGGTTGCTCCAATTAGGAAACGGCATTGGTGTTCTGTCTTTTGGATAATGCGAGTTTGTTGCTGGGTAATTGTAAAGGAGGCTGTATTCCGTGCTCGTAGGAGTTGTGCGGATTAATGGTAACATATATAGAAGCTTTTATGCTATGATAGGTTTTGTTTTCTGCACTTCTTGGGGATTTAGGTTTACGTCGGATAACTAGTGGATTTTGAAGTTCATTTGCTTAATAATTTGGACATGAGAAGCCCTTGGTTCAATAAACCACTTGCTGTTTTTGGCCGCAGACCGCCAATTAGTTCGTTGTTGTTGTGCGTTGTTTGTGTGCTTGGACTGATAGCTATCTTGGGTTCTACTTCTCTGAGTGTGTTTGATTCCGTGACTCCCACTCGCGTGCCTGATATTTATTCAAATTATAGAAGGTTAAAGGAGCAAGCGGCAGTTGACTATTTAGAGCTTAGAACACTCTCATCAGGAGCTGGTCGGCAAAGAGAGCTGGGACTTTGTGGCAGAGAACTAGAAAATTACGTGCCCTGTTACAATGTTTCAGCAAATTTGTTGTCTGGGCTTAAAGATGGGGAGGAGTTCGATCGGCATTGTGAAATGTCAAGACCGAGGGAACAATGTTTGGTTCGCCCTCCAAAGGACTATAAGATCCCCTTAAGGTGGCCTGCTGGTAAGGATGTGATCTGGAGCGGAAATGTTAAGATAACCAAAGATCAGTTTCTTTCTTCCGGAAGCATGACCAAAAGGTATCTCTTCTTGATTGATCCTGACTGGGATTCTGGTCCATATCGGAGTGGTCATTTCAAGTTGCGACTGTATTCCTGGTTATCAATTTTTCTTTTTGATATATTTATTTTCTTTTGAAAAAAAAAATATTACAGGTTGATGTTACTGGAAGAGAATCAGTTTGCCTTCCACTCTGAGGATGGATTGATCTTTGATGGCGTAAAAGATTATTCTCACCAGGTTGCAGAGATGATAGGATTAGGAGGTGACTCTGAATTTGTTCAAGCTGGTGTAAGTGTTTTTAGCATTATTAATATTCTCTTCTTGATCATTTTTTGGTTGGTTTTCAAAAACTCAAGGAATTAAAAAATAGATTACTCGAGTGTCTGATATTAATATATACCTTGTTCATTACAGGTGCGAACAGTGCTAGACATTGGTTGTGGATTCGGTAGCTTTGGAGCTCATTTAGTATCCCTGAAACTAATGTCTGTTTGTATTGCGGCATATGAGGCAACTGGAAGCCAAGTTCAAATGGCCCTCGAAAGAGGTCTTCCAGCAATGATTGGCAATTTTATTTCACGACAACTTCCATATCCATCACTGTCATTTGACATGATTCATTGCGCTCAATGTGGTATTGTTTGGAATAAAAAAGGTATTTAATTAGTTTCCAGATGAGGGATATTTTCTGCTAATTACTTGATGACCTTATTTTGTGTGCTGCTGGCTATAGCTACTATCTTGCCTCCTGTTGATATGTCAACAGATATCCCTGTTGCTGCTGTATAATACTCTTTCCTTTTCTTTTTCAAATTGTTTCTGTTCACTTAAATGCTTTCATTTGCATCCACGGATTTGGGATAACTGATCTAAAGTCGACAATGACAATCAGCTGCCATAAATCTATCTGAGTCTTCCCTTCCTCTTCAATCCTCCCAGAGAAAATTGTGTCTAGAAATGTGCCTATCATAAAGGAGAGATTATTTGAAACTTTTTGCGTTGTGTGTTATATGATAAAGAAGCTGATGATTACAGGTGGTGCCAAATCAATATAGTATGGTTATTTCTTATTGCAGGGGGGGCACATAAATGATGAAGAGAAGTATACAATAAAATAATTCATGTGCTAGTTGATTGTATATTTGTATTGCTGAATTTAGAGCCCCTAAAGAGCTAAGGTGTGAAGTACAGGAGGAGGTTTCATTTTAATGTCAATATTGATGGCATTCTTGGACTTTCAAGTATTCTTATTCTTACATATGTGTATTTGGAGAACTGAAGGGACTGTTGGTTTTTCAGTTTTTCTCACTTTACTTTCTAACAGTGACTTAATAATACAGATGGTATGTTCCTTATCGAAGTGGATCGAGTTCTCAAGCCTGGAGGTTACTTTGTTTTAACTTCACCAGCAAGTAATCCACAAGGAAGTTCATTGAGTTCAAAGAAGAGAAGCACGCTGACACCAATAGAAGAATTTACTGAAAAAATCTGTTGGAATCTTATAGCTCAGCAGGATGAGACTTTCATCTGGCAGAAAACTGTGGATGTCCATTGCTATAAAACTCGGTGAGGATATTCACAATAATGCACCAGTCTCCCCTAAATTAATTTTTTCCCCATGCAAACATTGAGTAGGTTTGACTTCTGAACTTTTATTATATAGCTTCTAATACATGCCTTGCCTTTTCATTTCTATAGCTTGAATTGTCGAGCTTCTGTGTATTTCACATTTCTTCTCTAACTTGCAATTTTTCTGGAAGAGCAAGAATAATTTTCTTTTCCTTTTCTTTTCGGTCTTTCCTGCAGCAAGCATGGTGCTATACCAGTCTGCTATGATGGCCATGATTCCTCATCATATTATCAACCCCTCGTGTCATGTATAAGTGGGACCACCAGCAACCGCTGGATTCCCATCCAGAACAGGTCCTCTGGTCCCCATTTGAGCTCAGCAGAACTTGAAGTTCATGGAAAGTATTGTTTCAATACATTTTACTTTTTTTTTTCCTTTTCTTATATCATCTGACATTTTCCATGTATAAGTTCCTTTTCCTCTTGTTTCCTTTTTCTTTTTTCCAATTTTTCCCATGATATAGATGTCCTAGTTTATTGATCCAGTATCATCCTTGCAGGAGTTCTGCCGGAAGATTACTTTGAAGACTCTCAGGTTTGGAGATCAGCTCTGAGAAACTACTGGTCTTTGCTCTCACCTATAATTTTCTCCGACCATCCCAAGAGACCAGGTGATGAAGATCCAACACCTCCATTTAACATGGTACGCAATGTCATGGACATGAATGCTCAATATGGAGGTTTAAATGCTGCAATGCTGGAGGAAAAGAAATTAGTTTGGGTGATGAATGTAGTGCCTGTCAGGGCTCCTAACACACTTCCTCTCATACTTGATCGTGGTTTTGCTGGTGTCTTGCATGACTGGTATGTTAGTTCATTTAAGATTCATAAATTTACCCATGCTGCAGATGCATTTATCATGACAGTGATGGTGCTACAGTTTCAAGCAGTTGACTCATAAAAATCTTGGACATCAACTTTGCTAATGAACTTTACACTTCCAACCTGGTCTTAAAGAATTGAATGCTGTCGGCTGTAAACTATTTCTTCTGCTTTGGATTGGCAATGCAGTTAATTCAGGACCTTGTTTATGATGCATTTATTCTAAAAAGCCTCTCCTAATTTTTCTGGTCCTATCTTATCATTTTTTCCACGATAACATGCTGAGGAATAGTGCTATTTTATTTCAATTTAGGAACAAAGTGAATAACCTGTCTTCTTTTGCGCAGGTGTGAGCCATTCCCCACATACCCCCGAACATATGACTTGCTTCATGCTAATGGGCTTCTCACACATCTCAATTCAGAAAGATGCGGCATGATGGATTTATTTTTAGAGATGGATCGAATTCTACGCCCTGAGGTACTTCTCCCATTCTGACTATAATCTGATGTTCTGAACTCCCCCCACCCTTCCCCCGGTGCAATTAGGTCCCATGCCTAGATTTTATTAGGAAAAGAAAAGTATTCGCTTTACCTTTCAGGATGCACTGCTGCCATTCATTGTTTCCCAGTGGTGTTTGGCTTCCTTCCCATGTTTTCTGCAACTTACAAAAAAGCGTCAAGTCACTTTCTTTTCTTTTTCTTTGTTTGATCTTTTTCTAATGCAACTAGCTCATTTTGCAGGGATGGGTTATCTTTTCTGATAAATTGGGAGCTATTGAGATGGCACAAGCACTTGCAATGCAGATGCACTGGGAAGCTAGGGTGATTGACCTAGATAATGGCAGTGATCAGCGGCTACTTGTTTGCCAAAAACCATTTGTGAAGAAATGAGTGATCCAGCAACAGAAGTCTCGTGACCATGGAAGTGAACATGTTTTTTCTCCGGTAATTCCTCTAATCCTCTCTGGAAAACTGGCCTATAAAAACTTTAGGTAGTAATTTTTTATTTAATATGGTATAGATTTAACTAGTGGTCTTTGTGGGGTGAGGATTTGAGTGCTATTTCTTTCAAACAGAGGAGCTCTCGTGCACGCACACTGTTTTTTCTGGTTAACAAACAAAGTTTGAATTAGGAACTTCAGATCAGTTTGTCTGTGTCAGTTCACGACAACACTAGAGACCCTAAGCAGCTTGCTCATCAAAACACCTTAAACATTTTATAACATGCTAGATGTAAACAGAAGAAGGCCCCTTTGAGTGGAGCTCAGCAGCCAACAGTCTATCGGCACTGTGACTATTTACCGGCCCAATCACTGGTGCAAATCTGTTTCTTTCATTTACTGAATGTTACGTAACAAGATTTGCAGCCAATCAGGGCTGTAGAGTTTCTTGGTGAAAAAAAATAAAAAATTCTCCATCATGCGCCATTCTGTCATCACTGATTAACAATGGATATTAGCCCCTCGATTATCTAAAAAATCAAGGTCGTCTTGTGTTCGCTAATCAGGGAAAGAATTTGTGCATAAATGCATGTATGCTTGATTTTAGTAACTATAGTGGAGTTAACTGGGATTAACACGTAGGGCTAAAAAGCATTACTTTTAGTTGCTGCTCAGTATGTGTGCTTGAGAAAAATGATTTATTTTTTTGTGTCCGGGACCTAACAGTTGTGCCTTGAAATTGATCTTGATGCTCTTATTGCCAGATCACGAAATGGTTTTGACAGCTTCACTGCGTGATAAATTCCTGGGCTTGAGTTCATCGGCTATAACAAACGTAGGGGAAGCGTGGGCTGTAGATTAGAAGAAGCTAGATTCAGAAGTGGGCTGCGAAGCATTCCAATTTTTTGTCAAAGCATTTTGTAGTAATTCTTTCATCATGTTCTTTCTTTCTTTTAATTCTTTCGAGTGTTAATTTCGTTGTTATTATTTCAGTATGGGACACACTTATATGGTACAATACATTGTATTACACTGTCGCGTGATAATTGACCGGCCAGGAAATGATAGTCTCCAATATATTCTTTCTATCTGACGCTTCTCAATTGTCCACTTCAGAAAATCTTCAAGAAAATACTTTTTGTTTAGAGTGAAAAAGAGGCCAGAGAATTCTCAAAATTTTGATCGACTTGAAATCTTCAAGTGCACGCTGAGAGGTTTAGCGCTTGCATAGGAGTCGTTTTGTAATGGCAGCTCTGTGGCGCTGGTGATGTATTTGGGATGCGCTGAGCAGGTATCATCAGATTGTTTAAGGCCTGCAATCCCTATTCAACCGACGGGATTAATTGACCCTTTTTTTGCAACTGTATACAGGCAAAAGTTATTTATTTGCTCTGCTTTTTCAAGAAAAGAATATCTGTATGCTTGATAATGGAAGTTGATGCTCCGACCGCAACAAACAAATGCGAGTCCGGTTCAAAAGGAGGCGAGAAAATCATTGAAAACTCCTCTCGGAACTAGCGAAACAAAGACTACTTGTATAAGATCATAGAAAAGTGATTTTTCTTAGATTGTTTGCATACATTGAAAAACGCTCCCGCCTGGACTGTGTTATCACTTTGTTTGTTGTCGTGTTAGTTTTTGCTTATTTGTGATTTTTTTTGGGGGGGAGCAGCAGTGGCAATGCATGATGTGAGTTGCAAAGGGGCTTCCTATTGGTAAAAAAATAAAATAAAAAATCACATTTTAAATTAGACCTTCAATTTATTGACAACTAAAATCTAAACGGCTAAGCTTACATCTCCAAGTGGATCGTTGTCGTCTGTTGATTTCATTTTGAGCAGTTATCAGTCAGCAGATGAATAGAGATTATCTGCGTCAGCTGCATATTAAAAGTACCTTGTCAATCTAGCGGGATCTTTATTTAAACAACAAATCTATTAAAATAGAAGGAAGGAACCTTATTTATCACGAATATTCAATAAGAAAAAAGATATGCATGAACAGAGGGGAGACGGGTAGCATTCACTTCGATTCAGAAACTGTAAGATCTCGAAAGTAGCCCTCCGACAGTTAGGATTGAATGGATCCAAGCTAAGCCATGAAATTAAATCACGAAAAGCGCGCTTCCTCTTTCAAAACAACCAACGGTCCAGATCTGGTCTTTCACCTCCCCCATCACCTGCACCCTTCTATTTATTTAACCCTCTCTTCGCTTTCAGACCTCTAATAGACAAAAAAAGATTTCACTTCTTAAGAGACCATACCTTCTTCGTTGTGATCTCTCAGCAAATTAAACAACAATGTCAACCGAGAAGGAGAGGGAGACTCATGTTTACTTGGCCAAGCTCTCTGAACAGGCCGAGCGCTATGACGGTAACTTCACCTCTCGTTTCTTCCCAGGGCATTGTTTTTTTTCTTTTCTTGGATAATTGGACTGCGCATTGAAATTTGTCTTTCATGATAGAGATCGATATGGATGGTTCATTTAGCTTGATCTATGCCCATCTTCCAGTTTCTCTGAAATTT
This sequence comes from Salix arbutifolia, assembly GCA_025169955.1. Classification (NCBI taxonomy): domain Eukaryota; kingdom Viridiplantae; phylum Streptophyta; class Magnoliopsida; order Malpighiales; family Salicaceae; genus Salix; species Salix arbutifolia. Next base: position 5,467,161 of record CM045909.1, read on the forward strand.
AATTTAAATCTGGATATTGATGAAACAGAGATGGTTGAGAGCATGAAAAATATTGCCAAACTTAATTGTGACCTGACTGTGGAGGAGAGGAACCTCCTCTCGGTGGGATACAAAAATGTAATTGGTGCCAGGCGAGCTTCTTGGCGGATCATGTCTTCAATCGAGCAGAAGGAAGAATCTAAAGGAAACGACAGCAATGTTGAACTGATTAAGGGATACCGCCAGAAGGTAGAGGAGGAACTCTCTAAGATTTGCAATGACATCTTGTCGATCATCGATGAGCATCTGATCCCCTCTTCCTCCTCAGGAGAAGCAACCGTGTTCTACTACAAGATGTGAGTTATGTTGGCCTTTAGGCCTCATCTCTTTTTACTTTTATCCTCGATCACACAGTCAATTTTTATGTTATGCTTTTGCATCCTATATTCTATACATGAAAAGGGGGAAATGTATTTTCTTCATCTGCTGACTTGGTACTTTTCCCACCTCTTGAACAAGTGGCATAGATTTCCTTTCGCTGGTTCATCCCCTGGTCCTTCCTGAGCAGCGATTTCATGAATTTTGTTATGATCTGTTATGTTCTCTGTCATTTAGTTTTCTTAAGTATTTTGTGTAACGTGGCATGAACGTAGTGATATATGAAGCCATGGAATTTTCAGGAAAGGTGACTACTACCGCTATCTAGCTGAGTTCAAGACTGATCAAGAAAGGAAGGACGCAGCCGATCAGTCATTAAAGGGTTACGAGGTATGTTGATTTGGTTTCTCTTTCATAACTATATCCAGAGTTTTATTCTATTTATGCGGCGTCCTCCGATTAATTTTATCATCTGATATGCTCCTCCTCTTTCCATTTCTCTCTTAGGCTGCTTCTGCCACTGCAAGCACAGATCTGCCTTCAACACACCCAATTCGTCTTGGCCTTGCCCTTAACTTCTCTGTTTTCTACTATGAGATCATGAATTCTCCTGAGAGGTGTGTTAGATTATATTATTTTTTTGCAGTTAAGGCTGCCAAATTGTATTATCCCGTGTCCATGACTTTCTAATGATCTCCTTTTTAATGTTAATGCTTGCAGGGCCTGTCATCTGGCCAAACAAGCTTTTGACGAGGCAATTGCAGAGTTGGACACTTTAAGTGAGGAATCATACAAGGACAGCACCTTAATTATGCAGTTGTTAAGAGATAACCTCACTCTCTGGACTTCTGATTTGCCTGAAGATGGAGGTACATTTATAAACTGAAAGAGAAATTGAGTCTTATTGGCATTATATTATGTGGAAAGCATGGTGAAAAACTGAAAGAAGAAAAAAAATGTCGTCACAAAATCATGAAGTCGGGCCCTGGCAGACCATGTTGTACTCTTTGGTACTCAGAAGTCAGCACTCACCCTTGAAAGTAAGAGGAGAGGAGGACAATTGACCACTCCTCATATTTTGGGCCCAACAAGGGATGAGTTATATATCTCTGTACCTTAGATTGGCTCACATCAAGGCATACCGTTGGTTTAATTTCAATCAAATCGTGAATTAAAAATCCTACTTTTTAAACTTTATCTCAGACAAGTTGCATTATGCAGGTGATGATAACTTCAAAGGTGAAGAATCAAAGGAAAAACCTGCTGAAGGAGAGGTTAGTTCTCATATAATTGCTTCTATCGAATGGAGTAAACCTCTGTTTTTTTCCCGCTGCCCTACTGAAAATGTAATTTTTCCGCAGCACTGAGGGCGAATTTGGGACAAGTGGGTGCCAAACTACTTCGCAGTATGCAGAAGTGGCGTCTTTTTATTAGCTTTCCTGACCAGGGATTCGATGGAACAATCTTGACAGTTTTTTATGCCATTGCTCTTTTTGAATCCTGCAAAAAGTTGATGTTATCAATTGCTCCTCCTTTTTTATTTATTTCTTTTATTCTAAACAGATTTATTTTTTTTAATTTGCATTTACTCACTGTTCTTGCACTCATAAACTTCATATCATAATCGTGGATCTCCTTTATTTTATCTCCTGTTATTATCCGCCCAGCTTGCCATTTATGATTTTTGTTTTTCGTGTAATGGTAACCATAAATCAGCTTTTGCACATCAATAAAAAAAAAAAAAAAAACTTCTATCAAACGGTTATCAAGGATGCATTTACACTAGGATAATTTTCTTGTTCTCTCTCAAAGATTCAAATCTTGGATGATTATGTCACTTGTCATCTAAACTAAATCTAATAATTGTTTTTAAAAAAAAACTAAGTCATAAATTTGGCGACAGTTGTACCGTCAACATCTGCTCAAGCCTCGACTGAGTATACAATAAGTAGTGAAAATATATATTTAGAAATTAATAAAAGTGGCATCTTTTTATTAGCTTGAGCGTGACAAATTGTGATTTTTCCAAAATTGGATTGCAAAAAGGCAAGTGTGCTTTTGAATTTCTCAAAACGCGTTTGCCGTGATATTCTATGCCTTCGGCATCCCTCTTGTTATAGAAAGGAGATAAAAATGGATTCGGGATGAATCAAATTTTGAGTTTGAACCTTCGTAGTTTGAGGAAAAAATTACAGGGATCGGAGGTGTTAAGAAAAGAAGTGATTAGAAAGGTAATAGAATTACGAAGGCCATGGATCTATTTGATAGGGTGCCTCCAAGTGGCGTTGAGTGGTAACAAAGAATTTACGATCTGTATAATAAATTGAGTTTGAACCAGGATATACACTCTTTATAAGAGTCTAGAACAGATAAAATTTTACTCATTCTCATGTACCCAGAATATATACTTTCCAAAACATAAATTTACTCGGCTCAAAAAAAAGAAGGATTGGACGGTGACTCCTGTGTTAATCTTTTCCCTAAGGCGATAATGTACGATGGAATGAAAGGAATTTATAAGATGAGGTGGGGACTCTTACCACGGAAAGAGGATGCATAGACCACCAAAATTTTAAATGTAGAGCTGGAGAGTCACCGCAAAGAGTCCATTAATTATCATAAAAGAAGTTAGAAATACCGGGGTGATGGAGACTCTTATCACATAAATCAATAGCATGTTCTTGGTGAAGTATAATTGCATCCAATTATTTCTAATAACAACAAGATTTCAATTCTTGGATCTTCAAGATAGATGCTATGGAAAGTTCCAACATTTGTATGGATGCATGTTTTGCTTGTGTGAATGGAAGCAAACGACATGTGATTTTACAGTAGAAGACAAATCACAAGCAAGGAAACGATCAGAGAAGGAAATCATCTTACGGGCACTAGGAAATTACCAGTTCTTCTGCTTCTACTTTAATCTCCTGTCCTGGGATGAGAAGTTGAAACTCGAAATCATTTTAGAAGAGAGCACATCCTAACTTCCTAGCCTCCTTGTCCTCGTTATTGTTAGTCACCCAACCTTGCTATTGCCGTCTTCTAAAATCAGAATATCAGACTAAAGCTTTGGCCCCAAAATCTCTTCCCCTACCAAAATTGCAAAACCATAAATATGTGTGACAACAATCAAAACCCACTGAAAAATGATTGTGGCTAAGAAAGTAAATGACACTATATTAACCAGCATTTACATTTTAATCTTGCTAAACGAGTCATGACAAAAAAATAAAATAAATAAAAGGGATCATTCGCAATGTCCTTCTAGAGATTCCATGCAACATTGACTCCTCTCAAATTTGCCCTGGTTTTGGATTTGTAATATGATGGAGAAAAATGCTCGCATCCAGGATTGTTGTGAGGAGTCCTCAAGGTAAGGATGCAGATTAAACTGTCCATTTCATTCTTCCTTGACAAAATAACTCTGGGGCAAGGAAAAATCTTCCTCGTGATTCAGAATTTCTGCTTCTTCATCGTCTGGTTTCTGAAATTTCAATAGAAATGTACAGAAATCATAATACAATATATATGTTCTCATAACAAGAACAGAGATGATAGGTAAAAGCAAAAGCAGAAAAACTACATGACATTCTCAAGGCAGAGACTAAAATGCTTGATTTTTTCACAAATACTTCAATGTTCAACTGATAGCACTTTATATTTCATCATCCAACTTAATAGACATAATTTAAAATTTTGAGCTCCATCATTCCTCCTATACGAAACAGTACAAGGTTTAGAAATGGGAGAGTCAAATTTAGCATCAAAATCTCCAGCATTTTATTTAAAATGAATCTGCATCGGCATAGTATCTGGAATGAATTGTTTGCTTTACAGAAAATTGCTGCATTGTTTTTGTAAAGTAAAAATGAAAAGTAAAAGATATCACTGAAATTAGTACCAGCATTTCAATGTTATAGAAACGGTCCAGCAACTGCAAAACCTCATCTGGAGAAAATTGTCGATCAAAGCTGTGATAGAGTGGTCAATGTGTTAAACCATGTAAATGGAAACTTTTAGAAAAGAAAATAAAGGAAGTGGAAGAACAACCTTCTCCGAAGAAATTCCATCAAACCATAAAGTACAAAGTGGCGATGCATACCTGCATGAAAAGATTTTTCAAATATTTTGAAATAATAAAGAAATAAATGAAAGTAAGAGTGGAACTAGAGGTATCTATATTGTCTCATTCATAGCTCAAGGTGAATTAATTGCTAGACATGACTCGTATTTGTCTCGTAAAATTTCTTCAATAGAAAGTACTCTATATGCTTTGTATCCTTATCATCAAAACAAAATAACACCTCCCTCAACAGTCTTGATACCAAACTGCAAATTTCCTGCACAGATGTCTTCCCAGCAAAAGAATTATCGCTAGTAAATAATAGCAAATGAAGATAAATCCTCAAAACTCCCAACAAATAACATCATAATATCATCACATAAGAAACTCATCACATGAAATCCCATTCCACGAGCTGTTACAATAGCCACACTGACATATGCATCATACATGCAATGTACATTTTCCATTCAACTCTCAATTCGATCCATACAATTGCTATTGCAGAAAATGCGACACGGCAACGCAATTCCTATTTCAAGTTAATCAAATACCCCGTGATGGGGACAATTGAGCTACACAGAACTAGATAAAACTTAAACTGGAGATGATATTTGAAGAACCTGCCTCTTAGTTTGACAGGAGGATAAATTTCAAGTCCTTCTAAAAGTCTTAGCTCCAATTCCACCTGTGATTGCTCCTAATTAATCCCAAAGAATTAAAATCAAATGAATTAATCCAAGTAAAATCACACGCGCAAAACATATAGATAGATACCTTGGGGAGAGAGGAAGCAGAAGAAGCAGGTGCTTTGCATGGAGAATGTACGGACATGCCGTCTTGTTCCTCTTCCCTCACGTTTTCATTACCACCAACCCCACCTTCCATTTGGGCTCTGATTTTTCCTATTTATCAATATTTTGTGTTTAAATTGTTTCACAGTTTGAAATTGAAAAGTGAAGGAATTTCGGTTGTTTATTCTCTAGGGTTTTCGCGTTTGATCCAAATTACAGAGAGGCTCAAGCAGAAGGTGTTAAGAAGTTTGGGCTGTTGGGCCAGTTTATATTTTGTTCTGCCTTGGGAGAGCAATGAGTTAGGCTTCTAATGCTATAGTTCCTTCCTTCTTCCTCTTTCTTCTTCTTTTGGACAGAGAGAAATGCATGTAATAGGGAATGGAAAAATGAAAATGGGAGAAAAATTAAATAATTTGATTTTATAAATAAGTGATGATTTTAATTTTTTAGTAAAAAAATAGTTGAAATAAAATATGTTTTCAGAAGTTAAATGTGGGTTGTGAGCATCACAGAAAAACAAGGAGAAAGAAAGAAAGAAAGAATGATATTAAAAAAAATACTTTTTGAATGGGTCGTCCAACCTGTGATTAATGGGGCGAATGGTCGATTGGAGGTACCTGGCTAGCACCCTCAGCCAATCGGCCACCTTGCTGCCTTAAAAAACTCGTCAAGGGACATTACTCGAGAGCTTTATCCTAAAAATAAAGATCTCTTTCTGCACTTAAATGTAGGCATTCTATTGTTTCAGATTTTATACTCGGAGTTGAAGAGTTGTTGGCTAGTTTAGCCATACTTTTATATGACAACCAACGCTTGTTTTAAAGTCAACATCAAGAAATGAGATTTGTCAACATTTAAAACTTATTCTCTTCTTATAAAGAACATGCTTTTACAGGTAGAAAAAACCAAATTAATGTTTTTTTTTTCCAGCCCTAGAGTTAAGAACTTAGATGGGAGCTTCTGTAAGATAAATACAAATGAATTATGTATTTTCACCATTAATGGCCATAAATAATAAGAGGCACATTAATTTCCACTCCCAAGTTTAATTTCTTGTTCTTGTAAATTAATTTCTCCTTGCCTTGAGAAGCAAGAATTCAATTTCTTTATAGGCCGATAATCACCCGAAACTTCTGTCAAGCGCAGCAAGGTCTCAAGTTCAAAATTAACTTTGTGCATCAGATTGACAGACAGTTATTAATAGAAATCAAAAATGAATATCACTTATTCAAAGGACAATGAACAAAGAAAGTTATAAAAAAGATAGATTTTTTTATGGAACAGTTAAATTGAAGATAAAGATAATTGATGTATCAAAACTCGTCGTTTCAATGTTATTTTAATTATTGTTGTTGTTATCATGGTTATTACACCCCTGTACACAGGGCTCTTTTTTTCCCAACACGATGACAATTGTGCATTTGTAATGTTCCAACAAATTGTTTTTTTTAGACTAAAACACCATATCCAAATCGCAGGGCTGGGTCCATCTCCGTCGACGGGGTTCCTCCTCCGGTGATGACTGGTTAGAGTTGGACTGTAATGATCGGAAGGGGTCTGCCTCTGTGGTTGTGGACCAATTATTCTCTTTTTGGCCCGTCTGTATAAATTTCAAAACCACAATCAAACATTTCAGAGAACTGTTCATTGCCTAAAGTGATCTAAAAGCAACTGCACGATTTCAAAGGGAATACTTCCATGTTATTCCTTCTGGTTCCACCAAACCTTCGATTGTTTTCTTGACCTCGTGAATTGTCCTTTTAATTAATCATATACAACCTGTTAAGCGTAGCTGTTGATAACTCCCTCGTACTCCCATGATTGGCAGTATTTTATTTGTTCAAGGATGTTGGTCTGCCTCTGACCTTGTTAGCAGCCTCGCACTGGCGTAGATTCCTTTTGATAATCTAAAAGGATTGCTCAGGGAATCTATCTTTTCTCGTTTGCATGTAGTCTAATTTCACTATTGTAATTGTAATAATATTCCAAGGTAGCCCAATAACTGTCGTCGATCTCTTCTTCCTTTCCTTTTTTTCTCTGTATTTTTCGGGTCCAGTTCCGCCATTGATTCTTCAAGTTCCCCGTAGATGGTGCACGAGAGAGATTTCTGCAGAGTGTGATTTTTGGAATCTCTTTTACCGTTGAACTTGAATCGATTTTTATTCTTGTTGAGCTACTCGGATGGGACGGATTGGACTACAAACCTCAAAACAGCCTGGAAGGAAACACTTGCGTTGTTGCGTTGTACCCATCTGGTATAACTTATTAATTAATAGCAATAATAATTAAGATCGACGCTTAGCGAATGATTGCACGAAAATGAATATTGCACGGGGGCAAATACTTGACATTTCACCATGAAAACAAGCCCCCAGCGCTCCGTGTGTGCTCTTTCTCTGTGTTTTGTACTTTTGAGGTACCACTCGGCCCGGCGGAACAAAAACTCATGGCCAATATTAATTACTTACGAAAAGAAATAAATAAAGAAATATATACAGAGTACAGACACCTCCACCACCCACCGCCACTCATTGTTGCCAAGAAAACTCAATTCTCCATCACTCTCCTCTCTTCCAACACTCATATATAAAGCCATCTTCAAGTTTCATCCTCATAAAGAACAGCTAATTCTCTCATTTCAGCCCAAACTTACATCAAAAATGGCTGTTTTAGTGCTTTTAGTGCTTCTCTGTGCACTCACTGGCCATTCAAGTAAGTTAATTAGGTCTTTGTGTTCTTGCTTCACTTTTCCGATCTTTGACTGAGAACTTTTTTAAGGACTGATAAATTGATTTCTCTTTAATGAGACGGGCCGGGTCTATTTAGTTTTCTTTTAAAGTGATCTCCTATCTTATTTTCTTTGCTCTTCTACTGTTATGATTCATTTGAAAGGAAGAGTTTTTTCTATTTTCTCGCTCTAGATTTTCCTTCCTGTCTTCTTTTTACTCTGAGAAAAACTCAGCTCAATCCATGATCATCTGTACACTAGTGATCACCATTTTTTTTAATCTGTTGTTTTAGTGTGGAATTCATTTTTTCAATTTCCAGTTAATTACACTCAGAAGGAAAGTTTGTGGGTTTTGTGCTAACATCTGAGTTTGCTGGTTTCCATTTTTTGTAGGTGCTACCTACTGCATATGCAAGGATGGGGTTGGTGATATACAACTGCTACAAGCTATGAACTATGCCTGTGGAGCCGGAGCAGATTGTTCCCAAATCCTTCATGGCGGTTCTTGTTACCAGCCCAACACTGTAAAAGATCACTGCAGCTATGCTGTCAACAGCTACTTCCAGAAGAAAGGCGAAGCTGTTGGGAGCTGTGATTTTTCAGCAACTGCAATAATTAGTGTCACCCCCCCTAGAAGTAAGTGAAGTCCCACAATCCACCCATTCTTTATATCCAATAATATTTTAGAGCACTAACTCTCCTTGTTTCGTATGTTTCTGTAATATGCAGATGTAGCCTCCGGGTGTACATATCCTGCATCAAAATGATAACTTGCGGTCATCCTCTTTCAATGCAAGTTCAGCAATAATGTAGCATAGTTTCCAATTCGGACAGAGCTTTGTTCTTATCCATTTTCTGATAATACCACCATGCTTGAGTCCGATCAAATAACACACATGTAAAAAGAGGGGCCACTTTATGCAATAAATTATTAGCCGGATCAGTCAAATTGCCTTACACTTCAATACCAATACATCTAGTGTGCCATAGTCACAACAGCTTCTAGCACATTCCTCTAATACTTTCATTGTTAACACACACTCACGTTTTAGATCTTACGAGCCATAAATCCGTGCTATGCTGTAGGGATTAAATATTTTTGTCTTGTTTTAATATATATAATTTCTTGTTTTGTATTTTGGTTTTTATTCTTTTATTTTTTGGTTTAATTTCCATCCCCTGATTTTTTTCGGTTCTTCTCAAATAGTTTTTAAATTTTTGTTTGTATCTATACACCTCTGCTCTTAGTTTAGATTTTTAATTTTTATTATTATTTGTATTTGTATTAAATGCAGTTTGCGTTAAAAAAACATAGTAAGTTTAGCTTAGGTGGTGTAAAATGAGATTGAAACTCTCTCTAATGCATGTATAGTTAAACGTGAAATGTTTGAAACACCCCTGCAGGTAAGTTTTTGTTTTGTCTTATTTGAGGCTATAAAAGTTATTTTACTGTGCACTAAAAATATGAAATCACTGGGACACCCCCACTGACAATTCTTGTTTTTTTATCTTATTTGAGGGTATTATGATTATTGTATTATGTACAAAAATAAAAAAAATTGGAAATACCTCTGATACCATGATATTATTTTAAACTCATTTTACATAATAAAATGAATATATAAAAAACTAATATACATTTTAGACATTCTACGATGTCACACGCGCCGTCCGAAATGTGCGTGAGTTTGGAAATTGACGGCGCGCCCGAAAACATGCCCACAGTACCGCATTAGAAAATATAATTAAAAATTGATAAATTACCAATACACCCCTATAGCCAATTTTTGGATATTGTCTTATAGAGGATATATACATACTTATATAACTCGTGGTGCGTGTCAGCTGACCCAGACACCTTGGTTATAAAAAAAAGATTTGGGGATTAGTCTTTGTGCGCGCAAGTTGGCTTGAACACCCTGATTATAAAAAAAAAAATATTTGATCTAGGGATTAGTCGTGGTGTGTTTAAGCTGGCCGGAGACCCCGACTATAAGAAAAATAATAAGTGGAAAAAAATACCAATACACCCCTATAGCCAACTCTTGAATTTTGTCTTATAGGGTATATATATACTTATATAGCTCGTGGGGCATGTCAGCTGACTCGAATACTCCGGTTATAAAAAAAGAGGGTACATAGATTAGTCATGGGCGCGCAAGCTGGCCTGGACACCCCGGTTATAAAAAAACTCGATTCGAGGATTAGTCGTGGAGCGCTTAAGCTGACATAGAGATCCCAATTATTAAAAAAAAATTGTATAAGTGAACAAAAAAAATATAAATAAATAAATAAAATAGATGGGTTCGAGGATTAGTCGTGGGTAGCACAAGCTGACATAAACTATGAATACCATGAAATTACCTTGAGCCTCTGACAATGTGTACACCGGCACATAAGAATTAGGAATTCGAAAATAAACTTCATTCTCCACCAAAACATCATGCAACTGTGCAAAAATGGTTGTAGAAGATAAGCGATTCCAAAAACAATGAGAAATGAAAACAAAACACGAAGGGAATACAAGATGTCCACCTTAGATAACACACATGCACCTCAATTTCTCCGTGCATCCAAATAAATAAATAATCTAAAATTTGCTAACCGTTAAACAACTTCTCTGCAGCCTCAATCTCTCCAGCTTCGTGCATAGCTTTAAGAACAAAATTGAAGGAAGCAGTGTTAGGTGGAATATTAAAATCCTCCATTTGAGCAACCAAATCAAGCAAATAACCAGCACTAGCTTTCATCATTGAATTACCTCTTAAATGATGTTTACACAAGCCAACTTCAGGCTTGTTAGGCTTCCCATTTCTATCAAGCGACTTAATCTCCGCCTCAAAACACCGCTGATATCTTCCAATCTCCGTGACGCCGTCTAATCGGCAAACATATTTGATAGCGAATTCAAGTCCATGTTTTGAGGCATTGATTGGATTCCAAAGGTTTGATTATGGAAAAGACCGAGGGAGAATTGATAAGAATTAGGATTTGGGCGGATTGGGATTGGGTTTCGCCATTTTGATTCATTGTAGAGTGGGCTTCCGGAGGCTGGATTTGGAGGGAATTGGGTTTCGTGATCAGATATTTAGAAATTATTTTTGATATAGAAATAATTTAAAAATGTCAAAAAAATTATTTGAAATAAAAAATAAAGAAAGAATTTATTTTTTTTCAGTGTCAAACACCCCTGGAGTGGTGTAAATTTAGCTACAAGAAATGCCACGTGTTGGTTCATTCATATATATATATATAGACTATGTACATCAAACAAATTTCATTTCTTGTGATTAACTTGAATTTAAATGATGGTGGACAAGATGACCGCTCTATTTAATATCATGTTTGAAATAATAATAAAAATTGTTTTTTAAAATATTTTTCACTTTAAAAATATATTAAAATAATATTATTTATTTTCAAATTTTATTTTTATCATCAATATATCCAAACAATTTTAAAACATCTAAAATTATTAATTTAAAAAAAATTAAAACCTTTTTTTTAAATGACTGGAGTGCGCCCGCAAACACTTCTCAGGTCAAAACTCTTAGATCCTATTGATCAGGTGGTTGGGTTTTGATATTTATAGAATTAAAATCATCACCAATTTGTCTACATGCATGCGGTGGCAATCACTTGATATTAAATTAGGATGTTTACAAATTGACCAAAGCTTCCAATTTGGAATATAGTAAGCAACCGCAGAGGATAGCAGATTTAAGTTTTGAGCTCTGTGCCGTGAGCCAAATCGCAGGGCTGGGTCCATCCCCGTCAACGGGGTTCCTCCTCCGGTGACGACTGGTTAGAGCTGGACCGTAATGATCAGAAGGGGTTGCCTCTGTGGTTGTGGACCAATTATTCTCTTTTTGGCCCGTCTGTATAAATTTCAAAACCACAATCAAACATTTCAGAGAACTGTTCATTGCCTAAAGTGATCTAAAAGCAACTGCACGATTTCAAAGGGAATACTTCCATGTTATTCCTTCTGGTTCCACCAAACCTTCGATTGTTTTCTTGACCTCGTGAATTGCCCTTTTAATTAATCATATACAACTTGTTAAGCGTAGTTGTTGATAACTCCCTCGTACTCCCATGATTGGCAATATTTTACTTGTTCAAGGATGTTGGTCTGCCTCTGACCTTTTTAGCAGCCTCGCACTGGCGTAGATTCCTTTTGATAATCTAAAAGGATTGCTCAGGGAATCTATCTTTTCTCGTTTGCATGTAGTCTAATTTCACTATTGTAATTGTAATAATATTCCAAGGTAGCCCAATAACTGTCGTCGATCTCTTCTTCCTTTCCTTTTTCTCTCTGTATTTTTCGGGTCCAGTTCCGCCATTGATTCTTCAAGTTCCTCGGAGATGGTGCACAAGATAGATTTCTGCAGAGTGTGATTTTTGGAACTTGAATTGATTTTTATTCTTGTTTAGCTACTCGGATGGGACGGATGGGATTACAAACCTCAAATGGAAACACTTGCGCTGTACCCATATGGTATAACTTATTAATTAATAGCAATAATAATCCAGATCGACGCTTAGCGATTGACTGCACGAAAATGAATACCCCGCGCTCCGTGTGTGCTCTTTCTCTGTGTTTTGTACTTTTGAGGCACCACTCGGCCCGGCGGAACAAAAAATCTTGGCCTATATTAATTACTTGGCAGTGCTCTCTCTCTCTCTCTCTTCTGTAACCTGCTTTCTGTCGCTGTGTTGCAGAAGCCAGCGTACTTGTCGAATGTCAATTACTCTCCTGGTTGGCCTCTTGGTGGGTTTGAACTGTCCTGCATCTGCTCTGATTTAGAGAATGTTAAATGCTCCTAAAAGCCAACACCTGAGCCGTTATGAGTGTACGTTCTGCCACATGATCAGTTGGAATCACTGAGGTGAAAAGGTGAGCTCAGTAGTTGTTTTTAAAATTAATATATCAAGATAATACATTTATTTATATTAAAAAAAACTCGAATCTTCGACCAACTGGGTTCTTGCTGTGTTGCCACGTACACGATAATATGATTTTGTCATGAAGGATTTGATTGACTGGCCAGATATGGACCCGATTATTAGATGGCGAAACTCGGTGAATTTTCCAGACCCGGTGAAGACAAGCTATGATTTAAAAACTTTATATTTAAAGAGAGAGTTGTTAAATGTATTGGTACAAATAGATAATATATAGTGAAAAATCTTAAATATCCAAATATAATATCATTATCTTGACCAAACATGTTAAATAACATATTTTTTAACAGCAATAATCAAAATGGGCTACACTTAACATCCAAATACAAGTAAATAATTATAAAAGATGAGAGAGAAACAATAAAAAAAAAAAGATATCGTAAATACAACGAACTTCTAACTACAACATCATTAATATAATAAATAAATAAATACAACAGTGAGTCACGAACATCATAAGAAAGCATGAGAATAATTTTAAAGGGTGGAGAGAGACACTTTCTTTCAAAATAAACATTGAAATTCTAATTATAACACCATGAACACCATAAAAGAATGTACAGGAGGTAAATTCAACAATAAGAAAATATCAATGATAACTAGAGGACTTTATGCATGTCATCCGAGAACAAGTGAGCCACTAGCCGTTTTACCCCAGTCATCATCAGTGACCCGGCTTCATTTCATAATCATAATTTTCGGTGAGCTTAGTTTCTTTCTTTCTTTCTTTTTTCTTTATGCTTTTTTTTAAAACTTTAAAAAAATATTTTCAACTGTATTATTTTTTATTAAACAGTGATTTTTTTTATATATAAAAAAAAAACATGTTGATAAGAACAAGAAAAATGGAGGAAAAAAAGGGGCACCACCCGGTTCAAGTTCATGGTGATAGCACAGAGGTAAAGGAGAGACACGAACACGCATGTAGGACCCCTGAAACACAGTACCGGCCAACAACCTAAACCAGGTTGGGTTCTGTAGTGGTCAAGTTTTAATCATGTACGTGAGTTTGTGACCGTAAAAAACAAGATAAATAATTAATAAACATTAATTGTTGCTAAGGCGATAAATACGACTCCAGCTCGCTCCTTTCCTGCAAAGACACTCATACACTTTGTGCTGGTTATTTTTTAAAATATTATTTATTTATAAATATATTAAAATAATATTTTTTATTTATAATTTTTTTTTAACTTGGCACATGAAAAAAATATAAAATTACTAAATAAATTTAATTTAAAATAAATAAAAATAAATATTTTTTAAAATAATTTTAAAACCCAACGCATTGCCAAACGGGTTGTTCATTTGTATAGAGTATTAAATAAAATAGTCGGGTCTTAGTACGAATGGGAGAAAAAAAGAAATATATACACACCTCCACCACCCAAAGCCACTCATTGTTGCCTAGAAAACTCAATTCTCCATCACTCTCCTCTCTTCTAACGCCACATATAAAGCCATCTTTCAAGTTCTTTCCTCCTAAAGTACAGCTAATTCTCTCATTTCAGCCCCCCGAGCTTACATCAACGATGGCTGTTTTAGTGTTTTTAGTGCTTCTCTGGGCACTCGCTGGCCATTCAAGTAAGTTAAATAGGTCTTTGTGTTCTTGCTTCACTTTTCCGATCTTTGTCTGAGAATTTTTTTAAGGACTGATAAATTGATTTCTCTTTAATGGGACGGGGTCTCTTTAGCTTTCTTTTAAAGTGATCTCCTATCTTATTTTCTTTGTTCTTCTACTGGTATGATTCATTTGAAAGGAAGAGTTTTTTCTATTTTCTCGCTCTAGATTTTACTTCCTGTCTTCTTCTTTTTACTCTGAGAAAAACCCAGCTCAATCCATGATCATCTGTACACTAGTGATCACCATTTTTTTTAATCTGCTGTTTTAGTTTGGAATTCGTTTTTTTCAATTCCCAGTTAATTACACTCACAAGGAAAGGTTGTGGCTTTTGTACTAACAGCTGAGTTTGCTGGTTTTCCATTTTTTTTAATTGTAGGTGCTACCTACTGCATATGCAAGGATGGGATTGCTGATGCACAACTGCAAAAGGCTCTGGATTATGCTTGTGGAGCCGGAGCAGATTGTACCCAAATCCTTCAAAGCGGTCCCTGTTACCAGCCCAACACTATAAAAGATCACTGCAGCTTTGCTGTTAACAGCTACTTCCAGAAGAAAGGCCAAGCTGTTGGGAGCTGTGATTTTTCAGCAACTGCAACAACTAGTGCCACTCCCCCTGCAAGTAAGTGAAGTCCCACAATCCACCCATTCTTTATATCCAATAATCTTTTGGAGCACTAACTCTCCTTGTTTTGTATGTTTCTGTAATGTGCAGATGTATCCTCCGGATGTACATATCCTGCATCTGCAACTCCAAGGTATATTCTTTAAAAGAAAGTTGGTAATTCTGACATCCTGTGTTGGTGATTTCTGTCAATTTTGGAACCATGTTCTCATCTTGCCAGTTGTTTTTTGGCTATTGTATTTAAATGAAGTTTTAACTGGGTGTGGGGTATGAATCTGGTTTGTGCTTTGGATACCTTTTTTTGTCTTCAGAGAACTTTGTAATTGTTTAGCGAAGGCAATTGTTCTTGCGAATAGGAATCTATAAGCTGATGAAATCCTGGTGTTGTTTATATTGAATCGATCTCTCCCTGCTGTCTCTTTTAGACTTTCTTCAATCGTGTGTCATACTTATACGATCCACCTGGTAGATTTTAATTTGAACTGAGTTTGCTTACATATGCAGTATCAGAAACTTTTTCTTTAATTATTAATGCTGGCTTGAGAGATATTTCAGACAGTTGTTGAGAAAAGTAGACCTATCAATCACTCTTTAATTTTGCTTTGACATATCTTTTTAGGTCAGGGGCCTGCATCTTTCTTACAATTTGAGCTGTCACGGTGTTGATATTTCATAAGTTATATTTCTCTCCTTCCTTAACCGATACTTTGATTCTACATCTCTCAGCTTGACATATGTTTCCCACATGTTAATTGCCGATGATGCATCAATCGTGCGTGTCGTGTTTTTGTTAAGATTGGTATCCATTTGCTTTCATGATGTGATTGCTCGAGGACAAATGGGTGTTCTGAGATTTTTAAATTACTTGGGTGGTCGTGGGTACAGAGGCTGAGTTATCCTTCTGGTTTTCTCCTTTTGTTATTACAGCACAGGGACCGGGAACAGCACAAACTCGGGCACAGCACCGACGGGCACAACCACGCCATCTTCAATCATTCCGCCGCCTCCGTCATCAGTGTTCAACTCCGGATTAGGCCCAACCGGCATCAATGTTAATAATGGCGTGGCTCCTCAATTTAAAGGCACTAACGTTTGGTTCGTGGCATCATCTTCCCTCTTGTTTTCAGTTCCCTTTTTGTTGTGGGGCTGAAGGTATGAAAAGGAGGGGGGGTTTGATATGTGGATGAGATCTTGCCACGGAAGGACGGGTGGCCTGTTATTTTACGGTGGGATTGCAGGGGGGTCATCAGAGTCAAACCCCACTAGGGTTTTTTTTTGTTTCCTTTTCGTCCCATGTGAAAAGGCTAGGAATTCGATTCCCCGTTGAGTGGTCATGCATGCTATTGGGGTATTATTTTTAGATTCTCTCCTTTTGTACGTATATTTTTCTCCTTTCAATCTAATGAAAAATCGGTACCATCTACACCTGGTTTTATTATTTTTGCCTGCTGCTGGATGATGGATGCATGCACGCACGCAGAGTTAGGTGAGACTTATGTTGTTTATTCAAGCGCTCATGCGGTGAGACTTGTGTGCTTCGAAAAGAAATTAGAATTTAGAAGAGCACGGCATTTGAATGGCCTGGTAACACAGCACGCCACGTTTCATGCCAATGCATTTCTTATAAACCGGAGGTTAAAGGATGGAATATAAAAAACCTGCCGTCCCATGATAACTTTTGCTCGTGCAAGTTAATGCATCAGCGCAAGTCAATGAGTGTCTAGTTTTCTTGTTCATGCGGCTTCTAGGTGAGAAGGGGTGTCTCTTTGATTCAATTAATCTGCCCCGTGTCTATTGTCTATTTATCTGTACTTTAAAACTAACTTTTCAATTCATGCATGTTTATTTTTTCATTTTTTAAAAAAATATTAGTTTTTATTCCTTTTCTTTTATTCATATTAAATTTTTTAGTATTTTCATATTGTTTTGGTATGTTGATGCCAAAAAAATATTATTTTAATATATTTCTAATGATAAACACTTTAAAAACAACCACTACACTAATAAAATATTTGATTGGGAGAATAGAGTTTTAAAGCATGGAATAGGATTTGATATTAACTTTTAAAGCATCGCAAAACATTTAAAAGTCACAAAAAAACAACTGAGAGCCATGACAATATTGAATTAGTGATCCTTGAATGGTCACCGGCTTTGATCACCACGTGCGTGATTTTGTGTGAGATTTTTTTTAATTTGTGTGTCTGTGCTAGTTTACGTGTATTTCAACTAATTTCATGAATCTTAAGATTAATCACTATATAAATCTCCAGTGATAATTATATTAGCACCCACCTGACTTGAGCTTGAGACTACAGGAAAAGCAAACTCTTTAGTTTCAATTTATTACTACTAGGTCAGCTACTAGATGATTATGTAAGATTCTTATTGCTTGAGATTGTTGTAGTATCCTGATTTTTAAAATTTTAATTCTTTTAATTTTAAATTATTGTTTTTATATTTTGAATTATTATGATATATATGGGTATTAAAAATTAAAAAAAAAACTATTTAATAACATTTTAAAATATCATTTTTACTATACTCTCCAACATGCATTTAGTTACTTCACCCTAAAATAACAATCTTAGATTGAACTCCAAAACCAAAGCAAGATTCACAATTCCACTTCGACAAATTAGCATGCAAAGTCCCATGGATTTGAAGCTAGGTCGAATTTTCAAAATTCTCTATTAGTTTTTTTAAAAATAATCCTTACAATGTCATCACGAGGCATCGATCAGTATGTGCAGGGACTCCTTTTCTTTTGATTCCTGCCCTCGTTGTAGCTTACTTTCCATTATTACATCATTAAAATTGAAAAACAACAGTTATCACTGCCCGATTTTTATCCCAAAAATCAGGGGAGGAAAAAATAAAAATCCTAAATAAGAAAATCCTACATCGATCTAGGTATATGCACTTTCATTTATCCAAGACATGACTCCGGGCAAACCGTACGCTTAAAAATATCAACTAGGAGAGAGAAACTGGATTGTCGTTGTCCCTGCAGCCAAATCCATCATTCTCCACCGACACTCGTCGGACTAATCAAATTTGTTTTTTAAGACGATTCGAAGCTCCACTTTGCATCGCATTTCAATTAATTTAATCTGATTTTTTTTTTATAAAAAACTAAGATTAAATTTTTTCAATTGTTTTTTATTTTTATTTTTATTTTGATTTATTAGTATTAAAAAATATATTTTTTTAAATAAAAAACAGTTTTTTTACCAAATTTCTAAACAAGCTCAACTACTAAAATATCTTTCGTTCAAAATTATATTTGTGTTGGCTATTATAATTTAAGATGTTTTTTAAAAGTATTTATATATATATATATAAATATATTAATGACAATGATAATTTTATACTAGTGATTTCATTAAAAAATATTAAATAAAATAAATTTATATCAATTTAAAATTCATATATTTAATTGAAAACTCGTGTTTCACAAAAATTCTATAAATATTTATTATTTTTGTCAAATTTATAATTTTATAAAAAAAATCTCATACTCTTAATTTTTTTTCATGTTTAAAAAAATATAGTTCTGACTACGGCAAAACACGATTACATGACTAATATTATCCAAAAACCAGTTAAAAAATGACCAGTAATTTTATTAAACAATATTCCAAGAGTATTTGTTAATTGATTTATTTTGATGAAACTCAATTAAAATTGAAAACCTGGAAAGCCAGGCTCCCTGAACATATTTTCTTGTTAATTTAAATATAATTTCAAGAAAAAAAGCAGAGAAAAGTTCAAACGGCTAGGCCTAGATGGATCAACATGTCTAGCCAGCGTGAAAAAAAGGCTAAGAGCACGGCTTGGTAGGGCTGGGCCTTTCCCTGCCTTCCTACTTTTCTTCTTCTTGTTCAACTGATGGTCCATCCCTTCTCTTTTTTTAAAAAGGGAATGAAATCTCTCTGCATCTCTCATAGGTTGAAAAAATACATCATAGTTTTATATTGTATCTAAAATATCTATAAAATATCTAAAAATATCTCAAATGCATCTACTTTTTGTTTATCTAAAATACATACATCACAGTTTTTTTATGACTTCATTATCAATTAATAAATACTCTTTTCAATTGTTATCTCAATAGAAAGACCGGAAAAAGTCATAAAAAAGAGTAATTAAACTCTCTTCTTCCTCATCCTCTCCTTCCTCAACGCTTTGTACTGAACGACTAGTCTCCAGCCCATCCTCTCACTGCTTCTGCTTTGTTTTGGGTTGATCGATCTAAGGGCCTATATCTGTTACAGCATCTAGCTATTTTTGTGTTGAATAAAATTTTTGGAATGTGATTAGTGTTGTTTTTTAAAATAATTTTTTAATTTAGAAATATATTAAAATAATATTTTTTATTTTTTTAAAAAAATATTTTTGATACCAACACATCAAAATAACATAAAAATATTAAAATTTTTAATTTAAAGCAAAAAAATAAGAATAATTTTTTTTTTTAAAAAAATATTTTTAAAATACAGTGTCAAATAAATCACTTTTGAGTTTGGCCTATTGGTGATGGTTTTTATTTTTATTTATTTCACATTATTATTATTATTATTATTTCCTTTCTTTCTTTTGGGTAATGGTCATATTGGGATTTGACATGTTAATTTAAATTAATGACTCACGAGTTTAATAAGTTTGTTCATCAGACCTGATATATACTTTCTAGTTCATAGACATTTAATTTTCTAATTGTTTTTTTTATTTCACTTTTTTTCAGTATTGGATTTACTGGAAAACAAAATTCATAGTTTATTTTCTCTGTTTCCATGGGATTATCGCAATTTCATGTAAATGTTTTTCAGGATTGATGCTTGATTTTGCAAACATTTTTTATCATTATAAAATTAAATAAAAAATAATGCACAAAAATAAAAAAATTAACCCATTGAATTCAATGACCAGTGACACAACATGACTAGGATTGATCTAATATGACATATTCCTAGTATTAAAAAGTATATCATTTAAAAAAATCATGTTATGATTTGACTGATCATCCATGTTATGTATAAACCTGTTAAATTGAATAATTCACTCGGGGCAATTCTTATATGATTTGAGACTTGAGCAAGATAAGAGGTTGGGCTACTAGGTTTTACAACTTAATTGTTTGATTGAATTTAACGACAATGCCAATAAAATATCCATATTCTTAATTTTTTTTAAATTTAATTCTACACAAAACACATTGTGAGTGAATGCACGTTCACGTAGATTAAGGTTTTTATATAAAAAAAAATTAAGTACATTAGGACTCCAAGTGATTGTTCACCACTTTAATGATCTGGTGTAGTAATTTTTATTTTCAAGTCTATTTTGAAAATATATTATTTTTGAATAATTTTAATGCATCGATATAGAAAAAAAAGTATTTTTTTAAAAAAATTAACATATTTTTAATTTTATTTTAAAAAGCATATCAAACCACAATACCAGATGCACACTAAAAACATATTGCTAAACACACAAATGTATTTATTTATGCAATTCAACGGCTTTTTTGAAGAAGAAAAAATTGCTTTATATTTTAATGATATAAAAATAAAATTTAAAAATAAAAAATTAATTAAATTTTTTTTTAAAAAAATGATATTGTGATATGCGTTTTGAAAATATATATATATATATATATTGAGAGTAGATTATAATTGATTTAAAGTATTTTTTTGATTAGAAATATATTAAAATATTATATTTTTTAAAATATTATTTTTAACCTAGTACATCAAAATAAATAATTTAAAAATATTAAAAAGATAAAAGATAAAAAAACTTTAAAAATGAAAATCATTGAAGTTACGACGAAAACGAGGAGCAACGTTCATTCCCCCATTCTCTTTCCCAAATAAAAACAAAATAGAGTACTGTTTTCACAAGGGACCCGCGTAGACAAGAGGTTCTCAGCCACCAGATCGTAATCGAACGATCATGATATGTTAACACTGTAACTATACTCTGCTGAATAACACTGAACATCATATTGCATATTTCCACAAGTCACTGTTTGTTTTTACGGTTTTTCAAAAATGAATTTTGATTTTTAAATTATTTTTTATAATATTTTTAGATTGTTTTTCTTTAATGCTAAAAATATATTTATTTAAAAATTAAAAAATACATTATTTAAATATATTTTTTAGTAAAAAACACATTTAAATAACTGACCATAGTTTAAATAGTAGCGCAAAACGCAATCTCTATAGTTTACTTGAAAAACAAAGGGAAAAATAATCCAAAGTGGTCTCTTCAGCAGGCCACTTCCATGGATCCGCAGCAACAAAGAACAGGGGCTCCCCAGCGTGGTCCTCCTCAAACCGGCGATTCCTCTCCAATTCTCACTGTCCTTCTCTTCTTCCTTGCCATCCTTGCCTTGGTAATCTCTCCCTCGCCAGACCTTAACTGTTTCAGCGTCTTGTATATGTATGCGTACGTCTACAGTCCTTAGAATGTTTTTTTTTTCTTGCTAAGTATTCATTTTTAATTAATCCTGTTTCAACCCTGTTTTAAATAAGAAGTGTTACTTTGTATTGCAAATTAGATGCGCTGCGATGCAGAGGAAAATTTAATAATGATTTGACCTCATTTGGTTGATTTTCTGATCTTGGTGTGTATTTTTACTAAAATCCAGGGTTCGCGCTCTGTAAATGCATTTATTATCCAAATAATAGCTCAGTAATCAGATATGATAAGATTAAGTTGAGCTGAGCTGGTGGTCTCCAGTCTGAATCTTCTATACCGATTTTGATGGTAAATCGACCTCATTAATCTCATCGCCAGCATCTACATCCATCTTTAATTTTGTATTTAAGTTCGAATTGTTTCATTTTTTAATTCTTGGCAGGCCAAGATTATGAGCGGTAGGATGCTTTTTAGTCTTCCAACATGGTCTGGTTAACATTATAGAAGTGTGTTGAATTCCTATTAGCTGGAATATCTGCTGCTTGAGCCTGGTAATTTCTGACGTTCTATGGTAATATTATAGATAGCGATTCCGTTGTCATCAAACATTATGAATAGCTTATCCATCCTGCATCAAGTCCCAGAAGGTCATGTTGGAGTATATTGGACAGGAGGTGCCCTTCTACAGACAGTTACAGATCCGGGTGTGAATACAGGACTGTTTGTTTGAATTGCATTTTATGGTTCCTGGCATTTTGCTTGTGGACTCATATTTTTATTTTTTTCAGGTTTTCATCTAAAGATGCCTCTGATAACCCAGTACGAGCCTGTTCAGGTGACACTTCAGACTGATCAGGTACACTTTGTTTTCCAATTCATGAGGATTGAGAACTCTTTATTGCTGTGTTGATACTTGAGTCCTTGTATCTCAAAAAATGCAGGTTAGGGATATTCCGTGTGGTACCAAAGGAGGTGTCATGATTAACTTTGAGAAAATCGAGGTAAGGCCATAAGAGTTGGCTTCTTATTGACAAGCTTCAAGGTTTGACAATTTCAATTTACTCTTACTGCCTTTTCCTCTCAATACAATTTATATGCATTCCTGCAATGATTATTTCAGGTTGTCAACCGGCTTGGTAAGGGATATGTATATGAGACGCTACTGAACTATGGTGTGCAATATGACAAAACATGGATATATGACAAGATTCATCATGAAATCAATCAGTTCTGCAGCTCTCGTACTCTTCAAGAAGTTTATATTGATGTTTTTTATCAGGCACGTTAAGGATTCTACATGAGACATGTTTTCCCATTAGTTCACTGTATAACTGGTGGTTGTTTTCATCAAATATGCTTTTCAATTTGTTAAATTTGATTTCTATCTCTTCCTGCTTCCAGTATCTATGTTGATGAAAGATCATGTCACTATTTTTCTCAGATTGGTGAAAAGATGAAAGATGCTCTTCAAGGTGATTGCACACGTTATGCACCTGGTATTGAAATCATAAGTGTGCGTGTAACAAAGCCTACCATTCCACAAAGCATAAGAAGGAATTTCGAACACATGGAAGAAGAACGCTCTAAGGTTTGCTACACTCTTGGTCAATTTCATTCTTTTATTTCCCTTCATTGAAACTTGGTTTGAGACAAAAAAAAAGAAAAAAAAGAGATGATTTTGCCGGTGATGCGCGTTGAAAATCTTTCCTGAGATTACCATGGATACGAAGGCTCTCTCCCCCTTGTACTGTTCATACTTGTATGTTTAAGGTTGTCTATTAATGCGGTTTTAGCAGGGTGATGTTATGGTATTTTAGAAGATAGCGAAACCTCATTCAACTGAGAAACTTGGATGCTATGGATGGGCACATCCAATTCGAAATGGCTAATTTTCCGTAGTGTAAAAGTTTATCATGCATGCATTTGTGAGAGTGATTGATGCAGATTGTGCATTGCTTTATAGGTCTTAATTTCTATCGAGAGACAGAGAGTTGTTGAGAAAGAGGCAGAGACCACAAAGAAGATAGCTATCAGTGAGGCTGAGAAGAATGCCAAGGTGAGCAAGATTCTCATGGAACAGAAGTTGATGGAGAAAGACAGTGCAAGACAACAGCAAGAGATTGGGAACCAAATGTATATGGCTCATGAAAATATCCTGGCAGATGCTGCTTTCTATCGGTGAAAACTCCCCATTTCATTTTTCTAATTTAAGAGTATTTCACACGATATAATGAAAATAATCTTGCTCTCTCTTTCAGGGCCATGAAAGAAGCTGAAGCAAACAAGTTGAAGCTCACTCCCCAGTTTCTCGAGCTGAAATTTATTGAAGCCATAGCTAATAATACAAAAATTTTCTTTGGGGACAAGGTTTTAATCTCCCTCTCCCTCTCCCTTTCCCACATGCACTTGTACATGCCCGTCCACCCTACCTGCACCCTCCACACGCGCAAAAGTTTAACATGGCATATTCTTTTTGCAGGTGCCGAACATGGTTCTTGATCAGAGGCTGCTGGGAAATTTTCTGCAAAGGATGCCTGGAGAGATGGCTAGAGAAGTGAACTCAGGAGAAGTACCAAGAGAGAGATCAGAAATATAGGTTCCATCATCAATCCGTCCATAATATGTGGCCAATAGCTTTATTCCCACGCTGCTAACAAGGCAACGACGAGAAACTGCTGATTGCATTCCATTTAAGCATGGTTTGGGGATCGCCTATGTTTTTTGTAGTTCTTATGTGATTGCTACTAATTTTGTATACGTTATGTATATGTTTGTTAATGTAATTGAGAAAAAGAAGCTCTGTTTTCTTAGGCTAATCATTCTTGTATCTTGCTTCACATAATCTGTGTGCCAAGTATTGACCAGTCTACAAACTAAAATTGTAGGGCTACTGCCACATACATAGTATTTATACAAACGATTTGAAAGATTCCTCAGATTCAAGAGAAAGGAGATCCAAGTTTTGACCGGGACATGTTAGCTACCGGGTCTCCAAAATAATATATATTTTTTAAGTTTTTAAAAGTTATTTTTAATATTAACACATCAAAATATCTAAAAATATTCATTTATATTAATTTAAAACAAACAATAAAAATATATATATTTTTAATTTTTTTCACAAATATTTTTAAAACAGATTACTTAACACATATTTATTAGCCATTCAGATTAAATTAATCGTCGTAGGACCATATTAGTATGGAATTAAAACAATCGAATTACAAGAATCTGATTAGGAAGGAATCAAAAGAATCGAATTACCAGAATCCATTCGATTTCAATATTGTCCCTTATAAATAAGTTAATATTTGATATCAATTATTGGAGTAACCCTGCTTATTAAAAAACAACAACAATAATTCCAAGCATTTCGCCATCCACCACATAACAATTCATTTGCTTAACTCAATGGTCTATTTATTTATTTATTTATTTATTCACTTTATTTTTATATCAAGTAGTGACCGTGCAAAGTATCCCTTCACCTTGCCACCCGCCATATTATCTCTTTATTTTTATAACATATGTTTTATTGGATCTGGAGAGTGAAAAAGTAACAACAGAGAAGGCGAAATTTGGAACCGCAGGCTTCCTTGAAGAGCTGAAAAACAGAAGAGCAAACAGGGTTGGTGATTGCACTGTCTTGGTCTTGGTACAAACTTGAGAAATTTATTTTCCTTCCTTTTCCTGCCCTCGTACCTTTTCATTCGATGAAACACTATAAGATCTTACAGCTGTTCCATCCCCCTCCGATGAACTTGCCTAAAAGTTTTTCTTAAGTCCATCCATAATCCAAACTTATAAGTTTATGATAAAAAAATTTCTTACCACTTAAATGGTACTGGAACCCTAATTTGTTAAATGCTGTAGGCTATTGTGATAGTAATGGGAAATTCCACGCAGGCAGGATTAAGTCCAAGAACATCATTGCACGTGAGACTCTACCCTTGGCTATTGTTTTCTTGTTTACATGTAAAAATGAAATCATTACAGTTGAATGATTTCATGCCCTAGATTCTTCATCTGCTACTCATTTCTACAGCTTTGAATGTTAATTGTAGTGGTTTATGGAAGTTTCCATGTAAACACTAATTACTTGTAAACTTGTTTTCTAAAATTCCACTATCAATTTCATCAATTAGTGAAATTTGTCAACAAGAAAATAGTCGATGACTTCATTCATCAAGTTTAAAATTCTTCACATTTCATTTAAATATATATAAAATAATTTTCTCATCAGTCCATCAGTTTGATTTTTGAATTCTAATTTATATTACATCTATTTGTTTTTAAGAAATTGTTTTAAATGATGTCTATGGATAATATTTCTAAATTAAATTATTTTAACTTATTTTTATCATGAGATATTTATACAGAATAATTTCTAAATTATAATTGAGAGTAAAAAATAATTACTAATAATTCATGAAAAATAAACTCGCTCGAAGTCAACTAGAAAACACAAGCCGAAAAATTGAAATCATGACTACGGCTACGCCAACGCAAACGGAGTTGGAAGGAAGGTGGGTGGATCTGACAGAATCCAATCCTCACAGATTCCTTGGTAGCGACTACCTTATATATATAATTAAACACCATCTGTCGTAGTAATAAAAACAGCTGTTAGCTTAATGCACGTGGGATTATTCGAGTTGTGTATAAAGCTAACTAGATATTTACATTAATAAAAATTAAAATAAAATAAAAGCAGCTGTTTAACACTGTGAGTATATTTTTTGAGTTGTTTTTTAAATGTTTTTATTTAAAAAATATATTTTTAATATTTTTAGATTATTTTTCATGTGATAATGTTATAAACAATTATTTTTCATTCGCCAAACCAGTTACTAAACAGTCTCCATGGCACTGGAAAAATACGAAGAAAAAAACCTTGAAACCAGCTGTCTGGGATCTTTCTTACAGTTATTTTCCCAAATCACTCTACAAACATCTTTGACCAGTAAAAGTAGTTGAACAGAGGGGCCACCAAAAGGTTTGGCAAAAGATAATTGAAAGATTCCAAACTTACTTAGACAAGGGAGAGGCGTAGTTCGCTCAAATTGTTTGATAGTTCATTCTCAGTAGGTGATCCTCCCCCCCCTCTGTTTTTCTCTCTACCCTTCTTATTTGCCTTTTTTCTTTTTTGAAAGTTAAATAATACCAGGACACCGAGAGTTTTGGTGTTAAATATACAAACTTGGTTCTTCGGTGTTTCTATAAGCTGAATATGGTATGCATTTTCTGTTGCCGCTTTGTGTTGACTTTCTTGATTCTTATATATGCAGGCCTCGTTTTGATTCTGTATATTTATTCTTTATGCTTCCCAGGTGTCATTTTGCTGGCAGATTCCTGCACACGCTTCTATTTTATACCTTCTTCTTTGATGTTTTCATTTTCTAATTTTTGACCACGCATTTGATTTCGTTCTGTTGTTACCCTAACCTGTTGCTTACTTTATAACCACTTTTTTTTTTTAAAGAAAACACGGAAAATCATTTCAGATTTGCTCAGTATGGCCTCCTAGGAGGCGCCGCGCAGAATGAGTGGCTGAATTTGTTTCTCTGCTTCAAGTTTTTTTCAGGAATACCTTCATTAGTGATTCTACCAACAGAAGGGTTTGTCGGTATAGCGTTGAAAATGTATGTGGTGGAGAGCAAAGGTGGAGCCATAGCATGCATGCTTCTTGCGCTCTTCTTCCTGGGCACATGGCCTGCTGTCATGACTCTTCTGGAAAGACGGGGTCGTCTTCCTCAGCATACTTACCTTGATTATTCAATCACGAATCTCCTGGCTGCTGTAATTATTGCTTTCACATTTGGTGAGATAGGGAAGAGCACGCACGAGGCACCGAATTTTTCAACCCAGCTTTCTCAATTAAGTGTACGTTGAGTCAATTAGCTTGCTAACTCCATCAGGCTCAATTGTGCATTATGGCCCTCTACAGTATTCCGCATTGCTTTCTTTTTAGTTTTGGATGTTCTGAGGCGATTCTGTGGCATACTAGGTTCGGTTTCTTGTTTGCAGTGGCATCAAATCACTTACCATTTATATTTAAATCTACTAGGGTGGTTGATGCAGGACAATTGGCCATCTGTTATGTTCGCAATGGCTGGTGGGGTGGTCCTCAGCCTTGGAAATTTATCCACACAGTATGCCTGGGCTTTTGTTGGTTTGTCGGTGACAGAAGTGATCACTGCTAGCATAACTGTTGTTATAGGTTTGTCTGCTGTGTGCTGAATGAATTTTGTTTATGCAAGTCAATAGCATGTCATCAGGCTAAATTCTCTTATTGTAATTGTTGGTTTGTTTTAACAGGGACGACCTTGAATTACTTCTTAGATGATAAAATTAATAACGCCAAAATTCTTTTCCCGGGTGTTGGCTGCTTCTTGATTGCTGTCTGCCTTGCTTCAGCTGTTCACTCGTCCAATGCAGCTGATAATAGAGCCAAGCTCAGCTGTTTGCCAAATGATGACAAACATCGATCAGTGCATGTCTCCTCTTCTGTAGATAGTTTCGAAGATAGCTATTCATTCCTCATATTTGTCACAAATCTTATCTCAGTTCTTGCAAACAATGAAAATGCTGACAATGCTAAGATGAATTCTGTTCACTTAATAATTCTACTCTCATGGGGCAAAATATTCACTGGAATGTTGGCTAAACCAGTGAAGCAACTGCAGAGAAAATATAAATTCCCTTTTCTTTTCATTGATTGACAATTTCGTTATCCAAAAGCAAGAGTTTTGGATATCACTGATGTTAGAACTAAAATTAAGCTTTTGCAGGGCTGCAGACATCACCCAATCCGGAGAAGCTTTTCCAGTAAAGGGTATTCTACTTTTTGGATTTGTCTTATTTTATTATTTGCGTCTACTTTGTTTATCGAAGCTGTCCGTTTATTGCCTTCTTTTATTCTACAGAAAGAAAGGCAAAATTTGGAACAGCAGACTTCCTCGTAGAGCTAGAGAACAGAAGAGCAATCAAGGTTGGTGGTTTCACAACCTTTTTGTGGTATTTTCTAGCGGAACTATTTTTTCTGTCCTCCCCTTTCCTGCACTTATTTCACTTAATCGGAGGAAATGTTAAACACATGGCCAAACACAGTACACTGCAAACTAATTAAGAAGTGGAAGCTACAAGCAAAAACGGCCATTTAGTGAAAATAACTATGGCAGAAAAAAAAACACAACATACCAGTGGATTGTTTCGTCATGTGTTTTCTTTCGTAAAACTAAACGATAACTGGATTATTTTTTGTCTTTGATCACTGGCAGGTGTTTGGGAAGAGTACTTTAATTGGACTGGCCATAACTTTCTTTGCTGGCCTTTGCTTCTCGCTCTTCTCACCAGCTTTTAACTTGGCATCAAACGATCAATGGCACACCTTGAAAAAAGGGGTTCCTAAGTTGGTTGTCTACACTGCATTTTTCTGGTTCTCGGTCTCTTGTTTTGTACTGGCCATCATTCTGAATGTCACCTTCCTCTATTACCCTGTGCTGGACTTGCCTAGATCATCATTGAAGGCGTATATTAATGATTGGAATGGCAGAGGCTGGGCATTTTTGGCTGGCCTACTCTGTGGATTTGGGAATGGTCTCCAATTTATGGGAGGTCAAGCTGCAGGATACGCAGCAGCAGATGCAGTCCAGGTTAGTTTTAATACACACACACACACACATGGGATAGTGGTGCAAATTAATTATTTTAAACAATTTTGATAGCTTCATGATATTCTGGATTCACCATTAACCATAAATTCATCTTAGAAAGTGATCTGCATGTGCTTACCGTTTCAAGTGATGATCATTTGATTTACACTGGTGATTTCAGGCGCTTCCACTTGTGAGTACATTTTGGGGCATTCTTCTATTTGGCGAGTACCGGAAATCATCACGAAGAACATATGTATTTCTTGCCAGCATGCTGCTCATGTTTATCGTAGCTGTGGCAGTTCTCATGGCATCAGCAGGGCATCGAAAATGAATATAGTTTACCGTCGCAGCTCAATTATGATCACATATATTGTCGAGAGGAAGAAAACTCCGAGACCACTTGGTTGGTGAAGGAAAATGAATATACTCCCTTCACCCACCCAGTTCAACTATGTATCAAACTATCAATGGAAAGGAAATGCTTTCTTTCCGCAAACACAAGAACACGGATTCTGAATTGCTTCCATGAAAAGAATAACAATAACACATTAGGGGTGGGTGAAGGAAAAGTTAAAATAGGAAGAACAGTAGCGATTTTTTTTATGGAACTTCTGTCAGGACCTCGTTGTCTATATATTTCAATTAATGCAACCCCCCCTCCCCGCCGTTTTTTTCCGGTTGAAATGCAACCCATTTGTTATCTCTTATCCTTCTGATGCCTGAATTGATTGATCGTACTCTATCTTTTTCACCTTTTTTTTTATCAATACATGTGTAGTTTTTTGCTAGCCTGTCAGGGATTCGAGATTCAACGAGTCTAAAGCATAGTTTACGTACTGGCTTGATTGTGGTCCTGCTGGTGCAAACATCCACATTCCACAATGTGGGGGGTGGCTGTGTTGAAATAGTCAAAGACACGTTAGCCTGTTTTTTCAAGCGATGGCGTTCTTTGGACAGCGATACATTGACTCGAGAAAAAAAAAATGGTAATGGTGCCGTCCGTTGACCGCCACCGGAGATAACAAACGAGCAAACGAGTTGGATTTTTAGATGACGTGTTTCCCTTTTAACCTCGCCTTGTCCTTCTCTTTCTTTTCTTTTTTCCAGAAAAATTGTTAACCACACTTTACCTTTTAGACAAACGAACACCTACTCCTTTTAGAGCTTGATTTTTTTCAGTATCTTTTTACATGCGATACCGTGCCAGTTAATTACCCACTCTAACTAGGATATTTTTAATCAATCCAAAGATTCCGAATCAGTGCAGAAGAACCTGCCGTTATGTATGGAAGATTTCAATCTAACTTTACGTTAGCCCTTACTTTCTTTCAATGTTTGCAACTACTTTCTACTAGTCTGTAAGCAATTTTTGTTATCTCTCGTCAGCGGAGTTTTTCTGGTGCATCAGACCACCTTTGATTTCCTCAAAAGATTTAGAAGTTATCTCTTAAACATGTATCTAGTGGAGAGCAAAGGAGGAGCTATAGTATGCATGCTATTTTCTCTGTTCTTCCTGGGTACATGGCCAGCTATTATGACACTGCTAGAAAGAAGAGGCAGGCTTCCTCAACACACATACCTTGATTATTCAATCACAAATCTCTTGGCTGCTGTTATTATAGCTTTGACCTTTGGTGAGATCGGCAATGGGAGGCCAAATTTCACGACCCAACTTTCCCAGGTAACTTCTGTTTGCGCTATTATTAGTCTTTTCCGTACGCTGTTAGTCACATACTGTTGCTTTTGATTACTGTAAGGCTACTTGTTTGGGCATAATTCACCTCCAACGTACAAGCAAAAGTACACAAATGATGTTTGACTGTTCTGGCTTGAATGATGCAGGATAATTGGCCTTCTATTATGTTTGCAATGGCTGGTGGGGTGGTCCTCAGCCTTGGAAATCTATCCACGCAGTATGCCTGGGCTTTTGTTGGTTTATCAGTGACAGAAGTCATTACTTCCAGCATAACAGTTGTTATAGGTTGTGTGCTTTAAAAGAAGTCAGATATGTTGGAAATTGGCTGTCTTTTGTAAGGTCCGTATTTTTCACTCCTGTTTATTTCTCTTTGACAGGAACAACCTTGAATTACTTCCTAGATGACAAAATTAACAAGGCAGAGATCCTTTTTCCGGGTGTTGGCTGCTTCCTAATTGCTGTTTGTCTTGGGTCAGCTGTCCATTCATCTAATGCAGCTGACAATAGAGCAAAGATCAAGAGTTTAACAAGTGACAACAAAAATGTAACAGCGTATGTTTTCATCTTTTCATGTAGAAAAGCAAAGTGTTTTTTTGCTCCATATGAAGTTACAATTCTTTTTTGGTCCAGAGCTGGGTGAATTAACTAGCATTCTTGCTGATGCTACTGCTGATTTTAACGTTCTATCAGGACCGCAGGTTCTTCCGCGTATTCCAACGAGGCATCTCAAAACAAGGGTATAGAGCTTGCTGGATCACTTCTATCGTTTCCATTTAGCTCATTTGATTAGAATGACAAGGCTGTTTTTTGCTCACCTTCCTTTATTATTGAACAGGAGTGAAGGATTTGGAAAATGGAAGTAGTACTCCAGAGAAAGCCAAAGCTGGAACAGCAGATTTCCTCATAGAGCTTGAGAACAGAAGATCAATCAAGGTTTGTGGCTCAACCTGGCCCTCATTTCTCTCAATGTTTTCATCTGACTAGGCGTATAGCTCTGAAATGTAAAACAAGTGGTTTGGCTGTCCTTACAGGTGTTTGGAAGGAACACTTCGATTGGACTGTCTATAACTTTCTTTGCTGGTGTTTGCTTCTCTCTGTTCTCCCCAGCTTTTAACTTGGCAACGAATGATCAGTGGAACACCTTGAAGAAAGGGGTTCCTAAGTTGGTTGTCTACACTGCTTTCTTCTGGTTTTCGATCTCTTGTTTTGTACTTGCCATCATTCTAAATGTCACCTTCCTTTACCGCCCTGTATTAAATCTACCGAGTTCATCACTCAAGGCTTATCTTAATGACTGGAATGGTAGAGGCTGGGCATTTTTGGCTGGCCTGCTCTGTGGATTTGGGAATGGTCTCCAGTTCATGGGAGGTCAAGCTGCGGGATATGCAGCAGCAGATGCTGTTCAGGTCAGTCTGTTAAGCATGCTAAAAAGAGCGTACGATCGAAACTTATGCATATATTTCGAATTTATGAAACACTAATAATATTCTACGTGATATTGACATGAATGGGGTTTTGGTTTCAGGCGCTCCCGCTTGTGAGCACATTCTGGGGCGTACTCATCTTTGGAGAGTACCGAAAATCATCACGAAGAACATACATTCTGCTTGCAAATATGTTGTTCATGTTTATTGCTGCTGTTGGGATTCTGATGGCATCGTCAGGACATCGAAAATGAGTGACCATACTGCCTGCTCATAGTCTAGAAAAATTGCATGGAGGAGGATCGAAAAACTGAAAGTGTACACTCGGTTGATAAGATAGGGATTATTCAGGAGGTGCTTTGTAATAGTAAAATCAAGCCCTGGATGGGTCTTGTAGAAGAAACAAGGGCGAAAATGTGCTGGCACCAGGACTCCTTTTCTTCCGAAACAGTTTCCTTTTCAGAAAAATGATATATATATATATATATAAGCATTTTTTCCTTTTTCAGAATTGTTCTGTTTGAAAAGACTGCCATGGTATAAACAAAGCTTAACTCTCTCCTTTCAAAACATTAAAAGTATGAAAATAAAATTTCTCAAAAGCTGATGCATGTAGCCTGTAGGCACGCACTCTTTCAGCATCAATCTTCTTCTTTTTTCTTATAATATTTACAATTTTTGTTTGATATTTTAAATTACAGTAAAATCTATATTTAATTCAGTATGCTGTCTTTTTTTTACCTCCTACTTTGTCTTTGAATTTGGCCAGGGTTTCAATATTTTGACAGGGTATCGATTAAGCAGAGATCCAGAGTCTCTCATGGAGAAACTGTTTGAATTCCGATCGAACTATTCTGTCTTCACATCTCCATCGTTTTCTTTTCCCGTCACAAGATGAAAAGTTGAAAATTAAGGCCTCGGCCTGAACAAGCTACACAGTCAATTCAATAGGGCTCGAATAATACGTGCGGGATCGAACCGATCAATAACCCAGGTTTCGGTTAACGGCCGTATAAGTACAGACGATGCTTCAGGAATCCTTGTTCTTCATGTCTTAATATGTGTTTGGTTGTTCTTCGTGTCCAAATATATGGTAATGTTGTGTAGTGTGTTTTATAAGTGATTAAAAATCTGATGCTTTTCCAGATAAAAAATAGCATTTTGAAAACAATTCGGACCAATAAAAACAAACACTCTCAAGATAAATTTTCAAGGACGCAAACATTTTAATTTTATTTCCCCACGCAATGAGGAGCTGCAGATGTAATTCTTGAGCCTAGAATGTTGAAGTCATGGTTCAAGCTCATCCTTGCCCATTCCCTTTTGCTTTCTCATCGGCATGGAAAACATATTGCTTACTTTATCATCAGCAAAGGAAACTCAAATGACGTTTTTTTCACTTCACTTCGTTTTGTTTTTTTCGGTGCAGTTTCTCTCTAACGCTTGAGCGACATGTCATCCTGGGCAGTGCAGGTCTGTTTTTCTGCAAAAAGGCATGTCAAAAATAATTTCAGGGGCTGTTTTTTATGCGAAGGGCATCCTTTTGATGGGACGCTCTCTCTCCATCTGGGTCACAAAACCCCTCAGCTGCGTAACAAATCCAAACCATATGACTGCGGAGTGCATGCATCAAAATTCAGAAGGCAGAAAGTGATTCTCTATTATAGCCACCAAAAAAATTCGCAGGAGCAGGTGTGCTGCCCTCAAACATGTTCCCTTTGGTTACTGCAAACCACCATCCCAGATCGTCAAGCTAATCAAAGTGGTTCAGAACTGTCATATTATTAGTTCCCACAGAAGAGGTCATTGGACCATTTGCCAACGACATGTCCAACTTTTTTAAGTATACATGATTCTGGAAACACCAAAAATTAATATTTCTAAGCCTACCAAGAGCATCTATAGCGGAGCTGCTTTAAGATAAAGAATTGCTGTTCTCATATTATGGCACAAGGATGTGTACCATCTAAAAAGTCTCGCTCTTCAGTGTGCACGGCAGTATCAAGCCTCATTTGATGGCCACTTTGTTAAATCTATTTGGTTTGAATGTCAATGAAGTAGCCGTCAATTTCCACAATTCTTGCAATTTTTATGCAACAGAACTGAGGTATTACCTAGTCGATTTTATCATCTGATGAAACATCTGTCCAGTTTGCCTTCCAGATGATTGGAGGGGAAAGAAGGCGTCCTGTTTTCCAACCCGAAGAGCTTAGCTGCCAGATAAAGAATAGAAATGAACAAAAAAAAACCTGTTAGTTAAGCTATAAATGGCGTAGCTGCCAAGACAAATAATAGCAGGGTGGTGCTTCCAAGTTCTTCAATGACGAATGGTGATATAGGGAACTTCAGAATGCAATAGTTTGGAGAGCCATCATGGATTCACATCTCTGGATATAGTATTCAAATTGTTCAAAACATAATTGTGGACATTATTTGATCAGCTAATGTAGTAAGACTAGGCCCTTCATGTGTATGGATTCAGGATGTTTATTTAAAGAATTAAATAAAAGAAGAGGGATTAAATTTCAGTCACATGTAAAAATTCCTGGTTCACTTGGCGACCAATTATGAAACAGAGCACTGTGAAACAGAACGACAATTACAAATTCTTCTTAGTTATTGGTAGAAGTTCTGTTCAGTGTAGCTGTCAGATAAAGAATATAAATCATCTAGGGCCAAAATGTGCCTCTAAGTTCCTCGATGAAAAACAGCAACAGAACTCAAACTAAGCGGGAAAGAGCAGTATTCTGAAAGTGAATAAGAATATCTGGGTTCTCATTCAGAGTTTGGTCATAGGTTCAAGAAAACGAGCAATTTATTGAAGTTAAGAAAAATTGAGAGAGATACCTTTTGAAGAAAAACTTCATACTGTTTATCCATCCATGACTGGCTCTCCAAATAGACAGATGTACTTTTTCCCATGAGTTTGGCCATAACAAGAGCATGAATATACGATTGCAAGACATCTGAAGCTGTTGAATTTTTGTGTATTGCAACATTGATGATTCCCTCCCTCTCCACCAGCAAGTATTTTGCTAAAAAGACCGGCATAGACAAGCAGAATGAGCAATAAGTTTCCCATTAAAATTCAATGTTTTTTTAATGATTTTAAAAACTGAAAACTGGAAGATAGAAACTAGATCTTAACCTTTAAGATAATGATATCGTGCAGAAAGCAGCACCTCCATCCTGTTTAAGAATATTGCTTGAACAGTTAGTTTTTTACACAGAATGAAATTTGTTTAGAGCACTGATTTTGCAGAAGCCAGCTCAGATCAGTTTCGTAAGCAGACATGTCAAGACTTAAGACATAATCTTAACTTGAAATGCCTTTGAAATATGCTAAACAGCAGCTCACTTATTCAGGTGCTTCTACAACAACCATTGTAAAAGCACTGCCTGAACAAAACTACTATTTTTCAGTAAAAGATAGTCTACCTAATTGCTGTGAGTAAATAAGTCATTCAAAAAAAGAAAAAAAGAAGAGGAGAAGAAGAAGAAGCAAGGGTACATAGTACAAGTAGGAAACAAAACCTTGTAGTGATGGAAAGTTTATGAGCTAAATAACTGAAAACTCACATTTCCTGGTGATCAAGTGAAGAAACTCTCACACCCAATCGCACATTGGCATGTAGTAACTTGACCTTTTTTGAACTCCAAGAAGTGATCCATGTTGGTAAAATATGTTCTGTTCTAGAGACCTGCTCAGGAGAGAGAACTGGCAACAAATTCAGAAAATGGCATCAAAATCAAGATAAATAGATAGATAAACAAATTCACCTCCAGCTTGCTACAAGGCGAGACCTAGTAAGTAAGCTCATGAAATAGAGTGAGGTTTCTTTTTTAAAAAAAAGAAAAAAAAAAGTGGAAAAAAGAAATGAAAATCAATGTAAAAATCAATTTGAATGATCATCCCAAAACTGTGTCCTATTTTTTCCCTGGTGATTAGCCACTATTGACAAAACCATTACCTTGGCCAGTCTCCATGAAATGCTGGAAGAGAATAGTGCTCCTCTCAATATTTAAAGAAGTCAAAGCAAGGCACCGAACAGCCCTATAGTTTGCTGCACTTGAAAATGAAAACATTAATTGCATACATAAAGCCAGATGTAACATGAGATAAGCACAAAACTATTTTTTATTATTACAAGTCATAGTTATGCAAACAAGAAGGTAGAGAAACTATAGGTTTCTGAGTTGGTCACTATGAAAGGACAAGTATTACTGTCCATTTATTGCTGAACTAAGCAAAAAGATCTAGAAACCAGAAAAAAGTGTACCTCTTACCACTCTTCAATTTAGGTGCCAACTTTTTTTTCATTGAGATTATTATGATCTAGTTCTTTGGCCATAAAGACAACATGAAAATTGATATGAATAAGTCCTACTCATTCACGAACCCATGTATAATTTTCCTGATTGTTCCTTGAAGGTCAGTGTATTTCTTAGTCAGAAATAATTCTCTATGTAAGAAACCATAGCACAAGAGCTTACCATACATATGGAACACAGTGAGAGAAAGAAAAGACAACCAAATGGCTAGGGGGAGTCCCATTGTTATTCGAGCGAGGATCATTCCTAAGGCCATGCCAATCATTGTTGCAACTGTTTCTTGACTTCCTTCCTATAAATATATAGGAGCAAGTCAATGTCCGTGGTAGCAACAAAAAATCTCTTGAGGTTGTCATGCAAGGTTCAGAATAGCTGTACTGGTACCTTGGCAGATATATCTGCGACATTGTTCTGAAGGGCAAAATGCTGAGTCAAGGCAGCTCTAGTTGCACCACTAGCAACACCAGCTAATGATAGAAAAAGAAAGGGAAAGAAAAAAAGGATATAAATCAAATGATGATCAATAAATCAAATGATGATCATTGAGCATTTATGTTTATCTATTTTTTTATATTCTACCCTGCAGGTGTGCCACGTATACTGTCGCAAGCTAGTTAAATTCTACTGTTAGCTTCATATTTCTTTTGCATATTTTTAGATAACAAATGCCAGCAAATCTTGGTCAACCATTTCATTACCAAGATAGAATCAAACCAGGCTTTCTTCTTCTTCTTTTTGTTAACATTATCACCACGGCCAACAATATAAATAATTACACAAGAAAAATTCTAATAAGCACTTTTCAGACAATTTCTACAGGTCCCCACACCAGGCATTTAAGCTAGGAGGATACTTACTGAAAGATCTTGATAAGCTTCCTAAGCAAACAACAAAAATAAAAGCAGAAGGAAACAAGGGGGAAAGAAGGTCCATCAACATTCCTGCAGCCAAATTGACAAACTTTCTCATAAATTCTGGACATAAGGAAAAGATAATTTGAGAAACCATGGAGAATAATTACAAAATAGACTGTCAGATGCCAATGTGGAGCAAAATTTTGTGCGTGCACTGTACACCTTCCAGAGAAGGAGAGAGACAGCAGGGCATACCGAGATCATTCATAAGGTCAGCAACTAAACGCCACATCTTGGCATTGCTATCCAGGTCTGAGCCCTGAGAAGCACAAAATTACCCAGTTTCATATGATCTTGAAATTTATGAGAGAAAAAAGAAGAAAAGGTAGTTTGCACCTATCGCCAAACTCTACCTAGAGCATTTTTTACTAGGCAAGAAAACTAGAGCACTTCACAAGTGAAAGGGTTAAGATAATCCCCAGAGACCAGAAAAGGAAAAGGGGTGCAATCACATAAGTACGCAACAATAAACCTTGTACAATGTAAAGAGTATGCCTCCAAGCATTCCAGTTAAGTCCCTCAAAAACCACTGCAAACAAAAACTCAGTTCTCGGTATTATTTATAAACTCTTTTTAAAAAGAGTCCCTCCCAAATTTCAAAAAAACTTCAACCCATATCACATGTGTAGCAGTAGAAAGCCAGAAAAAAGTAAAAAAATAAATAAATAAAACTATTATAGTACCTGAAATGTCGCACCAATGACAGTAGCTGATTTCTCACCAACCCCAATTGCACTCAAGAGAGCCTTCAACACAGTTTGAGGAAACAAAGTATTTTTATATATATTTTTGTTTTGACAATCGTATGATTATTACTAGTGTGATCAAATAAAGCTTACTTGTGTTGAAAGCATGGTCCTTATGTATGTTGAGAGACCCTTTAGAACCAAATCAAGCCACCAATTCATCAGCTATGATGGATTACTACGGAAGGGTTTTGTTTTTTGGATAAAATTCATAAATTAATGATAATACCTGCAATGAATCCCATACTTGAAAGGGGGCATAATCTGGTGTTACACTGCTTGGAAATCCCTGCGTTCCCTCACTCCAACGGAATTTAAATTAATTAGATAAATAAATTGGATAGTAATTTTATTTTATTTTTTGCCAAAGAAGAATTAAAAGAAAAGGGGGGGGGGGGGGGGGGGGATAAAGGGCTTGCCTCGGGTACAAATGCTTGAAGGACTCTTCTCCAAACGTGATTAAAACGACTTCCAGACCTGCGCATTAAACATGATTCAATTCAAAATGACAGGTACAGAAGAAGCAGAGGAGAAGAGAAGGGGTGTATGTGTGTGAAGGGTGACCTCTGGATGGATAGATAAGGAGAAGCAGTTATAGTGGCAGTTTTAAAGAGCTTTGTTGAAGAAGATCCGTTCCATTCTTCGATTATAAATTTTGATGATGATCTAGTCTCTTTATTTGCTGATACTGTTTCTTCCATTGATGATGATGATCCACAGAGTTGACTCGACTGGACTCGATACTCTGCTCTACTTCAGCTCCTTCCTCGGGCGCTCTGTATTATTATTCTGGAAAACGACTTCGTTTTCAACGTAATACATAAGCCGCTGAACTGAATGCTTTGGGCTTTCTTTCTTCTTTTTTTACCGTTCAGGTCTGTTTGGTTTTCAAAAATCTCCAAGCATTATCTGTTTTTATCTTGATTGTGTGGGGGCAACGCATACTAAGGGCAGTGGAATTTATTTACATTTACCAGTTTTTTCGCTGTGAAATATTCATTATTTAATACAGTAGTATGATTGAAATATATTAAAATAATTTTTTAAAAAATATTTTTAATATTAGTATATGATAAAAAATCTAAAAATATTTTAAAAAAATTAATTTAAAATAAAAAAATAAATTTTCAAAAATATTTTTGAATTGAAATTAAGTGTAAAACACCCGTGGTCAATTAGTTAAATTAGTTATAAGTAATGCGTCAATTTAAAAGTTGCGGGGAATTTACTGTTCAAAATCATTTCCTTGGCGTTGTGTATGGACATTTCATAGTTTTTTTTTATTATTATTTGACCCTTGCTATACCAGATTGTAAGGTAATTTATTGGTAATTGTGAGATTGAAAGACAGGGTAATAAAATATATATATATAAAAACAAATTAAATGTTTATGAGGGTACTAAAATAAAAATATGAAGTAAATGAGTGGCTTTAATAGAATTTATATGAAATGTTTATTGAAGTCCCCAAACTTTTTAAATTATAAATTTTGTGTACTTCAATTTCCAACATTTTAAGGCGATACCAATTTGGCACATACTTTATTTTTCTTGTTTTTTAATCCCTCGCCCGAGAGATGTAAGAGAAAATAATTACAATTCAATGTTGAAAAAAACAATTATTGTTTACACTGATTTTATCAACAAAAATAGATGATATTTGAGTCAAATTATTTCAATCAACAATGCTAGTTTCCAGCCGATATTTGTCCA
This sequence comes from Salix arbutifolia, assembly GCA_025169955.1. NCBI lineage: Eukaryota > Viridiplantae > Streptophyta > Magnoliopsida > Malpighiales > Salicaceae > Salix > Salix arbutifolia. Next base: position 5,507,226 of record CM045909.1, read on the forward strand.
AAAAATTTGAAATGAACTGGAATTCAAATCGAGGTAAGAACATTGTTGTTTTGTTTCATTTTTTTAATTAGTACGAAACGTTTCAGCCGAAACAAAATAAAACTGACAATCCTAATTAAATGCTTGTTTGAGAGTGTGGTTGCGGTTGCTTTAGAAAGTGTTTTTCGTTTAAAAAATATATTAAAATTATGTTTTTTTTAAAAAAAAAATATTTTTGACATCAGTATTTAAAATGATCTAAAAACATCAAATTTTATTAATTTAAACTCAAAAATAAAAAATTTTAATTTTTTTTCAAAAATACTTTTGAAAAGCACTCCCAAACACCCGTAAGATGGTGTGAATTTATTTGGAAAAAACTAAAAAAATATATTTCACTGTTCTTATAAAAGTTTGATTGAACTCTTGTCCATTAAAAAATATTACATTAATTTGATTATTGAAAATTCTAGAATATGGGGTGACCCTAGGTATATTTCCAAAAAAAATTCAAGATAAACAATTTTGAAAATAAAAGTAGAAAACTGCTTCTTGTATTTGTATATCTAAAAACACATAAAAATCCAACGATCGAGTGTCCAAATGTTTCAAAATCAAATCAAATAAAGTGATGTTTCAAAAGCTTTCCAGCGCTAGAAGGAGGGCTTGAACCTCCGACCTTGTGGTTAACAGCCACACGCTCTAACCAACTGAGCTATTCCAGCTGCTGTTAAATTTCCTCTATTGAATTGTAAATATATTTAAAAAATAAACTCCGATACAGTAAACAAAAACTGCGGCAGCACACAAAACACACATCATCTCTCGCAGCGATCAAAGAATGTGGAGAAGAGTGTTCCCCTTGCTTCGACGCCGATCCTTCAGCACCGCACCAGAAACCCCAACTTTATACTCTTTCTTGCAACCTACCATCTTCTCCCTTAAAAAGACCTCACCGTCAACCGCACACCCCACCACCAACAACAACGGACAAACCCCGAGAATCTTAACACAAGATCACATAACCAGTCTAGAATCCACCCTTCACAAGTCCCTCATCACCAACAACACTAATGAGGCATGGGCATCCTTCAAGTCTTTAACCTCAAACTCAGCTTTCCCGTCCAAGTCTCTCACTAACTCGCTCATCACACACCTTTCCTCTCTCAACGACACCCTCAATCTCAAAAGGGCATTTGCTTCTATTGTTTATGTTGTTGAGAAGAACCCAAAAAGTTTAGATTTTGAAACTGTACAACTGTTTCTTGGTTCAATGGTACGTGCCAATACCGCTGCTCCTGCTTTTGCTTTAATCAACTGTATGTTTAGGAACAGGTTTTTTATGCCTTTTCGACTGTGGGGTGACTCTCTCATTGAAATTAGTAGAAAAAATGATAAAGTTATTGCCTTTCTGAAAGTTTTTGAAGAAAGTTGTAGAATTGCTATTGATGAGAAATTGGATTTTATGAGACCTGATGTGAATGCTTGTAATGTGGCTTTAGAAGGGTGTTGTTGCGAACTCGAGTCTGTTAGCGAAGCTGAAAAGGTTATTGAAACTATGTCCGTGTTGGGCATTAAGCCTGATGAATTGAGTTTTGGGTTTCTTGCATATTTGTATGCACTGAAGGGGTTTAAAGATAAGATAATCGAGTTAAAGGGTTTAATAAGTGGCTTTGGTTTTTCGAATAAAAGGTTGTTTTGTAGTCATTTGATTAGTGGGCATGTAAAGTCAGGGAATTTGGAGGCTGTTTCAGAAACTATTCTATGTAGTTTGAGGGAACAAGGTGGAGTAGAATTGAATTTTAGCGAGGAAACTTATTGTCAGGTGGTTAAAGGGTTTATGAAAGATGGAGGTATTAAGGGTTTAGCAAACTTGATCATTGAAGCTCAGAAGTTGGAGTCAGCAACTATTGCTGCTGATAAATCAACTGGGTTTGGTATTGTTAGTGCCTGTGTTAATCTTAGATTAACAGATAAGGCGCACAGTATTGTTGATGAAATGGATGCTCAAGGTGGTTCTGTGGGACTTGGGGTCTTTGTGCCAATCTTGAAGGCATATTGCAAAGAGTATAGAACAGCTGAAGCAACACAACTGGTCATGGATATTAGCAACAAAGGACTTCAGCTAGACGAGGGAAGCTATGATGCACTAATTGAAGCATCAATGACAAGCCAAGATTTCCAGTCAGCTTTTACTTTGTTCAGGGACATGAGAGAGGCAAGAATAGCTGAATTGAAAGGAAGTTATTTGACTATTATGACAGGTTTAATGGAAAAACAGCGTCCTGAACTAATGGCTGCTTTTTTAGATGAAATCGTTGAGGACCCTCGAGTTGAAGTGAAAACTCATGACTGGAATTCAATTATTCATGCTTTTTGTAAAGCTGGGCGGTTAGAGGATGCAAAGAGGACTTTCAGAAGAATGACTTTCCTACAGTTTGAGCCAAATGACCAGACATATTTGTCCCTAATTAATGGGTATGTGACTGCAGAGAAATATTTCGGTGTTTTGATGCTCTGGAATGAGGTTAAGCGAAAGGTCTCGCCAGATAAAGAGAAGGGTATTAAATTTGATCACAGCTTGGTTGATGCATTCCTATATGCTATGGTGAAAGGAGGTTTCTTTGATGCAGTGATGCAAGTTGTAGAAAAATCTCAGGAGATGAAGATTTTTGTTGATAAATGGAGGTACAAGCAAGCGTTCATGGAGAATCATAAGAAGCTGAAAGTATCAAAGTTGAGAAAGAGGAGCTTCCGAAAAATGGAAGCACTTATTGCTTTTAAGAATTGGGTGGGTCTACATGCATGAGTTTCAAGGTCCCATTGTAGTTATCTGCTCGAGCTTTTGCACACAGGTTTTACTACAATATTTGGAGTTCAAATTTGAAGCACCTACTTTCAATCTTTAAGCTTGTTCCAATGAACATAAGAGTTAGCCAGTACTTTATTCACTTGGCATATGATATTTGTCAGAGTAGAGGCTGTATAAACATTTAGACTGGAAGGGATGCATGACCTTTGGGGTATAAGAGTAGTTCTGAAATTGGGCTGGTTTGAATGCACGAATGTTGCCATGATGTGTGACTGTGGGCTATAAGAACGCTTCTGAAAATCAGGCTAGTTAAAATGCATGGTGGATGCAGAAGCAAGTTGCTGGAAAATCTGCTCACACTACAAGGACTGCTGCATGCTTAAATTTCATCAAATTCAAATGAAAGTGATTTGAAGGGTCTTTAGGGAAATGAAATTTGTTTTCTTTTTTTTTCAGATGATGTGAATGGACTAGCTTCCAGATGATTCTGAGTTCCCTTTAGCTTCTAGTCATGATGCGGGATTCTGTAAAGGACTGTCTCCTGTGGCGAGGATAGTGCGGTGCTTGTTTCAATCATTTGCATCAGAACTTCCTTATTGTGTCTTGCTTGAGAGGGCATTGAATCGATCACTTGTAGGGAGTTTGATTTTTTTGTCCTTGTCCATTCCGGAGTTCTGCTGAGCTCTTTAAATTTTGATAGCTAAGAAAGCGAGGTAAACGCTGTTAGCTTTTTAGGATGGCATTTAGTTTTAGTGGCTTTAAACCTTTCTCTGTGTTTTAACATGTATCATTTGTATTGAAATAGATATTCGAATTCTGGATATCCGGTGTGAAACTCAAGTGATTCTTATAAATTGGAAATCATATCGTTGTTTGAATGGGCTGTAAAATATCATTTCTCTTTAAAATACTGTACTCTTCCACTTGCACTACTTGATAGTTACTGGTAATCCTGCTCACATTAACAAGCTTGTTCCTCTTCTTTACTGTTTGCTGGGTCTTCTACTAGGATGGTCGTTCCTTTACAGCTAGAACCCACATGTATATGGTTTGCTTTTTTAGGAAGCAAAAAGAGTTCGGCATTCATCAGCTGCACCGAAAAGAACACCCAGCCCTCCTTCCAAATATAATTTTAATATTCTCAAGTGAACTTTCCTCCGTATTTTAAACTTGTTGATTATTAATTCTCCCAAACTCTCACCAATGCCATTCATCTCAAGTGCATGGATCTTCACCTACATTCTTCTTTCCCTCCCCGTCCATCTTACCATCTCTGCTGCTGTGCATCCTATCCCAATAAATGGCACATGTCATGACACTTGTGGCACGATATCAGTGAAGTACCCCTTCGGCTCCGGATTTGGATGTGGGCACCCCGACTTTGCTAGATATGTAAGATGCAACGCTGGCACACTAGAGTTCTCTACCGGAACCGGCATTTACAGTGTCACAGAAATCGATTACTCGAGTGGCACCTTAATTATCCGAGATCCCTTCATGTCTACTTGTAGTTCAATGCAGAACTCAGGAAGCTTTAGCCTGGATCGTGCTAGTCCTTTCACTTTAACAGGGGAAAATATATTTGTTTTGCTTGGATGCTCTACCAATTCTCCTTTATTTGATCCAGCCGAAGATTTGTGTGCTACGGGGTCGCGCTCCCGTGTATGTAGAGGACTATATTCTTGCAAGGGAGTGACAGGCATAGGGTTGCCGCAGAATGCGCCACCTTCCACTTGTTGTGTTTACGAGTCACCTATTCAACTAACAGGCTATACGTTGGATCTTCCAAAGCTCCAATGCTCTTCGTATACATCAGTACACAGTTTTGGGGGAAGTGAGGGGGATCCAACGAAATGGAAATTTGGGATTTCTCTTCAATATAACGATTCATACTATTCTAATGTATGCAAGGATTGTGAAACCAGTGGGGGCTTGTGTGGATTCACAGGTTTTGATCAGTCATTTGCTTGCGTTTGTAGGAATGGGAAGAACACCTCAACCAGTTGTTTTGGCCAAGGTTAGTACAAAGTCCACACTGTTCCCTTTTTCTGTTCAACCATGAAGTATAATCCAGTAAGATAGGTGAGCTGTTTTCATGTTCTCTTTCTGTACGAATCCGTGTGCTGATGCGTGCCTTTGATTGATTAGGCTATGCGCGGAGCGGGACACGGGAGTCAAAAATTCAAACCAAGCTCAGCTTTGGAGGTATAGTTGCCTTTTGTCAAACTTTACTTTTTATTCCTATCAGCTTTAGCACAAAAAGTCTTCTCATGCTTTGGATTTTTTTCTACTGTCTGCTTTACAAAATACCTTTTCTTGTTCCCGCAATTATATCTTGGAGATAAATCATGGCATCTAGCTATTCCTTTCTTTTCTGGTTGCTATTCCTTTCTTTACACATATCCTAGTTGCACGTGCCGATTGCTTTCTCATTTTTAATCCTCTATTGCTATCCAGGACTCTTGCTCTTGTGGCTGCTATTTTCTATTTGAAGATCGGAAATGAAAGATCTCCAGGGGTTGGCCTAGAGAGCTTGCCGCGTCTTAGGTCAAATGAAGCAATTTACTCTCTAATTGACAGGATTTTTTCTTGAAAATGTCCTGATTCTGCATCTACCTAGCTGACTGCAACTCATGATTTTATGTTCCATTTTGTTAAAGGTTTCAAAATGGACAATATGTCCTGGCTGGCACGCATAATATCTAATAACGTGAAGAGACCATGATAATATGCAGTCTGATTTATTTGTGGTTTTTTTATTGGTTATTTTATGAAACTAGCACTGTTTGGTTAAAGATTTGAAGATATAACATATGATAGAAAAATATTGGAATAATAGCATATTTCTACTCAACCGATAACAGGAGCAGCACGCTATTGTCATCAGCGTATGAATACAGCCTCTAATGGCAATAGCGGTTCTTCAATGGCATTCAACTGAAAAGTGTAGAAATCAAAAAAACAAAAAGTCAACGAAAGTCAACAAAACTGACTTATTGACCAAAAACTGACACTATTCAAATCAATTTCTGGAATTGCCTAGAAATGAAGAACACGAAGAACACTTGCCCAGAAATTGAAGAACAGTCAAGAACAGAATTTTAATTTCAAGGAGCAGAATCGAGGTAAGGTTACTGCCATCCCTTTTCTTTATTTATAGCAAAAATAAATGATTACAAGAGTTCTAGTTGATTACAACTTCTTCTTGTACTAGATAAGTCCTAGAATTTAAATTGCACCTAAGCTAGAAAGCATGATCAACATGATCTGAAATAGATAAAATTCCTTACAGCTAATTCAATATTAATCTAAACATTAATACTAGAAATCAAATAGGACTCCATGCTCTAATCTTCAATCTGTTGCAGCCTTGATATCCATGATCTTCAACACTCCTCCTTGGATGCAAGGCTGCACATTCCTATCTTCATCCTTAATTCTTCAAACCTGTCTTTGGCTAATGGTTTGGTAAAGAAATCAGCCAATTGTTCCTTAGATGAGCAGTATTCCATCTCTAACTCCCCTTCTTGTTGAAATTGTCTCAATGCATGATACTTGATCTTCATGTGCTTGGTTTTGTTGTGAAAGACTGAATTTTTCGAAATTGCTATGGCTGACATGTTGTCACATAGCAAGACAGTAGGATTAACTTGAACACAATCAAGATCCTTAAGCATTTTTCTCAGCCAAACCAACTGTTTTGCTGCCACATAAGCTGCCACATATTCGGCTTCAGCTGTTGAATGAGCAACAATGGATTGCTTCTTAGAAAGCCAACTGAACACATTTGAACCTAGGACAAAGCAATATCCTGAGGTGCTCATCATGCACTCACTACCTCCCCAATCACTGTCAGTATAGCCAACAAGGCTGACAGGTTTGGACTTCACAAAATTCAGGCCGAGAGACTTAGTCCCCTGTAAATACCTTAGCACACGTTTGGCAGCCATGAAATGTGATTGATTTGGATCCTGCATAAACCTTGAAAGATAATTAACAGCAAACACAATGTCAGGCCTTGTGATGGTTAAATATAATAAGCTCCCAATCAAGCTTCTATAAGTCTTCCCATCACATTTTTGAGTTCCATCATCTTTCACCAATTTCACTCCTAGTATCATAGGAGTAGGAACTGATTTGCAATTTGTCATTGCAAAGCTATCCAAGATCTTCTGAACAAAGGATTTTTGACAAATAAAACATCCTTGTTCTGATTGCATTACCTCCATTCCCAGAAAATAAGACAACAAGCCGAGCTCATTCATCTCAAATTGCTTTTTCATGTTCAATTTGAACTCTTCTATCAGCTGCTTCTTGTCACCTGTGATCAGCAAATCATCCACATATACTGACACCATCAATACATGTTTATCAACATGCTTAACATACAAGGTCACCTCATTTGCACTTCTTTCAAATCCCAAGCTCAACAAGTGTTCATCAAGCCTACTATACCAAGCTCTAGGAGCTTGTTTGAGCCCATATAAAGCTTTCTTCAAAAGATACACTTGGTTTGAATTATCATTCTCAAACCCAACTGGTTGATCAACATAAATTTCCTCATTCAAATAACCATTAAGAAATGCAGATTTAACATCTAATTGATAAACATACCAGCCATTTTGTGCCGCAAGAGCTTCATTGTGTCATGTCTAGAAACCGGGGCAAATGTATCAGTATAATCAACCCCAACCTCTTGTGCATAACCCTTAACCACCAATCTTGCTTTATGTTTGTTTATCTTCCCATCAGCATTCAATTTTGTCTTAAAAATCCATCTTACCCCAATTATTTTCTTGTTTGCAGGTCTGTCAACAAGCTCCCAGGTCTGGTTTTTTTCAATCATTGCAAGCTCCTCCTTCATTGCAGCCATCCAGACTTGAGATTTCAAGGCTTCTTCAACTTCAACAGGTTCAGCATCAGCCACATTGCATCTGCTATATATCTCAGCCAATGATCTCGTGCCCCTTGCAGGTTGGTCATCACTATCCTCATCTTTTTCTTGCTCATAAAATTGAACCTGTTTAGGATAAGTTGCAGCTGTGTTCTCCCAATTCCATGAAGCATTTTCAATCATCTTCACATTTCTAGCAACAACAACTTTATCAGTACTTACAACATAAACCTTATAAGCCTTGGATTTTGAACTGTAACCTATAAAAACTCCCACATCAGCCTTTTCATCCAGTTTTTTTCGGTTAATTTCAGGTTTCAACACATAACTAATACTACCAAATACCCTTAAATGATCAATACTTGGTTTAGTATCATACCACAATTCATATGGAGTTTTATCTCCTAAAACTCTTGAAACCATGCGATTCAAAATATATGTTGAAGTGTTGACAGCCTCTGCCCAGAATTTTAGAGGCATTTTTTTCTCAAACAACAAACACCTTGCCATCTCCATAAGCGTTCTATTTTTTCTTTCACTTACCCCATTTTGCTGTGGTGTATAGGGTATAGTTAGCTGATGTTTGATACCTTCTTTCACCAAAAATTCATCAAATTTCCGAGAGGTATACTCACCCCCATTGTCAGACCTCAGAATTTTGATTTTGCAGCCAGTTTCAAGTTCAACAGCAGCTTTGAACTTCAGAAACTCAAGAAACACATCAGCTTTTGCCTTCAAAAAATAACTCCAACAAAACCTGCTATAGTCATCAATGAACAAGAGAAAATACCTTGATCCACTCAAGGATTCATTAGACATAGGGCCACACAAATCAGTGTGCACAAGCTGCAACTTAGATGTGGATCTAAGTGTGTTATTAGGAAAAGCAATTTTTGTTTGTTTCCCTAGCTGACAAGCTTCACAAAACACATCCTCATTCAGTATATTTGGCAAACCATGTGCCATCTCTAAGTTAGACATCTTCCTTAAGGCTGCATAATTAAAATGCCCAAGCCTTTTGTGCCAAAGTATTGACTCATCCTCTCTACATGCATTAGCTTTCAAATATGTTGAACTCCAATCAACATTAAAGCTTCTATTCACCATTCTAGTGGACAATAACAGCACCCCTTTATCATCTTTAATTTTGCATATTCCATTATTAAATGACAATGCATATCCAGTTTCTAACAATTGTCCCACACTCACAAGATTTTGCTTCAATTGAGGTACATACATAACATTCCTTAGAATTTTCGTACCTGCCATGGTGTCTACTGCAATTGCACCTCTTCCTTCAACTTGCACATAATCTCCATTAGCAATTCTTACTTTGGACAAAAAATTTCTGTCCAGTTCTTTGAACAATTCAAGGTCTGCTGTCATGTGATTTGTGCAACCTGAATCAATGAGCCAAAGTGAAGATTTTACCTCAGTTATGTTACATGTAGGTTCTGCAATTACCATGAATAATTGCTCTTCTTTCTCCTCATCATCTTCTTCAGTCTGTGCAATCCTTGCAACTTCAGTTTTCTTGCAAAATTTTTGCATGTGGCCGAATTCTTTGCATCTTCTACACTGGATGTTTCTGAGCCAGCACCAAGTGTCTCGGTGATTAGTCTTCTGGCAATACTTGCAAGGTGGAAAATTTTCTCTCTTTTCAACTCCTGAAGTATTCCCTTTCCTATTTGATTGTTGCCAATTGCTTGGCTTCCAGTTGCTGCCCTTCTCTCTTCTATTTTCAAAATTGTTTCTGAAAACAGGTTTGGCATGATGCTTGTCTTTCACTTTTGCCACAAGTGCTTCACCACTTGACTCTTGATGTCTATAAGAGTGCCTCTCCTCCACTGATTGTAGAGCATTAATCAGCTCTTGAAGGCTGATTTCTGAGAAATCTTTTGAATCTTCAAGGGAACATATCTTATGTTCAAACCTGTCGGGTAAGCTCACCAAAACCTTCTCCACAATCCTTGAATCAGGAAAATCTTCCCCCAAAAGTCTCACTTGATTCACAAGCTTTGAAATTTGGGAAGAAAAATCCTTAATTGTGTCTGTCTCCCTCATTCTCAAGGCTTCAAATTGCCTTCGCAGATTCATCACCTGCATCTTCCTTGATTTTTCATCCCCTTGGAACTCAGCCTTTAGCTTGTCCCAAGCTTCCTTGGCTGTTTTACAAGTCATAATCCTTGTAAAAATCTCCTCACTTACTGCATTATGAATGCCAGTAAGAGCTTTAAACCCCTTGGCTCTTTCTTCATTAAAAAACTTCATTTGAGCCACGGTTGGGTTGTTGTTTAAGGGAGTTGGAACCTTGTCCTTCTCCACATATTCCCACAAATCAAATGCCTTCAGGTATGTCTCCATTTTTACAGCCCACACACCATAATTCACTCCTGTAAATGTAGGTGTTTTGGCTGGAAAATTTGCACCAGAATCCATTGCACACAGCACACAAAAAATGCACGAAAAAGAACCCAGAAATTCTGTTTTTTAAGAACTCTTCAAAGCTGTCAAGCTTTGATTTTTATTTGACCTCACAAATAAATCACTCGTGTTTCACACAATCCCCACAAAGAACAATCTGCTCTGATACCAATTGTAGAAATCAAAAAAACAAAAAGTCAACGAAAGTCAACAAAACTGACTTATTGACCAAAAACTGACACTATTCAAATCAATTTCTGGAATTGCCTAGAAATGAAGAACACGAAGAACACTTGCCCAGAAATTGAAGAACAGTCAAGAACAGAATTTTAATTTCAAGGAGCAGAATCGAGGTAAGGTTACTGTCATCCCTTTTCTTTATTTATAGCAAAAATAAATGATTACAAGAGTTCTAGTTGATTACAACTTCTTCTTGTACTAGATAAGTCCTAGAATTTAAATTGCACCTAAGCTAGAAAGCATGATCAACATGATCTGAAATAGATAAAATTCCTTACAGCTAATTCAATATTAATCTAAACATTAATACTAGAAATCAAATAGGACTCCATGCTCTAATCTTCAATCTGTTGCAGCCTTGATATCCATGATCTTCAACAAAAAGAACGGGTGTGGGGGCTTAATAAATAAGCATGAAAAATATTTATATACTGATTGAGTTCATAATTAATCATTTCTCAGTTTGGATCTATGGAAGTTCATGTCTGGGAATCCTATGTCACAGTCCATGCATGCAGATTGAAGCCAATGAAGCTAGAAACGTTGATTCTTGTCATTGTACGTTGACTCTTGCATGGCTGATGTTGTGCTAATCATATAAGAAAGCCATCAATTATTTTGTCCTCCTCTCCTATTGCCAAACCGAAAGCTTGCCACAACAGCTGTGGTAGACTGCTGATATGAAATGCTGGGATTTGCCATCCAAATTGCTGTGCTGCATGCGGATTCAATACTCGTAGTTTCTGCTCCTGATATTAGCTATAAAATAATTGAAAAGATCATTAAAAATTAAACTAAAAAATTATAATAATACTTAAGGTTTGTTTTTAAATTAAAGAGTTAATGAAGATCCTTATGTTTTTTAGAGGGGAAAAAAACTAAAAAAAACCTGGCCTGGCGTTTAGCACACAGCCCGGGCACGCACAGGCCTGGCCCTTTAGAAAAATATTGTCATAGAAGGTTAGAACTCGTAATATTTAGAAGTGTTTGATGAAGTGATGGTTTCCAATAGAGCACTTGGAGGATAGTGAAGGAAGCTCACTAACATCTAATAGACGATGTTAGATGGATAACAAGAAGACACCAACCAACAATTTACGTGTGTATTTTTTTTCCTGGGTGATAAAAAATTAAGTGGCTTGGAATTCTAGAAGTTGAACCATATGGCGCCAAAAAAAAGTGCTTTTCAAAGCTTTTTCATGGGGCCAAATTTTGTTTGCATTCTTCCGCAGCCGAAGCTGCAATCTCTTTGTCAAAATGCTTCTCTTTGTTTTCGATGCCTTGATCTTGTATTTTTCAAACAAGTATGTTCACTTTCTTCTTCCATCGGGTTTTTTGTTCTCTCATAAACCCTGACTACTTGTTATTTGCTGGCTTTAATTTTAGACCCTAACTTGATTGTCATTCTTGGAGTCTATTGTTGATTGATTTCTTTGTTGAGAGAAAGGCTGGTTATGGATTTATGGGTAGTGGCCGTGGCTGCTGGTGCAGGATATGCAGTAAAAGCTAATTACTTCAAGAATTCTTCAGCAAGGTTAGAAGAACGCTCATTGGAACCCTTTTCTTTAGATTATTTTCACAGCCAATCCCAGTCCTGGAATTTACTGCAACGAATACGGGAACAAACTTGCCCCTTTTGCAGATTAGGTATCTGCAAACATTCAGAAACAGATGAATCATTAGGTAGAGATTTTATAGGGGTTGCAAGTAGTAGTGCTACTAAAGGTGAAATACAGTTACAGAGTCATCGGCCTTATGGAAAGGGTTGCTTTTTTTATTCATCTGGTGAATTGTTGCCTGATTCTATCAAACGAGAAGTGAGTTCGTTTCGAAGGTTAACTGCGGACAGGCAACTTGGGAATAGGTCTAGGGGGTACCTCACTCCTGAATTGTATGGAGCAGACATTGGATTTGAAGAATATGAATATGCTTCACTACCATCTTCATCTACAGAGATGGCACAGCCATTGCCAATTGGAAGCTGGATAATCAGAGGTAGCCATGATTTTGGACAAGAGATGCCGTTGGAGAAAGAAAAGGGATCGTTGATGCTTGCTAGAAAACAGATGCAGTATTTTGATATGGGACAGTCAAGGAGATTGAGCGGGTCAAGTAGAAGGGTAACTGGTCGGTTGTTTTATTCACAAGGTTGTGTTTTTTTCCACATGATCTCGATTAGCTTGCTTTACATTTGCATTTCTGACGTCACCGGTTCCATTGGATTTGGTTTCTTAGTCCACGTGCTGATTGTATGACTGCATGTCTTCCTTTGAAGTTATTTTTTCCTTCTAATTGAGCTTCAGGTTTTGATTTCTGCCAGGGTCATATGATAGAATGCTTCTTTTCTTCCTCGGGATGACTGTCGGAATAATGTCTCATGCTGCCGCAAACAAAAGAGAAGTGGACTGCTTAAATGAATTGCTGAAGCAAAATGAGAACTTGGTCCAGGATTTAAACGAGGACCTTAAAATGAAAGACCTGTTAACAGTGAAGGAACTTGTGAGTGAGGGTTCAAGCTTCCAGGGAACCACTGAAAATCCAAGAAACAGCGCATCAAGTGAAGGCTCCACGAAAAAGGAATCGGACAAGTCCACAAAATTTGACGGCAGAGAGCCAGACGACGAGAAGGCAGCGAACTCTGAAGCAATGAGTAAAATTGAGGCAGAGCTTGAAGCTGAACTAGAGAGGTTGGAGCTAAACATGAAATCATCTAGTTTAGAGAGAATTTTCGATTTAATTGAGGTAATTTTGTTAGACCTGATGGATCTAGTTTAATGAGTGATATTAAGTCAAGACCCAGCTGTCCCTTTTCTGTTATGATTCAGTACTTGGTTTAAACAAAGTTTCTGTTGCCTGTCTAGTCTATTTAAACATGTTTTTTGTTGCATGTACACTTCGTTTTGCGCTGTCGTCTGCAGATGGACCGGGACGAGGGTCATCAGAAACCTGACGATTTATCCGATACAGACGATGACGCAGGTGGAAGTTCTACGAATCCCACTGATACAGCAAACTACGCCGTATCACCCAAGGAGCTCAGCTTGCGTCTTCATGAGGTAATTCAATCGAGGCTGGCAGTCCGGATCGTGGAGCTTGAGGCTGCACTTGAAAATAGCCAGAAGAGGTTACATGCCTTGGAGTCGGATAGCACAAGCCCTACGATGGGCTTGCGTAGTAAAGTAGAATCATCATCTTTACAGCAAGCCCCAAGCTTCACTGGCGAAGGAAATGGCGTGCTCTGCCAATAGAAAAGGCCTACGCTGCTAGGTTTTTTCTAACATTATATAGTTCAAAGAAGAATTGATGTACTGCTGAATGGACAGTTTTATACAGAGCTTCTTGTCACATAATAGCTAGCCTGAGTTTGACGCAGGGTATAACAAGCAAGCAGGCCTTGAATCCGTCGATACACTGTTCCCAGTTACAAAATTAGCAGAGATGATCCTCGGATCAAACGATATAACAAAGCCGCTTGCAGGTCTGGCACGGTATGCTTTCCCTGGGCTAGATGTTTGCCTTTATAAGAAACGTGATGCCAAACCGCCATAAGACTGGATCCTCGTATCACATTGATGAGGGCTTCCAAAATTATGGACTTAAAAAAGAATTTACATACCTCAATAGAGAACCTCATGCAATCAATGTGTGCATACCACCCCTGTCATCTTGGAAGAGCATAAATTGACCCAGAGAGTGGGAGGAAAATCAAATTGAATCATGGGTTTCTATGAAAGAAATCAAGTGTTTGTCTTCTTTGGAGCAGCTTGTGCTATAAACCAAAGTTTACAATGGAAGGACCTTCTTGTATCTAAAATAAAACAAGAAACACAAATACAAGAATACACATGCAAGACCAGTTATAATCAAAACCCAATTAAATGCAGATGGGTAATCAAAAATTGAGGCTACAAAGTTCATCCCAAATATTCCTGTCACTACAGCAAATATTGTAGTCACGAAGGTAGCTGCAGTAAGAAGCAACTCGAATTGAATCAGTTGGTTCTGGACATTGCCCTGTACATGTATAAGATGAAAATTATATCTCGTATTTTTTTCCTCTATCAACAATGGAAATCAAAAGAACAGCGAGAGATTAGAAGTCATTGTTACACCTTACCAGTTTAATGTTGATCAGATCTTCCGTGTCATCTATGTATTCTTTGAGCTGCAATGTTTATAGAACAATTAATATAATCTTGCACATCACTATGCAGAAAACTACTTTGAAATGCAATAATCCTTTTTATATCAAGACACCGTAGTTTCCATTTTAGAACCTATAAAATTTCTAAGCAACCTAGGCTGATTGTGTGTTTCAGCTTGCTGCCAAGAGGGGGCATCCTGGTTTAACTGGTGGATTGTCAAAATCAAATATTGGTTGGTTTAGTCATGCATGCCTTACACCTCAGGTCAATTGTAGGATATCAATTAGCATGCGCTATCCAGTCACAGCAACTCATATACATAAATCTAGATAAGTTCAAAAACATGTTATGCAGGAACTCACCGAGAACAACTTGCTAAGAGTGTTGTCGACAGCAGCAAAGTACGCTTCGAGTAGCATTTCAAGTTGGTCAATATTATCACCATTACAGGATGAACTCATAAAGCTTCCATGTTTACTCGGACTTATATTGCTAAATGCTCTCTGCAATTTCTGGGCTCCACTAATTGACCTTACTGGCGAAACAGGTGCAGATTTTGAAACCACTCTGCCCTCACCTGGGATATCATTTTGAAAATATATATCACCTAGAGCATAAGCTTCTGATCTCTGTTTTTTCTCTGTCAGATACATCTCAGCCATGTCACCATCATCATCCATGAGATGTTCTATCTCATCGTGGACCTACAATTTCAATCTCAAAGCTAACATATGGAGGAAGAAAGTGGCAGCAGACAATAGAGCACCAGGAGAAAAGGGAAAAGAAGAGGATTGAATTTACCCTCTGAACTCGCTGAGTCATTGCAAGGAGGTGGCCCTTGAGTCTACGGACTCGTTCCAGATTATGAGTATTAATAAATGTTGCTAGTTCATCCAATACCGGATACACCTCCAATTCCAGTTCTTTTACCTATCAACCCAAAACTCCTTAATGTGAGGAAGTTACCCACAATTTTTCAAACTGCCAGTTGATCTATTGTTTTATTGTGTGTACTAAGGCCTGTTAACTACCACTGGTCTACCAAAACGAATTCCAGGGAGAGAGGTGTTCTGGAAAATGATCTTGAGCATTAGAACATTTACGTCAAATGACCAGTCTGAATTGCAGCCCAAGAGTTCCATCATACATAAAGCTATTGTTAAATGGCTGCCCACTCTTGACCCATGTAGTTTCTGGAGCTGCATTTGGTCAAATCCACCATCCAATAACTAGTGACAAGTAACAACCATGCATGCAAAAGCATTGAGAGGCAGTTTACATATTCAACTCTCCTAGACCATTTTTATTTCTTTCATAAGATACATGTATTTATTCTAGTAAAACAGAGAGGGATTCAATTAGGCCCTCCAAGACATTGTGCATTTCATCATCTTAATCAGCATCAACTGATCATGCAATGAAACGATATAGTATGCACCAAATGGCCACCATGGTTGGTCAATACAATGCATTCCCAAAACTATCAACAGGAGGTCATGAACTCCTTCCTATCTTGCAGCAAATTATACTCATTGAATGGAAACAGGACAATGACGTTTTAACCAGAGTATTTATGAAATGCAAGCTGAGTCTCCAGAGAGCTACCGCATAAGAGAAAAAGTGTTGCACCCTTAAGGTAATAGTAAATGAAATTACCCCTCTCTCAGAGTACTAGTTAAAAGCATCAGACCAGCCATAAAAACTGTCTTCAAGTCTCAGGGTATAGGTTAAAGGTGTCAAACCAGTAAAGGCTGACTGCAGCACATGCCACTTCTATTTTTCCAGCATCAATAAGTTTGATGCAGAGAGGGAATATCAAGTTTGATATTAGCATCGCTAGCATCTCAACCTTTCAACAACCACAATATTTTATATTAAAAAAGGGCTTTGATTTTGAGATTGCCAATTCCATATCACGTGGAAAGTCATCTTGGGAAGTGAAAACAATAGTGGTACATGGAATATCTTTACAAGATTACCTTTTGATTGGAAGACCGGCTTCCTTGTTTACAATGAGATCATTTATTTCTAAAGGCGGCTTAACTTAATTGGTCTGGGTTATCATATGCTGTGAGTGTACGTGGTTCAGGAGGCAACATTTTCAGAAAAGGATGGAAACACTTTCCTTAATAGCTAGTGATTCGTATTGTTAGCATACCTGAGCATCAAGAGACATGCAAGTTAGATCCAAAGCCAATTCCAGAGCTCTGAATTCAAATGGCAAGTCCTCTGAATCGAATCAAAAGTAATTATAAACAGCTTGTACAGCATGACTTTATAAACTTCAAGAAGTAAAAAATAGTCATAATTGTGAGTAACAGAAATCAGTTTGAAAAAACTTGAAGTGAGCAAACTACTGCTGCAAGCAAGAAGCTCTACAGTTTCAGGCCCAGTTAATCAAAAGAAATTCAGGTTTTAAACTCCATCTATCTGCCCACAACAAAGCAACCACATGCTTCAAGGACATGGAAACAACTGTTCCAAATTAGAGATATCTTTACCTGCTTGTTCTCGATTTGTCTGAAGACGTTTGCAGAATTCTGACATGTACTGGACAACACATCCATCCAGGGAATTCATCAGGATGACCTCATCCGCTGTGATTATACATCTTATCTGTTCAAGACTGGCCACGATAGCCTTCTCCCGACCTAAGATTGTTGAGGGATAAATAAAAAGAGGGTCCAAAAGGCGCAGATCCCTGGAAGGCAGAGAACAATGTCTCATTATGGTGGCCTTGTCAAGCTCCAAGATCTTTGAGTTCCCATCCTGATCAATCTTTATCCATGAACGATTTCCATGACCATGACCTCTCTTCTTTAGGCCTGGAAAGCCAGACCCACGATAACCATAACCATGTCCATCTAAATTAAGACTTACATTGCCATGAGAATAAGCAGGTTCAGGAACACCAGCTGGTGCATGTAGACCTTGGTATGCTTCCATTGGACATCAACTTTCCTTCTTTTGGTGCCAGGTCAAAATTTCGTACAAGGGTGATGCGCCAAAATTCATTGAATGATTTCAATGCGCCAATCTATGACATTTGAGTTAGTCATAAAAAAAAAATCAGCACTAGCTATCCACGTTCTTCTTGCATTTCCGGGTTAAACACGGACCTGAAAAGTAAAGAAGCGAATAATAATTATAAACCCTATTAGCTCATCAATTGAAATGCACATCAGTTCCTATGAAAGAAAGTAACGAATCCTTCTGGTAACTTTATCGCACATAAATCTGCAGCGTGAAATTTCAGATGGATGGATGGTGGTGGTGGTGGTGGGTGGGGGGGTAAAGGGTAAACGTGATTAGTCATGGGTGTTTCGGTAAGAGAAATCCAGAATTGACACAAGCCATCTCTGACTCTGTAACGAATTTCTTTAACTATTGAAATCCAAAATAAAACTCCACAAAAACAAGAGCAATAATCAATTGCACCACTTCTAATCACATCTAATGATTAACATTACTACGACATCAATTTCTGAAAAAACAGTGCATTACACAGGTAAGAGGGCAAAACCCAATACTTCATTCCAAGGTTTTCTATCGATATTAGAAGAAAGCTTATGAAAGAACACACACACACACACACCAGTACGATGAAAGATGAACACGTGAAGAAGAGACGAGAACTGGTACCCTTTAAAAAAGAACGTTTAAATTTTCAAGCTGCAGGGTGGAATCTGGTGAGATAGAAAGAATGCAAAAGAATACTCCGTGTAAAGAGATCCAGCAGCTGAGAAATGTCCTTGCAGTAACCATGAAAGAGAAGCAAATGTGCCCGCGCCGTTTTTGCCACTCACACGCCGCTTGATTTTTGCATGATGCACACAACTGGACGAAACGACCTTAACCTTTAGTTTTATAAGCGGTTTGTAATTATTTCTCGATAATTTAATTTAATTATAATATTTAATTTATAAAACAAATAAATTTATATTTCTCAAGAAAGAAATAAATATGTATTTTTGAAAAGTTAATTTTAATATTAGATATAGTAAATTAAATAAGTTAGCATTGACTTATTTTCATCTATTTTAAAATATTAAATTCTATATAAAACTCAATTCTCAAAAATAATTTTAAATATAAGATTTTAAAAGAAACTGGATTTATGAATATTGGTTTTAGTGCCTATGTAGCAGTGTGTTTGAGTTAATTTTGAAAGCATTTTTTATTTGAAAATACATTAAAATATTTTTTTTTATTTTTTAACATTATTTTATGAAAATTATTTAAAAATAATAATTTAAAATAAAAAATAAAAATATTTTTATCAAAAACATTTTTAAAATATAATTGCATGTCGTTACCACTTTTAAAAAATGATGATAAATTAAGCACGTTATGATTGAAAAATCATAACGTTAAATCAATTTTTTTATAAAAAATGTTTTTTAATAAATAAAAAATAATTTAATAGATAAAGAAAGTAGATAAATTATATAACATGATTGACGATGAGGAATTGCTAGCTAATTATCGTTAAATTGGTGTTATCTAGTATTAATTTCGTGTTAAATTATAATAGATGTCACGTCAATAAAATATGGAATATCATGTCCATACATCTCAATATTTTTAGGGATTTTTTTGGTAGACACCCGAACTAAAAACAGCTTACCATGGCAAAAAATAATCAGAGTAGTATTTTATTTCTTGAATTATTAAGAATTTTGTTTTGTTTTTTTTAAGAGGAAGCTGGAGTATTTGTTGGCAACACTGCAACCCCGAGCATTCAGTGTTATATTCGAGGTTGTCGAAATTATTTTTTTATACAGTATAAAAAACACAATATATGCTTGCATGGTAAAATTATTAATTACAAATAGTATTTTTATCTGATTATATATTGAGAATTTCAGTTGAGAATTATATTATATTAAAATATAATAAACAGAGACAACAATATTATAATTAATTAATTAATAAAATTTGGTAAAATTTCTCCATGTAATCCGAGTCTTCAATTTTCACACATTCCTGGTATATTTTAGCTGTGATTTCAAGTATATTATTTTCTCTTGTGTGGATAGATTAATGAGCTTGCCACGTGTATGTGAAAAAAATTTAGATGCTTAGTTTATCTCTCAACTATAATCATGATAAAGCTTCACTTGTAGCTCTGAATGTGTCTAAAACAGTACACGTAAATCTAATTTGATATATTTAATAAGATTTACCTAGTAACCTTGATTCTCTAAAATAATATGTTTTTGATACCCAATTAACCTCAAAGTTAACCGCAATCATATGTCCATCCTGTCCCTTGTTTTTCCTCTAGAAAAAACAACCTCTTAGTTGAAAGATAAAAATAACAATAGCAATCATTGGTTCAATAAAGATAACTAATTTATTGTCACCCATTAGTTGTGTATTAGACTTTTGAATTTTAAAAATAATAATATACAAACCATTAGAGATATTTGATATCATTATTAAATGCAGCAAACTTGAAAAATCAAATCAATTATTTTATTAATATTTTGCATATCCATCAAACTTATAACTTGAATTATAAACTCTACTAGGTCAAATTAATTTTTTTATACTATTATACAATAAAAAAAATACTAATAATTATTTACAATTGAACCAACCCTAAAAAATAAATTTCAATAAAAATTTCATATTAAATTATAGAATTATATATATATATATATATATAATAAAACTCAATACAACATCTCTAGCTTGAAAATTACAACTATGTGATTAATATTTAATTAATCTACTAAGCTAAGGACCCGGGTTATAAGCTCAATTTGATCAAATTATTTTTATTTATGTTATTATGTAATAAAAAAAAGTTTATAAATTGATTCACTGTATGAATAAAACTTAACACACACAATGATAGAATTGAAAAATCTAAAAGATAATAAGAAGAAGGAAAAAAAACAATACAAAAGAGTCCATCATGATGCCTCGACCTAAGAAAAGTCCGCGCATGTGGTCCATATATTTTGTTCGCCTATTTTTATTTTATTTTTTTAAAGAAAAGCACAAACAATTGTTAATAACTCAATGTGACGTTGAACTCGCTATGTATATATAGAGTGCCGCATGAAAGTTTAAACACAAGTGTACAATGACCTGACAGCCCCTCAATCGATGGCGTGGAGCAATTCCACTAGTCAAGATTAAAACCCAAAAATAAACTCCAGGTACCCTTTCATTACTGGAAAAAGTAGGAAAGATGGCGCGAAAGATTTCCATAGTTAGTTAAAAATCCCTAAACTATTGCAAAGCCTTATGTCATCAGATGAGTTCCATTCTCCTTCTTTTCTGCATCCTTAATTTCCTACCAAAAAACCTCAAAAAAAAAAAAAAAAAACGGGGGATACATCTCTCAAAACAACAGCATTTTAGGCTGTTCATTTTCAAGTCAAATCTCAGGTACGGGACATTCTTAAAATCACTGTCGATGAATTTTCTTTGATTGTTCGTTTTGTTTCTGTTTGGTGACTTTAGTATAGATACAGAGAGAAGCAAATTAATTAATGAAGAATTAGCTGCGGATGATTCGTAAAAGTAAGCTCTTAATTCTTGTTTTGCTGAATAACCAGGAGCGTCTTCTTGCATGTTGTTTCGCGCAAGGGAATTTAGGAAAAGAGATAGAAAGGAAGTTTAATTAATGATCTTTTCTTTTTAACGTTTGAGCTGTTATGATCGAAGTTGTGGTGCAAAAAACATAAAAAAGAACACGATTGGCTTTTAATATGTGAGGAAATTATCGGAATTTTAAAGATGTTAGATTTGGTGATTGGCAGTTTAGTTTCTTAGTGTTTGTGAATTAACATGCATGTCAAGGAGGTAGCAAGAAAATAGATTTTTTTGAATCAAAAAAATAGATGAAGAAGAAGAGAGATTCATTTGTAAATCAGTGGACTGGTGGAGGTAAACCTTACCATATCTAAACTTGAATCGTACTTGTTTATGAATTAATTATCCAATCCTCTCCCTCTCCCTTTTATACATGGGTTCTTGATTTCTCAAACTGAGTATCACAGCACATTGAATCTTTCAAATTTTGTTTTTATTATTATTTGTTGATATTACTGGGGTAATTGTATCCTGAACAGTCACATGTATATAGGTCTCTCTGTGAAAGAAATTGTTTTCATTTCATCATACAAGCTTTTAGCTGTTTATGTGTGGTAAATTATGAGATTGAGATTCTTTGAACATATTTCACCTTCGTTTCTGTCACGATTTCATACTTAATAGAGTGCTAAAAATTAAGCTGGATCATATTAATGTTTTCCAGTTATGGACTTGGAACATGGAAGCGGAAGCAGTAAGCATTCAGAATCACATCCAGAGGTTATTGCTGGGAGCGGAACCAGTGATCATGAAGATACATATCCAAAGCTTCGTGTTCGGGTTGGAAGTAGTGACAATCTTCAGAGAGACCCAGAGAAAATTGAGGGGACCGAAAGCAGTAAAAATTCAGAATCAAATCCCGAGATTATTAATGGAAGTGTTGGTAGTAAACAAAGAGAGTTCAAACTGGAATTTACTGTTACAGAAGGGGATCGTTACATGCCATTTGTAAAGTCAGGTTCTTCTTCTTCCTCGCCTTCCTCTGCTCCTTCTCTGAGTTCTTCTAGCTCATCATTGTATGATCTCTTTGATGTGATCACAAAAGAAAGTTCTGACCCTGGAGCATGCACTGACTTTGAATCACCCAACAAACCTCACGAGATTACTCAACCAGCATCAGAAGATCATGAGAATGATACTTCCATTGACAACTCTCACAAATCAAAAGAAAGCGAGGGTGGCTCTTCAGATCACACATTACCACTCCCAGTTTCTGATGATACTCTTGAATCCCTGGCGCACGACATGTCACCAACACAATCCCCTCCAGTCCAAGTCATGGAACGACCAGGAGGATATGATCCTTTTAGGATTCCATCATCTATCTTTGAAAGTAATAAAGGTCCAGCACCAATGGATTGGAGTGTTGCTTCCAATGAATCATTGTTTAGCATTCAAGTAGGGAACAATAGTTTCTCCAGAGACCATGTTTTATTGTTTGGCGATCTGGGACTGTCTGGAGATATTACACAGTCAGGTGAATTGATCATGTTCAGCCCACCCCCTCCAAAAGCAATGGTGGCCACAGATAATCAGTCTTCAGATCCTGCCATGGGAACCTGCATACAGAAGGGTGGAGCAAATGGAGTAGCAGATAATACCATCAAGGATCCTGCAGAATTTAAGAATGAGGAAAATAAACCAGGCCAGGCTGTATCCTGGAAATCTCCTAGAACTTCCAGCCTTTCATATGAAAGTGGAGACAGTATCGAGTCCTTTTCTTTTCCAATGTAAGCTGCTCTCATTCTCTATGCAAACACTTAAACACTAGAATTCATGCGCGCTCAACTTTTACATATAACGTCTATTGTGCATAAAAACTGATGGATTCTCGTTATTCATGCATAATTTACGCATCCATGCAAGGGCCAGTCTTTGTCCATATCATATCTATGTTTCCATTGATGTGCACACAATGAATACATGGATGTTCGTATATTTGTGACTTGTTGTGTGAACTCGGTCCAGACAGAAATGACTCTGGACTTGGCATGCTTGTATTTCATGGATGTAAACAAGATGTCTAGATTTACTCTACAGTTATATTCTCGTGTGTGCCTTATTAATTAGGACTCCGCAAGCCTAATGCTTTGTCAATGAGGAATATACCTTTCTTTTGCAGAAGAAAGAAGAAATATGCATGGCCATTCCGCTACTTTTCTAGTTGTAGCCGGGCGCTCTGCTACTGTAAACGGCCAAGCTGCTACTTTAGGTGGCCATGCTGCTCGTGTTCTTATTGTAGCTGGGCGTTCTGCTACTATTGGAAATGTGGCCGAAAAGGATGGTGCTGTCATAAATATTCCGTGTATGCTCCTCTCTCGCCCTCTTTATTGATAACAATCAAGAAAATAGTAAATTCTATCTTGTTGATTTTTTCCAGCCGCCATGATTAGTACCAATTACGTCACTTGTGTTCATACTTCATTCACAACTATTGCCATTTCATTCACATTATAAAACAAGATTTATAACAACACTTTGTAATCTCACGATCCATATTTCTTGGTGTTTTGCAGTTTGGCAAATGGGATGATAAATGGTTCCCTGAAAGCAGGTACTGAGCAGCGGCATATGGAGTCAGCGCCTGCCCCAGTGAGTCAAAAATCAGATTCCTATCATTGGTGTCGTTGCTTTTCATGTTGCTCATGGGGTTGTTCTTTCAATTGCTGCTGTTCCTGTCGAAAAATAAAATGCTGTTGTTAAAACTGGCTCCTTACTCGTACGATGGAAGAGTGCATCTCAGCTCCTAAGGCGCTTCCTGTTTAAAATGCAAGCCTGAGCTGCCCTTAATTAAGGTTCTGGCAATTAAGTTAAAATTGGGACATTGACAGTGGTTACTACATAATCATCACGAGGCCTTTTGAAAATGAAATTGTTGTCCATGAGCACTGTTCTTGGTCTCAGGTTCCTGTCAAGACAGGAAAAAAAGGAAGGCGCTGAGGATTGGTAAGGGGAACTCTCTAATCCTCCACCTGTATCATGTTTCCTCCTTGAATGCCAAGAGGATTCCTTCTTGAATCGGAGCTAGTTTACAACTAACTCTTCCTTTACGGCGTCTATATTGCTGTAAATTAATTAATCGTAAATTGAATAGCCCTCCAGTTGTAGTAGATAATTGTTTTCAAGCGTATCGGTATTTTATTATTATTATTTGGATTCTGCTGATATTAGAAGCATGGTGTGATGATATGAATCTCCTCGTGTTTTTTTTATATGAACCAGTATGTTGATTGACTGGAGAGCAATCTCCAATCAATCTCCTCGTATTCTTCAAAACCAACAGGAGATCTTGGATGAGTGTATAGAAATCTGTCGGGTGATATTACAGGTTCATCCATGTATTAATGTAAATGTTTTCGATGTATAGCATGCTTGAATTCATGATCTGTCGACCGATATCACGCCAAAAACTTGGCCATCACTACTGCTTGTTAGTCAATGGAGTCATTCACCTTTTAATCCAAACTAATATTAATTTATTATTTTATTCATTTTGGTCTTCATTAATCAATTTTATACATGTTTTCTTGTTTACTATTGTTGTCTTTTTTTAGCATCACTACTGAGAGTTAATATCTTGATGAATGATTGCCTTGTTTAGGGTTGAAGTTATCTACAACTTCTGCATTTTTTGCGGTTTAAATTTTATTGTTTTTTATAATTTCTATAAAGAAAATAGAGAGGTGAGTGTACAGACTTTGCGTGTTAAGGTTGAGAATCCCAGTTGATGGACGCCTCGTGTCCGTTGACCGACTACAATCAGAGTCAGTCTTGACTAACTTCAATTTTCAGACTGAATTGTGATTATTTGTTGGAGATGATGATAAAGCTACTTGCCATATCTTTATATATACATAGAAAATCAAGGAAGGAATCTTGTTGGGTTATTTGCTGAAAAATAATTAACAAAAATATAACTTGTAGGGCCACCTTGGATTAGATCACAGCCTACATTTTCCTCACTGTTTCCTTTACTTTTACTTTTATTTATTTTTATAGCAATGATTTAAAAAAATATAATTTGAAAAAAAAATACTTTTAAAAGTCTGTCCGCCGCGTAAACAAACAAATCAAAAATCAATACAATACTAGGGCGCCTTCGCTTGTTTCATAGAAATTGATTTTTTGAAGATCATTTTTCAAACTTTTTTATGTTTATTTATTATTAAAAAAATTAATCAACGGAAAAAAATTCCAGTCAAAAGAGATTTTCGTGTTGGGTTTTTTTTAAATATTTTTTTTTTATTTTGGGTGGAATAAACTTTATAAGAGTTATAAAATAAATCAGAAATATATTGTTATTTGTTGATTATATCAAATTTGGTTGTTGTTATATATTATATTTTGAATTTATTTTTTAATTTTATCCCTTGAAATCTGATTTAATTTGATTTTTTTTATTTTTTTAACTATTATTTATTTTTATTCTATCATTTTTTTAATTGATTTTTTTTATCCATCGGATCTAGTCTTTATTTATTTATTATTTATTTTTATCATCTTTTTATTTTTTATCTATCAAATTTGATTTTTGTTATTTTAATTATTATTTATTTTATATAAAAGAATTTATGAAATGTATTTTTTTTAATTTCATCCATCATTTTTTTTATCTGTAAAATCCAGTTTTTAGTCTTTAAATAAACTTGAAAACGTTAAAATGCTTATAAATTATTTTTCAGCTTTTTTATTACATAATCAAATACTATAATATTTTTTAATTTATTTTTCATAACAATACAAAGTATTTAAAAATATTTATTTCTCAGAAATTCAAAAATCTCTTCAAAATAAGATTATTAAGGAGGTCAAATCATTAGACACGTTAGGGGATAAAAGAACTCCTCTCAAATTCAAACAATATTGCAAAAAAAGGGGAGACAATTACAACTGTACACTTTCTCTATTCATTGATGAAACGACGACGATTCTCTCGGACGATGTAACCGGTGATTGGATTTTATCATTATTATTACTATTTTGTTTATTCAACATCATTGTGATTATTAGTTATTAAACTCAGTTTAAGCAACAACCCGAAATGATAATAG
This sequence comes from Salix arbutifolia, assembly GCA_025169955.1. NCBI lineage: Eukaryota > Viridiplantae > Streptophyta > Magnoliopsida > Malpighiales > Salicaceae > Salix > Salix arbutifolia. Next base: position 5,533,380 of record CM045909.1, read on the forward strand.
TGGCCATCATTCACGCGGGAGACGAAGGAGGGTCCCCTGCAATAACTATTGAATGGGACCCACCAATGTGCTGGGTCTTACGTGTTGACGGCTTGATGCATTAATTGACCGGCAGGGGACCCCACTCGCACCAGCAAAGTCCTCCGCTCTGCTCCACACCTCCCTCCTTGGTAGACTTTAAACGAACCCTATCGAGTCGTGCTTGCTAAAAAGTAATAAACAAAACAAAAGAGGGAGAAATTTCCTTTCCTTCTTCCATTAGCCAGCCAGCCAGCCAGCCCAGAAAGAGAAAACACGCTTCCGTCTTTGAAAACCACTGTTTCGCCTTAACCCCAAACACAAAAAGGATCCCTTTTCATTTTTTCAATTTTTTTGGGGGGTTTTACTTTCCTCTTCGTTTCATTTTCTCTTCGTTTCTTGAGAAAATGAAATGCAATCTGTTATCGAAATCCCTTCTTTTCTTCTTCTTCGATCTCTTCTTTTCCCTCTCTCTTGTCTCTGGCGAGGAAGCTTTTCCTGAAAAATCTATTCTGCTGGAATTCAAGTCCTCTGTTTCTGATCCTTATGGGATTCTCTCAAGCTGGAACCCCAGCAGCAACAACAAGACCAGTCACTGTTCATGGTTTGGTGTCACGTGCAACTCCAAATCCAGGGTTATCTCACTGAATATCACTGGTGGGGACGGCCACGGAGGTAATTCTAAAGTTCCTCCTTGTTCAAAATCTTTGAAGTTTCCTTTTTTTGCTCTTGGGACTAAAAGAACATGTACTAATCATGATGGGAAACTGAAGGGCAAGTTGTCTCCTTCTATCGGAAAACTTAATGAGCTTAGAGTTTTATCACTGCCTTATAATGAGTTTAGTGGGGAAATTCCCATGGAGATACGGGGTTTAGAGAAATTACTAGTGCTTGATCTTGAAGGCAATTTGTTCACTGGGAAATTGCCAGACGGATTTGCTGGTTTAAAGAAGTTGAGGGTTTTGAATCTTGGTTTTAACAGACTTGATGGGGAGATTCCAATTTCTCTGTCCAATTCTGTGTCTATGGAGATTTTGAATTTAGCTGGCAACATGCTGACGGGATCTGTTCCCGGGTTTTTTGTTAGTTTTTTGAAGTTGAGGGAGCTTAATTTAGCTAACAATTGGCTGAACGGGACTCTTCCTGGTGGTCTTGGAAGCAATTGTCGGTACCTTGAGCATCTTGATCTGTCTGGGAATTTTCTTGCTGGTGGGATTCCGCATACTTTGGGGAATTGTCAACAGTTACGGGTACTTTTGTTGTTTTCGAATATGTTGACGGGTGTCATTCCTCGCAAGTTCGGTCAGCTGAGGAGGCTTGAAGTTCTTGATGTTTCAAGAAACTTCATAAATGGTGCAGTCCCTGCTGAACTTGGAAATTGTGTTGAGTTGTCAGTTCTTATCCTTTCAAACCTTTTCGAAACACAGCCAGAAGAGAGATATAAGAGTGGAAAGGTATTAGATGGATTGCCACGTGTTGCTGGTGTTGAGTATAATCATTTTGTAGGATCTCTTCCTGCAGAGATCACAACCCTTCCAAAGCTGAGAATACTTTGGGCACCTAGGGCAACTCTGAAAGGGAAGCTTCCAACCAGTTGGGGTTACTGTGAGAGCTTGGAGATGGTGAACTTAGCTCAGAACGGTTTCTATGGACAGATAAAGGGAGCTTTTCAGAGATGCAAGAAGCTGTATCACCTTGATTTGAGCTCAAATAGGTTAAGGGGGGAGCTTGATAGGAACCTGCCAGTTCCTTGTATGACAGTATTTGATGTCAGTCACAACCTCTTATCGGGTCCTATCCCCAGATTTGATTACAACGTGTGTTCCCCCTCCTTGAACTCGGATCCTGTCCAAGTTGACTACCTGTTATCTGGATATGCACCATTCTTCACACGTGAAACTCGCATTGCAAGCCATTTGCCTTTTGCTCCTGCTAGTTTAGCTGTGATTCACAATTTTGGTGGAAACAACTTTACTGGTCAAATCCGTTGGCTCCCAGTTATCCCTGAGAGATACGGGGAGCGGATTGATTATGCCTTTCTTGCTTCCGGGAACACACTCACCGGATCATTTCCTGGAAGCTTATTTAGAAGGTGTGGTGAATTAAATGGAATGATTGCTAATGTTAGCAAAAACAAATTATCAGGTCATATTCCATTGAATATTGGTGCAATGTGCAGATCTCTTAGATTTTTGGATGCCTCTGACAACGAAATTTCGGGTTATATTCCTCTCAGTCTTGGGAATTTGAGATCCCTCATCACCCTTGACTTCAGTGGTAACAGACTGTCGGGTCAAATTCCATCAACACTTTATCATTTGAGGTACTTGAAGCAAATTTCCTTGTCTGGCAACAACCTGACTGGTGCCATCCCTTCTGGCTTGGGGAAGTTACACTCTCTTGAAGTGTTAAAGCTTTCTTCAAATTCTCTGTCGGGTGAGATTCCACGGGACATTGTGCTTTTGAAAAACCTAACTGTTCTTTTGCTTGACAACAACAATTTCTCAGGACAGATTCCCTCTGGTTTATTTAATGTTGCATCACTATCTACAGTTAATGTCTCCTTAAATAACCTGTCTGGGCCATTCCCCTTGTTTCGTAAAGTGGCAAATTGTGGCAATGCCCCTGGAAATCCATATCCCAACTCATGTCATAGATTCCTCCAGTCTACTCCATCTGATTCAACAGTCAGTAATGATACTTCTTCACCGGGCTCTAAAACTGGATTTAATTCTATTGAGATTGCATCCATAGCATCTGCATCGGCCATTGTTTCTGTTCTTCTAGCTTTGGTTGTTCTCTTCTTTTACACAAGAAAACGGATCCCAATGGCCAGGGTTCAGGTTTCCGAACCCAAGGAAATTACCACATTTGTTGACATTGGTGTCCCATTATTATACGAGAATATTGTGCAAGCAACAGGGAATTTCAACTCGAGCAATTGCATTGGGAATGGAGGGTTTGGTGCCACATACAAGGCTGAATTTTCTCCAGGAAGCCTAGTGGCCATAAAGAAGCTTGCTGTTGGAAGGTTTCAAGGTGTTCAACAATTTGATGCTGAGATAAAGGCCCTTGGGAGGGTGAGGCATCCCAATCTTGTTACTTTGATAGGATACCATGCCAGCGAAACAGAGATGTTCCTCATATATAATTATTTGCCAGGAGGTAATTTGGAAGATTTCATTAAAGAGAGATCGACAAGGGAGGTTAGTTGGAAGATTCTTCACAAGATTGCTTTGGATGTAGCCCGGGCGCTTTTTCATCTTCATGATCAATGTGCTCCTCGTGTTCTGCACCGTGATGTCAAACCCAATAACATATTGCTGGATAATGACTTCAATGCATACTTGTCCGACTTTGGATTATCTAGGCTTTTGGGAACCTCTGAAACCCATGCAACAACTGGCGTGGCAGGAACATTTGGATATGTTGCCCCGGAATATGCTATGACCTGTCGTGTCTCCGAGAAGGCTGATGTTTACAGCTATGGCGTGGTGCTACTTGAGCTGATATCAGATAAGAAACCCCTGGATCCTTCATTTTCTTCACATGAGAATGGTTTTAATATTGTTTCTTGGGCATGCATGCTATTACAACATGGTCAAGCGAAGGAGGTCTTTACTACAGGACTATGGGATTCTGGTCCGCATGATGATCTGGTAGATATGCTGTACTTGGCCGTCACTTGTACAGTTGACAGCCTCTCATCCAGGCCTACGATGAGGCAAGTTGTTCAGCGGTTGAAGAGAATTCAACCCTCCTAGCGTCAATCAAGATGGTGGAAGGTGCCTCTCTGTACATCCTAGCATAGAAGATATCACGTGAGAATAGAAAATCGTAGTTGTAAAACATTTCTGAGCTCTAAGATATTGAACCGAAGTGGTGGTTTTCATTAGAATGTATTCATGTCTTACATATTCGTCTTGCTTTAGGTTAAGAAAATTGTTGTTGCCAGGATTAACAAACATTCCATCAATAGTGTACTTTAAAATGTATCTGCCCCAAATCATCAATAATTTTGTGGCTGCTTATTCAAGTGACTGTTACGGATTTATGGTGTTTGCTGTCCTGCCCTCTTGTTGTGGCATGGCCATCTGTCTTTTCAATCATTTTTAATACAGATTAGTTGCTCTCGGTTCAGGGAAGGCAAATATATTCAGATTCCTGAATAGCTTGGCTTCATTTTCTGTCATTCATCCTTTCCAATCATATCATGATAAATACACTCAGCTTATGAGATGGGGCAAGATGGAAGTACATACAACACACAGCCTCAAAAGACCATTTCAAACACACTTCTAGGAGATGAAAAGTAGTTGGGTCATATTCGGTTTCCGTTTCAAGGACCCCTGATTAATAAATAAAAATGAAATATTTCCAAAATTCTCATTTTTCTCTTCGTATTTCACACCCCTGCTTCTCTTTTAAGGGATGAAATAAACACCGACTTGCATTATACAAAGGACGGACCAGAAGGGTTTACCACTATGTGCCTGAGAGGGTGATCAACGTCACTGCCACCTGCATGCTTCACGAACTCTGCGGGGGAGAGAAAGCTGCCATGGCAGACACACATGATCCTTACTTCCTCTCCCTTGCCGTACTTGTACAGGATGCCATCCACACTTCTCCCATCAGGACCATCTCCTTTTGTAAACACACAAGGCATATCTTCCATTGCATTGGTCCCAATTTCCCTCCCTGTATTTTCTGCAGAATCGAGCTTCTTGAAAAAACTCTCAATTTCTGTCCTGGAGGCTCTGCACTCATTTTCATTTTTCTTCGTCCCGGAAGAGCTCAAATCTTCTTGACTGCCTCGTTCCTGTGGACTTCGTGCTTCACCACCACCGCTTGATCCTGCGATGCACAAGTAATTTCAAGATTAATTACAAATGTCCAATATCAATGTATCGATTACAGAGGCATTTAAGTTGTACGATTGCTATATGATCACAAGAAACTGTGTCAAGTAAATATATGACCATTTACTCACTTGAAGGATATGATCACAAGAAACTGTGTCAAGTAAATATATGACCATTTACTCACTTGAAGGCCATATGACCATATCCCATGGGGGGAAATAGAAAACGATTAAAAAAAAGGTAAGAAGATAAAAAGAAAGGAAGTCACATTAGTCGTGCAGGCAAAAAACGTTAAAAGCAGGGATCCTTAGCAACAGCAAGAAAAGTCAAATTGCATAATTGACTAAGCTACAAAACAGTTTTCAATCTGATCAAATCAATTAAGATCGCATAACCCAGTTACTGTGGCAATATAAACAATTTCAAGGATGATTTGTGACAAGAACTACAAGGATCAGCAATCGTCTGATTTAAGAAAACTCCCATCTAATAGCCACTCCAGACTGTCTCGTCACTTTCCATGGGAAGCGAGGCCCATCCTGCCTCTCTACTCCCCGATTAACCCACAAAAATGATTCACTTTGCTAATTGAAAAATTTTCAGTTCAGGCAAACGGGATTTTCCAAGCTTCTGAAAACATTGCACCACACTTTCAGAAATCTACCTGTCAATTCATCCTCTCCGTACCTTTTAAGTATGTCGAGCATGTAATATTGAGAACGTTCTCCTTAACTCACCCAGAAAACCTGGATTTAGTTATTCACCGGTTACTTTCTTAAAGTTGCAAATACAACTCTGAACTTAGTGATAGCTGAGGCATCAGCTCCAGTTTCTAAGGAAAATCTATATCATGGGACACAAAGAAGTTTGATATCGAGCAAGATTAAGCCTTTGGAACTAAAAAATTCCACAAATTAAGAGTGGCGAAAAACTGAATTTAGGGACAGAAACTGGGTGGACCTGCAAGGAGGATAGATAAAAGCAAGAATCCGAACTTAGTGATGACTAAGGACCAACTTCTGAGCTAAGGAAAATCTATACCATCAGACACTCAGAAGCATTATACCAAACAAGATTAAGCCTTAGGAATTTTAACACTTTCCACAAATAAAGAGGGAAAAAACTGAATTTAGAGATGTAAACTGGATAGACCTACAAGAAAAATAGAACCAGCGAAAGAAGCTTTAGCCTAATCCTGAGCTACCATCTACCCACTTCCCACACATTAATAAGTAATGACACTGTAATGAATGTTTATGATGCAATAATGAAAGACTCCACGGAATGGGTGGCAATCATGTAGATGCTTGGTTTGTGAACTCATTTATAGTGGAGATTGTGGATGCTTGAAAGACTCCATTTATATGAGCAAAAGCGTACAAATTCCATTTCATGTTTCCTCCTCCCTTCCTTCTTGAGGCAACCACGATAACACTTTCTACATTGATGCCACAGTAGATGTGTGCATAACTTCTGCCTTCTTTGACAGCAAAGATAATGCGGAAAGAGAGCCTATTCCCAGGAAATTAACATCCCTTTCAAGCAAGAAGATACCATAGCCAACTAAGAAACTAAACTAATAAGTCATAAACTGAGATTCTTAGTTCTCCAAGCACCTGAACTAAATAACTGCAAAACTTGAGTGCCCAAAATGAATTGCAAGTTCATGAAGTTGGTCAGTATAAAGAAGCTTTCCAGAAACAACCAGAGTTTTGCAATGGTTTTGCCCGAATGTGACCTCCCAGTTATAATAATTACCAAAGTAAATGATCTGCCTGCTTCTGCTACATGCAATATCCTAGCACGGAGGATTTATCCATTCTTTATAGATAAATAAATGCCGGTTTCTTTCTGGGCGCAACAAAAGCTCCTTTTTTTTAATGCTAAAAATGAGGTTGAAACGGAGTTTCTACTTCATTGACAAACCAGTCGAAAGTATCCATGAAGTTTGACTTCATATGCTGAAGAAACTCAGTTCAGTTCTGACACAGATAGATGCAACAAACCCACTGCCTTTTTCATGAGAGACATGCTACTGCAATCTGCTTCGTTACATCTCAAAATTACTCGGATTTACGCAAGCATGATCCTCCCCCATCTTTGGACCTTCTATGATTTTCTTTCGCAAAACTTTGATGGAACCAAAGAAACTCCAACAACATAATTCAATACTTCTTAAACTAGTTGAGTAAGAGTTGTACTGGTTAGAAACAGATAAACATCCAAGATTTAGCGTCCAATCCAAACAAAAGAAGCTGCCTATCTAACACCACAGCTTCCAGACCAAAATCCACCAGTAAAATAACACCAAATAATAAAGCCACTCACTCCAATCCAATCCAGAAACTCCCTAAAAAACCACGAAAAACAAATAAATCGGACACCAAAAGGTTGAGTTTTTTTTTTAAAAAAAAAGGTACCTTGTACAGGCTTGCTCCCCATTTCTGACAGTCCAGAAGAACTCCCTCCTAGAGACTCCGCGGACCCTTGTGACGCTTGCTGCTGCTGCCCTGCCAAGTTATTACATCTATTCACAACACCACTCTGCTTACTAGCCCACGTCGGCACCCAGTTCCCTTTATTCAATTTGACTTCCTCCAGATTCAACTCTCCTCTCAAAATCTTTTGCTTTTCACTTCGCCTTCTCTTGGCTTCCATTCTCCTCAAGCTCTGCATTTCCTTCCGCTTCCTCCACTCCTCCTCTGTCTCCGTGGGCAAAGAAGAGGCCCTCGTGAGAAGAGGATAAGATGCAGGTGGTGTACTTAAAGCATCATGGTCTCTCAACAATGGTATTGAACCAGCTATTGATGACGACCTCGTTAGCTTCTTTGAAGACTTATCAACCCCAAATCTTCCACCAAGTGATAACCCAAGATTTAACTCAATCTCCTCTGTTTCTTCCCCTTCACTCGTTGCTGTTTGATGTTGCTGCGCATCACTTGACATGAATCTTTGTAATAGATCTCTTGGATACCTGTTAATGTCCAAAGAAAGACTCTCCATTGCTCTGCTACTTCTACTGCTGCTGCTTCTATTTCTATTCTCGTTTGCTTCTCCCATGGTGCTGCTTCTCTATAAACAGAGGAAGTTTAACTTCTCGCTTCCTTAAGACAGCTTTCAGTTGCTAGAAAGTGTTTTTGGGGCCTATGAAACAGAACGTGGAGGAGGAGGAGGAGAGGCCGCAGTATTTATTCTTTGATCTGATTCAGAGACATCAATTTGTCAGGAACGCTTAATTCTTTTGTTTGTTCTCTTAATTCTCTCTCAGGGTTATCTAACGAGAGCCTTGCCCATTAATTAAAACCCAACTTGCATTGCAATAAGAATAATAATAATAATAATAATAATAAAAGGCTACTGAGCCGTCGATGTCTTCCTCTTTCTTCCCTTAATAAGAATATTGTCAGTACCAGAAAAATGAAGGAAAACAGAAGCAAATATTTTAAAGAAATTGAAATCGACGAGACAAACTGGAGAGTGGGGAGGGAGACCCTTCACATTAAGACAAGGAAAAGAAGGCAACTGGGAGAGAGCCAGGTGGCGATCACGAGAGGAGACAGGGTGACACGTGGTTGTGATAGACACATATCTTTTCCTTTTTTAGTTTTTACTAATTATTTAGTTAAATGGCTATGTCTTCTTGGGGTCCTCGTTGAATGAACCTGAAAAACAAATTGCCTTTCGAATTCTATAGCAGAGGACACGTTTCGAGATGTAACAGAGGCAGGGAAAAAGCATCCACGTGTTTGTCATTTTAGGTGTGTGGGATTGTGACACGTGGATCCAGAGCAAGTTGCAGGAGGAGTACTTATTACTCGTGAAAGATGCGGCTTTCTGGTCTTATCAGTTTAGTTGCGTGTGGGTACGTTTTTTAAAATATTTTCAAATATATATTTTTCTTGAATTCCACAGGGAATATTATGAGGGGTAATTGTCGTTCGGTAAATAAAAATAATAAGGGATCTTTTGATCTGCCTTTCTGTCTTCCGAATAAAATCTCTTAGACGGCGCCTTGCATAGTAATTAAGCAGAGATGTTCATTTATTCCGAAGTTGGATGGATATTAATAATCCAAATCAATTTAAATAAGTCAAAAATTTAAAATAATTACTTTAATCCATCCATAATAAATACAGTATATTCATCGGTGCTAGCGTTTAAGTATGTATCTATAGAGTATTTATATTGTTTGAGTCCATAATATATAAGTAGCATTAATATAAAGTATATGGTTTGTATATTTAATATATGTAGTATATATTAGTATCTCACTCTCTTATTTTATGTTAACTACTAAATAATATCCATTTAATTGAATAAATGATTTTCCTTGTGTCATATAAGGATGATGATCGAGAGTGGTGAATTTATTGACATTGAAATGACTCGGGGTTGAAATTTAACAAGCAATTTGTTGTCCGCTAACTTTTTGTTAAAAAAAGAAAAAACAATGATTCTCGAGAAAAAGAAGAGAAAAAAGAGTACGGTCATGTTATTAAAAAGACTGGACGTTCTGGGGTGGAGGGGACATATTACACGTGCTTGTCGGTCATTGTACTAAAAACTAAAACGTACGGGATGTTCTATATACATTCGTGATGGGCGGTGTTTTATTTTTTAATTGCAGTGGTATATTTTGATTTTGAAATACTTGGAAGTTGTACTGTATGTATGATTTAAAATATGAATTTAATTTCAATTGAGAGATAAGTTAATTTAAAAATTTTCATCCTTTCCGGTGTTGAAAACCAACAATCATTGTTTGATATTTTGTTTCAAAATTATTTTTTTATTTTAAATTAAATTTATTTAGTGTTTATAAATTATTTTTATATGTTAATATTAAAAATAATTTTAGAAAATAAAAAAATATTATTTTAATATATTTCTAAACTAATGTTTTTTTAAAATCAAATCAATAACAGTTACCTGCGTTATGGCACCAGATCAATCACTGGCGGCTTTCCGTCTCCATGAAGGCATGAACTAACGACAGCTGGATTTGGCTTTACAATTCCTCTTCTCTGAAAATAATAATAATAATAATAATAATAATAATAATAATAATAATAAAAGCAGAATATCTGAGTTCGTATGGTTATTGTTTAGGTATCTCATACATACATACATACATATGTATGTATGTATGTATGTATTAGACGTATGATTTAATTTACGAGATAATATTGTCAGGTTATGAAGCATTGAATGAAGACATGTCGTTCTGGATATCATTTGTACCTGGACCCACCACGTATATTTTATCAGGATATATAAATCACATGCGAAGATTTAATTCACTTCAGAGTTATGAAACCGGACTGTACGGTCGATCCAGATCTGGACAACACAGCTCGCGCTGGGTTTTCAATTATTAAAATTTGGATTTGCATTTCACTTCGGACAGATCCACATGGATGAGACTCTATTTTTAAAATAAATTCAAATGGTATATAATTAATTTATAGATCTTTAGTCTTACATTATTTTTTTACCACATGTTATTTCTATATTCACACGTATTATTTCAAAACTTTTCAATATAAAAATTTAAAATATCAAATATAGTTTTTCCCCTAATTGTCAAGTTGACTCGAGTATAACTATGACGTGAATTGGTACTATGACTCTAACTACGGTCAGTTCAAACATCATCCAGTGAACGCTGAACCCAGTCACAGAAATCGGCGAGGAAAGAGCATGGGAGACGTGTTCCAAGACAAGACCCGTGAGGCGGGGCCAGTGTGTGGGTCCCCGTAACAAGTTGCAAGTTGTCTTTTTTTTTTCCTGGTCAATTTAATGTCTTACGTGTAAACGAGAGAATTGAGAGGAGGGAGAACCAGGGGGTTGGTGATCGTGTGTATGCCACGTGTCCCTCGTTGGTTAGGGTCCTGGCTTCTGAGTGGATTATTAGTGATCGTCAGCCGAGAGCGACCATTCGAGGTCTGTTCTGGTCCGTTTCGCCGATGTAATGATAGAGCGTGTTTCACAGGGTGTTTAATTAATTTTTTTGAAAATCTTAAATTATTTTTTTTTTATAAAAAAAACATGTATATAACAAACACTCCCAAACGTGCCATGAAGTCCCTGAAACACAAACTAGGAATTGCATCTAAATTCTCGTCTATTTCTTTCTGTGAAAATGAATTTGAATTTCTCAAACGAAATAATCATCTCCGTTGTAAATATTGTTTTTACAAATATCACCTATCTCTAAATTCTCAGCCACCCTTTTAAGAGTTTAGAATTTAGCCTTAAAGTCCCACGAGAAATTCCCGGGTCTAAATTCCCAGGATGCCTCGATGAGATGACCAGATAGTTTGATGAGGTTGGCTTAGTTGTAAAGCACACGTTCAGTCTCATCAGAGAGATTTAGTAAGCTAGCATATTTCCATTTTGGATTGCTTAATTTGATGGAAATATTTTATCGATGCATGAGATTCACACGTGTCTTCCTCTGAACTCATCAAATAAACAACGAGTGTTTGTTGTTGTGTTCATTTTATGATCATGTTTTTTTTTTTAAATAGATTCTTTTTTTGTAAAATATATATAGAAAAACAAGTAAACTATAGAACATGGATTTTTGCACACACAATAAATAAAATAAAAACCCTCAAGAATAAAATCAAGTTATTTTAGCTTCATAAAAAATCAAAATTTGAAATATAATTAAATACGAGGACTAGTTCGCAAAAACTACATGGCTAGATAAATACTTGTTTCTCCATTAGAGAGAGAGAGAGAGAAAATAGAAGCTTACACCACATAGTCGTGTAACCACCTCATATAGAAACTCTTGTTGATATATAAAAACTATATATTATAGTACATTCTATTCATTCTTATTATTTTTCTATAGTCTATGATTATACTTAAACGAAAGAGATTTTTTTTTTAAATATCTTAATTTTGATGACCTTATATCTAAATAAAATAAAACAAAGCTAGGGCGGTTACGGTTGCATAGTCCGCGGCTAATGGCTATCTTATTTCTATTTATTTTTTTCTCCAGGCAAAAAATACTGTCACTATATTATTAGGTCACGGGCATTTTTAATGATAAGACGACGGGAAAAGGACGGGCAAAAAAAAGAAGAGCAGAGTAGGGCAGGAGATCTCCGAAGGGTGATTTGCCAGGACACGTCATTGACGTTGACGATTTGTTTTTAAGATTCTCCGACATATCTGCACGCCACGTGTTGATCATTGTCAGGTCGAGAAGGACGACAAAAGGTTAGTGTTTGGTACTGTTTCGTCTCCTGATAGAACTCGGTTTCAACAGTACTTCAATCATCATGTTTTAAAATTGTTATTTAAAAAGTAATTTTTTATTATTTCAAATTAAATTTTTTAATGTTTTTAGATCATTTTTATATGTTGATATCAAAAATAATTTTGATGTATCTATGAATAAAAAATAATTTCGATCACACTCCCAATCGTATTGAATGTTATTAAGATTCCGTGTTTATTCCAAGGAAAACATTTTTTCAGGCTTATTTTTTAAACATAAAACAAATATTTAAAAATAAACTGATAAGAAACATTTTTAATGAATTTATAAATAACTCTAGTTTAATGGAAGCATTTTTAACATAATATTTTTCTTGACATTGTCAGCTCAATATTTTTAAAAATAATTATTTCATTATTATTATTATCATCATCATCATCATTAATTAATTAATTCATTCATTCATTCATTACTACTACTCCTCCCCTACCCACCGCATGGCTATTGCAATGTTATTAAGAACACAAAATACTATAACCAAAGCTATCTTTAACACTAACGTTGTAATTATTACATTTATCACAAACATTGCATCTTTTCTCATCTTCTTATCATCCTTAAAATTTAAGAATGAACATAATTTATCTTATAAAAAGACATTTTCCCTGATTTATCCGAAAGCAGAAAGCAATTTCCCTTCGAGGAGGCAGGTGAACATCCCTTCAAATTTCGTTGGTATATTCTTCAATAATTTGATCTCCTAGATAGTTGGCAATATGGGCGGCAAATTCATTTCTCGTTCATAAACTGTTCAAGCTCTACTCCCCATCGCTGTGCTCAATTCCATTAACAACAAGCTCAGAAAAAAGAAGAAAAAAAACCAGTAAATGATTTACAAGGGGGTGCATTTTGGCGAAGTGATGCTGGCTCTTACTTGCTCTTATGCGAGCCGAGTAATATATTTATCACCCCTGCATATGCACATGAAAGTGGAGTCATCCATTCATGAAAAGTAATCTTCTAATGGCATATTCCTGCAACTAGCTTTCGTTCCATTCAACCACATAAATCGCTTTTCATAGAGCTAGATTACATACTTAATGATATAGCAATGGAGTCTTTTTGACTAAACCATTCAAGTAGTGCATTAGTATTATATTTCCAGGAATCCCTTTACCATTGACTTTACTCTGATCCACTAACTTTATCGAATCGCATATTACTTATCTTTCGTTTCTGAAACCATATTAGTTTAAAAATAAAACATACTAATCGTCTTTGAAAAATAAAATCATGAATTAGTTTTATAAAAAGAAAGAAAAAGTAGAGGAGCACTTCAGGGATCGTATGACCAATTCCCAGAAATGCTATCGACCAAGGAGAGTTAGTTCCCCACGAAGTGGACGGTGACAAAAAGGCGTAGGTGGTTATCCTGCACTTGCAGCTACCATGGGATTCGCAGTGGTAGAAGCGATACCTACCTCACGCAGACAGCAGTGATGCAAAAGTTCTTTCTCGGTAGAAACGAATTGTAATAATATCCAAAGAATGAAAGAATACGAAGAGTTCATCGAGTTCGACAAGTAGTGGAGTACAGTAGTCTCTCAGGCTCCCACTAGTGGATTGAAAACCTCCGGCTAAACTATGATGCGTGCCCAAACAAAGGAAACTTGCAGCAGTTTCATCGAGTCTGCCAGAAAGTAGATCAAACAAGAGAAGCAGCGACGGGACTTGAAGGCAATCACAGAATTGGCATGATCTTCCACAGGACTACTTTAGTCAGCACCAAGTTCTTGTTCTTTCACTCAAATAACAGTAACATAAGAGTCATGGCAGCTTGTGCATGTTGTGAAACCACATCAACACCATAAATTTCTTTAAAATCTCTTTAAAATAAAATCCAAAACATAAGACCCTGCATATTCTGTTTTTCTGATACCTAAGAAGAACAACTCAACTAATAATACCAAAATTTGATCGAAAAACTAAAAATGCCTCGCATGCCTAAATCTTTTCTATCTAACTGTGAACTGGGGAAAATGTAATAAACATAATTCTAGAAAAAAGATGGCCTAGTTCCTCCCAGCTTGAGCTTGACGGGGACCTCTACCCCCCCCATTCTGATAAACTTTCTTGTTAGCTTCTCCATTGCGTCCAGTCATGCCCCGAGCTTGACCAGAGACTCCACCCTGACTCTCAAAGTCATTTCTTCCGTTGCCACGTCCTCCACCAAAGTTTCCACGGTTCCTAAAACTGTCATTCCTAAAACCACCCTTTCTTACAGGGTACTTTTCACCATCAGTTTTGGCTGCAAAAACACCATCATAGGTTGTTACGTGGCCTCCAATTGTTGGGGCAAAGCACAAACAACTAAATTATACGGATACAATTCATCTTACCATTCTTTTTCTCAATATGTGCTGTCCGAGTGCCAATCGACACAGTAGAGACCTGAAATAGCACACAATCTCAGACGCAAGCAGAACAACTTACAACTTGTGGAAAGTGCATGCCTTAAACATACAATCAGGCAAGGATTACTAATAATGAGGTGCCAACAAGAAAGATCATAGAAGAGGTTAATTAACACTACCCCAAGGAGGGTTTCACATTCAAACCACCACTCAGGGGAGCACTACAGTTAATGGCAAGAGTGAGAGAGGTTTGCATAATACTAATTGAATTGTACTTCTATCAAGTGGTCCATAAACAAGTGTTGGCAGATAAATATCATTTGAACAGCATGGTTTAATGACATTATCTGATCGTGTCAACAGTTCGCATTGGACCATCAGAATATCTCAGGATCTGATTTAGATCAGTTTGAGAAGACATGCGGTAAAGACTTCCGTCAACAGAGGAACAGCGAAAGTAATTGCATTTGAAATGAACAAATGAAACTAAGATCAGACTTTAGGATATTAACAAAGCAATATAAACTGTCTGCATGGCAGCAAAAGGTTATCAAAGGAGCAATCATTTGTACCCTGTCCAAAAAAAACAAAGATAAAGCCATGCAGGACACTGGTAGAAATTTACAGCAAAAAGTAGATATCAGACATAAACACCTAGAATCCACTCGGCAACCCTTGAATCCATAAGGAATGTTTCTTGAAACCTCTAAATGTGAGACAGATTCTCAATTTTCAGTCATTATAAAAAGGCCTCAGTAGCATAATCAAGAGTGTTTGTTTAGAGACAAAAAAGCCCTAAAAGAGTTCTGGTTAAAATTGGAAATAAATGCTAACATAGAAATTCCAAATTAATAAAATTCAAATATTTAAAATATGTTAGTAAGAGACCTGATAACGATAAAATTACAGAGATTCTCTACTTAAAATTTATTTTTCCTGTACACCATAATGTAGGATCCAACACTTCGCAAACAATTTTGAGAAGAAAAAAGACTTTCTTCCAGAAAAGTTATAATACCTCAAGGGCCTTCTCCACTGAATCAGCTGATTCAAATTCCACAAAGCCAAAACAGTTCTTATCTTGCTGTAGAGAGAAGGGCATCATGAAAACATAAATAATGTGTCAGAAGACCAATTTTCAACACAAATTTACAAGGATAAATGAGGTCAACCTTATAACTTCTGACTTGCACACCATTGGGTTTTATAGCCCCAAATTTTGAGAAAGTCTGTACAAGCTCATCAACAGTGGCATCCATAGGCAAATTTGCAACAAAGATGGAGTAACCCTCAACTAAAACAAGAAATTAGAAAAGGAGGTTTAAAGATGCAAGAAAAGCTACAAAGCCCACTGCAGGTATTGACCCATATATAAACTAAAAATATATAAAAATAAAAACCTGCAGCACTTTTGTTGTTGATTTCCACAGCATTGTTGCCAGGTGGGCGAGGAGAACCTGTTTGCTGAGAAGCCACGGGCGGTACAGCTGTAACTGACTGTTTCACAGGTTTCACACCTGAAACCCTCTGAAATGGTTGTGTTTTGAGATTCAATGCATGTACCTGAACAAACAAGAACAAAAGAATCAATCATATTCCATAGCAGTTTTCGTATAGAATGGATTAAAGTACTCACAACTGATGCATAAGACTTCTTGGGAGCATCCTCCTGGACACTAGAAGCAACTGCCTCAGAAACTGGATGAACATCATTCTGAGTGGAAACAACCTCTTTCTCAACAACAATATCTTCCTCAGAAGTGGGAATCTCCACACTGTCCAAGGGATGGCCAGATTCATTATCTTGAACCCCACCCTCATCCAAATTGGTTGATTCATTGACATCAACAGTGTGATTAGGAACGGAGGCTGGCTCTGTAATTACAAAGCTAATAGTAAATATTTGGGCATTGAAGTAACAAAAAGAAACAATGAAAACCATACATAAACCTACCAGGGGATGGGGTAACAGGTGTAGGTGAAACAATATTGTCTGCATCACTGATTTTCTTGTTCTCTGATTCTTCCACATATCTAAAAACATCATTCAAAACATAGTATCTCCTCCCATTATCTTGTGGGACCAAGAAGAATGCCTGTGTAAATTTTTTTCTATCAAAGTCCTTTCCAGCAAAGAAACCAGTAACCAACACCATCACCGCATTCTCATAAGATTCCTGAGAATCAACAGTCTGTATCTCAACTGCACAATTCTTATAGTCAAGAGAAAGTATGGTTTTTTTAATTTCCTGCACCAAAAAAAGGTTCCAATTTCTTTATCAAGGAAGGTCACAGCATAAACCAAAAGTTACAAATAAAAAAAGGTTAAAACAGTGGTACAAGCAGGATAAATTTAGCATCAACAATTCAATACCAAAGCCCCAAATAAAATCAATGCTTGAGCATGAGAACTGTTCGTAACAAAGAGCTGTGTAAGCTTTTACAAATAAATAATTATTTGAGTGACTGCATAAAAATTCTAGTCCTGAATTGTTTTTGGTGGAAAATAGAATTGCAGAAAGTGGTAGAGCCAAAAATTTCTCATAGCACTAGCAGAAGGGAAATCAGTTTTTATGCTATATTTGGTTTGCATAGGATTGTAAATGGGAAGGGATTTCAATTCCTTTCATTGTATCATGCCATTTGTTTCACAAAGAGAAATATGAGTACTAGTCCCTGAGTGGAATAAATTTTCAAATTTTTGATGGTGTCAAAGCCCCTACAACGATTGAGTTTAAAACAATGGAAAAGATAAAAAGAGAATCTTATTCAGCATGTTTGGAACCATATGAATTGAATACAATTCAGAGATTTTAATGAAATCTCATGTTTGAAACCTTTTAGGTGTTAAGAATTGAATTCCAAATGGAATTCATTCAATCTGTAAACAATACTACAAAAATAAATCAGAGGTCAACCCCTCTGATTTACCATTCCAAAGAGCATAAATTTAATGTTAAAAGTAACTTTCCAAAATTACCCATCTCTTTTTAGAAATCTTTGAAGAAATAAGATGAGGGTAATATTAAAAACAAAATGAATTGAATTTATCTCATCCGAACATGTGGATTCAACTTACTTATCAATTGAATTCAAATCAAACACTATAGTTGAATTCAATTAGAGTAGAGAATTGGTTCCAAACAACCTGATTAGGAATATGAATCATATTCCCACACCGTTCTCATTTCTAAGACAAGAAAATGAGTACCAATGGATTAATGGAAAACAGAGAAAGCAAAAAGAACTTCAGTGCAACTAAGTTTATATGATTAGTGCTGTTATCGCATGCTGAGGAGTTATCAAAGGCAACAAACAATCCACGTTGGTAAGCTATAAAATTTTTGCGACATGACTTACTTCTAAAGTTGAAGTGGAAGACACCGAACCATCCAAGCCTGGCCTGCCAATAAGGCTCGAATCATTGTAGAAGTTATGAAGCAACTCTGGAGACATGGACAAGGTGTTGTAGTACTGCTCTGCAAAGGCATTCCCCACCACTACTGGGTCAGGTTTGATGGTAGAGTCATCCACCTGTGTTGCCATCTCTGCAGAAATAAACACATTATTCACAGACGAAGGTTTAAAATCAAAGGCAAGCTGAATTTACATAAAAATATAAATACATGAGGTATTTATAAAGCAAATAGAAATAAGAAACTCAACATCAAAGAATATTAAACATGATACTTGAAATAAGACAGAAAGTGAAATTGCAAAAATATAACCGCACAAACATATCAGCAAACCATAATAAAAAATAAATACTGTATTCACAACAAATGTTAGGCAATCCTAGTCCACGACATGAATGGCACGAAAATCACTAGCAAGTAACAAACAAATAGTTTTCTTAAAAAAAGAAACAATGAAGTTACTTGAGATCATCAAACCCTGATCCCAATGCTGAACCAATTTCATTATCTCAAAATCTGAACCCTGAACCATACGCATAAGAAGAGAGAGGAATATAAGGCTAGAAAGTAGAAAGGCCGATTGGCATTAGCATTTGAACAGTCCAATTTATTCATAAATTGGGTCTTGAACAAGATATAAGAAACACGATAACACCAACAGCAGCTTAGGCCGCGACACTAATCAATATAAGAGAAAGATGATGCTTCTGCATCTTCCAATAAAAATACCCAATGCTCTTTTCTTCGCGACCAGAGCTAAGATTTTGCCTACTTGTGTTGAGCAAAAACAAAATAACAGACTTTACAGCTAAAATCAGCAAATCGAATGGTTTAAACAAAAAAGAAGAGAAATAAAAAGAACATAGACGGACATTACCTAGAACCAAAACATTCTATAAAGTCAACCGCTCATATACTAAAAAAAACCAGATCTGAATTGAAAAAAAAGGCCAGATCTAAACAAATACAGCAATGCAATCCCCTGTTTTAACGATCCTTGTGATTCAACCAATCAATGAAACTGCAGGTGATCCCAAAACAGCACAATCAAACAAACAAAAGCAGGATTGGGTGATGTCTAACCTTTTTTAAACAGCAGTGAACTATCTCGCTCGCTCGCCGCCGAGAGAGAGGATGAATAAATCTACTACGCTGACAGTGCTTTGAGGCGCTAGGTTGTTATTACTATCTCTATAGAGAGGAAAGGGGCGAGAGAGATGGTGCGGTTGCTGGCAAAAAGGTACAAACGCCGACGAAATTTATACTGCCATGGGTAAAAAAAGAGCACTTAATTAGGGTTGTCACTCGAATGACTTCAACGTATGAGGAAGAAGCCCAACTCTCTCCTTCTCTCTTTTTTTTTACCTTTTGTCCTGCGAGCGAAGTTGAGTTGAGAAATTTGTATTACGTTGTACTGTTGACTGCAGTGTCCTCCAGTTATTTTTTTAAGAGGGGTCCATAAAATAGAGGGTCACATGAGGTTCTATTGTGGGGTCCTGCGAGTTCGATGGCTGTGATTTTGTTGGATTGCGTGATTCGACGGCGGTGATTTTGGATGATGAGTTGGATTGCAGGGAGGATAGGTACGAGGTGTGGAATCAACGGGTTAGAGGCAAATGAGAGAGAGATACTGCGTGGAAGTTAAGGAGTGTGGTTTATACGTGCGGTTTGCGTGTTGTCGTTTCTTCTTTCTTCTTTTTGGGCAAGTGAATGAATAGTGAAATAATTTATATTGCGAGGATTTTGTTTTGAACCAGTAAAGTTGTGAGACTACTTTTGTTCTTTTCAAACTGGCTACTTTCATAATTAACTAGAAAAATAATCAGGAATAATCAAAAGATCTTAAAGACTCTTTGGTGATAAAATTAATATATTTATGAAAAATATAGTAAATGACTTGGAAGAAACCTGGTTGGTTGAATCCGCCCCCCTATACCTCTCTCTCTAGGTTTTTCTCATCATCGACAAATTTCAATCGGTTGCTGGTGCAACATAAGCAGGGGCTCTATTTTCAACAACCACCCTTCAAGTTTATTTGTTAGTTTAGTTGCGTTGCTTCATTGACTCAGTTTTCCCGCTCTGTTAGTTTCTCGAGTTTTGATGGTTTGCTAGATTTGTTCTATATATTAATTATTTTAATAGTATTCTAAAATACACGAGAGTGAAGTATTGACAATACACTAAATAAAACATGTAACAATTTAATCTAAGTACAATGTATGTTGATCCTAATGTATAAAACATTTATAGATATGATAAACAATAGATGAAATATAAATATTATCAAATTTTCCTTGAGCCCGCCATGACATCTATCGTGATCAAAATCATGACCAACCATAATGAAATTAAAAATAATTAAAACTCGTCGCATAAAACTAAGAGTGAATGCATAAACAAGCAGTGGGCTACCAGGTGATATATTTTAGACAAGGTTGTCAATTCTGTTTTAGTTGACATTTTGTTTTTTCTATTAGAATGAAATATTTCAGTTTTGAAGTGTTTTGGCACAAAAAATAATTTGAAGTAAAAAAATATTTTTGAACTAAAAAATAAACAAAATCTTAGAGAGATACAAGGGGTGTTCGGAAGCATGAAGATTTTGTATTTCAAAAATATTTTATTTATTTATCATGTTTTCATAATATTAAAAAAAATATTATTAGGAAATTCATTTTAAAAAGCAAACTTGTCAAACAAACAAACAGCGCATAGTGTAATCAAAATCCAAACACTGCCTAGGTTGCGCTCGACTTGTTTTGATTCCGGAGGTTAGGCCGGCCTGACCTTTCTTTCTTGAATATTTTTGACGGGTCCAGATCCAACTAAGAGTCTTGTGGTGAGCAACGGGGTCTCCCGGGAGGAACATGAGTTTCATTTTCTATCTCCCATTCAAAATGTTCATTTTAAAAATCATGCGGGCAACGAAGCTCACCTAACAGCTTTGAAGATTTTGACACCTGTCATAGCATAATTTTACTGATCACAGCGCCTCGGTGGGCATTTCATTGACAAGTTTGGCTGGACAGCATTTGTTTGAGGGGAAGAGTTATAGGTGAAGTGCTAGTTAGCAGGAAGAGATGCCAGGGCATTCTCTGGCAAAACAGCATTTCCGAGATGCCAAGGCATTCTCCGTCCCGTGATCCGGGGACTTGTCTAAACCCGGAGCGGTTACTCGCATGCTGCAGTGTCGATGTAATTTTTAGTCCTGCAACTCGAAACGGATAATTTCGTCTTCCATTAATTTCCGGCAAAGTCTAGCTAAAGAACAACGAGGCTCACTGGAAGTAGATTTTTTATTTATTTATAATAGAAATTAGAAATGACAACACACAGCATTAATCACACACTCTGAAACAATGATTGGCAGCATCTCATCTAGATTCATTTTTCTAAAAAGAATTCATACCAAGCAATCCAACTTTAATTAAAACAAATAATAAAAAGACATGGAAAGGTCAACAACAGAGGAATGCTCGATGCATTGATCGCGTTAAAACTCACGAGATTATTAAAAATATTATTTTAATATATAAATCATTTAAAAAAAATAATATACTAAAACAAATAAGAGGTCCACTGCGGTGATTGAATCCTGTTACGTCAAAGCTCCCAGCGAGGATCGAACTCGCGACCTTTCGCTTACGAAGCGAACGCACTACCACTATGCTATGGAAGCCTTTGCCGAGCGGGAGATGAATTTCTAAATTCAACAATGACAGAACATCTAAAAAGGAAAATCTCCTAAGCCCCTCCAAAACCCATGCCAAGCAAAGAACTACTCCAGGCTGCAGCGCGAGCAAAGCAGCGAACAGAGATAGATTTGTGGAACCGCCGCCTGACTGTCTATGGAATTTACATCGACTTACCATCCTCCTCCATTCTCATATTCCTCCTGAGCCAGCAATAGCAACTCTCTGGGAAGAGTAAACATTTTGCATCGCTGCAAAAAGATTCATGCACTTGCAAATCAGAACTAGGATGTAAATAGCAGATTTAAGCTACCTAGCCTGAGCCCATCAACAGCGTTGCCCATTTCCCCTTTACTCTGGGTGGGATGGGGGATCTTGGTTAAAGGAAAGGGGACGGATGGCTCTTATTATATTCTAACAGAGGAATGATCTTGTTGGCCAGATATTATCTTCTAACAGCGGAATAAATCTTGCTGGCTAGACATTTCATGAAAAGAACGGCCAGAAAATGAAAGAGCAGCAATATCAGTTAGAAATTTTGCGAACTATTTATTTTTGTCTTAGGAACAATTGCGAAGCTCAAGTTTCATGACTCTTTCTAGGCTGTGATTCAAGTAGACGAATATTCACGCCTCAAATAATATAAATACTATATCGGAACCTCACAGGATTTATTAGCTTCTTGGAATCGTTAGTGCAAGAATGGTTCTTCAAATTGTTATTTTACGCGACTGAGGCTGACGAGATGCTTATTGTTCATCAAGTGTCTTGAAGGTGGCACAAATGCTTGGTTTACACGAGGGAGCTATTCTCCCTGAAAGAGCAATCCAGGTTTGTATTACCTTGATTTACTTCCATTTAAAATCTGCTTTACATGCCTGATCCATGGCTAAGATGAATAAGAGAATCTGCTGTTCCTGTGTCATAGCAGCTACCTAGCTAGTTCCAGTGCCATGATCATAGTTTTATGAACACCAACTGTTCCTGATCCAAGAACGAGCCAACGTGATCGATTTTCTGTTTCTTCACATCGTTTGTTTTCTATTGGTCAGTAACGGCATCGTTGATCTTGACATTGTGATCGTGGCAAGTAATTCCAGGAAAGTTGGCCGAGAAGCTGTGACGGAAAACCCTTCTTGTTCCCAAGCGGTGTGTGGTAGCGGTAAAAAGTTTGCCCCTGTCCGACAGGTTTCGAATTCGAATCAATAGATGTATATCTTATAAGAATTTAAAATAATTATAATTTTACTTATTTAAAATAAATTTTCTAGAAAATAGAATTTACTCACATTAAAAAATACGGGAAAGTTGGCCGAGAAGCTGTGACGGAAAACCCTTCTTCCTTTCATGCAGGGTGGCCGAGAATGGAGAGAGATTCTATTCCTTTCACTCCCGTGTAATATGCTTGATTCCCATAGAACGTGGATTAGAATTTCACAAGCAACAATTGATTTTTTAAATTAAAAATAAATAAATCGTATTGCTAACAAAAACAAATTAATTTATTACAAAAATCAACGGTATAAATTAACTGCAGGAGGAGCTTCCTGCTATGTTGTATTGAATATAAAGAGTTGTTTCTTCGCCAGTATTTCTTCTATTCCCCAGATGCCAGTGAAGGCCTCGCACGATATGATATCTCTATTGGGTTTGAGTCTTAGAAGCTGTTTAAAAAAAATGTTTTGAATAACTAAAAATCTAGAATTGTAAAATAAATAAATTCAAACTTCCTATTTAAATTCCATCACGAAAAAAAGAAGAAAAATAGCACTTTTTAGCCATACAAATCTCTTTTTCTAAACCTGTATCGGGTTTTTAAAAACACATTTTATTTTCTAAAATCTTCATAGTTTTTCAAATAAAAATATAATACATTTTTTTATTCCATGTACGAGTATATCATTGACAATGTCAAAAAATAAAATCATTATTTTTTTTATGTTTAGTCAGTGTCAACGATTTAATTTTTATTATAAATTTAATATATTTTTTCCGAGTTAACAATATAATTTACTTGGGATAACTTTTAATTTCAATAGAATAAAATAAAATATCTTATAATTGGATTATCACAAATATAAAATATTCAGATAATTATTTTAAGTTATGATAATTTGTTTTTGTGGAAAAAAGTTATAAGCTTGGTATATTTTTTTTGGAAAGAAATCTTCTTTTTTAACAAATAAACACGTTTTCAAATTTCTATTAAAAAAAGATAAAACTGAGAATTAAAAAGGAAAATACATTTCTGTCATCGAACTTACCCGGTTGTCTCGTACGGTCTACTATTTTATTTCTTTATTAATTTTAAAAATCCACTGCAAGTGATTTTTTATACAAGACGGCTAGTAAAAAGAACACAACGGTGCGTTTTATTGGAGTATTTGACCAACGAAGGGTTTAAGAGCTCTCCCTCGTCTCTTTCTCCCAGTGATGCTAGATAGAGAAGATGCCTTCAATTGCGCAGAATGGTTCCAGAAACACAACACAAAGTCGAAAACAAAAACCGGTCCTCAAGTTTTCCAACCAACCTCGCAGCGCCGCCGATGTTATTGCCAGGTCCTCTCTCAAAGCTTTTTTTTTTTTCTATGAATTTGTTTTCGATTTAGCAAACTAGAGAAAAGAAAGGATTCAATTTGATTTCCGATATCATAATATCTTCAATGAATTTAAATTTATTGGAGCTAATCGAAGTTATTATCTCCAATTCTTCTTCTTCTTCTTTCTGAAATTTTGGCTGAAACCGAAGTGATTTGTGTATTGCAATGCAGGAGGGAGATAATTAAGAGACAGAGAGAGTCTCTGCCGATTGCTTCAGGTGCTTTTTTAATTCCCTTATCTTTTCTTTCATAGAAATATTTCAGGTTAGATAGAACACATCAATGCTTTTCTTTTTTTTTCCTTTCCTAAAAAACAATTTCACGTCTCCAGTTAAGGAACGACTTGTACAGGAGGTTAAAAACCATGATATTTTGATCATCGTTGGTGAAACTGGAAGCGGAAAAACAACTCGTAAGTTCTTTAATTTTGCAGTACTATTATTTGTTGATGTGGGTCCAAATCTCTTGTCAATTGAATTTATTTATTTATTATTTGTAGAGTTGCCTCAGTTTCTACTTAATGCTGGGTTCTGTCCCGATGGAAAAGTTATTGGGATAACGCAACCTAGGCGTGTGGCGGCTGTCACGGTTGCTAAAAGAGTTGCAGAGGAATGTGGTGTTGAGTTGGGTCAAAAGGTTGGATATTCCATTAGATTCGATGATAACACTTCCTGCTCAACAAGGATCAAGTACATGACAGATGGATTGTTGCTGAGGTAACCAATAAGTCTGCTCAGTTTCAGGTCCTTGGTTGTTCAGATTTTTGTATTGTTTCATTTTTATGTACCTTCCTAATAAAGTTTTGTACTCATTGATAGTTTGTGTAGATATTGTAAGGGTTAGGGTTAAAGGTTTGCTTGCTGTGTGCTATTGATTGCTGATACTAGTTGATCTTGTCATATGAAGGAGTCAGTGTTCATAGAATGATCTGGTCAGAGAATTTTTAATATTTTCTTATTCATTTGTAAATGGGGCATTTGCAAACGTAATGTTATGGGTATGTTGAGCGAGCAAAGTGTTTGAGAGAGGAACAATGAATCTGTAGGCTGAAGATGACCAAGATAGTAGATTTCAGATCATTGCAATTTGAATGAGCTGATGCAATTCTTGATGCATTTACAGGGAAGCATTATTGGATCCATATCTCTCTAGGTATTCAGTAATCATTGTTGATGAAGCTCACGAGAGAACTGTCCATACAGATGTGTTACTGGGCTTGCTGAAAAATGTGCAGAGAGCAAGGGTGAAAGCTGTCAATGACCATGTTATTGTCAATAATAAGAAGGCCAGCAATAGTATAACAAATGAGAATGGAAAAGGAGCTGAATGCACCACTTTTCTCAAGCAGTGCCAAAGGAAATTTCCTCCATTGAAGTTAATAATTATGTCTGCCAGTTTGGATGCACGTCTTTTCTCAGAGTACTTTGGTGGCGCCAGAGCTGTTCATGTTGAAGGCCGTCAGCATCATGTGGATGTATTTTATACCCTTCATGCGGAGACAGATTATGTAGATGCAGCCTTGATTACCATATTCCAGGTAATTATCTATCAGCCTTCACTGTCTTTTAAAGTTTTGCAGTTCTGAGACTTTCCATTAAAGCTATTTGACTCACTCTTGATCACCAAAATTTTCAAATTGTCAAACCTTTTAATATCCCATTTTTTTTCATATTGAACTCTTTTTACTGTTTGTTGGTGCCACATGTATAGCTGAAATCAAGTTCTTTGGTTCTATTCTAGAATAGTTCTAAGCGGGGGATGGAAACCAATCTTTTTTCTGTCATCTTTTCTCAAAATAAATAAATAAAATAAAAATTTGTTTTACCTCAATTAACCCGAGCGTGATTGATTTGTATACTGACACTCAAATACTATGAATAGTCCTTGGACTATTATGATTTTTTTCCACAAATATTTAAGTTCATTGTGCAGTTTTTTTATATTGCTACTACTAATTGTGCTAGATCCACTTGGAGGAGGGCCCGGGTGATATTCTTGTGTTCCTAACTGGGCAAGAAGAGATTGAAGGTGTTGAGAGACTTGTACAGGAGCAACTTCAAAAGTTACCAGAAAAAAAGCAAAAGTTGTTAACTGTTCCAATATTTTCATCTCTTCCATCAGAAAAGCAAATGCGAGTTTTCATGCCAGCTCCAGCTGGATATCGTAAGGTAGCTTAATGATCTTTGTGAGCTATCTTCTATATAGTGCTTGAATTGGTGGCACTTGGAATTGACAGCCACATTGATGATAATAATCTGAAGTTTACTGGCACAGAAATAGATGTACAGTGAATGTATACAGATAATTCACATGTAACACAGTATTTCTAGATGCTTTTGATCTCTATGCTACACATTAATGGATTTAATATTTTATATGCGCTTTAAACTCCGATTTGATTTCTGAGTGATCATTCAGTATTCTTAATCATAGCCCTTTGTAGGTGATATTGGCAACAAATATTGCTGAGACATCAGTGACTATACCTGGAATCAAATTTGTTATAGATCCTGGATTCGTAAAAGCACGTTCTTATGATCCAGTCAAAGGGATGGAATCATTGATAATTATTCCAACATCAAAAGCCCAGGCTCTTCAAAGGAGGTAGGTATGCTGAATTATGCTTGTTGGGTGAAACAACGACTAATACAAAGGCTATTCAGTTTGAGTTTAATTATAAAACTTTCAACAAGATTTAATTTGGTTCTAGTTACTACATTCCTCTTAAATTTGTATGATTCACATTTTGTTAACAAATTGTTACCTGTAATCCAGCCTACCCATACATAAGCTTGTTAATAACATCCAAGTGATTTTCTTTCATGATTATTTTGACTATGAAATTATCCATTCTCTGTAATAACCATCTCCTTGGATATTTTATTTTATTTTGGTCCTATGCCATTGGGTGCATCCCCCCCCCCCCCCTCTCTATAAGTGTGCACGCCATCTTTTAAATGAATTTGCATGGTTGGAAGCTTAGAACCAGTCAAGTGCATTAATTATCTAAACATTTTGAAATTGATGTTTGTCTTCTTTTGTTAATTTAGTTTTCACTAAACATTACTTCGTGCGCGCGCGCGCTCTCCGTCTTACTTCAAGAGGTGTTTTTGATCAAATAATAATCAAGATTGACAAACATTTTGTTACTGCAGTGGACGTGCAGGCCGTGAAGGACCAGGGAAGTGCTTTCGACTCTACCCAGAGAGTGAATTTGAGAAGCTTGAGGATTCAACAAAGCCAGAGATCAAACGGTGCAACCTCTCTAATGTTATTTTGCAGCTCAAGGCTCTAGGCATTGATGATATTATAGGGTTTGATTTCCTGGAAAAACCATCAAGGTGAATCTTCAGATTTCAGAGTTCCATTGGTTTGGTGCAGCATTCTTGTTCCGCATTTGTGTGGCTAGTAGCAGATGATTGTAGATTAGTTACCGTCACTAAGATTCTAACCTAGACGGAAATTCCCCACATGTTTTTCTGCTTGACTATGGCCATGTCTTTCTTTCTTTAGTTTAACCACTTTCTCATGCCATCCCCTTCAGCCCCCTCTCAGGGGCTTCTTCCTGTGTTTATTGCATCTTCAAGTCTCCATCAGTTGAACATGTATTCAGCCCATATTTACTGCTAGATCCTGAGGTTAAGTTACCTATTAATTTGTATTGCGCAGTATAAATAACCATTTGGGAATATACTTGACATTTTTAAGATGTTAAAAACTTTACAAATTGAATTTTTTGCTGGTCTAGATGCTGAATGTTGGATGTTATAATTGGGTTAATCCAGGCTGGCTTGCAATCTATTCGTGCATAGTGAGGGCGAGAGATAATATTCTTGTTTGGTTCATGCCTGTGGTAGATGACCTTATTTATTGATGTTTATCTGGCTTATAATTTCTGGTGCTGTCTGGTTGAGTAGAGTTGTTTCCTATGAACTTTCTCAAGGGACTTGCATTTTCTAAACAGATCACTAATCCTTTGTTACTGAATGTAATAGGGCAGCGATTCAAAAATCGTTGGAGCAGCTGTTTCTGCTGGGTGCTTTGACAGATGACTGTAAGTTGTCAGATCCTGTTGGGCATCAAATGGCTCGGCTTCCCTTAGACCCTATTTATTCCAAAGCTCTCATCCTTGCTAGCCAGTTCAACTGCTTGGAAGAAATGTTGATAGCTGTTTCAATGCTCTCTGTGGAATCTATTTTTTATAATCCTCGTGAGAAGTCAGCAGAGGTACGTGCTTATCAATTGCTTCTTATATGTTTCTAAGATGAAAAGTGATTGGACAAATTTCCTCATCTGTATTAAGTCAAATGCTAAGTTATTTCACCATGGCATCCAACAATAATTTTGTTCATCTCATTGTCTGGCTTTGTCTTAGCTATGTTACCAATGACGAGTGTAATAAAAAGTGGTCAAGAATTAGCTATTATGTGGACAGAGTCAATGGGAGACTTGGTGTTCAGAGAATGACTGGAGCACTGATCTTAGGCAGTTTTCAAGTGTGTGGATCAACTAATGAGAATTTTTGTTATTGTTTTTTTTTTATTTCTTCTTTTTTCTTTATATGCATATATTTTCTGGGCTCTAAATGTTCCAGTACTTCTGATTTCTGTGTGATATGTTATTCACTGCTAAAGGACTGTAGCAGTTTCTGAATCTCTTCAAACATTGTCAATATGATGTTAAAGGACTGGCTTTTTTTTTCTATTTTTGCATTATATTATGCTACCTATCCAAACCTGGTAAAACCTCATGTTAAAAAGCCTTTTCTCTCTTTCTTGGCAGGCAAAAACTGCAAAGAGGTGTTTTGCAAGTCCAGATGGTGACCATCTTACTTTGATTAATGTTTATCGTGCTGCTGATGAACTCTTACAGAAGAGAAGGATGGAACTTGGTACAGAAAAAAATGAGAAAAATATTAAAGGAAAAAATGAAAAGATTGTAAGAAAATGGTGCAAGGAAAATTTTATTAATAGTCGCTCGCTGAAGCATGCTTGTGACATTCACAGGTTTTTTACCCCTTTTGTTCCTCCATTTTTCCTCTTTTCCCTTAGGTTGTTTTACTTTCTTGTAGGATTCACTTATAAATTTTGATTTCAATATGGATTCCATGTTCGAAAAACTCTTGAGACTTGACCTGTTGTAGTTTTTATTAGTTAGCAATCTTGATTTAAGAGGTCATTTTCTACTGCAGTCAAATTAGAGGACATGTTGAACAAATGGGTCTTCCTATTTCTTCTTGTGGAGATGACACTCTTCAATTCCGTAGATGCCTTGCTGCTTCATTTTTCCTTAATGCAGCTTTGAAGCAACCTGAGGGAACATACAGGTATTATATTTCTCTATATAAGCTCAGACATCCATTTGCATGTTACTTTAGGTTTCTTTGGCATTTCTATTATTTTCCCTTGTTAACAAGTCTTTGGCTAGTTGGTTGTGGTATCCAACCTTCTCTTGAAATCCATTTTCATGTTGTGTCTCGCTTTCCTTTCTCCTACATCAAGACCCTCAAAGTTGCTGAAATGAATGGCAGGGCTTTAGCAAGTGGTCAAGTAGTGCAGATCCACCCTACTTCTGTGTTGCACCAGTCAAAGCTGGAGTGCGTGATTTTTGATGAACTTGTCCAAACAAGTCAGAAGTACATTCGCAACACAACTAGAATTGATTATTTGTGGTTGACTGAGCTTGCTCCTCGCTATTATGCAATGCAGGGTTGAAGTTTTGGTATGAACTCTATCAGCTAATAATTTACTTTCATTTTTCATTTTGTTTGGTCATTTGATGTAATGCTATTGCTAGATGCAACTAAGAGTTCCATCCCCAAATCTTTTGTACTTATCAACTTGTAGTGAATGTCTGAAAATTCTGCATTTGAGCATGTAAAAAGCTACACTTCTCTCTTGGTGCTGTGAGGTTGCCACTCACATATCTTGCTAATTAAGTCTCTTGTTTTCTACCCTTTCACATCGGGTAACTATACCAGTGATGGGGTCCATGACTCTTCTAAAATATCTCTTTGACTGAAACGCTTTTGGAGATTGGAACTTGGCTACCTTTACTTCGAAGTTTTGAATCTCTTTATAGCCTGATGGTCTGATTTCACACTGTAGCTGGGAAATAGCAACTAGAGGAGGATTGCTGTGACTCGTGATTGAGGAGAAGTGGCTCTATGGTTTTTTGTTGATAGGATGCGTTCACAAGGTGGACTTCATAATAAAATCTATTCCGAGTCTATCCATTTCAGCATTGCTTGATCAGATGACTTGGAGAATTTTGGAGGGCTTCTACGCCATGCATGTCCCATTAGTTTCCATCTGCAGTGTTCTGGCTTTTCTCTTCCAGCAAGGATTCTCTGCGAAGAGGTGCTTGTCAGTTCTTGATGGGGTGAACATTTGGGAAAGTTACTGCTTCGGTCGTCCTTTTTTAAACAATGGTTTCAGATGTTAAAGCCTGACTGTTGAAAACAGCATCTAAACAAACTTGGCTAAATTTGTGGCTGGCCTTTCATCTGGATGTGGGCTGGGGAGAGGCGGTGGCGGCCATGAGGAGTGCAGTTTTGATTCCCAAGCAAGCCAGAAAGCAAAGGTTTAGTTTTTCTCTGTATCATTTAACGAAGCCAAATATATCACCAAATGGCCACTGTGTACCTTAAACGAAACAGTTTTTCTTTTCATAAATGATAATTTATCTATGGATCTGCAAATAGTTTGGAAATTCTAAGCAGTTGATTGAATTGCTCATCGTATTTTAGTTTCTGAGCACCATGTAGGAGCCTCCAATTGGCAAATCTTGTTAGTGAATTTCTGTGAATAATTCAGACAGCCTAACAAATGGACTCTTAAGGGTCGTGCGTGCTTGATAGATTCTCAGCGAATTATATCGCTCGTGTGATCTTTTAACTGCGGGCCGGGCCGGGGTGGCTTGCATGATCCTCAAAGGGAATGTACAAAGAAACCTTGATGATGAACCAAGGAGAGCATTTAAAAAAACAGAAAAAAGCTGGCGACTATCGCATGTCAAGGCTTCTGTCAACCAGCAAGGTAATTGGTAGAAAGATCAAAAGGATCTTTAATTCAGTTAGTTTTTTCAAATACATCCAGGAAGTATCAAATTGTCAACGTCATTTCTTTCAGCCAAGTTTTTTTCATTATATAATAAAAGCTGTTCTGGTCACCGACCCCTTCTCTAACAATGGAACAGTAAGGAGCAACGTGAGCTCAACTATGACATAAAACGTTGTGTGCACCAAGTAGCCTACACATATGGGTGTGCCTATTTTCTATGTATATATGTGCGAGTTACTCGTCCACGGAAAAAAGAAGAAGGTGGTGGTGAAATAGGGAGGAATGGGAAATGCATTAGTATGCATCTCAACGGAAGGGGTGAGAGAAAAAAGCTCTAAACATGAAGTAAACCAACCACCTTTGCTAGCCTCTTTCAAAGGAAGAGCCGGGCTCTTGTTTTCACTCTCTTCTTCGGAGAATAAAAAGAAGAAGGCAGGGAAATTTGATGGCCAGCTTGATGAGCAAGCTCTTGCTGCAGCTTTGCTCTTTAACCATCATCAAGGAAATAATGGCAATTCTCTTCCATTTCCCAGATCCAAATCTGTAGTATATCCTTCTACAGGTTCCAAGAAGGATGGTTTTACAAGGAGTTCAAGTTCTAGGCAACAGTCTCGTTCCGACTCTCTGCTAACAAGGCCTGGCCAGCTTGTTAACCAGGTTGCTATTATCTTCTTCTTTTTTAAATAATGGTCATATATATTTGATTCATGAGCATATCATGAGTTTCAAATTCTCCTTTCATATATTTTCCATTTGATCTCCAATTCCTGGTTAAACTTCATATGTGCACGATCATGAAACAAGGATAATGATGTTCTTCTTGGTCCTTAAAAGGTTGAAAAGGTAATAACTTGAAGGGAAAGTACTGCCAGACTAGTTTGCATTGGTGGTCGAGATGCAGTTTTTTCCAGTAGTTCCAGTAGATTTTTCTTACGAATATAGTTCCTGTACATAAGCTTTACTGCGACAAATAAACATGATTTTGAATGGGAATTGGCCCCTGGTCGAATATTCGTCTGTGCTTATTTCTCAACTCCATACGTTCTAGGGATAGTGCTGGTTAATGGGGTCTGCTAAGTCTTGCTTACCACATGGACCTGCCCCTGGCAGTAGCTTGGGCGACCTTCTCAGCTTAATATTCCAATTAGATCGCCATTTAAAACTTCCAGTCATCTCTTCATTTTTTATCATATTTTCCCTCTGAATTCAAATATCTTTCTAACAATACAGTCTTAACTGGTGAAATTCATAACAGGCTGGGTTATTTTCTATAGAATGTGGAGTTACAGTTACTTTCACGAAAGCACCTCGTTAGAATTGAGTCCCTTACCTCACTTTTCCATTTTAGCAAAAAGATTACCGCTGACTTGGACTTTAAAATTTCGATAACACTTTCAACTAATTATACTGACTATTCATTTTTTATCTGGTAGGATCTTGAAACGAACCGTGTTGTCCTCGTTCATGGAGGTGGTTTTGGTGCATGGTGTTGGTATAAAACCATTTCCCTTCTAGTGAAAGCTGGCTTTAAAGTTGACGCGGTAGACTTAACAGGCTCTGGCATCCATTATTCTGATACAAACAGCATTAGAAATCTAGCCGAATATGTAAAGCCACTTTCTGATATTTTTTACAAGCTTGGTGAAGGAGAAAAGGTTTGTGTTCTCCTTTTTCAATAAAGATGGTTGATGATTTATTCAAGATACTGTTATAATCAAGTTCTATCTAAAAATGCAGGTGATTTTGGTGGGTCATGATTTTGGGGGTGCTTGTATTTCATATGTGATGGAGCTGTTTCCATCTAAAATTGCCAAAGCTGTTTTTATTGCTGCAACAATGCTGTCTAGTGGCCAGAGTGCCCTCGATCTAATTTCTCAACAGGTTTGCCCTCTATTCTATACAAGAACTGGAAAAGGCACAGCTTATAGGATGACACACTAAACTGATCAAATTAAGCAATTCTGGTCCATTAATAATCGTGACAGCATTGTTCTCTCCCAAGTAACACGCCTCTTTCAGGTCTTTCTTCTCTATTTTCCTGTACTGTCTGAACCTCTTTCGGCCATGAAAATAAAATAAAGAATCTATTTCCCAAGATTATATGATATATATACAGCTGCTGCCCATGGAGAACCAGTGCTCTAGTGGTGCATTTTCTGATATTATTACTTTTGAACTAATAACTCTAAATTATTCAATAACTATTCCAGACAGGTTTCAGTGAACTGGTAAGACAACCTCAGACATTTATCTATGCCAATGGAAAGCACAGCCCTCCAACTGCTATTGACATTGACAAAACATTGTTACGAGACTCGTGGTTCAACCAAAGTTCAACCAAGGTATACAAGTTCCATATCGAAAAATTACATCTTTGCTATAACGACTAGAATTTCACTGATGCGGGTTTTACGTAAACCAGGATGTAGCATTAGCATCAGTATCGATGAGGCCAATCCCATTTGCACCAGTTGTAGAGAAGCTCTTTCTTTCCAGCAACAATTATGGCTCCATTCCAAGGTTTTACATTAAAACTCAAGGAGATTGTGCCATGCCTGCTCCTCTACAGGAGTCTATGATAAATTCAAATCCACCAACACAAGTTTTCGAGCTTAAGGGCTCTGATCACGCACCTTTTTTCTCAAAGCCCCAGGCGCTGCATAGGATACTAGTCGAGATATCACAAGTTCCATCGAAGCATATCTAAATTCGCATTACAATAAGGCTGTGGGAAGACATGGACATCGGAGCAGCTTGTTCGGACATGGACAATTCGGCATGGCTCATTTATGCATGTGTGGTTAAATTTAACCGACCAAAACATTCTTAAAGAGCATGCGCATGCATATGCCATTAATCGCTCATTTATGCATATTTGGAACCCTAGCTAGCTTCTTTTTGTCACCAAGACCTCCTTTATGAGCTAGTGAATGCTCGAATGGGAGCTTGTATCTTGTTAATTTCCAGGTGCTGTCACTTGTTACTTGGTTTCTTTTGTGTTTTATTTAAAAGTTTTTTTTGTCTATTTTTATTTAAAAATATATAGTCACTATGAAGCACTATAAAAATAGATTGTTTTTATTCACGCAATATGCTTTCAAATTACCAAAGAAATATATGTTTATAATAATAATAATAATAATAATAAATAAACATTTTAAAACAAAAACATTTCCTTGTATTACAATCTAAGTGAATGTACGCAGCATGACTTTTAAGTCTACAAATTTAATTATGATATGTCCAGATGAAAAACTCCGTTCTTAATGTATGTACCTCAATAAAGTTTTTGATAGATCAAAGAGAATAGTATAGTAGATATCGACTACTAAATAAGTTTAATCATAAGATTTTTTATTAAGGTAAATAAATGAGATTTATTAAATATAGTAACAAGTGTGGTAGGTGACTAACTACAATATACCAATTAGCTCTCCACCCAAGCACTTGCAAATGCTTCAGGTCAAGGCACATTTTGGTTTGGGACTGCAGGAGCAGTAGTTATACCCCATTTTCTGCGGACATCCTCCAAATCCTCTTGAAAGTGCTTCTCATAATACACACACATGAGATCCGTGCTCTGCATGCCGGCTCGAATGGCCCATGGGAAGTAATGCTGGAAGAACAATTTTCTCTGCTTCTCGGTAAATCTAGCTGTGCCTCCTACAACAGACATCAGGCACATTGGAAGGTGCATTTGCTCGAATTCAATCACCTTGAGAGCTGACTCGCCGATTAGGTTAGTGGGCAGAGCAAAAAGGGTGTGCCAAAAATCATGCACCTCACGGGCTCGCATAGCAACGTATGCCAGCTCTTCCGTTTCCATGAATCGCACTGGTGGACGGTCATCTGGGGAAAAGTTCCTGGATCCCATGAATCTTGCATAGGCAGCACCAAATGTATTGGCTGGCAGATCCCATGCATGCCCCACTTGTGCAGATATGACACGAGGTCTCTCCAAGAGAATTGCCTATCATTCGAATTTATATATAAAAAGAAAGTTAGGTTCTTTATGATGTAATACGAAGTTCAATCATTACAAAGCTACTATCATTTTACACCCATGACATGCTTCCCTAGAAGCTTTTTAAGAGAAATCAATCTGATCTTCGCAGTAAATGGAGAGCCCAAAGACCCTGTCAAATTCAGTGTGTGTGTGTGTGTTAATTGGCATAAAAAGAGTTTCATCCATGAATAATTCACAATTGAAAGAAGATCGGATCGCATGTTAATGTGTTCAGGATTTTACAATTAATAATTTAATTCAGTAATTATAAACTACTACTGCCCAGGAAACAGAAGGTGAATGGAAATGTGGACAGGAAGACTCACTCTTCCTTCAGGGCTCTTTTTCATTCTTTCAAGTACTCTTTCAAAAGCAGGTTTTCCGGTTGTTTCTCCAAGCGCCGCTATCAAATCCGCTCTTCGTGGATCTAACAACGCACCCACAGCAGAACCAACCGCAACCGCCGCCTGTTGCCACCTATTCAGCCGGATTTTTCCTCCTCCTATCATCGTTTGATATTCTCCCGGAAAATATGTAAACACTTTACCTTTCACGCATTTATGTAAACCGAATTTGTTATGGTTTTGTTTTAAAGAGGGAGGGAGAGGCCGAGAGGGGGGGGCGTCTTCGGCCTAAGACTGGTTCTCAAGAGAAAGAGAACTCTTTCAGACCCTTAGTTTCAAGACTCTGGCTTTCAGTCTTCCATTTCCAGGTGAGTGCGTCGAGATGACTTTTGTCAATTACTCCAGCTGTGGGGTTTGTTCGTTCTAGGGGGGGGGGGGGGGGGGGCTGAGAGGGGGCCCCGGCTGCTGTGCTAGGGTTTTGAAATTTGGAAAAAAATGAAAGTTTATATTTATAGCAAGTGTTTTAACCGAATAAATTGGATATTTTCCAGAGTTTTATAATCAATTTAATTGATTTTTTTATCGGTTTGATTTTTTTTTTTGATTTTTTCGATTTAATCAGTTAGCTAGTTTTTTTGTTAACACCTATAACAGATCAAAAACGGTGTTTTTCTTTGATTTGATGTGGGCCAAAGAAGAGGGAGTGGGCCTTCTTGGATTTTCTTTGAAGCCCAGGAGCGGGCTTTTACTTCTCTTTTTTTCAGAAGAGTTCTCTGCCGTATACAATGATATAAAAAGATTCCAGGTATGATTTTTACAAGTTAATTTTACTTTTTCTCTTGACTTATACAAAAAATATTTATTAATTCTAGATTATATATATTTTTTTTAAATAGTTTTACTAAATATAATTATAAATAAAAATAATTTCAACCATAACTTTTAAACAGACCGTCTGTGGTGGTGGTGGTGATAGTGGATTTGGAATGGCGATGTCAAGAGTCAAAACCTAGTTGGTTCAGCCTCGATCTGGGCTACGGACTGTTTCTGGAAGCTAGGCTTAGCTAAAGGCCAGTGGGCTGGCAGCGAAACCTGGGCTCAGGGAATTCGGGGGAAATCTCGCTGAATTTGAACCTCTTTTTCTTTACAGCTCTTTAATCTCAGATCGAACTGGTTCCATTAATACATTTTAACATAATTATCTTTTCTGTCATGTTCTTGCCTGACATTTTTCTATGTCATTATTACCTATTTTTACCTATTTTTGTATGTCATTATTCATTTAACTGCGTTTACTAAATCAGTCATTTCAATCACTAGAATCTCTTTTTTTTTATTAAATCTATTTTTATATATATTAAAAAAAGTTTCGTCAAACTTGTGGTTCAATGAAGGTCTAGTAGAGAGCATAAAACGGCATGTCAATGGAAAAGGAAATATACACGTCCATTTTTAGCTGGGCTTACGTAGCAAACTCATCATCGATAAGTGGACCACTGAGAAACAAGTGGATCTTTCCAACTCACATATGAGTCGGGGGCTTTTTCGTTTTTGCACAAATTGACAGATCAAAAAAGAAATTAGGTTACCCAACTGATCAATCGATGGGAGAAAGGAAAGGTTTATTGGGCATGCAAGAAAGTTTCTTTCAGAGTGCTCAGAAGTCAGGTCTGTCTGCATCCTGTCATTGTTTCCCAAAAAAAGTCGACTGACATCAGATCGAACAGTTTGAAGACTATTGACAAGTTGTCTGAACCGAGATCCGAAAAAGGAAATAAAGAAATAATATCGCGGTAAATATTTTAGCTTTTCGGTACCGCGAAGTCTCTCCGCGCTTCGCTAACGACACCGCCTCTTATTTTATACTTTACTGCGTTCTATTTTGATTCTAAAATTTTCTTCAAAGCCCATAGTAGCTCCGGGCATCTCTCTTCAGAGCAAGTTACCACCTGAAAATTGCTAATATTTATCCATCGCTGTCTCCTTCCTTTCTCTTTTTTGAAAAAGGTTAAAACCTCCTCCCGTCATGTTTTTCACAGTGACTGCTATCGCTGGACAGTATTTTTCGAGGGAATAGGCCCTAAAAAGCGTGTCGATGTGTTAAAAAGTTTTAGATTTGTCGTGTAGATTTTAAATTCGAGTTAGTATATATTCATTTTGTAATAATATAGAATAATTAAAGTTTTAGTAGCTCAACTCAAACCTACAAATAGTGATTACAGGGCTGGAGTTTACTCAGGTCCAGAAAAAAAGATTTTCGATACAATGTGCCAGGTCACATGAAAATATTTAGTTTTTACTTCAACCTTGTACTGTTATTGTAGAACTGCCTTTTCTTTCACAGGGGTGTAGTTAAAAAAGTCTCATAGTACATGCGTGTCAAATCAAATGATTTGCGATCTACATAATAGATGTCAAGTTCGAGTTAATATCTATATCTCTTGTAAGAATTTAAGACAATTGAAATTTTATTCGTTCATTTGGACCCATAAAATATATTTTTTAGAGGTGTTATTTACTCACATAAAAAAAGAGTGTAGTTAAAAAAAAATCAAAATTTTAAGATCACTGTGCTGTGAACTTTTTGAAAGCTGGGAGGTGTCACGGACACCCATGACCGTGCCCAGTTCTGTGTGCTTGTAAAGGAGGAATACATGTATTCTTATGCAGGGCTAAAATTCCAGAGAAGACCGTGATAGTCTAATTTTTCAATAAATATAAATAAATAAAACAAATATATGGGCCAGTGACGTCGCCTAAATCATCAAAATAAAGACAAAACTAATGTGAAGTGACATGTATATTAATTAATATCAACTCATTAGAAGTTGATAAACAAACAACAAGGCTGACGATGTAGACAGTGCTGACACGACACGTACAATCAATCAAGTTCATCTCATAATTTTAAAAGAAAATAAGATGAAAATTGATCATTCCGGCCCATCGTGTTTTCAATATCGATTTATTTTTTCTCGGGTTAAAAACAAACCCCTCTATACTTGCTCACCACTTGAAAAGGATAAAATTATATAAACAAATTTAATTTGTATAAAATATATTAAAAAAACTACAAATGAATAATACAAATCTCTTTAAAAACTAAAACAATTTGACACTATTTTTTCTAGTAGTTTAAATAGGTATTAACGATATGTTTTTCTCTTCACGGTCAAAATCCAACAACCTTTGTATATATATATGTATGTATGTATGAATATAAAATATCATTACGAGTGGGTTTACGAGGTGGTTGTAGAAAAACTAGAGTTGAAAATGACCAGTAACCTAGATCGATTGACAAAATAATTGTGGGCAAGCTACAAAATAAAATATCGCTACGGGTGGATTTTTTCTCGGGTTAAAAACAAATGTGTGACACAAATTTTTCTAGTGGTTTAAATAAGTATTAACGATATGTTTTTCTCTTCACGGTCAAGATCCAACAATCCTTGTATGTATTAACGATATGTTTTTCTCTTCACGGTCAAAATCCAACAACCCTTATATATATGTATGTATGTATATAAAATATCGTTACGGGTAGGTTTAAGAGGTGGTTGTAAAAAAACTAGAGTTGAAAATGACCAGTAACTCAGATCGAGGGCAAGCTACTAGGACCCCCCGGGCTAGTTTGCATAGCATGATGACACAAACAACATACATGTTAAAAAGCCTTGAACAACAAACATGAGAATAGCCTTCACGTTGCACTATATAGTTTTTTTAATATTTTGTTTTATTTTAAATTAATAGTCTTTTAGGTTTTAGATTGTTTTGATTTCATAGTATTAAAAATAAATTTGAGAAAATAAAAAAATCATTATTTTAATATATTTTAAAAAAAATTAAGGAATAATTGTGACCACAATATTAAACAAGCTCTTGATCAAGAATACCAACTATAACTAGGAGTAATACATTATATTTCTACGTGATATATTAAATATTTGCATGATACTCTAATGATTTTTATTTTTTAAAATATTTTTATATAAAAATATATTGATTTAATATTTAAAATGTTGTTCTTATGATTTTAATATGCTAATATCATATATATATATATATATATTATTTTAAATATTTTTTAAAAATACCATGCACTGTATATCACAAAGCACAATAAAATAAAATAAAGTATTTGAGAAAGTGGTCACGAAAAAAATTAAAAAATCATTTTTGGCGTGATTCCAAACAGCCCTAACGGGTGGGGTGGTTGAGAATATACAGGGGGTGAAGGCATATAAAATTTGGAGTACACGGAATGGAATTCAAAAAAAGAATCTCACCACGTTCTAGCTATTAGTGATGATTGCTTAACGGATGTAAAGACATCATGTTTGAATTGAAAACTTACTTTTTAGAGCTGAAAGTGAAGAATTTGGTGAAGTTACCTTAAAATATTATATTTGTAATTGTTATTGAAATTATTTTTAAAAATATATTTTACTTAAAAATATATTAAAATAATATTTTTTATTTTTTTAAAATTATTTTTAATATCAAATCATTAAAATAATCTAAAATTTCAAAAATAATATATTTATTTTATTTTTTCAAAAATATTTTTCAAACCCATCACCAGATCCGCTCTTACTTTAATTATTCCTTGTGAACGCAATGCAACCATTGTGGCTGATATTCATTTCCATGTTGATGTCGTTTTCAGCCGTAAACTCTCTTGACTAATCGCTTGTCGGCATCCATAAAGTTTGCATTTTTCTCCATTAATGCTTAAAATAAAAAGGTTCTATAGCGATAACAGCCTTGAATTCAAGCTTTTTCTTGAAAATGATGAGCGGATAACTACAGTTTTTATTTTTATTTCCATCAACGGATAACTACACCATTTATGTAAAAAACTGTCAGTACAGCTGGGTAATTTATAAGAAGATAACATTCAATTATTATTTTTCTTTTTTAAAAAATAAAAATTCTGCATCTATCCGAGTGCAAGGAACATTATATCCCAGGGCCCTTGTGAAACTATCCTTCTTTTATGATTGATATAGGAGTATTTTTCATTATATTTCAAAAATATTTATGAAAAAAAATAGATTTTTTATTTTGATTTTTGATTTTAAATTGTTATTTTTTGGGTATTTTTAGATTATTTTCATGTGCTGATATCAAAATGATTTTAAAAAAATATTATTTTTATACAATTTTAAACGAAAAATACTTTCAAAAACAATTATATTTTCAAACTGTCAATTATACTATTCCAGGAGGAGATGAGGATTAGCACAGAGAATTATCACTGGAAATGATGTTCACATATAGTGTTTTTTCTGTTGAGCAGGATTATAATTTCCTTTTTTTAAAAAAAAATTGCAGCCATGATTGGAGCACACCACTCAACATGCCATGCACCAAACCAGCCAGGAAACGATTAAGAATCACTGGGGATCAAAAGTTACGTTCATCGTTGAGGTTACATTCCCTTCGATCCTCGCCTGAAATTTCTATCCCTCCCGTGTGTGAAAAGACTGTTTGGCTTTCTTTTCTGGGTGAAAACGGATCTGCTACCATTTTTGTTCGTCAAATGTATTATTATGCACGTCTAATCAAGCAAACAAGTAATGATAATCCCATTAATTTGAGATTCCTCTCTATCCCAGGAGCACGGAAAAATTATTATTAATAATAATAATAGAAAAATTCTTTGGCTAATGGCCCTAACGACCTGGATCAGGGGACAAGATCCCAGAAACTTTAAATAAAGCGAAAGGGACACCGAAACATGTGCAAATTTCATCACATATGTTTGGATAAGTGCTCGGAGGATAACGCTAACTAGCATAGTTTTGTTGCCAGCAATGATTTCGGAACAAGTTATTACGTTTAGCAATCCGCGCTCTGATTTCAGATCATGTTGGGGAGTTGGGAGGCACTAAATTTTCGCACTAGATTTGGCACGAGAAGCAACTTCTGGATTATTTTTTTAAAGCTTGTAATCCCTATTTCCTGAAAATTATATTTTATTAATTTAAATAAACAACTAAAATTCTAAATGGTGCATGTCATGACTTGAATTCAAGAGTTTCGTTTAGTGTAAAATCATTTTTAAGTGTATATTATTTTGCTAATTTATGGGATGATCATA
This sequence comes from Salix arbutifolia, assembly GCA_025169955.1. Lineage (NCBI taxonomy): Eukaryota > Viridiplantae > Streptophyta > Magnoliopsida > Malpighiales > Salicaceae > Salix > Salix arbutifolia. The sequence goes on from CM045909.1 coordinate 5,575,142, forward strand.
ACACTTCAGATCCCTAAGCCGAAATTTGTTAGTGAATCGGCACACGAGCTCTCGAATTTTTTTGTCGTGAAAAGCCAGCTGCTGAAGTTGAGAAAAGAGGAGGGTTGTGCCCACTATGGACTGTGAGATAAAACACTTGGATTCACACCGTATTTTAGCCTCTTTAACTTTATATCTTTTTAATTTTATTATTTGACATTAGACTATTGGGTCTTAAGCTTTTTGATTTTTCCTCTTCCTTCCCCAGGGGTTATCCCGAGTTGGAGGTTAAGCAAGTTAACTCAGAGTTCTTTGAAATTCTTTTCAATTTATTTTGTTTTTTTCTTCTTAATTTTATCTTTTGTTATTGGACTGTTGGGTTTTTAGTTTTATAGTTTTTTTATGGTCTTCTTTTTCATAGGGTTACTTTGAGTTGGAGGGTAGCCATGTTAAACCAAGGTGAATTATGTTTTTTTTTTTTGAACTTTGATTTTTTTTGGATTATTTCTTAAAATTTATTTTTCTTCTTTAATTTCCATGTTGTTGGTGGCGAGTCAATTGAGTGAATCTTAGTTGACTTGTTATTTTTTTTTTCCAGTTTCATTATTTAAGGTTAGTTTGTTGATTATTGAGTTTTTTTTTGTACTTTCCATTTTACAGGGTATCCCAAACCCTTATCTCATGCACTACTGAAACGAATCCGGGTTTACTGATATCATTACATTACAGTTCAAATATTTATTTATATTTAAAAAAAAAATCTGACTCAGGACATAACGTGTAAAAAAAAATTCAGTCTAGAAGACATTATCGAATGGATCTTGTCTTGTCACTCCCTAAAAGGGGCATTAAACGCCGAGGCACCATCAGGATGTCTCACTTTTGATGATACAATAGATTCACGAAACCGGGGCGTTTAACTCGCGGAGTCTTGATCTGTTGGTGCCTTTTGTAAAAAGGACTTTTACTTACAAGTTCCAGCACCCATCTCCATTCCTCTCGCTCTCTTTTGCAACTGGTGCTTGATATTGATAGCACGAGATTCCATACTTCTCTTGACATGTTCATCAATAGAATATATATATATATATATATATATATATTTATTTATTTTTCTTAAACGCTTTCTTTTTTTTTGCCAAAAAAAGAGAAGAAAGAGCTCCGAAAGATTATGATGGCATAAGAGGCACCCCTCAACCACGAGAAGAAACAGTGTAAAATAAATACATAGCTTTGGAGTCTACAAAATAGCTACAATGCTCGATACGAATAATATATATATATATAATAATCATGCAGCCCACTAACAGTATACTCGTATACCTGTAAACATGTGCAGAAATTTAAATCGAGGAGATCATCGTAAGAGCACCATGCATCGTGATTCAATGGGCAAGTGGAGGAATATGGAGGGATCTAGATTCAAGAAAGTGATGGAGAGGGGGGTTAAAATGCGAGACACACGAGTAGATTTGAAAAGTGTAGGAATTAGCTGGTTCTGGGGAGACAAGTAGAGAAACCTGAGTAAATAAAATGAAACATACGCTTTTCAAAAGAGCAGATAAAGAGAGATTAATTGCTTGTACATGATAAGGTCATATACTATGATTTGGATCTAGATTTTAAAAGTTAACTATAATAAATCTAACATGCTATCCAGTTAAATTATTTTTTATTTTTTATTAAAAATTGAATGAACAAATATTTATATATCTATTAAAATTAATCACACCCAGCACCAATGATCTAATCATTATTTTTAAATGAAACAAAGTGGAAAGTCTTTATCTGTAAATTTGTCATAAAATGATTATGACAGGTGTTTGGTATCATAGCACTCTCTTCCGGCCTCCAAAAAACACTTTGTGCTGGCCTGATTTTTATTTATTTATTTCCTAAAAACAGGAGACTAATCAATATTGAATACGAATCATGATTCAGGATGTAGGAATGGAGACTAATCAATATTGATACATTGCATGTATTATTATTATTATTATTAGCAGAAATAAATAAATAAATAAATAAACTCATCGGTTTTTATTTGGATACATTGCATGTATTATTATTACTATTAATAATAATTACTAAATTGTTGTGTACTAGTTTTACATTTTGAGGTAGATAGATGTGCAATGGGAACAGAGGAGAGGATCTAGCATTTGAGAGATTTTCTCATCTATTTATTTACAAAAAGAGACAGAATTTCCTCAGTTTCTCTGTCTAATTTTATTCGATTGCTTTTGTGTTTGTGTGTTTTCTCACGATCATTGGATGCACGTGGAAACCCAGAGGATAAAAATTGCTTTGTTGCTCTCTCTTCCAATTCTCTTCTACTTCTCCTACGAGTCCACAACACCTTCTTCTTGTGCGTCTACGATTCTTTTTCTTATATATATACACATATATTTATAATTATAATGTGATTTATATCTTGGGTCTATGTATTTATATAGAGAGAGATTAGAGACTGGCATGCATATTAATAATTTCGTGTCCGTCTTCTTCTCTGCCTAATCATCTCTCTTTTTCTCCTCCTTTTCTGTAAGCTTTTTTTTCTTCATGTTTCTTTTTTGCATGTATGATTGCAAGAGTGTTGCCTTTTCTTTTTATTTCGAGAAATCTGTATGTTTTTGTTGCTCTGATTTATTGGTGTAATGGGGTTTGGGATTTTTAAATGGTATTTTTTTTTGGTTTTGTGATCTGGGCTTGGTTAATTACTAAGAGAAATCTCTCCTTTTCTTTTTCTGCCATTTATTGTTCGATTGCCATTTTATTTTATTATTGTCATTATGGACTGAATCTATCATGTACGTTTTCTTACCTGTTTATATGAGAGAAGTTTGTTGTTTCTTGGATTTTCTATGAGAGGATTATTGGATTAACCTGTTTTGAGCCAGGGATGCTGTAAAGTGAAAATTGTCTAATTTCTTTGTTGCTCTCTTGACCATAGTTTTTTTTTTGGGGTGGTATTTCATTTGTTAAATATGTTAATAATTGAGCTGTTAAACTTGTTGAGTAGGATGGCTCATTCTGGAGTTCATAAAGATAGAGGGGAGTTGAGGATTCACGAGAATTTGGATGAGCTTGGCACTGATTTGGCAGAATATATTGCTGAATTATCAGAGGCATCGGTGAAGGAGAGGGGTGTCTTTACCATTGCCATATCTGGTGGTTCTCTCATCGGTTTGATGGGGTATTTATGCAATTGCATTTCGTGTTTCCTCATTTTTTGGTTTTATGATGTTTGTGTTTTTGTTTACATTTGTGGTGGGTAACAGGAGACTTTGTGAAGCTCCTTATAACAAGACTGTAGACTGGGCTAAATGGTATATATTTTGGGCGGATGAACGGGTGGTAGCGAAAACTCATGCTGATAGCAATTATAAGCTGGCAAAGGATGGTCTTTTGTCCAAGGTTTGTGCCTTTGTTTGTTCCCTTCATGTTTTCCAACTTTCCTTTATCTACATGCATTCGGTGATCAGTTTCCAAAGAGACTTTAAGGGAAGGAAATTGAAGTATTTCAAAGTGCCTTCCTTGGTCAATCATTTGCTGCATTTTGATCTCTTCGCTTTCTTCACCAAATATCCAAGTACAGATTCTTCTGTTTTCCTATTAAATAAATGGTTTCGTGATGTCATTGCTGGTATAAATTTGCCTCCCAAACTGTTCTTGATCTGATGCAATGCCTAGGCTTTCCTTTAGTGGGTAGATAGTTTGTATTTACAGTTGATGCCAAGTGTCTCACGAAACCACCTTAAGTAGTCATCATATGACTCTAGAATTCTGCTGTTGTGATATTGCATTGAATATAGAGTACTATGAGCTTCACGTTTCCATTTTGTGTTTTTGCATGCATTTTCATTTGGTTTTTTTACATTTTGTAGCCCTGCATTCATTTCCACTCGCTTGTGCAGCATAGGAAGTCAAACTCCCATTTCTAATTTTGCTGTTATGCCCGTGTCTTCTTTTCGAACACTGGCAAATCACTGCAATCATCCAGTATCAACTTTTTTGCAGTTCAATTAATTTTACACCTAAAAAAGATGTCAAATGTATTCTGGATGCTTCTGTTGGCCATCTAATGCAGTATCCATTTGTACTAAGGCTGTTTCTCTGTAAATGTTGTTTCTTCTGCTCTGTGCAACTCACTATAGCCGAAAATGCCAACCTCTTTGGGCTGGCCTTTTAGAACGGATCATTTTTTTCGTTTCTTTTTTACCATGTAGACTGATAATCCTGAGCAGATCTTTGACAATCATCTTCCATTGCCACCTCAGCCAATTGTCTTTCTGTCTAACGTCAATTCACCATTCGTAAGCAGCTTTTTTCTTGTAGTTGACATGGTAGAGACACTGGAAATTTTAGACGGATGCCTTGGTTAATGTGTTCTCATTCGGAATGCTCAAGCTTTCTTAGGCTTTACATTCCTTGGTGCAGGGTGGTTGTGAAAATTCCCCTACCAGTTCCAACTTGAATTAAGAGTTGCATGAATATGAGTTTTGAATAAAAATGTTATCAGAGAGTTGAAGCTACCTTTATTCATACGAGACATTGATGTTTGTTGCCATATCATGCATGCTATCCCCAAGGGACGTGGCGTGATGACAAAGGGTTCGAGATCTGCACAGCAGATCTCGGGTTCGAGGCAAGTCGTGCAGCTCTTGTAAAAGTCTGAGACAGCCGGGGTTTTACTTGCTCACCTGGGCCCACAAAGTGTGTTTTCCGGGGGGTGAGGTTTCCTCGAAACCAAAAAAAAAAGTGTATGCTATGCTCTGGTTCTGTGTATTTTCGTATGCATATTAGATACATGTCTTTTCTTCCACTACACTTAATAGATTTTTTACCATTGATGTATGACAATGCCCTTTTTGGAAATGTTGCAGCCCCCCTGAACAAAGATGAAATAGGCAAAATTGTGCATGTCAAATAAAGAGCTCTTATTGCTTCCCTGAACGCCTAGGGAAATTGCAAGCCATATCTTAATACTATGTTTTCCCTTATGACACAGAACATGGGCCCATTGCATATTAAAAGGAAAAGATATAGTTTAATTTTGATTGCCATTACATCATCAGGCCTGTTGGTGAATTTGAAGGGAACCATTACCAAATGCCAATAGGTAAGATCAGTCATTAACTAAGCATGGAGATTGGTCACTTTATATATTGTTGGCACAATTGAACATATAGAAAATGCAATTAACTTTGACGATAGCGAAGATAACTAGAAAGAAAAAACATTGTGAATGATTTATCTTATAGATGTATTTCATTTCTTTATCTCTGCTTCATCAGAGGCTTGGAATGGAAACAAGGAGAGATTCAGCTAGTCCAATGCTTCTCTTGTTTGATAAAATTATGACAGTCACCTGCATTCTTATCGTTTTATGCATGTTATGCTAGCAGGTACCTGTTTTACCCAGTCACGTGAATTCTATCAATGATTCAGTGTCAGCAGAGGAGGCTGCTGACGACTATGAATTTCACGTTCGACAGCTAGTGAAAACACGAACAATTAACGTGTCTGATATTAGTGACTGCCCCAAGTTTGACCTCATCCTTCTTGGAATGGGCCCTGATGGTCATGTTGCCTCGCTATTTCCAAACCACCCTGTGCTTGACGAGAAAGATGAATGGGTTACTTTTATCACCGACTCCCCCAAATCCCCGCCGGAGAGGATCACCTTCACCTTGCCTGTCATCAACTCAGCCTCCAATGTGGCCGTGGTCGTGACAGGCGAGAGCAAAGCAGAGGCTGTCCACCTGGCAACTGATGATGTAGGAGCTGACTGCCTGTCATTGCCTGCACGGTTGGTCCGGCCAATAAGAGGGAAGTTGGTGTGGTTTTTGGACAAGCTGGCTGCCTCAAAACTTGACGGTTCTCAATTTTCTGAGTAGGGTCAAGCTGTTACTGTCAATGTGTATGTATGCATGTAGTGGACGTACTCAATACCTGTGGACCCTTTTCTTTCCTATCACCCCCTCCCCCATCTCTCGTGTGCTTTGGGTTAAACTCTCCATTTTGGCTGTTTTCCTCTCTTCTTTAGAGGAGTTGGAGAAGTGTGATTATCCGTTTTGTATGAAAAATAAAGTCGGGGCCTCAGTGCAAAGCTTTTTGTGGTTCAGGTTTCTTTTATGATGGGTTGCGAAGGTGGGATAGTAGTTAATCGGAAAGCATGGCTTTTTTCCTCTCTCCATTACAAGTTCCAGGACATTCTGTAGGACCTCTCTCTCTCTCTCTCTCTCTCTCTCTCTCTCTGTACATATATGTGTATAACATGACCCTGACATTTTTAATAGCTCGTGAATGACAGAAAGCAATCAACTGAAACAAAGCTATTTTCTTGTACACTCCTGTTGCAGTTGATAATCACAGCGTTTAAGGGAAATAAACATTCAGGGAAGAAAAGATAAAAAGCGATGAGATTAATCTGAACCTAATCCTGCCTTAAATGTGACATCACTTTCCACATAAGTCAAGATTGGCTATTCACCTACTCCAGATTATCAGTGTCGTAGAAATTCATTTTTATTTATTTAGAAAATATATTAAAATAATATATTTTTACTTTTGTATATTGATATATTAAAATGTTATATATAAAGCATAAAAAGAAGTAATTTGAATCTAAAAAAAGTAATTTGTTTTAAAATATGGTTGAATCACAATACCAAACAAAACTTAAATAATATTGACCGCACCTAGTCTTTTCCATGACAATTATGTAAATGTGTAATTTTTATTACCCAAAACGTTTTTTTTTATCTTTATAAGAAGAGCCTGTTTGGGAGTGCGATTGCGGTAGCTTTTTAAAGTGCTTATCGTGCCGAAATACATCAAAATAATGTTTTTTTATTTTTTAAAAATCATTTTTGAAATCAACACATCAAAATGATCTAAAAACACCAAATCGCCGGTCTTTAAAATGAAAAAAAAATATTTCAAATTTCGGCCAAAAGCCGGTGGGATCGCAATGCCAAACGGGCATTATATATTGAAAGCCAATTTAAGTTGATTTGTTAATAAAATTAAAAAGATAAGGGATTAGAGTGAAAAAAACAAAGAAAATTATTGATTTTTGTAACCTTTTCGTGAATTGTTCATTGTAGTTCTCCTACCTTTTTCATTATAAATATTAAGTCCTCTTATTTCTATTTAAATAAGATTATTGTAAACAACGCCGTAAATCTAATTATTCGACTATGGATTTAAACGTGAAGAGGTCGTCGCAGTAACCATGTAAACACTCTCTCCCATGTTGTGTTCGTGTCATTGAGGTTTTGTAAATTAAGGACAAGGCGTGGTTAAAAGGGAAACACATCATCTAAAAATCCAATTCGTTTGCTCGTTTGTTATCTCCGGATTTCTATTTTTTTTAAATAGTTTTAGTTCAAAATTTAATTTTCATTATTGTTTTTTAAATATTTTCCATTATAATTATTAGGTTCTCTCATTTCTATGTTTTAAAATTAATTTGTCCAAAACTTAATTTTCATTCTTTGGTTTGAGATAAAAAAAAAAAAAGAGTCATTGGATTAGAGGGAAAAAAATCATTGTTGACGTCAATTTTGACAATCAAAATTATCAATTTTCTTATTAAAGGGTTTTCAAGTTTTTGTGCTGTTGGGCCTGTTTGAGAGTGCGATTGCGGTATTTTTTTAAAGTGTTTTTCATGTTGAAATACATCAAAATAATATATTTTTTTTATTTTTTAAAATTATTTTTGACATTAGCACATCAAAATGATCTAAAAACACCAAACCGCCGGTTTTTAAAATGAAAAAAAAAATTCAATTTTTTTAGAATCGCCGGTTGCAACACACTTCCAAACGGGGGCAATGTATTTATCATGATGTTTTGGATAAAATTGAAAATTTAGGCAAAAAAGCACATGACTCAATTTGATGCGTTGTTTATATAAATATATATATATAAGATTAAAACTATCGTCCACCTTTATGCTATTAATAAAATAAAAGGTCTAACTCGCGCAACCAAACCTATTTCATGGGGATTTTAAAAAGTTAGAGATTTTAGTCTCTCACGCAACACTTTTTTTTTTTTATTAAAACAATATTATTTGATATAAAAATATTTAATGTATAATAAAATAAAAAATAATTTTAAAAATAAAAAACTTGTTAAATCTTATAGAAAACGTGACCCAAGTCATGAGTTATCAGGTTTTGACAAGTTAATCTAGATTAATTTGGGTTTTTTTTTTTTTGTTATTGCTTGAATTGAATATTTTATTTTTTTGCATTTACTATATATATATATATATATATATATATATATAAACATGTTGAAAAAGTATTTGTTTTTCACTGAAAAAACAAATTATCCGGCACGGGACTAGCTAGTCTCACTAAACTTTTTCAATAGAAGTAACGAGTGATAGTACTTTATCCACAAGAGGATAATGTAAAACAGTAAGAGTTGCCTATGAGTTAAGAACGTTTGCTCCAATGAGTAGAATATGTTAATGCAAACCTTGAATATGCATAATTAATAAAACATGTTCTGAGCGAGCATAATCAGACTACTAAGAAATTTGTATTTGGGATTTGAGCAGAATATTTGCCTATGCCCTCCCCTGGGAAGCAGGAATAATGACATTTGAAGCCACGAGCCACGCCTTTGCTGAAGAGAATGAAGACCAGATAGTTTGGCGAGCAGTAATCTGTGATGATAGATGCTATCCGTAAAATACAAAACTGATGCTACATCCAAGAAGCCCTGTACGCATATTCCTTTTCTGTTTTCGAACTGGTGTCATCTGGAACAGGCTTCACTGGGTGGCATTCCATTTCTGGTTGTGGCATGTAGCCTTCCGGATCGGAATCGTTCTCCAGAGTGCGGTATTCCTTTTCTGTTACTGACCTTATGCCATTTTCATCAGGCTCCGGTTCTTCTCCCATCTCTTCCCTGTGAGGAAAGCCACGTGTCCGTCCAAGAAGCCATTGATCGATAACTCCACAGTCAATTGCATACTTGATTGTGTTTTCCAAGTATTCTTTATCGGTAACGAGGTCTGGTTGAACGGTTAACATTCTCAGTAGACCTGCACACACAACAGTCAAATGAGTTTAGCAAAATGATGGATTTTTGGGAAGATATTAAACTGTAACTAGGGTAGACAGATGAAACGTTTAAAAGTCAATGCCTAAACAGCACTGAACATCTGGACGCATGCTTTCATGAATACGATAAATAAATAATAAAGGTCTCAGATTGTTTCTCTCAACCATGTAGCAGATGTATTTTACCCAAACTCTAATATCAACTAGCAAACTGAGGGGCATTACCCATTTTTTGTCCCGTAAAAGTTTAATGATGGGAGATTTCAGACCAACTCTACTATACGAAATGACAAGCTGGACTGCAAAGTCACAACATAGCACTTTCACCAACTCAGAATAAGATTAGGGCAAACCAAATCCTAGGCTTCTCTGCAGTTAACCTAGAACCCATAATACAGTTCAGTTCATACTCCATTTTGTTGTCTCTGAGGACCACGTGATTTTTTTATGTTTTAACTTGGCATATGATAAGCAGTCTTCAAATGGAGGAGCATGGCGTCACAAAAAAACAATGAAGAGCTCAACAGCTCTGTCTTCTACTTATATAAACTTAAAAAAAAACCTACTCCATGCCATGCTGTAATCTTAGCGAAAATATCCATGGGCATATACTGTACCTGCAGTGATGCCATCTCCAGAAGCTGACATATCACTAGTGAAAGGGGTGACGGGGGGATCCTCCATGCCATGCACTGCTCCATTGTGCTCCCTGGTGTAGTAATGTATCTTTGAAGTGCCATTTGTCACAAACAAAACCTCAAGATTTTCATGCCAAAGTGGTGCCACAACTTCTGGTTCATAATGGACAAACTTAGATTTGGCATTATTTCTGGAGTCGAATTCCTCACTGGGCTCAATCCCACATAGAAACTCAAGTTCTTGCTTAGTGACCTCAGCCACGTCCGCAAGGCTCCATGCTTCTTGTATGAATAGTTTGGTTTCTTCACTTGACTGCCACAGTGGCAAGGGAAGGTTGACATCATAGAAAACAACTGCTCCCAATTTCTTCGCAACTTTGATTGCTCGCAATGCAGTTGATCTCATGCTCCGATCAAGCAGGGAATGGGTGTTGAAGTAGAACATTTTTGCCTGGATAAAAGCTCATTAATAATGTGACTAAATCCTGGAGAAATATAGCCCATGAAAGAGAATTTCATTAACAATTCAAACTGAACACCATGGTCACAGACCTTGAACTGCAGAGAACATAGCTAGAAGCAGATACTATTTTATGATTTTACAGAATTCACATTAACACCGAGAAATTTCATGCCACAGAAATCAGAAGCAACAGTATGACAGTGAGTAACAAATCCCTCTCTTGGGGTTTTAGAGAACCAACAAGCGTGAGAGTAAAAAACACAGCATTGCTTTATGCTATTTAAATCAGTTATGTGATTTTCTCTACATTAAAATGACAAGACCATCTATTAGTATCTAATTTCTCTATTCATATACATTATTATAGAAATGGAAGTTGAATTTTTCATACCATCTGTCTTGCAAATATCAGGTCAATTTAGAAACCCAAACACATAGCATTTTTAATGAAAATTTACTGATTCACAGCAACATTATATAACCACAACCAAGAGGACAAAGAACAAGAGGCACAAAGCATTAAGAGCTGGAGATGTTATTTCTTCCCAGCCCATTACCTGCTTCAGCACATCTATATTTAGTTCAGACTTCAAAAGAGAATCTTCCGCACAAGTTTTGGAACAAGTCATTCTCATTCGACCTCGCCTGGCAATCTTCATCTGTGATACTGCTGTTGATCTTTTACTATCCATGCGAACTGATCGTGTTTGAACGTTGTTCACATTCATATAGTATAGCATTGCCTGACCAAACTCATCATCTCCAAGTTTTCCCATGAAAGCAACCTTACCGCCCAAGCTTGCAAGAGCAACTGCAACACCTCCGGCGGATCCCCCAGGAGCCCTCATAAATTTTTCAGGTTCCCAATAAGCTTCCCTCATTCTGTCATGAATTTCATAATTTAAGAGTCTGTTGGCTGGCCTTCCTGCGGGTACAAAAGCATGTTGTGCAGCTCCAAAACAGCAAACAAGAGGGGGCCAGTCATATGTGTAGGTGATATCCTCTCCATCATCTATATCCAATTCCAGGTCCCCATCACTCTCATCCTCCAAATTTGTAACAAATTCAGACTGCTCCTGATCACTATTTTCAGATTCACTATCTTTTGTCTCTACATCCTCATCCATCTTTTTTCTTGTCCTCCTCTTCCTGACCTTCTTCGTTGCCTCCTCCTCCAAACTAGTAGAAGCAGACACATCTTTGGGAAACAAAACCAAGAGTTTTAGAAATTACTACAAAAATAACATCCACTGAATAATAATTATAATAAGGTTGTACCTTTTCGCCGAGTCCTCCTTCGAGTTTTCTTGGGATCTTCAGACACAGCACTTTCCTCATTAGTAGCATCACTAGTCCCCACTACTTCAGAATTCTCCTCTAGAGCATCAGCTACTTTTTTGTTCCTAGTTCGTGAAGTAGTTTTTTTAGTACCAGTCCTAGTTGTCTTTTTTTTTCCAACTACCCCATTTTCACTGGGTTCCTCTTCAGGCAAAGCCTCTGAAATTTTCTTCCTAGAGATAGCCGCAAGACCCCATTTATTTTGCAATCTAAAATCCTGAAGCTGGACAGAGTTCAGCCGTTGATAACTTGGCCAATTCAATTGCCACCTGCATTTAAAGATTAAAAAAACACCAACCAGACGGAAGTTACTAAGAAGCAAACAGAACAGTAATTTAAAAAGCCCTTAATAAACCTCTTTTTTTCTGTGAACAAAAATGAAAAAGCTGCAACTTTACATAGTGAATGGAGTAAAAGCAAAGATACAACATTCTTTCTTCTTCTTTTTCCCATCTAAGAAATTAAGATAAAACAGCTTTTCAAGTGATATGAAGCATATTAGAGGATTATCTTCATATACGAAGGCCAAAACACACCTCCATTAACCAGCAATCAAAACCCACCAATTAAAGTGAAGTGTAAGCGTGAAACCAAAGATTCATAAGCTAATACAAATCCCAATATAGAAGTTGAAAGAGAGAAGATAAAAAACTCAGTAACTAAAGAGTGAAACTTTAGATAGAAAGAGAACCTGGGCAGTGGAAGGAAGTGAGTGAAAGAAAGAGACGTCATTGCATTGAAGAGAGACAGAGAGAGATTTAATAATTATTATTATATATATAAAAAAAGAGCTCGAACTTGTCGACGGATTGGTGGGATTGTTGTTTCTAGACCCCAAAATGGTTTTGGGGTTTAAGAAAACAAGTAGTAAAGAACAGTTATAGCGGGCAAGAGAAGAAGAGAGGATAGGGTAAACTTCATTTTCATTCTTGTAAATTGATCAACATTCCACTTATACCTTTATAGTTCATAATCTTTCAATTTTACCCCCTTGATGTTGCTCAGCCTCATTGTATGGGTAAAGGATAAAGATGAAATATTGATTAATTTGTAGGAGAAAGATGGAGTGGTAATAATATATATATATATATATATATATATATTTTATTTTATTTTTAGAAATAAAGAAGATCTACACCCTCATCCCGTCTTCAACGAAACCACCGGGCCAGGCCAGGAAATAACATAAAACAACGAGATTTGAATATTTGCTTCTATCTCGGTTTCCTAGATGGGACATTTCCAACACTAGCGTGGGTGCTTGTTCTTTTTCTTTCTTTTCTCTTTTGGGTTTCGTTTGATTAACGTTATTGATGAATGCTTTATAACTCCACGGACTGAAGAAGGGATAGAAACTCTGACGTTTTCCTCCTCCTCCTCCTCCTATTTTGAGAGACCAGCACCTTTATTCATTGCTGATATGTTTCCTTTCAAGCAGCTTCTGCCCACCAAACGTGGGCTGGGTGGTGCCTTCAACCACTTCAGAGGTAAGAATGTCGATGGATTTATGTGTATCTTTTATCATGTTAATTAGACACTTTTTTATCGTGGTACGATAATCTGGCATTTAAATTCCTGTGCTGAATCTGGTAAATTTGATATCATTCCGGAAAATTGCTCATCTTTATGTTATCAAATCATCGCGGTATGTGTTTTACTACTTCACTTTCGTGTGAAACAGTTCTAGCTAACTAGGAATTTGGTTATAGAAGTTAGTCAATGTAGCAATTGGCAGATAAGACATTAAGGTTGTCTTTTATTTGCAGGATCTTCCTTTCGCTTTTTCAGCTCATCCCCGGAAACATTTGTGGAACTTCATTCACAAGAGCAGGAAGTAGTGATTGCTTTAGGAAGCAACGTGGGAAATAGACTTCATAATTTTAATGAAGCATTGCAACTGATGAAAAAATCTGGAATAAACATCACTAGACATGCCTGTTTATATGAGACAGCGCCTGCCTATGTCACCGATCAGCCTCAGTTCCTTAATTCTGCGGTTAGAGGTGTTACGAAACTTTGGCCACATGAGTTGTTGGGAGTGCTTAAGAAAATTGAGAAGGATATGGGTCGAACTGCGGGGATAAGGTATGGACCAAGACCGATTGATTTGGATATATTATTTTACGGAAAGTTCAGGGTTGATTCTGATATACTTACTGTTCCTCATGAGAGAATTTGGGAGAGACCATTTGTAATGGCCCCGTTGATGGATTTACTGGGAACAGATGTAGAGAATGATACAGTTGCATGCTGGCATTCTTTGTCAATACATTCTGGTGGACTCTTTGAATCATGGGAGAAACTGGGTGGTGAGCGTATAATTGGAAAGGATGGGATGAAAAGAGTCCTGCCCATTGGAAATGATTTGTGGGATTGGTCCCTGAAAACTTCTGTGATGGGTATACTTAATTTGACCCCGGATAGTTTTAGTGATGGAGGAAAGTTTCAGTCTGTAGAGGCTGCAGTTTCTCAAGTCCGCTTGATGATTTCAGAAGGGGCAGATATGATTGATTTGGGTGCACAATCAACAAGACCGATGGCTTCGAGGATATCCCCTCAGGAGGAACTGGATAGACTAATCCCTGTCTTAGAAGCCATTCTAAAGATGCCTGAGATGAACGGAAAGCTCATATCTGTTGATACTTTTTACTCGGAAGTTGCTTCAGAAGCAGTCAGCAAGGGGGCTCATATTATAAATGATGTATCTGGTGGACAGTTAGACCCTAACATGACTAAGGTTGTTGCTGGCCTTGGGGTTCCTTATATTGCAATGCACATGAGAGGAGACCCATCTACGATGCAGAATAGTGAGAACCTGAAGTATGATGATGTTTGCAAGCAGGTTGCCTCTGAGTTGTATTCACGGGTTAAAGATGCAGAATTATCTGGCATTCCTTCCTGGAGGATTATTATTGATCCTGGGCTTGGGTTTTCAAAGAGAACCGAGCATAATTTGGAACTTCTCACGGGGTTGCCATCCATTAGAGCAGAGATTGCAAGGAAAAGCTTGTCCATGTCTCATTCTCCTGTCTTGTTAGGATCTTCTAGAAAGAAATTTTTGGGTGAAACTTGCACCCGTCCCACTGCAAGCGAGAGAGATCCTGCAACAGTAGCTTCAGTCACTGCTGGGGTTTTGGGAGGTGCAAACATTGTAAGAGTACATAATGTTAGAGATAACCTAGATGCTGTTAAGCTCTGCGATGCGATGCTAAAGTACAAGAGATCTCCTGCATAATTGCCAAATTGGAATACCTTTCGATATGACTCGTGGGGAGAACTGTATAACTTGAGGCCTTTCTTTCAAGAGAACAGAAGGCTACCATGCCAAAGCAGAGGTCAAGCCGTGTAATACTTTTAATGGATATCTAGTAGTCAAACATCCGCAAAAAAATTGTTATGGATCACCTTGATCCTTGTTTTCTAAGCCTAAGGTGAAGATTCAAGTCTCTTTTTCATCACCAAATTACGAGGCATGTGAACTTGCCCAGCTTTCCGACTTACAAACCAACCTATCACCTGTTCCTAAAATCAACGGTTTAACAAACAACGGAACACATTACAAAGCAAAAATTTGTGAATGATTAACTCATTTGTCTACGTTGGATTCAAATTTAGCGTTGTTGCCCACCCGAGTATCTGATTTTTTTCCCACGCCGAGTCAACATTAAATCAGATCATCATGAGTATGATTAAGGAGAAAACAGAATAATTTACGCAGTGGCATGAGAGGCAAATGCTCAACCATGTGAATATTAGTATCCCTTGCACCCCCACAAGCCTTTGAAAGAGACTTGTGGTAGAATTACATAAACGTATCGAAGGGAGGGAAGGAGTACGAAAAAACATTTCATGGCAATGTAGATAATTTGTTTCACAAGCACACATTTTGTTGGCTAAGATGTGTTCTGTTTCAAAACCTCCACTTCAGCCCTTGCCATTGGATGGAGTACGAAAAAACATTTCATGGCAATGTAGATAATTTGTTTCACAAGCACACATTTTGTTGGCTAAGATGTGTTCTGTTTCAAAACCTCCACTTCAGCCCTTGCCATTGGATCATCCTTGACCCGCCCTTCATCTTCCTTCTCCCCTTCTCGCTCCTCTGCCATCTTCTTTCTGTGCAACTCTTCTGCAGCTTGCATTGCAGCTCTGTTCTCAGACTGCATACGCTGCATTTCCTCCTCTTGCTGCTGCCTCTCGAACCATGTGTCCGCATCAGCCCAAACTGAATAATTCAAGAACCAAGTCAATCCCACAAACATAAGATCCAACTGGGAACTTTAAAGTACCCAGAAAGACATTTAAATAGTAAAATTTCATTATCAGAAAGACTTTTCCCAATCTCAAGTTACAATTCAGCTAGGTAGCCCTAAGGGTTTAGATCACCCATAAATTGCAAGTATTCATCCCAAAGGAAAGAAACAGTACGGTCATTATTTTCACATCAAAGAGAGATTCTTTCCACTACTATTATAGCTATTTTGGGAGTCCAAAATTCCTTTATACTTCTTTGGTTGTTGCGGCAATATTTTTCCTTACCTCAAATTGAAAACGTAAAAACTGTAAAGTAGCAAGCTAGAACATGTAATTAACACTTTGGAATCAAGAATCAACCCATCATTATCACCGATAAGACAGAACAGATTCAGGCTAACTCAATCAAAATCACCGCGCATTGCACCCCTTTACTTGTATAGAAGCACATCACTTACACTTGTATCCACTTAAAAATACAAAATCTCCAACAGCCCCCAGAACCCTAAACCTCAAGGAAAAGGACAAGGAATTGCTCCTAGAACCATTGTTTATCACAAATTCAAGAATTAGGGTTTAAAAAAAAAAAAAAAAAGGAGAAATACTTACTTGGCTGGGCAGCCCAACCCTGTTCACCACCCTTAATCTTCTCAGGCAAGGCGTAATTTACGGTGAGGACACGACCATAGAGCTCAGAGCCATCCATATTGTCCATGGCGGAGGCGGCGTCCTCTCTTTCGAGGAAAGTAACGAAGCCAAAAGAGCGGTGTTTCTGTGTGGCTTGATCTAAGGGGGTTTTGACATCCTTAATGTCACCAAAAGGAATGAAAGCAGCGTGGATTATTGCTTCGTTTACTTCCTCAGCTAATCCTCCTACGTAAAGCGTGTTCTTTTGCACTTGCTGCTGTGCTGCCATGTTGTTTCTCTCAAAATTCCTGCACCTGCTCGCTTCCTCTTCTTCTTCCTTTCCTGCGCTTATGCTCAAGCTTTTATTAAAGGATCTGAATTTTAGGACATTAACCAACTTGGGCCCTGAGGCTCGAGTCCTGTAATAACTTTGGGCCTTTTATTTATTTTATATTGGGCCTGGAGTGATCCGAAGGCCGACTGTATAGGGCAGGGATGCGTTGAGATTTCTGCTACGAAAAATAAGCATTACGGAGCCAATATAAGCTTGTCTCATGAGAACACACATGCCTCGGCTTGTCGAAATGCGACTCTGAGTTTGCGGGATTAGATGACGCGTCCCATGAGTTATCATACTCGTTTGGCAAGAACGCAAACAGCTTTATTCAGATTAAGACCTTCCTACACTACAAAACTCATTTGAAAGAGGTTAGGTTCAAGATCTTTCCAATAGCTTATGATCTTAGGGTGTTGCTACCCTCGGTGGATTCCCTTCTCCTTTGAGAAAGTGCATTCCTACACAAGTGGGAATCTTGGTGGGCAACCAAGTCTGCGCAATAAGTAATCAAGCATATGCAATGAAACGGTTAAATGTGATAATAATTATAAAAAAAAACATGCAAAACTCACTTCATTTATCACCCTTTCTTTCGATTATGCTATGAATGTATTACAATACTAATGGGCACTTCCTTCCCAGTCATGCTTCAATCTGAAATCAGGTGTTGTTCACCAGTCTTTCAAAAAACTTTAAATAATAATCGGCTATTCTCAATATCATCCCCCTAGTTATTCAAAATTCGAGACAAAATTAGTTCCCTGAACCCAGGAGGAAAAAAATGCTGAGCTCCTCTACTTCTTGCGCAAGTACAAGAAGCCAATCACCACCGAGACACCAATAACTGCTACAGGAATTGCCCAATTTTGCTTTGTCAAATCCTTGAGCTTCTGAGTACAGTCTGCTTGTTTCTTAGAGGAGATTTCAAGTTCTGGGATAACTGTGGCAGACAGGTCAAGCTCACCGATGAAAAAGGTTTCTAATAGCTCTCTGGCGCTTTCGCTATGCCCGGCATCTTCAAATTCATCTGTTGCATCTTTGCCTTCAATAACATTGCATAGTGTTAGACTAATAATTGATATCAATAACGCTACATTATCATATACTTCTTGATCAAGTCTTTCACTTCATATGATGAAAATGCAAGTAAATACCAGTTGTAGCAAGGATAACATCATCTCCACCAGGGTGCTCTTCCAAATATGAACCCACATCATACACCTGGTATTAAAAAAAAGACAGGTATTATGAAAGAGGAGAGATGATCATGAGTTCATGTCATCTTTTGGTATCAATGACTTCTGGAAAAACAATAAGATCGTGACTTAGTATTTAAGAGGTCAGACATCATGATAACAATTCTCGAAACAGCAACATGTAACAGAATGTCAATTTGAGGTCAAAACCAGATTAATCTGTGGTTCAAAAGCAAAGCAAAATAGGAAGGCCCGATTAGAAGTTATCGTTATCAAGACACCATCAAATTCCATATAAATATGAGGCAACATGACTGCACTGCAGGATATTTGCATGTAACTTGGAGCTAAAAGTTCCTCAATGGCTTGAACCAAAAGTCAATACAGTCCCAGCCCACCCCTGAGCAATCTCATCCACCAAAAAGAGCAGGCACACGAGAACAGCGCAAAGATTCACGAAAGAGAGAAATGACTATGGTTTATACAGGACCAAGGAATATTCCCGTGGTACAAACTGCTGCTTGCTATATGAATTGCATTTAGCAACATTAAATCTGGCACGCAAGAAACCGATAACAAAGCATTTGACAGGGGACCATATATGTTACATGTAAGTCCTTTCAAAGATGTAAGGTAGATAACAGATGCCAGGCACCTAGCAATGATGAATTAGCAAAATTGAGAGCTTCTAGCTGCCTGGAGCACCTATTCAAGCAACCAGGCCAAGAATAAAATCATCCAAGGAGCTTAATCAAACAGAGACATGGCACTGGCTAGTTATATAACTCAGCTGGCAAAGTTTAAAGAAATCACGAATTTCACCACCTAGCCAAAGATGCTTGCAATCCAATCTTTACTAAGAAAACATTTGAAAATTAGGTACAAGTCAATGGCTAAAGTTCCAATTAGTTTAATCCAGACAGAGGTAGATTGCCAACCATTTGCAGTCTCTATAAGTTCCACAGCTATTTGAAGATCATCCACGTGTGTACGAAGCCTTTTTCTTTTAATTGCCATCAATTTCACATTGGACATACAGGCAAGTAATGAACATAAGGACAAGAGGAATTGGGTTTTACCTCCTTTCACTAATAAAATTTAACAAAAAACTAGAGAGAAAAAATCAACTCAATAGCACAAATCTCAGTTTCGATGCAAGCTAAAATGATGAATGTAGCATATTACTGATTTACTAGAAAGATCCATTTCCCATAATGGACAAGTGTTACAAAGGCCTATATGTGCATTCACAAATTCTGAACCTTAAAGAAACACTCGAAACTATACAACAAAGTGAGAATTCACAATATTAACAAAGATCAGCTTTTGGCCTATATTTTCTAATGAACTTATTATACGCTTATCTAACGAAATACCTGCCCAGCTCCCGGACATTGAGATCGCGCCACAAAACAATAGCGGTAGCAAATCCAGTAGAGTTTAAATAAGCATAATAAAGAAAGAAAGAAAGGTGGCGAGGCTACTACCTACCTTGCCGTCAATAACGATCCAGCAATCTTGAGGAGTGTTATGCTGGGCTGCCTCTTGCATTGTGTACAGCTTCGTGAGGGTTGGCATACTGTTTCTACTCTTCCAGAGGGACGGTGGTAATCGATAGTAATCTAAGTGTCCAACTTGTATTGGGTTAATGATAGCAAGTATAAGGACATGAGTGTTCTGCAATGACTGTTCTTAACTTCTTACTAAACACACAGAGTCTACAGACAACAACAACAGCATCGAGAGAGGTTGAGAATAATGCCAACCCTAACCATTCCAGCAGACCAACGCTAACTTGCGTGGCCCAGGGACGATGTGGATGTGTGGCCGTTCCTCTCGGATTCAATTGGAGAGTGAATGGGCCGAAAGTCCATGTTCAGCCCAAGCACATATGGACCGCTCATTCCACTAATCCTCCACGGCGAGACTGATCAGCCCATAATTCATTTCTTTCTACTTTATTTAACAATCGACCCATACCAAACTATTTTTAGGATATAGATAAATTCATTTCCTAGCTGTGGACGTGGCCTCCGCTGAACTCAAAATCCGAAACCTTGCATCGTGTATTTAGGTTTGTTAGAAATTGTGGTTGATGTTGAAATTGAGGTTTAAAAAAACCAATTTTATAAAAAAATACTTTTAGTTTATAATAGAAATTGAAATATTTGGTTAAAAATATAGTTGAATTTGAGGTTTAGTGAAAAACAGTTTCGTATGTTTGGTTACTATGTTTTTATATTGTTATTAACTTGTGAAATTACTTTAAAGAACACATACATATATATATTGTTTTTAGAATATTATAGATTTAATAATCATAATAATAAAATATAATTAATAATTTAAATAAATTAGATACTTGTTTTTATTCTTTCGTGACTACTTGCAATTTTATCATGAAGTAAATTCATATATGAAGGCCTTTACAATCCATTACTATTTGATCGAGGAACAACATATGGTAAAATATCATTAAGAACAACATATGCAATCCATACTGTGTTTCAGGATCTCTATCTACATGTTGTAGAGATATAATTCCAATGTCAAATCCAGTTGCAAGTTTATGAATTTCATCCAGGACTTCACTGATCTTCTCAATTTTCTTATCCATAATCAATCAAAAAGTAACGGGGTTGTTAATTCCCCTTTCACCAAGGTCAATCTCTATCTATATATTTTTTTAAATATATATATATGATTTTTTTATTAAAAAAAATCAAGTTGGGCCTAACCCAGCTAAGTGGCCCAGCCCAACTAGGCTGACCCAAAATGCCCACCTCTATTGGACTTGAGCTGGGCCAAAAACAGGTCCAGTCCAAGAGAAAAAAAACGGGATGTTGTATTGTTCATGTATTGCATGAATAATAGCATGGTGGTCGACCAATGATGACGAGAGGCTTACCTGCTGATTCTACTAGCTATAAAAAGATGAGATGATTCTTCTTGTGGTGGTGACGTCGAGAATAGTGGCTTGTGAGGGTCGGGAGCAGCGTTGGAAGATTATCGTTGTTATTATTGCTATTGTTGGCGTTAAAGCTGCGGGGGAAGATCGAACTAGTGTAGATGCTGTTGTTGAAGAGAAGAGGTGGTCGATGCTGAAAGAGCAGCTGTTGGTGCTCATCAGAGACTGTTGAGGAGAGAGAATGTTACATCCATGATTGTTTTTAAGAGAAAAACTGCAGTCGAGAGAGAGGAGTTGCTGGCATCAAGGGTGATTGTTGGTCGGTAGTTATGCTATAATTTTTTTTATGTTGTGCCATTGTCTTCTTCCTCTATGTTATTTTTTTTTTTGCCAAGGTCATTCTTTGCTTGTGTATCCGTGTTCATTTATGTATTTATGTTTTGGTGAAAAGCATCTAAATGATGCTTTTTGAAAACCGTGGTTTAACCACAGTTTTAGATGAAATCCATAGTGCAAACTGTGGTCCAAATATTTACCAAATGGTCTTGATGGTAGGCAGCTGACATGCAAAAACAACAATTTTTGGTGGAAAAAAAATGAATAGAAACTTTGACAATTAAACTTTCTTGTCTCGTATGGTGAAAAACTTAGATAATGAACTGGTTATAAATGACTGTTTGGAATTGTATTTGAGATTGTTTTTAAAGTATTTTTCGTTTAGAAATGTATTAAATGATATATTTTTTTATGTTTTAAAAATAATTTTATATTAACACATGAAAATGATATAAAAACATCATTTTTTTATTTAAAATAAAAAAATTTATTTTATTTTCTCAAAAATATTTTAAAAACACAATCAAACACAATAAAAGTGGGCATGACTGAATCTAACGAGCATATTAATGGCTACATGGCTGGCATTCTTATCTGCTTTTGTGGAACTGATGCTGTTGGATTTCCTCGGAAGACAAAAATAGTTTAATTTAACTTTTAGCAGGATAAAGTTATCAGCAGACTTGAGTTGAAGCCGAAGTTGCGCAATAATTACCCGGCATGGAATTGGCAATCATTAGTGTGTGGTATTATAATAATTATTGTTTTTTTAAATTGTATTTTGTTTGGAATTGATTTAAAATAATACTTTTTTAAAAAATATTTATATTTTTGACAGAAGAATTTCAAAATAATCTGAGAATAATAAAAATTAATTTAAAATAAAAAAATCTTTAATTTTTTTTTAAAAAACTCTTAAAACAAAAGTTTCATTTGAGAAAATTAAGGTGTTTTTTAGGCAATGTTTAGTTGCTGCTCCCAGACGCGTTTCTCCTACGGTTTTACAGCTGTTAGTATTTAATAAACGAACGTGAGACACATGCACATGGGACAGTCTGATCTGATGATTTTGGATTTTGACTCTGTATTTAGATGCACTGGGGCTTCAAAAGTTACTAAGATAAGCTGGCAAGAAAGGACTGGCAAAAAATACATGCTGGTAAACAGCAAAATGTAACGATGTTTGCCACGAAATATTAATTTTTATTTCGTCTTAATTTGTAAATTCATATACCGACGCGCTTTTATTTACTTGAATAGGAACATAGGGTGGTGACGAAACTTCATTGGTTATCCAGCAACAAGTGAATCTCGATTCTTTGTATTTGTGGGAAACGGAAAGTCAACCATGGAGGACTGAATCAGATCATAACTGTGACAGAGATTTGAAGAAAACGTACATGTTACCCTATTTCATTCATTTGCAAGACCGTCGATAAACCAGTAATTGGCCTTTGTCACCTGCTACTGAAATGACTCCTGGCTTCGAATTGTCAGTAGCAATACAGGAAACACTTTCACCTGGCGAGAGAATTGATCAAACAACAACACAGCAGTAAAATAAAAGCAGCCACCAAAGATTACCACAAAAGGTTTAATGTTCACTAGACTCTTGCTAGATTTCACAACCGAAACCAAAGTTCATATACTTGATGTTAAAAGCATGCTAATTTGGTGTTGAAAATGATTTTCTAACATTAAATGAGATTTGGAAGGGTAAAGAACTGGTACTGTAAGATCATGCGTAAGGGATGCATACACAAGGTTAGGCAGATAATTCCCCAATCAATTTGACGTCATGGAATAGCATAAAACACAAGCCTGAATAACTCAAACTGAAGTATACCTTCAAAATGGTGCAGAGTTCCAAGTTTAGTCCCTGTCGTAAATTCCCACATATAAACTAGTCCATCAAATGTGCCGATGATTCCATTGCCAGATGACGAACCAATCGCAGCAGCCCTGCACAGAACTTTCTGGTCATACTTATGAAATTTTAAACAGCTGACTCAATTTCTCAGATAATAGAAAAAAACTTCTGGACATACAGCCAGGAGTAACTAAAATGCTTGCCTATAATGATGTTTACACAATCATTTAACAGCAAAAATATCTTCATATATCAAACCATCAACTTAAAATGGAAACATGATCGCTAATGGTAAAGAGAAAATGGAGCAAAATTCCTCATAGACTCTTATATATGATCTTCAAGTGCTCTGAACCAACGGCATTTCTGTAGGCTGCCGAAAATGGAAAGCACGGCAAACACCTAACAAGGTTTGGAGAAGACGAATATAATTTAAAAAATGAAAGCAAAATTGTGATCACCTTGGATCCAATGCTCCTCCCAGGATCAACATATTTTTCACCAGTAGAGCTAGCCTCCACAACCCAACTGGATTTATACCGCAATCACTTGATATATAGTCTTCTTGAGTATCGAACTCAGGAATGGTCGAGACAAGAAGCCAGATGGCAATATCTTCTCCATCTAATGGAGGTAAGGAATAACACTCACTGTTCTCTGAAAACCACAATTTTGTTGCATCTACGATTCCATTGATTTGCTCTTCCACGGTAGAATAATGGAAACCATGGACTACGCTTTGCCAACTGAACGAACTGATTGGAAAGAATTGACATGCTGAAGCACTTGGAGAAGAGACCCTTGCCATGAACATGCGCTTTGAGACATCCCTGAAAGAAATTACTAGCAATCAGATACAGATGAGATTCAGAACAATCATGAAACTGATGTCTGTTTCTCTCAGCCTTTTTTTTGTTGAAGGGAGAGGACCATGATTTAGAAACCTTGTGCAAATACAAGCGGATTGTAGCTTAAGATTAAAAAAAATCCAAGGCAGACAACAAAAGTCACGGCAGAGATATATAATGAGTAATCAAATATAAAGTTGGGAGAAATTTCAATATTTAAAGGCTTTCACAATGCTGACCAACAAGTAATGCTAATTACACACTTTGTTGCCATATCAACCAATTTTGAATCAAAGGAGATATCGTGTCAGCAGCATACCATACAGTAAATTCCCCGAAGCCGTTATTCCCAACAACTAGAGAAGCACAATTCGGAACCCTCTTCAACTCAACTATGCAAGGGGATATGCAATCGTTAGCTGAAATGATAAATTCTTCTGTTGGTGCACTGCAAGTTTTGAAGAAAAAAATGAAAACTGTTAGATAGATGATAGCCTGATCAGAAACTGCCAACTCAAACAAGCAAAATCAAAGCTAACTGACAAGAATCAAGTGACTGAAATAGCATTCTAGGGACTGATAAAAAATAATATGTCTTCATTAAGTTTGAACTTTTGAAAAGCAGCTAATCTCAATAAAAAGATGGACACATTAAAATCAATTTATCCAAAATTCCTGAACCACTTCCTTTGAAAAATATGACCAACTTGCCATGGAGAAAACCCAAAAGCATGAACCCATTTAGGATGGTATAATTGGTACAGCGCTGAACCAAATATTACTGGAATAAATATAGAGGACATGCATTTAGAATAGCTGACTTTTCCTCTGATTGACTATTGAATCAGGCATGGACGATTTTGGCATAATAATGACCTCACAAGATAAAGCACCTGGTTTGGAGGATTAGGTGAGAAGAAAACGTAGTCATTTCCAACACAATTTGATTGGTAAACACTGGTATTGCAGATTAGTACAAATATGATCAAATTATAAAGGAGTATTCGCCAGAGAGCAAATGAATTGTCTATGAAGGAAACCTGTTGGCCGCATTGAGAAAATTAGCCTTAATCAAACATTTCAGAATCAACACAGATATCAAACTATGTAAATAGGTTGAGGAATTGAAGTCAAACGAAATGGATACTATCTCAGAAAACTTACCTCCATGCTGAATTCATGGTCCAGAGATGTAGTCTCCCACTCTCTCCAGCAGCAATTAGATGGTTAGGTTCACAGGCCAATATGCACTGCACGCTGTCACTTGCACTCAACTTTACCAGGACTGAAACATATCCAGGTTTTACTTGAACAATTTTCACTGTACTTTGCTCAAAGCAGTTTAATGAACAAGTTGAGCACAAACAATCTGTTCTTCCTTCCCTGATGAAATATATGGGATATTAGTGCCCAAACCTTACTTTTATCGCATATAATTTTTTTTATAATATAAACCCACAGGAGCAATCAACCTGCAATAAGGAGTTTTCATGGTGCCAAGTAAAACAAGATTCTGACCATCTGGGGTTAGTTGCAGGCCAGATCGTTCAAGTGCTATCTAGTGAAGAGTAACAATAGAGTCAAGATCATGACAATAAGTTGCGAACAAAGCAGCCAAAGATATCAGTTAATTATTAGCAATGCAACTATATCTTACTTCTCTACCAAAGATATCTGTTGAAGATGGAAACACTATTGATGTGTGGCCAACAAAAGAAGGGTTCCCTGTCCTTGTTTCTTCAATTGCTAGTTTGTACAGAAACAGGGTTCTGTTTTTATCTACCAAATGGCCACACAGAGCACAAACATTGATTTCATCTCCTTTTGTAACCAACAACAGTGACAAAACAGGCATGGGGTGAAAATAGCACCCCACAAGATCAAAGATACCGTCCAGTTCATTGTTGAGCTTCAAGTTCCTATGTAGTTTCAGGTCCGTGTTAGTCTGAACTTCCTTGACACTGGATGTGTTATAGCAGGAGAATGTTGCTCCTAGTTTCACGGATAATACCGGTGGTCCATTTGTCTCTGACGTATTCTGTATTACAACCAGCCTGCCTTCAGAATAAGCATGAGGCTTTTCGATTTGTGAAACCGATGCAGCAAAAGGATTCGAAGCATCTTTGCCCATGGAAGCACATGAAAATGTTTGAGTCTGTGATACAAAAGGCAACATACTCTCTGATAAGGGGTTGGGATTAGTAGTTTCGTCCATCTGCAAACCGTTGAGCTGGTCTCCAACCATGGGTTCAGCATCGAAAATAGCATTCTTATGTGGTTTATCCACTGAAGAACTCATCTGGAACATCTCTGAATTAAGTAAAGTTCTTGTTGTTTCTGGGATAGAATCATCTCTCGAATTTCTACATATAATACTTTCTGAGAATGAAGCATTACATTTTCTAGTTGAAGATGCTGCTTTTGAGACCTTTTTTCTGGTATATACGTATTTTGTCACTTGAGCAGTAGACAAACTGCCTGATTCAGGGGTTTCAGCCTTAACACTGATGTCATTCAATGATATATGCACAGAAGCGCCTAAACCTCTTTGGCTCATATTGCATTTAGCAACCACTGCAAGACAACAACCACTATATGGTTTAGTTGAAATTTAACATTAAAGGATCTGAAATAATGAAATTACACAAGAAGTTCAGAATTTAGCTGGTCCATATACAGCTTTGAAGAGAGTTTTCGGCACATGCATTGACTTATTTTCATGTACAAAGTTCTTGCTCAAATTGGTAACATATGATTCCAAGTAAAGCAGTTTATGAAGACAGAGAAACTACATGGCAAGGGCATTTATTTTCGGTTGAAGGTCAGTAGGGAATATGCGTCCTGGTTCGTGGGCTAGACAGCAGTTCAGTTGACCATTATAAGTTTGGTTTTGGACATCTTATCAACAAGTGGAACTGATATAGAATTGACTGGAAATGATGACAGAACATTACCGTCATTGAAATCTGTTCCACGGTTGATGTCTTTTTCCCCAGAAAGGAATTCGGTACCGATTGAGTTTTCATCCATTTTTTTGCAAAAATCCTGATTTTCTTCATACAAAACATTTTCATTGGCAGACTTGATGCAAGGAACAGATTCATAAGGGTATTGATAGCCATACTGAGGCCTTTCATCCAAAGCCAATTGCACTTTGCTTTGCTCTTGGTCGTGACAAAAGATGTCTTTAATCCCATCAGTCTCAAACTGGCAAACTGATGACTCCGTCCCCTCTATATTAACAAACCGATCCACTCCGCAGGGAGGACATGCATCTGTATCAAAACAAGGTTGATCAGCTTCAGCAGTATTAGAGGTTGATATTGGCTGGTTCGTCACATGAACCCCACATTGGTCACCATCAAAACTGTCAAGAACAACAGACTTCACATGCTCAGAACATGGTAGAGCTGAACCATGTACACCAGGAGATTGAATCTCCACAAATTGGCGATTTTCATCATTATTTTCACGAGGCTTTGGTGTATTAGGCAAGACCTCTGAATAACTAATGGTCTTCTTTTTTCCTGATTTGTTTTTTAGCAGAGGTATTGCTTGAGGAAGCAGAAACGTCATCATTGACTGGGCTATGTCATGACCTGCTGAATCAAAATCACTTCTTTCAGAATTTCCATTTGAGTGGGGTGTGCCTATTACTTCTTCTGTGTGCGATTCAGTTATCAGTCCTTGGGAAGTGATGGCCTCAGTGACTAGAAACTCTTCTCTGACACTGCGAGCACTTGTATCCTGGGTGGCTTGAGCAGAATATGTAATATTATCTGCATCAAACTAGTGTCAAAACAGAAAATGGATATTTGGAGAAGATGATACATCCCAAAAAGTTGAACAAGAGAGCACTTAGGCACTCAAATTTCACCAACTCGGGAAAAAAGCATGAATGCGTCAAGGAATACCTTGCACAAAATCTAAGGTATCAGGGGCGTAAAGATCAACATTGTGTACACATGGCTGGTCTTTTGGAAATGTTGCATCTCCAGCCTGGCATTCCTCTGACATTGTAAATTTTGACCTTTCCACTCTAGTATCCAGTGACCTATCAAGCTGTTGCATAAAAGAATTTTCTCATACCAGGCCAATTTGACTAAAGAATCATGAATATTTCCGACAGCCGGGAGAAATGAAGAATTTTCTGAATAGGGGTACAAAAAATGTAACCGGCCCAGTTCATTAATGTAAGCGCCTAAGATGCAGTAGAGAAGTCGCAGGAAGTAAGCAAAAACTCACAGGTTAAGTAAATGTACCAATTCATTGGTGTCAAGAGGCAAAGAAGTTCGGAAGCAATGAATAAAAAGGCACTAACATTTTTTTCTTCCACAGACCAGTTGATGACTTCAGTGGTGGATTTAGTACTTTTAGACCAAGCAAGCACGCTTTCTTCAGGCCCAGGGGCAGGGTTTTCTGTAAGATGATCGGAGCAGTCAACTGACTTCGAGGGAAAACCATCCTTGGCTGATGAGTGATCAGTTTCTCCCACAGCTACAGGTTTTGAGCAAACTGCAGTTGACAATGTTCCTGGAAGGTTACAAGACTCCTGCTCCTGGTTAAAACTTAAAGTAGACCTCCATTGCTTATGAGTTTTGGGAGCTGAATTTGATGGCTCGGCAATATGCATTACAGCTCCAGCTCGGGATCTTTTAAAGCCAGAAGTACTTAATGACTCAGGATTCGTAATTTCTTGTCTCTTACTTCTCTTCCCCTTAACCTGAGATCTTGCCAAGTAGGGTGGTAGATTGGGATTTGTGCATGCATCTGTGCACCGATTATTTAGCTCTGTTCTAGAGGACCCATTGGAGAAGCTGGGGGATAGTGGGCTCTGTTCTGCAATCCCATTTATATTTGTCACCAATTCTCGAAGTAACCTCTGGACAAATGGATTTTTGAACCCAAAAAACTGCATTGCTCAAGCATAAGAAAAGGAGAATTTTAGCACAAAATGAGGTTCCTTTTCTTTATCTTTCCCTAGTTTTGCAATTGATAATAGAGGTAGCAAGTCTCCTGCTTGCCAGGACACTAATCTATCTAACACCATGCAGCTTGAAGATTAATACAAAGGAAACAATAAGAAGGCATAAACAATTTCTAGTTATATTACGGGGTAATCTGGAAGAGCCATTACTTTCATAAGTTGCAAGCAATAGAGCAACAAGGACCACTGAGATGCATCCTTAAAAGATAACAAATGTAGCCAGATTACTGCTAACTAAGGTTATATATGACGGACTTTTGTAAAGTCTAATACCAGTCAAATGTATCTAATGTGAACATCAATGCATCTTAGCTAAAAAGGTTAGAGGCTTATATTAGATGAGAGCAAAGCTTATTCCAGTTTCTGCAAGATGATTGTCTGAATATGATAAAGGCGTGACACAACACTAATTATTTGCAATCAATGCGATTTCAAGATTGAACTGATTTGAGGAAGGTACCACGATTTACCTCTATGCCATCTATCGTGCATGAAAATCTTTTTCCTTGCCAAATCTTTGTGTGAGGGTAACAATTCTTTTGAAATTTCTGCCACGCAATAACAGGAGTTTGACCGGAACATGAATATCCATCAGTGGAAGTAATCTGCAGCAGTAACGTATTTGTCATCCTCATCTTTCTACCTTAGCGTAAAACTAGCTAAGAATGATAAAAATCAAAAGGGCTAGGTGCAAACCGCAAATAAAGGCCCTTTAGGACCTTCATGAATTTCCATCTTGTAAGCTCCCCCATTGTAAGCTCGACGAGCTTGGTATCCAACAGGATAAGGATATCGATCTTTACCCTACAAAATAACAGAATTATGTCGACAAGAAACATGACATAATAGGATACGGACACACAGTATATAGTTTTCTACAAATTCCTAAAAGCCTTCTCTTTGATATTTGTGAAACTACATTGGAATGCTTTTGCTAGTCCTTGATAAGGAGCCAAACCCACAAAACAAGCAGAACTGCCTAGGCTTCACAAACACACACCCAACATGCATCAAAACAAGTAATTTTATCAAAACTTCGAAAGGGAAGCAGTATATTATGTTTCAAATACATCACAAGCGTACTTAGTTTAGATACTTCCTTCATCCTAGTCTTGATCCTCGAAATTAAAAACACCATTTGAAGCCTAGAATTATCTACTGCCAGAAAATTATAGCAATAAATTCTTCAAATCCAACCACTCAATTCAAAAGATGAATAAAACCTCAAACCCTAAACAGTAGTTGCCAAGCCGTAGGCTGACAAATCAACACGGATTGCAAAAGTCTGTTGTAAATTACAGAAAATGAAATGAAATCAACTGCTAAGCAGCTTAAATCCATTCTAGACGAGTCGGATCTATCTCCAAATTTAGAAACATTACACGAATAATCAAATATTAGCATAATCTAATTGAAATAACCATTAAAAGTTCACTATACAGATTGGAATTTCTTAAGATGTCGAAAAGGTTTTACAGAGTTGATGGATTTAACTAGATTAAAATTCAAAAATCGAAAAGGAAAAACAAAGAACGAACCCTAGTAGAGCTCCAGTACTTCTTGTCCCAGGAGCCACCGCTATAGAGAGATCCGATTGAAACTAATTCAAGACCGCCTGCTTTCTCCGCCTCATCTCGATCTTCTCCTTCTTCCTTTAGTTTGGATTTCGCCATTCGAAAGAATAAGAAATAAAATGCGAATTTGCTTCGTAGAAAGACTGTACGATACTGATTGATTGATGCGAGAGAGGGAGGAATAGAGGGTTTTAATGGCGGGAATGAAAATTTAAAGTTCCCTCCCCTTTATAAATATTTTTAAAACAAAATCGAATATAATAACTTTTTTTGAAAAAGGAATAAATAATCGCCGTTGCCGGGGATCGAACCCGGGTCACCCGCGTGACAGGCGGGAATACTCACCACTATACTACAACGACACTAATGGTGTAACATTTTCAAATATGATATTTTAATATAACTAATTGTCAAGGTACTTGTGATCAGAGGCATAACAGGATCATGCTAAATTTACGGGTGCTGGAGTGGATGGTTGTGGTTATTCCATGATATGCAGCTGAGTGCCTGCATGCCTTACGAGTCTTCAAATTCCTTTTCCTCGCTGATCGGGATGAAGTTAAAGAAGATAAGGTTTGGTTCTATTTGGTTTTATGTGTATTGTGATTAAATTGGTTGGGAATTTTTCTCTAATAATGTGTTTAAAAATTACGATTGAGGGGACACAAATGATAAACCATGCTGATTAGGGAGTAACTTAAAGCAGTGGAAATAGATATAGTGTTGATTGTAAATGATTGTAGAGAGAATTATATGGTGTTGATTTTATATTTTTAATATATAAAAAAACCATTATCTTTGAAATTCCTTTTTTTCTTCGCTACAGACCAATTGGTACTGAATTTAGAGCAGATACACTTGGGAATATAAACTATATACGATAGGAATTACGCTCGCCTCTCCCTCTCTATTATCTCTATTATCTCTAAAACGTTAGCTAACCATTGAGCACCTCATGCAATCTTCTTTGCAAACATGTCGATACATAACTAAAAAACAAAAACAGCAATCGAAGGACAATCGGTTCTGCATGGTATAACATGGAGACCGTAGAAACTTGAAATCAAAGGCTTGACTTGTAAAAAGAATGAAATAATGAATCGAAAGATTTTTAATTTTATCTCCCCAAACTCCAAGATCTAATCATTAATTCTGCACTTTATTTGACACGATCAGTTTAAAATAATTTATCTGATTTAAGAATCTTAATTAACTGTAATTCGAAAACTTTGAGCTAGCCAGCTGCGTACAAACGGAAAGAGCAGCAGTGTAATAAAAACTGAAAAGGTTTCTTTCCAGGACAGAAGTTAATCAGACATGAACAAAAACGAACACTGTAAAATGTCCAAGAGGCAGGCTTGTTCAAAAAGAAAAGTAGTTTGATTTTGAATGAAGAGAAAGAAAAGCGAGAAGTAGTGGAGAGATCATGCATGAACATGAAAATGGAGATGTCTAATCTGAGTTTCCTTTAAAGGAAGAGAAAGGGGGTGAAGCCAGAGCCAGTGAAAGCGTCCATATCCGTTGATGAACAGAAACTATCTGTGTGTACTGGTCTGGTAAGGCGCAAGGAAAGGAGAAAAGAAAGGGAAGACATGGGAATCTCGCTGAATGGAAACAATTATTGCCGACCCATGAAAACCTGTATCAAACTCCATAGTTGATCAAAAACCTAGCCAGGGCAATGACTACCTAACTATACATCGGTCTGAGGAGAGACCTTGAGGGTAATAGACACCTAAAACTAGATGGAGGGGGGCGATTTATACTAGCAGAGAAAGCTGAGGATACCAAGTGTTACTGTAGATTTGTTTCCATGTTTGGAAATGAGGAATCGTCCCGTCACAAAAGACACAAAGCCCATCTCCTATTTTGATTTATTAGGGTGATGGTGACATGAGCTTTCGCATCTGTCTCTTTCAGATTTCCTCGTTTAGCACCGCACCCACAAAAGATGGAGCCACTGCAGGTTGCCATCTCTGCATCGTCTTTTTCACTCGTTCACGCTTCCCTTGATATTTTGGATGGACGCTAGCTTCTTTTTTACTATCTTAACACTCGATTGACATGGGTACCTGCGCGTTAGATTTTTTTTTTATCAATATGGTTCCAGAAGTGCTGCTAAACTTCGTCTGTTTCAGTGATTTAGCCTGATGATTTGCGGGCTAAAGATCTTGCTTAGATTAGGTTTTAAATTAACCTCAATAGATCTCGCAAGTTAACTTGTTATTCAATCACAAACTAATAACTATCACATAGATAATTTATCCCAATATACAGACTGTGATGGATCTCATCTCTGGGGATAAAACCTGTGTTTAATATTTAGAACGTGAAGGTTATCGTTCTATACAGAAGAATCTATTGTACAAGTAGAAGCCTCTAAACAATTCGATACCAGTTCCTAAATTTAGTTGGAGGCATTCATGTTGTCGTTGACTAAATCTTGGCTTCTGTCAAACATGTGGGGGTGTTCACAATGACCTCTTTTGACCTCATTGTTTGCTTGCATTATTCCTCAATCGTGTAAATTCGACATTGGTTCTAGTCATTTTGTTGGTTAGATTGTCAATGTCTCTGGCTAAAACATCATGAATTATTCGCTCAGCCTGACCATCATTGGCTTTGTCTTGGGTGTCTACGATTTAACTGCTATCATCAGCAGCAATGGTGATTTCCCTGCATGCCTACCACTTTAGTTTCGCTGACGGGGTACCGGTGTTCTTTGCTAGCAATTCTTCGTGATCACCATCCCATCTTATGATGTCCATTTGAAAAACATAGCGAAACAGAATTCACCATTGACGCAAAATAAAACTGGCCGGGAGCTGATGAGAGCTCAATGACTAGAAAACGTAAAATGATATTAGCAGCTGGAGGAAAAAGTTGATGGCTTTGAAGGGGAATAGAAATAGCTCATGACAAAGTGGCTAGAACGATGACAAAACTGCAGGGCCGATATTCTAGGATCATCGAAGTGTGTCCAAAGATACACACATGTCATCTATCTTAAAAACCAAAACATGATTTTGATTGAACTTGAGATTAAGTTGAATGAGTCTTTTCTTCACCTCTAGAAACTAACTAATCAGAAGCATAAACTACTACTATACTAATTAAATATTGTTTCTGCAAAAAAAAAAAATAATAATAATAATTTTTATCAGTGATTTTAGATAGTTTTGATATATTAATGTCAAAAATAAATTTTAAAAAAAATCTCAGCAATTAATAGATAATTTCCTTGCAAATTTAGCTAGGATGTGGGGTTGTAGTTTGGTGATTTATAGGCTTTCCACTGTTTCAATGTACTTCTTTAAAGATAGAACTCCTAAAGTAAGCAGAAAAAATATATATTTATTCATTCACTTGATTTTAATGTAGAGGATGTAGTGTTGCGTATCGACATAATGTGAATCTGATCATAATTTCATGAAATTATTATTATATATAATGGTATTAGGGATGCCACCTAGCTATAAGTAACAAGTAATACAAGATAGAAAAGGGACGATGTCATGTAACTCATGACCGATAACAGGAAAGAAAGGGGAATGATTTATAATATCATGATTTTTTTAACAAGAGTTAACCATTAGTGCATGAAATCTCTCTTCAGATTAAGTCCATGAGTAAATCTGCTTCTAAATGCATGAACTAAGTAACTTCGTCTGATCCATTTTTTATAAATTCTCGTGCTTCCATGCCTGGTTTCTTTTCTTTTTTTTCATTTCACTAAGTTCTTTAGCTCTTCCTTGAGTCGGGGTAGATATATTTATATATATATAGAGAGAGAGAGAGAGAGAGAGAGACCAGGACTACTTCACCAACTTTATAAATGTCAACGTACAAGACACTAGCAACTATTGCAATCAATTCTCAATCATGCCACGATGGACGGTGTGTGTTGATTTTTCCTGAAACCAAAAGGTTAGAAACTGAACAGATAATTGATTTGACAACACCATGGAAACCCGCACCAAAATCTAACTAAACGAGATTGCTTTTTGTGTGTGTATATACATATTACTTAATTTGGAAGTAATTGTTTTTTTATTTTCTTCCATATTAGATAATAAATTTGCGAATATTCACCTTAGACTTAAAAATTTAAACTTAGATTTAAAAAAAAATAGATAAACTTTATTAACTACAAACCCTTTCAATCATTTGGAGTTAATCCCGTAACTTTATTCATTTACTATACACGGGTACCAGTAATATGTACCAAACCCCATATAAAGTGAGATTAGACGCTACCAAGACTATTAAATTTGATATAATACAATGTGTTAATTTAATAACATGTTGATTTGGTTTATAATCTAGATTAGATTTTAACAAAAATAAATTAAAATTGATTTGGTTTAACTAGATTCACTTATCGGGTCAAATTGTAATTATATTAAAACTTGATTTGAATATAATAGAAAATATTTCAAAACAATATTATTTTAACAATTTTTTAAAATTGTTTTGACTCTACTACTACAATTAGTTGCAAAAGATTTTGTTTTCGACGCTTAGCTACTTCTACTCCCATTATTGAAGCAGCTCTCTTGTTATTATAAACTCACAAACCCTAGCTAGCTAGACTTCTTGCGCGCTGTTGCCTCTCAAGGAACTCTCCACTTCAATTAGTCATCTCCTCTATATACTAATCTTGTTCTTTCCTTGTTGCTTGACAATGAACCTAGAAGAGAAAGCAAGCACAGAGGTTCCATCATCTGAGCATCTCTGCTATGTCCGCTGCAACTTCTGCAGCACTATTCTCGCGGTACCATTTCGCATCTATTCTTGTTCAATCCTCATCATGAAATTAAATAATCTCTAGATAGACAGCAAAATGTGGCTCTACAATGTTTTTATGTATCTATATACACACACACATCGAGTTCTAGTTGATTTATTGGATGATAGTGGTATGTGTATCGCTAAAAATGTTGCTTACAACTAGCTAGCGCGCATCGGAACTGGGCCTCGTACGACCTCATCGTTAAAAATAGATGTCAAGGAGTGCATACATGCACAATCTTATTCTAGGGGCCAAAAAAACCCCAGGAAATCATACTACAGTGAGATGCGGTAATGAAAAGGAAACCATGGCTCGATATATGAGTTGTTATTTTCATGATTTCTTCCATTGTTCAATTGTTTAGGTCGGGATTCCATGCAAGAAGCTGCTGGACACTGTGACAGTCAGATGTGGTCATTGCAATAATCTTTCCTTTCTCAGCACCAGACCTCCCAGCCAAGGGCAATATCTTGATCACCACCAACTGAGTCTCCCGGTACGTTGATTATATAACATTATTATTATTAATACATCACATCGCCATTCATAAGTTAAAACTCCTTTTGAATCAAGAAATAGAATATTTGTGATCAATCGTCAATCGCCTTCTGCTTTCTGATCGGTCTTGGACGATTCAGGTGGCACTGTTATTATTATTCTTCAAGTAGTTAAACACAAGGCAGTGAATTCGTCTCCTAGTTAACAAATGGCTGATATTAACAAGATCACTTATATTTATCAGCAACGATCAGGATAGACCAGTACTGCAGTGCAAATTCTTCTAAATTCACAACATGCCATGTTAAAATGCTTTCTATTTAATTTCGTGTGTGCTGTGAAGGGAGTTTCTAGCAACGAAAAGTTCTTATTCAAGGAGAAGCGAGGGTTTTGCACTGATATCCGAAAGGGCGAATCCTCTTCCTCCTCGACCTCTAGAGAACAACTGGTGCCCACAGCACCCTTCGTAGTAAAGCGTAGGAACCCCATCTTTGTTTTGATTTAAATAGCTATTGATTCGGCTTCCATGCATCTGCTAATTTACCCCTTAAATTTATTGAACTTCTTTCTTTTTAATTTTTATTATTCTGTTACAGCGCCTGAGAAGAAACACCGACTTCCATCAGCTTACAATAGATTTATGAAGTAAGAAGAAGATGTTTTTCGTTTTAATCACATGTTTCTGAAACTATTTCAGCACATATAATATTGCTTAATTACGTGTTATTTTTACCTTTAGCTATACTACAGTATATATACACGAGAGAATTGCCTAATTCATTTCATAACAAAACTGGGGAAATACGGCGCACCCACAAGTCGTTTAATTTGGTTCATATGCCAACATTCCTGTGTTTTTCAAAACCTGTCTATCATTATAAGTACTAGCAAAGTAGGTGTGAAGTATGCTTCCATCACAGGGAGGAGATACAGCGCATCAAAGCAGCCGATCCTGAGATACCACACAGAGAAGCTTTTAGCACAGCAGCTAAAAATGTAAGATCCTTGTTAGCTCCAGGTTGTTTGTTTGTTTGTTTGTATGTGTGTGTGTGTGTGTGTACACATTTTATTGACTTGGATCAGGCTTAATTTGTTGGCTATAGTGGGCTAGGGCTAGGTACCTTCCAAAGTCGGGTGGCGGTTCTGGGAGCCCTAATAAATAATGCAGGTAACTAAACAAATATTCTTCCCATTATCTTTCCATACATAGCAAACTATGTATTTTATTTTTTAATCTGCTCGTCAAGACGGGTTCTTTATTAATCAGGGCTTATATATTGCAGGAAAATTGCAGCGATGGATGTGCGGAAGAGATTTGAGGCGTACATCTTCTCCTTTATATTATGTGTTGTTTGTTGGTATATCTTCATTGATGAACTGCTAGCTACTGCCTTGGAATTTGATCTGGATGGTGTAATATTTAGTAGAATTAGCAATCTCACGAACTGGCTGCCTAATTTCTCTGTTTGATTTTCAAAAAGGCTGATTGTTTTTTAAATTAAATAATCAAGCATCTGCTCACTCGATCGAGATATCATTAAATCAATACCATGAATAGTATCCGTGTCCATGGTTGTGAAGAGACCTGACAGGAAGGCAAAGAAAGAAAGAAGGTGCACCTTTGTGTCGACTTTTAATACAAAATAATTAGACATAATGCTTCCCACTTATTATGATCGTAGAAGAAGAAGAGATTGTTTTCCCTCTTGAAAAGAAAAGAAAAATGATGGGAGCTAGCCCGCCGTCTGATCTCATCGACACAACGTTTGACGAGGCGATCTTGGGCCCTGGCCTATAAAACCTAGACCATTTGCTAGGATTCTTTCTGTCTTCTTTGGTGCACAAAATGTTTGCTAGGAAGCAATCGTGTAACGTCGTCTGTGTCAGCATATACCGACAATCGGCCGGCTTTCTGCTTTGAGATTTTGCTTTTTTAGTGGTTTTTTATTTGGAAATATATAAAATAATATATTTTTATTTTTAAAAAATAATTTTGACATTAATATATTAAAATAATTCAATAACAAACTAAAACATTTAAAAAAAAATGCTTCTAAAACACATTATTAAATGAGTTGTTCGACCTAATAACAACGCGTTTTGAGATTTACAAGAATATTATTGTTTATCTACCATTTGGCCCAAAACACATTACATTAAACATTACTGCTTCTATTTTTTTGTTAAAAAATTAGGCATGGATTCATGGAAAAAAAATTGCGGCAATCAAATTGTAATGAAATGAAATTCATTTTTCTTAAAAAAAAAAACTAACTAATATTATATTATTAGTTATAGCTTGAGTGCCATAAAATCCACACAAGGAAAGGGATGAAATAGTGAGAAAAAAACATGTTTTATTATACCTTGTATTCTAAAATAAGACAAATTTACTTTAAAATTATATTACAAACCATTTTTCTATATCATATTTGTTTTGAGTTCCTCAAAACAAAATACATTTCTATCATTTGTATATCCATGGAACACTAAAGATTCACATAAGCACTGCATAGAAGATCAAGCAAAGACAGCATTCATTATGGAATCAGATTAGAAACACCGAGTAACTACCACGTGCCATTGGTTACATCGCCAGATCAGACCACCTTGTACCCGTGGGCCTCGATCGGCAAGACACGTGCAACAAGACAGCAGTTTAATAAGAAGGCTCAAACCATGATATTTATTTACAATGAAGACGTGCTGAATCTTATGGTTAGCTTGCTTTTTTGAGACCAAGTTGTATTATAAAAATATAGGATTCGAGGGGGGAGATGTTGGTGAAGTTCTTTCACCTTTTGAATCTCCGTTCCTCTTACAACTCACTTGTCCGTAATCCAGGCAACCAAGAAGAACAGGGAAGAGCTCCCTTCGATGAGGTGGTCACTCCCAAGTTTACTTCAAATGGAAGTGGAGTAGAGAAAGCAATAATACCAAAGTGGAAAGGCACTCCCCCTCGAAAGACAGTTGGGTCAAAGCTCCCGTAACTCGGGGGTGGTTTGTTTTTTAATACAAATAATCGCAGGTGGTCATGGACCAAATTAATTTTCTGGATATTTAGAGTGTTTTTTATCATTTTATATTGTTATAAAATGCTTTTTAAAAAAACAAAATATAATATTATTTTGATGAATTTTCAAACAAGAACAAAAAAACACAGAAGCCACCTAGTGGATCAAGTGTTAAAAAGGGTCAATGAACAAAAGCCGAAAATTCTGCAATGATATACTCGGTCGTACATAATTTAGTAATTGAATTCTTGACCAGCATAGTATTTTCAAATGGAAGCTAAATAAGTTATCTCTAGCAAAATCAAACTTGCACCATCACCTTACAATTATTAAAAAAAAACACATTGTTCGTGTTATATACCTTTCAAGTAAAGGAATGTACGTCTAACGCAAGCAAGCTGAAGTCTTTTAAGTGCCTATTCTATTGTCCACTGCACCGATGAAGTTAGTAGTTATATCTGATGCAGGCAAGCAGCTTGCCATCAATTCTCTCATCTGAACCTGCAAAACACTGGATTTGTCATTTTCTCATCAAGACAGAAGAGTGCACATTGTCAAAGAAAAAACACGACTACACTATTCTTGCAATTCATGGTATCTCCCACGACACCGTACGGGGTTTAACTTTGAAATTCAAAAGGTATAAGCCAGGTTATTCTCTTGCATACCTTGTTCCTCTCACACCCCATAAGTGGAACCAAAACTGCAGAAATCCTCATTTTCATGCTTCACTTGAATGGAATTCCTCTGTTGCTCCACCCTCTGGAGATGTGATGAGAGTTGAAGCAAATCCACAGTTGATCCAGTTTCAGGAGAAACGCAATACTTAGCATTCAAAATATCTGACTGATGTAGAAATCCATCAGCTTCAACTTGGAAGTCGGATGCATGACCAGAACCAGAAACCACAAATGGCCCCATATTGTTAACTTCAATGAAATTCGTTCCAGACGAATAGAGTCCATTTGGCAAGTACTTTTCCAAAGAGCCTACCCCTGAAGATTTGTTAACTATATCCAGGCTCTGACGAGCACGACTAACTTGACTGACCAAGGGCCTAGCCGATATATTTCCTGCAGAATGGCTCAAGTCCTGTGATTCAGCTGACAGAAGAGAGAGAGCACAGCTAGAGGGCAACGCCCCAGCTAACTCATGAAAAGTTCCCATGTTAGAAAAATTGCCGTCATCAATTGCCGGTGGAGAAATTCCACAAGTCTTTTGTAACCCGTTGCCGTGCAAATGGAGGAATGACTTTGGCAGCAACTGCCCATTTCCCAAGGGCATTGCAGATGAAGAGCTGTAAATTGAATTCTCTTCCAATTTAATGCGCCTACACCAATTTTCTTCTTCATAATTCTCTGGATAAAAAGTACTCCCTGGAAGCATGTTTGGGAAAAGAAGAGATGTTTTCTTTGGGAAGGAAGTCCCTAGAAATTTGGTGCCTGTTCAATCCATATTATTCTCAGATTTGATGAAATATCTATGAATATCAAAGGTTAGGCAGCATAATGTTTTTTAAGCAATATTACTTTAGTGGAAAGGTAAGCCATCTTTATGTCAAATTACTTGGTCATTAAACTGAGATGTCATTTAAAAATCTGAACGGAAGTTTTTAATAAAGATCAAAGCCCAAAACAACAGGTGTCAAATTCTGCTAGCATAACTAGACATACATGGGAAAATAATGAAGATGAATTTTGAAACGAGCCCTTTACAGTTTTTTGCAAGTAAATATATGGTCTGACCTCAAAATGTTATTAGTAGGCAAGTAAATAGTCAAATGAGCTCAAAATAACTAGATGAACCATCAAAGAAAAATATCATAGGAATACTGAAAAGAATGATCCTGGTAAAGTTATTTCAAGTGCACATATTCAGTAATTATAAGTGAGCTGTAATGATGATTAAGAGGATAAAAACAACCACCATCAAGGTCATAAACCTTTAAGACACATCATGTGAGGTCAATGAAAATTGGGTTTTCCTTCTTTTTATATGGAAGCAAAGAAGCTCATGTCTGTTTGTTTGGCTTCAATATGAAATTGAATAACATTTACTAAGTAGATTGATTAAAGAGTACCAGATGTCAATACCTTGATATGGAAGCAGTAACTTATGTGGTTTGACAGAAAGGGTACCCAATTGAGGCTTCCTTCTACGTTCATTGTGGCCTGCCAAGCGTTTACGGCAACTTCGCTTACCATCATCAAAATCAACCAGCAAGTGAAACCTGAATAGTCCAAAGGTATCAGGATTCATACGAAAAAATGATCCTTAGCTTCCTCAAGAGAAGGAAAAGCAAGGCACGGTAAAACACTATCCGGACACCAGGTTGAAAACAATTAGGGCTAACACAATAGGAACTCGATAAAAAAATCAATTAAACCTTCCGTATACTTGATGCAAATCTGTCATGGCACTTAACTTATCTATGCACTGAAAATTCAAGGCCTCTACTGTCTTGTGAAACTCGAAATTACTCCATTTTGTGGCGTTATTTCCTTTTCAAGTGAATCAATAATAATCTCGATGTATGAATATAGTATTATGATTATTATGAACTCAGTGGCACCCCCCCTTTTACTGTCTTATTTGACAGGGTACCATAATCATTTCTTCATAAAGATTTATCATGATAAGTTCATCACTATCCTTATTAGTGACCCTACATGCAACGTGACAATAAAAATATGATCTTCACTGACTAATCACTAAGATAAATACCATGATTG
This sequence comes from Salix arbutifolia, assembly GCA_025169955.1. Taxonomy (NCBI): domain Eukaryota; kingdom Viridiplantae; phylum Streptophyta; class Magnoliopsida; order Malpighiales; family Salicaceae; genus Salix; species Salix arbutifolia. The sequence goes on from CM045909.1 coordinate 5,616,619, forward strand.
AAAAACAAGAAAACAAAAACAAGTATGTAATCAACCAACCTGCTACATTGCTGACAAAACCTCTGTTCAATGCCATTAACAATAACTTGAGCCGTTTTTGAGTGAACCTCGCAAACTCTATGCCTCTTGTGGTAATCCTTCGAGGAAGTAAGATCCTTGTTACAACCATAGACCTGGCAAAAGGTAGTCTGAGGGCGTGAACATGTCGTTCGAGCACGCTTTGCCTGAGCAGTTGGACTTACTGAAGATAACAACAACCTCTCTTTTGAAAACTTGCTATTCTGTGCATCTTTGAAATCAGCCAATGTCCCTAGCTTCAAATCAATTAGTGATGAATCCTGACTATTAGATTCCACGAGAGAATTCGAATGATTAGACCCGGATTCCATCGACGAATTAGATGCAATCATGCAATTAGGAGAACTTGCTAGTAGTTTACTCGAATCAACACCAACATCAGCTCCACCATACATACCCACGCCTGTTTTGCTGCCATGAAAAGGCTTTCTTGGAATTTCAGAGAAACCAAAATCTATAAAATCGGTACTCTCAACCGATTCCGTATCCCATCCAATTAATGCTTTTCTACTTCTTGCAAATGAATCAACAGATAAATCTATTTCATCAGAGAAAAGAAGGCCTTTTCCTTCTGCAGCATAGCTCCAGAAGTCCATCAGGATAACAAATGTAAAACTGCAGACAGTGCGCACAAATTCAAAATGATTAATCTCACAGATTAAAAACAGGACCGCCTATTTATCATCTGTACTAAATGAGTGCACAAAAAATAGTAATAAAGAAAACGAGCTCACTTTAATTTTCCAAAATTCATGGAACTAGTAGATAAGCTTATAATTTAAATTTGTGCGTATTTGTACCCAAAAAATAGAAACAAAGATAACATCAAAAACATTGAGCATCAGAACATGTTCCGTCAAACGTAATTAAAAACAAAACTCAGTAATTCTGGTTTCTAGAATTAACATCTCTCTTTATAAGAAAAAAACAAATCAATAACAGTGATGTTACTGGCAACATAACTTTTTTTTTAAAAAAAAAAAATCTTAATGCTTGTGTTTTCCATTTCTTGAGCGAGAACAGAATCCAGAAGCTCTCTCGTAAAAAAGGCTGAGTTAAGCAGAGATCATGTTTCTTTTATCTATTTATTTTACCCTTCTTTCTCAAATTTTATTTTTCTTTCACTTTCCTTCACCTTTCTCAACAAACCAAACAAAAACAACATAAATCCCTAGTCAATCTTTAGCGCTTAGCCTAAACCTAACAAAGAAATCCAGATACTTTCAGTTTTAAACCCCCCAAAAAAAAACAGGCATAATAAAAAAGAAAAAAATTATTTAAAAAATCAGCTTTTTCTTCCAGGAAATATATATATATATAAAAGAGCAAGACATAAAAATACCCATTTCAAGAACTTGAGCGTATATATGAATATAGCAAGACAAGAAATGGGTTGTTGCCGGATTCAAAGTTTCTCTCTCTATTAGCAACAGTTTTTTCTTGATATAAACAGTGAAACAGAGGGGGAAGGAGCCCAAAAGAGAAGGAAAACAAAAGGAGTAGGGAGCTAGTAGCATAGATCAGTGAGTAGCTAGTTTCCTTTCTTGCTTACCAGCTGGGAAATAGTAGAGGAGAGAGTTTGTTAATGATTTTCTTTCAGAGAAATAATGGAGAGGTAGGAGCAGATACACAATCACAGTGAGTCAACATGATTTCCACTGCCACTACACTCTCTCTCCTCTGGTCTTTAAAGCATGTCGAGGTCTTTTGTAGCTTTTGAGACCCTCGTTGTTATTCCCTTTTTGTCCCCCTTCTTTTCATTTTATTCCCATTACCACCTATCCTTTTTGCTTTCTTTAATTACTTACTAGCTACGACTACTTAGGGTATGTTTGTGAGTGAGATTGCAGTAGTTTTTTAAAATGTTTATCATGTCAAAATACATTAAAATGATATTTTTTTATTTTTTAAAAATTATTTTTGAAATCAGCACATCAAAATGATCTAAAAACACCATACCACTAGTCTTTAAAATGAAAAAAAAAATCAAATTTCGGCCAAAAACTAGTAGGATCGCAATGCCAAACAATCACTTAGTTAGCTCATATAATTCCCTTTTGCTTTCATTAATTACTTATTAGCTACGACTACTTAGGTAGCTGATATAGTTAATTAGCAAGGTCCAATTGAAGTAATATTCTTTTGATTGGTTATTGTCTCTCTTGTCGTCTGGTATAATTAATTAGCTTCTTCTAATGTTACCCGTTTTTTAAAGAAAATCTGTGGCTCCGCATGCTGGACTGCTGATGGGATTTTGGCCTTTGTGGCATTAATGCTTTCTGGGCATAGGACCCTTCTGAGGGGCGTTGTGTTATTTTTTTTATTAAATGGTTGTTCGGATCCATTTGAATATATTTTAAATAATTTTAAATTAATAATTATATAAATATTCAGCGATCATCATATTTATTGTAATATAACTTCAACATGAAATCATATATAAACAAATCTCCTAATTCCAATCTCGTGACATTTGGTCACCAAATAGATTATTTGCATTATCTCTTCACTGGACAAGTGGGGCAATTATTGGGACGGATATTTTAATGGGAGGCCTTTTTTATGCTTCTTTTTCTTTGTTTTTTTCCTTGTAGCACGAGGCCAGGGAAATAATAAGAAGGAAAACGAAAGAAATTTGGAGCGACGGCAGAATTATTTGTCACAAGGATTTTTCATATGAATAAATGCGAGTGCGCGCGCGCGCGTGGTGAAGTCCTGCCTCTTTGATTTGAGGATTATTATAGCTTGGCCTTTTGCTTATAAGCTCAAGGTGGCTGTTATTCTAGCCAAGTTTAGTGCATAAAATTATTGTTTTTTTACTACAACCTCAGTTTAACGAGGAGATGACAGACAAATTCATTTGGGTTGCCAGACCCCTTTTTTCGTGAAAGCCCGTAGCTGTCCAGAACAATGAGACGTGTGACGTTTATTATGTCATCCGGGACAAGCTATTGAGTTCGTTAAATCAATCCTTGTCTCGCTGCCAAATTATAGCTCGAAGATTAGCTTCACTCCCCATGTCAATCGGGGGCTGATTAGAGTAGAGGCCGAGAATAAAATACACACCGCGCACGACGACTGTGTGTGTTTTGCAAGCAGGTGTCCACTTCTCTTGTGCATTTCACGTGGAACATGCAATGACAAGTTCAGTTTTTTGTCTTCAGAAAAAACAGAAGCCTCGTATGTGTGTTTTTTTTTAAATATATATATATATATATATATATATATATATAACATAATTATGATTTAACAATTGGACCAGGTTAAGATTTAACTTTTTTATCACTGCGTTTAATAAATATTTAAAAAAAAATATTATCATTTTTTTATTAGATTAATTTTTTCTATTAATATCAAAAAATAATTTTTAAAAAACATAAATATTATTTTAATATATTTTTGAAGGAAAATCCATTTAAATAAAAATATTATTAAAACTAACAAAACAGTCGCTACAGCCTGCTCTGCAGCCGTGGATCTGTGGGGGATCATTTTACTTTGATCAACTGGAATCAGGATCATGCTTGCACAATGCTGCTTGAGATTTTTATTGTATTTTATTAATTTCCCGTTATACGTTGGGATTTTAATGTAGTGAGGTTTTAGTTGACTGGGTGAATTTAGCCTTTATTTAATCAATTATGTAGCTGTTTTTCAGAGTAAATTAAACATATTTGTTATTCAAAAATCTACTCAAAACTTTTCAACCTGGAGTCTTTTTTATAATTTACAACTGGAGACACGCTAGTGTTTTTCTTCAGTGTACGTCACGTCGTGATTGGATTTATGCGAGAAATCAAGATCAGATATGATATTATTTAATTAACAAATATTTTTGCTGACAACCATATAAAATTATTTAAAAAAAAAACATATTACACGTGGTTATTAGTTTTACTTTCTTCTAACCAGAATTAAAAATAGTTTTTTTCGTTCAGTTTCAGGAAAAGGAAAAACTACAAACATTTTTTTCATATATAAAAAAAACTAAAGTGAAAGGGAGATTCATGGTGGCCCTTGACATATATCATAATGAGATGTCCCTTTTTTAATATTATTTTTAAAAGTGTTTTTGTTCAAAAATATATTAAAATAATATTTTATATTTTTAAAAATATTTTTGATATTAACACATCAAAATGATTTTAAAATATCAAAAAATAATAATAATAAAAACTTTCTATTTTTTAAAGTGTTTTTGAAATACGGTGTAAAACACCCTTTAAAATATTTTTAAAAAATAAAAACTCTTACACTAACATTTTTTTTAAATGGTTGTCTTCACATTCGATTGTTGTTCTTTTAATTATTATATATTTATTTTAAAATTATTTATAAAATTAAAAACAAATCATTTTTATCTTCCTTTAAATTGTTAGATTTGGTGTTTATTTTTTATTTCTATTTATTTTACTTTGAATTATTTTCTTGATTGCTGTTTTATCAATTTTATTTTTCAATACTTGATTTTGTTTTTATGCTAAATCTAGTCTCTAATTTTTTTATTGAAGTATATTAAGATTCGATCAGGGCTTTACTAGTTAGAGGATGATAAAAGGAAAAATAACACAACGTGTTCAATCAAGTTAGTTATGTCAAGAAACCATTTAACTTGAAAACTTGAGCTTCTATGTGAGATGATTTCGTAACATTATATCAGAGTATTGTTAACCTAGCGATCACTAGTCACCACACTTGTTTTATTTGGAAAAAAATCAAGAACAATGTATTGTGGTCTTATACTCAAGTTTCAAGTCCAAAAAAAATCACTTAAGAAGGCGTGCTGGAGAATAACACAACGTGTTCGATCAAGTTAGTTATGTCAAAGAACCAGATCCCATGCAAGATGATTCCTTAACATGATATTATAATCTTGTTAATCCAACGATCACGAGTTACCATCTTTATTCTATTAAAAAAAATCAAGAACAATGTACCGTGGACTTATATTAAAGTTTTAAACTCAAAGAATTTTCACTTAAAAAACACATATAGGAGAATAACACAAACTGTTCAATCAAGTTAGTTATTTCAAGAAATCATCTCACCTTAAATTGAGAAGCTAGATAGAGATTGGAATGATGGCGACATTATATTTTGTTTTTTATATTTTTGAACAAGGTACTCAGTTCATTCCTGACCCGCTTTGTCAAATAAGTTATGTTATTTTTGTTGGTATTTGTTATGGATTAATTTGATTTGATATATTCATGAAGTTTTTTATTTCTGGCACCGTGGCAGTACCGTACAAAATACAAAGGTCGTATTAGCTGAGCTGTCGAGTACCAAACCATCGCCATAGACAAGTTTAATAAATCAAGTTTTGACTATTTAATTTCCATGCAGGCAGGCAGGCATCACATGGACAACATCTTCACATGGCTGTCTATTAATTTTCTGGACAAACGCAAGGGGGAAAAGTATTTCTGGTACGATGGTAAAAACAAATTCAATCAAAGATTTAGATATTGTTTGTCCTTTTGTTTCGAAAGCGTCTGTTTAAAAATATATATATATTTTTTTTATTTTGACTTTGTATTTTAAGGTAATTTTTATAAGATGATATGAAAAATAATTTTTTAAAAATAAAAAATATTATTTTAATATATTTTTAAATAAAAAATATTTTAAAAACAAAATAAATCACAAATACTGCTGGAGGTAAGTCTTTTCTTTAACCCATCGCATGTTAAAAAAAATCAAAAAATTATTATTTTTTAAATAAAAACATCGTCCCGGCGAAGCAGTGTCAGAACAGAGGTCATGGGGTCGAGAAGTGATGGGCAGCACAGGGTAAAATCGACAATGCAAGGGTATGGGAAAATATTTTCCTTGTTTTGTTTTTTAATTATTTAATTTTCCTTGCATTGTCAGCGGGCAAGGGCAATTTCAGAACTGTGTGGCCATGAGTTGAGAATCAGATATGAGGCCCCTGAATGCCTCTCTCTACCTCCAGGTGAGCTTACACGTGTCACAACTGAGACAAAGTAGACGCATTATGGGATGGGAGTGGTGCTGACAGCTGGAGAGTGACTGCAACCTGTCTGTCCTCCGCTGACAATAACCACCGACTTTTACTTTACAATGGACCATTGCATGGATGACAGTAAGTGACTGCTCGGGAGTTGTTTGTATTGTTTTTTAAATTAATTTTTGTTTTAAAATATTATTTTTTATTTATAAAAAATATTTTTAATATTAAAATACTATTTAATAATGTGAAAATTATTAAAATAAAAAATATTTTTTAAAAAATATAATTTTAATAAGCAATAGAAAACCGGGGTAAAAGCTAGCCAGCTAGCAGTCCTTTATCTGCTAAAAAGTTTTCTCCATTCTGTGCAAACTGCAAAGTGCAAACTGCCCCTCTCAAAAGAGTGTAACCGCGCAGGCGACAGAACCCTTGGAAGGCTTCCTCTCGTTGCCATTTTTATTTTTCACAGCTTTTCTTTTACATAATTTAGAAATACGATGACCTTAATTTGCAAAACTAATTCGAGCCAAAAGCACTGCAAGTTGTCATGAGCTCAAGGTATGCTAGAATTTATAAACCAACTAGGCGTGATAGATCTGTTTTTATTATTTTATATAGTAAGGATGTGTTTACAAAATGATTATTAATATGTTAGACAACGGTGTTCCTTCGAATGTCTTCAATCATGCTATCATAGCTATTTTAAAAGTTAACAAAACCTGTAAAATTACCAATGATTTTTTTTATTACGATCTAAACCAGGAGCAAATTCATGCTTGACCCAATATAATGTATGAAAAATAAAATAAAATGCCTGCTAAAATATACAAGGCCTGGAAAATCATTAAATCTCTGAACTTATGCATTGTTCACTGACAATTACAATTAGACGATATTGATCGTTGATATTTCCACTTGAGTCCCAATATTTTTTCTAACCGTTTGAAAAATACTTGCTTTCATTTTCATCTTTGAATCTCATTTCACCAAATATTTTATTTTTTATATTTATAATCCGTTTCTTTGAATTTTTTCTTACAGAAGTTCGTTCTTTCTTTCAATTGCATCATTCAATTCAAATTATTGATATTATATTTTTTAATTTGGTCTTCATTATGTTTAATATATTTATTTTTCTGTAAGAGATGTTATTCTTTTTAATTTTACCATTTCGTTACAATGTTATTTTTTTATTTCCACGTCAATTTAAGCCTTTTTTTGTCATTTTATTGATTTTTCATTCAATTTCATCTTCTAATTAAATATAAATTCATTTTGTATTTTAATTTTGATCTCGCTCTTTTAATTGTTGTTTTTTAAAATCCATTTTGTAAGATAATTTTTTTCCATCTTCCTTTCTGCAATATATGGCTTACTATATGGTTGAATGAGAATTGATTTTTTCCAGCTAGGTGTTTCAACTTTCAAGTCTAATGTCTGACATCATGAGTCTTGAATGTCAATATAAATTTATTTTTTTATTTGTTTGATAGAGATTTTCTTATCAAATAGTTTGGATTGTGAATCTAATTATGATGATTATATGTTTCTCATGGCTAATTTGTATGATCATTTTTTCACACAAATATATTTTTATTAATTTTCAATATTATCGTGTCAAAAATACTAAAAAGAATAATCAAGCACAGTTAATCCACGAGCCGCTACTGGAGTAACCTTCGCAGTGCACCTCGCAGGCATCAGGTAATTGTTTTTTCAGAGCTATAAAAGATGTATAGATTAACGTTGAAATGATGGAATTAAGGCGAGGGCAGACTGGCAGAGAGGAGGCTGAAAGCAAGAATCGAGTACCGAGAAAATCCTTCTCATACTTCGTGCGTGTGAAAGCGAAGGCCAATTTCTCACCGGGAACTTGGACTTGTAATTTCATCAGCATGCACTTGTCCAGTGACATCTCTTCGTCCCTGAACGATGGCATAACTGTCCATAGCATTTTTAAATATATATATATATATATATTAGATGTTTTTATATTATTTTAATATATTAATATCAAAAATATTTAATTTATTACAAAAATGCCCTGCTCTGGCATATTATGACTTTATCTGCGACAGTGTGCATATCGCTGGAATAACTTCTTTACTCGCCTGTAGATAGTGTAAAATCCCTCACTTGATCCCTTGATCTATAATATCGTTAATGTTTTCAGCAAGTAGGACAAAAAAAACCCCATAATTAACTAATTACGTTTTAATTATTTGAGTTGTAACAAAATGATAATTTCAGTTCTCATCTAAACACAAGTTGCATTCTTGTTCTTCTATTTTTGTTATTTCAATTACATATAACATAATATTACCATTGGCTGTTTGGTGCAGTCATATATATACATATATATATATATATATATATATATATATATAAGAAAAACTTGGCAGAGTTGGATGAAGAGAACCCAGCTGTCGTGATAACAAGCTTTTTATGTGAACTGATGGGTTTAAAGTGACAAGAATGATATAGTTCAGGGATAATAAAAGTGCCACGATACGACATGCATTCCTGAGGTGTGAAAGTTTTCGCCAGGGAAAAAAAAAAGTTTTTTTTTCTAATGGAAACATGCCAGCCACCACCATCGACCCCACACCTGTCATTTAAAATCATGTTCATGTGTGCCAGTACTTTTAAGTCTTAACATCAACGCGAGCTGGATATCTTTTGAATTTTGTATTGTGTGCGTGCGTGCGTGCGTGTCTTGGTAAAGGTTCTGTTCACCTGGAGATAAAACATCATGGACTCTACACGTGGCGATAGTGTTTCTCTTTTCTTTTCCCAGGTCCTCGGTTTTTTTTTAAATTTATTTTGATCCCTTCCTTCTTGTTTTTATTTGATGAGTTTTTTGGGATTGGATCTGGTGGTTTACTTGGTGATAGGGATCTCGTAGAGTTGAAAAAATTTCTTGTGCTTGATTTTGAGAAATTAAAAAAAAAACATGATTGATTTTAATCAATTAAGTTTTATGATCATACCAAAATCAGAAAATAAAAAACATACGAGGACCAAGGTAAATTATTAGGGTAAATAGCTAGCGCGTGTAATGTACTTATTGTTCTAATTCTGGCAGTAGTGGCAACATCCGTGATGTTTTTCTTTCTTTCAGTTCAATCCTTATTTTTCTAAAAAAAATTTCTAACACCCTAACTATTCGTGTCCAGTAAAGATGAGTTCAGTGGTTAAAATTCAACAAGCAATTTCTTGGCAGCCGAGACACCCTTTTTTCTTCTGTTCTGAAGGACCTGACTCGCTCGTCACATCTCACTGCACACAAAGAGTTAAGGTATTAGAAAAAAATAAAGTAAAATATAATTTTCGAAATGAATGCCAGCCTGGCATTGATTTATCCCTGGAAATAGAGCATCGAAACGTGTAAAAACAAGGTCTGGTGTGTTCCTTATCTTTTCCTGTTTATTTTTCATGCTACCATGCAAGGGTGACACTCTGTCAGGAAAAATAAAGGCGAGAAGAAAAGAAAAGACACCTTTTTTCCACGGTCATTTAATGTTTGAGAGACAAGTGTCCACACAAAGAGGGTTAGGGTCACACAACCGGAGGCAACATAGTGCCAACTGTAAACAAAGAGACATTTACGTTGTATTATTTACTCGTTTTTTTTCTCTTCCTGGCTTCCTGGCAAAAATCTGTCTATTGTTTTGGAGGAATTTATTAAGTATGTATTTCACTGATTTATATGTATTCCACTGTATTATTTAAATTGTTAGATGAATTTTCAATGATTTTTCAATATAATTTTTTAGACTTTAAATTTACACAAGTACACACTACCTTATACTTGATTTTTATCAAATAGAATAGAAATGGTAAGATTTGAACTCGTGACCACTAAATCAACAAGTCTTTGATACCATGTACAATAACCATCTCACCTAAAAACTCCTAAAAATTTAAATTATTTTTGAAAGTATTTTTCATTTAAAAATATATTTTTTTAAAATATGTTTGATATTAACATATTAAAACAACCTAAAAATACCAAAGCTTTTTAATTTAAAATTAAATAAAAATAAAACACACTAATAAAACACAGATGAAAACAGGGAATTTGGCATAGCTCAACACGGCACGCTAGTTTCAGTGGTCCGAATTAAAAAAGGAAATGGTGAACATTGAATTTGAAACACAACAAAACAGCTCAACAAAGAACGAGGGTGACAAGACGAGTTCTTCGTGGTGGTCTTGAAAATGAGAGGCCATGGAATTACATCTCCCTGTCCATGAGTTGAGCTTGAAAAGTCGGGGAAAAAAGAAGAAGAAAACCAATCATGACATCCAAGCTGATAATGACCTCGAAGATGATATTCATTAAAGTACCCAGCTCATCGTCGTCATCATTCCACTCTATTTACCCTTCACACGGGGATTTTTTTTATCCTGATTTTATTATTCTAGCGAAATAAATTTAAGGTTAATTTGATGTTTTAATATACAATAAATATTATTAAAAAAATATACACATGGATGTTGACCATGTTATTTGGTCATCACCATTTTTAAATGAAATGCGTTGTTAATAAATCTCTAATATTATATTATACAATTTTTTCTTGGTTTGTTCTTTTGCACTGTTAATTAAAGGGATCTATGCAATTTTGTATTTTTATATTTCAAAAATCTAAACCGATAGATTTGTCGTGAATTATATGAGTTGTCTTCTACCTCAGGAGGCGTGTTTTTGAGTACTTGATTTTTTCTAATGTCTATATATATTTCTTGTAATTGTTTTTCTTCACGAGAATCCCCGCACTTGTAAAACAAAATTAATTATTTTTATTTTTTCTATAATTAGAGTGACCAGACATGTTTATATGTATCACAACTAATTTTTGGATCCACTAAATACATTGCAAGTTTAATAAACAAATAATATACCACGAGAATAACATATATACACAAATAAAATTGAACCCAATTGTAAAAGAAGGAACAAATCATTTCTTTCATCGCTAGCCACGACCTCAAGTGGTATTTTTATTTTATTGGAAATATGGGTTGCTACCGTAAATAATGCTTCATCTCAAAAAGAGCAAATGAATTACTTTCTTTTGCAGCTGTAAAGTGATGGTTCGGAAGGCGGCAACGAAGATGCTACCACCGTGCCAATAGCAATCGTGATGTTGCTCGAGATGGTGGTGGTGGTGGCAGCGGCAAGGACATCAACAGTAATGGTAAGTGGTCGTTGCAATAAGGGTAACAAGGAGATGACGTGCATAGTTGATACAAGCGACGGTGTTAGGCCGTTAGGGCTTGAAGTGGCGGCGGCAATAATGCACGAAGATGACATTTGCAATGTTGTCATGTTAGAAGCAGATGATATGATGATGATGATTGAATTGATTAGATATATATAAAATAATTTAGAGTTTAGTCCAGTAGTAAAGAATTTAAATTTAAAAATTATATATTTTTTTAAAATTTTAGAGGTGGAATAAAAGCTTTGTTTGATATTACATTTTAAAAATAATTTTAAAAAATAATGTTTATTTTAAATTATTTTAATGTGTTAATATCAAAAATAATTTTTTAAAATTAAATAATTTTTTAATAATTTTCTAAATAAAACAAACTTTAAAAAGTGACCTCAAACAAACTATAAACATACCCAAAACATAAGAATACATAAATCTAGTCATCTTGATTATAAAAAAATAATCTTCATTACCAAAACCAAGAAGAAAAGGAATAAGAGTGAATGAATTTTCTCCTTCACAAGGTTAAATTATTTTCTCTGAATGAGTAAATATTTGTAGAGTAGGTGCTTCTGCTGCTTTCTTTCATGGGTCAAACGGCAATCGATTCGAGCTTCCTTTTCCTGGCTCTGTGGCAGTTTAGGAGGATAAGGTGGATCTGTCGTGGGTTTTTTGTCGCTTCGATTCATTATTCTGGACAAGCTATCCTTCCCAATTCTCTTAGGATTCTGGAATATGGGCCGCACCGGAGGAGTGGGAAGTAGCGGCCTATCAAATCGAGTTTTATACTCTCCAATGGCACCCACAGATTTCTTTAGTGGGCCCACCCTCCAAATCCATTGTTTGCGTTGGGCTAATATGAGAAAAGCCCAATCGTAACCAGAGTATTCGAGGATCAAACTTGAGTAGAGAGAGGCTGAGTATAAAGCCTCCCCATCAAAGGCACCAAAGAAGCACGCTAGGGGGTTTTCTGTTAGTGTTTGAAATTGTAGTTGCTGTTATTCATTTTTGGAAATATATTAATATAAAATAATTTTTTATTTTTAAAAGTTATTTTTAACATAAAAATAGTCAAAGGGAGTTTTTTTTTGTTTGTGAAAAGCACACCACGCTTAAACAAACACACCATTAGTGTAAAATATACAGTAATAGCACCTCTTCCACGTTTTGAAAAATAATATAATTTGCATGTAATTTAGATTTTTCATAAATAAAATAAAATTTTAATTTTATAAAAAATAGAGTAGAAAATGAAAACATAATCTTTATGCTAAAATGAAATGTTTTTAATTAAAATATTGAAAAGCCAGTTTTTCGATTTCCAAAATATGATATTTAGAAAACACGCGCGAGATAACTATGATATCTTACTTATATATATATATATATATATGTCTAGCTAGTGCCATAAATTTAATTTTTATTATAGATATAATAAAAAGATTTTTTTAGTTAAAAATATAATCTTTGGATGGTAATATTTAATTGGAATAAAATAAATTATATAATTAAATCATCGCAAATATAAAATATTAGGTTGACTATCATAAATTATAATTTTGATTTTTTAATTAAAAATAACTGTATTTTAATATATATTTTTATTGAAAAATCATCTTTATTTTCAATAGATGAACTCAATTTTTATTTCTTGTTATCGAGAAATAAAAACTAAAAAAGAAACTGAAACTGAAAATAATAATAATAATAAAATTATTTTCTGTTACCCCGGCGAGCCTGAACATGCAACGGGTCTCTGCTAAAGTGACGCTGACTTTTTGGATCGCCGCAAGGAACTTTGCTGCCGCCTGCCGGAATATTCATTCAAAATGATTCTGACCAGCATTTCAGTTTCAGTTGGCTGCAGGTGTAATGCACAAAAGACATATTTACAGGTTTCAGGTAATTTTTGTGTAATGCTTTTCGGCTTGTCTTTGGCGGCTAAAGGGTTTTCTCTGGAAGCTCAATCCCTTTGGTTTCATATATCACAACTTAACCGAGTCCCTTTATGGTCTGTGAGCTGGCCATCTCTCTGATTTAATCACCTGATTTAATCCAGCCCAAACTCGGGATCGGGATGAAAAATATAGAAGAAGAAAACCCTAGCGTCTAATGGCTTTCTTTTATCTATCCCTGCCTCCAAAAGAAAAAACCCATCCGGCCATTCCTCTCCTGGAACACGAAAAACCTCAGAATCCCGAACTCTATCACTCTCATAATTGTATTTTGAATATTTAATTAATATGCAATCAAAATAGTAATTAGAAAAGAAAAATTGGATTGCTGACAATTCAACACCTTATTACAGCACAACTAACAGATAGACTTGTTAAGAAAACATCTCATCTAAAAATTTAAACTCACAGATGAGCCTCTAGAATATGATTATATAATACTCTAACATACCTCCTCAAGTTTGGGTCTGAAACTTGCACAGACCCACATTACCTTGTGCTTAATTTTTTTATTAAATAAAATGGGAGCGATGAGATTCGAACCCATGACCGTTGGGTCGACAAAGCTCTGATGCCATATTAAAAAATCATCTCATCTAAAAATTTAAATTTATAGGTGAGCCTCCAAAATATGATTATATTATACTCTAACAAGACTATCTATCCGAAATTGCCAGGGAAATACCGTCCTCTTTAACTAGTAAAATTGGAGAGAAATACGGGGAAAAAGAGAGAGAATGATTTAGTTCCCATCTCCCGTCGGACTTGAATATAAGTAAATAATCAAAAACGAGAATCATGGGCAGTAAAAATTAAGGTTGGATTGGTGCTGCCCTTGACATGCTCTATGTAGTGTATACTAATTGGTTTTATATTTTAAGAAAGTTTCTTGCACAGGTTTACGATCACCTCATGCCATTTTATCTTTTGCTTTACTTAATCAATGTAGCTTTAAAAGTTGAGATCAGTTTACACTTAATTAAATCTTGCGATCTTACAAGGGCCTAGCTAGCTTGTTTTGTCTCGATCAAGTCACCAATGCTACATTATTAAATTAATCGAACGATCTTACATGCCTCCTTTCCATGCTGATCATTTCATGATTAGACAGGAATGCATAAGATTATCAACCTCCTAATAATTTGAGTTCAGTCACGGCCGTGTACTTTCCCTCTCAAGCCCTTCCAAGATCTTGCTTCAATTTGGCACAGACATTCTTCCGTGCATGCACACACACACTCTGTACGATGGGCTGATGGTAACTACAATATAGATTTTAAAATGAAATTAGAAAAGTAGTTCTATTTTATTAATGGTTTATATAATTTTGATATTACAAGACATGGCTTAGCTGAATGGCCATTTTTACCGGTAATTTGTTTTCTTTGCTTAGAACACACATGAGGTAGAAACGGGAAAGTGTTTTTCATCGATGGTGTTTTCAATTATGGTTGCATGTCCAAGCTCCGACGTCAAAAGGCTAAAAGATAGAGGCCACATGGATTGATGATGCATCCTTTGTTTCTCCGCGATATTAGTGGAAAATCACAGATCATGGCACAATCTAAGCAAGCCACTCCAATTGTGGACTTTACAGCGAAGAAAGAGGAAAGAAAGGAAAGAAAAACAATCATTCCAGACTGTAGACAGACAGAAAAGAATTGAAAGAAGATCGAAACAGGAAGAGAAAAAGAAGAAGAAGCAAAATCTAAGATAGGACAGTTTGGCAATATTCTTCTCACAGCTTATGAGTAATATCATCAATTAATAACCAGTCAACAAAGGAAAATGTACAGTAGTCTCTCATTGGGTTCCATTGGAAATTGGTAGTGCTCCTCTTTTGATGCTATCCATGCGTGTTGTTTCATACACAGGCAGGCCATTTGAGTAGGTACCCAGGTCATAGTTTTGCAATTCAAACAAATCAGAGCTTGAATCACTCTCAGTTCCATCATCCACCCCATCGAACTTCCTACATTCCTTTTCCTCTGATGGATACTGGTCAGCCCAAGGTCTGTCTTTCTCTAAATGCTGGTCACCTCGATTCTTGGGTACTTTCTGATCATATGAGAACCCATCAGTTAATTTATATTTCTCTTCCAGCCAAGATAAATCTGTGTTTTTTTTATCATCCACCATCTCATTTCGGAGGGCCATGGACTTCGCAATCCCTTTCTGCTCTGGCAAGGAAACTATTTGCCTGTGATTTGAATTGCTTCTGAACTCCTTGTAGCTCTTTGTAGGATTAATGAGTGTACAAGGAGGGGGTGTCCGAAAACCAGAGCTTGAAGAAGAATACAGAGACTTTGTATCAGTAGTAGTGCTTGAGCTTCGAAAATGACTAATGCTGATCCTCCTTTTCCTCCTTCCACCAGGGCTCTCATCGTCATCTTTCATTGATTGCGTGGTGGACTTTGATTTCTTCTTTTTGGAGCTCGTTTGATTGAAGAGAGAATTCAAGAAGCTGGCTAGTCTCCCTCCTGGAGAGCTTGGTTGTTTGTATTTCTTCTCTTTCGGTATTTGCTTCTCCACTGTATGAGACTGTTGACGGAGATGATGAGGTAGTGGATTTCTCATTGGTACATCCAGGCTCATTCTTCCTCCCCTCCAAGAATGTTTATGATCTTCTCTCATGACTTTCTGCGTGTACATTGCACCATCATAGCCCGCACCTGCCTCATTGTATTCCGAGAAATACCTTGCTGCCTCGAATACATCAAGCTCCTCAGAATCATTTCTCCGATGCAGGGACTTCTTGCAGGGCCTGCCAGTGTCTGATGAGAGTCCGGTGATGGACATGGCTGAGAAATTAATGTTGAAGGTTTGCTAGTACGTGGTTTGAAAGTTAATGCCACAGGCACAGGATATGGAATGGTATTTATGGCAAAAGAACTATTATGGGAGCAGGGAGTGTATACGATATGTGTGTTTGTAGAATAGAGTGAACAGTTTTGAAATGATGGAGAGTGGTGGGAGGGATGTAGCTTTATAAGAATCAATCGCTTTGCACTGTCAAAAACATCACATGATGAAGTGTGTTTTTGGGACCCACATGGATGTGAGTTTTGCGCTTTCTAGTTTTGTGGAAGTGAAGTGGGGTGCTGATCATCAGGAACATGTTTTATCCTTCTGCATCTGAGAAAACCAGAGGTTTGGCTGGGGATGGCGGGGAGCAAAAAGCTGCGTTTTCTTGGATTCTAGGGCTCAACTTTGTGTTAGTGGGGATTGGCTATCGAGTATGTTGGCTATGGGATTGCGCAGGTCATCCATCTACGACAAGCTTGCCCTCAGTTGGAGAATTACGTGGATCCCGCACTTGTTTTGAGAGCTTGGAAGTCACTCTATAATTATTTTACATCATGCCTCAGAAAAAAAGAGGTGAAATCACTATTTCCCAACTCACAAATTAATGTTTATTAGTACAGCATTTATTTTTCCTTTCCTTTCTCAATCATTTAACATTAAATTTGACTGGAGTGATGAATGAGCAATTTTGACTGGTGTAATGAATGAATGAGCAATATGGGGCAGCGATGTCTAGTTTGCCTCTTCTTTGAGAGAGTTGAGGTTTGGGTCTTTTAATAGAGAGCCGTACACATTCCTGACCTAGTGGCTCCAATTCCGGGATATTATTCATCGTGCCTGCTAGCTCTGGACTCTGTGGAAAGGAAAGAAATGATCCATCGTTATTTTTCCTACTTGTCGTTGCGGGATTCAGGCAATGCCAGCACTCTCCTGCATGTTAAAGGCAAAAAAAGAAGAGAAAAAGGTAAGTCCAAAATGATAAAAAAAACTCAAATTCTTTTAAAAGCACGGTCACTTTGCAAACACAAACCACCCTTAAATTAATGATTTTTTAGTTTTTTATGATGGTTTTGAAGGACTAGTATATGAAAAAAATATGAAAAATATTTTAATTTTTTTTTTAAAAAACCATTTGAAAAAACAATCTGTATCATAATCTCAAACACCTTGTAAGTGTTTATTTGATAATATAGTAGATATTGCTGTTGAAAACAATTTTTATTTATAAATATATCAAAATAATATTTTTTATTTTATTTATTTTTAATAACATCACCTCAAAATAATTTAAAAACACAAAAAAAAATACTAGCAAAACCAAATACCAAACAGTATCTAGATCTATCCAGTTCCAGTCCCTCCAAATATAGAGAAGGAAAAATGTGGGCTGTGAACTTTTAAAACGTTAATAACTAGAGAAGATTAGATTTCCACATGCAATATTCTTGGTCCATTCCTCGGTGCTGGACATGGGACACAAAGGGCATGCATGTAGGCACGAGTAATCGTGTGCAGGATGCAGATAGCCAAGCAAAGCTACACACGTGGTGGGCCATTTGAGTTAGATGATCATGACAGTTCCACTAAAAGATCATATAAGGTGCAGTCCACTTTTTATAGCGAAAAGTGACGAAATTAGGATGGCCTTTTTTTTTTTTTATATATATATATAAAATATAAAATCTTCACTGAATCATCAACACCACAATTTGTTTCAACAAAAACCCAACTTTGACAATCGAGACTGCGACGTCCTCGTGTTTTTATATCATAACACAACCTATGGCAATCTCAATGTCACGTACCTATCTTATTTTTTTAAAATATCTTTTAAATTACATTTTACCTTGAAATAACGTTAAATTAATGTTTTAAGATGATTTGAATGGGGTTTTTTAATTAAAAAGATATAATCTTTATATATTATTAATTAAAAAACACTTTTTAAAACCATTGTATATCACATACCAAATGAAGGCTTTTAATTTAGACAACACCACACGTTAGGGCAGCACGCTGTCTTGTTTTTTACCTAGTCAAGTTGAGTTTTTCAATTTCCCTTCAATGATTGTGGGTGTCGCATACTCTGGTGGCTTCTAGCTATTGCTAGGCCCAAGAGCTCGCAACTAGGAACTTGTCTAGACGTGGCAATTTCAAACACCACCACTTAATTTATTGACAGAAATTCAATGTATTTGGCCTGTTAGGCCATTTCCTGCAGTATTCCTAGTGCCCCTCCCATGGCCACTGAAAACTTCAGCCCAACATCGATCTTCATCCCATCTAGCTATCCTCTACAAAATCTTGGATAGATTCATTTTGATATTTCGTTGCTTTCTTTTGCTATGCACCATGCATTCCGAAAGTTACCTTCCATGGCCACGGTTCTTTCACGAGTCCCATCCAGGCTCTAGCCCTCTACATCAAAGCTCTCGCACCCCCTTTCACTTGCAATAACTCGAATGAACAAACGGACGCTATAAAAGCTTGTGGGCTTCCTAGTTTGATCGGAAACGATAGGTTATTAAAGTTTTTGTTCAACTGCTGAACCCTCACTGGCTCCCTACCTGGTCAAATTGAGGCTCATTTTAGCCCATAAAAAATCCTGAATCAAGAGGCAATGGCCCAGCCAGAGGACCCCATGGCCTAGCCTCGTTCTTTTAGCTGAGACCTTGTGGTGACAAGATGGACAAGACTGTCAGAAGTCTTCTCAGCTCACCCAGACAGTGGGTATTAGTCACATTAATGGCTTGCAACCTCATATAGTTGAACTCACTTTTAATTTTTTAGAGGATAGAGAAGATAAGAAGATGATTCCGCAATGTGGGCACGCGAGGATGAGCTTGAATTCTACTACATGATTGACGGATTCCAATTTCCTTTTCTCATCAGATGATGGTCTCATGGTGCAACTTAGCTACCTGATAGAAAAGAGAGGGAAATTCTGATAAAGAAGAAAAAACCCTTTTCATCCTCAAGAACATAAACGTGGCCATGCTAGCAACACACAGTGAGTGCACTACCTATAACACCATAAAGAAGATTTATGTTTTTCACAGCCATCATCATATATAGACCATGTCATCTCTTGTGATTCTTCTAGTCACTTCAACAATCGGATGATCTTATCCTTATCCCTAAAATGACACCTTGCTAATCGTGTCTCAGCTTATCTATAAAAACTTGATTTTTCAGAGACATGATTGCTTTACTTGGTTCCCTCCTGTCTTCTGCGAAGATATTATAATTTCATATGGATGTACAGCTACAGGCAAATCAACGTCAACAAACAATCCTAGCTAGTTGATATCGATATTGTTCGGTGAGCTCAAGAGGGTGGACATTTGAGACTTGTTTTTGTTTTGTGGAGATGGTCATTTTCTTGGATAGACATGGCAAGAAAAAAATGATTATATACAAGAACCCATTAATTGAGAGAGAGAGATGGACCTCCCCCTGACTGAATAATATACGAAAATAAGAAATGTGTGTCATTACCCATTAATTAATATCTTCCCTCTTCCGGAAACTGTCATTACCAACATTATCCGTCTTTGCAGGAACTTCTTATAAACAGGTAATGTTCAGAAATCCCATTCGGCTCTAGTTGCTTGGAAGAATGTGTGTCTGCCCAAGCAGGAAGGTGGGGTGGGCCTTTTTAACATCAAAGCCCGTAATAAAAGTTTTCTGGTGAATCATCTTTGGAATATCCATCTGAAGACTGATTCTCTTTGGATCAAATGAATTCATCATTTCTATCTTCCGACTCAATTGATTTGGGATGCTCAAGCTAAGAAAGCTTCATCTCTGCTATGGAAAACTCTTGTTTCCTTAAGATCAACTTGTCCAGGATTGTGGGAGTAGCTCCTCTGTTCTTACTACTATGACCTCCTGGTTTGATGGTACAAGTTGTTTCTCAGCTAATGCTTATAAGCACTTTCGAGTGAAAGGCCGCATGATCCACTGGGATAGGGTGGTGTGGGAGCCATGGTCTTTGCCGAAACACTGTTTTGTGTTGTGGATTGCGGTGTTAGGTAAGCTCAGAGCTAAAGATCGCCTGCACTTCATTCCCACTGACACTAGCTATATGTTTTGTAGTCAGGATCCAGAGTCGCATAGTCATTTATTCTTCAAATGTCCTTGGACTTCGAACTTGTGGGGAAACATTGTTCGGTGGCTGCATATCCATCGTAGGATGTGTTCCCTTCCTAGTGCTATTCGGTGCCTCTCCCCAAAACAGAAAAAGATGATTTCTAGAATGCGACGAGTCTCTCTTGCCATCTCGGTTTATTTCATTTGGGTAGAGCGTCATAAAAGGCTATTCGATTCTTCTTCATCCTCAGTGGAGAGAATCTTTCAGAGATTCCAAGTTCTGTTTTTCACAGTTTTTCACTTCCATGAACGAGATCATTTCTCCATTGATGTTGGTTAATATATGGACTGGTCTTAATGGGGTGGTGTTGATTGACGGCTGCATCCTTGCTTGCTTTGCTGGGTTGATGTGTGGCTGCTTCATCCATTGCGTGTGTTGCTGGCCTTTGCTTAGATTGTGAGATCTTGTTGTTTCTTCATATAACTATTGTATTTCTTTTAATTCTTGCTTTTTGCTTGTTTTCTAACCTGCCAGCTTCTTAGTTGGATTGTGGGTGGATACGATGCTTCTTGTTTTGACTTCTCCTTAGTTTGCTCCTCGGGAGCGTGTTCTCTTGAGATGTCTTTTTTCTTTTAGGTTTCTTTGACTTTACTGTTCGCAGTTTGTTTTATTTTTTAATTTTTTATTCATACTTATATTTGATCAAAAAAATATACAAAAATAAGAAGTACCCGCAACCACCAAATAAATTCTTGAAAAAATATGTTACCAGACACTTACCATCCATATATATATATATATCTCGTGCACATGAAATAGCATCATATATATGCAAATGATATCAAAAGGTTTCGACCAAACTCATCGTGTGCAGAAAAGGATAGGAATTAAGGTTTTTTTTTACTTCCCATCCTTGTAATGTTCGACGATTCCGTTGCGGCGTGTCTAAAATGGAAGCCATGATGAAGTAGCGTGTGTTGAGGTGGACGGAACATATTCGCAATTTCAAGCGCTGGACAAAATACATATAAAATGAAAGAAAAACATCATTTCTAGTTTGAAAGCTAGTGCATGTGAAGGTGGAAAGGCCCTGAAGGGATTGAGGCCTCCTTATGGACAGCGGATCAAGAGTGCAAAGGATGAAACTTAATGTAGAAAAGGAAATGCGAGTGCTGCTGGTTCAGGAGGACTTATTCGTGACAGCTTGAGATTCTGGATTAGAGGTATATATTGCTATCAACACTGGCTACTACTTTTCAGGTAAGGCTGAATTATAGGCTGGTGATATGAGCTGGCCTGGAACTTGGGAAATAGAAAACTGGTTCTTGAGTCCAATTCAACTCTTGCCATCCACTTCATCTCGAGGAATCAAATTAAGGTGAATGTGAACTATGCTTCAATTGACAAGGCTATAAGAGGTTGTTGATAGAGATCGGGAGATCAAGATTCAACGAGAAGCACATTCAGCTGCTGATTAGTTAGCTGGTTTTGGTTTGTCAGTGATAATTAAGAATACTTGGATCTTAACCTCATCTCCTACGGGTCTGTATTTCATTTTGTTCTGTGACTTGATGGAGTCCTTTTATTACATGTTGAGTTTATTTTTTAGAGCCCCGATTTTAACCAAAATATATTTTGCTTTGTTTTATTTATGGTGGTCAGGATGTAGCTTGAGCCCAACCCGAGGCAGGGTCATTTGATCCCAAGACTTCCTCGACTCGATAAATAATTTACGACAAGCAGGTTCTTATTAGATGATCAACGGATTGAACACATGATTAATGGTGTTTTTAAAAGTTTTTTTGTTTATAAATATATTAAAATAATTTAATTTTTATTTTTAAAAAATTATTTAAAATATCACCACGTCAAAATAATAAAAAAACAGCAAATTTTTTTAATTCTAAATAAAAGATAAAAAAAATTAAAATTAAAATTTTAAAATAATTTCGAAATGACTCCCAAACATAACTTGTGTTCGTCGGCATTAAAATATGGTTTTGAGTAGTAGCCGATGCTCGTATTTAGATGATGAGCTCACGTGGACATTAAATTGAAGCTTTCAAACTCTCTGTCACGTCCATCGACCGATCGCTGGCGGGATCGGGAAGCTTCAATTAGATCTGGACGCATTCTCTTCTTACATAAAATGAAGGTCTTTGTCCACTGACAACAAAACCCCTTGTCAAACAAAATATTACCAATGCGTCCTTTGTGTTGCTTCGCCATGGCTTGTCGGTAGTTTTGTTTTTGTTGGTAGAATTATATTTGAAAGTGTTTTTTAAACCTTTTTTTTTGTATGAAAAATATAAATTAATATTTTAAACGTTTTTCAATGATTTTATATGTTGAGGTGAAAAATTACATGAATAAAATATTATTTTTAATTGAAATATTATATATATATATATATATATTCTAATGGATGTATATATATAAAACTTATTTCTCAATCATTTTTTTCCAAAAACATATAAAGAACATCTATATAATATTAAAATAATCAATTTGTCAAGCTAAAAATAGAAAGAATTAGTCTAAGATTACAAATGAAATCATGTAAAGATTTTATTCCTCGACTTAATATATATTTTTAGACAATATTAAAGATCAAAATAATAATATCAAAGTCTTCATAAATAATAAAGCTTATTAACAATAAAATTATTTTTTGTTAGTGTGGTGACAATCAACAATTTTCGTTTTTTTTTTAAATTGCAGGGATCGTTAAGGTTGAAAGATAAGGTTTGTGTTTTACACTCCCCTACCTTTTAATCACTCCAAAACTAATAATTTTTTAAAAATGATGCCTGTAAAAGACAAAACGCGTACGGAAAAACTCTGCTATTGAACAAACAAATCGAAAGTAGAGCAAAGTAGTTTTCTTGGCTAACCACAATTCGACACGCGTTTGTGTAGAACCCCACATTTGATCGCGACAATCCGAAGAGAAGTAGTGCGCCTATGGAGTAATTATTATGGTCTACAGAAAATGAAAAGCAGACCTTGTTGACTAGCTTATAGCTACGTACGCATGTCGCATGGTGTCTCATCCATCACATCACTTATAGACGACATCAACAAACAAAACACTTATACATACGTTGTCACTTGTCAGATGGATATTAATATATCACGCCTGTTTTATACTCATTTTTTTAAAAAAGTTTAAAAATTATTTTTTAATTTTAAATTAAAAAAATAATTTTTTTAGATTGTTTTTATGTACCGGTTTCTAAAATATTTTTTTTTTAAAATATTATTTTGATATATTTTTAAATTAAAAAAATAAATAATTGATATATTTTTAAATTAAAATTATTTTTAGAAAAAAACTCAATAAAACTCCTTGACAGACCCTTCTTATATTTATTGTTGCAATTTTGTGTAATGAATAAAATTTACTCTGTAATTTCTCATTATACAAGAAATAAAATGGACCACATATCGTATTCGTGATGTACTTACTTTGAAATAGACGCAACAAAAATACATATCAATTTTAATCATGTTGTGTGCCTTTATCTGTGAGATCTAAATATTATATATAATTATTCTACAATGAAAAAATTAACTGGTTATATTCCTTTCATTTTAAGTGTTGTTTAAAAATCAAACTAGTTTTTAATATATTTTAGAGGTTTTTGATAGTTTTCTAATAAAAATCTTTCACTGTTTTTCAAATGAAAAAAAAATCATTTTTTTTATACAAGCAC
Source organism: Salix arbutifolia (assembly GCA_025169955.1). Classification (NCBI taxonomy): domain Eukaryota; kingdom Viridiplantae; phylum Streptophyta; class Magnoliopsida; order Malpighiales; family Salicaceae; genus Salix; species Salix arbutifolia. The sequence continues at coordinate 5,640,465 of CM045909.1, forward strand.
TTTTTAACAATGTAAAATATTAAAATTAGTAATTTTTATATTTAATTATTTTTTAATTATAAATCTAGTATAAGTATTTTTTTAATTATCGACATCATTTTTTCATCATATATTTTTTTAATTTCAATGAAATGAAAATTATATCATAAATACAAAATATTAATATGGATATACTAGGATGTGGTTTTGATGTATTTCTTATTTTTTGGTGAAAGAGTTTATTTTTGTTTTCAACAAATGAACGCATCATCTATCTTTTTATTGGAAAAGAAAAACTCAAATAAGGAAAGAAAACAGAGAAGAAAAAAGAAAAACATTTTCTGTTATATTCTAAACATAATGATAATGATAATAATAATGATAATGATAATGATAATGATAATAATAATAATAATAATAATAATAATATTGAATAATGCATAGAAGAGTAAGAAAAAACATCCCGTACGTCTACAAGTTTAACATTACACAAAATACAAAATATTGTTTAGCTAAAATATTCCATTCTGTTGCCCGAAAAACATGGTGGAAACTGGAAACCTTATCAGAGTTGCAAAAACAAGTTCAGCGAGAAATTCTTCATTGCACAATGGATCATATCGATGGCGTGCGCATGATGTCGGCAATGAAACTTTTCCTTTTGCAGTGGTCTCTGATGTAAAACCACTTTTCATCAATGAAAACAAAATCAAACATGTCACAGAACACAAGCGTGCTGCTCAGACTACAAGGATCAAGCATGCATGGATGAACAAAATTGTAACCTCTCTTTTCATTGCCTCTGTTAGATGTGGCTTCTTTGATTCGTCTATCTAGAGTTGATCTTGGCACAGCCAGGGATTTTGATTTTTTTTTTTTTTTTTTTTTGAGAGAGAGAGAGAGAGAGAGAGAGAGAGAGAGAGAGAGAGAGAGAGAGAGAGAGAGAGAGAGAGAGAGAGAGAGAGCGTATATCTGATCCACGACGCGATGGAATTTCAGATACCAAATTAAAACCAATTTCAATCCGTTTGCGTCCACTCTTCCTGGTTTTCAAGACGACGCATGCATCAGCTACTCAACCAGCAGATAGATTTGACGGGCATTCCGTGTTCATACTGAAAATATATATGCTGGCAATAGCTTTTTCAGGGACTCCAATTACTTTTCAATTCTGACTTTGCTTTTGCAAGGACTCGAATAGAACCCTACGTTGCTCATTGTTTAGGTTATTTTTCGATCTGGATGACGTAGAGAATGGTTTTCCAGGTGGTTCATAGTACATAGAAGAAGTCTAGTGTAGTTCAGAGATGGACATGAAATTAAATGATGGGATAGATTTTGATACGAGAAGGGCAAGCTTTTCAAGAAAAGATTGTATCGATAATTTTGGAATCACATGAAGATCAGGTAATTAAGTTTACGTAATTGAAAACATTGATCTCTGGGCTATAATTTAGAGAGAAAGAAAAATTTAATTCAATTTGTCCTTCTATCGGTCCTCATGAACTTCTTTTTTTGTCCTTGGCATATCTACACCATCCCTGGTGAGAACGGAAATGGAAAACCCTCGCTTAAATGTCTCCAATACTAGCAGTACGGGGTTTTGGTACATCTTCCAGGCACCTTCGATTCAGTTCAAAGGATCCCATTGATAAAATTTATTGCTTTAAGTACTGTTGGTTGACCAGCCATCTTGCCAAAACAATTGCTCGGATTAATGTTACAAATCTCAGATTTGGTGATCTTGTTAAATTTGTTGCCGTAGAAATCGTGATTTTTTTTTGTTTTTAAATTATTCTAATATATTGAGTATAATTCCCCCCCCCCATTCTTGTACATCCTTAATTACATGTAGTTTACTTGCTTGTTGGCAGTACATCCTTAATTACAAGTATTTTTTAAAATTATTTTTAATATTAAATTAATTTAAAAACATCAATTTTTTTAATTTAAAATAAAAAAATCAATTTTTTTAAAAACAATTTTGAAACCAAGTTTCAAACACCGTATAAAACAAAAGTGTTCAACAGGTCTCCACTCGACAACACTTGACTCTTCCTCCTCCTTTAATTTATACGACACAGACTCCATCGAAATAATGCTCTTGAAAGGGTCGGTTCCCCCCCCCTCTTTTCCCCTAACACGTTAATAAATAGAAGATGACTGAATAGTCCTTATTCCCTAACACGTGACACAATATTTGAATATTCTGTGTCTTTTATATAATAAACTCTGGAAATGCCGAACTTATCTTGTCTTTTCTTGGCACATCTATCGTATATGTTTAAGAAAACTTAATTTTTATTTCCAAGCATTAATTAATCATAATTTCATTAAGAGCTTATAATTTATATAAGATTTGAGATAATCTAAAAATCAGAAGATAAAATAGACCAAGTAATTAATGATTATTTTTTCAGAAATTGTTAAAAATAAACAAGGAACCAAAGTGTAACAAGACAAACAACTCCATGTCCAATTTAAAATTAAAGAGAAAAGTTATTTTTCACCATCCTGCTTTTCTTCATCTTTCTCCATGCTTCCTCTAACTTTTGTATTTTTAGTTTCATTTTGAAAGTTAATTTTGTTTGCATTTTAGAGAGAAGGGTGAGAAAGTGAGCTGAAAACAATAAGGAAAGATAAAATAGTTGATGAACATCTTTTGTAGCCATAAAAGTATTGTGTTAATGAGTTTCATTTGATAAAAAAAATTTGTTGTGATGTTTTTTGGCTTCCAACTTGCCTGGGATGATAGATTTTATAATAAAAAATATTATTAATTTAAGTCAACCTATTTTGTGGCATTTAATATCTTTAATGAGTTTATTTACACATTTAGAGGGTTTTTTAGATTTTTTTGGACACAAAAGAATTGAAAAATAGTCTTGCAAGCCGAAAAATCATCTCTATTGATTTTTCAGATATTTTTATGGTGTCTATTATTTATTTATTTTTTTAAAAAAACAACAAATCATCCTTCTCTTTATTTTTTTTTTTTAAAACAAGGGCCAGGATCACGGGCTTAGGTTTGAAGACTTAGACCTGTTGGGCCACCTAGGCTAGGCCCTTCCTAGTTCTTTTATTTTCCATTTTGTATGGACGTGATTAAATTGAAATGCATCCTTCTCCGATAATACTATATATTTTTACGGGTACTTGGACTTATTTTCTATTAATATATGGCTAATATATAAAAAACCATGAATATTTAATTAACATAAAATTTATAATATTTTTAAATATTTTCAGTATATATTTATATAACTTTATCACATTTATTAAAAAAAATTCTTCAACCATATAAAGGATATTTTGTCTTTATTTGAATGTTTTACTTAAAATTTGCTTTTAAGATTATAGTGGATTTTTACTTAGAAAATACTACCTGCAATTTACAAAACGTTCTATATTGTGACGATCAAATGATTTTTTAAGTTAATAAATAAAAAACAATTTCAAAAAAATATAAATCCTTGTTGAGAAGTTTTCAATTTGACCCCTTAAATTAAGTTTAACAAATGCAAAAAAAAAAACCTCCTTGTATTTTCACAAAGGTTTTGATCCGAAGACTGCGAAGCACATAAAATAACTACCCTCGTAAAAACCTGAGCTTAAATGATTACTTCATAATCGGCTTAATGTTTGTTTGAGAATTCAGTTGTGTTTTTTAAAGTATATTTTGTTCAAAAATATATTAAAATGATATTTTTATTTTAAAAAAATTATTTTTGATATTAGCACATGAAAATAATCGAAAAATATCAAAAAATTTAATTTAAAAAAAAATTGATTTTTTTTAAACCACTTTTGAAACTTAATATTAAACAGGTATTAATCGTCAATGAAAAAACAATTAATAAAGGGGGCCATCATTGCTTTAACGTCGACACGTAGCAACCGCGCACTGTAGTGGATGTTAAAAGGTACTGTGGTGAGCATGTGGACTCAACAGTGGAAGATAAATTTAAAGAATTGATGCTTAAATAGCTATGCTGAGATTATTATTCTTAATTGTTTTTTTTTTTTAACGAAAAAGTGGCATTTTGATTATTCTTTTCCTTGACTCGGAAAGCCTTGATTCTGACCGAGTTTAGAGTGAGATTGGTTTTGCTTTTATATGTTTTCTAATAATATATTTTTATTCTTTTTATTTTTTAGTAGTTTTAATATGCTGTGATATATATAAAACATTGAAAAAACATTTTAAAACATCATTAACCACGTTGTCAAATATTATTTTAAATTTAATCAAGCAATGCTAAGAAGTTGAAAAATAATAATAAAAAATCCAAGAAAATCTAATAAAAAGACAAGTGCCCTCCCCAACAGGCTAATTTCACTCCTCTCTCCTGTCTTTTTCAGTAAAAGTACAGCTTCACTGTAGCAACTACCAGGCTACGAGCCTCCTTCTCAAATAATAGCAAGGAAATCATCGTTGCCCTAAAGAAGGAGAAGAAGCAAGATAAACAAGATCCAGACTATCTATATTTGGTATTTTATCATAAAAAATATCAAGGGAAAAATTAAAAAAATAGTAAAAGAAAGATGGGAAGGGGGAAGGTAGAGCTGAAGAGGATAGAGAACAAGATAAATCGACAAGTAACATTTGCCAAGAGGAGGAACGGGTTGCTGAAGAAAGCTTATGAGCTGTCCGTTCTTTGTGATGCTGAGGTGGCGCTCATCATCTTCTCCACCCGTGGCAAGCTCTTTGAGTTCTGCAGCAGCTCCAAGTACGTAACCCCCCTTATGATTAGATATAATTATGAATTTATATTTCAAAGGATCTCTTTTCTTTCCAGCCTCTTATAATATCGTTTCGATGTTTAGTTTTTTTATTTTTTAATTTAAATATAATGTTTATTTTCTAGGGCATGTTTATGTCTAGATTCTGAGATAGCTTGGTGTCTATTTTATGAAGATCTTGAGTTATAAGAAGAATACTCTTAATTATGCAGACTTTCGAGGGATCGCAGTTCTTCTTCCTTAACCCCTAGTGCGTTTTGTTCTTCTTTTTTCTTCATTTTTTGTGGAACAAGAGTGCAAATAATCATCTCTCTCTCTCTCTCTCTCTCTCTCTCTCTCTATGAATATGAATTCCCAGAGTACCGTACATAAAAAGAAATTCAGGTGTCGTGCAGCTTGGAATTCACCACAAACAAATATTTCGGCACATGGTGACAAATCAAACGCTTCTAATTTCCAAGAAAAATGAATTTTCGAGTATGGTTAAATTAAATACTTTCAATCTGGTCCTTCCAGTCTCCTCGCTGCTTTTGTACTTCCTTTGCAGTCGTATTTAAATCGTTCCGGGAAATGCGGGTTCAGGGTCCAAGAGAAAAGGCAAGCCATGGCTAAATCTCATCTTTTTTAATTTTCCTTTCATAAGTTCAGCGCAACTCCATGATGATCAAATTACAGAAACTTTAAGTCCAGGTGCTGCAGACTTCCCAGCCCCCTTTTTTTTTTCTAATTTAATTAATAATTAATGATGATCAGTTCAGACTATGAATGGTTTGGTAGCTGTTAATTTATTAGTTTCTTTGAATTTTGATTTCTCTAAATTTCTGCTGTTCTTCTTGCCCCTCTACTGCTGAATTTTATGTATGAAATGTTCTTGCATGAACTTTTTGTTTTTTTTTGGAAAATGGATTTGATCATGTGGGTTTATGATTTTCATAAAACTATATATATGTTTTATTTTTTAATTTCTCAGGAATACAGTTGAACAGAAACGGATTACAAAAATACCAACGTAGATTTTCACATATGTAATTAAGGCTCAGATACACAAAGAAAATCCAAAAACTATGAAATCATATAACAAATTAACGAGTATATTTTTGTCATCCGTGTAGCAAGGTAACTTAGGGTTATGGCCTTTTTCTAAAACTCATCTGGGTCTAATAGTTGAATTAATCAGTTGTGTGCCAGGAGTTGAGAGGGTAACAGGGATTATTGATTTTCAATAAATGTAGATGGACATAATATGAATTTTTTAATATTCTTTCCAGCTTTTTATATCAAAACATTGATACTGCTTTTGTTAAAGGAAAAACAAATCAAGTACAGAGTTGAGACATGAAACTGGAATGTATTCATCATAGCCTAAATTTTTAAAACTGTTATTGGTATATCATTCTACATCGTTCGACACCCAACGACATGTCTCAATGTTTGCAAAGGTTTTCCCTCTCTACTATTCCTACTGGCCACTAAGCCTGTGTTCAGGGGGGCTTCCCATGGAGATGGATATGTTTAAATACCTTCTGTTCCCTTCTTCGTAAAACCAAACATTTTAAATATATTTATTATAATGGATATATTTTTATATCTTCCTATTACTACAGTTTAAATGGAATGTATTATACATACATATATATATATATCTATATATATGTTTTGATATCTTCCTATTAATAAAGTTTATATTCTTTACATCCAAGATCGAGGCTTGTAAGATTTAATTGGATTTCAATAATATATATGGATGGAAAAAGGAGTTGTTTTGGAGAGCTTGCTTGCTGGCAGAATATCATGTGTCGTCCAGGAAGATGCAGAAACATAAATACTTTCATATATATTTTAATAACAGTGGTGCAAGTAAGGAAAATAAATGGATAATCAGTGCTGTGAAATCTTATATAATATTAATTAGATTAGAATCTAGTTTTTCAATCATGGATAAAATTTAGTATCATATATTAATTAATTGAATACCAAAACCGTCCATGTATTCATTAGCTTCATTCCATGCCCACGTACTGTGACATTAAATAAATTAAATTACGATGAATAATTATCTTATTCGGAATATAACCTCAGAGAGAGATTAGTGGGGTGGGAGCCACCGTCCCCTGATTGGATTTTCTGAACTCCGATGGTGCTTCTAGGGTAATCCTGATGGAGCTGTTTAATTCCTTTTCCATTTCATGCAGCATTGCTTTCGCTTCTGAATCATTCTTTTTTGGTGGAAATATGACATTGATTTTGTTAATTGCCTGTGGTCTCGATAGAAAACAAGTTGGTGTCGTGATAGTTTTATAGTAATCCGTATGTGTTTGGATCGATCAACACATGCACTGCAGTACTGGCATTTGGATCATGGAAGTAGAGGGCGAATTAAATCACACTCCAGGGGAAAGTAGAGAGCAAAATGAGTTTGAACATGAGAGATTTCGATAATTATTGCATTTTTCTTGGTTGAGAAATATTAAATTAATTTCTAGGAATCTCACCTTTGAAACTTCCTTACTTTTATGTATTTTTGGATGAAAGTTATTGTTGCTCAATATTTTGATTTACTTTCCTTGCATGTACACACGTGTACAAAATGAAACTTATGCCAATATTGTTATATAATGTAATCATTCAAAGAGAAATACTCAGATCTGAATCGTCAACACTCACAATATATATATATATATATATATAAGTTAAGAAGCATGAGCTTTTTTTTTTTATAAAAATAATCATGAGCTGTATGATAAATATTACAAGGACCAGACAATCATAAACATCAGTCTTCTACCATCAATCAATTACATGTACAGAAACATTTCAACCCGATCCATCAATTGTGTTAAGAAACTAAAATGCAAGTCGAGGCTATATATATATATATATGAGTTTGTCAATAATATTTTTATATCAACTTGAAAAGTCTCAAATTTTAAAAGCAGAATTCAAATCTTTATCATCTGTTTTCTGCATTTGTTCCAGCATAGCCAAGACAATCGAAAAATATCAAACGTTCACTTTTGGAGCACTGGAAGTGAACCAATCTGAAGAGGAGACGCAGGTAACTATCCCCCCCCCCCCCCCCAACTCCTCTAAGATCATGTTTTGGTGTAAAACATGGTGGTGCCTGTCATCGGAAAGTGTCGATCTCACGGTATGGGTGTCTAAGTCAAGTTCCATAAACATTTCAAGCACTATGGATTTCTGATTTTCTAACCACCCCCCCAAAGAACATTATATTATGAAATGCAGAGTTGTTAGAGTAAGCAGTAGAGTCATTCTTTGATATTGATCTTCTAAGATCCTGGCAAAAAGAACAGGGGAAAACGTCCAGTTTTAGTCCGGCAGCTGTTATGTCTGCTTGATTAGTAGCATTTTCTTGGCTGATTTATGATCTATGAAACTAAGTTTAGCATCTGGAATGTTCCCAAACAGAATAGCTACCAGGAATACTTGAAGCTTAAAGCAAGCGTGGACGAGCTACAGCGTTCACAGAGGTAGTATACACCATGATCATACCAGTTCTCCCGAAAGTTAGATGTCATGCTTGATTGCTTTTTATAAATATTGAATTTTGCAAGCAATCATAATTTTTTTCTGTTTTTTGGTAAGGCAATGTGCATAAATACTCATTTATTAAACTTCAATTTGCATTTTGTAGGAATCTTCTTGGGGAGGATTTAGGGAATTTGGGCACTAACGAGCTTGAGCAGCTTGAGAATCAGCTTGACTCATCATTGAAGCATATCATGTGTAGAAAGGTAAAAGGTATTCATTGGACGTTTGTCACCGCGTTTCAAAAATATTTTTGAATTTTTTTGTTTTTTGTTTTAGATCATTTTCATATGTTGATATCAAGAATGATTTTTAAAAAATAAAAAAAATATTATTTTGATACATCTCTTAACGAAAAATATTTTCAAAAACAACCTCAACCACGCTCCTAAATAGACACTTAATATATATAACCACTAACATCTTTATTAATCCTGTGTCAAATAACCATTTTAATTTAAAGGTTAAAGTTAATGCATAAATCATAAAAATAATAATTTTATATTCCTTTTTTAATACTTATGTAAATTAAAAAAGTCTTAGAATTTAAAACTATCATATTACCTGGTCATTAAAACTCCAATTCCATGTTAAATAACCATATCAATCTAAAACCTTAAGCTATTGAATAAAATTCATTAAATAATTTTACTTTACTTTTGATCACTACTATATAAGTTTTGCGTTGTAGCTTAACTAGCATTAGTGCCTCGTTCTCTTTAAGATAATCTCGAGTGATAGAAATTAATTTATCGTATCTCAAAATACACAGTTGCTCTATTCATTTTTGCAGACCCAATTTATACTGGATCAACTCTCTGAACTTCAAAGGAAGGTAATTATGTTTGGATTTATTACTACCAGACACTTGCGAGCGCATGCTATTTACTTCAAATAATACCCAGGATGTTTATATTTCATGTTCTTTCAGGAAGAACTGCTAATGGAAACCAATAATGCATTAAAAAGAAAGGTACAGCCTTAATTATGCTTCTTCATATTTGTGTTTCCAATGCACAGTTCATCGGTGGAATCACATAATAGCGACCTGCATGCCATTCCTCGTGAATCTTTGAATAAATATCTGCACCTGCCTGGGATTTGGAGCCTGAAACCTCAGCATTCACCCTGTTCATGGTCTTACAGATCTTGCGCTTGCACACACACACGTACGGTGCATGAACAAACAGTGATCCATGCTTGAATTATGATAAGCTTTTAAAAGGAACTTTTTACCTTAACTCTATGAAATCCTAATTTTGGATATATAGTTGGAAGAAACTACTGCGGCAATTCGATTGTCATGGAACGCCGGAGATCAACGTGTTCCGTACAGCTTCCAGCCTGTGCAGCCATATGATTCGGTCGAGCCTTTGCAATACAGCAGTACTTCGCAGATTGGGTACGTAAATTCCTACTAACCCTGCATGAATCCAAACGAAAACCATTCAGCTTGCTCCGCTCCAGCAACTTTTCGTTCTTCCCACAAGCTTTTCCTTTTGTGTCACAGTTACAATCCAGCGGAAACAGATCAAGCGACTGCTACAACCTCAACTCAAAATGTTAATGGTTTCATTCCAGGGTGGATGCTTTAGCTTCTGAAACTAAAAGCACATCAAGAATTTGCCATCGGACCAGAAAATGAAATGAATAAGTAACTCCTAATTATGTGATGGTTCAACTTCGCCTCATCCGACAGCATGCAGATGTATAAGCGATGATCACGCAATAAGTTGCCTGTATCAAACAAAAATCGGAGTTCTATTTACTTGATGAATCGATCGAAGTTTTCTTTATTGGTGTGATTTGTTTGATGGCCCTTCGATAAAATAAAAAGAAGATTAAAAACTAGTTCGATGCATGCCCTTTTAAATAATCTTAAAAATTATATAACAAAATAATATATAGCCTTGTTATGCATATTAGATTTGAACACACCTAATTAAAAAGTGATTGCTAATATAACCATAGAAGTTGATCTTACTAAAAATAGTCAAATAATTAGATAATTATTTAAACCTAATTTAAATAATCTTATTTAAAGGAACTTAATTAAAAAATGAAAAATAATGAAAAACGTGAGAATATGTTTAACCCAATATTAAGAACTAAGCCTTGAAGTGTTTGGTTTTTGTTTTTGTCTTGATCAGGTGCGGAAGACTCGTTGTCCACCCTCATCTTCTTTGAAATATGATGGACGATAGATTGTTCTATTGGAAAAACAGCATCTCATTAGTCACGCTTCTATTTTGGTAACAGAACATGGCTCTATTGATCGAAAAACTCGAGGTTTAACTTTGTAAACTTCAAAACCGAAATACTAACATTAAAAAATAAAAATAAAAATAAAACATAGAGCCTCTATGAGTTCATTTCTAACAAAAAAAAAAATAATTCTAAGTAGTTTCAAAATACAAAATTAAATCAAATAGAAAAAACGTGTTAGAGCTTCAATACATATTTTCTGGTGTTACTGAACATTGGAACCACCTCTTCACTCTCAAAAACACCAAAATCAAAGTTCATATTGGCCAGAATCTGACCAACAATCAGAAATCTTTCTCTCGGTGATTTTTTCTCTTACCACTCAAAATGAGTGAAACATTAAGTATATGAATATCTCAAAACTTGAAGAGACCGAACTTAAAAAATAAAATAGAGATACTAAATTTTCTCACTAGCCTAAGTAAACACGGGAAAAGACTTTTTATTTTTTGTTAAATATCAATTTTGCCTTTTGCTTTTTTAATTTGGGTTTTTATAATTATTATGTAGGATTGGCATACCATATAATATAGAAATAATCTCAAACACTCAGGGAAGCTGAAAAAAATAATCCAAAGTGAATTAGAAAATCTAGAACAAAAGCAAAAGACTTAAGAGCTTAATTTAAACATAAACAAATAGAAGTTTTTTTAGGGACTGAAAAGGAAATCGCGGAAGGGATCGTGCCGATGAATAATTATTTGGGAGGAGACGGATAGGAGAGGAGAGGAGCCACAACAAAACACCGATCTACTTTCGTCTTTTTATTAATTAACTAAGTGATAATTAATGTTGTCACTAAAGAAAACTAATTTGTTCGGTTAACGGCATTGACAACTGAAATAACAGACAGCAGCATGCACTGTGGTCTTTCGACTTGACATGAACACGATAGCTAGTTTACTCGATTTCCCTGCTCACGTAATCTTTCCCACGTTTTTAAACATGATTAGTAAAGATGAAAGGTTTTTTTTTTTTGAAAAAGACTTTTTGATCCTATAAGTTAATGTGCACGAGTGTGTGGGTGTGTATTCTAACATTTTCAAGAATATATTTTTTTAAGTCTGTCGATCTTTTCAATTTTTGTTGATAAATGCGACGAGGTGAGCTCCAGCCCTGCATATATTGTTTATAGGCTAGGTTGGATTTAGAGTTTATTAAATTAATGATAAATTAGCCAGAATGTTGTCTTATTCAAGTATTTGAAATTCATTCTGTATCTATATATATATGTTTATTTATTTGCAATTGCGAGACTAATTGTGATTATAAAATATGAGAATTCATTTATTGTTGTTATTTGCAAGTATTTTTAAGCAAGATGAAAATTCAGATATAGTTTCTAAAAAGAAAAACTCTACAAAATTTTGTTAAAATTGAAAGATTCCTTACTCTCTAAAATCATTAATTAAATTAAATATAAGATTAACAAACTCTTGTATTAAGTAGACATTTCTTATTAATTTCTATATTAATGGCCTAATTTGAAAAGGAAAAGGATGTGGACCTCCACAGCCAATAGAATCGAGGCTATCTATGACAGTCCTAGGCCATTGAGAATTCGACAACGCACAATCAGAAACCACTCCGGTTTTGCCCAATCCTGCCATTTTCACTGTACACCGCTACATATTCACCATCTAGACACTCCAACATTTCCCTCTCGGCATCTGCGCATGCTTTCTAAACGAAACTTCACGTTTATAATCCTGTTCTTTCAATATCTCGTTTTCTCGGGGTTCAGGATTGCTGTTTTTTGCGGTTTTTCTTTGGTTCTGGTAGTTGGGTTATTTTGAGAGAGAAAAGAAAAGGTTAGGACAGAGAGAGAGAGAGATGGGAAGAGGTAGGGTTCAGTTGAAGAGAATAGAGAACAAGATCAACCGGCAGGTGACATTTTCCAAAAGAAGAGCTGGATTGTTGAAGAAAGCTCATGAAATCTCAGTCCTATGTGATGCCGAGGTTGCTTTGATCGTCTTCTCTCATAAAGGGAATCTCTTTGAATACTCTACCAATGCTTGGTACGTACTAAATTCACCTCTCTTGTATATCTTAATTAGGTTAATTTTTCTTTATCTCTTCGTGTTGTTTTTCATCATGGGCTTTCGCTGTTTTTCCTTTTCTTCACTGTTTCTTTGAAACCTACGACGACATGGAATATAACCACTCTCTAACTTCCGATTTTCTTTTTGGCTGGTTTTTTTTCTTAGAAGTGATTGATCTATGTCTCCTCAACGTTATCTTGGCTAGACATTGAAGCTATGCACGTATTTGTTTTGGATTTTCTTGCTTCGTACATAATCTCTGGTACATATAAAGATAGGATTTAGTAATCAATATGTATATATAATGTACTGAGTATCTGTTGTCTGCTTAATAATCATGTCTTTCTTTTTTAATTTCCAGATGGTTCAAAAAATCCTGCAGTGTACTTATCTCTTACTTTACCCATTAAAATAACTATAAACATATGCTTCATGGGTCCTCGAAGTCTTGTCCAGATTGATTTTGATGGCTATAGGGTGATGCTGTGCACTTATCTGACTGGAGGAGTACTATACTCCTATCCTTTATGACAGTTTTTCAGCTGAAGGGGCAACATCCCAGAATATCTGAAATATCGATTTGATCAGCTTGTTTACAGAAAACTACGGCTTTGAATTTGTTAATTATAAAGGAGAAATCGTATATTTGAGTGGTTTTTTGTCACTGTGATGTACATTGTGACCGGGACTTGATTTTCTCGCCATTTCTATATTTTTTTCTTCATAATTTTCCCCTCAATTTTATTTATTTTTTCCGTTTCGCTTGATGTTTCATTTTAAAGAAAGCCACGGATTTTAGCATAATATTAATCACACTCATATTGACATCTTCATCATCATAATTTGACCAATAGTGATAAGACACGGCCACAGTTGAAGAAATATTTTGCTCGTCCCTCCTTTGAACGCCTGATTATCAAAGCACTGTTTGAATCTTCCCGATGCTGCTGCTCTTCTGACTGGTTGTTTGCTTGATCCCTATGCTCACTGGTTCGGCATGCTTTGCTAGTCCATCCTGTATTCTTTTCTAGGCTTTCTTGCTGTTTTTTATTGGTTTACAAAAAAAGACAGCTACTGTAGAAATATGTACATGTAGGCTCTCAGGCTTAGGAAACATAATTGGGATCTAGATGATTGAGATTGAGCCTGATTAATTGTCCGGGTTTTTGTCTGTACTTTCATATTTTTTAAAACCCTACTCATGAAAACATGTCATATATATTTGATGATTAGGATTCTTAATATAAATATATTAAATTTTATGGAAAGCAGTCGCATCATGTTTTTTGGAGAGCATAGGTATTTTTAATATAAATTGGATTCTGTCCCTTTTTGACGGTTAAGAAATTAATGGATCTAATATCTAGTTATTTGGCTTAGAATTCCTATTTGTTACATAAATTAGAAAAGTAAAAATATCAATAACGCAAGCCTTATGGGGTAAAAGTTTTAGAGAGAAATCTACTATTCATCAAGAAAAATATAATTAATTGTACTTGCAATTTGGATTTGACACTTCTCGTGGCAATTTGGATTGCAATGCTAGAATATAGAGATGTTTGAAGCCATTTCAATCAAACTAATTTTACGATGTGATCTATATAATAGAAACCAAAGAGATTTGGAGACGATGGTGAGTAACATGCATGTGAAGAGGTGGGGGGGGGGGGGGGGTAGAGGTTTAACAAACTGTGAGTGTTGTCTATGGAATAAAGCCTAAAAAACAGTTTTATATGAGCTTTTTAATAGTTTTTAACTTGCTTAGGATTGATCGGTAGACTAATAATTATCTAAAACTTATGAGTCAAGGAGTTCATCAACAAGTGAATAGATTCCTTGCATTTTTTAATTTCAAGATTTACCTCTTTTTATTAGATATGCATTATGAGTTTGGAAGCATGCTTTCTTGACTCCTATTACTTATGATGCAGTGGTTGCATAAGTACATTTCTTTTGCTTTCCATAAATAACCATTAGTAACTAGTGGTGGCGGCATCTCCAGAATAGAGCACCTTTTTTGTTTTTTGTTTTTTTCAAGTGAGATTTGATCCTGCTGCATAACTTTTCTCCTGTACTGTGAAATGTCGAGAACAGAGCACGTGAACATGTTTCTTTGTCAACTGCAAAATTTAAAAGTGAATTATTTTGCTCCTGCTGCAGAACAATTCTTTTACAGACAGCTATGTTGATGGTTTACTAGCAATTCTATAATGGAACATCATTATGGTGCCATCGAAATATATATGGCCAGTTGCATGTTTTCTCTTGTCATTTTCAATTAGATAGTGAAATCTTGCTACATGTTCAAACCCTCCTTTTGAAATATTTGAGTTTTTAAAATATCCAATGATAAGAAGAGGTCAGAGTACTGGCCCCGCATTTTATAGTGGTGATTGATTGAATCCACGAAGATATACGAATCCCTTGAAAGATCTTAGAAGAAAAGTGAAACCTTATTCTGGACAACTTTTTGCCCCTGTTCAGATAGAAGATATGCATCTAACTACATTGGACACGGAATCTGATGTTCGAATCTCTAGATATGAATGAATTGATGGTGGAAAAATTAGTTGAATGGATTTTCTTCCATGATACGACTCGAGGAAAAAAAGCTTGAAACTTTCTTTTCTCATATACTGTCAAGTTGTCTCTTTGGAAATGTCGTATAGATTGCACACATCCGGAAAATGTAACATATATTTATTTACTAAGAAGAACCGTCGTGTTGAACAACAGCATGGAAAAGATACTTGAACGCTACGAGAGATGTTCTCATGCAGAGAGGCAATTAGTTTCACCTGATCTTGATTCGCAGGTAGGGCCTTAATTACTATTTCATCAGAGTTGTCATTTTCTTAAGTTCTATTTCTGCACTTTAATTTCTACTGTTGATTTGAATTGAATGATCAAAAGGGGAATTGAGTTTCATACGGTAAGTTAATTCGCAGGGGAACTGGACCCTAGAATATAACATGCTCAAGGCGAAGGTTGAGCTTCTACAGAGAAACCACAGGTATTCCTACTCCGATTTAACTTGATTGCCTCCATTTTTTTTCCAATTTTCTCTCACAAGATCTCAAACCTTGCCAGGCACTATTTGGGGGAAGATCTGGACTCCGTGAGTCTCAAAGAGCTTCAAAACTTGGAGCAACAAATTGATACCGCCCTTAAACACATTCGGGCAAGAAAAGTATGCTATACTGTTGTAGAAAAGCACGCTAAACTGTTTTATGCTTTTATTACTGGCATTATTCCGGTTGTAATAACGTGCTTTTCTATTTTACAGAACCATCTGATGTATCAGTCGATTTCCGAGCTCCAGATAAAGGCACGTCCCTATATTTGTACAAACTTATGCTTTGAATTTCCATGATCTTTGTGCAACCTTGGAAGCTATAATAATCATCATTTTTAGAAAACCTAATTCAACCAAGATCATCAAGCACCGACTTACCACCCTTTTCTTTTTGAAGTTAATTATCCCATGGGTTGACGTCAGAATATGTCTTGCATGAACGTTAGATCAGAGCCGTACACGCATGTAATGTTTTTCCGATTCATGTAGTCCACGAGGGAGTGTTGATCTAGGATGCCTTTTGGATTTAGTGGGATTAAAATAAATAATCTAGGAGAAGGTCATAAAATAGATTTAAAAAGAAGTAAACAAAGGGGTTAATGTAAAAGGTGCAGAAAAAAAGAAATAGCGCAAAAGTACACTTGCTTCATCACTCTTAAGAAGGGTAATTGCTTTTACAGAATAAATTAGTGAAATCCAGTTTTATATTCTCTCTCATTTTATCTAATTGCTTTTGACTCAGGCCTAAACTTGCCAGTTTAATTTTTCTGCATTTCTATCTGTTTTAATACAGGAGAGGGGACTTAAAGAGCAAAATAACATGTTAGTGAAGCAGGTGGCCATCCTTTATCATCCCAAGACTTGCAAATTGCATTTTAATTCTTTCCAACACGCACTGTATATGAAATGCAGTCATCTTGCTCAGGAAGTAGCATAGCTATTTTGATCAGTTTTTGTTGAATAGCTGGTGATTTTTACAATTGAATGATTTGGACATAGATCAAGGAGAAGGAGAAAGCACTGGCACAGCAAAATGATGGACCTAGCCCTTCCTCTTTCCTTTCACCTCAACCGCCACTACCTTGTCTAAACATCAGGTAATCTTCCCTTGCACTGCTATAGTTGTATAGCCTGTAAGCAGAGGCGGAACTGATTTTTCTTAGATACAGTATGATCTTAAAAACAATAAGTTAGAAAGCAAATATTCTATTTTTAAAGAAATCAAATGCATCAATATCTAAGATTGAAGATCAAAATTAAATAAAATCAAAACTTTACGGGTGTCATGCTCATGTCATAGTTCCACCCCTGCCTTAACTGGCTTGGCATTAATTGCCATTGTTCGCATCCTGATATCTTTCTCTCTGTAATTTCACTATAATAGTCACTTTAATAACAAGATTAATGTCAAAATGAACATTCACTATAATGAATTGACATCCCAATTAGTCCCAACCGCATATTAAAAATTCAGAAAAACAGTGTCTATTTACTTTGTTGCATGTGGTCAGTGATCAAAAATTGATGAACGATGAATAGGTGCATTAAATTGTTATGTATTAATATTAATTGATCTGATGTGGCGGCAGATACCAGGAAGAACATACAGAAGCGAGGAGGAATGAACTTGACCTTACGCTGGAACCAATAGATTCTTGTCACCTCGGATGCTTCGGAACATGAACATAAATGGGTGAAGAAAGTCGCTCTGAAACTGCTAATTACGTATTTTTGGTTCGTGATGAAAGTAGTTTATATATTGACACACACACCTTGTTATAATCAAGGTTTTATCATGTCAAATTAATATAATGACATGTCTCTTTGATCGTATATCAATTATCTATCTTGTTGGCATGGAAATAATTAAATGTATGGTGGGATCTTAATACCGATGTTTCAAGTTATAAACTATGTTTCAATTTGTGTCTGAAATATTTAAGAAAGACCAGTGCAGCTGATTTTCATAATGCCAATGGAAGGGTCCTAATTATGAACTGCTGTTAGTCGCTTCCCTGGCTAGAGGAGGCCAATCTTGCCAGGAAGTAGAGGTTGGAGGTTTGTTTTTTTCTCTTTTTTTTCATGACTTTAAAATACCTTTAGGTTTCACTTTTCATTACTTCAGCTTTTAAAAATAGACGAAGAGATTGAGTTTCTTATCTCTAGGTGGTAGCCATCTGCTGAATAAATGCTTACAACTTTGTGTGGGCCGGTGAATTCTCTCAATTTATCATCACATGTTAGACTTTCGTCTTCATTTTATACTTATTAATAAAATTGATTCTAATTTATTGTTGAATATAATTAAGTTATTTTCCTTTCTTTATTAATTCTCATCCAAGTGATAGAAAAGCTTGCACATGAAAAGTCGAAATTCAACTTGATTTTTTAAGGGAAACAAAAAAATCGAATATGCATAACAAATAAAAGAACTTTAACGTACACCATGTAAACAATTAGATAATTTCCAAAATTATTTTTTTATATAGTTAATTACCCTTAAGACTTTGGTTTTGGGTGCCATCACATTTTACACCTTTAGTTTTCAAAACCTCAATCTTTTTTTTTTAAATATATATATATATATATATATATATATCAATTTATAAATAGAATAAGTTTTTTATATCAATAATAACTCAATAAAAGATGGAACTAGAAATTAAAAAAAATAGTTTTTAACAGATGAAATATTTTTCATAAATTTTTGGTGGAGGAAATGTTATCTTCTCTCCTTTTTATGTTATAGCATCATCATTTTTTAAAAAGATGATATAAATTTTGTCAGAGAAAAAAACATCAACTTAATTGTTGTTAGGCCCGATTCTGCTCTTATATTTATAAAAACTAATGAATTACATGGTGTTTTTATTCCAATTCGTACAGTACTATGAACCCTTACCTGCTTAACTAATCAAGGAGTGTGTATGTGGCTTTATTAATTAAATTAAGGCTCAAAGTAGTGTCCTCCTCCCATGTTGCCAGGTTCGAGTGATGGAGAAGTTAAAGAAAACCCAGCCTATCTTGCCTTGATTCAGCAAGATCAGCTCATCATGAGCACGTTAATTGCCTCCCTCTCTAATGACGCATTGCCATTGATTATCGACTGCCAAACTTCAGGGGCCATCTGGGCCATCCTTGAGACATCCCTAGCCTTTCCCTCCAAGACAAGGAACCTGCATGTGGCTCTTCAAGAGCTCTTTCAGGAACTCACAGAACCTGGTAAACACTTTCTAGTTTCTACAAGGATTGATCCCATTTCTTTTTCTTAGCTGAACAGTTTCTTGTTAAGCCATGAGCTCTTGGACAAAGAATTGGCTAAAGGGAGCAACAAGCTCAACCGGGAGGTTCTCTTCCAGAAATGCTAGAAACATAGGGAAGGGAGGAGGGAATCGTGGCGGCGAACACGAGGGCTTTGGAGGCTGTAACGGGCAGCAGCATCAGACTCCAAATCAGAATTAAAAACATCAATTTTCATAGGCCTTCGCGTATTGGATTGCTGAAAGCTACATATTCATTGGGCTTCAGCCAGTACAAGTCAGGCTTGAGGCCTGAGCTCTCCAGCAGACCTTGAAGCCCATTTATTACCTCTGGGCCAATGGCGTTCATCTTCAAAGGAAGGAAATAATTGTAATGGGAAAAGCTAACACGAGGATCATGTCGGTGGTTGATAAATGGAACCCCATACGAAAAATATCCATGTATGCACCATCCTGTAATTATATCATTCAGATTTCGCAAGATCAAGCATCACTCTCATGATACATAGTTGAGGTTTTTTTTCTTTCCCGAATATTAGATAGCGAGTGGAGTTAATTAAATCAAGACCCAATTACAGTTTTTTTTAAATGAATAATATACCAGTTTTAAGGAACATTTTTAAAAATTAATTTGTAAAACTAGATTTATTTATTTATTTATGATCTATTATTAGAATGTTTATAAATTTTGGGTAGTAAATTTTGTTTTTCTTTATTATAAACGTAGCATTGATAAGCTTTATTATATACACAGCCTGAAAAAGATTAAAAAAGAAAGATGGTGATGTTCCTAGAACACAGCTCAACTCTATGTATTGTGGGAGATGCTTGTTTGTTGCTCTTTCTTTCTTTCTTTCTTTATTTTTGCCATATCTTAATTATTAAAGAGAGGGAGAGATGAGACGATTTTGTTCACATAGTCTGCATGAAAGAGGTAGGTCGAGGGTTGCTAGCTGGTGAAGCCGAGCCGTTTGAAAAGTCAGATTCCAGGACGTGAATCGGGCGACGATATGTCTTCTCGTGCGGACATGTTGATATACACTTGTTTAATACATCAGATAAAACCTTACTTTAAAATCAGGCATTACTCTCTTTGTTTGGTTTAATAATAAATGATGTTGTTGAGAAATGATAATAAATGATATTGTCGGGTTAGTTGTGTCTCGCATTCATATGCTTCCTTCAATTTTTTGAATAAATTAAATTTTGAATATGGGTCTCCAAATTTGAAAGGAAATGATCAGAACTAACCAATGGATTAATTTTTATTAATTTTAAAAATAAATAAATAACAATAAGTTAAGATTTGAAATTTATATATATATATATATATATATATATATATATATGTTACGAGTAACATGCAATTCAGTAATAAATGAAAAAACAAATATGAGCATTCTTGGCTGAAGAAGAAGTGATAATAAAACAAAATTTTCAAATGGAAAGTTTGAGACTTATTTATATGCAAAATTTAAAATTATATAACAATTTAAAAGTTTCCTGGTAAGTTTTTCTATGATGATTGAGGAGGGAAAATAAGAATTGTCAATAACACAACATTTTTTAATTGATTTTTTTATGTTTTATTTTTTTAATTAATTGAAAATTAAACTTTATAATTTATTTTATTTTTTATAAGATTATTATGATATCTTAACTCGAGTAATGAAATTTTGAGGTTAACCAGCTCGACTTGAATTGTTTTTAAAAATTTAATTTTTTAATATTTGATTAATTGAGAATCATATTTGATAATTTATTTTCTTATAAGATAATTCTAGTCTAACAACTTCGGTCACATGTGTGGTTATTAAAATTTAGAGGACTCAAGTTATATTTTTTTAATTTGTATTTTTTGAATCTCATCATTTGATATTGAGTTAATCAAAAAGTAAAATTCAAAGATTCTAATATTATTTTGAATTATTTTAATCAAATTATATTTTAATTGATCTGCTAAATTATTTTATATATTGGATGAATACATTGATAAGCCAGAAATGAATCACGACGTCACATTGTACTCTATGCCGACTAAATAGGGTCCATAAATTGGTTGCTTCCAGACATGTACAGGATGGACACGGCTGCATTTCGGGACCTCTAAATCCCGGTACCATGGAAATAATCTTATCTGCTATCCCTCCCTTAGCAGATGAGAATCGCTTATCGAAGGCTGTACAATAATCGGTTTTGTGTGTATATTATAAATAATTTCTAGAGCTTTTTAATTATTAATTGAATATCTCAGATCTTTGTCCACGTAATCAATCTTAGCTCGAGCCAGATCTAATAGTTATTGTTTTACTGGTTAGGGCATCATTTTGATACTTGTTTCGTGAATCAAGATGATGCATGCATGGCTGTATTTATGAGTTCACGAACAATTTATTTCTGCAGCCTTCCTCGAACTTAGAAAAAGAATAAATTCATCCACCAATCGAGCCAAGCTCGAAGAGCAACCCGTGCCGTTATTTTGCTGTGATAGAATACATGGTTATAATTGTCCATTTTACAGATTGACAATTGATTTGTTAGCAGAAAGATATTTGTGATCGGAATTCATCTATAACAATGGTTCGTGATGATGGAATTCATTTATTGCAACAGATCTTCATGATTTTTCACTCAATTAACTAATGAATAATTTCCATTGATAAGTCGTATGAACGGTTATAGTTTTGATGAGTATGACTTATTACTCGTATTGATTCTGGATTAATATAAACCGGAAGACTTGTTTTTTAATTTGGAGAAACTTGTTTGAATCTCAACTGAACCTTGTGATTCACGAGTGACATTGGCTTTATATCTGCTCTTCGATTAGACTCTACATCTATTTTGATTATTTGATCGCGAAATAATTGTCTCTTCCTCGCAGGTCATGTCCTCTCTCTCTCTATCTATCTATCTATCTATTTATCTATTCAACTATCTATCTATCGATATATAAAAATATAAATAAATTGTGTTAGTGAGAAAAATAAGATTTGTGTATATATAACTAAATAAATAGTGTTAGTAAAAAAAAAGATTTGCGAGAATTTATATGTAATGGAATGGTTATAATTATGAAATACTTAATTAATGTGTGTGTTTCAGAATGGATAGTTTTTGGATTTAAACGAAATATTTATTATATTTAGATATCACTGCTATTTTTATTGGCTTAATTATGATTTGAAATCATTCCCGAGCCCCCCCCCCCCCCCCCCCCCCCCGTTGCTTCTTCATGGCCGTGTCTGTTTTCTCTCTCCTTTTTATTCTTCACGCTGAAACGAGAAAGAGAGGGTGATTCTCTATATATAGATAATGATAGACTTGATGGCCAGGTGAATTAATTCGAAGAGAACCAGAATACATATGGGGGGATACCAACAAAGAATAAATAGTTTACTTAGAATAGTTTTCCATTAACATTGGAGAGTAAAAGAAATAAACTGGATAAAAAATTGCTAAGATATTCATGTTTATGAAAATATAGTTCAACAAATTAAAGAGAGCACGCTAGGGTTTTAAAAATAGCAGTGAGTCAAGATAGACAACTGAGAAATAATAGTTTGAGATTACGACAGATATTGTTTTTTAAAATGATATATGTTTTTTTATTAAGTTGAAACTAAAAAAATTAAAAAAAAGGGGCAGACAAAAGCAGGTCGAAGAATACTGATCGACTGCTCACTGTGATTAATAGTCATCCAAGTAATAAATATTGTAATGATTGACGACAGGTACAACGTTAATGCAGTTCAAAGAGACATATCTCCAACCATAGCCAGAAGAGACAAGAAGAGTGTGAACTGAGCTGAAGGAGTAAACAATGACGAAATTGTCGTTTCTGTTTTTATTACAGCGAGTGGGGCAACAGACTCGGCTTCTGTGGGGGCATAGATTCCAAAATAAAACGTGGTGGCATCATAAAAATAATGGAAATAGTGTACTACTATCTCTCTCTCTCACTCAAGAAAACCCAACCCCCCTCTCTTTCTCTCCTCCCTAAATTCTCTCTTTCTCATCTGGCGATCTTGATCTGGAACCTTAACAAATCACCATTTCTTGTGAAGTTATTCTGCACCTCTTTTTTTGGTTTTAGTTTGTTTATTTGTTAAATGTTAATTAGTGATTTTTTAGTACTTGCTGAGTTATTAAGGTGGTGTTTTTCTTTGGGTTGGTCTGTGATTTTTTTATGAGTAATTTAAAATTTTAAGGCCTGTTTTGTTTTTGTTTTTTAGGTTATCAGAGCTGTAATTGAGGTGTTTTGGCCATGTATGGGACTTGTTTTTTTTCGGATCCATGGATGTGCTTGGGATTTCTAACGAAGGCATAGAGAGGATGACTAGGACCAAGTTTTGGGGGTTTAATTGTAGCGGGAATTTAAGTTGAAGAGGTACTGATATGTACATGGGATTGGAGTTTCAGTTCTGCCCTGTTCTTTACCGGGTTAATTTTTGTGCAAGTTGCGCTTCTTTATTTGGCTGAATTGGGTTCTAGGTGCTTTTGTTTTCTGGGTTTTGATAATTTAAAGGGATGGAGGCTACGATTGGTGGAAAGTCTCGTCATTTCTATGGTCCAGTGGTATCGGATTTAAAGGAAGTTGGGAAAAAGAATTTAGAGTGGGACTTGAATGACTGGAAATGGGACGGTGATCTTTTTACAGCTAGTCCAATGAATTCTGCACCATCGGATTGCAGGAGCAGGCAGCTGTTCCCTACTGGACCTGTACTTCATGAGAACGCGGGTTTTTGGAACAGTTCATCTTATTGTTCTGATGACAACGACAACTTGGGGGATGAGAAAGGAAAGAGAGAGTTGGAGAAGAGGAGGAGGGTTGTTTTTGTTGAAGATGAAGACTTGAATTATGAAGTTGGGTCCCTTAATTTGAAGCTAGGAGAGCAAGTCTACCCCATCATGGATGAGGATGCAAAGAGTGGAAAGAAGAAGACAAAGGTTACTATGATTGCTTCAAATCGTGCAGTTTGTCAGGTGGAGGATTGTCGGGCTGATCTGAGCAATGCCAAGGATTATCACCGACGACATAAGGTTTGCGATGCGCACTCTAAGGCCAGCAAGGCATTGGTGGGGAATGATATGCAGCGGTTTTGCCAGCAATGTAGCAGGTCAGTTTGGGTCGCAGTTTCTTTGAGCGAAGAAACATTCCTAATTGTTGCCAACTTTGATCATGATCATTGTAGTGTAAAAACCGCAGCACACTATTGAATTTGTTTGCATGAAGCTACTGTAGTTAATATTTTGCTGCCTCAATTTTGGGGCGTGAGCATATTATGGAAAGATGTATTTCTTTTGACTAGTTAGACACAACATGGTTATAATTATGGGCAGGTTTCATGTTCTTCAAGAGTTTGATGAAGGGAAAAGAAGCTGCCGCAGGCGTTTGGCAGGGCATAACAAGCGGAGGAGGAAGACGCATCTTGAAAATTTAGTCAATGAAGGTTCATTGAATGATGAAAAGGCTAGCAGCTATCTGCTGATAAGTTTACTGAGGATTCTCTCCAATATGCACTGTAAGCACATCTTTTCATCAAGTTTTTGTTGCTTTTTGCCCATGCTGGGAGGAGGTGTTATCAATTAATTTCCCCACATTTATGAGTTGGGGAGAAATACACCAGAAGTACTTAATTATCACTCAGTTCGAAAAATACAATAAAAGAGAAACACGAGTGCCTTTTCCTTCCGACTAAAATTTTAGGTGGGGATATCACTCTTGTGCACTTCAAAAAAAAAAGTCAGAAGTATTTTCTTGTATGCATTACCTTTAAGGCATATTCTAATGGCTAAATAATTTTATCAGGCATGGGATTTGTTTTTTGAAGTGTAAAAACTGTCGGTCTCTGTACAAACGGGGTACCAAAATTGACTAGTGCAAGAGCCCCGATCTGGATTGCATAGACTGAGTGATTGACTGTTTAGGAGTGTGGTCGAGATTGTTTTTGAAAGTATTTTTTGTTTAGAAATGCATGAAAATAATGTTTTTTATTTTTTTTAAAATTATTTTTGATACCAACACATGAAAAGTATCTAAAAACATCAAAAACATTTAATTTAAAGTAAAAAATAAAATAAAAAATTCAATTTAAAAAAAAAAACAATTTTGAAATGCAGTGTCAAACATCCCTAAGTCTATGCCACAACTGAACTTCCTGACCTAGGTTTAATGCCCTGCCACAACTGTTGGCCTTTTCTCATTCTCCAAAAGTAATTTTCAGGATAATATCTCAGGAGTCTTATTTCAATATAATCAGTTGGTATCTGTGAGTTTTCATTTCCTCATTTGGTGTCGTTATTGTCAAACTCTCTCTCCTTTGATTCTACAGGCTCTGACTTCTATAAATAATTGCAGCAAATAGCTCTGATCAAACAAAGGATCAGGATCTGCTCTCTCATATATTGAAGAGCCTGGCCAATCTAGGCGGTGCAAATAATGGAAGGAGCCTATCTGGACCACTGCAAGGATCTCAAGGTTTGGCCAATGCCGGAGCAATCGTCGGGAATCATGATAAAGCGCAAGATGCTCTTACAAATGGCCCTGAATCTGCTAGACCTTCCAGCTCAGCTTCTAGGAAAGATGATTGCCTTTTTTCTCAGGATCTTCTAAGGCCTTTGGGTCAGTGTGGGACCGTACCCATTTCTGACTTGGTGCAAAAAAGAATATTGGATAATGATGCTCAGGTTGGAACACTTCAAGCTCGTTCAGGTTCACAGTCTATAACATTGTTCCCATCAAGAAACAACCTTCGAGCCAAAACAAATGAACCAGAGACTACTGTTGGAAAGATCAAATTAAATAACTTTGACTTGAATAATGCTTATGATGATTCCCAACACTACGTAGAGAACCTAGAGAGGCCTCATGCACCTGTAGATGCAGGTATGGGCTCTTTCAGGTGCCCGTCAGACTCACAAAAAACAAGCCCGCCGCATACAAGTGGGAAATCTGATTCAACTTTTAGTCAGTCGCCTTCTAGTTCAAGTGGAGAAGCTCAGGTGTAGTTTTCTGACCCTTAGATTATAATATGGGCTTGCGGCTTACAAACCCAATAGTTACTGGCACAGTGCCTGCACACATTCTACTTCCCTTGACTGTACCTTCTTACCATTTTTCAGATTCGTACAGACAGAATTGTTTTTAAACTCTTTGGAAAAGACCCAAACGACTTCCCAGTTGCACTGCGAGCACAGGTATGTTCTGAACTGCTATTTAGGTGGAATTTCTGCCAGACATTTTGCTCCTAAACATTCTGATGCTATAAATTGTGGTGCATCTCCAGATCCTTGATTGGCTATCTCACAGCCCCACAGACATCGAGAGCTATATAAGGCCCGGATGTATTGTATTGACAATATATCTTTGCCTCGAAAAATCAAAATGGGAGGAGGTATACCTTGTGCTGACTCAGAAGTTTTAGTTGACTAATACCTGCTGAAGAAAGGAATTATTGATTTGCTTCATCATCATTGCTACACACAGGTTTGCCTTGATCTAGGAGCAAGTTTGAATAGGCTTCTTAATGCATCTTGTGACTCTTTTTGGCAAACTGGATGGGTTCATGTTAGGGTGCAAAATTGCGTATCCTTTATTTATAATGGTTGGTTGCCCTCTCTCTTGTGATCACAAGTGCTCATGTTTACGCTTCTCACATAATCATGAGGAAAGAAGAGTAGGATTTTGACTGGCTATTTGTGCTGCAGGTAGAGTTGTTTTAGACACACCATTACCAATAAAGAGCCATAGGAACTGCAGGATCTCAAGCATCACACCTATTGCTGTCTCTTTGTCTGAGAGAACTCAATTTGTAGTCAGAGGCTTTGACATTGCTCGGCCCATGACAAAGTGATTTTCATCTTTTCTGTTGGCTAGCATGTTCTAATTTTATCCAAGAATTGAGAAATGAATTTTACCTTGACCATCTTTGGAAAGTGGGAAGGACAAGTCTAAGGATTTTTTTGTAGAAAATCTTGAAACAAATAGAGATTAGTGTGAATTCAATCATTCTACCTTTTCATTCCAGGCTACTTTGTGCTGTTGAAGGAAAATATCTGGTCCAGGAAACTTGTTATGACTTGATGGATGGTGCTGATACAATGAATGAGCTTGACAAACCCCAGCACCTGAACTTTCAGTGCTCTGTACCAAATTTTGTCGGAAGAGGCTTTATTGAGGTGCTATCATCTGCTCCTTCTCTCTCATGATGTTGTTGTCTTCTTTACTTTTGCAACATGGATGGTTCTGTATTAAAGTTCATTGTTCTTGTCATATTGTCACACAGCAGCTTCTTTGCTTTAGCTCTTGAATTCTCAACTTGTTGTATATTTTGGCCCCTATTTGTACGATTTCATGGCATGCAGCAGGTTAAAATCTTGATACGGGTTTTGTCAAAGTTTTATAGCTTTTTGGTGGCCAAACATGTATGAATTATGAAGTCTAGGATATGAGAGGGCTGTTTCCCTTGGTATTAACAACTTAGAACCTTTACTGTCATTGACCTGGAGGCTCTCGGCCACTTCTCTAAGAAGGAAAGGGGATTCCTTATTCATAATTAGCATAATCTCTTTCTTTGTGTGTGTGTTTCTGTGTGTGAAATATTATTTATGCACAACAAAACTTGTCCAGCAAACTCTTGAGCTGTCCTCAAATAAGGCAGCAGAACTATAACTACCTCTGGAAATAACTATCCACTTTGGGCTCATTTGAATACCTCTGGGAATAACTATCCACTTAGGGCTCATTTGAATAAGGTTCGAACATAATGGGAAAACTAGAGATAAGGTCTGTTGTGATTTTCTACCACGCTGAATATACATTTTGTACAGCTATTTTGAGACTTTTGGATATTTGTATCTGTCAGGTTGAAGACCATGGTCTCAGCAGCAGCTTTTTCCCTTTCATTGTTGCTGAGCCAGAAATATGTTCAGAAATCCGTATGCTGGAGGATGCAATTATGGTGGCTGAGACTGCTACTGACATGCATACAATAGCTGAAAGAATGGACATCAAGAATCAAGCGCTGGACTTCATACATGAAATGGGCTGGCTTCTACATAGAAGTCGCTTGAAGTTTAGACTGGGCCAGTCGGATCCCAACTTGGATCTCTTCCCTTTCAAACGCTTCAAATGGCTTATACAATTCTCCATGGACCATGATTGGTGTGCTGTTGTGAGAAAACTCTTGGCCATTGTGCTTGATGGAACAGTAGATGCTGGAGAGCATTCCTCTATTGAGCTTGCCCTGTTAGATATGGGTCTTCTCCACAGAGCTGTGCGAAGAAACTGCAGGCCCATGGTGGAACTACTATTAAGATACATCCCAGATAAAAAATTTGGTGGAACAGGCACTCAGCAGAATCAGCTGGTTTATGGGCGCAACAGCAGATTCATGTTTAAACCTGATGTTGTTGGACCAGCTGGATTGACTCCTCTTCATGTGGCAGCTAGTGGGGATGGTGCTGAGGATGTGTTGGATGCCTTGACTGATGATCCTGGATTGGTATATTTCTCTCTGATATCTTCTTTCAAATATTTTAATGGATAGCATATTAAATCGGTTATGCTAGGATAATGGAATGAAGGTCAGTCGTGATCTGTTTGGCAAGCATTTAAAACCATCTTTGACCATGCTCATTCCTTAGATAATTGGGCGATGAGCTGCACAAATATTCTATTTCTGATCATTTGCTTAGTGATCTCTGTTTGCCCCTCATAATATTTTCAGATTTTCACTTGAGGAATTTGGCAAGTACCGTGTGTGTGGTGACAATTATTGCATTGCATTGCATCCCCTCCCCTTCCTCGGAGTTCATTTTGCTGATATCTGTTTACCTTGTGTAGGTGGGAATTGATGCGTGGAAGAGGGCTCGTGACTGCACAGGTCTGACACCTTATGATTATGCCTACCTGCGAGATCACTACTCTTACATTCATCTAATCCAGAGGAAAATCAATAAGAAATCAGAAAGTGGGAACGTGGTGCTTGACATCCCTAGTTCCCTTGTGGATTGCAATTTCAAGCAAAAAGATGGGGGGAAATTACCAAAAGTGACCAGCTTGCACACTGAGAAGATCAAAATGAAAGAAACGCATCAGCACTGCTGCAAGTTATGTGAGCAGAAGCTGGTTTGTGCTGCTGCGAGAACTTCTCTGGTATACCGGCCAGCAATGCTCTCAATGGTGGCCATTGCAGCGGTCTGTGTATGTGTAGCTCTACTCTTCAAGAGTTGTCCTGAAGTTCTCTACGTGTTCCAGCCTTTCAGATGGGAATTGCTGAAGTATGGATCAAGCTAAGCTCGATCTACTGCTAGTATTGATGGTGCAAGGTCTTATATTTTTCCCCCCCTTCCCGTTTCTAAAAAAAATAAATCACCTGACAACGTTTATGAATTTAGATTTGAGTGGAAATTATGATGTATATGTAATAATAACAGCTAATTTAATTTATAACACTATAATACGAACATTTGTACAACTACATAGACATGGAAATAAAGTGAATTATGAGCTTCACAGCTTGCAGTAATTTCTTCAGATCACGGGGTTATACATTGTAAGAATTCTAAAGATGGTTCCAATGAATCCATGCATGAAGTGGTTTAGAAAATCCCCACTTTGTCAATCCGGGTGCAAGCTCAAAGGGCAGCTCATGAGAATTTATTTGTTCATTGTCCTTTTAAGTTCCATGATCAACGATTTGCTTCTGATTGAAAAATTGAGAAGTTTAGCATAGTTTGTGTGTGCATGTGTGTGTGTGTGAGAGTGAGAGTGAGAGTGAGAGTGAGAGTGTGGAACAAACTTGAATTTAATTCTTTTTGTGAGAGAATAATTCTCTCGAGCTTTTATATAATTATGAAAAAACAAAGAAATTCAAGAACAATTCTTTTTGGGTTTTTTGGGGTTTATGAATGCTCAAAGAAACTATTCTAAAAAGAAAATTAAGGAATTCAGCTAATAACTAGAAGTTAATTTCTGGGCAGATTCGAGGTAGCCCGGGCCTCCTTGGACAAATGATTTGCTTCAAAGCAATTTCCGTCGTGCCCTCGTATCTGTCCCTCTCTTCCCCTTTATAGTCCTTAGGAATTGTTTGTAGCCGCATACGTCTCTTCTTGTATGTATTTCAATCACTAATGTCTACGATTCCTTCCTGTTATCTGTTAATTATACGGTGCCGTTTCCTCTCTCATTTATCTCTATTGCCACGTGTTGCTCATCGCTGACTTATCTTATCTCCCTTGCCACGTGTTGGTCATCTGGCGCTGTCTCTTGCGTTTCATCCGGGCCGTCCACGTAAGTACTTCTCTTCTCCATCTCAGCCATACACGCTGACGTTTCCTTGTTTCCCGTGCAGGTAGGCTTGCTAAGGAAGCTTCTCAGGTCTCTGCCTTTCATTTCAGTGTCTTCTTCGACAGCCTCCCTTCTCTCGGCTGCTCCTCCCATCTCGGCTGTTCTTCCCTTCCCATTGCTCCCTTCTTCTTCCCTCTCATGGGCTGGTCTGTTACAGAGTGAGAGTGAGAGAAGTTTCATGATCAACGACTATAAATCTTTTGATAAGATTTTAAAATATAATTTATATTATTTTTTAATAAATTTAAATCTTTTAAAGTTTTTTGAATTTGAAACTTGAATATACTTATTATTTTATGTTTAATTTTTATTAAATAAAATAAAAATAATAAGATTTAAACTTATAAATACTCGATTTACAAGGTTGTAATATATATTAAAAAACATGTCTCCTTAAAACTAACTAAAACTTATAGATGAGATCAGGGTATCTTTTGATTGACGAGCAGAGGCTTCTTTCATGGTGATGGGGTCATGCGTAGATGTCAACAGAAAACATTCAAATCAATTAAAGAGGCACTTGGGGCAATCTGGACCACATCATCTGATAAATTTCCAATCATCTAAAAAGCAGAAAGATCCGATTATCCGTACTGAATCTTCAGGGGTCCCATTTACTTTTCCTTATCCTTTTACGCTGTAGGTAAGTGCGTTAAATAAACTTGTAGGTGCTTTGAACAAAAGATAATGTTTTTAGGAATGCCATCTGACTTTCCACTGTTTTTGGTAGACCGAAATCCCATCGAATGAAATGAGCACAAATGCATTAAACAAAAATCTTTCTTTTGATGTAACAGCTGTACGAAGTGTGAGGATTCCATCGATTGAAATGAACTTGTAGGTGCTTTGAACAAAAGATTATGTTTTTAGGAAAAGTAGATAAAGCTGGAAGAAGCTAGCTTTTTTGCATTATTATTACAAAATATCAAACTAACTGTAGTGTGTGTAATCATCTTATACGGAAGATGGGCTGACCACACTTCCTTGGCTTACACTGAAGGTTGGAGCATTTTGGTCTACCCATCAATGGATAGTCAGATGAGCGGCCCTGTTAAGATAGAGTGCTCACAGGATTTTGAGTTAAAAGAGTCTGGCAGAAGCACCATATTCTCATTAAGTTGGAGCCAAGTGCCAAGTTTTCATGGTGTTTCAATTGGGAATTCTGATCATTATGTTTGCAACGGGGTTGTCGAGAATAACTTACAACAAAGGGATACCATTGAGAGATTACCAACCTCTGAACGGAATACCTCTGTTTTTCTGGATAAAGCTGACGATGACAAAACAGGAAATAAACAAGAAGATGTTAATCGTAAAATAATAGTTAATGCTGTCAAGCTTGGAGCTCAAGACCGGCATGTGTTGATTGAGAAGCTCATCAAGCACATTGAAAATGATAATCTCCAGTTAATGCAGAAACTTAGAAAAAGACTTGACCAGTAACACTTCTTTTCGCCTTTTCAAAGAGTTAGCAGTACTAGTAACACAGTAATGTTTATAGCTATGTAAGCTTTTTATCTTTTCTATTTAGGGTTGGTGTTGAGTTTCCCACGGTGGAAGTGAGATACAGAAGTCTCTGTGTTGAAGCAGAATGTGAGGTGGTTCATGGCAAGCCTCTCCCTACTCTGTGGAGCACTGCCAAGGGCATGCTTTCTGTAAGTGCTAGCATACAATTGCGAGAATAAGTAGAATTTCAAGTAAATATTTTATTTTATCTTTCCATTTAAGCTTTTTTTTGTTTGAGACAGGGGTTTATAAATCTGTCTTGTTTGAGACGAAGAGCCAAGATAAGCATACTAAAAGATGTCAGCGGCATCATTAAGCCAAGAAGGTAACAAACCTTCTGTTAGAGAATAATATAAATCATATTCCGGGGCCCCACCTACAAGCTTGAGCTTTTAGGTGAGATGGTTCCTTAACATGGTATCAGAGCCTTGTTGACCCAGCGGTCACGGGTTCGAATCTCACCACCCCCATTCTATTTGATAAAAAATCAAGCACAAGGTAGTATGGGCCTGTGTGCAAGTGTCAAGCCCAAAGGGCTTTCACTTGAGGGGGTGTGTTAGAGAATAATATAACATATTCTGGGGCCTCACCTACAAGCTTGAGCTTTTAAGTGAGATAGTTCCTTAACATGATATCAGAATCTTATTGACCCAGCGGTCATGAGTTCGAATCTCACCACCCCCATTCTATTTGATAAAAATCAAAACACAAGGCAGTGTGGGCCTGTGTGCAAGTTTCAAGCCCAAAGGGCTTTCACTTGAGGGAGTGTGTTAGAGAATAATATAAATCATATTCTGGGGCCCCACCTACAAGCTTGAGCTTTTAGGTGAGATGGTTCCTTAACACCTTCTAGCCCACCCAAGTTTTTGAGTGTTTATTATGAGTAAATTAGCACATGTACAACATGTTAATTTGAAGTTCCTGGTTTCAATTCATCTTTGTGGCAGGATGACTTTACTGCTTGGCCCTCCAGGGTGTGGCAAAACCACATTGTTGTTGGCGCTCGCCGGGAAACTGAACCATTCCCTCAAAGTAGTTTTTTGTCACGTTTTCTAGTTGTATAAGATGTCACCTGTTTTTATATTTCTAAGTTGTCTTACATCAATTGCTATACAGCTTTCAGGGGAATTATCTTACAGCGGTTATGGATTGGGAGAGTTTGTTCCTCAGAAAACTTCAGCTTATGTAAGCCAATATGATCTTCACATTCCAGAGATGACAGTGAGGGAAACAATTGATTTTTCTGCATGTTGTCAGGGAATAGGAAGCCGAGCAGGCAATCTTTAGGCAAAAAACTGGAAATTGTTTATATTTAATTATTTATCTTTGCGTTCCCATAAATCTCTCAAATTAGTGCTGCTCAGGATAGTCTATTTTTTTCCAATAAAACTAAATAACTTGCTGTCATTGAGAAATCTTG
Source organism: Salix arbutifolia (assembly GCA_025169955.1). Taxonomy (NCBI): domain Eukaryota; kingdom Viridiplantae; phylum Streptophyta; class Magnoliopsida; order Malpighiales; family Salicaceae; genus Salix; species Salix arbutifolia. The sequence goes on from CM045909.1 coordinate 5,673,658, forward strand.
ATGGAAGTCATTAGAAGGGAGAAGCAAGCAGGGATACACCCAGACACTGATGTGGATGCTTACATGAAGGTAAACTGTCATGCATGTCTGATACTTTACATTCATATCTCAAAAGATTGCTCTGCACATTGTGGAAGTATTATGCCAAAAACAAAATCATGTCTCAGAAGCATGAGGTTTCTTCTTTCAAAATGACCTACAACGAAATTTATCTCCTTTATATGTTTAAATATGCAACTGAAAATATTTTTATTCAACAACCATTCAGCTCTGATTCAGTCAATGTACTTCTAACATGAGTGGGGTGTTTTTCATATGATTCTGAAATGAAATAACGACATGCTTCGTACAATGTAATCTGGCATAATTTATTGTAATGGAAGCATAATATTGACCACCAAGTATAACGATATTGTATCACACGACTTGTTCCAACAAACTTATCATGACTACTTGTCCAGAAATTTTTTTCCACGCATAATCTCCTGCCCTGGATATTTATGATGCTCTATATTTATTGGTCTAATTAGAACTTAAACTTCTGATGACAGGGAATATCAGTTGAGGGACTAAAAAGTACCCTTCAAACAGACTATATTTTGAAGGTAGTCTACCTGGTTTTTTATAGGGACACTCTTTGCTTCTTACTGAATCATGGTTTTGTATGATATTTTCAATCGTATTCTTCCTTCAGATTCTAGGACTTGATATTTGTTCTGATACAATGAGAAGAGGTATATCAGGTGGTCAGAAGAAAAGGCTGACTACAGGTAGTGTCTGTATGAGAACGGAAGTTTTCTAGTTTGCAGCATATAGTAGGGTTTGCATCGAAGCTTCAAGAATTGGCTCAAATATGATTTCCAACTTGCCTTAATGGACTATCTACCTGCTGCTTTGTGCAGGGGAAATGATTGTGGGTCCCGCAAAAGCATTATTCATGGATGAAATATCAAATGGCTTAGACAGTTCCTCCACTTCCCAGATTGTATCTTGTCTGCAGCAGATGGCACATGTTACTCATGCTACTGTATTGATTTCGCTTCTGCAGCCAGCACCAGAGATCTTTGATCTCTTTGATGACGTCATTTTGATGGCTGAAGGAAAGATTGTTTATCACGGTCCACGTTCTAGTATTTGCAAATTTTCTGAGGACTCTGGATTTAGATGTCCTGAAAGGAAAGGTGTCGCTGACTTCCTTCAGGAGGTAGGTTGGTAAGCTTCAGGATTCTCCACTTATATTTCTTTGTATAATGAGTTGTCCTACTATTTTACCATTTGATCCGGGTCATCTCTAGGAAAGATCAAGCACAATACTGGTACTGCGAAGAGCAGCTTACAGTTATATTTCCATTGACGAGTTCGTTAAGAAATTCAAAGAGAGTGAGTTTGGACAGAAGCTTGACGAGGAGCTCTCAAAGCCATTTGCCAAGTCTGAAAGCCACAAGACTGCTTTATCATTCGAAAAGTACTCATTACCGAAATGGGAATTGTTTAAACTTTGCAGTACAAGGGAATTTCTTTTGATGAAAAGGAATTATTTTATTTCTTTAATGCTGGTATATTTACGTATTTTATTCGATGGAATTCCAGAATTGCTGATGACTGTCTCAAGGCTTGCGGTTTTCAATAAACAAAGAGAGTTATGCTTTTACCCTGCTTGGGCTTATGCGATCCCCGCTGCTATCCTCAAAGTTCCACTTTCATTCTTAGAAGCCTTTGTTTGGACAGCTCTTACTTACTGTGTCATTGGCTACAGCCCTGAGGTTTCAAGGTGAGCCACATTTTCTCAGCAGACCATATGTATAGTAGCTATCTGAATCCAACTTATAAAAAAACAAACAGCCATGCCAGAGAACTGTTAGTATCATCTGGTAATTGGATCCTAGATTGTTCAAATGTTACTGTGATCTGGTTTTTTCTAATAAGGATATGCTTTCATAGGTTGCATTGGATAGAAGCTACATAATTTTCCCCTGGAGGCTGTGCAGGGAATGTTATTCTAGTTCTGATGGAGCATAATTAGCTGACATGTCTCCTAGTTTCTTCACTAAGGGTCACTCCTTATTTTGGCGGCCATGGATGTCATAAATGACGACTGATTCTAGTTCTTAGCATGATTTTTTTCTCAGGTTTTCCCTCCAATTCCTTCTATTCTTTTTGGTACACCTAACATCTACATCAATGTATCGTTTTATTGCCCCAGTCTTCCAAACTGTGGTTGCCTCAACACTAGCTGGCAGTCTCGTTTTATTGATTGTTTTACTATTTGGTGGATTTTTAATCCAAAAACGTAAGGTTTCACTTAGCTATCTTAATAATCTTGTCAGTAGAAACTTATCGATCAGATAATTATGCTTGAAGTTTGTTTTCTTGCAGCCTCTATGCCTGCTTGGCTGAAATGGGGTTTTTGGCTTTCTCCATTGACATATGGGGAGATCGGCCTGACTGTGAATGAGTTTCTTGCCCCTAGATGGGGAAAGGTAATATTTATCTAGTCAACCCTTGTTTATATGGGTAGTTCACCAGAGCATAAATTAGCTTGGTAGATGTTTTCGACAGACATGGGAATTTGTTTTCCTCAAAGATGTAGAAAGATTTCTCTTGGAAAAATACCTCCATTTGAGTATATCTCACGGAGAAGCATGGAAAAATAGCGCTAACACTCTAAAAATATATTAACGGCTATATTTAACGTATTGCTTTTACAGTAGTGATTGGTTGGTATTAATACAGGGAAAATCATTTTCTCTTAATTTTATACGCAGGTTGCGTCTGCTGATGCAACCATAGGGCAACAGATACTAGAAAGCCGTGGATTAAACTTTCACGGTTACTTTTATTGGATATCAGCTGGTGCCCTAATTGGATTCACTGTACTTTTCAACGCAGGTTTTACTTTGGTTTTAACCTTCTTGAAATGCAAGTTCATCTCCCACTGCATATTAAGGTTTTCAGACAAATAATCTGTTGATGATGCATGCTAACATGCACAGATGTATTTATAAATTATATCCATTCAGATCCGGGTAAAACTCGTGCTATTATTTCTTCTGAAAAGTACAATCAAGTGCAAGGAAAAATAGATGGTGGTATTTGTGTTGGCAAAAACAAGTCAACGACCAGTGCTTGTTCTAAATCTAGTACAGGACCTGATAAAGGTGAGAGTGCTGCTTTATTCTTTAATTTGATTTTACTACAAGTATCATTAACGCAGTATAAAGGTCTTTAGCATGTTGACCTTACTATGGCAAAACATGTTGGAATGCATACAAATCTCCTGCACTTATTTGAGCAGTGCCAACATCTTTCAACTTTTGCAGGAAGGCTGGTTTTACCCTTTGCAGGAAGCCAGAAAAAAACTACAATTATTATTATTATTATTATTATTATTATTGTGTTGATAATGAAAAGACAAAATTAAATCAAAGAATAAAAAAAGCCTAAAAATTTTAACAAAAGAGCAAATAAAATAAATTATAAAACAAAAATAAAAATTATTAGCTCAAAAAAAAATATTTGACGTGAAAATAAAATAAAAACTAAAAGAAATAAAAGGGGGGGGGGGAATAAGAATTATAAATTTTCAAATAATTATAAATACAAACTAAAATTTAAGAACAAAATCTTTCAAAAAAATATTACCTCAACAAAAGAGAAAATAATAAAAACTATTAAATTACCCCGAGAAAAAAAAACTCAACAATATTAAAAAAAGAGTAATCAAGAGAAATTTTTTTATTAAATTACCCCGAGAAAAAAAATCAAAAAAATAACAAAAGAGTAAGCAAAAAAAAACTAAAATTATTATTATTATTATTATTGTGTTAATAATGAAAAAAAAAACAAAATTAAATCAAAGACTAAAAAAGCCTAAAAACTTTAACAAAAGAGCAAACAAAAAATAAAATAAATGATAAAACAAAAATAAAAATTATTAGCTGATAATAAATAATCTGATTTGAAAATAAAAAAATAAAAATATCAATTTTCAAATGATCATAAACGCAAACTAAAATTTTAAAACTAAATATTTCAAAAAAAATATCACCTCAATATATAATAAAATAATAAAAATCAAAAATCAAAGCTAAGAGCATATATATAAACATGGACAAAAATAGTGACTATTTCAGAAATATAAAAAAATAAAGAAATTAAAATTAAAAAATTAAAAGTATAATGACCGAAATGAAAATCAAATATATTATCAATTTCAATCAAAGGAAAAAATTGGAAAAATCAAAACTTTTGTATCGAATATATTAAGGGATTTAAAACTAATATGAAAATTAAAAGAATGGGGTCTGAATTGAAATTTTATTATATAATCAATTTCAAATGAAGGACCCAATTGAAATAAATCAAACTTATATAACAGAAATCATGATCATACAAAACAATTAAAAGAACAAGGATTGAAATGAAAATACCATAAACATAGGGTTTGCCTTGTAATTTAGCATGCAAAGAGAGAGAAAGGCCAAAATAAGTTCAACGGACTACTGTCACGAATCTGGCCATCGTGTGTCGTGACGCACCACACAATGAGTAATAATACACAGTGTCGCATCAGATGAGACGCCGAAAGGATATTTTAATCCACTGGACGACGACGCACATGCTGTCCGAAGCGGGTGTGAGGCTGAATAGTGTTGGTACATGTGTCAAAAGCGCATACAGTATTCGATAGAAGAAAAAAATGATAAATTACCTATGCACCCCTACAGTCAACTCTTCTATTTTGTTTTATTTGTGGCAGATTAGTATTTAGATATTTTTTTAAAAAAATATGAAATATCTAAAACACCCTCGCAGGCAAACTATTATTTTTGTCTTATATGAGGGTAAAAAGGTTATTTTACTGTGCAATGAAATGTGAAATTACCACGGAACCCCTGGCAGCTACTTTTTAAAGGGATGAAATAGTTATTTTATTGTGCAAACTGCAAAGAAATATAAAAAAATTAATAAACCGGTGACCCAACCAAACCAAATCAACCCGAAAACCAAGCCAATCAAGCAACTCTATTATAATCCACAATGAAAACACTCATAAGCCACAGTAACCAAGCCTGACTGTTTTATTATATAATATAATAATTATTATATTTCAATGAAAAAAGAAATACACCGCCAGACAAATAAACAACGCTTAAAAAGAAAGACTCTCTCCCTCTCGAAACCCAATCTCCTTCCCTTGTATAATAAAATTGCCAGTATTGATTCTATTGTGTGTTAATTGTTACCCCCCATCCCTCTCTCTCTTTTGATTCCATCTCTTTCTTTTGACAGGTAAGCTTCAAGATCTTTGAGCCACGATATATTTTCTCTCCTGGCTGTAACATCTTCCTTTACTTTTTGTCAAGTGGGTTTTTTGCATTTTCTCTTTAATTGCCTTAAATTTGGGTAATCAAGGCTTCTTTTTATGATAGTTATTGTTTTCTTGCTGGGGTTTAAAGTTGATGCAGGGTAATTGAACTGTTTGATTGATGATTTTGATGTTTTGGTTGATGATTTTTATGATAGTGGGTTTTGTTGTTTTGGTTGTTGTTGCCTTAATCCATTTGGGTCAAATTGGGTTTTGATTGATGATTTTGATACACTATGATCGTTTGTTTTCTCTTCGAGTTTTAATGGAGAATCCAAATCTTGGCTATTCAATTTGTGAAAATTTGTTGTTTCGTATTCAATAAGTCAATTATATCAAATTAATGTTCTAATCGTTTCGTTGCAATCCACAGTGTTTTTCCTGTGCAATTTAGATCATAGATAATTAATTGATATTGGTGGGTTTATCTGTTAATTGCTACAAATTTTTTTGTTATTATGAGACAGTGATTCCATTAAGTAAAGTACAAGGGTTGGAGGCTTAGAGGGGAGAATTTTTTTTTTAATTTTATTATGATCGCCTATCTAATTGGCAATATTTTACTTTTAAGTACAAATATTTTATAAATTATATGAAATTATCTATAATGAAAAAATATACATGTGACTTGACCTGTGTTTTGTTATATTCAGAATCAAATTTTTTAACATGTAAAAAAAATGTTAATGGTCCTATTTTTTTTTATGCTATGCTTCTTAGCGAATAATCAACCTACAAATTTTTTTATTATTTAGCATTTTTATATATTCATTTTATTATAAATAAGATATTTAAAATAAAGATAAAAATATTTTAAATCTATTTTTTCTTAAAAATATGTGGGACTAATTATATTTTTTATATTTATTTAATATTAACGCTTGAAAATATGTGTAAAAAAAAGAACTTAAGTTTTTTTTAAAAAAAACAAATTAATTTAATCTCTGTGTTTTGATTTCTTCAATGGAAATTTTGATTTGTTGCAATTATACCCTTCAATTGAAAATGATTATATATATTGGTTTTCAATGTATTCCTTATTCTTTTGACTTTTGGCTTGCTCTTGGTTCCTTTAATTATTTCAGTATGTAGGTTTTAATTTATTCTAATTGAGTCCTCCAATTAAAATTTGTTAGATATTCTATCTTTTGGTCTTGTTCTTTTATTTTTATTTTAAAAATTACACAACAATTTGTTTTTAAAATATCTTTATTTGTTTCGGTCCTAATGTTTTTATTTGTTTCAATTTTGTCTTTCTATTGGAATTAATTATATATTTTTTCATTTCGGTTTTTATTCTTAGAATTTTTTTATTTGATATTAATTTTTTTGGTTTTTTCGATCCTTTTTTAACATTGTTTATTTTTTATTCGTATTTATACATCTATGTTTTTAGTTTTTGTTTTTTATTTTTTATTTTTTTTTATTCGGTTCAATCCTAAAATTTTAATTTATGTTGGTGATCATTTTAAAATTAATATTGCTTTTTTTTCTCTTTGTTTTTTTTCTTAGATCGGATGATTTTATAGTTTTATTGTTTGTGCAATAATAATAATAATATTTTTAGTGATTATTTTTCTTTTTCTTTTTGTAAAAATGTTTATCTTTTTTTTATTCTTTGGGGTAATATTATGATTTTAATTGTTTGGGCAGTACAATGAAAACACTCATAAGCCACAGTAACCAAGCCTGACTGTTTTATTATATAATATAATAATTATTATATTTCAATGAAAAAAGAAATACACCGCCAGACAAATAAACAACGCTTAAAAAGAAAGACTCTCTCCCTCTCGAAACCCAATCTCCTTCCCTTGTATAATAAAATTGCCAGTATTGATTCTATTGTGTGTTAATTGTTACCCCCCATCCCTCTCTCTCTTTTGATTCCATCTCTTTCTTTTGACAGGTAAGCTTCAAGATCTTTGAGCCACGATATATTTTCTCTCCTGGCTGTAACATCTTCCTTTACTTTTTGTCAAGTGGGTTTTTTGCATTTTCTCTTTAATTGCCTTAAATTTGGGTAATCAAGGCTTCTTTTTATGATAGTTATTGTTTTCTTGCTGGGGTTTAAAGTTGATGCAGGGTAATTGAACTGTTTGATTGATGATTTTGATGTTTTGGTTGATGATTTTTATGATAGTGGGTTTTGTTGTTTTGGTTGTTGTTGCCTTAATCCATTTGGGTCAAATTGGGTTTTGATTGATGATTTTGATACACTATGATCGTTTGTTTTCTCTTCGAGTTTTAATGGAGAATCCAAATCTTGGCTATTCAATTTGTGAAAATTTGTTGTTTCGTATTCAATAAGTCAATTATATCAAATTAATGTTCTAATCGTTTCGTTGCAATCCACAGTGTTTTTCCTGTGCAATTTAGATCATAGATAATTAATTGATATTGGTGGGTTTATCTGTTAATTGCTACAAATTTTTTTGTTATTATGAGACAGTGATTCCATTAAGTAAAGTACAAGGGTTGGAGGCTTAGAGGGGAGAATTTTTTTTTTAATTTTATTATGATCGCCTATCTAATTGGCAATATTTTACTTTTAAGTACAAATATTTTATAAATTATATGAAATTATCTATAATGAAAAAATATACATGTGACTTGACCTGCGTTTTGTTATATTCAGAATCAAATTTTTTAACATGTAAAAAAAATGTTAATGGTCCTATTTTTTTTTATGCTATGCTTCTTAGCGAATAATCAACCTACAAATTTTTTTATTATTTAGCATTTTTATATATTCATTTTATTATAAATAAGATATTTAAAATAAAGATAAAAATATTTTAAATCTATTTTTTCTTAAAAATATGTGGGACTAATTATATTTTTTATATTTATTTAATATTAACGCTTGAAAATATGTGTAAAAAAAAGAACTTAAGTTTTTTTTAAAAAAAACAAATTAATTTAATCTCTGTGTTTTGATTTCTTCAATGGAAATTTTGATTTGTTGCAATTATACCCTTCAATTGAAAATGATTATATATATTGGTTTTCAATGTATTCCTTATTCTTTTGACTTTTGGCTTGCTCTTGGTTCCTTTAATTATTTCAGTATGTAGGTTTTAATTTATTCTAATTGAGTCCTCCAATTAAAATTTGTTAGATATTCTATCTTTTGGTCTTGTTCTTTTATTTTTATTTTAAAAATTACACAACAATTTGTTTTTAAAATATCTTTATTTGTTTCGGTCCTAATGTTTTTATTTGTTTCAATTTTGTCTTTCTATTGGAATTAATTATATATTTTTTCATTTCGGTTTTTATTCTTAGAATTTTTTTATTTGATATTAATTTTTTTGGTTTTTTCGATCCTTTTTTAACATTGTTTATTTTTTATTCGTATTTATACATCTATGTTTTTAGTTTTTGTTTTTTATTTTTTATTTTTTTTTATTCGGTTCAATCCTAAAATTTTAATTTATGTTGGTGATCATTTTAAAATTAATATTGCTTTTTTTTCTCTTTGTTTTTTTTCTTAGATCGGATGATTTTATAGTTTTATTGTTTGTGCAATAATAATAATAATATTTTTAGTGATTATTTTTCTTTTTCTTTTTGTAAAAATGTTTATCTTTTTTTTATTCTTTGGGGTAATATTATGATTTTAATTGTTTGGGCAGTAATGTTGATAATAATTATAATTGTTATAGTTATGATAATGATGGTAATGCAGGGATAAGTTTTCAATGATGTTTTCTTCTTTTTGTAGATAGAAAATTAATTATTTATTTTTTTTATTTGATTATTATAGATGTTTTCACAATTTATATTTTGTTTATTGTGTTTAATTTAAATTGATTTATAAAATAAATCAATTTTAATTAAATGAATTTGATGATTCAAGTATCTGAATTTTTTTGATTTTATAGGAAACTCGTACTTCATAAAAATTCTACACATATTTATTATTTTATTTAAATTTATATTATAATACAAAAAATTTCATATAATTAATATTTTTACATTGAAAAAAATATAATTATAACGGCAGCGAAACACTGGAAAATGGCTAGTAGTATAATAATTTGTGTTTTAAAAGTATTTTAAATTACATAGATAGATAATACTTGATCCCTGCGGGCGACGGCCTCCGCCATTAAAGATGTTGATATAATTCAGGCATATCCAGTTATTTATCTAATTACACCAAACTCGATCTTGACGGGTCCCACTTCCACGTAATCAGTTTGAGATGTGGTCTGCAGTTTTCACGTGGCAGTATCCTTGTCTCTGCCTGTCATAACATCGAAGGTTTATCCGGACGGCAGACTGATCCGATGTGATCTTCATGTCCAAAAAAATATTTTCTTGTTGAATTGTTTCTCGGATAAATTAAAAATCCAATATGATATGGCGGGTATCATTCATTGACCCGCCTTTCAAGCCAATAATACACACGTGTAAAAATTACACATATCGAAGTCACATCCAGCACTTGTTCTTCGCATCTCGCATAAATGACTGCCCGGATCCTCTTTAATTCTATTGAATACTGGACAATATGCTAGCTGGCTTGTTATTGAAAGTCCCGGATCTTTGGGATGGGTTTCTACCCGCACAGCACACATGATTTTTTTTATTTTTCATAACTGACTCCTGATAAAATTAAAAACTTTAATTCAATTTTGCATTACATTTTTTTATCTGAAATAAAAAATTAATAAAAAAATTAAATCAGTTTGGAAAAGTCTTGCCTCATAAATTCATTTTCTCACCTTTGACTGGATTTTTATGCAGTGTGATGCGTTTGCGTGTATTATTGGACTACATTGATGGGGGCAATGGTTGTCTAATTGACGAGGACTTGCACAAAAAAAAAGTCTCCTGCCTTGTAAAAACCTCTTGAAAAAGATTAATTATTCTCTTGGAGGTTTCATGACCGTAGATTACTTGTCAGAAGTTGAATCTCAGAAAAGCCCATCAGAATATCTACACGTGAAAACAGTTTTTTGATATATTGGTGCCTGTACTTCCTTTTCATGTATTATATATATACCAGCCAATGCCTCGCGCCTCGACATGGTAGCATCATATTTTTTTTAATGTAAAAAATATTAATTATGTGTTTTTTATTTGTTATAATATAAATTTAGTCAAAATAATAAATTTGTGCAGAATTACTGTGAAGTGCAAGTTTTCTATAAAATATATGAATTTTAAATCGATATAAATTTATCTGTTTAATAGGTTTTAATGAAATAACCAGCATAAAATTATCATCGTCATTAAAAAAGCAAGAATATTCGGATATTTGAATTATTGAATTCATTGTATTAAGATTAGTCATTTTATAATTCAATTTAAATCACATTTAAAATAATATATAAATTGTGAAAAGACCTGCGATAATTAAATAACAAATAAGTAGTTAATTTTCTATTAACAAAAAACAAAAACATAAATTGAAAATTCATCCCTACATTATCATCATTTTCATTACTATAACAGTTCAAATTATTATCAACATTACTGCCCAATCAATTAAAATCATTAAATTACCCCAAAAAATAAAAATCAAAATCAAAATCATTACATTTTAACAATAAAACAATAAAATCATAAAATTATCTGATCCAAAAAATAGATAAAATAACAGAAAACACAAAAAAAGAACAAAAGGAAAAGAGGAGTAATATTAACTTTAAAATTATCACCAACATAAATTAAAATTTCAAAAAAGAACCAAATAAAAATAAAACTCTGATAAAAAATGAATTGAAAAAATAATAATATAAAAGCATCAATGAATAAATACGGACAGAAAACAAACATTGTCCAAACATTGTGTTTTTTAACGGGTTTTTTAATGTTTTTAGATCATTTTCATTTCATGTGCTGATGTTAAAAATAATTTAATTTTGTTTTATAATTTTAATATATTTCTAAACAAAAAAATATGTTTTTAAAAAATCAATCACATTTCCAAGCAAAATAAAAATTATATTAATACAAAATCAGAAACTGCCTAATTTGGGATTCGAACACGTGACCTTTACAATAATCTTGCGCACATTTGCCAACTCGTCTACCTGAACTTCTCATTAATCATTAACAAAATATATATTCATAGTATTTATGTTTTGTGGATGCAAAATCAGAAAGTGCTGGGGTTGAATTCGAACCCGCGCCCTTTCTAATAATCTCGCGCGCCTTTTCCAACTCAGCTACCTGATCATCTCGTTCATATTTAACGACAATATATATTAATAGTATGTGTAACTGTGTATATTTTAGTTAATATATAGACTAACCTTGGGCCCGTGTTTTTCCACGAGACAATACTATTTTTTATATATTAAAATAAATTAAAAAATAATATAAAAATAATCATCTCGTTAATAGACTAAACACGGACATCTTATTACCATATTCATGTAATTGAAATAACTAGATAAAAAAATAATTATTTTTTTTTAAAATACATTATTTTTTTAAAATTTATAATTCGGGTTATTATTCAATTTAGAAAAATCCTAAAGTTTTATTTTTTTAATAAATTAAATATTAGAAGTGGTCGCACACTCCAACAATTTTTTTAACACAAAAAATAAATTATTTAAAAATAAATCACATTATTACTCTCATGTATAATGACTACTTGATGCATCAGGTTTTTTTCGTGGAAAATAATCATTGTTTGGTTTCTTAGTTTAATTGTTCAGTTTCACTATGTTTTTTATATCTTATATTTTCTATCCACCATTATATATTATAATTTTCTATTTTTCTCTGTATAAAAAAATTGTAATAACTTTTTAACAGGTGAGATATTAAAAGCAGGCTGCATAACTTTGCATTTAAATATGCTTACACAAATGGACACGTGGATTTCTCTCACAGCAATATTTTTTATTTATTTACGTTTTCCGTCTCTGAATTTCTATATTATTTTTTCCCATTGAGTTTCATGATCAACTCTTTATTATATAAAAATAATTCAAGACTATATCATATATTAAAAATAAATAAACTAACCCCGTCACCACGAGGGATAATAACTACAAGGATTTCTATTTTTAATTTCTAATAGACTTCGTCAAAGGTAAGCAATAAGTTACTTTGAAAATACCAACAAATGATTGAGAAGCTGTTTGGGACAACTTTTGAAATTCTGTTTCCAAAAAATTAAAAAAAAAATTCATTTTAAATGAATATATTTTGGTGTTTGTAGATCATTTTGATGTGCTGATGTCAAAAATGATTTTTAAAAAATAAAAAAACATTATTTTAATATATTTCGACACGAAAAACACTTTAAAAAACTAAAACAATAAACAGACCCGAAAGTGATACAAAATCTAGAAAGGTTCCTTTGACAGATGCGGGTTGGGACTAATAATTCATTTGTATTATTCATGTTTAGAGACTGTTTCTTTTACATACATACATATATATATATGTCGTTACCAGCTTTCTAGAAAATGAATGACAGCCAATCATTTCTCCAAGTAGAGGTTCGTGACATTTTGATTTCAGACCAATGGAGACAACTGTCAATTTGTCCGCGTGTTGATGCTGACAAAAGGCAATCGACGAGGGGGATAGTGTCTACAGTCATTGTATTTTTTAATCGAATATTATCAATATCACCGAATCGAATTATAAATTTAAAAATCAAACCTCATGTTTCATTCATTGATTTAAAAATTAAACCTCATGTTTCATTCATTGATTTAAAAATTAAACCTCATGTTTCATTCATTGATTTAAAATTAGATTTTATAACTTATTTTGATTTTGTTAGATTGCATCAAAGATTTAATAGCTTAACCCGGTTGATTAAGATCATTTTTTAAACCTTTTTTTTGTTTACTTTTATATTTCTATACTAAATTAATTGAAAATTAAGCTTCATGATATATTTTGAATTATTTTCTATGAGGATGTCCTTGTCTAATGACCTTGAGTTGCTTGTTTTGTTAGATAATTGGGTTGACCTTGTTTATTTTTTATTATTATTTTAGTAATATAATTCAATAATAGATTGATTGAAAATTGAGATCAATAATTTGATTTGATTTATTTTATATATGATTATCTTAATCTTATTATCCGGGTCACTGATTTAATAAACTCTATCGTTTATTGTTTGAAAAATATATTATTTTGAAATTTTTATATTAGATTAGTTTAAGATTTTTACAAACTCTATCAGTTTACATCAACTCAATCTCATAATATTTACTTTATTTTTTTATTAAAAAAGACATTGATCATGTTTAAATATATTTTCTTATTTTTTTATCATTTCACGACTTAGTTGGTCGATAATGTAGTCTAAACTAATTTATTTCTTTTCTGTTCTTGAAACTTGTATCGTTTGCCAGATCTATGACATGGTATTATTATACAATGTAAGCAATTGTAAGAATTGAAGTTTTTGTCAACGATTAAAATCAGCCCTTCTATTTATTTATTTCTAATTAAATTATATTTAGTTTTCTTGCCATGAAATATCATGACATAAAGTTTCCAATTGTAACAATAGAAGACATGATTTAAAGTGAGTAGACCACATTATAAAATATATAGAACATGAGATAGGAACACGCGTCATATGCTATGAAAAAAATTAAAAATCATGACATGTTTTTTTTTTTTGCTGATAATCAAGATTAGGTTTGTGTTTATCAAAAAAAATCTTACATGATCCATAACATGTTTATTTTATAGAAAGTGGTTGGAGACCACTTTCCAAACTTTCCATGTATCTCTTTAACTTTAGAAAATTTGGCCAGGTTTCTATATAAGTATTTTTTTTCTTCTTATTGTTAAAAAAATACTCTTAACTCTTAAGAAGTTGTGAAATTTTTTAAAAACATCTTGTTATTTGTTGATCATATCCTCGTATTTTCTTACTGCGATATATTGTCTTGATTTAAAAAAAAACATTATCCATTGAAATTTGATTAATTTGATTTTTATATCAACTTTGGTACTATTTTTATTTTTATTTTCTAAATTGATATATATATATATATATATATATAACAAATTCAATTCCTATTTTTTTTATTGTTATTTTCTTTTCTCTATCCTTGTTTTTAATCAAAGCTTTTTATTCATCATACGTGTTTTTTGTTCTTTTGTTGCAATTTATTTTATCTCGAATAATCTATGAAATTGTTTTATGTTAATTTCATTATCTTTCAATTTTTGTCTTTTATATTTGGTTTTTATTGTTTTAATTTTAATTTATTTTATTTAAAATAATATATAGAATAATATTTTTTTAATTTCTCACCTTCAATATTTTTTTATTTGATAGATATGGTTCTTATTTTTTTATTAAACTTTTGTTAAAAAATGTTAATAGATTATTTTTCATGACATAGCCAAACACTAGAAATTATTTTTTCGATAACACTACAAAACATTATAAAATAATTTAATTTTCAGAATTACTTAAGAAAAAAACTAGTCTTCACCAAATAAAAAAAAACCTCTTTAATTTTAAACTTGTATAAGATTAGAAGTGAATAAAAAATAAATAAAATAAAACTACTCGCCACCTGGACATTTTTTGTATATTAACAAAAATAACGGTCTTACGGCGCCGCAATTAAACCAATACATCACTAATGAATTTACTATCTAGAGTTTCAGGGGGGGAGGTAGAGAGAGAGAGGGAGGGAGAAGATGTCAAACGTATTTAGGAATTGGCAACCAACATGCATCCATTTTAACCTAACTGTCTTTCTTACTCATAAATATAAATAGACAGGTGGCACATGATCTTGCACAAGCCTTCTAGAATACATCCTAGCCAATCACTACAAGTTCCCGGCCACCGTCCTAGTTGCTAACTCTATAAGTACCCAACATGCAATTACTAGCTGCTATTGAGAATAAATTACCTGGTATCAACATGGATCACTGGCTCCTCGTCCTCTTCTCTATCCTCATCTCTATCTCCATCTGCGGCATCCTCAAATTCATTTTCAACCGATACTTTATCAACTCGAAGCCCGCCCACTACAAACTCCCTCCAAGCCCACTGTCCATTCCAGTGATCAGCAACCTCCTATGGCGCGGCCGCATATCTCCCTCCAACCACCACCCCATCCTGAATACACTCCATGCCAAGTTAGGCCCAATTATAACTATCTACTTAGGTTCCCGCCCTGTCATCTTTATAGCCGACCGGTTCCTAGCCCACAAGGCCTTAATCCAAAATGGCGCAGTGTTTGCTAATCGCCCACCAGCTTCTGCCACTCAAAAAATTACAAGCAGCAACCAGCGAAATGTTAGCCTTGCTTCCTATGGTCCGACCTGGCGTCTCCTGCGGCGAAACCTTACTGAGAATTTTCTCCACCCTTCCCGCGCGAAATCTTTCTCTCATTCTCGCCGGTGGGTGCTACAAACCCTTATGAATCGCCTGGAATCCCAAGAAAAGTCTGCTCAGCCTGTCCGTATGAGGGAGTACCTTCAATATGCCATGTTTTGTCTGTTAGTCGTAATGTGTTTTGGTGAAAATGTTGATGAGACCCAGATTAAACAGATTGAGGAAGCTCAACGACGAGCCGTTTTGAGTTTCAAGAGGTTTAATATACTCAATATATGGCCAAGAATGACCAAGATCGTGATGCGTAGGCGCTGGGAGGAATTCTACCAGCTCCGTAAATGCCAACAAGATTTATCAATTTCATTGATAAGAGCAAGAAAGAATTTGCAAGCGGAAGAGAGGAATATAATGGAAACTAAGCATCATCATCCCGTATCTTATGTTGATTCATTATTAGGTCTGCAGTTTCCTGATGAAAAAAGAAAACTTGATGAGGTGGAAATTTCTAATTTATGCAGCGAGTTTCTACGTGCGGGCACTGATACTACTACAACTGCCTTGGAATGGATCATGGCAAATCTGGTCAAATACCCAAAGATTCAAGACAAGTTATTCATGGAGATTAAAGGGGTTGTCGGGAACGGAGACCAGGAGGAGGTTAGCGAATCTGATCTGAGAAGGATGCCATATTTGAAAGCAGTGATATTGGAAGGCCTTAGGCGGCATCCTCCTGCACGTCTGTTGGTTCCACATGCTGTGAGGGAAGATGTTGTTTTTAATAATGAATATTTGATACCAGAGAACGCGGCCATAAATTTCCTGGTTGCTGAGATGGGGTGGGATCCAAAGGTGTGGGAAGATCCACTGGCATTCAAGCCGGAGAGGTTTCTGAATCATGATAATGGAACTGGGCAAGAATTTGATATCACAGGGAGTAGAGAGATTAAAATGATGCCGTTTGGTGCAGGGAGGAGAATCTGTCCAGGTTACCAATTAGCAATTCTTCATTTGGAGTATTATGTGGCTAATTTGATTCTGAAATTTGAGTGGAAGTCTGTGGATGGAGGTGATGTTGATTTGTCCGAGAAGGGGGAGCGTACGATGGTGATGAAGAATCCATTGCAGGTCCACTTATCACGTAGATAGATGACCATGTCATGTGGGAAGGATATTGGCTATCTATTCCCCGTTTGTTTGCTTGAAAATAGTTTTTTTTCTGGAAAATAAATTTCAGTAAAAATGAATTCCTGAAAAATAAATTCTGATATTTGACAGTGTTATAAAAAATAAACTGAAAAATACTTTCCAGTTTTTGTTTGTGTTATGTAAAATGAACTGGAAAATAATTTATTAATTTTTTTTTTCAAGTTTATTAAAATAACGAGGAACAAATCTTACAAATTAAAAGGTTGAATGAGAATGAAATTGAAAAAAAATATAATTTCATAAATTACCTCAAATAAAATAAATAATAATCAAAATAATAGAGATCAAATCTAATTTTTTTTTAAAAAATGAAGGTGAATAAATTAAAATAATAATAATAATTAACATTTCATAAATTATTTCAAATAAAATAAGTAACAATAAAAAAAATGAGGACCAAATTTGATAGATAAAAAATTTCAATAAAAAAATGATAAGAAAAAAACAAATAGCAATTATAAAAATAAGGACCAAAATTAATATAAAAATTAAATTTTAAGAGATGGAATTGAAAAATAAATATTCAAAAACAAATTATATAGGATCAAATTTGATATAATCAGCAAATAATGACATTTCTAAATTTTTCAAAACTTCCAGAAAGTGTTTTCCGCCCAAATTTTCCGGAAAACACTTTCCTGAAAACCAAGCCAAATGTTTTTCGTTGACCAACTTTCCAGAAGGCAAATAAACACGAGAAAGTTTGGAAAGTGGTTTCCCGGAAAGTGAATTCCGGGAAACAAACACAGCCCATGTATCAATTTTTAATACATTTATACTATACTTTCATTATTGAATGAATAAGAAATTTTGTTTTTATTTATTATTTAAATTTAAATTCACACACACATCATGTTTCGTCAGGATATGATCCTTGTCAAAGTAATTCTGCTTATGCATGAAAATCTTTGAGAGTCGAACATATTTGGTTGGATCTTCTTCCATCACATCTGAAAAATTAATTTCCTGATGCAATATGCGGATAGTGAGAAAGCAACTGGAAAACGACAGGAACAACCACAATGCTCAATTGATCATGTTGAAAGACATACAAATCTTGTAGAAAAGAACCGTCTTAAACTCCCCAAATATGAAGATTTCCTTGCGAATGTCTCCTTATTGTGATGTGAGAAAACCATTCAGGGATCATGATGTGGGGCAGAGGTAATACCACCAAATCCACCACTTGCGATTTTTCTGCACATAAATAGTATAGCTACAAATTTCTAGTCTGATACAGCAGTATCCAATTGCTACCTATAGAATTGCTTGTCGTGGTACGTATGGTAATTTAATAGTAAAACCTGCAGAATTCAGAAGGATTACTTGTATTATCATATATATGGAACATTATGACAGCAAATCAAGTCCCTTTTAATATGAAAAGTAATTGACACTTTCGAGTTGATGGCGGTGATGCTGAACCTGAGTTTTAGAAAGAGAGTTCACAAGCTCTTAAATTGATACTGCTTTTCTGATTTAAGTTGAATGGAAAGATGGCCTAACATTTCCTTCCCTTCTGCTAAAAGTCTATTCCAAACAACAGCGATGAAACGATCATGCCAAGCTGTACACAGGACTTCTCCAATAGGCAAGTGTTGCTTCCACAAGCATGCTGGAAACTGCTCCCATCTACTCCGTGGAAAACTGCTGGTCTCTTGAACGTGGTGGAGGTTTGCTCCATCAGAGCCTACAATTGAAGTTCTGATTATTTTAATAATCCTCTAACTGCTTGATGGGTGCATATCATGTAAGAAATTGGGAAACAAAATCTGCCATCAAAGATTTCCATGAGGATACTTACAGGCGCAGAGGATACACCTTGTAAGGTTCTGCGAAATCTAATCTGTCAAAGCATGCAACAGATTGTGCAGAACAAAACTTAAAGAAAGACAAGTTGTGTGGAAGAAACTATTTTATTGATTGCATAACTCTTTTAAACAGTTTTTGTTTAAGAAAAAAACAATAAATCTACTGATTACATAACAAACTTCTAATAACAAAACAAAATAATAACATAATTTATTCCTCAAGACTTGGTCATCAACTCAGGTAGAAATCTTCCAGCTAATCTTCTTCTCAGCAACCGTCCTGATTTTCTGCAGCTTTAAAGGCATTCATTCAACTAATCCAAGTTTTAATTAGTATATGTAAACCTGATGATCCATATACTAATTAATTAGTCAAACGAACAAAACTGGTAAAATCAGGTTAAAAAATCAAAACTTATTAAAATCAGTTCAAATTCAGTAAAATCAGGTTGACTTGTAAAATCGGATCAGATTGGTCTGATTTTACGATCTCGTCTCATCCCACTTCTACTGTTCATGTTAATTAATTTCCCCTTCTTAGTTCTGAGTCTTCTGAGTATCTTCTCATGAATCTCATCCCTCTCAGCTCCTCTCCTCTCCTCTCCTCTCCCCTCCTCTCAAGCGAGGTTTCAAAGAAGAAACTAGGAGAGGGGTTAAGAAAGAGATGGGAGGGGTTCGTAGAAATGAAGAATAAAGAATTGTTAGTGAGTGAAAGAGATGGGACGGGGCTCTGCTTGATGCTGAACAGGAGATAAAACGAAGGTGGAATTTTATCATAAGAAAATGATTGTTGGGCAATAGAGTTTTGGGACTGGGTTAGAAACAGTCCCCGACAGATATTTCAGTTTAGATCCCCAACTGTGTTGTGTTGTATCTTAAGCAAATCTTAACTAATGAAATTTTATGGTTATAATTGTATTGTATTGTATTCATAAATATTTTACTTATAATTTTATGATTTTTATACCAAAACAATTTTAGTTGTGATTTTATAATTTTTATACTGAAACATTTTACGATCCACTTTTACGGTCCAAGTTCAAAAAACAATTTCGTGTCATGTAAAAATTGTGATTTTGACATGCTTGGTTGCAGCTGTTTTAATTAGTATATGTAAACCTGATGTTTGTTCATCAATAAATATTATTGATGGGTTCAAAACAAGCTCCACCGCTATACTTAACCTTTTATGTTGAACATTAGAAAGGCCACTTCAAGATGGAGTTCCGACTGCGGAGAACTTCATGTCATCAAGTTCAATTGTTTCAATGATTTCTTCTGAACATCTCTGCAGTATATAAAAGTTAATATGACCAATTCAATGACCCTTCTTCTTCCTCTTCTCTCTTCTCCTAGTCGCCAGGGAGCCACCACACCCACGCCAACCACCCTCCCCTTCTCCTCTCCTCGGACACACACCAGCCATTCATCCCTGCGTCCACTCTTCGATCTTTACCACCAAACAAACGTCCACGATCTCTTAATTTCAACATCTACATTCACAGGTCCTCTCATGTTAACTTTGTGTAGTTGTCCGCAGGATTGTGTTTTGCTGGTTCGTCGTCTTACCTTGTATTGGAGACATTTTTATACAGTTTTGGATCGTTCTCTACCTTTTCTTTTCTTTTAACAAATATGTTTGAAGCCGGGTTAAAAAAATTATTCTCTAACAATTAATACAAGGGCAACAAAAAAACAGAGAATTTCACGATAACAGAGAAGACCAGATCAAGTTTTTAAATTTTAAGGGACCAGACCAGAAAAAGTGAAAAACAGAGAACTGCAGGATGAAGAACTCTCTGCTTTTATTTCTAATAAGAAAAGTCGTGAGCAACACACAATGATGTACATATTCATAGTCTCTGTATATACAAATTATGAGCAGTAAGTGTTAATCTCTATATTTATTGTTACAGGTTCGTTTCAAGTGAACTGAGGCAAGTGACTCCCTGGGGGTGTAGCCCAACTGCTCAGGCTCTTAGAGGTCACAATCTCGAGTCTTGTATTAATTACAATAACTAAATATTTTAACCGGTTATTAATTTCAGGATTTATAAGATTTGTTGAGATGCGTGTAAATTGTCCATACACCCCACTACTATATTGGCTAAACTTCTTGTTGTTGGCACATCTTTTATTGCCTAACATATCGCCATTAATAGAGGCAATATTGTAGCTGTCATTACGAGGATAAGCTGCCTTTATTTCTCCAAGAGTCTTAGCAAGGTTGTTAATACCATTTTGTTACGGCTATAATGGTCGGGATATTCCGTGCCGTTAAAAAAACCAAGACGAAATGATATCATTTTTATCTCGGTTTTAATTCCGTCCGGTTCCGAAAATACCGGCCGGAACGTCTCGGTATCATTCCGGGTGTGCCGTTTCGACCTCAAAATCTTTATTTTTATATTAATGATGTAGAAGATGTTTGATTTATATTTCTTTTATTTTAGAACATTTTACTTTCATAATATTTTGGAATTTTAGAGATGTTTCTAATTTTGAGATTATATTTGTTTGACTTTGTATTGTATAATTTAAAGTTAATTTATCTTGAATTTTAATTATGCTTATTAAATTAATATTTTAATTTTTTTTCCATATATGTATGTATGTATGTATGAACAGTACAATCTCGAAACAGCACACCAAAATATTTCGAAACCAAAATGTTTCGTATCAATAAAAAAACCTAAACAACAACTAAAACGGTATTGACAACTTAGTTTTTAGTTTCCTTATCACTCTGTTTCCTCTCATAGCAAATGTCGTGAATGGAATGGATTGTTCCCTCCACTCAATTTTTTGATTTTTGTGTCTATTTTCACACAAAAAATCTCATACAAAAACAATCTAAGTCACTAATTTTTTATACTATAAAATATGATCCTGCCTTGTAAAAACCTCTTGAAAAAGATTAATTATTCTCTTGGAGGTTTCATGACCGTAGATTACTTGTCAGAAGTTGAATCTCAGAAAAGCCCATCAGAATATCTACACGTGAAAACAGTTTTTGATATATTAGTGCCTGTACTTCCTTTTCATGTATTATATATATATACTAGTGATATGCCCGCGCGTTGCGCCGGGACTTTTTTATCTATATAAAAAATTGATTGTTTTTATATATATTGTATTTGTTATTTTAATATTTAATTAGTAAAATTATAATTGATAAAATCTGTATAATCGAAATGGAAAGTGGTTCGTATATTTTGTAATTGCAGATAACGCAAATATTTTTTTTTGAGTTGCTTTTTTATCTCAGTAATATTAGATTTGACACATTATAATTTTTTTTCCACAAATAAACTTATATTTTTTGCGTGCTATAATTAATTATTTTAATGTTCAATCACTAAAATTGTAATAGATCAAATATGTTAAAAATGAGTTTTTTGCGTTGTATAAGTAGTATGCTTGCCCGCGCATTGCGTTAGGGTTTTTTCAATGTAGAAAACTAATTGATTTTTTACATGCTGTAATTAGTTGTTTAAATATTTAATTAGTAACATTATAATAGATAAAATATGTAACAAATTAAATTTTCCCCCTCTTAAAAAGAATAGTGTAATCGAAATGGGAAGCGGTTCTTATATTTTTTCATTGTAGATAACCAAGGTAAATTTATCCAAAAAAAAATTAATATTTTTCCCTAGTAATATTACATCTGACACATGAAAAATAAAAATATTGTAAATTTTTGAAAAAACAAACTTATTTTTTTTGCGTGCTATAATGACTTATGTGCCGTATAAAAGGAACAGTGTAATCGAAACAGAAAGTGACTTGTATATTTTTTAATTGTAGATAACCTAGGTAAATTTGTCTATTTTTTGTAGTTGTTTTTTTTCCCAGTAATATTACATCTGACACATTAAAAATAACAATATTGCAAATTTCTGAAGAAATAAACTTAAATTGTTTTTTATAAGATTTGCAATTTTTGCAATTTTTTTGAAGTCTGTGGATTCAGGTGCCCTGAAAGAAAAGGCATAGCGGACTTCCTCCAAGAGGTGTCTTTGAGCTTCAAGGTTTATCTTCACATTGCCAAAACTGAGTTCTCTTACTTAGCTATTTTTCTGCAGGTTATCTCAAGAAAAGATCAAGGGCAATACTGGCACCGTGCTGAACAACTTTACAGTTACATACCAGTTGACCAGTTTGTGAAGAAATTCAAAGAAAGCCAGTTTGGTGAGAAGCTAGACAAGGAGCTGTCAAAGCCATTTGATAAGTCTAAAAGCCACAAGAATGCCTTAACCTTTTCTAAATATTCGTTAACAAAGTGGGAACTCTTCAAAGCTTGCAGTATGAGAGAATTTCTTCTGATGAAGAGGAATTCTTTTATATACGTGTTAAAATCTATACAGGTATCTTCCTACATGTTTTCTTTTAAGTTTTCCATGTATGGTGAACTTTTATGCAGCCTTGTTATATCTGAAAATATCTCTTGATTCTCTCTCTGCAGCTAGTTATTGTTGCTTCTGTTAAAGAACCATCTCACCTAAAAGCTCAAGCTTCTAGGTGAGGCCCCAGAATATGATTTATATTATTCTCTAACATCCCCCCTCAAGTGAAAGCCCTTTGGGCTTGAAACTTGCACACAGGCCCACACTGCCTTGTGTTTTGATTTTTATCAAATAGAATGGGGGTGGTGAGATTCGAACTCATGACCGCTGGGTCAATAAGGCTCTGATACCATGTTAAAGAACCATCTCACCTACAAGCTCAAGCTTCTAGGTGAGGCCCCAGAATATGATTTATATTATTCTCTAACAGCTTCAATATGTATGACAGTCTTGCTGCGTACAAGAAAGGGTGATGATGTGATCCACGCAAATTATTACATGGGTGCTTTATTTTATGCCCTTGTTATATTAGTTTTTGATGGATTTCCAGAGATACAAATGACTACCTCCCGACTTGCAGTTTTTTATAAGCAGAGAGAGTTATACTTTTATCCTGCTTGGGCCTATGCGATCCCAGCTGCTATTCTTAAAGTTCCACTTTCCTTATTGGAAGCTTTTGTTTGGACAGCCCTTACTTACTATGTCATTGGTTACAGCCCTGAGTTTGGAAGGTGAGCATCAGATGCAGAGTGAAGATTCTCAGCAGATTCTCAAATGAAGCATGGCTGCTAATCACGGTGCAATAGAAAGAGTATTGTAGTTATTACATGAGAATCTAACTCACAGATTCTGCAGCTGTGCACATTATCATCATTATAATTTCAGAAAAATGAAACTAATAAATACTATGCAAAACTTTTAACTTCGAATAGAAATATGTTAAACTTCTAAGATGTTTTTGAATGAGATATTTTTCAAAGGATGCAAGGAATAGATAACCTGCTACGTGCTGAGAACAACTGAATTATGTGTCTTGCAGTTTCTCTGATTACTTTTATTTCAGAACTTATAATATCATAAATTTCTTCATTCTTGTGATACGTTGTGTGTTTTCAGGTTCCTCCGGCAATTTCTTATACTATTTCTTTTACATTTAGCATCAGTATCCATGTTTCGTTTTGTTGCCTCGATCTTCCATACTGCGGTTGCTTCAACGACAGCCGGAAGCATCTCTATGTTGTGTTGTTTACTATTTGGTGGTTTTGTAGTCCCAAAACGTAAGATTTCCTATAATCTTGTCAAGAGAATCTTCAAATGACAGCTCTGAACAACTTATTCTATTGCAGCCTCTATGCCTGCTTGGTTGCAATGGGGATTTTGGATTTCTCCAGTGACATATGGTGAGATAGGTTTGACTACAAATGAGTTTCTTGCTCCTCGATGGGAAAAGGTATTTAACTTCTCTACCTTTCAATATGTAGATTCTCTTAGGTCTCCAGTAATTTCTTAGTAAGGTAAGAACTAAGAACTAAGGTGCAAGGAAACTTTTCATAAGTGTGTAATATAATACTCATACTGGATCCAAGCCTTCTGTGGGGGGGGGGGGGGGGGGGGGGGGGGGGGGGGGGGCTCCTCGTGTACCATCAGGAAGAGCATGAGAAAAGTTTTTGTGAAACTATAAGTTGAGCTGTACTTTTCTTGAAAAAATCATCTCAATATTTCATTCTGAAACTTGAAAATAGAATGGAAAGGAAAAGATATTGTTAGGGATCGATTTCTATGGCAATTTTAACTTATCAGCTTTCCCATTACTTGTTACTTGTGATAATAGATGAAGAGTGAAGACTGTTTTCTATTACTATGCACATGTGAAAATGAGAAACTAATCATACTTGGAAGAAAAGGTCATTTATTTTCAATTTTATCCACAGATTGTATCCGGTAACACCACCATAGGGCAACAAACACTAGAAAGCCGAGGGTTAAACTTTCATGGTTATTTTTATTGGGTATCGGTCGGTGCCTTGATGGGGTTGGCTTTGCTTTTCAACATTGGTTTTACCTTGGCTTTAACATTCTTAAAACGTAAGTTCATCTTCTAATTTCTATATATATATATATATATATATATATATATATATATATATATATATATATATATGTTTATATTAAATACAATGTGTATTCCATGCTAACCAAATACATCAATATGGATTCAGCTATGGGAAACTCTAGAGCTTTCATTTCTTATGAAAAGTACTATCAGCTACAAGGGAGAAAAGATGGTGTTGATCGTTTTGACAAAGACAAAAAACTCCACAGCGCTACTGATTCTAGCCCCGGCCTTAAAAAAGGTGTTTGTTTTGTCATTATTCCGTTAATTGTAGGTTGTCTTCATAGTCTACATGATCAGTACTGGCATAGATGCATATCTCCCTAACCTTTTTAAGTGGTGCCATCAATAAATTTTGCAGGAAGGATGGTTTTACCTTTTGAACCCCGTGTGATGACATTTAAGGATGTGCAGTATTATGTTGACACCCCCTTGGTAATTATGATAAACCTAATTGATATTTGAATTATGAATAGCCATAAAATACTGGGAGAACCTTATGTCTGCAAATGCCGTTGTTTTTCAGGAAATGAGAAAACGAGGTGTTTTGCAGAAGAAGCTCCAGCTTCTTTCCGACATTACTGGTGCATTCAGGCCCGGCATTCTTACAGCACTGATGGGGGTTAGTGGAGCTGGGAAAACGACTCTTATGGATGTTCTTTCTGGAAGGAAAACTGGTGGCACTACTGAAGGAGAGATTAGGATTGGCGGGTACCCAAAGGTTCAGGGTACATTTGCTAGAATATGTTAAGGAACCATCTCACCTAAAAGCTCAAGCTTGTAGGTGAGGCCCCAGAATATGATTTATATCATTCTCTAACACACTCCCTCAAGTGAAAGCCCTTTGGGCTTGAAACTTGCACACAGACCTATATTACCTTGTGCTTGATTTTTATCAAATAGAATGGGGGTGGTGAGATTCGAACTCATGACCGCTGGGTCAATAAGGCTCTGATACCATGTTAAGGAACCATCTCACCTAAAAGCTCAAGCTTGTAGGTGAGGCCCCAAAATATGATTTATATCATTCTCTAACAGAATATCCGGTTATTGTGAGCAAGCAGACATACATTCACCTCAAATAACTATAGAAGAATCTGTGGTTTTTTCTGCTTGGTTGCGGCTCCAATCTGACATTGATCCGAAAACTAAATCTGTATGCTATATTTTCAATTAGAGTTAATAGTTTGATCCTAAGCTTTCCCCTTAAGATTTAGTTTCACTGAACTCGTGACTTCCTCTCCAGGATTTTGTCAATGAAGTCCTTGAAACCATTGAGCTTGATGGGATTAAGGATTCTTTGGTAGGCATTCCAGGGATTAGTGGTTTATCAACTGAGCAGCGTAAACGATTGACTGTAGCTGTGGAGCTAGTTTCCAATCCATCTATAATATTTATGGATGAGCCCACATCTGGCTTAGACGCAAGAGCAGCTGCGATAGTTATGAGAGCAGCGAAGAACATAGTTGAAACGGGAAGAACAATTGTTTGCACCATCCACCAGCCAAGTATTGATATCTTTGAGGCATTTGATGAGGTAAAAAATATGGGCACTTTGCATATTAAATATTAAAAAATATGATGCCACCAAATTCTCTCAATAAACAATCTATGGATCTGATGTAAAAGCATATTAAAGTTTTTAAGACATTATTTTCACTGCAGTTGATTCTAATGAAAACTGGAGGACGCCTTATCTATTCTGGACAGTTGGGTCAGCGGTCAAGCGCACTCATCGAGTATTTAGAGGTCTGTTATACTAAAATTCTTTATTTGAATGTCTCTTTTAGTATAGCTGTCTTCCATATGTAATACCTCTGGTTCCTGTCAAAATTTATTTTGACCTTGATTCTACTTAACTGAATATCTTGAACAGAAAATCCCTGGAGTGCCTAAGATTAAGGACAACTATAATCCGGCAACATGGATGTTAGAGGTTACTTCTAAATCTGCAGAGGCTGAACTTGGGGTAGATTTTGGACAAATATATGAAGGGTCCACCTTGTACGAGTAAGTACCAATGCTAGGATGCTCTATATGTACGTTGTGAAAAAAGATCACCACTCTCTTTGACTGTATATTGCATCAATGAATCTGAGGTGGTCTTCGTTATTAATGAAGGTTTTCTCGGTTTGTGCTTGATTCATCTCTGAATATCGGATTTCACGTTGGCTAAATACGCGTGTAAATGTTTGAAAGCTATTGAATATAACTCGCGAGTGATAGGACTCTCTTTCCTGATTGCAGGGAGAACAAGAAGCTGGTTGAGCAATTGAGTTCACCAGCTCCTGGTTCGAAGGACTTGCATTTTCCTACCCAGTTTTCACAGAGTGGTTGGGAACAGATCAAAGCATGCCTCTGGAAACAGAATTTGTCTTATTGGAGAAGTCCTGAGTACAATCTGTTGCGCATCTCTTTCATATCTTCTGGATCTTTTTTGCTTGGCCTACTGTTCTGGCAACAAGGAAATCATATGTGAGCCAATACATAGTCCTGTTATTTAGTTGGATGAGTTTTTTAGATTGAAAAACGTTGTCATGATTCTTTCTGATTTTGTAGAAACAACCAGCAAGACTTGTTCAGTATGCTTGGTGCTATGTACATGGTCATAATGTTCTTCGGAGTAAACAGCTGTTCTACAGTTCTGCCATATGTTTCAGCAGAGCGGACAGTTCTGTACAGGGAAAGATTTGCTGGAACTTACTCTGCATGGGTCTATTCATTGGCACAGGTCAGACAGCTAATGAAAATCGTTTAATTTATTTTCTGTCAATTTTGTCAAGAAATACTGGTTTAAGTTTCAATTTACGAGCCAGAGTTGCACCTGTTACTCCATTACCAGTGAGGCAAAGTCCCTGACTGTTACATTTGATTGCTGAACCAAATTTGGAAAGTTCTTTGGTATCAGAAAAAGAGAGGGAGAGAGAGTCTCATCCATGTCCTTCACCTGACGCTCAAACGTTTTGGATATTACTTTTCCATAAGATGGTTATTCAAGATGCTTGAGGATTCAAGTTTAAGATCAGATTTAAGCCTTTTTTCCAGTTTTGTTGAAAATTTGCTGGTTCTTCAGTATTTTAGGTAACTTGTGTTTTGTTATTTTGCAGTTGTTAGTTGAGGTTCCTTACTCGTTCGCTCTATCAGTTATTTATGTGATTATCACATATCCTATGATCGGTTACCCCTTGTCTGCCTATAAGATATTCTGGTCTTTCTATGGGATGTTCTGCACATTGCTTTGCTTCAACTACCTCGGGATGCTGCTCGCATCAGTGACACCAAATGCGCAAGTGGCTATCATTTTATGCTCAGTCGCATACACAACAATGAACTTTTTCTCTGGATTCATTGTACCGAAAAAGGTAACCTTTCAAGGCATCGACTCTTGAGCTAGATTCATGTTTTCTCCGGGATTTTCCTGGATGAATTCGATTTCCTTCTATATATCAGAAAGTCGAAATGCATATCTTAACAGATCATACATATATCTGGCTCTAGGATCGCTACAGCCAGTCCAACATGTATGAAGTTAACCATCAGTTGTCATCGACGATTATCTTTTCGTGCAGTTGTTGAAATACATAAAACTGACTCGATTATGGTGTTCTTCTGCCTCATGCAGCGTATTCCAATGTGGTGGATTTGGTTGTACTATATCTGTCCCACGTCTTGGGCACTAGAGGGTATGTTCACCTCGCAATATGGAGATCTGGACAAGGAAATATCAGTATTTGGCGAAACCAGAACTGCTTCAGCTTTTATAGAGGATTACTTTGGGTATCGTCAAAACTTCCTGGGTGTTGTTGGCCTTGTACTAATCATCATTCCCGTTGTCGTTGCTTCTCTTTTCACTTATTTTATTGGGAAATTGAACTTCCAGAGAAGGTGAATTCTGAATTCATATTTGTCCATTAATGTATCCTTCGAGGTCAACATGCTTACTTTCATGGCGAGGAGGAGAATGGCTTGTGGTTAGACAGTTGATGACTATGGATAGCATGTTATACATCCAGTCTTTTCATGGCTGGTTAGGGCAGGAGTATGATAAATAAAGTTTGTTTTTTTTAAAAATATATATTTAAAAAATTAAAATTTAAAATTAAAATAAATTTCAAAAACACATACTATAAAGCCAAACATGGCCTTAAAATGCATAGTATAACTCAAGACACAATAAAATGATTTTTCCTAATAAAATTATGAGCATGTATAATATTACGAGAATATCATCATCAATCTTGCAAGGTCATTACATTCTCTGATTACTCTAAAATTTTAACATAATATATATAAATATGTCAAGAGACTTCTTATAAAATTTTATCTCAATCTAACAGTCAAATTAAGAGATTGATATTGTAAAATTATTCATTATTTAAAAAATATTATTTGGCCGGAATGAAACCGGAATGTTTTGGCAGATATTAGACTGAAAAATCTGGAACGGGTTAAAATTTAAATCAAAATAAAAATAACATTATTTTATTTTATTTTTTATACTGGTACAAAACATTTCGGTTTTATTCCTGCTAAAATAAAACGAGATTGATAGCCCGGTTTAACTTCCTCTGCCAAGGAGCGGATAAGCGGCTGTTCCCAATATTTCATGTTCGGCTTCGTAAATCTTGGAGATGTCCATGACTAACTGATGCATCAGGTTTTTTATATCTTATATTTCTATCCACCATTATATATTATAATTTTCTATTTTTCTCTGTATAAATAAATTGTAATAATTTTTTAACAGGTGAGATATTAAAAGCAGGCTGCAGAACTTTGCATTTAAATATGCTTACACAAATGGATACGTGGATTTCTCTCACAGCAATATTTTTTATTTATTTACGTTTTCCGTCTCTGAATTTCTATATTATTTTTTCCCATTGAGTTTCATGATCAACTCTTTATTATATAAAAATAATTCAAGACTATATCATATATTAAAAATAAATAAACTAACCCCGTCACCACGAGGGACAATAACTACAAGGATTTCTATTTTTAATTTCTAATAGACTTCGTCAAAGGTAAGCAATAAGTTACTTTGAAAATACCAACAAATGATTGAAAGTGATACAAAATCTAGAAGGGTTCCTTTGACAGATGCGTGTTGGGACTAATAATTCATTTGTATTATTCATGTTTAGAGGCTGTTTGTTTTATATATTTACATATATATAAAACGCGTTGATGATTTACTGTGGCTCCGTTTACTGTAGCACAAGACACAAAACACTGTGGACTCGCAATTTGTCCCGGTGTTTCGCGTGTGTTTGTGCACCTTTTTTTTTTCTTTTTCCCGCGTGTGAACAGTGTATTCACGAATATAGCCCTCATAAAAGCCAAAAAACTGCACAGGGCAAGACGAAAAAACGTTTAACCTGCAGGGGTTTAGGCGTATTTACACGATTTTCATGCACAGTAACCTAAAGGGTTAACTACCGATTCGCCCCCGGTAAAGACCAAAACGCCTAAATGGCAGGAGGGCTACCTAAGTAATTGACACTTTCTTTTATTATTTTTTATTCGGTTGTGAATAGTGTCCAAGTGTGCTAATACCCATTTATCCCCATAAAAGACAAAATTACAGCATTAGGGTTAGGGGTTATTCGGTCATTGACCAGAATTAAAAAAACATTTCCTGCCGACAGTTATAGGCGCGTCCATTGGACGCGGAATTCAATTTCGGACTCACGCCCCCTTCGGGTGGCGCGTGACGTCATATCAGGCGGTTAAAAATTTTCTTCCGGCGTCTCAACGGGTTCGCCTCCATGACTTCCATCTGATGGTTTCGCGCGTTTCCACTAACGATGTCCTGAAATCGTCCCCATCGTGATCAAACTTCTGTGCAGCCGTTTCTCTCTCCTTTTCGGCAAAAGTTAGCAGGGGTCACCGGTGTTGTTGATAATTTCATTTAGATCCCTGGTTGTTTGATTGTGTTTTTGTGGTCCTGATGTGTTTCAATTGTGTCCTTGAAGTCAAATTAATTGTATAATTATTTTACATTTCAGTCCTTCATCTTTTAATTTTGTGGTTTGTTTTGAAATCTCTTCATAATTTCGGCCCAGATGTTTTAATTTGTTCACTTTTATCCTTTGATTAAAATTGGTTATATAATTGGTTTACATTTCAGTCCTTGGTCTTTTAATTTTTTGACTTGGTTTGAAATCTCTTCATAAATTCGGTCCACATGTTTTAATTTGTTCAATTTTATCCTTTGATTGAAATTGGTTATATATTTTGTTTTCATTTCACCCCTTATACTTTAAATTTTAGATTTAGGTCCTTTATTATTTTCAAAAATTCTTCAATTGCCTCTATTTTTAGTTTTTATTATTTCCTCAATTTTTTTAGCCAATATTTTTATAAAAAAAATATGTTCTTTAACGTAGATTTTTTTTTTATCTTTGGAAAATTTATATTTCTTATTTTTTTCTTTGTCCTTTCTATTAGTTTTTTAATTTTTTTTTTAAAAACTTAAGTTTTGTTTTTAGCTAATAATATTAATTTATTTCTCTCATTTATTATATTTTATTTTTTGCTCTTTTTTTTGAGTTTGAGGTTGTTTTATTCTTTGATATAATTTTGTTTTTTTTCATTGTTTACACAATAATAGTAATAATTTTAGATTTTTTTTTCTTTCTTCATCTTTTTTAAAAATTTAGCTTTTTCTTATTCTTAAAATAATTTTATAATCTTAATTGTTTTGGCAATAGTAGTTACAATAATATTTAACGAAAACTAAAGTTATTTTTTTTACTAATATATTAATCTATTTTTAGCATTTATTATATTATATTTTTTTTCTCTTTTTTTAGAGTTTGGGGCTTTATGATTCTTTCATATAATTTTATTTTTTTCATTGTTTACACAGTAATAACAATAATTTTATATTTTTTCCTTTCATCATCTATTTTTTTAAAAAATGGTTTTTCTTATTCCTTGAAGTAATTTAATAATTTTAATTATTTTAGCAATAGTTGTTATAATAATATTTAATGAAAAATAAAGTTATTTTTTTAACTAATAATAATAATCTATTTTAATCATTTATTCTTTGAACTAATAATACTAATAATTTCATATTGTTTTCTTTCTTCATCTTTTTTCTTTGATCTTTTTATTATACATGCAAACAGTGCTGGAACAGAAGTGTTTCTTTTTTTTTAATCGATTCAATCCTAAGATTTGAATTTTAATTAGTTGTCATTTTAAAATTAATACTGCTTCCTTTTTCCCTTTACT
Organism: Salix arbutifolia; assembly: GCA_025169955.1. Classification (NCBI taxonomy): domain Eukaryota; kingdom Viridiplantae; phylum Streptophyta; class Magnoliopsida; order Malpighiales; family Salicaceae; genus Salix; species Salix arbutifolia. The sequence goes on from CM045909.1 coordinate 5,706,053, forward strand.
TATTTTTTTTCCTGTTATTTTTATTTGTTTTTTGGATTGAATGATTCTTATGATTTCACTATTTACACAATAATAATGATAATTTTAGTTATTGTTTTTGATGACTTTTTTTTATAAATCTTTTGTTTTTTTTATAATTTTTCAAGGCCATGAAATTCTTTTTCAAGCCAATTAATTTATATTCATGTAAAATTTATATATTTTATACAAAACTTCCACTTCATAAAAATTATATACAAATTTATTATTTTTTCTAAATTTATGCTATGATAAAAAAATTCATACATAATAAATATTTTTTTAATTTCAAAAAAATATGATTCCGCCCGCGACAAGGCGCGGGTGCCATGGCTAGATGTTTTCTTTTATTTCTATTTGTTCTTTGGATTAGATCATTTTTATAATTTTATTATTTGCGCAATAATAATGATAATTTTAGTCATTATTTTTTTATAAAAATCTTTTCATTTTTTTAAGATTTTCCTGAAATTTTAATTTATATCGGTGATCATTTTAAAAGTAATATTACTCTATTTTTCCCTTTATTCGTTTTTCTTTTGTTCTCTGTTTCTTTATTTGTTCTTTAGATTATATGATTTTTATGATTTTATTATTTATGCAATAATAATGATAATTTTAGTTATTGTTTTTTTATTGTTTTCTTTATAAAAATCTTTTGCTTTTTTTTTATTTTTCATGGCAATTTAATTATTTCAATTGTTTTGACAATAATGTTAGTAATAATTTTAGCTTTTATAGCAATGATAATGGCAATAACGTCAGGATAAATTTTCAATCTATCTTTTCATCTTTGTATTGATAGAAAATTAACAACTTATTTTTTAAAATTTTATTATTATGAGTATTTTCACAATTTATATTTTATTTTTGTTTTGTTTAAATTGAATTATAAAAAGAACTAATCTTATTACAGTTAACTGAATAATTAAGATATCCGAGTTTAAATTCATATATTTTATAGAAAACTTGCACTTGACATGAATTCTGCACAGATTTATTATTTTAGCTAAATTTGTATTATGATAAAAAAAATAAACACAATTAATATTTTTTACATTGAAAAAAAATTGTGCCGCCCGCGGCGAAGCGCGGGGCATTGTCTAGTATATATATATATATGTCGTTACCAGCTTTCTAGAAAATGAATGACAGCCAATCATTTCTCCAAGTGGAGGTTCGTGACATTTTGATTGACCTTCTTGATAAGTGCAGTGGTGGGACCACCCTTCTAGAAAACAAAACTGCTTTCCATGATTTCAGACCATTGGAGACAACTGTCAATTTGTCCGCGTGTTGATGCTGACAAAAGGCAATCGACGAGGGGGATAGTGTCTACAGTCATTGTATTTTTTAATCGAATATTATCAATATTATCGAATCGAATTATAGATTTAAAAATTAAACCTCATGTTTCATTCATTGATTTACAAATTTAACTTCATGTTTCATTCATTGTTTACTTTTATACTTCTATACTAAATTAATTAAAAATTAAGCTTCATGGTATATTTTGATTTATTTTCTATGAGGATGTCCTTGTCTAATGACCTTGAGTTGCTTGTTTTGTTAGATAATTGGGTTGACTTTGTATATTTTTTATTTTTAATTATTATTTTAGTAATATAATTCAATAATATATTGATTGAAAATTGAGATCAATAATTTGATTTCATTTATTTTATATATGATTATCTTAATCTCATTATCCGGGTCACTAATTTAATAAACTCTATCGTTTATTATTTGAAAAATATATTATTTTGAAATTTTTATATTAGATTAGTTTAAGATTCTTACATACTCTATCAATTTACATCAACTCAATCTCATAATATTTAATTTATTTTTTATTAAAAAAAACATTGATCATGTTTAAATATATTTTCTTATTTTTTTATCATTTCACGACTTAGTTGGTCGATAATGTAGTCTAAACTAATTTATTTCTTTTATGTTCTTGAAACTTGTATCGTTTGCCAGGTCTATGACACGGTATTATTATACAATGTAAGCAATTGTAAGAATTGAAGTTTTTGTCTCCGATTAAAATCAGCCCTTCTATTTATTTATTTATTTCTAATTAAATTATATTTAGTTTTCTTGCGATGAAATATCATGAGATAAAGTTTCCAATTGTAACAATAGAAGACATGATTTAAAGTGAGTAGATCACATTATAAAATATAAAGAACATGAGATAGGAACACGCGTCATATGCTATGAAAAAAATTAAAAATCAAATTCAATTCCGATAAGTATTTTTGGAATACTTTAGAAAATTTGGCCAGGTTTCTACATACGTATTTTTTTTTCTTATTGTTAAAAAAATACTCTTAACTCTTAAGAAGTTGTGAAAGTTTTTTAAAAACATCATGTTATTTGTTGATCATATCAACTCCGATCCTCGTATTTTCTTACTGCGATATATTTTGTCTTGATTTTAAAAAAAAAACATTATCCATTGAAATTTGATTTTTATATCAACTTTGGTACTTTTTTTTCTTCTAAATTGATATATATATATATATATATATATATATATATATATCAAATTCAATTCCTGTTTTTTATTGTTATTTTCTTTCCTCTATTCTTGTTTTTAATCAAAGCTTTTGATTCATCATACCTGTTTTTTGTTCTTTTGTTGGAATTTATTTTATTTAGAATGATCTATGAAATTGTTTTCTGTTAATTTCATTATCTTTCATTTTTTGTCTTTTATATTTGGTTTTTATTGTTTTAATTTTAATTTATTTTATATAAAATAATATATAGAATAATATTTTTTTAATTTCTCACCTTCAATATTTTTTTATTTTATAGATATGGTTCTTATTTTTTATTAAACGTTTGTTAAAAAATATTAATAGATTATTTTTCATGACATAGCCAAATACTATAAATTATTTTTTCTATAAAACTACAAAACATTATAAAATAATTTAATTTTCAGAATTACTTAAGAAAAAAACTAGTCTTCACCAAATAAAAAAAACCGTGAATAAAAAATAAATAAAATAAAACTACTCACCACCTGGACATTTTTTGTATATTAACAAAAATAGTGGTCCTACGGCGGCGCAATTAAACCAATACATCACTAGTGAATTTACTATCTAGAGTTTCAGGGGGGGAGGTAGAGAGAGAGAGGGAGGGAGAAGATGTCAAACGTATTTAGGAATTGGCAACCAACATGCATCCATTTTAACCTAACTGTCTTTCTTACTCATAAATATAAATAGACAGGTGGCACATGATCTTGCACAAGCCTTCTAGAATACATCCTAGCCAATAACTACAAGTTCCCGGCCACCGTCCTAGTTGCTAACTATATAAGTACCCAACATGCAATTACTAGCTGCTATTGAGAATAAATTACCTGGTATCAACATGAATCACTGGCTCCTCGTCCTCTTCTCTATCCTCATCTCTATCTCCATCTCCGGCATCCTCAAATTCATTTTCAACCGATACTTTATCAACTCGAAGCCCGCCCACTACAAACTCCCTCCAAGCCCACTGTCCATTCCAGTGATCAGCAACCTCCTATGGCGCGGCCGCATATCTCCCTCCAACCACCACCCCATCCTGAATACACTCCATGCCAAGTTAGGCCCAATTATAACTATCTACTTAGGTTCCCGCCCTGTCATCTTTATAGCCGACCGGTTCCTAGCCCACAAGGCCTTAATCCAAAATGGCGCAGTGTTTGCTAATCGCCCACCAGCTTCTGCCACTCAAAAAATTATAAGCAGCAACCAGCGAAATGTTAGCCTTGCTTCCTATGGTCCGACCTGGCGTCTCCTGCGGCGAAACCTTACTGAGAATTTTCTCCACCCTTCCCGCGCGAAATCTTTCTCTCATTCTCGCCGGTGGGTGCTACAAACCCTTATGAATCGCCTGGAATCCCAAGAAAAGTCTGCTCAGCCTGTCCGTATTAGGGAGCACCTTCAATATGCCATGTTTTGTCTGTTAGTCGTAATGTGTTTTGGTGAAAATGTTGATGAGACCCAGATTAAACAGATCGAGGAAGTTCAACGACGAGCCTTTTTGAGTTTCAAGAAGTTTAATATACTCAATATATGGCCAAGAATGACCAAGATCGTGATGCGTAGGCGCTGGGAGGAATTCTACCAGCTCCGTAAATGCCAACAAGATTTATCAATTTCATTGATAAGAGCAAGAAAGAATTTGCAAGCGGAAGAGAGGAATATAATGGAAACTAAGCATCATCATCCCGTATCTTATGTTGATTCATTATTAGGTCTGCAGTTTCCTGATGAAAAAAGAAAACTTGATGAGGTGGAAATTTCTAATTTATGCAGCGAGTTTCTACATGCGGGCACTGATACTACTACAACTGCCTTGGAATGGATCATGGCAAATCTGGTCAAATACCCAAAGATTCAAGACAAGTTATTCATGGAGATTAAAGGGGTTGTCGGGAACGGAGACCAGGAGGAGGTCAGCGAATCTGATCTGAGAAGGATGCCATATTTGAAAGCAGTGATATTGGAAGGCCTTAGGCGGCATCCTCCTGCACGTCTGTTGGTTCCACATGCTGTGAGGGAAGATGTTGTTTTTAATAATGAATATTTGATACCAGAGAACGCGGCCATAAATTTCCTGGTTGCTGAGATGGGGTGGGATCCAAAGGTGTGGGAAGATCCACTGGCATTCAAGCCGGAGAGGTTTCTGAATCATGATAATGGAACTGGGCAAGAATTTGATATCACAGGGAGTAGAGAGATTAAAATGATGCCGTTTGGTGCAGGGAGGAGAATCTGTCCAGGTTACCAATTAGCAATTCTTCATTTGGAGTATTATGTGGCTAATTTGATTCTGAAATTTGAGTGGAAGTCTGTGGATGGAGGTGATGTTGATTTGTCCGAGAAGGCGGAGCGTACGATGGTGATGAAGAATCCATTGCAGGTCCACTTTTCACGTAGATAGATGACCATGTCATGGGGGAAGGATATTGGCTATCTATGCATCTATTTTTAATACATTTATATTATACTTCATTGTTGAATGAATAAGAAATTTTTATTTATTATTTATTATTTAAATTTAAATTCACACACACATCACGTCAGGATATGATCCTTGTCAAAGTAATTTTGCTTATGCATGAAAATCTATGGTCTTTCATCACCTCTGAAAAACTAATTTCCTGTGGCAATTGTTTGTTACCATGTTTTAAAAGTTTTTTTTTTGAAAAAAATTGATTTTTTTTAGAAATTTAAATTAATTTTTTTGATATTTTTAGATTATTTTTATATATTAATATCATAAATTATTTTAAAAAAATTAAAAAAATATATCATTTTAATATATTTTTAAATAAAAAATAATTTTAACCACAATTTCAAACGGTTACGGAAAATGCGGATAGAAATGAGAAAGCAGCTGGGAAAACGACAAGAACAGCCACAGTGCTCAATTGATCATGATGAAAGCCATACAAATCTTGTAGAAAAGAACCGTCTTAAACTCCCCAAATATAAAGATTTCCTTGCGAATGTCTCCTTATTGTGATGTGAGAAAACCATTCAGGGATCATGATGTGGGGCAGAGGTAATACCACCAAATCCACCACTTGCGATTTTTCTGCACATAAATAGTATAGCTACAAATTTCTAGTCTGATACAGCAGTATCCAATTGCTACCTATAGAATTGCTTGTCGTGGTACGTATGGTAATTTAATAGTAAAACCTGCAGAATTCAGAAGGATTACTTGTATTATCATATATATGGAACATTATGACAGCAAATCAAGTCCCTTTTAATATGAAAAGTAATTGACACTTTCGAGTTGATGGCGGTGAAGCTGAACCTGAGTTTTAGAAAGAGAGTTCACAAGTTCTTAAATTGATACTGCTTTTCTGATTTAAGTTGAATGGAAAGATGGCCTAACATTTCCTTCCCTTCTGCCAAAAGGCTATTCCAAACAACAGCGATGAAACGATCATGAAAATGAATCATGTCAGGCTGTACACAGGACTTCTCCAATAGGACTGGTGCTGCTTCCACAAGCACGCTGGAAACTGCTGCCATCTACTCCGTGGAAAAATGCTGGTCTCTTGAACGTGGTGGAGGTTTACTCAACCGTTGGACTAACTCAGATGTCTCCCTGTGATCAGAGAATAAAATGACGCTTAGGATTAATTCAGAGCCTACAATTGAAGTTCTGATTACTTTAATAATCCTCTAACTGCTTGATGGGTGCATATCATGTAAGAAATTCTGGGAAACAAAATCTGCTATCAAAGATTTCCATAAAGTTTTGCTTTCCTGGAAATGGAAATGAAATATATACTTACAGGTACAGAGGATACACCTTGTAAAGTTCTGCGAAATCTAACCTGTTGAAGCATGTAACAGATTGTGCAGAACAAAACTTAAAGAGAGACAAGTTGTGTGGAAGATACAATTTTGAGCCTTTTTTTCTTATTGAATTTTTTGTATTTTCTTACTCCTGTGTTGAGGCCCTTCTTGAAAAGCCCTCTGCACAGATTCCTCGTGTCTCATCAATATTTTTCTTAGTTCTTTCATTACCCTAGTATTCCTTTTTCGCAGACTCCAAATTTATGATCTTGTGAATGACACAACATATAAGAGCTTTGGACTTCATTGTCTTCTTTTCTTTACGAATCTTTAGTTAAAAACAACAATTGGATTTGCAGGTCAATCAGGAACAACAATCTGCATGGACCAGAGTTAAAAAGCATGTAAGAAAATTATCTTCTGATTTCAGTTTTAGGATATAAACTTCTTCAATTCCTTTTTAATCAATGAAAATATTTAAAAATTGATACCAATTGGAAAAAGAAATAAAACGCTAAAAACTAAATAAGATTTAGATTAAACGTTTTTATAGGTACAATATTTCTTAGTATTTTCATTCAAATATAAATAATTATAACAATTATGACAGCACACAGATAAGATCATAATAATATAATTCAATTACTAAATAATTGATTGTATATGAACAATTTAACAACTGAAATGATATCATTTCCGGGAGATGGGAAGTGCACCTAGTTTGGATTAAAATGGCTGTTTAAGTAATTTAGGAATGACCTCATTTTTAAAATAAAAAAAATGAATTGATTTTTTTCCCAAGTCGCGATCACTTCATGAGAGAAAAAAATATGTAATAAGGTAATAATATGACACAAATGGAATGATAATCTCAAAATGTCATGTTTTCTATTCCCAAGGGAAACACAAATTGTACAATCAGCTCCAAGAACTTCTTCGGCCTGTAAGCTTTGCCCATGCATGACCTGCATGTGCTTGACCTGCATGTGCATTGCATCGCTACGTGTGGTGTGGCATTTCCATAAATCTTGCTACCAATGGACGTCATTTTCCGAGACAATTGCTGTCGTTGAGTGGCAGCATAACAAAAAAACTCTTCCGCTGACAAGTGGCAGCAATTCACAAGGCCTTCAACCAGGACAGTTAAGTAATCAGAAGAATGGAGAGCTATGGACTGTACTTTCCGGCTTATACTTTTCCGATCGGCGAGACATCTCATCTGAAGAAAGGATGAGTTTGACTCTAGCATCTGGCTTAGCATCCGCCAGAGTTTAGAGGGCATGTGCAGTTTTGGTAAATTTTAAGCAAGTATAATCACGTTTGAGCTCCAGATAACAATTGAGGTGAAAATTCTTCTGCTATCAAATTGGTTTTCATGCGTTAGTAGCCACCTTGTTCGTATTCAAATTAAGCGACAAGGCATATAACACAAAGACAGATGCAGACAGCAATTGTTTGTGCTTTAAGCTTTCGAGTTTTAATTTCAAAAATTCCATGTTCCTCGGTAGACAAGGGCAACGGATGAACACCAGTTTCCTTTGCGAACATTAAAATTTCAAACCAGAGGGGGGGGCTCTTTCTTGTGCAAAATCCTAAATTACTGGAAGGAGACTTGACTGTCCAGGACGAAACAAGCTCCAGTGCCTGTAAGTTTGCCCTGGACAGCCCAAGCCAATGAGAGCCACGTATGGGTGAGTCTCTATGCTTTCATATTTATTATAACTGGAATCTTTCTATTGATTAAACTTGTTTTTGTCCATAATACTCGTCATTTGTAATCGAATTTTGACACTCGCCAGACATAGATTATTAAATATGAATTTTCAAATAAGGCAATTTAGAAATTAAAAGAATAATAATAGTTAACATTAATCAAGTGACCAACTCACGAGTCACTTGATGGTTTTGCAAAACCAGAGGGGCCAACAGAATCATCAAAAACATTAGGAAAACTCAATACAATCATGCTATACGACTTTTGAGACATTTTCTAGTATTTAAAGCTGCAGTTTATACTAGAACTACCAGTTATCGAGGCAAACAGTAATGTTAGCACTGGCATGCAGACATCTATATAAGCATTGGTCCCAAGAAAACCCAACAAATAAAACTACTAAGCAGAACTGTATCACTTGGTTCTAAACTGAAGCTACGAATATGCTCACATCCACAGCCTCGTCAATGACAGGGACAACAACTCATCAAAGCAATTAAGCATCCACAAAACGGAGAGGCATTCTTTCACCAATCACCAACACAAGTTCGTGCACAGATGCTGTCAGGTGAAAGTTCGCACCAAACAACTAGTCACAGCATACCAGTTTCAAATGAGACTAGCATTCAGGCATATTATTACTGGACAAGAAGACTAGTCACCAGCCAGATTCAAAAAAAGCAGCAAGTAAACATTGTATTGAATGGCTAAAAAAAAATCATATATTGCAGCTCTGCTGCCGTTCCCACTTCCTTACATGCATCATTATTAGCTCTTATCTACGCAGCAGTAACAGAAACATTTGAGAAATACCTCTTTTTCAACTTGGTCTTTCCTCAGGTAACAATCTAACAACAATTTTCAAAAGAAAACATAAAAGAAGACGGGCTAAAAGGCAATAGGCAAACTCCCATGATAGAGAGTTTTAGGTAACAGGCAAAATATTCAGCCATTCGAAACTGGTATAGAAACCTTAAGCTTGGACCTTATTGTCCCACTTGAGGGGCTTCACCACCTCCCATGTGAAGTCAGGGTCATCTCTGCCAAAGTGTCCATATGCTGCAGTCTTCAAGAACCTGTTATTGCCACCTCTCTTGAGATCAAGGTCGATGGAAATCATACCAGGTCTGAAATCAAAGCTCTCCTTCACGATCTGAAGGATCTCCTTGTCAGGAATCTTTCCAGTACCATAAGAGTCTACAAATACTGACAAGGGCTCAGGAACACCAATGGCATAGGAGACCTGAACAATGCACCTCCTAGCAAGCCCACAGGCAACAATACTCTTGGCGGCTTGCCTGACGATGTATGCTCCACTCCTATCCACCTTGGTTGGGTCCTTTCCAGAGAAGGCACCACCACCATGAGCACCCCATCCACCATAAGTGTCTATAATGATCTTACGCCCAGTGAGACCAGCATCACCATGAGGACCACCAATGACGAAACGGCCAGAAGGGTTAAGATGGAAGATAGTCTTCTCATCCAAGTACTTTTCAGGGATCACGGGCTTGATGACATGCTCCTTGAGGTCAGCCGCAATCTCATCGTTTGTCACAGTCTCGTCATGTTGAGTAGAAATGAGAACAGTGTGAACGCGGACAGGAACCATGGCTCCATTTTCATTGTAGTACTCAACAGTAACTTGGGTTTTTCCATCTGGCCTCAGCCACGCGCAAGTTCCATTTTTGCGAACCTCAGTGAGGCGAGCACCGAGCTTGGTAGCCAAAACGTGGCTCAAAGGCATCAATTCAGGGGTCTCGTCAGTGGCATAGCCAAACATATGGCCTTGATCACCAGCACCAATCTCTTCCGGTCTCTTGGAGAAATGACCATGTACACCCTGGGCTATATCAGGACTTTGTTGCTCAATGTTAACTAGAACCTTGCATTTGTCGGCATCAAGGCCCACATCATCAGATATGAATCCAATGTTTCTGCAAGTATCACGCACAATCTTCTCGTAATCTACATTAGCCTTGGTGGTGATCTCGCCAAAAACCATGACCATGTTGGTCTTAGTGCAAGTCTCGCATGCGACCTTGCTGTCAGGGTCTTGCGCCAAGCAAGCATCGAGTACGGCATCAGAGATCTGGTCGCAGAGCTTGTCTGGGTGTCCCTCATTCACTGATTCGGATGTGAATAGGAAAGTCTCTGCCATTTCTTTCAAGCTGCACGTAGCATACAAAAATCTCATCATTAAATTCCCCAAAACACACCACACACACATAAAAAATCAATTTATTTTCGATTAATTTGAAGTCTCGTTAGTCCTTAAGCTTAACTAGCTCTCCTAAAATCCCTCTCCTCCACGGAATAGACAGGATTCATCCCGCCAAGCTAACCAGCCAGCACCCGCCACATAACATGAATTATTTAGATCTAAGTCAATTAAGAAAAGCATTCTCCCATGAAATTAATCAGATCTAAAAAAGATTCACCATTAACAACAGAGGATCGCAAGAACAACAACGGATCTAGAATTGGAAATAATGATAAGCGTGAACATGACAAGTGCAACTGAAACTTATAAATTCCCCAAAGCTAACCATAATAACAATGAATCAAACCCACGAAAATATTCAGATCCAATAACCAGAGAACAGACATGAAAGAATCCAAAGGCCCATTGACTAGAAAGACAAGCTACCAACCTTGAGAGACTAGATGGGGAGAAAGAGAGTAGTTGTCGCTGCTGCTTGAGAGAAAATGGGGTTTTCTCTTCTTGACAAGCTTAGCTATGCGAGTTCAAAAGGAGGGGCGGAGGTGCTAATTTATAGGAAAGTGTAGCGTGGGCCCCGAAAACGTAATTTGGGCTTTATTTATTCATTTATTTGCCATTTATACGCTGTTTGTTGGATCCAATGGCTGATTGGTGGTAATATTGTGTTCGATCTTCAGCCCTTGCTGGTCCCGATTTACGCGTTTGCCCATCTTTGATAGACATGGATCGTCGGTGGAAAGAGATAAATCACTTATGGTCCCTCGTGTTTCAACATTGATTTAATAATATCCTATTCTCTGCAATACACAACTATAACATTTTAGCTGAATGAATGAAGAAATCTAGCATCATTTTTTATGATTCTTTGGATGGTTCAAATAAAGCAAACCTTAACATTAAGATTTTATAAAAATATCTGGGAAGAACAGCCATGGATTCTGCTAGCTTTTTCGATTGATTGAGTCCTCCATCCCAATCCTGCTAGTTATCTATAGACCTTATTGTTATCCATGCAATGGTGAAAATTACTGGTGAACTACTGATAAAAGACTTTATTTTATTGAATATAAAGAATAGGGATTCTCTTAGCTAGAGTTTTGCAGTTAGAGGGCAAAATCTGAATTTCACGCATGCTGCTGGTAGCAGGCTGTCCAGGGACAAAAATAGGACGAGTTGAAGTTGTAAAAAAAGTTACACGTCTTCGATATTCAATAAGGGAAAAGAAAAGAAAAAAAAAGAGTTTACACGTGTGCCATACCAACCCCAGGCTGTCGTCAGGGTGGACCACCACTTGGACTTTTTTTTATCATTAAAACAAGTGACTGCGGGGCTATTCTATTTTGACCCCTGAGCCCGCTTTCTAGCCCTCCTGCCCGTCCCTCCCCTACTTTTGCTGTTTTTCGCGAGTTTGTGAAGTTAGAAGATCTCGTCGTTTTCTAATAAGTCGTGGTAAATCTACCAGGCACCAATTAGATGTATATTATTATTATTCATCGTGATAATTATCATTTTATTTTTCTATCAAGAAAAATAATGAATTGCGTTCACTTATCATGACAAAATTAATTGAGAACGAGTTTATTATTTTAATATATATATATACAACGTAAATATTTCACTACTCTTAAAAGTCATTTTATTAAAATTTGATTGTGTACAGTTTAATCTCTTATATATTAAAAGTATAGTATAAAAAATGCATTATCAAAAATATTTCGAATTGGTTTTTAAGTAATTATTTGGATTGATTTCATTTTTTTAATAAATATAAATATTGTTTAAAAGTAAATAATGGTTTTGGACAACAGGGCATTTTCTCGTCTCTAGACATTGTCTTTCATTACATCATTGAAAAGTATTTGTGTCATGGTTTTGTTAGTGGCGTGTCATGTGTATAGGGTGGTGTGGTGGTTGGGTTTCAAATAACTTTTTCTTCCACCTCACTTTCTCTCTCTTTTCTCCTTGCATGAACACAAGAGTGTCAATTTATTTGTTATTCGTATACAATTTGATATTTGTTATCTTGATTGTTGTTTTTTTTTTATATTTATTCTTTTCTTTTTCATTTGATTTCATATAATTTTATATCAAATTTAATCATTGATTTTTATATTATTGTTTTCTTACCGTCCCCTGACTGTATTTTCGAGTTCATACCTCAATATTTGAACTTTGTTGTTTGTTTCTAATTTACTTCTGATAGAGTTATCCTCGTATCAAATCAAGTCAAATATCTGACATGGTAACTCGAATGAGCTTAATTGGGTTTTTTTAACCTTTTTAATGTTGTCATTTTTTACAAGTTTATTTATTCATTGTTGTTATATATTCTTTAACTTGCACAATAATCGAGGGAATACATCTTAATTTTATTTTTATTTTTTTAAAGAAATTACACTTACATTACTTTAGTTTTGTTTATTTCTTCTATTTACATTGGGAAAAATCAAAGATGGCTCGGGGCACATTGCCTGGTTGTCAAAGTGCCTGTTTGGCTGTGCGTTTCAATCGATGTTTTGTCAAAATTTGAATTTTTTTCATTTTAAATGAATATGGTTTAGTGTTTTTAGATTATTTTGAAGTGCTGATGTCAAAAATAATTTTAAAAAATAAAAAAATATTATTTTGATATATTTTGGCATGAAAAACATTTTAAAAAGCTACCGCAATCGCACTCCCGAAGAGGCCCAAAGTCTAAAACTTCATCTTCTTTTAAACTCGCACTAAACAAGTCACCACTTGGACTCATCACCCTGAAAAACTAAAATTATCGAGATAGATAATACATAAGAAGCAATGTTAAAAATTGTATCTATATGACAAGTCAACTTGCGAATAAGAATCAAATGTCCGAATGTTAAACATGCGATATCAATTTAATCGAGAAAGAACAAGGACATGACGATGGCCTTTTTTTAATCTTGTCTGAAATTTCTTGGTGGGGGTTGGTGAGCTTGAAGCTGGGTCTTGATGACACGTCCAATCACTCACCAAACCACTAGTCTGCCAACCCCGGAAAAGCAATTAAAAAAATCCACATGCAAGCCATGTATTAACCAGGATTGTCATTTTTTTCCATTTTGCGAAATGATCGGTATATTTTGTTTTAATATAAAAAATCAAATAAATTAAAATAAATTTTATTTTGTTCAGAATCTTGTTCTGTTTTGAAAAATTTGTCCAAATTTCACTTGGAATATTATGATTTTATTTCACTCATTTTATTTCAGTCAAATAATATTTTTTTTAATAATATATAGTTTTACAATATCGATCATATCTTATAATTTAATCGTAAATTGAGATTAAATTTTATGAAGAGTCTCTTAACATATTTATATATATTATGTTAACATTTCAGAGTAATTAAAAACCGTATTGACATTGCGATATTGATTATGATATTCTCATAATATTATCTAGATTCATAATTTTTTTCAAAAAAATCATTTTATTATACAATTTTAAATTTTTTTATTTTTTTATTTAAACTAAATATTTTTTGTTGAATGAATATATTTAATTATACATACACACATAAATATAAAGAATACAACGCTTCAAAACTAAAATATTTTGTTCAAATTAAAAAAATAAAACAATAATTAAAATGAAATTGTCAACCTTATTATTAACACCTCAAGGAATATAACCAAACACATAAATTTCCATGCATAGCCGATGCTTCTTACCGGTGTTCGAAGTTTATTATGTTTTTTTTTGGAATATTTTTTAAATTATTTGAATGTATTAATGTTAAAAATAATTTTTTAAAATAAAAAATCATTTTAAAAACTAATCATAATTACACTATAACACAAACACTTATATGGATATCTGTGTTTAATCTGATATCATGAGCTAACAAATAGTAAAGAGTAAATTAGTAATTGGTAATAGTTAACAAATATTCTTTTAATTATCAATTTTTATTTTTATTTTTATTACCGTTGAAATGTTTAATATAATTTAATATTTTTTTTAAAAAATATATTATTTCTCTTATAATCTTTCCATGTTATTTATTTCTCTCCTTTTTTATTCTTCTTAAAATAAATTAAAAAATATGAAAAAACGAAAAATGACTATTTTAAATAATCTATTTATATCCAAGACAGCTAATGTAATTACCAAGGAAAAAATGACTCACCATCTTCTCTTGAGACCGAATCCCAGATAATGATTTTTTCTTAAATCAAAATCTAAATAACAATATGAAAGATTGAATTTATTTACAATTTACGATTTAAACCAGTCCCTAGAGGAAGGTGGGACGTACACGGAACCATGGAATTTCAAGAAGAAGAAGGCTCAAGGCTGGCCTATCCAAGCATAATTGTCTGGGCCTGATTCAGCTAAGGTAGACCCAAGTTATGAAGGCCCGCCCATTTCCACCGTCCCAGAAACGACGATATAACAAGCAGTTGCCTTGCCGTGCGATTTGTCAATCGATAAGACTGACATCTTACGTGTTTTTTTCCACAAATAACAGCAACTAACTTGAACAACTATTTATTCTATTTCTAGCTGTCTTGGAACCCTGATTACAATTCCAACACAACCACCTTCTCTTGTCTTCCGAAAACATCATCATCATTTTCAACTCCTCCAAATTGTCTCATCACCAACTCAACATATCCATGGGAAAGGTCAAGTCTTTTAAGCAGGAATTCACATTTGGTTAGTTTATTTTTTCCTTTTTATTTTTGTTTCTCAAAGTTCATATTTCGTATAGGTTGATATTGACCTGTGTCTGTTTGTGGTGAAATAGATGATAGACTTGGAGAATCAAAGAATATCATCGTCAAATACCCAGATAGAGTTCCTGTAAGTTTTCTCTCTCTTTCTATCATATTGTTTTGTATTCCTTTGATTTTGATCTGTCAATTTGATCGGTTTATGTAATCGTTTCTCTGGTTTTCTTGCTGCCAGTTCAGTTTTATTTTTGATAATTTAGTGGTACATCTGCTTCTTCTTTTTTATCCGAGTAGTTTCAGGGTTCCTGTCTTATTTGACAATTAGAATGCGTAGCCCAAGACCTGATCTGGGAGGGGCGGGTTTAGTCCTGGAGAATCAAAGTTAACCCCACCAAAGAAAGAAAAGATTATACAATTGGAATCTGAAAACAAACCTGAAAATTCCAAGATAGTCGGAAATTCCTCATTTTGATCTGGATGTGCAAGTTTTTCTGCTTATATTGATGTTTCCTGTGGAAAAATTTGTTGATTGTAATTTGTTACTCCCAAGTGTTCTTGATGATTTTTTCTTAGCCAAGCTGGCTGCTGTCTGAAGGGAATCAATTGCTGGTTTTAATTGTCTAGTGCAAAAGAAGTATTTTGAAATTCTGGCCAGAATGATGTACCTTATACAAGTTACCTAACCTTGCACACTAAGCCAAAGCATGATTGTGGGGCAAGCTAGGCAAAAATTCCACTTCACCAGTGTAATTTAAATAGAAACTTCAATCTTGAAGTCTTATTTTATTTTCTTAAAAAAAAAAACCCATCGCAACTCATCAGTATTTTCTCTGAGTTTTAGGTGATTATTGAAAGATATTCAAGGACGGACCTGCCAGAAATGGAAAAGAGAAAGTATGTCTATCTCTCCTCTTTGCATTATAAAAAATTTCAGTTGTTAAAACTGAAAATAAATAAATAAATAAAAGGAAAGGAAAGGAAAAAACTATCACTGCCATGTTAATCTTACATATACCATGTTCTGATTTCCAGTCCGGGTGACACTATTTGAGCTTCAGATTCCTTAAGTTCGTAACCAAGTTTTTAGCCAGTATATTGTTGTAAGATTCCAATCTTTTTTGTTCTTTTTTTTTTCCAGATACTTGGTTCCCCGAGACATGACTATCGGACAATTCATCCACATTTTAAGTAGTAGGCTAGAGTTAACTCCTGGGAAGGCTCTGTTCATATTTGTGAAGAACACATTGCCTCAAACAGGTAAAATTGAAACATTTGGTTGATCTCAACGATGTAACTTATACACAGCCTTCTTAGAGGAACTTGCTAACTCGAGCTATTTATTTACAGCAAGTCGAATGGATTCTATCTATGAATCTTACAAGGAAGATGATGGATTTCTGTACATGTGCTACAGCAGCGAAAAAACCTTTGGCTAAGCTGAACCATCCTTTCTCCTGAATACTTCATTTCTGTCTTCGTAAGTATCAAATAATTCTCTGTGGGCATGCCTGTATGGCTCAAAGCCAGACTTATGTAAAAAAGTGTTCATATGATTCCTTGTGTAAATTATATGACGTACTGTAAAGTATATCAAACCTTCTTTTAGACTTTTATGGCCGAATGGATGGACTGGCTATTCCTGTGACCAATGTAACCTTCTACTTCACGATTTGTATGGAAACTGCATTAACATAAACATCACCATGTCCACAACTTTCGCTTGTGGAAATCCAAACATGGTTTGGTAAAAGAGAATTGTAGTTAACACAAGTTGATATCACCATGAATAAGTGTGTCGCATTAGAAATAGCAATTTACAACATCAAAAATATCGTTTGGTAATGAAATCAGGGTTTAAAACTCCGGAAAACGGAACATCTGCTGGCTGCAAACACCATCGTTTCCTTGGCTCTGGGACAATGCCACCCCTTCATTTTGACCGAACAATTTTGAATATGATTCAACAATTTCATCTCTACCATGCTACCAGACCATCACCGAACTGATGTCAATTGAGTACACCCTGACAGTCCAGTGGAATGTCTTTGAGTCTGCATGAAAGTCTTTACTAGACTTGTGGTGCTTAACTGCAATCTCACTGCCGAACCGCATTGCTTTCTATGGATGCTGTTCTGATCTGCATCAACTGGAAATTTCTCCTTGCTTGCCCTTCTTGGATCATGAAAAATTGTTTCGTCCTTTTCTCATCGGAACAATTTCTCGGTGAACTGACATTGTAGGTTGCAAGAAGTTCTTTCTGCTTTGTTGAATCAGGACAGAGTCTAGCAAGATCAGGAACAAAATGACACAAACCAAATCGCCCAACAAAGGCAGAATTCTCTAGATATACACTTGAAAGTATTATATCTGTCTCCGTCAAATTCTAGAGCAGGCTCCACCGAAGGCTTGTTTGCCGTTTGAATCCCTTCCATGTTTGCTAACGATGGGCAGCTTGAGGGAAACTTACGCTTCAACAATGCAGCCATAGGAGGGCAAGAGGAATTCTCAACTGCTCCCTTTCCGGTAACATTTGGAGCTGACGACGAACCAGTTGTAGAGGATGAAGAAACGTTGGGCCCAGAAAGTTTCGTATGCATTAAACTTGCATTACTAGATAGCAAAAGCTTTTTGCTTACTGCTGGTCTGCTCAGGGCAGAAACTTGGTATCTAGACACAGCTCTACGGTTATGCGAAGAACGACACCAAGCATAGCTTGGAGAATTAGCAGAGAGCCCTGGTCTGTGACCACCTGAACTCAGGACCTGGGATGATCTTGGAACCACTACATTCTGTGACCACTGCAATTTAAAGCGCCGCACCTTAATTCCTTCCAAGCATCGCTTACATATGAATAATTTATTATTGGAAAACAAATGGCTGGTCAAATCTGCAACACATAACTACAAACTCCTCTCGGCAGTCTTTACTTCCTCCTGCATTCTCAAACTCACAAGCTGTACAAGAAAGTCCACACATTGCCTTCATCATCTTGTATTGGTTGAAATCATCAAAACAAGCTTGCGTTCCCTTATGAAACCAGTAGGATCCCACCTGACCCTCAGATGGGTGATCTGGAAATATGGAGGAAGTCGTTTATGGCTCTCGTCAAATACCCTAACTATAGCATGGCAAAAATCCGAGAGATTAGCCTCTAAAATTAACTAAAAATAAAGTTAATCAAAGTAATTAAAATCGATGTTGCGCATGCAAGAAATATAACATATCACATACTCTAGGGTCAAAGACAAGAGGGCTAAATCTTGCAAGTGAAGCAACGGTGATCATTGCGTACAAAGCGAAGGCGAGCAACGCAGGTGGAGCAAACCTCTTGGTGACGGCAAGCTCCAAAGGCAACCCGCTCGAATGGCTCTGGGAAAGAAGGATAATGGTGGGACACCAAACTCACACTGCAAACTACATGAGTATATAATTGAAGATAACGTAGGATGACCTGGCCTATTACGTTTTGATCGGAAGACTAAGCCTATTTGGGCCTATCTCATTGTCTTTTATTTATTTAAAATTATTTATGTTAAATATTTTTATTTGATGGGCCGAGCCCAATAACTATATGTTTTAGGATTTTACTATTTAAATATTTTATTATTATTTTGAAAGAAAACTTTTTGATGAATAATAAAAATATGCAGACTGCGCAAATCTTCCAATCCCCTTTTCTCTTTTTAAGCTTCTTTCTTTCTCTCTAAGCTTTTGCTTCTTTTTTCTCTAACTTCTTTTTCTAAAGCTTCGTTCTTTTTTTTTATTGCTTATTTCCTATTGTTTTTCGTGTTCCGCATCAATCAATAGTCTCTCTCTCTTTTTTCATTCGATTTAATTTCTTGATGTTGAAGTTAGCCTAAAACTTCAGTGACCATAAAGGACAGTTAACAAAACAGTGAAATCTTTTACCCAAAATCTCATTAGGATTTGTTTTTAATCTTGACAGATGGATTTTTTGGAATTAAAGATTTTATCTTATTAGTTTACAAATAAAAAAAAAATTAATGAATTGTATATCTATGATATCTTTTGTATATCTAAATATGCTAAGAATAGTACTTTCAATAAAATATGGTGCACTACAGCAGAGGTGTTTAAAATCACCCTTGCCATTAATAAAATCGATGAAATTCTTGACATGATATTTCATTATATTTCTGATTGAAAATAAAAAATAAAATCATTACTAAAATGCAGAACCAATTCCAAGTACAATGACCTCTGCTTCAATTATGCAAATGTCCTGAATAACATAGGCATGGTTTGACTGATAAATATAATCCAGGGAAACAAATCTTTTCCATCCACTTTCGGAGCTTGAGGCACCAAACCAGTGTTTAGCTGCAAGAAGAAGAAACAATCTGAACTTTTCTTTTCATTGACAGAAAAGGGCGGGGGGATCCAAGAATCTCTTCCAGGCAAACTTGTGGGGTTGTCGTGTTAAACCAGCAAAAAGATCATTTGTGTTCTTACCTTTACCAGAAAGGTCTAGCTTCCTATCCTTTACTTGATCCACAATGCGCAAGGTGTAATCCACATATAGTCTGCAACCAGCAGGGAGGGTTGCCAAATCCAAAACCAAGTACAGAGAAAGATAGGTGCCCATTCTAGAATCTTTTCCCTTGGGATAGAGCAGTATCTTCCTGAAACAACCAGTACAGGTAAAAGAAAAAAGAAAAGAAAATCAAAAGTGATACTAAATACTAATAGAACAAAAGAATATATGAAAAGGGAACATTTTTATACTCGAGTAAATAAATTTTCATCCCGAAAAGAATCACCAACAAGTTAGCTTATGCAATGGTAAATTTCGTTCTGAGCACCAACGAATTGTTAATGTAAGAGAAACAGTGGCCTCCTAAAGCATATCCGAAACATGTTTTAATTAAGATTACAGGCTAAAATAATAAAATAAATATACCATCTTATTTGATCTGTGGATTTGAATATTTGTGATTCTTGACGTTTTTCATCCAACTTCAAAAAGTTTTCGATCTTCCAAGTGTACTTGAAAGTAGCAGGTTGCTTAGACATTGATAAAACCTCTCCTTTGCCTCTGCTTCTTTCTCTACAGACAAATACTTCTGCTCCAAGCACACAAGTGTCTTCCAGAAGGAATCCATAACGAGAATCATTAAATGTTGAAAGCTGAATGAATTGATCAAAACCCCGTTCAAGCTTCAATCCATGAAAGCGTCTTTCCTTTCCTGCTGCATCTATCCTAGGCAACAAGGCCGAAACATTAGGAGGGGGGCATCACTTTCTCTCAAGTTAAACTAATTACTCAAGTGATGGAAGAAAACTATTGCATGTAAATCTTGCTTGTCACCCAATTTACAGGGATAACAGCGCATAACTTTGGTGATACTATAAACATTTAAACAAAAACTGCAATCAATGATAATAGCCGGAGGAACTGGTGCAAAGTAATGATCTAGAAAACATGCCTTGAATTACCAAGTAGCTGTCCTTGTTTTGGTCAAGCAAAAACAGCCGGAAAATCACATGGACCTCCCAACCAAGTGGAAGAGAACTGGCGCCAACCATTGCTAGATAGAGAGAGACGTGTTCTTTTACGTTCTTGCTCTTGTTTCCACTTGGATAAAGAACCAAATTCCTTGCAATGCAAAACATAGGAGGTAATAAAAAATAAAAACTGTACTGCTAAGGGTATCTCCCAACAGCTGTTGGGGATGGCAAGAAAATGAGAGATACATATTTACTTGCAAAAAAATGTACCATTTATAGCCTCCAGCTTCAAAAACCCTTGATTCATATTTCTCCACCTCAGTTTTTGCAAGTAACGAAAATAACTTTATTTTAACTATGTAATGGATGGGTGATGCATCTGATATGGATGCTACAGCACCTGAAAAAGGAAATGATATCAGCACATACAAGTTTGATAGTTCTTTGGTGTGGTTATTAGAGAAACTTGATCATTAGACAGACAGGCTGAGTGTTAGAAGGAGAGCAGGGTACGGGAGACAGCAAGCTCACAGACGATGTTGTCGGCAGTTATCAGAAGAGAAAAAGTCAGGTCAGAGAACATGGTGTTAGTCGATGAGAGAAAAAGGGAAGGATAGGGGGGAATACCAGGAGGGGGATAAATTTTGCTGACAGCTTCTGTCATGGCGGTGACAATATCTTTTCTGGCAACAAAATCCACAAAACGATGTGCAGGATTGAGGGGAATAAAAAGAACATTTGCTCCCCTATTAGGAAGAAAGTCAAGAGAAAGTAGTTATTCGAAACTTTTAGAGGTTGTTTTAGGATATTATTATCTTTGCTGGAACAAAGATTAATTTCGAGACAGGAAGCGGAATCGATTCTCTGCTTGCAGATGCAAAACACGTGGCACAACGATATTGAAGACAGCATGCACTATTTCCTCGCAAACCGCAATCTTACAAAACTTGAACACAACGATATGCTTGTGCAACCACGTAAATTCGCGGGGGAAATGATCGAATCTTTAGCAGCAGGAAAACCTCAAACGGAAATCCATGGCATTCGTCTAACATATGCTTTTATGCCCGTGAAAATTTTCATTTTGCTAACCTTCACTCAATACAGCGGCGTCTCTTCTATTCCCCGGTGTCTACCTCCTATTTTCCATTTTCTACTTAAATACTAGACAAGCTTTATTCACAAGGATCAAATTTTGATGCCGACGGGCTAAACTATTGGCCCTTCAAAAAGGAATAGCAGGTTTTCTATTTAGGCCAATGGGCTAAACTAATAGCCTTCAAAATATCCTGTCTTCCTGAAATTATTCGAAATTGGAATTCTCTCGACCCGCTTCTTGACTATTCAATCTCAGTTGCCATACATGGTAGATAAAAGTTTTAACATTCTTTAAAAGTGAAATTGAGTTAAGACTCTAACTTGACGTAAAATCTGATCTACATTGCCGCGTTATGCGATAACATCGCATAGTACTATGAGGATGTTCCTTTGGATTTTGGTGTTGCATACCCCAAATGTATCAGCTTCTCCACCAATTTTTTCTCAGCATTTGCCTGACAGTCCAGAAGAACAAATGAGAACTTTTACAAATCACAAAGATCACTATTTTTAGTCAAGATCAACAAATATCGATCACTTGACAACGCAGATAATAAGGAAAACATGGAAGTCCAAGAATTAACTCATGAGATTCCTATTACATTCTAAATACTGGTTTAACTTTTTTTTGGAAATACCCAGCATCTGGTAAACATGATATATAATCATTTCTCTAATAATACCACATTAGAATTCCCTAAATTTCTCCAAAATATTTTCAATAACATGCAGTTCCCATGCTACCTAGACTTTAGCCCTTTTATTGCCAAGTGAAAGTAATGCTTCTGAAGTAATCGTATAGAAATTTCCATGAATTTTACAAAGAACATCACCTATACTTTGTAAGCTATCAAAATTGCTTTTCAGATACTATTTCATCCGTGTTTAACCATCAATCTCTCCTCACTGGATACAATCTCGATTGAACTCTTTTGTCTTGTACAGCTTTATATCAAACTAATCAGTTACCAGACACCCCTATATACTAATATATAACTTTCCTACAGATGTCAATGGTATATCATTTTCATAACCACTTATCTGCAGCTATTCTCATGAGCATCGCACATGGCCATTGCTACGAGATAGATGCAACCAGGATTCTAGTGCAGAAGAACATGCTAGTGTGCGTGCTTGCGCGCGCGCGCGCGAGAGAGAGAGAGAGAGAGAGAGAGAGGAGAGCAGACCTCAAGCAAAGGACTGTTCTTAGGAATGTTAGAAGCCAACATTATATTTAATCCAGTCTTCAACACTACAAAAAAAAAAAAAAGTTCTCAGCTGATCAATCCCATTACCGTCAAACTTTGATTCCATAACATAGTAGTGCCTACCTAATCGTCGAGCAATGCCAGTTCCTGTATTGTCAGAATTTCCTCCGAGTACACAAGTCACACTTGCCGTATTATTCTACAAACACATCACCAAACCATAATTAACTACGCAACAACACAATCAATTAAAAATTAACAGTAATACAAAAAAAACTAACTAAAATTGAAAGAAAAAAAATTGCTTACAGGGCGAGTGGATGCAGCAGCATACAAGTGACCTAATTTACCAGAATTGCAACCAATCCATGCATATATCTACGATCAATTCATTAACAAAAAGGGGACACGGTTAGTTAGCTAGAAAATATTTAAGTAACGATAAACTACTTAATTAATTACCTGTTTGCCAAGATGGATAATCTGGAGGTGAAGGGTTACGTCATCGATGACCTCCGTGAAGCAAGTGACCTCCACGCCTTTACCAGAAGCAGCGTCGTTTCGGCTAGACGATGAGGGTTGTTGTGCATTGAGGTTTTCCATGGCGGTCTTTAGAGCTTCTAAATTACTATTATCTTCACAAGCCATTGCTTAATTGCGTCCACACCACACCACACCACACACGGAGAGAGAGAACGCTCAAAACTCTTTCAAAGGTTTTAAGGAGGGTCTAGATGACCCGTCGCTCAATTCATTAAATTAAAACCCATTTCATTTTTTGTAGAGGTTAAAGTTAAAGGGGGTTTGAAATTCAGTTTCACTCTGTTTTCTTTTTTTTATATATATATATATAAAATAAAAATTATTTTAATATATTTTTAAATAAAAAAATACATAAAACCATCCATGTCATACTACTGCCAGACACCCCATAAATGCCTGCCACATCATCTGCCTTTTGTTTTCAATTTTAATTTTTTAGATAAGAAAAGGCAAAACCTTAATTCGGTCGGTATTATCACCAGTTGTTTCAAATATAATCAGCATTAAATCATAACTCTTGGCAGTTGGGATTTTTTAGTTCCCAGGAACCCCCGATAAGTTTGAGTCATGATATGTTTATTTTGTAAAAATTCAATATAATTAATTAAAGTTTTACTTGTTTAACCTGAACCTACAATAAATATCCAAGAAAATATAGGATTTTTTTAAATAAAAAAAATTGTTCCATATTCATAAGTGTTTTATAGGATGTGATAAAATAAAGCTATTGACACTTTTTAAGTTGAATCTATTTTTTAAAATATATTTTATTTAATGTGTTATTAAGTATTTTTTTTAATAGTTTTGATATTGATATAAAAAAAAAAACTGAAAAAATATTCTTGCAAAATTACCTGGACCGCGTTACCAATGCCAAGTCAAAATAATTTTTGTTTTATTACACCAACTTATATATATAAAAAATAAAGTGGAAGAAAGTGCCATTGATTCTAGCAAGAAATCCACATGTATTCCTAATAAACTCGGACCTTTACAATTTTCAGCTTCAAATCCGGTCCAGCAATTTAGTAAGACACATTCTTCTGAAACTCGGGCTTTTAGTTAGGCCTGGTACTTCAAGGAAAGACGAACATCGGATTTGAACAGGATATTATGAACATCATCATAGTTAATCAATGTCGGGTTGTTTACACTGGCCATTGGAATCGAACGCAATTTTTTTTCTTCTGAAAGTCCATTTCTGCTGCCTTCTTTGTTAAATCAAAAGAATCTGTCGTCATTACAAGAAATTCAGTACATTTTCTCAAATTGTTGGCCATATTACATGTTTTTTCTGCTTCCAAGTCCCACAACTTGAGCTAAAACAGAGAAAATAAATAGGAGGGAAATAGTGAGACATAGAAATGATTCACAATACAATCATGATCATTAAATCACTAGTAACGAACTCAAAACAAGTAAAATTGCAACATTGAAGAATGTCCACGGACAATGGCTGCTTCTGTGATCACCTGCTGTAAGACTACCCCCAGCTGAAACAGAACACAAAACAGCAAAATTAGCCAGCAGACTTGGGTGCTAACCACACATGAAATAAGTTTCTTCAACCCAAATTAACCTCTCTAGCAGTACTTGACAAGCAAATATTAAATAATTCTTACCACATTCTCTAGTATAATTTGAGAAGCTCGAGCACAGACACGTCATTCCTTCTGTCTCCGTATCATACCCACAAGTCCCACCAGATTGCGAGCACCGTTCACAACCGGTTTCAGGCACGCTATAAGAAAGTTTGATCCCATAAACCCAATCCAAAGGTGAAATACCCATCAAGCTATCAGTATTAATCACAGTGGTATAATGCGAGCAGTCCAAAATATTCATGCTCATAAACTTCACAGTATCATATCCCGTAAAACAACAGGGTGGAGAACTGTTAGTTAACAGATGGAAAACTCTAAAAGCATTGCACGCGCCATAGAATTCATCACAAGAGTGGCCAGAGAAGTTGAAACAAAGGTTTTTGTAATGGTTAAGTACTGGAGAGTCGATGGAGCAATTAAGAAGAGCAAAAACAGTGTCTGGCGTTGGTGGGATAGTAACAGATTGAATGTCTGACATAATAAAATCATGGTGGGGTTGTAGAATGGAGCATGTTGACATAGCAGGATCATATACAATCATTGTTTTTTTTTCATAATCTATGTGCTGGACCTTGTAGCCACCGGAAGGGGTTAAGAAAAACAAGTCGGTGCTGCAGTTCAGCATGTGCCGGAACTGGGGTGCGCCGCACCCATCATCGATGCCGAACGGATAGTTTATGGCAATGCTGCCACAGGAGGTTCTGCAGGTAGCGAGAGAAAGGGTTAGCAGTGGTTGAAGTGATAGGATTGCGAATAGGGACATCTTGAAAGTGATGAGCGGTGCCGGAGTGAAATACATTTTTGGTTTTCTTTGCAAACCAAGAAATTCAAAGGGGCAAAGGGTTTTTATTTAGAAGTGCTAGTCTGCTAGGCTAAGAGAGGAAAGGGCAATTTTAGTGATAGAAACTCGGAAAGATCAGTGACTTTGGCACCACATCGATTTTAGCGAAAGGAAGGCACAGTTAGTGGCAATCTGTCCTTAATTTTCTCTACCAGATGGGGTAGGATGGAAGGATTTTTGACCGTTAAGAATGAGACAGCCTGGTGCTGGGATCCACCAGTTGAAATTTGAGGAAAGATGGCTCGTCTTTTTCAAACATAGCGGCCCTGTGTAAGAATTGAACTCAGCTTGAAAAATGTGCAGAAGTCGAATGCAAGGTGAAACTTTCCATGATGTCGAGTTATTTTAGCAAGTAAAAAATACTGGAGATTCATCGCCGCTTTCATTATTGTATTTCATCAGATAAATACTCGTATTATCTGATGACATAATTGGAAGTGACTGCTTAAGAGTGCAAAGGGCAAAGAAACCAACATTGACTCCTTGAAAAAGCATCTCCATTCTTTGTTTTTGCTGGACTTCAACTTCACCTCCTTAAAAGCCTGGTTAATAAAGCGTTCTCGAAGAGGCTGGGAACTAGGGGAAAAAGTAACTAGGATTAATATGGATTTAATCCCAAAATAATGCCCTCTAATTCTTAGCAAGTAATGCCCCACGTGAGGTTATGAAAGAACGTATAGAGGGGTGAATGGCAATTCTTAAACACAAGGGTTGATTGAGTGAAAAATGGTAGATTTTTTGAAAGTATATACATTAATCAATTACAAATATCCAGAAATTAATAATAACTATGAACCTAAACGGCACCTTTACAATCACACTACCAGTCAAGTTTGATGCGTACCGCATATGCAAACATCCTAATCCAAACGGCAGATCCAGAAACCGCAGTGCCAGGGCACAAGCGAAAAGGTCGACAGCTTGTTGGCATCTAAGACGCGACTAGAAACTATAAAACTTGTTACCCACGCGGCGTACATTGCCCGAGAAACTGAAATAGAAACTGTCTACGATGTTGTTTGTTTGTTTTTGCAGTATAGAATCGTTTTTATATGCTTTTGAATTATTTTAATATATTTTTTATCGTTTTGATAAAAAAAACCCTGTGATTACTCTCTCAAAACACACTCACGCATGCAGTGTTAACGTTTTTTGGCTTCTTCAACCATAAACAGCTCCATATACGAGTAATTAAAAGACAACTGAAAATTGTAGGAATCCAACAGAAATGACGAGTTGAAAACTTGAAATAGCCCTGCAGAAAAAGGAGTTTTCTTTCAACAAAATATAACACCTGACAAACAACTAGTCACTCGCACACAGAAGGTACTTCTTTGGAAATCAGTCTACAAAAAAACATGTGATGGACAAAGTTAGCGAGCTTGTTCGTCACCGCGGTGAAAAGGAAGTCCGCTGATCATGTCTAATGATCAACATTGGTGAAGCGGAGGTATCCTTTATTGGATGGAAGGCCAACAGTCTTGAATCCCTGAGGGAACAGCGTTTTAGCTTCCTCATCGGAGACACTAGGGGAGATAACGACATCTTCACCTGGCTTCCAATTTGCCGGAGTCGCAATCTTGTTCCTTGAGGCCCTCTCCAGGGAATCTAAGGCCCTCACTACTTCATCCATGTTGCGGCCAGTGCTTGCTGGGTACAGAAAGCTCAACTTGATCTACGATATGAAATCATCCCAAAATTAATTAAAATTGGTTTACGAAACATGGTCTCTTAAATCAATTGCAGTCATTGATATTTCAATGTAGTTACCAAAGATATTAATTCTAAATTTTGAAAGCGAACTGGAAATTTTTTATCGTTAGTCAAACCCTATACATAAAAAAAGGGAGATGATAGTTATGGTTCTCGAGCTTACCCTCTTGTCGGCACCAACAATATGCAGAGCTCGAGATGGAACATTGTGCCCTGAAGAGTCTTTCTCGTCTGGATCCACCATATTGAGTATTTTAATGAGTTCCCTGTTAGGATCTGCAATTATTGGATATGTAACCTTGCATCCAGGCTGCATGCACGAGTTTTCCACATAATTACTCATTGTATATGAATCGCAAAAGATAAGTACATTTAAAACAGAGTTGCAGCACAGCCATTGTACCTAGAAAATTCCTTACATGTTCTACTGAACATTTTCCAATAACCCAAAATAACAACGATCGTTTAGTAAGAGAGATTCTTACAGTGTAGGCTTCAATGTCCTTGACCCACTCGACATGAGACGAAACATCATCACAGGACAACCCCAAAAGCTTGACCCCTCTCTTAGTAAATTCTGGTGCATGAGCAGCCATCTTTCCAAGTTCGGTGGTACAAACTGGCGTGAAATCACCTGGATGCAAAAAACTCACAACTCAGACCCAATAATTAACTTAAAATAAACAACAAAAACAGTTGCACAAACACAAAATATAAATATATAGAGACAACCTGGGTGCGAGAAGAGAATGGTCCAGGTATCTATGTATTCATGAAGCTTGATAACTCCATGAGTGGTCTCAACTTCAAGGTTTGGGACAGTGTCTCCAATAGTAAGGCCTGGCATTTCCAAAGAATGAGAAATGGTTTGTTTTTTCTATGTGTTTTTAGAGATTGCGAGGTAGGAATTTTGAAGACGGGGGGATTTAAAAGGGTTGAGAGGGTGGTTGCATGGAGAGAACGTGGCATGTGTCGTCGTGGCTTTGGCTTGGGCGGTTCCGTGCGTGCACTGTGGTTTTTGGAGGAAGGGCCATACATCCACGTGGGCAGGTTTCACAAGTCTGGTTATGTCACGTTCCTTCAGCATGGTAACCTGCCATGTGTCCAGTGTGGTCGCATCAGTCAGCTCTCGGTCACATCAGACGGCGGGGATTCAGCAGGCCACATCAGTCAGACAAGTGGGAGGCACTGTTAAAAGTATTAGTTGGGTTAGTTTGGTTATTAGTGGAGTAAGTTGGGTTACCAGGAGAGTCTGGTTACCCGGTCCAGCTCGTCAGTTATTTCGGGTCAGTATGTCCGGGTCGAAGAATAATTAATCAAGTCGTCCGAGTCAATAAATAAGTTAATTGCTTTTGGTACGGGTCTTTTTAGCCGATATCGCGGCTAAGAGATCATGTCAATAAAAAATTAGCTGAGTAACAACTAATTGGTAGGAATGACTTGCGGACGAGTCCTTGTAACTCAGTAAGTTGTTATTAAGCTAGGGATTAGCAACAGGAGGTCGTGGATTCATCGAAAATCCATTTTTATCTTCATTAAATTGTGTGACACGTGACAGGTTAGTCTTGCTTATTTGCCAATCTTGCACTATGTTTGTGACTTGTCGCTTGTCTCTTGAGTCTTGACACGAGCAATTCTGCAACGGGCACGAGTAAAACGGCATTATCTTCCTCTATATTCCTATGTGGCAACATATCCATTAAATAAATTACAGTTACAGTGTAGGCAAGGAAAAAAAACATATTTCGTAGGTTTAGTTTAGTGAGTACAATCTTATTTATCTTAAATTTTTATAAAAAAATATATATTTTAATTTGAAATCGAAATTTATTATGTATATAACAAATATTTTATTATCACGTCAACTCTTTGCAGATGCATTTACGTGTTTTTAATTTACCATTTCTCTCATGATAGTTTTTCGACGGTATAAAGGCAAGCAGTTGCTTCTTTGTGGTAGTTGTAGTTTTATATCTTTCCCACTTCTCAAATTTCTAACACTTTCGATCCTGTTTAGCTTTGTCATCCTGTTGGTGTTTGAGATGAAACAGCACGTGGGCAAGGAGCTCAAAAGAACGTGGACACTTTTTAAATTGATATCAGAATAATTTTTTATATTATTATTATCACATCAAAATTAACATTATGTCTGTCTTGCTGCGTCTATCGGGTTTACCATCTCATGTGTTTGGGTTTTGTGCAATTTTTGGTGACATTTCAAGTCGTTTGCTTTATTTATTTATTTATTTTGGTTGGTTGGTTGCAGGTTCTTTGGATGAAGTGGACGAGGAGAAGGTTGTCTTGTTATTGATCGAGAGGTTCCGCCACGTCCTTATACAAGGGCATGGCTTACCATCCCAGATCATCTCAAGTTTCCTGAATGCCTTCCCAAATTGCAGGCGTTTCTTCCAACAATAGGGAGTGCGAACTTCTGCGAAGTCGTTACAGGAAAAAGGGTAGGATTTTGTGGCATCGAGAGTTGTCTGAGTTGACCATTCTTATTTTGTTGGTTTGCCGGACTTAATTTTACCAAGTTTCAACCCCCAAACTCGTGATTGATATTCATAAATTTATATTGTATAGAATTTTTTTTCTCAAGTGTCCATCAGCAAATGACGCCCGCCCTTCAAGAAAAAAAACAGAAACAAGCAGTGGAAAAGAAAAGAAGCATTAGGTGCAAAAAAAACACGGTCTGCTAGGAGCATCAAAACCAAGCAACAATCACTTTGAATGAAATAGTCTATGATCTCAAGATTACTACTTGATATGCGAACAATAATCACTTTGAAAATTTCATTATAAAGGGAATGTCATGAATGCAACAGATTCAACCATGTATTGTTAGTTTGGGCTGATCGGATTGAAACTGAGCAACTGGCTATTTAAACTAGCTGGATTAACTGATTAATTTGAATGTGATTCCCATGCCGGGTTTTATCTCCGACAACTGATTACAACAAAGGCCTCCTTAGATTAGCCAGGAGTAAAATTCAAATAGCAATGTTCAAACAGAATTTAGACATCCCGTGCTTCTCTAGAGTATTGTGGTAAAGGTAAATGAATCTATCTCGTGACTTGACTCCAACTACTCATGGCTTATATTCAGAATATATTCTGATTCAAATAGTCTGCATAATGTATGTTAATTAAAAAGACAAACAGAGTACTGACAAGAAATATGAATTTATAAAACAAATCTTGTGAGAAAAAAGAGGAAAAAGAATGGAGGCGACATCTAAAACATAACATCAAATGCTAGCGCACATTGTTGAGAAAATTTCAACTCCAGGCCATTAAGCCTGTAATTTCAAAAAAAAAAGTGAATTAGAGAATATAACTGACAGACCACAATTATCAGAAAGTGAACCTTTGGAAACTATGGAAGCAATGAAGAATAAAGATACTATTGTGCATACCTTGCTAGCAATGTTGTTTGAAAGCCAGTCCAATCCTTCATAAAGCCCTTCTCCTGAAGTGGCACACGTGCTCTGGATATACCTGCAAAACATCAACAAAAGTTATGTGCTTGCTTATGTTTGTGTAGTGCAATCAAGGTGTGAAGAGATAGTTCACAAGAAAAGAGAAGGTATGACGAGCAAGAGAAGTTTGCTTCCAAGTTTGCATTCCTTAAAAAAATAATGCATTTTGTAGGTGGAAGGAGTGGTAATTGGCACCCAGTCTTGAGGATAACTATGAATTTGTGCTTTTCATTCTTTGTAGGCTTGTGGGTGTGTGCTTATGTGCAAGGGGGTGGGGGTGGCGGTGGGTGGGTGGGTGGGAGAGAGAGAGTGCTATCAACTTTACCAGTGGCGTTGCCTTAGAGAATGAAGACCAAGCTTGTCAGTGATTTCAGCAGCATTCATTGCACTTGGAAGATCTTGCTTATTTGCAAACACAAGGAGCACAGCATCCCTCAGCTCATCCTACCCAGAAAAAATAAAATCAATATTATTTCCTCAATCCTAATACATCACTGCATATAGGTTCATGCAAAATTATTATCTTATTATTCAAGTAGCATAAATGAAAGACATGTCTGCCATAGCAAAATCTTAAATGTTGATATATAAGCAAAGATTGACACTCTCGGTACCTCGTTCAACATCCTGTGCAGCTCGTCTCTAGCCTCGCCAACTCGATCTCGGTCATTACTGTCAACCACAAAGATAAGCCCTTGCGTGTTTTGGAAGTAATGTCTCCACAAAGGGCGAATCTGAAATCACCCATGAATGAAATTACAATTTGTGGACAGTAAAACCACTTTATTTTTTCAATCAAAGTTATAACCACAACAACAACAACAACAATAAGTTGAGTTCAACAATGGACAAGCACTTAGAAGCCCAAAAGGAGCTCTAAAAACAAATCGCGCTCACAGTCACTAATCAAACCAAGAGAAAACAGAACATGTGTTCACAGTAAAGGCTTTTATCAACAGGCCCCTGGATGAAAACACACGATGATGACAGGCATTGATCACATCTCCACTGATAAAACAAAGAAAGTAGATCCTATTCAAGATGTCAAATCTAATTCACCTCTCTCAGCCAAGCCCAACACACTCTCTCCCTCTCCCTCTGATAAAATCCAGGAAATTAGATAGAAAGCAAATCCATGGACAAGGACCACAATTTCACCAGGAAAGCCTAGCATATGATTGATTATTCAAGCAACAATAAACACAGTCCACGCAAAACAGTCATCATAAGAGATCATTAGGAAACTAGAATGGCTAAAACGAGATTCAGCCGCTAAGAATAAAATGTAGACAACAGATAAACATAAATCAACGGCATATCAATTACCTTATCTTGACCACCAACATCCCAGACAGTGAAGCTAATATTCTTGTATTCCACAGTTTCCACATTAAAGCCTAGCAGCATAAAAACAGCGAATTACAAATATACAAAAGAAAAGAAATGAATGGTTAGCCTGTAAATAATTACCAATGGTAGGGATGGTAGTGACGATTTCTCCCAACTTGAGCTTGTAAAGAATGGTGGTTTTACCAGCAGCATCAAGACCTACCATCAGAATCCGCATTTCCTTCTTTGAGAACAATCGGCCCAGTAATTTCGTGAAAGAGAGCCCCATCTTGCCTGCCTTATTACAACTACACTCGAAACAAAATTCATTTACGAGAGAGATCCAGATCTAAGCATGCAGGAAACAAATCACAGAATGCATCTGTTTTGTTCTAATATGTAATGAGAGCTTGAGAGACTTACCACGGTGTCGGTGTTGGGGGAGGGGGAGAAGTTTGAGATCTGATTTTTTTCAGCAAGATAAATGCGTTTTCTGCCTCGCTCTCTCTCTCTCTCTCTCGCCTGGGTTAGAGTAGCGCCAAAATCGGGGTTATAAATAGCAAACAAAGCACGTTTTATTTTTAAATTTAAATTTCCTTCTTTTTTTAATTATTATTTCTGGCGCGGAGAGACTCAATGGTCGCAATAGTGGTCAGTGGTTATCGTTGAAACTGGAAGGCTTAGCTTAGGATGTGTTTGGTTTGGTGGTTAACTTATTGCTTCTTGTTGTGGTTCCGAGGTTAAGAGACAATTTTGCAACGTGGCGTGGCTGTGATTTAAAAAATAAGATAAAGTATTTTTTTATTCTTTAATTGTTTTGATGTATTGATATATAAAATAGATTTTAAAAAATAAAAAATACATTATTTTAATTCATTTATAAAAAAAAAAAACACTTGAAAAATTATTATTATTACAATAAATCTTACCGGCATATTTCAAAGGTGTTTTGATTTTTTTTCTTCTCACGAGCTTTGAAATACTTTTTTGATCTTAGCTCAAATAATACTTGGCATTATTTTATTAAATGATATTAGATATTTTCATATTAGTGTAGACATTAATTGAAACAATTTGATGTGTTTTTAAAAACACGTTATTCTAAATGACCTTTTTTAAGGTGAAATTGAATCTTACTTGTAATGTTATTTTGAATATAAATCAAGATAAAATCACACACACATGTATATAATGTCTAAAACTATATTAAAAAAATTCCATGAACACCTCAATATTAAAAAGAACCTTAATTTGCAGAGCTTTGGAAAAATCTAATGATTCCAATATAAAATATATAAATTGTACCACATTTCTTTATTTCATTTTTTTTTTCATTGTTGTACTTACACGGAACAAGAAGCTGAACAAATGTTAAGAAGTATGATTGAAATTGTTTTTAAAAATAATTTTTATTTATAAATACATCAAAATAATATTTTTTTATTTAAAAAAAATATTTTTGATATCACCATATAAAAATAATATAAAAACACTATTTTTTTTTAATTTAAACTAAAATACAAATATAAAATTTTCAATTTTTTCAGTTTAGATAGCCAATTGAGATGCTGGCTCATATGGTAGGTGAGAATTCATTCATGTGCGGAAGATCACTTCAAGTCCAAGGACTCCCGCGCAAAAATCAGGATCGCCTGTGCCGTATGAGCTGCCGGTAACTAATGGAGGTGCTTAATTCCCCCTCCTGTACGCGGAGAATCAAAACTGTTTTTCCGGTGCCACTAACATTTATAGACGTGCAAGTTTTGAGCACCACCACTGTGTTTTACATGCTAGTAGGCTGCAAATTTGAATCTGTGTTTCATTCATCCCCTCTTTCGCCCTTGCCTCACCCGTAAACGACTGTGTGCCCAACAGTGATCCTTGTTTAACTTTACTTTTTTAACTTTAAATCCATCAAAGCATTGAAGAAATAAATCGAAGTAAATAAATAAATAACAAAGCAACGTATATTTCCAGTTCTAGGACGAAAAGGTCAATGGGTAAAACTGGGACACACCTTCTCATCAGAATTTCAAGGGAAGGGCCAATCTCCAAGAAATGTTACCCGGTCCCGACCGTGTCAAAACTGCCTAGAGCAACACTTGAAGGGCAATGGTTTATGGAGAGAGTGAGCGGAGACTACCTTGAATCAACTTTCTTTCGGCTCATGGAAATGCAAGACCAGTGATAACTAGTCCCCCTTGATCCTTCATCCTTGCTTGACGGATAATCTCTCTAATAAAAGGTGCAGCAGAAACAGCAATCGATTAATTAGCTGGTCTTCATTTGAATGTTCTAATGAGCAGAATTTTGGAAGGAAAGATTAAGAGCAGAAGTAGCACAGACATTAAATAAAAGTAATGCTACGTGAGTTTTTTTCCTGAACAAACATCATTTGATCAAACAAACAGCAGCATCTGCAACAGGATGACTCAACAGGAAGTGCTATACTTTGTGAAAAAAAATTAAATTATTATGTGTTGACTGCAACTATTATATCAAAATCAAGACCAGTGACATCCATTCAACAATTAAGTGAGAAGTCACTTCCCTGTCTTAAAACAGGAAAAGTAATTTTTGCAGTCACAGACAAGAAAATCTAGAATTCAAAAGCATGAATCAAGGAATATAACCAGAGGACACATAACAGTAGGTTTCGGTTTTTAAGATCAAAGCAGGTGCAAGAAATTGCCCGAGAAAAGGCTCATGAATCGTTCTATAATTCATCCTAGTCTGCCCATCATCAAAAGAAAAAACTGGGAAATGGACTTACTTATCAGTTCATAGGTAACAATCATTGTAGTTCCATAGAGTGACATATTTACAAAACGGGGTCCGAAACCTCTGTAGAAGCCCCGCCATCCATCTTCCTTGAGAAGAGTCTTCGTTGTCTTGAGTACTGAAGGTCTTCCAGAACCGTAATTATCCATAACCTTCCAGATATAGAATTATTGTGTTCAGAGATACTCCAAATAGAACATGTCAATTAACATATCCTGTTCAGAAAACAGATAGTTCTTCTTCCTATGGACATAGTAATGCAATGGTAGTGTGATACACTACATACCTGCAGCCGTGTCTTTATGGTATCCACAGGAGTAGTGATAATTGAGGAACAAGCACCAGCAACTGTTCCTGCCATAGCCTGAACTGTCACCATTTCCAAATGAGATGGTTTCATGTCCATGTCATCCCTATAGCCCATGCTCCTAAAAAAAAAATATATATATATATATCAATTAACATCTCATTCAGAAATTGCTGGGTTAAAAAAGAATATAGTAATAAGAGAACACAAGAATTGTTTACATGCACCTCCAAATGATGTGCTGGGCAGCACCATAGGTACCCCACCAAAGCGCAGATGCCGGTGACTGCGTTAAAGCTGTCAATCCAAAACCTCTATATAAACCACGGATCCCTTCAGTCTTCATTACTTTATGCGTGACATCAAATGGCCCTTTATATGATGCAGCCCCAGGAAGCCCTTGCACCATTAGTCTTTGGCAAATCTGAGAAAACACGACATAAGATTTTGAGGACATCATGAGACAGCACTGAATGATTTTTTTTGAGTCAATCTTCTGCTTCTCTCATGGTAAAATCTTCTTCTTGCTGCTCAAACTGCAGCACCAAATGTTATTTTTTACAGTACAGGATCAAGGAAAACTGCACAATACTTTATTGGCAGGACTCAAATATTATAACAGAAGCAATAAATGGGAGTCGAAGATAGACTGGAAAACTTCATGCCAATGCAACTCGCACCTCGTAACAACATTCCCTAACACCCACATCTATAATTCTATATATAAACTGATACTATATTGTTCTATTCTGATATATTGTTTTATAAGGTCATTTTTGGCATACAAGAATATACAAGACAAACTGCAAACTAGATATTTGGCATCAACCTTTAGGCAATTATTGATTTGTAAAAGTGGCAACCAAGTGCCAAACTATGATTTTGATTCACATTTATGCTTTGTCTATGACAGTAACTCAAACTATAGGATGGATGTTTGTGTGTATTCTTAACCTAACCTGAACTAAAACAATCTCCACCAAAAAAAAAAGGAAATCCCAAATCACCCCCAGGATAATTTCCCCAGTGTACCAAAATAATCAAAAAATTTATGGCTATTGACCAGGATCAAGGATTACGTTTTAACAAATCTTTTTTCTTTCCAATTGAGTAGCTAGTACTTGAAGACAACAAAACCTAGGAAAACTATAAAAAGAGGAAACAAATTTACGTACCACCTCCAAGGGCACATAGTACACACAGGAAACTAGATTTGACAACATGCCTGCAACTCCATTTGCAATACCAACACGTGTTGCTTCAGGCATGTCCAGACCTTCAGTGTATTTGAACATCATATCTTTCGACACTTCAAGAGCTGTCAAGGAAAGAACTCTACCAGGTAATGCTCCAATAGCGGAGGTGCCAAGACCTCGAAAAAGACCTGGAATACCGTCGTTCCTCAATATGTGTTTGGCTACGAATATTCCACCCATGTGAGAGAGCCCAGAATCTGCTACTTGCATTCTAGTCTTCACAACTGCTGTTGGGTGGAGGAAGCCTTGCTGAACAGTAAAGAGGACAGCACCAATAATATGAAACTTCCTCTTGTCCAACCTGAATCAGAGCCAGTGAATTACAAGTAGCGTTAGTTTAGAATTTGCAAAAACTCTAGTAGTACCAACGCTTCACATGACTATAGAAAATCTGCAAAAAGAAAATGATGATGGAACAAACATCTTCACGACTCGTCATTGAAGAACTGAAATAATGGTGAATTTAAATGCAAGATCGCTGAATGTTTACTAAAAAGGGAACGAGGATAGATGGGACACAGAGTCACTGCAACTACTCGGGCATCACTCGAATAGAGGGAGTAGAAAGCACCAGCTAGCCCAATTGCAATCTACTTCTGGCTCAAAAAAAACTCTGATCGATTTATGGATGCCAAAAAGATTTATGATCGAATCATCATGTGGATGTGCCTGCCAATAATGCGATTGTCAAGATCCATTAAAGGAAATTGCTCAATAGGAGGGAATCCTCTCATATAACAAACATCATGGTCACTGTAATTGCTTAAAAGAAGTATAAAACAAAATATATAATCAAATAATATTATATGAAATTAAAATTAATTTAAGTTTCTCTCCCTTTGTTACATGGCAGACATTACTATTTGCATGCCACCCCGAGAAAGATCGCGGTGGTAATTTCAATATTACGACACAGAGCAATAAAAGCAGCAAGCGTGGTAGCCAGAACCAGTGACTATCAGGATGAAACTTAAAACTAATGACATTTCTATTACAAACCCAGTAAATATCAAGAGTGAAAAAGGTGCGCCGACCTGGCCCAATTGATGTCAGTATCAGCGAGAGCCAATTTAGGAACACTTGCAACTTCCGTTTCGACAACCATTGATCAACCTCGATTCTTCGCACTCTTCGCTAATGATGTCCGAGAACGTTTAAGGAGGCCAGGAGTGCCCTTCAAGTGGGGAAATGTTGGCGGGGCGTGTTAACAGAAAAATAATTTGGAGGGTTCCAGTGAATTCGGGCCAACTGAATGGGCCGTGTTAACTGGTAATGGTTTGGATACGGGACTCTATTCACTTTATGGCCCAGCCCATATGTATATCTTGAACTTCCTAGCCATTCTTCTGGTCCATTTGTTACTTGAGGATAGGGTCGTGCACATATTTGGATAATCCATTCTATTTTTTTTCCTCGTTATTACATGCATACACACTGATATTTTGCCGCCGGATTACATGTGCCGTCGTACTTTCACTATTAGTTCTAATTTTTATATCTTATACTTTACTCTCTCTTTTTAGTAAAAAAAACAAACTTTTTTTCACATTAAATAAATCTAATAAGAAATCTGTTAGCAAAAATCTTTAAAGCAAGAATATTTTTAAATAAATGCTTATAACGTGATACATGTTGGTTTGTTTCGGTTAAAAATATATCAAAATAATATTTTTTATTTTAGTTTTGACATTATCATGTCAATTCCATCTAGAGATTGAGTAGACAAAAATGTTACTTATCACGAAAAAGAGGCTGAATAGTCTCTAAATTTTTAATACTACGACAGCCGGTGATCATAGGCAAAGTCGCTGTCAAGAGGTAACATTCCTTGCACATTATTCAACCGTTTATGTTAACTGCCGTGAACTCTTCTTATCAATTCCTGTCAATCAGAGCATCAAAATCGACGCCGTTTAACCTCGTTCCCTTTTTCACTTTCCCGCGAACCTTCCACAGGATCCCCCCTCTCTAATTAAAACTCGGGTCAATTTTGGCAATTCAATGATCAAATAAAAAGAGAAAAAGATAAAAAAACGTTTGTCATTGGACGCGAATCACTATCTAGCCCTGGCTTCCTTTAAATACACACAAAAATCCGCCCTTTCGATTTCTCTTTTTTTTCTATTTACAGGGTTAGGGTTTCTTAGACGCGTTATCTTTCATTTTTATTTTCTTATTAAAAAAAGAAAAGTTACAAAAGCCCCTCAATTTCCTCTCAAAATTACATTTTTTTCCCTATCTGCTGAACAAGTTTCTAGATCAAGTATGGCTAGATTCGACTGCTCCATCTTCTCTGGTACTAAATTTAATTAATTATCTCACACTCTTTGCATAACTTTGCGTGTTATTTCTCTCTACCCACTCCGTGCCCTTCAAGATTCTATTATTTTTTGCTTGGATTTACTAAGTAAGCTGTTTTTTTTATAAAAAAAAAAAGTTTTTATTGAATTGTATATTCGATTCGTGAGTTTTTTTTTTTTTTTTGGGGGGGGGTGTAAGAATTTGAGATTCCTTTTTTGGTGGAGCTGTGGATTTTAGTATTTTCTTGCTGTGCACGTGTTTAGGCTTTTCTCCTAAATTAGTTTGAGTGGGTTTTCTTGGTGAACTTAATAATTTAGTCCGCGTGTAGGCTTGGCTCTTCTTTGTTATTTGTTTAGATATCCTGATTTACTTTTTTGTCATTGAACTGCTGAATTGGCTATTTTTTGTTTCGAAATTAATGGGCTTAGCTTCTTTCTTTTTTTGCTGGAAGTGCTAGTTGAAAAATTGAAGAGTATATTGCTTCTTGATATTTTCTTTATAATTGCAAAGTATTATTTCTGTGTTCAAGAAATGCTATTTTAGTCTCGTTTGGATTGGTTCCTACCTACCTGGTCAATGCTTAAGATTTATGTATCCATTTCTCCAGGAGTGGCAGTCTTGGAATGGATATGAATAATGTTTCTGGACATGAAAATGCAAAAACTTATTTGGTATTTATCATAGCTGTTCTACTAATTAAAAGAAACAGGTTCAAATTAAGTTTAAAAAGGTTTCTTTTTTCTTTGGTTATTTCTGATCGTTTGGTGACATTTTCTTGGATTTTAGATTCAAGGCGCTGAGATAGATCCTATCTTGACAAGTCCAGTTGTTGAGCTAGTTGAAACCATGTACAACGAAGGAAATACTGAGTTTGTTGCGGGCCAGGGCTTGTTTTATCCTGCTGCCACTGAGTATGGTTACTACTGTACAGGTAATTTTTACCTGTCCTGTTTGAATATCTTATTGTGATGCTTTATGATAGGATGCCTTATTTGTTCTTTGTAATGATTGAATGTTGTCAGGATTTGAAACACCCGTTGAATGGGAGGACCATCAAAATATTTTTGGTGCAGATGGTCCTGAAATCCAGTATGCGGTGAGTGAGATCTATCCAGCTCTCTCTTCTACTTCTGTTTTCACATATGCTTCTGAATTATGTT
Organism: Salix arbutifolia; assembly: GCA_025169955.1. NCBI lineage: Eukaryota > Viridiplantae > Streptophyta > Magnoliopsida > Malpighiales > Salicaceae > Salix > Salix arbutifolia. The sequence goes on from CM045909.1 coordinate 5,746,127, forward strand.
CTGACATTTAAAATGTTCATTTTATCTTTTGCAGGGCACACAGAATGAATGTTTACCTTATGTATATTACGCACCTAGCTATGCATATGCACAGTCACCATATAACCCATACAATCCCTACATACCCGGTGCTATGATAGGAGTTGATGGCCCATATGCAGGGGAGCAACAATATTACACAGTTCCCCCGTATCAGGACCCTGTATCTTCATCTGGTTACATCCCAGTTGATGTTCAACCAGAAGCCTTCCAAAATGGTTCAGCAGATCCTTTGTTAGATACTAGCATAGGACACAATGGTAGACCTGATTGGAAAAGTTTAAAGCATGACATTTCTTCATCATCTGCAACCTTTGCTAGGAACCCCCCTAGACCTTCTTCAAACCATACTAATTCTTTGAACAGGATATCTGAAGGGCCAAAAGCTAATGTTGGACATGTTAAGCAATCAATAACTCATGGAGGTATTTCTTCTGGCAGTATTCTTACTGAAGCTTCATCACATGTCCTTCAGGTATGGGTTCTTGCATAATTAAGATAATATCCTGTGATGTTCCTTATTCCTTGTAAAGAATGTAAGTTGTTGGAAAGCTGCATGTTGTGTCGAGTTTGCTGTGCTACGACATCTCATGTCAGCACAGGCTAGATTGGTTTATAATATGGGTTCATTTTGGTGGTCTCTTTCATAAGTTATTAATTACATCTTCAACTGACTGTAGTTGGATTTTGCTGAGAATCTTTCAAAATGTTTCTACTTTACAGGGTAGAAGTGCTTCTGGCTCGATGCATCCTATTGACAACATTTCAAATAGTAAAGTCCGACCTCATCAGAACCAATTAAAAGTTAGTCTCCCTGCCAGCAATGACTTTTCTAATTTTGGATCAAGTGCTTATGGCCGAACATCCGTGGATAAGCTTCGATCTAAGTTTCATGCTGGCAGAACTCTCAGTGATCTGAATAGAAACGTGGAGCTGTTGGGCGAGCAGAATCGTGGACCTAGGATCAACAATATGAAAAACCAACTGGCTGTTAAAGCCCACACAACCAAACTGAGAAATGATAATGGACTAGGCAACATCATTATACAGGCTGACCAGCACAACAAGGATGATTTCCCAACTGATTATGCAGATGCAAAGTTTTTTGTAATAAAATCATATAGTGAGGACGATGTGCACAAGAGCATCAAATATAATGTTTGGTCATCTACACCTCATGGAAACAAAAAGCTGCACAGTGCATATGAAGATGCACGGAAACTAGATTTGGGAAGGCCTCGAGGCTGCCCTATTTTTCTGTTTTTTTCTGTGAGTTCTATGTTAATGGACACCTCTCTTTTTTTCCCAACATTTTTCACTCTTTTCCTAACTGGAGAATGGAGGGAATCTATCTTAATTGTGTGATGTCTTCCTCACCCACTGTTCCCCACTGATGCAATCTTGTCTTCATGCAGGTAAATGCCAGTGGTCAATTCTGTGGTGTTGCAGAGATGGTTGGCCCTGTAGACTTCAATAGAGATATGGACTTTTGGCAGCAAGATAAATGGAGTGGGAGCTTTCTTGTTAAGTGGCATATTATTAAAGATATACCAAACTCAAGCTTTAGGCACATCATATTGGAGAATAATGAGAATAAGCCAGTGACTAATAGCAGAGACACTCAAGAGGTATGTGTTGATTTCTATATTGCCGTGGCTGGTGTGTCTGCACAACTTAGTAAATGCTAGTCCCTGTCCAAACTAATATGAAAGCTCCTACAGTTGGCTATAGGATACTTTTATTCCTCTATAATTCTTTTTATAGAGGCTTTGCGGGAACCAGCATGGATTCACTATTATATATTATATGAGAATCTCTGTATTTTTACTTTTAAAAGTTTGAACTCATGCCATCAAAAAAAGAAACAGAATCTAGTTTTTTGTAGTGTGACTGTTATCTGATTTTTCTCTCTGTCCGGGTAATGATTTTTTTTTGTTTACTGGCATGTGTTTTGCTGGTTATTTCTTCTGATTGGATTTCTATTTCTCGTAGATAATGTATAAGCAAGGTTTAGAGATGCTGAAGATGTTCAAAAATCTCCCACTGAAGACTTCTATACTTGATGACTTTGTGTACTATGAGAATCGTCAGAAAATTATGCAGGAAGAAAAGGCCAGGCTTATGTTTAAAAGCTTCCAATCCCCATTGTTTGTACCAGCATTAAATCCTGCCCATGATTTAAATGGTCTTGTGCAGAAGTCACTGGAAAAAGATGAGAGTATGACTGATCTTAACAGCTTGAAGAAAACTGAGCCAAACAAATATAAAAAGATTATGAATTTGAATGATCATAACAGCTGGAAAAAAACTGAGACAAACAAAGATGAGAAGATTGTGGATCAAAATGAATTTAACGGCTCGAAGAACACTGGGACCTCTGCCACTAAGCAACTTTCTTCAGATTCAATTGTTACCATTTCAAGCAGGGATAAAGATTCGGGGCCAGATACAGCAGATGCAGATGATGATACTGGACCTGTGTTAAAGATCGGCTCACTTGATATAAACCCGACACAGGTGGAATCTAAGTTCTCACCAAATGCTGCTAACAAATCTGCTGAAATTGTCACAGTAGGATCAATGCCTGTTAAAGTTAACAGAATTGCTGAATCTTCTGGTTTTCTAACAGTGGGTACTATCCCACTTGATCCTAGGTCTCTACAACTGGACAAAGGTGGTGCTTCTGGTAAAAAGGGGTCTCAGTACTGATGACATGAGAAGGTTTGCCATTGACTTGGTTTTCTGGTTGAGTTTTTTCAATGTAGTAGTTTTGGCATAGCGGATCGCTGTAAACAAGAGTGGAATTATAGGGATGTTGGCTACCGAAGTTGGAAAATTTGTATTGCTTTGGTCACCTTTTGCTTCCTGCCCCCCTTGATTTACTATACTCGAGTCCCTTGTTTGAATCTACTAATTATGTGTTTTGGATTAATTTGGGGTGGGAGGTGCAGCTTTAAAAGGAAAACTACCGTGCAACCTTTTAGCTCCTTTCATTGAAGATACAAAAAATCCTGTCGATGTACGTTTGATTAAATTTGAAATTTGTTTGTTCCTTCTGCTTGAAATAAAGACCTTTTGAATTTGAGGAAATGCCGCAGGTTCTCTCTTTTATGATGTCAACGGGAACTGATCCTGTAAATTTGTGCTTGAGAATAGGAAGTCTATAAACTAGCAGAGTCAAAGCCCTGGAGTTTAATAATGGAATGGAGAGATACAAGGGATGCTAATAGATTGAGATTTTGGGATTTGCTTTGCCTTAATCTCTTACAACAAGAAACGTTGATAACAATCATCATCAAGTGTTCCGTTTGTTTAGGTAAATACATGTTCCGAACGAAAAAGGTTTTGAAATCGGAATGTCCGTACCTGATGTTTTGTGTTATTTGTTTCATTATTTACTTGCCTCTTTCACAGCAGTGGTCATGAATAACTGATGGTTTGTTCCCAAGCTAATCTGCTCACCAAGAGCAAACGTATTTCTGCGATTTGTCAGTTTTATTTTTTACAACGAGGTGTTTGCTGGCAGCATCAAACAATCAGTGTGGAGCCACCAACATCGTGTTTTCACCCACGAAAAATAAAATAAGTATTTTTGTCGATTTTTCTCCCGAGATATCTTGGAAACTCTTCATGTATTTTTTTACCCGTAATGATCAATGCATTTCACTGCCTTCCTCATCTCTAATTATTTATAGATACTTAGATAGAGCTGTTATTTATCTCCGCAAAGTTGTAGCAGTTATCGTTTAGAAGCTTTTTAGTGACTGGATACTGTCTCTCTCTTATCTTTTGGTTCTTTCTGACCTAGGGCACCGGGTGTCAAACTCGTATGGAGCATGCGGTGAAGAAGTGGACCAGAGAGAGAGAGAAGTAATTAATTTCACTAGTGACGTTGAGAGGCTAGATACATTTTACAGCCGTCAAGGCCCACGGAGAAGCATACGTTTTAACCACTCGGATGCAAGGGCCAAAGCCACTTACCCATAAAACATCTAATAAGTGTTTTAATGATAAAATCTTAAAATTAAAAAGTTTGTTCTTTTTTGAATCTCAGGCTTGAATCTGTGATCGTTGATATAATGTTATAATTGTTAATTTCAGAATTCGGGAGATTATTCAAGATATATAAGTAAACTAGTTAGAACATGAAGAAGAAGAAGGAGCTACTCTTCGGCCTATTGCTTGATTCAGACAACATGAAGAAGAAGAAGGTATCTAATGATTTTGTTTTTGGAGCAATGCTCAATTAAGACTCCTCGGATGACCTGGTGCAATAATATGAACACGGAATTACTGCATTTGCTTTCTTTTACCGACCTGTTCTTTGGCAGTTATATTTGATTTTTGTTTTTACCTTAACTGGACCATGATTATCGTTGTGGCTTAAGGGCTCAATTTTAAAGTGACTGTCGAGATTAAGGTCCCCGAGAATGTGGTGTAAAGTGATGAAATGAACCCAACACATCAAATTCTTATCATATCATGTCCATTTCCAAATCACATCATCATGATGCTGCTAAGGATAAGGACATGCATTATGTTACCTTTTATATTTACTGTATATTTTTGGATATATATATATAATGCCATGCCAGCCATACGGGAGTACAAATACCATTCTTTACACCTCTCCACATCAAGTACAATATATTTATTTCTCTGTAAAATAAGAAACAAGTTTGGTTAGAAGAAATGTCGACATGTTTTTGACAACTATGTCGGTTTTGTTTTGTTTTGGTCAAAATAATTAAAATATTTTGTACCAGTTAAAAAAATGAAAAAAACAATGTTGTTTTTATCTTAATTTAATTTTTTGTTTATTTTATATTTTTCAGCCAAATACCGACCAAAATATTCCAATTTTGTTCCGTCTGTTCTGTTTAGACCAAATAATGTTTTTTTAAATAATAAATAATTTTACAATATCAATCATATCTCTTAATCCGACCGTTAGATTGAGATAAAATTTTACGAGGAGTCTCTTGACATGTTTATATACATATATCATATTAAAATTTCAGAGTAATCAAAGAACGCAATGACCTTGCGAGATTGATGATGGCAATTTCATAATATTATATATGTTCATAATTTTGTTCAGAAAAATCATTTTATTGTATCTTTTTTAAATTAAATTATACAATTCTAAATAATTTTATTTTTGGATTTGAACTATTTTTTTCTAAATTAATATATTTAATCATATATATACACAAACAAACAGTACAACTCCGAAACAGCATGTCAAAACACTATGAAATCAAAATATTTTGTTATAATTGAGAAAATAAAACACCAATCGAAACAGAATTGACAATCATAGTTTTTGATAGTCAACATTCCCACCTCTCAGGATTGGAGTAATTATAACTTAGTTTTGGTAGTTTATCAAGGTTTATTAATCAGTCCTCATGGTTCATAAACTATATATTCAATCTCTATATTTTTAAATACAATTATACTTTTATCCATTTCATTTTTATAAAATATCTTGTTTAAATAAATGAAAAATGGGAGAAAAACAACTAGATAATATGAAAAGACCGGTGAGATTTGTTTTTTGAAATAAAATACTAGTAGACTACACACGATCAACAATGGTCAAGAAATTATTTAATTGTTTTTACACTAGAGATAACTTAATTTATTTTGATAAATTACAGGCACTAAATTCTAATTAACTCGTGGAAAGTGAGGCGGAGGATCTTTCACTGTCTATTTGATTTAGCTTTGATTAAACTAATATCAAACACTTTCTCTTTGATTTAGCTTGATTAGAATAATATTAAAAGATTTACATTCACATCCTTTGGCGTGTGAACAAGTTTTTTCCCTCCTTGACTCGCTCTGGTTTTTGTTTTCAGGCTTGGCATTTATCTGGGTCAATTTTCGTATATCTAAATTAAATTTTAATCAGAATATTATATAATAAATTGGTCTGTTTAAAGAGACTTCAATGATATATATATATATATATATAGGATGACAGCGTAAGAAGCAAAACTCAAGTATTATAAGTATGGATTAACACCGCCTATCAGATGCTAGTGTGTATCCGACATGAATGCATAGAGAGCGACAGTACAGTTCATAAAAGATTATGTTATAGTCTTATTCGAGACATCCTATAAAAAAATAATGAAAATAATAGCAGGTTTAATTGTCTAGTTAATTAAACCATACCGCGATTTGTGCTCGCATAGCGATACGAATCTGCACAGGGGTATATTTGTTTATTAATTTGAGGATAAATTATTCTAATACACTACCAGTGAAGCTCACAAAGCAATGGACAATACTGTAGAGATCAGTGAAGCTACTTGTAGCCAGCTTGTCATGGATTGGCACACTCTTTCACAGTCACAGAAGCAGCAGACATATAACAATTCATACATACAGAACCATGAAAAAGCACCCCTTTACCAGTTCTCTTTCTCAAATTGAAAGCCAAGCCAAAAGCAGCCATTCTTCTTTCTTTCTTTCATTTATTTTGATCTGGTAAGTACTCTACACTGATTCTACTTTGGATCCCTTTAGTTTACATTAATTGTATTATTTATTTGCTTGTAGAAAGTCTTTACTTTTCCTAGGCTTGTTTATTATATTATATACAAGTTCTATGTTTGTATTTTTGCTGTGTAGCAATGAAAAGCAATGCTTTATCATTTCCTTTTGACCCACATTACAATCAGCATCAAATCTACAGCGTTCCCTTTTCAGGTCTCTATATTTGGAGCTTTCCTTCCTACCCTTCTCTGCGTCCAAGATTCAACATTTTTTCAAGGTAAATATTCAGTCCTCATAAAATAGCTGTCTTGTTTTAACCCGAGTTTCTTAAATGCTTATCATTTTAGATTTACTCATCTGTGGCTTGTTTGGCTGCTTGGGTAACACATCTGTACTCAGTATTCATTGATGTAGTGCTGCTGTGTTTTTTTTTATATTCTTGGCAGTGCTTCAAGTGCACAGATTTGACTGTCTTGTGTCGTAGTGATAGATTTGTTTGATTAAAGATGAGCTACTACATTCATCGAACAACCTCGCAATGCTCAAGTTGATTCCGCTTATTATTTTGTTTATGGGAAAAAATATCAGGTTGTCTATAGGCCTACAAATTAAGCGAACGTTATTTCCGTAAAGGAAACTTCCTTGTCGAAAGCTTCGTGTTTCGGACACATAGTTAAAGCAAAAGGAGGTGATTTACTGCCTTGGTCATAGAAGAAGGCATGGAAGAGAGCTTTGTGCCATTTCGCGGAATCAAGAATGATCTTCAAGGGAGATTGATGTGTTACAAGCAGGATTGGATTGGTGGTTTCAAGGCGGGTTTCAGGTATCTATTGGCATGAAATAACAACTACAAAATTCAAATCATACTGTCTGTTTCAATTGCAAGTTTTTTTTCTCTTCAAATAATGGTGCTATGATTCTTACTGAATTTGTTTTAGGATTTTGGCTCCGACCACGTATATATTCTTCGCATCAGCAATTCCAGTCATCTCATTTGGAGAGCAGTTGGATAGAGATACAGGTGAACCATTATGCTCCAATTTTATAGCGAAATCTCATCATACATCTGTCTGGTAGCATATTTATCATGTTCTTACTTCCTTTTATTGACAGATGGGGTTCTCACAGCTGTTCAAACCCTGGCTTCAACTGCATTATGTGGAGTTGTTCACTCCATTATCGGGGGTCAGCCTTTGCTGATCCTTGGAGTGGCAGAGCCAACTGTAATTATGTATACGTTTATGTTCAATTTTGCTAAAAACAGACCTGATCTGGGATCAAAGCTCTTCCTAGCATGGAGTGGATGGTAATGTCTACACTCCTGACTGCAGATTGAATCATCATTTACTTCTGAATCGACATTTGAGGCCTTTGTTAGTTTTTAGTGTTCCCACCTTGTGTTAGCACTTAATGGTTACTCTGATGGCAGGGTGTGTGTATGGACTGCTATCCTGCTCTTTCTGCTGTCTATCTTAGGAGCTTGCTCGATTATTAATAGATTTACTCGTCTAGCGGGGGAATTGTTTGGCCTTCTGATTGCCATGCTTTTCATGCAGGAAGCTATAAAAGTAAGGAAACCAATCTTTTTTCTTTGTTTGTCCTTCTATGGTATTAGCTGAGCAACAGAATTGACTAAAATTACTTTCATTCTAACGTGACTAAGGATTTAGTAAAACAACAACACAACTTGCAAAAGATTTAGTTTTTCAATTGTTGATTTATTTTGTTATTTTCTGTGTTCATACAATGCCCCTACCTTACAGTTTTGCTGAAGCTATGATTTATTATGTGGGTTTGTTAGGGACTTGTCAATGAGTTTGGAATACCTAGAAGAGAGAATCCAGAGTCAGTCGAGTTTCAACCTTCATGGAGATTTGCGAATGGGATGTTTGCTTTGGTACTATCATTTGGACTTCTGCTAGCTGGATTAAGCAGCAGAAAAGCTAGGTCTTGGCGCTATGGTTCTGGTAAAAACATTGAATCCTCAAGTGAAACTTCACGTCACCCAACTTCATTTCTGTATACCCGGCACAAAAATATCAAAATCTCCGAGTCATTGAAATTATCACCGTTACTTTTTACAGGATGGCTTCGAGGCTTTATAGCAGATTATGGTGTGCCTTTGATGGTTTTGGTCTGGACTGCTGTTTCTTATATACCATCAGGAAGTGTTCCAAAAGGAATCCCGAGGCGTCTTTTTAGCCCCAATCCATGGTCACCAGGGGCCTTTGAGAACTGGACAGTCATGAAGGCATGGCTAATCAATAGAATTTGCAGTTTTCCCATCTTCTAGACACAAATATCGTATTGACATGCTATTTGTCAAACTTAACAGGATATGCTAAATGTGCCAGTTCTTTATATAATTGGAGCTTTCATTCCAGCAACAATGATTGCAGTCCTGTATTATTTTGACCACAGTGTAGCATCTCAGCTTGCTCAACAGAGTGAATTTAATTTGAGAAAACCACCCTCTTTCCACTATGATCTGCTTCTCTTGGGATTTATGGTACCTAAGAATTCTACTCTCCTGCACACCACCCCTTTTGATTTACTTCGCTTCTAGATGACAAAAGTATGGAATTAGTAAATATTGAAAAATTTGTGGCAGGTCATTCTATGTGGTCTTATCGGAATTCCTCCATCAAATGGTGTCATTCCACAATCTCCAATGCACACTAAGAGTTTAGCTACACTGAAGCACCAAGTATGCATCTCAACCATGCAACTAACTGTTTATTATTCTGCTTTCTATTCCTCAGCCTCTGGCCGATAATTCATGTTTGCCACCAGCATAAGCATCCCTAAAACTCCCAAACAGAAATAATGAAAAAGTTGAAAGTGCTTGATCACATGGACATTCATATGCGCACCAATCCACAGTCAAATGCTTTGTTTTTTCACATTAGTCTCCTGTATCTCATATGCAGATACTTCGTAAACGACTTGTGGCAACAGCACGCAAATGTATGGGTAAGAATGCAAGTCTAGGGCAAGTGTATGGCAGCATGCAAGAAGCTTATCAACATATGCAGACCCCGTTAATTTACCAAGAACCTTCTGCTCAGGTATTTTCATTTGTTTATGGTTTTGTAGATACTCTGTACATCAAAAGATTACTGTTGATGATCAAATTGTGTCTCCAATTGTAAGTATCATAGTTGTGAATCCAGAAGCCTAGGAATTTAAGATGGCAAACAGCAACCAAAGGCTTACGAAGTCTTGAGATACTAATATCATATTCAGATAATTTATGCATAACCTTTTTGCAGCAAAATAATTGTGGTTCGTAAATGTTTTTCTCTGAAGTATGATCGATGAGTTTGGGCTCACTATTGAAATGCCTACACTTGTTGGCATGTTGCATGGGCAGGGATTAAAGGAGTTGAAACAGTCAACAATTCAGATGGCAGCAGGCATGGGAAATATTGATGCCCCGGTAGACGAGACAGTATTTGACATTGAGAAGGAGATTGATGATTTATTACCAGTTGAGGTGAAAGAACAGCGGCTCAGTAACCTGCTTCAAGCTATAATGGTAGGAGGATGCGTTGCGGCCATGCCTTTCATTAAGATGATCCCAACCTCAGTACTATGGGGTTATTTTGCATTTATGGCCATTGAGAGCTTACCGGGTAATCAGTTCTGGGAGCGCGTCTTACTGCTGTTCACTGCTCCAAGCCGGAGATACAAGTAGCCAACTGACACCACTTTCTTCTCCCTTCTTCTTATCTCATCCACCTCTCTGATTTTCTTGGCAAAAAACTAAACTCTATTCTTTTGCCTCGTTTTTTTTACCTTTTCAGATTGCTGGAGGAGTACCATACCAGTTTTGTGGAAAGCGTACCTTTCAAGACAATTGCGATATTCACAATTTTTCAGGCTGTTTATTTGCTCGTCTGTTTTAGCATTACGTGGATACCAATTGCCGGAGTTCTTTTCCCTTTAATGATCATGCTTTTGGTTCCTGTGAGACAATACATTTTGCCCAAGTTTTTCAAAACAGTGCACCTTCAGGATTTGGATGCAGCAGAATATGAAGAGATTCCAGCTTTATCATTCAATCTAGCAACTGTAAGCTTTTTATCCTCTATCCTTACAAGCAGCTTAGTCAGTAGCTTTTATCGCCTTCATATCTGATTCACGTTAATATTTGACAAAAAGAAGAAAGCAATTATAGTCATATATGTCGTTTGTGGATCATGTGCATTCATCTAAACAGTCCTGTAGTATTTTCAGTGTAACTGAAGTGATTTTCGACAGGCACAACGTGGGGTCGATCAGTTACTGATGGCAACTTATGTTTCTTGCATGTTTGATTGGTTGTTTGATATCAGGAGGCAGAGATGAGCAGGGCAGCTTCATTTGCAGATGATGGAGAAATTTTAGATGGGATCATCACTCGAAGCAGAGGGGAGATAAAACGCATGTGCAGCCCCAAAGTAACAAGTTCTGATGCTACAGCATCAAAGGAATTCAACAGAATTCAGAGCCCACGGTTTTCTGATAAGGTGTATAGCCCTCGAGTTAGTGAAGTGCGAGGGGATTCGAGTCCTCGAGTAGGTGGAACTGGAAGAGGACCATTTAGTCCGAGAACCGGTGAATCAAGATTATCAAATTTGGGAAAAAGTGGTTAGAATTTCAGTGTCAATATCAAGTAATGGTTTCGATTTATTGTCCTTTTACACCAAAAACAAAATAAAATAAAATAATAAATTATACACACACACACACACACAGGCGGGGATTGCCTTAATGAATTTTAGGGGGAATCAGAATCCAATCAATTAAGGAATCAATTGATGGGGCTTAAAATTGTTCTATTAGCCTGGGATGACTATCCATTTGCTCTGCAGAAATAGACGCTTTACTAAACAAATAAAATATAGCAGGCTACTACATCTTAGCTTGGAATGAATATTTAAAAAAGATTAACATTAGTCTGAACTCTGAACCATCCACGGGCCTGGAAGGCTTCAACTTGCTTTGCCTTTTTAGCTCCTAGTCCCCCACGATCCAAGGCTAAAGCTCGACAGAACCCACCCTCAATCTGAGTTCTCATGCCTTCCCTGCACGATATCAAGGCATATTTGTCACTTTATTTCAAAAATAATTTTAAAAATAATTTTAATCACACTTCTAAACATATAATTAATTACATAACTAGGGGTACACTTGTTCTTTGGAAAATGTTTTACTGGCTATGGGAAATGGTGGTTGTTACAAGGTGGTGGTTTTTATGGCAGTGATAATAAAGACAATAATGATGAAATGATAGTAATTTTAACAGCAAGATGGCTGTCACATGATGATGTTGATGGTTGTTGTTGTATGGATAATAAATTTGAGATTTATGGTGAGAAGATGATAAAATGATGACTGTGCTTTATGGTGGAACAACGACAAAATAATGATTATATAGTGATTCTATCTATAATATAAGTGGTTGTGTCGGTGGATGGCAGTAGCTGGTAGATGACGTTGTTGGTGGATATTATGAAACAGGAGTGCCAAAAAACATATTTCCTCTATATATATATATATATATATCCTACTAAAAATATATCATAAGTGTTCTTTCCTGATTCATTTTTTTATTTGTTTATCCTATAAAAAATAAAACTCAGCTATTATACTATCATAAGCTTTTAAATATCCGAGGGGCTTTGATAAGGATGGATAGATTATTTGCTGGTCTTTTTTCCTAGTTTTCCTTTTTATTAAATAAAATATTCTATATAACTCTTAAATTAAAGATTCCGACCTTTTAATTGATTTTAGTTAAAACAATAGAAACAAATACGCTGCAAGAGATTTTGATTTTAAATTGATAGTCTTTTTAAAAATATATATATATATATATATATATATATAAAAAAAAAAAACATATGATATAAGAGTCATCTCACCTCATCACTTTCACACATAGCATCCACCTTGCAATTTTCACACATGGCATGCTTTGATTAGCTAAATATCATATCTTTCACTGTATCCATGTGAACTGCAAGTCTTCTACCATCTGTTGTTTGTTTATGGGCAGCATCATCTTTGAAATTGCAAAGGTTGTTCAAAAGAAAAGAAAAGAAAAGAAAGGAGAAAGAAAGAAATAATGTGGAAGACAATATATCGATGACCAATATATCTATCTCGTCGAAGACATTCACGGTAAAGCTGCAATTAAAACCATGAAAATCAGGGATCTGAATAAATACTGCTACTGTGAATTTAATTGAGGCATAAATAAAAAGATACTTAACTCTTATTACGTTGTTGGCTAGTTCAGGAGGCAGCGCAGTTTGCAATGACGGCATCGTTTCTAGAGAGAGACGGCTGACGAATGAATGAGCGAGTATTTCAATTGGCTGTTGCAGCGGTGTAAATGAAGAGCTATTTTGGTAACGTGGCAGTGGTAATAGTTTTATTCAAAATAATATTTTTATAATCTAAAAAAACAATATTAATTTGAAGTGAATAAAACAAATAAAAAAAAATGTTTGTCGGTGCGTTTCGTGTAAATAATATAAGCCTACGTAGCCCATTTGTTGGTGGGCTTAGGACTATTAGCTCGATTGTTTAAAAGAGAAGCGTGGGTGTACCTTTCGTCTCTTTCAAGCCCTTTTCTTTTAACAGGAAAAAGTAATCCGTTAAACTTGAGAACTCGCTACGATTAGATATTTTGAGTTCGTATCAAAGTAGAAAAAAAAAATATTGAATTTTCGTTTGGGGTCGGTGTATCTTCTTGCTATATTAATACCTGAATCTTCTGTAAAAATCAAAACTCGATCTTTTATAATAATAATAATGATGGTAAAATCCACTCTAATCTGTTGTTGCACCACTAAAAGGAGGAAAAAAACAATCAATTACACAGTCGAAGGTAAGAAAAAACAAGCCCGTATTCTACTACATCATCGCACAATGAGGGGAATACCCTGACAGGGATGGAGACTCCGTCATAATCAAGACCCGGAACAAGATACTAGCGGATCTTGGGTTCTGCAGCATTCAGCATCGAATATGGTACAATAGTATTGGCAATAGCCAAAACTACTAGTATGATTGCAGTTATATCTCAGCAACCAACAGAGGAGACCTCCCCTTGACTCTCAGGCTGCCCTTCTCTTAAGCAATTTATAGGAGGAATAGTCACTGTTTCTTGATTTCCATAAGCATTCCAACAAAAGGGATCGTCCATCAACTCACCTTCTTCAGGGAGAAGCTCAACCTCTGATAGAAGTATGTCGGTGCAGGCTACTGTGTCACTACAAGCAAAGTGTATCGGTGGGTTTCTAACATCGTATGTGCCCTTAATGTTCCTGTATGTAACGCCTGTGACATAGACAGCTGAGGTCTCATTTAGACAAGCCTTCGATAGGCAGTAGTATTGGTCTATGATCATGCAGTTCCTAACATTCTCCATTTGGATGTTTTCGAAGTTTATGTCGGATACGCAGCCCGCGCCGCCTTGCCATGTCTTAATCCTCAGTCCATTGTCTGATTCTCTTATTACAGAGTTTCGGACGGTTATGTTCCGTACACATGCCTGGGAATTGTGAACTCCCAGGCTTCCGATGCTGCAGAAAACAGAGGGGGGGCAATGCAGAGTTTTAGAAACCTTGAACCAGAGTTAACTTGGTGTCAATCCCATACAAGTAGATTCAAAAAGAATATGAAAATCATGTGGAACTTCATACTTGTATTTCAATCAATAGGCCATGCCTCAATAGATAGTTTTCTCTATAAAAATTTAGCAAAAACGCAAAATGACATTTTGCTATGTGATGATCACATCAAGGCGGAAATCAAGTTCTTGCTAGTTTTCTTTCTTTCCTTTTCCTTTCAAAATCAACTTTTTGAATTACTTTTTAGTGATAACTGATAAATACTTTTGTGCGTGGACAAAATGGCATTTATCAAACACAGAAAAACTGTCATGTGGTCTTCGTGTTGCAAGGCCAAACATAGCCTCAACTGTAATGAAAAGAGACCAAAAAGTAGCTTCACGCAGTGAACTGGTGGTTGGTACGTAACACAACCATGATCCCTATATAATTGAAACAGGTAGAAGACTGTACCTAAGCCCGTGACTGGGACCACAGGTGAGACCATCTATATTAACATTTGCGCATCCTGTCCCGATCGATATGCAATCGTCACCTGTTGAAGTTATGGATTAGAAACGGCTTGATAGCAGATAAATAATCTGAAAAGAGAGATTATAAATTAGAATGCGTTTTTTTTTTTTTGTCGTACCGTTGCTAATGGAGGAGTCGTAGATGCCAACAGCCTTGGTGTTCTCTAAGTGAATCCCGTCAGTATTTGGGCTAAGTTTTGGAGAAGATATGGACAGTTTTTCTATCAAAACTCCTTCACAGCCATCAAATTTCATATGGATTTGGGGACTGTTCTGGATTCTTAAGCCACTGACTGCCAAATTGGAGCTCATGAAGAAGCGAATTAACTGAAACCATTAACATTTTTTTAGCGGTTAAGGTATGGCGAAAGCATGTAGTAATTGATTCCATTTTTATCTAAATTACGTGCACAGAATTTTCACTTACAGCAGGGCTATCACATGGTCCTTTTGATGTCGATCCATTTGGGCCCTGAAATCATATCATATTGCGACAGAAAAAGTTAATTTGGTTCGATTACAGAATTAATTAAATACTGACTTCATTCAAGAAATATTACCCTGTGAGGTTTGCAGGGTAGATCCCACCACTTCTCTCCATTTCCTTCAATGGTTCCTTCTCCAGTGAGAGTCATACCGTCAAGTCGATAAAACACAAGCCATTGCTTTGTGCTATCTTTTTCTGGCCAGGAATCCGGTCCATCCGGCGGCATCAGGCACCCATCCACCTATTCACAGTACAATTTTCTGTAAGCCATAGTAGACTAAACATGGCAAGGTTATACAAAAACAAACAGAAACATGGATATAAATGTTTTACCTGAAACACAAGTCCTGGCTTGCATGGACCTGTGAAAATAGTTGAGGTGATCGTAAAAGAATAACCTGAAGGAGCCAGAATAACACCAGATTCCACTCCACAAGCTTCTTTCCAAGCCTTCCTGAATGCATCGGTGTCGTCAGTGGAGCCATCACCAATTGCCCCATAATCCATTACATTGAAAATGCAGTCTGAACTGTTACTTCCAGGATCGTTCGGATAAGGGTCTGAAGGGATTGAAGGGGGATTGGAAGGGGAAGGGGCAGGGTGGTTTTTAGGATCAGGGGCATCACCAGGGGGTGGAGAAACGGGTGACCCTATAGTTCTGGAGCTCTTGGTCTTTGGCTTATGGTAATGATTCCTTCCTTCTACATTGCTTGAATTATAAAGCAGAGACACCCCAATGCAAATGGCAAAAAAACCACGAATGATCTCCATGAAAATGGAACGAAGGATGGTAGAATAGGCAGTGTGCTCGGTGGAAAATAAAAAGAATTTAAGAGTTTTTTCAAAGTGAAACAACAACAAGTACAGCTTCTCAAAGTTAACAAGTGAGACACAGCACGAGAGAGAGAACTTTTAACAACTGCTATGGCCTAGGGGGCTCAAGTTAAGTGGCAAGGGGGGTTAATTTATACTCCTGTAAAAGGACCTCCAAAAACAGGTTCTGATGTATGGTCGGCACGTGTCATGTTCCAGTCGATTGGAATATTATTGCCTCTTTAATAACAGGTGGGAATTAAATTTGGAGGATTGGCCTTGTGTGGCAAATTCTGCATGCCGTGCTTGAAAGTTAAGTGGAAATCAATGTGTCCATCTAACCTTCTATTCCTGTTTGTCATGTTTTCTCACATTTTGTTTAGCTCTGTTAAAACTTAGAATGGAGAGAGTAAAATACTACCAGATCCCGTGGCTAACACACAATTCACCGTGCTCTCAACGATACGATTAGTTTCAAGTGTACTTAACGAGAGATTAATTCTATAATCTTGAGTATATACCTAGCCAGGTAGGTTCTTGGTGGCCTGGTATTATTTCCCCTTCAATTGATAGATAATACATGGTCAGTTTTCCTTTGTTGTTCTTTCCCCTCTCCAATAGAAATCATTTGCTGTTTTTAGTTGCCTGATAAGGTTAAGGTAGGACTAGGAGGCATTTGAATCTTCAACAGAACTAGCTTGTGAACTCTTTGAGGCCCTTATTTTCTAGAGCAAAGTGCCAAAAACAGGTGTGTTAGGCTTCTGTTGCGTGCAGGGCTTCTAAAACAACAAACAAGCATTCATACACAAATCCCTTTTTCTTCTTTTTGGAAAAATAAACAAATTATGGAAGCATGCCCTATCTTATACATGCATAACCTATGGATCACACAGGAAACGTTTTATACTATCAGTATGTATCCAGACTTTAAGTTGATTAGATGATCACTGAAATCGGAGAGTTCCTCGTAGCTATTTGCAGTTAATTAGGAGCTAGAATTGAACTCTGATAATATATTGTGTTTGCGATCTTGAAGTTTTTCAAAAACTACTGCTCAGCTGTGCTTGTTTAACTGTTTTCTGAAATAATAGCAGTTCTTCCATCTGTTATTTAAAAACCATTATAGGATATAGTTAAGCATGAAAAGGTAACTTAATTTTGGACTACGATTTCTAACCTTTTGCTGACCTTGGCCAGGTAATGATAAGACTATAATTTAGCAGACTGTTCCAGATAAATAGCTACATTTCAGCCTACGATTGAAGCCAGAAGATAAGATCCATGAGATGCGTATGGAAGGAATACTAACAAAAGCAACTTAGCCTAATACATGGTGTTAACTAGAAATTGGTTCTACATCAAACAAAAGGGTGATTTTGACCATCCTATGTATGGCATTAGCTTGTGTGTTTTTGCGCGCATATAAAACCCTGAAGAGAGAGCAACAATTTTCAAAACTTAAAACAGAATCTTGATTGATTGTGTTCTGTAAGTAACAAGTTAACTACACCTGCCGAACTTATTGCTGGAAGAGAACTTAGCGGTTACCTCCTGTATGTAACAGATATTTTAGCCATATTTTGAACACGGACAACCAGCCTTCTTGTGCATATTAACGTTATTCTATTCTAGTTTATGGCTAACTACTTCTTAGGTTTTTCCACTCTCCCACGGAATTAATTCCATTTAAATCAGGGCAAATAAAGATATCAAAATCATAAAGAAAATATATTGAACACATGCATGATTTCGTGTGATTCCATTTATTGCTGACACCCGACCACTGCTCTTTCATTGGGTCATAGAGACAGGGGGAAAAAACATCTTATTACACCAAGTTATACTGCAGTAGCAATCTGGTAAAATATGAATGTTGTGAAGCCAGTCGGTACCGACTCTCGTGACTCTCTATTGTTTTCTAGCTCTTTGTGGCCAGGAGAAGTAAGAAATGTGCAGCAGGTCCACGACAAGTGACTTAAACCCGTTCACGGGTGAATCCAAACATGTGGTTCAGAACTAGAAAAAAAAATACGGTGGCGTCTCGCGATTGGCTGAGAAAATAACATGAACAAATCGACTTTTACAACTCGCGTGACAGGTAATGATAGAGTAACTACAGATTCACCACAGCTAATGTCCATCGCCCACGTCACCTCGGTAGAGGTTAGTTAGCTGGTAAGTGTGCGATTCCAAGTAATCTAGCTGCTCTGAATGTTAATCAAGTAGCAAGTTGATGACGTGCTTAGTTAATGTAAATTAGAAGATGCGTTTAGGGCTTTTATATTGGTTATTATTAATATTTGCTGGTGAAAAGGGGAATTTATGGATTCAAGAACCTCTGTGTTTGTCTTATTCTATCACGTGCGTGCTCTCACGGGGTTAGATTAGAGGCTAAAAAGTCGAGACTCTGTGATTTGGAATGTGGGTGCACTTTTTGTACATGATCCCTCGAGCATCGATGCTTGAGTTTGTGGTTTTTAGCTATGACACCTGGGATATGTCCATTCTCTTTTTCTCATTACAAAAAGAAAACTGTCCTCTCTCTATTCCACACCCCACACCCGCTAAAAATTATTTAGTTTGTGGGTTCAAGCAGGGAGCCTGTTTATGTGGGCCTTTTCTTCAGCAATCATCATAACATTTTATCTTTTTTTGCCGGGAAAGTTGAATGATTCATTCGCGGTTCGATTTTATATATACTTCAATTTTTAAAATAAATAGGGTTGAATAATTCTTCACAACCTTTCATTGAGGACTTAGATCCTAGATAGTCTGTCTGAGAGATTAGGTGACGGTATGAGATGGCGGTTTAGGTTGTTTTTTAAAATATTTTTTGTTTATAAATATATTAAAATAATATTATTTAAAATAAAAATTATTTTTAACATCAGCTCATTAAAATAATTTATAAATATTTTAAAAAAATTAATTTACAATAAAAATAAAAAAATTTAATTTTTTTTTTAAATATGTTGACAAAAAAAAATTGCATTGCATTCTTTCAATGTTTAAAGAACAGTGTGACACGTGACACTTTGAATCAAAAAAGCCTTCGGTGACTGTGTGCTATTTGCACTGTGTGTATGTGTGTGAAACACCCACCTAAAAAATGAATCATATATCGCAAAGGTATTAAATATAAATAATTTTAAAAAATACCACTCCTTTAATTTAAAAATTCAAAGTACTGAGACATGTTTTATTTCTTTGACTAGAGATTAATTATCACTTGTTAGTTTATGTTGTATTGCGATTTTCTTTGTTTCAACTTTACAATGAAAGAGAGATTCTCCTCCATGATGCTGCCTTTTGTGATTTTGCACGATGATGGTATGTTTTCCGTTTACTTGCGTTCTTTTTATTCACTGGAGAGGTGCTTTTGGTTCATATTCACGGAGCAACTGTGATTGATCAAATCATAAGATTCTTGATTTAATTACACTTTTTCCCTCGTACGAGAATAAAAATAATATGAATTGTACTATCACGAGCAGTTGAAAAAATTATTATTGAGTGATAGATTTTATAATTTATTTTAGTTTATTTTATGTAAATTTATCTCAAATTTATATCCAGAATTGTAATTTTTTAGAGTTAAACATGCTGACACATATCATTTTTTTATTTTGAATTAAAAAAAAATTAATATAATCTTTCAACGCTCAGTTGATTCAGATGATTGAAAATTAATCTTCAAGATTGTTATTTTAATTTTTTTATACAAAGTTATCATGGTTTCATGATTTTTTTGACAAGTTTTGTAACTTAGTCAAGTTGATTTAAGTTTTTTGTCATTTAGTTTATTTGAATATATTTTTTCCATCTTTATTCTTCAATATTTGACTGATTATAAATTAGATTTTATATATTTTTTCACGGGACTATCCCGGGCTCCTAACTTTGGTTTATAAGGTCAACACAAGTCATCTTTTTATCCTTTTTATTTGATTTTTATCAATTTAATCTTTCCAATATTATTTTGCTTATAAATTGGATTTTTTTTTTTTTAATTTGCTCCATACGATATCATTAAGGTCTTATGACCCATGTTGCAAGTTAGATTGACCAACTCTATTTTTTTCTATCCTTTTTTAGTTATTTTATTTAATATTTTATTGTTCAATATTTGATTTATTGAGAATTAAGCTTCATAATTTATTTTGATTTGTATTTTACGAGGTTATTTTGATCTCATGACCTGATTTACGGGTCTAGTCAGTTTTACTTGAGTGGTTGTTTGTGTTCCTTTTTTGATATTTTTTATTTTTATTTTTGAGTATTGAATTTCATAATTTTGTTTTGATTTTAATTTCTATAAAGTTATCTTAGTTTTATAATCTATGTCTAGGAAGTTAACCCGAGTTGACTCGGTTTATTTTTTAGTTGAATTTTGTTTTTATTTTATCATTTAAGATTAAATTATTTGAGAATTAATTTTTTTTACATGGTTATTGGAGTCTTGTGACATGGGATAACAAATTTGACAAGTTAATCCAAGTTAATTTAATATATTATCATTTTAATATTTTTAAAAGGATGACATTTTAATTTTTAATTCAAATAATATTTTGACTGGTTATCGGAATTATCTTTTAATATGTAAAGTCTATTAGATTATATCATACCAAACTCTATATTTTTAACCTTTTTATCTGTAAAAAAATATATTAACAATATCTAACATATTTTATATTCTTAAAAAATAACTCAACTCACAACAGGGCACTGAACATGACACAAGTGTTAATCGGTTAGAAGAGACACGTGTCAGACATTGGTTGGGTATGCGTGTCACGGGTGGTTGGCGAAGGAATAAAATTTAGACGCTAATTAGATTCTTAATACCAAATCCAACATTTAGAAGAAAACAAAACAAGTTCTGCACGATGACATGGCATAAAACAGAATTTAGGTGATGACTAGCAGTGACTTGGAGACATTCTTTTAGGCCTGTATCCCGTCTGACTAACCCTTGATTTTTTTCAACGCTGGTTTGCTGTGTTATTGACATTTGTTACATGACCATCCTCTCTTGAGAAAGGAATCAACGAGGACAGGTCATCTGTATCATAAAATCTTTCTACGTGGCTGGACGCCAGGGTCTTTAATTTTTTATATCCACGTCCGTTTTCTTAAAGATCCAGATAAACAATAGAAAACTCATCAGTTTTACGCCGCGTTTTTTATTAAAAAAATAATTTTAATTTTAAATTAATTATTTTAATATTTTTAGATTATTTTAATAGGTTGATATCAAAAATATTTTTTTAAAAATAAAATATATAATTTTAATATATTTCTAAAAAACTTTTGGTAAATAATTTCAATAGTTTCCTCCAAACTTTAATATAATTGTTTCCTGCATTTTTTTTTAACGTGAATGTTCAAATTAACTTATATACAACTCAACTAATTAATAAACCATGAAATTAATAATCAATTACCTGTCACAATGTCTACTGATCATTTTCATGTAGACCATATCTTTAATCATTATAAATAAATATAATAAGAAAAAAATATGGATCACCACATGAAAGAATCAATTAAACCATGTCCTTAACCATGTTAGGAATAAATCTAGCCTGCACACTATTCAATAAAGGAAATTCAAGCGATTTTGTGATTGTGTTGAGAGTATGATTAATGGTATTTTTTATTCAGAAATATATTAAAATAATTTTTATATTTTTAAAAAATTATTTTTGGCATTAATATATAAAAATAATTTAAAAATACTATTTTTTTAATTAAAATAAAAAATAAATTTTTAATTTAATTTTTTTTATTTTAAAATTGAAATGCAATGTCAAAGAATCACTTTATAATATTTCTCTTGTTAATTAATTATATGATGAATTTCATTTTTGGGGCTCAGAAACAGAGGCCTGAAAGTGGGTGTCCATTCAATAAATCCATTTTAAGATTCAATAAATCCACTTATTTCTTCCATCAACGTGACCCAGAATAGAGCAATTTCTATAGATAATGCATTATAATTTAGAGTGTTTCGAGTTACGGGTTATTAATTGTTTTTATTTGCCATGTCATGGTTATTTATCTCAATAAACTAAATCAATTATTTAATAATTATGCTAATTACCAACACTATACCATAACCGCGACTTAAAAGACACGTGATTACATTAAATTTCTCAACGACAGGAAACCACAAGTCGTGAAGTAGATTCATTAACTGCCTTGTGAGGAATCATTTAGCTTCTCACGATTCAACTAGTTGATTTATAATTACACTGATTACCGACAATGATGTATAATTTCAATAAAAAAAACATAACTTGTCACCTCAAAGAAGAAAAGAGTCTGTAAGAGAAAAAATAATCTTTTAATTACTTCAACCGTAAAATTTATCCACTTTATAGATTTAAAAATATCATAATCATTAGAATATAATTCATGCCTGTCAAGTACCGACAACAATCACGGCCGACGAGCGAGCCGTTTCTCTTTTCAATTCTGCTGGCCCACGATGTGAGGTGTCATCTAACCCTATGGTACTCTACCACGAAGAACAAATTTTAAGCTCAATGGCCACAATTGCACTACCGTACACGAGTAGAAACACCAGCCGTGCACACACACGCCAAAAAGTCACGAGTGCTAAACTGCAAATTTGTAATGCTTGACCACGCTGGGGTGTTTGATTGTATTTTAAAATGCATCTTTTTTATTTTTTTATGTTTTGAAATCGTTTTGATTTACCAATATATATTATTTTAATATATTTTTAAATAAAAAAACATTTTAAAATACAATGTAAAAATATTTAAAAGTATGGTTGTCATTGCTTTTCAAGATAATTTTCACTTAAAAATACATTAAATAAATATTTTTTATTATTTAAAAATTATTTTTGATATTATAACATCAAAATAATTAAAAATATTAAAAATAAAATAAAATTTGTCCTTCCCAACCACCCGTAATTCCTTTACAGCGATCCAGACTAACTACCTCCAATGGCAGAAGCATTTGCATTCAGCGAACCAACTACTGTACGATAACTAGGCTTGTTTGGCAACCCCTGATTCACGATGGGCATTGAATGATAACCCTGATGTGGTAAATGGGCCTCCATTTAGAAAAATTAAAGGTTACCATGACGGGTTTGATTAGCGGGCCAGCTGGAAAAATGTTCCTTTTAGGTACCGTAGAAATATGGAGTAATGTCCGCCCACTTAGGATAACGAAGGACAGCATAAATTCGAAGCTGACAATATCACAATACAGTGCTTTGTCTGGGATGGGATGATAATTAAGCTTGTTTTTTAAAGTATTTTTTATTTAAAAATATATTAAAATAATATTTTAAAAAAATAAAATAATTTACACTAGCAAATTAAAATGATTTAAAAATATCAAAAATAATAATAATTTAAAGTAAATAATAAAATAAAATCAATTTTTTTCAAAAATGTTTTTGAAATGTAAACACACGGTAGTTTGCTTTGGCATTTATTCATTCGCTTTGGCATTTATTCATTCTTATTCCAGCATTCGATGTTTATGTCTGGTTGAGCCCAGATTTCTTCGAAGCTGATTCCGCTGAAACTGAAATGTGGTTGAAAAATGGAAAAATTACTGCATGGCAAAATTGAATAGAAATATTGATAATTTACCAGGAAGCAGACAATGCTCCGCTCTGGAAGCCAGTTTCGGTTTGGTATATCTGCCTGTGGTTTTGTGTGGCTGGGGCTAGCTGTGGCCGGAGCAGTGATAAATGATATTTCAATCCCCGCCCCACCTAAAAAACAACTCCGAGTTAGTGTGTGGTATCTATTCCTGAATAGAAATAAGTACGAAGGTGAAGGAATAAATTTGTTTAGTTGAAAACATATAAAGAAAAATATAAAAATAAATTTATTTTTATAATAATATCAATGATAATTTTAATTATATTAATAACAGTAGTAGTGTTATTAATTATAATAGTACTTGTAATCGCGATGACAATGATATTGGTTGCGGTAATGCTAATAATAATTAAATAATTTCACTAAATAATAATAAAAATAATAGTAGTATTATGCGTAGTTGTGATGATAATAAATGTAATAATGATTTAGCTAGTAATAATTATTGTGATATTAATGACAACAATAATAACAATAATGATGTGGCAACGACAATAATTAAAATATTAATTGTTTACAATAATGGTAATAGTGATAGCTATAATGATAGTGTCAATTTAACAATTATAATAATATCAATGAAAATAATAGTTGAAATAATTTATCATTGGATATATTCAGTATTGTAAATAATTGAATTTTGTAACTTTTTTGTATAATATTTCAGAATGGTTCGGGGAAAAAGGTTAATAGAAATAACAGAGCAGAAGGTATTCGAATTTCCTACTACTTATAAATTGATGTTGGTTTTAATTGATTACTATTCCCTCGCAAAAACAAAATGTGCACCGTCACATTAATAGATACTCGCAGTTCCCGACAAAAAAAAATATGATTGTTTTTTTAATCGTAATTATCACCGTAATATAAATAAATCAAGTTACCATAGAGCACACCATTGAGTGTGTTTGACATTGTTTTTGCTTTTGCGATTGAGATTGAAAAAAATCAATTTCAAAAAAAGTGTTTTTACTGTGGTTCAAAATAAGCAGTGAAGTGTTTGGTTAAAATTGTGGTTGAGTTGGAGGTTGAAAAAAAAGTAGTTTTGGGTGTTTGGTTACCAAGCTTTTCATATTGCTTTTAACTTGTGAAATTACATTAAAATAAAATATATATATATATATATATATATATAATTATATATATAATTTTTGTAAATATTGTAAATTGTATAATTTTTTACATCAAATTTATCTAAAAACACACAAAAAAAATAATTTAAAATAAAAAATAAAATAAAATTCAATTTTTTTCAAAAACCTCTCCCAGACACCCCTTAGATTCACACTCAATTAAAAGTTGAACGAATAATAAAGATGAGATTGTGTTAACGTTAAGATTGCGTTAACTTTATTACGATAATTATTATTATTATTATTATTATTATTATTATTAATTAATTTAATTTGCATGTGTCATTTTTTATAGGAATTTGACTACATTAAATTGAATAATCAAATTTAGAGAAAACATGATTTAATGGTTTTACTGAAATAAAAAACAATCCAACTAACGTATATGAGAGAAAGAAAAACAAAATATATGGAAAATAATAGCCTGAAAAATAATAATAAAATTCAAGATGGAAAATTCTCAATAGTAATAAAGAAAAACCCTAATACCTTTCGTGCTTATTTCACATTTTGTTTTAAAAGTATTTTTACAAAAATAAATTTTTTTATTGTTTTTAAAAATTTTATTGCGATCCCACCGGCTTTTGGCCGAAATTTGATTATTATTTTTTTTACATTTTAAAGACCGGCGTTTTGCTGTTTTGAGATCAATTTGATGTGTTGATTTCAAAAATGATTTTAAAAAAATAAAAAAAATCATTGTGATGTATTTCGGCACGATAAGCACTTTGAAACGCAATCGCAATCGCACTAAAAAAAGCATCAATTTCCAGCTTTTTTTGAATCGGCGTTTTGGTTAAAATTTGGTGTGGGTCCCACACAAAAAAGTGTTTTTTGGCGTTAACCAAACACCAAATTGTGGTGCGATCTGCGAATCGCAGATCGCACCACAATGCCAAACACCCTCTAAGTGAGGGAGGAGATAAAAAGATGAGGTTGCTATCTTGTTGAATGTAAACTCAGGGCAATGAAAGAAAGTAATGGATAAGTGGAAATATAAAACAAACGAAAAAAAGCCGTTATGTTATTTTAAAATATACGAGCCATAAACCCGTGCTCTGTTGCAGAAATTGAGTTTTTTTTTATCTAGTTTTAACACATATAATTTTTTATGTTGTATTATGATTTTTATTCTTTTATTTTTTAGTTTTGTTTCGATCTTTTAATTTTTTCGATCCTTCTAAGATAGTTTTAAATTTTTTCTTTGTATCTATACACCTTTACTCTTAGTTTAGATTTTTAATTTTTATTGTTATGTTTATTTGTACTAAATGCAACTCGAGTTAAAAGACATAGTAAGTTTAGTTTTGGTGGTGTAAAATGAGAGTAAAACTCTTTCTTGTGCAGGTATAGTTAAACGTGAAATATTTGAAACACCATTGTAAGTAACTCTTCCATTTTGTCTTATTTGAGGCTATAAAAGTTATTTTATTGTGCGCTAAAAAAGTAAAATTACCGGGACACCCCACCGACAATTCTTGGTTTTTATCTTATTTGAGGGTATTATGATTATTGTACCATGCACGGAAATGAAAAAAATTGAGAATACCTCTGATACCATAATATTATTTTAAACACATTTTACCAAAGTTGTAAAATCCGTTCCGGACCCTGTTCCGGTTTTTTGTTTGGAACGGAACATTCTGGTTTCGGTGTATTTCGGCGTTCCGTTCCGGTTTTGTACTGTTCATATTTATTTAATTATATATATATATATATATATATATGAAAAAAATTAAAAAACAAAAAAACAAGATATAATTTTTATTTTTTATAAAATCAAAGTTGACGCAACATTTTTTTTATAATATATATATATATATATATATATATATATATATATATATATATATATATAAAAGCTTACAGTCACGTTACAAGTTGTAAATTATAAAAACCTTCTTTATTATTATAAAGTATATATATAGTATATACCCACAAACCCTACTGCCCCCATTTATTATTATTAGTATAAATTATAAAAACCTAACCCTACCCACTCCCCACTTTCTCTTGCGCCGTCCCCCCACTTTCCCTTGGCTTCCTTTGCTTACTACTGCCCCACCCTTCCTCGGCAGTGCCTCTAACTTCCACTGGAAACCATGGAAGATCTGCTAAGGGAGTCGAGAGTGTACCAGGTGGTCCAGGGTCTTGGATATTTTGCTTTGAGTTGTTCATTACTACTTCATTTACGTTCTCTCTCTGTCTCTCTGGTTTACTTTGATGAATACATTTACGGCGTCGTTTTTTTTTCTGATACCGGAATGGAACGCCCGGAACGGAACCGGGACGTTCCGGGCGGAATTTGGCTGGAATTTCCGGAACCGACCGGAATTAAAACCGGGACAAAAACGACGCCATTTTGTCCCGGTTTTATGAACGGAATGGCACGTTCTGCCCGGAACGGAACGGATTTTACATCTTTGCATTTTACATCATAAAATGAATATATATAAAAATAATATATATTTTTAGAAGTTCTACGACGCCGCACGCGCCATCCGAAACGTGTATGAGCTTTGAAATTGATGTTGTGCCCAAGGACATGCCCACAACATTGCGAAAGAAAATATAATTAAAAACTGGTAAATTACCAATACACCCCTATAACCAACTCTTAGATTTTGTCTTGTAGGGGGTATATACGTACTTATAGAACTCATAGTGCGCATCAGCCGATTCAGACACCCCGATTATAAAAAAAAGTTCGAGGATTATTCATGGTACGCTTACCCAGAAACCCTGATTATAAAAAAAATATATAAGTGAAAAAAAAGAGCTTAAGTTGGCATGAAGACACTAGTCATAAAAAAATATATAAGTGAAAAAAATAAAAAATAATAATAAATTGATTCGGGGATTAGTCATGGTGCATCCAAGCTGGCGTGGACACCCCGATTATCAAAAAAAAAAATTAGTCTGGGGAGTGGTGGCGGCGCGCTTAAGCTGCCCCGGAGATCCTGGTTATAAAAAAAAATGTATAAATGAAAAAAAAGAGAGCTTAAATTGGCTGAGAGACCATGATTATAAAAAATATATATAAGTGAAAGAAAACAAAAAAAAGGTATAAGCGTGAAAACATTGTAGCAATCCACATATATATTTTTTTAATCGGCCTAGGAATTAGTCATAATATGTTTAAGCTTGTCGGAGATCCCAGTTATAAAAAATTGTACAAGTGAATAAAATAAAAGTATAAAAAAAAGAAAAAAAATTATACCAATTAGAAAGCATTTTAGATAAAAAAAAATATGAATCCGGGATTATTGTGGTATGCATAATTAGGATTGTCGTGGTATGCTCGCTCGTCGGCCGTGATTGTTGTCGTTACTTGACAGGCATGAATTATATTCTAATGATTATGATATTTTTAAATCTATAAAGTGGATAAATTTTACGGTTGAAGTAATTAAAAGATTATTTTTTCTCTTACAGACTCTTTTCTTCTTTGAGGTGACAAGTTATGTTTTTTTTATTGAAATTATACATCATTGTCGGTAATCAGTGTAATTATAAATCAACTAGTTGAATCGTGAGAAGCTAAATGATTCCTCACAAGGCAGTTAATGAATCTACTTCACGACTTGTGGTTTCCTGTCGTTGAGAAATTTAACATGATAACGTGTCTTTTAAGTCGTAGTCATCTCTGAAATTCATAAGCACAGCCATACATTACCTATATAAAAAAATGAAAACAATAAAATAATATTAGAAGTGCCATTCCCCTGCTCGGGGTATTGATAACACCTATGCAGCTACGGTGACTACCATTGTCATTGTTTTGTTTTTTTAACAAAAAAAATGGATTTTTTTAATTTGGAGAACGACTTGCAAGTATAATAACGACATGGGATATGGTTGAATGCTATAGATATTTGTTTTTGATAAAAAAAAATATCATCCCAGGGTGTGGTTGATTTTGTTTCTTGCAATACCTTCTCGTGTTTGAGCTTCATGTTACATGTAAAACAATGTTATATAACCCACTGGCATAAAAATAATCATAATTAGATGATTTATCTATCAGGTATACTAAATCGAGTGTAATTTGATATAATCAAACTTTAATGATTTAATTTATAATTTAATCAGAACTCGGGTATACTTTATTTAACTTGTTTTTTTCTCATAAAAAAATAAAAATACCTTCAAAGTTATAAAAAAACCCTTAATCAAACCCTTTTCAAACAAAAAAAATATAAATAGATAAAAACAGTTGTGTTAAAAACACTTAATATAAAATGTGACAAAACATTGTTGATTTATTTGTGTTTTTAAACAAAATTAATGTTCATGTGCTAAAAATGGTTAAAAAATTACTTATGTCAAATAAGTAAAAACAATGATTAGGGTTAGGAAGACACATGGTATTTTGTCAAACTCGTGGTACAAATCATAGCATTATTTTATAAAAAAATAAAATTATTTCTCACTTAAAAGTTTAAGTTGGTAGGTGAGGCCTTAGAATATGTTATATTATTCTCTAACACACCCCCTCAAGTGAAAACTCTTTGGGCTTGAAACTTGCACACAGGCCCATACTATCTAGTGCTTGATTTTTATCAAATAGAATGGGGGTGGTGAGATTCGAACTCGTGACTGTTAGGTCAATAAGGTTTTGATACCATGTTAAGGAACCATCTCACCTAAAAGCTTAAGCTTGTAGGTGAGGCCTCAGAATATGTTATATTATTCTCTAACAATTTAACTTCTAATTAAGGCTAAATCGCAATTTTTTTTTTGCATAGTCCATCATATTAATGCATGAAAAGATGAAGATATAATTAAAAACCATACTTTTAGATTTATACTCTATAATTCCCCCCCAGTTATTGCTTTTACGCGTCGAATATTTGCACAATGAACCGAGAAAGAGACACCTATAAATTATTTCCTTGTCCTCCTTCCTTGTCATTTATGCATCTTTCTTCCAACCGTCCGTTTGCCCTGTTTTCACTCCCTGTAGAGATCAAAATCAATATAAGGGTTTCTCTAACCCTAAACAAAATAATCGAAATCTACACTCTTAACTTAACCTCCATCTTCAATGCCGATTACTCCACCTCGATCGTATCCAATCTGTTAAAAAATTCGTTTCAAACCTGATCACTCAACATGTTCGAAGCTCACGTATGTTACTTCTCTCCTCACTCTGTTTTGCTCCTTTTTAATCGCATCTTTCGTTTATTTTTATAAAATCATGGAGTAGATAAGTAAGTTTAATGTGTATACTGAAATTTGGCGAGGATGATCAATATATTTTTAGTTCGAGAAAAAAATAGGAATTGATTTTTATGATCATTACAAGTGACTAGGAATTTAACTAACATTTCAGTATTTTGTAACATTGTTAGGGCATTATTAGTGGTTTTCCTGAATACGTCAATGAACATTTCACGTTTGTAACATGCTTGGTTAGATAATCCCTTGATATACTGTAACGGCAGCGGTTAGTTTAAATTACCGTTTTGGTGTTTGAAGGAGAAAATGCTCTTTAATTATGTTGTTTATCTGCAAGTATGGTTCAAGTAGGCTACTTTTTTGTTTGTTTGCAGGTTTTACATTTGCTTCGAAGATACCTGGGCGAATATGTCCACGGGCTGTCAGTGGAGGCTTTAAGAATAAGTGTCTGGAAAGGTTTGTCCTCAAATCTCTGTGATTTGTGTTCTTGCTGATCTTAGGTACCTGGTTCCTAATTATTCTAGTTAATAAACTGGTGAAATGACCTGCTGGAAGCAAAATTGTCTTGTTGGAAATTATGATTTCGTTTTCCCTATCATTTATTTATTTTTTGTTATTTTTTTGAATAGCTCCTCTCCTATTTTTGCAGGTGATGTTGTCCTCAAAGATTTGAATTTGAAGGCTGATGCTCTAAATTCACTAAAACTTCCAGTCACTGTCAAAGCTGGTTTTGTTGGTACCATTACATTAAAGGTAGCTAATGTTGTTGCCCACAGCCAGCTGGCTGAGTTTTGAATTTTCATTTTCTCATGGTTTGTATAGTTTAGGATTGCTTAACAACAAACTCCATTTCTTATCTGTTAATACAATCTTCACCATCCTCTTTTTTATTTAGTTACTGGTAGACTTTTTTTTTTTAAATCAAGATCAAAGTGCTGTCTAAGTTCTTTCTAACATGACAAATGCCCTATATTTTTTTACTTTTTTTTTTCCCGGGGAGGACCTGTAGCTATAAAGCAGCAGTCTAGACATGGCTATCAATGTGTAGAAAGTAAATCTGTGATCTATATCTTTATGCGAAGGCTCTTGGCCTGTTTGCGTCTTAAAAGGGTGGTTGCATAGAACTAAGTTCAAATCCTGCCAATTAGAGCAAAGGAGTAAAGTGAGAAATGGCGCTTAAGATTTCTAGTTGGTTGTTATTGTGACTTGCTTCATGACTTGCTAAGCTGGCTGATGGCTTTGAATGGTTAAACTCGACTGTTGTGGAAAGGAAATTAATGTCTGGAACCAAGTAGTTCCATGCATGCTAGAATGATGAGGGAACTAGTTCGGGATTGAGGCAGAATGGCACAAAAGGATCATTATAGCCGAGCCAAACTTGTTTGTGCTAGAACTTATTTGTTTAATGATGAGAGAAACACGATTTGGATTTGATTATGCTTCAACTTTTCTTATAGCTTCTCCTTTACAAATGGTACTGCCCAATTCCCTGGCTTTCATTCTTTACTCCCCTTTCTTGTTCTTAACTTGTAGGTTCCTTGGAAAAGTTTAGGAAAAGAATCTGTGGTTGTTCTTGTTGATCGTGTCTTCATTCTTGCTCATCCTGCTCCTGATAGCCGTACTCTCAAGGTAGAATGCTCTTTTGTCGACATGAATAATTATTTTTATTGGATTATTTGATCATGACCTTTCCCCCCCTTTGATTCTTATCTTTTCGTGTTTGACTATTCATGTAGGAGGAGGGCCGGAGAAAACTTTTTGAAACCAAACTTCAACAAATTGAGGTGGAAGCTCATATATGTGCATTCATACATATGTTTTCCTGTGCACTAATTGTGCCTCTTAATTTGTCCTACTTTCTGTTTCATGATGCATTTAAGCATTTAACGACAATATGGTTGTAATGAATTTTACTCTTTCAACAACATGCTTTCTCATGCGAGATTGATGAATCCATCAGACTGGCAACCCCTTTCAATCCATGATTCACCATAACTTTACCCTAAAGTTTTTCACACTGCCCTTCCATTATACCACTGTATAATTACTGTGTTGCTTTTTTTTAATGATGTCTTTATAAACGTGTTCCAGACACATTAATAATCGATTTTTTGCCCATCTCTAAGCATGAGATGCCTAAATAGCTTTTAAAATGTCAACTGTTTCTGTTCTAATGTATTGCTCAAATGCACTTGATTTACATCGCATAAAGGGAGAAAACTTAGCTCTAACAAACTTGTTAATTAAATTTTTCTTCTCTCCCTGTGCAGGAAGTAGAATCTGCAACTATTGAAGCAACCAGATCAAAGCTGGGAAGTGTATGGACTGCAACTTTCTGCTCTGTGTTTTCATTGTGATTCAGTTTCTTACTCCATAAACCTTTTTATATACTGGATTAGGCTTGCTAAAGCCTTTAGCAATCCTTATTCAAATAATATGCTCATGGCTTATGAAAAGCTTTATTTTTATTGATATTTGGAGACAGTTTCCCCCTGCTAGTATTTTTAGACTGACCGCTTGAACATTTTAGGCTTTGAAGAGTAGAGACAAAAAAACTCTATTTCTTCTGATATTTATTTGAAATGGATACACAAAAAGCATGTGCATGTTTTGTAATATCAAAAAATGTGATGGCAAGGAAATTTGATTGATACCTGATTCTTTTGCAGCCTCTTTCAGGAAATTCATGGATGGGCTCTTTGATTGCCACTATTATTGGAAATCTTAAAATTTCAATTAGCAATGTGCATATCAGATACGAGGATCCCGTCAGGTTGGCTGAAAATTTTAATTATTGATTTCTTTTATCTGTTTTTATATACTATTTGACACACTAATTTAGTTTCTCATGTTACAATTCCATGAATAAGTTTATGTTTTCTACTTTTCTGTTGTCCATTACAGGTGCCCCTTGTTTATTTAAGCTACTAACTAATGATATTGCAGTAATCCTGGGCATCCTTTTTCTTGTGGTGTTACCCTAGCTAAGCTGGCAGCTGTCACAACAGATGAGCAGGGTATTGAGACATTTGATGCTAGTGGTGCTTTGGATCGACTACAAAAGGTTAGCATGTCTTTTTACTTTTGCTGAAATGAATGTTTGAAGCAGTGCATAGCAAATTAACCTTTTATGCAGTGAAAATAATTGGATATAATATTACTTCTTTTGGAATGCTATGACAACATGTGTGTATTTACAGAATTTGCCTAATCCAAGTTTGCACTCTCTTTTGTTGCTGATATGTCTTTTATGCAGTGAAAATAATTGGATACTATATTACCTCTTTTGGAATGCTATGACAACATGTGTGTAGTAGGGGTGAGTATTTTCGGTTCAGTTCGGTTTTTATATATAAAAACAACCAAATCAAAATCATAATTTTTTCTTAAAATTAACTGAACCGAACTTGGTAAAAAAAGACCGGTTTTGTTTTGTTTTGTTTTGGTTTTTATGTTAAAAAATTGAGAGGAAACCAGCATTGATTTTTTTTGGCTTTCTGATGGGCTTCTAATTAAGGAGAAAAACCCATCAATATAAGCATAGATTTCTAATGCAATTAAATACTTACTCATTGCGGCTCAAACAAAACATGAACACAACAATTAAAACTAATAGATTCTTAGTTTTTGTTTTGTTCAAATAAAATGTAATTTCAGCAAGAACAGTGAGAATGGGAAATTAAGCCAATAAGGGTGTAAAAAAGTGGGTCTTGCATTGATAGATGGTGATGGCATGTTATTGAGACGTAAAAAAGTGGATCATGTTATTGGTAAGGAGGAGAGGTAAAAATGTATATTTTTAAGTTGTGCCTTTAGACGAAAAAAAGTAAAAAGAATAAACAAATTATAACAAAATTCTTAGTGGTGTACTCTAACCTTCTTCCCTTGCCCCATAAGTGCTGGTATATGTTAATCCTATCCTTCCTTTAAAGGAATCATTCAAGGAAAGACTGGATGATGCAACTCCTTCCTCTCAAATCATGTGTACTACCATTTGAATTTAGTCGCACGATATCTTTTGATGATGTGAGAAGATAGAATTTATCATTCAAAATGATGGTGATTTCCTCTACATAATGGGATAACCTGACTATTATGATCACTATTTAAGTTGATTTAATAGGCCTTTTGATCTGCACCATCTAGAGTTTATTCCAATGTTCTTTGTTTTTCATTTATTATTTTTATCTTATGAAGCTTGCATCTCTTTGGGCGGTGATCAAAATAATTCCTTTGCTTTTATATATCAAGTTTGTCTTATGCTGTAACTGGTATTTACATGACCATGAAATTATTTTAGCCAACACCTGTTTGCTTTAACAGTCATTACAACTTGAGAGGCTTGCTGTGTATCATGACTCTGATAACCTCCCTTGGAAGATAGACAAAAAGTGGGAAGATTTAAGTCCTGAGGAATGGGTTGAGGTTGGTAGTTGTTTATGGAATTGTTAATCTCCATTATCAAGCAGTTACTTATCAAAATTTTGTTCTTCTCTTTGATGATTTTGGCTGATCCCTAAGATATTTGAAGATGGTGTAAATGAACCATCTACTAGTCATGGTATGGTGTCTAAATGGGCTATGAATCGTAACTACTTGGTGTCACCAATCAATGGAGCCCTTAAATATCATCGTCTTGGAAAACAAGAAAGAAGTGATCCAGAGATTCCATTTGAGAAGGCTTCTCTTGTCTTAAGTGATGTCTCATTAACAATTACGGAGGTACTGCAAATTTTGTTTCCTATTGCTTTTATTCTGCTTTATCTCCTCCTCCTCCTCCTCCACTGTGCTTTTTGTTGAGAACTAGAGGATATTGCTATTCTCTTTCATTTTTCCTTAGTAGGTTTGGGGGGTGGGTGGGGGGTAGGGCATGGGGGATTAAGGTGGTTTTCTTTAATTTACTCAATTACAGCCCAATATCCTTGGATTCTTGCCTTGCTTGCCACCAAGAAAACAGTCTAGTGAATTTCTCAAGTCATGTACAACTCGTTTTTTGTCACAGGTGCAATATCATGATTGGATAAAACTTTTGGAAGCTGTTTCAAGATACAAGACATATGTTGAAATTTCCCATTTAAGACCTGAGATCCCTGTTTCTGACAATCCTTGCCTGTGGTGGCGATATGCTGCTCAAGCTGTTCTGCAACAGCGAAAAATGTGGTACTGACATGCTATAACGCAGGCTTTTCTGTTTATTTGGTGTTTTAAGAAGAGGATCGAATTGAAAATATGTTTAAAATGTTAGATATTCTTATTCTATTTGATGTATCATATGTAGACAAAAGATGTGCATTTATTATTTTAGTTGACATGCTCTGTTCCTGAAATTGAAACTTACCACATGATTTCCATACTTTAGCTACCGATTCTCATGGGACCGCATTCAGCATCTCTGTCAGCTTCGTCGCCATTATGTTCAATTGTATGCTGCTCTGCTGCAACAATCTTCAAATGTTAGCACCTTGGAACTTAGAGAAATGGAGAAATATCTTGATTCTAAAGTTATTCTCTTGTGGAGGTACGCATAACTTGTTTATTGGTTATTCTAAAGCTTCAAATATTTAGTATTGGGCATTTTATGTAAAGTTTTTTAGATTTGAGGCTCTTTTTGCTGAATGCTGATAGTATTTGAAAATGCAATTCATATTTTTGGTTTACTTGGTTTGTGTATCCATCTAT
This sequence comes from Salix arbutifolia, assembly GCA_025169955.1. Taxonomy (NCBI): domain Eukaryota; kingdom Viridiplantae; phylum Streptophyta; class Magnoliopsida; order Malpighiales; family Salicaceae; genus Salix; species Salix arbutifolia. The sequence continues at coordinate 5,781,758 of CM045909.1, forward strand.
GTGCATTATTTAGGTTACTTGCACATGCCAAGACTGAATCATTGAAAACAAAGGAAGCTGCTGAGCAGAGGAGGCTAAAAAAGAAAGGCTGGTTTTCTTTTGGATGGTTGGTGGCAACTCTATTTTCATATCCTGTTCCTTGCAATAAATTACATTGCTTTTGCTTGTTTTTCTGTTTATCTACTGTTATTTTGTGTTCAACCACCTGTAGTAATGAAACTTACATTTGCTCATGGTACTTGTTTTTGTGTCTTCCATTATTTTGATTTATCCTATGTCTTAGGCGTATGAATTCTGAAGATGCCTCTGATGGGGATGCTTCTGATGTATCCCAACTAAGAGAAGAAAAGCTGACTCAAGAGGAATGGCTTGCAATTAATAAATTGCTTAGTTACCAGTCAGACGAAGAGTTAATGCCGCGTTTTGGAAAAGACATGCAGAATGTGATTCGGTATTCGGTGACTGTGTCTGTTAAGCAGGCTGCTGCCAGGATAATTGACGTAAATCAGACTGAGATTGTCTGTGGTAGATTTGAGCAACTTCAAGTCTTAACCAAATTCAAGAAACGCTCTACCCACTGTGACGTGTCCCTAAAATTATATGGTTTATCTGCACCAGAAGGTTCACTTGCACAGGTGTGGTCACTATGGTGCGAGATTTGAGATAGCATGTGGTGAATTTTTGAGTCCACGATTTAAAATATTGATCAATGGTTTTAGTTTTTAAGATCTTTTTGAACAAAATTTCTCATTTTAGTTGTTTGACTTGTGTTTATGGATTTTTATTCTGATTTTATTTGGAGGAAGGCTGTTTCTGTGACAAATAGCTATGTCTAAGGTTGATTTCTCTCTCTCTAATTGCATTTTGCATTTTTTTTCCAGAGTGTTTCTAGTGAACAAAAGGTGAATGCATTATCTGCTAGTTTTGTACATTCCCCAGTGGGGGAGAATGTTGATTGGAGGTTGTCAGCCACAATTTCGCCTTGCCATGTTACGGTAATTTTGTAGTGTTTTGAGAGCGACAGGGAAGGAGGGTCGCTTTTGCTTGCAACATTTGCATGTCGTTGTTACTTGTATCATTAGCTGTGCCTAAAAAGAGAAGCTTCCAGTTTATGCTGTTTTTTCAATTTGTTTTTGACTAACCATAAACATGCATTTCTTCGAGGAAGAGAGGTGATAGAGGCCTCCAATCTTGTCATTTACAATTGGAGATGTTCATAATGCCTCTTCATGATTTCCCCCCTCTCTTATCCAACTTGAAACTTGTATGTAATTTTTTTAGTTAATTATATGGATACAATTACCTGACAAGTTGCTCTTTCAAGGACTTCCAATGGATGTTCTTGGCAAAAGAACGTGTTGAATTGATTTTTGACGTTTAAGAAAGTAATAGATACTGTTTTCCTTAAAATTTATAAATTATGTGGATATACTTACCTGGCAAGTTGTGCATTCAAGGACTTCCAATGGATGTTTTTGGCAACGTAACGGATTGTATTGATTTTTGAAAACGTAATAGATACTCTTCTTTTTGGTTGAGTTGGACATCTCTGTCGTATGGCATTAGATATGATATGTTTATGGTGACATTTTACTATTCGCTTATTTGCTCATATTTTTCTCCTGTCCCCCCCCCTCTTAATATTCACTGCCCATGTCATACAAAGCTTCATTTCTTATTTGGTTGCAGGTTTTAATGGAAAGTTTTGATCGCTTTTTCGAGTTTGTGAGGAGAAGTAATGCAGTTAGCCCTACTATTGCATTAGAAACTGCAAATGCTCTGCAGGTATCGATGTCAATATCTTGAATACAAAATCACATGGTTAGTAAATTAACCCTCTATTCGTTCAATGCCAAATGCAGATGAAGATTGAGAAAGTGACTCGAAGAGCGCAAGAGCAATTTCAAATGGTATTAGAGGAACAAAGCAGGTCAATTAACGGTCATTTTGTTTTTCATTTTTTGTTGCTCCATCTGTTTGTATGATTATTATTTTTGCACATGCTATTGTTTGAGATTTCAATCCCCATGTATTGAATATTTTTGCAAACTTTCTATAAATTGGAAGGTTGGCAATGACTTTGAGACCAATCATTATGATGTAAAATGTAGAAGAGTCAACAAATGCATGTAGAACCAATCTACACTGGATGTGGATATGGTAGTTTATATACATTGGTGACAATTTGTTGGCTCCATTAATACTAAGAGGTTGGGCTGCTAAAATTCTCTCATATGCAAAGTAAGTCACTTAAAATTTTTTGTTCCATGATATGAGTTGAGCTATATTAGGGTATTGTGATGGCGAAAAAAGTGTTATGGGTCTGGATTTAACTAAAAAATTGAACTCATTTTATTGGTAAATTTGTTTGCATTTTTTTGGAGACAAATTCCTTGTACTTGTTGAAACTAAAAAGTTTTTGCTTATAATGTCAGTTTAATACATATAAAAAAATAACCTTTTCCATTAATTTTCTTAGATTGAAATAACTAAAAAATAGAGAAAGAAGAAGAAGAAAGGATGAAGAGAAGAAAAGATGAAAAAAGAGGAAAGAAATAGTAAAGGGAGAGAAGTGTTGTGTGTCATACTCACTAGATCACAACACGTGTATATTTGCTTAGAGCATGCAAGCAATTATAGAAATACCCTGACAATATTTTCCTTCATAAAATAATTGCTTTATGCTTGAATGTTACTTGATGCATGTAAGGTTATGGAATGGAGTTGCTTTTGACGGGTTAGTAGAAGCTTCGGCTTCATGTTGTTGCTTTTCATTTTGTCCACCCTATCTTTAATTCAGTTTGAGGAGGGAAGCAAATGATAAGTGGTTGATTCATTTATCTTCTTGGTTTCCAGGTTTGCCCTTGACATTGATCTAGATGCTCCAAAAGTTACAGTTCCTATGAGGACAGTCAGTTCCTCCAAGTGTGATATGCACTTTCTTTTAGATTTTGGCCACTTCACATTACACACCATGGTATGGTTCTTTTCATGACCCTTTTCAACTGGTTTTGACCTTTCCTTTGCTTTACATAAATATTAATGTTGCAGGAAACACAGTCTGATGAAAAGAGGCAGAGTATATACTCTCGTTTCTACATATCTGGTAGAGATATTGCTGCTTTCTTTATGGATTGCGACTCTCACTGCTACAACTCCACGGTGGTTGTGCCAAATCATGATAGCCAGTCACTGAAATCCCAGATACCAGAAAAAGTTGACAATTACTTTTCTCTTGTTGATAGGTGTGGAATGGCTGTAATTGTTGACCAGGTATAACATTTACTTTTGTCATTATCTTTTATCACCTTTAATGTAAAGGGAGTTGCACTGGATTAACCTTTAATGGTCATAGGTGTTGACCATAGTACATATTGGCGTTTATGTCTACTTACAGATTCATGAAATTGTCAACCTGCTGTTTTCTGTTTTAATATACACGTTCATTTTATTTTTTGTATTTTGTCGTGAATTGTCCTTGATTTAAAAGCTCTTCTTTTGTTGTTTGTTTACAAACTGTTTATTGAAGATCAAAGCACACCACCCGAGTTATCCTTCAACGCGGATTTCTATTCAAGTACCAAATCTTGGCATTCACTTTTCACCAGCAAGATATTCTAGACTTTTGGAATTGGTGAACATACTGTACAATACAGTTGACAACTATGGTCAGTCTACCATCGATAATTTTCAAACCCAGATTGCTCCTTGGAGTTCTGCTGATCTTGCGACTGATTCTAGAATCCTTGTTTGGAGGGTATGTCCTTGTAACGTTCATTTGGATGGACATAGGGCTCAAGCATTTTAATCATTTATTTAACCTTCATATTGTCAGGGCATTGGCAATTCTGTGGCTCATTGGCAACCCTGTTTTCTTGTGTTATCTGGACTATATCTTTACGTAATGGAATCTCAGAAGTCCCAAAGCTACCAACGATACATGAGGTTTTCCTTTTCAATCGTTTCTTTTCCATTGAAAATGGCTTTTTGATTTTTTCTTTGCTAGTAATCTTTTACTGTTAGCACTTGTAGTGTTTCCTGAAGTCTTATTTTCATTGATATGTTATTATCAAGTCTTTGTTTCATCATGTGATGTCTTTCTGGTTTGTGATTGTTCTCTTAATTTTTTTACTTTTATTAAAATATCTTGCTCATGGAGCTTAAGGTTCTTTCACTTTTATAAAAAATCAATTTTTGCAGCATGGCTGGTAGACAAATTAATGAGGTTCCTCCATCAAGTGTTGGTGGTTCCCAATTCTGTGTTGCTGTGAGTTTCAGGGGAATGGACATTCAACAAGTAAGTCATGTTTTTCTAAATTAATGTTGTGTTCTGAGATAGCTTCATCCCAATCTTTGTCTTGGTAGGTGTTCATTTCTTCCTGCAACAACCATAGTTGCAGATGGATTTTAGTATCAATTGGTTTTTTGAAACAAAAATCAAAACAAAATAGACAGCTGCATGTGGCACGGGACAAGGTGCAAGTTATGGTTGAGTAGAAGATTAAATTTTATCACACACTCAGTATTACGACAGTGGCTCAAACACCCTCTTGATTCTAACCCCAAGAAAGCTAAACATTTTCTATCTCTCTCTATCCATGAACACACCAACATTGACATACATGTGTAGACACCCTCATACTAAGACCATATTCGATTGAAAATTGTTAGAGAATAATATAAATCATATCCCGGGAGCTCACCTAATAACTTAAGCTTTTAGGTGGGATGGTTCCTTGACATGATATTAGAGCTTTGTTGACCCAGTGGTCACGGGTTCGAATCTCACCACCCTTTTTCTATTTGATAAAAAATTAAACACAAGGTAGTGTGAGCCTATGCAAGCTTCAAGTCCAAAGGGCCTTCACTTGAAGGGATGTGTTAGATAATAATATAAATCATATCCTATGGTCTCATCTAACAACTTAAGCTTTGAGGTGAGATAATTTCTTAACAAAAAAATGTGAATTTTGGTCAATAGAAGATGAATAAACTTGATCTCTTAAATTTCAACTTGCATCTGAAGATTATGATAGTGGCTCAAGCCCTGTCTTTGCTCTATCCCCATTAAAGCCAAAGTCATTCCCTTTGTTTCTCTCTCACACACGAATATATATGCTCTTTAAATGATACATTTTATATGCAACAATTTCACATAACTTTGAAGGCAAAGTTAATGAAAATGAATAATAAATGACATGTGATTAATGCTTATGTTCTATTTGGTTTTCCACTTCCTGCATCTTTTATGAGAGTTAATTCTTTATTTTTTCAGGCATTGGAGTCTTCTAGTACCTGGATTTTAGAATTTCAGGATGATGATGAGAAAACCTGTTGGTTGAAAGGACTTATACAGGCTACCTACCTAGCTTCTGTATGAAAATAATTTTATTATGAATTACAAATTTTGCTTGTTTAAATATTAGGAGCTCACTAATTCATACTCATTCTTGATGAAGGCTCCTCCATCAATGGATGTACTTGGAGAAACAAGTGGCATTGCATCCAACTTTGGAGAACCTGAAACACCAACTCTGAGAACAGCAGACCTTGTCATCAATGGGGCATTGGTGGAGGCAAAGTTATTCATATATGGAAAGGTTTGGGAATCATTTTTTAGGAAATGCAATATATACTTTGTGTTTTTTATTGTATTGCAGTTCCCTGCCATTTCTTGTTGCATCCAAGATTTATTAATTGAATATTTCAACATATATGCTATTACTGTGCAGATTGGAGATGAAGTTGACAGGGAACTTGGAGAGAATCTTATCATCGAGGTTCATGCTGGTGGGGGAAAGGTCGTGCAGCTTGTTTGTGCTCCACATTAATGATATCTTGTTGGAAATGTGATTAAGATTGTCCACTATTTTTATCTGGCATGACTAATGTGCATATTTCTTCAATAGTTTGAAAACTCATTTTCCCTAGTAATGTTTATAATTTGATTGAGTGTCTGATTCGTTGTGAGGTTCTTTATGTGCACTCACTATGCATGAGAACATGCAAATTTGGAAGTGTGTATAGAAATGTCAGCATCTCACTTCTAGAACAGGATATTGTTTTTGGCTTAGTAAAATGTCAAGTTTTCTGATTTACTTTCTTCTTTGGTTAGACTTCTCTTTTCCTGATCAACCACTTATGTTGGATATAATATGCCTGTATAGTACTTGGAACTACATTTTTAAACTGCATTGTTTTGCAGGTGCACATGATTCATGCAGAGGGTGATATTACAGTAAAGATGAAGCTGCACTCCCTAAAAATTAAAGATGAACTTAAGAGCCGTCAATCTGCAAATCCACGGTATTTAGCCTGCTCGGTGTTGAAAAATGATAAGTTTCTTGTATCCTCTCACAATGTTGACCCTCTAGGGATGGGGATGCCCACTGTACCTCATGACGAGGAGGATACTTTTAAGGACGCCTTGCCAGATTTTTTGTATCTAGCAGATGGTGGCATTTATTCACCAAAAATGGATGTCACTCATTCTGGAATTATGGGAGATGCGAATGACTCTTCAGAATTTGAGTCTCCTGAATCGTTTACTCCTGAGCAAGATCTATTACAAGGAGTTTTTTTTCCTGATGAGATATTTTATGAGGCACATGGCAGTGATAGTTCTGATTTTGTATCTGTTACTTTTTCAATGCGAAGTTCTTCTTCACCTGATTATGATGGTATAGATACACAGGTATCAAACTTGAATATCACAGATTTTAGATTTGCTTGTTAATTAAGTAATGCTTGAAATTGCCTTAATGATATATCTCTCTGAAATTTTCAGATGAGCATTCGCATGTCCAAACTAGAGTTCTTCTGCAATAGACCTACTCTTGTTGCTCTTATAGGTTTTGGCTTTGATCTAAGCTACATGGATTCTTCTGAAGCTGGTAGTACTAACATGACTGAAATCTCAGATGACAAGTCCTCCTTGAAAGAAATGAGTGAAGTCACAGGACGTATAAAAGGGCTGCTGGGGTATGGTAAAAATCGTGTGGTTTTCTTTTTAAATATGAATGTTGACAGTGTCACTGTGTTTCTCAACAAGGAGGATGATTCTCAACTCGCCATGCTTGTGCAAGAAAGTTTTGTTCTGGATCTCAAGGTGAGGAGATTATGATCATTAATAACCTTTCGTATCTTAACTCTTACTGCAATATCACTACAGGATTTAAAATGCTATCATGTATCTTAATTACCTACTAGCAGATGCTAAAGATCGGCAAATTGTGTTTTCCAAGATTTGTTCTATATTTAATTTTGAGATCCTTACTCTCACCTGTGCTGTGATTCTGACCATGTGTTTGGCTATCAAGGTCCATCCTAGTTCTCTTTCTATTGAAGGCTTGCTAGGAAATTTCAGGCTCTGTGATATGTCACCAGAAACTGATCAATGTTGGAGTTGGGTTTGTGATTTACGTAATCCAGGACTTGATTCCCTTATCAAGGTATTCACTTCCTTAACCTCAATGAGACCTTGAATATTATCATAGCTTCTAATAGTTTGTGGTTAAAATATTTTTTTCTTTAGTTATAAATCTTTTGTAACTTTGAAAAAATAGGTAAATTGTTTTTTCTTTTCCAGTTCAATTTTAGCTCTTATAGTGCTGAGGATGATGATTATGAAGGATATGATTACAAGTTGAGTGGTCGACTTTCTGCTGCATGCATTATTTTCCTCTATAGGTTTGTCCAGGAGGTGAGTTGGAATACAGTCGGCAATTATTTTGGCTGTATGGATCATTTCCTCATCTTGTTCGTGAAAAAACTGGATGTTCTTACCTTATGGCTTTGGCTGTATGCATCACATGTTTCTGCAGATAACTGCATACTTTATGGAACTTGCGACCCCAAACACTGAAGAAGCAATAAAACTTGTCGATAAAGTAGGGGGATTTGAGTGGCTAATCCAGAAGTATGAGATTGATGGAGCCACCGCATTAAAGTTGGACCTCTCACTTGACACTCCAATTATCATCGTTCCTAGGAATTCCATGAGCAAAGAGTATGTATACTTTTTGTTCATGACATATGAAGTTCAATTCAGCTATTTAGAAAATTTCTTGTTAATGGAAATTATGTACTGAGATTTTGATTGCAAAGAACTTCTAATTGCTGCAAGATATTGCATGTGAAACTTCTTCAGCAGCAGTTTAGTCATTGAAAAGTTCATTTTGTTGATACAGTTTGCTTTGGGCTTTTGTTCCGAATAATACATAAGCTTGGATTTAGTTGTTTGCTGCTAACATCAGCAGATTTAACGTGAGAAAAACACTGCTTACCATACAGCTACAGTTTATACTTAGGGTGCGTCTTTGCCATCTGTGATCTGGAATTCCCAGTCCTAATTTTTGCACGGGAGCTTGGAAAAGTTGTTTTTCTAGGGTTTAAGGTTCATGTTTAATGGTATCCCCTCTCCCTCCTACCCACCCACCCACCCCAAACAGACCAAACAAACCCCAAAATCTTTTATTACAATAGGCTCATTGATTCAAGGTTTTTTCCTCCTCTCCCTCTCTCTCCCGGAAGTTTGTTGCTTTCAATATTCTGCGGTTCTTCTGTTGTTGAATGATCATAACCCTTCTAATATGTTGTCCACAATTGCAGGTTCATTCAACTTGATTTGGGCCAGTTACAGGTGACTAATGAATTAAGTTGGCATGGATCCACAGAGAAAGATCCTTCAGCTGTCCACATGGATGTTCTTCATGCTGAGGTAGATTTCCTTATTTTTATTGTCATCATTATAGAATTTTCATTTCTGAATTGTAGTAACCTGTCTTAAATTTCAGATTCAGGGAATCAACATGTCTGTAGGAGTTGACGGTTGTTTAGGTAAGCCTATGATACAAGAAGGACAAGGACTGGATATTTATGTGCGCCGTAGTTTGCGGGATGTCTTTAGAAAAGTCCCAACATTCTCTCTTGAAGTTAAGGTAACTATTGTTTCTGGATTTTTTGCATCCAGTGTGACTCTTTTTCTCAATTTTTTTTTGTTGAAGTATTTTAGTTGCTCTTGTTTGGTAATTCTTGTGGAGTGGACAATGTTTTGAGCAGGTGGATTTCCTTCGTGGAGTCATATCTGATAAAGAATACAGCATAATCGTCGATTGTATGTGCACAAATTTACTTGAAGAGCCAAGGATTCCACCAAGTTTTCGTGGCTGCAAATCTGATACTAAAGATGCAATGTGGTTGCTAGTAGATAAGGTCAACACAAATAGTCAAGCCCTCCTCTCACAAACTGTCACTATAGTTGCAGTTGAGGTTAACTATGCGCTGTTGGAGTTGTGTAATGGTGTTCATGAGTCACCTTTAGCACGTCTTGAGGTGACTACCTTTGTTGATTAACACACCTTGAAATTTTCACTTTTTGATTTGGGTGCATGTGGTGTGTTTCATAGTTCATATTTTTATGTTGGAATGATTTATATATTTGAACCCTTCACATGTTTGTGTTCACTCATTGTTCTTTTTTCCAATTGTGTGGTTTGTACTTGATGTGATTGTTTGCATTTGCAGCTAGAAGGTCTTTGGGTATCATACAGGATGACTTCGTTGGCTGAAACGGATCTTTATGTAACTATTTCAAAATTTTCTATCTTGGACATTCAGCCGGATACAAAACCTGAAATGCGTCTGATGCTTGGATCATCAACTGATGCTTCCAAACAAGTTTCTGGTGGAAACATCCCATACTCTCTAAATAGAAGCAGCTTTAGGAGAATGAACTCTGAATATGACCTTGAAGCTGATGCACCAAACTCAACAATGTTTCTTATGGACTATAGATGGAGGCCTTCCTCCCAATCATTTGTGGTTCGCATTCAGCAGCCACGTGTCCTTGTTGTACCAGATTTCCTTCTAGCTGTGGGTGAGTATTTTGTGCCATCATTGGGAACTATAACTGGAAGGGAAGAATTGATTAATCCTAAGAAGGATCCCATTAGCAGAAGCAATTGCATAGTGCTTACGGAATCTGTTTACAAACAGAGTGAGGATGTGGTTCACTTGTCTCCAACTAGACAACTAGTAGCAGATGCCAAGTTAGTTGATGAATATACATATGATGGCTGTGGAAAGATTATCTGTTTAAGTGAAGAAACAGATACAAAGGAATTCCATTCAGGGAGATCTCGACCAATTATAGTTATTGGACGTGGTAAGAGGCTGCGGTTTGTCAATGTTAAAATTGAGGTACTTACAGCTTACACTTTCCACCTGCTCTGAAACTATCATGATTGTTTTGTGTCTCTAGTTATTTACTGCAAAGCTTGCTCTCTCTATTTGCTTAGGCATAATGTAGTGTTCTTAGAAATAAGTTTCTCTTGACAACATGTCCATGTGTGATTTTGAAGAGAATTAGATGAGAATAGGCTTTAGACTCTCATTTTACATGCTTGAACATGTTACATATACTCGTTTGTGTTGAACTTGTGAAATTAACTCCATTTATTAAAGCAAAACGCGTTATCTTTTTTTCTTTCTTTTTTGCTTTGTTGCATTTAACCAAGATGTTGCCTTTATTTGTGTGTGATAACATCCAGATGGACCACTGTCTTCATTTTTATTTGACATGTTGTTTCCCCCCATCAGAATGGCTCCCTTTTGAGGAAATATGCATACTTGAGTAATGATAGCAGCTATTCGATCTCCAGTGAAGATGGTGTTGACATTTCATTGCTAGACAATTCTTCATCTGATGACGACAAGAAGATTTTGGATTACATGAACGAACAGTCAGATGTCTTAAACTCTTCCTATTCTGAAAATGATTCGAATAGGCCGCAGAGTTTCACTTTTGAATCCCATGTAGGTTTATTTTTTTGTTGATGTTGTTTTATTAGCTTGTGTTCTCGTTATATTCTGCCGTTTAGGCTTTAAATTCCCTTAACCTTTTCATGGCCCCTTATATTTTTGGTTATTGGCTGTTTTACATGGAAAAAGAGGTATATGGTCTGTTATTATATATTATGAATGCTGCCAACTACTTCCTTTGTGTATTCTTCTGCACCATTACTGTTTGATTGACAAATGAGGTTTTCTCATTAGTTCAAAGAAAAATGGGACATCTAAGGGGTGGTTACACTATCTTCATGAAATTTGGGCAAAACAAATTGTTTAGTGGAGTTTCTTGTTGTAATAGGATGATTATAAGTGTAGGGTCTTCTGCATATATTAATTTTGATGATGTTTCTTAGTAATAATGAATCAATAGTGCTTATTTGTGGTTATCCAATTCTTTATATTGTGATCTGACCTATTTCATTCGCAATGTTTGTGTCCATGTTTAGATTGTTTTTCCAGAGTTCACTTTCTATGATGGTACGAAATCTTCACTGGTTGATTCTTCATATGGCGAAAAGCTCCTAAGAGCAAAAATGGATTTGAGCTTCATGTAAGAATGATTTGTTTATTTCTTTGCAAGCTTTTGTTGCACATTTCATTTTGTTTGGAAGCTAATTAATAAAACCTGTTTGCCAAAAAGCCTTGCTTCTTTTTTCTTCGATGCACTTCTTTTGTATGTGGTTTGATGTCCATGCCTCAAGATTTCTTTTTTATGTTCTCCATCCTTTTGCATTGGACTGTTCTCCATACTTGTAAGCTAAGAAATCAGTCCCTTTTTGTTCAATTTCTGTCTTTTTAAAGCATTGTGGGCTGGGTTTCGATTTGAAATTTAAAATCTCATAACTGTTACCTTGATATCCAGATAACTGTTTATAAAAGTATCCTTACTGGTGATAGTTACAACTAGAAAATATATTTTAGTATGATACCACAAATTCCCATCCGCACCACTATGCCTTGTGATGGTAATCATATTGTGAAGCAATATGACTATCAATTGAGCTGTACTTGAATCTCTGTTTTTGTTAACAGGTATGCATCCAAAGAAAATGATACCTGGACTAGAGCCCTCGTGAAGGATCTAACTGTTGAGGCTGGTTCTGGTCTCATGATTCTTGATCCAGTGGATATTTCAGGAGGATATACCTCTGTCAAAGAGAAAACAAACATGTCCTTGATATCAACAGATATATGTGTGCATCTTTCATTGAGTGCCATTTCTCTTCTACTTAACTTGCTGGATCAAGCTACTACAGCATTGCAATTTGGAAATGCTATTCCCCTGGCACCTTGCACCAACTTTGATCGAGTTTGGGTCTCCCCTAGAGGTTGTCCTTGAACTATTGAAGTAGTTTGATTGTTTATATTCTGATATCACTATTTTAGCTTTTTCCATGGAATTATAGCTCCTTTTTATTCAAGACTTTGACTCTTTGATGCTCTTATCTACATTTGGGGTATATTTGTACAGAAAATGGCCCTTCTAACCACCTTACCTTTTGGAGGCCTCACCCTCCATCAAATTATGTTATACTGGGAGATTGTGTGACATCAAGGTAACATTAAGTGGCTTTTAAAGTTTTATTTCCTTTTTTTTTACATTATATTGATTGTCTACCAAGAAGAACATGTAAACCCAGTAGACTTGCGACTTATATTTTCTCCATCACTGTCAGGGTTTTCTTGGTAGGGTACATCTTATTTACATGTATCATAGTTTTTTGTATTTCTATTCTAAGTACTATTGATTGAATGGAAGAATATAACCCCCCCTGTTGAAAGAGATCAAAAGCAAACATGTCACATAACTCCTGACTGTCATGGACAAGCACATGTTCTAGGTTATGTTCTGGGGAATATTCCTATTACATTTCTTAACTTCAACCTGTTGTCCTAAAACTTTGTTGCTAGAAAAATTGATTTTTTTCATATGTTTTCAAATGTCTTTAACCTGCTAAGTTAAAGATGTTATACAGTATGTCCAAAGCCTATAAAAATGTTACACAAATTAACCCATCAGTTCAAAAAACACTGAAGCATATCAGGGATCTCATTAGCTTTCATAATTATTTTTCTAAACTGTACAATAGTTGGCTATTTATGTGATGTTCTCATTTCAGTCACTTTTCCCCTCCTTTTCACTAAGTTACTTTTGATACTCCTAATTGTACTGTCAACAACATGTTTGACTCCATGAAGATTCGCTATAGAATTTTACTATTTGTGATGACTATTTCAAATTTTCTATTTTACCTTTGACTTGGTATGAACTTGTACTTGTGCCCATCTCTCTAGTTTTGCCAGGCGTTTCATTCACCTGTCTTCAATAAGTATTTGCTCTCTCTAAAGAATATAAAATGGCAACACTAGTGCTTCATAATTTCTTCAAGTAATGTTTTTGATAGATGCCTGGACATAAACACTATTCTTTTATATCACGTGTTAGATATTATGTTTTTCTAATTTTGGTTATTTTCATGTATCAGGCCAATTCCTCCTTCACAGGCAGTCATGGCTGTGAGTAATGCATATGGCCGTGTGCAAAAACCTGTTGGGTTCAATTTCATTGCCTTATTATCTACTATTCAAGGGTTTGAAGGTGGAAGTCATTCTGGTTTTGATTGTGATTGTTCTCTATGGATGCCTGTTGCACCTCCTGGTTACACAGCATTGGGCTGTGTAGCACATGTAGGACGTGAACCACCACCGACATACTCTGTTTATTGCCTACGAACTGACCTTGTAGCATCTTCAACGTGTTCAGAATGCATTTTTAGTTCTGCACCGAATCCCCAGTCTACATCTGGTTTGAGCATTTGGCGTCTGGACAATGTCATTGCATCTTTTTATGCCCATTCTTCAACTGAATATCCTCCTAAAGATTGTGAAGGTGACCTGAATCATCTTCTTCGATGGAACTCAATGCGAAATCAATCGTTATCTAGAGATGCGGTATCAGATTTGGCTGATGACCGTGACCATGGAAGTCAAACAAGTAACAATAGTGCCAATTCATCGGGATGGGACATTATTAGATCAATTTCAAAAGCAACTAACTCTTATATGTCAACTCCTAACTTTGAGAGAATATGGTGGGACAAGGGTAGTGATATCCGTCAACCTGTCTCAATATGGCGACCTATTACATTTCCAGGTTATGCCATACTAGGAGATTGCATAACTGAAGGGTTAGACATTTTTTTATGAATTTCTTTTGTCAAATTTCCTTGTTGATTGATCTCATTTTTCATGAGTTTCCACTGATGAAATGGAGAAATTACCTTTTCTTTCTTCCAGCTTAGAACCTCCAGCCCTGAGCATAATATTCAAGATTGGCGATCCTGAAATCTCCTCAAAGCCTGTCCAGTTCACTAAAGTGGCCAATATTGTCGGGAAAGGTGTTGATGAAGTCTTCTTCTGGTATCCAATTGCTCCTCCTGGTTATGCTTCATTAGGATGTGTTGTCACCAGAACAAACGAAGCACCCGTCTTGGATTCATTTTGTTGCCCGAGGTTGGATCTTGTGAACCAAGCTAATATTAGTGAGGTGCCTGTTTCAAGATCTTTGAGCACAAAAGCATCTCAGTGCTGGAGCATTTGGAAAATAAAGAATCAGGTTAAGTTGAAAGAAAAAATGACCTTCTTGTCTAAATCTCTCATTTTCATGTGTAGTATGTGGAGATCTTGGTGTTTTTCAACAAATTTTATGTCAATCTTGTGCTTAAAATCTCAGAATCTGTAGTCTTTCCAACTTGTCGTTTTGATTCTTCTAAACCTTTTCTAGCATGAAGGAAATTATAATGTTTATCCTTTCCCATGTTTTTGCAGGCATGCAGTTTTCTTGCCCGTATGGATTTTAAAAAGCCATCAAGCCGGTTGGCATTCACAATTGCTGATCCTGTGAAGCCAAAATCACTGGAAAATGTAACTGCTGATATCAAGCTAGGATGCTTCTCCATGACTGCTTTAGACAGCTCATGTGGAATGGTATATGACTTCATCAAAATAAATTATGCTTGACATTGCTCTAAAGAATTTGCTTTCTTTTTTTCATTTTAGTATATTCTTATGATAAGTTTGGAATTCCAGATGACACCTCTATTTGATGTTACCATAACCAATATCAATCTTGCAACACATGGTCGTCTAGAGGCAATGAATGCCGTGCTAATTTCCTCTATTGCTGCTTCGACCTTCAATGCTCAATTAGAAGCATGGGAGCCATTGGTGGAGCCATTTGATGGAATTTTCAAGTAATCTTTTTATAGCTATTATTAGTATTATCATGTAGTTTTGATTTACACTGTATTTAGCTGATCCTGCCCTTCCTTTGATATTCTTCCATTTCTACTTTCAAGGTTGGAAACATATGATAACAATGTAAATCCACCATCAAGACTTGCAAAGAGAGTACGGGTTGCTGCAACCAGTATCATGAACATTAATGTCAGTGCAGCAAATCTTGAAACTTTTATAGGGACCATTCTCTCTTGGAGAAAACAGTTAGAACTTGATCAGAAAGCAGTGAAGCTAAATGAGGTGCAAATGTTTTCTTCTTTGATGTTTTTGTAGTGTCACGAGTTGATCATATTTTGATGCACAAACATATGCTTCTACATGGTATGAACTTGCTTTTTCAGGGAGCTGGTAGCCATCATAAACATGAAGAGGACCCAACTTTTTCTGCCTTGGATGAAGATGATTTTCAGACAGTAATAGTCGAAAATAAACTAGGGCATGATCTGTATCTGAAACAAATTGTGGACAATACAGATACAGTTGATCAACTACACAATGATGACTCTACTTTTGTCTGGATCCCACCTCCTACATTCTCAGACAGTTTAAAGGTTGTGGATAGATCCAGGGAAGCACGGTGCTATGTTGTCATTAAAATACTTGAAGCCAAGGTTACAATTGCTGAGATTTTTTAGTTCATCCTATACTTTATGGTTGTATATTTTCGTTACTGTTTTGTGGAAGTAAAGATGAGTCTTCCTATTTCTTGCAGGGTTTGCCCTTTATTGATGATGGTAACAGTCATAAATTTTTCTGTGCTGTGCGCCTTGTTGTTGATAGTCAGGCAACGGATCAGCAAAAGCTTTTTCCCCAGAGCGCGAGGACAAAATGTGTGAAGCCTTTGCTTCCCAGAGAACATGAAATCAGCAGTGCTACTGCAAAGTGGAATGAACTTTTCATATTTGAAATTCCTCGAAAGGTATGTCATGGTTCAATTTGTTCATTCCATAGTTTTCAAACCTGTTCTTAAAGTCTGAAATACATGTTGCTATTGATCTGTCATTTTAGATGACTAACAGCCACCAATTTGGGAATGGTGCAGAAAATAGTCATTTTGTAAGGTTTAGATTTATACATTCTGAGCATCTATGAATTGTTTCTTTGATTTACTTAATTCCACAATTAGCGACAATCTTCGAATGAATTTTGAGCCCTAATACCTCAGCCTTTTTGTGCCCCCCCCCCCCCCCCCCCCCCCCTCCCCCCACCTGCACACAGTTTCAGAGTTGAGTTATACCCTTTACTTGTCAAGGGAATCAATTATGTATTAATTAGGAAAGTAATTATAAGTTATAGATAGTAGTGTTTTAGTAGAACACTTATGCTTTTATACTTAGCCCTAATTTGTAGCTAGGTTTATTGTCTATTTAAGAGACAAAACACTCAAGAAGAAAAGGCATTCAGTTCTTATTCAATACAATTTTGACATACTTTGGGACACTTTATAGGTAAATTCAATAACGGGTTCTATCACAATTTAGGGTGTATGTGTGTAGGGTTAAAGATTACAAGGTAACTATTAATTTTGTTTGGTGCCAAATTTGTAGAAGGGAAATTCTAAGGAGTTAAACTATCCCCTAGATGTTGCAAAATGTGAAGAAAATTTATCCCTCATAAGGGAGGAGTGAAAAGGTTCTTTTTTGGTTTTGTGGGGGGATGAGATATTTATACCTCATCATTTGTCTTTAATCTTGCAATTTCTCTCTTTCCTCAAATTCATAATTCACCCATTTTAAAAAGGATAATAAAACACAACCTTTGTTCTTTTCTCACTCCTAATTGTAAATGATTGCATTTTCCTTTAATCACTCTTTTCACAGTGGCAGTTTGCTTAGCAAATTTATGATTATTTTTTTGAGCATTTGTTCTGATGTTGAATTTTGTCAACCATTCTCACTTCATGATGTATTGTTGCTACCTGGAATAGAATCAACTTTCTTTTATCCTTTTTTTGGCAATGTCTAAGTTTTGGCCCATCATAGATTTGGGCTTGGTGAAAGACATAAATCTGTGATGAATAGCTTTTACTTTTATCTATGCCTGTTGAAAATTTAAATATCTATGTGGGTCCAAGGCATCTGTAATTGTAAAGCTCATTCTGGTTTGATACTGAAGGTGCATAAGCATTTATATACTGACCAATCCTCATTGAGGCACAGTCATATTTCTACAAGCTACACCCACCCTTCTTTTCCCTTGTGATTGTATCAACCAGGGAGCGAGCTTTATTTATTCTTTGCTTGTTAATATTTTTTCTTCCTTTCTTTCTTATTTTTGTGGAGAGTTATCCAGCATTATTTCTATAATGAATGTCGTCCATTTATTTCCATTGCATCTCAAACTTACTTTTCTGTTACAATTCATGCACGTTATCAATGTTTCCCTTTTTCTTTGTATTCTTTCTGTTTTGAACTTCTATGGAAGTTATTTTATGGATTTTTTTTGGTGAATGTAGCAGGGAGTGGCTAAGTTAGAAGTGGAGGTGACAAATCTTGCAGCAAAAGCTGGAAAGGGTATGTATTGATGGCAGATTAACTTCTTAAGTAGAGCTTTCTCCCCAGTTTATTATGAATGAAAGAATCTGATTCTTGTTTTGTGCTGATTGCTTGCGCTGCTGATTCAATTGCTCTGTTTATTTTAATATTAAGGAAAAGGCACTTAGAAAATTTCACTTTCAGTTCCTGGATGATCAATCCCATGGTTGTTTTCTCTGATTCATTTGCCCCCCTAAACATTTGTCTCCTTAGACTCTTTCAATGTCCAGTGTTTTGATATGCCTTTGCCTTTTGTAGATTTGTTCTGTAATCCTGTATTTCTATACATGTTTAATAATTGTGATGTTGCCATACAAAGTGAATTATCTCTATTCTAGAATTCTTTGTGCAGTAAGCTACAGCGGTCAAGATTTCATTCCCTTCCTTGTTTTATGCTTTTTTTTTTTCAAATGAATGTTTTTTGTCAGCTGAAGTGATTATGGACATTTATGATGCAGGTGAAGTTGTAGGTGCCCTCTCCTTGCCTGTTGGCCAAGGAGAAGCCATGTTGAAGAAGGTGGCTTCTTCAAGAATGCTACATCAACCACATGATTTTCAGATTGTTATGTCATGTCCATTAAGAAGAAGGGTGAGTCATGCTTATTCATAATTTGTATTTGGTACAATTACATGTATACCTTCTATGCTGGTGGTTATTCTGTTTTCTTTTTGTCATTCTTTCAGGCTCCACATGATGATGTTGAACAAATGCTTGAAAGTGGCCATCTATTAGTTTCTACTACATATTTTGAGAGGAATGTGGCAGCAAACTTTCAGAGAGAGAAAGAAACCGAGCTATCTCGTAATAGAGATGTCGGTTTTTGGATTAGGCTTAGCCCAGAAGGTGCATGGGAGAGTGTTCGGTCGTTACTTCCACTGTCTGTGGTACCCAAATTACTACACGATGAATTTCTTGCCATGGAGGTTGTCATGAAAAATGGCAAGAAACACGTTATTTTTAGGGGTCTTGCAATTGTAGTAAATGACTCTGATGTTAAATTGGATATTTCTATATGCCACATGTCTTTGGTTCATGACAATGATCCATCTCTAGGAACAAGTAAATTGAACATTGTGATAGAAGAGATATTCGAGAATCAGCGTAATCACCCAATTTCTGGTTGGGGTAACAAGTTGCCTGGTTTTCGAAGTATTGGCCCAGGGCGATGGAGCACCAGGGACTTCTCGTGTTCATCAAAGGTGTGTATGTTTGTTGAGTAACCATTTTATTTTTCCTGTACAGTGTGCATGCTCATCTTTCACTCTTTATTTTGAAGGATTTTTTTGAACCTCACCTTCCAACTGGATGGCACTGGACATCTACATGGATTATTGATAAATCTGTACCTGTTGATGATGATGGTTGGACATATGGTCCTGACTTCCATGCATTGAAGTGGCCTCCAGCTTCAAAGTCATATAAATCTGCTCATAATGTTGTGCGCCGAAGGCGTTGGATTCGCAGGAGGCAACAATTAATTGGGGAAGGATCAAATAGCATGAACATTGATTTTATTTCCATAAATCCTGGATCATCATCTGTTTTACCATGGAGGAGCACATCCAAAAATTCTGATCTGTGTTTACAAGTACGTCCTTGTGCTGATAATTCGCAGCCTGAATATGTATGGGGCCAAGCAGTTGCTATCACTTCTGGCCACATGTTGGAGAAGGATCGACCTTTCAATGATCAAGGCTTGCTTTTAAGACAAAATACTTTAAAGCAGGAAAGTAAAATGCCAAATGCTTTTATGCTGAATCAGCTGGAGAAGAAAGATGTTCTTTTCCATTGTCGCCCAAATAGTGGAAGTACAGAATTTTGGCTCAGTGTGGGTGCTGATGCTTCAATCCTCCACACTGAATTAAACTCTCCTGTTTATGATTGGAGAATATCTATTAACTCCCCATTGAAGTTGGAAAACCAACTTCCTTGTGCAGCAGAATTCACAGTTTGGGAAAAGGAAAAGGAAGGGAGTTGCATTGAGCGACAACATGGTATAGTCTCTTCACGCCAGAGCATACATGTATATTCAGCTGATATCCGTAAATCTGTGTATCTTACATTGCTTCTCCAGGGTGGTTGGGTTCTTGAAAAGGTATATATCTGTCCACATAAGTGCTCTCTTCGCATCTGAAACCCAGTTAAAAAATATGTTGTATTCTTTAGATTAAAAATTCTGTTATGCTAGATATTTACAGTTTATATTCTCGTTGGCAGGATCCTGTCCTTGTTCTGGATCTTGGTTCCAGTGGCCAAATATCATCATTCTGGATGGTCCACCAAAAAAGTAAAAGGTTGGTGATGTATTACATTTGACCTCGTTATAGTCAAGCAGATTGGGTGGATACAGTGTTGAAATGATGTGCTGCATTTTATTTATAACCACTTGATCCATACATTTTCAAGCTCCTATCATATAACAAATTTTTCTCACCGTGTGGAAAAAGAATTCATGATTGAAAGTGTTGATATGTTCTGCTAGATTTTATTTATAACCACTTGATTCATACAATGTCAAGTTCCTATCATGTAACAAATTTTGCTTTCTCTGTGGGAAAAAAAATGCATGGTATACTGGACTGTAATTTTGTAAAGCTGTTTTGTTACCTTTTTTTTTCAATCAAGGTTCCATCCAAAAAAGGAGAATGGAGAAAAAGATTCCATGCACGTTTCTTTAGATTAAGTGATTGACTATTTAAGGTCAACATGTGTTTCATTTCTTAAAATATAGGATTCTATTTGAACAGTGAGTTACTTGGATATGAATTCACATAACAAATTATTTCAAAGCTGCAATTGAACAAGTGTTCATGAATCTTGCCTTATTTATGTAACCACTTGACATGTTTGGAAACAAGGCAGGTTTGAACTGATCAATTTGTTGATGGGTTTGAGAATATCTTACATTCTGATGCTTTAACAGTGCTTTTAACACTTGTTATTGGTGCATCCTTCTGGTGCAATCAGAACCTGTTATCCTGCCTTTCTCTCTTTATTTAGAAGTGCACATAAAATAATACTCCTATGAATTAATAGAAAAAAAGAACTACCCTTTCAATGTACAGTCATTTTTTTAATGAATTGTCAGGTAACCTTTGACTGGCTTATGGTGTTTCCATGTTGTGCCTTGGCATGTTGTCCTATAGCTTACAGAAAGTAGTTGTTAAATCATCATGATATTTTTGGCTTTTTTGATATTTCACATTTTCTATAATTGTTGCTGGTGCAGGAGACTGCGTGTGAGCATTGAACGAGACATGGGAGGAACCTTTTCGGCTCCTAAAACAATAAGGTTATTTGTACCATATTGGATCATAAATGATTCATCTCTACCACTATCATATCAAGTGGTAGAGATTGAGCCATTAGAAACAGTTAAGCCTGTGAAAGCTTCCTTTAAAAATCCCACAAACTCCATGGAAAGGAGACAATTTGGCACAAAGAGAAATGTTCAAGTACTTGAAGTGATTGAGGATACCAGCCCAATACCAAGCATGCTTTCTCCTCAAGACACTGCTGGTCGAAGTGGGATTATGTTGTTTCCATCTCAAAAAGATGCATATCTGTCTCCACGCGTGGGCCTTGCAGTAGCTATTCGTCATTCTGAGGTCTATAGTCCTGGGATTTCTTTTCTAGAAATGGAAAAGAAGGTAATTTAGGCTGGCAGTTCAATAAATTTTATGATCAAGGATTCCTATTTATTTTCTGCTGCCTCAAATTTTCTTAGTTTATGATGCTATGTAGTCTCTTTCAGGAAAGGGTTGGCATAAAGGCATTTGGTTCAGATGGATCTTACTACAAGCTTTCAGCATTACTGAAGACCTCAGACAGAACAAAGGTTGTCCTAGATTATGGCATTTGTTTGTTTAGCACTCAAAGATACATGTCATGCTTTTCAGTGTTAGTTGGCTTCTTTGAAAGCAAGTCCATAAATTGGGAAAGTATTTTACTTGATAGTTTAGTATTAAGTAAAACCATGCCAGCATTTATTTCTATTAAGATAGCCATGTAATAGTACATCCAGATAGCATTTCAGATTTAGATCATGAAACATATTTTAGCCTGGACTTATTGGCGACATAATCTTTTGATGAGTTGAACAATGGATTTTGATGATACCCTCATCTAGGCAATCAATAATAGAAACTGACTAAAATTTACTTATACAACATTATCGAGGGGACCTAGGTTCTACCTGCGGTTTTTCCCCAACATGCTAGGCCTCTTTATTTTTGTTGTTGTTTCCAGATGGGATTCTTTTGCTTATACCCAGCATAGTTGCCAATGACATCCAGTGCTGGATTCATATGTTGTTATGGCCCGGGGAGGATGCGTGACAGCAACTATCTTTTAGAAGCAGTCTTTTCCTGTACTTTAATTAGCAATTTTTTTACTTGCAATCTGGGACCAAATATGAGTACCTGCTTTGTTTCATAAATTACCTTCCAATTTAGTCCTGCTTGGTTTGATAAATCACCTTCTAACTTGGTTTGTGGCCTCCAGCTTATGATAATCTGATAATCCTCAGGGGTAAATAAATAACTCACGCAAGTAAAGTTCTGATTGCATCCTCAAGGTTAACAACCTGAGAACTATATAATGACAGCAAAAAATGTGAAATTGCATTTTCCGCAGGAGCAAGAAGTTATGATAAATTGTTATTGTTTTCAGAAACTATGATTCAATTTTTAGCTAACAGCTTGTAATTGGGATGATACTCAGGTTCTTCATATTCAGCCACACACCTTGTTTATCAATAGGCTGGGTTTCAGTCTCTGCCTGCAGCAATGCGGTTCCCAGCTGGTGGAATGGATCCACCCTGCTGATGCTCCAAAACCCTTTGGATGGCACTCTTCTGCCGACGTCGAGCTGTTGAAGGTTTGTACAAAATAAAAGTATTAATAACCTGTAAGAAGTATTGCTCCACTGGTAATGCAGATGTATAAAGTATTAATTCCATGGATTTTTGTATTTCAGTTGCGAGTGGATGGATGCAAATGGAGCACTCCATT
Source organism: Salix arbutifolia (assembly GCA_025169955.1). Lineage (NCBI taxonomy): Eukaryota > Viridiplantae > Streptophyta > Magnoliopsida > Malpighiales > Salicaceae > Salix > Salix arbutifolia. Next base: position 5,804,455 of record CM045909.1, read on the forward strand.
TAGTATTTGTAATGAAGGAATGATGCGTATATCCTTGGAGAAAGATTCGGGAGATGATCAAATGCAGCTGAGGGTACAAGTAAGAAGTGGCACAAAGAGGTCACAGTATGAAGTTATTTTCCGCCCAAACTCTTTGTCCAGTCCTTACAGGTTATTATATATACTCACATATTTCACTCATCCAGTTTTTCCGGTCTGTTCTTGTTATTTTGAGGTTCTATAGCCTTGCAGAGTTCATGCAGTTACTTAGATAATATAATTATCTGGATCCTTGGATTGGATTGTTCTGGCAGAACTTTCTGAACAGCTTCTTTGCCTATTGATATGAAAATATGGAAATGTAGTGTTTTTGGTTAGATTAAAAGTGTTTTTTCTTTTAATATGGTTTGGTAAGAGTTATAATTTGTCAAGTTATAAAGATTTCTAATCATATTAACAATCAAGTTCTTTCAACAGGATTGAAAATCGTTCATTGTTCTTACCCATTCGCTTTCGGCAAGTGGATGGTACCAGTGAATCATGGAAGCTTCTTCTTCCAAATGCAGCTGCTTCTTTCTTATGGGAAGACTTGGGTAGACCAAGATTATTGGAACTTTTAGTTGATGGAACAGATTCACCAAAATCATTGAAATATAATATCGATGAGATTCTTGATCATCAGCCCAATCATGCAGAGGGTCAGCCTGCTAGAGCATTACGGGTTACTGTTCTAAAAGAAGACAAAATGAATATTGTTAGGATCAGTGACTGGATGCCAGAAAATGAACTTCCAATAATAGGTAGAAGAGTCCAACCTCCATTATCACAACTTTCTGGAAATGACTCTCTACAACAGCAGTTGCCATCATCCACAGGTTGTGAATTTCATGTTGTTCTTGAGCTTGCTGAGCTTGGAATATCTGTCATTGACCACACACCTGAGGAGATTTTATATATTTCTGTCCAGAATCTTCTTTTAGCATATTCTACTGGTTTGGAGTCTGGGTTTAGCAGGTAAGACAGCCTTTGAATTGATTTTTCATTCTGTGGCCAGGCTACCATTTTCAATGTAGCTGTACAAAGTAAAGTATCAGGGGTTAACAAGAGCTTATATTCTTGTTTTCAAGAAATTTTGAGTGCATGTTTGGTTGCTTAGTAACACTTCTCGCCAAAAGAATTTTCACTAGCATACCTACCTGTTAGCAAAGTTATGAAATAGTGGTCGAGACATCAAAATGACCACACTGTTAGTCTGGTTGTTATCAACAACTTTTAGTTTTGCTCCCCTACGGTACTGGTGTCATGTAATTGTTGATTCTTATTGTTGAATACAGAATGGTTTTAGAGGTTCCTCTGTGATGTTCATGGATGTGCAAATGACTCCAGGTTCAGAGTGCCCTGGAGTGCATTTGTACTTGTTATGCAATTTTGTTGCATGATCTTTGACTACAGGTTTTAGGTTTTATTGCTTCTAGGATTGTGTAGATTATAAAGCTTGAGTGAGTATTACTATTAATATCCAAAAGCTTCAGGTGGGTCCCTAGCTTAGTGAATTTTTGATGACATCATTGAAGTTTCTGAGAAATTTTTCCGTGCACTTTCCTTATCATTAGCATTAGGAGTGTGTAGATTATGTACTTATTTTTCAAAAATCAGAATTGAAAAATTGTGCTTTGGCATTATTAACGTTTCTGAGAAATTTGTCCTTTGTATAGTTTCTTGTCAATAGCATTAGGAGTTTGTAGATTGTGTACTTATTTGTTAACAATTGGAATTGGAAAGCTGAAAGTGTAGTTTATTCTTCTCGTGATTTTTAACATTCATAAATATTTCTCAGCCAAATTAATTACGTAGATTCCTGTGTCTTCAAGTATGTTTGTGAGTTTACATCTGGTGAAGGGTAATGATTAATATACCAACTGCTGTATTGTTTTCTCTTATAGGTTGAAACTAAGAGTGCATGGAATACAAGTGGATAACCAGTTACCATTAACTCCAATGCCAGTTCTCTTCAGACCACAGAAAGTTGGGGAGGATAGAGACTATGTATTGAAGTTTTCCATGGCAATGCAATCAAATGGATCTTTAGATTTATGTCTCTATCCCTATATTGGTTTCACTGTGAGTCTGCTCGACTTTAATTGTGTTAACTTTCACATTATTTTTTGTACATGTAGATTATGATTCACTCGCTGCTTTTAACAGGTACCTGAAAATTCTGCCTTCATAATTAACATCCATGAACCTATCATTTGGCGCCTTCATGAGATGATCCAGCAGGTCAACCTCAGTAGGTTATCTGATACAAAAACTACTGCTGTGTCGGTTGATCCAATTATTCAAATTGGGTATGCGAAAACCTATCTTGAAACTTATTTTTTGCACAGATCAAAATTAGTTTTTATCTAATATTCTTGCAATTACAGTGTTCTCAACATCTCAGAAGTTCGAATCAAAGTTTCAATGGCCATGTCACCTAGTCAAAGGCCAAGAGGAGTACTCGGGTTCTGGTCATCCTTGATGACTGCTTTGGGCAACACTGAAAATATGCTTGTAAGTGATTCAATTGTTCATCTATTTCCAAGTTCTCAGATCTTCTTTAAATATTGTCTGTCAAATTCCCTGACTAGTACCTAGAGTACTGATCCAAGATTAGAATGCTGAATTATTTTCAATGATCTAAACCTTGTTTTTTAATTCAATGCACAATTATTGATAGTTCAATCTATTTGTGCTTTACTGCTCTTAGTTGTTAATAAATTGGGCATTGTTATTTTGTGGTGGATTATTGTTGTGCTGCCGCCTCTAATATATGACACTGCCTGTGCATTGACTTGCGTGTGGAATATCCATCAAGTTGCTACTCTGTTCTGTTATTCACTCAAGTTAATTTTTTGCTCGCAGCGTGAAAAGTTAACTCTGTTTGCATGCCTTTTTGTAGATTATTATGATCGAAATGCTGAATATGACTTACTTTTTTTGAGTTGATCAGGTGAGATTAAATCAAAGATTTAATGAGAATATGTGCATGAGACAGAGTACTATGATAGGTATTGCTGTCTCAAACATAAAAAAGGATCTTCTTCGCCAGCCTCTTCAACTGCTCTCGGGTGTTGATATATTGGGCAATGCAAGCAGTGCTCTTGGACATATGAGTAAAGGTGTAGCTGCCTTATCAATGGATAAAAAATTCATCCAGAGTCGACAGAGACAGGTCTGCTATAAAATTTTGATTTCTCTTCTCTTGATTGTTCTGTATGAGCAAATAGGCATTTCTCTAGATC